>CAWUFW010001870.1:0-2540170 GCA_963921515.1 Calotriton arnoldi | reverse complement strand
TGTACATATATTCTCTGACCTCTAATCTCATAAAGAGATTAGTAGAGAGTGTTTATTAATAAATACATATATATTTGATATATATACCTGTGTGGTGTCTTTTCATTTGGTGATTCAAGAGATTGTGTGGTAAAACAAGCTGCTTTACATTCCTTCAAGACTTAGCCTGAAGGCTGCTCTCCACAGCTACCACTAGGATAGATTTCTATAAAGGTTGTCTTAAACCTATCTACCATAAGAGTCGAATTGTTCTGGTGCAAGGTGTCCACTTTAATTAGTGAACAGCATATACCAGGCTAACTTCTCACAGGAAACCTATCAAACCCACACATTTCTGAAAACTAGACACCCGGGTGGTTCCAGGGAGGTATGGCTTGCGTGGATCCCCCAACGTTTTCTTACCCAGAATCCCCTGCAAACCTCAAATTTAGCTGAAAAATCACTTTTTCCACACATTTTTGTGTGGGAAAGTTGTGGCATCGCCGGGCAGACACGCATTTCCTACCACCCAGTGTTCCCCAAGGTCTCCCGATAAAATGGTACCTCACTTGTGTGGGAGGCCCAAGTACCCGCGACAGGCTAGGGCCCAAAACGTATTGAGGTGACATTAAAATTGCCTATCACAAAACAACCTGGTTTTGCAAGGGGGTCACCTCGGTTTTGGCCCCGTGCTCGGCGGCCAGCTAGGGAAACCTATCAAACCCACACATTTCTGAAAACTAGACACCCGGGTGGTTCCAGGGAGGTATGGCTTGCGTGGATCCCCCAACGTTTTCTTACCCAGAATCCCTGCAAACCTCGAATTTTGCTGAAAAATCACTTTTTCCACACATTTTTGTGTGGGAAAGTTGTGGCATTGCTGGGCAGACACGCATTTCCTACCACCCAGTGTTACCCAAGGTCTCCCGATAAAAATGGTACCTCACTCGTGTGGGAGGCCCAAGTACCCACGACAGGCTAGGGCCCAAAACGTATTGAGGTGACAATAAAATTGCCTATCACAAAACAACCTGGTTTTGCAAGGGGGGTCACCTCGGTTTTTGGCCCCGTGCTCGGCGGCCAGCTAAGGAAACCTATCAAACCCACACATTTCTGAAAACTAGACACCCGGGTGGTTCCAGGGAGGTATGACTTGCGTGGATCCCCCAACGTTTTCTTACCCAGAATCCCCTGCAAACCTCGAATTTTGCTGAAAAAAATCACTTTTTCCACACATTTTTGTGTGGGAAAGTTGTGGCATCGCCGGGCAGACACACATTTCCTACCACCCAGTGTTACCCAAGATCTCCCGATAATAATGGTACCTCACTCGTGTGGGAGGCCCAAGTACCCACGACAGGCTAGGGCCCAAAACGTATTGAGGTGACATTAAAATTGCCTATCACAAAACAACCTGGTTTTGCAAGGGGGGGTCACCTCGGTTTTTGGCCCCGTGCTCGGCAGCCAGCTAGGGAAACCTATCAAACCCACACATTTCTGAAAACTAGACACCCGGGTGGTTCCAGGGAGGTATGGCTTGCGTGGATCCCCCAACGTTTTCTTACCCAGAATCCCCTGCAAACCTCGAATTTAGCTGAAAAAATCACTTTTTCCACACATTTTTGTGTGGGAAAGTTGTGGCATCGCTGGGCAGGCACGCATTTCCTACCACCCAGTGTTCCCCAAGGTCTCCCGATAAAAATGGTACCTCACTCGTGTGGGAGGCCCAAGTACCCGCGACAGGCTAGGGCCCAAAACGTATTGAGGTGACATTAAAATTGCCTATCACAAAACAACCTGGTTTTGCAAGGGGGTCACCTCGGTTTTGGCCCCGTGCTCGGCGGCCAGCTAGGGAAACCTACCAAACCCACACATTTCTGAAAACTAGACACCCGGGGGGTTCCAGGGAGGTATGGCTTGCGTGGATCCCCCTACGTTTTCTTACGCAGAATCCCCTGCAAACCTTGACTTTAACTGAAAAAATCACTTTTTCCACACATTTTTGTGTGGGAAAGTTGTGGCATCGCTAGGCAGACACGCATTTCCTACCACCCAGCGTTCCCCAAGGTCTCCCTATAAAAATGGTGCCTCACTCGTGTGGGAGGCCCAAGTACCCGCGACAGGCAAGGGCCCAAAAAGTATTGAGGCAACGTAGCATATGTCCAATCCACCGTTATGTGCAGTGACTGTAATGCACTGATCATACAGCAAACTGACCATCTACTAAGTTCTAACGGAGGATGAACATGGCAAGCAGCATTGACCCATAAGTACTACAGTAAATTCAGTGTGAGTGTGGCAGCAATGGATTTGAATCCATGGGTGAAGAAGAAGTCAGGACGTGTATCTATACTACCTTTACTATTTGCCTTCTACCTTTGCAATATTCCTCGGACAGCGTACCTACCGTAAGCTGTTCTAACCCATTCGTGTGTCTGTCCTCAGAGTCCTGACTAACCCTGTCCAATTGTTAAGAGACCCTATACTAATGACTTCCATCTCTAGCTACTTGAGTGAACATTTCTGTCACAAGCTATCAATGCTCTCACAATGCTCTATCCAACTCCTTCCAGTTTGTGGATGCAAGTTGGGGGTGCCCGAGTATGCCGCATAAACATTTCTCGAGCTGAGCAAGCATATCTACCTTTGAAACTAAGGCAAACATGCTGGAAATTTTCAAAAACTTCCTAAAGAGAACATCATAAACTACGAAGAACAGTTGAATGTGAAACACGGGTACTCCATGACAACGTGGCATATGTTCTGTCCACCAGTATGTGCAGCGTGGGGACTATAATGCACTTGTCAATTGGCGAACAGAACAACTACAACGTTCTGAAAGCAGATAAAGGTGTTGAGAAGTCCATGATTTCATGAAGTAGAGGAAGAAATATCCTGCAGCTGCTTGCATAGTGAAGGAGTGGCCCACAGACAGTAGGTATCCATTTGAACCAATTGAAAGGTTAACCTATTGGCAGCACCACCTCAGTCAATTTCCCAATATTTTGCTTTAGTGTGATACAACATAAAGCAAGTAGGAAAACAGAAGGCAGGCTTACTTGGGCACTGGGGACAGTAAACACAAGTCTCCTGCCTCTTTCCCTGCTTCGAGCACACTTTACAACGACGACATGGTCGCTCCTTTTTGGGTGTTGCAGGAATTTTATCTGCAAAGTGTCGCTCCTGCAGCCTTGCCACGTCCTCCAGAACACATGAAGTGGAGGCTTCTGCTTCTGTAGCAGTAAGACTTTCAATGACAGATAACTGAAAGTCAAGGAAAGACATGAGTCTTCCTGTGGTGGTCTCACGATAAACAACATACGCATTGTATGTTGCCATCTGGATCAGGTGCGTAAACAGTTTCTTATACCAAGTGCGAGTTTTACGACTCGCATTGTATGGCTGAAGAACCTGGTCGTTCTTGTCCACTCCGCCCATGTACTTGTTGTAATCAAGTATAAAGGTGGGCTTGTGGACTTCGGACATCTGACCCCAAACCGTGACAGGGGAAGTGCTCTCAGCATGAATTGTAGTGAGCACGTACACGTCACGCCTATCTGAGAACTTAACTGCGAGCAGTTCGTTGGAACGCAACGCAGTGCTTTGGGATTTCTGGAGCTTCTTGCAAACAAGCTCCTGTGGGAATCCTTTGCGGCAACAACGAATTGTACCGCAAGCCATGGTGCCAGCTTTGTAGAGCTCACTGAACAGCTCTACTCCTGTATAGAAATTGTCCAAAAGGTTATAACCTTTGTGAAGAAGTGGCTGGACAAGCTCCCATACAATCTTTCCTGTGACCCCTAGCATGGGAGGGCAACCTACAGGGTTAAGAGTTGTGTCCTTCCCTTTATACAATCTCAAGCTGTACACATAGCCAGTCGAGCTCTCACACAGCATGTACAGCTTGATGCCATAGCGAGCACGTTTGCTCGGAATGTACTGCCTAAACAGCAGCCGCCCTTTATACAAGATCAAGGACTCATCAATGGCTATATTCTTTCCAGGAGTATAAACCTCTGGAAACCTGGCAGACAAATGTTCCACGACAGGCCGAATTTTGAACAGCCTGTCATAGTCTGGGTGGTCCCGGGGCAATGCAGCAGAATTGTCATTGAAATGCAGCATGCGCTGCAATAGCAAAAAACGATCTCTGCTCATGTATGGTGCGAAGATGGGGGTTAACCAAACCGTGCGAGTAGACCAGTAGGATAGCAAGGGTGGTTTATGCACTACCCCCATTTTAAGCGTGAGGCCCAAAAATATCTTCAACTCCCCTAGAGAAGTGGGAGTCCACTTGCGTGCCCTAGAATGAGGCCCAAGAGTGCCTCCTTGCTCCCTCAGAAATTGTTCGCCACGCAAATTTGTTTGCTGCACAATTTCGTCTAGGAAGTCAACACCAAAAAAGAGATGGAAGTAGTCAATTGGCAAAAAATTAGCCGTATCTACTTTACATCCAGCGTCACCAGTGAAAGGCGGAATTTGGGGCTGAACTAAATTGGGAGGCTGCCAAGACAGCACTCCGTCTGTGCTTGCGGCCGCACGTGCCTGCACTCTGGGTTGCTCTAACCTGTTACGGGTGTCCTGCTGCACAGACTGTGCTGGCAAAGGCACAGCACGACTGACATCGTCTCCTTCAGAGTCGCTGAACGATGAGTCATCGGATGGAACTGCGCCGACTGAAAAGTCACTCCCAGATTCGGCTCCACTGTCCTCTCCCTCAGATGCTGTCTCAGTATCTGCTGTCTCAGTCTCTGATCCTGCCTCAGAGCTGGACTCCAGAACCAGATTTAGGGCCTGGGCAGCATTCATCCAACGATATGCCATCTCTGCTAGTGCCTAAACTGTCCTTTTAAAACACAATCCTACGTAGAAGGCAGATAGGTTGTTGGTTTTAAAGTGTAGGTGGATGTGTGCGTGAGTGAAGTGTTTAAGTCAATAATGATGAAGTCACCTTACCTTTGCGAACTCTGTACGCTCTCCAAAAAGACTAAGAAAGAGAGAAAAAAGACACAGTATTACTTTACCTTGCCACATACCCATCATCGCAGCCTTTTAGCGCTGGTGGGAGCCAGTGCGACCATCATTTTGGCGCCAAGATGCCTACGGGTGAACGTGTGCTTTACAATTGCACACTATGACCTCCTTGCCCACTACCATCCTTGCAAACGTGCCCCTCATCTCTCCATAGCCCCTCTCTCACATACATTTAGTCTGTTACAAAGTGTTTCTACTGCGTGGCTTTACTAATCCACTTAGCTGTCTACATAATACCGATCTGTTCGTTTCACCATACCCTTTATGGCGTCAAAACTGCCACTACACAAAAGTCAGATATCTCTATCTAGCAGAATTTTTTTTTGTACTCTGCAGCAGTCTCACACTTTACTGCCTTTCAGGTAACTTCAAAGAGACTCATTATAGTTCTTTCACAGTCTCATAATTTCAGCACTGAGAAATATCTCTGTAAATAAATATTTATATATATATATTTTTTTTTTTTTGTCATTTGAGATGTCATCAGTGATGTCACTGACCATGTCATGAGTGATGTAATATGTGACGTCATCAGCAGTGCATTGCGGGCGCGAGTTATAGTTAGCTGGACTAACTATAACGGGGAATTTCACGGGTTTTGTACGAGTGCAATGTCCAACTAACTATAACTGTCCCTAAAACCTATGGTTTTTTCAGTGAATTTCAAAGGTTTTTTAAATGCTAATTTGTAACTATAACATGTCTGAAACCTACAGTTTTTTTCAGTGAATTTCAAAGGTTTTGTAAATGACAATTTTTAAATGTATTAATTGTTATATAAATTTTTTTCATACTGATTTCCAAATTTTTTAGAAACAATTTTTTTTACATATTTTATTTTTTAAATTACATTGTAATTACATTATACATTACATTACAAAAAATACTTTCTCAGAATGAATTACTTTAGTTTAATTACTTTGCACATAGGCAATAGACTTTTAAGTACAGTAGTTACAGTTGTTGCAATGGGCAACACATTTTCAAACACAATGCAACATTCAGCTCAATGTGAATTTCTAGTTAAATGCAATTAGTTACTTTATGGATTACTTTTCTAACCACATTACTGGATCCTAGATTCAGTCCTGGGACATCTCCTGTAAACAGTTGAGTAAAAGCGTTTTGGTTACAGTCGTGATTTTTAAGGAATATTATTGTACTTTAAAGTTCACACTTAGAAACTTTTTCTCATAGAATCACCAATGTTATCCTATGGAAGGAAATTCACTTAGAAGTTAAAAACTGTTATCGTTACTTTTTCTTACTCCGTGTTGGATCCTGGATCCAGCACTGGTGCATCTCCTGTAAACAGTTGAAAGAATGCGTTTAAGTCATACAGGCGATTTTTTAGGAATATTTGTAGTTTGTGAAAATCGACACTTTGAAACTTTTCTGCTGAAAACCAGACAATGGATTCCTATGGAAGGAAATTCAAGTTACTGGTAAGTACGGTTAAAATTACTTTTCAGGATCAGTACTGGGCTGAAAGATGCAGCACTGAGGTATCTCCTGATAACAGGTGAGTAAATCGGAATTCATATTTCGGCTGATTTTAGAGGAATATTTTAAAGTTCCAAAACTCCACACTTAGAAGAATTTCCAAGTGAAACCAGTCAATGTTAGCCTATGGAAGGAAATTCAAGCTACTGGTAAGTACGGTTAAAATTACTTTTCAGGACCAGTACTGGGCTGAAAGATGCAGCACTGAGGTCTCTCCTGATAACAGGTGAGTAAATCAGAATTCGTATTTCGGCTGATTTTAGAGGAATATTTGCACAATGGTGAAGGGAGGGGCGGGGCCTGAGGTGACATCTGTGCAAACGCGCCCCGTGGCGTGTTTTAAGTTGGGGGATTAAGTCCCCTTGAATCATGAGGGTCCCTACGGCCAACTAGCCCACCAGGAACCTCCAGTATGCGCCAGGGGCTGCGTTGCAGAGACATGTACAGAGGCCACACCCCTTTTACACCTCTCTGCAACGCAGCTCTGTGGCGCTTTCTGGACGTACCTGTTGGGCTAGTTGGCCCCCAGGGACCCTCAGGATTGAAGAGGATTTAATTCCCCATCTTAAAACGCGCCACGGGCCTGTTTGCACACATGTCACCTGAAGCCCCGCCCCTCCCTTCACCACTGTGCAAACGCGCCCCGTGGCGCGTTTTAAGTCGGGGGATTAACTCCCTTGAATCCTGAGGGTCCCTGGGGTGCAACTAGCCCACCATATACCTCCAAAAGCGCCATAGAGCTGCGTTGCAGAGAGGTGTAAAAAGGGGCGTGGCCTCTGTACACCTCTCTGCAAGGCAGCTCCCTGGCGCATACTGGAGGTTCCTGGTGGGCTAGTTGGCCCCAGGGACCCCCAGTATTCAAGGGGAATTGTTCCCACTCTGTAAACGCGCCAGGGGCGCGTTTGCAGAGTGGTGAAGGAAGGGGGCGGGGCCTACGGGCCCGATCGTTTTTTTGTTTTTTGTTTTTTCTCTCTGAAGGGGGCTGTGTGGCCCCCCTTCCTTTTTCCTATTTTTAGGCCCTGGGGACCCCATCCCCCAGGGCCTTTCCCCTTTTTTTTAATTAAAATAAAAATAAAAACGGGAAGGGGGCCGCGTGGCCCCCCTTCCCTGGGCCTGTATTGGCCCCGGGGACCCCATCCCCGGGGCATGGCCTCTTTTTTTATTTGGAGGGGCTGCGTGGCCCCCTCCTCAGGCCATTTAAGGCCCCGGGGACCCCATCCTCCGGGGCCGGCCTTGCACTTTTTTTTTTTTTTTACTTTTGGGGAGGGGGGCTGCGTGGCCCCCTCCGTGTGCCACTTATGGCCCCGGGGACCCCATCCTCCGGGGCCTGGCCTCTCGTTGGGGACTGTGGGGGTCCCAAGCCCCCACAGTCCCGCCGGCTCCCCGTGTCCTACGGGAGCCGGCATAGCTTTACACATGGGGAGCTGCTAACATGCTGCTCCCCATGTGGAAAGCAATCGGCTTTGGATATTGGAAGAGAGAGCAGGTTTCCTGCCTCTCTTCCAATATCCAAAGCAAGTTTGCAATGACAGGACGGGAGCCGCGAGGCTCCCATCCTGTCATTGCAAACAGCAGTGTCCCGGGGTAGGCACTCGGGACACTGCAGGAGCCGGCTCTGGGGGTGGTGGTCCCCAGGGCCACCACAGGCTCCAGGAGGGGCCGCGCGGCCCCCTCCCTACATTTGAAAGCCCCGGGAGGTGGTGGTCCCCGGGCTCTGGGAGTCCAAAACGGACCCCCATTTTAATTTTTCTTAGTGCCCCGGGGAGGTGGTGGTCTCGGGCGTGTGGGGGCTGGAGCCCCCACACAGGTTTTTTTAAATAAAAAAGAAGCCCCGGGAGGTGGCGGTCTCGGGCAGCGGGAGGGCTCAGAGCCCTCCCGCACCATTATACATAAAGCCCCGGGGGTGGTGGTCCCCGGGCTTGGGGGCCCTTAGAGGCCCCCACACATAAAATTAACCCCCCAGCATGCCCTCGGGACTTGGCCCACCCGGGGCCAACTAACATCGAGCGCGGGAGACCGCGCTTCGATTTTTTTTCGGCAGGGTTCGCGCTCCCTGAGCGCATCCTGCCGATTTTTTAAAAAAATAAAAAATTTTGCCCAGGGGTTCCTTGTGGGACCCCTGAGCAGACCTAGGGGTCAGGGTGTTTCTACCCTGCCCCTTTGTGCGCTTTGCGCACTTGTTTCTGTCCCTCGGTTCTACCGAGGGACAAAATGGCTGCCAACACTTCATGGTTTGGAGTGTTGACAGCCAATTAACATAAAGCTCGTGCTCGGGAGGATCCGCGGCCCTAGATATCACTATCTTTTTACTTTTGATTTTCTCAGCAACTACTGAACGGATTTACACCATTTAACAAAAAGGGTTCTTTCTGAACCAAGAACTACCTCTTTGCCAAATTTGGTGTAATTCCGTTCAGCAGTTCGGGCTGTAGCCGTGTCTAAAGTTTCCTATGGAAAATTGCATGGGAAAACGTGTTTTGGGACCCCCTTTTTCTCGGCCCCCGCTTGACGAATCCCCCGAGACTTTCAGGGTAGGAGCGGACCGGAGCGGGCCATAAAGTTTGAAAATTTTGCGAAGATACGTCAACCGGCAAGAGAGTTATTTCAAATAGAATGTCGCAGATTTCCTATGGATAATAGGTTGTAACTATAACTATCTACTGGCGACCGCCAGTAGATAATATATATCCATATGAATCATGACGAGAAAAGGCGCCCTTCCAGGTGGCCAGGGCTTCACAGCGACATCGCCGCTTTACTATTCCAAATAAAAATCATGCCGTATTATTGCACAAAGGAAGCCCTCCAGTCGAGAAAGCAGGTAACAGCAGTCAAAGAGTACATGTATCTATATATATATATATATATATATATATATATATATATATATATATATATATATATATATATATAGATAGATATGTACATAGATACATATATATATATATATAATTCACTCCAGGGCCAGCATTAGCGCTGGTGGCGCCCTGTGCGACAATGTCTGCTGGTGCCCCACCAATAACCACCTCTGCCATGGATTCCCTCACTAGCACCATTTAACAGTGCCCCTCAAGTCTCAAAAACCACTGTCTCTCAGATTCATTTAGTTTTATAGCAACATTCACACCAGTGCACGGTGTCAGAGCACTTTACACCACACACACACACATTGCACAGAGACAATCGTACATCAGTTTATAGGAAATGCTACATCAGACAGGACAAGGTGTAGTGTAGCAGTAACATGCCATCTATACTGGCAGGCAATGTAGTGTGAGCCCTGGGAAAGCACAAATCCAGAATTTAAAACGTACCATCATTGTTGGAGGTTCTCTTTCATAATAAGAATTATTTTCTACCCAAATGAACCCTTTTCACAAGATTAAGATGATGAAAGACTGGGCAAAAAACATAAAGCTCTAACATATCCATTGAAGTTTACATGCAGCATTAGTATGACAGTTTAGCCCAATAAAACCACGAAAAACAAAAGGGCACAGAAGCAGTAACCCACTAACCTCTTTCAGTCCTGTCAAGTATCACGCATCAGGCGTTAGACTAACGCATTTTAATGTGGTGGTCCGCATCACCGCATTAAAATGCATTGTCACTCATTTTCAGCTTCTGTTTTCCACCTGCGCCGGCTGTGAGCATGGTGAACAATTCGACTCTGTATATTTCAATATGTAACACCATATTGTAATATACGTAGTCGAATAGTTCAGTTAACATTCCGCTGCAGCTCCGTTTTCTATTTCTAGGGGGTTTGCGTCGATGTCACGTCCTCTTTCTCAAATTAGGTTGCCGACTGAGGCAGCTAGCGGCGCACGCTGTGGCATTACTGTTAATGACGTCACAGGAGGGGCCCAATGGCTACTACTGACAAGGCACGAGCATGCGCACTCTGCGCAGGTTTGATATTATGACTGGGCTGGCGGCAATCATGGCTGCACAGATCACGGTGCACGTGAGCCAAGCAGGAGAACACCGGCCGTCTGGATTATTAGTCGACTCATGCCCGGGCGTTCTTTTGCTGCGGGGCAGGGGCTGGTGCCGTACCTGCCGACTTACAACTGCCTGCATCTGCCAACTCTGCAGGTGGCATGGTTTGGCAGCACTCATTGGGACTTCACGGACACAAGGCACCGCTCGTATTAAAGTTATTTATTTAGATGCATCTTAATGTGCAAAGCTGTTGTGCTATAATTATTTTTTTAATAGCTGGTTGAATTTAAAAATGAAAGTGCTATATGGACCGTGTGCTGAGGCGCTGTGTCAAATAAAATGCGTATTGTTTTCTCGGATACTGGGTTGAACGATGACTACAGTGCTGCGGAGGTCATGTCAGCAGCTCCGGTGAACATGTACACAACTCAGGCACGGCCTCTGCCTTGAGCACTCCCATCCGGCGCACTGACACCTCTGTCGGTAATGGCCCATGTGATCCTTTGCTCTCACAGCCTGTTAGACAAATTACCACAAATACCAGGTTAACACCTGTCAGTCTCGGCAGGCCCCGGAGCTGCCTCGGTCGCGAGAATCCATCTGCAGCCCTGGCCACAAAAGGACTCTCAGTGCGTGAGCCAAAGCAAACCTGCCCGGACATCCTTCATGCTGCCAGGCCACTTAAAAAACAGAGCAATTAGCCTTCCAGTGAAGGCCCTGTGTCTGATGGGGGACACAGGAAGCCGAGCCTGCAGAGGCAGGCAGCCTGCTTCGGCAGATAGCCTGCTTCGGCAGATGGTGCCACACAAACACTACTGTCCAGGGAGTTAGGAAAGACGAGGAGCAGATATACTAGGGGTAAGTGAGAGCAGCTCATTGACCCACATCATGTTGCCATCCAGAGCACACATGCGCAGGTTTTTAGATATTGAAGGCAAGCCATTCCCTCATTGGTGCTCATTCATGGTAATGTTAGCCTCTCTGAATTACTGATACTACTCTAAAGCTTTCTGGAACTTCCTCGGTGCTCAAATGGGTAATTTCAGATATTAATATGTTTCCCTTGTCTTCATTGCTTGATTTAGCTCGCTAGAAAGTGTCACTCATAGTCGTTTAATGTCACTCATAATTACATTGAAATTATGAAAATGTCACACATAAGCAATGTGAAACCTTGGCAGCTATGCTCTTTACATTATATGCACATTGTTATGTGCATATAATGCAAGTTATGGCTCCCTGGGAGCCGATTGTGGCCCCAACAGAAATGCCCATATTCCTTGTAAATCAATAATTGCCCCCACAGGGGTCGGCCACTGAGCATTAGGACCAGTATCCCGCCATTTTTTTTTTTAAACGCCTTTTAAAATATTTTCGGGGCGATCGCGCCCCCAGGGAAAGCCAGGTAAATTAATTTATAAATGTGCCCCGGGGGGCGACCCATCACCACGAGGACCGACCCCCAAAGACATCCCTGGTGTCTAGTGGGTTTCTGGTCGTGGATCGCAGCGCTGCTGCAATCCACGGCCAGGAAACCCTTTCAGGAAGGCCTCGTTTGAAAGGGGAGACTCTCCCTTTCAAACGAGGCCTCCCTGAAAGCTGGGGAGGCCGTTTCCAGTCAGATTTCCCCATCGGAGTCGAGCGCGGCCTTACCTGCTGCTGTCCTCGGCTCCGGTGGGGAAATCAGTGACGTCAGAGTGCCTCGCGGCGCGCTGACGTCACAGATGGGCAGGAGGGGGCGGGGAAGACGCGGAAAGCCTTCCGCGTCTCCCCAGTAAAAAAATTTTAAAAGAAACTCCGGTACGATGCACCGGACGATACTCGTGCCCTCCCTGGTGACGTCCAATGGACGTGCGCAGCACCAGGGAGGTAGTGCTTGCGTCGGCCATTGGCCGACGCAAGCACCAAAAGGGTTAAAGGACATAGAGAGTTGCAGATGCAGAGAGGCCTTATATCACCTGCAATTACTGAACTACCCTGAAGTATGTTCATTTTTTAAATCTGCTGTAAGAACCAGGAAATCAATGGCTATGCAATTTACATCCAGTTATTTCATATCAAACTTTTATTATACTAATTTGTGGCAAAATAGCCAAATGTGATATGTTATCAGAATGGTTCAGTTTTGCCAGCAGGCAGCTATTGTGAACCTTGACCAAAGAACATTTGTACCTGTTTGCATATTGTATGATGCATATTTGTAATTATGTTATAGTCTTTTATTTTGTTTTATGTGTTCTTTTATGACCTTAGCAGGTCGAATAAAGATTTCTTTAATTGAAGGTAACTCCTTCTATGAGGCACTAAATTCTTCTATAGCACCTACATATGATACAGTTTCATGAGGAGTTACAGTTTCATGATGAACTACAGATTCCGAAATTAATTCCAGAAATCCATTAGGACCCAGACAGATTAAATTCTGATGAAGAAGTGGCAGAGGTTATCAAAGAAATACCCACAGAGAAAGCCCCAGGGGTAGGCGGATTTCCTGCAGAAATTTACTGAGATAAGAACTCACTCTGCTTTGTTATTGGGTAAAGCTGTTCCAGGAAACTCTGCAAACAGACAGTTTACTGTCTGACTGTAAGATCCTATATTACTCTGATTCCTAGACCTGGTAAAGACCCTTTGCTATGCACAAACTACAGATGCATATCACTGATGAACAGCGATATTAAGATCCTAGCCAAGATGTCCTGGAATATTCAGGGGCTGAATAATACCCGTAAATGTAAGCAAGTAGTCCATTATATTCAACGACACCAAGTTGATATCGCATTGCTCCAAGAAACGCACTTACCCTCCAATGCCCATTCTAGTTTAGCCGCGAGTTGGGCCCCTCATAGATACTTCGCTAGCTATAGCACATATGCCAGGGGTGTCTCGATACTGGTCCACAAACGGGTCCCATTTAGGGCAGTTGCGGTGTATGCAGACTCAGATGGGAGATATTTATTGGTTAAAGGCTGTTTGTTGGGTTACACTGTACTCCTGGTAAATGTTTATGCCCCGAACACTGATGATCCAGACTTTTTCTGTGACCTCCTGAAACAAATAGACTATATGGAAGCAAACCAGATATGCCTGGGGGATGACCTTAATATCCTACTAGACCCCCTACTAGACAGCACAGCAGCCACCCCTGATGCAAAATCAAGAGCCAGGCATACACTGGCAGATCTTAGGGAAGCATACAGTCGGACTGATGCTTGGCGACATCACCACCCCACACAAGCAACGTACACCCACTACTCCGCCCCACACCACACATGGACTAGACTGGATTACTGGCTCCTCTCTCCTAATACGATTTCATGGCTTCACTTGATAAAACATCTGCCACATACCTTATCTGATCACGCCCCGGTCCTGCTGCAGCTGCGGATTCCACGAGCGGGGGGTGGAAAGACGTTGGAGATTCCCAGAAATGGTTCTGCGGGATGCACTGTTCAAATCCAAACTACACTTGGCATTAATAGAGTATTTTGAAATTAACGTGGGCATGGTTGAACACTGCAGTCACACTTTGGGAGGCCTTTAAGGCATACATAAAGGGGATATGTATTTCAAAGAGTGCCGGGATACTTAGGGACCTACGACGCACGCTGTCACAGCTGGAGACGCAATTAGCAACATTAGATCAAAACCACGCGACACTACAGCACCCATCCAGTTTACAGCGCCGGGCTACCCTGATAACTGAGTTCAACGAGGCGGCGGAGCGCGAATCACACTATCTGGGGAAATATGCAGTCGCCAGGCAATACGGGGAAGGTGAAAGACCAGGTCGTACATTAGCGAGGTTGATGCAGCAACCCAGGGACCAGACATACATTTTAGGACTCCAAGGCCCAAACGGCAAACACATATCAGATACTATGGGCACACAAAAGGCGGTGCTATCTAACTACACTGAACTGAACACGTCCAGGGTTGGGGCTGGCACTTTAGATAATAAAAGCTACTTAGACAAAATAGCTTAAGTATGGCTTGGCTCGGCCCACCAAGATTTGTTGGCAGAGCATTTTACGGAGGAAGAAGTCACCCAAGCTATAGATACGATGGACGGCTCAAAGGTGCCGGGCCTTGACGGACTCTCCGGCAGCTTCTACAAAGCATATAAGCAATTACTTACCCTGCATCTCCTGAAAGTCTATCAGGATGCAGTGGAGACTGGTGAGCTCCCCCCTACACTTCGAGAGGCGGTGATAACGCTTCTCCCTAAGGCGGGATAAGACCCACAACAATGCGGCTCCTACAGGCCACTTTCGTTATTAAACTTTGATAACAAAATATTAGCCAAAATGTTAGCCACCAGACTTTCTCTTATTATTGATCATATAATCTCTCCAGCCCAGTCAGGATTCATTCCACACAAATCCAATGCCATGACCTTGCGTATTCTCTTTGCCACCCTCCATAGAATTGCACCCACGGTTCCAGCGGCAGCGATTCTGTTGGATGCGGAGAAGGCCTTTGACTCCCTTGAGTGGCTATTTCTGTACTCTACATTGCATAGACTGGGAATACCAAAAGGATTCATATCCATAGTCAGGCTGTTATACACAAACCCGATGGCGCGCATTCGGTTAAACGGTACTCTGACCTCCCCTTTTGCATTCTCTCGGGGGACACGCCAGGTCTGCCCACTCTCTCCATTGCTGTTCGTAATAGTGTTAGATCCCTTAGTACATCATCTACAGGAGAAGCACTTCCATAGAGGCCTGCAGTTCAAAACAGGCCCACTACTTATTACCTTTTACGCAGAATGCATCATCCTCTATGTGAGACATCCCAATGATAATCTGAGTCCCGTGCTTTGAGAAGTAACCCGTTATGGAGCCCTGTTAGGATTGCACATAAATTGGGACAAATCTGAAATGTTCCCATTAACAGCAGCCCAATGCGATAGGAATACTGAATGCCCATTAACATGGTGTGAGGATTCAGTCAAATATTTGAGTGTCCACATTCAAAATGACCCGGAACAAATACTGCAGCTTAATTATGGTCCGGCAATAGAGAAATTGGGTGGGAAAATTGAACGCTGGTTGAAACTACCTCTCACGATAGCGGGTCGAATCGCCATAATACAAATGATCGTGCTGCCCCAATTATTATATTTATTTCAAAACATTCCCAATTCCATTATACAATGTTTTTTTCTCAACCCTCCGCTCGCACCGAATAAGGCTTGTGTGGGGCGGTAAACAACCTCAGATCAGTTGGAACAGGCTAACATTGCCATATGAACTTGGTGGGTTCGGGGTCCTGAATTTCCGCATATGCTATCTGGTCACCCAGTGCAGTTTAGCGAGGCACTGGTACCACTCTGACACCCGTGTACCCTACCTTAGACCTGAAGCAGATCTGGTGCACCCCACATCATCAGCAGCGCTATTACCGGCAGGACCCTTGTGACCCATTCAGACAATCTCCACAACCAGCTGGGCCTGGCGACTCATCCGGGCAACCGGTAACCATCCTCTCTACTCCTCAGATATTCCATTGGCAGGTAACCTTTGGTTGCAAATGACACAGGAGGCCCTAGTACAGCGTACTCTGTCCAAACATAACCTGGTAACATTTGCGGACCTGTTCCCCAGTGGGCATGTCTTCTCGTGCACGGAGGACAGTCATTTAAGAGAAGCCTCATTCATAGACAAGTTTGTGCTGCAGAGGATACAGGGGTCACTTAGAGCTCAAATGTCCAGTTACCGACTCGAACCGATGGAATTCCCCCCACTTGCACTACTTATCAAAGATACAAGTGGGGAGCACCTGATGTCCAAAATGTACAAGTCTGCCATAGCCCTGTTACCTAATAGAGATGCTGGGGTGCGCGCTGCATGGGAACAGGACCTGGTCCAACCCATCTCTGGGGCATATTCTCAAGGACTCATCGCCGATTTATCGGCACTTTAGCGCCGCAAAAGTGGCGATAGATTTTTCGCCCTATTCTCAAGCTGGTGCAAACTGCCGATATCGCCAGTTTTCCAGCGATAGCTGCCGCAAAAAACATCGCCACCGATGAGTGCGACTACTAACACTAATGATATGCAGAGTAGGCGTTCCCGTGCAAAAACACACAAAAACACCACTTCGCGATATTCTCAACGACCAGCCAGATCGGCGAAGCGATCCAAAAACAGGCGATAAGGCGCGTTAGCAGCAGGGATTTAACACCTGCCTATTACTGGTGCTAAGCAGGACGACAACCTGCAGTAGAAAAGGAGCCAAGCCCAGAGCCACATCTGAAGACCAACAGATGCCATGGAGCCAATGATCATGCAGCTTGGAGACCCAAGAGGGCCACAACACCCACCGCCACCACCCCCAGGACCCCAATGCTACAGTGGAGGTGACGAACAGTTGTTGATGGTGTTCTGTCACCTCCGTTATCAGGAGCCTGTTTTCCTGCGGACTGAACCGCGTCTTCCTCTTCTTCTTCTCCTTGCCCTTTCCTGACCCCGAGGTCCCAGGCTGGTCCTCCGTGGGGCTTGTGGGGTTCTGGTTGTCCTCTGTACTTGCTCCGGCTACCTCCATTGTTCTTCGAAGTTGTTTTAGTTTTGTTTGTGTTTTTTTTTCTGCTTTTATAGTGATTTTTCCCGCCTGACGTGTGTGAATTCCAGGCCTGGTGCAGCTTATCGCTGATTTTTTTATCGCGGTACGGCCCATCGCCAATTTTTTCACATTTGGCTTTAGAATTTTATCGCTGTCCCGGTAATTTTATCGCGGACATTTGACGCGTTATCGGGAAACTATCGCATGTTACCGCCGTGTAGAGAATAAGACATTAATTCGGCGTTATTTTCCCGCAATAGACGGCGATATGAAAAATTGCGTTAACCTATTTTGGCGATGATTATCGCACGTTCTTGAGAATATCCCCCTCTGACTTTCAATGGCGTTATTGCTTTAATCACAAACATAAATGACAACATTTTAAGTATCTATGGCATGCATACATTACTCCTGTCAAGATACACCGGATGGACCCGACACGCCCCCATACATGCCCCAAGTGCCACTCCCCATCAGCAGACTTCACACACATGACGTGGACCTGTGAAAAGATTGGAGGGCAATATTCGGGGAATTATCCCGTATGACTGAACTGGACATTACTCCCTGCCCATTGCCGGCCCTCAAGGGATATGTGCATGATCTTCCAAAGTCAGCATGGCATGTCGTGACAATCGCCCTACTACTTGCAAAAAGAGAGGTGGCAGTGCACTAGGGTACCAAGCACCCACCGACGATAAAAGCATGGTTATATAGCATGACATACTGTAACATGAACAGCGATCTGTATGCGCAATTGCAACCTCCAACCTCTAGGCCCCTCGACATCTGGCAACCATTCCGCTCATACTTACTTGACTCACAGGATACGGTGGGCACACAACCTAGACTTGACACCCCACCACAGCTCATTGAGACAGACAATGCTGGTATGCCCACAACACAGTAAATGCTGACATGTGTGTAGAAACATTGTGCAACTCCCCAGGTAATCCAAGAACAACACTGCTGCAAAGATCTCTGTAAATGTAATCTATGTAATCGACCATACTTGAAAATCCTGTAATACTCATGGCTAACTTGTACTGCATTCTTCTTGTTATGGAAAATCAATAAATAAAGTTTAAAAAAAAAAGATCCTAGCAAAAAGGCAACTAAGTTAAGAAAGGTCATCACCTCACTTTTGTACAGGAATCAAGTTGAGTTCATCCCAGGGGGCTCCTCAGGCAACAATATGTGTACACTCTTTCACTTACTTTGGCATACCAGACGAGATGAGGATGCAACGGTAGCACTCTCCCTTGATGCTTGTCTGGAACGTGGTTTATTATATGGTGCGGTTATACGATCTTGCAATGTAATAAAGACACAATTTCATATCAGGTCCGGTCAGGTTCATTTGTAAAACCTTAGCTCAGCCCTGGGTAGCTGTGGCTCAGAGCAGTCAGGCTTTATCAAAGGAACAACTGAAAAGCATTAAGCATTAAAACAGTTGAATAGTAAGACAACGCAGCACAAAAATAATCTGACACCAATTCATAGAAATAGGTTACATTTTTATCTTTTAATAGACATCTCAAATACAAAAATCCACCAGAGGGTTCCAGAGATATGAATTTTTAAAGAAACAATAAAACAGAGTTTTTCACTCAATGTAATAAATAATTTAAATCTAAAGCAACTCACAGTTTAGGGTTAGCTACAACAAGTAACTTGAAAATGACTATGAAGGCACTCTTGTGGGGTCCAGCTCAAATAGGGAGCGAGTCACAAGGCCAGTCAGGACCAATTGAACAGTTACCTTGAAGTTTGAGCAGTCTCAAGTCCAGTTCTAGGTCCTATGGGAGAACCTCCATAGAAGTCAATAGAATGGTCACAATGCAAAGTATGCAGAATGCTGAAGATTTTCAGTGATACTGAGAATGCTGAGTCAGTATTGAGGGTCTTCCTGTGACCACCCTTTGGTCAATGAGCATGTTGGGGTGACTTTGGCCTCAGGGGTCAATGTCTCATGAAGTCTAGGTGAAGTCTAGCACTAAACCAGTTGCCACTGGTTTACTGGTCTCCAGTTACAGCAGTCAGGGGTTCCGTTTAACTTGCAGTAACGTCTGTGCTGGGCAACTAAACTGCACTCTGACAACTCTCCAGGATTCAGTGCACTCAGGTGCAACTTTAGAGGGTTGGAAATCAGTCTCCCAAGCTGCACCTCTTCATCCAGTGGTGGTCAGACATCTTGGTGCTGGGCTCTCAGATGAGAAGATTTCTCAACGTTTATGGCCCTGTGATTGTAACAGGGAGGTAGCCAACTGACTCTTGGAGTCGTAGGACTTTTTTGGTCCCTTATTTAAAACGATTGAATTTTAGACAGGTTCGCCCCGCACTCCTGCACCTACAGATGTTGTCAACGGAGTCATTGTTTTTTACACTTGGCTATCTAAAAGCTTGTGTTAAATCGCGATCCTTTATGGATGTTTAACCTGTTATTTTATCAATGCATTTTTATTGTTCGAATGTACACTTCTATGTTTGCACTTATACAACGTGCATAATTTATACAAATGGGGGTTGCAGTTTTTAACATTTCTGTGGACTGTACATATGTATTTATTGCACATCGCACTTTACATCTTGAATTGCACTTGGGGAGTATGATTTTAATCTGACTTTTTTACCAGTTTAAGGAGATTTGACTTATATATTTCAATGTTTTTGTGTAACTTTTATGGTTTTGTTGTTAAAACCGAATAAAGTTTATTGATGATGATGATGACTCTTGGAGTCACATTCTCTGACTTGAGCTGAAGGATGACTTTTCTTTGAGTGGGGACACCACAGGCAGAGTCATTTCTTTGCAAGCCCAAGATGCAGCAGGTGCAGTTTAGCCTTTGGTGCAGTCTCTCTTTGCTGGGTCCAGGGAACAGCAAGATAGTCCTTCTTCATCTCTCTCTCCAGTCCAGACGTAATTTGAGGTCTGGGTGCTACTTTTATGCCCACTATGAGCCGAGGTGGATTGGCGACTAAATAGCCCAAAACACTACCAGATAAGGCTGGGTGGTAAACTCCACTCCGCCGGTGGAGTTCACAGAGTTTTTAGCACTCTGCACTCCACTTGGAGCCTGGAGTTAAGCAGAACCTCCATGCTCCGCCACATGGTGGAGTCTACCAGCGCTCAGCTCACCTGCTTTAGAAATTAGGAGCTGGACTCCGAGTCCCTACCCTCACAGGCATGCAACAGACCAATCACAACCACACCTAGCCGCATCTCAGGCCAATCACAAATGACCTTGTTCCAGGGTTCGAAGATTGCGGCCATGGGGTGCTAGACTGTTGTTGTTACTTTTGTTTGGTGATGGCGGACGTTGTCCTGGAACACCCCGGAGGAGAGTGGGCTCAGAAGGACAAGAGCAAGCAGCAGAGAAGTCTTCCGAGAGCCACAGAATGTTTTTGGGGTCCCAGCGTGACACCAATACAAGCAGCCTCAGTATAGTGTCTGCATGGCTAAGTCAGGGGTGTTAGTTTAATTTCAGGCAAAAGGTTTAGTCAGAGCAGCCTTTCTGTCCATGTATACAAAACGGATACCAGCGGCTAGTAGCTCGAGCGCACATGTAGTGTACCCACTTAGAGCTTGAGAGATGTGCACACTATCAGAGAGCAGGAGCAGTACTTACAGCAGAGGCAGCACTGCAGCAGTAGTGAGATGCAGCATGTGGGAAACTCTTCAGCAGCACCACCGACGGCATCCGGGGGAGCCACTCTAGTCTCGCTAACAGCAGGTGAAGTGCATTCTCCTGCCCCCGCAGCCCAGGCTCTGTGCAGCCACAGTGTCATGTAGTACCTACAAATCTATATAGGATCTGCACGTTTAGACAACATAGACTACGGGATTGGTGTCCAGACTGATTCCAGACACCCCCTTTAGGCCAGCTAGCTCACAGTGCCACTATAAGCCCCCTAACCTTACCAAGGAGCTAATAGTTTCTAACAACTATCGAACATGACAACCCTTGATCCTTCAGAGATCGTGGAAACAGTACAGTACTTTTCGCTCAGTCACTCATGCTCACTTAGTCTCAGAGAGATACACAGCAGAAACGGTGGGGAAGTTTTCAATAACCATTTATTGAACCAGCGTCATTCTAGTATAAAACATGTTTGCTGCGACAATCATTAGACAGAAACAGATGTATAAGTTTACAAGCACCAACAGAGTCAATAAAAGGTAGAATTCTACCATGGTGCTAAAACAGTGAATATATGCAGGCATATAGATAGATACATGGGAGTAATCAAGCGTACTCCTACTATGCGGACCCTGTCTAAGTGTACCTAAATGTACCTAGCATGTATGTGGGTGTAAAGCCAAGAATCCCCTAGGAAAGAGCCAACCCCATTACCTGATGGGAGAGAACAAAGGACCCTGTCTTGGTCTTGAGTTGGACACCTCAAAGGGATGTCAGACCACTGAGTGCAGCAATCTCCGTCTTGTGTCAGTATGGAAGCTTCTTCTCTCACTATCTAGTGTTCGGTATGGTTCTTTATACCAAGAAGATAGCCTCGGGGTTTCCTACACAATCGATATGTTGTGAGTACGATTATGCAGATGAGCCTAGAACAATACCTGGATTTATGCAAAGTAGTTCTTTCACCCTAGGATGAAGATGACCATGACTATTACGCAGAATATGTTCATGCTGTGACGTACGTCATGTGCAGGTGACTTTTCTAAGAATCCTCATGCATAATAAATGAGGCTAGTTTCCAAGAAGACATTTATTCAGCACATAACTGGGTAAAAGGTCAGTGCTAGAACAGTTATGAAGAGCAAGGTCGGACACATGTAGGCAAAAGGTCGTGTAGCTACCTAGGCCTTGATTAGGGTACATAACAACAGTTTGGCCAGACAATGCCCACCCGAAGCGGCTGGAAAAGACACCACTTGAGACAGCTTCTTCCACTGCCCCAGCAGCCAGCATCAGAGAGAGGCGAAATTCCCAGGTTTGGTAGTGTAGTCAAACATGCTGTCAAGCAGTATGTTCAATGTAAGAATAGTGAGCAACTGCACTACTGCTGTTTGGGGAAGGTGGACAGCCTGCCACTCACACTAAGGCACT
Organism: Calotriton arnoldi; assembly: GCA_963921515.1. NCBI lineage: Eukaryota > Metazoa > Chordata > Amphibia > Caudata > Salamandridae > Calotriton > Calotriton arnoldi. Next base: position 2,518,070 of record CAWUFW010001870.1, on the reverse strand, counting down.
GTGTCGATAAGTAGTCATTGGCAGAGGCGAGTGGATCCCAGTAATGTAAAAGTAGTGGATGCCACAGGTCAGTATCCACACTCATAGGCAGGCCTTGAGCAGATACTGCACGTAATTGATGTGACAAATACAACAAACTGAGCTCATAATCTTAGCTAATTATTGTTCTGCCTCTTTTCATTGGACCTCCATTCTTGTAAACTGTGGGCCACGATGGGGTGAGCTGGAGTGCCTGAGATCATCTGGAGCTAAGCCAGGGCTGGAAGGGGATGTCTCTGAGACACCCTGTTAAGCAGATTACATTTATCCCTGGAGCTCTCAGTGGTGGGGCATCCCCTTTCCCTGCTCCTGCATGGGAAAGGTCTAACAAGACCTCATAGGTATTAGACTTGGACTGGAGCTGGTAACTCTGCCTTCTCACGGAACTCCACGTTATTTGGAAGTGTTTTGGTAACTGCTAATAAATTCAGAGGAATGAACCTCCGCGAGCTCCGCTGAGGCCCGGTCTCCTTATGCCTGATAATGACATCCTGCAAAGTGTGGCATCTAGCTAGCCCAGAATGCACTATTCCGCCCACTGCCAACATGGCAGAATCCTTCTCTTGGTGTGTGGTGCTACATACCCCAACCCAGAGGTTTGGCTATCTGGGGGGGCTACATGCTAAAACTAGACTGCTAGTCTGCCTGCTAAAATAAAATAGCCCCTTTCCAGTGTGATCACGATTTGTCCTTCAAAAGCTGCTTTCCCATTGAATCTGGCCTTTCGAGCTCACACCCTTACTAGCTGTCCTGCCAAGAGTAGGTCACACCTCTGCTCTTGACAGATCCTTTGTTCCTCTACCTGAGAGTCCTTCACACCTTGCTCCAGGAGAGCAGAAGGTTTTCTCGAGAACATCCACTTGTGTGCAATTGTAAATGGCTACTGGAAACCTTGGGCAACAACGTGGCAACTTTCTAAAGTGGTCATTTGTGCCAAAGGTGCATTAAGTTTGACTTGCCCAACAAGTCGGAATTAATGCAACAATTTGTTTGATACCATGAAGTACCATATTTATTAGTCCCATTTAGAGGTTAACACTGCTGAGTTGTCAGCATGTAACTCTGTACTTGCCAACAGGGCTATTAGAGTTTCGACAGTAAAAAACAATAATGTAGGATTTTTATTGTCAGGACATGTAAAGGTAATAACACATTTCCTACTTTTTAATATAATGCACCCTGCCTTTGAGGGTCAGTAGGTCTGCCTTAGGGGTGACTTATAAATATTAAAAAGGAAGGTTTGATCTTTGCTATTGGTTTAAATGGAAAAGTCAAATTAGCAGTTCAAATGGCAGTCCGGGAGTCATGCTTTGCTAGTCACATTTGTGGTGGCACAATTACTGCTGCAGTCCATGGGGGACACTTACCTTACAGGCCCTATGTACCCCCAGTACCATATACTAGGGACTTATAAGTAAGTGCACTTGTGTGGGTTAACCAAATAGATATATACTTTTTAAGGGTCAGCATGCTGGCCGTGAAGCCAGTTTGGTAGGACTTAGTGCAGTTTAGGAATAAAATGCCATCAGTATTAGTTCAAAAACATGGGGATAATAATGCAAAAAGGCATTTGATCAGGAGAAATGAGCCTTCCGTTTCCGAGTACTCACCAGAATGGGTATAGGCCCCACCTTTTTGACTAGGATGTAATGACTATACTGTAACCCATCGTCCATTGCTAATTGTAATGGCTTTCTGTCAGAGAAATGTATTATCAACAGAGAGACCAGACAGGGGTACCCCCATCTCCTCTATTATTTATATTTGCAGTAGAATGCCTAGCCATAGCAATCCATAAGTCAAAGGAGATTGCAGGTATCAGTACCTCTGCAGGGTGCATAAAACTGATGCTTTCTGCCGCCAATATGCTGCCGATAATTATTTCTTCTAGCATCTCTATATCTTCTCTTATGAAGGTCATTTTTGTCATATCCACCTTCTCAGGTAACAAAGTCAATTGGACCAAGAGCACAGTCCTGCCAATGATGCCTCACATGACTGCCCGCTCCCTCTATGACCTACCATTTCGGTGGATGCAAACCACAATTAAGTATTTGGGTAAGCTAGTGAGCAAGATCCTTCAAACAATGGTCAGTGATAATACGGCAGCAGTAACATGGCCAGGAACACGCTACAGCTCTTTATGTCAGATAGATTCGGGCAGTTAAGATGGTTGCAGTCCCATGTTTTAATTATATATTTAGCAGGTTGCCAATCCTACTTCCCACAATGCAGTGCTGGAATATTGGTCATCAAATAAAAGACTACATTTGGCAGGGTGCTACATCAAGGTCACATGGTCCATCATGTGTCATAATTGACCCACCATTTTCACCAGGAACTGGAGACCCCTGGCTGAGTTACATTTGATAGTAACATACAAGGAGAAATTAAGGAACCCACATTCATGTACAGAAAAAAAAGTTTCTAAAGAGGCGGAGAAAACCCCATCCTGGCTGGCTCTGTAAAAATGTGGGATTTTAGCCACAAGTATTAAGCAACATGCTTTTTTACACTATGGGCACTTCTTTGGCACAATATTGACATTTGATTATTCAGTGAGGTACTCTCCTGGTCACAATGGGTGAGCAACAGAGGCATGAAGGAAAATTGCAATAAATTGAGTGATGGCTAAAACTGAGGATTTTAAGATTAATCCATGCTTTAACAGGAATCAAGTGTAGAGAGGATAGCAAAGAGCAAATTTAGGAGAATTGCTCATCATGTGGGTAGCCTAATTTGGCACTGCTTGAAGGTGCTTGAACTAGTGCTTATACAAACCTAGGTAGAGAGAAGAGAATTTGCATAGTCAACCTAAGCAAAAACCACCATTGTTTGATTTTGTAAAGTGAGTAGAAGAATGATTTTTCTCTGACCCCACATTTGAAAAGTACAGCTCAATACTACAGACAAGACTTGGGAAATTGACTGCCAAATCAAATTTGACTCTGTTGTATCTTGCGCTGTTGGTGGCATTGGAACTCCTGGTGGATATGACATCAAGGGTTCCAAGACCACGAGCGATGACAGTTGAAGGACCGGGTCAGCTGGATGAACTGTGTCCCATCTTGCTGTTGCCACCGAACTGTGTTTCTTTCTTTCTGCTAATACACATATGGACAATAGAAGAAACTGACTAATTGCTTTTCTTACAGATGCCAAATTGGTGACAAGGTTTTTTTCCCACATGTGCCGCTGCACTATAACGACTTCACCCAATCATTTGTTTATGTCAGGGTGATGAGTTTGATCATTGCCTCGGGGGGAAAACAGCTTGCTTACTGAGTAGTTCTTAGTGGCTCCTGCTCTGGTTGGAGTGGTTCCCATTATAACTTCAGAGGAGGAGACATTTCCAGTCTCACCCGATGAGTCAATATCATGGTGGCCATTCTAGACTGGATGAGTTTTCAAAAGAATTAATAGCATCACATTTATGGAGTTAACTTGGCGGCCATCTTGGATTGAGCCCGTTTTTACCAGAATTCATATCCTGGAATAACTTGCGGCCATATTATATTGGTCGACTGTATCAAGAGTGTATATCACAACATGTTTGGAGTCAGCTTGGCAGACATTTTTGACTGGTCTCAATTATACATCTTGGAATTTTCTTTTCTTTTATGCGTTTGGTGAAGTCAAAGTGGTGGTCGTCTTTAAGGAATCTAATTTCTATAGCCATGATACGGTGTGACTATACCCCAATACCTACATGGCAGGATGTATCCCTACAGTGTGTAGTGGAACATAAGGAGTATATCAATTACCCTTCCACTGTTTTTCCTCAGAAAAGTCATATTTGCTTTGTATTTCACATTTGTTGACCTCCTTTTGCAGTATCTGTACATCTAGCATTATCTCTACAGTACGTAGAGTTTTTTCTTGTTTTTGGAGTGTGTGTTTTTTGCTCTTTCAGGAGACTTTCAGTGACGACATGCAGTCTATACATCCACCAGCTCCATTTTTGCACTCGCCAGGTGAACCTCCTATTAGATGGAAAGAATAGTGTAGGGCTTTCAATGGAAATCTTGGAGCCATTAATGGTTTTAAATTCAAAGCTGACAGGAAACATTGCCTTTCAGAGCATTCTCTTGAATTAGAAGGCCAACAAATATTTTAACGTCTACAAGTCTTCATCCGGGAGGCAGAAGATGAACTCAACAAGTTTGTGGAGGCTGTTATAAAATTATTTTTAAAAAATCCAAATCACCTAATTTATTAGTTAGAAGACATACTTTTTTTTTTACTGGAACATCAGGGAAATGAATTCACTGACGTGTGTGGCCTTGTTGAGGGTTTTAGTGGCTAAATGCGATTTTTTGCAGCTTTACAGAAGAGCCTATAAGGAACCAATTGATTACAAGTTGTTTTAACAAAAGTGTTCAAGAAAGGCTGTTGAGGGACTAAAATCCTACTTTGGAGGAGGCTTTGGAAACTGCCAATAGCATTGAGGAGTCCAAAGTTTCTGAGAAAGTGTTAAATCACTAGCAGGTAGAGAAAGAGATTGCATGTGTGGTCAAGGACAGCAATTGTGGCAAGGAGTTCATACCTAGAAAGAAAAGTATCCATGGTTTTTATGGTGCATGTTTCTGTTGTGGGTCAAAAAACATGTTGTCTCTTAAGATGTGCCCTGCAAGAAAGAAGCACTGTATGAAGTGTGGTGCTAATTGGATATTTTGCAGAGTGTGTCACAATTCACATGAAAGGTTGTGTGGAAGGGTTAATGTTGTTTCTGGTGAACAAGATGACCAGGACTTAAGCGAAAAAGTGAACAATCTGGTACTGTGTGTAAATGTTCATGAAGATGATGTGCCCAGATCTAAAGATCCCATTTATGATTTTTGTGTGGATGATGTGATGGTTCCCCTCATGACTGACACAGGATCATGCACAACTGCAACAAAGAAGAACATATGTCATGTTCTTCTTCCACCTGATGGTAACACTGATGGCTATATTGGTTCTAAAATTGATCTTGTGGAATATTTCGAAACTATCACCAGCTTTAAAGGTGATAGTAGAAAGTGTATGTTTCTGTGGATGGTCCTCACTTTCTTGGGTGGCATCAACAAGAGTGTCTGTGCATTGTGTTGAAACTAGGCTGTGAGCAACAGGTTTTGTGGTTGGGAGATGTAGAAGAAAGGTCAAGGTCTGTTGAGGTCACAAAGTTGTTGGAACAATTCAACAAGATACCTTTAGTGAAGAATTGGGCGAGATTAAAAACTTTGAACGCGTTATCAAAGTGAAAGATGGTGTTGAACCTGTCAAGCACAGGCTGCAATGTGTGTCTCTGAGTGTTGGAGCGGAGTTTCACTGAAAAATGCAAAGGTTAAAGTAACGTTATAGTTAGGTGAAATGTTCAGTAACAACATAATGTTTTAAACTAAAAAACACAGAAATTCACTAGTTATAGTTATCTCAAGTAATTATAACTCGTGACCTAAGGTAACTATAACTTGTGCCCCTCCATGCACAGTTTTCTCATCAACAATTTCATTGCAAATGTTGCAGTGATATTATAAATTATGTCATAGAAGATGTCATGAGTGATTTAATATGTGAGGGGCGTCGCCAAGCAGGCCATGGAGTCGGACGTGCTCTGCTAGAGCTCCGTCTTCGACTCTCCCTCGCCCGCTTCATTGATCCGACACAACACGATCCTGGGGCCCTAAACAGGGTTCACTACGATCTGTTGAGACCCGCGACCCGCTGTGCGGCTTGGGGCCGCTCTGAACGAAGTGTATCGTACCTGCGGCGGAGGGACGGAGAAGCAGCCTGACGATCGATACGCCGCGCCCGGCGACTCTCTGTAGGACACACTGGTGCTGGACTACGCCCACCAGGCCGTGGTACGGCACGTCGGAAGAGGTACAGCGGCCCCCACTCTCTCCCAGCTCCCGGGACCTGGTGGACACTTGCAGTCAGCTTAGAAATCCCCGAATGCTTGGCCGTCTCACCCATTAATGCATCGGAACGCCGGATCTGCGTGAAGATCACAGCAGCAAGGGGCTTGAACACGGGTGAAATCGCAAGATGGCGCCTGGTGGCGATTCCCCATTGCACCATACAGTATCCCCATAGGATGAGTTTAGTGGAGCTGCCAAATCCCTGATATTGGTGAAAACGGCAACGGGAGAGCCCATAACACAGTAGAGGACCCCCCAGCCCTAGGGAAGTGGCAGGGGTGGGTCCTGTCTACGATACTGTTGGCAGACAGTGGCAAAGTGGTCCTGAACATCAAGAGGACGCTGCTGTAGGGAGTGACGAGCCCTGGAACACGCGCAAGTTCAAAATGACTGTTGAAAACATTATTGAACACGGAATTGCACGCATGTGAGACCTCCTGCACCAAATAAGTACATATGAAAGACGTGGGGACGCTGGAAACTCCTGACACATGTATGACGTCCTGTAGGTCTTGCAGAACGTGCAGCAGTGCGCAATCAATGAGCAGTCATCAGAAGCACTACGCCTTAGTTCCAATGATCGTATGAATGATACTGTATATGGCTTGGCGTAAATTGTGGAGATCTTGGCCCTGATGCCCCTCTGTGGTTGTGGAAGGCGTTGCTGGAGGAGACATTAACTATCTCCCTGATTGATCTCTCATTACGGTGCTGCAGACGGATAATTAACACGGGGCATTGATAAAACGTGGAATTGGGCTATAAGTGTTGGGGTTTGTAGGGCTCAGCCATCATAATAGCCCTCCGATGCTTCCCCCCCACCCCCGTGATTAGTAAGGTAATGTTTGACCAGGTGGTAACTCACAGTAGAATACTCTTGATCAAACTGTGGTCAACAGGTCAGGTTTATTCTGAGGTCTTATCAACCTTATGTTTTGGTGCAATACATCAGGGTATTTCTATTTGCCTTAGGATCTCTGCTAGTGTTTCGCAGGCTTTGGGTTGTTAAGATAATTATGCTTGCCTGCATCTCATTGAGCATCCCTTTACTCATTGTTAAAGGGTTAACCAGACTCGAACCACCAGAACAGGCGCAAGTCCTTAAGCGCGCACGTTGCTTCCAGCAACCGCTGAAACGTGACTCTACAACGTGAAAAGCAACCCCACCCTTCCTCGTCTATATAAGACTGCCGCTCCCACTTACTCGCGCTTGTGTTCGTTTCATCGCTATCCAGCAACTCCACTCACCTGAAGTCTTCCGACGAAGCAACAACTCTATGGTTCCGTTTTCGGACTTCCGGTTTTCTTCCTGTTTCCGCTGCTCTTCACCGCATCGAAGACTCGACTCCTCTTCCGACACCATTTCCTGTCCGGCGTCAGTTCCCTGCTCCCGGTCTTTTCTTCCTTCATCCTGCAGCAAGACAAAAGAGAAGAAGAAGAGAAATACTTACAAGTAAGATCGTTCCGCTTGCGGAGCGCGCGCGCACGCATGCATGCAGAACAAGTTAAACAAAAGAAGAACTTATCTTTGTTGACACTTTCCCTGCCATAGTCTTCATTTCTCGCCTACATGATACAAGAAAGAAAGAACGCAACGATTACAACAGAGTTGGCAAAGGATCTCTGTGCTTTCAATCATTGTGATCATTACAAGGGAGTCATTGTATTCATTTCTTGTGTGAAAGACATTATTGTTAAGGTGTCATAAGGACCCGATATTAAGTGAGTAGTCGAACAGACAAGAGGCTCATTTGTGTATGTATGAAAAGAGTTTTTCTGGGCTAATGCTTTCTTGTTTCCACAGTAAAGGGAAGCTAGCACCTTAATTCATCTTTAGCATCGCATGGGAGACATACAGTAAGAGCAAAGGTACTAGAGTAGTAGAAACGTATGTTGGTATTGTGCTTATTTAGAAGTCATGTTAAGCAGGTAAATTGCACGACAATTATTCTTATTTGTTTTGTAGGAAGGATCCACTAAAGGATTCGCAACAGAAGCTCTTGGGCAGACGTGGAAAGTGACGTGTGTTCCTTTATTTTATCTTTTGGTTATTTTGTCCCTTTTTCCCCTTCCCCCAGAAACCTACGAATCCAGACTGTATTACACACACAGTTTCGGAGGACCTAGGTGCTAGGGGGCATCGGAAAACTAGCTTCTCATCTCTCAACTGGAACCCCTGGATTTCAGGTGAGTGAAGGTTAACAGAAACACAAGCCTTCACAACATTTAGTTCTATTTGAGAGATGGATCCCGACAGAGATCGTATCAGTACCCATGACTTGGCGCAAGCCTTATTTGAAGATACTGAAACCAATAGAACGCTGCCTGAATTAGTGCAGAAGATGCAATTGGAAATGGAAAAGTTAAAACAAGAAAATCTAGATTTGCGTCAAGAGGTAATACGATTTAAACCGAGGGATTCAGCTTGGCCGAGTACAACCTTTCCGCCCTTTGCCACATCCTTTGAGACAGGGAACAAATCAAGAAACGCAAATAGTTTTAGGACAAGTGATGAAAGTGCGACGCCCATACAGGTTACAGTCGCAGTTCCGCCGGCCGTGCCATTGTCGGCCCCTGAAAGGTTTTTGGGCGATAGTGCCAAGTATAACATTTTTATTAGTCAATGTCAATTACATTTCATGTGTAAACCTCAGGCTTTTACATCTGACGCAGCCAAAGTGGCATTTGTGCTTTCATACTTGGGAGGCACTGCTGCTAATTGGTCAATACCTTATATAGATAGGAACGACCCTGTGCTGTATAACTGGACATTATTTAAACAGACCATAGGTTAGGAGAAAGAAAGGGCGACAAAACCAGAGTGGAAAGTAGGTGGTCATGGGCGAAGTCTGAAAAGAGGGAAACAGAAGTTAAACAAACAGATTCTGAGCCCATGCAGTTAGGCACTATTAAGGGCCCACTTACCCCTGAAGAAAAGGAACGACGTAGAAAACTAAATCTGTGTCTTTATTGTGGTCGCTCAGGGCATTTTGCAAGAGACTGCCCTTCTAAACCAAAAACCCCTAGGAAAGTTAGCCTTGCAGCAAAGATCCCGTCAGAGCAGGAAAACTAGGTAACTCGTCAAGGAAGGAGATCACTTGCACGAGGCAGCATCTGAACAAGATCTCCCAACCTCGATTTAAGTTTGTACCCCGAATACCAAAACATTTTATGATTCAAGTTATCTTAATCTTAAATGCTCAACTGAGACACACTGTGTCTGTGCTATTGGATTCAGGAGCAACTGGAAATTTTGTAGATAATCAGCTGGCCCAGAAGCTTCAGATACCCACTATACTTAAAAGACAACCAGAACCGGTATGTGCTGTAGATGGCACGTCTCTGTCTTCAGGAAACATAACCCATCAAACAGAGCCTATAATCATGGTCTGTCAAAATGGACATACTGAGTCCATTAGTTTTGATCTTATTGATACCCCTGCTTTTGGTGTAATTTTGGGAGTTCCTTGGCTTATCGCACATAATCCAATAATAAATTGGGTGTCCAGAACAGTAACACTGAACTCGGTGTTTTGCAAGGCCCAATGTTATCAAGTGGCTCATCAGGAGTTTGAAACCATTGTTCATTGTGCAAACTCATTAGTCACTTCTGATCTCATACCTTTTGAATATCAGGAGTTTGCAGATGTCTTTGACCCTATCAAAGCCACTGCATTACCACCTCACAGACCATATGATTGTCGCATAGACTTGTTACCAGGAGCTCCTCTTCCAAACAGCAGGGTATATGCGCTATCAGAACAAGAGACAAAATATCTAAGATCTTATTTGGATGAACTTCTGGAATTGGGTTTTATCCGACATTCCACATCCCCTGCCTCCTCGCCTTTATTTTTTATCCCTAAACGGGATGGCGGCTTGAGAGCTTGCCTTGACTATCGAGGTTTGAATAAAATCACTATAAAGAATAAGTATCCTCTACCACTGATACCGGTATTGTTAGACCAGCTGAGAGATTCAACGATCTATACCAAGTTAGACCTGCGAGGGGCATACCATCTTGTGCGAGTCAAGGAGCATGATGAGTGGAAGACGGCTTTCAGAACCAAATTTGGGTTGTTTGAATACACCGTCATGCCCTTTGGCTTGTGCAACGCCCCCGCCGCCTTTCAGTTCTTTATTAATGAAGTTTTGAACGAATTTTTGGATATATGTGTTATTGTGTATATTGACGATATTCTGATTTACTCCAAGAACGAGACTGAACATACTCAACAGGTTAAGGCCGTGCTAGCAAAATTACTGGATAATCACCTTTTTGTAAAACTTGAGAAATGCGTGTTTAGTACTAGACAGGTGGAATTTCTTGGTTATTGTCTTTCGCCAAAAGGCATCACGATGGACAAGAAAAAAGTTAGTGCTATTTTAGATTGGCCAGAGCCAGCTTCGGTTAAAGAGGTTCAACGGGTGTTGGGTTTTGCTAATTTTTACAGACGCTTCATCCCTCAATTTGCAGAAACAATGGTTCCCATCACAAGACTGTTAAAGAAAGGACACCCATTTTACTGGTCTAAAGAGGCCTCACAGGCCTTCCAACTCTTAAAGGAAAAATTTACCTCAGCACCCGTCCTTAGGCATCCTAATCCAGATGTACCCTTTTTTGTGGAAGCTGACGCTTCTCAGATAGCTGTGGGAGGGGTTCTCTCACAACGGGATGAACAAGATGGTCAGTTGCACCCAGTGGCTTTCTATTCAAAAAAGCTACTTCCAGCCGAACAGAATTACACTGTTATGGAAAGAGAATTATTGGCAATCAAACTGGTATTTACTGAATGGCGTCATCATTTGATGGGAGCCAAATTTCCGGTTACGATTTTTAGTGACCATAAAAATTTACAATTTTTTAGTTCAGTGAAAGCTCTCACTCCTCGTCAGATGCGCTGGCTGAACTTCTTTAGCTCTTTTGATTTTGTGATCACTTTCAGACCAGGAACCAAACAAGTGTTATCGGATCTGTTATCTCGGTACGGGCATACTAATAAGTCTAAGAAAGAGACAGAAAGTCCCTCTATCATCCCATCAGAGAAAATAGTAGCACCTTTGATTTCCCCTGATTTTATGGCGCAGATTAGGCAACTACATTTAGACGAGCAAGTGAAAGAGTGGTTAAAGGACCCAAAAAAATTCCCTTCAACAAGGCCTGTTCTACCATGATAATTTATTATACATCCCCAGCGCAGATTTACAACAAAAGGTTATGCAGTGGAATCATGATTCACCTTTAGCTGGGCATCCAGGAGCTCAGAAAACTTTAGATAACTGCAGGAAACACTTTTGGTGGCCTACCTTGGTGAAGGACGTTAAAGAATTTGTAGCTGCCTGTCCGGTTTGTGCCACTAATAAATCTTCCCACAGCTCTCCTACTGGTTTGCTTCAACCCTTGCCTGTGCCCCCTCACCCTTGGCACACTATAAGTGTGGACTTCATTACTGGACTTCCGGTGTCAGGTGGTCACACAGTAATTTTGGTGGTGGTGGATTATCTGTCCAAGATGGCTCATTTTGTTCCTTTACCAAAACTCCCGTCTGCAATTGAGTTTAGTCATATTTTTCTATCACACATTGTAAAGTTGCATGGCTTGCCGAATAAGATCGTTTCGGACAGAGGGAGTCAATTCGTGTCAAAATTCTGGAAACATTTTTGTGATTTATTAAAGGTAAAGGTAGCTCTGTCCACGGCTTTCCACCCAGAAACCGATGGCCAGACCGAACGAGCGAACCAGACTTTATTACAAACCTTAAGATGTTTAATGGCGGAATTCACCAGTCACTGGGACAAAGCTCTAGCTTTAGCTGAATTCTGTTATAACAATAGCATTCATGTGGCCACACAATGTTCTCCGTTTTACTTCTTACAAGGTTTCCATCCCAAGTCATTACCTCTGTCTGTTGAACAGTCTTGTCTACCAGCAGTTACAGATCGATTGCACAACATTTTAGACATACAGGCAAGAGCAGTAAGACACTTAACTAAGTATAAGGAACAAATGAAGACTCAAGCGGATAAACATAGACTACCAGCCCCAAATTTCAAAGTAGGAGACAAGGTATGGCTTTCCACTAAGAATCTACAGGTAGCAGGCCCTAGAAAGTTGCAGCCCAAATATATTGGACCTTTTGCCATCATCCAAATATTGACCCCAGTATCAGTGAAACTGCAGTTACCCCCAGATTATTCTGTGCATCCCACATTCCATGTATCATTGTTAAAAGCCTACAATCCTCTTACGAGACAAGAGCCCCCTCCTCCTCCGATAGTTATTGATGACCACTTAGAGTATGAGGTTCAAAAGATTTTAGATGCCAAACGATTACAAGGAAAATTACACTATCTGATTTCTTGGAAGGGTTACCCGGCCGAGGAAAACTCTTGGGAACCTGCTTCAATGGTACACGCTCCTCGGTTAATCAGAGCCTTTTACCTCAGAAACCCACACAAACCCCGTCCGGTAGGGACGCCTTTGAGGGGAGCGACTGTTGGGGTTTGTAGGGCTCAGCCATCATAATAGCCCTCCGATGCTTCCCCCCCACCCCCGTGATTAGTAAGGTAATGTTTGACCAGGTGGTAACTCACAGTAGAATACTCTTGATCAAACTGTGGTCAACAGGTCAGGTTTATTCTGAGGTCTTATCAACCTTATGTTTTGGTGCAATACATCAGGGTATTTCTATTTGCCTTAGGATCTCTGCTAGTGTTTCGCAGGCTTTGGGTTGTTAAGATAATTATGCTTGCCTGCATCTCATTGAGCATCCCTTTACTCATTGTTAAAGGGTTAACCAGACTCGAACCACCAGAACAGGCGCAAGTCCTTAAGCGCGCACGTTGCTTCCAGCAACCGCTGAAACGTGACTCTACAACGTGAAAAGCAACCCCACCCTTCCTCGTCTATATAAGACTGCCGCTCCCACTTACTCGCGCTTGTGTTCGTTTCATCGCTATCCAGCAACTCCACTCACCTGAAGTCTTCCGACGAAGCAACAACTCTATGGTTCCGTTTTCGGACTTCCGGTTTTCTTCCTGTTTCCGCTGCTCTTCACCGCATCGAAGACTCGACTCCTCTTCCGACACCATTTCCTGTCCGGCGTCAGTTCCCTGCTCCCGGTCTTTTCTTCCTTCATCCTGCAGCAAGACAAAAGAGAAGAAGAAGAGAAATACTTACAAGTAAGATCGTTCCGCTTGCGGAGCGCGCGCGCACGCATGCATGCAGAACAAGTTAAACAAAAGAAGAACTTATCTTTGTTGACACTTTCCCTGCCATAGTCTTCATTTCTCGCCTACATGATACAAGAAAGAAAGAACGCAACGATTACAACAGAGTTGGCAAAGGATCTCTGTGCTTTCAATCATTGCGATCATTACAAGGGAGCCATTGTATTCATTTCTTGTGTGAAAGACATTATTGTTAAGGTGTCATAAGGACCCGATATTAAGTGAGTAGTCGAACAGACAAGAGGCTCATTTGTGTATGTATGAAAAGAGTTTTTCTGGGCTAATGCTTTCTTGTTTCCACAGTAAAGGGAAGCTAGCACCTTAATTCATCTTTAGCATCGCATGGGAGACATACAGTAAGAGCAAAGGTACTAGAGTAGTAGAAACGTATGTTGGTATTGTGCTTATTTAGAAGTCATGTTAAGCAGGTAAATTGCACGACAATTATTCTTATTTGTTTTGTAGGAAGGATCCACTAAAGGATTCGCAACAGAAGCTCTTGGGCAGACGTGGAAAGTGACGTGTGTTCCTTTATTTTATCTTTTGGTTATTTTGTCCCTTTTTCCCCTTCCCCCAGAAACCTACGAATCCAGACTGTATTACACACACAGTTTCGGAGGACCTAGGTGCTAGGGGGCATCGGAAAACTAGCTTCTCATCTCTCAACTGGAACCCCTGGATTTCAGGTGAGTGAAGGTTAACAATAAGACGGTCTGCCTCACACATGTCCTAAATTGAAGCGGTCACTGATACATACTTGGCGGTTTTTCTATGTCACACATTGGTAGGACCCGAACGGGTGCTGGGGGTCTAACAACTCAGCCCCCCCTGATGCGAGCACAATCTGATAAAATGGCTGGGGAGGTGACAACTGACCCAATGTCCAGTAAGTTGGATGCAGTCTTGGCAGCAATGGAGAAGCTGCGCGAAACCATGAAACAGACGCGCAATTCCCTTGAGAATAAAATCGACAAGGTGGCCATTGACCTGAATCTCTTGCAGGCGGACCACCGCAAACTTGCGGATAGGACTTCTGCGGTAGAAGACACCATGAAGGTAATCTCCCCCCAGGTGGCAACGGCGGAGAAGCGCCTTAACGATCTCACGGACCATGTTGGACTCTTGGAGCAGCGGGCCGAGGACGCCGAGGGTCGGTCACGGCGCAACAACATACGCGTGGTGGGCCTTCCGGAGGGAGTGGAAGGGAGAGATGCGGTGGCATACACTGAAGCCTGGCAGCGTGGCCTTCTACCGGCGGAGTCGCTCTCTGTTCATTTCGTTATTGAAAGGGCACACAGGGTCCCAGCCAAGCGCCCCCCTCCAGGCGCTAATCCCAGGCCGCTCCTGCTGCAAGTGATGAACTATAGAGACAGAGACGTCATCCTCCAAGAAACTAGGAAACTGCCCAGTGTCCAAGTGGAGAATCACTCCATCATTTTTTTTCCTGATTACATGGCACTTGTGCAAAGGCAACAGTTCTCCTTCATGGCAGTGAAACGCCGTTTACAGCAGCAAGATCTCAAGTACTCCTTGTTATTTCCAGCACGCCTGAGGGTAATAGCAAATGGAAAAACCCACTTCTTTGATGATCCCAGGGGACGCAGGAGACTGGCTCAACACACGCAGTCCTACAAGTGACACCTTCTTGGTGCCAGATATGGCGGGCACAAGTCAAGATGGACTCTCTAGCCGACGCAGAAGGGATAGATGGCGCAATAAAACACAATCATCTCAGAACCTCTGCCCTGGCCCTGACCAGATGATCCAGGACCAACGTGATGCTCTCCAGGCTGTAATTGACATCAGTGGGACCTTGGGAGATGCGTCTTCTACCACTGGCCCGCAGGGGAACGAAAGTGACGAAAAGTTGTCGGACAACACTTTGAATTCACAGGGCTCGGATAGTGCCCCGGTGGTCACACCTCAGACTTCAGACGACATTATGTAGCATCTATGAGTGAAACATGTGAATGCGACTTCCAGAACGTACTGTGGGGAACACAAGTATAATTGGTCTCTGATATCAATGTTTTATATTGCTGATTTTTTTCTCCTTTCTTGTATAGGTGGGGTCGTCTGGCCCCATAGCGGGGTGCGGCAAGGGACTGGGGTTACGTAAAGATGTGGTCTTAAGCTTCGTATTCTCCAGTGTCCCCCACAAGAATGACTTTCATCTTCTGTTGTAGAGGCCCGGGCGCTTACTTCTAATGCGGGACGGGGGAGTCTTTACCATATGGTGTATTAATACTTTGTAGTAACAACTTACCTGTTTTGGGAACCCCCCTTGTTTAGGACGAAATGTTGTTTCTATGTACTGTTTGGATGATTGTAAGTTGTACTCTCGCCCTTTTGGCGTTATATGTTATAGTTTTTTGTTGTTTTTTTGTCTGCCACCCGCTAGGCCCACATTTCTTAGACACCAGTCACCCACCAAGTCTGCAATTTTTCATTGTCTCTGATGTGTATTCAGCATGCCCCCGTAGCCCCTGGACCTATAGTGGTCCCTGTACTCATTCACTCTCGAAAATATGGCCCCTGTCAAAATAGGCACGTGGAACGTGAGAGGTATACACACCCCCTCCCGTAGGTATCTCATATATTCATATCTGAAACATCATCATATACAAATCGCTCTCACATTTGTCGGGGACTGAGGTAAAACACTTGCACAGGAGGTGGAGAGGGCAGCTTCACGCCACGGGATACTCAGCATACGCCAGGGGGACCCTGATCTGGGTTAGGCCAGGTACTCCCTTTCACATAGAGGACTCTCTTACTGATCCAGAGGGTCGATACATCTTTGTCAGGGGTAGACTAGATGGCCAACCTGTTGTTATTGCTTCACTCTATGCTCCCAATGTAGACCAGGCTTCCTTCTTTAATGTTCTATCCAATAAATTGGCCAACTGGCATGGAATTCCGTTGATTCTGGGTGGTGACTATAATAGCGTCCTTGACGTGTCATTGGACCGTTCTTTCCCTCCTCTATCTAGCGCACCCATGACCACTGCCATGAAGGCATTAAATGTCTGGGCGGCACAGTGGCATTTGGTGGATGCCTGGAGACATAGAAACCCGAATGATAGGGTATACTCCTTTTATTCCGGAGCTCATAGCCTCCATGTCCGGCTGGACCGGATAATGGTGACTGACGATCTCCTGCCGGTGGTCCTAGAACCTCAATATCTTGGGCGTACCCACTCAGATCATAATCCTCACCTTTACAGATTGACTGGAACAGTGGTACGCCACCAATACCAAGATGGCGTTTACAACCAGACACCCTGCTGGACGGGGAGTTCCGAGATGCACTGGGTGTGGCCATCACACAAAATTTTGAAGAAAACGTGGGTACTGCCTCGTCGCCATTGATAGAGTGGGACGCTTTCAAGATTGTGACCCGGGGACATTGTTTAGGTAAGCAGGCTGGTATGCGGAAACAGTTGGAACAAGACCTCACTACCCTGGAGAGAAAGCTGGCATCGCATGAGAGGGGGATGACCACAGACTCACGTAGGCAACTGGCACATAGTAGGGAGAAGCACGCGAAGTTACTGGATAGACTTAAGTGTCTGAATTATGCGGCACACTCGGCACTCACACACCACTCGGGCGATAAGGCGGGCAGGCTTTTAGCTTGGCTGATCCGCCAAGACGATCATACTTCCCCTGTCACTTCACTCTGCTCGATGCAGGACATTATGCTGTACTCCCAACAGGCCATACACCGAGAGTTTACGCTCACTACACTACTTTATACAAGTCACATCTCTTAGCTACCACGGATGATATTCATAGATATTTGGCGGCTGTTAAACTACCACAGATCACACCCGAGCAAAGAACTGAATTAGACGAACCCATCGTGTTGGAGGAAATCTGGGACGGTATGCACTCGTTGGCGTCGGGTAAGACTCCTGGCCCGGATGGATTGCCGGCAGAGTTTTATAAAGCATATGCGGATACTCTAGCGCCCCAGTTACTAAAGATATATGATGTCGCGATCACGGATTCTACCCTTTCGGATTCACAAAATGAGGCATTGTTGATCTCTCTTCCTAAGCCCGGCAGAGACCCGGTAATGCTGGGCTCTTATAGGCCGCTAGCTTTGCTTAACATGGACTATAAGATACTAGCGTCCATTATAGCGGCCCGACTGGCCCCGATAGTTCAGAATTTAGTACATGGCGACCAAAATGGATTTGTTCCCACTAGAAGCACTGCTCTCAACATCCGACGTCTCTTCCGGGTACAGCACTATGCAGCGGAGGTGTGGCCCCGACCCAGCTGTCTGGTCTTAGATTTAGAAAAGGCCTTCGACTCCCTCGAGTGGCCATATCTTTTTGAGGTGCTGCGGGGATATGGCTTGGGCGACTCCTTTTTACACATGGTCCGGCTACTATTCATGCAGCCCTCTGTTAGAGTCTGAACTGGCCCTCTGATATCGGACGGCATTCAGATACATAGGGGCACCAGGCAGGGCTGCCCTTTATCACCGCTCCTGTTTTCACTCGCCATGGAGCCATTGGCAGAGCGCCTGCGTGGGGAAGGAGTAGATTGGGGCATCCAACTAGGGGATAATCTACACGTGGTTTCCCTGTATGCTGATGACTTGCTGCTATATTTGAGAGACTTACATGACATCCCTGCTACCATTGCGGATACTCTCCAAATATTTGCAGAGATCTCGGGCCTTAAGGTAAATTGGGCGAAGTCGGGTCTGTACCCCTTTCGGGATGACATCCCTGATCCTAATGCTCGCATGCATGGCTCTCCTCTTCGCTGGCATCCCTCCACATTTCGCTATCTGGGCATTTTTATTTATCGGGACCCTAGTGACATTTTAGAAGGTAACCTGATCAGAGCAATATCAGCCATTCGGGCACAAACTCAGTTTTGGAAGACGCTCCCGCTGAACGTGATGGGCAGAGTCGCATTGTCTAAGATGGTGGTCTTACCAAAACTGCTATACTACTTTACTAATCTTTCCATTTATGTCCCAGCCACCGTCTTCCGTGAATTGGATCGTCTGATCCGTGATCTCATTTGGAACACGGGTCGACCTAGAATGGCACTTTGGAAGCTCCATGCTCCCGCTAGTGGAGGCGGCCTAGCAGTTCCGAAGTTAGAGCTTTATTATCTGGCAGCACAACTGCAATGGGTGACGAGGTGGTTAGCGGGCTCCGGACTAGATGATATGGCCACCATACAACCTCCATGGTCCCAGTACCAGATATACCAATCGTTTCACCCCGTCGCTAGGCCCTCACGCCCGTTGCAGACTTATCTTGCACTGGCCCACCGTTGTTATAGGAGAAGTCTATACCTTACCAGGAATACGACTCCTTATGCCCCGGCGCTGCCGCTGTTGGGAATGCCCAGAGGGAGCATTACTAACAGAGCACTGGAGTGCTGGCATGAGTTGGACCTACATACACTGGGTGACCTTTACTCTGAAGGCGCTTTGATACCTTTTGAGGAATTAGCAGAGGACAGTGCTTTGCCCATGGGTCAATTCTTATTACATAATTCTATAACACGCTCGCTCACGGCAGTGTGGGGTGATATTAACACCGAACCAAAAACCCATCTCCTATTGCAATATTTACACGTTCTGGGTCATGGGTCTCATATTGTTCATTGGTTGGCAGAGGCACTCCTTATACACACCATGCAGCCCTTGACGTCCCTCCGCACCAAGTGGGAAGCAGATAGAGGCAGTCCGTGGGAGGACCGGGAATGGACCCGGATTTTGGCCACCCCTACGTGTATCCCCCGGAGCTCCAGATTTAGGCTCATACAAACCTACATAATACACAGAGCGTATCTCTCCCCAGAAAAAATAAATAAATACTTTCATTTGACCACAACGGCATGCCCCCGTTGTTCACAGGTAGACGCAGACTTTCTTCACATGCTGTGGTCATGCCCCTCCTTGAGCTCCTATTGGAGGGAGGTTCATGCGGCGCTAATGAGCTGCACTGACAGACAATTGCCACAGACGTGGGCGGTGTGCGTGCTGGGTTCCTACCCCAGACCAAAAAAGCATAGGGTTACGACTAGGTTAATTGATTTGGGCTTCATTGTAGCTAAAAGGCTAATTACCAAAAGATGGAAACACGCTTACCCCCCAACAGTAATCAGCTGGAGAAACTCACTTCTAGTATGGGCACATTCGGAAAGCACATCGTTATGCAGGGAGGAAATAGCTGGATTGCGCAAATACCCTATCGCTCAACTATGGGACACCATTCTTACTGATCTGACACGGGCAGATAGGGCAGAGGAGACCAACTCCTCGCAAGAGACTGATAGGCAGGACCCGTTGTGAGACCCCGGGTACACGAATCCCCTGACCTGAGTGATAATGAGTGCAAAAACAACAGTTGATGGACAGAATGCAGAACAATGTCATACATTCACCCCAGTACAGAGATCTGGGCCTAAATCCATCGTTTTTTTGCTCACCATGCCATTCCAGTTTGAACCCAGCCATATGCAAATCAGTCTTGACCCTGTGCCTCATGGGAACAGTCCAGCCCGAACTGCCAAGCCAGGTCCTCCCTGGACTGGAAACAAGCATCCTAGGACCGGTTTCGGGGTTTCACCCCTCTTCAGCCAGGTTAGCTTGATTCCAGTGGCATGGAGGCTGGACTTTTCCCACAAGGAACAGGGTCAAGACTGATTTGCATATGGCTGGGTCCAAACTGGGGTGGTGTGGTGAGCAAAAGAATGATGGATTTAACCCAGATCTTTGTGACTGGGGGTGAATGTTTGCATTGTCCAGCATTCCGTCCATCAATTGTTTCTTTTGCATTTGTCGCCCTAAGTGGGAAGGGTATGCCCAGACGTGGGTCCCGTGCTCACTACACCACTGGATTCAAGCTAGCCTGGCTGAAGAAGGGTGATGCCCTGAAACCGGTCCCAGGATGCTTGTTTCCGGTCCAGGGAGGACCTGGCTTGGCAGTTCGGGCTGGACTGTTCCCACAAGGAACAGGGTCAAGACTGATTTGCATATGGCTGGGTCCAAACTGGGGTGGTGTGGTGAGCAAAAGAATGATGGATTTAACCCAGATCTTTGTGACTGGGGGTGAATGTTTGCATTGTCCAGCATTCCGTCCATCAATTGTTTCTTTTGCATTTGTCGCCCTAAGTGGGAAGGGTATGCCCAGACGTGGGTCCCGTGCTCACTACACCACTGGATTCAAGCTAGCCTGGCTGAAGAAGGGTGATGCCCTGAAACCGGTCCCAGGATGCTTGTTTCCGGTCCAGGGAGGACCTGGTTTGGCAGTTCGGGCTGGACTGTTCCCACAAGGAACAGGGTCAAGACAGATTTGCATATGGCTGGATCCAAACTGGGGTGGTGTGGTGAGCAAAAGAATGATGGATTTAACCCAGATCTTTGTGACTGGGGGTGAATGTTTGCATTGTCCAGCATTCCGTCCATCAATTGTTTCTTTTGCATTTGTCGCCCTAAGTGGGAAGGGTATGCCCAGACGTGGGTCCCGTGCTCACTACACCACTGGATTCAAGCTAGCCTGGCTGAAGAAGGGTGATGCCCTGAAACCGGTCCCAGGATGCTTGTTTACGGTCCAGGGAGGACCTGGCTTGGCAGTTCGGGCTGGACTGTTCCCACAAGGAACAGGGTCAAGACTGATTTGCATATGGCTGGGTCCAAACTGGGGTGGTGTGGTGAGCAAAAGAATGATGGATTTAACCCAGATCTTTGTGACTGGGGGTGAATGTTTGCATTGTCCAGCATTCCGTCCATCAATTGTTTCTTTTGCACCTGAGTGATAATGAGATCAGGGATGAGAATGATGGACATGCCTAAGACATATATATGAGTTAGGGTAAGAGAGCCGAAATTATTCATCTCTTTGCCTATCAGGGGGGCGGACTGGTACAAGTGCAGTGGGATGACTGGGTTATTGAAGTATCTCCAATATATATTTTGGCCGAAGAGTGACGTTAAGACGATAGTTTTTGTATGTTTGTTTGTAATGAGAAAAAATTGTATCTGATTTGCCTCACTTTGTCACTGAATGGGATGGCCAAGTGTAATTATGGATATGTACAACATCTTGTATCCGCCTGTAAACTGGGGTGAATATATTTACAGTCCGCTGATACATAAGAAATGCACTAAGACGAACATTTATGGCCAGTGGCCTTTGCACAGCTTTGTAGCTTCCTATAGGGAACAAAGGACCCGATAATAACAACTGTACCTTTTATTACATCTGTACTGGCCATCCGTTCCATATTCGGTCCTGACCCCTTACCCTTCCTTCCCTTTTGTTTCCTTTCCCCCGAATGTAACATGTATGTTTGACAAAAAAGCAAATAAAGATATTTAAAAAAATAAAAAAAATAAAAATGAGTGATTTAATATGTGGAGTAATTAGCAGTGCATGGCGAGGGTGTGAGTTATAGTTACCTTGGGGCACAAGTTATAGTTACTTGAGATAACCATAACTGTAACTGGTGAATTTCTGTGGAATTTAGGGTTCAAAACATGATGTTGTTGCTGAACATTTCACCTAACTATAATGTTACTTTAACCTTTGTTTTTTTCCATTGAATTTCTAGTTTTTTTTAAAGTAAAGTAATATTTTATCATCATACGTTAAGCCAAACACCAGTTGTTTGTTGATGAAGATGTTTAAAGATGGAGTGATTGAGCCAATGGAGGCTTCACTGTGGCTCTTGCCTATTGTGATTCCACAGAACAAAGAGTTGAGAATGTGCTTAGATTTACATTCTCTCAACAAGGCTATCTGGGGTGGTGGATAGCCTTTACCTAGGATAGACAACATGATTTCCACTCTGAGTGGAGCAAAGAAGTTTTTCTAAATTTGATCTTAGGTTAGCAAATCACTAGGTGTGTTAACTTAGGAGTCACAGCCTTTTTTACAACTGATGGTGTGTTCCAATTTCGAAGGATACCATTTGTTCTAGCATCCGCTACAGCGGTCTTTCAAAGGTTGATGAGTCAAGTGCTGGGTGGCGTTAATGGAGTGATGGCATTCCAGTATGATATCCTAGTCGATGGTAGGAGTGAAGAAGAGCAGTTTGATTGTCTGAAAGGAGTACTGGAGACTTTTGAAATGAAAGGTATAAGACTCAGAAAGGATACATTTATTTTTGAAGTCATCAATGTGGAGTATTTGGGGTATGTGATCACGGGCGTGGAATCAAGCCTAGGCCGGGATTGCTAGATGCAATAGTTAAAGCTCCGGCGCCGATGTGCTGTGATCAATTGTTGGCATTCATGGGAATGTTGAACCTAAGTACATATTACTGAAGAAAAATACTCAATTTGTATGGGGAAAGGAGCAAGAACTTGGTTTTGTGTCAATTAAGTACAAACTTATGCACGCTCCTTTGTTGACTCCTGATGTGCCTGGGAAGAGGCTTTGCATCACTGTTGATGCCAGTGGTGTGGGGTTGGGTGTGGTCCTGTCACAAGTAAGGGATAGCAGTAACCACACCATTGCTTTTGCTTCCTGCTACTTGAAGGTACATGAATGGCAATATTCGGTCATTAAGAAGGAGATGCTCGCATGAACGTGGGCTGTTGAAAAGTTTAAAATGTATGTTTGGGGTACTAAGTTCTTGATATGGTATCCATTTTTAGTGGCAGCAGTGTGAACTCTACAAAAGCAACTGTCAGACTTATACGTCTGAGCTTCAAGCTCTTGGAGCATCATTTCGAATTGAACATGAAGCTGTAGGGATGAATAAAAAGGCAGATTGTCTTTTTGGTTGACCTTGTTGGATGAAGATTCACATGTGGATATAGCGAGCAAAGAAGGCAGTAAATGTTTGGTTGCTAGTGTGTGTTGGTCTGAAAGCAAGCATGTCTGTGAGTGGAGGAGTGAACTAGCTAAGGATATTGAGCTGGCCAAAGTGATGGAGTATGTGGTTAAAGGGTGGCCTTGTGAAAACTCTCATGTGGCCAATGTACAAACTTACAGCAAAATTCAAGATGAACTTTCCATTGATGATGGGTTCCTTTTGAGGGGTGACAAAATGGTTCCTCCAAAAGTAGACAGGAAGAGATTGCTTGACTTAAGTCATGAAGACCATTTGGGTATGACTTCCAACAAAAAGAGGTTTAGAGAAAAGTATTGGCGGCTTGCCATTGACAGAGATGTGGAAATATAGGTTGACAAATGTGTGGTCTGCTGTACTAATGATGAGGGTTTGGAGTGCAGGCAACCAATCATGGGACAAGTGGAGTGCCCTGAAGGAGTTTGGGATCGTTTGAGTCCAGATTTTCTAGGTCCATTTCATATATTCTCAATTCAGTAGAAGTATTCGATTGTGTTGGCAGATTTTGTTTCTAAATGGGTTGAGATGAGGTTTGTGAAAGATCATAAAACCAAATCGGTGATACAGTTTCTCTTAGATGTTTTCTCAAGTGAAGGGTTTCTTTCTGAACTAGTGTCGGATAGTGAAGTACAATTCATAGCTAGTGAAATTCGAGAAATTCTTGAAGATTTTGGTTGCAAACATAAAAGGTGTACTTTGTATCATCCTCAAAGCAATGGTCATGTGGAGAGGATGAACAGGTTGGTGACTGAGTCCATCAGAGATGCTGCTGCTTCAGGTCTTTGTGTGGAGGATGCCTTATGATCAATGTTGTGGGCATATCGAAATACTTTTCATAGTGTGACTGGAGTCACAACATTTGTGGTTTTAAGAGGGCACAAGGCCTGTGACAAGTTGTGTCCAAGATGGATGCCTAACATCAATGGTTTGTTGAATGTCTTGTGAGAACATGAACAAGGGAGGATACTGGCTGTAGCTTGCAGTAAGATTTTCAAGAATTAGGTGAGGAGTAAACAGAGATATGATATTATTCATGGTTCTAAGAGCAGAAACTGGCTTGTCGGTGATTCTGTTCACATAAAGTTTCCTAGTAACATGGTAAAGAAAGGAAATCTGAAGTTTGGACCCCTGCAAGTGATTGATGAGTTAAGTGCCGATGGTTGTGCTGCCAAGTTAATCAATGTACAATGGTCGTACTTTGAACATGTGGCAAAGGTGGACACAGGGTTGAAGGAATCAAGGGTTCTAGAGGGCTCAGAACTGGATAGTGCTGTTTTATCTTCAGGTTTGAGGACTAGGAATGGCAGCAGAAAGGCGTTTGGTGGTGAGAGTAAGGACAGTGAAAGTATGAGCAAATATTTGAAGCATGAGAAGTGTCCTCCTGCGAAATTCTGAGATTATGTGGTTGATAAACAATGATTCCTTGAGCTATTTTAGTGATTATATTAGGTATAAGTAATGTTTTTCTTTAATCCATCTGCTACAGTTTTATATACAGTCATATTTTTAGTTGTTTTGTGTAGCAGTAATTATTTAGTGTCCCTATTGAATTTATTTGGGCATTTCTGATTTTCTGGTTATGTTGGGGTTGTTGGGGGTTTTGTTGTGTTTTATTTTGTTGGTCAAGTTATGTTATTCTTTATGTTTCAGCTCTTTTGGAAAAGCTGTTGTTGTTGTGGGAAAAGGGAGGTGTGTTGGCTCTCACGCTGCAGGTAGCATTGGAACTCCCGGTGTGTGTGAGATTAAATGGAATGACCGGTAAAAAGGATCTCAGTCGTCTGTCAAATAATTTACGTCAATATTTGGGCATCCATTTCATAAACACATTTTGCTGAAACTTCAACATCACCAGTCACTGAACCACAAGGAATATTATTGAAATCATCCTATGCCTTGTATTACCCTAAGTTTTACACAACACATTGCCAAACACACTAAAACTATAGGAACATCTTAGAACTTTTCTTCACAAGCTCACAACTAAGCCAAGCAGTGGCAGTCCCTTGTCTATCGTTGGTCCCTTCTGTTGGGCAACACAGTCAGTCCTCCACTTGGGATTTTTTCCCTTTGACATCTCAGCCAGGCCACCTGGGCTCCTATTTACTAAGGCCCTCCACCAGTACTAAGTGATGCAAAGTGGTTCATTGTATTTACATATGATTGAAAAAGGCATTTTCTGCTGAAATGTGCCCTTCTCTCAGCACATAAAGCACTTAGAGCAACTTTGTGTTACTTTGCATTGATGATACATTCCTGGGATGTTACTTTTACAGAAGAGAGAAAACACCTATAGGTTTTGATGTAAAGCCTGATCTACAAAGACAGCCAGACCCGGCTTTGTGTAGAAAAAAAACGCTGGGGCTAACAAGGAGACATTTTTTCATTTCAAGAAAAAAACGCTCATTGCATATGTTCTAAAGTGAACAACACAAATTCAATGTATGGGATCCATCTATGTTTGTCTAGACATAGTAATTTGTTCTGGAAGGGTATGCCTTCAGTACAAATCCTATGCTAGACAGCACACACTTATCTGTGCATGGATGTGCGTCACACAAATATGCCTTTCTGCACACAATAATGACAGCAGTGGCGGATCAATCTTAATGGTTTGCGCTGTATTTTCCTCCTTGAACAATGCAACACAGAAACTTTGATTGCTGCATTTCACTGCACTACACTACATTGCCTGAAAAATCAGTATATTTCATAACTGATCCAGCTTGTTATCCTGATATTCAGGTCATCTTTACCATCTTGAGCTTGCAGGTTGCATGATATATGCTACCAACATCAACTAACTTTAATTGACAGACAAAAGGACAATGAAATGATTAGATCTCCAGGGTCAGAGCCACTTGCAAGCATAAAATGAAAGAGGGCATTACATGGCGTACTGATTTTATTTTTACAGATTTATATAATGCAAATTGGTTCAGGGGCACTGGAGCGCTTTAAATGAGCATCACACTTTTTTGCAATATCTAGGGCTCTTGATGTTCAAATGATGTATATTCTTCGAATCACATGTTTAAGCTGTCTGCCCTGGATATGGAACACTATGTATAATGTTACTCTCTACAGCTTACATTCTCCGAATACTAGATAACTCAGAAAGTTTTCTCCCACCATTCTCCTAAACACTGCATGAAAAAATTACACTGACTTACTCTCATTTGATTCTTCTCTGTTCTTTCTTCAGAGTGACCCACTTCCTACTTTCCACCCTCCTCAAGCTTTCTATTTCTCAGTATAGCCTCCTCTCGGTCTCATGACTGTCTATCTCAATGCTTCTTATTGTAATTCTGCAAGTGACTGATACCTCATTTCATAGATCACAACCTCTCCTCTTTGAATCCCTATCCCTGTCATCTAACATTAAGTAATCTCCCCCAGCCTATCTATCCCACCAACCATTCACTTGAAACCACATAGCCTCCACTAATAATCACCCTTACCTGTTATTAATATATAACAAAGTAACTGGAGTAAATGGATGCAATTTTTCTTGAGAGCACATTACTAATCACAATAACCAACAATAACCACAGGACTAAACACTAACCGTGAGTTCCAGAACACCGTGCTACTCGCCCTAAGGCACTTCAGCGTCTCGTCAGGGGTAGTAAGCGCTATATAAATACAATTACAATAAAGTGTTTTAAAAGTGAACACAAAAGCACCTGCAACTCATTTTTGAACCCGCAGCTTACCATGAATGTTTTGATCAAAAGAAGCTAATTCTCACTGGTTATATCTTTTACTCGATGGAAAGATAGCAAAGATGGGAAGATAGAAGGGCTCTCAAGGGATATTTATTGCCAGGCACAAAGAAAGAAAAACAGACTTCTGGTTCCACATAAGCAGTTGTACCCTTTTACCCCAGTGATAATGTAGGTGTTTGTGGGCAGTGCTGGTGAGTCGCTGTGTTCTGTGGAAATAGTAACCTCACAGATTTGAGGAGATTTGCACCCTTCTCACATGAAGGTGAGGACGCCGTAAGTCTATATCTCCTCCTAACCCCATCTGTGGGGATAGAAAATAAAGGTGATGGGCTTCGGTTTATTCTTGTACCATCTATTAAAATAAATGCCAGTAGGCCAGGTTTTGTTCCTGCAGCTTGGAGTGAACCAAAAACAGTCTGTGTCAAGTTTGCTATGTCCCAGTGTGTCTCCAAGCTACCATATCATCTTCCAGAGGATTCAAACTGTGCCTCCCAAAAACACACACCTTAAACATTTACCAAAGCTTACATGGCAGGTAGTGCTAAAATTTCTCCTGTACAACAAGATGATGGTTAGACCCAGCACTGAGGTACTGGACAGAGAATGGAGGCAAAATAAATTGTTGTCCACAGAGCACTTAATGGTATAATGTGGGCAGTTGTTAAAAAGAATGAGAATAAGGGAAGTGGACAAGAAAATGTTTCCAAATCCTGTAAGAGTATAAAATGTGGCAGGTTTACTAACAATTGCATGAACAGTAGGAAGCTTATCAGTATCTAAAGTTCACCAGGGGCCACAATTGTGTCCCCTGGCTTGCTTTTTGCGACCACTGACATTGCCTTTGCTGCCTCAGGCCTTAGAGGTGGCAAATGTAGTGCCTAGAACAAAAGGTAAACAGAGTTCAGATGAGCACTGTTTACTTTTTTCAGCTTCTGCTGGAAGAAGTGCAATGGACACTCTTTAATATAAAACATAATTAAACAATTTAAATAACATGCAATTATTTTACTTTTGTTGCCATGTTCAAGTTGCTTATAAGTGATCATAAATCAAAACATATTAACAATGATGAGGAGTAACTCCATCCAATAAGATAGTTCATAGGCAATATATGATCGATACTATTTAGTACAATGAGCCTGACCAGTATTGTTTTTTATAATCACTTTTTTGTGCAGCTAACTGTGATTTAGAGAAATACATTTTCTCTTTGAGGTACACACCAGGCTTCAGTGGCAACACTTATTGCGATGCTATCATGTTCAAGGTTTTGAGCATTACTTCCTGGCATTCAGGGCCATAGGACATATGGAGCCTGATTCCCATAGGTAACTTGCACATTTGAGTAAGTTTACTAATTTTTGTTCTTTTGCATAATCTGAGTGTAAGCATATAATTAATTATAATTAGTTTAGTTACATTTTAATACAATCATTGTTACATACATTTTTGCATTCAAAATAATAAAGATGTACTATTTTGATATATTGCTTAACATAAAATTATATGTATTTCTATTTTTAACTATTTTAAATAATTTAATTTAATTTAACGTTATTTCTTACGGGGTTTTATTTTAATTCTCTACCTCCATTATATTCTATGGGAGGGTGTTGCAGTACCAGTGGCTGGCTATGTTTGGTGCTGGACTTAACAACAGTTTTTTGGGGGAATTTTTATTTAGCAGTCAGATTTTATGCATAAGCCAAAAGTATTAAATTTACTCAAAAGTGTAAATTAATCGAAAGTAAGTTAACTTTGTCAATCAGGCCCATGATTTTACTTCCTGTGATGTCATTGCGATCAAACAGTTTGTGACATCACTTCAGCTACTGCTGGCATTTGCTGAGTCTATTCCCATGAATGGCAGACATCTGAAAAGCAACAATAAGATATTGGACATAGATTGGCAACTTAAAACTGTGTATGAGAATCTACTAAACTCCAGTGAAAAGGCATCATGTTAGCTAATAAAAAGTGATGAACAATGTGTCAGAATTTTGAGACAAAGATCGAATGTAAGAATCCAGAAAATGCGCAGTGTAATAGAGAAAAAGATCTAAAGCCAACTGGGAACAGAATTAGGGCCTGATTTAGATCTTGGCAGTCTTTACGTGGTCCTGCCGAGGCGGCGGTTCCTAGATCCAGATCTTTGTACTGGGGTGAATGTATGACATTGTTCTGCATTCTGTCCATCAATTATGTTTTTGCATTTGTCACCCCGAGTGGGACGGGTATGCCCAGACGTGGGTCCCGTGCTCTCCATGCCACTGGAGTCAAGCTATCCTGGCAGATGAGGGCTGAAAGCCCGAAACCGGTCCTAGGATGCTTGTTTCCAGTCCAGGAAGGACCTGGCCTGGCAGTTCGGGCTGGACTGTTCCCATTGGGCGCAGGGTCAAGACTGATTTGCATATGTCTGGGTCCAAACTAGAATGGCATGGTGAGCAAAAAAACGATGGATTTAGGCCCAGATCTTTGTACTGGGGTGAATGTATGACATTGTTCTGCATTCTGTCCATCAATTTTTGTTTTTGCATTTGTCACCCTGAGTGGGACGGGTATGCCCAGACGTCGGTCCCGTGCTCTCCATGCCACTGGAGTCAAGCTATCCTGGCTGATGAGGGCTGAAAGCCCGAAACCGGTCCTAGGATGCTTGTTTCCAGTCCAGGGAGGACCTGGCCTGGCAGTTCGGGCTGGACTGTTCCCATTGGGCGCAGGGTCAAGACTGATTTGCATATGGCTGGGTCCAAACTGGAATGGCATGGTGAGCAAAAACGATGGATTTAGGCCCAGATCTTTGTACTGGGGTGAATGTATGACATTGTTCTGCATTCTGTCCATCAATTGTTGTTTTTGCATTTGTCACCTCGAGTGGGACTGGTATGCCCAGACGTGGGTCCCGTGCTCTCCATGCCACTGGAGTCAAGCTATCCTGGCTGATGAGGGCTGAAAGCCCGAAACCGGTCCTAGGATGCTTGTTTCCAGTCCAGGGAGGACCTGGCCTGGCAGTTCGGGCTGGACTGTTCCCATTGGTCGCAGGGTCAAGACTGATTTGCATATGGCTGGGTCCAAACTGGAATGGCATGGTGAGCAAAAAAACGATGGATTTAGGCCCAGATCTTTGTACTGGGGTGAATGTATGACATTGTTCTGCATTCTGTCCATCAATTATTGTTTTTGCATTTGTCACCCCGAGTGGGACGGGTATGCCCAGACGTGGGTCCCGTGCTCTCCATGCCACTGGAGTCAAGCTATCCTGGCTGATGAGGGCTGAAAGCCCGAAACCGGTCCTAGGATGCTTGTTTCCAGTCCAGGGAGGACCTGGCCTGGCAGTTCGGGCTGGACTGTTCCCATTGGGCGCAGGGTCAAGAATGATTTGCATATGGCTGGGTCCAAACTGGAATGGCATGGTGAGCAAAAAAAAGATGGATTTAGGCCCAGATCTTTGTACTGGGGTGAATGTATGACATTGTTCTGCATTCTGTCCATCAATTATTGTTTTTGCATTTGTCACCCCGAGTAGGACGGGTATGCCCAGACGTGGGTCCCGTGCTCTCCATGCCACTGGAGTCAAGCCATCCTGGCTGATGAGGGCTGAAAGCCCGAAACCGGTCCTAGGATGCTTGTTTCCAGTCCAGGGAGGACCTGGCCTGGCAGTTCGGGCTGGACTGTTCCCATTGGGCGCAGGGTCAAGACTGATTTGCATATGGCTGGGTCCAAACTGGAATGGCATGGTGAGCAAAAAAACGATGGATTTAGGCCCAGATCTTTGTACTGGGGTGAATGTATGACATTGTTCTGCATTCTGTCCATCAATTGTTGTTTTTGCAACTTAGAGAAGACGACAATGTCCCCATGGGCCATGTGACAATAAGTCTCTCAACTTTTTTTAAACAAGGCAAATGCCAGTCCAAATGGTGTCCTGAAAGTCCTGTGCACAGGTGTGCCATGGCACTCAGCTTGCCTCCAATTGCACTGCCAGGGGAACCTCCCCGGGAAGGGGCATCTAGATGGCAAAGGTGTTACTTGGGAGGGTTGGGTTTGAGTTTGGGAGTGGTAGTCTTGGGTTTGGGGGTGTGGGTTTGGGTTTGGGAGGGGTGGTCTTGGTTTTGGGATGGGGGCTTTTGAATTTTTTAGGGTAGTAGGTGTAGTTCCTGTCTTTTGAAGGGTGGGTTGGGATGTGGAAGGGATGGGTTGGGGTGGAAGGGTTAGGTGTTTGTTTGGGAGGGGTGGGTTTGGGTGTGGCAGGGGTCAGGGCAGGGGCAAACATAAAACTCTCACAGGGAAAATGGGTAGATTATTCAGGAGGGAGTTGTGTTTGGGAGGTAGAGGGAGTGGAAGTGTCTGTTGTGCATGTGTTTGTTGAGGAGCTGTTGTCTGTGGGTCGGATGCAGGTCATGCACATTTGTGTGTGTGTTGCTTAGTTTTGTTTGGGGGAGTGTGGGTATTTTTGTTTTGTGGGTGTGTGTGCTGTGGAGGTACTGGCATGGGTGTGGTGCTTCTGGCTGTGGTGGTGGGTGCAGTGTCTAGGTATCTAGGTGTGTGCTCGTGGTGGTGGATGTGACTATGGCAGTGGTTGTAGTGTCTGGGGGTGTACTTTTGCATGTGAGTATGGTGGTGGGTGCAGTCTCTGGGGGTGTGCTTGTGGTGGTGGATGTGACTGTGGTGGTGGGTGCAGTATCTTGGGCTGTTCTGGTGGTGGTGGTAGTACATGTGAGTGTAGTGCTTGCTGCAGTGTCTGAGGGTGTTCTTGTGGTGGTGGATGTAGTTGTGGTGGTGGGTGCAGTGTCTGGTGGTGTGCTGGTGGTAGGGGTGTGTCTGTCTGTTTGGATGCACACCTGTGTTTTTTGTGTTTCTGTGTGGGTACTACTTGTGTCTGTGTGAGTCAGTGCATGCAAAGGTGTGAGTGTGCTTGGGACCGGTCTTGGAATAGGGAATTTATATGGGGACGGGGTGGGAGGTTAGGCACAAGGTTTGAGATGGTTGGGAGACTGCAGTCAGTGAGGAGGCCAGACCTCGAAACGACCTCTGTAGTCCAGACAAAGCCCTGTGAATGCCTTCCAGGTAGGCTACCATTTGTTGCAACTGGCATCCAAGCCCCTGAATGGCATTCAGTAGAGCAGTCTGGCCTACAGAGATGCTCCTGAGGAGGTCAATCGCCTGGGAAGAGAGGGGCATGGGGTGAGGTGCCTGGAGCATAGGAGATGCCACCCCTTTTAGGGGGGGCGGATGTGGCCAACTTGGGAGGAAGCAAGAGTGAGGGTGGAGATGGTACTCTGGGTGGCAGACAAGGATGCAGGTGTAACAGATGCAGTAGGGTCTGCTACCACTAGGAAGTGCTCACTGGAGGAGGCCTCCAAGGAAGATTTTGAGTCTCTGGTTGCCTCCATTACACTCCCCTCACCCTCCAGGCCACTGGGTCCCTCAGTGTCCTTGGCATCAGCACTAGAACCACAGGGCAAAGCTGCTTCCCCGCCACCATGACCAATGTCTCCTCTGCCTGCTCCTAATGATGCTGAAATGACATATACAATAGTTTAACTGAATCTGTGTAAACAGAACTGATCATGAACTTTGATCACAAAACAGTTTCCAAGTTTTCAGATTTCACCTGCTTCAAGGCTTTTAAACTTTGGTTCTACATTATGATAAGCTCATGCATGTAGGCAACATTTACAGAAACCATTTTGTCACAGCTATCATCGCTCCTGTATGATCTTGTCTCTTATCCATTATTATGTCTCTCCAGGAACTGTTTCACAACTCTGAATGGCTGGCCTTTGTTGTTTAGAATAGTGAAATGATGTCACCAAAAAGGATATCAACCAAAAATACCTTTCACAGTGTGTTCATTAGGCCCTAAAATCCGCATACTTTTTTCTCAATAAGTAAAACATGAACACACGTGTGTCAATAAATACTGCAATGTTGTACCAATATTAGCATAAACTGAAAGCAGGTTACCTTTGTTTGGGCATTTCACCATGGTAACATTTACTTCAAGTCACAAATGTATATGTCATTTGTCAAAAATCATAAATTAGTTCTGCAGTGAAGTAGTTTAGCAATGTATCACATACTATGTAGATGCCTATGCTGTTGAAACAAATACATTGGGGGACTGACAAAGGACGTCCACAGCATAAATAAATACATAGCCCTTGAAACATTCTAATACATTTCAGCACAGAGCAAAACATATTTTCACATTTCACTCAGAAATTCTTGTAGTTATTTGATGTTTGTTGTATCTCAGTGAAATTGTTTCACTAAATATGCTGGCTTTCACTGTAGTCAAAAATTGTAGAACATCACGGTAATTATTACATTCACTAATTCACACATAATACTTATTTCAAAGATTCACTCATAATATGTAACAAATTACACCTTGATACATATCAACAATTGCCTAATGAGTTAGGACTGATTTTGAGCTTTCCTAATGGGATACTCCTACATATATGTGATGAAACATTCCATCTTGCAAAATCCCGTTAATTTTACCATTTATCTCCATCATAGCTTTATCATCTGGACATGACAAAGGACATTTAGAAATGGTTTACTGTATGTGTCACTCTGTCACCAATGTATACACATTCCTGTCTGTGATTCAACAAAAATTGTATGCCTATCACTATGATTTGTCAAACAACTGACTGGCTTACAAACACATCATTGTAAAGCAGTGAAACATCATGCTAATAATGTCACTTTTATCATGTATGAAACAGTATTTCTGATGCTAAACACAATTCGGATATGTTTTGATTCCAAAAGGTAGCCATTAATACTGATGTCATTAGTCATTTTGGATCACATGCTCACTCTCGTCTATGCAGAATCCCAACTTACTGATGTGACGTTTGGTACATCCACTGTATCCTAAGTGCCTAGTATGCTATGTCACATGTAATAGGGCTACCATTATATCATCCACAATAGTGAAGCATCATTACATCTGACACAATAAACACTATTTGCCTGTTTGGTACAACTGTCCCTCATGATATAAACAGCATGATGTATATGTGAGTTTAGGCAGCCATGTGGCTGCTCAGAACAGTAAATTGGTTGTGAACAGGAATCAGGTGGGATCCTTTCCAACAAGTTAATAGACAAAGCACATCATTATAGGCATTGCGCAAAACTTACACCTTCAAGAACTCTTCTTGTGCATTGAGCCGGAGTCACCCTTAATGTTGATGTTAAAAATCCTGCCTGTAACAAAAAAATAGTCATGTAACATGTGAAACTCTGATAAGAAGTTACCCCCTTGTTGCTATTGCTGGATCATCAACTTTCAATCAAACTCTGGATAGGCCACCACAAGAATGCGTGCCATTAGAGGGGTCAAGATGCTGCACATATGCCCCCCACGTTGGGAGGACTGCCCAAGGTGGACAGGAGCTGACTATTGGGTCCAGCATCGTTGTACCTCCCACCTCTTGTGGCAATGGACGGTGCGTCACTTGTGGACTCCCAGGGTCTGCACCTTCCTAGCGATGGCCTTCCATATGTCCCGCTTCTGATGGGCATTGACCTGTATGGATGCAAGAAATGAAAGGGAAAATAAATGGTTTTGTGACTTTTTGTTTGTCTCTATTAATGTAACAAAGTTTTTCTACATCTATCACTAGCATAAATCATAAGTTAGCATACAACATGTGTATTGTCACATGCTGATCAAAACCAATATCTTAATACACATTTTTGTAGTGACCTGTTGCCTACCCTCATCCCATGTCATGGTCTGGGCCACCAATCCAGGCCTGTGACATCAACTAGCTGATGTGGCTCCTACATATTATGTGATGTGGCCTACTTCTGATCAGTGCAAAAGATTGTGAACTAATGAAGGTTAAACATATATATTTTTGGGACAGTAAACAGTCCACTGTGAGTAAGGGGCCTGCAGTTTGGACATGGCTCACTTTGAAATGGGAGAATAATGAAATGAAGTGTTAGATCAAGAAGTTAGGTAACTCTACCTTTGAACTGCAGTCCATTTAAAAGCATCCAGGGGCATATTTTTAAGCACACCCTCAAAATTTGACCTGGCAAGGATATATGTTTATGACAGATGTACCTCAGTGATACAGCTGTTTGTCCCTTCTTCAGCCCCAGTCTGACCCATTATCCTGACCGAGCACTGCTCATTGTCAGGTCCTGTTATCTGCAGCCTGATGATCATGATGTCACATGAACACAGCATTCCCTTAACTTTCAAAAGCAAAAATGACCTTGTGCTATAAGCTGAGTGAATTGTGGGACCGTACACATAGCTAACATCATTTTCATTTTGTTTGTACATTTTTATGTGCAGTTGTAAAGCGTATGTGTTTCCTAATTTACATGATGTGAGTTTTCGTCGTAGCACATGAAATTTAAACATATACATAGATACATCTCTCCATACACACCAATTAGTATCTAGAACTTTAAACAAATAACACATACTGTTTTGTTTTCTAACATTGCAAAGTGCTTAGAAATCCCCAACATCATTGTCCTCTGAACGGAACAAAATACATGACAGTTCACATCACTAACTACACTTCACTCAGGAACACATTGTAGATGGTGTTAATGGAAAAAAACAGTTAGACAGATTCCCATATACATTTCAGACATGTACCCGTTCCTCTGGTGAGCCATAGTGCTGGCCTTATAGGGAGAGGACCTCCTGTGCCAGCAACTTCAGCTCCTCTGGCGAGAAGGCAGTTCCTCTCTCACCTGCTCGATCTGCATCGTTGCTCCCAGAGGCAACAAACAGCAGCAAAAGTGGAGGAGGTCTTGATGGCAGCAATGTTAGGAGGCAAGTGAACTTGGTTTCCAACCGCCACGTACATGTACACAACGTACGTGATCGTCAGCGTAGACGGGGCTAGTTTGTTTACATTTAACTTTGATGGACACTCATTCTTTAAAAAAAAAAAAAAATGTATATGTAGTGCGTTACTGTGCCGGAAAGTGATATTAGTGCAGTGTTGTTTACACCTGTGTTGACTGTATTTTTGGAGGAGAAATATATTTAAAAACATATTGTGTAAATAATTGAAATATATTACTTAAAGTTTTTGTACATTTTAATTTTACATTAAGCTATAAATATAATTTGTGAAGAATAAAGGACAAAAAGCAAATGTTGGATTAAAGTATGTATTTAAACCATATATATTTTGTAGAACTATATGACTTTGGTATTAATTACCTAATATATTGCTGTGGAAAAGGTGTCATATGTTCAAATGTATTTTCCAGTGCAGACATATGAACCCTGGGAGAGTGATAAGACGATGGCCTCAGCTGCACCGCCCATTTCCAGACCTTGCCACAATGGAAGAAAGGGATAAAATCAAGAAGTTAAGATTGAATAGTCAAACTATACTGGATTTATGTCATCAGCTGGAACCAGCTCTCCAGCCTCATAATAGAAATCCCACTTCTAGTACACCAATTGTCAAACTCATGGCCGTACTTCACTTTGTGGCCACAGGATCCTTCTAATACACTGTGGCAGTATCTGGTGGAGTGTCACAACCAACTTTCAGTGGTGTGCTTCAAGAAGTTATATCTTCATTGACGAGACACATCAACAGCTTCATCAAGTTTCCACAGCAGCAGGATTTAGCCAATGTGAAGGGTGACTTTTACCGTTTGGGTCACCTACCACATGTGGTTGGAGCAAGTGATGGCACACATATTGCCTCAGTGCCACCACACACCAGAGAACAGGTCTACTGGAATCGGAAACACTTCCATTCAATCAATGTGCAAGTTGTCTGCTTACAGGATGTGTACATCACAAGCATCGGTGCACATTTACCCGGCTCTGCCCATGATTCCTTTTTACTACTGAACAGACCCATACCCCTGCGAATGTCTCAACTGGGACCTGAGAGGGCCTGACTTGTTGGCTATTGCAATCTTTCATTATATTGTTTGGGGTATTTCTAGTTGAATAATCTGGAATTGGGTTACATAATTTGTAACTTTTTCTGTCTTCCATTTAGGAGACTCAGCTTATCTCAACTAACCATGGTTGTTGGCACAGCTGAGAAATCTAACGGTGCTAGGGGAAGTCTGCTTCAATGAGGCCCATGGAAAAACATGGCGGCCAGTGGAGTGGGCTTTTGGGCTCCTAAAGGCCAGATTTCGTTGTCTGGACAAAACTGGTGGAGCATTCCTCTACTCACCCAATAAGGTGTGAGAAATCACAGTGGCCTGCTGCATGCTCTACAACATTGCCCTGCGACAGAACATCCCTTACATCGCAGAGGATGGAGACCATGAATAGCCACTGGGTGAGGATCCTGAGATGCCAAAAGATGATGACAGTGTTGAAGAGGAAGGCGTTGACTAACGTCAAGATGTCATTGCCAACTTCTTCTCATAAGTGCATGTATATCTTTACATGTTATCACTTGTACCATTACACCAACTATTGATGTGATGATGAGAAACGTATGTAGTGGTCAATTATTTGGAATTAAAAGTTCAGGGAAAATCAGGCCAAAGGTGTTTGTTGATCAAAGTTTGGACACATTGACTACTGTGTTCATTTATATTGTTTATCTCTGATTGTTTTGTGAAACTGTGTCCCCCAAAAGTTGACTTTGTAATGTTTTTATTATGAACTGTGTGATTGGTAATCTTTTTGTTTTTATCAATTTTAGGTTCCTTCACCATGTCATCTTCACTTGGACATTTCAGAGTTGTGAAATTTGCAGATATATGGTGCTGTTTCCGAGTACAAAGGGAACATGAGTTGATCCTGGGAAAGACAGACAGAGACTTTGAGTGTGCAAATCTTGTACCAAGGCAACTTGAACTCTGATTGAATGGAAGATTTGAAGATTACATTAGACTTGTTCTCTGCCATGTATTGGCACTAAAGCAATGTGTGTGCCATCATTTGCACAGACCACATGTGGTAGTGGAGCCAATGCTAATCTCCTTTCACATTGGGGAAATCCTCATTGTGTGTAAAGTGTATGTAGCTATTGATGTGTCTTATCATTGCAGGACATACTTCTTGTGGCACACCACTGAAACTTGGTTGTGTATTCCACCAGATACTGGAACAGTGGTTTGGAATTATGCTGTGTCTACAAATTAGAGTGCTGGCATGTTTTTGTCTATTGGTGTTATTGATGTGGGATTCCTTATGTGCGCCAGAAGATTTATTTATTTATTTATGAGATTTGTAAAGCGCTCAATTACCTATGGGTGTCTCGGCGCTAAGGACAGCAGGCAGATACCATATATCGGAGAAACTTAAAGATTGAACAGCCAGGTCTTTGTCATTTTCCTAAAGGTTAGCAAAGATTGGGAAGATCTGATCTTTAGTGGAAGAGAATTCCAAAGTTTTGCAGTGGCGACTATAAAACGTTTATCGCCCCATGAGGCTGTTTTAGTGCGTGGGACCCTAAGCAGAAAAGCAGTGGATGAGCGAAGGGCTCGGACCGGAATGTAAGTTGCTAGCTCCCTGATTAGAAACTGAGGTCCTGTTTTACGAGAGGCTTTATAGGCAATACACAAGGCCTTGAACTTTATACGGTTCTTCACAGAAAGCCAGTGATACTTCCGAATAACATGAGAGATTGGCTTGTATTTAGGGGTTCTCGATAGCATCCTGGCGGCTGCGTTTTGGACTGACTGTAGCTTATGGATGACTTTTTTCTGGGCATTTACAAGAAGCCCGTTGCAGTAATCAATAGTAGACATAACTAATTTACTAACCAGAGTTTTCCCTGCAGTCAACGGCAGAAATGGTAAAATCTTTTTTATCATACGTAACTTGTGGAATGAAGCTGAGACCACTGAGTTAGCATGAGGCAGAAAAGTCAATTTGTCATCGTATATGACGCCCAGGTTCCTAGCCCTGGTGACTGGGAGTGGGGGGGAACCTAGTGAGACAGGCCACCAAGAGGAGGACCAGATAGGAGATAGCTTGCCAAATGTCATAACCTCTATTTTATCAGAGTTTAATTTGAGACAATTGCTGGTCATCCAGCTGCTAATTGCAAGTATGCCTTTTTGAAAGTTGGCTGCTACCTTTTCACCATCATTGTGTATAGTCAACACCAGTTGCGTATCATCGGCATATGATGTAAGGCCCATCCCATGAACCTTGATTACTCTAGCTTGATCTGGCTCTAGCTGATGACATGAGTCAATGATAATTTGCCTATTCTATCTTATTGTTTTAGATATATCCCCTTCTTCCATGTTGGCAAGTCTTGAACTGGAAATGTGCAAACTGGAACCTAGTGTTAGTGTAATGTATGGATTGTTATGTTAGTGAAAATGTTGATAGGCAAGTATTGGTCAAATGGAATAAACATAGTAGTAGATGATGGAATGGTGTGACATTTTTGGGAGTTAGGGTTGTGAACTTGGGATAAACATTACCTACTTGCAAATCATCTATTTTTACAAAATCTTTTGATTTTTATCATTGTTAAATTATGATGGAAGAAAACAAATACATTGATAGAGTTGCGATATACAACACCAGTCTATGAGTTTTTGAGTTGTAAATGTATTTTTATTGTATTAAACATGAAAAAAATTAAACAGGGTGAAAATGAAAAAGAAAACCAAAAAGTGAAGAAGTCAATCACGGTGACTGAAACCATAGTTGGAGAGCCAAAATAGTTTGAAGTCCAATCTCTAAAATACTACTGGCATTAGACAGGCAAATGTGTACCGAAATTTCCACAGAGTGAATGTTAAGCACACACTGGAGGAAATTAGAGTTGGGGCTTCTTGCTGGTGGTGACAGAGGTCTTGCCATCCTCATCTCCTGGTAATATGCATGGACGTCCCCTCCTGTGGGGGGATCCACAGTTGCAGGGCTTAGGGGGCTGCATGTGGGTCTTCCGGTGCCAGCGCCTCCCTTGCTGTGGCAGATATAGATGGGCAAGATGTTGTAGGACCACAGGAAGGGGTAGATGGTGCTGGGAAAGCCCTGCACATACGGGTGTAAATATCCTGCAGCACCCCAATCAGGGAGCCCCTATTGGAGTTATGAGCCTCCACCTGATGATTGAGCTCCCCCTGCAAGTGCTTCATCTCCCGGAATTCGGTGAGTACCTAGCCCGTCATGTCTTGGGACTGATGATAGCCTCCCAGAACATGTAGGATAGGGTCCATGGTGGTACAGGAAGTGGGAAGGTGAGTCGATGTGAGTTTGAGCGATATATGCTTTCTATTCCGCTTACTCAGGTATGGAGGTTTCATCTCCACAATTGCGTCAGCGGGAAGGCACATCGTGATTAGCCCAGCAGAGAAACTGGCAGTCCTCCTTCTGACAGCAGCTTTTGCCTATCCCGCTGTCAACATGGTCGCGATTTCCTGGTGGTGATGGCGGGACCACAGCAGTATTTTGTCTATGCAATATCCAACATCTAAGCAGGGCGGGTGGACCACCAAGTCAGCGGGCGGGAAGACCGCCGAAAATGCGACAGCGGTACCAGTCCCACCAAAATCTAAATCAGGGCGTTTGTCTTTGCTCCAGTTTTGCAGAAGTTTTGAAAATGCTCCCGCCAGGTGGGGACAAACACAAGTTTTCCTGCCTGCAAAGTTGCGGGCAGGAAAACTGCTGTGTCCCTCGGGTAGGCTCCCTGGGACTCAGCACATGTGCCGGCCACAAAGATGGGGACCCTGGTGATATTAATGTCTCAGGGAGGGGGGCCACACAGCCCCTTCCCTTTTTTTTATAGCAGCCACCTTGATGGACGGGTTCCCTTGGGATGTTTAAAAACTTGGGAAGGGGGACGCACGGCCCCCTCCCCCTTTTTATTTTACATTTCAGCCCTGGGGGTGGGCTCCCCGGGGCCTATAATGGCTCAGGGAGGGGCGTCCCATGGCTAAATAAATCAGCCCAAGGGGTGGACTCCCTTGGGCCTTTGAAGGCTCGGGGAGTGGGGCCGTTCACCCCCCTCCTTGTATACAAATTTCAGCCCCAGAGTTGGGCTCCCTTGGGTCCTAAAATGGCTCAGCAAGTGGGGGGGCGTCGTGCCCCTCCCCTTATTAAATGCGGCATAGGGGTTGGGCTTCCTGGGGCATATCATGGTTCAGGGAGCAGGGCCCTGCAACCCCCACCCCTTATGAAATGAGACCCCATGGGTGGGCTCCCAGGGGCCTATGACTAAAAATATGGCCCAGGCCACAATTTTTAATTTGTTTGCCACAATTTCGCGGGAGTCCCATAGGATCACAGCAAAAAATGCTGATTTGTTTTGCATTTTGGCCCTAGGGGAAAACCTCTGGTTTCCCCCAAGGGTCCTAGGGGGGCTGGCTATTCCTAGCCTGCCCCTTTATGTTATTTTATTAACTTTAGGATAGAGGACTAAGTGACCAAGTCCCGTAATGGCTCCCAGCAAAATGTTTCTACTGTTGCTGGCAGTCAATCAGAGTGCTTGCTCCTGCTGGAGTTTGACTCCCACAGGAGCGAAGTCACCCTAGGGAAATAAAGCTCCATGGAACAATCAGAATGCTCTATTTTTAAATAGGTGCTTCCATAAGAGTCTCTCGAACTTCTCGCAGACCCAACCGTCCAGATATACAAATATTTTTAACTCCAAATTTCTAAAACACTACTGAATGAATTTACACCAAATCACAAAAAGCACAATCTGCGTACTAAGATCTAGCTTCCTTCCAAATTTATGCAATTCCGTTCAGCAGTTTTTGCTGTAGCCCTGCCTAAAGATGCATGGGGATTTTGCATTTTGGGACTCTCCTTTTTTCTCAAGCCCCACTTGACAGATCATCCCGAAACACTTCATGCACAAACTAGTCAAAATGTAGCACCATTTTGGAAAGTTTTGTGGAGATGCGTCAAACAGGGCCAAAGTTGTCAGCAACACAAAAAACTCTTTTTCTATGGACCATTGACCTGACTATAACTACCCAGTGGTGTTAGCCACTGGTATATTTGCCTAGGTTTTCATGGGTGCATTATCTGCATTAACAGTGTACGGACAAGAGGTTGGGATGATATCTTGGATTTGGGTAGCAGACTGTGTAAGTGGTGTGGTGTTGACTGAGGACTACACCTAATTGCAATGGATCTGGTTGGAGGTGAGATGATATTTAAGCATCATCTGTTGTTGCACTGGCACTATTATATCAATGCTTTCACATATTCGTTAAGTACATTACCACACAGAGTTGTTCTTTACATCCCACTTTTGCAGTAAAGTTAGTACCCATTTAGAGCTGAATGGATTGACATTCCCTCTAGGGGCCATGGGCCAGATGTGCGAAAACATTTTCCCATAGACACAGAATGGGTAAAACTCTTTGATACATCTGGTCCCATATGTGCAAAGCTTTTTTGGAGGTCGCAAATGGCCTGATTAACAGAATCTGACTTTTTGTGACTGCGAAAAGTCATTTTTAAATGTACAAAAAACAAATTGTAATCACTAAAATCACAGGGATGGTGGCCTGCTGGGGTCAGCAGACCATCATGTCTGTGATTGCTTCTATATAAGGCAATAATCTTTTTAAAATGCAGCCTGTATTCCTTAAAGGAAAGCGGGATGTGTTTAATAAAGAAAAATGAAGCTTTCTTTTTTTATTTTTTAAGGGAAGGCAGTGGTCCGTGTGACCACTGTCTGCTCTTAAACAAGCATTTGCAATGCAATAGGTCTTGCATTTCTGTTTTGATAATTAACACATAAATAAAAGGCATTGTCATTTACAATGCCAATAGCTCAAACTCTTGTAAATGCGAGACCTATTGCATTTCAAAGAAGCGGCCGCCATTGTCCCGGGCTGCTTGGAAAGTGAAAGCGTGCATGGCGTGCTGAACATTGCAGGAAAGCATCTCGTGCCTTCAGTAGGAGAAACTCATTAAAGAAAATAGTGCTTACAGACTAAATAAGATGTACCGTGTAAGAACCGAAGTAAAAGGGCCAGTCCTCATGGGAGGTTACAAATGAAGACAATGTGATACTAAGGAGGGACTAACAAGCCTATTAACGAATGAGAAGCCAGCATTTACGAAGGACAATGACACAAGCCAATGACAAACATGGGCAGAGTGCGGGCGGGGCTTCAAGTCCATACTCGAATACAGCATGCCTCGCAGAGCAGCGCATGTCCTGCCCAGGCTCGACCTAAAAAAGAGCTATAAGTGGCCAGCGCTGGCCACCTCACAGTGCTTTTTCTTGGTTTCTTATGATAGGGTGGGGGCAGCACAGACAACGAAAGGGTGAGGTGAGAGTGAAGTAGTAGCACAGACAACAGGAGAGGACAGGGAGGAAGCAACACAGACAAAAAGAGGGTTTGGGGTGAGAGGGTAGAAGTAACATGGAAAATGTGGGATGGGTGAAGGAGGGAAGAAGAAACACGGACAAAGGGGTTTGGGGTAAGAAGCAACAAGGTCAGGGAAGAAGAAAAAAGCTGGTACGTCAATTACAACACCAGCAACTGAAGGACACCAACCAAGATGAAGCTATAAGAACATGTTCTGTGCTCCAGAATTAAGCTGACACGTGAAGCCAAATCAGAAGGCAGCAAATAAGAGTGACAATAAAGCCCACAAATGGTAAGAAATGAGCGGGCTCCAAGCCCCTTCTAGTAAACAATATCTCTCGCAAGCGAGAGCAGTCGCAGGCAAAACTTAAAAATGTGATGCTTGAAGGGCCATTGGATCAACTTCATAAATTTTTTATGCAGTTATTAAGTAGCTTTATAAAGCACCGTCTGCCACTTCAGAGAGAGATGTGTGTCACCTTTCGGTTCATGTGAACGAATATGAAAAGCATAATATTTCAAGTTTTGAATTTTTTATAAAAAGAACAATTTTTCTGCAACTGAGGCTGATGCCGGTAGATTAATGACCAGGGTGAGACTGGGTCAAAAAATAGTACCGGGCACCCAAATAAAAAAGTGTCTCCCATTAGGAAAGCAGATAGCTACAAAAAAGTGGTAATATCACGGAAATAAACAGTTAAAACCGGCCTACCTGGCCATAAAAGCAGCGCCCACAACTGCAAAAAATAGCCCACCCGCTGATATTTCAGACCAGTCCATCGAGCACTGCCTGATTGCCCTATAGACCAGTCCGATCCTGTTACTGACTCATTCACACTATGTTACGTTTATTCTTACAGTAGTTGTGTGGTTTAGGCATGCTCACCGGCGAAATAACGATGGGTCATGATGATACTAGCACAATTAGTAAGGATGATTGTCACATAACAAATCGGCACACCTTGCTATTTCTCATTTCTCTCCGGCATTTGCATTCTATAAAAAGACTATTTGCAATTCCAATTAAACCTTTACGCGTGCTGCATTTGATATTTAAATGATTATAGGTGGGGAAGCCCTCAGCCTGGCTCAGGCCAAACTCCTGGTTCTATCTTGGCACTGGGAACAAATTAAAAGACGAC
This sequence comes from Calotriton arnoldi, assembly GCA_963921515.1. Classification (NCBI taxonomy): domain Eukaryota; kingdom Metazoa; phylum Chordata; class Amphibia; order Caudata; family Salamandridae; genus Calotriton; species Calotriton arnoldi. Next base: position 2,473,916 of record CAWUFW010001870.1, on the reverse strand, counting down.
CCACAAACGAGCACTGACTACTCTTTTATGCAGTTCTGTACATGAAAGAGCGAACAGCATCTTGGAAAAAGACAGAGCGCTGCTGTGACAGTAGGAACATGAATTACACCTGAAATGCACATTTGTCCTCTTCCTTGCAGTTCACATTATACACAAAACAAGAAAAGACTGCATTGTTCCGCAATTCCTTACATTTAAGTTGTTCTATTAGGGTACAAGACATTGTAATTTTTTTATTCTATATACTTTTGGGGTGCTTGGATTCTAGAGTGCCTTATAATAATATCGCAGATAACTTTTTGTAATTATATCACACCCGGTTTATCCAATTTGTTTATAGGAAGATTTTTCAGCCAGTGCTAGGCAGATTGTGTGTGATTTTATACTTTGCAAGTCAATTTTATTGAGGCTATGAAATAAAGTATGCTAGTTTAGCTCTGGCAGTCTATTACAAAGCACCTGCATTTCCTGTAACATTAGGGGCAGGAGAAAATTACTCCAGTGGCTGAATTGTAGACTGCACGAGCAAAACTCCTAAAGTGAAATCCTGGCTTCCACTTTAGGCCAAATTGTGTGACCCAGGCCAAATAATTATACGTCAACATCCTTCATTATCCTTAATGATCCAAAAATATCTATTACATAAGCAGTAAAATAGAGAGTAATGTAGTCAATTGAAACGAGTATCAAGTACAAGCTATTTCTTCAACAAATTTTAAGCAATCTTATCCTAGGTCATCTTTTGCGTGATTCACATGATGGGTCTTTCGAAGGCTTGTCTCTTGCCCCCTTCTAGCAATTAAGGAGATGTGTTCTTGTCTGTATTCATCTTTAAAAGACTCAAAACTAAGGGGGATATTCTCAAGAACGTGTGATAATTATCGCAAAATTAGCTTAACGCAACTTTGCACATCGCAGTCCATTGCGGGAAAATAACACTGTGTTAACGTTGTATTCACAACCCGGCGGCACCATGCGATAGTCTCACGATAACGCGCCAAATGACCGCGTTAAAATTAACGCAACGCCAAAAAAATGCGAAACACGAACGTGAAAAAAGTTGCGATGCCCCAAATCGCGATACAAAAATCAGCGATAACCAGCGACAGGCCTGCAATTCCCACGCGTCATGCGGGAAAATGCACCATAAAAGCAGGAAAAAAAAGTTAAACTGCGTAGCTCCATGGATGCACCCGGATCGAGTGCAGAGGACAACGCGAACCACACAAGCCCCACAGACGACCAGCAAGGAACCTCGAGGTCGGGGAAGGCCAAGGAGAAGAGAAGAGGAAGACGCGGTTCAGTCCGCAGGAAAACAGGATCATCGTTACGGAGGTGATAGAACACTACCAACAACTGTTCGTCACCTCCAACGTGTCATTGGCAACAAAGACGCAAACATGGCAGACTATCTTGGACCATGTGAATGCAGTTGCAGAGTTGAGGAGGACAATGGAAGAGGTCAAGAGGCGCTGGAATGATGTGAAGGGCAAAACCAAGAAGAAACTCAATGCCAACATGAAAGCAGCAATGCAGATTGGAGGTGGGGGTCCAGCGGCACACCAGGAGCTTTGTCTGCAGAGGGATGTTGGTTGTCCGCTGTGTTAGTACCATCAGCCTGTGGGCAATGATGGTCAGGATGCGGAGGATGGTTGTCCTTTTGAGCCTGTGGTGGGCAATGACATCCTCTGGTGTTAAGTCTGTGAGGCTGGTGCGTTTTCTGAAGGTCCGCTGTCTTTGTCTGCGCTGCCTCTGTGGTAGTCTGGGGGGGGGGCAGGTGGGGTCCGGGGGTTGCGGGCCTGGGTGTGGTGGCGGTGGGTGTTGTGGCCCTCTTGGGGCTCCGAGCTGCATGATCAGTAGCTCCATGGCATCTGTTGTTCTTCAGGTGTGGCTCTGGTCTGGGCTCCCTTTTGTGGTGCAGGTTGTCGTCCGACTTAACATCAGGTAAGAGCAGGTGTTAAATCCCTGCTGCTAACGCGCCTTATTGCCTGTTTTGGGATCTTATCGCCAATCTGGCTGGTCGTAGAGAAGATTGCGAAGTGGTGTTTTCGCGGCTTTTTGCACAGGAACGCCTACTCTGCATCTCATTAGCGTTAGTTGCCGGTGTCATCCGTGGCGATGTTTTTTGCGGCTGCTATTGCAGGAAAACTGGCGATATCGTCTGTTAGCACCTGCTTGTGAATGGGGCGATAAATCTATCGCCACTTTGGCTGCGATAAAGTGCCGCTAACTCAGCGATAAGTCCTTGAGAATATGCCCCTAAATGTGCAAGGATAAATGTCCAACTTATTTACTAGACAAAATGCAAATGTGAACAAATACAAAGAGTATAAAAATAATACAGAAAAACATGGCAGAAAAGTAAATATTGTGAAATGGTTACACACTATTATACTGTAAAATGGCAGCTAACAGGATACAGGCAGATCTCAAAGTTATTGGATTCCGGATTTAAATGGCTTTTATTTAACCATCTCTTTTCTATTGCAAATCTAAAATAACGCAAGCACACCAACATTCGCATTGCACCAAGTGAGCACCAATGATGGCCATCTCGGGGCAGCATGTGCTGTACCTGTTGAAGGCAGGGCACAAGGCACTGCTCTTAAATCAACTGACCTTTGGGCTGAGAATGGGCTAATTCATTGTTTTTCCCTTTCCGTGTCTCTTCAGACATGTTCATCTGCTGCAGCACTCGTTCTTCTGCCAATTTGTTTCTCTAAGGACTGTTGACGCAGTAGCAATGAGATGCTCACATTTAAAAAGCTGTCTCTGGCCTCTCACCTGCTAGTTTGTTTAATCCTTGGTTGCTTACAAGAAAAAAAGGCAGAAAGGAACTTAAAAATATTTCGCAGCTCACAAGTCTGCCAGGTAGCACTATAACATATACAACATCAGCCATTCCTGGCTTTTCAGCCAACACCATATTGCAATGAGGTGCTTATACCTTTGCTTTTGTCAATATGGGGTCAAAACCCCAGCTTGTATAGCGCTACCGGTTAAAATGAAAACATTTCCGAAAACGAAGTACATGACATGGAGGCAGTTCTGTCTCTAGAGGTGTATTTTAGGAGGTGGGCCACAGATTAAACTAGCAGGCCACCTACAAAGGATAATGGTAAATATTATATATATACACGTGTATATGTACATATTTTCATAAAATGTTTAAATCTGACTTTGTATGTGCATATACCTATATATTCATTCACAAATTGCTGGGGCTTGTGCTGTTTCTTTGGCTTTCCCCATACTGAAAAGTAGCCATAGTCTAGCAGGCCATTTTATTTTATTATTTGGAGCATCCCGGCCACAGCATAAGTGACTATGCTCTAGGCAGGCACACAGGTGGCATTTCGAAAAGGTTTTAAATGCACGCACAGCACGAGCGGTGCAATTACAGACTCGATAAGCAGCCACTTGTGTGCACCGTCCTTTCTCTGCACCCTGTAACTGTAACACGCAGTTGTGTAAACAGTTTCTCCACTGCTGCGGGTTACATGTAGTTTGTTTATCCGAGGCCCGGCCCCACTGCTGGCGTCCTGTAGAGAACCTTTGCACTCCTCTTCGTTTCACACTCTGTGTAGATATTCATCTTTCCTCTCCACCTCTTAAAAAAAGCGATATTCTCCATGGTTCGGGCACTACAATCTAGGGGCATATTAGCAAGACCCACGTTAAAATTATCGCCGTTTTAGCGGCAGGAAACTGCCGCTAAAACGGCGATAATATGCTTGCTAATATGCGTCATGGAATTCCAATAGAAGCCCAGGTTAGATGTCCTACACATCTAACCTGGGCTTCTATTGGAATTCTATAACGCATATTAGCAAGCCCTAAAACGGCGATAATTTTAATGTGGGTCTTGCTAATATGCCCCTTAATTTTAGGACGGGCTGCCTCAGGTTTTTATCATGTACTGCCTGTCTTCAATAAACAGAATTCATCAAACACACTTTCTAGGAAGATTTAAGCGTCAACCAAACGCCCTGCTCAGACACGACGAGGCTGCTGCTGGAAAGAGAGGGTAGGGGGGAATGGACTCAAGACCCTTACCCTGTAAATTCTCCTCCTGCGAAATTGGCCCTTCGCTTTGCGACATGCTGCTGTCCCGTTGAGAGCTCTCTACTTCGGCTGCTTATCCTGCTGCTCCTAGCACGACTTCTAAGTTCTTTTTGTCTGTGTCTGCCAACCACGCTGCCTCTGTCGTTGTTATTGTCAGCACTGCAATTTACTGCTAAAATGACGCGTGTCCAGGCCGTGACTTGATTGGCACTTCTTGGATTCCGCCTACCCGTGACGTGAAAACAGACCAGCGCAGCAAAGCGTATCAGGAAAGTTCTTTGGAAACAAGCATTGGCAATGCAATAGGACTTGCATTTACGCGAGACCTATTGCATTGGAAGTAAGTGCGTGTTGGAAAAAAGGCACGAACAGGAGTACGAGCGGGGTGCAGGGGGGGCGAGAAGTCACGGATTGCGGGGGTTCACGGGAAGAAATTAGTGTTGAAAGTAAAGGGGCCAGTAGCCATGAAAGGATACACATGATGACATGGCCGGCATGAGGCGGGACTAGCAAGCCTCAAACTTATCGGAAGGCAGCATTTAAGACAAAAGCCAATGAAAAAGATGGGCGGAGCTTCCACAGAGCTTCCACGCCATACTGAATACTGCATGCCTCGCAAAGGGAGCAGCGCATGCGCTGCAACGCTAGGCTCGACCTAAAAACGTTTTTGCAAACATTTCACAACAGGGAAGAGGTCCTTGGGGACCCCTTCCCGTTTGCAAATGGGTTACCACCTACTTGAAGAAGGAGGTAAAATGAGAATGTTTAGCGACCGCATGTCGGTCACTAAAAATTCTTACATACTGCTGCAATTTGGTTTTTATGAAGTGACGCCCTAAACACTCTCCTTCCTAATACTGTCTCGGTATGTATTTGCAATTTGGGAATCATACATACTAAAATGCATTTTTCCGGTCGCAAATAGCCCAATTCTGCGAATCAGGCTGTTTGCGACCAGAAAAATGCTTGATACATCTGGCACCTACTCACATCTATTAGGAATAGCGATTTCCTAATTGCGATTTGGAGATAATCACAATTAGGAAATCACTGCTCATAATGTTGTGGCCCTAGGTCCCTTATGAAACAAGGTGTGGCTGCATGAAATAAGGCTGATAATAATGCAATCAATTGGAATCGAAAATGAGGAGTACATTTGTTGAACATTGTAACAGTGATGTATTAAAACCAGACTACTAGTTCGGTAGTCCCGTGTACAGGCACTGATGCTTTGTACAGAGGCCATTGTCCTACACACCTCACAAATAAGTGATAGCTGGTACTGCGGCCACCATTCACAGATCCTATTCGATGGGCAAGTCAAACATATGCATTGAAAAGACATGTTGCTTTTCAAGCATTAGTAAGAATGAGTGATAAAGCAAGTTTTGCAAGTAGAAGGTGTAATTTGCCTACATATTCCCTATCATTGTGAGATTTACAAATGCATTCAAAACACCTAGAAAATGACCTTTTTTTTTTTACCAAAGGAAAGCCAATGTTGCTGTCTCGTCTCCCTCTAGGAATGTTGATCGCCATGATCCTGTAGACTGTTTAGACCGCTCAGTTAATTCGTTTTAAAGCTTGAGACACCAGTTCTGCACCTGTGAAGTCTTCTTATGAAGCAGTTTTTCTAACAGCGGCAGCTTGACAAATATAATCGTATTTCTTTTTTGCATAAACAGTCGTTCACAGTTTGTAAAGCAGCTTCTGTGCACGCTTTGCTGTGCACATTCATATGAGAATGGCTCAAGCACAAAATACTGGCGGCAGATTTTAGTAAGCCTGTTCACAGAGCCTACCCTTCATTTTAACCAAGAGAATGGCGATGTATCCATGGGCATTGACATATCATTGTTTTAAAAGTAAAATAGACACATGGATACGGAGTTATGCTGCACCGCTGAGCATAAAGTGTCCTCAATGCATGGTGTTCATCATTCTATTTACAGATAAACTGCCGCCAGGGATTTTCGGAGCTGCTGCTTTGTGCTGTTCCACCCAAGGTGAACTGGTTTAAAAATAACACGTTCTTCCTCAAATGTATTATATTTTGAGTAATGGGGTATTTCAATGCGTTTATGAGTATTTAATGTTGAATGAGGGGTAGGTCCGTGTTTGCTGTTCTCAGAGCCTTCCCATCAGCCTGTGAAGTATAACTTGTTTCATCATTGTGAATAAGTAATTGTCAGCAGTTTGTCAATTTTGTTACAGAGAATAATCTTTATGAACAGCCTTGATTTAAGTCAACCTTGACAAATAAATTGGCTCTAATGCTTATGAATAAAATAAATCCCACTGGTTTGTTGGATTATATTATCATATTTTTGTAGACACGGTTGACAGATCCCAAATAACAAAGTTCTTTTTGTTTAGCTGTGGACTATAAAAAATACGTGGCAAAAAGGAACTGTTGACAGCAATACATTTCTAATGCTTTAGGAAGCACTGCCATCCATAGCTCAAACGAGTATCATCAGAGCCAAAATACCTAATGTTTTTAACTACATCTTCTCAATATAGATGGCTGTATTTGAGGAGAGTGCATAGGTTTGTGGTTTAGCATGGGTTCTTCTGTGTGTTAGCCTTTTGGGCTATAGGGTGATTGATTTCTATGTAGCTGTCTGAGTAACCATACATACATTCAGTATTACTGTATATGCATGTGTGTGGGGGGGTTGTGTTACTGTCTTTGTGGGGACTTGGGTATGATAACACACTTTAGCTGTGGGACTTGATTGCACTGTGGGGATCTGAACCCAATCCCCACAAGGTAATGTCTTCTAAATGATAAAAAATTACTTCAGAAAAATGTTTGCCAATTTTACAACTTTTTAAAAATGTACCTTTGTGGGGACCTAGGCTTCCTTATGTGTGTTTATTTTTAGCTCAGCTCTGCTGCTGTAGGCGGGAGATGGTACTGCAGTCTTATACACACCACACAAATGTTTTATGCTATCAGCATTAAAAAAAAAACTTCAATGAAAACGTACCATGTCTATCAGTATATGTTATACTAAAATATGATGTTTTAATGTCATGCAACTCTACCTCTGTTTTTTTAATCAAGTTATAAATTGTATGAGAATACTGAATTCTTTGTGTTTGGAGTGCTATATTTACCTAGCTTAAATGCTTAATATTAAACAATAAGATCTTTCTTTTGTTAATTACCAATACTTGACAGGTTTCATATTTGAAATTACAAAGCATTTTAGCATATCATGCCTCACAAGGATGGTGTGTGATCATGCACAAGTCACCACAGGGATTGTGTGTGATCATGCAGAAGCCCTAACAGGGATGGTCTGTGATCACATTGTAGTCTTCAAAATGGTAGTGTATTAAAATATTGAAGTCCGTAAACAGATCATGTGTGAACATATAGAGGTTGCCATAGGGATATTGTGTGATCATATTGAAGACCTCACAGGACAGAAGAGAGGACCATATAGAAATGCTTACAGAATGGTGTGTGATCAATTCATTGTAAATCAATTCAATTTATAAGTCTTTATTTGGCATATAGATAGCCATAAAAAATAATAAGTGATAAAACATACATAAAATACAAACATAGACCGGACAGCTTTAAAAATCATCGACCACTACATTCCCCTGGAGATCACTATCTTCACAAGGCATGTCCAACGCCTGAGGCATAATTTGATATTCCACTTAACCCTTCATCGGTTTCCTACACCTCACTGCTGCTTTAAAAAAAGCATAAACTCCATGACAGGCATCAAGACTGCTTAAAAGTTGAAGATAAAACAGTGCGTCCCTGCACTTCCTAAGCCTTAGAGACTTTAAAATCGGCTTTATGCATAAGATAAAATAAGGTTTGTAAAATGTACAAAAAAGTATAAAGTGCATCAATGTCTGCTCTGACAGTCCATCACAGGGGCAAGCTGGTGTTGGCGTCCCCTGAAAACTGTAAGTACCTGAAAAACTCAAAAGCCGCTCCGCTGTGCCAGCCCTAAAGTGAAAGAGTAAAGATCTCTTCCAACCAGAAAGAAGTTTTGATAAATACAGTACAGGACCCATGGGTGCAAATAACACAAGATACTCTTTCATGGAGGTTTTGCCGGACTCAGTTTGCCATCTCTGCGAGTGGCAAAAGTTTAAACAAGCATTTGCAATGCAATAGGTCTCGCAACTGCGAGTTTTGGAGCTATTGGTATTGTAAATGGTATTGTAAATGACAATGCCTTTAATTTATGTTGTACAAACCAAAACATAAATAAAAGGCATTGTCATTTACAATGCCAATAGTTTAAACTTGCGTAAATGCGAGACCTATTGCTTTGCAAATGCTTGTTTCAGGAGGATTCCTCCTCGCAGGCCCCCAAATACTGTTTCGTTTCTTCACTGTGCCAGTTTGTTGTCCCGCTCCCACATGCACTCCTGACGTTTTATTCGCACCCTCCCAACTGTGAAGCATTGTTCGCTTCCTGTCCAAAAAGTGCTTGCAAAGGTGCAACATTGTCACAGTGACTGGTGGGTTTGAGAGGGGTACTAGGTATGTCCAGGAGGGGTAGCATCTTTGCAAGATTTTCTCTGTAAGTGCTGATCCCATAAATGCACTTTAACTTACTGTGTATACATTTATCTTATGTAGCTATCCCCAAAATGTGACAGGGGTGGGCCAGTGCTCAATTTGTAAAGAAATAATTGCCAGGGCTCTCGCCAGGAGGCCACTGCAGCTTGCACCACCCATTGCCCCTGTCAAAATTGCCATTACATTACCTGCACAACTATTAATCATCAGACTGCTACCAGTGTGACAATTCAGACTGTTAGAGGCCTCCACAGCTATAAGAATGGTTTGGGCTGCAGGTATCTGTTGTTTTTAATGTATAATGAAATAATAAAACTATTGTTCTGCTTATCTCTAAATCACACAAACAGCGCCACCATGTGGCAGACTGTGATAAGTGCCGATGTTGACAATTAATTGCTGGTGTCGAGCACCTTAAACTACTGCCTCAAATTAAGCACTGGGTGGGGCCCTCCTGGGTCTATGTTAGACATCCTCGCTGAGGAGTTTGACATTCTGAAGTAATCTGGGGGCCAGCAGAGCCCCGATAAAATGCAGGGAGTATTACTGCCCCAGAGTGCACCTTGTGGGGGCAGCTACTGAGTGTTCCTGAATGGAGAGACCAGCTGATGTACCAGGAGAGGATGTGCCAGGAGGCGGGAGCTGTACCTCCTGCAATGGAAGCCACCCCCCTTCCAGATTCTTCTAGCCAGGGAGGTAGGGCAGGGAGCCTAGGAAGAGCACTCTAAGCTCGCTCCCCCACTTGGTGATGGTGTGTCAGAACACATAGTGACTTGAGAAGTCTGGGTGTAGTACATCCCACTGGTAGTTTGTGTTACGGACTTATTCCTAGACATTTAAACTCACATTTAACCCTGAAGTATGAGACACCCTGCATTGGAGAGTTTCAGTGAGGAGCAGTTGGCAAAGTGGTGACACTTAATAATAAAAAAGTCCCTTGTATTGTAAAGCAATAAGCAAATATAATGCACCAACTTGACACTTGTACGGTGTTCCAACAGTGCACATGTAACACCTTAAGCACATTTTATGAATGTGATATATCACCCTTATAAATCATCTGTGCTTCAGGAGTCATTATATGTGTATAAGGATCAAAACTGCCACAGGCACACACATCACACACTCACACAGTTATCTACAAGCATCAGACATCCACAAGCATCAGGCATCAGACATCCACAAGCATCAGGCATCAGACATCCACAAGCATCAGGCATCAGACATCCACAAGCATCAGGCATCCACAGGCATCAGACATCAGGAATCAGACATCCACAAGCATCAGACATCAAGCATCAGACATCCACAAGCATCAGACATCCACAAGCATCAGACATCCACAAGCATCAGACATCCACAAGCATCAGGCATCAGACATCCACAAGCATCAGGCATCAGACATCCACAAGCATCAGGCATCAGACATCAGGCATCATACATCCACAGGCATCATACATCCACAAGCATCATACATCCACAAGCATCAGACATCCACAGGCATCAGACATCCACAGGCATCAGACATCCACAGGCATCAGACACCCACAGGCATCCACAGGCATCCACAGGCATCAGGCATCCACAATTATCAGGCATCCACAATTATCAGGCATCCACAGGCATCAGGCATCCACAGGCATCAGGCATCCACAGGCATCAGGCATCCACAGGCATCAGGCATCCACAGGCATCAGGCATCCACAGGCATCAGACATCCACAGGCATCAGACATCCACAGGCATCAGACATCCACAGGCATCAGACATCCACAGGCATCAGACATCCACAGGCATCAGACATCCGCAGGCATCAGACATCCGCAGGCATCAGACATCCACAGGCATCAGACATCATCAGACATCCACAAGCATCAGACATCCACAAGCATCAGACATCAGACATCCACAGGCATCAGACATCAGGCATCCACAAGCATCAAACATCAGACATCCACAAGCATAAGACATCCACAAGCATCAGGCATCATACATCCACAAGCATCAGACATCAGGCATCATACATCCACAAGCATCAGCCATCAGACATCATACATCCACCAGCATCAGGCATCATACATCCACCAGCATCAGACATCCACAAGCATCAGACATCCACAAGCATCAGACATCAGACATCTACAAGCATCAGACATCAGACATCCACAGGCATCAGACATCCACAGGCATCAGACATCCACAGGCATCAGACATCCACAGGCATCAGACATCCACAGGCATCAGACATCCACAGGCATCAGACATCCACATGTATCAGACATCCACAGGCATCAGACATCCACAGGCATCAGACATCCACAGGCATCCACAATTATCAGACATCCACAGGCATCAGACATCCACAGGCATCAGAAATCCACAGGCATCAGACATCCACAGGCATCAGACATCCACAGGCATCAGACATCCACAGGCATCAGGCATCCACAGGCATCAGGCATCCACAGGCATCAGGCATCCACAATTATCAGGCATCCACAGGCATCAGACATCCACAGGCATCAGGCATCCACAATTATCAGGCATCCACAGGCATCAGGCATCCACAGGCATCAGACATCAGGCATTCACAAGCATCAAACATCAGACATCCACAAGCATAAGACATCCACAAGCATCAGGCATCATACATCCACAAGCATCAGACATCAGGCATCATACATCCACAAGCATCAGCCATCAGACATCATACATCCACCAGCATCAGGCATCAGACATCATACATCCACCAGCATCAGACATCCACAAGCATCAGACATCCACAAGCATCAGACATCAGACATCTACAAGCATCAGACATCAGACATCCACAATTATCAGACATCCACAGGCATCCACAGGCATCAGGCATCCACAATTATCAGGCATCCACAATTATCAGGCATCCACAGGCATCAGGCAGGCATCAGACATCCACAGGCATCAGACATCCACAGGCATCAGACATCCACAGGCATCAGACATCCACAGGCATCAGACATCCACAGGCATCAGACATCCACAAGCATCAGACATCCACAAGCATCAGACATCCACAAGCATCAGACATCCACAAGCATCAGACATCCACAAGCATCAGACATCCAAAAGCATCAGGCATCCACAAGCATCAGGCATCAGACATCAGGCATCCACAAGCATCAGGCATCAGACATCCACAAGCATCAGACATCCACAAGCATCAGGCATCATACATCCACAAGCATCAGACATCAGGCATCATACATCCACAAGCATCAGCCATCAGACATCATACATCCACCAGCATCAGACATCATACATCCACCAGCATCAGGCATCCACCAGCATCAGGCATCAGACATCCGCAAGCATCAGACATCCGCAAGCATCAGACATCCACAAGCATCAGACATCCGCAAGCATCAGACATCCGCAAGCATCAGACATCCACAAGCATCAGACATCCACAAGCATCAGACATCCACAAGCATCAGACATCCACAAGCATCAGACATCCGCAAGCATCAGACATCCACAAGCATCAGACATCCACAAGCATCAGGCATCCACAAGCATCAGGCATCAGACATCCACAAGCATCAGACATCCACAAGCATCAGGCATCATACATCCACAAGCATCAGACATCAGGCATCATACATCCACAAGCATCAGCCATCAGACATCATACATCCACCAGCATCAGACATCATACATCCACCAGCATCAGGCATCCACCAGCATCAGGCATCAGACATCCGCAAGCATCAGACATCCGCAAGCATCAGACATCCACAAGCATCAGACATCAGACATCCACAGGCATCAGACATCCACAGGCATCAGACATCCACAGGCATCAGACATCCACAGGCATCAGACATCCACAGGCATCAGACATCCACAGGCATCAGACATCCATCAGGCATCAGACATCCATCAGGCATCAGACATCCATCAGGCATCAGACATCCATCAGGCATCAGACTTGAGGCATCAGACATGAGGCATCAGACATCCACAATCATCAGGCATCAGACATCCACAATCATCAGGCATCAGACATCCACAAGCATCAGGCATCAGACATCCACAAGCAACAGACATCAGACATCCACAAGCATCAGACATCCATCAGACATCCACAAGCATCAGGCATCAGACATCCACAAGCATCAGGCATCAGACATCCACAAGCATCAGGCATCAGACATCCACAAGCATCAGGCATCAGGCATCCACAAGCATCAGGCATCCACAAGCATCAGGCATCCACAAGCATCAGACATCAGGCATCAGACATCCACAAGCATCAGGCATCAGACATCCACAAGCATCAGGCATCCACAATCATCAGGCATCAGACATCCACCAGCATCAGACATCAGACATCCACCAGCATCAGACATCCACAAGCATCAGACATCCACAAGCATCAGACATCAGACATCTACAAGCATCAGACATCAGACATCCACAGGCATCAGACATCCACAGGCATCAGACATCCACAGGCATCAGACATCCACAGGCATCAGACATCCACAGGCATCAGACATCCACAAGCATCAGACATCCACAAGCATCAGACATCCACAAGCATCAGGCATCAGACATCAGGCATCCACAAGCATCAGGCATCAGACATCCACAATCATCAGACATCCACAAGCATCAGGCATCATACATCCACAAGCATCAGACATCAGGCATCATACATCCACAAGCATCAGCCATCAGACATCATACATCCACCAGCATCAGACATCATACATCCACCAGCATCAGGCATCCACCAGCATCAGGCATCAGACATCCGCAAGCATCAGACATCCGCAAGCATCAGACATCCGCAAGCATCAGACATCCACAAGCATCAGACATCCACAAGCATCAGACATCCACAAGCATCAGACATCCACAAGCATCAGACATCCACAAGCATCAGACATCCACAAGCATCAGGCATCCACAAGCATCAGGCATCAGACATCCACAAGCATCAGACATCCACAAGCATCAGGCATCATACATCCACAAGCATCAGACATCAGGCATCATACATCCACAAGCATCAGCCATCAGACATCATACATCCACCAGCATCAGACATCATACATCCACCAGCATCAGGCATCCACCAGCATCAGGCATCAGACATCCGCAAGCATCAGACATCCGCAAGCATCAGACATCCACAAGCATCAGACATCAGACATCCACAGGCATCAGACATCCACAGGCATCAGACATCCACAGGCATCAGACATCCACAGGCATCAGACATCCACAGGCATCAGACATCCATCAGGCATCAGACTTGAGGCATCAGACATGAGGCATCAGACATCCACAGTCATCAGGCATCAGACATCCACAAGCATCAGGCATCAGACATCCACAAGCATCAGGCATCAGACATCCACAAGCAACAGACATCAGACATCCACAAGCATCAGACATCCATCAGACATCCACAAGCATCAGGCATCAGACATCCACAAGCATCAGGCATCAGACATCCACAAGCATCAGGCATCAGACATCCACAAGCATCAGGCATCAGACATCCACAAGCATCAGGCATCCACAAGCATCAGGCATCCACAAGCATCAGGCATCCACAAGCATCAGGCATCCACAAGCATCAGACATCAGGCATCAGACATCCACAAGCATCAGGCATCAGACATCCACAAGCATCAGGCATCCACAATCATCAGGCATCAGACAGGCATCAGACATCCACAAGCATCAGGCATCAGACATCCACAAGCATCAGACATCAGACATCCACAAGCATCAGCCATCAGACATCCACAAGCATCAGACATCAGACATCCACAAGCATCAGGCATCCACAAGCATCAGGCATCAGACATCAGGCATCCACAAGCAACAGGCATCAGACATCCACAAGCATCAGACATCCACAGACATCAGGCATCAGACATCAGACATCAATCATCATACATCAGGCATCAGACATCCACTAGCCACGTGTGCACTCACTACTGTCACAGAGTACACGGCGTGCACGACATCGCAGCCGAAGAGGGAAACGTGTTGCAGGACATGTTCAAATACCATCAGCGCGTCTTAAAGCGTCTAAACCGTTTCACTCAAATCTATTGTTCTTCAGAATGCAGGAAAACACAGATATATGTTTTGGCGGGATATATATACTCTTTATCTACAATGATGAAAATACTGAGTCCCTTTTACATTCCCACACACACAGCATGTCTGCCTTCACACACGGCACAGACTTCCCTGGATAAAAGCATGGATAATTATAAACTTGGCTTGTTATTTAAAAAGGCGGGCGAGGGCTTTTGAGCGTGCAGCAGCAGTCCTTATGCTGATGTGAACTCCGGTGACAGACCTGGCCGCGAGGACGAGTCGCTGGCAGACGGAGCCGTGAATCACCGGAAACCGGGGCTGCCTCGGGGGCGGGTGACACGAAGCAGCTCTGGGGGCTATTCCGCAGGGGCGCGGGGAGTGGGGGCACATGAGGCTTTACAGGCACTAAGTGGCCCCCATCCTTTCTCTCCACGCACACGTGCTTCCTGTCTCAGGGAGACAGTGGAACATGTAAAAACCCTCGCCCACAGCGAACAAGTAGCCTGAGCATAATATTCACCTTCCAGAGCTCCCTGCGGCACCTCCAATGCTGTACTGCTGAATTTGGCCAAAGAGAATGGCAGCAGGGGTGCTCCCCGTCAGCTGCAAGATAAAGCAACGAGGAAGCACAGAAGTGGATGCCTGCTTGTGCCCCGGGGGACTACTGAGTGCACGCTCGAGCCCGATAAAGCAAAGAGGAAGCACAGAAGTGGATGCCTGCTTGTGCCCCGGGGGGACTACTGAGTGCACGCTTGAGCCCGAGCGTATGAATGCTTTTACCGAGGCAAGTTAATCGCACTTAGCCCAGCATCCATAACAGACACCGAGCCAAATTAACAAGCCCTGTCGAGTGCACCGTGAGCGAGAGACGCCGTGCGCGTGCACATCGGCTGTCCGGGCAGCTGAAATCGTTTTGAGCGACGTCAGTTGCGTGGCGCATGGGCGGCGCATGGAGCGCGCGGCCGGAGGTGTCCGGGGCTCCCGTGAGCTGAGGGAGCCCCGTGTGTTGGAAAAGTGAGGCGGGAGCCCACCCCGCCTTCGTGAATGCCGCATGGTGCGGCCGGAGCAAGATTCAGCGCTGAGTCCCCACAAGAGCCGGTGAGTGGGGTTGAGCGGGAGGCATGCTGGACGCCGCGCCTGGACAGGACATGTGCACGCGTATGGTGCGAGCAGGAGTTGTAAAGACGCGAGCCGTACGCGTGCACATCTCCTGTCTGTTAAGTTTGAGCACAGACAGTCTATGTGCACGCATACGGCTTGCGGCATTGTTACAACTTCTGCTCGCACCATACGCGTGCACATCTCCTGTCCAGGACTTGCCGTACGCGTGCACCTGTCCTGTCCCGCATCGGAGCAAAAGTCGGCAACAATAGATCTCGCATAGCGAGCAGCGCTTTGCGCTGCATCGCTAGGCGAGGCCTAAAAATGAAGCTTCACCATCGTCTTATCAGATTTTTGTAAGGTGGCTGGTGCATCAAATTTATGTGGAAGGCTCATTTCGTAAAACGACAGTACAGGAACCTGTGAAATAAGCAGAATTTCTCTAATGGCTTTGAGCAGAGTGGGACCCAAGTTATTGATTTAAATAATAAAAAGTAGTAGGGCTCAAATGCATCCTTGGTGCACCCCGCGTACTAGGGGAATAGTATCAGACAGTTCTCCAGCCAGTCCAAACCAAACCTTCACTTCTAGGTTTTCATGGAGGATATACAAAAAGTTCACTAAGGGCACCTCAACCCCTCAATCCAAAAACTTCAGCCAAAGTTTAGTTCGCTTGGGGGAAGTAAGAGAGGAGAACATGGCGGCCACTAACGTTGTCGGTCGCTAGTCCAACTGATGCGCTCCGCCGCCGCAGACCCATAACGACCCCTCATCCCCCACCTACTTGAATTGAATGAGCCTCGCTGAGCCGTTACTGTCGAGCACGACTACGGAGCCGGGATTAGGGAGAATTTCGTTGCGGAGTCTGAACGGGGGAAGCCACTGGTCTCGCGCCGCCCTGGAGCTCCGGAAGATCCGCAGGGCGGCGGCGCGGGGGCTTCACAGGAACAGCGGGGGCAGCGTCAGCACAAGTGCTGCTCCCCAGGCAACAGCCAGAGACCTGAATGCCAGCGCAACAGAGTATCCTGATGAAACTGCAGCAAGGAGCAAGAAAGGAGTGGGCCCCCGAGGTGGACGAAGAAGGAAAACGGAGGTAAAAGCCGGTAAGGCTGCCATTAGGGAGAACTATCTGGAGTTTGTTGGATCTAGGGTGCAAGTGGGGAGGCAGCAAGAGCAGGGGTGTGGGTCAGAGGAAAGTCCCTCTAGTATTCCAATTAAGTCTGCCTCAAATAAGGTACCCCCTACCCCAGACAAAGACTGCAATACCTCAATTGTTTCCAAAAGTAGTACTGTGGGTCTCAGAACCAAGGGAGAAGGGAATCAAGACTTTCAGAAGATACGCAGGGGGTGAAAAAACAGGGGTGACATTTTAAATCGTAAAATTAAAGTAACCCCTTCCCTGCGGACTTTCTTTAAGGTTCTCCCACCGGTAGTTATCCTTAGTGGTAAGGAAAAGACCATGGAGAAGCAATCTAGGAATCCCAAAATGTTTGACCAGGGGGTGACTACCCATTTAATGGAGTCAGCAACAGAAGGTACACCAAGAGGAATGGCAGGCGACAAAAGTGAGAAGGCGGTAGTCCGCAAGGATGATAAGGCGCCTGATAGCGACTGGGGGTCTGCCCCCTTAGCAGGGGCACCTAAAACTCACGACAGCCAGGAAATAGATCAAGATGTAGATGCTGAAACAACCAGTACTGGGGCTGGTAGAGGCTCGTTAGAAGATATGTTTACCTCACTCTCTGGAGATATTAGAAAAGGTTTTGCGGTGTCAGAGGCAAACCAGAGCGAAATTCGCAACTTCTGTGAAGTACTGGAAAAAAAGATTGACTCTCTGATAGTAAGAACACAGTCACTTGAAACTAATGTTGGAGAATTAAGGGCAGACCTAAATAATAGCAATAAGGAAATAGTAGCTCTGCAGAAGGTGGAGCAGGCACTGCAGGAAAAGGTAGAACAACTGGAAAATAGTTCTAGGAAAAATAATCTGCGTATATTGAATGTTCCTGAGGGACAAGAGGGGGATAATTTGAAATCATTTGTGGCATCATTAATAAAGGACTCCGTCCAGATAGAAGAAAGTAAGGCAGAAATTGAACAGATCATTCAGCGAGTACACAGAGATCCGTATAGGAAAAATCCGAATAGAACAAAACCACGGAAAATTCTGCTCAATTTCCAAACGTGCACCCTGAAAGGACATTTTTTATCCAGTGCACTGAAAATGAAAACTTTAAGGGGGAAGGATTTCTCCTTTGAAATCAGGTCTGACCTGGCTCGGGTCACCCTAGACAGACAATGGGAACTTGGAAAACAGCTAGAAGACTTTCAAAAAACAGGTGCCTCGGCACAATTCAAGTTTCCCGCCGCCCTCAGAGTCATGCATAACAACAAAATGCACCTTTTGAAAACAGTCAGAGAAGCTGATGAGCTCCTTGAAGTAATCAAGAAGGGGGGGCGGCACATGGAGAATGACATATAGTACAAGAAACGAAGGCTCAGGAGATATAGATAAGGGGTGTGGGGGGGTGTAGGGGTTGGTGCTTTAATCTAATGTTAATATAGATGGCGGTGCGCAACAAGGGGCTAAGTAGAAAATGGGACCTGTGTTAGGTCCAGTAGGAAGCAGGGAGGGGTTCTCTGGGGGAGAGGTTGGGGGCACAGGGTGGGGAGCATGTGGGAAAAATACAATACCTCAAGGATTCCCCTGCACAAATTTTAATTTTACAGGAAACTCATTTGGTTAAAGAAGAATGTATGAAGCTCTTTAAAAAACAAAGATGGGTTCAACACGTAGGGTGCACAGAACAGACAGCTAACATAAGAGGAGCAGCAATTATCATTAAAAAACAAAGGTGGCAGTGTGAGGCTACTAAGTACACGAGTGGATAGATCCGGCATATAGCCAATCTAAAATATTTAATTTAAAAATAGAGGATCATCCACTTACTTTAGTAGGATACTACGGCCCAAATCAAGATGATTGTGAATCCTTATAGTCTGTTTTTCCAAACTTATTAGATTTCCCAGGCCCAGGCATACTGTCGGGAGATTTAAATATCATTTTGGACCCTAAGGTGGATAAATCCAGTAATAGTAATGCTATACCCACCCCGAAATCCTGGGCTTTCTTGAGATCCATGATGCAGCAGCATGCTCTTAGTGATGTATGGAGAGAGAGGGCAGGAGCTCGACTAGGTGTATCTTTCCATAATAAAAAATATGGACATAGATCAAGGATCGATTATTTTTTGGTAGAACTGAATCTTAAACTGGAGGTGTTGGACTTTGAATATCTCCTTGCACATCTACCTGACCACTCTGCAGTATTATTAACACTTAGAAAGAATAGTCTGCACAAAGATAGAAGGTGGACTCTGGATCGTACCATTTTTTCAGAGATGGACATCATGGATAACCTAAAGACAGATGTAGGGGAGTTCCTTCAGATTAATTGTGGTTCCGCCTCAAATGGGATAGTGTGGGATGCGATGAAAGCCTTCATCAGAGGGAGAATTATAAATATACTTACTTATAGGAACAGACAATACAGACAGGAGCTGAGTAACTTGGAAGCGGAAATAAGTAAGATAGAGTCAGATAGGTGTATGACCACTGGTAGTAAAATAGCTTGCCCACTTTGAGTATGGGGAGGGAGCAGGGAAGCTCCTAGCATGTCCCCCCTGTGTCCGACTCGTACGGCTACGGGTGAAGAGGGTACCGGCACGGACCCCCGAAGTCCGCGTCAGGGAGCTTTTTTGTGTCGGAGGCTCCGACTCGATCCGGCTGTCCGGATTGTGCATCGTACTGGCTCGGTCGTAAAACGTCGCCATTGCGCGCTACGAATCGAGTGCGAACGAGTCGGACGGAGCGGTTCGGACCCGGAAATGAGTCGGTCGGCGATTTCGCGTTCACTCGCATCGTACTTGCTCGCTCGGGCGACTGTACAAATCGGTCGGAAACAAAGCCTCCGACTCGGATCCGGTAAAGCCGAATCCGATTTGGAGCCCTACCTACCGAGATCGGAATCGACCCCCCAAGTGTTGTTAAGATTAGCCTATGATTTTAAACAATTACATATTACCCGTCCAATAATCTTGACCATGCTGTTTATAAGAGATTTTAAGCAGTAGCATTTGGGTGACTTATGGTCCCCTTTTTGAAAATGGGCACTATTGTGGAAAGGGATCAAGGATTTGTGATCCTATTGCATAGGGAGTTATTGAAAACATTTGTTAACAAAGGCTCCAGAGGTCTATGTTACACTTAATAAGGTCAATAGGGACCCATCCAGTCCCAAAGCCTCACCATTCAGAGTTTGTCTAACAGCATGGATTGAAGGGTGACAGACATTATGGGTGAAGGATATAGTTTGCTACTTAACTGTTCCCTTAAGCACTCATCCTCCATCAAGTGGTAAATAGCACTAAAGTGTGTAATCCAGTCTGAGCCCGGGACATTGCAATTTAAACGGGGATTTGGAGGAGGTTCCCTTTGTTTGATCTTGTTAACCGTTTCCCAGATAATCTTACTGCTTTTAGTGAGCGACACACTTTCCAGGAGCTTCCATGTGTGTGTGATCATATAGACGGGCAAAGGTGTACTCCTCCCAAGGTTCTGTGTTACCATCTTGATGTTCCCTTAGGGTTGCTGTGTGATCACTTTGGCAGACCCACAGGCATAGTATATGATCATACTGAAACCTTCACATGGGTGCTGTGGGATCATACTAAAACCTTCACAGGATGGGGTGTGTTCGTATTGAAGTCCTTAGAAGTATGGTGTGTAATCATATTGACATGTCCACATGGATGCAGGGATGTTGTGTGATTATACTAAAGCACTCACCGGCATAGTATAGTGTCATTTAAAAGTGTTCAAAGGCTTCTGTGTTGTATATATTTTGTGATTATAGTAAGGACCAAACAAGGTAGATGTGTGAATATATTGATATTGTCACCGGGTTTTTTCCCATTAGGGATGATATGTTATCATCTTGAAGTCCCACAGAGATAGTGTGTTCTCTTGTTAAAGTCCTCATAGGGATGATGTGCAATCATATAGAAGTCCCCACAGGGATGGTGTGTGATCACATTGAAGCCTTCACATGGATGTTGTGTGATCATACTGAAACCCACACAAGAATGATATGGTCATAGGGAAACCCTCACAAGGATGGTGCTCTTTCATAATAAAGCCTTCACCTGAATGTTGTGTGATCATGTGGACGTCCTCATAAGTAAGAGGCGTCATCATATTGAAGTCTGCACATGAAAGCAGGATGGTGTTTGATCATATTGAAGCCCTCACAGGCATAGTGTATGATCATGCTGAATCCTCCACAAGGTTCCTTGTTATCATCTTGAAGTCCCCACATGGATGGCGCATGATCATATAGAAGTCCCCGCGGGGATGGTAAGTGATCATATTGATGTCCCCACAGTGGAGTCTGATTATCTTGAAGCCCTGACATTCTTGGTATTGAGGTCCTTGGGCCTTATGTAGAGTTTGGTGGATGGAATACTCCGTCACAAATGAGGCAGATGTCCCATCTGCGGTATTGCAAATAGGGGTTGTGGGAAATTCTGGTAATTTGCTTTTCCTTATTTACACGAAAGTAATGCTAAATTATGAAAAATGTGAATCAATCAATTAGCATATTATTTGCCAGGGTAATAAGCCCTTGCATCAATTCTTGATGTAGGAACGCAATTCCTGCCAAAAAAAAGTGTGAAAAACACAGTTGGCGTGAACAACAGCCACTAGCATTCTTGTTATTCGCATGTTCCAAACCTCCTATGCTATAATTTTGCCATGAATGGCAGCATAAAATGTGTGCTGTTTCATATTGGCATAGCTTCAGGAAAGTCACGTAACAAGCGTAAATCAAAATTTCACAATTACCCATGCCTAATTACAAATGCATTTTAGCCTATGGCATTTGTAATATAGAACATGGGATATTCTCCACATTTTCCGTCTGCTAAACTCTAAGGGTCATATTCCAGAACTGAACTTTGCAGTATGTTTAGTAGTACTACTCATGTAATACACAATGCTATTCACAAACACACAAGCGAAGACCTCTGCCTTTCCTATCTTTTCTTTTGGAGATTAAACTTTATTGTATAGATTTCCTCCCCGATTGCAGAGATCTCTGCACCAATTGGGGAGATCTCTTCAAACCTAAGACTACTTTTTATTAGTAAATGTGGGAGGGATAGGGAGTGGCTGGAAAAGGGGTAATACTTACTACTTAATGTTAGGGATTTAGGGAGGGCTAAGGAAAGGATTAGGAGGGACAGACATCCTCCCACAAAAGAGTAAGCCCATTGCTATTGACAAACTGCACTTCTAAATCTATTACACACAAAAAGGTTCCAAATAAAGTCATAAATATACTCCAGCTCAGACCAGGAGTAAGTACAACACTACACATGACCAACCAATGGAAAATAACAGAGACAGAGACTTAAAATAAAATCCCTTAGGAATTAATGTTGAAATAAATTATCCTATGTTGACTTTAAAAAAATATATATAATTCTATTTAATAGTTTTTAGTACATGTTAAACAAAAATAAACATTTTACTAACTCTTTAAACAAATAACTTTACATAAATTAAATATATTTAAATAATTTCATTTTTACTACACTTTTAAGATAATAGTGCTGTAATATTTTATTTGCTCTAGGTTACATTAATATTTAACATCTTTTGTCAAAATTATATTCTAGTCTAATAAACATTTTTACTTTTCCCTATACTTTGCCAGAGAGAACTCTCTGCCCTGGTGTTGAAGACCTCTGTCTACGTGTGAAAAGTTACTAGTAGTAACAGTATGCTCATACATTTGGCTCCACCCCCTGGTTTCAGGGTGTGAAGTTAATTAAGTTGACACTTTAGAGAAATTTTACACGAGTAAATCTATATGTGCAAAGTTACCTTTGCAAATAGGCGCCAACCTAAGGCCCTTTATCAGTACAGCTCTGGTCTGGCCTTAATTATATCATACTCTGAGATCCACATATATCTTTGCCAGTGCACCCTACATCTGCTATGTTGATTAAGGAGGCCCACATAGAACTCTACCAATAAACTTCAGCTGGCCTTCATACTGCTACATACCTACCTCTCTTGTACATACTTTGCACATAATACTAATTCCCTGGACATCTTCTAAGCTCCAAGCATACTTTACATGAGATAAGGATTTCCTACCCACTCTGGAACTCTACATTGCATGCCAATCACAGTCCAAACGTTTATCTCATGAAAATCGTACATACCTGAATGACTAAAGCCTCCAGTTCCATACATCAAAGGAGAACCACTGTTTAAATGTACTTACTTAGTTAGAGATACCACGATAAACCCATAGAATTTGAATATATGAGGTGGTTTTTGAAAGCGTGACCTCTCGTGGTTTGCATCTTCTACAAAATTGAGTGGACAACTCAGGAACTTGGTAGAACATTTTTTTTGGCAGTCATATAATCCCACAAATTTGCACATCACATGGCCAGGAGAACCCCATTGAATCCTACAGCTAGGTTTTTTTGTTTTTTTAATAAGCCACACATTTCTGTGAGCTTAAACACTTGTCTCACTTGAGTGGACACCACCGAATTTATATCCAACTGTTATTTTTATTTTTAATTGTTGCCTTTCTGTGGATTTGCACCTATGCCACTCTTATGTGCATCCCACAGAACACACCGGGGTTTTTTGGAAGCAGTGCATGCACCCACAGAATGCAGTTCTTGGAAATTGGGATGGTTCATTTGTTGCTTTCATGTGTACCCCGCAGAGCAGTAATGCAACTGTTTACTACTGCGAGAACCTGCACTTTAACGGATTCATATGGTCTGATTCACAAAGGTAAACTTACACATTTGTGCAAGTTTACAATTGATTGCTATTTACAAAGGTATTTTATGAGTAGTATCTGTACGACTGTGGAGTCTCCTCACATAAAAAGATAGGATAGTCCTATCTTTTTATTTGCAGAGACTCAGCAGCCGTAAAGATACTACTCGTAAAATACCTTTGTGAACAGCAAACAATAGTAAACTTACACAAAAGTGTAAGTTTACCTTTGAGAATCAGGCCCTATGAATCTTATTACAACTTCTGTTTTTTCAAAAGTGCTCTCACTTGCCTGGATACCACAGCGGAAATAATGGAACTTGTGTTTTTGTTTTGTAAGATGTGCCTCCGCTTGTGAATGCATTTTTGCGCCTCATAGGTGGGAATGTATACCGAGACCCTCAACACTTGATTTTTCATGAAACTATCCTTTCTTGTGAGTTGCATCCTCATTATACTGGGTAGATAACAAGGAGGTTTAATTCAACTTGTAGGCAAAACCACTTCAGTGTGCACTATCACCACACTAGGGCAGACTCCATAGAATTGTACAACTGATAGTTGTGAAACCTATGCCATTCTTTGCTGCATGCCACGGACTATGATTGGTTTTGTTTCATTGCCACTTGGAACGGATCCCAGAGTTTTCAATACATTTTGTAATTTTAGAAGCTGCACCTCCGCT
The DNA here is from genome assembly GCA_963921515.1 of Calotriton arnoldi. Taxonomy (NCBI): domain Eukaryota; kingdom Metazoa; phylum Chordata; class Amphibia; order Caudata; family Salamandridae; genus Calotriton; species Calotriton arnoldi. Next base: position 2,449,528 of record CAWUFW010001870.1, on the reverse strand, counting down.
TGGTTTACCCTGTGACACTTTTGGATGGAATCACGGTTGTATTGCAATGCTTGAGATTTTGATGTTTTGGTGCCCCTGGGTGTTCTCTCCTAGCCTTCTTATCTGTCTCCTATTTTTGAAAGCAGCACGTCCCAATGAGAAATACATTTTAATGTCCCTAAGGTAGGTCTAGTAGTTTAGCATACTAATACATCTATTGCGAACAATGGAAGCACTACCATTCATATACTGTATGGTGATAGGCACTTGAAGAACAATCAACAACATTGACAGATGTGAGGAACTTGGGAGTAATCATGAATTTCTAATTTTCCCAGAGTCCAAAAATAAAACAATCCTCAAGAAGTGCCTTTCACATCATGCAACAGGAAGACAAACATTGTAAAGGTTTCCCAAAGAGGCTCCAGGCAACCACTTTGGTCATCGCATCATATATTAGCCCTGAAAACAGACTTTGCAAGAGACTGTTACTGCACACTGAAGTGGCTATAAAGAATTCAGAATGGCATGGTGAGAAAATATTGTCATGTACACCTATGTTACCACGTCTCACCACATGTAAAAGCTCCTGATTGGCATCCTGTCAGTGGCCTTTGTAGACCCTCTGTATAGCACATAGGCCGATCAAAGGCAAAGGTTCAGCCTTCTTGTAAGTAAAGCTAAACAAATACACAATTCAACCAAATGTTACAAACATTAATGACTAATACTTGTAGTTATATAACAGCAGGGGGTTTAACTACATTAGCTTTCAGAATCTTGATCCACTGTACTAAGTTGCATTCATGTATGACCCAAGAAGTAAGTGCTATCTCCTCTATGTGTCAGACTTTAGATGCTGCTGATCCCTATAGTTGGAGTAGCCCAGAGGCAAGTGCAAACTCGTTCTCCTCCATAGCACATCAGCAATACTCTAGAATGGGTTATTATTTAATAAGTCAAACTTTATTAGAAACATCATAAGTAAATATCATCCCATTTGAGTGTCCTATTATGGTCCTGTACATTTGGATCTTCTGTTATCGAAAAGAAACAGAATACATAGGGCACTAGGGACAGACAAACTTTGATAAAAGACTCAGCATAAATGCAAGAACTGAAGACGTACCTACAGATGTTCCTTACTGAAAATGCCATTATCTGGGACACCATTAAGGCAGCTATATCGGGTTTAACAATGTTGTACACCTGCAGACAGCCAACAACATACCACACAGTAACAGACTATCTTAGGTATGACTTACTGTGACTTTAAGATCAGCATGCATCTCAAGTACAATCATTACATTCAGCACACCTGCATATTTGGGTGAAATTAATACATAGTAAATTTTAGCTAAAGTTACTACATAGTGTGAGAGCCAGCCAGCAAATTAGATTCAATCAATGCTATAAGTATGAAGCAACAAAGCAGGGATTTTCTTAGCAGTCCAAGTGTGAGAACATGTCATCTCTCAATCTATACAGAAAGTGAAGGACTTGAATGCAAATCCATGCTTAACTATGCTAAATATTTTAAATGCCTTTCACTCATATTACTAGCATCTTCCCACTACACCGTGAAGCAAATAAACAATATCTTCATACAGTACCACTTCCTTCCCCATCACCTCCCCAAATCAAGATGTTAAAAGCCTCAGTTACAATAACAGAGCTTCAAGAGGGGATCAAACCCATATCAATGGGTAAGGTAGCTGGGCACGACTCTCTCTCAAGGGAGATATACACAATTCTTATAGAGGAGGTGTTTTGTTTCCTTCTCCAACTAATTAATTCAGTATATGAAGTTGCTCCACCACCTTCATTGTGGAACACAGCCCATTTAGCTGTGTTTTATTAAAAAAGGATAAGCCCGTAACATTAATAAATTCTTAATGCCCCATTTTACTACTATGCTCAGAATATAAAATATTTACCCATCTATTCGGCACTAGAATAAATCATGTTCTCCTCAATCTGGTTTTACCATGGTAACATGGCTTTATTCAAGGCAGATACAATATCAAGCATATCAATACTGCAGTTGCACTAACTGATGTGGCCAAGGCCTCTAATCAACCTCTCACTTTTATATCATTTGAGACAGAAAAGGCCTGCAAACTTGCACTATGGCCTTTTCTACAAACTGTGCTTAAAAAATACCAGTTCCCACCTGTTTTAATTGGTATGATCCAGAAGGCATACAGTAACCCTAAGGCTAGGATATCCAATACTGGGGTAACATCTGATTGAATCAACATCAGCCGTGGAACATGGTAAATCTAAATCTAAATCCGTAAAGCGCGAACTACTCACCCTTACGGGTCTCAAGGCGCTGGGGGCCGTCATGGAAATTAAGTGAGCTATTGCCCAGAGTCACATGGTGCTGAGCTGCGCTGCCACCGGAGCCGGGGATCGAACCGTGAGCCCTGTGCTCCGAAGTCAGCTGCCCTGGCCGCTGCACCACACCTATCCACTTGGTAAGGGTGCCTCTTGTTCCCTGTGCTTTATGTGCTTTATATGAAGCCATTCACATGCCAGGCTGATGAGGGCTGTTAGCCCGAAACTGGTCCCAGGATGGTTGTTTCCGGTTCAGGGAAGACCTGGCTTGGCAGTTTGGGCTAGACTGTTCCCATGAGGCACAGGGTCAAGACTGATTTGCATATGGCTGGGTCTGAACTGAGGTGGCAAAGTGAGCTAAAGAAGCATGATGGATTCAACCCAGATCTGTGACTGGGGGTGAGTGTCTGAAAAGTTTCAGCACTCCGTCCATCATCTCCTTGTGTTTGCTTTGTTCGCCCTAAGTTGGCAGGGTATGCCCAGACGTGGGTCCCTTGCTCACTTTGCCACTGGATTCAAGCTAGCCCGGCTGATGAGGGCTGTTAGCCTGAAACTGGTCCCAGGATGCTTGTTTCCCGTTCAGGGAAGACCTGGCTTGGCAGTTCGGGCTGGACTGTTCCCATGAGGCACAGGGTCAAGACTGATTTGCATATGGCTGGGTCTGAACTGAGGTGGCAAAGTGAGCTAAAGAACGATGATGGATTCAACCCAGATCTGTGACTGGGGGTGAGTGTCTGATGCACCTGCAATGATACAGATCACCAGGTTTGGGTGTTTATACATGTGTGTAAGTGTTTTGAAGCTAGCATGTCAGTTTGCACTGAACATAAAATCTGTTTATGTTCAGTTGTCCAGTGTGTGCTCAAAACGTCTGGACGAATCAAGTCATAGAATGATTTCACCTGTTCTGCGTAAGCTAGAATGTAAGTTCTGCAAAAACTTAAGACTCTCAATATGATTAATGTGTTTGGTGGTTGTAAAAGCGCACACTTCTCTAAAAAGTGCGTTGCCAGGCTTGTGCCTTCACTTGACAGCCCGTATCCCGGAAATAGGACATTGAGGTGGGGAATTTTCCATTTTTTTAGATTGAATTTGAAGCCCTAGTGAGCAAATCCTAAAACTATGCAATCTACTCTTGTCAAGTGTGTGGAAAGATCATATTTTTTTTTTTAAACAAGTTTAATTGAATTTACTGAAGGAAATAAAGCAATAAATTAAAGAAAAAGCCACACAGCCAATGCAGCATCTAAGTACAATCTGATCTCAGAGTTAGGAATACCAGATTCATTGTTATAAGGTATACGAGATTGGAAATCCTTTTACATATAGAGGAAGACATCATGAAATACTGTGGTAGAAAAAATCTGGTCCGGCATTGCTCATGAGTAAGGCAACAGTGCAGTAATCCTATAATGTGCGTATCTATTGCAGAGGTAGCAGGAGAGTAACAAAAGAGAAAAGAGGGGGAATTCCTAGCTGGCCTATATTGTGCGACAATGGTAGCTGGCATTGCAAGTAAACTCTAGTGTGCAATGTCTGGGAGATGGGCAGGTCTGTTCAGGTTTTATTGCCTCCTCGAAGCCCTATGACTGTAGTTCACTCGGATCGTAGTTCTGCATGTGGCCTGGGACAGCATTAATACCCAGGCGTGTCTCTGTGGGTCATCTATATGCAGGCAGAATGAGTCTGCCTCTAGCACTTTAAAAGACTCCAGTAGCAGATCCCAGGACATGGCAATGGACACCTTTTGCAGTTTGCGGCATTCCTCTCTGTGTAGCGCCCCGCTTTCTGCGAGTCCCCACCGCTCCATCTCCTCCCTCCAGGCCGGTAATGCAGGCAGAAGCGTCGACTTCCAGCGCCTAGTTATAAGGCGTTTCGCCAGTATGAGCACCAGATCAGCAAATTTCGCCTGCACTTTGTAACCCTTAGGACAAGGATACAGGCCCAGCAGGCAACCCTCTGCTGTGGTCCATGAATGTCCCCCAACCACCTCCTGCAGTGTGACCGCTATCTGTGTCCAGTAGGTAGAGAGGGCAGGACATGACCATATCCTGCAATTTACAAAAAGAAGCCTAGACTCTAGGTACTGCACCGATCATACTGTAGGGAGTGATACAAAGGAGTGGTGCTCAGATCAAGGGAAAACGGCCTCCTGGGTCCCCATAAGCGGATATGATCCACACACTTTTACACCAAAGAGATCAGCACTCACTATCTATTGGTTTTTTGGGATAATGTATGTTTTGGTCAAAACAAAAATTGATAAAGTATAATACTGGATTCAAAGATTGTTTAATTGAAGTAGTTTACTCCCAAAGATCGCAAGTTCATTCAAATTCGTTCAGATGTGTCGTATATTGATAATTCTTTATTTGCAATGTACAAAATATTCACACCCGCTTAGCCAACTCGTTTCATCCCTTTCTCAAGACTTTTTCAGGTCTTAGTACTTACAGAAAAACATTTCTCAAGCCATCTGTTCACATTAGTTTTTTCAGAAGACACGTGAACCTTGGTCAGTGAACTAGAGGTCTTAGTTTTTTTGGAGGATTAATCGTATTCAGCAAGGTTATAGTCTTAGCCCATGTCGGCAATTGAACCTAATCACTAATAGTCAGCGTATGTGCACCGTCTCCGGGTTAAGAGTCCAAAGTCTTTCATGACCATATTATGTAAAAGTCGTCAGTGTCTTGTTCAGTACATCTCGGGCCGTTTGCTGCCACCACCGTGTGTAGCTGATGTGTTGTGAGGTATGCTCTTTGAGTTATCATATATTGAATGAATTTGAGCCGGGAGTTGCGGGAGACTACCCTCGGATAAGCGAGAAGGAAGGCCCATTCTTTGTCGGTCAGAACCCTGCCCATGTATGTGTCCCAATTAACCAGGAAAGTAGTTGGGGGTAAGGGTATGTGTGCTCATATGCCTCGGTACATCCACCACGTCAGGTGTCTACCAGTGCCCATCAGGTGTACCAAGTGCACCAGTTTATGTGTTGATGGTTCGGCCCCGTCAGGAGCCCAGCCCCACTTGATATGTCGTATTAGACTAGCATTCAGTAAAAATAGCTTGTTAGGGAGCTGCTGTTCGTGCACAAAATCGGTGTGGGTAAGTAGAGTGCCATCTCTGAATAGTGCACTGGCAGTGGATACCCCAGCCCGCTTCCACCTGGAGAGTTGTCAATGTGTCATTATCCTGCCAGAAGTGGGGAGTCCCAGGAGCGGATTGTTGGGTGCATATGGTGTGGTAGTTGCATTGTATTTTAGGGATTGCCTCCAGTAAGACAGCACGACTTTCAATAGTGGTGGGGTTGCAATCAGGACATTTCCCCGGGGCATAGCAGTGTATGTAGCGCGCCTCACGCGACCATACCAGGAGTGTATTGATTGGGGCCCGCTAGCCAGTAAGAGAGCCACTGCAATTGGCTCGCCATGAAGTAGGCCCTAAAGTCAGGAGCTCCCATGTCACCAGTGTCGACAGTAGTTGCAATTTTGCCAAGCTGACTCAGCACCTACCCACGCCCCATATTAAGTCGATCAATAGCATATTCAGTATTTTGAAAGTAGTAGATGGGATCGGTAAACTGGTGAAAAAGTATAGCATGTGTGGGAGCATGACCATTTTTGCAATGGCTAACTGCCCGGCCACTGATAAGGGGAGCGTTGTCCAAAAAGTGATTTGTGATTGCAGGTAGGTGATCGCTCTCTGCACGTTGCCATCTAGTATATCCCATTGGGTTCTATACGGAATCCCAGGTATTTGAAAGTGACGGGCCAACTACCATCTCAACCTCCCCAAAGAGGATCACCCTTGGTGAGAAATCCTCCCCAAGAGAGTACACATTGATTTATCGAAGTTAGTAGCAAGCCCCGAGGTTGAGTGAAACTGGGAGAATAGCCGGGACACAGTCTGGAAACCGCACCTGAGGTCCTAGGTGTATAGTATAATATCATCAGCATATAGGGACAGCGCATGAGTCATCTGCCCTATCGGGATACCCCAATTTTTCACATCGCAGCCCGGCTTATGAGCAAGGGGCTCTAAAGGCAGCACAAAAAGGATAGGGGATAGTCAGCACCCCTGCCGAGTTCCCCGCTGGATCTCGTAGGGACCTGAGATGTGTGTCCCTGTGCAAGCCTGTGCCGTTGGAGAAGTATACAATAGTTTGACCCATCAGAGAAATTCTTGAGAGATCCAGAATCTTGCGAGGGCTGCTAGCATGTATTCCCTGCTTAGGGTATCGAAAGCCTTGCATAGATCTAAGGAGAGGCATCCTGCATTGGGGAGATGATCGGGAAGAGTCCACATGACTTGATATAGCCTATGGATATTTAGAGATGTGCTCCGTCCGGGACCAAACCCACATTGATGCACATGGAGGAGTTTTGAGAGAAAGGGGAGGAGGTGGCTCACCAGAACTTTGCTCAATATTTTATATTCTGTGTTTAGCAGTGACAAGGGCCTATACATGTGATGTCTGTACGGTCTCTGCCCGGTTTAGGCAATGAGGTTTCTAGAGCTTGTACTGTGGTTGGGGATAGTGCGCCCCTCTCTTGTGAGACATGGTACAGGCACTCCAACCTGGGTAACAGTTGTGTGGCATAGGCTGCGTAAAACTCCACAGAGAGGCCATCTAACCCCTGGGGTTTTGTTGCAGGGGAGGTCCTTAATAGCCTCCTGGATCTCGGCCGCCGAGATCGGTGCTCCAAGTGGCACTCCGTCCGCCGTGGATAACTGAGGCAATTGCATTGCATGAGAGAAATCATTGAGCGCTTGAGGGTCCACCTCTCATGGGGCCTTGAATAAATGTTCGTAATATTCCCAGAATGCATAATTTATCTTGTATTGAGTGTCCGTCCGAGTACGTAGTGGAGTACAAATTTCAAATATGGGCGACATCGGGGGGGAGTCCCTAATCAATCGGGTGAGCAGTGCTCCTGCTCTATCCGCCTCTGTATGGACCATTTGTGTGTGTGCACAATAGTCCACCACTCGGAGACGCTCTAGCAGGTCTGCATATTCGATGCACGTTTCCTGCAGGCTCTTCAGATAATGGGGAGGCCCCGGCATGTCACTCCAGAGTGCCCAGGTGCGCCTCCACGCTGTTCAACTCACGAAGGATAGTATGTCATACCCCAACTGCAGAACAAATCCCTGTTCTCCTTGTTACCACTTTTAATGTCTCCCATTCTATCAGTGGTGTGGATGCTGTATTAGTATTGGTCGAGAAATAGGTCTAAATGGTGGTGGTCATATGTGCCCGAAAGGTGCCATCTTCCAGCAGAAGGGGATTAAATTTCCATGTCAGGACAGGTGTAGGTAACCATAGTGAGTTCTAATGAGTTATGGTCCGATAGTGTTTTCCCTAGATAGGTAGTGTGGGTGATTTGCGGCAATAGTGTGGGGGAGCATAAGATGCAGTATATGCGGGCATGCAGTGTGTGTGTTGGTGAGTAAAACTAATATTCACGTATTCCAGCATTCTTACTACGCCATGCATCCACCAGTGACCAACCTTGTACCCATGTTAACAGTGCCTTGACTTGCCGGACAGTTGCAGCCCCCGGAAGCGGCGGATGCGAGCGGTCTGTGTGTCTAACACTGCGTTACCGTCTGCTCCTAGTATCCAGGGATACATTGTCCAGTCCGCTAGCACTGTACTGACTCGTACCAAAAAGGCTTCTTGTTCAGTATTTAGAAAGATCCTCATCTGTCAAATATATGTCATCGACATAGGACAATGCCTGGTCATCAAATTCTTGTAAAAGTTCTGTAATCTGGGGTGAAAACAACCTAGGACTTTTCTTACACCCCAGGGGGAAACAAGAGAACTGTTTTTGAAATCCCAGAGTGCTGAAGCGTATCAAATATCTGCTTTCAGGAGCTATATTTTGGCAGAAAAATCCATTTGAAATATCTAGTGTTGTTTTGTATTTCTAACGCACTATATTGTGCATTACTGCTGTGCTGAGCAAAGTTTTCTACTGTGAATGCACATGTAGCTGTGTTTAGATGTCTGCAATCTAATACTAGATGATGTGAATGGTCTGGTTTCAATACTAGAAACAAAGGATTATTCATAGGAGAGGTACAACTTTCTATTACACCTTGGTTTTCAAGTTTTGTGAGAATCTCTCTAACCTGCTCTTTAACTTCATTTTTGACGGGGTATTGTCTTTGAGGTTATGGGGTCGACCTCACTTGTATTACATGATAATGGTAACTGTCATCCCACCCCACATGGTTGCGGTATAACGCAGGAGCTAGAGCTAACACCCAATCCTTGGTGTATGAATGTTTTACTGATTCTGGAATGGGGTTGGAAAAAGCAAGTAAAATTACTGTTTCTCCCTCTGGGCAATCCATCACAAATTCAGATGGCCAATCCTTTTTGGCTAAGAGAATATCGTAGCCAAATGACAAGTTCTCCCAAAAAAGAACATTAATGTGTCTCGGTATGTCGCCCTCCAATTGGAGTTGCATCTCATATAGATGATGCAGGACACTCACCCTCATATCTGGTGTTTCCACCTGGATAGAGTCACTCAATGCTACTGCCACCAGACAATCCATAAGGTTCCGGCAACCTATTGTGACTTCTGCCGCACTGTCTAGTATGGTCAGAGCCCACTACCCACTCAGAAAAGTGTCCTCAATATCCATAGCATGCTTGAATTTCAGTCCAACTACGTTCTTCTTGTTGAATTGAGGCTTTGACTGTTAAGGTTTGTCTTCCTTTAGTATTATATAGTCAGAAGAGTGTTGTGAGTCCTTTTTCAGTTTCAGATACTCCTCTGATCTGCTCTCTAACCACCCACCTCTCTACGATCGTTTCTCAGATGTATCCTGAAATGACCGTGTATCAGTATCCTAATACCTACAAGGCGGCTTAATATTTTCACAGTAACCCAAAAGAGCGCTTTTCAGTGTCCTCCTGCTGAGAAGATCTGGCCCGCAACTTCGTTTTTTCTTTATATTTCTTATTTTACCACTTTTTCTTCATGGAAGAGTCGGGCGCTTGCTTTGAGTTATCCTTTTCAGAATTACTCTCATTTTGAGGTTTGTAGGTCTGGCTCCCAAATTATCTCTGCCTATGGATACATAGGTTTCTTTAATAATTTTTGGTAACTCTCGCTCCTGTTCTCTGAGTTAAGTTAGTGAGTCATTGGCATACCGCAGACACTGCTGCTTTCCCTTTAATGTTACTCAACATAATGGCGGATACTGTGGCAAAATTGCCCATCAGTTCCACCCCCAAATCCAGGGCAGGGACTGCCCCATGCTAATTTTCGATCTGTTTAAGCACCTCTGGCAAAACAGCTAATTAGGGTGTCCATTAGTTCTGGTATATGTGGCAGTGAAGACAGTGCCCCAAGTGGCATAGTCTTTCACAGGGGGAGCCATCCCCATTGGCAAGCAGATGGTAAGAATTCTGTATTTTTCCGGGGCTCCCTTATGGGGAAACACTGCTTCAAGCTGATTTGTTTTTTCTGCAATCCAGAACGGAATTTTCTCCCGTCTGGTGGGAATTTTACCCATAACAGCATTGATAGTCTGTGGACTAATGCTGGGTGTAGCCGATTGTGGTTGTGCAGCTTGAGCAGTCCTCACAGGATTTTCTGTCATTGTTCACGTGACAAACTGTGTCAGACTCTTATATATTCTGACTAGACTGTTATATACTCTATGTAATTGTGGTGCTGTCATATTAGCTTTGTTTGGGTGTGGTGTGTAACCGGCTAAGATAGGCCATGTTGCTCCCTCATTGCTAAGGGGACCTATTCTTACTTCTTCAGTAGTGTGTGGTAGGGCGCTTTCAAACCAATTTTGATGTTCTTAGTAAGTTAATGGTATTTTTGTAATCTGTATAGTTATTTGGAAAGTCAGTTGTAGTGTAAGTGTGAAACAATCATGAGCGGTCGTACGCTGCTGGGAATGTAACCCATGAATAGAATATCTCTGTCCTAAATGCTTCATGTGCCTCAACCACAAAAGTAATGTCACCCGCAAGTGTGAGACCATGTTGTAGCAGCTTCTGAGTAACTGAATATCTGCAGTTGTACCTCACCGGTAAAACTGTGTGTTTGTTGACAGCATAAATGTTAGGATTGTGCCAGACTGATTCTGTGCACACCCTCAGTATATGTTGGCCTGTATCCCTGCTAGTACACAGTGGACCATCTGAACTCTTAACCTTACAGGGTAGAAAATGTGTGTGCAACCTCAAAACATGACAGCCCTGATCCCCGAAGGAAATCTTGGTAACAGATCTAGAACCTCATTCATTTGAAATCACATGCATACCCAAAGAAATACACAGGAAGTGCTCAGCAAGGTGTTTCAATATTGATTGAAGCATTGTGATTCTTGCATAAAATAAGTGTGCTGCGATAATGTAGGAAGCTGGCTCTCTATATAGTGTACTAAAACAAAGTGCACTGTGCATAGAGTTCAGTGGATCCTTTACGGGTACACAGATGTGAAATTAGATAATACAAATGTTCTTTCTGTGGTAGTGTGGGTGAGCAGTTTAGCTTATCAGAGAGTAGTGCTAAGCTTTTGCTGTATTTGCAGAGGTAATAAATGAGACACACACTCCAGAATAAATCTGAGACCAATTTATAAAAATAGTGCACACTTGTATGTATATTTATGAGCAAAAACTTGGATGTACAGTAAGTACTTTAGAAATTATGATTTTTAAGACTTCAGAAAGCATCACTTTTTTGCGCAATTATGCAAAAGCAGACAAATGCATATAAAATCAGGCAATGCTTTCAAGCAGCTCACCTTTATCGTTTTAGGTCAGTAGCAGAACCAGGTCCAAAGTTCCAGCAGGAGAAGTTCGGGAAGGCCCTGGATTCGACCGTGAGCAGGGTGCTGACGTTGCTGGTAGCTGGTGCTCTATGACGAGGGGATACCCGGAAACACACTGCACAGGAGGAGTTAGAGGTAAGTCTGGTGGGTCCCACTGGAGGGAAGAGGTCACAAGGGTCACAGGCCCATGGGAGCATGGCTGGTTTATTATTACCTGAGCCAGTGGGGCTGGGTGCAGAGCAGATGGGTCAGCCGGGCAACACGCTCAGGAGCAGGCAATTTGGAGAGGCAATTTCATTACAGATGGGCCACTCAGGATGTGGGCCTCAGGGATCTTGATGTCCCTCGATCGGTGCTTGCTTCTGGTGTTATTGGAGTCCAGTATGGACTCTTAGGGGTATATTCACAAGAACGTGTGATAACTACCGCAATAGTAACGTAACGCAACTTTCAATATCGCAGCCTATCATGGGAAAATAACCCAGTGTCAACGTGGAATTCACAACAAGGCGGTAGCATGCGATAGTCACCAGATAACGCATCAAATGTCAGCGTGAAAATCAACGCCACGCCGAAAAAATGCGAAACACGAGAAATCATGCGATGAGGCCATTCGCGGTATAAAAAGTAGCGAAAAGCAGCCTCAGGCCTGCAAATCCCACGCGTCTGTTGGGAAATTGCACCAGAAAAACCACAGAAACAACACACCAGAAACAAGCCAAAGCACGTAGCAACATGGATGCACCCTGACCCAGCGCAGAGGTCAACGCGAACCCTACAACCCCCACAGACCACCAGCAAGGAACAACTGGCTCGGGGAAGGCCAAGGAGAAAAGGGAGAGGAAGACGGGGTGCAGACCGCAGGAAAACAAGACCAAGGCCATGGAGGCGACAGAACACTACCAGCAACTGACGCACAAGCAGACCACCTGGAATGCAGTCGGAGTGCCCAGGAGGCCAATCCAGGAGGCCAAGAGGCGCCGCCAGGACGTGACAACCTAAACCAGGTACAAACCCGCTGCCAACAGGAAGGCAGCAATGGTGACAGGAGGTGGCAGTCCAGCGCCACAGGAGGAGCTGGAGGAAACCCAGGCCACAGTCATCAGTGTGGAGACGGTGCAAGGAGTAGGGAGTACGGACACAGCTCGACAGGACCTGACACAACAACAACAGGGTGAGGATCCAACAGGGACTGGGGGGACGGGGGGTGATGGGCACAATGGCACACATGCACAATGAGGTGTAGCACACTGCACACCCACAATTACCCAGGGACATGTCCCCCATCCCGTGGCACACTGCAGCACACACCCATAGCAATCACAGCATATACCATGACAATGTGGCACAAAGTGCAACACCCACACTGCAGAACAGGGGACACAACTGGGTCCGCCCAGGCGCAGAAACAGAACAATCACATTGGACAGAGCAGGGAACTGTGAGATGCATATCTACACCTACAACCCCACATCAGCCATGTAGGCCAAATGTACACTGTCCCAAATCAAATATCCACCACCTCCCAAACAGTCACAATGTACATTGTCACACAGTCTGCATGTCGACAAGAACAAGGCGCCAACACAATGCCAACATTCACCTCCCCTTCACAATGCAGAGGGACAAACAACACCTCCAGCAGGTCAGAACAGACAACCCATCAGTGATGCCCGAGACGAACACCACACCTTCGACACCGACGCCCTACAACAGCCCATGGACATCCCACACAACCCACCACCAGGACCAGGGCAGACAAGCTACTCAGAGGAGAACCCAGCCCCTGCAACAGACCACACAGCATGAAGCACCCACAATCACGGCTGCCTCACAACACTTCACCCACCCACACATGGCACCCCAATGCCAGGTGTCAGAACGCCAAAAGGAGGTTGCCCAACAGGTGCGGGTGTTGCCCAACCCATGGAATGCAAACTAGAACACATACGTGGGTGTCCAAAACACTTCAGGGACCACCTACACCCCACAAAGGAGACCCACACTTCCATAGAGACACATGCAGATGCACATACCCAGTACAGAACCACGCCCAGGGGCATGCACATATCAGTCACACACCCACGTTGGCTCAGCGTACGACGGCACAGTCCACTCCCCTTACGAATTGAGTGGGTGACGACAAAGCTACATGTCCAGGTTCTAGCCCGCTGCCTGAGGTGACATGTCTGCGTCCGCTGTACACAGCACAATGTAATGTCGTAGGGCCCAGGGCCCCCATGCATACAACAAGACCACAGGGACACATGCACATATCATGTTGAACTGGCTACGGGCACGTGCGCCCGGCCCCTTTATTGGCAGGGCCACATGTACAGTGACGCCTGTGCTGGATGTGTGTGGGGTGAGTATAAGCCAGCCCACACAGAGTGCTTGGTGCTGGCAACAACCTGAACAGTGGACACCAGTGTAATGGAACACGAAAACACCAGCATAACAGAGTCAACTGCAGAGCAACCTGGAGGGATCCGGAGTAAGGACAGAGGTCACCCAATATGCAGTCAGGAGGTTCCGTGAGTTGCAGTGCACTGAGGTAGGGGCACTAGAGAAGAGCGCGCTCATGTGAAGAAATTGCTAGGATTGTGTCCCTTCCGGTTAGTCCAGATGCACATGCAGTGGGGTGTGTTACACCTGCATCAACTTCCTCATCAACGTTCCAGGTCCCCCACACTGCCTGAGTTGACAGTTGCGCCCGCAGTCCACAGCGCAATACCCAGTGATAGATCCGGGTGTGTAGCTTGACTACCACCACCAGTCTGCATTCCTGCCTAGGGGCTGTTCCCTCCTGCCCTCCCATTGTCTGTGCCTCCTCCCGTCCGCACACTTGACACATCTTCCTCATCATAGTCCCAGATCTTCCCCACTGCATGGGGAGACATTGCTGCGCAACCTCACAACAGCACAAAATTCAATCAGTAACGGACAATGGCTTGCGGTGCACTGAGTCACTGGCACCTGGAGTGCTGAGCAGGGTAGCAGGCCAATGATGCCATCCACGACAGGTCTGAGCAGCTCCATAGGTCTGTCAGGACCACCCTTTCGACTCTGGCAGATGGCGGTTGGAGGTGGTCCTTGCGGTGGTGGCGTGTGCCTCCTGCGGTGATACAACGTCTGGGCCGGTCATGATTCGATGCCATGTGTGGGCCCTGGTGGCCCGCAGTTGGGGCCGGAGGAGGCGGACAGCGCAGGGCCACAGACACATGGCGTTGATGACCCCAAGACCATCGCTACAGAGGCCATTCAATGTCTCAGAAGAAGGGATCCCAGGCCTGAGCAGCACAGAGTTAGTGGCCCCGGATGCACTGCAGCCGGCACAGGCACCCAGCCACGGGACGGTGACTTGCGGTGCAGTCAGATGGGCCATGCGACCTGAGCGTGTCCCCATCAATGTCCAAGGTGTATGTTGCGGAGGGTTTCGGGGGACAGTGGAAGGTGTCCTCCAGGGCATGATGCGGAAGGTCTGATGTTATCTGGAAGCAGAAAATGGAGGAGTGGAAAGCGCAACCCTCGTTTGCACCAACAATTCGGGATCAGCTACATGAGGATGAAAACTAGCCCCTAGTCCATAGACTCAAACGCCACCAATGTACGACCAGTGAGTGTCCATTAATGTCGGGGAACAGACTCAGTGGCACAGGTGCTGTGAGGGCATGCAGTCTGCGATGATGCCGGTACACATATGTGAACTCCAAGAATGCCAAATCAAGGCTCTGTGACCTACTGGACCGCAGTGTAGGCCGGAGGCAGCGGTCAGCAGTGGCCCACAGCCACGGGTCGTTGGCTTGCGAGGCACAGAGTTAGTGACACAGTGGCAGTTGTCTGTAGTGTTCAATCACCTCTGTGACGCTGATACTGTTCCCTCCGGACTGCAACATGTCATCCTCTTACGCCCCTCTGTGCGTGCGAAGAAATGTATTCTGCCTTTTGAATTACCGATGTTCAGTTCCAAATCTGTGATCCCACTCGTGCGCAGTGTAGGCCGAGGGCAGTGGTCCGCGTAGGCCCACAGACACGTGTGGTTGTGATGCCATGCACAGACTTGTTGCCACCACATCGGAGGGTATATAGTGAATTGTTCTCTGCCTTCAATAATGTCCACTGCCATGGTGTAATCAAGACTCAGTTCCAAATGTGTGACCTACCTGACCGTGGGGTAGGCCTGAGGCAGCGGTCAGCACGGCCCATTCACCGAGTGTGTCCGGCATAGGTTGGATGGCCCCACCGGCCTGCGTAGTTCAGGTTCAGTGGCACCACGTGTTAAGGTCACCTCCGTGTATGTGACCCGGCATTCGTCCGGACTGAGCCGCATCTTCCTCTTACACCTCTCTGTGCGACCACTGGTGTGGACTCTGCCATTCGTGCTTTGCGACTAGGTGCTGGTTGTGTGACCTACTGGTCAGCAGGGTAGTCCTGGTCCCTCATCCACGTGTAGCAGGCTGGCGTTGGACAGGGTTAGTGGCACCACGTGTAGCAGACTGGCGTTGAACAAGGTTAGTGGCACCACATGTCGCAAGATGCCCATATGGAACTATGCCTCACTGATCGGGGGGGGGGGTCTGGTGCTGTGGCCGCTGGCCAGGATTTGGGGTCACTGCCATTCATGACTCAGGACACAGTTTCACATATGGGACCTACTGGTCCGAAGAGTAGGCCGGGGGCGGCAGTGGAGTACATCAACGAAAAAGGAATAAAGCGGGCCTGTGTCGTGGAGGCCGTGATGGTCTGAGGTGGCTGCCAAGGTCTCGGGCCTCGGGCTTGGTGCTTGCGCCGGCACGTGGTAGGCCCTCCTTGACACACGCCGGTGTCGGAAGGTGATCGGTGTGGCCTGACTGCGCAGGGGCTGGCCTGACGGGTTCGTGGTCCAGCATGCCGGGGTCCGGCAGGCGCAAAGCATCGCAGCCAACTCCGCTCAAGAGGATGGCGTCGGCCTTGTGGTGAGGTGGGAGGCGCCGCCCTGGCAGAGACGTGGGTCTTTCGGGAAGAGGACCACGCCCAGGCCTACGTGCTTTTTATTCACACCCCTACGCTGGCGTGGCGTATGCCGGGCCATCCCACTCCGCTGACGCTTAGGGGGGGCGTAACAGGCAACATTTCCGTGAGGCCCCCCACTGGCTGGGGTGACATGGTGGCATCCACTGTCCACTACACTCCATACACAAGCGGTGTCTGTCGCCATGGATATGGGTGTGTTCTGCATACTGCGAGGTGTCCAGCACATCTCCGGCACTCTTGGCATTGTGTACTTTCCCAATCATGGTTCTACTGCATCCTTCACACATGCCTGGTTGCCACCTCTCCCCACATTCGGCTATTATGTGGCTGAGGTGCCATGCCATTGCTGGCTCATGTTCAGGGCTTGCCCATGTGGACATTGTAAGTTGTTCTGTCGTGTCTGGTGGGTGGGAATGTTGTTGTGCCTGTTGTATGTGATTTTGTGACGTGTGCATTGCCAACGTTGTGAGTTGCATGGTTGTGGAGTTGAGGTGTGTGGGGCGTTCATTTATATATTGCCAAGGGGCTGTGCATTTCCCTTGTTGCCATCCTGGGAACGCTGGTTGATGATGGACTGTCGGAGGATGAAGGTATCATGCACACTGGCTGTGTATTTGAAGGCGACATTGTTGGGTGTTCCACGGTGTTCTGTTGTTGCCTGCACATTGATGTGAGACGTGTGCTTCCTGTTGCGGTGATTGTGTGATGTGTCACCAGGGGGCACAGGGAGTACATGTGTGCTGTGTATTGCCCCCAACACGTGCGTGCATCCTGCTTGTGCGTATGGTCCTTGCTTGGTCTCCAGCGGATCCTGCGCATTGTGTTGTACGTATGGGGACTGGGGTACCAGGGTGATGGTGATGTCCAGGACAGGTGTGGGGGACTTGGATGTGGCTGGCTGTGAGACTCCTCCGACTCTGGTGGGTGTTGGTTGGGGGGTCTCAGGGGCCAACAGGTGCAGCCACGCCATCAGCTTTGTGTGGGGTGGGATGTTGGTTGTCCGCTGTGTTGGTGCCGTAGGCCTGTTAGGCGATGATGGTCAGGATGCGTAGGTTGGTTGTCCCTTTCAGCCTGTGGTGGACGGTGACATTGTCAGATGTTGGGTCTGTGCGGCTGGTACGTTTCCTGGGGTTCAGCTGTCTTTGTCTGCGCTGCGTCTGTGGTGGTCCGGGAGGGGGGGTGTTCCTGGTGTGGGTTGGGGTCCTGGGGTGGTGGAGGTGGGTGTTGTGGCCCTCTTGGGTGTCCGGGCCACATGATGGGTGGCTCCATGGCATCTGTTGGCCTTCGGATGTGGCCCTGGGCTGTGCTCCCTTTTGTGGTGCTGTCTGCTGTCCGACTTTACACCAGGTCAGAGTAGGTGTAGATTTCCTGGTGCTATCGCGCCTTATTGCCTGTTTTGTGTTCTTATCGCCGATGTGGCTGGTCCTTGTGAATGTTGAGGTGTGCTTTTGTCTCGGCTTTTGTCACGGGAACGCCTACTCTGCATCTCATTAGCGATATTTGCGGGGGTCCTCTGTGGCGATGTTTTTTGCGGCTGCTATCGCGGGTAAACTGGTGCTGTGGGCTGTTTACACCGGCTTGTGAATGGGGGGGTAAATTTATCACGACTTTGGCTGCGATGAAGTGCCGTTAATTCGGCGATAGCTCCTTGTGAATATGCCCCTTAATCTTGCTGTTTGCTGTTGGGGGTCCGGTATCGCAGGTATTGGTACGTGCGGCTCTAGTATGTCCTGGTGTCTCCACACTTGGTGAGGAGGCAGATCTGCCCTCCATAGCTAGTGTATCTCTTTTGGTGGGGGTGCTGTGTTGAAGTCATCGGGGAGCAGCACATCAACAAACCGGACTTAGCTGGATCATTGTCTGCAGTGTGCACTCCAAGGAAGGTTCTTGGTGATTTTGCAAAGGCTGGAGAAGCTTCGGGGATCTTGGAGTATTCACAGGTCCAGGATTGTCGAAATCCTAGAGGCAGCAGGCAGGGTTTGGTGCCAATTTTCATCTGCAGCAGGGCTGCAGTTCTCAGGCATCGAGTCTTCTTTGTCCTGGTCTTCTTCTTGTCTGTCAAATCTAAGTTCCAGGTAAAGGGATGCCATCTAAATACTTAATTTAGGTGTATTACCGGGGGAGACAGGTAGTAGCCAATGGGCTACCTATCTTTAGGATATTTACCCCTTTATCCCAAAACCTGCTGGACATGCCATCTTTTACCTTGCTCAACATTCAGAGAGATCAAAGGTTAGGTCCTCGTCTTACTTCTTCTATGTGGCCTACGAACCTAAGAGGAGTCATCATATTATTTCTACAATTTACAGATTTGCTATTAGTTCTTGCTGCGTTCAAAGCTAACAGACAAGTGTCCTGGTTGGAACAAAGGATCTTTCTGTATCAGGATGTTTCCAATGCCACTGCAGCCAGGAGAAAATAAATCCTTAATCTTCGACCTTCTTTAAGGGCTTTAGGTGCCAGATATGGTCTTTTTCATCCCTGCATATTTAAAGTGACTTGTCATTTCAATACTGCGACATTTGAGGATCCAGAAGACCTCAAAAAAGTTATACTAATTCACACATCGGATGCCATGGATACTGGTAGCCCTTCTCCATGTTGAATTTTCCTTTGATAATGTTTTTTCCAGCAAGAGTCCATATAATCTTGTATGTTGGTTATTTTGGATATGATGGGTTCATCAACGAGTTGATTTATTCTTCCAACATGGTTTTTAAATGTTTTACTAGGTTTTCTTTCTTCTTTATCTTTTTATAATATTTCATATTTTGCAATGTAATTTATTTTATTACCCCGTATTCTTTCCATAGAATGGTCTTGCTCTTCTGCATAGTATAACATCCCTCCTGAGTGCATATTGTCCTGATGTGGTGTGGACTCCTTCCTTTCAGGTGTGCCATCTGTTCTTGTGTCGTCACCACCCTATTCCCTTGTGTTCCTTTTTTCAGGTATGTCTTCTCAGTCGTCCTGTTTGGACATGTAGTGTCTTTTCTTCTTGCTCATTATTTCCTTTTCATACTTTCCTTCTTACCTTCCTTCCTTGTCTTTTTCCTTCTCTTGTGTTTTTTTTCTTTTTTTCTCTCTCTCCCTTTTCTTACTCCTACATTATGCTTCTTCTTTCTTGTATTCTATGTTGGGGTTTTTTGTATGCCTTAATGTTCTTAAACAGTTATTCTCTTTATTTTGCATAATTCCGAGTAATATCATGGAATATTAAAGGATCTCTTAATTCTGTTAAGAGGCAGAGAATGTCATCTCATCTAGGTAAAACTAATCCTAATCTGGTTCTTCTTCAAAAACTCACCTTGTTCACTCTGAAGCATTGAAATTTAAGCAGGCTTGGGTTGGTCATGTGTCTGTTTCCCCATTGCTGAATAAAACGAATGGTGTTGTTATATTGTGTAAAAAATCCCTCAATATTACTTTGGTTTCTCAAGGAGTAGATGATATGGGAAGATGGATTGTTGTAAATCTTATTATAGATTAAGTTTCTCTTACTATAATGAATGTTTATGGCGTGCTTGGAAGGACAATGGTCTAATATGGGTATCTCAACTTTTTTATAATGATTCTGCTATCTTTTTTTCTCAATGTTGTCTTATGTATCACTGCCCTAAATCCTTTTATATTCATTGTTTTATCATTGATGAATGTGGCTCTTGATGTTTAATTTTCCTTACAGAATTCCTCATGTTTAGTTTCTTTTTCTTCCAGAATTACTGAGTTTCTGAAAACAGGTCCTAAAGCATCAGCTATTTATAAGTTTTTTTTCTCTTCCAGATCTCTTTCGAACCAAATCCAAGTCTGAGCTTTTATGGGAAAGGAATCTAGGGGTTTCTTGGACTATCCCTTTTTGAAATAAGGTGTGATGTGAATATATAAAAACTCAAGGTCTGCAAGTGTTACCCAGTCTCTATTTTTTATTTATAACCAGCTTTATTAAACTCCTTTCCAACACTCAAAGTTCTCCTCTGATACTCCTGCTAAATGTTGGTCTTGCCATTTTCCTGAAGCAGACTTTATACATATATTATTTAATTGTCCTTATACACTTTCTTTCTGGCACAAGGTTTGGTCTCAAGTCAAAAATATTTTAATCTGAATCACTATTTTAATATCCTTTATCTTTTTAGGAACATTGACCAGTACTCTTATTTCATCTTTCCCTAAAGGTAAACTATGAGATATTTTATTAGCGATTGCTTTTCAGCACATCAGTTTTAATTGGAAAACGTCAGCTAAGTTATCATATACGGTATGGTGGAATTCGGTGGGTTCACATCATAAGTTGGAAACTATGTATACCATGCAATGTTTATCTTCTCATAATGCACAATTGATATGATTACCTCTTACCCAGGTTGAAAGTGGTATATTAAGCACTATACCTATATTATCTGAAAAATGTTTATCCTCCATGAATATTTGATCTCTCTGTCCTCCTTTTTCATTTAAGTAGAATTGTATTGCTCTATTTATACAGTTTTTGAGAGGCTAAATTATAGGTGAGAATGGTGTTATTTTTTGCCATAATATTCATGATATAATAGAAGATGTTTCCTTTTATCCTTTTATGTTTTCCCCTTGCCCCTTTCCTTTTTCCCTCCCTCCCTCATAAATGTATAAAGACTTTAATGGTTTTTCCTTAAGTTATAAATACAGCATGCTCATTGGTGATTCATTATTATTAGAGTAATTTGTATTTGTATTTGTGTTATGCTGTACATAATGGATTAAATAAAGTCTTTTATACACCAAATGCATTTTGACTCTGCAGAGCATTCCAGATGATCTGTCACCTATTAATTGCTCTTCATGAACTTACAAATGGTGCTAATCTTTCCACCACAAGATTTAATAGTCCTTATGTAGCCTTGGGTGGGTGTAATGCAGGTGTTTAGTTTTCAGCATTAAAAATATCAAACATTAAAAATATCAAACATGTTTAAATGCATTCTAAACACATGATTAGGATGCGACCGAACGCTCCCATGCTGCGGCCGTAAACTGGCCACAGCACAAGCTCCCATAGGGAAATGGGAGTGTTTGTTAATCCCTGTACTGCTTGGCACACTCAGTGCAGGCCTCCAACCAGCGGCTGCTGAGCCATGGGTGCGCTGCTAGGGGCCCCCAAAGTCAGTTTCCAACAGTCTTTTCATGTCGGAAAGCCCGACATGAAAATCCTGTCAGTAACCGACATAGTAATCCCAACGGCCGAAACACCGTCCTTATGGGATTACGTGGTGGATCCACCTTGGCCACCGGGCTCCTTGAGCCCGTCGGAATCCAGCCAAAATGACCGTCCGGTTTGAATTCTGACCGCCATATTCATAATACGGTGGTCGGAATTCAAAGTGCGGATGTTAGTCAGAAAGCCTCCGACTGGACCGACATCCAAATCGGCCCCAAATCAGGAATGCTCTTCTTTGTTTTAAAAACATGGGTAGTAAACATTTTAGTATATGTTTCATGCTAGGATTAATTCAGTTGCAGAAGTAAGGCAAAATAATGTGGAATCTATAGAGTTTAACTTGATTCCAAAGTTATAATTATTTTTGTTTAAGTTTTTTGATCCTTTCTAAGTTCAATTTAAGTTAAGTGTTGAAGGGGTAAAAAGTATTTCTGAACTACAGAGACAATTGAAAATGCGCTGAGGTTGAGGGCCAGATTAGGCAGAACAAAATAAATTATGTCCAGGTGTCAAGTTCTCTAGTCACTTACTCACACACAAAGCCGCTGCTCTGTATGTCAGCTTGTCAAAGGTGAGGTTTTCTTGCCGCAGGTCCCATCCCCTAATCCCTGAGAGGCACCTCCTTTAGGAGTTTTCAGCACACTGGCCTATTGACATAGTAATTGGCCCTTTGCTATGCATAAATCTTATTTGCATGTGCTTTCCTGCTACCATGAACTCTTTCATTGTGGTACTTTTCTGTCACTAGGAACACTGCAGGGAGCAGAACACAGGCTTTCTTCTAACATGTTATCTTCTAATATATGTTTGCACTGGTAGTGACTAAGCAATAGTAGCAAAATTGGGTTAACGGTTGAGTTTTCTGCATGATGTAAAATTCAAAGGCATCTTAATATTACTGGCATTTCAAGTTCATCAAAAAAATGAGCCCAGGAAAATGAAATACATGTTTTGCAGACCCTTTATCTGCCAACAAACAACCTTGACATTAATTGTGTAAAATCTGAACATTTACAATAGAATGTAAGTTGCATGCGGCAGTTACATTTTCTATTGGGTTCTCTTTTGTGACAACACCGTTTTCATGCCTATGCATACATAACCGGTTTCTTTTATTTCATATAAGATTTCTGTTCAGCAGCACAGTAGAAGGATGAGCATGGTTGGATTACATTTTCTGAACCCTCTGTGCACCAGACTGCAATAGTAGACAGACTGTGCCTATGTTAATGCAAACAGATATATACTATACATTATACTTTTAGTGTGCATTCTGTAAAGCAGTCACACTTTCTAAATAGTAATTTTCACACCAGTAAAATTCTGTGAGACTCTGGGGCATATTTATGAGAGGCTTGCACCACTGGAGTGGCATTCTGTTTTACACTCCGGCGGCGCACGCCTCTCAATCATATCTATGATGTGACGCAAAGCCACCCTGCATGGCTTTGCACGGCCTCATCGATATGGAGTAAGACAAAGCAGCGCAAGTCAATGCATTGCCTTTCTCTCTGTCAATTAGGCGTTCCTTGGGCGTTGTAGTGGGTTTTCCCATGCAAAACTCATGAATTTTGACGCTGCCCCAGATTTACTTAATCACGTAATCCTTACACCTCCCCAGAGCAGGATTTTTATTTCTCCTTTTTTTTTTCCTCTTTCCTTGTGTGCAGCAGTCTGCCACACACATGGAAAGAGGAAAATGCCTCTCAGGATCAGCTGCCACCCGTGCAGGTAAGAGTGGTGGGGCCGGGTTTGTGGGGATTAGACAGGCGACCATGAGGGAAAATTAAATAAATCATTTTTCCCTGCCGACTTCTGTCGAAACCCCCCCCCCCACCCTGCCCCACTGCTCTTACCTGCACAGGCTGCGGCTGCTCAGGATTCTTTTTTGAGCAGGATAGTGACCCTTCCTGCACAAAAACAATACTGCCTGCAACGGAGGCACACTTGCACCATGATGGTGCAAGGGTGCTTACGTTGGCACTAGGCAGCAAATTTTACACCAGCGCAGGGGGAAAGGACAGGAATGCACCGTATTTCATAGATACAGTGCATTCCTGCCCTTTCACATTGGCATAGGGCAGCGCAGCAAGCAGACTTATACAAAATGAGGCAATCTGTTTAATTAAAACATAAAAACAATTATCAAAGTTCAATTTTTTCAGTTTGTGATAAATCTGTAAATCAAATAGCACTTCCACATGAAAACTACATTTCATGCTTTACAAGTGGAGCACTAAAGCAGCTTAAATTTGTAGCTTCTAATAATTTATTGACGAGCAAATACGGCAGCTCTTCTTGGCATAGATACATTTTGAGCTTCATTATAATATGCCTCAAACAGGGGGTCCTTGATTTACCTGAATGTTGTACACAAACATTTATGAACATCATGTAAACAGGTCCTCAGCAATGAGCTGTAAAAGGAGAGCTGTTTATGGGAGGGTAGACTAATATGAAATACATGAATGAAATATTAAGTAACGCATAATAGGGAATGCTGAATGCGTGCAAACAGAAGAAAGATGGTGGACAATATCAAAGGTGATGATGGGTCCAATAATAAATGAAATCATTTATGTTGGCTGTGGTCTTCAGATCATTCCAAATGTAGATGAAAGCAAACTGTTCCTCTGGCAAGTTGGAAACCAGTTTGATGATGTGACAAAGTTATTTTCTTTTGAGAATCTGTGTCAATGTCTCTTTTCAATGAATTTGCCAAGGAATGGTGGTAGCTGGCTGAGTATATAGGATTAGATTTTGCTGTTTCATAATCAGATTGAGGTAGCATGTTGTGAAAGCTGAATTGATGATGGTTTATGGTCAGGAAAGCAAATATCTTTGAATACCCGAGGTGTGCAAGGGGCAAATATGATCTATAGCATCACTTAGTTTTGAATATGAGCAGTTCCTTTAATTTTATGGCAAGATTTACTTGAGGGATAATCTGGGCAAATGGGCTAATGATGTTATGTTGAATAGTGCAACTTGAGGAGGGAAGCTGTGGGACAATTTGCTCCTTGGTTTTGGCTTTTGAGACAAGGTGAACTGTAAGAATTTTTACAGGCCCCCAGGAAATTCTTTGGATAGCCATGTTGCTTCAGAGATCCTGCACCATCAGAGACCACTTTCTGCTTTCTAGATGGAATATCTTTACATCCATGAATGCTGTTGGTAACTGAGCATGTCATTGGTGTAGCTTGCTTGTATTCAATGGTGCTCAAGGGCTCTGTACTCTGTTAGCAGTGCTTTTACATATAGGTGAAATCAGGGTTTTCAGTCATTACTCTGTGTGTGAAGATGGTCTTCAGGATTAAGAATGTGTTGATTGGTGAAAAGATTCAGAGATACAGTTGTGTTGTGTGTGATGCAAATATTTATGATTCAGCCTGCTGAGATTTTAGAGTGATGAGGTTTAGCTTGCTTTATTTTCTGTAATGGAGTTTGTCATGCTTTGTTATTGTAGTAGTTAGACTCACGTCCAAACTCAAGTTAAAGTGGATTACATAGTGGCCCCTCCAATTGATGGGTTGGTTTCCTGTTAGTATGGTGATCACAGGTTGGGAGATGATTGTACATAGAGTGGGTCTGGTTGGGTGTGTAGGTCGACAGGATTTATGAACAATGTAGGGCTCTCATTTGAGAGATGTTTGGTTTGCTGAACCAAATAGTCATGCCCAAAATCCAGACATTCTGTGATACAGTTTTTTCAATTGTGAAAATGCACCACCATAGAATAGTTTCCAAAAAAGACATAGTCCATCAATTAAATTTCATGTCCGTAAATTCCTTTAATCTTCACAAATTTCCTTTTAAAAATCAGCCAACGCGTTTCGTCCACCTCTGTGGACTTCGTCAGGGCGTAGTTAGTGTTGAGATTCTTCGGTACATCTGATCGTAATTTCGAAAGTGTTGAAATTGTACAACACAGCCATATTTATATTTATATGTCCACATTCATTTCATCCGACCATTCCAAGATGATAAATGGATGGGTCTTGTAACCAAGCCTTAGCGGTCTTCGTAATATTCCTCGCCGCCTTTAATAAAGTTTCTTTGTTTCAATTCCCGGCCCCCAAGATCAAATTTACTCATGGGCAATAAACCGTTACAGACTGCAGTACTCTCTCGTGGCCGTCCGAGTTGCTTCCGTATTCTGTGATACAGTGATGTTAGTGATGGTGGCAAAGAAAGTGTCTCCGAATGCCAAGTTACTTGGTTGAGGAACAATATCAATAGAAATTAGCCGAGGTAAGTAGGAGTAGGATAAGTAGTGATTTACATTGTCTAGCACTAATGTCTCCAAAACATTTGGTTGATAGTTAGCTATCGAGGAGGACTGCAACACAGCCACCAATCTTCTTCATATGGTTCTTAAAGAAGATTTCATAGCTGACTGACCTGGTCTTGTCAGGTTGGTGCTGCATTATCTCCTGGATAGGTTTCAGTGATGAGTAGATTTTGGGTGGTGTCAAAGATCAGATGATGGATGTTCAGGCAGCATTTGTTGATAGTGTTGAGTTGATGAGAATCTGTGTAATGGAGATCAATGATAGTCAGGCCTTATGGGGTAGTGGAATGTGATTTGAATGGTTGTTAGATAAATAACTTGTCTGGGTTCATATAGGAGGATGAATGAGGAGTAAGTGGTTCTTTTGTTAGATGCAGAAATAGATCACAAAATGTGAACTGACAGAAGAAACACTATAATCTGAATGTCTTCTGTAATTGCAACAGAAAGCATGTAGCCAAACTGGTGATTAGGCTTAAAAAAACTGAATTGTTTATGGAGCTGTTAAAATGGAGGTCTGTACAAAGCGTTTGTATATTCTTCAAGATATTGCTAACAAAATTACAAGGAGTCTCAGCAAGAAGGAGGTGGTAGCACGCAGAATAAACTGAAAAAGAGGCCAGCAACTCCACCACAATGTGACAAAGAGGTCTGTGCTCCAATTCCACAAGAATGATCGCATTTGTTAGAGATTATAAGAATGAGCCTGCCAACAGTCAGTTGGAGGGAAGCCGTGGATGAAAGGCCAACAGGAAATACAGGAAGCAGAGGCATAGCTTAGTATGTCTGGTGGGGGGTTTGTGAGCTCCAGCTTTTCTGCCAATCACCCTGGCATATCATGGTAAAATTATAGGAGAAGCAGTGCATGACGAGGGCTGAAGGGCAAGTGGAAAGGGAAAGGAGTGCAGATTGTGAGAGGTACTTAAAACAGTAAGGTACTTAAAACTGTATTTTTTAAAATAACCATGTTTTAAGACCTTCAAAACAAAGACAAATATATGTGTGTGTGTTTGTCTGAGTGAGGATTTTGAAATCCCAGTTGAAATCCGACAGATAACTTATCATACCCAACCGAAAGCTCTTGTATCCAACTATTTATTTAATAATACTTTCATTAGGGGGGTGTAACACCACAAACACCCCCGAATCTAAGCCCCTGACAGGAAGCAACTATAAAGTCCAACATGCAAGATGTATCAAGCTACAAACTGCACCTTCTGCTCTTATCACTCGAAAACACAAGGTCAGAAATTGTATCAGTCATGGAGTTAGCTGAGGCAAAGAAGTCCTCTGTCTTAAGACCCCCTGCCTCAGTTGCCAGAATGTTAGCAATGAGAGGAGAAAGATGATACCAAGGAGAGGGGATGTGGTCACAGCGACTGTTAGTTGTACGAGTTCTTAAATAAGGAAATGCTAATTGTGGCACATTATACGAGTAGAACATCCTGTTGCTTTATTATCAAGCTGCTAATTTTTTTTAAAGCAGACTTTGAAGTAGATACAAAATAGATCACAATGTATTATACAATTGAGCATTTTTTAAGAATAAAATTAAATATATTCTGCAAAAACTTACTAATACCATGCAGTAGAATTAAAAGATTGAAAGGGTTATTTGTGTCCATTTTAGACCTAGACCTATTAGACACACCCTCCAGCTTTTTACGATTTTGTGAATCCCTAATTTCCAACAAAATTTCCAGATGTGCACGAGGGCTGACATTTATACTAGAAGTGTCACAAGTGTAGAAAGTCTTGCTTTTTGATCTGTGTTTAAATTTCTAGCCCACAATTGGTTCTGCACACAAGACGTCATGTTATGCCTGTGTGTGTTTATACCAATGATGTAGGTAGGCAAGGTTGGACTGGCCATACTGGGCACTTCCCCGGGAGGCTGAAAGGGTGATGGGTCGGTTTTGTGCACTGGGCTCTGTTTTGTTACTAGGGGATGTTTTGCGGCAATGCTGCAATATTGGCCCCCACCTTTCCAGGCTTCCAGGGAAACTGTGTTTTAAAATTTGTTATGAGTTTAAAAGCACCCACTGCAAAGTTCCTTCAATATCCAGCAGTTTTCAGTTAACAATAACAGTGTTAAGCTATCTGTGGTGATTACTGTTTCTGCTAGAGAGAGATTGGAGTTTTGTCTAGTGGCAGTTTTGGCTCTAAAAGCAGAACAGAAGTTTAATTTGCCTGCAACAAAGAATGTGTACCATGCCAATCACAGAACTGGTTACTGCTTTTGTCACTGAGATTCTTTTGGTACTTGCAGTTCATAAGTTACAATTGTAATATAGCACAGTGAGTTATGAACTGCAATCAAAGAGCTGCATGCAAACTTCATCGTACAGGTTAGAAAGTTATTTTTTCCCCCCAGTTTTTCAATATTTTAATGTTGCTAAAATGGCTTGTTTGGGTAGGAATAAATGTTTATTAGTAAAGCCATCCCCAACCAATGTGGTACGTTTTACATTCCGAGTTTGTGCTTCTCCTGGCCAAGCACTCTTAAAAAATGCCAATTAGTGTGGATGATATGTGATTCCTACAACTTATTGTTCCCCTTTGTCTTGTGTAACATTTTCTATACACTGCATGTATGATTCATTGTCTATATATGTGCGTATAATGTAAACATCGCAGACACCCTACACTGGTATGAGAAGCACTATAAAACAAATAAAATAGATGTAGGATAGAGGCTATGGTGAGATGAGGGGCACTGTTGGATGGTGATTTGTGAAAGAATCATTGAAGGACCCCCAACAGAGATTGTCGCACTGTTAGCCATCAGCGATAAAGCCGGCCCTGGCTCTCTCTGTGAGAAGCCCTTTGCCCGCAAATTGTTGTGTGGTGACCTTGTCCTCCAGATCAGACATCAGAGGCTCTGGGGGTAAGAAATGGCTAGCGTGAAGGGCTAAATTACCTTTTCAGGCTTTCCTGTGTTGATCACCTAACGATTCAATAATTTCGGGATATATATATATATATTGTAAATCACGGCAATACAAATTGTGGTGTGAATAGAGGATAACATGGTTAACAAACTTTGTCTTCCTTGTTAACACATCAATACAGAAATTGCTTTTCAACATGCCCTCAGTGTTTTTTTGAACAATAACTGTGACTCAGTGAAAGGGAGCCTTAGGAACACTTTGACTTTTTATATGCAGACTTTCTAATAGGATCTATAAAAAACACATGTGAAAAAGTGCCTAATGCCCAGATGTAAAGCTTGTCAACACAGCAAGAGTACAACAGAATATACTTTGCCTTTGACATCCCACACCAAGAGTATTAAGGGGAACTTTTATTGCAAGAGCGAATACGCTGTTTATATCTTGAAATTCCCATTCCAACTAGCATATATAGGCAGCACCATCTTGGCAGTACACAAAAGAATCCTTCAGCATCTTAGGGCCATCAAGAACCATGACGGGGCATTCCCAGTAGCCCGTCACTTCGAGGAACATCATAAAGGTAAATTGGCAGGTTTGAGTTATTGTGTTATTGTGTGGTTGTGTGGTTGACGCTGTGGCTGTTAATGTCCGAGGGGGGGAAAGGGAAAGAAAGTTAAGGCAACTTGAGTTGAGATACATTATTGAAATGAACACCAAAACCCCATGGGGACTCAACATTGAGGAAGACTTTCACACACAACTGTAGCCAGCCAGACTATATTGAATATAGAAAAATTCTCCTGAGTTGTACATATTTTTAGCATTGATATTAGCTATATAGTTTTCACTACAGGGTGTGTTGGAGAGTTCGCCGTGACACAGAGAACAATATTTTGTTTATTTTGAGCAGACTGTGTATAAGTAAGCTGCAAGAGTGGCAGCTTTTGCCCACATGTGCTAAATTCCACATAATTACCAGGCGTGATGCATTGATTGGCCAAGATCCACAGGGAAGTAAGTCAGTTGATATTTACTTGTTTGAGGGGTCAGTATCACTAAAATGATAACAGATTCCACGGATTCCAGTGACTCATTTCACCAATGTGTTAAAATAACCAAGTACTAGTATATATATATATATATATATATATATATATATATATATATATATACTAGATTAAACTATTCAGTTTATCTATACAAAGCGCATGGAACCAATACAGGGTATGACTCAGTGATCGTGTGAACTTGGCACCCATCCAGGGAAAATTAGCGCCACACTACAAGTACCACAAATCTGTGGGAGACTGCTGAATTGCTCATTGGAGCGGGAGCCTATCAGAAGGCAGCAAATTTGAAATAAAGGTGTGGCGCCTGAGCCAATGAACACATGAGAACGGCCTCTGAGGAAGATTGTTTGAAACGCGTCAGGCTGCAATTCATGGGCTGCGAAGTCTGTATGGCATTACTGGTTCCGGAGTGCGTCCCTGCCAGCTGGGCAAACCTTGGAGCTTTCATTTACACGCGGCAGGCCCTGCCGCGGGGGACGCACCACCGCAAGAGTGTAAGTGGGTCGGTTGGCTGGAAATTGTGTCCAGTCTGCAACGAAGGAAGCAGTGCCGGAATGAGGGACTTCAAAGCGCATGGAACCCATACAGGGTATGAATCAGTGATCGTGTGAACTCGGCACCCATCCAGGGAAAATTAGCGCCACACTACAAGTACCACAAATCTGTGGGAGACTGCTGAATTGCTCTTTGGAGCGGGAGCCTATCAGAAGGCAGCAAATTTGAAATAAAGGTGTGGCGCCTGAGCCAATGAACACTTGAGAACGGCCTCTGAGGAAGATTGTTTGAAACGCGTCAGGCTGCAATTTATGGGCTGCGAAGTCTGTATGGCATTACTGGTTCCGAATGCGTCCCTGCCAGCTGGGCAAACCTTGGAGCTATATATATATATATATATATATATATATATATATATATATATATATATATATATATATATATATATATATATATATATATATATATATATATATATGCAAAAGAAGCAGAGAACTCTGGGTAGTTCTCAAGTTTAGGTGGAAAGCAGCTCCTGTATGGAGCACTGCTCACCTCAAATGTCTGCTTTTCTATCAAAGTCTTTAAGCATAGGATTAGCACAGTGCTATCCACGCCGAGATAGAAATGGACAAAGTCTTTTGCCATTTCTACAGCAAAATCTTTAAGCATAGGACTAGCACAGTCCTGTCCTTGCTGAGCTGTAAAATGACAAAAGCCATTTACCACTCCAGGCACAGTATTACAGCTTTGTATTTGGTAAAATACCAACCAAGCCAACCTGAAATGAGTAAAAGCAACCCCTGACACAGTGTTTCGCTCTAATTAGAGCTCTTCAGAGAGGTATAGCTTTGTCCAGACACAAGGGAGCACCCAGTATAAGTCAAAAAAATACCCTTTCAGGCATAGAGTGACAAATAAATTATGCAAAAGAAGCAGAGAACTCTGGGTAGTTCTCAAGTTTAGGTGGAAAGCAGCTCCTGTATAGAGCACTCTCAACAACAGCGACACTCTAGATCTGCTCACCTCAAATGTCTGCTTTTCTATCAAAGTCTTTAAGCATAGGATTAGCACAGTGCTATCCACGCCGAGAAGGAAATGGACAAAGTCTTTTGCCATTTCTACAGCAAAATCTTTAAGCATAGGACTAGCACAGTCCTGTCCTTGCTGAGCTGTAAAATGACAAAAGCCATTTACCACTCCAGGCACAGTATTACAGCTTTGAATTGGTAAAATACCAACCAAGCCAACCTGAAATGAGTAAAAGCAACCCCTGACACAGTGTTTCGCTCTAATTAGAGCTCTTCAGAGAGGTATAGCTTTGTCCAAACACAAGGGAGCACCCAGTATAAGTAAAACAAATACCCTTTCAGGCATAGAGTGACGAATAAATTATGCAAAAAAGAAGCAGAGAACTCTGGGTAGTTCTCAAGTTTAGGTGGAAAGCAGCTCCTGTATAGAGCACTCTCAACAACAGCGACACTCTAGATCTGCTCACCTCAAATGTCTGCTTTTCTATCAAAGTCTTTAAGCATAGGATTAGCACAGTGCTATCCACGCGGAGAAGGAAATGGACAAAGTCTTTTGCCATTTCTACAGCAAAATCTTTAAGCATAGGACTAGCACAGTCCTGTCCTTGCTGAGCTGTAAAATGACAAAAGCCATTTACCACTCCAGGCACAGTATTACAGCTTTGAATTGGTAAAATACCAACCAAGCCAACCTGAAATGAGTAAAAGCAACCCCTGACACAGTGTTTCGCTCTAATTAGAGCTCTTCAGAGAGGTATAGCTTTGTCCAAACACAAGGGAGCACCCAGTATAAGTAAAACAAATACCCTTTCAGGCATAGAGTGACGAATAAATTATGCAAAAAGAAGCAGAGAACTCTGGGTAGTTCTCAAGTTTAGGTGGAAAGCAGCTCCTGTATAGAGCACTCTCAACACCAGCGACACTCTAGATCTGCTCACCTGCTGGAATAAACAAAATTTGTTTCACTTCACTCCCGACTGGAGGGCTTGTTTGCTCACACAATGAAGGCTGTGTGGGATTGCTTGTGGAATATGTCACGGTGACTCCGTGTCCAAGCCCCGACTCGTCTGGCTGAGGCGTCTTCTCGTCAAATTTCGTTTGAATTCATGTGCTGCATGTTAAAAGACGCCCGCCGGCTGCCTGTCTATTGCTGCGAGAAATTGGCAAAGTTTGGGCCACTGCACGCAAGTTAGTGGAGCGGGAGGCCTGCCTGTCAATAACTCAAAGTTTCGGAAGCAGCCAGAGTTTGGATGGGTTATTTAACCCTGACACGATGGAGGAGTGATTATTTCATTATCTGCAGGTACCGGCACAATGGATTGTTTAAGAGTATGAGGACAAACATTTTTCACAAAAATATGCATTTAAAAAGGTTACTAAGTCCGACATGGAATTATTCCTATCAAAGACTGCAACAGTATTGTTTTGCAATGTATTTTTGTGATAAAGACAGTGTTAATTGTGACTCTAAAACGGAAAGACATGGCAATGCTTCAAAAATCTGAAACAATGCATTATGGACTGGGTAGTTCCAGGAATTGGTTAATACGTGATCAGTGTCCCACTCGAACATTCTATCATCATGATATTCTGAACATATTGTGAAGAGTAGGGAAATGTTAAAATATGAAACTGATCTTCCATGTTTAAAACCTATTCGCAAACATCACTATGATGAAGACATTGATTAAATACGAGCATGTTAGTCCTTCCTTACTGTCATGTTATCCAACAGCATTTAAACTCCCGAGCACCTGATCCTCACTTTGCATATGATTAAGACCGTTATTCGGTCGAAACGCGTAATGCTGTGTTGCTGGTACCTGCTGGAATAAACAAAATTTGTTTCACTTCACTCCCGACTGGAGGGCTTGTTTGCTCACACAATGAAGGCTGTGTGGGATTGCTTGTGGAATATGTCACGGTGACTCCGTGTCCAAGCCCCGACTCGTCTGGCTGAGGCGTCTTCTCGTCAAATTTCGTTTGAATTCATGTGCTGCATGTTAAAAGACGCCCGCCGGCTGCCTGTCTATTGCTGCGAGAAATTGGCAAAGTTTGGGCCACTGCACGCAAGTTAGTGGAGCGGGAGGCCTGCCTGTTAATAACTCAAAGTTTCGGAAGCAGCCAGAGTTTGGATGGGTTATTTAACCCTGACACGATGGAGGAGTGATTATTTCATTATCTGCAGGTACCGGCACAATGGATTGTTTAAGAGTATGAGGACAAACATTTTTCACAAAAATATGCATTTAAAAAGGTTACTAAGTCCGACATGGAATTATTCCTATCAAAGACTGCAACAGTATTGTTTTGCAATGTATTTTTGTGATAAAGACAGTGTTAATTGTGACTCTAAAACGGAAAGACATGGCAATGCTTCAAAAATCTGAAACAATGCATTATGGACTGGGTAGTTCCAGGAATTGGTTAATACGTGATCAGTGACCCACTCGAACATTCTATCATCATGATATTCTGAACATATTGTGAAGAGTAGGGAAATGTTAAAATATGAAACTGATCTTCCATGTTTAAAACCTATTCGCAAACATCACTATGATGAAGACATTGATTAAATACGAGCATGTTAGTCCTTCCTTACTGTCATGTTATCCAACAGCATTTAAACTCCCGAGCACCTGATCCTCACTTTGCATATGATTAAGACCGTTATTCGGTCGAAACGCGTAATGCTGTGTTGCTGGTACCTGCTGGAATAAACAAAATTTGTTTCACTTCACTCCCGACTGGAGGGCTTGTTTGCTCACACAATGAAGGCTGTGTGGGATTGCTTGTGGAATATATATATATATATATATATATATATATATCCATACAAAACGCTTCTTGTTCAGTTCCAAGAAACCACGGCACTCCAGTTGCAGTTGTCAAACCGTGTTTATTTGACCAGCAGAGTCACAAACACCAACGCGTTTCGGTGCCTTGTAGCACCTTTGTC
Organism: Calotriton arnoldi; assembly: GCA_963921515.1. Classification (NCBI taxonomy): domain Eukaryota; kingdom Metazoa; phylum Chordata; class Amphibia; order Caudata; family Salamandridae; genus Calotriton; species Calotriton arnoldi. The sequence goes on along the minus strand of CAWUFW010001870.1, from coordinate 2,415,451 downwards.
ACGGCCGTGATGAAGACCCACATGCAAGGTCTCTTTGACCTCATGCAACAGTCTGGTCGAAATGTCGACAACAATAACCTTTTAAACCTAGATTAAATATATATATATATATATATATATACTGTTGAGGGGCGTATTTGGATTAAGTCACCACCCTTCAAATCAAAGAGCATACCATATTATAAATTTCCCAGACAGGCTTTTTTGGCTTTAACTCAGATTTCTTAAAGCCATTAATGTTAATTTATGAATATTGTGGGAACAACCATTATTTCTTTCTTCTGTTTTATGATCACTGCACACATGAGCACTTATACAAACTCTTCTTTTCTCACTCTTTTTGGAGCAGCCATGTTGAAATGAACTCCATGATATTTTGGAACAGTGTTTATTGTGATCTGTTCAAATTTTGTTGTTGTTTTCTTTCTCTCGCCTATATTGCAAATTAAATATTGCAATTCTCTTGAAACAATTGCTAATAGCACCACATTGTTATATGTACTATATGCTACCCAGGTCCTATGGCCTTCTCGGGTTACCCTATCAGTTTGCAATGGTAGATAGGCCATAGGGCAGGCAGCTATCAGCTTAAAAGATGAGATATCTTGTTTTAAGTATCAGTGAGTCAAGTGCCCACTTGCAGACCCATATCTTCAGTTATTCATCTACTCTCCTACTCATACTACAACTTATATACCTATGTGTAAAAGGATAGAGCCACTAATACACAGCCAAGGATGGTCCATTGGGGCTGAGGGGCCATGCCCCCTCGACTTTTGCCCCTCAAGAACAGTGTCTGTCAGGCTGACCAAAGGTCGGCCTTACAGACATTCTTCATTTTCAGGTCAGACATCCAGGAGCTAGACGTGCAAAATGCGCAGGCTCCTGGCTGACTGAGCTGAACTTTGCTGGGCTGAGGATGTCACAGCTCCTGTGGGCGGGACCTCTTCAGTTCAGCAAAGGTCCTTGAGGCCCTCCCCCTCGGTGACAAGGGGTAGCGTCACTCATTAACTCGGACCTGGGCGCTTTAGTTTTAACCCCTGAAGCGCCCAGGGTTGAGTGTCAATCAGTAATACTTTGTCACAGTGGGGTGGGGTCAGAAGTGTCACCGATCCCATCCCACTCTGTTACGAGGTTGGGACCCAATGAGGGAAGGCTACAGACACAACCCTCCTGGGTTCTCTACGACATTATTGATTTTTGTTAAAATAAAGAGAAAGTGTGAAGTCCTTCAATTAGAGAAACAAAAGTAGTCTATAGAGTATATACATAAAAATAATGTATAAAAAAGAGAAATAAAAGATGTGAAATGATTCTTAGTAAAGGAAACAATGAAATTGAGAAATTGAAATCACTTATCGTGTTACAGATAATTTGGTATTATGCCACAGAAACCTGGCATGGGTTGCCACTGTGATGTCACTAGATTAATAGTACGCTGTTAACATAGGCACGAAAGTCACATCATTTGGGATGAGAGGGACATAAGAATGAAAATATGTATTATAGCGATGTATATATCTATGTCTTCTAGCCCTGAGGAAGTTGCGGGATTGATTTCCTTGGCGACGAAACATGTGTTGGCTAAAGGCTAAAGATCTAGGAACCAATTAAAGAATACAAGAACGACAAGAAGTTTTGAGATTATGTTACTTGTTAATGTTACTTGATTGCGACCTTGTATGTTGACATTAACGTGTGCTGGAGGATCAAAATTCAGGCATATACCAACATACCTACTTACATATCCAATAACATACCCACATAGACATTGAGACACTCATTTAGATATCTACTAAAGAACTGACACTAACAAGTCATTCATCCAGACAACTAGGCCTTTAAACATATCTTGCGGCTACTAGTGCAGAACCTCTGTGTCCAGTTTCTCTGCTAGGCCAAATTGACATTCAAAACATGTTACTAAGCCTTAAACTCATCATCTACTATATATTAGTAACTCCTGAGATAGGCGGGAGCTAGGCTATAGGGCAGGCAGCTATCAGCTTAAAAGATATGATATGTTGTTTTAAGTCTCATTGAGTTACGTGCCCACTTGCAGACCAGGGTCGAGTGTCAATCAGTGACTGATTCAGCAGTAATGCAGGCAGTTATACTCACAGTTAAATACCCCAAAACTCACTCACACAGCCAGTACGCAATCCATGCAGCCTCTTACATACACATTTAGGGATATATAGAGAAACTAAGAGAGGCAGACATATACCAACATATATACTTACTTATCAAATCACACCCACATAGGCACTGAGACACACAGTTAGGTATGTACTGAAGAACTGGCACTAACAAGTCATCCATCCAGACAAATAGGCCTTGAAACATATCTCGGGCCTGCTACAGCAGATCGTGTATATGCAGTTGTCCTGCTAGGCCAAGTTGACATTCAAAACATGTTGGTAAGCCTTAAACTCCTCTTCAGCTGCATATAAGTCATTACTAGAGCCAGGATAGAGCCATTAATGCACCTAGACACACAGTGACAGAGCCACTTAAACATTCCCCCAACACATACAGCTCCTATGTATCCAGCAGTAATGGAGGAAGTTGCACACACAGTTAAATACTCCAATACTCACTAACACAGCCACCAAGCAATCAATGCAGCCCCTTACCAGACCCACATGTCCAGTTATAGATCCAGTCTCCTACCTATGCTTGAACCCATATACCTATGTGTAAAATGATGGAGTCACTAATACACCTACTCACACAGTTACAGAGACATTTAAACATTCACTCAACTCATACAGCTGTTAGGTATCCAACAGTAATGGAGGCAGTTATACACATAGTTAAATACCCTAATACTCACTAACGAAGCCAGCAAGCAGTCCATGAAGCTCCTAACATACACATTGAGAGTCTCGTAGAGTAATTTAGAGACCCAGACATATATCAACCTACTTACATACATATCTAATGACATACCCACATAGGCACTCACACAGGTATGTACTGAAGGACTAACACTACCTAGTGATTCATCTGGAGAAGTAGGCCTTTAAACAGATATCTCAGGCCTGCAACAGGAGAACATGTATACTTAGGTTTCCTGTAGACCTAGTTGACATTCAAAATATGTTGCTCTTCTCGTACATATAAGTCACCTCTGAGATAGGCTGTAGGTAGGCCATAGGGCAGGGAGCTAAAAGGTTAAAAGATAAGACATTGACTTACATGTGCACAAGCACACCCATATATGCAGTTATACATCCAGTCTTGTATCCATGCTGGAACTCACACAACTATGTATAAAAGGATAAAGCCACTAATACATCTAGTCACATAGTGACAGCGACACTTAAACATTCACTTAAGACATAGAGTTCTTATGTATCCAGCAGTAATGGAGGCACTTACACACACAGCTAAATACTACAATACTCACTAACACAGTCAGCAAACACTCCATGAAGATTTTTACCTGACCCATATGTCCAGTTATAGATCCAGTCTCCTACCCATACTAGAATTCACATACTTATGTGTAAAAGAATAGAGTCACTAATACACCTAGTCACACAGTAACAGAGGCACTTAAACATCTACTCAACACATACAGCTCTTATGTATCCAGCAGTATTGGAGGCAGTTGCACACAGAGTTAACTACCGTAATACTCACTAACACAGCCAGCAAGGAACCCATGCAGCTTCTTACATAGAGATTGAGAGTCTCATAGTGTAAGTAACAGACGCAGAGATATATCAACATACTTATTTATATATATATCCAATGACACATCCATATAACCACTGAGACACTAATTTAGGTAAGTACTAAAGAACTGACACTAACAAGTAACCCATCCAGCGAAGAAGCCCTTTAAACATGTCTTGGGCCTGCTACAATAGAGCATGTATATACAGTTTACGTGCTAGGCCGAGTTCACTTTCAAAACACATTGGTAAGCCTTAAACTCCTCTTCTACTGAATATAAGTCATCCCTAAGGTAGACTGTAGGACGGCCATAGGAGAGGGACGTATGTGCTTCTGATGCATATGGTGATATAGCCACATATACACTAATGCATAGAATGATACACCCAGGTACACACTGATGCACACACACACACACACACACACACACACACACTGTCACACACTGATCCAAACACTAACACACTGAGGTACACACTGATTGATATATTGATGTATCCAGATAGACAGTGATTGAGGTTCTGACTTACCCAGATACATTCTAATGCATCTGGTAGTATACCCAGCAAGAGACTGATACATACATATACATACCCAAGCACACAGTGTTTTACAGGGATACTTTTATGTATACACTAACACAGGAAATAACACACTTATGCATACACTGACACACCCACTCCTTCATTCATTCTTACACTATCACACCCAGGCACAGAATTATGCATACAATAACACACCCAGGCACACACTAACACATATGCTGAGACACCTAGGCACACACTGATCCATACAGTGATACACCCAGGCACAAACTGATGCATACAGTGATATACCCAGTCACATATTGATGCATACGCTGACATAGGCAAGTACATACTAATTGAAACATGAAAAGTAAAAGACTTAGGGGCATATTCACAAGAACGTGTGATAACTACCGCAAGTGTAGCTTAACGCAACCCTTCACATCGCAGTCCATCGCGGGAAAACAACTCCTTGTTAACGTGGTATTCACAACACGGCGGCACCATGCGATAGACACAAGATAACGCGTCAAATGAACGTGTTAAAACTAACGCGATGCAGAAAAAACGCGAAACACGAACGCGAAAATAGTAGCAATGAGGCCAATCGCGATACAAAAATCAGCGATAACCAGTGAGAGGCCTGCAATACCCACGTGTCCTGCGTGGAAATGCACAATAAAAGCAGAGAGAAAAAACGGTGAGATGACAATGTACGAGCACAACCCCACATCCGTGACGTAGAACAAATGAGCATCGTCCCGCATCAAATAGGCATCTCCCCACAGTCTCAATGTACATTGACATGCAGCCCGCATGTAAACTGCGCAAATGCTGAAACATGCATGTAACACACAGTGAAACTGCATCTCCCCCTTACATTTCAGAGGGACAAGCAACCTCTCCTGCACACAGACGTGTCATGACCATGACCAACAAATCACGAGAGCGTGGCCGAATGTAGGGGCAGTGACTTCCGCTTATGTACATGTTGCCCATGTTGTGGGACCTGAGTCACAGGGGGCATCCCTGCATCATGGTGGTACATATCTGAGCCCAAAAGGAGCCCTGTTGTCACCTGCAGCACACAAATGGCAGCCAAAATGGAATGAATCTGGACACATTTGAAACGCCGAAGAGTGGGATTCCCTACTAACTGCGACACACAGAACTGGCAGTTTGAACACGTGACACCCTAAACAGCCTCTCTGCACAGAGGTGACACACCCACCACACATGAACAAATCACAAAAATGTCAGCAATACATGTCGCACTCACACTTGTCTGAGTGATGTGCCTGTACAGATGAGAGACATGCACTCAGGGATAGTGTTCTTCGAATGCATTTATTTGCACATGCTTTCCCTGTGGTCATTATGTACTGTCCCAATACTGCCAAGGACTGCCACAATGTGACGTGCTCATGTGAAGAAATTGTCAATGATGGTGTTCCTACGGGCTATTCCTGCTGCGGCTGCAGTGGGCTGTGGTCCACCTGCCTCATCCCCATCATCATCGTCCGGTGCATCTGGCACATGTATCCATGGTGCCCTGCTGCGTACACATATGTTGTGCAACACACAACATGCAACGATCATCTTGCACACGATGTCTGGGCTGTACAGGACCCTTCCACCTGTGACGTCCAGGCACCTGAAACGTGAAAAGTGGAGAGGTGTGGTGCAGCGGCCAGGGCAGCTGACTTCGGAGCACAGGGCTCACAGTTCGATCCCCGGCTCCGGCGGCAGCTCAGCTCAGCACCATGTGACTCTGGGCAATAGCTCACTTAATTTCCACGACGGCCCCCAGCGCCTTGAGACCCGTAAGGGTGAGTAGTTCGCGCTTTACAAATACGGATTTTTTACATTTTAACACGCCAAATGTGCGTTCCATGATGCCCCTGGTGCGTTTGTGGGCCACATTGTACTGTCTCTGGGCCTGTGTGTTCGGGGCTCGGAGGGCTGTCATCATCCAAGCGCAGACTGCATATCCTTGGTCACCTGCGACAGTGCAGAAAGACATGAGTCAAAAGTTGGTTCGGCATGATGTGTTGGCAGGCTCACTGGTTCATTGGTGTGTGATATGTGTGACTTTGTGATTCCTGCATGACATGTACTGCTTGTTGCAAATGAGCGGCATCAATGTGGAATACGTAGCCTCAATGCCGCTTCTTCCTCCCCCGAGCATATTCACCAGAGTGCGCAGCGCGGTTGCATCACTTGCACTCCTACGGCACACTATTGTCATGCCTGTCTGCGCATGTCCACAAGCCTCGTTCCGTCATGAGCACCCACCAGTGCTCCTGTGCTCATGACGGAGCCATTCCATCATGAGAACAGGGGCACTAAATCCCTCTGCTGCAGACAGCAGAGGGATTTCCCTTTTATTTATTGTCCTCGGGAGGTTGGGGAAGAGCTTCCCCAACCTCCCAAGGCCAATTTGCATTTTCATTGCAATGCTGATCGCGCGCATGGCGCGCTGATGTCATTGCAATGAAAATGAGACTGAAACTTAATCTCAGTTTCATTGTTTCGGTGCTTGTGGGGCTATCTCAGCCCCCCGAGCATCGAAACACTTGGGAGAGGTATCATTGGAAAGGGGAGAATCTCCCCTTTCCAATGGTACCCTTCCCTAGTGGGCCTCTGCTTGGGGATCACCCCAGGAGGGCGATCCCCAAGCAGAGATCCACCCATTAGCCACCAGGTAGGGGGGAGCGGCACCTTGGGCAAGGGCCTTTGCTCCCCCATATAATGTGGGTAAAAACAGTCTTTCTGCCCCCCTGCGGGACAGGTGGGGGCATAAGCCCCCAATCTGCCCCCCCCGGGGCAGAAAGCACCCTAGACACCAGAGATTTTTTTATAGGCAAGGGGTCGGGGCTGCCCAGAATGGGCATGCAAATGCCCCCACCCTACCCCCGAAGAAAACAAAAGACTTTCTGCCCCCCCAGGAGGCATATGGGGCAATAGCCCCTGATCTGTGCCCGGGGGGGCAGAAAGCCCACTAAGCACCAGGGATTTTTTTTATACATATGTAGGAGTGGGGGCTGCCCAGAATGGGCATATCAATGCTCCCACCCCCCAAAAAATGCTACAGTCTTTTTGCCCCCCTGGGAGACAGATGGGGCAGTAGCCCTGTTGTATTCCTCTTAGGGTGTCCGTACATGGGTTTTCCTGTATCATGTCCTTATATAGGCAAAATTCGCCCTGTCCTTATTTAGGCATAAAATCCCAGTCCTTATTTAGGCATTAAACCGTGCACTCCAAATACAGGCATGGTCTCCGACATCCGTCCACCCTAACGTCACAACGAGTTCTGGAAGAACAGACCCTTAGGCTTCGGGAGTTTCCCTAGCACAGGACTATTGATTTCTTCAAGGACTCATCTATTATGCATGAACCATTATACCTTAAGGGTTCATTCATGACGTCTTCCGCTGTCCGATTCACGTCAATGCTAACATTCTGAGGTACCTCTCAGGTATAAATATACCTTCCCTAGCCCTTGTAAATCAGAGGAGACCTCGACTTCAGAGGAGCCCGTTTCCCGGCCTGACGCACTGAGAAGACGCTGTCATCCTTGCACGCAGAGAGTCCAGCTTCCAGTGATCTGACTTCCCTCGCGGGGTGTTGGAGTTCGAGTCTGGCAAGAGATTCCCACCTCTCTCATTCTTAAAGGTATGGAGCTGACTAGAAACCTAGAGGGACTCTTGGCATACTAGGCTTAACATACTCTTAGTATACCATAGTAAGGAATATTCCACCTACTTCATACCTCTCCCTACACCTAGGTTAGGTTAGGTACATTGTGGTGGAACTAGCTTAGAAACGCATCGTATGAGTACTCACATTTTTAGTCTATGTTATTTATGTAAATGAATATCTACTAAAGATCATGCTAGCGCAGTATTATTTATTTCTACTGCTTACGCTGTACATTATTTATCTTGCATACTATCTTGTGATCGTAACAGCACATATTACTTACACGAGAAACAAGACTGTTCAATAAATCTTTTATTGAAGCGCCCGTCTATTCTTCCTGTGTAACTTTGAGGAAAACTAAGCATGCACGACTGAGCTGAGTGAAATGGTTATCTATTGTTTCCACGACTCTGGGACACGTTCTGATTCTAAAAGGGAAACAAAGTTGTCATGTTTTGCGGCTGCCAGAAACTACTCCCTTCTTGTTTATCAAGGAGTTTCTTGTGGCCTCTGAGCTAGCTGGCACAAGTAATTAAGTTTAATATACTCGATAGGGACATATTGACCTTAGTCCTATGTCAAACCTATAGGGTAAATTATTCCAATGCGCAGAGCCTATTATGCAAATAGGAGCTACACTACATGGCGGCCAACGGTTTGGTAAGGTGGTAATTTAACGTTAGATACTGAGTAACTCAGCCGTGCTTTTCTCTCAGAGACCCCTACCCATATACTCCAAAAGACGTCTGGAGTGGGCAGGGTTAAGTATCCGCCATGGCTACATAGGGAAGCACCCTATATATTAGCTGTTTGGTTTGCTCAACATTGAAGGATACAGTGCTCCAAAATATTGTGCACCTTATCTTTGTTTCCTTGAAACTTGTTCTACATTTTTCAAAAAAAAAAAAAAAAAATGCCTGACTCCGACAACGGTGACGTTGCGGGTCAGCCGGCTTTAAGAGCTTTAAACATTACAGGTTTAGATGGAACCGAGGAGGGTGTTATAGACATCCATCCAAACTTAAGAAGAGCCATCACTCTAAAACTCATAAAACACGGCCTACCACCAAGAGGCGGTAGAGCAGTTTTCGTGATAGAGGCACACGAATCCTTTCAGACAGAGGTATTCTATTCATGGGTAATATTTCCTGAATCCAATCCAGTTACAAAACTGTTTCACTTCTACAAAGAAGATGATCCACCAGAGGAATATATTCCTTTCGAGGATATTGAAATTCCACTAACATACCAGGAGCATCAGCTCTGGTTTAAAGGCGCCCTAAAACATCACAGAAACATTACCAGGCTCGGTCCACTAGGTAGACCAGGAGCAACATGGCCGATTCTAGCCGGCTACACACCTCATCCTGAACTGGATATAATGTCAGATGAGGAGTTACTTACTCAAATAACAGAGTTAATAAAAATATACAGACAATTGGTCCAATATGTCATGCGGACTTTGACAGTCCAACCACCATTAACCATTCCAAATCAGACCCCTCAATCGGGGACTGCACTAAAAATTACACCACAGACTCTATACGCAGTCATGGGTAAAATGCCCACAAAACGTGAACAAATTCCATTCTGGATAGCTCAAAAAATTACTCAAATCGAAGCAGTATTTCCAAATACTAGCCCGTATGAGAAACACAGAATCCTAACAATCAGTTTACCAATGGGGATCACACCACAACTGGAAGACTGCACCACTTGGGGCTCCGTCTTTGCTGCCATCTATACTAAAACGCATGGCATTCCGTCAATTGCGGTAATACCAGATGTCCTGAAACAAATTCAAAATGAATACGGGGCAGAGCCTGCTCTGAATTTAGGTATGAAATTACTGAAAAGTTTCGACCAGGTCTCAACAATAATATTATCTAATATTAAAGGGGAGGCAGCAGCAGTGGCGATCCGCCAACGATTAAGGGAATTTGATGTCACAGAACAACAAACTGAACTACCCAGAATTATAGAACAATCTTATGCAGAATTAGGCAGAGATAGTTTGGGTGGAAGACCAGTGAAGCCAAAACTATCTGAAAGTCCTGAGAAGGACTCTATTAAACAAACTCCTACATCTTCTAAAAAGAAGTGGGAAACTACTAAACAAAATTCAAACGAGAAACGTTCTCAATCCCGAGGTAGGTCTCCTCAAAAGGAGCCCTCTGAAAGGAGGTATAACCTCAGGAACAGGGATAATTTGAAAAAACCTGACAGGTATCAAGATACTGATACACGTTCCTCTCGTACCTTTTAGATCTCGTCACAGACATCGGAAAGAAGAGGACGGTCAGAACATAGAGAAGAACGCGTGAAATCGAAAGACGACAAACACGTTCCGAAAAGTAAATCTAAACCTCAATTCTCAAAGAAGAAGGTAGCAGGTCTGAAAGTCAGACATGCCGAGAATACTGAGAACACAACTCAAGAACGGAGAATGGGCTCAGACAATGCTGGACACTGCAGCAGAAGTCACAATAGCTCGCCAGAACCTGAAGGAACTTCTGGAGATAGTGGACCTGAATGAGTACATTACAGTTGAGACTGTAGACACCAGGGTTAGTACTCCACAAAAGTTATATGAAATAACACTCCGGATGGAGGGAGACATACCTAGACAGGTGAAAGCACTCTTTTGGGAAAAACTTTCAAGGGGCTATGACATACTTCTAGCAGAAAAAGACTGGCCACCACAATTTGTCAGGGAGTGCCCACACGGCGAGGACATTATTATGCCTGCCTTCTCCAACCATATTCCAATTCACCTAAAATATACATATGCCAGGATATGGGCAGTATCCCAGGCCCCAGCATTATATAAAAATCATGTAGGATGGGATGAGGACTCACCTCACCATAAAATACATCTGAAACATGAACCAACTGCACAGAGGCAGTACCCAATAAAGCAAGAAGCTAAAAAACAGGTCAGGGAGATCTTAGATCAACTTGAATACCAAGGGGTGATTGAAACATGCACCTCCTCAATGAACAATCCTTTGTTTCCTGTCTCCAAACCAGACAACACATATCGTCTAGTTTTGGATTACAGACACTTAAACACTTGTTCTAAAACGTTTGCAGTGCAAAATGCACATAGTACAGCATTAATGAATAACATTGTGCGTAAAAAATATAAACCACATTAGATATCTCAAATGGTTTCTTTTGTCAAAACATAGCACCTGAAAGCAGGTACTTAACAGCTTTCTCCATAATGGGGACCCAGCGTCAATTTTGTCGACTCCCACAAGGGTTCAAGAACAGCCCAGGGTTATTCTCAGCGAGGGTAACGGAGTTACTACAAATTTATGACAATGAGGCATTGTCATATGTCGATGACATCTATCTGACACACGATGACCTGGATAAACACTTGAACAGGGTGAACACCATTATACTGGGCTTCGCCTCTGAGGGCTACAAATTCAACTTCAAAAAGTCCAGAATTGCCCATCTCAATGTCCTATTTCTAGGATATGAGCTTTCAAGTGAAGGCAAGAGCTTGGCAGCTAACTTTCTAGAGAAATGTGCGCTGCTCCAACCTCCAAAAACGCTAAAAACTTACAATCCATCCTGGGTTTCCTAAATTTTGGAAGAACATACATTCTAAATTACGCAGAAAGGGTTAAACCTCTCTACGCATTAATCAAACCTGATTTTTCAATCAAAAATTGGACACATGAACACACAGAAATCATGCGTTCACTCCAGGCTAACATGTTAGCAACAAATCACTTACAAACACGCGTAAGTCAACGCAACCTGGTGATCCGAATGATTTCGGGTCAATGCGGATTCACCTACTTAACATTTAACGAGGGTGAAAAAATACCAATCGCATACTAATCTCATTTGTATACACAAGCGGAAATGCGCTTCACTTCAACTGAAAAAATTCTGACAGCAGTTCAAACCGCTGTAGCAAAAGAAAGAGCCCTAGCCCAAGGGAAACACATTATTGTCGTAACCCCAGTACCAGCTTTAGAAGCGGTCACAAAAGCAAGCATTCCAAATGCTAAAGCATTACATCCAAGATGGATACAATGGGTTAATTCTCTTGCTGCAACAGATGTTGAATATGTTTTTGATCCTGATTTAAAAACACAAGCGTTCCTGCAATATGAACAAGAATGTCCTCTGCCTACTGAAATCCTGCCTCTCGATCAGTACGAATTCATAATTTACACTGACGGATCCGCACAGCCCGCAACAGGGAGTAAGCAAGCTTACAGTGCAGCGTGTGCAATCGTTAAAGGTCGCATGCGAGATGGCATCTTCAGACCTATGGTCACAAAAACTCAATCTCTAGGAGATTGTACAGCTCAGCGAGCTGAACTACAAGCATTCAAACTGGCACTTGAAAGTACAGATCGAGAATTCCCCACACTAATAGTGTGCGATTCCTTTACTGTGTTCAGTCGTATAATGAATATATACAAAACTGGCTTGAAAACGGTTTCAAAGATGCGAAAGGTGGCACAATAAAGCACAAAACGCTTTCAGAACAAGTAGTTCAGTTGAAAAACGAACTACCAAAGGCTCACGTGATCCACACACTGAGTCATCAACGTGATGGCGTTCACGTTGCAGGGAATTCATTGGCTGACGAAGCCACAAAGGGGGCTGTTCAGACGGCTTCCGTAGCTGCGATCACTTGTTCGAAAACGAAAATAGACAGTGAGATAATGTTGGCTGTCAATGCTACAAGCAAAGGCAGTGGTGCAGCGTTACCAAAAAAGTTTCCACTCAAGTAACCTTATGTAATTGATGCGAACAATGTTCCTTTTGCTCGAATCCCTGGAGTGGGGGATAGGGTAATTCCAAACATGGAACGTAGAGCAGCTTTGATTTATGAAGCACATTTGAGGGAGGGTCTGTCACATGCTAGGGATCTCTGAAACAGATCTTTGACGTTAAACAGAGATGTACTGGTGGCCTGGAATGAATACAGAAATAACATATTCATCAATAACTTGCTTAGACAGTGAAATTACAGCGAGAAAGCCACCAGACACCATGCTACGAATGTAGCTGCCCATTACAGACACCATTGTTAGACAGCATTAGACTATCTATGCACAGGCGTCCTCATGGACAAGTGCAATTCCACGAATACTAAATCAAGGTTCCTATGGATATGGCCTCAGCGCTCGGCTGACGCTCGAACTGTTATAAAAGATTTGCGAGTCTTTATCGGCACATACGCAATAGGCACGCTACATTCTGACCAGGGCCATGCGTTTAGCTCTCGGGCTTACAAAGAAGCCATGGCCAGTCTGGGCGTTGCATTGCGGTACTCCTCTCCATTCCATCCTGAGGGAATTTCGGTTGTGGAAAGGAAAAACCTGGGACATAAAGCAGTCTGTGACAGCTAGGGTATTAGGTTCGGGTGAAGGGTGGGTCAAACATATTTATGGGGTCCAACGCTCATTAAATAACCTGCCAAGAAGTTCTCTAGGGGGGGTCACTCCATATGAGGTCCTATTTGGGACAAGAATGTGGGTACCAGACCTCGATCACGTAGGCACAGTGGTGGAAAATAAACCGTTTGATATCAAAGATCGTTTGGCTGTTTTACAGGAACTCAATGAACTAAGATCGAAACAAAGCAACGTATTCCTGCAGCCAACCACCACTGGGGAAAAACCAGCGGTCCCAGCAAGGCCTGTCTGGATTCCAAAAGTTGGGGATCTAGTCAGAGAAAAGATTGCGGACAAGAAGGAATTTGGACCTTCTTACAGACAACCAGTACCTGTACTAGCAGTTCAAGGAACAAGAACAGTACTTCTGCCGCCCCTTGCAGGAAAAAAGGAGAAAAGATTTGTGTCCATCGACCTCATCAAACCACAGTATGTGGCCAATACTAAATAGTAGGCCTCGTGGACTCCGACCTAGTAGCAGACGCACTCCTCTCACTACTATCCAAGAGGTTCAGACTGAAAGACTGATAACCATCGAGAATTCAGCAGTAACAGATGAAGGACTAAGCAACAATGCAATGGAACTCATCCCTCTTGAAACTCAAGTAACAGTTCGTCCAAATACACCTGTCTACACCAATGTAGCAAGTGATCAACTGGTTCCAGCGATTTCTACAAATCCTGATGCAATTCCAACAATTGACAGAACTGCTTCTGGCTATTTCATTAATTTTGATACGGTCTCAGAAGACCTGAGTGAACCTGAAACGACGCCAGCATCATTAACATTCAAGCAGCAAGTACAAGACTTTCTTCACTTTCTGAAAAAGACTTATCTGGTTTCCCCATGGATTGAACTCTGGATTATTTCTGGAATATTTGTTTTCCTGCTTTGGCTAGCTTTGGTTATGACTGTGAGCGTGCTTATAAATGGCAGATACATCCATGTGAACACTGAAGGAAAAGATGTGAACGTACTTTGAAACCTCATAAATCTTCCCATCGTGAAGCAAGAGACTTGTCAACAGTGAACATCACAGCCGTTCCTATACAGGATGGTATAGTGTGGGACAAAACAGAATTTGATATCTTTGGCCCGACGGAACAATTGAACATTCCACATTTGTTTAAAATTTCACTAAGTGATCTCATTTCGTCCAGTACCTATTCTGATGATTGGGACTTTGAGACTGTTAACGACATAATGTTTGATCTAGAAAAATCTGCTGCATTTTCTAAAAATGAATATTTAGAGGGTTCATCAGACTATGAACAGCTGTATTGCTATAACCACTATGGTCATCAGTTTTTGCATAAATCTGCAATGCCTAGAAATGTGTTTGTTTAACCAATGGGAGCATTGTCCTACACCACCAAAAGGTAGTTCAAAAACATTTGCTAACAAATTTCCATATTTTTCAGGTTACAATACATCTGATCCAGAAACGTTTTACTATAGAAATGTAAACAAACACGACTGAAAATTATGTTAACTAATACGAAACAGATTTACTCTGCAACATTTATTGCCCAACTGTCGAGACAGGGTTTCGACTTATGGAAAGACACAATAGACACAAAAACTGTCTGGGGTACTAAAGATTGGCAAGTGCAGGGGATAGAAGCTTTATTTAGAGCCTGTATCATCCCTGAACAAATAATGTTTTTGAATGAAACTGTCCAACAAACATCTTGTCTTGGACTAGCCAAGATCAAAGAGATGAAAACACCTTCTGTACCAACACCTGCAAGTGATAACAATACACAGGCAGCGATTACAGTTGACAAAATACTACAGCTCAACAGATCTAATCCTGATTGGAGAAAATGGTTGATCTGGCCCACAGACACGAACAACTGTCAGGAAAGATTCCTGAATATAACCCAGAGATTTACTATTCATAGGCCAGACCAAAGATACGTCCAAAGACAGCATCCGGGGGTAGTAACAACATACAGTGTAGGAAAATTATGCCTCGATTGGCTGCAGAAATCTACACTACAGGATGTGAAACAACACTTATCCTTACTTAAAGAAGACGCAGACCTGAGGGAATTCTTGCTTGGACCAAGAAAACCGCTGTCAAAAACGTTTCATATATGCCGGCATTTATGCTGCCTATAATGAAGCATGGAAAGTGTCACAGATGGAGGCCGCAGAACGAATACGTGAACTTGATCGTATTAATTTAGAGAAAACACTCACTGTGGTTGACAATGGGTTAACAACTTTGTCCTCCAGAATATATTCATTGGACAGCGTTGTATCCTCTGCTATCGACATACTAGAACAAGATTTGGCGATGTTACAGCAAGGCCAATCTCAATTACGTTCTATTGTGTTATTAAGCTGGACGCTGCAATCTTTGCGTGCGGGCTATGTGCCTTGGCGTTTCATCAACACGTCGGCTCTGTTTGCAGAATACAATCTAACTGATAAACAGATCGAACTGGCACAAAGAGGAGCAAAGTATAAAGTGCTGAGCATTGAAAAACTGGAAAAGTTACCATTCACAGTGGCAGAAAAACCAGCTACAGAATGGCTCATTCATGGCAAAATCACATTACCTGTGACTACTTTTCAGTTTCAGTATTGCCTCAAACAAATGCAAGCAGGCAAATATGAAAGGTTGGGTAAGGAATACATTAAGACATCTTGGGATTTACCGTATACATATAGATGTTGGAGTGGGGATCGTGAAGTGTTTTTGAGCGGTACACACTGTAAAAGTGCACTGAGCGGTTCACTTATATGTCAGGACAATTCTTTACACGGGGCTTGCAATGGTTCTGTGGCAAATTTGTCTTGCCATCAGCAGGGTACACCAGCTGCTGTGATTAATCCAGCGTTTGGACAACTTTCTAATGGGAGTTACCTCATGTTGAATGATCAGAGTTGCTGCGGCATCTAGTAACGGTCAACTCCAGGGTCACTTGCTGTATGCAAGTATTGTTTGCCCCAATAGACACAGTCAGGGAGTCACCTTTGTGGCCTTCGCTGAACGTCTCTTTTATAGGATTTGATACTTTAAGCAGAATGAAAGCCATTCTTTTACAGCAAACAGTGACTTTAACCTCGGCCAAAGAAACCTATGATCTACAAGTAGCAAGGACTTCGGCTGAGATACAGACTTTAATACGTACAAACTGCCCTATACATTTTGTGGAAATGATAGGACGTATCTTTAACATGTCTGATACAAGCGGAATTGTACATGTATTTAAGAGCATCTGTTCCGGTCTGTTAGCACCTTTCCAGGCAATACTCTGAATCATCCCGAACTTTGCACATTCGGTGTTTGGTGGCATACCATTAATTCTAGCACTTGTTGCCAGAATTCTATTTCTCTTCCTGCTATTACCCTATGGCCAGCCTATTCGCAGACATCACTCCGAGCAAAGTGGAGAAAGCTCTCCTTGAACGAAAGTGCCGTGAGCGAATAGTACAGCTTTTGGGCATGACTCGTCTACGGGAACTTAATACCACGTGGTTCCTGTCATTCAGACCAATCTAGCAAGATTGCATCTTACCTGTCCTACGATGCCTGCTATGCGGTGAAGAATGCGTGTTAGACACCTGTCTAACATTTCCATCAGCAACGCCAACGGATATCGATACTCTGCTGGACCCGATTACGGCCCATGCTCTGTGTTGTCCCCAGAGGCTACCAATCCTGATGACGGCATTCATTGAGATCTCACAGACGCTTCCAGCTGCTGCTGAGGTACGAGATGGATCTACAGGCACACAGGTAACAACGGACGCGAACATTGCTGAGGCATCCTATGCTGAAAGCGATGCTTCTCATCTCTGTGCAATTAATCTACTACACAAGGTGTTCCAACTGACACCAACTTCAGTGGACGATATTTTGTCTACAGAAATAGATGATCTCATGTTTACACCAGACCCGTACACTGACTCTGATTCAACCAACAGTGTACCAGAGACGCAGTAAAATTTGGCCTTCATATTTTAAAGACTTGGAACTCTTCCCAAATGTAACTTTTTTCCGTTTTTTTCAAACTGAATGGCAATTCAATCTGCTTGAAGTAGAACTAGTCTTATAGTACGGACTTCGCGGTACTTCCTCAGACACTTTGTCATCTTATTTGTCTAAAAAAGTTCATTAATTTTCATGACATGAAATGACTTTGATTTTTGAACAACTTATCGGTCATTTTCTGTCACATGTAAATATTACTGCTTATTTCACTCAAATTGCATTTTTTCCAAATATATGCTTGAATTGAGAAAAGCAATGCTTAAAATGTACAGTACCTTTTGCATTTTAATAGGTTTTTAAATGCTTTTAAGAAATATTTTTAGTGATATGCAGTACTCCATTTTTTGTTTAGCATATTAAATGTTTAGCATTTTATTATTATCGTACACACGAAAGTGGAGTGGGTGTTGTATTCCTCTTAGGGTGTCCGTACATGGGTTTTCCTGTATCATGACCTTATATAGGCACAATTCGCCCTGTCCTTATTTAGGCATAAAATCCCAGTCCTTATTTAGGCATTAAACCGTGCACTCCAAATACAGGCATGGTCTCCGACATCCGTCCACCCTAACGTCACAACGAGTTCTGGAAGAACAGACCCTTAGGCTTCGGGAGTTTCCTAGCACAGGACTATTGATTTCTTCAAGGACTCATCTATTATGCATGAACGTTATACCTTAAGGGTTCATTCATGACGTCTTCCGCTGTCCGATTCACGTCAATGCTAACATTCTGAGGTACCTCTCAGGTATAAATATACCTTCCCTAGCCCTTGTAAATCAGAGGAGACCTCGACTTCAGAGGAGCCTGTTTCCCGGCCTGACGCACTGAGAAGACGCTTTCATCCCTGCACGCAGAGAGTCCAGCTTCCAGTGATCTGACTTCCCTCGCGGGGTGTTAGAGTTCATGTCTGGCAAGAGATTCCCACCTCTCTCATTCTTAAAGGTATGGAGCTGACTAGAAACCTAGAGGGACTCTTGGCATACTAGGCATACTAGGCTTAACATACTCTTAGTATACCATAGAAAGGAATACTCCACCTACTTCATACCTCTCCCTACACCTAGGTTAGGTTAGGTACATTGGGGTAGAACTAGCTTAGAAACGCATCGTATGAGTACTCGCATTTTTAGTCTATGTTATTTATGTAAATGAATATGTACTAAAGATCATGCTAGCGCAGTATTATTTATTTCTACTGCTTACGCTGTACATTATTTATCTTGCATTCTGTCTTGTGATCGTAACAGCACATATTACTTACACGAGAAACAAGACTGTTCAATAAATCTTTTATTGAAATGCCCGTCTATTCTTCCTGTGTAACTTTGAGGAAAACTAAGCATGCAGGACTGAGCTGAGTGAAATGGTTATCTATTGTTTCCACGACTCTGGGACACGTTCTGATTCTAAAAGGGAAACAAAGTTGTCATGTTTTGCGGCTGCCAGAAACTACTCCCTTCTTGTTTATCAAGGAGTTTCTAGTGGCCTTTGAGCTAGCTGGCACAAGTAATTAAGTTTAATATACTCAATAGGGACATATTGACCTTAGTCCTATGTCAAACCTATAGGGTATATTATTCCAATGCGCAGAGCCTATTAGGGAAATAGGAGCTACACTACAGCCCTCAATCTGCCCCCCCAGGGGGCAGAAAGCACCCTACACACCAGGGATTATATTTTTATAGGCCAGGGGCGGGGGCTGCCCAGAATGGGCATCCCAGTGCCCCCACCCTCCCCCCAAAGAAGGCAAAAGACTTTCTGCCCCCCAGGAGGCAGATGGGGCAATAGCACCTGAACTGCCCCCGGGGGGCAGAAAGCCCACTAGGCACCAGTTTTTTTTTGTTTTTTATTATACATAGGGGTGAAGGCTGCCCAGAATGGGCATGCCATGCCCCCACCCAAAAAAAAGGTACAGTATTTCTGCCCCCCCTGGGAGGCAGATGGGGCAATAGCCACTTATCTGCCCCCCCGGGGGGCAGAAATCCCACTAGGCACCAGGGATTTTATTTTCAAAGTTCGGGGTGGGGGCTGCCCAGAATGGGCATGCCAATGCCCCCACCCCCACAAAGAAGTCAGTCTTTCTGCCCCCCCAGGAGGCAGATGGGGCAGTAGCCCCTGGTCTGCTCCCCGGGGGGGCAGAAAGCCCACAAGGCACCAGGGATTTTTTTTATAAACGTAGGGGTGGGGGCTGCCCAGAATGGGCATGCCAATGCCCCCACCCCCCCCAAAAAAATGCCACAGTCTTTCTGCCCCCCCAGGAGGCATATGGGGGTATTAGACCCTGATCTGCCCCCTGGGGGGGGGCAGAAAGCCCACAAGGCACCAGGGATTTTTCTTTATAAACGTAAGGGTGGGGGCTGCCCAGAATGGGCATGACAATGCCCCCACCCCCAAAAAAGTTGCCACAGTATTTCTGCTCCCCTTGGGAGCATATTGGGGCAAAAGCCCCTTATCTGCCTCCCGGGGGGGGGGGGCAGAAAGCTCAATAGGCATCAGGGAATATTTTTTTTTTAATTCAGGGGTGTGGACTGCCCAGAATGGGCATGCCAATGCCCCCACCCCCCAAAAAAAATTCCATAGTCTTTCTGCCCCCCAGGAGACAGATGGGGCAGTAGCCCCCAATCTGCCCCCCCAGGGGGCATCAGAGAGCCCACTAGGCGCCAGCGATTATGCTGGCTTTTTTATGCGTGGGGGTGGGGGCTGCCCAGAATGGGCAGACCAATGCCCCTAACCCCCAAACAAATAGCCACAGTCTTTCTGCTCCCCTTCGGAGCATATTGGGGCAAACCCCCCCCGACTCCCCCTCTGGGCGGCAGAAAGCCCACTGGGCACGGACCTGTTTTTAGCAATGTGCCTACCTGTGGCCTTTGGGCCCTAGCGCAGCCGGCACATAGGGAAACCTAGCAAACCTGTATATTTTTAAAAACTAGACACCAAGGGGAATCCAGGATGGGGTGACTTGTCTGGCTCTCACCAGGTTCTGTTACCCAGAATCCCTTGCAAACCTCAAACTTTGTAAAAAAAAAAAAAACAACACATTTTCCTCACATTTCTGTGGTGGAAAGTTCTGGAATCTGCTTGGATCCACAAAATTCCACCCCCCCGCATTCCCCAAAGTCTTCAGAGAAAAATGGTACCTCACTTGTGTGGGTAGGCCTAGTGCCCACGACAGCAAACGGCCCAAAACGCAACGTGGACACACCACATTTTTACAGTGAAAACTGACCCTTTTTTTGCAAAGTGCCAAGCTATAGATTTTGAACCCTAGCTCTGCCGGAACCTAGGGAAACGTAGCAAACCTATACATTTTTTAAAACTATACACCCAGGGGAATCCAGGATGGTGTGACTTGTCTGGCTCTCACCAGGTTCTGTTACCCAGAATCCCTTGCAAACCTCAAAGTTTGTAAAAAAAAAAAAAAAACATTTTCCTCACATGTCTATGATGGAAAGTTCTGGCATCTGAGTGGATCCACAAAATTCCACCCACCCCGCATTCCCCAAAGTCTTCCGATAAAAATGGTACCTCACTTGTGTGGGTAGGCCTAGTGCCCGCGACTGGAAACGGCCCAAAACGCAACGTGGACACACCACATTTTCACAGTGAAAACTGACCCCTTTTTTGCAAAGTGCCTAGCTGTGGATTTTTAACCCTAGGTCTGCCGGCAACTAGGTAAACCTAGCAAACCTATACATTTTTCAAAACTAGACACCAAGGGGAATCCAGGATGGGCTGACTTGTCTGACTCTCACCAGGTTCTGTTACCCAGAATCCCTTGCAAACCTCAAACTTTGAAAAAAAACAAATTTTCCTCACATTTCTGTGATGGAAAGTCCTGGAATCTGTGTGAATCCACAAAATTCCACCCATTCCCCAAAGTCTTCTGAGAAAATGGTACCTCACTTGTGTTGGTAGGTTTCCCAAGATGGCCGCCGAGCCAGGGGTCAAAAACCCAGGTGACCCCCGTTTCAAAGGCTAACAGACAAAGGAACCTCTTATCTGACCTATATTTCTTTAGTGTGACCTAATAGGTTCAAAATAGCTAATTACCCATCATAACTGTACACAACGTCAGAATTTTTGCAGAGAAATTTTTATTCATTCATTCTTTTATTTCTCTGTATATTAATCATTCTATTTTCTTTTTGTCAAAAACATTTTTCCTTTTCATACATGTACAAAGATCATTTCATATATTTTTTTGGGTGGAATATTTTTCTTTTCTTTTTTGTATAAACATCAGTTCTACAAATTCATACATAGATACAGGTGATATTATATATACATTTTGTAACTTTTAAGACCAGGCAAAAAAGAAATTCTTTACAATGCAAAAATATAAATATCACCCCACACACAAGCTCACACTATTCAATCACACTACTTTCATACACTCTCATTCATAATAAAAGAACGATGAGATTCCACCCTATGAGGGGTCCTACAGATGTAAGGGAAAGGGATTACTTCAACAACTAGATGATCGTAAACAGTAGTTGTATATGATGTTGTTGCCTTTCAGGGACCGCTCCTCATGGGTACTATGTTGGTCTATGCGCGTTTCGGTGGCCAAACCACCTTCTTCAGGACCAATATGTTTCCAAAAAGAGGAGAATCTCAACCAAGCCAAATGGATTGATCTGTGGGGTGATAAACAATTATATTTGTTTGGGTATTTGGCAAAAAGCTTGTCATTCTCCATAAATTATTCTTAAAACCCATATTGCTCTCACCATTGTATCTTAAAGATTATCATGCATTCTTATATGAGATATATTCATAAAGTTATATTCTTTTATATTCTGTAACAAAAAAAGGAGATTTATAAAAAAGAAGAAAAATGTGCTTGAGTAAACCAACCACCAAAGATAATAGAACCGGTGTCAGAAAAATTAAAAGGTGTGTCACATCAGAGACAACACCCGAAAGGCGTATAGTCTCTAGACGTGTATCTTGACATTAAAACAGCACATAATCTGTGCAAGAAATAATCTGAAAACAAGGAGGAAAGCATTTTAATATTAATAGAGAGAAAATCTTGGCAGGTAGATGGACACTCCCTACTAATTATCCTCACAGGAGTATGTGACTTACCCTGTTACTCACTTTTTCTTTTCTTTATATAATTTATTCTGTTTGTATCAGACAAAGTACAGACGCCTGTATATATTATGAATCTTCTTAACTGCGGTAATTTATGAAAAGCAAGTCCCAACTGAAATAGAAGATATGAAAAACCATTACTCTTGGTCATTCCTTATGAGACTTGGATATGTCATAGTTTTGAAGGTTTTAATATATGAAGTTGTTATGTCAGCTCGTACAATATTTCTAAGGATGGGTTCAATCGCCCAAACATAATTGTATAAAGTTGTGCCTGGCACCACTTCTGTCACTAGCTATAAGAATAGCATCAGTTCAAAGAATTATTAATCTTCCTTTCCATGCGATATGTTGACTCAGCTTACCGCCAAATCGTTGTAATCTATTAGAAATATTGCAAAAAATGAGACATTGCAAAAGAAAAGGAGGGGTTTTGTTTGTTAGCCTGTTCGAAGACAAGCGCATAAGAGGGTCTTATTTTGCTAGTTTACATCCAGGACAGCCTTCCGTTCGATTTTACATATATCAAAACTGTGCTGATCCTTGCGAGTCATTAGCTCGTCTACCTTAATTTGCATAGTCGCAGAAGCCGTCTTTCTACCAAATGAGTAA
This sequence comes from Calotriton arnoldi, assembly GCA_963921515.1. Lineage (NCBI taxonomy): Eukaryota > Metazoa > Chordata > Amphibia > Caudata > Salamandridae > Calotriton > Calotriton arnoldi. The sequence goes on along the minus strand of CAWUFW010001870.1, from coordinate 2,392,381 downwards.
TGTCGCAGATAGCATGGGGTTAAGAAATGGCTAAGTTTACACTCCAACAAAAAGATCATACGTGTATATATGCGCCCGATATGTTGCGGACCATTCTTAGACGGGCGTCTTATTTTAGACGGGCGTCTTGTTTGACCGTACGTCAGCTTGTCGAAAGTGTTTAAATAGCGCACCCTGACTAGAGTGCCCTCAAAGTGGATATACATAAAAACATACTAACTCTAATAGGCAGTGTCACTCTCGTAAGAATGGAAATGCAAATAGCTACGGTTTTCATATTTTCCTTACCTCCACAATCTTTGTAACGTGGGACAGGCGTCAGCAGCACTCCAGCGGTTATAGTCTCATAATGAAATGACGCGCCGTGTTGTTTACGGTTTTGCGGTCGCCATATTCGAGCAGGTTCCACTCTATAATGATCTTTTGCGAAGTCAGTTCAAAAAAGAGTTTACAAAAAACGTTTTGGGTAATTAAATGGAAAGACTAAGGGGTCGATTCCGATCTCGGCCGGTAGGGCACCGAATCGGATTCGGCTTAACCGGATCCGATTTGGATCCCTCTTTCCCGACCGATTCGTACGTGCGTCCGGGCGTGTACCACACCGATCGACTCGCACGGATGCGCCTCGCACCGCGCAATGGAGACGTTCCCCGGCCGTGCAAGTAAGATGCGCGCCGCGAGCAGTCCGACCGACTCGCGCCGTCTGGCTCAAAGAAGCAGTCGGAGCCGTACTTCGGGGGTCCGTGTCGGACCCCCCTGTACGCGTAGCCGCACGAGTCGCACACAGGGGGGACCCATGGGTCCCCCCTACCTGTGCGTGTACGGCGCGAGTCGCGTCGCTGCGTACACGCTGTAGGGGGCGCCCTTGTTCGCCTCGCACCCATTGAGTCAATGGGAGCCCGCATACGCGTTGTAAGAGAGGATCCCATTGACTTCAATGGGAGTCCGTACGCATCGTACTCGTTCGGTCGGGCTGCTAGGGTCCGATTCGGTCGGAAATCTCTCCTGGTCCGGCTCGGTCGGAGAGATTTCCAGCCCGAATCGGAATCGGCCCCTTAGTATTGTTTTTTATACAACAAATATTTGAAGGGCCTATGAAAGATTATGGTGCTGGTAGGTACCTACACCGATGTACTTTTAATTTTTTAATTTGGGGCGGCCATGATCTATTGATTGTTATTATCGGCGGCCATGTTGTAATACTACGAAGCTCACTAAAAACGAATCATGTCAGAGCAGTATTTATATCAATTGCCCCTATTTTGTTCTAAAGTTCGCATTGCGCAGATGTCAATCGTTTTAACTATTTTTATGCCATGTATAAACATTTTTCAGCTTAAATTAGTCCTATCGCTTTCTCCTTTTTAAATTATGGCAACCTCGATCTAATAGTTGTTATTATTGGTAGCCATATTGCAATTGTCAAAGCGAAGTAAAAACAAACTCCTAGCAATCCAACCGGGCTAAAAAGTATACCCCTTATTGTTGGGACTAGAAGCAATTTAGGGGGGGCCTTTTTGTCTTTTTAGGACCCCCCTTTCAAAATCAGGTTGTTTTGTGATAGGTAATTTTGATGTCTCCTCAATACGTTTTGGGCCCTTGCCTGTCACGGGTACTTGACCCACCCACGCGACTGAGGTACCATTTTTATCGGGAGACCAGAGGAAACGCTGGGTGGTAGCCACGCAAATTCCAGAACTTTCCAACACAGAAATGTGAGGAAAATGTGTTTTTTTTTTACAAAGTTAGAGGTTTATAGGGGTAAAGGGTGTTAAGTAGTTTATATATTTTTTATTAATAATTATTTGTTAATTGATATTAATTAAATTAATAAAACATTTATTATGACAATTGCGTAATTAATTTAGGTGTGTGTTGTGGTGTTTACAGGGGTAATGGATGGGAAGTAATTTGTGTTTAATTAATTAATATATAGTTGTTAATTAATGTTAATTATTTGATATTTCTTTTAGGTAACTTTATTTTTGTGTGTGTTGTTTTTACTTCTAAAGGGGTAAAGAGTGGGTATTAAATACATTTTAATTACTTTATAATTAGTTGTTGATAGTAATAGTTTTTAATTTAAAAATAAGTTCTATTTGGACATTATAGTGTTAAAGTGTGTGTAGTTAATTCATGTTTATTATTTTTTTAAATAATATTTTTTGAATCAATTATTAATTATGTTAATTATGTAAGTAAATTTAATTTAAAATGTTGAAGTGTGTTGTTATTGGTGTGGTGTTAGAGTAGGAAATAAAATAAATACATTTATTTATTAATTAATGTTTTTGTTTGTAAATATTTTCTAGTTTAAAAGAATTATTTATTTATTATTAATTTTATATAATATTTGTAGGTATTTTTTATATGTAATTAATATTATAATATGTTTTCTTTTATTATATTTAATATATATTTTTTCAATTTTTAAAATATTACTTATTTATTTTTATATTTTTCTTAATGTTTAATATTTATTTTTTTAACTGTTGGAGTGTAAATAGTAATTTTTGCCTCTCCGCTAGCCAACACTTTCCTTACTGTTGCACTCATTGGAGTTGTAATAGTTATTTTTACCCCTCCGCTATCCAACACTTTCCCTACTGTTGCACTCACTGGAGTGGGAAAAGTAAATTTTACCCCTCCGCTATACAACACTTTTCCTACTGTTGCACTCACTGGAGTTGGAATAATACATTTTACCCCTCCGCTATCGAACACTTTCCCTACTGTTGCACTCAATGGAGTTGGAATAGTAATTTTCATCCCTCCGCTATCCAACACATTCCCTACTGTTGCGCTCACTGGAGTGGGAATTGTAATTTTTACCCCTCCTGTATCCAACACTTTCCCTACTGTTGCAGTCACTGGAGTGGGAATATTAAATGTTACCCTCCGCTATCCAACACTTTCCCTACTGTTGCACTCACTGGAGTAGGAATAGTAATTTGTGCCCCTCCGCTATCCAACACTTTCCCTACTGTTGCTGTCACTGTAGTGGGAATAGTAATTGTTACCCCTCCGCTATCTAACACTTTCTCTCCTGTTGCACTCACTGGAGTTGGAATAGTAATTTTTACCCCTCCGCTATCCAACACTTTCCCTACTGTTGCACTCACTGGGGTGGGAATAGTAATTTTTACCCCTCCACTATCCAACACTTTCCCTACTGTTGCACTCACTGTATTCTGAAATTTAAGTTTAAATATTTTTTAATAGTTTAATATTTAAATTTATTACAGATTTTTGTTTTTTTACATTTTAAATCATTGATGTATATTTTGATTTTATATTTTATATAAAAGCTGATATTTTATACATCTATATTTTTACATCGATATTTTTTAGTCAATATTTTTGTACTTACCTGTTTAAGTATGGAAGTCGATATTTTTGTTGTCTATATTTTTTACTCAATATTTTTTCCATCGATATTTATTACATCGATGTTGTGTCAGTGAACCTGGAAAGATATAGAAAGGCCCATGTATACAAGAAGAACTATAGCAGGTTTTGCAGTGTTCTACAGGAATCTATTGATATATTGAGAAATGTTCTGCATATTTTTCCATATAAAAATCTAAAACAGAAAATAGGAATTTTGCAAGGATTAGATCAATGCAAAGTAAGGAAGTATCCAATTTACAGGGACATTCATTAGCATGTCTATCAAGCAAAGTGTGTCAAAACAGCTTTCATCACCTCAGAATGTTAGCTGTTCACCATTCTAAAATGGGAAACTTAGTAAGGAGGTTTAACTATGTTAAAACTCCTACACTGTGTTTAGGAAAAAGTAATGGAGCTATTTTGTATGGTACAGTAGCAGAGATAGAAAACATTTGTGAAGATGTTAATTTTTGGTTCTTTGGTCCTGAGGAGGAGTGTAGAGAAAATGAGGAGTTGGTATGTAGAGGTGTATAGAGCAACAAGACACAGGATGTGGTGTTGATAACTTTACAGAAGAGATTAGGAAGTTTAACACAATTTCTTCCGAGAAACCAAACTGTGTTTGTTTTTGTTGTTGAGGCACTCACTACAAAAGCCAAACTTGCAATGTATTTGCATTCTCAAAAACTGAACAGGAGAATAGAGATAAGTGGCAAGAATTTGATGTTTATTTGTAGAAGAACGGTTTGAACTGCCCACAGGGCAAGTTATATGTAAGTACTGCTTTGAAAAGTTAGAGGATAACAAATTGCCAGCTAGAGCAGTACATAACAAGTTAGAGTTAGTATCTATTCCACAAGAACTACAAAATGTAAATGTTTATGAATCCATTCTCATACAATGTGTACACCCATTCAAGGATATAGTTCGTATGGAGCCTAAGACAGGGAAGCTGCCACAAACTGACCTTCAGAAAGTCCTTAAAGGAAGAGTTGTCTACTTACCTTTAGATTTTAAACATAATATTGAAACTGTTGGCATACACAGAGAGGATCATGAACCAATTGTCATTCTAGTAAATGGTGTGCCTATGAAGAATAAAAAATCTGACAAGAGTTAGTGGATGTTAGCAAAATAAAAAGCGACATTATGCCTGGTACAAAATAATGTTTATTATAAAAATGTTGATGTGTTCAAGATATGACATATGCAGAGGATGAAACATCACCATCAAGTAGACAGATTGAAAAAGTGGATCGATCCAGATCAGAAGAGATTTATGAACGCTACTGCATCCATCCTTTGCATTCTAAAGAAGTCATATGTTACGCTATTGATTTCTTTCAAATGAAGCAAGCAAAAGGAGCTCCCATGAGTGTGTGGGAAAAATGTTTAAAAGCTCGCTGTTTTCCACAGCTGTTTCCCACTGGAGAAGGTGGCCGTATTGATGACCACCCTATACAGACACCAGCAGCTGAATACTGATCAACTAGATTATACTCAGAGGATCCAAGATTTTTACTGTGTATTCCCTACATATTCTATCTTCTGTGTGAGAGTGACTTGTCTGGACTGTCATGTGCTGTTAACCATATACTGAAAACAGGAGTTAAACTTCAAGATCTGTCTTCAAAAGAATTAATTGACAAAGTTCATAGGAAGGACGAAAACTTGGAGTACAACTTGATTAACTTGATGGCGTGCCAATATGGAACCAATGAGTATTGGTATCGCCACCATGGAGAACTGAAGTGTATGTTGAGAAATCTAAGTGCAACTTCTTTGTTTTTGATACTCAGTTGTGCTGAGTACGCCTTGGATGACCTGCTTGAATGTTTGCAAGAAACAAACTCAAACATAAAGGACATCAAAGTGAAGACAGCAGGAAAATGTTGCTCCTTGGATCCTGTAAATGTTTGCAGATATCTTAACCACGGGCTTCAAACCATGATGCCTTTCATCTACGACAAAAGTAATTCTCCTCTTGGTGAAGTTACTAATTTCTTTTGGCACAAAGAATACCAATCAAGAGGTGCTCCTCATATTCACATGCTGTTATGGATAAATGATGTACCAAAGTTCGGAACAGAAAGCAATGAGTCTGTCCTGTCTTTCATGCAACAGTATGTGACATGCGCCATCCCAAGAGACGGTGATCAAAAGGGTTTGAGACAACACATTCTACAGTTTCAAACTCATAGAAGTGGGAAGTACTGTCATCAAAAATACAAATGCAAAGGAAAATTGTAGACAAGATGTCGATTTCGATTTCCACTACCTGTGATTTCACAAGGAAGAGTGAACAGCTTTATGTCTGCAGTCAGACATATTCTGACAAGAAAATCAATGAAAAACACATACAACCTGAGAAGAAGATGGGCTTCCATATATAAAAATGAATACAACCCTGTGATTCTGAAGATGTGGAATGCAAATATCGATCTACAAATTGTTGCAGACAACTCCATCGTTGTTGCTCGGTACATCACTTCATACATTACAAAATAAGAGAAGACCGAGATGAAGGAGATGTGGGAGGAGATTTCTGCAGATAAGAGTCGATCTAATTAATAGTTAACTCTGGACGGTGAACTCCGCTCCGCTCGCGGAGTTTGCGGAGTTTTCCGCACTCCGCGTTACGCGGAGCTTGCGGAGTTCTAAAAAATTTGTTCTGCTCTGCGTAGCAGAGTTTTTTTCATCGCTCGCGTTCGTCAACATCAAGTTGGTGAGCCCGAGCGAGGAAAATCCACCACCAGGAAAGATTTTTCCTCGTCCGCAATCGTCAACGTCAAGTTGGCAAGCGCGAGCGTGGAAAATCAACCTCCCGGAGAGATTTCTCAACGCGGGGTCAAATTTCTCATTGTGAGTGATCGTCTATGCTCGCGTGAAAAACTGTCCATTCACGTTGAGAAAGCTGCCGCTCGAGTAAAAATCTACTCGAGCGGCAGAAAGGAAAGCAGTGCCTGCTTGCGCTGTGCATGGTTTCGTTCGTGATGATTGCACAGTGCGGACAAGCATCTGGCACTGAAAATCACCACGAACGGCATTTTTGTAATGCACTCTGCCGCTTGCGGAGCTCCGCCTAGTGAGGCGGAGTTTTTTTTGCACTTCGCAGAGTTCCGCGTAGCGGAACTCTAGCAGAACTCCGCAAACTCCACCCAGGCTTAGTAATAGTACAGCTTGAAAATGCTTTCCCATGGAGAGATGGGGCCCTATGAGTGCTGTGACCGACTGAGCCTTGCCAGTTTGTTCTCAAATTCAAGGGGAATTGTTTGGGTACGTCTAGGCTTAGCAAGTACAAAGAATAGAGTGTTAAAGTCTTTCCCAGAAGTTCAGTAGATAGCATAGTTTGACCCAGAAAGATCAGACATTGTGAAGACAAATATGTTGGATACATACTATCCAACAAGGAGTGCACAACTAGAAGACAAGTGCAATTATGAAGTACTTCAACACTATAGCTACAATAGGAATATAACAGAAAACATAGAATAAGGAAAATATGCTGTAGTTGGATGTGATTGTTGTTTGGTGAAACATAGCAAATGAAATCTAATTAACCACAGAAAACTGACTTGCCAAACTGCAGACAGAAGAGAGTTTTTCTATTTGTCACTTCTGCAACTGTTCAAGCCTTGGCGTGCTGAATCAGAACTACTTGGAGACTACGACTGCCACGAAGACTCTTTCAATGCTGTAATATTCAGTATTCAGTGGCCAGTATTTACGAACTATTCGCAAATGTTGAAAGATGAGATTGAACAAGAAGAAACCATTGCTGCCGAAGTAGCTAAGGAGGGTTCACAAAGCAGCCAAAGTTCTGCACCTGAGTCAAAATCCACTTGGACAACCAATTATTCAAAATGAAGCAGCCATAGCCCTGAGTGAGGTGGAGACTGCAATGCAATAAGCAGGAGAGGAAAGTGTGGATTCTGAACACTTAGGGGCCGATTCCGATTCGGGCCGGAAAACGTACCGACCGACTCGGTACGGGAATTTAGTCCGACCGGCGCCGTCCGACCCGCGTAGTACGATGAAATGCATGTGAATCACGACCGACTCGTACGGAACACAAAACGAACGACCGACCCGGACGGAAACAAGCTATCCGGCCGGGAAACCACGCGATTCGAACCGACCGACACGCAACAGGAATCAACCCGAACGAAACGTACCCGCGAACTCCGACCCGCGCAGTACGATGCAATGCGTGCAAAACCAGACCGACTCGCACGGAGCTCAAGCCGTACGACCGACACGCATACAAAAGCCAGCCAAAACAACACAAAACTCCGCGACCGACTCGTACGCCGCACATGAAACGTAGCTGAAACACAGCGGGAACGAGTCGGAGAAGATCGCACGAGACAACTGCAGCGTCCTACTCGGTCAGAAGAACGTCTCCTACATGCACAAAAAATACAAAGGAAAAAATACAAAAAAAGGGCCAAACAAGCAATCACAAAGCCAATAAATACAGGGGGGAAATGGAACAAGGACACACCCCCAACTCCACCTATATAAAGGCCACAAATCCCTACCATGATCCTTTGCAAATTCCACTGACCTGCCAGCACAGAACACCATCAGGCAGCAACCACAGACACACTCACAGCTCATCCATCACACAAGCCACACACCATTAGCACCTCAACAAATAGCACCCTCACACACACCCAGCAAAACCTACACTCACCCACCCTCACTTGCACACTCACACACACATCAATCACCACCACCACCCATCACCATGCCCCCAAAGAAGAATCCAAAGTTCCTAGATAGTGAATTGGAAGTCCTGATAGATGAGATCCTGAGGGTAGAGCCACAGTTGTTTGGCACATTGGTCCAACAGACCCCCATGGCGCAGAAAACCAAGATGTGGGAGAGGATCGTCAACAGGGTGAACGCACAATCACCATGTTTGCGCACAAAGGAAGACATCCAGAACCAGTGGTATGATGTGCGCAGGAGGGTCAGGGACCTACTGAAGAAGGATTACCTCCTGAGTCAGCACACCGGCAGTGGCCCTCCTGCCAAACCAGTATACCTCAGGCCCTGGGAGGAGAAGGTGCGGGCCATCCTACCACCAGTGAGCGTATATGGACTAACAAACATCCCAGAGCCTGGTGAGTACACAACTAATATACACAATATGGTGTGACAATACACACACATCACTGTCAAGGGGATAGTCAAACCATGCACCCTTAGCAAATCCACAGCAACCAAAAGATAATCAACCCAAGATGTGAATGCTAGTCAGACAAACACAATACCTGCCATCTCATAGTGACATGTAACTGTGTCATGACATGTACAAACCTAACAACAAATACAGCAAGGCAGTGGCACAAATATAACCAACAAACACAGTCAGATATTTTGCCACCACTAGAACACCACCTCACAGGGAAGCTCACTGAAAGGAAAGAATTCTGTGTATGCTGGTGAAGTCAGTGTAGCCAATAGCATGATGGGAGTTGTAGTCACAGGTATTGGTCACCCTCACAATTGGCCCATCAATACCACCCTGAACCATGCTCACATCACAGGGAGTGGAAAAGGACTGACAAGATGGCTGACACTGGGTACTGCTGTGGGGAGCACAAGGCCCTGCTGGGAACTGTGCACCAACCAACAGCAGGACACCACTGACTGACATCCTGAAAGACAACTTGCACTCTCTGCAATGGAAGCACCTTCCATGGTGGGATATCTGGCTGGGAGGGAAGGAGGACTCACAGCACTGACCATAGTTACAAGCAGTCCTCCTCACACACCCCCTCAACACTAACTCCACATAACCCATCTGGGAGAATGCAATGCCTCACACTCTAATTGAAGATCCCACAAAGAACCACCACCCTGGGTTATGCTGTGTGAAGCACAGGGACACTCTTGGGACTTGTAGCCAAACAACCGCCAGGACAACACTGTCAGCCATCCTGTCAGCACAGGCACACTACCCCACAGGGAAGCAGAGTCAAAAGGAAGGAAGTATGGGCATGCTGGGAAGGGGGGTGTAGGCAATAGCATGATGGGAGTGGTAGTCACAGCTCAACATCCCCCACCCACATGGCCCAGCAAGCTCACACTGAAGCATGCACACCTCACAGGGAGTGGAAAAGAACTGACAAGATGGCTGACACTGGGTACTGCTGTGGGGAGCACAAGGCCCTGCTGGGAACTGTGCAACAACCAACAGCAGGACACCACTGTTAGCCATCTTGCCATTGCTGTCACACTCACACACAGTGAAGTCCACTCAAAAGGAAGGAAGTATGGGCATGCTGGGAAGGGGGGTGTAGGCAATAGCATGATGGGAGTTTGAGTCACAGATATTGGTCATCCTCACAATTGGCCCATCAACACCACTCTGAACCATGCTCACATCACAGGGAGTGGAAAAGGACTGACAAGATGGCTGACACTGGGTACTGCTGTGGGGAGCACAAGGCCCTGCTGGGAACTGTGCAACAACCAACAACAGGACACCACTGACTGACATCCTGAAACCCAACTTGCACTCCCTGCAATGGAAGCACGTTCCATGGTGGGATATCTGGCTGGGTGGGAAGGAGGACTGACAGCACTGACCATAGTTACAAGCAGTTCTCCTCACACACACCCTCAACACTAACTCCACATAACCCACCTGGGAGAATGCAATGCCTCACACTCTAATTGAAGATCCCACAAAGAACCACCACCCTGGGTTATGCTGTGTGAAGCACAGGGACACTCTTGGGACTTGTAGCCAAACAACCGCCAGGACAACACTGTCAGCCATCCTGTCAGCACAGGCACACTACCCCACAGGGAAGCAGAGTCAAAAGGAAGGAAGTATGGGCATGCTGGGAAGGGGGGTGTAGGCAATAGCATGATGGGAGTGGTAGTCACAGCTCAACATCCCCCATCCACATGGCCCAGCAAGCTAGCACTGAAGCATGCACACCTCACAGGGAGTGAAAAGCCACATCAAAGATGTCTGACAATGGTGCTCTGTTGTGGGGAGTACCAGGCCCTGCTGGGACCTGTGCACCAACCAACAGCAGGACACCACTGAATGACATCCTGAGAGTCAACCTGAACACACTGTAAGGGTGGCATGCTTCATGGTGGGATAACTGGGCTGGGGGGAGAAGGAGGGCCGGATGTCCACCAAATACAACCAATGCTGGCCATGCACACACCTCAACATTCACATTGAAAAGCCTCAGGTTTGCCGGACAATGTGCTACACCAATATCAACCTCTTACTGTTACAACTTAGGGCAATGTACAGGCCCGCATCCAGAGGTACAGTCACAACTGTCAGGTGTGTGAACCATTGATGCCTGTAGAAATATAACATACATTGTGTGTCTCTTCCAAAAACAGGTGATGCTGGGGACACAGCAGCAGGCGAGGAGTCCCCCCTGTCCCAGGATCCGGGGGACACTGAGCTCACTGGTGTGGAACAGCCTCTGCACTCCTCGGATGGCGAAGACCTACCTGGCCCCTCCGGTGCAAGTCATCATGCAGCACCAGCAGGACCAACATCTGCACCCACCCCTCCAACAACTGCCAACACACAGACCACCCCCGCCAACACGGACAGACCAAGGACCACCAATGACAACAGCACAGGGACCCTGGCCCAACGTCGAGCTACGGACAACGACCCCAGTAACAACCCCCAAGGGGGCCTAGGGTCACCTGGGCGTGCCACCGCAGGTCCCGCACATGTCGCCAGGGGTGGTGGGAGGGGTGGTAGGCAGAGGTCGCTGTTTGCAGAGGGGTCTGGACTGCATGATGACCCACAACTGGCACGCATTGCTGATGCGTACAAGAATAGCACCGGAGAGGTCAGCCAGGTAGTGGGGATCCTCAAGGACATCCAACAGCAGCAGGCTGCCCATCATGCCCGCTTGGACTCACACATGTCCCGTGTGGAGACACACATGTCTCGCATGGAGTCCAAGTGGGACACATGGCAAGAACTGACAGCGGTGCATAGGGACATATTGACATGCCTCCGCCAGATTAGCACCAACATGGCCACACCTCCCTGTGTGCCCACAACATCTGGTGCTTCAACAACTGCAACTGCCACAGGGAGGGAGGAGGACTCTGGCGGAGAGTCCCCTGCACCGCAGCAGCTTGCACGTGAGGGTCCCCCCCCAAAGAAGAGGGGTCGTCCGAGGAAGGAAAACTGAGAGGTTGATGGCCATGTACATCCCCCAGGAAGCCAACACCTGTTCTGGAAAGTCTCCTTTGTGTGCAAACTGTTCACCCTGTAGAATGCAACACAACTCTCCCACATGACATGGGGAGTCTAAGTTGGACTAATGTATCAGATGACTGTGGACTTCACTCAGGACATTTCTGCTACCAAGACTTCCAACTCATCTGGGAACTTCGGATCACAATCCCAATGTACAGCACCCACCATCCTGTGCACTATACTCACACATGTCTGTAAATAAAATCACTACTACACCATACTTGCCTCTGTTGTGATTCGAACGTGGTTACTGTCATGGGGATGATGATCTGCTAAATTACACTGTGTAAGCTAACTGCAACAGCAAGTACAACACCGTCATGTGAGTCATGGTGACGTGACACATATGAGGGAGACACATCACTAGGGCTACACAACACAGAGACACCAGGGCCATCGGACTCTTCCCCTACACTGATGTTGCCAGGAAATACTGTGGAATGCACAGACATCACACCTATTCACAGTCTGTGTCAACTAGCCCACAGGTGCAGCAAGCAAATGTCAGTCAGATGTGTGACCACAGACAATGCACGTCCCAAAGTGAAGCACAGGTTTATTACACATTTGCAACATGTTGTTTGCACTACAAATGCCACAAAGTCAAAAAGTGCAGAAGATAGAAAGTCCAGGGGTGTGTGGCACATCACCTGTAGGGAAACGACTGCTGCCACCCCGAAAGCGGAATCATGGAGTCGGGGGATCCAAGTTGACTAAACAACTCTGTAAGCACCCTGTGAAGGTCAGACATGACACACAGTCAAAACCACTGAAGAACAGCACAGAACTGCAATACTCATGCCCAATACATGTTACAAGATAACTACACAAAACCAATTTAGCATGTCAACACTGTTGGGCAGTACAGACTACCTGCAAGAACACATCGCTGCACGCATCCAGTCAAGTAGCACATGGCCACACTCAAACAGCACCAGAGCACCACCCACACATATCATGCAAACTCACATCATTGACATGACATCTCTGGATACTCACATTCAGCTGAAGAAGTTGGTGATGAGCTGTGTGCGGACATCACCCTCATCATCATCATCATCACTGGCATCGTGGCCCAGGCCAGGATCCTCCACAGGTGGCGGACGTTGGTCATCGTCATCCAGGATGAGAGGCAACTCCTTCCGCACTGCCAGGTTGTGTAGCATGCAGCAGACGATGACAATCTTGCACACCTTTGCTGGGGCATATGGGAGGGCCCCTCCTGTCTTGTCCAGGCAGCGGAAGCGGTTCTTCAGGAGACCAAAGGTCCGCTCGATCACTCTCCTGGTCCGACCATGTGCCTCATTGTAGCGCATCTGGGCTGGTGTCACAGGGTTCCTGAGGGGTGTCAGCAACCACGGCATGTTGGGGTATACGGAGTCACCTACAGACAGACAATTGCACATTAGCTGAGTTGGAAAAGTGGGTGGAATACAACATAGCAGAACACACACAATGGTACAAAGTCAGTACACACCGACAAGCCAGGCACGCTGGTTTTGCATCTGTAACATCATCCTCGGGATGCGACTACTCCTCATCACGTAGGTATCGTGTGCAGAACCGGGGAAACGGGCACACACATGTGTGATGGTCATATCTGCAAGACATACCACCAGAGCATTGATCGAATGGTAATGTTTACGGTTCTGGTATGCCTGCTCATGTGCCTGTGGTGGTACCAAAGCCACATGTGTCCCATCAATGGAGCCAATGACATGTGGCATCCTCCCCAGGGCATAGAAGTCACTCTTGACGTCAGTGAGTTGTTGACGTGTTGGGAAATAGATGTACTGGTTCAGGCATCTCAACATTGCCTCCAAAACATCGCGTAGCACACGGCTGAACATAGTCTGTGACATCCCACCAGCAGTCGCCACAGTGTGTTGAAAGGTACCGGTGGCAAAGAAGTGTAGGGCTGCCATCACCTTCACCTTGGGGGTCAGCGCTGTAGGGTACGGCCGGCCAGGTTGCAAATGTGGGGCCAAGCGCACTGCCAAATCCACAATCAGCTGCCTGGTGAAGCGGTACCGTCGGATGCTGTCACGTTCCACCATCGTTGCCAGGTCAGGGAATGGTCTATGGACAGCTGGAGCACTGCAGTGCATAGGTGAAGAAAGAAAGATTGTCAGTCACCCCACATATGTGCCATTCACCATACTCAATTTCACATGATACATCATTACGAGACACAAGTACTTGATGTGTGTGCCATTCTGTTTGGACATATATGGCACCTACATGGACATCATCTAACATCTCAGTTCAACATGTGTTGATAACAGGTTCCAGGGTGTACTATGGGAAACCATTGGGCTGTGTCACAGTACCCATTTACTGCTGTCACGTTCCACACACACACCACAGTGACATGTCTGGACAGATGCGCCACAGGCATCACAGCTCATTGACAGGTAGATTCCCAGGGACCCTGTCTTGCCACATGGACACTGGCATGACATGGCATATCATGTACACGTCAGAAAAACAAACATGACTCCCACAGGTAGTGGCCCCTGTTGCCTCTGCAGGACAGACATGGACGTCTGTGACACACACACACACACACAACATCAAAGTCCATGCACAAACAACGTGGATGTGGAGACTGTCTCCCATTGTGCACATGGAGTCAGAGACATCGGAAACACAACATGCACACAGACTGTGGAGGGCCATCACTATTGTAGCAATGGGTCACCCTGTGACGTACATGCCTTCCTACATGTGAGCCTGGGGGTATGTGACATGTCATACACATACACAACCTGGAAATGTGACCATGCCACATGCTCCAAAATGAACAGTTGCACATCACAGTGGTCAGGTGCACAACACACAAAGGATCCTGTCCCCATGAACACGTGCAGAGCCTGGGTGTGGCTGCCCCCAAGTGCCACCCCAAAAACCACAAGTTTACCCCCATACACAGAAAAGGTAATGCAGCCTTACATGCCTTAGATACAGTGTGGACTGGGTGTGGTGTTGTAGGTGTGCCCCTGAGTCCCTGGAAAGTATATGTGGCTGGCATACGTTCACCAGTGACAAGCATGGTGACATATGCGTGTGACCTGTACAGGGACGCGTTGTACAGCAATGGACCGATCGCTGTGCCCGCACGGCCCATTGCATCTGTTGTGAGTGGGTACGCGTTGTATCCCGGGATACGCGTTGTACAGCAATGGACCGATCGGTGTGCCCGTATGGCCCATTGCATCCGATGTGAGCGGGTACGCGTTGTACAGCAATGGACCGATCGGTGTGCCCGCACGGCCCATTGCATCTGATGTGAGCAGGTACGCGTTGTACAGCAATGGACCGATCGGTGTGCCAGCACGGCCCATTGCATCTGTTGTGAGCGGGTACGCGTTGTATCCCAGGATACGCGTTGTACAGCAATGGACCGATCGGTGTGCCCGCACGGCCCATTGTATCTGTTGTGAGCGGGTACACGTTGTATCCCGGGATACGCGTTGTACAGCAATGGACCGATCGGTGTGCCCGCACGGCCCATTGCATCTGATGTGAGCGGGTACGCGTTGTACAGCAATGGACCGATCGGTGTGCCCGCACGGCCCATTGCATCTGTTGTGAGCGGGTACGCGTTGTATCCCGGGATACGCGTTGTACAGCAATGGACCGATCGGTGTCCCCCGCACGGCCCATTGCATCTGTTGTGAGCGGGTACGCGTTGTACAGCAATGGACCGATCGGTGTACCCGCACGGCCCATTGCATCTGATGTGAGCGGGTACACGTTGTATCCCGGGATATGCGTTGTACAGCAATGGACCGATCGGTGTGCCCGCACGGCCCATTGCATCTGTTGTGAGCGGGTACGCGTTGTATCCCGGGATACGTGTTGTACAGCAATGGACCGATCGGTGTGCCCGCACGGCCCATTACATCTGTTGTGAGCGGGTACGCGTTGTATAGCAATGGACCAATCGGTGTGCCCGCACGGCCCATTGCATCTGATGTGAGCGGGTACGCGTTGTATCCCGGAATACGCGTTGAGCAGCAATGGACCGAACGGTGCGCACGCATTGGCTGGGGCCTGGCATGGCAACGGACGCGTTTTTGACGCTTCAACGAGTCTGATGCAGTGAATTCAGTTGGCCAGCCACAACAATGTTGCAAATTCATGGGTGTCATGAAATTGAAGTTTTGAAGGATGCTGTGGGCGTGTATTAGTGCTGCTATTCCATGGATTGGTCAGATTCAGAAGATGCAAACGACTTGGACCTATCACTTTGGACACATGGGACAGTATCTGCCTCTGCAGCACACATATAATGCTGGCTGTTCCCCTGAGGGCTCACTTGCCTGCACTACATGCTCCAGGACGACATCTGCCACCAACACTGCTGCTGTCTCTGCATCCTCTGGCTACTGCAATGGCACGTACTGTGGAGAGAGCCCCAGCCTTCAGCCTTGAGGAGAACCAGGCCCTGCTGGACAACCTCCTTCCACAGTACAGCAAGCTGTATGGGATACCAGGGGAGCAGGTGAGTGTGCTGTCCACTGCCTTACTAATTGTGCATGTTGTCTGACTAGCAAGACTTCCAGTGTGCACACCACTGGCTAGCATGCTCACTGAGTAGTTCTCACCCCAAAGTGTGTAGTCACATGCACTGAACAGGTACAGTGCAGTAACAGTGCATTCCAACAAGGTTTACTTCCCATGCAATGCCACCATGTAGTAACTGCTGGCAAACTGTTCATAGCCATCGTTGCACTGCCTGTGTACATCATATGCCCCTGTGATTGAGACATGTATATCCGACTGTGTGATGCACGGATATGTTGCATGTGTAGTAATGGCCTTTTCTCTTTGTCATCCTCACAGGTTGATGCCCACCGTAAGCAGGAAATCTGGCTCACCATCGCCCGGGTAGTAAGATCCGTGGGGGTCTACAAGCGCCAGATCCGCAACTGCCAGAAGAGGTGGCAGGACCTTCGTGGCTGGACCCGGAGGATCGCAAGGGTCCAGCTGAAGCTGTCACCTCCTCGCAGGAGGGGCGGACACCGGACCCTGACCCCCCACATGCTCCGGATCCTGGCGGTGGTCTTCCCTGACCTGGATGGGCAGCTGAAGGACAGACAGCAGCAAGGAGGGGGTGAGTCCATGACTGCACTGTGAACTCTGTCTGACATGCTATGTGCCCTCATCTGGCCTGGTTAAACTTCCACAGTACATCAGTCTTGTGGTCCAGGACCCATGTCCCTCAATTGTGACATGCCCACTCCTCATCTGATACGCAGGTGTGGTCCTTACGGTCAGGAAATGGTGTCACTTGGGTACAGGGTCCTTGCATTTTGCTTTGCTCAAGGTGGGGGACAGCTTTTGTTCCCGTGACTTTGTGGTGGGCTTCATGGGTGGGTCGATTGCTCACACAATGCCTAAGTCGTGAAATGTAATCTGGGTGTAACTTTGATATGTGGTCCACTTGCTGATCTGAATCACCACATGTCCCTGGGGTATTTGGCACACCCCCATGCTGCGGGTGGGAACAATGTTTGGGCCTCAGGAGTATGTATGTCATGTGTGTCACACATGCTTAGCCACCTGCCTACTGTCCAGGGCTCATCCCTCTTACAGGTGGAGCTGGACAGTCATGCCTACTCCAGGGCATACAATACACTCTGTACTCCCACTCCCGTGTATCAGCTGACCTGTTGTGATCAGTGAAATGTTCCCTCAGGTGTCTGCCTCTGTGTCATTGTGCTGTGGCTTCGTTGTCAGGACTACTGGTATGTTTATCGGTTAGGGCTCAGCATGCCATCTGAGATGTGACCATGAGAGACGATACTTCTGTGACTTATAGGTGTTTGATCACTTGACTGTGCACACAGGTGTATGCGACTGTGACTTTCAGGCAGCTGTTTTTCATTCACAGCACACTGTGAGGTGCTCAGGTTCTGAGAGTTGTGTTTCATGTCTCCCATATGTCCAATTGGTATGACGTGGACAAATACGAGTTCAGATGATGTGGTTTGTGGGGGATGGACATGTGCACTTGTCAGTTACCTAACTTGCATTCCCCATGTCCTAGGATTGTGACACAGTGCAGACTGTTGTTGGCTGGCTGCCATGGCCATGTGACTGGAGACAGTGATGTATGACGTTGCACGCATGCCTGTGTCATGGCATTAAACTTCCTAAGAGTGATCCTGCAGGGGAGTGACATGTGCAACATGCACCCCATTGTGGCATTGACTATCCGGACATGGGTGCATCATGGTGTCTGGTGCTGGTATGCATCACATGCATTTCTATTTATACTCTGGCCATCCCTTTATCCGGACACCTGCACTGACTCAGTGGCAAGAGATGTGATGTGTGCATGTTCACATACTTCACCGTGTTCTCTGCAATGTCCAACAACTGTGTAGGTGGTGCATGTGTCCACACTGGGGTATTACCATCAGACAGGCACCAGACAGATGGGTGCAAGGGCAGGAGGGGTGTGAGTTCCATGGTTGACCATCAGACTGACAATTGGCTTCTCCGAATCTGTGTGAGGACTTTTGGCAATGTTCAACTAAGGATGCCAGGGCTTGCTCTGTAATGTGCTGTACTTACTGTGGTGTGTGCGGTCAGTGCAGGTGACTGATGTTTGTCTGTTTCCCTAATTGTTTGCAGATACATCCACGGCCACAGGAGGGGACAGCTCCACGGACCAGGAGGAGCTGCAGAGCCAGACTGGGTCAGCAGCCGACGAGTGGTCGGAGGGACCCAGTGGCACGGAGGGCGAGGGGAGCCACACCGAGGAGTCCTCAGCACCATCCACCTCAGCTGAGGACCACAGCAGCTCGGAGGATGACTCCCTTGTGGAGGCGGGTGTCAGCAGCCACCACACCCCAGTTAGTCTGTCTGGCCCCGCCACCACCACCACCGCCCTCCCATTGGCTCTGATTCCAGAGGTCCGTGGAGGCTCCCGTGTTCGGGAGTGTGTCTCCTTTGTGCCAGGCACCGCACCCCCTGCCCCTGTGTCCCCTGCTGCCCTGAGTGAGGAGTCTGTGTACCTACTTCGGCAGCTCCATGTAGGGCAGACAGCAATGCTGAGTGTCCTCCATGCACACACCACTCTGTTGACACAGCTGGTGTCGTTCATGGAGGGCATCTCGACGGGTATGTCTGCCCTACAGAGGAGCAATAAGTCCATGGACTCCTCCCTGACGGCAGCAGTGTCCCTCCTCCAACAGTCCCTCACCCCTCCTACCTCTGCCCCATCCACACTTCCTGGCACCCTACCTGTCCAAAGCACATGCACACCTGCACAATCACCCAAACACACAGACACGAGGAGCACAGACACACCCAAAAGAAAGGCAAGACGTGCACACAAGCATCCTCAGGGGACTGATACCACACACACAGGGGATGGGGAACAGACACACACACAGGCATCCACAGTCACTCCGCAGTCCTCCAAATCCTCTCCCTCCAAGACCCCTTCCCTTGCCTCACCTGCAACCCCACCTACACAGCAGCTCTTCCTCTGTGACCTCGGCCTCTTCCCCTCCGATCCTGCTGATCCAGCATACCGGGGAAGAGGAAGTCCACCCACACAGAGGGGAGTGCCCCTCGCCCCCGGACACCCTCCCCCAGGCGCAGGCAGACTGAGGACCCCATTCGGAAGTCCCCCCGGACCAGGAAGGGCAAGACCCCACCACCACCACCACGCAGCTCCACCACCCAGTCTCTCTCCTCCATCCCCCAGGCCACCACTCCACAGGTTCCACCGCCACACCCTACCCCAGGTTCCCCCACACACCGATACCGCATCCCCAAACTGCTTAGGCCCTCCCCCCCTGCCACTTGCTCTTCCACCCCCAAACCAGACGCTCTGCCTGTTTGCGCCACTGGTGTGGAGACCGTGTCCCCCCCTCTGTCCTGCCCAGCTCTTCTGCCCCCCCTTCCACTACCTTGGAGTCATGCACTGCGGTGGAGTCCACAACCACCCCGTCTGACTCGGGCACTGCATTGGGGACCCAGTCCACTCCATCTGACCAGCCCACTGCAGTGGTTGCAGCACCCACACCATCTGACTTGTGCCCTACAGTGGTGCCGGCCCCCCCTGAGTCAGACACCTCCACTGCAGTTGCCGGTGACACTCCTGCACCCACTACCCCTTCACTGCCTCACTCTGGCATCCCCTGATCCTGTCCCTGCGGTTCCTGGCCTGCCCCTTGTATGCCCCTCCAAGGGGGATATCCCCTGTCCGTACCAGTGCAGGCAAGCAATGGGTGACAAGTTGTCACATATCACCCTGTTGGGACTGTGTATTTGGACTGGCCATTGGCCTTAGTTTATTTTGGACTTGAAATTTTAGTTTGACATTTGCTGAATAAAGCCTCTTTTTGTTTACTTGTGGTTTTTCTTTTGATGTACATGATGTAGATGAGTATCATCATGCCTTTGCAGTTGTAATAGTGTTCAGATCAGGTAAATGAAGTGTTTCTGTGATGGACTCCATGTGGTCCATGGGATATGTGTCCTGATGTAGTCTGGATCAATAGCATCCTTTGCTGCAGTCTGAGGGTGTAATGTTCAGCATTTGACACAGGGATGTACGTTTTGCATTTGTTAATTAACATCTTTGTCTTACACTGATGCACATCTGGTGGGCTTACCACTGTTCAATGTTTCTATTTCCCTGACTGTGTGCCCATCTCCACTGGACATGCAGTTTAGCACATTAATGTTGAAGGACTCATCTGTGTATACGGTGCAACTTGCTTGACACGTGTTTTGGGTGTATGCAGATGACTGACGTGACACTCCCGTACCCAGGCTGATGTGAGCAGAGCCTTCAGTGTGTTGTAGTTGTTGACTCACTGACCGAGTGTTCTGCTGACATGTTTGAGTCGTGCACAGACAAGGTTTGGCACAGAGGACCTTCCACAGGAGTGGAGTGCCCTCATGGCAG
This sequence comes from Calotriton arnoldi, assembly GCA_963921515.1. Classification (NCBI taxonomy): domain Eukaryota; kingdom Metazoa; phylum Chordata; class Amphibia; order Caudata; family Salamandridae; genus Calotriton; species Calotriton arnoldi. The sequence continues at coordinate 2,371,787 of CAWUFW010001870.1, read as the reverse complement.
TGTGTAATCCAGTGACATTGCCTGGGCCCGTGTTGTGTGTTGTGTAAGCATGTCTGTGCGTGTTCCCTTCCCTTTACCTACACAGGCTGTGTCCCTACGGATGTTCCTGTTTGTGATGCTTGCTGAGTTGTTCTGTGTTCATCCAGCATCTTGGACCTGGTTTCTCCGGGATGTGGGTGCATGGCAAACTAATGTTCATCAGGTTGTCATCCCTAGTTGTCTTTGATGTCAGGGCTGGGGATGTGGGCAAACGCAGATGGGACACAGTCAGGATTCCCCTTGGCACTTGTTGGTTACACAGGTCATGTAATTTACAGTTTCTGCTAGCTTTCAGTGATTGTGACACGTTGTGTGTGTGACTGCTGCCACTCCTCAGGGTCAGAGCTGCAATGTTGGAAGTTGTCTACGTGTGTTCTTTGTGGGTCACCTTGGCTTCTTCATTGGTGTGTGACTATGGCCGGGATCCCATTGATTGGGGTGGATTTCACGTCATGCCCATGTACCGCGTACTGTGCAGTGTGTCAGACATTCACGTGTCTTGTTGACTGGCCATGTGTGAGGGGTTTCTGCACCTTAGTTCCCACCACCACCCCTGGGATTGTCATGGGTGCATGTGCAATGTCACCAGTCCATGTGAGCTTCACTGCTGCACATTGGTGGAGATCAAGGTGTGTGGTGTTGAGTGTGTGCAAATGTGAGTTGTTGGACGGCTAGACCCCTACCTCCATATTGGCCTTGGCTGGCAGGCCGTTTTGATTGATTTGTGCTTGTGTAGGTGTGATGGTAGTTTGTTGCTCAGGACACATGGCTGTGGTTCACAGTGTGAATGACATCTACCTTTGTCATCACATTGGGATTATCATGCAGGCTAGTGTCACCACAATGTGGGGTCCCTGGGGGTAGTGCTGTGGTGGGTCTGTCTCTTGCTGTGTTAGTTGCTGTTCCTACAAGCTTGTGTGACATGTGTAATTTGGGCTCCCTCTCATCTAACAATGCCTGTTTGCCCACATAGGGGAATCCGATCCATGAGTTACTTTTGTATGGCACTGTATACACATCTGTGTAATTGGAATTCAGGCCTCCTCATGTGTTGTGTGGTTGCCTGGGGACACTGGCACACACCCCCATCACCTGTTGTGTTTGATATGCAGTGTGAGTCTGCCTGTTTGTGTTTGTGCATTAGCACCACTGTATTGGCATATCTTGAGTGTGCCATTGGCTGTATGTTGTTTGGTGGCTTTCCCCTGCTGTCCCTGGGACTCCTAGGTCATCAGTCAGCACAATAATCATGGTTTGTATGTCCCATTGCTGCCATGGTATGGTATTTGTTCACCTGACAGCTACAGTCTCCACGGGATATCTACATTTGTGTGTCCATTGGTGCAGATATGTGGGTCTACATTATGATGGTCACTTATGTCATTGTGTTATTTGTGAATGTTGACTATGTGAGCCCCCATGGGTGATGTTTGTATGCACATGGCCAAAATGATGTTTCATTGGCACTGCACTGTTTGCCTCACCCAATCTATGTTGCTATGGGACACAAGCACTACTATGCCACTGATGTGTTTGTTGTTGTGTGACCAGGAATCATCCATGCAATTTGGCTTTGGCAGCTTTTACCATGACTACACTTACCTTTTGGTCACTGTGTTGATGGGGCTTTAGGCCCCATTGCCACACTGTTCAAAATGTGCTTCAGCTATGGACCCCACACTTACCTTTTGGTCACTGTGGTGATGGGGCTTTAGGCCCCATTGCCACACTGTTCAAAATGTGCATCAGCTATGGACCCCACACTTACCTTTTGGTAACTGTGATGATGGGGCTTTAGGCCCCATTGCCACACTGTTCAAAATGTGCTTCAGCTATGGACCCCACACTTACCTTTTGGTCACTGTGGTGATGGGGCTTTAGGCCCATTGCCACACTGTTCAAAATGTGCTTCAGCTATGGACCCCACACTTACCTTTTGGTCACTGTGGTGATGGGGCTTTAGGCCCCATTGCCACACTGTTCAAAATGTGCATCAGCTATGGACCCCACACTTACCTTTTGGTCACTGTGGTGATGGGGCTTTAGGCCCCATTCCCACACTGTTCAAAATGTGCTTCAGCTATGGACCCCACACTTACCTTTTGGTCACTGTGGTGATGGGGCTTTAGGCCCCATTGCCACACTGTTCAAAATATGCTTCAGCTATGGACCCCACACTTACCTTTTGGTCACTGTGGTGATGGGGTGTTCGAACCCATTGCCACAGTGGTCATGGTCGGCTTGCATTGTGGAGGCCACACACATTTATGTGTGACACATGTGATGGTGGTCACATTGTATGTTCAATGCCATGTTCAGTGTTGTAGGCATTTGACACAGACTACACACGCTTGTCATGGTGTTGGGGGGGGATGTAATTTTCAGACATTCCTTATGTGGGAGTATGCTGGTTGTGTCATGCATTACCCGTCCTATGAGTAGGGGTGGTGGTGGTGGCAGGCATCCAGCCCCCCATGAGTAGGGGTGGTGGTAGTGGTAGGCATCCAGCCCCCTATGAGTGGGGATGGTAGTAGTGACAGGCATCCAGGCCCCCCTGAGTAGGGGTGGTGGTAGTGGCAGGCATCCAGGCCCCCATGAGTAGGGGTGGTGGTAGTGGTAGGCATCCAGGCCCCCATGAGTAGGGGTGGTGGTGGTGGTAGGCATCCATCCCCCTATGAGTGGGGATGGTAGTAGTGACAGGCATCCAGGCCCCCATGAGTAGGGGTGGTGGTAGTGGCAGGCATCCAGCCCCCATGAGTAGGGGTGGTGGTAGGGGTAGGCATCCATCCCCTAAGGGTGGGGATGGTAGTAGTGACAGGCATCCAGGCCCCCTGAGTAGGGGTGGTGGTAGTGGCAGGCATCCATCCCCTAAGGGTGGGGATGGTAGTAGTGACAGGCATCCAGGCCCCCTGAGTAGGGGTGGTGGTAGTGGTAGGCATCCAGGCCCCCCTGAGTAGGGGTGGTGGTAGTGGTAGGCATCCAGGCCCCCATGAGTAGGGGTGGTGGTGGTGGTTGGCATCCATCCCCCTAAGGGTGGGGATGGTAGTAGTGACAGGCATCCAGGCCCCCCTGAGTAGGGGTGGTGGTAGTGGCAGGCATCCATCCCCCTTAGGGTGGGGATGGTAGTAGTGACAGGCATCCAGGCCCCCCTGAGTAGGGGTGGTGGTAGTGGCAGGCATCCATCCCCCTAAGGGTGGGGATGGTAGTAGTGACAGGCATCCAGGGCCCCCTGAGTAGGGGTGGTGGTAGTGGTAAGCATCCATCCCCCCATGAGTGGGGATGGTAGTAGTGACAGGCATCCAGGCCCCCTGAGTAGGGGTGGTGTTAGTGGTAGGCATCCATCCCCCTATGAGTGGGGATGGTAGTATTGACAGGCATCCAGGCCCCCCTGAGTAGGGGTGGTGGTAGTGTTAGGCATCCAGGCCCCCCTGAGTAGGGGTGGTGGTAGTGGTAGGCATCCATCCCCCTAAGGGTGGGGATGGTAGTAGTGACAGGCATCCAGGCCCCTATGAGTAGGGGTGGTGGTAGTGGCAGGCATCCAGCCCCCCATGAGTAGGGGTGGTGGTAGTGGTAGGCATCCATCCCCCTAAGGGTGGGGATGGTAGTAGTGACAGGCATCCAGGCCCCCCTGAGTAGGGGTGGTGGTAGTGGCAGGCATCCATCCCCCTAAGGGTGGGGATGGTAGTAGTGACAGGCATCCAGGCCCCCCTGAGTAGGGGTGGTGGTAGTGGTAGGCATCCATCCCCCTATGGGTGTGTTTGGCATTGGTGATGGCCATCCCACCCCTATGGTTATGCTGTTGCTGTTGTACGTCATTTGTGCATCCCTATGTGTGTGTGACATATTTCGGGTACGTGTCGTTTGTTTGTGTTGTTGGTGTTTGACTTACCATCTGCACCGTACGCGTCCGTGCCAATCCCGGTAATAGATGTAGAGTATAGGTAGGAACTGCGCGATGGGATTCATGCTTGGGTCGTCTCGTTCGGGTTTCGCGTGTCTTCGACTCGTACTCGTCGCTGGCTTGTTCGTCTCGTAGCCGTGGATCTTCTTGTGGCGCGAATCGGAGCTTATGTACGGCTCTCCCGGATGCTCAAACGTGCCGAACGTAGCAACGGGTTCGGCGCGTACGGAATGCGCATCGTACTAGTCCGGCCAGAAGGTGCTGTGTATTTGGTTCCGTGCGACTCGAATCGGCGTTTACGGATCCGGCTCGGGCGGGGAACAAGAGCTGAAATGGGTGAGTACGGCTCGCTCGGAATCTGGGCTGTTATGCGCATCGTACTTGTTCATTCGGACGAGTGTTCGAATCGGTCGGGAAACACGCGTTCGGCTTGTATTTTTTCCGGACGAATACTGTTAGGTGCGCTTCCGGCCGAGATCGGAATCGACCCGTTAGTAGCACAACTGAACGACAAAAAGAAAGATATTTATAGCGAAGAAAAAGATAAAATAGAGCACGGATTTCTGCACGAGAAGAAGGAATGTGAGTGCTCTTCATTTATGCTAATTCTTCTATACATCAGTGGTCCAGCTGGCACTGGGAAAAGCTTTTTAATTAAAGTTCTCAATGCTTATCTACAGAGAACTAAAGAATCACATTTATCATGTGTAGGAACAGCACCAACTGGATTATCTGCACACAACATTAAAGGAATTACTTTACACCAGCTGTGTATGTTACCTGTTGAACAAGGCAATAAACTGGAATACCAGAAGTTATCTGTTGAAGCTTGTAATGAGGTGTCAAGAGTATTGAACAAACTGAAGCTTTTAATCATCAATGAGGTGAGTATGGTTTCGAACGTAATGCTTGCCTTTGTACATTAATGAATCCAGCAGATTTTAAAAACAGACTATGACATGCTGTTTGGCGGAAAGCATTTATTTGTCTTCTGTGACCTACTGCACCTCATCCCCGTGAAAGGACAGCCTGTTTTCAAGACACTTCTCCGTACTGGAACAAGAAATTATTTGGGAAGTATTGGCCAAATAAATATTTGGTTAAATTTTGAATACAATGAATTACTGAAGAATATCCATAAAACATCCAATGTGGAATATGGCTAGATCCTGGATATATCCAGAAGGACATTAGAGTCGGAGTTCTGACAAAGGAGGGAAAACTTGCTTTGGAAAGTCAACTTTTCAAGAAACTATTTTCATCAGACAACACAGCAGCACAACTAATTTACAATTTCATTGAAAAAGACAAATCCATAGTCTATTTAATGCCTACACTTCAAGAATGCTCCAACTTCAATGAACAATTACTGAAGCTGGAGAAAGAAGATATTTTTGAAATTACAGCTATCGATAAAAATGGAACACCAGGGAGTAATAATACTACTAATTGGAATAACCACACTTTGTCTCCAGAGGTCTATCAGGCCCAGGTTCTTCATTAAGTTTTGAATAAATTCCTTCATTTTAGGTGTATTAACCCTTGGCGTGGTGGTAGATTTGTCCAGTACTGGATCTATCGAAACGTTAAAGTTTCCACTTACTATAATAAGGTTCCCATTATCTACTAGTTGTTGAAAGAGTTCTCTAAGCGATTTTGGGCCATCTATATTTGGACCACAATAACCTACAAACGAATAACTTATGCCATACATTTTAACCATAGCAATTAACCATCTTCCTTTAGGGTCTTCTATGACATTTACAATTTTGCCTGTGCTGCGTTTTTTAGAAAAAGTGCCACCCCTTTCACATTGCATGTTTGATTTCTACAGGCAAATTGTTTACTCCAACTGTGCCATTTTAATAATGTCACTATCCAATTGTTTTAAAAATTGTAGAATCCTCCTTCTCCTACCTGGTACACTTAAGCCACTTATATTCCAGGTTAAAACCCTCAGGCTGTGGGTCCTACTTACTTCTATCATTTTATTTTGTTATTTTCTCCCACTTGCTCCCCATTCAGTGATTAAAGTTCCTAATAATTACATCTGTTGTGAAGAACCAACCCCCCCTGTCCTGCCCTCCCCCTCCCTGGGCAACCCTCCCCTCAATCAAAAATGGCAACTTGACATGCCTGTTAGTTCTCGTCTCTCCAGAGTATAAATATATGTATGCATAGATATTTACTTTTTTTTAAATTAATGATGCGATTTTATCTGCTTTATTAGGCTCTCAACCTCAGCTGGCTCTTTAATGTTGTGCATCTTATTGTTCTACATTATTCTTATTGTGGCTGGGAATTTCAATTGAGCGTTAATGTCTTAAGTTCTTGCATGTATTTGCCTAGTTCCCACTATCAACTATCAATTTTGAGTTTCTTTAGCTATGTCTGATTGGATACGAGAAGACCAGTCATCTTTTGTGTAGGAACTTGCTTTAAGGGCCTCATAGAGTATCAGCTCTTTAATCGAGTAGGTATTAAAATGTATTAGGATCTTTCTAGGCATGTCTCTGTTTGGGTTTCTCTTAAAGGGGTCCCTATGTACTCTTTGTATATCCTGACGGAGATCTAAAGAGCTAACTGCCAATATGCATTCTTTCATTAAACTTATGATGAACTCCTTCAAATTCCCTCCTTCTTTCCCCTCTGGGAAATTAAGGACTCTTCGATTGTTCCTTCAGGAATTGTTTTCTAGTGATCCTATCTTCTCTTGTAGTGCCTTCTCTCCCATCTTGAGATTTTGTATCTCTCTACTATTACCAACCACCTCGTCTCTTAGTGCCTCCAGAGACACCTCCATGCTACTGATTCTCTCGGCCAGATCTGTTAATTTCAGTTCAAGGCTCTCGCAGGCTCCCTGTATTTTAGCTTGGTTTGTCCCTGATGTTGCAAATTTACTTTTGATCTCCTCTGTGAGTATAAGTAATAGCACCCCTATATCCGTCTGACTTGTGGGGTTTAGTTGTAAGCCCCTTTCTTCTTGAAGTGGGATTGTTGCTGTGCCTGTTGTGTCTTCACAACCTAATAGCTCCTCAGACAAAGCTTGAAACCAATTTGCACGAGGGAGTCGCTGTCCTGCCCCTAAGCATAGTTGTTCTACCTCGGGCTGTTCAGCTGTGAGTGCTTATTAATGGGACAAAGTCGGAAGTTGTAAAATTAGGTTTTTTTTCGGCCTCCCGCACTGTAAAATATTATCTTAGGGAAGGCGTAATCTTAATTCTCCCTCCATATGTCCCAGTTGTGTTTCTGGAATTGTGACTCTTTTTTTGCTTACCAGATAGAACGGATATCAGGTCTGAGGTAGGTAGATTAGGTATGGGCATCTGATCTTGTATAGTGGGAGTGATAATTGGGGGAATCTACTCGCCCTTCCCAACTGTGATTCTCCCAGTTCTTCCCCGTTTACTTGTATTAAAACTAAATCCACTCGGTATTCCTTAATGTATATCTATTGTTACTTCTAGGTCTTGTCTCGCTGACTTCTGCATTCAAAACTGCACTCAAAACTTCTACTTTATTTCCTTGAGTCTTGCTTGATGTGGCAGGCAGTTTCCCTTGTTCTTGGTGTCTGGATTTTACCCCCAGTCCAGCTGCTCTTTTTGGGCTCATAGGTCGGAAGTCAGGCGTTCGATGAGCTCCGCGTCTTGCAGCTGGTTGCATGTGTTGACGCTGCCCACTGTGACCCGGAGCCTAATTGCGGCTGCCGCATGCCGATCTCGGCATAATTACGAGGCGGCCAGAGAGCGCAGAGTGCTGTGTAATACTGTCCACACCTCTTGGAGAATAGCTCTGTGCACGCTGTGCAGCTTGAAGTGCGGTCTTTCCATGCAGAAGCAGGTCAAAGTCCTGAGTTTTCCACACCAGCGTTATCCCGGAGAGTCGTTATGCACTCCAGAGAGACAAGATGCTCTTGGCCAAATCGCTAGCTGGACGCCATGTTCCCGGGTAAGAATAAGGACTACATATTTTATAAAACAAAATATGGCCATGGCTCACAAATAGATTATTTCCTGACAGATATAAGACTGGGAAATAAGGTAGAGGGAGTGACCCATCAACCAGAGCACCTCTCAGATCACTCTGCAGTCAAACTAGAGCTCTTACTGGACAGCATTTTAACACCACCAAGATGGACTCTGTATAGGTCCTCGCTAGAGGAGCAAGAGGTAGTAAGTAAGCTGAAGCAGGGTACCACCGAATTTTTTTTAAATAATTAGGAACTCTGCCTCTCTACATGTAATATGGGACGCTTATAAATCTTTTATTAGAGGGAGGCTGATCAGCTAAGCAGCACACAGGAGGAAAGAAAACAACAACAGAGTGAAAGAAATAGAAATGAAAATAGTTGAATTATATGAGGAACTGACCAGCTCTAATGATCCTATTAAAATAATAAATTTACCAAATCAGATCAGAGAAGCTAAGAGTTCCCTTAGCGAACATCTAGAAGAGGTAGTGCAGCAGAAATGGAAAGCTAGCAAACTGTCACATTTCAAATATGGTGAGGGTTGCAGGAAGTTGTTGGCCTGGAAAACAAGGGTAGATAATGCTAGAAATGTAATCAAAGAACTAGTAATGAGTGAAACCAGCGAATAATGTCTAGATGATGTGAACATTGGGAGAGCTTTTGTTCAATTTTTTCAAACTTTATACACTGACGACTCCATGGCCACAGGAAAACAAATTAATAACTGGTTATAAAATGACACCCTACTGAAGCTAGCGCAGGATAAACAGGAGTACCTTAATAAACAGATCAGTTCTGCAAAAGGATATAAAGCTATCAAAGGGTTAAATAAGGGGAAGGCCCCAGGCCCAGATGGTATGCCGAATGAACTATACAAAGCTCTAGTAGACGAACTCACCCGTATTGACCGCCTTATTCAATGTAACATAAATAGATTAACTACCCACCCCAGTAACATGGAACAATGCCACAATAACACTAATCTTAAAGCCAAACAAAACCCCAAAAGATGTGAATCATACAGGCCCATATCTTTACTTAATAATGATTATACAATTTATAAACATATATTAGCTAAAAGATCAGATAAAGTGATGGGAGATCAAGTTAATGCATCCCAAAAAGGTTTCATGAAGAATAGACAACTACACGAGCTAGTTCATGACTTGGTTTGCGCTATAGATGTGACCGTCACCGTAGACAAAGATCTCCCCTTAACCATTATGACAATAGATGCCGCAAAGGCATTTGATAGAGTGTGCTGGCCCTTCTACATGCAGTCATAGAAAAACAGGCTTGGCAATAAATTCCTGAATGCAATAAGAACTATATACAAAAACCCGTTGGCAAGGATTTTAGGTAATGACTCCCTTACATCACAACTGAAAATTGGTAGAGGCACTTGCCAAGGATGCCCTCTATCTCCCCAACTTTTTAATTTATATATCGAACCCCTGGCAAGAAGAATTTGGAGTGAACAGAGGATTTTTGCCCTTTCAATATCAAGACTGGGTCAAAAAAGAGGCCCTTTATGCAGATGACCTGATGATATACACAAGGGACTTAAAGGGTGCTCTTCCCATTATATTAAATATTCTCAAAGACTTTGGAAGAGTCTCAGGTTATCTAACTAACGAAGAGAAAACTGAGATAATGACCTGGAATAGAACTACCGAAACCCTCGGAAAAAAAAAGAAAATCAGGTATCTAGGAGTCCAAGGGGTAAAAAATCTGGATGATAATGCACAAGTAAAGTTTACAAGACTTACGCAGGAAACTAAGAGGCTACTACAGTCATTGTCTCCTCTCCCCCCTATCCATTCTGGGAAGAATCAACTTAATCAAAATGATGATTTAACCAAAGTTTATGTTCATATTCAATGCACTCCCGTTACACTACGAGGCCAGGTGGCTCAGGAAACTACAAGGGGAATTGTGTAGTTTTCTGTGGGCTAATATGGGCATAAGAATTGCCTGGGAAAATTACACACACAAAAAAACAGATGGCGGTATAGCCTACCCGGATTTTTAGTTTTATTGTTGGTCCTTTCAATTGAAGAACTTTAGAGTTTTACTAACTAATAACTATCAACAGGTTTTTCTCTGCTATGGTGCTTTAACAAAAGACCTATCAGATCAAGGAAACTACTTTTTAAATTTGGGTATCCCAAATATTTCAAGAAGGTGCGACTTTGAGTATTAAGAGCAGCTTGTAAGTAATGGATCCAAGTTAGAAGAATTTTAGGAATACCATATCACAGCGAAATGGCCTCGATCTGGGAAATCCCCTGGAACTCCGCTTTGCTTTTTGGTCACCTTATCCACCCCATTAATGGATGTGGGAATAGAAAAATGGGGCCAGATCCAGTGGCGGCTCGCTGAGGGAGTGGCGCGGGGTGGTGGGGTGGGGGAGGGGAAGAGTGGGGGGTAGTGGACTTGGACTTACGACGAACAGAACTCCCTCTGAGTTCTGTCCTTCGTATGTCTGAGTTCACTACCCCCCACCCTGCCCCTCCCCCGCTCCGCACCACCGCCCTGCACCACTCCCTCGGCGAGCCACCACTGGCCAGCTCATTAATAAGGAGATTTTAATCTCATGGGATTGACTAACAACCATTATGAATAATAGGCTCTCTAAACTTAAGTATCTTCAACTAGCAAGCTGGGTACGGGATCAACCTAATATTGGGTCCAAAACAGACTGGGAGGAAGATATAGATGTAGTAGCAAGTCACAAAAGAAAGAGGTGGCTAAGTGGTACTGGATCTTGGTGCAAGAGGAAGATGGCCCCCAAACATTACCAGAGGAAATTTGGAAAGTAGACCTGTCTACTTCAGATCTATTATCTCTCTGGCAAGTATCAATGTCTACACTTTGGTCATTCGTGAGATATGCACCCCTGAGGAGAAAGCATCTGTTCACTCTTTACAGGGTTTACTGGTCTCCAAAGAAGCTATCCAAATTGGGAGAGAAGAAAATCAGGTGCTGTCCGAAATGTGACCTTGAGAAAGCAGACGACATACATTTATTTTGGCAGTGTCCAGGAATCCTACTCTTCTAGCAAGAAGTGGGTAAGATCTTAACAGCTGTAATGAAAAAGGATATAGAGGTAAACCTGACATTGATTATATTTGGGATCTTAGAGGGTGAAGGGTCAAAGGGAAAGTGGAGAAAATTGCAAGACCAATTACTACTCACCTTAATAATAATTGGCGCTGGGAAATCTGTATCAATTGGATATCTAGGACCTTACCATCGTGTTTGGATTGGGTTAACTCAGTAAAGTGCATTGGTAGATTGGATTGTGTAAATGGTTCAAAGAAGAGGGTTAGGATCTGGGAACCGTTCCTATCTTACTTGTCAAATTACATCTCAAATTAAAAAGAGAGCCAACAGCACAAATTGGACAATGAGGCTCCAATGGTCCAAGGATTAAAGACAACCTCATCCAAGGAGATGCTGGGTGTGGTGCCTCCCACAAATCTCAAAAAATTGGTTGAAGGAGGCAGATTTAGGAGGAGTTGATATCCCGCTGGCTGTGGGCATACAAGTCTCGAGCCTGGATACACATCTCCTACCTAACTGTCGCATATGAGGACCAAAAAAAAAATACTACTAATTTGATTCTTTGGAGAATTCTGTGTCGAGGACTGCAAGATTGGAAAAGTGTTTACAGATGTGCAAAAGGTGTCAAAAAATGTTGCGGCACAATTTAAATGTGGAGGAATGGTTAGTAAACGGTGCTATGGGCAAAGATTCTGATTTCATTTATTTTCCAAATAGCGATGAAGTTGTGTACTTAGACAAAAAATTTGATCAGATTGATGGAATGAATCAGTTTGGCCGATGTATTGTAAATCTTTTGCTTGTGAATGATTTATATGTGTGGCAGCAACAGTTTCCAGTGTCTCTAGCATATGCTATAACTATCCATAAATCCCAAGGTTTAAGTCTAGGCAAACTTTTATTAATATTGGAAGTACAGTATTTAAAGAAGGTATGTCGTATGTAGCATTAACCTGAGTTAGAACATTGTCCGGTTTGTTTTTTGTTGAATTTGATGATAAGAAAGTTAGTGCTGATGCAAGCTGTGGAGGAAAGTACAATCAGTTAGGAAGTCTATACGCTTCTCATTTAGGTCAGTACCCTGTTGCTGTGAAATGAGTAAAGTGTCCAAAACAGAAGCTTACATAAGAGTCGAATGATGTTCAAAAAATGAAAGGAAACCAGGACAAGCTAGAAGGCGTTAAGGTGAAAAAAATGGAAAATTAGGGAGATATTGTAGGATACCCGTTGGAAAACAGTTCAGGTGTCAACTGCTATGAAAATGTTGTTCTCAGTGTACTGTTGCATTTACTACATCTTGTAGATCAAATTGAACAAAAACCAGATAAGAGATTATGTTCTGTACTGTATCATTTGCTTCGACGTTTACTCAGTGACAGATCTGTAAAATATTCTGCTTCAGGCATTCGAGACCTTTTAGATATATGTAGTGGATCACTAACATTTACTCTGAACAGTAAACAAGATAAACAAGAATTTATACTGGTCATGCTTGGAATTTTAGAATAAGAAGAAGTAGATATTGATTACTTATTTGGACTGAGTTACAACTGGAACCATGGCTGTGTAGATTGCTCATTTACATCCACCATTCAAATACATTCTGAGCCATTTCTTTACCTAACACTACTAGATTGCAAAACTGTGCCTTTTGATAGATTGATTAAAAATGCAAACCAAAATATGTCCTGCCCAAATTGTAAAGCAGAGGTCATGTCTACATTGCATCAACAAAGAACTTTGAAATACCTTATATTAATGTTACAATGATGCAGAGCAGATGGATCTAAACTGGAAACCAAAATTACAAACTGGACAAATATCAATTTGTGGAAGAACTTATAGTACTATTGGTATTATCTTTCACAAAGGAGTATTAACATCTGGACACTAAACTGTCAATTTAAAGAGTGAAAGTGGACAGACAGAATGCAATGACAGCAACACTACATTGAAACCAAAACTGCCTTTCAAACTACAAAATTCTTACCTCTTGTTTCTTCAACCAAAGTTCTGAAGAGTATTTTTCGCTAAAACTAATATGCAGTGTTTCTTGTATGTGAATCATCAATGTTTTAGTCATCATTCAGCCTTTCTGGGGTTGATGTCTTGAAAACGTTTTCCAAAATTCAACAGTCCTTTTTTCTTCAACAAAGGAGTTAATATAGCATGTGGATACTACACTCTCTAATAAAAGGCTGCAACAGGATGGACACAATGGAATCACAGCATTCTTAAATTGACACTAAAACTAACTTTAAACTATGAAATTGTCGGCTTTTGTTTCTTGAGCTAAACTTCTTTGTACTATTTCTGGATAAAAAAAGTAATGTATTGTATTCATGACTCATCATCGCTATAGACATTATTCGTCCTACTAGAGGTGTTATTTTGAAAAGGATCTAAACAATTCAAGTGTGGTTTACATTTCTTAGTAATTGTGCACCAGATATAATAATAAAGGGAAATGTTTTAAGGTATATTTGTTTATATTACTTTAGTAAGTGTAAGCAAACACTGTTTAACGAATTGCAATGAGTGCAATGCGTAGTGTCACTTATTTACAGAATTGTGCAGTTATGGTTCTTTTTCAAATATCCATGCAATTGTTTTTTCCCCACTCTTGAAGGATGAAGCATCATAGAGTACATTGTTTATGGTGTAAATGTATGAAACTGAGAACAGTAAAAAGGGAAAATTTTATGTTTTACTATTTTGTGATGTACTGGTACAGCATGAGCAATGTGTACTGGTATGTTTCTCGAATTTTATGAATCAAATACCGACTTATATTTCTATGTTTTTTTTTTACAACAGGTTTAAGAGTAATACATGTTCAGATTTATCAAGATACATCTATTTCCTCAGAACTATTTCTTTAACATACTCGCGAAGAAGCTCTTTAGGTATAAGGAGCACTTGATATCCTTTCCCACCATTTTTTTTAGCAAGAGGAGATGATAGAAAACGCTCCTGGAATTGATTATTGCTTTCTTGAGCTTTGGCAACTGATCCTAATTTATACATACATTTACTCATACATCCATTCACCTATCCATACAGCCTCTTATTCACCCATATAGCAACTCATGCAGCTACTCACTCACCCATACAGTCACTTACATACCCACTCACTCACTCATATAGCCATTCACACAATCACTCACTGATCTTTTGAATTATTCACATATTCACTCACTCACTCAGCCACTCACATACCCTCTCACTCACCTATACACTCACTCATGCACCATGTCACTCACTCATACAACTACTCATATACCAACTCACTCACCCATACAGCCACTCAATACCTACTCACTCACCCATACAGACACATATACATCCTCTCACTCACCCATATAGCCAGTCATGCAGCCACTCACTCACCCCTATAGCCACTCATACACCCACTCACTCATCCATACAGCCACTCAACAACCACTCACTCAACCATACAGGTACTCATGCACCCTCTCACTCATCCATATAGCCACTCGCACAGTCACTCACTCACCCATATCACCACTCATATACACTCTCCCACACCCATACAGCCACTCAAATACCCACTTTTTACCCATACTGCCATATATCTACCCTCTCACTCACCCATATAGCTACTCATATAGCCTTTCACTCACTCATACAGTCACACACATACTCACTCACTCATACAGGCACTCACACACCCATTGAGTTACTCAAAAGCTCATTCATTTACCAATGCAGCCACTCATCCACCCTCTCACTTATCTATATAGCTGCTCATACAACCTCTTACTAACTCATGCAGCCACTGACATACCTTCTCACTCACTCATATAGGCACTCATGCACCCACTCTGCATCCATACACCCACACATGTACCCATATATTCACTCATGCACCCTGTCACTCACTCATACAACCACTAACACACCCACTTACTCACCCATATAGCCACTCAACACCAATTCACTCACCCATACAGGCACTCATGCACCCTTTCACTCACTCACATAGCAGTTTTTCATCCACTCACTCTTACATACAGCCACTCATTCACCCACAGTTACTCACACACTCACTTATTCACCCATGCATCCAGTGATGCACCATCTCACTCTATATAGCTACTCATGTACCCGCTCACTCATCTATATACCCATTAATGCACCCTGTCACTTACACATACAACCACTCACACACCCACTCACTTACTCTACAATCACTCAATATCCACTCACCCATACAGGCACTCATATACCCTATCACTCACCCATATAGCAGTCACACACTACTCACTGACATATACGGCTACCCCCACAGCTACTCACTCACCCATAGTTACTCACTTACTCACCCATGCAACCAGTCATGTACCCTGTCACTTACTCATACAACCACTCACAAACCCACCCACTCACTGAGCACCCATTTACTCACTCATATAGGCACTCATGCACCCTCTCACTCACACACATAGCCAGCCATGCAGTCACTCACTAACTCATACAGGCATTCATATACCCTGTCACACACCCATACAGCCACTCACACAGCCACTCATTTACCCATATAGCCACTCATCTACCCTCTCTCTCACCCATATAGCCACTCATTAAGCCTATCACTCACTCATACAGTCAATCACACACCCACTCAGTCACTCATACAGCCACTCATTTAGCTACTTTCTCACCCATTGAGTTACTCACACATCCTCACACTCACTCATATAGGTACTCTGAATCCATACACACACTCATGCATCCTATCACTCGCTCACACAACCACTCACATACCCACTCACTCACCCATGTACCTACTAAAACCCACTCCCTCATCCATATAGGCACTCATGCACTCTCTCACTCACCCATATAGCAGTCATGTAGCCATTCACTCACATATATAGCCACTCACACAGCCACTCACACACCTATAGAGTTACTCACACACACACTCACTCACTCATCCATGCAGCCAGTCATGCTCCCTCTCACATACCTATATAGTTACTCATATACCCACTCACTCACCCATACACCCATACATGCAACTACTCACATACCCCCTCACTCACCTATACAGCCACTCAATACCTACTCACTCATCCATACATGCACTCATGCACTCTCTCACTCGCACATATAGCCAGTAATACAGTCACTCACTCACCCATACAGGCATTCATACACCCTTTCATACACCCATACAGCTACTCACACAACTACTCATTCACCCATACAGCCACTCACATGCCCTCCCAATCACCCAAAGAGCCACTCATACAGCCTCTCACTCATGTAGTCACTCATGCACCCACTCACTTACTCACATATCCATTCACAGAGCCACTTACTCACCCATTGTGTTACTCACAGATTCACTTACTGACTAATGCAGCCACTCAATGCACCCTCTCACTCACTCATATAGGCACTCATGCACCCCCTCTTTATCCATACACCCACTCATGTGCCCTGCCGCTTGCTCATACAACCCTTCACACACCCACTCACTCACCCATACAAACACTCAACACCTACTCATTCACCTATACAGGTACTCATGTACCCTCCCACTCACCCATATAGCAGTCACACAGCCACTCACACAGCCACTCACTTACCTATAGAGTTATCCAATCAGTCAGCCATGGAGCCAGTCATGTACCCTCTCACCCCTACATAGCTACTCATGCACCCCCTCACTCACCCATACAGCCACTCACACCCACTCAGTCGCACATGGTTAATTACATACCCAGTCAATTACCTATAAACTAAGTCACACATCAAAACAGAGAACAATATGTTTTCACACTGTTACAGACAAACATATAACATCTAATTCTTTTTCTTGAATCAGAATAGGTGGTTCCACCAAAAACCGTTTTAATTTATTTTTAACTTTTAAAAATTGTTTTTGCATTATTTAACCATTTTGGTGTTTTTTTTTAATTTCTTGAAAAAAGTTTGAAACTCAGTTCTTTGTAATAAAACCAGAAAACTTACACTGGCAACTGGGTAAAAAACCTAACACTTATGAGTGTTTATAATTTGAACAATTGTAGAGATTGATTGCACCCTTATGCACAAAATGACTGTGCATTTTAGGAAATTGTAGGAAACTGGCTCTCTATATAGTGTACTAAATCAAAGTACACTGTGCAAAGAGTCCAGCTGATCCCCTACTGGTATATAAAGGTAAAATTAGATAAGACCACTGCTCTATTTGTGGTAGTATGGGTGAGCTGTTAGGCTTATCAGAGGGCAGTGCTAAGTATTTGTTGTTCTCACAGAGACAATAAATGAGGCCCACAATGAAGAATAAATCCAAGACCAATTTGTAAAAATAATATTGAGTTTTATGTAATTTTTTAGACCAAGAACATTGTTCTAAGGTGAGAACTTTTTAGGTTATGAATTTTCAAAGTTCACAAAAGAAATCACTGTTGTGTGCAATTATGCAAACTAGAATTCAATGGGAGAAAATAGAAAAAAGCGTATAAAATCACACAGTAGGTTCTTGAGGTTCACCTTCTGGATTCAAGTAAGTAGCAAGACCAGGTCCAATGTTCCAGCAGCAGAAGTTCGAGAGTGTCCCGGATTCGGGCGGGAGCAGGGTGCTGATGTGGTTGGAAGCAGGAGCTACAAAGAAGGTGGCCACCATAAAACAGACTGCAAAGGAAGACTCAAAGGAAAGTCCAAGAGGTCCCACTCGACAGAGCAGGCGGCCAGGGCCTCAGGACCATGGGAGCACAGTTGGTTGTTCGTTACCCAGGCTGCACAGGCTGGTTGCAGGGCACATAGGGCAGCCAAGTGTTGTACTTAGAGACGGCCCTTGCGGCCAGGGACAGGCAGAGTGCCAGGGTGATTCTGGAACAGCTGGGCCACTCACAGAGTGGGTCTCGAAGTTCTTCGATGGGTGTCTGAATCCTGCGTTGCTGTAGTCTGGATTAGACTCTTTCTTCTTTGTGTTCGGTGTAGCCTGGGAATTGATACAGCGTGGCTCCGGTAGGTCCTGGTGTCCTCCCACTTGTTGGAGAAACTGATCTAACCCTTCGGAGTGGATGTACCTCTTCTTGCTTGGGTGGTGTATTGGGGTCGCTGGGGAGTAGCAGATTGATGAACCAGACTTTACGGTTCAGTGCCTGCAGGAGAGTAGCTTATCTACTCCAATGGAGCTTCTCGGCAATTTGTCGAAGGCAGGAGTTTATTGGAGGCCTCACAGTTGCAGGACAAGACAGCAGGCCATGATTGTGGAGTCCTGGAAGCAGCCAGCAGGGTTTGGCGCCAATTTTCTACAGCAGGTCTTCGGTTCTTTTCTCTTCTTTCTCTATTGCTCTAATTAGGTCCATCAAATCTAAGTTGCAAGGTCCAGGAATTCCACCTAAATACTAAATTTAGGGGCATTATTGGGGGAGATAAATAGTAGCCAATGAGCTACTAACCTTTATGCTGTCTACACCCTCTAAGTGACCACTTTATGTGGGAAGGGACACTATACAAGCCCTGATAGGTTGTTTTCCTACCATCTCAAGATGGAGAATTTGCAAAAGTAGTGTCCACATCACCTGCCACACCTTAGTGGTAGTGCTGGCTATATGTGGGCACACCTCCTTATCTAACTAATTTTCCCCCTTTCCTCCCACCAAAAGTGGAGCAGGAAAGGGGGGTTGGCATCCTAAACCAGCTGGAGATGCCTGGGTTGATTTCAAAGGTGGCTTCGACTTTCAAGCTTCCCGCCTCGGAAGGCCATCCTGTTCTGGGGGAGGTGTGGAGCACCTCTGCCCAGAGTAAGTTTTGTTCATGGCCTCTGAGAGCGTAGGCCTTCACCCCATGAGATCAGAAACATGTCTGGTGTTGGCAGGCTGGCTAAGACTAGTCTGAGATCACACCAGTGCTTGATAGGTTTTCAGGGGACCCTCTAAAGGGTCTCCTGTGTGCATTTATTATTAAATCCAACACTAGCATCAGTGAGGATTTATTAAGATGAGATGTTTGGTACCAAACATCTTAGGGTACAGGGAAGCCATCATGGAGCTTGGAACTTGTAATGATTATTCAGCCCTTGTACTCTCTATGGCTTCTCTGTGCACTTACAATATCCAAGAATGGATTGTAATATTATAGGATCATATCTGCTCATGCAGATATGTCCACACATGGGATTAAATTCATACTGCCTTAGGGCTGTAAGGTCTGCAGTAGGGGTGACTTACCTACACCTCATGTAGTGTCCATGGGCATGGCACATAGGGATGTGTGCCATGTCATTTCCAGCTTCTCTGTGCCAAGACACGCAGCCTGCAGCAGCAGTTTGCATGGTCTTGGTGAGGGGTCTCTGGGGTGGCACAGGTTGTGCTGCAGCCCCAGTGGACCCTCTTCAGTCTTAATGCCCTATGTACCAGGCGTATCACTTACTAGAGACTTATAGGGGTTGCTTAAGTTGTGCCAATTGTGGTACAGTTTTAGGGCAAGAACACTGGTACTGGGAAACTGGTTAGCCGGGACCCAGTACATCTCAGTCAAAGTTTCTTCAGAAACCAGGCAAAAAGTGGGGGGGGGTACTGCAACAAGAACCCAGTTCCTAACAATTCCTAGGAGTATCCAAATTCACAAATCACTTGGAAGCTGCTCCCATTTAGCCCTGTCCCATCCATCTTAGTAGTATGCAAAGGGCTTCCCACCATTTACCAGGAAGATGGGTTGCTTACTTAAAGGGCCTCCAGTGCTCTTCCCATTGATATTGGTGACATGTTGTGAAGCTGAGCAATATGAGGAACTCTCCACCAAATAAAGATGCACTTTTTTCATATAGTTAAGAAAGAAGACACTTGTTTGGTGGAGATTTAACTCTTTGTACTCTCGTTGACTTATCTATAAGAAGATTCAGGTTATCACAAATTTCTGGATACAGATGCATGACGAACAATCATATTACATCACACCCAGTCGCACAGCCACTCATACATTACCTCTGAGACTTTATCAGACACTCTCATATGCACACATAGGCCCATTCATACTTTTAGTGACATCACTGATAACATCGTTGATGACATCTCCAGTAACATCACTGATGACATCATCCATAGAACCATTCATACATCAACTCAAACACATACACAACCACTCATACATCCTCTCACACACCCCTACAGCCACTCACCTCACTCATCCATAGAGCCACTCATACACCCATTCACTCACCAATACAGCCACTCACACAGCCACTCACCTCACTTACCCATACTGTCACTCACACAGCCTCTCACTCACCCATACAGCTACTCACACATCCACTTATTCATCTATACAGCCACTCATACCCCCACTCACTAATTCATACAGCCTCTCAACAGAGCCACTCACTCACCCATACAACCACTGACGCACACACTCACACACCTACACAAACACTTATACATCCATTCGAACAACCATACAAGCACTCACATATCAACCCACTCACCCATACCACTACTCACAGACACTCACTCTCCAATACAGCTACTCACACTGACTCAGTTAACCAAACACCCACTCAAACAGCTACTCACTCACCCATATAGCCACTTACATACCCAGTCACTCACCCATATAGCCATTCACACAGCTACTCAGTCACCCATACAGCCACTCACACACCCAGAGTGGGTCTGTGAGTGAGTACATGAGTCTCTCAGTGGGCCTGAGAATGAGGGCATGAGTCTGTAAGTGGATCTGTGAGTGAAAGTGTGAGTCTCTGAGGGGGTCTGTGAGTGGGTGTTTGGGTCTCTGAGTAGGTTTGTGAGTGGGTGTGTGAGTATATGAGTTCTGTCCGTTTTGCCCTCTTCTGCTATTTTGCCTTTTATGCTAGTTTTTATGCCCTCTGTTTTAGCTTTCTGGCTCTTTTTTCTGCCTGATTTACCTTCCCAACTCATTTTTCTGCCCTCTGTTTTGCCCTCTTCAGCTTTGTTTTGCCTTTCCTGCTCATTTTTCTGCCCTCTGTTTTGCCGTTTCTGCGTTTTTTTCTGTCTTCTGTTTTGCCCTTTCTGCTCTCTGCCCTCCCTTTTGCCTTTTCTGCTTGTTTTTCTGCCCTCTGCACATGGAAGGGGGCTGTGTAACCCCCTCCCCAGATTGATTTCAGCCCCAGGGTCTCCATCCCCTGGGGCCAAGCCATTATTTAATGAGGGAGGTAGGCCACACAGCCCCCCTCCCAAGCCGATTTCGGCCCTGGGGACTGCATCTCCGGGGGCCCAGCCTTAATTTATATCTATTCAAAAGGGGAGGGGTCCACAAGGTGCCCCTCCCAGGCTTAAATTTGGCCCTGGGGACCCCATCCCCCAGGGCTGACCTTAATTTATATATATTCAAAAATGGGAGAGGGGGCACACAGTCCCCCTTCCCCAGGCTGATTTTAGCCCTGGGGACCCCATCCCCATTGGCCCGGCCATATTTCCCTGGGTGCCCTGGAGCCTACCCAGGGCACCCAGTATGCAGTGGGACCACAGGGGGAGGTTAAGGCCCCTTCAGTCCCCATCGGTTCCCCACCTTCTGTGAGAGCCGGCATTGCTATTATAAACAGGGAGGAGCTGGAAATACAGCTCCCTGTGTGCAAGAGAAATCTCTTTCCCTGGCTGCATGTTTGCTTGCAGGAAAAGAGATGAAACCTCTACTTCGAGTGGGCAGGAGCACTTTGAGAGCTCCCGTTTCCTGAAACTGAAGTGTTTGCTTTGCTTGGTGGGAGCTGTCAGCTCCTTCAAGCAAAAGCAAACAGTTATGTCTCGTGGGTGGGGACCCCGGGACATAGCAGGAGGGGTGGCGGTCTCTGGGCCATTAATGGCTCTAGGAAGGGGGTCATGTAGCTCCCTCCTTTACTTTTCAGGGCTGGCCCTGGGGAGGTGGTGATCCCCAGGGCCATATGTAGCCTGGGAAGGGGGTCGCGCAGCCCCTTTCCCAGTGTATTCAATGTTTTTTGTCTTGGGAGGTGGTAGTCACCGGGGCTTGTAGAGCCTCAGGAGGGGGGCCCATGCACCACCTCCTTTTTTTATCAATAAAGCCCTGGCGATGAGGTGGTCCCTGGGGCTCAATGAGCCTTAGGAGGTGGGCCCTTTGCACCCCCTCCTTTAAAAAACCTGGGGGCTCATTTCAAAACAAGAGCAGGAGCCCGTGCTCGTTTAAAAAAAAAAAAATCTTCAGAGTCATAGATCTACTGTGAATTTAAGTTAACTTTTTAAAAAAAATGCTTTTATGCCCTGGCTGGGTCCCTTTGGGACCTCAACACCAGAGCTATGGGTCAGGATATTCCTACCCTGCACCCTTTTTTTTTTTTTACATTTTTCCAGGGACACATTTGAAGCTGAGTCCCAAGATGGATGCCAACACTTCCTGGTTAAAGTGTTGGCAGGCAATTATATCTCAGAATGAGATCGGGAGGGTTTGCGGAGCCTTCGTGTCCCTAGATTTACACATTGATTTTTCTTTATTATCTCCCAAACTACTGAACGGATTTACACCAAATGAAGAAAAGGGTTCTCTCTAGACAAAGAGCTACATTTCTGCCAAATTTGGTCTATTTCCATCCAGCGGTTTGGATTGTAGGCATGTCTAAATTCTCTATGGAAGTGAACAATGGAAAAACACTTTTTTGACCCCTCCCTTTTTCTTGGCTCATGCTTGACAAATACCCCAAAAATTACCATGCATAACAAAAATCACTGGCGCACATTTTTGGGAAAAGTTTGTGAAAATTCATCAAATGGCTCGTGTAGGAAAGTAGGATCTGCTTCTATAGTTGCCCCCACTTTTTGCTTGATGTAATGCTGTTTCTGACTAGTCTTACTGGGATCCTGCTAATCAGGACCCCAGTCTCTCTGCTCTCTCCCCTAAATTGTTATGGTAAGCACTTAGGTACATCCCAGATTGGATACTCGGGTACCCTTATCATGCCCTAGTAAATGGTACTTAGGTACCCAGGGCATAAGTACCCCAGAGGTCCCCCATAGGCTGAAGCATGTATTATGCCACCTATGGGAGACTATTCAAACTATCCCTACAGGCCTGCCATTGCAGCCTGTGTAAGCTGGTGCTGGCACCACTTGCGAAAGATATAGGTTTCCCTATATCTAAGGTCACAGCTCTTAAAACCTATAAGTCACCCCTACAGCAGGCCTTTTTAACACTGAGGGCAGAGTGCTTGGTTTAAGTGCAAGGGTGCCCCTGCATGAGCAGGACATCCCTACAGCCTTTGGAGTCCATTTTCACAGGTTGTAAGTGAGACAGCCATAATAACATATGGGGGGCACCGCGTCATTACGCAATGACCATCTCGAAACTGGCTGTAACGAACCCTGTTGTGTTTGATATCAAACATGTTGGAATCATACCCCCACACATTAAACTGTGTGGGAGGTATGATTCCAAGCACTATAAAGGCCCTCTGTTAGGTCCTCAGTGCTCCGGGTACCAGTCTTCTAGACCCGGACAGCACAATATGGCTGCTGCTGATCAGAGACATGATTCTGCCCTCCTGCTGCTGAGACAAGCTCGAGCAGAAGTCGGCAGACCAATAGGCCTCCTGTCACAGGGAGGTGTGACCACCTCCCAGACAGGGTTTAGTGTATTGGGGCAGGGTGGGAGAGCTTGCCAGCACCACATAGTCTGCGTGCAGAGCCCATTTGGTGCCCCCCATGCATAGTCCAGCTCAAACCAGTTCAGGGAGACTTTGGCTCCCTCGCTGGCACAAAACTGGACAAAGGACAGGGGAGTATCCTCCCCCTTGTCCAGCCCCTCCATAGGGAGGGACCCCTGTATCGTCCCAACCCTTTCCTTAGAGTACTTAAGGGCTTGCCTGAGGGTGGGTCCCAAGATTCGTCATGATACAATTCAGACACCACTTCACCATCGACCGTCTAGGCACTCTGGACTTCGCTGGACTTCGCTCTGGCATCAAGGATGCAACCGGGAAGACTCCTGCTGCTCCTGATCTCTCCACCCTGCTTGTCTGCTGCAACATCCATGCCTGTGCTCCATACAGGAACCCGTCCAGGGTGGACACCCAAGACACCTGAAGGAATCTCCCTTGAAGTGAAGGAGTCACTTCCCTGCATCTGCAGGCACCGCAACTAAGATGACCGGTCTGCTGATCCTGGGCTGCTATGGACTCTGGAAGGCTAAGCAACACAGGTCATGGTTCTTCATATCCTTCGAGGCCTGCCCTGTCCTCTCACCAAGTTTGAGGCCAGTATCCCTCATCAGAGCTGCAGGAACCGAACCCCTGTGCACCCCATTGACTTGCAGTTGCAAAGGCTTGTTGGCTTCCTTCCACTAAGATCTCCGGGCTTCAAGTATCCCCAACCTCAAGCATCTCCAGCAACCAAGATATTTGTCCTCACCACATCGCTTGCACTGTGGGCCTGCATCTTTGGTGAGCTGGTCGAGGTCCTCTGTGACTCCAGTACCTCCAGCCTGTGGGTCCTCTTGAGTGTCACTTTTGAATTCCTTTGGGATCCCCTGATTGCTCGGTGCCTTCCCTGACTCCCCTGCTTGTGGTGAGTCTCCTGGACCTTGCTGGTCCCAACATTGCACCTTCTTCTACTTCCACATTGTTTGCAGTTGCCAAGGCTTGTTGGTGCTCCTGCCAGATACCGACCCCTCAACTCTCGACATCCAATGTGGGACAGCTCATGTATGGCTCCTGGTCTTCCACAGCGAGGCCTGGTCCACACAGCTGCAGTTCCAAGGTCAGTGTCAACTCTTTTACAGCACCCAACATCGGTGGGCATTCATCTTCCGTGCCTCCAGGTCACTTCCTAGTGGTATAGACTCTGTCCCCTCTGCTATCAGGTACTTCTTGACTTGAATCCACCTTTGAGTTCCACCGGACACTTTCACCATCTCCAGCAGCGGCACTTTCCTGAAGTCCTCCATTGGGTCCAACGGCAGATTAAGACACCACTTCACACCTATGCACCCGGCTCCCCTGGGGTAGGTATCTGGGTTCCTAAGGTATCCACTGATGGGGTGGCTTTCCAAACTTCTGTCTTCCAAGGGGTTTCTTCAGGGTCCACGGTGAAGGGTCCTTCTTCTTTAAAATTGCAACCGCGACTTACACGTTGATTTGTACGGAAAACGCAGTTGTGTTCCTACACTGCACACAACCTCCATGGGGCCCCTAGATACTCACCTAGGGTGGTTCCTTGGGTCCCCGGGGCACTTCTACGTCCTCTGACTCGAGTTGTGGTTCGCATACCACTATTTTAGTATATGGTTTGGTCCCCCCTGGTGACCACTGTGTATTCTGTGCTACTTACCTGTTTCTATTGTAAAGTATTGTGTGCATTGTGTATATCTCCGGCTAGGAGAAATCTGTATGTGTTAGTGAGTGTCTATAAAAAATACCTATTTTTATAAATATACTGTGTGGTTCTTTTTCACTTAATTTATACTTATAAGATTATGTTCTGGTAAAACAAGCTGCTTTGCACTCCTTCTGGACTAAGCCTGAAGGCTGCTCTCCACATCTACCACTTAGAGAGCTTTCTACGGTTGTCTAAGAACACTAAAATCACCATAAGGGTTGTCTGGATTAGTGCAAGGTGTCCACTTGCATAAGTGTACAACATATACTGAGCCAGCCTCTCACAGCGCTAAAGACATAGGCAAGTCAAAAAATGCCTTTCCTATGGAAACATGGTCCTAACTATAACTACGTACTGGTGACCTATATATATTCATAGCCTGACAGCCTTTACAAGGCTTGTAAAACCGAAACGCGTAGAGGTTGGTCTACGATATGCGATAATTACATTCTCCAATAAATTTGCCATACCAGGGAGTGCCGTCTCTGAAATATTTTCTTGGAGAAGTTTCGTAATACTTAGCGTCCGGCCGCAGACGCCTACATGCACCCGCGGCGGTTTGGATGCACACCGCACACGCCTTCGGTATTCTGCATATATATATATATATATATATATATATATATATATATATATTCACTGAAAAAACCATAGGTTTCAGATATGTTATAGTTACAAATTAGCATTTAAAAACCTTTGAAATTCACTGAAAAAACCATAGGTTTTAGGGACAGTTATAGTTAGTTGGACATTTCACTCGTACAAAACCCGTGAAATTCCCCGTTATAGTTAGTTCAGCTAACTATAACTCGCGCCTCCGCAATGCACTGCTGATGACGTCACATATTACATCACTCATGACATGGTCAGTGACATCACTGATGACATCACTGATGACATCTCAAATGACATCACTGATGACATCATCCAGTGACTGTGTGTTTCTGTAAAGTTTAAATATTTTTAATATATATAGGAAAAGACGTATTGAAGAATGAGTGGGTGTGTAAGTGTCTGTATGGATGATTTAGTAGGTGCGTGACTGACTCTATAAGTGAGTGATTTAACGTATCTTACTGAATGCATGGGTTAGTGACTAAACTGGGTGAATGTCTGTATCCGTCTGTCTGTTGCTGTGTAAGTGGCTGCATGGGTTTGTGAATAGCTACATGAGTGTCTATATGAGTTATTGATTGGTTGTCTGAGTATCTGTATGGGTGCCTGAGTGTTTGTGTGGGTGGGGTGTGTGCGACTCTGTGCATAGATGTGTGAGTGGGTGATTCACTGGGTGGATGGTTTCAAGAGTGCATCTGTGATAGACTGTATGGGTGGGTAAGTGTGTGTAAGAGTGTGTTAGTGAGTGAATGTATGTCCCAGTGGTACATGTGTGAGTAACTACATATGTGAAAGCCAGTATATATGTGTGTTGGAGTATATAAATAGCTATAAGCGAGAGTGAGTGATTGTGATAGTGGCTGTATGGATGAGTGTGTGCTTGTATCAGTGATTGTATAAGAGCGTAACAATGTGCTAGTATTTGTATGATTAAGTGAGCTGGTGTTTGTATAACTGTATAGGTGAGTAAATGGCAGTGTGTTTAATTATTTGCATGACTGACTAGGTGTGTGAGTACCTCTATGGATGAGTGGCGGTGTTTAAGTGTCTATATAGGAGTAAGAGTGCATATGATAGTCCTGTACTGAGTGACCATAAGTATGAGTGACTGTACGGGTGAGTGAGTGGATGTGTGTGTGTAGACCTAAGAATCAGTGAGTGGGTATGTAGTGATTGGTGTTGGTGTCTATAGTTTTGCGAATGGCAGTCTGTAATTTAGATTGGGTGTATCAAAGGTTATATTAGGGTGTGAGGAGCTGCATCAGATTATCACGTGGATGATGTCATCAGTGATGTCATTTGAGATGTCATCAGTGATGTCATTTGAGATGTCATCAGTGATGTCATCAGTGATGTCACTGACCATGTCATGAGTGATGTAATATGTGACGTCATCAGCAGTGCATTGCGGGCGCGAGTTATAGTTAGCTGAACTAACTATAACGGGGAATTTCACGGGTTTTGTCACGAGTGAAATGTCCAACTAACTATAACTGTCCCTAAAACCTATGGTTTTTTCAGTGAATTTCAAAGGTTTTTTAAATGCTAATTTGTAACTATAACATATCTGAAACCTATGGTTTTTTCAGTGAATTTCAAAGGTTTTTTAAATGCTAATTTGTAACTATAACTGTCCCTAAAACCTATGGTTTTTTCAGTGAATTTCAAAGGTTTTTTAAATGCTAATTTCTAACTATAACGTGTCTGAAACCTATGGTTTTTTCAGTGAATTTCAAAGGTTTTTTAAATGCTAATTTGTAACTATAACGTGCCTGAAACCTACGTTTTTTTCAGTGAATTTCAAAGGTTTTTTAAATGTATTAATTTTTATATTATTTTTTTTCATACTGATTTACTACATTTTTAGAAACAATTTCTTTTACATATTTTATTTTTTAAATTACATTGTAATTACATTATACATTACATTACAAAAAATACCTTCTCAGAATGAATTACTTTAGTTTAAATACTTAGCACATAGGCAATAGACTTTTAAGTACAGTAGTTACAGTTGTTGCAATGGACAACACATTTTCAAACACAATGCAACATTCAGCTCAATGTGAATTTCTAGTTAAATGCAATTAGTTACTTTATGGATTACTTTTCTAACCACAGGACTGGATCCTAGATTCAGTCCTGGGACATCTCCTGTAAACAGTTGAGTAAAAGCGTTTTGGTTACAGTCGTGATTTTTAAGGAATATTATTGTATTTTAAAAGTTGACACTTAGAAACTTTTCCTCATAGAATCACCAATGTTATCCTATGGAAGGAAATTCACTTAGCAGGTAAAAACTGTTATTGTTACTTTTTCTTACTCAGTGTTGGATCCTGGATCCAGCACTGGTGCATCTCCTGTAAACAGTTGAAAAAATGCGTTTAAGTCAAACAGGCGATTTTTAAGGAATATTTGTAGTTTGTGAAAATCGACACAAACTTTTCTGCTGAAAACCAGACAATGGATTCCTATGGAAGAAAAGATAAGTTACTGGTAAGTACGGTTAAAATTACTTTTCAGGGTCCGTGCTGGGCTAAAAGATGCAGCACTGGGTTCTCTCCTGATAACAGGTGAGTAAATCGGAATTCGTATTTCGGCTGATTTTAGAGGAATATTTGTATGTTTCAAAAATCAACACTTAGAAACTTTTTCAGCAAAAAGCAGGCAATGATATCCTATGGAAGGAAATTCAAGTTACTGGTAAGTACGGTTAAAATTACTTTTGAGGATCAGTACTGGGCTGCAAGATGCAGCACTGAGGTCTCTCCTGATAACAGGTGAGTAAATCGGAATTCGTATTTCGGCTGATTTTAGAGGAATATTTTAAAGTTCCAAAACTCCACACTTAGAAGAATTTCCAAGTGAAACCAGTCAATGTTAGCCTATGGAAGGAAATTCAAGTTACTGGTAAGTACGGTTAAAATTACTTTTCAGGACCAGTACTGGGCTGAAAGATGCAGCACTGAGGTCTCTCCTGATAACAGGTGAGTAAATCGAAATTCGTATTTCAGCTGATTTTAGAGGAATATTTGTATGTTTCAAAAATCAACACTTAGAAACTTTTTCAGCAAAAAGCAGGCAATGATATCCTATGGAAGGAAATTCAAGTTACTGGTAAGTACGGTTAAAATTACTTTTGAGGATCAGTACTGGGCTGAAAGATGCAGCACTGAGGTCTCTCCTGATAACAGGTGAGTAAATCGGAATTCGTATTTCGGCTGATTTTAGAGGAATATTTTAAAGTTCCAAAACTCCACACTTAGAAGAATTTCCAAGTGAAACCAGTCAATGTTAGCCTATGGAAGGAAATTCAAGTTACTGGTAAGTACGGTTAAAATTACTTTTCAGGATTAGTACTGGGCTGAAAGATGCAGCACTGAGGTCTCTCCTGATAACAGGTGAGTAAATCAGAATTCGTATTTCGGCTGATTTTAGAGGAATATTTGCACAATGGTGAAGGGAGGGGCGGGGCCTGAAGTGACATCTGTGCAAACGCGCCCTGTGGCGCGTTTTAAGTAGGGGATTAAGTCCCCTTGAATCATGAGGGTTCCTACGGGCCAACTAGCCCACCAGGAACCTCCAGTATGCGCCAGGGGCTGCGTTGCAGAGACATGTACAGAGGCCACACCCCTTTTACACCTCTCTGCAACGCAGCTCTGTGGCGCTTTCTGGATGTACCTGTTGGGCTAGTTGGCCCCCAGGGACCCTCAGGATTGAAGGGGATTTAATTCCCCATCTTAAAACGCGCCACGGGGCCTGTTTGCACACATGTCACCTGAAGCCCCGCCCCTCCCTTCACCACTGTGCAAACGCGCCCCGTGGCGCGTTTTAAGTCGGGGATTAACTCCCTTGAATCCTGAGGGTCCCTGGGGTGCAACTAGCCCACCATATACCTCCAAAAGCGCCACAGAGCTGCGTTGCAGAGAGGTGTAAAAGGGGCGTGGCCTCTGTACACCTCTCTGCAAGGCAGCCCCCTGGCGCATACTGGAGGTTCCTGGTGGGCTAGTTGGCCCCTAGGGACCCCCAGTATTCAAGGGGAATTTGTTCCCCTCTGCAAACGCGCCAGGGGCGCGTTTGCAGAGTGGTGAAGGAAGGGCGGGGCCTGCGGGCCCGATCGTTTTTTTCTTTTTTTTTCCCCCTGAAGGGGGGCTGTGTGGCCCCCCTTCCTTTTTCCTATTTTTAGGCCCTGGGGACCCCATCCCCCAGGGCCTTACTCCCTTTAAATTAAAATTAAAAAAAAAAACGGGAAGGGGGCCGCGTGGCCCCCTTCCCTGGGCCTGTATTGGCCCGGGGACCCCATCCCCCGGGGCATGGCCTCTTTTTTTTATTTGGAGGGGGCTGCGTGGCCCCCCTCCTCAGGCCATTTAAGGCCCCGGGGACCCCATCCCCGGGTCCGGCCTTGCACTTTTTTTTAACTTTTTTTTACCTTTGGGGAGGGGGCTGCGTGGCCCCCTCCGTGGCCACCTATGGCCCCGGGGACCCCATCCCCGGGGCCTGGCCTCTCGTTGGGGACTGTGGGGGGTCCCCAAATCCCCCACAGTCCCGCCGGCTCCCCGTGTCCTACGGGAGCCGGCATTGCTTACACATGGGGAGCAGCTAACATGCTGCTCCCCATGTGGAAAGCAATCAGCTTTGGATATTGGAAGAGAGAGCAGGTTTCCTGCTCTCTCTTCCAATATCCAAAGCAGCTTGCAATGACAGGACGGGAGCCGCGAGGCTCCCGTCCTGTCATTACAAACAGCAGTGTCCCGGGGTAGGCACCCCGGGACACTGCAGGAGCCGGCCCTGGGGGTGGCGGTCCCCAGGGCCACCACAGGCTCCAGGGAGGGGGCCACGCGGCCCCCTCCTCACATTCTGAAAGCCCCGGGGAGGTGGTGGTCCCCGGGGCTTGGGGTCCAAAACGGACCCCCATTGTAATTTTTCTTAGTGCCCCGGGGAGGTGGTGGTCCCGGGGCGTGTGGGGGCTGGAGCCCCCCACACAGGTTAATCAAAAATAAAAAAGAAGCCCCGGGGAGGTGGCGGTCCCGGGGCTGCGGGAGGGCTCAGAGCCCTCCCGCACCATTACACATAAAGCCCCGGGGGTGGTGGTCCCCGGGCTTGGGGGCCCTTAGAGGCCCCCCACACATAAATTAACCCCCCCAGCATGCCCCCGGGACTTGGCCCACCCGAGGCCAATTAACATCGAGCGCGGGAGACCGCGCTTCGATTTTTTTCTGCAGGATTCGCGCACCCTGAGCGCATCCTGCCGATTTAAAAAAAAAAAAAAAAAAAAAAAAAAAATTTTTTTGCCCAGGGGGTCCTTGTGGGACCCCCTGAGCAAACCTAGGGGGTCAGGGTGTTTCTACCCTGCCCCCTTTGTGCGCTTTGTGCACTTGTTTCTGTCCCTCGGTTCTACCGAGGGACAAAATGGCTGCCAACATTTCCTGAATCGGAATGTTGACAGCCAGCTGACAGCCAATTAACATGCAGCTCGTGATCGGGACGGTGCGCGCAGGGTGCGCTGAGGGTACGCGGACCCTACTCGGCCATAGATATCACTATCTTTTTACTTTTGATTTTCTCAGCAACTACTGAACGGATTTACACCATTTAACAAAAAGGGTTCTTTCTGAACCAAGAACTACCTCTTTGCCAAATTTGGTGTAATTCCGTTCAGCAGTTCAGGCTGTAGCCGTGTCTAAAGTTTCCTATGGAAAATTGCATGGGGAAAACGCGTTTTGGGACCCCCCTTTTTCTCGGCCCCGCTTGACGAATCCCCCGAGACTTTCAGGGTAGGAGCGGACCGGAGCGCCCCACAAAGTTTGAAAATTTTGCGAAGATACGTCAACCGGCAAGAGAGTTATTTCAAATAGAATGTCGCGGATTTCCTATGGATAATAGGTTGTAACTATAACTATCTACTGGCGACCGCCAGTAGATAATATATATATATATATATATATATATATATATATATATATATATATACTCTTAAACTCTTATACTCTTAAACTCATACACCCTGTCAATCAACCACTCACACATCTATGCACAGAGTCATACACCCCCCACCCAACCACACACACACTCAGTCTCCTATACAAATACGCAGGCAACTAATCAATAACCCATATAGATATTCATGTAGCTACTGACCAACCGATGCAGCAGCTTACACAACAACAGACAGAGTGATACAGACATTCACACACTTTAGATACTAACCCATGTATTCAGTAAGATACATTTAATCATTCACTTAAACAGTCAGTCACACACCTACTAAATCCTCCATCCAGACACTTATACATCCATTCATTCTTCAATACAGCTTGGTATATATATAATACATATTTAAATTTTAAAGAAAACCACATTCACTGGGTGATGTCATCAGTGAAGTCATTTGAGATGTCATTAGTGATGTCATCAGTGATGTCACCGACCATGTCATGAATGATGTAATATGTGACGTCATCAGCAGTGCATTGCGGGGGCGCGAGTTATAGTTAGCTGAACTAACTATAACGGTGGAATTTCTATGGTTTGGTATGAGTGAAATGTCCAACTAACTATAACGTCCCTGAAACCTATGGTTTTTTTCAGTGAATTTCTAAGGTTTTTTAAATGCTAATTTCTAACTATAACGTGCCTGAAACCTATGGTTTTTTCAGTGAATTTCAAAGGTTTTTTTTAAATGTCAATTTCTAACTATAACGTGCCTGAAACCTATGGTTTTTTCAGTGAATTTCAAAGATTTTTTAAATACTAATTTCTATCTATAACGGCCCTGAAACCTATGGTTTTTCAGTGAATTTCAATGTTTTTTTAATGCTAACTTCTAATTATAATGTTCATTTAACCTATAGTTTTTCCCACACCCAAGAAGGACACAACACCCACTGCCACAACCCTCAGGTCCTCCCCTCGTACCACCCCCTCTCCCTACTGTAATTTTTTTTATTTGTTATTTAAACTATATAATGTCTTCTTGTTTTTAAATATTAAACAACTACATACACTATGAAAGGGAGCCCAGCCCAGAGCCACATCTGAAGACCAACACATGTCATAGACCTACTGATCAAGCAGCTCCGACACCCAAAAACGCCACAACACCCACCACCACCCCCAGGACCCCCCCCCCTCTACCACCGAGGCAGCGCAGAACAAGACAGCGAACTTTCTGAAAATGGCATGGCCCCTCAGCCACACAGTAGCTGAATATTGGGACAGGTGTGAACAAACTATATGTGAAGGAAGCAATTCACCCATGTTTAACAATGCACACAATGCAAAGTGTTGCGGTGATGTGCTGGACACATCTCAGTATGCAGAACACACACCTCTCCATGTGCACAAATACTACTGGTGCTTGTAGTGTTGTTGACAGTGGACCCAACCATATTACGTCAAACACTAGGGAAGATCTCAGTCATGTAGCTGTGTCCCCCCCCCCCTGTAAGCATAAGCGTAACCAGAGTGGGCTGGTCCGACGTACGCCACTTCAGCGTAGGAGTGTGAATAAATAGTCCGGAGCTCTGGGCGTGGTTCACTTGTGGGAACGCCAAAGCGTCTGCCAGGGCGGTGCCCCTCACCCTGCCACGAGGCCGCCGACGTGACCGCCATCCTCCTCAGCCGATCGCTGGCTTCTGCCACACAGGCCCCCAGCGGCACAGCACCACGGACTTATGTCTGTACAAACTACTGCCTTCGACATACACTGCGGACAGCAAGGCTCACAATTCAGATCGAGTCGCAATTGCAGATGACGCAGTCCAGTAGGCAAGAGACATTGCTCAAGTCAACAACACGTGGCTGTGGGCCCTTCCTGACCGCTGCCTCCGGCCTACACTGCGGTGAGTAGGGCTCACAATTCAGATGTAGTCGAGATTGCAGATGACGCAGTCCAGTAGGCAACAGACATTGCTCAAGTCAACAACACGTGCCTGTGGGCCCTTCCTCACCGCTGCCTCCTGCCTCCACTGCGGTGAGTAGGGCTCACAATTCAGAGCAACTCGCGATTGCAGATGACGCAGTCCAGTAGGCAACAGACATTGCTACCAGTGCGGCCAGCCCGGACCACGCATCATTGCTGACTGCGCACACGCTAAGTGCTTCAAGTACCACTAACTCTGTGCAGCTCAAGTCAACACCACGTGGCTGTGGGCCCTTGATGACCGCTGCCTCCGGCCGACAATGAGGTTAGCAGGGCTAACAATTCAAGATTAGTGCCGATGCAAATTGTGTAAGAGAGTATAATCGGTTAAGAAGACTGTATGCTCCCAATCTGTGCAGCTCAAGTCAACGTCATGTGGCTGTGGGCCTTTGCTGACCGCTACCTCCGGCCTACACTGTGGAAGACCGGCAACACGTGGTGCCACTAACCCTGTTCAACACAAGCCGGCGACACGTGGTGCCATTAACCCTGTTCAACACAAGCTGCGACACGTGGTGCCACTAACCCTGTTCAACACAAGCCGATCCCACATGTGGAACTGTGTCCTGAGTCCTGAATGGTGCTGACCCCAAGTCCGTGGCAGCGACCACAGCACCAGACTCCCTTCGATCAGTGAGGCATATTTCCATATGCAAGGCCGGCAACATGTGGTGCCACTAACCCTGTTCAACACAAGCCGCGACACGTGGTGCCACTAACCCTGTTCAACACAAGCCGGCGACACGTGGTGCCACTAACCCTGTTCAACACAAGCCGATCCCACATGTGGAACTGTGTCCTGAGTCCTGAATGGCAGTGACCCCAAGTCCGTGGCAGCGACCACAGCACCAGACTCCCTTCGATCAGTGAGGCATATTTCCATATGCAAGGCCGGCGACACGTGGTGCCACTAACCCTGTTC
The DNA here is from genome assembly GCA_963921515.1 of Calotriton arnoldi. Classification (NCBI taxonomy): domain Eukaryota; kingdom Metazoa; phylum Chordata; class Amphibia; order Caudata; family Salamandridae; genus Calotriton; species Calotriton arnoldi. Next base: position 2,337,017 of record CAWUFW010001870.1, on the reverse strand, counting down.
AACACAAGCCGATCCCACATGTGGAACTGTGTCCTGACTCCTGAATTGCAGTGCCCCAACTTCGTGGCGGCGACCACAGCACCAGACTCCCTTTGATTAGTGAGGCGTATTTGCATATGGAAGGCCGGCGACACGTGGTGCCACTGAACCTGAACTACACAGGCCGGTGGGGCCACCAACCTATGCACGTGGCTGTGGGCCCTTGCTCACCACTACCTCTGGCCTACACTGCGGTCAGCAGGGCTCACAATTCAGATACAGTTGCGATTGCAGATGACGTAGTCCAGTAGGCAAGAGACATTGCTCCCAGTGCGGCCCGTCCGCACCAAGCAGCATCACAGGCTCATACATTCTCAATGCTTCTGGTGCCACTAACTGTGCACCTCAACTCAACGCCACGTAGCTATGGGCCCTTGTTGACCGCTACCTCTGGCCTAAACTGCGGTCATCAGGGCTCACAATTAAAATTAAGTCTTGATTCATTAATTACAGAGTCCAGTAGGCAAGTAACTATCACAGGCCTAAAACCTACATAATATCCTTTTAGTATCCTTGCTTCAAGAACTTTTTTTATATCAGTTATAGCTTTAGTACAATCACCAAATTCATCTTCAAGTGCAAACGAACACTCATTAGCAGTCTACACTGCGGGCAGCAGAGCTCGCAATTCGAATTTTGAACACGTGGTGCCACTAACCCTGTTCAACACAAGCCGCGACACGTGGTTCCACTAACCCTGTTCAACACAAGCCGGCGACACGTGGTGCCACTAACACTGTTCAACACAAGCCGATCCCACATGTGGAACTGTGTCCTGAGTCCTGAATAGCAGTGACCCCAAGTCCGTGGCAGCGACCACAGCACCAGACTCCCTTCGATCAGTTAGGCATATTTCCATATGCAAGGCCGGCGACACGTGGTGCCACTAACCCTGTACAACACAAGGTGCGACACGTGGTGCCACTAACCCTGTTCAATACAAGCCGATCCCACATGTGGAACTGTGTCCTGAGTCCTGAATGGCAGTGACCCCAACTTCGTGGCAGCGACCACAGCACCAGACTCCCTTCAGTTTTATTTGTTGTTGTTTTGTTTACATAAAATGTTTTATATGTAAATCCATACATGACTAAGATTCTTGTTTGTCCAACCGCACAGGGACAATTCCGGGCCCAAGAATGTTGTTGGGGGTATGTTGATAATGTGGGAAGAGGGTGCGTTACCTGCTGATGTGGGGAGAGGCAGCGTGAAAGGGGTATCTCTCACAGAAAGAACTCCGGTATCTTTTCAGAAATGCCTCGGACAGATGCAAGCTGACGGACTGAATCACAAAATGGCTTTTCAATGCTTATGTGGTGTGACTTATGAACAGTTCACACCCAGGCTCGCAGAGGGACAACTGCGGCCCGTCTGCTCGACTCACAGTACTACGAGCCGTCCGCTCCCAAAGGAACAGCAGCGTAGTAGCTCGCAGAGGTACAGGCATAGCAGAGTACTAGCTCGCAAAGGTAGACAGCTGCGAGCCGACGGACTGGCTTCTAACGGCATAGCTGCGAAGTGGTGATGTTGGGCAGAGGGAGCATGAAAGGGTTATCTCGCACAGACAGAGCTCCGCTATATTAAATTGCCCCCGGGACCTTTCTTTTATATTTTCACTCGATGCGAGAAAGCGCGCTTTCTGGACCAAGACCTTTCTCCCTACCAAATTTGGCGTAATTCCGTTCAGCAGTTTGACCTGTAGCCTTGTCTAAAGTTTCCTATGGAAAATCCATTGAGAAAACATGTTTTCACCCCCCCCACATAGCTACCTGTCGCAGGCGTACTCGCTGTTGGTGTGCAGGTCAGTGGTCTAGTTGTCAACATGTCACCGCTACTCCTTGAGGGCAGGTTTCCACACACACCACAACCATCCGGCACATGCGTCACAGGCCATGTGACCACACAAATATATTGGATCGACAACATCACATCCTTTATTGCCGGTGGTGACTGGATGGCGGACGCTCCACGGGTCTCAATCATAAAGAGTCCATGAAAAGTTGCGCAGAGGGTTAGTGCCACCCGAAGCTGATGTGGCCGTCAGGGCCTTACAACCACGTGGCGCGGACTTGAGTTGCACAGGGTTAGTGCCACCCGAAGGTGATGTGGCCGTCAGGGGCCTACTACCACATGGCGCGGACTTGAGTTGCACAGGGTTAGTGCCACCCGAAGCTGATGTGACCGTCAGGGGCCTACCACCACGTGGCGCGGACTTGAGTTGCACAGGGTTAGTTGCACCCTAAGTTGTATGGCCGTCAGCGGCCTACCACCACGTGGTGCTGACTTGCGTTTCACTGGGTTAGCGGCACCAAAAGCTGATATGGTCTCCGCCATTGATGACTCAGCGACATGTGTGGGATCTGCTGGGCCGCGGAGCGGGTCCACATAATGTGCACCAAGCCATGGTGGCGGGACCGGGCCCTGGAGCTTTCACGGGCATGTGGAGTGCCCACTGGTAGACACTCCGGTGGCAGCAGGTAATTATTTGGTCATGGATGCGCAGGGGCGGCAGTGTCTCTCTCTCTCTCTCTCTCACTTCCCTCTCTTCACTCTCTCTCTCACTCTCTTCCTTCCTTTCCTTCTATCTCTCTCACTCTCTCTCCCTTCTCCCTTTCTCACTCCCTTTCTTTCCTTCCCTCTCTTTTTCTCTCTGACTTTTTTTTCCTTCTCTCTTTCTCTGTGTCTCACTCCTCTGATATGTGCATTACACACGTCCTTATTTTGTGCTTTATTTTCCAGGCTGTGTCGTCGACATTCATGGACCCGACAGGAGTCTTCCGCCTTGTTGTTTTGTGTTAAGTTTGTTAAATTTAGTTTATCAACTATATGTACGTAAACGGAAAAATAAAGTTTGGAAACAAAAAAAAAAGAAAATATTTCAATAAAGTTTTTGGTTGTTACTTAAGTGCTGTGTGACTCTTTCTCGTTCTTATTACTGTTATTTGGTGGTGTCCACCATGGTGTTAAATTTTGGGGCAGTTATCGCGGAAATACTGGTGATGTCTGCAGTTTGCATCAGCTTCTGAATAGTGTGTTAGATTTATCTCAACTTTAGTTGCATTAAAGTGCTGATAATGAGATGCAGAGTAGGCGTTCCCATGCAAAAACACACGAGGTGCACCTTTACGATTTATTCTAAATACTAAAATCCTGTATTGAATTGCACTGTGGTAGTGGGTGCATTTACAGTGTACACACAAAATCAATGAAGAAATCTCATTGTATTTATATTGATTGGGAATAGTGGGTCAGGTGCTGAATCTTGACGGGATACACTGCCCAGTTCATTTATTTTTCTGTACACGAAAAAACCACATCCCAACTTTCACAACGAAAGGCAAAAACTGCGATGCGAAACAAATTCCGGTGATAAGCCGCGTTAGCACCAGGGATTTTACACCTGCTTTCTGCTGGTGTTAAGCAGGACGACTACCTGCAGCATGAAACGGAACACAGCCAAGAGCCACACCGGAACACCCACAGGTGCCATAGAGTCAATGAGCATGATACACGGATACCCATGAGGGCCACAACACTCGTCGCAACAACCCCAGGACCGCCAACGCCCCCCGAACCCGCATCTGAGCAAGTGTGTCCGTGTGGTCATTGTGTTAGCATGATGGGCACGGGCCCTGCAACATCACAGTGTGCTGTCTTCAGCGGACGTTACCATGTCACCTCAGCGTTGGCAGTGAGCCTGGACATGTAGCTACGCACGCAACCTCCTGCATGCACAAGCGACGTGTGCTGGTCCGGCGTACACAGGTCAGCGCAGGGGTGTGCCTATCCGGCAAGGGAACGGGGTGTCTCGGACATGTCCGTGTGCAAGAAGTGCGGTAAGTGTGTTTCTGTGTTCTGGTGTGGCCGCCACAAGGGCCGCACCAGTCGATGTTGTAAAGTGGCATGCACCACCTCCAAACGGCAGTGTCACGGTGTGATTGGAATGCCGCAGGACATGCGCGAATAGGCATTACAATGGAGTGCCGTAGGAGTGCACGGGATACAACAGCACAGCGCACAAAAGTGTGGGGGCTCGTGGGAGGGAGGAGCAGCTGTTTGGCAACGTAACACACAGTGAACCCGCCCATGTGCCACGTGCTGGGCATCTCATCCATGATGACCAGGGTCGCAGACATCCCACAACACCCACGACCGGCCTTTGTAAACATCCTGTATGAATGCAGCTGGAGAGGTTACTGTAGGGATGAAAGGTTCTTTGTCTGAGCTATCTTGCACTAACACATCTGCTGCTCCGAGAAGGAACTTGCAAGTGGCCAGCCCCCCCTGACAGATACGATAATATTTGCAACCGTCTCCCACACTACGCACTGCCCGATTTGAGAACGAGTACACATCCCACACTCAAAAGTCCTTCGTCGTAGTTAGCGTGAGTTAAATGGCCTTCACACGTACTCCCACCACACCCCTGCCCTGCACCCATTGCACACAGACCCGGCTCATTGCACCAAGCTTTGCCATTTCATCCACAAGACTGGCACACGGCAAGCCAGTGCAGCTACTAGAAGAGCCACTGACGCAATGGCAGGGCATCCCGAACACATGGTCGACTCCACTCACGTCCACCTATACCTTGCACGTCTGCTGCATGTCCTGGGTGCACGGATCACTTACCGGCTGAGCTTCCGCATTGCGGACGTCACCTGCGTTCAACCTGTATTGCAATGTCGCACGTGCCTATCCAAGTGCTGCATGGACGTGTGCCTCTCCAACGTGTGCGTAGCTGACATGGATTACGACGGGTGTGTGCACCCCCTGTTGGCCCACGACCAGGAGTGTCATGGTGATGCCCGTTTATGGCATGCATGGATGTTTGGCATGCATGTTGGGAACTGGGCCTGGGAGATTGCACGTGTCGTAGTATGCAGTGAGCAAATTGACCCACTTCCCGATTCTGCTTTGGGGCACATTGGGTACAGTGGTTGGAGTCAGCACATCTGTCCCGGTCAGCTGATGGATTACGTCGACGACATGTCAAATATTGTGGCCGACCATCACTCATTAGAGATAGTGGCTTACGCAGCTGCACTCGCGTTCTTGGACCAGTGACAAAGTACCTGCAACCACAACTCGATATGCCACATTGCACGTGTCCCTCCGCATCATTGCACGTTGTGCATCTGGTCACATGTCCCAAGACGACAGTGGACATGGCTGCATTGGTGTCAACTCATGTCCGAGGCGCGGACAACCAATGCTGCTTGACACTGACGTGTGTTGGTGATGGACTACCCCGAGGTGAACATGGACATTTTCCTACGTTCCTTATTCAGGCATGCTGCTGCATTTGTCTGCATGTCGTGGCACTACTCTTGGCCGTACTGACACGTACTTTTTTTTATAAAGTTTCCACATTTTCACTTGTCTCCAAATGTGTTGTGTCTTCATTTGTATGCCAATGTGTGTGTCACGGACTCTCTGGCTGCCTGCCATATGTGAATTGCTACCCCATCCGGACTGTAGGTTTGTACTTATGCGTTCTCATGTGCCTGTTTCGTACTGACGCTTTTGGACGTTTATCCGCCACAGGCGATTGCATTTGTGTCCTGTGTTAGATTGTTCGAATGTTTGTGTTTGGACAACATTGTGTTGGATGTTGGTGTGCTCTGCTTCCTATGTGTGTGTGCTGCATTCTGTGTGAGATGTCCCTTCATGTGAGGTATTGTTCACCCTTCTCCCTTTCAGGCAGTGTGGTTTTCACTTCTGTGCTTGTTCAGTGGTGTGATGTTGGCGGGTTGTGTGACTTGTGCTCCTTGTTGGTGTGTTTCATTTTAGCCATGGTTTGTCTGTAGTTGTCCTGTACTTAATTGTGCATGTGTGCCATTGTGCCCATCTCCCCCGTCCCCCACTCCCTGCTTGTTCCTCTTCCTGGTGCTGTTGTGTCTGTAATTTTGTTACTCCACACATAAATACATGTAAAGAACAAATTAGAATAGTTCCTTGATTCTTTTAGATTGCAAAACTTCTCTCTATTGGTTATTTTTGAATTTTCCATATAAACAGTTTTTTTAATATTCAAGGACACATAGAAGTCAGAAGTGCAACGTATTCTATCAACACACTTTCTAGAACATTCTACAACACGTGCAGGTTAAAAAATTCATCAATTTTTTTAAACCTAACGATATTTTTTTGCAACATTTTCTCGAACATTTAACGGCACGTGCAGGTTAAAAGTTCACAATTGTTTTAAGTTCAAACATTGCCTTCCAAATGCAAGTAGCAGGTGTGGTTGAGTTGACCAAATTTTATCCTATCATATGTACTCCACGTTTAAACTGCTTTTTCTTAACCAATCACAAAGATGCTTTTCCACAAAACGAATGTGCACCCTACTTTTAAAAAACAATGGGGCATATTAGCAATGCCTGGCGATAATTATCGCAAAGCGCAATTAGCGCTTGGATAATTATCGCCAGGCATCGCCAGTTTCTATCGCGGAGTTAGCGTGCAATCAGCAATGCTAATCTCCAAAGCGATAGAAACCTTGAGAAGCAGTGTGAATATCACCTGAAAACAGGCGATATTCACACTGTTCTCCAGTTCTGCGAGGGGGACTTAGCCATGTAATCCACCTCTCATTGAATTACATAGCTAAGTCAGGGTGGGACCAGGTGTTAGCAAACCAGCGCTAAACGTGTTTAGCGCTGGTTCGCTAATCACCGCCCCTGCCTCGCTGATAGGCGTTAGCGACCTCAGCGACTGTTTCCAGTCGCTGTTAGGTGGGAACGCCTACTTTGCATGCCATTAGCGATAAATATCGCTGGCATGCAAAGCGGCACCCAACCCGGTCGCTATTGCCTACAAGCTGTCGCTAACAGCAGTTAGCGACAGCTTGTTGATAAGGCGATAATATTATCGCCGCTTTAGCGGGAAAAAGTCCCGCTAAAGTGGCGATAATCGCCTTGCTAATATGCCCCAATGCTTTTTATCTCCCAATCAGTTATCGTTTTGAATGATAAAAAAAAGTAGTTCCCCACCTTTAAACATATCTCTTATTCTACGAACGGACTGCATGAGCTACAGACATCTATCCATACTTCCCAGCCATACCTTCAAAATGCTAGTGTGGATCGTAGGACATAGCTATGTTTTCTGGTGCAAGAGGTATGCAGAACAGAGACGTATTGACTTAGACCTAGGTTTACAAAAGGATTAAGGTGGCACCAATTGTTGCCTTTGGTTAAAACATGTTTCCATCTCCAACACCCTGACCTCATGATTGTGCACTGTGGTGGAAACGACCTAGGCACATTGACTGGTGTAGGTTTGGAAATGCGAATGAAAGACACCTTTCGACAATTGATGTTGCTTTTGCCTCAAACTGTCTTTGTATATTCCAATATATGCCAAAGACAGAAGTGGAAATGGTCAAACCAATTTTGTCCTCAGATTGAAAAATCTAGGAAGAATGTCAACAAAGCTGTGTCTGCATACCTCAGAGACCATAGAATGGGGTCGATCTACAACAACAACATACGTTTTGATATGGCTGATATCTACAGAAGTGATGGAGTACACTTTACAGATCAGGGAAATCGAGTTTTTCTGAATAACCTGAAGCTGTGCATCGGCACTTATATGTAGCTCCAACTAATAAACACAAGGGCTCTTTTTAGAGCCGCCTTATATTCCCAATATCGGTTCGCAGAGTGACATCTGCGATCCGGCTAGCACAGGGAGACCTGCAGGCCGTCTGGCAGGCTCGCAGAGGGAGAGCTGCGGCCCGTCGGCTCGGCTCGCACAGGGAGAGCTACGGGCCGTTGGCTCGCAAACGCACACCAGGGTGCTGGCTCGCAGAGGGAGAGCTCGGGTCTAACTCGCAAGGGGACACCAACGGGCCAACGGCCCTGCTAGCAGAGACACACCTATCACCTAACGGACTGGCTCGCACATGTACAGCTAGGGACACGACGGCTCGCAGACGCAGACCTGCGAACTGACGGACTGGTGCTGTTTTATGCTTTAGGGTAGTACAGTGGTGTTGTGTACTGTAGGGGGTTCGTGCTGGAGGTAGCATTTTAGGGTTTAAGGTAGGACAGTGGTGTTTGGGTAGTGTAATAATCGTGCTGGAGGTAGTGTTTTAGAGTTTACGACAATGCAGTAATGTTTGGGTAGTGTAAGGGGTCATGCTGGGAGTACTGTTTTGGGGTTTAGGGTAGTGCAGTGGTGTTTGTGTAGTGTAGGGGGTCATGCTGGGAGTAGTGTTTTAGGGTTTACGACAATGCAGTGGTGTTTGCGTAGTGTAGGGGGTTGTGCTGGGGGTAGTATTTTAGGGTTTAGGGTAATGCAGTGGTGTTTGGGTAGGGGGTCGTGCTGGGGGTAGATTTAGGGTTTAGGGTAGTGCAGTGGTGTTTGGGTAGTATAGGGGATCATGCTGGGGGTAGTGTTTTAGAGTTTACGACAGTGCAGTGGTGTTTGGGTAGTCTTTGGGTAGTGTAGGGGATTGTCCCGACAGACTGACTCACAGAGCTCCGAGCCGACGGACGGCCTTCTAAAGGCATAGCCGCGACCTGGTGATATGAAGAGAGGCAGCGTGAAAGGCATATCTCACACAGACACAGATGCCAGTGTTGCCTCGCAGAGGTAAAATTACGAACCCGATGACTTCTACACGGAGAGATGCGAGCTGACGGAGTAAATCACAAAATGGCTGGCAACACTTCCTGGTTTCAACCATTCACAGCCAATAAGCCGCAAGCTGGTGCTTGTAACCGCTCAGCCAATCACATGTCAGAATTCTCAAATATCGATATCAGTAAAATTTGATATTTCTCAAAAACTACTGAACGGATTTACACCATTTAAACAAAAGCGTGCTTTCTGGACCATCACCTTTCTCCCTGCCAAATATGGCGTAATTCCGTTCAGCAGTTTCACCTGTAGTCGTCTGTAAAGTTTCGTATGGAAATTGCAGGCAGAAAACACGTTTTAGGACCCTCTTTTTTCTCAGCCCCTCCTACACCATTAGAGCTAATCAAAAAAAGAGAAACTTTTTCGATAATTTCATAAAGATTCGTCAAACGACGCCAAACTTACAAGCACATAGAAGGCTCCAGAAGGGGGGCCGCGCAACCCCCTCCGAACATGAGTGAAGCCCCGGGGCTGCGCGGACCCCAGCACACCCCCGCAACCCCTGCGAGCCCCTGCTATTATTTTTTAAGAAATACCCCCGGAACCTAGCCCACCCAAGGGCCTCATTAAAATGAAACGCGAGAACCCGCGACCCCAGCGCAAATTTTTGCCGATTTTTTTATTCATTTTTTTTAATGATTTTTTGGGCCCTGGGGCTCCTTCTGGGACCCCTGAGCAGGCCTAGGGGTCAGGGTTATTCTACCCTGCCCCCTTCTCTTGTTTTATACCTTTGTTTCTCCGTTTTTGGATGACTCGCTTCTACCGAGCCACAAGATGGCTGCCAACACTTCCTGGTTTGGACTACTAGCAGCCAATCACAGTGAAGCTCGCGCTACGCGACTTAGGCTCCGCCCAGATATCGAAACTTTTATTTTTCTAATTTCTCAGCAACTACTGAACGGATTTGCACCATTTTTAAAAAGGTCGCTTTCTGACCCAAGCACTACCTTTCTGGAGTAATTCCGTTCAGTAGTTTCGGCTGTAGCCTTGCACAAAGTTTCCTATGAGAAATTGATTTTTTGACTCTTATTTTTTGAATTTCTTAGAAACTACTGAACGGATTGACACCATTTAAAACAAGCATTGGCATAGCCAAATGGTCTCGCCTTTGGGACCTTATAAGTGTTTAGCCATGCAACACTTGATGTTGTTGCACCAAGGATATTGTGCTGTATAACTAAACACTTATAAGGTCCCAAAGGCGAGACCTATTGGCTATGCCAATGCTTGTTTAAAGGAGGCCTCGAAACGGGTCTCTATCGGGCTCTGTTTTGTTCCCTGGCACAGGCGGTCCTTTTTTTTCCGGACTGCAGTGTCAGCAGGCACACCGACGTGCGCGTGCTCACACTGCTCACTTCTCACAAGTGGAGAAGTTACGGCATGACGTCATGCCAGGTGAGCGTTGTAGGGGAAGGGAAATCCAAGCCATATCGTCAAGCCATAGTTGCTGCTTATTTATCTTATGCAACTAACAACCATTAACAAAGCCAATAGTCCTGACTTGTAGGTATGATGTTACTGGTTGTATCATATATCTGGATGCAATGACAGAAACAGCAAAATACAAGTCGGGCAGCACACTACTCCGTCCAACACTATACTAAGCACTGATTTTTAGATTACCTGTTTTTAAGCCACGCCCTTAATTTCATCGGCCACGCCCCTTTGAGAGACCCCCCAGTTTTTTATCCCACTTAAAGCCCTGGGTTTACAGAAAGACAGCGATAATGGTTTGAGGTTGTTTTCAAGTAACACAGAGGCAAAAACCCACAATATGCGTGGTTCGAGATTAATTGCACAGGTGCGAACGAAAAGTATTGCAGCACCACTGCACCTGCTGCACCAACGGAAGCCCCTGTAAATGGGTGGGGGGGCAAACTGTAGGGACGGGAGAGGAATATGTAGATGGGTGAAATAAAGCAGTAGTGTTCGGTTAATAAGTTTGTGGGGGGCACAATGCCACTGCATTTCCTGCACAAAAAAGAAGCTGTGGGCCAGTAATTGTTGTTGCATAGGCTACAGGCTGGAGAGGAAGACAGAAAGGTATGTTGGGAGTAGGGGTTCTTGGAGGATGAGTGATGGGTGGTGGTGGTGTTATAATAGCACAGGCATGAAAGAGGAAACTTTGTATTTAATGAAGCCAAGTACAAAATGTATGGAAGTGTGTAGTGGGGTAGGCAGTGTGTGATTGCCCCTAGTGCAAGGAAGGAACAGGCTCCTTGGGTGCTGCTGAAAATCAAAAATGACCATTATGATCTACTGGGGTAACCCATAGAAGTCAATGGACCTGGGTAATAATCGGTATAGAAAAACAATGGTCCTAGACTTGTGTTAAATCTTGGTTGACTAAAGCATTCATAAACAGCATATAGTACATATATAGTTTAAATCAAAAATGTACCATTCATTCATTTAAAAAATACATATATATCCTCAAAAATCAAGAAAGGCACACACTATTGCTTTATGGGTGACTCTTATTTTATTCGGTCACTTTTACTAATATAACATCATCATATTCAGTATTCAAGAAAGAAGGAAAGGTGGTTGCTCCAAAGGAAAAAGTGAAGAAAAAGGGGTGCTCGTGAAGTAAGATAGAATATGCAAAAGGGGAATCCAATCAAACAAAACAATAATTCATCATTTTATATACATTACAATTTCATTAGCAAAACTGGTCGTGATTTTATGATGACACCAGTTCTACACTAGGGCCTGTCCAATCGGTAATTCATGATTGTTCATTTTATTCTATTGGCAAACAGCGTTTGTCTGTAAGCGGGTAGGACTGGGGTAATATCAAGTACAGGCCCCGAACAGGGGAAAATGTCGACGTTTCGACCCTAGTGCAATGAGGGCAGTTTGTATCCTCTGCAGGCGGGTCTTCCTCAGGACAGAAAGAAGGGATGGGGGGAGCAACTGATCATGGGTGATATCAAGCTGCAATTCTTTTTGCGGATCTTTATATCCATGCCTAGGGGCGGCACCTTAACTGTGCATCACCCATGATCAGTTGCTCCCCCATCCCTTCTTTCTGTCCTGAGGAAGACCCGCCTGCAGAGGATACAAACTGCCCTCATTGCACTAGGGTCGAAACGTCGACATTTTCCCCTGTTCGGGGCCTGTACTTGATATTACCCCAGTCCTACCCGCTTACAGACAAACGCTGTTTGCCAATAGAATAAAATGAACAATCATGAATTACTGATTGGACAGGTCCTAGTGTAGAACTGGTGTCATCATAAAATCACGACCAGTTTTGCTAATGAAATTGTAATGTATATAAAATGATGAATTATTGTTTTGTTTGATTGGATTCCCCTTTTGCATATTCTATCTTACTTCACGAGCACCCCTTTTTCTTCTTTTTTCCTTTGGAGCAACCACCTTTCCTTCTTTCTTGAATACTGAATATGATGATGTTATATTAGTAAAAGTGACCGAATAAAATAAGAGTCACCCATAAAGCAATAGTGTGTGCCTTTCTTGGACTTTTGAGGATATATATGCATTTTTTAAATGAATGAATGGTACATTTTTGATTTAAACTATATATGTACTATATGCTGTTTATGAATGCTTTAGTCAACCAAGATTTAACACAAGTCTAGGACCATTGTTTTTCTATACCGAAAATCAAAAATGAAGCATAAATGTGAGGTCAACAGGTCCCCGAGGCTTCTGTGCCCCCTGCACCTGCTGCACAAATGGAAAGTGCTCTGTTGGAAGTGCGGGTGCAAGGGGTACAGAGCAGAGAGTGAGAGGCGCCATAGAAGAGCAGTAATGGGGGTTGTGGTTGTTTTAGAATGAAGTGTCCCCATAGTTTTCATGTGGGAACACAAGCAGCCACAAAATAGTTAAGAAGAAAGTGTGCAGTGGCAGCGGTCAGTGTGTCTTTGGCTGTAGTATAAGTAAGGAAATGGGCAGCTGTGCTCCTGCTAGAATTGTGAAATAAAGCATTAAACTGCGTTGATTTTATTTTTGAGATACAGTGGTACTGCACCAGCTGCACATAATGAAGTTACGGCCCAGTAGGAGATTTTGGGTTGGGTAGGGTAGGGATGGGAAAGGAAGACTTAGATGCTTGGGAGGGTGCAGATAAGCACATGCCTTGCTGGATGGGTATGGAAGTAAAGGACACAGCATGAACGAGCATAGTTTGTACTAATAACCTGTTGGAAGGGCATGAAGGTTCAAGTGTAATTGATATAGTGCAAAATTCCATAAATGGTGAAAGTAAACTCCAGGAACATTGGCGGTATGTGAATGTCGAGACAATTTAATTGGACACAGTGGTGGCAAAAGGGTTAAAAGGACATGAACGGAGATTGTAAAACTTCCAAGTGGAAAAGGAGACAGAGGGACGCGTGGGAAAGTAAAGAAGGACAAGAGTGGGGTTTCTGGTTGTTTACAAGTACCAGGGTGCTAAAAATCACAACTTGTACGGGTCTTGATGAAAAGCACACAGGAGAGAAATTACTGTCTCTGCGCCACTGTACCTGCTGCACCACTGGAAGCGACAACCTGGAAATGTTGGTGGAAAGGCTAGGGACAGGAAAGGAATGTGTAGATGGGTGAAATGAAGCATGAATCTGGGTTCAGTGGGTTTGTAGGGCACTGTGCCACTTCACCTGCTGTACAAATGGAAGCTAGGGTCTAATGAGTGTAGTTCCGGACAGGAGACGAAGAAGGAAAGGTGTTTTGGGGTGTGGGGGGAGGCTGGACACCGAAGAAGGGTGATAGGTGGTTGAGGTGTTACTAAGGCATTGGGATTAAACACCATACTTTGTAGTTAACAGCAGAGCCAACTACCAAATGTATGGACGTGTGCACCGGGGTAGGCACTCTATGATGGCCCCTAGTGGAAGTAAGGAAATAGGCTCCTTGACTCCTGTTCAAAATCTAAAATGAAGCAATAGTCTTGGTTCAATGGTTCCCTGAGGCCTCCGTGCCCTGGTGCCACTGCACCTGGTGCACAAATTGAAAGTACTCCCCTGGAAGTGTGGGTGCCAAGGGCAGGGAAATTAGAGTGAGAGGTATGTGGAAGGGGCCTTAAAAGAGCAGTGATTTGGGGTAGTTGTTAATGAAGCACAGATATACGTAATTTGTAGGTCACACCGCAAGCAGGCACACAATATATTTAAAAGGTGCGCAGTAGAGTAGGCAGTGGGCCAGGGGCTGCTGTGCAAGTAAGGCAGTGGGCTTCTATGCTCTTGCTTGAGTAGTGAATAAAGATGTCATTTGGTGTAAGTGGCTTTATGCGTCACAGTGCTACTGCACCTGCTGCACATTTTTAAGGCATGGATTAGTAAGTGTAGTTGGTTTGGCTAGGAAGGGGAAAGGCTGGGGGAGGGGCATATTTGGGATGGGCAGGTCTGTGAGCAACATGTGTTGCTAGTTGTTTTTGTAAGAAAAGGACACTGCGCTGAAGTATTTTCGAACAGACTTGAAGGGCATGAAGGAAGGCGGTGTAATTGTTAGACCACTGACTCATTGTCAGTGAAATTGCTCTCCCACCCTCGCAGCTCCACCATTAAGTGAGGCCTGCCCCTGCCCCTGCACTCTCGAGTGTTGGTGATCGAGGCCCTCCTCCACCCGCAGGTTTCCTGCGCCTCATCCCTGGTGGTCCAGTGGACCTCTGTCTCCTTCCTCTAACTCTGCTCTTTCACTCGTTTTTCTACCCTTTTTATCTTTCACCTTTCTGCACTTTTCTGCATCTCTGTTCTTTTGTGCCTTATTAGTGCTCATTTTCCCTTCCTCTCGCTCTGCCCTTTCACTAGTTTTCACTCGTTTTTCTACCCTCTTTTATCTTTCACCTTTCTGCATCTCTGCTCTTTTGTGCCTTTTTTCTGCCTAGTTTCCCTTTTTTCTTTATCCCTTATTTCCTCCCTTTACCTTTCCCCACCGCTGCTGCCCCCGCGGCCCTTCCCCCCCAGCGCGACCGGCCCAATCCAGCTCCCCTCCCCGCTCCCGCCTCCCAGCTTTCCAGCCCTCCCCGACCCCTACTTAATGGCGGCCACTGCGGGGACAGGCGAGCAAGACCACTGACTCATTGTCAGTGAAATTGCTCTCCCACCCTCGCAGCTCCACCATTAAGTGAGGCCTGCCCCTGCCCCTGCACTCTCGAGTGTTGGTGATCGAGGTCCTCCTCCACCCGCAGGTTTCCCTGCGCCTCATCCCTGGTGGTCCAGTGGACCTCTGTCTCCTTCCTCTAACTCTGCTCTTTCACTCGTTTTTCTACCCTTTTTTATCTTTTACCTTTCTGCACTTTTCTGCATCTCTGCTCTTTTGTGCCTTATTTCTGCTCATTTTCCCTTCCTCTCGCTCTGCCCTTTCACTTGTTTTCACTCGTTTTTCTACCCTCTTTTATCTTTCACCTTTCTGCACTTTTCTGCATCTCTGCTCTTTTGTGCCTTATTTCTGCTCATTTTCCCTTCCTCTCGCTCTGCCCTTTCACTAGTTTTCACTCGTTTTTCTACCCTCTTTTATCTTTCACCTTTCTGCATCTCTGCTCTTTTGTGCCTTTTTTCTGCCTATTTTCCCTTTTTTCTTTATCCCTTATTTCCTCCCTTTACCTTTCCCCGCCGCTGCTGCCCCCGCGGCCCCTCCCCCCCCAGCGCCACCGGCCCAATCCAGCTCCCCTCCCCGCTCCCGCCTCCCAGCTGTCCAGCCCTCCCCGACCTCTACTTAATGGCGGCCACTGCGGGGACAGGCGAGCAAGACCACTGAGTCATTGTCAGTGAAATTGCTCTCCCACCCTCGCAGCTCCACCATTAAGTGAGGCCTGCCCCTGCACTCTCGAGTGTTGGTGATCGAGGCCCTCCTCCACCCGCAGGTTTCCCTGCGCCTCATCCCTGGTGGTCCAGTGGACCTCTGTCTCCTTCCTCTAACTCTGCTCTTTCACTCGTTTTTCTACCCTTTTTAATCTTTCACCTTTCTGCACTTTTCTGCATCTCTGCTCTTTTGTGCCTTATTTCTGCTCATTTTCCCTTCCTCTCGCTCTGCCCTTTCACTTGTTTTCACTCGTTTTTCTACCCTCTTTTATCTTTCACCTTTCTGCACTTTTCTGCATCTCTGCTCTTTTGTGCCTTATTTCTGCTCATTTTCCCTTCCTCTCGCTCTGCCCTTTCACTAGTTTTCACTCGTTTTTCTACCCTCTTTTATCTTTCACCTTTCTGCATCTCTGCTCTTTTGTGCCTTTTTTCTGCCTATTTCCCTTTTTTCTTTATCCCTTATTTCCTCCCTTTACCTTTCCCCGCCGCTGCTGCCCCGCGGCCCCTCCCCCCCAGCGCGACCGGCCCAATCCAGCTCCCCTCCCCGCTCCCGCCTCCCAGCTGTCCAGCCCTCCCGACACCTACTTAATGGCGGCCGCAGGGCGCGCCTTTGGCGCGCCAAAGGCGCGTCAAAGGCAAGCCGTCTGCGCCCGTCCGCGACCCGACCGCGACCAGCACCAGGAACCCTGGACCTCCGCCCCGCCAACGCTACGACCCAGCAGCACTCCACGCACTCAACCCAGGCCGCAACAACAACTGCAAGCTAGCATCACCAGCCGACTCCCACGGACCCTTCAGCTGTCACCGCTGCCGGCACACCTGCAGCACCGCCAAGAACACGGATCCAGCACAACCCGCCCACAAGAACACAACCGAACCGAAGACCCTGGCATGCATCCTCCTCAACGTCCGATCCCTCCACAAACACGCCACAGAAATCTGGGACCTCCTCGACAGCACCACCCCGGACGTAGCGTTCGTCACCGAAACCTGGACCAACACCACCTCGGGACCGGACATCGCCATTGCCATCCCCCAAGGATACAAGATCTCCAGGAAGGACCGCCCCACCCGCCCAGGAGGAGGAATCGCCATCGTCCACAAATCCAGCCTCCGCCTGAGCACACTCCCTGACGAGCCCACAGAACTGATGGAACACCTTCACTTCAAGATACTGGCCAGCCCCACCGCCACCCTCCGAGGAACCCTCATCTACCGACCCCCTGGACCCCACGGACCCTTCACCAACTCCATCACGGACATTATCTCCCCGCAGGCCATCGCATCCACCAACTACACCCTGCTGGGAGACCTCAACTTCCACCTCGACAACCAACTGGACCCCAACACCACATCCCTCCTGGACAACCTCCACAACATTGGACTGCGCCAGATCGTGACCGAGCCCACGCACTCAGCAGGACACACCCTCGACCCCCTCTTCACTACAGGAAACTCCATCACCTTCAGCCACACCACCGAACTCCCATGGACCGACCATCGTTGCGTCCACTTCACCTTCAGAACACCCACCATCCACAGACACCAGCACCTGCTTCCACGAAGAAACTGGACCAAAATCACCGACGAACAGCTCACCTCCTCACTCAACAACTCCACCCAAACCATCGCGGAAAACGACGACCCCAACACCGCAGCCCGAACCCTGCATAGATGGATCTCGTACAGCACCAACACCATAGCCCCCCTCAAGAAAAACAACAATACCCACGCCAAGAAAGCCAGATGGTTTACCACCGAACTTCGAGAGTCCAGAAGCACATGCCGCCGCCTCGAAAAGGCCTGGAGGAACACCAAATCCACAGAAGCCCACGACAACTTCAGAGCCGCCACCAATGCCCACCATCAACTCATCAGATAAATGAGGAAAAAAGTGATTGAAGACAGAATCTCCACCCACGCGCACAACAGCAAGGAACTCTTCAGCATCATCAAGGAGTTCGCCCAACCCACTAGCGAGTCTACCGACATCCCTCCCTCACAAGACCTCTGCGACAAACTCAGCACCTTTTTCCACCACAAAATCAAGAGCATCTACGACAACTTCGACGAAGACAACCAACACACTGAACCCTCACCAACCACCCCCGACACCCGGAAACCAGCGATTGACGACTGGACAGCCCTCACCACCGAAGACACACTGAAGACAATGAAGTCAATCCACTCAGGGGCCCCCACGGACCCCTGCCCCCACCACATCTTCAACAGAGCCGCCGACACCATCGCACCCATGCTCCGCCACACCATCAACCGCTCCCTGGCGACCGCCTCGTTCCCCGATGACTGGAAACATGCCGAGGTCAACCCCCTCCTAAAGAAACCCTCAGCGGACCCCACCGACCTCAAAAACTACAGACCCATCTCCCTGCTCCCGTTCCCAGCGAAAGTCATCGAGAAAGCCATCAACAGCCAACTCGCCACATTCATTGAAGAACACAACATCCTCGACTCCTCACAATCCGGCTTCAGAAAAAACCACAGTACGGAAACCGCCCTCCTCGCCGCAACAGATGACATCCGCACCCTACTGGACAAAGGAGAAACAGTAGCCCTCATCCTCCTCGACCTATCAGTGGCGTTCGACACAGTCTCCCACCGCACCCTAATACGCAGACTCTACGACGCAGGAATCCAGGACAAGGCCCTCGACTGGATCCGCTCCTTCCTCTCCGGCAGGACGCAGTGGGTCAGACTCCCCCCTTTCCTCTCGGACCCCACACCTACCACCTGCGGAGTCCCCCAGGGCTCCTCCCTCAGCCCGACGCTCTTCAACGTCTACATGGCTCCACTCGCCCCCATCGTCGGAACCTACGGACTCAACATCATGTCATACGCAGACGACACCCAGCTCATCCTCTCCCTATCCAACGAGCCCAACACCGCCAGACGCAACTTTCGAGAAGGCATGGAAGCCGTCGCCAAATGGATGAAAAACAGCTGCCTACAACTAAACACCAACAAAACAGAAGTACTCATCATGGGCCCAAACCCCGATGCCTGGAGCGACACCTGGTGGCCCCCCGCCCTCGGAAACCCGCCAACCCCCACGGACCATGCACGCAACCTGGGAATCATCAAGGACTCCGAGCTCAAAATGGACCGCCAGATCAACTCTGTCTCGTCTTCCTGCTTCCACACCCTCCGCCTCCTTCGTAAGACCTTTAAATGGATCCCCCTCGAACACCGAAAGACCGTCACTCATGCCCTGGTCACCAGCAGACTCGACTACGGCAACGCACTCTACGCCGGAATAAACAAAAACCTCACCCACAAGCTACAGAACATCCAGAACGCCGCCGCAAGACTGGTCCTCAACCTCCCAAAACACTGCCACATCTCCCAGCACCTGCGCACACTCCACTGGCTCCCTGTCGCGGCGAGAATCACCTTCAAGATGCTCACCCACGCACACAAGGCCCTCCACGGCACCGGACCAGCATACCTGAACAGCCGACTCAAATTCCACGCACCCCAAAGGACCCTACGATCAGCCCAGCTCTCCTACGCCGTGGTCCCCCGCACCAGAAAGACCAGATCGGGAGGCCGCTCCTTCTCCTTCCTCGCGGCCAAAGCATGGAACGCCCTTCCGCTCCACCTCAGACAGACAACATCGCTCCCCATCTTCGCAAGAAACCTCAAAACCTGGCTCTTCGATAGACCCCCTCCTTGATGGATGGAACCTGCACCCCCTCCGCCCCCCACCCCTAGCGCCTTGAGACCCTTACGGGTGAGTAGTCGCGCTTTAACAAACCCTTGATGGATTGATTGATTGATAGAACATAACAAGACAAATGGTAAAATTAAAGTGCAGGAGCATAAGCTGCATGTAGATGTTGATAAAATGTATTTACCCGCGGCGGTGGCTAAAGTTTTAAAAGAACATGAAAGGAGATTGTGAAGCTTCAAAGTGGAAAAGGAAAAACGGAGCGGGGCTAGTTGTGGGGCCGTAGGTTAGAGAAGGACGCAGGAAGTGCATGCACTCTCATGGAATGCTTTCACAAAAAGAACAAGCAATGGCCGCGCGTCCGTGAAACTGACACGGCCGCGCGGCCGCGAAAGTGAAAGTAATCGCGAGGGAAGCCAGATGGCGAGGGAAGCCATATGGCGCCTGATTTCGCGTGCACGCTCGCGTGAACGCAAGCTGGTCACCAGCAAACTGCTGTTTGCACTTCCAAAACCCGCTTACTAAAACTCTCGCCAGAGCAGCGCATGCGCTGGCTCAGGCGAGACCTAAAAAAGGTCGCTTTCTGAACCAAGCTCTACCTTTTTGCCAAATTTGGGGTAATTCCGTTCAGCAGTTCGGGCTGTAGCTCGTCGCAAAATTTCCTATGGAAATTAACATGGAGAAAACAAGTTTTGGGACCCCCCTTTTTTCTCAGCCCCCGCTTGACGAATCACCCCCAAACTATCAGGATAGGTGCTGACCTGGATAGACTTTTTTTGGGGAGAATTCCAGGAAGATTCGTCAAACGACGCCAAAGTTATTAGCAAATCAATAAATGCTTTTCCTATGGGAACTAGGTTCTAACTATAACTACCTACTGGCGACCGCCAGTAGGTAATATATATATATTGACAAAACCAAAGGTTACAGGGATGATATACTCAGGAAATAGAATTAAAAAAAATAGAAATTCATTGAAAAAACCAAAGGTTACAGGGACGTTATAGTTATGCTCAGATTTCACTCATACAAACCAGTGAAATTCGGCAGTTATAGGTACCTGAGCTAACTACAACATACACCCCCACAATGCACTTGCTTATGACCTCACATATGGCATCACACCCCACTTGGTCAGTGTACCCACACAAGAGGCCTAATGTGTCAGGGTATTTCTAACCTTCCCCCTTCTCTTTTTTTTATTTTACACTTTTTGGTGGAACTCAGCTAAGCCAAGTCCCAAGATGGCTCGCAACACTTCCTGGTTGAAGTGTTGGAAGCCAATCAGATTTCAGCATGGGGACTGTCGGATCCTCAGAGGGTTTGTTTCCCTATATATATAAATGGGGTTTCCCTTAATTTCTCAAAAACTACTGAACGGATTTACAACGAATCAGAAAAGGGCCCTTCTGTGGACCAATATCTATCTTTCTGCCAATTTTGGTGTAATTCCATTCAGCTGTTCGGGCTGTAGCTGTGTCTAAAATCGCTATGGGAAAATGCGTGGGGAAAACACGTTTGGTCTCCCCTTTTACTCGGCCTCTGCTTGACGGATCACCCCAAAATTTTCAACACAGCAGCTGAAGTAAGTGACAAACTAATTTTTAAAACGTTGTAAAGATTCATCAAACGGCACCAAAGTTATTGGCAGAACAAAAAACACTTTTCCTATGCAAACTAGATGGTAACTATAACTATCGAATAGACCACGTTACAACGCATGCGATACATCGCATGCCATTACAACGCGGTTGTTACAATGACTGCGTTGTTACATCGCATAACATTACAACGCAAGTCATTTCAATGACTTGCTGTAGGGGGCGCTGGATGTTGGAATAGTATAATTTACTATTCCAACTCCAGTCTGTGCAACAGTAGGGAAGGTGTTGGATTTTAAATCCAACACCTTCTGCCCTCTACAGCAAGTCATTGTAATGACTTGCGTTGTAATGGTTAGCGATGTAACAACACGGTCGTTGTAATGACCGGGTTGTAATGGCATGCGATGTATCACATGCGAGGTAAACAATGTTTCCCATAACTACACACTGGTGACCACCAGTAGGTAATATATATATGAATCACAAAAAGGCACTGGTCCAGACCATTTTCCATTGTTCTATCTACAATCTAGTCATGAAATGTAAACAAAACCTAACAATTCTAATGCCAATCTGTGATAAAATGTCCCTTTTTGCATGTTCACTCACATTTCTTTTGGACTAATGCTTCTGTTTTATTGACTCTCCGCAATGGTGCACTTCCAACCAGGCCTCAGTGCATGTGCTCTGATCTGGAAACAAGGTTAAATGGCTAACTCCTAATTCACTTATTTAACTTTACTATGAGGACATAGTTTAAGGTGCAGAAAGACACCAATAGCATTGAAAGTTAAGAAGTGTCACCTGTGGACTTTAGCACTTATTGTGCCATACAGTAGTGTGAAAGAGAACACATGACTTCAAGCCTACCAGTGTAGAGCACTTCTGTAGTGTAACCTGACTGGTGTAGTTTATACTTGCAGTCAGGACTGCCGTTATAACTCTTTGTAACAGGGAAAACCCTAATTTCAACTATGAATAAGTAACCGATATGTACACCTTGTAGCCCACAAGGTATAATGCATGGTATTTAAAAGTGGGACCTGTAGAAATTTAAGAGTATCATGTCCATGCAATTGCAAGGCCCGAAAGCTGTTTTCCATGTAGCACACACTCGATGTACTATAAAGAACACCAGAGGGCCTATTAAAAGTTAATTCTGCTCTATTGAGTCTGTGGCTTTTAGACCTGTCATCTTTGGTGTGGTCTTCTCCCAAACTTTTTGCTTTCACCCATCCTGTTTTCTGAATTTTGTTTTTATTGGCATTAGGCCTCTGTGCATTTTACCAGTGCTAGCCAGTGCTAAAGAGCATGCGCTCTCTCTTTAACACATGGTACAATTGGCTTACATCTGATTGGCATATTAAATATTTTTATATGTATGGTACTACATGCACCCAGGGCCTGTAAATTAAATGCTATCAGTGGGCCTGCAGCACTCATTGTGCCACTCATTTGAGTAGTATTTTCAAACTTGGCTCAAGCCTGTCACTGTAGCCTGTAGTGCAGTTTTAAAACTGCCAATTTGAGCTGGCAAAATAAACCTTTTGTTAGATCTAAACCTTATTTTTAAAACAAATAAGTTGCCGCTATGATAGGCCCTAAATAATCCATAGTGCTGGGTGCATTTTATTTAAAAGATAGGACATGTGTTTTTAGGTTTTACCGGTCCATTTCCTGGTAGTGAAAAACTCCTAATTTCATTCATCATTATTGCACGGCGTATGTCTCCCTTTTGATTACATTGGATTACATTGGTCCATAGCTAATGGAAATCTACCCAGGAGAGCCAGAAAAGCCTTTGGCTTGCATCAGCTACACTGTGTCCCTGTGTGATACTGCTCGTCACTATTTTCTTATGGGGTTTGTAGTAGTTTTACTGTGGCTGGATGGGTTCCACTGTTATGCCAAAGCCCACACACAGTGATGATTGTGCCATATCTTTAGTGACTTCTGAGATGTGTGTTTGTGGGTGGGTGATTCCTCTGTAATCCTTGGAACTTTCTTATATTCTTAACTTCTTGTGACATCATGGGGTCTTTGTAATTCATATAGTTGCATCATTGATGCATGATCTCTTCTAATCATTCATTTCGTTTTGGCAAACATCATCTTCTGGATTGATTTCTGGATGGTCTAAGCACTGCATATTTGGGATGCTCTATTGGGTTCTTCCACTTTTTACAGATTTCTTTTTACCCTATGAACTGTGTAGTACGGCATTTCAGGAGATTAAACATTAACTGTGTAGTTAAACATTTCGCATGATTGTTCCTCATATTTTAGTGGTAACTAGTTATACATGTCCTGATTTTAATTCAAGCTTGCACTTGATCTTATGCTCTATATCTCCTAACTGGATTGAATTGCAATAGTTGAGCCCTGAACCACTCTTCACAACACTGAAGTCTTTAGTTTGACTTGACCCAAAAAGGTTTTTAACAAGCTTCTGTTTTTAAGACATACATTAGTCTGATGTGAGAGTTCAGTTAACATGCCGCTCTAATGCTTTTGCTTCTTCAGCTACCTCCACCTATCACATTTTGTAGTTTCCTTTGACTGCAAATTATATTCCTTACATGTGTTGAATGGTGTATAACATTTCTCATCACTCATTGAATGCGACTGCCGTGAGCTCGGCCAATGGTAACTTTGTTCTTTTATGTGAAACTTTCAGTCTGGATGGGTTGCATTTTTGGGACTAGCACGCTAACCTGAAACTCCATCTTTCTCATATATCAACCTGTTATGTCCTCTTTGCTTGGAAGCAACAATTCATGAAAAGACATGCCGGTATTTTTTGTGAAACTAAAATCACAACACACCTGTTTGAGGGTTGCAGAGATTACTACAGCATTTTGCTCCCTGATTGCCTTTCCCAGTCCGTTCCAAAATGATGCATAGTGCTGGTCTGACAATGAGCAGGAAATGCTACCCACGAAAACCGTGTACTTTCCTCCCTCTTCCCCATCCTTCTGGTGTCCTTCAGAACATCAGTCACCCCTTACCTGGAAAAGAAGAGAACAAAGGGTTAAACTGTTTCCTATGGACTCTCCCTCACAGTAAGAAGGTGGACCCACCAGTGTGACTGACCAATCAGGAGTTCCCTACAAGGAAGAAAAGGACGTCACCAACCAAAAAGAGGGAGACCCAGAAGAAGAAGGGCATAGCAGGGAGAAGCACGGACGATGCCGAACATAGCCAGAGGGAGACAACGTCGGCAGGAGCAGCGAGAAAGGCCACAAGCACCGGAACGGGAGACGGCGGAACGGGAGACGTGAAGGTTGACACCGAGGGTCCAGAGGTCTGGAGCGAGGAGTGGTGGACACCCACAGGAGAAGCCTGCATGCCTCCGCAACTCAGGAGAATTGCAGCATCGGTGGTACATGAACAAGACGGGGAGGGCGATGGGTCTTTAGAGAGAGTTGGGACTGACTGGGATGGGAGGGGGAAACTAAAGCCAGAGACCTGAAGGGATTACGGCGAGCTGCGCCGAATCAAGAGTTATCTCTCTGGCCAATTTTTATTTATTTTTGTTCTTTTGTTGATTTTAGACAAACTGTCTTAAGAGGCGAACATTATCATTCCCTGAAGAGACATCATAGCCTTAACTACACGGGCAAAATAAATGATCCCAAACAGGATGAATAACAAGCCCAGTCACTGACATTGTATCAGACAGAAGCGGGACCTCATTTTGTGAATGTTTAAGTCTGTCTATTTAATTTTGAATTTTCCTTCTGCCTTCTTTCTTTTCCCTCACTTCTGGCGTGTGTGTCCAGAATTCACTGAAAAGGAAAGGGATAGGGAGGGGGAGGGGAAAACAAAGAGTGAAAGAGAATGCTAGATCTTCTTCCCCCCACTCTTATTATTATTTCCATGTGGAGGAATCACCCCTCTGTAGTACAAGAGTGCCCTCTGTCTCCGTCACTCTGGGTGTGGTGAAGGATACTGCCCTGTCCTAGCCTCAATCATTAAAACCTAAGTACTAACCATCGCTTTCTTCTCTTTCCGAGCCTCCTGAGGACACCCTCATGGAAAAGACAGACCTGGAAGACGAGAAAAGAGAAAGCATCACCAAGAAGAAGAAAAACCAAGCTCTAAGCGATAAATCTTATCTGTCCTACCCATTTCCTAATAAAGTACGCTAAAATTGAGAAGCATATAAAGCCTCCTCGATTCTTTTTCCACCCATCCCTCCCAGGTAAAAGGTGACTCTCTTTATCTGGAGTAGACCCCCCTGAGTACCCCCTGAGTATGCCCATGGTGCACCCTTAATTGGGCAGAAAATTCACCAATGCTGTGTCGTGCATTGGTGTCCATTACACACCATGGATCACTACAGGCTTCCTTAGCAATCATTGTTTCGTAGTGGCATCTATGACCACCTCTGGCCTTGTTCCAGCTTCATCTTAGACATGCCCTAACTTTAGAGTTGCTACGATGATCTATTTTCTGCATTATCCTGAAGAGGCCTGAAAGTACAAAGCCATTACGCATCGACCCTCGCTGCCCAGGAATCGCGCCTTGGGAAATTTATATGGAAAAAATTGATTCTCAGAGGTTAACTGTATAGAGAATCATGATTTTATTAAAGATAAGTAGGCTAGCATGCTGCATAACCTTTTATTTAACACTTTTGAGCATCACTTAAAAGCTTCAAATATAACAACATGAAGTCATAGAACAATAGAACATCCCCTGAGTACATAAGTCCCAAGCGTTCCAATCTCATCCTCTTTTGTTTCTCTTCCTCTTCCAATAACATCTTGTTCCGTCTTCTTCCAACTTTTTTCCCAAACTTAACTCACTGAGACTCTGGAATTACCCCAAAAATATATTTATTTGACTAAGTTTCTAACACAGTAGCATATGAACTACTTTTTGTTAATAATTCTATATACAGTTTAGATCACCATTTCTTTACTCACCTCATACCACCTCCAAGGATAGGTGAGAGGGATAATGCTAGCCTCTTTGTCTTTAATAAAATCACAATTCTCTAACCAGTTAACCTCTAAGAATCGACATTTTATATCAAGACAGGAGGCTAGCATTATGCATGTTTCAAGTCCTTCAAGACTAGGTCTGCAACATGCTCAACTAGTCTAAAATATAAATCCCTGAATACTCTATCATTCAACCAATCTTCTGCTTTAAAAGTTTACCACCTACATTTAATACTTTCGATGCCATTGGTCTATGAATTGAATGCACTTTAAATTTATCCAGATCCGCATCTGACTCACTCATTGTATTCTTTACCCATCTTGCTATTGTTGCTGTAGATACTGCCCATGCGGCTCCACATATGACATCAGTAACTGATCCACTCCTGCACATCGATGCTCCCTCACTCTTGCTTCATACTCCTTAATGCATCTCATTACACACAGTTTCGGATGGTCATCGAACCATGGATAAAACACCTACTCTGTCATAGATTTAATTCTCTTTCTTACTTCAAAAAACACACCCTGTGGTTGATAAAACCTACCTGTAATCTCGAAGGCTCTTACATCTGAAACCCTTTTAAATGAAACCATACACAATAAAGTGGCTAACTTCCATGACAAATGTTTCGTTGTCAGATATTTGGTACCTAGTCATTTTTCAAACAACATGAAAATCAAATTAACATCCCAATGAGTACTGTACCTTAAACGTGCAGGTTTCTTTAACTGAATATCATTCATAATTCTACAGATTAATTGTTCTCTTCCTATGAACAAACCGTTAACCAGAGAATTTCCAGATGCAATTGCCGATCTGTAACAATTGACTGTCCTATAAGTCAAGCCTTTCTTATACAAATCCACCAAGAAATTCACAATCATCATCTCATCTGCCTCAACGGGAGCCAAATTTCTTTCCATGCCCCAGCGTACCCAAATGTTCCATGCACTTGTATACCCTTTCCTTGTTCCTGGTGCCTAATTTCCTGAAATGTTACAAACTAGAAGGCTGAGCAGTCCTGATTCCACCAAAGGATGTTCTTTTCCGTTCACATCCTTTGCCTGCCTCTATCAATATTGGATCATTCACAGCCAATTCCATCACTGTTTGATACCGAGGAGGTGTTACCCAAAATGGAGTCACCAACACTAGCTTGCATTTCTGTCTCCTCACCTGCATTTGAACTCTCTGAATCATTGAGAATGGTGGTAACACATACCCCTTCATTTCTTACAAATTGAGACTGAAAGCATCCACTACTATTGCCATGGGTCTAGCCTCCAACTCAAATATCTGTGTAGTTGATTTGTTAACCGTGGTTGAAATAAATCACTTTCTAATGAACACATCCTTTTCTGAATCTCCTGAAATGCTATCAGCTTCCAATTGCTGTAATCCTTTAAACAACTGGAATTTCAGTCCGCCACTAAATTCTGTATCCCTGGGAATTTTTTTGCACTCATGTTTATCTTGTGCTCCAAGCAAAGCTCCCAAAAATCCTTCGCTAATTTTGATAGTCTTTTTGACCTGCTGCCTCCCAACTTGTTTATGCATGTCACTTCTGAAATATAGTCTATTTTCAAAAAAATTTACTTGCTTCCTGAAACTGCGAATTGCCAACTCCCTTGCTTTCATCTCCAAACAATTGATATGATCTTCCGTTTTCAAAATATTCCATCTTCCTCCAGTCTCCTGAGCATCTAATCTTGCTGCCCATCTGTCTCTAACACATAGTCTGGTGTTGCACCAAAAATTGCTCGGCCATTCCAAGCCTGCAAATTTTCCAACCACCAGTTCAACTCCTCACGTGCCTCTAAAGTCAACTTCACTTTGTCTTCATACCACAGACCTCTGTTCAAATCCAATTTCTTTAGTCGTTGCAAGGCCCTGTAATCTAAAGGTCCTGGAAAAATTGCCTGAATCGATGATGACAGTAGGCCAATCACCCTTACTAACTGCCACAAGCTCACCTCCTGTTTCCTCAGTAAACCTTTTACTTCTCTTTTTATCATTGTAATTTTCTTGTCTGGTAAATGCAACTGTGCCTTGACCGTGCCTACCAAAATACTCCATCCGTACAATGGTTCCCTGATTGATTTCTCCTGATTTATTACAAAACCTAATCTTTCCAAGGTTGTATGAACCATAACACTGTGCTCATGCAAAGTTTCTGCATATTGATTCATAATCAAAATGTTGTCCAGATAAATTAACAATCTCACACCTCTTTCCCTGAGGTAACCTACTACTGGTCTCAACATATTTGAAAAACACCATGGTGCTGATGAGAGGCCAAAGGGGAGACAAGTGAACTCGTAAAGTTGCCCTTTCCACCTGAATTGACGATATTGGTGACCTATTTGCGCAATAGGTTGTCCACTAAAACATCTCTCAAAAGATGGATCCCCACCATCTTGAAATGCCTGTAAACCATGAAATAATTCAGCTCTCTTAAACTGATTACTGGCCTCCATCCCTTGTCCTTTTTCTCCACTACAAATAGAGTACTGACAAACCCTTTTTGCTCCTCCGATATCTTTTCTATTGCTCCTTTTTCTATACATTCCTTGTATTTCTTGTGCTACAATCATTTGCATCTCTTTCTGGAAAATTTCCATGGGTTCTTTTCCTTTAAATGAGACGATATGAAATTCTATCATATACCCCTTCTCTATTTCCAACACCCAGGATTCTTTTGTTATTTTTTCCCATGCATCGAGGTAAAATCTTAACCTCCCTCCTGCGTTTCTGTGGGTAGAACCAATTATTTTCTTCACACTCCCCTTGCCCTGAATAAGATCCTGCTTTGGACTCTTGCATTCTTCCACTGCTTGATCTGTATCTTCTTCCTCTACCTCGTTGTGGATACAAACTTCCTGAAGATGAGTTTTCTCCAAAACTTCCTCTACTTTGGGCGTATCCTTCTCCTTGTGAATATGGGCCTCTGTAATAAGTGTGGCTGAAAGTTTGACCATGCCTTCCGGTCCTGCCATATAACTTCCTTTCTTCGAAAACCTTTCTCATTGAGGCATGTGCCTGGTCTAGGGCTGTGAATGTCTGGACATGTTTCCCTAGTGACTTTACTAACTTATCTCCAAACAAAAGCCCCTTGGACTCTTTGCTTGATTCCTTTTTGACAAAATCTCCAGGTTTTGGACTTATTCTAAAGACAACGGCTTTATGTCTTTCTGCTATAAAACACGCATTGGCATTGCCAATAAAGCAGATTGCCCTTTAGCTCCAGCATCGCAGCAGATCGATATCTAAATTTGTTCCATTCAAATAGGATTCTTCCACCATATTGAAGAATCTTGCAACTGGGCCCAAAATGTCCAGAAGTCTGCCTTCACATTGCTTCAATGACATCTCTAGGCCCTTTCTCTGATCGCGACCTAACTTAAATAAGTAATGAGGTCTGGGTCGAAGCTAGTGGTCATTGTCTCTTTGACCTCAACCACCG
This sequence comes from Calotriton arnoldi, assembly GCA_963921515.1. Classification (NCBI taxonomy): domain Eukaryota; kingdom Metazoa; phylum Chordata; class Amphibia; order Caudata; family Salamandridae; genus Calotriton; species Calotriton arnoldi. The sequence continues at coordinate 2,307,845 of CAWUFW010001870.1, read as the reverse complement.
GCCTTGAGCACTCATTCCTCATAAGATTTCGCTCACTCCTTTCCAAAACACTCTTAATCCAATATTTCATGTAATCTGCCACATGCCCCAACAGCCACCACTTTGAGCTTTGAGGGTGCCTTATCTCTGATAGATTGAATAAAGCATGACCCAAAGATCCTTCACCTCTGTTTTAACATCCTTGTTTATACTGTCAATCCCTGAAAAGTAATTTGGCCCATCATTGTAACCTGAATTCAGGAGATATTCATCAGACTACGCATCTGTATCTTGATCTATCCGATTAGACTGATTGCCTGTTTCCTACTCAGGGTGTACCTGTCTTTCATTTGTGCTGCCTTGGGCACCTTTCAGTCAATCGCAAGATACCCATGCCTCATTTTCTGTTGAACCAGTGACATCTCTGTGTTTTTCTTTTTTGTAACATTCGCCTCCTGGACCTCTATTTTGCGAATCATTCTCCTCTGAGAGATACCAAAACTCCTCTTCTTCTACTGTTTTACTTTTCCTTTTACCTTTTTCCATTAAAGGTTTTACTGTTTCTTGTACCTTATTCCCTATTTCTTTATTAATGAGTCTTCTAATGACCTCCTCCCACAAATCTTGTGATGTTATTATACTTTGTTCCGCCATTTTAAATTTTCTCACCTTGCTTTATTATATTTCCCTTCTTTCTCCTCAAAAGGGTATGCTATATATTCCCTTTTACTTTGTGCAAACAGTTTTTCTCAAAATTAGACTACTTTTATGTCAAAATGTAAAGTGCGGTCCCATAGGCAAACGTCAGCTGTTTGTAACCGACATCAAATGCCGATCAGAGACCCATTGCTAGGCAAGCTTGCCTACGCGTCACTGTGCTCCCAGACGCTGGGCAAACAAGGGCAATCGGCTCTAAAAACCTAACGCGTCAGATCACACTAACTTGTATCCAAACTGCCAACAAAAAAAGCCTCTTTGCCGCAATTACTTCAATGTGGATTTCCTTGAGGATTCGGCTCATGTAGACCTCACGCGCTAGAACCATTACAGATATTTCACTTGAGCCCATCATTTATCTAACGGTAGGCCCTTTCCTAATTACTACATCCCGGAGTAACCCTTTACAAGCAGACATTTTTTCCGCCGTAAATTCAACTGGACACCTCGTTTTTTATCATTAAAGACTATAAAGATGTTGTACATCAATTTCTAACCCAATAAAATCATAAATCTTACTCTAAACTACTTTCAAGCTATTTGTTTTACCCAAAAATATGGTTAATCATACACACCATTCAAACATGCAAAACACCTTAACAAAACTGTACTTTATAGGCTCTTTCATCTGCCCACATATCCAATAGGTTTAAAAAATACTCATCTGCTCAGAAACAGCAAACAAAAGAGGATGAGATTGGGACATTTGGGACTTATGTACTCAGGGGATGTTCTATTGTTCTATGACTTCATGTTGTTCTATTTGAAGCTTTTAGGTTCAGCTCAGAAGTGGTAAATAAAAGGTTATGCATAATGCTAGCCTCCTATCTTGACATCAAATTGTCAAATGAATTGTAGACCATTGTCAAAGATTTGCTTTGCAATTAATTTGCATTAATATATGTACTGGTCTATTAGATCTAGGCATTTTTAACTGGAAATGGAGCCTTTATCTCTGTTAAATAATGGTTCATTGTCTGTCATTGCGGGTATAGTGCTCATCTGGTATTGAATTACACCCTCAGAACTTGGATTCATTCACAGTGATTGTATCAGTCTTGTGATTATTTGCCATACTTTGCATGCATTGCTTTTTCGTTGTAAAATTTAGATAAAAGTCACCTTTTGTGGATTATCCCCATTGTTAGTTGTCTCCTTGACTGCACGATATTAATGCGTTAGAAAGAAAACGTATTGTAACTTATTGCAACAATCACGATTTATCTCCCCGTGTTGATTCATTCAAACTAGAGGGAACAAATAACAAGTTTTCTTCACTCTTACTCTTTAGAATCCATCCTGCTAGAGCTCCTTTCTCTATATACATTTCCTAATCGGCTGGATTTGATTTAGATTTGAACATTGCTATTATCCTCATTATCAAAAAAGCATAGCTCTGCACGGTAAACTGTCCATATGAGTCTGAATCTTATATATCCCACTTAGTCATGTGTTTTATGCATTTGAAGCTTACAAAACTATTGGTAGTAATTGCCTTGAATTAACAACTTCATAAACCTCTACTAATTTCCCCTTAATGCTGGTCTTTAACCATCATTTATTTATTTCCATAAAACCTTTATTCAAAGTAATTTCCCATGTTGTCCAAAACTCTAAACCACTTTATTTCTCCTAAAATGGTATAAATATGTATTTATTTCTCATCTTATTCAAAATTGTTCAGCGCACAGACTGTTACAGAACCATCATCATCCATGCAACAAAAATACCTTCTATATTAAACTGTCAAGTTTAACAATACATCAGTATACAGTATAAAGTGTTTCTCTACCATAGAAAAAAGGATTAAAATGCTGTTAATACTGATTAAGAGTTTGGCGGACCTGTTACTCTGTCACAAATGTGACGAATATCCCATCCACCATATTGCAAATGCCATAGGATATAATGGACTTGCAATACAGCGGACGGCATATCAATCACGTTTGAGGCGGAGTTACCCGGTCCGCCAAACTCTAAATCAGGCCCCAAGAGTTGGTCTATTGATATATTCATTTTCAGTCATGATCATATTTCTTCAAACTAAAATTTCATCCCCATAGTTCAATTGTGCTATCTTTTTTTTGTTTTCTCTTTACAGTTGTAGATTCTTTGTGATAGACCAGAATAAGTGTAACCATACTATAGCATTGATTTAGGCAATGCAACAAGTAGACCTGACATACTGAGAATATAGACCAAAATAATGTGGGAATGCTTTCCCATCACTTTTGAATGATTCTTTCATTCTTGGTGTTACCAGCTAACAGCCACTGAAAATATGGAGTGGAAATTCTAGTAAGGCAGAGCTATTTTCATTCACATTGTAATAGGTGAAGAGTATAAATGGGGGCAAAAACCTTCTGCTTATATTTTCACTGAAAGCAAACAGAGAGCTTCTTACAGGTGCTCAAGAGGAGCAGAAACTTGTGGGTTGAATTCACAATTTTAAGTTCTAGGATTACACTATCAATTTCTCCTCAGGTGTTGTGATAGACTGTACTACTGTATATTGACCCCAGAATATCATGATGAATACATTTCAAGGACAGAATATCGAGGGACACAATATCAAAAAGTATGTGCATATAGAGAAGTATAGATTTATTATTCTTAATTCCACATCTACGTACGCTAAAGCTATATGTACCTCATAGGTACATATATGTGAATTTAAGTATAGAAAATATAGACTTACCTACCTGTAGATATTTTTTTATTATTTTGTACTCAATATTGTATCCCATTGATATTCTCTGGTCAATATTCAGGGTGCACATCGTTGTGAGATAATATCAACAGTAGTAATTCAGAGTAGCAATCATGTAACAGATTTGGCCGAACAATGTACAAAAATACATGTCAAAGGTAAATGTTGACTGAAATTCTATTGCCAATCCTGGTAAAGTACTACAACAATGCGATGGGGTGACAGTGCAGTGCTCAAGAGCTTCACATTGAAAAAGGGTGATAACACATTAAAAAAGAGAAAATTATTGGTTGTCTGAATGAAGCAGAAAGAAAAGACCCAGCTATAATATTGCTAATTTATAAGTGCCTAATATGCTAATTCAAATATGAAAACACATATAAGAAAAAAAATGTTAAGGCAATCCAGTAACATGAAAATAGACATTTTAACCCCTACCAGAGTGAGTCATTTTTCCGGGGTCAAAGACAGTTGTAGGTGTAGCATCCAACTACTGAAACAATATCACCAAGGCTCCAAATGCCTTTAATAAGTTTTTGCTGCTGTGTGCGAAGCAGTTATTGTCTCACTGGATAGTTGCTACAAATCAGCCAGTTTTTTAAAGTCGAAAATTGATGCTATCCATCCATTCATTCATAAAGATTTATCAGTTCACGCTATAAAGATCAAATAATCCCTCTAGCACCCACATTTTAACTTCACAGACTGCTATGCTTTTATTGTTAAACATAGATGACAAGGTCATATACCTATCACACATATTAAGAAAGGTGTGGCATCAAAGGAAGAATGTGGCTTCATCCTAAGCACAATATTATTGACCACACTTTTCCATCACATTGCTTCACAGTGATCACATTGAGTGGAACTTTTTGGTGTTGGTCTTGTTTTGTGCCAAGAAGGCATTTGATAGAGTTACATGAGTGATTGTTTGATAAGTTATGAAACAGTTAGGTTTCACTTCAAATGCTTCAATGCCTTACCATGCTTATATCAAAGTCCAGTAGCCCAATCAGATGCTGTTAACACCTCTCTGATTGCAGTGGGGCTCAAAGCAGCATTATCTCCTTTCCGACTTGCCATATATTTTAACCTCTAATCCATAATACTAAGCAAAACCCTGATAGCTAACACTTTTCATGGTGCATGCTATGCCAACAAAGTCTGATGTTCACTGCTGACATTGTTATTATTCCTTATTTTCCTCGACCAGAAATTAAGGCTATTGTGGTGGTTATTGAGGAATGATATTGTATTAGGTTACATATTTAACATTAATAAAATACAAATACTTTCTATTAGGAGAATTTCATTCCACTGACAGTAAGACAAAACAAGAAGTAATGTATTTGGATAGGAATTAACATGAATACCCAGATTTCATATGCTCAAAAATAACATGCCTCATTGGAAAAGTAGTTCCGTAGTAGGCATATTGTGGAGGTACGTGCTTTGACATTATGGCCCTGATTCACAATTAAGGATGATTTAGCTGCAGAGATACCTGGTGGATGGGATTGACATGTCCAGCTTGTATTTTATCATCTAAATCTGCCTACTTTGAGTTAATCCAACCCCCCTAGAAATTGGGAATGACTGTGTGGTCCTGCTTTTACCAGGCAGAATTCTGCACGGAATACTCAATTCTGTGACGATTAACACTCACATTTACTATCTGTTCTGAGTAGCTACTAAATGTGAGAATGTGAGCTGGGGTCCAGGGTGGAGGGTGAGGGACAAGAGTGTTGAGAGTTGCAGGTGGAAGGGCTGTGGGTGGCCTGCAGAGAGGATATTGACATACTTTCCACAGGCCTGAGGAGGTAACTGGGTGAAAGCCAATGGACAGGGCTTAGCTGCACTTATTAAATGTGATTTTACAGAACCAGATTTACCAGCTGGCATGATGGGTTCTAGTGTTACTGGATCCATTATATCCACGTACAGGAAATGCCGGCCACTTATAACTGGGGAAGCAGCATCCCACCTGGGAATACTACTCTAACCAACTTGTAATTGGCCTTCTAGAGGGCAAGTTAATCTCATTAAATGTTCTCCTTACCTTGTTTCCTTTTTCAGTTTCATGTGAAATTATATAACGTACCAGCTATGTTCTTGCACTATTCACAATTGCTCATAAGTGATATAATATCAAAAATCACACAGACTGAACCCGGTACCTAAGGCAATTCTTTGGTGTACAGCAAGGCAAGTTTGCATCATGCCTGCAACCTATCAAAAGCTGGATGAGTTAACAAACCCTGCTCAGATTGCTAATGTGATGAAGACAAGATTTTTTACGTAAGGACACTGAGGAAAAGGTTCAATCCTATTTTTCTGCATGTAATGCTAGCTGTATTAGCTCCATGTACACTCTACAATAGACATATCAAACAGCATTCGCACGTGCCTGCCTACATAGCTGCTGTTCACACTACTAACATTGCAGTAGGCTGTAGAAGGAATGCTAAGAAGATTCAAGTATTAGGCTCATAAATCAGCAGCTGTCCGCTCACAAAAATAAGGACACATTAGTGAAGGAACCCAGTTTAAAGCCATGTGCATGCTTTACCAATATTATAAATCCAAATTAGCACTCTTTCTGTAAAATACATTTAGTGTATTGACCAGCAAGAAACGTGCACTCATCTTACTAATATAAATCAATGGTCTTGAAGTTTAGAATAGACTAAGGTGATGGCTGTTAAGAGTAGATTTAAGGAAAAACTAAACCATCAACCTCAAAAGTCTGAAAAATCTTTTCTAATTTTTTCATTTTTTATAACGGGAAGCAGGTAAGATATGTGACAACCATACTTGGTGGTTTTCATTAGTAATTAAACCTATGTAGTCTGGAAACAAAAATTGGTCATTATAAATGTATACATTTATTTAATCATTGTTACTAAGGGCCTTATTATGACTTTGCAGGTCCTACAGCAGATGGTGTGACACACCATCCGCTGTAGGACCTCCAAAGCTGTGGTGCTGCAAGCTGCCAGATTAGGAGTTAATTCCTGGTCTGGTGGGCAGTGCTGCGCTGTCTAAGGCCGCGGTCCCTCAGACTCATTGAAGAGCCTGACAATCAGACTGCCACTTTAAGAGCGCCGACTGCACCTTTGTGCACAGTGTGGCATACATGCCACTCTGTGCAGGAACTGGGGGAGCTAAACCAGGGGGTACTACATGTGTCCCCCCCGCATGCACCCCCCAGGCCCAGAAGCAGCAGGGTGCCCTTTTAGGGCCGCCGTTGTTGCCTCTCTGCCACCCTTTTCCTGACAGGCTCACCACAATGAAAAGGGCAGTGGACAAGCAACTCCTGATATGCCAGTATATTAGTGATTAGTGCTCCTGACCGCTCCACGACCGCCGTGGGATCCTTGATCCTCATAGGTCGCAGCGGTTCTGTGGCAGTCCGACTGCTGCAGTCCTAATCCTGCTGGCGGACCCACAGTGTGGCGGTGGCTGGACCTCCACCACGGGTTTGGCGGTCACTTGTAATAGGGCCCTGAGTATCGTAGTAATAGGACAGCATCAACAATCACTCTGGATAGGTACTTGAAGCTAGTAACCTGCAATTGTTGCCATTGTAAGCGTTATATAACTTATAATTAATTAGAACAAGAGTTTGAACAGTCCCACTTTTCAGACGTTTCCTGGAGCGCAGGTGATAATGTTTGAATATCAAGTAGGGGGTCAAGGGTGTTTTAACCTCTTAGGCCTTGCACACCCAGGGATGTTCCACCATGTTTCATTCATTTGATCTAGTGTTGAATGTTCAATTTGGCAGGCAATTCTTCAAATTAATACTGCATGTTATTTAGAGGACTAGTCCCAGCAAATGTGTAATCTTGCTAGCTTAACACACATTTTTTCAGACAACCTCGGGTTAGCCTTACTAGCAATGTCACAAAATGGGAGGCTTGTCGCCAGTGAAATTTCTTTTAAGAATGGAAGCTGCACTCAACCAACATTAAGAACAAAAAACAAACCAATAAAATTCCAAAAAACAAATGTAATAGAGAAAAGAAAAAATATTGGTGCAAAATACTTCAAAATGGTGAAAATTGTATTATGGTAACCAGAGATATATGTTTTTAGTGAAACAAAAGCACCAAAAAAACTGCAAAGCTATGATTATGGATGACCAGCACCCATGCATGATTTCAGTATAAGCTCGATTTAAAAGAAGTCAGATAAGTCAAGAGGCATACCCCATTCTAGAATGCTACCTTCTGATGTAGTCTTTGTTTTGGTGGCCCAAAACCTTCAGAGCACCAAGGTGAGATGCTCTGGCCAGCGAGGTCAACATAATGTCACAAAAAGTTTGCTTACACTTGTGAGTAATTTAAATGTGTAATGTAATTTTACCCTTTTGAGTAACATTACTACTTTTGGCTATTCACAATACACGAATCTAAAGTTACAAAAAAGTGTAGACTTACACATCTCCACCCCCTGAAAAAGTGGGTAAATCCAAATTTACAAGTGCAAGTTACCACTGCCAAAAAAGAAGTAGTAGTAAGTCCAGGGCCACACCTGGCCAGCCACTGGTAATCCAAAACCCTCCCATTGAAAATAATGGAAGTAAGGATTTAAATAATAAAATAATGTTAATTAAATCGCATCATTTAAAATAGCAAGAAAAACATAAATATATTTTAATGTTTAAAAAAGAACTACAAATAAAGCATATTTATTATTTGATTATTAAATATTTTAACATCTTTTTTAGTTTATAAATTAATGTAACATTAATTATTATCAAAATATTACTAAATTATTTTTATTTAAACATATACACCACTTTTAATGATTATAAAGCATAATAAAACCGTGTTTTTTACTTTAGTTGGAATTTATTTTTTAATTTAAACTAGAGAAAAAGATTTTTAACTTAATTTGTTATATTTAAGTTAATTAAAGATGTAATTCAAAAGAAAGCTGTTAGCAACAAAAGAGATTCTACATTCTATGAAATATTGGAAATTATTTTACATGAATATTTAACATAAAATAGCCTTACTAATTTGTTATAAAGTTAAATAAACCTTTTTATTTTCCATATACTTTAGCATAGAGAGGTCTCAACTGTGGAGACTCCTTATGGTAAAGTATAGGGAAAAACAAAGACGTTTATTTAAATAAACTAAACTAGTAAAGATAATTGTATACCAAATAACAATGTAAAACAATTTTATATATTCATTTTAAATGTAGAACAAAATAAAGAAGGTACAGCGCTATTTACTTAATTTTTAATTGAATCTTTAATTTAAATTAAATTGAATTGATCTTCCTGAAGTTTACATTCAGAAGAATAAATCAATTTTTGTATTTTTCTATTGATTTTAAATTTTTCAATATTAAAAGTGATGTACAAAAATATTTTAAAGTAATTTAATTATATTTTAATGAACAATTATGTTACATTAACTAATAAATTCAAATTGTTTGTTAAAATATTTTATAATTAAACAATATATATGTTTATTTTTAGATTTTTAATGTAAAGAAGAAGGGGAGCCCCTGCTAATAATGCGAGTTCCTGAAGCAGAGGAAGAAAATATCAATGTACAAAAACCTGAAGTAACTCAAACGATATAAAACACAAACACTTATTTATGGTGAGACACATTCAACAGAAGAGGAAGGCACAAAAAACGAAGGACCTCATTACGATGGAGGTCGGTCAGACCACCGACTGACATCGTATCGGGCCGGAGACCGTCCGACAAAGAGTGGGCGGTTCCACGCACCCTATTACAATATGACCGCCATGATGGCGGTCGAAGAGTGCTTTTTTTCTAGTGCGGCATGTGCTGCATCCCAGGAAAAGGGCTGCAGCACAAGCTGCACTAGAAAAAAGCACTTTATGCACATCCATTCACCGTTTGCCAGGCACCAACTTATTTGTGCAGTGTAATTAACAAAAATCCATTTTTGCCACTAAGTTAAATCTTTAATAAATATCACAACTGTAAGAAGATGATCACTGTAACTTTTTCCTAATCTAATGCATTAAAAACAACTCTTTTATTTACAGATAGGCTCTCACCATAGGTAAAGGCTACTGTAGCATATGAAGTAAAAATGTTGTTTATTTCCTTTCACTGCAGAAATACCCCAACTTATTATTAGGTGAAGCCAAGCAAAGGCTTTTATACATGTTAAAATGGTTTACTTTAACATGTGTTTGCTGCAGACTTGCTCACAGCAGTAAAGAGCTGCAATGTCTGGCCTCAAATTTTGCTTTTAAAGTCACTTATGTGGATCAGGTAAATCAACTCTACAGCCTACATTTCACAACAAAGGGCCTGATTACGATGTCAGTCAGAAACTAAACCTCCTGACTCCTTGTCGGATTTGGTTCTGGACTGATTATGATGCTTCCGAACACTGTTCGGATAGTCTCCCATTGACTTCAATGGGAGCCTGTGTTCCGACTGACAACACAGGCTCCCATTGAAAAAAGGGGTGGTTTCGGAAAACCTTGCACCCTGTTGCAGGCACCCCATGGTGCCTGTCACACTGTGCATGGTTCTACAGGGAGGTCCCTTGGGTAACCCCTGGCCCCCAACCGGAGGCCTCACGGTGAAGGGGGGCCTGCTAGGGGCCCCCAAAGTCAGTTTCCGAAAAGCCTTTTCGTATCGGAAGGTCCGAGTCGGAAAGACTGTCCGAATACGGCATCGTAATACGTCAGTCAGAAACGTGGTTCGTAGAGCTGTACGATTTGGCTTCGACTGACTTGGAGTTTCAGAATGCCAGTCGGAACCGATTCAGAATGACCGAACGGTTGCTTTTCCATCGTAATCGGTAGGTCGGAAATGTTTCCGACTCGGGCCTCATTACGATGCTTTCCGACCGACTGCTTGTCAGAAACAGTTCTGACTGACTCGGGTTCAGAGAGTCTGGCCAACCGATTACGATGTTTCCGAACACCGTTCGGAAAGTCTCCCATTGACTTCAATAGGAGCCTATGTTCTGACCAACAACATAGGCTCCCATTAAAAAATAGGGTGGTTGAGAAAAACCTTGAACCCTGTGGCGGGCACCCCATTGTGCCTGCCACACTGTGCATGATTGTAAAGAGGGGTGTCATGGGTACCCCCACGGGCCCCAACTGGAGGCCTCCAGATGAAGGAGGCCTGCTACGGGCCCCCAAAGTCAGTTTCCAACAGTCTTTTTGTGTTGGACAGACAGATTCAGAAAGGCTGTCCAAATCCGACATTGTAATACGTTGGTCGGAAACGTGGACCATAGACCTGTACGATTCGGCTCCGACTGACTCAGAGGCTCCGAATGCCCATCAGAACCGAGTCTGAAAGACTGAACGGTTACTTTTCTATCGTAATTGGTCAGTCGGAAATGTTTCCGAGTCGGTCGGAAACATGGGTTCCGACACGGGTTAGGAAAATCTGAATGCCATTCGGAGCCTTTCGGACTGACATCGTAATGAGGCCCAAAGTTGTATGCCACAGTTGCTAATTCTGTACCATTGTACTGTGGTCTTACCTACATGCTAGTCAGGCCAGTTGGGTTTAGCCAATCTGTCACTTTGTTTAAGCAAAGTCACTGGGAAATGTTTAGCAGTTTCCCATTACCCAGTCTTAAATTCAAAAGCAAGTGTCTCAATAATCTATTCTCTTCCTTCTGCTGTGCTTTCAAGTTGATCTAGCCCCACACTGTGGCACCATATATAACACCCACAGCTCACTGCTTTATAAATTCATGCCATTCATGTAACAATTTTTGTGCCAAAATTGCTAGCAAACATTGACACTTTTGTGTAATTTGTAGGACAGGCCTATCTTTTTATGTGCAGAGTTCTCCTCCCCGACTGTGGAATCTCTGCACTCATAAACTTACTATTAAAATGCACTTTTGTGTATATTAAAAAAGCATAAACTTACACAAAGGTGTAAGTTTAACTTTGTGAATCAGGCCCTGGGTGTCTATTAAATTTGGATGGTCTTTGGCGGTCCATGATAGAAGAACAACTGCATCATCCGATTCTCTACCTCGCCAACGAACCCTCAGTCACCAAGAACAACTTTCACAATCAGATGAAGGCTGTCGCCACCTGGATGAAGGACAGCTGCCTCAAGCTTATCTCAGAGAAGACCAAAGTTCACATCCGGGGCTCCACCCCCTCTGCCTAGGACGACTCCTGGTGGCCCGCAGCACTTGGAACCTTCCCCACACCCACAGACCATACATGAAACATCTGCATCATCCTGGATTTCTTGCTCACCATGAACCACCAGATCAACGCCATCTCATCATCCTGCTTCCACATGCTCCGCCTGCTCCAAAAGATCTTCAAGTGGATCCCCACCGAGTCCAGAAAGATGGTCACCCACACACTCATCTGCAACACACTCTACACTGGCATCACCCAGAAACTTCTCAAGAAATTGCAGAACATTAAGAAGGCCTCTGCCAGACTCATCCTCAACATCCCCCACTACAGCCACATCACTGGCCACCTGAGAGACCTCCACTGGCACCCAGTCAACAATAGAATCACCTTCAAGCTCCTCACACACTCCTACAAAGCCCTGCGTGATGCAGGACCTGCGTACCTCTACCTCCGCCTCACAGTCCACGCACCCACCTGAGACCTCCGCTCTGCCCAACTAGCCCTGGCCACCGTCCCATGGATCTGCAAGACAGAGGAAGATATTTCTCCTACCTCACAGCAAAGACTTGGAACACCCTACCTCTCCACCTCAGGCAATCACCATCACTGCCTAAATTCAGGAAGGACCTCAAGACCTGGCTCTTCAACTTGAGACCCTTACGGGTGAGTAGTCGGGCTTTACAAGACACCGCATAGATGGGGAGTGGTACGGCCTAGCCCCTACTATTGGTGAGTCCCATGACTTTTTCTCAAGCTCTTTCTCTAACCTGTTGTTATAGAGTGAAAACTGGAGGATCCAAGACACATACTTAGCTCGAGATAAAACCTACTATATAAGCAATTTTACATTGTAAATACTATATCACAGGTACGATCCACCTCTTCTAATCACCATTAGTATCAACTCAGATCCATTTATTTAAACTGTCAAGAACTCCTTTCACCTACACCCTGGTGGAACTTCAGGTTGTCCCCCTCCCATTCCCATTGTAGAAACAGTCACCCCATACTTTTTGTGAGTATCTGTATGAGTATTACTAGGATTGGAATACTCATGCTAAATATTTGAATATCTATGAAGTCATGTATTTAGGGGCATTCCATGCATGGTGCTTGGTCAATTACCTCGACATCTCCCCTTTCCCATCTCAGCACTACACTTACAATGTCGGAAAACCTGTCTTTCCTGTGATTTGTCTTCTGCTGCAAGTGCAAAGGCAATCCAAAATTTCCACTCGCTAGATATTTTTAGTGGAACTAAGATCCAAATTTGCTTTTTAATCGCTTAGGTTTTAATTTGGTGCACAAAACGTTGTGAATAGGACAATGAGCTTTGATTTTCAGTGACATCTGGCCGATTCAATTCTATGGCATACGCATATTAAAATGCAACACTAATAACGAAAAGATAGACAAGCATTTTCAAATGATCAGAGAGTATAGCATCTGTGCTAAGACTGTAATACAGTACTCAAGTAATTTTGCAGGTATGTAAATGACTGTTCAGTGGCATATACAACTGACTGACTAATCAATTAAAGCTGTCCTTTGGCACAGCTGTGCAAATAACAGTAATACAGTGCTCAGTATCGTGGAACTAGGTAATCTATCCTATTTGAAGTCAGTACCATGTCTATGTCGAATATGATCCTTCTAGTGTCCATGAGATTGATTAGATATTTTTGCAACGCTGACCTGCTCTCAAGGTGGACTGATGCTTCTAATTCACATTAGCCTGAGGCTGCATTGTATGTAATACATGTTTCATGCTAGGGTGGATTAACTTTACTGAACAAGCAAAAGTCAAGTAAGATTTCCTTTGTTTATATATCAGCTGTGAAGCAGGGGGGTAAGCATGAGATTTGAGATTGACCTTTAAAATAAGCACTTTGCAGCTGGAACTAATTTAAAATTATGCAAAACATCCCATAATGTAAAGGTTATCTTGATGTAAGGAAAGTGCTCACAGAGTGGAATGTATCTTCAAGCAGCATTCTCTAGTTTTCTTTTTAATTAAAGCCAGTGTGCCAGCTCTTGTTTGCCTGAGTTGACTTTTGAACGCGATTATCTTCATTCATCACCGTGCTGCACATTTCGGTATTTTAAAGTTGATGCAACAAAACTTTAGAACAGAGAGAGACCAGCAGGGTGACAGATGAAGGGAAAGCAGACACATCCTTGTCTGTCAGCGCGTTGAACGCTCCAAAGGGGAGTGATATATAAATGTTACCCTCACCAGGGCTGCAACTATTGATAGTGCAGCAGGTGCAGTGGCACCTTGGCCAGGCGGTGTGAGGGACCCTTGTGACCCCAATTTGTTGTTGTGTTTTACTATCAAACCAGGGCATTGGGGCCCAATTTTCGTGCTTACATTCGGGCTCATGATGCCCTCTCTAAGACACTGGGTCGGGTGGTGAGGTTTGGCGGGGTAAAGTCCACACATTGAACGAAATCACATTTGCATACTTGAGTATTTGAGAGGTTTATTTAGGACTTGAGAAAGATGTACGAGTAAGCACTATTGGGGCTGACTGATAAATCTTCAAGCTTCCCTGCATTACTCACCAGTAAGAATCTTGAATCGTGTAGGAAGTTGTTTTTTTCCAGTTCCCTTCATAATCGACTCCAGCGCTCATCTCAGAATGCCAACATACTTTTCAATGAGGAACAATTCCAAGGAACGCTGGCCCCTCATGCTTATCTGCTCACTTCATAGAGGCCAATGCTATTTTATGTTTTATTCTTTATTCTCTCCCAACTGTACAAGGGGGCGGCGGGGACAATTTTGAAAATATATTAACAACAACTGTCGTGAAAACGGTGACAGTTCCTATTCCCGCTTTTCTACTCCCATCATTTGGTTCTGTCTTATGCTACTATTTCTACTCTGTGCCGGTTTGCAGACTCTCTCATCTCTTTCATAGGAAGTGTGAAGTTTTAAAACTATGTGATAGAAATGTTTGCAACATGTCGAGACACTGTCTAGGATGACATGTTGTTGTTTGTTTGTTATTCTGCTTTCCCATAATCAATATGACAATCGAGATGACAGATTTCTGGCCATGGTTATTTAGTCTTGCTGTTGCATTAGTGTCTGCAAATCCTGCATTTGTTTTCATAATCCAGAATAAAATCATCAATCAGATAGTATAAAAAGTCGGGCATCGAATCATAGTAGAAGAGGGACTTCACGCTCGGACTATCATTACAGAGGTCAGGCCGGTTTGCAGCAACAGTGAGCCTCAGTCGGAGCCTACATCGGGGACAACGAGAAGAAGCGGCCTTCAGCTTGCCCCTGTTTATTTTTCAGCGCAAACAAGCAGCAATAGAAACTCGCTGACTTATTTCATAATCGGAACACAGGTATGCTGTAGGAGCCTTCTTAAGAAACTAGAACACAGCCCCGCTATATACTGCATTTAAAATTAACATAGCTCTTAGAAATAGCTTGAGGGTGTTAGAACTCGATCAGCATGTTAGGAATTTTCTCTATGTTTTTGCTGCCCATGACATGCTTAGTTGCATTCATTTTTGCATTCTGTGTAGTTATCATTCCTATTTTATGCACTAGATTAAGATTTTAAAATATATGTCCTGTCTTTTAATGCTAATTTGAATGTGTTATCCATTTATGAAAGAACGTTTGGTGTTCCACTTTGTTCCCGAAGTCATTTTGTGGGACAGATTGTTACCAGTAAGCACTTCCTATGTAGTATAGCTTAGTGGGTTTTGTATGGGTTGCAGTCCAACTGAATTTCTAATTCCATTGTAAATACATGCTAACGTATCGTTACTTTAACTACGTCCTTAAGCCAGGGGTTAGAAATTCAACTCCTGTGACTCTATGGAGCTCCCAGATCGTATCACAACTAAAAAATGCACAGGATGGTAGCAGATAATTGTAATGGAAGGGTTAAATATACAGAGTTATAGATAGGTAACGGTGAATTACGGGGATGTTTTTCACAAAGGGGTTCTGAGTGACGTCAAATAGACAACAAGAGCAAAGCTTGAGTGGGCTTGAGTCACGCAGAACTCAGAGATGAAAAACATATCCGTAATTCACTTTTTACCCATCTATAATTTTACGTTATGTATGGCCCCCAAAATTACCTGCCCCTACCTTCATTCAACTACTGCACTGGGGCAGAGGATAATGGGAGAGCTATACATAACATGCCCTCTCCTCCCCGATGCAAATGTGAAAAATAAATATCTTACCTGCTATCTTTAACCAAAACCCACTACATTCCCTGCCTTCCTTCCCTCTCCTGCAGCTGTGCTTTCTGCTTTCAGTCAAAGCAGACAAGCAGAGCTGCACTGACTGCCTGCCACCTGGCCTAAATGGCTTTTATGACATCACAACAATTGATAACCAAACGCGGGGTGGGCACCCGCTATTAAAATATGCAAAAAGCGGGGTGGGCTCCCGCTCCGTTTGGCAAGAAGGCGGGGGAATCCCCACGTCGGGATTCCCTCTAAATAGGTGGCAGCTCCGCGCTGCGAAGCCCACACTCTTCTTGAGATAAGATAAAGTGCTCACGAGGCGCTAAGTCCTGTACAGGTCAAGGGGGCAAAGCTGGGCCCAGGCAGACCAGCACACAGGGCCCTCCAGCAGGGAGGCAGTCCCTTGTGGCGGTTCCTCCTGGAGCCCAGATAGCAGCAACAGGCCCCCCAACTCACAGGAACAGCACACATTCATGGAGTCACACCCCCTATATTTATATGACATCTTGGCTTTGTCTGCCCTGGCACAGGGCTTGGGGGAACCAGCCAAAACTGGTTCAGGGGGGAATTGGAGCACTTTGTTTGCAAGGCTCCTCTTCCCCTTTGTCAGGTGGGGGCTCGTCATCAGACACACCACAGGGGGGCGGAGCCAGCATTCACTAGGGCAGGCACAATCCTATGCAGGGTCAGGGGACTACTCCTCCCACTACTCCAAATGCAGGTGCCCTATTCAGCCTAGCACTGACTCACCCTGCCCCTCCTGGAGCCACAAACACCTCACCAGCCCCTGTCACTCAAAAGCCAGACATGCAATTCACATCAGGCAAGCAGACACATAGCACACAGAAATGCCAACTTCTAAAAGTGGCATTTCTAAAATAGTTATAATAAATCTGCGCACACCAATGCGTAGCATTTATTATCACTATTCCAAATATACCAAACTTGACCACGCTGCTCCTCTCATATCAGGAATTACCACTGAAACACTTATCAGGGAATCCCCAATGCATTCCTATGGGAGGGTAGCCTCACAGTAGTGAGAAACCAAAATGGCTGTTTGTCTCTACCAGGACATGTCACACACTTAAGGTACATTGTCCTACCTGTCACCTACAATGCACCCTGCCCATAGGGCTAGCTAGGGCCTATCTTAGGGGTTACTGACATGCAGTAAAAGGGGGGTCACAGTCATGGCACACACTTTAGGTGCCACGTCACAGCGGCAGTAACACTGCGCCCACAGGCCCTGCAATGGCAGAGGCCTGAGATAGGTTTGAAAGGCTACTTTGGTGGGTGGCGCAATCAGCGCTGCAAGCCCACCAGTAGCATTTAATTTACCAGCCCTGGGTATATGAGATACCACTTTACAAGGGACTGACAGGTAAATTAAATACGCCAAACAGGTGTAGACCAATCCTTACCATATTTATCACAGAGAGCACATGCACTTTACACTGGACAGCAGTGCTAAAGTGCCCAGAGTCCTAAAACCACCAACACCATGTCAGAAAAAAACTAGGAGAAAGGCAAAAAGTTTTGGGATGACCCTGCAAAAAGGGCCAAGTCCAACAATAGTTCTGTATATGTTATTCTGATATGCAACTGTCTCCACTTATCAACTGTATTGAAGGGGAAGGATAGGTCTATAAAGATTGAAAAGAGTGTGCAAAAAGATGCTTTTGCCGTACATATCTTAAATTGAGGTATTGAAGAGCAAGACCATTGTCTATTGTTGTTTAATTATTCCTAAACCCTGTTTGTCCTGCAGAATTGTGTTTGTTTTATTTAGCCCAAACTTTGAGCACTTAAGAAGATAATGTACAAAATAATGTACATAATGTTTTCCCAGAGAATTTGAGCAGGAAATTATAGGTCCCCTCCATGGCTTTGGGTGTGGAGAGTGTGTGCACTAGACGTGAGTTGCTGTTAACAAACTTATATCAGTTTTTTTTTAACTATTTCAGCTTCAGCACACTTGACAAACATGTGTGCTAACTGCTTTATGTAACATGGAATGAGGCCCGTAGCTGGGCACTGTGAACTGGGCAGCCTCATTTTGTGCATCCTCCTTTACTGAGTGTGACTACACTCAGCTCCCTGGACTGTAGAGCAACAGATTATAGTGACATCACCGGCCTGTCACCTGCCAGAAAGAGTTGCTGCGTGACCTCTCCTTTGTTTTAAATTCGTCTTCCATTCCCCTGCAACCATGTTCTTTGCCTCGTCCATCCGTGACCATGGATGATATAAGTCTTTCTAGTTCATAAGAATGCAGTAGAACATGTTTGTAGTGATTGTGCTACTTATGGCTGTGCCCATCCTGGCATTCATTATGATTTCCTGCACTGGAGAGGTGCACATTAGAGTGCTCAGACAGTAATGTGGATTGGATTTCAGGGTTTCTCCACTACATTCCTGAGGTCTTTTGTTGTGGACCAGACTTTACGAATGGGTAGTAGAAGACAAAGGGAAAAGCCTTGCCCTTTCCTGTTCCATTGTAAATTGGAAATGTTACTCCTAAAAGAGTGGTAGTTCAGTGGGAAAGCCTCTGCCTCTTTTGTGCCCTTGTTTAATTCTCTACTGACAGGAGACTCCGAACTCTACCCCACCTTCCTGCTGAAACTGTGAGACAAAGACTGTTGGTTAACCAGTCTGAGAGGAATATGTAAAAGGTAAGAACTGTCTATGACCAGTCCAGGAGCTGGACCTGTAAAATACACAAATTCCATCTTGAAAGTTGGTGTAAACCACCAGTTAGGGTGTCAAAAGTTTTCATCATCCAGAATCTGTTATTCTATAAAAACGTAGAGACTGAGAAACTCCTATGTGCTCCTGGGTTGGGGCTACTGACTACAAACTCCATGTTGCTAGGTTCAGGAAGGAGGAGGGGTACTGGTGGTACCCTTGCATGAGGAAGAGGCAACCTAGAAAAAGGGGAATGTCAGGTGCTGAGCCAGGAAGAGCAGAACATGGCCTTCTATAATCCAGGGAAGGATCTGCACTACCAGGCCATGAGCTGAGGTCTTGAGACCCCGAGGCCCAGGTGATGTGCCCAAAAGCAGAAGTGCCTGAAATGGCCCAACATTCTTTGAAAAGACAACTGCATCATGCTGTTTCCATGTAGGAGAACAAATCTTTTGTGACTAAGTAGTCAATAGAGATTCATTATTGCACTTTTGGGATAGGACCAAAAGAAGTCAACTTGCCTTGAGAAGGTTGGTTCTACATTAAGATGGGATACTGCAGCCCAGTACATCACTGGTTATATCGCCCTCCTTTGTAACTACTTTTCTGACCCAGAGATAACTCTTCACTTTGTTAGGGTGGTTGGCTTGTGCTTTGGCCTAATTAAGAATACCAAGAGAGCATTCACCCAACCTTATGTGTTATCCCCTGTATGCGAGCTGGCCCAACTTCTCTGCAGAAGCACACACCTTCGTACAAGACGCGGGCAGCATTCAGCAGCTGTATTGGCTTGACCAGGCTAGAGCTGGCTTCAGAAGATCTGGCATCTCTGGGAGCTGTGCAGTCACCACTTTAGGCCAGCAGAAGTGGGTGACTTACCGACCACATGATAAAAGGCTAAGGTAAATTGCAAGGGAGCAGCATTGTGGGTGAACTTGTAGCTTTGGGGATTTTTATGTGCTACACCCACAATTCTTGTGGGGGGACTGATAGAAGGCTATCAGACCTGCATCCATCATTTTCCCAGAAGGGCAATGGGCCTTAGCTTGCACTGACTACATTTTCCAAAGCTTAGCAGTATGCACTAATAGCAGCTGATTCCCTCACACTGTAATACTTTTGACCCTTGACATTTTTTCAGCAGAATTACATTGTGTGTGTAAGTAAAATACTTCTGTACTCTTATGTAAACGCACTGGGTTGACAATGGTTTATTCATTTATATCAAGGGTCTCATTACAGTCTGAAGTTCTTCACAATGGCACTTCTCTGAGTAAGCCTGGACTGCTCAACTTTGCTACATATGGATCAAGTGCTAAAGAGATGTATTTGGTACCCAGTGTTGGGTCCATAACTGCGGTACAGTACCATGGCACCAGTGGTGAGCCACTCTCATTGTTTTAATTTGAGCCAGGTCACCCCTGACTCTCATGGGCCTCCTGAAAAAGTTACCAAAGCAGTCATTCTATAAAAAATGTTGGAACTTTGACCACTTCATTTGGAAGTTGAACAATGTTATTCTACCTTTCCTTGACCATCAAATTATATTGGTATGAATGCAGTTTTCAAACAACTTTCCCAATGTCAAAATCTATATCCCTGGAGATTGTTGCATATAGGCTATGTTGGACCTGGTCCTTTTTGTAGGGTCACTACAGATTTTTGCTTTCTGAACCTGTTTTTGTTGGCATTATGATTCTGTGTACTTTTTCCCTACTAACCAGTGGTAAAGTGCTTGAGCTCTCTCCCTAAAGCATGGAACAATTGGCATCTGCCTGATTGGTACATTTTAATGTGCTTGTATGTCCCTAGTAAATGGTATTATCTGTATCCAGGGTCTGTAAATGAAATGCTACTAGTGAGCAGCAGCACTCATTGTGCCACCCACTAAAGTAGCACTGTAAAATCTGTCTCAGGCCTGCCACTGTAGCCTGTGTTTTCAACTGCCATTTCAACCTGGCAAAATAAACCTTTTGCCTGGCCAAACCTTCCATTTTAATACCTATATGCCACCTGTAGGGTAGGCCCTAAAGCCTCATAGAGTTGGCAGCATTGGATTTGAAAAGTAGGATATGTGTACTTAAGTTTTACATGTCCTAGCAGTGAAAAGCTCCTAAAATCAGGTTATCTTATTACATTTAATAAGTGCTAACTTTCGATTGGGAGCAGGTAGAGATATGCTGGTTACACTCAAATGAATTGTAATTTAAAGTCTTCTTTAATGGTGAAGTTGGGTTTTAAGTTACAATTCTTAACATGCCACTTTTATAAAGTTGTCATTTTCTTGCCCCATACAACCGTGTCTTCTGCAGCAACAATGGGTCGCATAACTGTGAATGGCTCTGCTGTTGGGGTTTGGGAATTGGTTCCCGACAAAGGGACAAAGGGGGCTTAGGTGTGGACAGTATGGGCCATTGTAACTGTACCCAGCCTCACTTAAACTTCAAAGGGCTTTGCTTCCCGCACACACAAAGGAACCTGACACCAGGCCTGCCACTGGTATTGTCGCCCGAGACAGTTTGGCGACAAACCCAGGAGGGACAGGGGATAGGACAGAACTAATTTGTGGGTAGGCAAGAAGCTTCCCCCAACACAAAGTCTGGCACTGGGAATAAAAGGGGGCACTGTCAGACACCAGATCAGAACCGTCCTGGACCTGTGGAAGATTCGGAAAAAGAACTGCCCTGCTGCCAGAGACTGCCCTGCTGCTTGAAAGACTGCCTTTCTCTCTGAAGAAGGGTGTTTGGGCCTGTGTGCCTTGATCCCAGGCTACCCAAGCGATTTCAGCTGTCACTACATAACCAAATCAACACAGTAGTTGGCACGTCTTCTGGTCTTACGCGCACTGCTAAAAAATTCTTGCAGATCCTCTCTTTACCAGTGAGGATAACAGAGATTCTGGCATTGATTATGTCCAGGCTGTATTAGGCCAATGCTCCTAAGTGGGCCTGCCTCAGCTTTTGTTGAGGAAACATCAAACGCTCCAGAATGTGGTGTCCCATCTGGTTCTCAATCTACCTAGACAAGCTTCTGTCTCGGCACACCTAAGGAGTCTGCATTGGCTCCTTGTCAATAAGAGGATCCGGTTCAAGACTCTTGTCCTTATGCATAGTTCTCTGAACCATGCTGGACTGGAGTACCTGTCTTCCAGAATGCACCACTACACTCCTTGGAGAACTCTGTAGTTCCTAGGGTTAGGCTGATGAAAATAGGAGGCAGGTCATTTTCCCTCCTAGGCCCTCAAACCTGGAATGGGCTTCCCAACGAATTGTGTCAAATTGAAAGCGAGAGGCCTTCCAAAAGAAAGTCAAGACCTGGCTTTTCACACTCCTGTTCTGCCATTTGTCTGCTCTCCTACATTCTGCTCTGCACCAGGACACTCCTCTGAGTAGCCGCGTGCTTTAAAGATCTCTGGCTAATCATTCATTCGTTCATTCATTCATATATTCATTCATTCATTCAATCAATCAATCAATCAATCAATCACAGAATTTGTAAAGCGCACTACTTACCCGCGAGGGTCTCAAGGCGCTGGGGGAAAAAAGGGGGGGGGTGCTGCTACTGGTCGAACAACCAGGTCTTGAGTAGCCTCCTGAAGGTCAGCAGGTCTTGGGTCTGTCGTAGGCTTAGTGGAAGGGTGTTCCAGGTCTTGGCGGCGAGGTGGGAGAAGGATCTGCCGCCGGTGGTGGTTCTTCGAATGCGAGGGACGGTGGCGAGGGAGAGGTCGGCGGAGCGGAGTTGGCGGTTGGGGACGTAGAAGAGGAGTCGTCTGTTGAGGTAGGCTGGGCCAGTCTTGTGGAGTGCCTTGTGTGCGTGGATGAGGAGTTTGAAGGAGATTCTCCTGTCAACGGGGAGCCAGTGCAGGTTCCTCAGGTGGGGGGTGATGTGGCTGTGGCGTGGTACATCGAGGATCAGGCGTGCAGAGGCGTTTTGTATGCGTTGCAGTCGCTTGATGAGCTTGGCCGGGGCTCCCGCGTAGAGGGCGTTCCCATAGTCAAGTCTGCTGCTGACGAGGGCCTGGGTGACTGTTCTTCTCGTATCTGTCGGGATCCACCTGTAGATCTTGCGAAGCATGCGGAGGGTGTTGAAGCAGGAGGATGAGACTGCGTTGACTTGCTTGACCATGGAGAGCGTTGAGTCGAGGATGACTCCCAGGTTGCGTGCGTGGTCGGTGGGTGTCGGGGCTGCTCCCAACATCGTTGGCCACCAGGAGTCGTCCCAGGCTGAGGGGTTGGAGCCGAGGATGAGGACCTCTGTCTTCATTCAGTTGACCGACCTCTTCTGTGAGCTACAGGGACACAAACTTCCAGAGGCCTCCCTGAAAATCCTAGCTGACAAGCTGTTACTGGACCTGCCTGGATCAGCCTGGGCCTCCCTGAGCCATGTTGCTGGACTCTGTTAGAGTGAGTCCTAATTCAAAAGGGATTCCCCTAGTTCCTGGACCCTTGGTGGGCATTGGTGAAAGCTCTTCCAAGAAGAAAAGGTGAAGATCCTGAAGTTTGGGCCACTTGTAAACGCAAATAGGCCCGTTCAGGCTGAAACAGCCGCCCACGATGACTGCCAATGTGAAGCTCCTGTGGAACCTGTTCTTTGCACCACCATTGACAGCCCATGACAACCAGCAACTAGACACCTGCACTTCGCTCTTCAGCAATTACAGCCAGCAACAACTTCGAAAGCAAAGCTCCAGCGACAACCGTCCACTGTTCATGCTGAAAGTCTAATCCTTGCGGCCTCCTCCAATGCGAATGGAACTCTTCATGCCAGACTGAGAAGGTAACTCTTCAGCAGGACTAACCTGTTCCCTGTATCCAACCAGCGTTAAGCCTGAACGTGTGACTTTCTCCTGGTCTAGCATAACCAGATGACTGTGAGTGGTGCTTTGACTTTTAGGCACTATTTTCAATATAGCCTTTAAAATTGAATCTCTCCTGTTCAATTGACTGGGTTTTAAGGTCAAGCCTAGGCAGCGCATGCGCTGCTCTGTAAGGCATGCTGTATTCACGTATGGAATTGAAGATACGCCCACTCTCCACCCATATTTTTCATTGGCTTGTGTCATTTTCCTTTGTAAATGTTGGTTGCTGATTTGGTAATAGGCTTATTAGTCCTTCCTTAGTATCTCCTTGTCTTCTGTTGTTACCTCCCATGAGGACTGGCCCTTTTACGTGTCCTAACTCTGGAGTTTTCATTAGCAGTTCCGAGAACTATTTACTTAATTAATGGACGCATCACGCATGGGACGCCAGCTTCAGTAATGGCAGCTGCTTCCTAACAGACTTTGCATTTCTTTTAAACTTTAAAAAACGCTCCATTTTCCGCTGCTTGGATCCCTGTGAAGCGGGCGCTGTCTTAATTACAGAAATCTTCTTGGACGCTTCCTCCTTTGCTCCCCCTCTCTCCACCATCTATACACTTCATGTGGCTTTTTTTTTGTTTTTACCGGAGAGTCGCACTTTAACTTTGTAAATATGCTCTGCTGCTTCCCTCCCTCCCCCACTACATGGACTCCCACGAGGCAGGCGCTGTCTTAATTAAAGAATTCTGGTTTCATTCACATACTTAATAATGGTGGGCGCACGCGGCTCACTCAAGTCATTTTTACATTTTTTAATTTTCATGCTTACTAACGGCGGCTGCGCGTAACTCAACCATCTCTTTTTTTTTACATATTTTACATATATTGAATTTCGCTCCTGTCTGCATACAACAATCTCCCTCCTCAGGGCTCTAAGTTACAGTGCTGCAGCCATCCACCGGCAGCATCTCCTGCAGACAATCACCATGTTCAGCTCCAGAGTTAACCCTCTGCTGACATAAATTGCGCGCGTCTCCAAGCCAGGATAACTTTTATCGGACCAGCTGCAAGTGTGTCCTTTTTATGATGTGCCTTTTTATTATGCAAAAAGAACAGATGATGGATGGAATGCTGAACCAATACAACATTCACCCTGTTAGAAATGGGGGTCTCTGGTTGGCAATGGCTTGCACCTTTGTCCGAGTAGGGACCCTTCTTCCTAGTCAGGGTAAGGGGGATACTGTTGGAGTTGCTCCGTGCCTGCTGCATGTTCCAGCGGGGGCGGAGCCGCCAGGGTTTAAAATCGCCCGACAACACAGAAGGAGCGATTTGCGTTCTAGATCTGCAAGCGTTCCTTCACTTTCGGGTGAGCTTACCTTTTTCCGGGTTATCGAGGCGTCCTGGAAATTCTCCTTCGCTCCTTTCGCGCTGGCCTCTCCGACGGCGGTCATCGGTTTCTGAGGTCTGCCTCTTCCTGAGCCTTCCAGGATTCGTGCTATGCCTCCAGTTCCCCCCCAGGGAGGGCTGCTTACGTGTGCCTCCTGCCGTTTAAACCTGTGGAAACAAGAACAAGACAGACATTAAGGAACCCAAGCCTCTAATAATGGTGGTAAAGCGCTGGCACTGCATTTTATTCCGTAAAGCGACTGACGAAGGAAAAGTTACTTATCTGATTATTGTCCCCGTGGCTTTTTCTGAGGGGCATCTGTATTCTTTTTGCTGCTTGTTGAAGGCTGAGTCTGAGGAAAGCAGCCTGTAAATAGTTTTCCTGCAATTAAGGAAACATTTATAGCCTGCACATTTTTGCACCTTTTGTTTTTTTTTATTCTGAATATATACATGTATCAACCGCACTCTGACTATATGTATTCAAGAGAATTATTTTTGGGCTATATTTTTTCTTTTCCAATTTCTATTTCAAGGGTAAACACGTTGCAAAGCACTCTTTAATTGCATAGAGACATGTAGACACTGGCTTATCTCTGTATTTGTATTTGCATCTTTTCACTACAGATCTATATTGAACTCCGAGGGAATAATTTTTGGATTATAGTGAAAGAGGGGAATAAATCAGGTAGTACAGCTTTTAAGTACCTAGGTATTGCACACAACCTACTACCCATTTCCTCTTACCCTGTCTCACTCTCTTTCTCTATTTCAGGGCCACACATACCTCCTAGTGACGACTTCTTGCTATTCTGGTTTCTCCGAGGGACCTTCATCATTTCTCTTTCCCTTGTTTCCCCTCTTCCCCTTGTGCACTGGTTTTGCTTTGACTGAGTTGGGCATTCTAGTGTTGAGTGGAAGTGGGGCCCTACTCTTTAGCTCCTTGCATCTCGTTCCTGCGGAAACTTCAGGTGAGTCCAGATAGATACACTTCTAAAATAACTCCTGATCACCCCCTTGGTAGCTTGGCATGAGCAGACAGGCTTATCTCAGAGGCAGTGTGCAAAGCATTTGTGCACACATACAGTAATACAGTGAAAACATTACAAATAGACACCGTACAAGTTTAGAAAAATAAGTCATCTTTATCTAAACCAAACAAGAGCAAAACGACAAAAATACACAATACAGTAATCAAAAAGGTACTTCTTAGAAGGTAAAAACAGTCCTGTCCATACCAAACTATAGATGCAACACTTTAAACACAAAGTACATAGGATGCGTCAAAATCATAAACAAAAACAGCTGCAGGGAAGGTGATGCGTTGGTTCCTTGCACTCAGGGAAGGTGATGCATCAGTTCCTTACTGCCACGCATGGGAGGTGAAGCATGGTTCCTTACTGAAGGGGAGGTGATGCGCTGGTTTCTTACTGTGCGGGGAGATGATGCGTCGGTTTCTTACTGTGGCCCGGCGTCTTTGTAGAGTTGGCACCCTGGTGCGATGCGTGGGGATCGGGGATGCGGCGGCTCTCGATGCGGCGGCAACGGTGCTGCATTGGTCTCTCCAGCTGCTGTCCCACAATGCGTTGGTTCTTGCAGCCGCACAGCAGTGCCTGCGTCGGAATCGGTGCAGTGATCTGGGACTTCGTAGATCCGTGCATGCGATACGGCGTGCGGCAATTTCTCCAGCCGCGGGCAGGAGCTGCGTCGGTTTCTTCAGCGGCACTATGGCGGTACATTGAACCTCTTCCCGCATGGCGGCGATGCGTCAGAAACGGTTGCGGATGCATCATGCTTCTCGTAGTTGCATCTCTCTTCCAGCTCCCAACAGCAGTAACAACCTCCAGAGGCCCAACTCAGCAACAGGCACCTCTTGGCAGGTCAGAACTCTCAGCAAGGAAGTTCAGGGGAGCTGGTGGTGAAGTCTTTGTGTCCCTGAGACTTCAGTACAGGAGGCAAGCTCTACTTCAAACCCTTGAAGATCTTCCTCAAGCAGGAGACACAGCACACAGCAAAGTCCTTGTCCTTTCCATGGCAGAAACAGCCACTGCAGGCCAACCCAAGACAACACACAGCAAAGGGGCAGTACTTCTCCTTCAGTTTTTCCAGCTCTTCTCCTTGGCAAAGGTTCCTCTTGAATTCTAGACATGATCTAAAGTTCTAGGGTCTGGGCCCCAATATTTATACACCATTTCTCTTTGTTCTCTTGTGGCAGAGAGGCTCTGTGCTCAGTCAAAACCAGTTCTATCCTCCCTGATCCAGCTTCCCGCCAGGAGGTGGAGACAGCATTGTGTAAGGCAGACCAGGCCTATTCAGGTGCAAGGAAATCTCATCCCCCTATTCTAAATACAGCTTAGGTCTATTCAGGCCAGCCCTGACTCATTCACGAAAGGCAGGACACACATCAACCCACCCCCAGTGGCTGTCTGAGAGAATGCACATCCCTAGCCCCTCTCACTCCAAAGCCAGACAGTCAATCCGCAAACCAGCAGAGGCACACAGGATTGCTAAGCAAGTAAATACCCACTTTTGAAAATTGGTACACAATATAAAAATCATCTTTACTAAAAGATGTATTTTTATATACTGAGTTCAGGCATACTAAACTCCATCTTTCTATGATGTCCCAATGGGAAGTTATACTTATAAGATTTTATAAATAAACTCCCATTCTATCCTGATGCCAACCTACAAAAACAAAACAATGGAAAAGGAATATCCAAAATATTAACCCCATCGCCCTGGTAAACCGATGCAACTCCGCCCTGATCCCACAACAGGCATGGTTGATGTCCATGACCTCACAGACTTTTACAATTCCACTATGCTTGAAATTCTTGACTCTACAGCGCCCCTCCAAGAAAAAAACGTTTCCTCCAAAATCTCCAAACCATGGTTCAATGAGAACCTGAACTCTGATCGGCGCAAGCTAAGATCAGCTGAGCGAATATGGAAATGAGCACCCTCCATGGATCATCTATATCACCTTAGAGCGCTGAGGAATACACATACAACAGAAAAATCTTAAAGGCAAAGGCAGACTTCTTCAAAACCCAGCTGAACCAAGCCATTAACCGTCCCAAAAAACGATTCAAAATCGTCAAACAACAATCGCGCAACACTCCTAATGCTATGGAACTAAGCAATTCGGCTACCTCTAATTGCGATGAGCTTGCCAATTTCTTCCTAGAAAAGACAAAATCCATTGAATACGACATTCAATCTAAGAATGCCCCTCCACAAACTATTGCTCATTAGTCTACATTTTACTCACAGATCAAGGACCATTTTAGTATTCCGATCGAAATTCCAAAAAACAATGCCTCTTGGCACACCTTCTCGCCCATCCCTGAATACAAAATCTATAACACTCTTCTAGAGATTAACCCCCCATTCACTTCTCTGATCCCTTACCTCCTTTTCTATTCAAAATGATAAAAACCTCTATTCTACCCTTATGGTCAAAGATTGTAAACGCCTCTCTGAGGCAGGGCTCCATACCTGAAGTAGGGCAGGTCACACCGATACAAAAGAAAGCCAACTCCCTCTCCTCAGATCTCAACAACTACCGCCCTATATCCAACATCCCCACTCTGGCGAAACTGCTGGAAAAATGTGTACAAATTCAACTATGCAACCACATCGAGAAGTACAACCTCCTAGACAAACACCAATCCGGCTTCCGTCAAGGTCACATCACTGAATCAGCACTCACCCACATAATGGATGACATTCTAAAAATGTTAGACCATAACGAAACATGTCTTTTGATGGTTAAGCATGACAACCTACTGTCCTTAATGGAATGAAGGATGGGCCTAACTGGCCCAGTGTTACAATGGTTCACCTCCTTCCTAAATAACAGAACCCAAAGAATCAAGATGAAGCAATCACTTTCTCAACCCTCAAATGGCCACCCTAGGGGTTCCACAGGGCTCAGCATTATCACCCATTCTTTTTAATCTACTCATGGAACCCCTGGCATACGCGCTGAACTCTGCGAAAATTCTATATCACCTGTATGTGGATGACACACAACTGTATATGAAAATCTCCTCTCCAGATGACTTCATCTCCCTCAACGCTGTTCTACATAATACTCAAAGTTGGCTCACTGGCAACCACCTCATGCTTAACACCAAAAAAACGGAATTCCTCCTCATCTCCCCCCTAATCACACACCTAAGATAGACTTATGGCTGAAGCATCTAACTTCCTTTGACTGTGCTCCCCACATCATTGACTCCGCGAAATCCTTGGGAATCACCCTTGACAAACTCTTAAATATGCAGGCGCAAATCAATAATGCCACCAAGGGAGCTAATCATCAGATGAGTACTCTAAGGAAACTTAAACCCTTCTTCCCACAGACCGACTTAAAAATGGCGGTACAGGCCCTAGTGTTACCAAGATTGGACTATGGAAGCACCACGCTATGCGGTCTTCCCAAATACAAGCTGGCCCCGCTGAGGGCATCTCTTAACGCTGCAGCCAGACTGGTCTCTGGAACTAAAAGAAATAACCACATTTCTCCGACCTTGAAAGTTCTGAACTGGCTACCCTACGAGGCAAGAATACAACTAAAGATCGCCTGCATGACCCATAAAGCCAGGCATATCAATACCCCCAGTTACTTAGCACAAAAGCTAGAGCGGTCGGGAGGATGCAGACAATCGCGAAGTGCGAGTTCACTATTACTGAAACCACAATTCTTCCACAAAAAGAGAACTGGTTGCAGAGCATTCTCAGGTATCGCACCGAAGATTTGGAACTCCTTACCTCCAGATGTACGCAGAATCTCTTCCTTTACCTCCTTCAAAAAGAAGTAAAAATGCTTCTAATGAACAAATTCACATCCTAAGACTTTAACTCTTTGATGACTATTAGCCACCTATGCTATCCATATACCACTGTCTACCTCTTTTGTAATGAAGGTCGAATATCGAATGTATGTATATTGCCCCAATCATCTAATGTTTAAAAACAGTGTATTGTAAAGCGCTCTGATACCCTCGTGGGTCATGTTCGCGCTATATAAAACTTTATAAAAAAAAAAAAAAATCCTAAGGGACAGATAGTCTTTCAATAGTGAAAAACAAAATACACTGTATTTAACTATCAGAAGATGTCACACACATCAGTACATGTCCTACCTTTCACATACACTGCACCCTGCCCACAGGGATACCTTGGGCCTACCTTAGGTGTGACTCATGTGTAATAAAAGGGAAGGTTAGGGCCTGGCAAGTGCTCTCACTTGCCAGGTCGACATGGCAGTAGAAACTGCATGCAGACACTGCAGTGGCAGGTCTGAGAACCTTTTGAAGGCTGCTCGTGTGGGTGGCACAATCAGTGCTGCAGGCCCACTAGCAGCATTTGATTTACAGTGCACTGTTCTAGGATCTTAGCAGTAAATCAAATAAGTCAATCATGGAAACGCCAATCCATAAACACAATTTATAGGGAGAGAATATACACTTTAGCACTTATCAGCAGTGGTAAAATGCCCAGAGTCATAAAACCAACACAAACAGGGTCAAAAACAAGAGGCCCAAAAACAAAAATTCTGGGGATAAACCAGCTGCAAAAGCTAGGTCTAACACACCCCTAGTCACAGATCTGGGTTAAATCCATCATTTTTTCCACACCACTCCTTTCCAGTTTAGACCCAGCCATATGCAAATCAGTCTTGACCCTGATCCCCATGGGCACAGTCAAGTCCGAATTGCCAAGCCAGGTCCTCTCTGGACCAGAAACAAGCATCCTGGTACCGGTTTCGGGGTTTAACCCCGATCAGCCAGGCTAGCTTAAATCTCGTGGCACAGTGAGCATGGGACCCACGTCTGGGCACACCCTTACCAATTAGGGCATCTAAATGCAAAAAGAACAGGTGATGGACAGAATGCTGACGCAATAAACATTCACCCCAGTCACAGATCTGGGTTAAATCCATCGTTTTTTGCACGTCACACCATTCCAGTTTAGACCCAGACATATGCAAATCAGTCTTGACCCTGTTCCCCAGGGGAACAGTCCAGCCCGAACTGCCAAGCCAGGACCTCTCTGGACAAGAAACAAGCATCCTGGTACCGGATTTTGGGGTTTCACCCCTCATCAGCCAGGCTAGCTTGAATCTGGTGGCGTAGCGAGCACGGGACCCACGTCTGGGCATACCCTTCCCACTTAGGACAACAAATGTAAAAAGAACAGATGATGGATGGAATGTTGCCCCAATAAAACCTTCACACCCAGTCACAGATCTGGGTAAAATCCATAGTTTTTTTGCACGCAACGTCATTCCAGTTTAGATGCAGCCATATTTTCATATGGTTGGGTCCAAACTGGGGTGGCATAGTGAGCAAAAGAACGATGGATTTAACCCAGATCTCTTGACTGGGAGTGAATGTATGATTTATGCAGCATTCCGTCCATCATTTGTTTCCGCACTGCCTTTTAATTAGGCATCAATCAATCAGGGGAATTGTAAGCTCACTACTACCTAGTACCTGACGTCCTGGAATTTAGAAGGCCAGTGACTTAATGTTTACAACACATCTGTTAAGGCACTGTCTTCCGTTGCTTGAGGTGTACAACATTTCCTCATTTTACGCTTCCAATAGTTGGCATGATCCTTGAAAGTGTATTAATGTAATGGTACTTTATTTGCATGAAACATTTAGCTTCTGGGCGCTGCGCTGCTCCTCAATTCCCGCCATCCCACACAACACCCATGGAACAAGACACATCTCCAGATTTACGAGAAATCGTAAATCTGGAGATGCGTGTGAATGCTAAGCCACCCTAGAGGTGGCGTAGCGAGGCGCACCGAGGAGAAATGTTTTCATTTCTCCTCGTTATTTCCTCTTTCAATGCGTGCTGCATTCTACAGCACACATTGAAGGAGGAATATGCCTGTAGTGATTGTTTTTGTGCAGGAAGGTGCCCCTTCCTGCACAAAAACAATCTCCCCACGACGCAGGCATCCTTGCACCATGGTGCAAGGGTGCCTGCGCCAGCGCATGGCTGCAGTTTGTGCGCTAGCGCAGGGGGAAGCACAGAGATGCGACATATTCTTGTAAATATGTCGCATTCCTGTGCTTCGGAAGTGCCGCAGCGTGGCGCAGCCAAAGGGCTTGCGGTGCCACGCTGCGGCACTTCCTCGTAGATCTGCCCCCAAGTCTCGATTCTTAAATCAATGTGACTTATTATCTAGTTCACAAAGGCACATTTAAACTGGAGTAAATCTGCATGTGTAAATTTACTCTTACCATTAAAGTAAGTTTACTGCTTTTGGCTATAAACCATTTGCAAGTGTAACATTACTACAAAGGCTAGACTTGCATGACCTCACCTCTAAAATCAGGGGTGGAGCCAGATTTACAAGTGTAAAGTTAATAGTAGTAACTAGTAGGTAGAGATCTCCGCTACTAGGGTGGAGATCACCCTATGGTAAAATACAGAGAACAATTAAAAGTATATTAAATTTTAAAAGAATGACAAAAATAATTATACGTTCAATACTAATTTGAATTAAGTTAAAAATGTGCGTTGAATGTAGAACAAAATAGAAAAAAGTGCTACATAGCTATTAACTTAATATTGAAACAAATATGTAATTAATTTAAGTGTATAAAATGTAATTAAAATTATTTTTAAAGATGTATTTAAAAACTCATACCTAAATTAAAATGTTTATATTTATTAATTATGTATTACCAATTACTAACAGTTATGTATAGAAGTAATCTAAAATATTCTAATTATTAATTTTTTTACATTATTTAATGTTAAAATATATTTTTAATAATTTACAGTAAAAAGCTATTTATTTTCTATCTGCATATATATTTTTTTAATCACACAGCCTTTATTGATTTTAGAAGGTACATACACAATCATGACATTGACAATATATTGCCAGCCACCTCGAACAAGCGCTATTGATCATTTCAGTGTATTACAAATCATTGGCTAACAAATTACAAAGCACAATCACAAGCATCTAATGTTCTCGTCTTCAAAAGTAAAGGTACCTTTCCTATAAACAGAAAACATTCAGGCTATCAAAGCCTGTGAACAAAGATAACAAATAATAGGATAACAAACAACATAGCGAGCATGGAGGTTGTGGTGGAGGCGCAGGAATCCTACACTGGGTGTCGTGTGGTGGGTAGTGATTATTCTGGATTAGCATTCTCAACATGTTCTGTGTGAAGGAATGGCGGGGGGACACTATGTGTAAAACAGGTGAAGCGCACAGATTTGGGTAGAGCACGAGAAGAGGGGAAGTACCTGTGAGAGAAAGCGAACCAAGGGTCCCCATATATAATCAAACCCTCTCCTCACATCCGTCAGAACATCAGTCATACGCTCCATGGTAGGAGCCTGCCAAAGTTGGGCATGCCATTGGGATATAGACAGGGCTTCAGGTTTCTTCCATGCTGCGGCCAGAGCCATTCTAGCTGCCCCCAAACACAGCCACATAATAGATCGATCCCCTACAGTTTGATGCTTGAGAGAGGGGTCTCGGAGGCCCAAGAGTATAGATTCAGGCCCGTTCTGAAGTGGGTAGCCCCTTTTTATCTGCGCTATCTGTGGTTGCAGTACCCAGTGTTTCATTTGAGTGTAAGGGAATATCTCTGCCGGTGGTAAATTAAAATTGGGACAGCAATTTTCAAATGTCAGCATTTCCATATTGTGAAATAAGCCGGAGATCGTCAGACAGCCGCCCTCCCACCAGTTATTGAAGAGGCCTGGGATCAATGCCAGAGAGAGAGCCACATTTTAATGGATAGGTGTATATGGGGAGGGGAAGGTCGGTAATTTGTGTGAGGTGATTACCTGTTTTCCATACTTTAAGAGTGTTGGCCCTAGGTGTGCTCAGATAAGCATTGTGTGGATGATCCTGTTTACGTTTTCAAAGTACATAGTAGGACAGTAAATCTGGTAGTGCCAGTCCTTCACCCTCTTTGGAGAGAGTCAGGAGCCTATGGGAGAGTCTAGCTCTTTGTCCCTGCCAGATGAACTTAGAGATCATCGACCGGGCAGTAGAGAAGAATTCCCTATGCACCTCAACTGGAAGCCCTTGGAACATGTAAGGTATGCAAGGAAGTACTGTCATTTTAATTGTGTTTATGCAGCCAATCCAAGTGAGATATAATGGGGCCTATCTTTTTAAATCTAATTTCAATCGCTGTAACAGGGGAGGGTAATTTGCTTTATAGAGATCTTCCACTCGGGGCGTAAGCTTTATTCCTAGCTAGGTAATTTCTTTCTGAGCCCATTGAAAGGAGGAAGTCACTGCAATCTCCAATATCTCCATCTGCGGAACCATTAAGTTAATCAGGAAAGATTTTTGAAGATTGTCCCAGAAGCCTGATACTCCTTCAAAGAGATGAAGTTCAGTTTGAACGGCCGGGAGAGATGTGCAAGGTGAAGTAACAGCCAGTAATACATGTGTAGTTCCATTTGGAAGGGTGAAGCTCCCTCCATATATCTAGTAACTGGTGAAGAGCTGACTTGGATGCTTTGGTAAAGATGCTGGTCTGGGATCTGTGCGAGTGGCTGGTATCTAAGTCAGGGTCCCATATCATATTAAAATCACCCAACACCATTATATCCCCTTCCACTATAGTACACAATCCATTGATTAGCTCTTTAACCATTAATATCCTCCCCTCTATTTGTCTGTCTTGCTGCCCAGAGTATGAAATTTAACTGAGGAATGAAATAATAACGCCACCCCTTTATGTTTGGAGACAGCCAAAGATCTATAGATAAGTGGGTAAGATTTGTGATGTAGTCTCTGATCTTCACTCTGCCTAATATGTGTTTCTTGAAGGGCTGCTATATCATAAAGATGATCTCTAAGTACTTCTACAGTTGGTGACGCTTATTGGGAGAGTTCAGACCTCTAATAGTCCACGTCAAGGTGTTTAACGCCATATTGAGAATTTAAAGTTGAACATGTAAAAACCAGAACAGAAGGACTCAGTGAGACTCATGGTCCCTCCCACCCCTCTCTGCCACCCCCTCAATCTCCTCCACCTGTCCCACCCACCACTATCTGCACATCTCCATGCTCGCAGAATCAACCAACAAAACTAATGAAATATAAAGTATAAACATTTTGACAAACTAGTGATATCATTTATGGTAGAGTTTAATCGGTATTCGACACAAACCCGCTCTAGTACACCGCAACACTCCTCCACGCAACATAGTTCTAACATGAACTGCATAGTGACATATAAGGCTGAAAACTTTGCTGTTCAAGTGAAAATCCTCAAACTTTGCATGCATCACAGAAACCTCTGGGTACAGGAAGCCCTCATAGGGGTTGTGCTCTTCCCCCCTTATCGTAGGGTACAATTCCTCACAGGATAACCCCGAAGTCAATATGGGAGCTGTTATCATCAGAGTGAATGTGCAGTGGGGAGTTGCGTCAAGTCCAATAAAAGAGCCTCCGAGAGAGGAAGAACAGAGTACCCTCCCTCTCATTTCTGATTTGTTTTCCTCTCCTTCCTTTGTGAGAGCCATGTTCCGGAGGAGCGTTCAGCCACCGCCGACCCCGGGGAGTCCCCTCCAGCAGCATCATTGCCCGTCGCTTCTGCCTCAGTTATGCCCAGCAGCGAAGCAGCTCCGCCAATCTCTGTGAAGTGGCGGTGTCTGTTGTTGAGCTCAAAGGCAATACGAAAAGGATAGGTCCATCTGTATTTAATGTGGCAATCTTTCAGCGCTACAGTGACTGGGGCAGGGTAGCAGGGGCAATGTCCTGATACAGGGAGCAAGTCGTCCCTTGATAGGTTATTTTGTCACATTTCCGGGCTGACTGAAGGATCAACTCTTTGATTTTAAACAAGCTCAACTTGGCTAAGACGTCTCTAGGTTGCCTCACTTCACTGGCAGTTTGCAGTCCCACTCTATGCACCCGTTCGATCTGCACCTTCGGGTGGTCATCCCCCAAAATGTTAGAAAAAAGGGCGACTATAAAAACTGCTTGAACAGGGTCTTCACTTCCCTTCCGCCAGGCTTCGCATCCTTATATTGTCTCGCTGGGAGTGATACTCTAAATCTTCACACTTGAGGAGGATGACTTGTAGCTGTGAGTGGAGGAGTTCCACCCTCCCCTCCATCTGCATCATCCGTTGATCCATTTTTTGAAGTTTCACCTCCATGTCCAGAGCCCACATCGGCCTAGAGGGTGACCAGATGAGAATTAACCTCCACTTTGAAGGAGTCGAAAGAGGCTTTAATATCTGCTCAGAGTTCCTCTCTTAGCTCTTTTTTAAATTCTTGTGGAGAAGAGAGAAGGTCGTCCTTCGTTAGCACCATAGTGGTACCTGAGAAAGGGCTGTGGGACCCTGAGCCGACCTCCGCTGTGGCAAAATAACTCAACACTCTATTAGCCTGGACCTTCCTACGTGACATAGAGACCCACCGGGGGCACAGAGCAAAGCAGGCCCAGAGAGAACAATGGCCCCAGGGAGGCTCGATTATAGTTCAGGTCAGAGGTGGAACACCGGGGGAGGTCTTAACTTCCGGCTCCT
The DNA here is from genome assembly GCA_963921515.1 of Calotriton arnoldi. NCBI lineage: Eukaryota > Metazoa > Chordata > Amphibia > Caudata > Salamandridae > Calotriton > Calotriton arnoldi. Next base: position 2,271,651 of record CAWUFW010001870.1, on the reverse strand, counting down.
CTGGCTCTCTCAGCAGGGTCACCCATCCATCCACACCGGGGGCAACAAGCGACCAGGTCCATCTACCCTGCAACTCACTCTCTCTCCAAGAGATGCCTCAAAAGGTACAAGGAGCACTCTCATCCTCCACCCAGATGTGCTCCTCACCAAGGCTTACATATCATGTGTCATGGTGCAACAGCATTCAGTGAAGGTCCAATAACAATCCACACCACGCATTTGGTTGGGGGGAGGGCCACTTTATTGCACTGTTTGCCATGCATAGCCTGATAACTGCAAGTCCAATATGCTTCACTCAAGTACGGTCGCCATTTTAAAGCCAGGCACCCACTAACATTGGACGTTTTCACCCTTGCTGTCTGCAGAATCCCCTCGCCAAGGGAGATCCTCGACCCCTATGTACACGCTACACTCTCAGGTCCTCTTCACAGATGCGCCACCTCCATATTACTGCGTCTCATCGAAGCCAACCATACCGAGGCGGTGTCCCTCACCGCATTGGCCCCAAACAGAGGAGATAGTCCCTTGATGCTCACGGATCACAGCGCAAGGGTATTCTGAGGGTAACTTCTGTAAGGTGAGGCCAGCACTCCAGGCGGCAGCGTTCACAGTCAGGTCCGAGCCCTCGCGCCTGCCATGTTGTCTCAGCCTTCACGTTCTCCACTCGCTGGGCACACAGGTTTCTCTCTTTCAATCCTCGGGAGCCACATCAGTAGGTTGCCAATGGGATCCGCCGCCTCAGCCAGTGCGAGGGTGGCCATTTAAATATTGGAGGGCATTAGATTAGGGGCGCCCTGCGGGGTAAACACGGAGCCATTGTGCATTGCATCCACCCAGCCATGATGGTTGGCTACGCCCCTGTATATAATTTTTAGTATTGCATTAAACTTATGCATATTTTTAAATAGAAATAAATTAATTTATTTTAACATTCTTGCCTATGAGGGTTTACCTACCTCCATTATTTTCTAGGGGGCGTGTTGCAGTACCAGTGGTTAGCCAGGGGTGGTGTGAGACTTACTCCAGGTCTGAGATGGATCTTGTTTATGAAAGTTTTGAGTTTTTATGGCTGTAATAACTATGGAAGAGCAAGCAGTGAATAGGAATGGGCCTACTCTTTTGTGGATGGATGCATGTTCCTCTCTTAACTCCTCCCTAACATTCCCTTAACCCCTCATACTAATCCCTAAACCCCGACCATTTAGTTGTAAACATTCCCCATTTTCCAGATACTCCCTCCTGTTCTTTCCATATTAACTACAAAAAAGGAATACCTGCGTGTGTCCACAGTTGGGGCGGAGATCTCTGCAAATAAAAGTTATGAGAGGCAAAAGAAGAGACTTTGGCATGTATGTTTGTGTATAGCATTTTTTAGTACAGTTGTACTACAAATAGTACTGAGTAGTATGAGTACTAATAGTGCTCAGCAGTCCTTTTGTACTGCTAACAAATGTAATACAAAATGCAGTTTGTGAATAAGCCACAATGTTTTTAGCACCAAATCAACTTGATTAGTAGAAACTGCCAAAGTAAGTCTCTATTCTATCTCACTGTTACAAGGAGGACATGGACCTCATTTAGGGGTCGCTATGGGTCGCAGCTGCAACCCGTGCCTTGCCCCTTGCGACCCGTGACACTGCCTTTTTGACCCCTGGCCCTAGAGGTGGCAAAGTCAGTGCTAGGAATACAGGGGCAGCTCCAATCTCCTTGCCTCTTGTCATTTTTATATTACAGTAATAGTGAATAATATTTTATGATTTACTGTTAGTGTGCTAAAGAATTGAGTACAATTAGCTGGAATATGACCCTCCCTGGCAGCTGAGGTAAGTAAGAAATACTTTTACATTTTTGTTGTGTGCACTCTTGCAGGTGAGAGTGTGTTTATGTAAGAAGGAGTGTGTGTGTAAGTGTAAGCCTGGGTGTGTGGAAGTAAAGGTAAAATGCTGTATGATGTCACTTAAAGGTTTTCAGAGAAAATGTAGGTACCTCCTTTTTTACTATGAGCTCTTGGAGTGCACCATTTACAAATGCGGGATAATGTTTTTTAAAACCCTTTTTGCCTTTTGTATTTTAAACTCGAGGCACGGTCATAAACATGATACTGAACACAGATTCACACTGTTGAGGGCTGTTTCTTTCAACTAATTCACTAATGTTTCTGAAAATTATGTTGGCATGTGAACTGATTTTAGTATGTTTGGAGATTGTATCAATCTTTCTATTTGAGCCTCCTTCATTTCTCCACTAGACATTTATGTGTTTATTTCATCGAGACCTCTACATCAGCTGCTTGATGTTCCATGCTCTGTGTCGCATAATCTCATTGTCCAGAATGCGTACTTCCCTTTGGAAAGAAGGAGAAAAGTTTATTGCGAGGTAAAAAATGAATTTGAATCTATAACAGCCTTGTTATCCATCTATATAGTCAATTCCCTTTCATCCCATGCATTGCAAGATATTATGGGCCTGATTACGATGTCGGGCGGAAACCCTCCTCCCGACAGTCGGAATCTCCTCAACCATGTCGGAACCCTTCTGACCGACTCAGTCGGTTTACAATCCGCTCGACCGATTACGATGATCGCGGTCGGAAGGTAAACCGCACGGTCATTTAGAATCTGTTCCGACTGGCTCTCGGAGAATTTGTGTCGGTTGGAACCGAATCGTACACCTCTATAGACAGCGTTTCCGACCTCGCGATTACGATGCCGATTTCCAACAGCCTTTCCGAGTCGACCTGTCCGACACGAAAAGGCTGTCGGAAAGTGACTTTGGGGGGCCCCAAGCAGGGCCCCTTCATCCTGTGGCTTCCGGTGCTGGGTCGAGGGGGGTAGCTAAGGGACCCCCTGTAAAACCCTACACTGTGTGGCAAGCACTATGGGGTGCCTGTGACAGGGTGCAGAGTTTTCCACACACACACTATTTCCCCATGGGAGCCTGTGTTGTCGGGCGGAACACGAGCTCCAATAGGAAACAATGGGAATCTGACTGAACAATGCTGGGTCGCATCGTAATCGGGCGGGCGGCAGCGCCGACCGCGAGTTGGTCGGTCCCGATTCCGAGACGGTGTCGGGTGGAAAGTTCCAACCAGACATCGTAATGAGCCCCTATATCTGTAGGTGTACATTCACCCAGAAAAAATATTTTTTTTATATTTATTGAAGACAAAACCATATCCAAGCCCTCCAGGGAGCAATACATTAATGTGGTTATTATTCCAAGGATAAATATTTGCTCCAGTTTTTTTGGATTAGTTTAAAAGAACTATCTGGTCAAGCTTGTTACTAACCCCTCTTTGGCAGTGAAACGTTCCTATCCTTTGCCATAATGTCATCTTTTTCAATTACATGTTTATTTTTTAATGGGAAACCTTCCTGGTTTACATATGAATCAATTAAATCTTTTTTCAGAACTATTTCCAGTTTTGATTTGTAATTGTGATTTCATTTCTGTTAGCTTGCTTACTGATAGCTCTATGAATGTGTATGTTTATTTGGACTTTCAACTATAAATTCAGATTTGACAGTTTTAGTGGCCTTTATCTTTAATCTCAGTCCCTTCATTCCTCCTGAGGTCAGTGAATTGAGCGTCATAAACTGTAATATTGGCATCTGTTAGTTACAGCGCTTAAAAATGGCATGAATCCAGTATCAAGCGCTACATAAAAATTAAATTATTTTTCAAGGCAAAATAAGTTTCTAAGCATTTGTTCTGGTTGTTTATGCACAGATTCACTTCGTTGAACTCTGGGTGTGTATGCGAGCGTTTCACAAGCAGGGCAGTAGACCAGTACCATTGCTATACTGCTAAGCGAATAATACGACTTTTGTCCTGAAATGCATTTCCGGGAAAAAAACATGAGTTTTTACGTAGGTCTTATGTTTCACAATCTATATCATTGTTCAATAACCAGACTAATGAGGTAAATCTTTGATCTACTAGCACTGCTTAGTCCTGACTTGCGGTTTCATTTTTCAATGTCTAGTTTTCAGTTACACACAATTATTGTAGGGATGAAATCCAGCCTGGTGTGGAAAATGGTTTATTGATTAGCTGTACTACTACTTAATAACTGCCAGAAAGATTGACACTAATATGACCAAAGAGGCGTTTTTCTGTCAGATATAAAACACACTAAGAAAATCTCACAGAGGTGGTGACTTTTGATACATCATGTAAAGGAAACTTTTTTTTCTTAAAATTAAAATTTTCATACGTGACCAGGAAAGACTTCCTTTTAGGAACAAACGCATTAAACACAATAGGGAATGTACCGAGCACTACCTATGCTCTTGGGGTTTAGTTGATAGCAGGTTGGCCATCCCCCAACTAATTATCTGACCTTTCCAATAATGGGTGCACCAAACCGAACGTTACTACAGCAACACGAGTCAGGAATACAGCTACATTTTAAAGTGAGTCACAAGCTCCTCCTTCATATGATCCTAGCTCTCTCTGCAGTTACTCTGCGCCTGAAAGCAGTTCTTCCATGTGGTGCAATAATAGCATTCATGCAGAAACTGTATTTAAATGTGTGTCGAGCAACAACTACAAACCTAGGGGCATATTTATGAGAGGGTTGCTTTACATTTGCACCAAGCAACGTCGTACATGTGTGACGTAAACCTCTAAGTCAGATTTTCAAAGCCACTTTGCGAGGCTTTGAGTGGCTCCAAAAATATGGAGTAATGCAATGTTACGTAAATCGCTTATTTGTGTTACTCTGCCCTAGGAAGGTGTTCCATAGGTGTTAAGTGGGTGTTCCTATGTAACTCCCATGGTTTTGATGCATTTCCAGATTTACAAGACTTTAAAAACCTGGGAATGCCCCCAAAAAGATACGACTCCCTAGGAGAGTTGTAATGAGGAGAAATATCTTTATTTCTCTTGGTTACTTCCTCAGGATTGTTTTTGTGCAGGAAGGGTGCCTGCATTGGCACTAGGCAGCCCATTGTGCACCAGGGCAGGGGGGAAAGTCAGGAATGCACCATATACCTTAAATATGGCACATCCCTGCCCTTTACCTGTGATGCAGTGCAGCGCAGCAAGGTGACTTACTCCACCGTGCCACATTTTCATAAATTTGGCCCATAGGGTCATGCACATCTCTCTATTAAAAGAAATCTTGGGCCATATTTAAAGACAGCTCAGCTGATTTGGCAAATGCAAATCACTTAATCATAATTAATGAATATACTTTACATTGCAGTTAACAATTGTCTCCGTGGACCACAATGTGAATATAAAAAAAAAACCTTGCAGCTGTTTAGGGTCGAGGGGTGGCAAAGGAGCATGCCTGTCTCAAATCTCATGAACAAATGTTATGTTAGTGTTTTGGGGCCTAATTACAAGGCGCTGAGGGACTAATCAGGTGTTTGCCTCCGCAATGTTTATTGCTGGGATATTTCCTCATTACGGATTTTGCATGAGGAAATGCTTATGAAATGGGCACGCATTTAAATTTTGCACAATTTGAAGTGGGTGCTCTCTCATTAGCATAGTGTGTGGCATTTGAAAAGGGTGTTCCCTCATTAGCACAGTGTTGTGGTCCCATGCAAATGAGGGGATATATTTGCCCGTGCACCTGTATCGCATTGCAGATGCAGCCGAATGGGCAAATTGGTTCACTGAAAGTCTGCTGCCTCTCTGCTGCTTAGAAGACTTAGTAAGTGGAGTACGGCAATACAGTTAAGGGAGAACAGAGGGTCCCAGGAGTTTTATTTATTTTAGCAATTTTATATAACGCATACTTTACCCAGAGGTGTCAGAGCACTTTACAATAGAGCGAAGTACATTAGATTAGACATTTCAGGTAACATGGTAGAGGTGGTAAGACTAGAGTTATGCAGAGTGAAGGTTACAAATTTACAAAATATAGATTCACAAAAAATTACACATTGCAAACTAACGTTGGAGACATATAACTTGTGCAAGGATGCATAACCACTACAGTTACGCAGAGTGATGGATACATATTTACAAAATACAGATTCACTAAAAATTACACATTGCAAACTAAAGTTGGCGTGATTAAGGTTTCAAAAGTACATATTCCATATTTGAACCGAAAGGACGAACTAGTTCTCCATTGAGGAACATGAAACAGTCAGAGAATTATTGTTCACAGTGTCTTTGGAAAAGATGGGTTTTAAGGTCTTTTTTGAAGATGCGGAAAGAGGTGGTAGTGCGGAAGTATGAAGAAAGTGAATTCCAAATGCTGGTCACACTAGTGGAGAAAGATTGCGCCATAAGCCTTTCCTGTTTGAAAGTCAGAGGTTTGAGCAGTACGTTTTTAGCATTACGTTAGGGTCTTGATCAACCTGAAATTTTGAGTTTGTTAGCTAGATAGCGAGGGGTGGAAGTATGAATGGCTTTATGGGTGATTCAAGAAGTCTTAAATATTGACCTGGGTTCAATAAGAAGCCAGCGAAGAGCAGCAGCATAGGTGTGATGTCATCTTTTCCATTGGCCTCGTAGACGAAGCGCACCGCTGAAAGAAGGATGGATTTCAAAGGAGGAAGGTGGATCTTGGGGTATGCTGCAAGGAGTGAATTGCAATAGTCAAGTCTGGAGAATACAAACAATTGAACAATGTTTTTCAGTTCTTGTTTGCGAATAAAGTGTCAGATACCCCTGAGAAGGCGAAGTTGGTAGCGTGCATTTTTGGCCATGGTATTGATTTGGGAATGGAGGTTAAGTCTCTTGTCCAGGATGAGTCCTAGGGATTTTGCACTATCAACTATGGTAAGTTTGCAGTTGAGAATATTTAGATTATCCAGCCAAGATTTACAGGAGGGGGGAGTTGGAGCTTGAGTGTGAGTTTGAGATAAGAAAGAACTCAATTTTTGAAGGATTTAGTGTGAGTGGTGGGATCCATCCATTCTTGGATACAGTTGAGGGTGGTGGCTGGGAGTGAAATGTCATATGCGAAGGACACCTTGAGGTAGAGTTGGGTGTCATCAGCATAGAGGTGATAAGGGATCCCAGACTTTTGTAGTAGTTCTCCTAGAGGTTCCATGTAGATATTTAATAGGTGGGGAGCAAGGATAGAGTCTTAAGGGACACCATGATCAACAGCCTTAGATTTTGAGAGATAGTTTTCAATTTTGATCATCTTAGATCGACCCGTGAGGTATGATTCAAACCAGTTAAGAACTAAGCCTTCAAAACCCATTCAATGTTTTAGAGTGTTGAGAAGGGTGTAATGGTTTACAGTGTCAAAGGCTGCAGAGAGCTCGAGCAGGATCAAGAGGCAAGAGCTACCTGAGTCAAGTACACAGAGGGCATCATGGATAACATGTAGCAGTGCTGTTTCTGTGCTGCAGCGTTCATTGAAGCCAAATTGAAATTCATCAAGAAGGTTATTGTCCTTGATGTGTTGGGTGAGTTGCTCCGATACACATCTTTCACTGATTTTAGCAAGGAAAGTTTCATCTTGAAGGGGAGCATAAGGAAGTAGTAAAGAAAGGTGGGAAGGTGTTGGAATGTGGTTTGGAGGGTGTAGAGGCAGGTTAAGTATGTTGGAACTGAGAGTGGGTGCTGCTGTGTAGATAAAGACATTATCAGGGCATTCTTTAAAAGAAGCAGGCATATTGTGTAATAGTTGAGGGGAGGAAGGAAGGGGGAAGGCTGTCATAGGAAGAAGGAATGTGGGCTAGAGGGTAGGGATGGGAGGAAAGAGGGGCACAGGGTTTGAGTAGTAAGGAGTTAAGAGAGAGGAGTAGGATGGAAGCATGCAAGCTGGATTGAATGAAGGTAAGGGGGTCAGTGGCATGGGCGGTGTGAGAAATTGGCCAGGATGGTAGAGGGATAATGCGGAAAGTACTTCTTGGTTAGAGAAAAGGAGAGGGGAAGGGTGAGGGATATCATAGGGTAATGAATGATCGAGTCGCTGTAAAGGAAAAAGGGTATGGGGAGGAGTGGTGTAAGGGATATGGAGATGATTCAGGGAGAGAGGAGTGGGAGCAGGGGAAGGAGGGTAGAGTGTAAAAGGAGGTGGACAAGGAGGAGGAAAAGGAGAAATATCAGATGATGGAGAGGTCCCTATGTGATCAGGGAGGTCTGGCTTTTGGTAAAGAGGTGTAGTTGAGGGGTGAATAATCTGTTTGGGGGGGTTTCTTTGCAATCCTGAGGGTCAGAGAAAGTACTGGCCAAAGGTTAGTACATGGCGTTGAGGGTGAAGTCCTGGTTGGAGAGATTGGGAGGAGGGGTAGCTGGGGGATATGTGGGGGCATGTGGATCTGAAGGGAAGCATATTCCACATGTGGGACTGGTCTTCTGGAACCATGGTGGAGTGGGAAAGGTGAGTGTGTAGTGAGAGTGCAGAGGGATTGGATAGTCAGGTGGTGAGAGCAGGGAAGGAAATAGGTGATCAAAAAGAGAGAGACAGTTGTCTTTAGCTTGAATCATGACTTTGCCATTGTTGTAAAGGGAGATGGTGATTGAGTCATTGAAGCAAGCAGAAGGGGACATTTTTAGGTGGTAGCTGTGAGGGATTTTGGAGGAGGATGTTACATTGAGTGAGTTGTTGAAGATAGTATTGCAAGATGAAATTTTGTGGGTAAAGAAGATGAAGTTGGTTTTGAGTCTTCCGTATCGGCTGCTGTAGTATTGGTCGACAAAGAGCAAATCAGGAAATTGTTCAAGGGTGTTGTTTTGTTTTTGGTGGCTTTTGAATGATTGGGCGGGTAAATGATCTTGCAATAGTTGGCACCAGCTTTCACACGTTTGGATGACATTATTGTGAAGTAGTGGGGGAGTGGTGGGAATGGAGGTGGGGAGAGAGCCAGGAGGAAAGTGGGAGCGTGGAGAAGTATACTGAGGCAGTGGTGCATCGCTCTGGGGAGCCAAGATTAGACAGGAAAGAATAGAAGAATGGGTGGGAAAGAGGTCAAAACCATGGGCTATTGTAGTAGTAGTTGAGCCAAGGGAAAGGGTGAGGGGCGATCAGATCACACCTGTGATAGCATGATATAGGCAATATAATACTATGAAACAAAGGAGAGGTGTAAATTGACTCACAACATTATAAGCAAAATAAAATGAAGGCAAGATTGTAATCTATATTCTTGCCCTTCCAAGATGGCCGCTGCCTTGGTATCATCTGGACATTTCTCTAGTAGATAAAAGATTCTTCTTTCTATATCTGGTTTGGGGTGGGTTAGTGACCTATTTCTCTTTTTGGTATCTAGGCATCCTCATCACTGGGGGGAGGAAGGACACCCTTCAAAGTGAAGGTAAGCAAGCAGGTAAGAGTCCGTTCTCACTTTTTACTATCACAATTCACCAGTAGATAAAACTCAGAAAAAGATGACCTCCATTTAGTGTGGGAAAAGGCCTATAGTTCCCAGGGCCCGAGCGTTCAGGGGGCTCCTTGTCAAACAAGAGATACATAATCTCTTTAAGTCAATAATATACGTGGTTGAGGCTGCATGGGAGCAGTCGCCACATTAAAGTCAAGGCCCAGAACATCTGTGAAGGAGAGGCAGTCTCATAGCAATGGTGGCAACAATAACAAGAGTTTAAATACAGAGCGTTGCAGCACGCTCTGGAAAAGCAGCTCAGCACATCACATGATAACTCAGGGCTCTTTCATGAGAACACCGCGCGGGCCGGAGTGTTCAGGGGACCCAGGTAAATTACATGGGTGAGAATGCACAGGAGCACCCCTCACTTGAATTCAGGGTAAAAATCACCTAAAGGAGAGGCAGCTTCACAAATATGGCAGCAATAGAAAGCGCTGCAGTCCCGGTGGAGAAACAGCAAATCCTCCTGTGATGGAGCAAACCACTATGAACCATTGGCGTGTCGCGTCCAGGCAGAATTGTGGAAAAGATTCCAAGAAGAGTCAAAGCAGCGAGGGAGGGAGGAAGACTCAGTGAAACAGGCAGATAAAGATGCTCCTGGTCCTCGTCTCCATAGTAGACAGACACTGAGCTGGCTAGAATCATTCCAGTCGGGTGAGCAGAGGCTGAAAACTTGGTTTCACAGTACCGGAATAAAGACCTCAGGCGGGTGAGCGAGGGTTCTAGATCGTGCAGGCAAGAGTGAGAGCAAATCCCACACAGAATGGCAGAGGCTGCTGAACAGCTAGCAGATGTGGTCCCAGATAACCTCCATGTAACGGATCCCTCGGTGAGTGGGTGCCACGCCAGCTTAGTCTCCAGGAGCAGAAGCAAGCAGGGCTTAGGCATGGAGAGGCTGACCTGGGATATTCAATCAAATTGATCCGAAAGCCTCGGAGCTTCCACTTAGAGCTCCGTTCCGGTGGCCATCTTGATCAATCAAGCGTTCTCACAAAGTGCCTCACAGAGATGTGCAGTCAATAGCATTACCTTGCTTGTGGGTCCCTAATCCATCTAACATCAAGGGCTGGCTGGGTAGGTCTGCATTGAAAGAGGGTTTGCTGTGCTCTTCCTCTCTGACTTTGTGCTGGCGTTGGAGAGCGTATATTTGTTTTTGAATTGGGTTCACAGTCCCGTGTGGCCTGCGTGCATCCAATGAGAGTGCAATTGATGCAGACAAGGGCTATTGACCTATTTAATAGTAAGGTATTTCATGTGACACAGAATCAAATGATTATGGACTGCACAGGAAGGTGGTAAACATTCCTAAAGTACAAGCTGTCAATTCATGATAGCTTCCTGTGTGTGTGTACAAGCTGCAGACTTCAGGAGGAGTACTTCCCCTGATCTACCATTCATAAGATTACACTTTTGAACGTTGTGACCTGTGCTCATTCAAAAGACTGGGATAACAACGCTGGCTAACTGGCAAATGTGCATGCTACAATGGAGGTCTGTTGTTCAATGGAGATACCCATCCCCAGATTCACTATCGAGTCCAATAACTCACAAATCCGATTCCCAACCCATTATTGTAGAAGGTGCACAGCTGATCTAGACAGTGAAGGATTTGTGTATCTTTCAGTGCTCAAAATGTGAAGTTTCTCACAGTTTAACACAAGGCACTGAATCTGAGCACACTATACTAATCTGGCCCTTGCTGAACACTGCAGCTGAGCAGGTATTGCAAGCTGCTGCGTCTTCCTAAAATAAAGGCACAAATACCTAAGCTACTTTTTTTCAACAGGAATTTGCATAGAAAGGAGCTATCCAAAATACATTTTACTTTGTCCCCCTGGCTCCCAAAGCCTTTCCCCTTTCATAATCATCTCAACATACAACATATGCTTGACGTGCTGTCCACTTATTCATGTACACACATCACTAGTTCGAGAGAACTGCCCTTTGAATACTGACACATAAGGAGCATGACCATCACACAAGCTCATGAATGCATATGCTATCAATTAACGTGAATTTCAACATGTGCTATATCACATCACATGCAGATTATTACCCATCAGCACATCAGCATACCACGTTTACATTTGATTTAAACCGTCATCCAGGCCAATTCTTTCATTTGTTTGTCTTCAAAGTCGGTTTTGCTAAAGATTCATGCTACCTGAAGGAGAATAACTGTTTCCAAATTTAGATTAATGTAATATAGAAAGTTATGAATTTACCAATCCAATTAAGAGAAGTCCCACAGACCAGGTGCAGGCTGGTATATCCTGAAAGAGATGGAAGCTCCATGGCTATGTGAACCCTTTTGATATTCCAGCTCTTTGAAGCTATACTAAAAAAACCGAGCAGTGTGTTTGATGGAGCTGTGGTCTCTAAACCTCAATCTCTTCATATAGTTATCAAACACAATCCCATACTGGCCGTGTGGACATTTTGTAGCTCACTTGAAGCATTGAGAGAGAGCTAACATTCAGAATTAACTTACCTTTCAATGAAACCAATTCAGTTCCACAATAAGGACAGAGAAGATTGTTTGAAACCATAAAGGTCATAAAGGTTTATTTTAGAATTATTAGTTCATCACAATTAGCAACATTGGCATTGATTTATGAAATATATCATTACAGGGAAAATATTAAGGCACTTGAGCACTCTGAATATAAGTATTATGAAGTACAGAATGCAAATAATCAATATGTAAAGAATGCTAAATATCTAGTGTTCCATAAAGAAACGAGTCCTAGCTAAATTAAAAAAGTATGAAGGGCATTTCTAAAGGGGAAAAGAGGAAGGTGTCAGCATCATATGAACCTAAGTAGAGGTTCAGAAGAAAATGGAAATTGGGTTTAGCATGAAGCTTCCCGCTCGAGAAAATCAGAAGGTAGAGAGATTTGCTGTCTCCCAAGTCCCAAGGTAGGAAAAGGTCTTCTCCCTAACTACTATGGAACACTAATTAAAAACACAATTAAAGATCCCATGGTGCCATTTGCTGTGAGCTGACAATCCGCTAAATTCCCATCCCAACACAATTAGGTACACATCTGCTCGTTCTTAAGAGTTACATCTTCCTGGTTTCCAGGAACAGGAGACTCCTTTAATCATGATTTCTCTGTGTCTGATGCCAACGTTCATCCTCATGCCTCACTTTCAATCTAGTACAAAATAATGATTCTTTCTCTAACTAACAAGGGACTCAAAAACGCACCTGCACAGAAAGGAATAAACAGCAAACTAACAGTTTCGAGGAGTGTAACATTTGACTAAGGCCCCATATTCAGAAAAAGGTTCACTGACAGAATATCGATCTCAAAAATATCGATGTAAAAAATATAGAAAAAAAAATAGGATACGAAAATATAGACTGCCTATACTTAAAAATGTAAGTACAAATATATCGGAAAAAAAATATTGTTTACAAAAATATAGGGCCTCATTACGATGTCGGTCTGAAAGGCTCCAAAAGGCATTCGGATTTTCCTAACCCGTGTCGGAACTCATGTTATGGACTGGATCAGAAACATTTCCGACTGACCAATTACGATAGAAGGTAACCGTTCGGTCTTTCCGACTCGGTTCTGACCGGCATTCGGAGACTCTGAGTTGGTCGGAGCCAAATCATACAGGTCTATCGACCGCGTTTCCGACCGACGTATTAAGATGTCAGATTTGGACAGCCTTTCCGAATCGGTCTGTCTGACACGAAACGGCTTTCCGAAACTGACTTTGGGGGCCCGTAGCAGGCCTCCCTTCACCTGGAGGCCTCCAGTTGGGGCCCGTGGGGGTACCCATGGGACCCCTCTTTGCAACCATGCACAGTGTGGCAGGCACCCTGGGGTGCCTGTGACAGTGTGCAAGGTTTTCCTGAACCACCCCTTTTTATATAGGGAGCCTGTGTTGTCAGTCGGAACATAGGCTCCCATTGAAGTCAATGGGAGTCCAACCGAACGGTGTTCGGAAACATCGTAATCGGTCAGTCGGACTCGCCGAACCCGAGTTGGTCGGAACAAATTCTGAAAAGGATTGGTCGTATGGTTTCGGACCGACATCGTAATGAGGCCCATAGTTGTATTAAATATCGATTTTTAAATATACATAATTTAAAATATTAAAATAAATATATATTAAATACTAAAAATTTATAAAAATAAAATATATTTAAATGTATATTTTAACAAATATAACAAATAAACCTACTTTTAAAAATGTAAACGAATATATATATATATATTTCCACACAATCCTTCGGCCAGAAGGAAAAAGGGGACGCACTCCCGTAGTTCAGTGCAACGATAATTTTATTCCTTTAGTTGTTCATTTATCGGGATAGCAAGAACGATCTACGCGTTTCGGTTTTACAAAACCTTGTTCACGATCATCTGAACGCTTGTCCCCGCCCAGTACAAATATTCAAACAATCATTACCTCATTTCCTGTTTGGTAGTTACCAACATCCTTGTGCATTATGGGTGATGTAGTTTATAGTGAATAAATAACTTATTTACAAAAAGTGACATTATTATGACTAATCAATCCTGATTATACCGTGCTCAACTATTAAAAAAGACAACCATTTTTTTCCCATTAGTTAATAAGTGAAACAGAGTTCATAAGTCCCATTTTCATTTCATACTTCATAATTATCACACCCTTATTATATCCTTTCAGTGGGACCTAAAATTATTTCTAGTCCTTATCTCTTCTGTCCCTCTAGTGGGGTGTAGATGCAAATACACCTATGGACTCCATTCAATCTGTATTGCCTTTTGTTTTATTTTATTGTTTACGTATTTTATTTTTCCTTATTTTTCTTCCTTATTTTCCCTTAAGTTGGTTCCTTGGAATACTTGAGAAGTTGCCATTTACCATTTATTTATAGATGAATGTATAACTCTTCCGATTGATTAAGGCCATGAGGACTTAATGTTCGCAAATTTAAGATATGACGTGATTCTTTTCGACGTAAAAGTTTTTCTCTGTCCCCTCCACGTTCTTTCTTAGGGACTGTTTCGATGCCATAGAACTTAAGTTGTTTCCAGTCACTCTGATGGTATTGTTCCATGTGTTTGGCCACTGCGTTTGCTCTATCTTTATGTATAGTTGCCCTAACGTGTTCCATTACACGTTTTTTCAGCTCACAGATGGTGCTTCCTACATACATTAACGGACATGGACATTCCACTACATAAACTGTGTATTGTGTTTTACATGTGATTAGTTGACGAATTTCCCACATTTTATTGTTGGCCATTCTGACTTCTTTAGTCTGTTTGGCAATTTGACAAACTTTACATGCATAACATTTCAAAAATCCTTTGGTGCGGCTCCCTGCGGCGTGGTTCTGCCGCAGGGAGCCGCACCCGTGATGAGCGCTGCATTTCCCGGTGTAAGGGAACCGTTTTGGAGGAATATATATATAAATATAAATAAATCTAATATTTTAGATAATATTATAATTTAAAAAATCATAAATAATATAATATTTTCAAATATATATGTATACACATATAAATATAACAAAAACATAAAATATTGAAAAAGGAAACCAATTTTATTTAAAATAAAAAGTAAACAACATATTTTTTACAATTTCATTACAAATAATTTACAACCAAAAAATATTGACATTTTTAAATAATATTATAATAAATCAAACACATAATTATATAAAGTACACATAAAATAAATTATTTAAAATTAAAATAAATAGATATATATTTCCCACTACATAAAAGTAAATATAAAAATAAGTACTCCCACCTAACACAACACAACAGTAACAACATTTTTAGATCACACAAAAATAAGATGTACTACTCTAACTACAATAAATATAAAATTAATTAAAATATAATATTGGAAAATTCTACAATTTACTATTCCCAGTACAATTAACACAACAATAAATATTATAATTAACAAAAAAATTATAATATTCCCCCTTCAGTCAGTGCTACAGTAGGGAAAGTTGTTGGATTGGGGTGGGGCAAAATGTACTATCCCCACTCCAGTCAGTGCAACAGTAGGGTAAGTGTTGGATTGTGGAGGGGTAAAATTTACTATTCCCACTCCAGTTAGTGCAACATTAAAAACAAATAAAATATCTTAAACAAAATAATTTACTTCCCACCCCATACCCCTACAAAACCCACAACCCACATCTAAAAAAATTTTAAAACTACTTGCACAATTAACATAATTATTTATCAATTAAACCAATATTATTTATGAAAAACTAAATATCAATTCATTAAAATTAATTAACTTCCCACCCTTTACCCCTATAAACCCCACAACCCCCACCTAAAATTAAACTAAAAAAACAAATACAATTAAATTAATTAATTTTCAATTAAATAATTATTAGTATTTAACAAGTAATTAACAAATGAAATAAAATATTTTACTCCCACCCTTTACTCCTTTAAACCCCACAACGCAAACCTAAAAAAACATTTAAACAATTAACATTAATTATCAATTAATTAATTAATTAATATTAATTAACAATTAATTCTTAAAAAATAAATTACTTCACACCCTTTACCCCTATAACCTCGACAACCCACACCTAAAACATAAATTAATCAATTAACATAATTAATTATCAATTAATTATTATTAATTAACTAATCATTAATAAATTAAAAATAAATTACTTCCTACCCTTTCCCCTATAACCCCACAACCTGCACCTACAATAAAAAATTACACAATTAACATAATTAATGATCAATTAATTAATTAATTAATTAATTAATATTTTGAACTACTTATTAATTAATTAAAAATGAATTACTTTCCACTCTTTACCCCTATAAATGCCACAACCCGCAAAAAACATTTGCATAAAAAATTACTCATTGATGAGTAAGTGCCTTCTGTGAATACCAAAATGAGTAAGTTACTCAAAATGTGTAAGTTACTCAAAATGAGTAAGTAAGTGCCTTCTGTGAATACCAAAATGAGTAAGTGCCTTCTGTGAATACCAAAATGGTAGTAAGTTTCGGATTTTGTCTTAAGTTAGTTCTGTGAATCGGGCCCTCTATTTTTACAAGCGATATTAATGACTTCTATATTTTAAAAATCAATATTATTTACCTTAAATATTCTTTTTTTTTAAAACTTTATTTGTAAATTTTATCAATTACAAACAGCAACATTTTGCCACAGAATAAGGTGAGGGCAGAAACACGGAGAGGAATTTACGTTTGCATGTCTAACTTCGCAGAAACAATTATTATTTCAGGGAAAAAAGAAGAGTCCAACTGATCATGCAATGTCCTCGGAGCTGAATATACCAAAGCCATCCCCTGTTTCTGCCCAGAGGGCAACAGTCGCCTGCCAACAATAGGGAAGCAACAAGGAATGGAGGAGGAAGGGAAGACAGGGGAGGGAAGAAGGGGGAAACCTCTCTGGCTGAGCTGAGAATGGTGGAGCGCGGGTGCGTGGAGCAGCCCCCCCCCCCTTGGCGTTGACTTCTTCGTTCTCGCCTACCCATCCGCTGCAGGGGCCTGCGCCTGGCTAGCCTGATGCGTGTGTAGGAAGCTTTGCAATGGTTCCCATATGTTCTGAGGGCGCGCTTGTTCAGTCATTAAATCCCAGAACTCAGAAAGCTGTGTGTGGCAGAAAGCTGCATCTCTGATCCATTCATCCCTGCGCGGCTTGCCCCTGCGGCCCCAACAGATAGCCACACGTCTCTTCGCCAGTAACAACATCATGGCCGCAAGTCTCCTATTGTCTTTAGGGAGGTTTTTGACATAGCCTAGTAGAGCTATCAACGGGGTGCGCTCTATCCTACATTCCAGCATTTCATCCAGTGCATCAAACACACTTCCCCAGTATCCCGCCACCTCCCAGCATTCCTAGGCCAAGTGCATGAAGGAGGCCTCAGGTGCACCACACCGGACAAAGCGCGCATCCGCACCCAGCCCCGCCCTGCACAGCCACACAGGAGTTCTGCATAATCTATGGATAAGCCTAAGCCTATAGTTGGGCGACCTATCTCTGGATTGCGTACAACAATAGGTCCATACACCCTCTTTGAAGGGGGCTCTCAAGCTCTCCTCCCATTCACGCTGGGCAGAGGGCACACTTATTGGGAAATCTCGCTGCATGCCAGAGTAAAGACGGGTTATAAGCTTGCGGGGTGAAGGATTGGATAAAAATGCTTCCAGGACATGAAACGTTGGCGGCACTACTGGGAACGAAGCATACTGCACCCGCATGGCCACCCGCAGCTGATAATATGTCATCCTATCCAGGAGGCCCGTGTGTTCCCCCCCCCAAGGCAACATCCAAGTCTATGAATACACCGTCTGGAAACGCCCATCCCAGCCTATGTAGCTGAAGCTTATGCAGACGCTGACAGACTCCCGCCTCTGCAGCGAAGGGGAACGCCGGGTGCCTGGTGAGCGGCACCAAGGGCGCAAATAGAGTGTCCAGGTATGCTCTTCGGCGGAGCATCTGCCATGCCCAGACCGTGCAGCCGACTGTATCAATCCTGGCCGGTGGGCGACTCTGGGGTCGAAACAGCAACATATGCAGTGGGGTTGGGTCTGCTTGGTCACTCTCAGGGGTTGTGTGCGCCATAAATGGTGTCAGGTATACCCAATGGAACGCAAATTGGGCCTGTGCACAGCAATGATACAATTCCATGTCTGGCACACCCAGGCCTCCCTGCTCGAACGGGAATGTAAGAGTCTCCCAGGCCACTCGCGGCTGCCCACCCGCCCATGCCAAAAAGATCAAATTAGAGTGTAGCCGTTTCTTGAATTCCACCGTAAGAGGGAGCGGAAGGTTAACAAAAGTGTATAGGAACTTGGGCAGTATCACCATCTTGGCGATGGCGATACGACCAGCTAATGAAAGAGAGAGCGCCTTCCAGCGGGGTAATCGACTTTCCAGCCACTCCATGAGCCTGCCATAATTATATCGCCACAGCTCTTTGTGATCCCTGCTGACCCAGATGCCCAAGTATTTCACTGGAGAGTCCGCCCATTTTAATGGGAACTCTGACTGGAACATGTCCGTGGCTGCTGTAAGCGGGAAAATCGTAGACTTTCCCAAATTTATGGTGATACCAGAGAGGCCGCCAAATCTGATGATCTCTCGTATAAGGGGATCAAGATTAGTCGCAGGGTGTTTGATGTAAAGGGTCACATCATCCGCATACATGGACTCAAGGATCACCCGGGTTGTAAAAGCAAGCCCTCTTCGCGCATGGAACTGTCGCAGCCGGGCCACCAGCGGCTTCATTGCGATAGTGAAGAGGAGGGGTGATAACGGACACCCCTGCCTAGTGCTGCGAGCCACCTTGACCGGGGGGGGGACTCCGTTGATCCGCAACCTGGCTGTTGGGGTGGTGTAGAGCAATCCTATCTTCTTAAGAAGCTCGGGACTTATACCAATACAAGCGAGCAGCGAGAATAGATAAGGCCACTCCAGCATGTCAAACACTTTAGTTGCGTCGAGGAAAACGGCCACCGCAGGGAGGGAGGGGTCCAACTCCTGCATCGCGGCAAAGAGGGTACGGAGGTTGTGAGCCGTGCTTCTACCAGGGACGAAGCCACATTGATCAGGTCTGAGTATCGTGGGGAGCAGTGGGAGCATGCGCAAGGCAAGGAGTTTAGCAAGGATTTTATCATCAATGTTAATCATTGATAGTGGCCTATAAGAGTGGCACATGTCCGGCTTAAGAATGGTCAATATGAGTGCCTCACGAAGGGAAGGGGGAGAACACCCTGTTCCAGCGACTCCTCATACATGTTGAGGAGATGAGGCGTGAGCAGCGGTGCAAATTCCTTATAAAAAGCAGAGGTGAGTCCGTCTAGCTCCGGTGCTTTGTCCCCGGGCATAGCCCGAATTGCTCCGATCACCTCCTCTTCGGAAAACGGTTCATCCAAATACCTACGGTGGGCATCGCTAAGCCAGACAAGCTCGATCGGGTCAAAAAAGGGAAGCAGATCAGGAGGTACCCCCGGCTGGCGTGGGGCATAAAATGAAGAATAGAATGTACGTGTTTCGGCCTGAACCGCTTCCTGCCCGACCACAAGCTCGTCCTCGTCCGTCCGCAACTCATTGATGTAATCATTTGCCCACAGCTTTTTTAGCAAACCTGCAAGAGTCTTCCCGGCTCTATCTCCCTCCCCATATTGACGGGCGCGCACCTCCCTCCCCAAATAGTGTGTTTCTCTTTGTGCCGCCTCCTCAAATTCTGCTATCTTCGCATTGATCTGCCCGAGAGTTGAAAGTCGGTTGGATTCAAAATAATCAGACTCAAGTATACGTATCTCTCTTTCGAGTCGCCTCATGTCACTTCTTAATGTGCGCAGGACTCTAGCCTGCTTAGCGATACACTTGCCCCTAATGACTGTTTTAAATGCCTCCCATAGCGTGAACGGAGAGTCCACAGAGCCGACATTTATCTCGAAATACTCCGTTATGGTGGCCCGAATTTCCTCCCGAAACACCTGGTTGCGAAGGGCGCCAGCCGGAAGTCTCCAACCGAAGACCCTACTCAGCGCATCCGGCAGTGCAAACTCTAGTAGAACTGGGGCGTGATCTGAAAGGGTGCGGGCAATGTGAGCACAGTGTCTGACCCAGGTATCTACATCGTGGGAAATGAGCCACTAATCGATTCTGGACCATGTAGGGCCCGCAGAAGAGACGCAGGTACCCTCACGGCTATGCTGGTGTGGACGACGCCAGACGTCAGTCAAGCCGTAATCTTCCATAAGCACCTGAAGCTACGCCGCTGCCCGCGGATGAGGCCGGTGTGAGCCACCCGATCTGTGATTATCAGGATTGAGGATCACATTAAAATCTCCTCCCCATAGCACTGCACCAGGACCCAGGGACTCCACCAGCCTCAAACATTTCACAAAAATACAGAGGGTTATCAATGTTAGGCCCATACACCGAGACCAATCGGACGGGACTACCGCCAAGAATCCCGGCAAACATCACGTAGCGCCCCTGGGGGTCGCAGATTGCAGTGCGCGTGTGCCATGGCAGTCCCCTTCTGAGGATAATGGCTGTTCCCCTGGCATAATTAGAATACCCTGCAATACATTTTTCGCCCATCCACTGCTCGCAAGCGCAAATAATTGTCCTGTGTCAGATGTAACTCTTGTAAAAAACAGATGTCCGCCCGTGTCTTTTATGCCGCGCTGCCACTAGACGCACCTTTCTACCATCATTCAGGCCCCGCAGATTCCAGGTGATTGCTTTTAGAGTGTGTTTGCTATTTGAATTTTCAACCATCCCTGCACTTCCAGATATCCATGAACGGCGAGAGAGGGGCAAAAAGCTGCAGCTGAAGTTTTGGAGCCAGAGAGGGGGGAAAAGGGATGGGGGTGAAATAGCAGGGAAAGAAGCGCATTGCAACCCAGGTAGTTTACCCACCACCCAAACAACCCACCCACTGCAGCCACCCAACTTGGCTGGAGAGCATCTACCCATACCCAACCAGGCCGCAAGGGGCCAACAAAAATTTCAACATGGGACTCATCCCAGGGGGTAAAACCAGGGAGCTCGACGTTTCCCAGCTTTGAAGTGCTGGGTGGCTGGACAAGAGCACCAATAGCGCCCACAAAGTCAATCAGGCGGGCGACCACACAGCGCCTGTCCAGCTCAAATGACCATTAAATGACCGTGTCCGGGGCACAAACAACAAATTTCAGTCCATTTCTGGAGTGCATATCGCTGGAGTGCATATCAGCTCGTCTTGCTCTGTAAAGCTCCTACATATTGTTCAATCATTCTCGTTAAGCGGGTCCTCTTCCATCTGGTCTCTGTTCATGGAGGCAGCCGGTTTCAGGCGCTTGAGGCTGCGGGTGAACTTAGCGGCCAGCTTGGGGTCCGTAAAGTAGGATGTCTTACCTGAGTGGAAGACTTGTAGTTTCGCCGGGTACAGTAGGGAATATTTTATTTCTTTTTGCTGCAGCATTCTTTTCACCGGCACAAATTCTCGATGGCCAGCCTGGACGGATAGGGAAAAATCAGGAAAAAAAGAAACAACATTGCCTTGGTATCTGGCGTCCTGCAGGTTCCGGGCCTTGCGCAGCACCGTGTCTCGATCCCTGTAATTTAAAAGCCTCGCGATGATGGGATGGGCCGGGGCGCCCGGAGGGGGTCTCAGGCCGAGGGATCTACGGGCTCCCTCCACAACACAAACTGTCGATAGGGCATCGCCAAAAAGGGACCGAAGCATTTCTTCAATGTAGTCCTCCACGTGGGTCATCGCGGTAGTTTCCGGGATTCCAAGGATGCGCAAACTATTGCGCCGGGACCTGGCTTCAAGGTCTTCATTTTTATTCCTGATGATCTCCGGCACCTTCTCCATGCGGAGCAGTTTCTCGTTGATCGACGTGCCCTTGTCTTCTAGCGCAGAGGTCCGCTGTTCAACCTCCGCAATGCGCTCATCATGGTTCGTCACTTTGTCCTTCAGCCGATCTAGGCGGTCTGACATCGAGTCGATTTTTAAATCTATTGCTGCCAGGGATTGTTTCAGATCCACAAACATGGCACGGATGTTTGGCTCGGTAGTCGACGCAGCGCCATGTTCGCATCTTCCTGCTCCTCCACTGTAAGGGTGCTTCCCTTACCGGGAGTGAGCCCCAACAAGGCGGGTCTGGCCAAACCCAGCTGGCCCAGGCTCAATCGGGTCACTGCGAGGGTGCACTCTGGGCCTTCGCGTCGTGGGGGTGCAGTCTTCTCTGCCTCTCAACTTATATACTGCAGTAGCCCCCAGCATTGTCTCACACACTGCGAGCTCCAGGTGGGCCCCCCCCTTAGCCGCGGTTAAATGCAGTCTTCCTTCAAGTGCCCCCGTTCCTCAGGGTCGTCACTGAACTTGTCGAAGGGGCCAAGGGCTCTCTCCTCCTCCAGGGATGGTAAGGCCCGGTAAGAGGGCTGCCCCCCGTGTCCACAGGCTGCCCCAGGGGTGATTTCTCCAGTCAGACCCACCGGGCCGCCCTGTCTCAGGATCACAGCAAGCTGGGCCAAAGCAGGGGCCTTTATTCTAACACCAGGCTACTAGATCCTCCAGACTACAAGGCCCTTTCTTGTCTCCTAGTCCCAAAAAAGCCTGTGCTTCCTCACCGCAGGGTCTTGACACTGACCCTGCCTCACCAGGCCGGTGTGCTGCTGCTGCCACCGAAAGGCCCCGCAACACAGAACACTGTGTGCCCCATCCAACACTTTCCTCCAAGGTCAGGGTGGGGGTCAACGAGCGGCGCAGGGTCCACCTGTTCACAGCACGCACGCCCCTCTCCAGCCGGTTCCTCCGCTGTGCTGTATGGTGGCACCCGCAGTCCACTTACTACCAGTAGGCCGGGCCTCTCAAATATACGGTCCTTTGCACCCCCAGCGCCTTCAGCCAAGTCTGATCCCAGTGCGTCCTATTGGGCCTTGGGGGGATCTGCTCCGTCTCACCGATGTGTAATAAATTGCAGCTCCGTCCGTCCCGGCCTGTGCTGCCTTTATTATCTGCAACTGGGGCTGGTGGAGGGCGCGCCACATCTACAGCCCCTCCACCCGCTGGGCTGCTGCACTTCTCCAGTGACTCTGCCGGAAGGCGTCCCAGCCCAGGAAGGCCCAACCGGGGGTGAACCTCCAAACTGAGGCCACTGCCCTGCGGGTGAACAACACCCCACTGCACACCACCCGGCTTCCAGGTACACACTCCGCCGGGTGACCTCCCGGCTGACGGCTCCGTACCTGGGCGCAGCTCAACCTGCTACACTTCCTGAAGGTCCGGGCTCCGCCGGGGGGCCTCTCAGCATGCGGTTCCAGGGCCCGGGGTGAGGGACCGCCCGCGGCCTGCCTCGCACACGCCCGCAGAGAGCACCGGGTGCAAGTTGCTTCCCCTGCAGCACCAGTCGTCTCGTCCACCACTGTGTGACGGCCAGGCCACAGCACTCCCCCCGGCGATATCAAACCGGATCCAACACAGCTACTGCGGTGTCCAGGCCGGGGCCGCCATTTTCTCTCCGTGGGGAGCACCTGCTTCTATCCTCCAGGGCCGCTGCTCGTATCCCCCCGATTTCGCCTCCAGCAGCAGCTATCCAGGTACATCCTCACACCGTTTCAGGCCGCGATGGGCGACCAGCCTGCAGGATAATTACCGGATTGTCTGTCCAGCCTGCAGAGTCTCACTACGTGGTGGCCATCTTGCAGCCGGCACTCTAGCACCTCCCTACCTTAAATATTCTTGACAACGATATTCTTGCACTCGATACTTCCATTCCACCATATTTTTCACTCGATATTATGGTCAGTCGAAATTTTTAACTCAATATTCTGTCTCACAACCAAGCTAAGTTAGCTCGAGAATTAAAATGGAGGCACATTATAACATTAATAACCATAGGAAAGCAAGCTATCATCTTTATTATAACATAAATATCCAATAAATGTAAATACATGTTTTTTTTATTCACTCCAATACAACTACACATGAATTCTAAATGCACACAGCAATGTTTATATACGAAAATGCATAAAGGTGAAACAACCGAGTTAATGCATTAAGGCATGCATTAGATATAAGGACTATATATCATAGCATATGAATACAGTATCGGCTCGATTCACAAAGGGACTTATGACCTGTAAAGTTACTGAGTTTTGAGTCTCCAAACTTGTGGCAGAATCTCCACACTGAGCACTACAGTGCAGAGATTCCACCCCGAGTACAGAGATTCCTCCACGAGTGGGACTCCTCACTTGTTACTTTACAAGCCATAAGTCCCTTTGTGAATCTGGCCCCATATGTAGAACATGGAGTCTATATTATGCTGCTCCATGTTTAATCCACACATTATTTTTGAGCTATCCTCATTCCTTAAAATAGTCTTTAAGAGATGTGCACTCCAATCTCTATTTACAAAGCTATTATTCAAAACACATTTACTAAAATGTCAATGTGTTTAATAATCTTATTATTTAGTCATTGTAAGGACGAACTTGTTATGCATCATTTATCCAAGTATTAAAACTCTCAAGCCTATACACGATTTAGAAGAAAATGTTCCTTCTTCAGGGCAACAGATTTTGAAGTAAAACAAAACATAAAATCGTTAGTTTATCTAATGTATCAACAAATTAAATTAATGCAACTATACATACATTATACATTTCATAGATTAAAGGCTTATCAAAAAAATTGTAATATAGCAAGAATATATTTTTGAACAGTAGTAATTATGACACTTTTAATAAACATAAATCTATAGAATCCTAAGGGGATTTCCGAAATTCTCTTGAACACTCCAATATCCACAAATATTGTATATGTTAACTTATTTTACGTTCAGTAATCAACAGATATATTCTACCATTTATACTGTGTCTCTGATAACTTAAATGTAACATACACTCTTGAAATATATATACATATTTGAGCCAGATAAAATAATAGGAGCATTATTTCTTACAAGACAGAAACATGGAAATACTTGTCCTTAACAAATCAATTCTCTAGACTATGAAATGTTATATCCAGTGATATTAACCTCAATTTATCTGTACTCATCTCACAAGACCATGGAAATGGTTTCTCTTATGAGTGAATGCTGGAGCATGGCCTTGAACAACAGTTGGATTGTGCAAAGAGACTTGCAGGAGATGGAATCCCTGGCAGGAGTTTTTTTTTTAATTGCTTAAGATACAGCCTCTTACAAATTTACCACATTTCCACTGGTTAGCAGGGGTAAAAGGAGCAGTGTTCTAATGCAAGCAAAAAAATGGTTTAGAGAAAATGGTGTAATGAAAGCAAAGATCTAGGGTGGCACTACAGAAAGGGCCAAGTCCAAATTGTATGTTCAAAATATTTCAGCTCACAGACATGATTATAATTAATTGCAGATTGTTACCGATATATGAATGTGTATTACAGTTCAGGCTATTTTGTACATTTATTACAAAGGTTTCTATTTTTCAGTGTTAGGAAGTGATAGCTTTTTCGGTAAGGATAGAGAGTGTGTTACAAAGAGATTGTCACAAGGTAAATCATATGCCATAGTAGAAACAGTGAACTTTAAGATAACTGGCAAAATACTAAATTATACCTCTGTAGAGCAGGTTGAGCCCAGGAGTAAGAACACGCAACGAAAAGATATTAGGTGGCAACCTTTGCATAGTCATGAGTTATGTCAGGGAGGTGTGGATATTAGCATCGTTCATGTTGGATCTGGATTGCAAGGTTAGTTCAACCTTGACCTTCATTCAGCTGTGGTGATGTGATTAGCCCTCTCACCTAGTTCACAATCTCTATCTAGTAGGACCAACTTCTTAGAGTGGAGTGTTTTGAAGAGGCAGATACGCCCAGGGCACTGGTTTTCTGAATCTCCTGGAAACACTAACACAAGGGGAAAACGTGCAATTGGTAACCTGTATCAAGCAGGTGTGGGGGAGAGCTGTTTTCAATCAATCGTTTGTTTAATTAATAATAAATAACCATAAAACAGCAACAATAAAAATGCCAATATACATTTTATATCCATTCCGATAAAAAATATTTGTGAGTACAAGCATTAAAAACAAGCTCAGCTGTAGTTACTGCATACAAAAATTGCTTACAATTTCAGGGGCTTGCGATGGTGAATAGCTGATTTTAGAAAGGCACATACATTGAAACAGATTTCCATGGACAGGAGTTTTGGAAAGAACATGAATGTGGCAGTACATTTTCTTATGCCAGGAGATGTTAGGAGCAAAATTAAAAATGTTTAGAATAAGGAAGATAACATTTTCAGAACAAAAGCAAAGTGCAAAAGACTCTGGGGTGAGCATTCAACGCAAGGGCACAAACACATTGATTTAGAATCGGGTTGGTTCAGTGGGAAGCTCAAACCCCATCTCATAAAACCAATGAATTGAAATGAATGAAATTATGATTTCTAAAACGCACTACTACCCGCAGGTGTCTAGGCGCTGACATCCAGGAGAAGGGTGGACCAGAGTGACAGAGAACATCAGACATCAGTGGGACACACTAAAAGTGAAAAGGGATGATAAGCTAATAGTTAAATAGCCAAGTTTTAAGAGCTTTACGAAATGCAAACAGATTTTTTTAAGTTTTAAGTGTTAACGGCGTCATATTCCAGAGTTTGTCAGTGGCCACAGGAAAGCTCTTGCCTCCCCAGGTAACTCTTTTAAACTTGGGACCAACCAAATTAGCCTGGGAGGCAGCCCGCAGCACCCGCCGCAAAGTAAAGTATGGCAAATGCGACTGCCACGGTGGCGGTCGCATCGTAATTTGGATTGTGGGGATAGGCGGGCGGTCCCAAATCCGAAACGATGGCGAACGGCCCTATATATTTAGTCAGGTTAGTGTTATGATTTCCCCAGCTGGAACATCATAATAACAGAGGGGCTAGGCTTATTTTATCTTCATCATACCCTATTTCTCATGAATTATGAAGCTGGTACTCCACGAGGGCACTCCCAAAAAGATGCCGAAACAAGCGATTTTCCTCCACCTGAACACTGTTTACATCCTAATATCTCCAAATACTAGACCCATAGTTCAGGACTGGAATACATTTCCTATTGTAAATTTCCAGCAAGAGCACTATAGGTTTGTTACCTATGCTTGCTACCAAATTGAACAGAACACCAACTGACTGTGAGAAAAGTTGCTTTCTAATTGACATACAATGATCCCAGGTGCCCATATCATCAAAACTCACACCTAAATAAGGAAAATGAAAAGTTCTTCCAACACAATGCCCCTTAATCGAAAAGGCCTGGGTCTTGAAGCTTTTCAGTCCACAGGCAATATAAAAAGTTTTACTCAGTTTAGTTCAATAAAATTCACAAAATATTTGATCAAAGTATTCAGGCCATGGATGGTCTGCGCCACTAAGACCACGTCATCAGCATACAACAGGACAGGAACCGGTTTGTTTTTGCCAACAGACAAAGCATGGCCTTCATTGATTAATTATGCTTCTTGGTCATTGATACTGAGGAGAAACAAAATAGGCGAAAAGACGCATCTTTGTAGGACACCCCTATCTAAGCTAGAAAGACCTGTATATTCACCATTCTCCCCATATCTAATCGTAGCTGAGAGATTACAGTGTAGTGCCATATGAAAGTTTACCAAAGTCTTTTTCAGATCTTTTTCAAGCAAGAGTGACCACAATTTGTATCTTTTGAACAGTCAAATATGCTTGATAGATTCATGAAGGACAAATAAAGGGAACATGATTTGACAACAGTATATTTTCCAATTAAAAGATGTAAGTTATATTCTGAAGAGAATACTACAGTTTGTAGTTCATGTCAAGATTCTGTCTAAGACAACCGTTCCTATTTCCTTAATTGCAGAATCCAACAACGAGATTGACCGATAGCATCTAGGGTCATTGAGTTTGCTCTTTTTAAAAATGGGGACAATAATACCAGATCTCCATGAAGAAGGTAACCCCGTTTTACAAGCACAATTAATACTGATATATAGTTTATTCTTTCCAGACAGTCCTTAGTTTGATTTCTGTCATCAAATGAACAATGCACTTTAGACAGTATTTCTGCCAGAAGTCATTGATCTGTACTAATATTACATAAGCGAGTGTGAATTCTACATTCCCTAGGGAATGTATTCTGCACACTCACTTCTGTAGTGCAGATCAATGACTTGTGGCAGCAATACTGTCTATAGTGAACTGTTTATTTGATGACAGGTATCAAACTCAGGACTGTATGAAAAGAATAAATTATATATTTTCTAATTCTGTACTACCTAAAGAATCTATTGATGCAAGCCATACCTCCCTTGCTCTGACTCCTTGGCTGGGAGATTGTTTGTGAATATAGATAGATATATTTGCTTGTTACTGGAGAACATATTACAGTATATAGACCACTGCTTGAGACCCTTTGTGGTCACTTTACCTGCCTGCATTAGAGACACAACTCACTTCCTCACCATGATTGATGGCATCCACTGGGAGACAGGTAGTATGCTAGTAACTCTCGATGTCAACTGTCTTTACACCAGCACACGTCATGACCTGAGTATAAGAGCAGTAAGACACTTTCCCAAGGCTATGTCCATTTCACTACTTTTCCACTCAGAGATGATTCTGGATATCATATTATCCGCTTTTGCTTGACAAATAATTATTTTCCTTTTTGACAACTGCATATACATGCAGGATACTGCAATGGGATCTGCTTCACCCCCAGTTACGCAAACTTGTTCAGGCAGGTGGGAGGACTGCGTGTCCACCGACCTGGAGGAATTCGATGAGCATGCGGTTCTGTGGTACTTTTTTATAGATGTCATCTTTTGTATTTGGAAGGGGGATGTTGAGTCTGCCAAGGGGTTCATCAGCAAACTAAACCAGAATACATATAATTTAACATTTATAAGGCATACCAGAAATTCAAGGATAGAGTTTTTGGGTGTGGATGTGAGTGTCAAGGAAAACAAACTTTAAACTAAGCTTTATCACAAGGAGACTGCAGGCAAAAGTCTATTAAGTGCAAGCTGCGCTTACCCTTCCAGATTAATCTGTTGTATCCCCTATGGAGAGCAATTGCATGCCAAACACAATTGCAGCACAGAGGAGGCATTTCAAAAGGAGAAAATCATTATGTGTAGGAGATTCAGTGAGGGTACAGCAACAAAATCATTGAGCAAGCCAGTGCTGAGGTAGACACAGTTCTGAGGAATCAGTTGTTACACCCGGTTGAAAAAGCGAAGGAGGAATATTCTGGGAATGTGAGGTTTATTACCAATTTCTCGAATCAAGCATTTAACATACATTCAATCCTCGACAAACACTGGTACATACTGAAAACTGATGAGGTGATAGGTAAGCATTTACACTCTAGCCCCAAATCACTTTCAGGAAATGCAACTCCCTAAAAGACAATCTTAGCAGAACCTGATTATCACACAGGTAAGGGATATGAGCAATTGTGGCGAGAGTGGATTCTTTTGTTCCAGAAACTGCAAAGCATGTAATGGAAGCTCTGACTGCTCTAAATTTAAAGTTCCCAACTCTACCAGGAAATTTATCATCAAGAAAAGAGTATCATGCAACACACATGACTTGATAACTTGTTCCTCATGGGTGTATATTGCTGCCAGGCGCAGCCGGTAATCTTTATACTGATGCCATTAAAGATTCCAGGAGTTGAATGGAATTTGAGACATTTATATATTGAGATTGTATGAAATGCATTGTGATTTAGATCAGCATGAACATATTCATGATGGGAATGTATAAGATGAAATGCATTATGATTCAGTTTAGCGATTTGAAGTATTCCATTATTATTTGCACAAAACCTCTCTGTGTACTATTGTCCTCCTGTTAGATACTGCATTCTAAAAAGGTGGGGACTATAGGCGATCTACTCTGAGCATTTTGTTATTGAGTCCGTCCTCACTTTTTATGATGTATATTTACACATATTTTACGAGCTACTGCAACTTGACCGTGATCAAGGCTAAAGCCAAAACGTGTCAGAGGAGCCATTAAATTCACTTAGGCCAACAGCATATGCTTCACTTCTGAACACTGTAACCCTCACTGTCTTCAATTCACCTCTCTTCAGCTCCTATGCCAACAAATCTCAGGGAGTCCCTCAAAGCTGACATAGAGGGTACATACTGATTTCTTCTTCCTCACCACTGTGCCACTTTTACAAATCTGACCAACTCATAAAGCCCCACCTTACATACCTCCTAATACCCTAGGAACTGTACCCAACGTCCTAGTTGATGTCAGACTTATCTTCAAACTTAATTATGCCAATGCGCTTCAACTACAAATTCAGCAAATTCATTTTTTGCATACAAGAGTTGTTTGAATATTCTTCGTGCATTGGAGGAATGTTTGCGGATGTTAGGGGTGCCCGGAGCCCACCTCAGATCGCAGCAACAGAGGCTCGTGGAAACCAGGACTTTGGTTTCATATATATGTATATATAGATATATATATTACAAAGTGTCAGTAGCCACTACGCAGTTATAGTTAGGCTTCCGAGATAAAAATTCCTCCGATTTTTGCTGGCTAATAGCTTTCTCACTGTTTGATGAATTATCACA
Source organism: Calotriton arnoldi (assembly GCA_963921515.1). NCBI lineage: Eukaryota > Metazoa > Chordata > Amphibia > Caudata > Salamandridae > Calotriton > Calotriton arnoldi. Next base: position 2,241,270 of record CAWUFW010001870.1, on the reverse strand, counting down.
AAACATTTGCAGACCTATTGTGTTTTTTACATTCGCTGATGATGCAAAGATTAGTGGTGATTACTAAAGGGGTGAGAAGAAAAAAGGGGGGTCCCAAAACACATTTTTCCACCAATGCATTTTCCTTAGACTTTTTGAACATCCATAGCAGCAAAATGGCTGAACAGATTTACATGAAATTTGGCAGGAATACAAATTATGGCGTGGAAAGAATCCTTTTGGTATTTAATCTGCATTTGTTCAGTTGTTTGTAAGTAATAAGGTACAAAAACGTAGTGATATCTTCGGCCATGGTATACTGCGGCACCTTCGTGGACTATTGTGATGCATGGCGATGATGAAACCGAATAATATTGGTAAATGAAATCCCTTGCTTTATTGTTTAGATCACACTTTGTATTTGTTCTGTTTGTAACCTGAAATAGAGCTTATTACTCTTTCTCTAATTATGAGAAATGAGTCAGTTTTCTAAAGAAATGTAGAAGGGAAATGTATTCCTATAAAAAGTTTACGGCGTAGTGCGGTACTTTCGTAAAATTGTCTAATATTACTGTAGTTTATCTTTGTTTGTATAGAAATAATAAATAAAGTTATAGTAATTTAAAGGTGGTATGTAAATTATAAATTTACGGTATAACTCTAACTTAAGCATTTCCAATGTTTGTGTAGTTTAAGTTTGGTTTGTATAGAAAGAATAAATAAAGTTTCCTTAACTATAACAAATAACAAAGGTGTGTGTGTGTGTGTATATATATATATATATATGAGATTTGCTTGGAGGAGCTAAAGAGAGGTGAATTGAAGACAGTGAGGGTTAGAGTGTTCGCAATGCATCTCAACACTAACTTCACCACACAAGTCCCTCGTTTATGGCATCCTCAACGATGATGCAGAAAATCACAGTTTTGCAGATTCTAGGAATCACCATTGCACGATGCATCCTCAACGCGGGACTCTGCAACACTCTGCAAACAGGATTTAAGGTACTCTTGTTCAGTGGGCCTAACTAAGTCCCTGTAGCTGGCTCATACTCCTTCGTGGTCAGCATGAACCTGTGACTTTGTCCTGGTCTAGTGCAACCAGGTATCTACAGTTGGTGCTTTTTGGCTCTATTTTCACTGAAATCTTGAAACTTTCATATCTCTGGTTCTACTGATTGGATGTTGTTGTTTTGGTCTTGATTTATTTATTAAAATTTACTCTGTTTTTCAAATTTGGTGTGGGATTCTTCTTGTGTTGTGTTTTAATGTGTCATAGTGCTGCATAAATACTTTAAACTTTGCCTCTAAGTTAAGCCTGACTGCTCTGTGCCAAGCTACCAGAGGGTTTGCACAGGTTAATTTGGGGCTTGCTTATGACTTCACCCTGACAAGAATTGTGGTTTCTGCTTGAGTAGGGTTTCATCCCCCCTCCCAACAAGTAAGCCAATTTCTTACAGCAGTCATTTTATAAAACGATGGATTGGAGGCCTAACTGATTACACTATGTAGGAAAAACACAGTAAAGCACATTATAATGATTTTGAAATTGCTTCATATTAATACAGTTATATGAATCTAATTGGAAAATAACTAATATTAATTAACAAATGTACTTCAAATATGAAATGTGAAATAACTGCTACCAAATAATCAACAAAAATAAAATTAAAAACAAATACATAACCAAAACGAAAACAATAAAATCTGTGTGGCTCTGAAAATACACCTGTGTACTAAGGGCCTGAATACAATGGCGGAAGGCCCACCACCGACAGCCTGCCGGTGGCGTGCCCTCCGCCATCGTACTGCAGTTTTTCACCCTCCAGATTGCCATGCCGGGCGGAAATGTGGCGGTCAGAAAGACCGACAGCCACGGTTCCGACAGGCGGTCATTTCCCGACCGCCTGTCGGAGCATCCGCATTGCCCAGAATGGCGACGGTGCCTGTTAGGCACTGCCGGCCAAATTAGCATGTCCATCCCCGCCAGCCTTTCCATGGCGGTTCAACCACCATGAATAGGCTGGCAGGGATGGACTTTGGGGGCCCTTTGCGACCCCTCTTGAGCAGGGCAGCTTCCGTTGTGCACTTGGGGGGCACCTATGGTGCCCCCCTATATTTCCCTGCACCATGTGGCAGGCACCGCATGGTGCCTGGCACGTAGTGCAGGGAAATGCACAACGGACATTATTTTTCATTGCAGCGGGTGCTGCAGCCAGCAGCACCCGGCGCAATGGAAAACATCTACAATGCGACCGCCACAGTGGCGGTCGCATTGTAATTTGGCCTGTGGGACCCCCGACACTATGGGGCCGATTCCGATTCGGGCCGGAAATCTCTCCGACCGAGCCGGACCCGGAGAGATTTCCGACCGATCGGACCCTAGCAGTCCGACCGAACGAGTACGATGCGCACGCATGCTATCGGACTCGATTCGGTCGGACTCCCATTGAAGTCAATGGGAGCCGGTCGTACAACGCGTACGCGGGCTCCCATTGACTCAATGGGTGCGAGGCGAACAAGGGCGCCCCTACAGCGGGTACGTGTCGAGGCGGGTCGCGCCGTACATGCACAGGTAGGGGGACCCATGGGTCCCCCCTGTGTGCGACTCCGCGCGGCTAGGCGTACAGGGGGTCCGACACGGACCCCAAAGTGCGGCTCCGACTGCTCTTTTGAGCCGGACGGCGCGAGTCGGTCGGACTGCTCGAGGCGCGCATAGTACTTACCCGGCCGGGGAACGTCTCCATTGTGCGGTGCGAGTCGTGTCCGTGCGAGTCGGTCGGAGGGGTCGGCTTCGCGAACGAGTCGGTCGGTGCGGTTGGGTCTCGCGAACGAGTCGGTCGGAGATTTCGCATCGTACTCGCTCGCCCGGACGCACGTACGAATCGGTCGGGAAACAGGGCTCCGAATCGGATCCGGTAAAGCCGAATCCGATTCGGAGCCCTACCGGCCGAGATCGGAATCGGCCCCTCAGTCGGGTGCTCCCCATTCCCGTTAGGGTGGCGGGCGGACTCATGTCCTCCCGCCATCCTAATCAGGCCCTAAGTTCTCTTTTTTTGGTACATATCACTTATCATCTGCCCTTTTTGATTCTTTTCATTTACACATTTGAATATACAGCATTCTAGAATACACCATGCTGTTCCTCATGTTTCATATCGGGTAAAGAGACTCATTTTCATACTGCAGCCTCACATAAATAACCACTTAGAGTCGCATAACACAAACAAGAGAAAGAAAGCAGGGTTATTCTTGAAGATTTAAGATGTTGAAATTCCAATATCTGATGGAGAGGAATGTTTTCATATTTAAGGAAAAATTGCTTCAATGTCACGAGTGACATACATTGTAATTTTGCTAAAAAAATAAACGGAAGCCTTGCTATAGAGGATTTTTTTTGTGATAGTGAATTTTATCCTCTCTGCACAGCCCAACCAATATTGGACTAACAGAGGATGGAGGTCCATGCCTCTTTTCCGTAACCCACCAACTGGTCTTTACTGCCACATTTTGAGAGCGCCATATGCACAGGATCAAGTACTTTTTGTGGTGTACACATACTATGATTGTAATTGCATTTCTACAGCGCTTACTACCCCTGTTACTAAAGCACTGTGCAGCAAGTATTACACTACTCCAGGAACCCAAGGTTAGTGGTAATCTAGTAGTTGACTAGTTTTACCATCTTCTTCTATGTTAGTCTTTGGGCTATTCTAGTGCACCCTCGGATTTGCTCCATATTTCTTTGTGATAGGGCAGATTAATAAAGTTTATTTGAGAATTATAAATGGGGTATGAGTAGTGTGTGCCAATACTTGGCATGTGAGTAGGACCAATAAAGGGGTAACGTTAGGATTAGGTGGGAGGGCAATGTAGATAGTATTATGAGTGGGTTACGGGGAATTTATGATGGTTCAGCTTTTTAAAGAAATTAATTCTTGTTGAAGTAATGTGTTGTTCATGGTGCTCTAGGTTACGCAGGGTGATGTCAACAGAAGCATGTGCTTTATTTACAAGCCTTCTGATTAGGTTGGAAAAAGTCAGCTTTTAAACAATTTCCTGAGTGTCATATGGTTCTCTGGGCTCTTATCTTTGCTGGTACGGAGTTCCACAATTTGACTGCCTGCACAGAGAATGTTGTGCCATCAATTATTTTTCTTCCTGTAAACTGGAATTATTAGACAAAATGCTAATCTAGAGGGAGGCTTCCTGTGTTGGAAGTATTTGGTGATTTTCTTCCTGAGGAATTCCTTACCCTTACCATTTGTTGCCTTGTGTGTGAGACATAGCAGCTTGAAGGAAAATCTTCGATAGCTACTCTTACAGTTGTCTAATTTGGAATTGCTTAATATGTCCACCATAGCAGTCAGCCCTTTTTTGAAGTTTAGTTGAAGCACCCACTGACGAAGAAGGAGCAAAAAAAACTGAAGATTTGTTTGTGTGGGCTGTCTGAAGCCAGGGTAGAGATCCTCATATTAAGAGATATGTACGAATTTAACATTTCTAAAGAACCATCAAGGGTCCGAAAGTGTCATTAAGCTAATACTAATAAGAAATCAGTACATTTTGATGTTTGAATAGAATGACTGCAGACTTCCTCCCATTTCGATGACATCAGTGGTTTCACACCCAATGTATGCTTTTTAAGGAACCCGGAAAGATATATAAACTTGTCTGAGGTCCTTTCTGCTTCAGAGTAGCTGACTCTAAAACAGTCATCATATAGTTATTATTATTACTATTATAATAATAATTATTATTATTATGAAAAAGACATTCTTTGTAGGCCTGGGCAGAGTTTGCGGAGTTCTAAAATGACCAAATAGCTCAGCCGCACTACGTGGAGTTCCACAAGCGGCAGAGTGCGTTATGTCATGTCATTCGTGCTGATTTTTAGCACTGGATGTTTGTCCCACGCTGTAATATCAGTGCAAACGGAACCACCTGCAGCCCAAGGGGGCGCTGCTTCTTTCTGATGCTCAAGTAGATGTTCTACTCGAGCGGCAGCTTCCTCAACTGAAGGTTTCTCAACTCCAGCAGTAGCGACCATTCGCAACAGCCCGCATTGAGAAATCTCCCCAGGAGGTGGTCAGGAGTAAGATTTTCCTCAACTTAATGTTGGCGAGCGCGAGCGAGGAAAAAACTACGCTCCATGGAGTTTTTCAGAAGTCCATGTGCTACTCGGAGTCCGAAAAACTATGCAAACTCTGCAAGCAGAGCGGAATTTCATGCCCAGGCCTGATTCTTTGTAGATTTAATTTTTTTTACTATATTAACTGCTTATTAACACCCACTTTATGACTGTAGCATTGAAGAATCAGAAGGCTGACCAAGGTGTAGATGTCAGCAAGCAGAGGAAAGATCCCATCCAACCATCTCCTGGCATTATCTTTCAGCTTTTCCTCACACCATATTCGATGTGACATCCACACGTTCTCTATGACATGCTAACATTCCACCCAAGATGGCAGCTACCACATACCTCCTTTCCTTCACAACACAAAAACATATGTACAACTACAAGCCAGTGATTTGCTTGTTATATATTTTCCATTGGTTAAAACAAATAAATATAACTAACTGATTAACTCTAACTCACCAAAACATATATGGGACAAAAACATTTCACATTGGTCATAACTAATTCACATATTCTTTCATAAATTATATTAAACGTACATTTCTGTTAAGTTTTACCCATTGAACAATACTATTTCACCAATTATATATATGGATAGATATTATTTCACATACTCCTTCAGATATTTCAGTAATTGTACTTTTCTGTTAGACTTCCTAATTATAGCATTCTTTCCACATTCTGACATTGGAACATTTCTAATAAATTTACTACATACAGTAACCCTTCCAGCATCTTCTTTCTTTCTTCTGTCACATTTATCATTGTCAAAATCTAATCTCCCTTTATACATCACAACTCGATTAAGATTCCATACATGATGGTCCTGAGTTCTGATTGCATTATCAAACATGTTTATTACTTGAGTAAGTTTTGAGAATCTCACACTGTCACTCTTTCCTATAGGACCTTTAACCATAGCCCTGTCCCCCACAGATATGTTTCTCTTTTTTACTGCCATTCTATTTTTAATCTTTTCCTCTACTCTCACACACCAATCTTCCCTACAACTGCCTTTTCCCAAGCCAAACTCATAATTATTGACCCAAAAAGGCTCCATAAGAGAGCTAGGGTATCTTCCATTAAACAATTTAAAGGGGATTTTACCTGTCGTGCTATGAGGTATAAATCTGTAGAGTTCTATTCTCCTTTTCACTTCATGCCTACAATTTAAAGAATTGGATTTGGCTAACACAATCGTCTCTTTTATTACTCTATTTAGCCTCTAAATCATTCCATTAGTCTTAGGGTGATAGAGAGTGCGGTTTGTATGTTTAATCCCTCTTTTCTTCAAAAAAGTCCCACATTTTCTTTGAAACCAGCTGAACTTCATTATCTGTAAGTAAATTTTCAGGAAACCCCTCTCTTCCCATTAGTTTCCTGAAAAATGTTGTCACATGCCTAGTCTCTATTCCTTCTGTGGAACAAATCTCTGGCGACTCGGAAAACATGTCAATCACCATGATAACAAATGTTTCTTGTCCATCTCCATGGATGTGACCCAAAATATTGAGTGCAATCTCCTTCCATGGGCCTGTCGGGTGTTCTCTAATTAACCTGGGTTGTACCCTTGGTTTCCTGGATTTCTCACTAAGGGCACATGGAAAAAAAGGCCCGTACTACTCTCTCTACCTGCAGATCCACCTTAGGTCACCAGTATGAGCTTCATAGTCTCTCCATTCTTTTAGACAGTCCTTCGTGGCATTCATGTGCCAATGCTATCCACTCCTCTTTGAGTTTAGAAGGAGAAATTAATATTGTCCCTCTAAACAATAGATCATTATGTACAGACAACTCATTTCTCACGAACCAGAATGCTTTTTATCCATTAGAGACTATTTTCTTATCACTACATTCACACTGTACAAACTTCATTACCAGAGTAAGTATCAAATCTGACTTCAACTCTTCATGCCACTTTTCCTCTAGAATCCACCTCACAAACATACTCAGCTTCTTCACCATCAGGCTGATTATTACTATCTTCCTCAGTATCGTTTCTAGAAACCAATCTAGAAAGTGTGCTTGCAATTTATTTTCCACAAGTGGTATACAATTGATTTAAAAAATCATACTCCTGTAAAGCAATCACTAAGCCTGGGCGTAGTTCGCGAAGTAGCGCTACGCGAAGCTATGCAAAGTGCAGTTCGCACTCACGCGAGCTACGCGTAGCACTACGCGAACTGCGTAGTGCACTGTTCGCAATGATTGCACAGTGCCGGATGCTTGTCCGCACTGTGCAATCATTGAAAACGGCATCTTGCACAGTGCGAGCTGTCTTTTACTGCCGCTCGAGTAGATTTTTACTCGAGCGGCAGCTTTCCCAACGCGGACTGGTAGTTTCTCATCGCGAGCGGTCGCGAGCATACGCGACCACTCGCAATGAGAAACCTGACCTCCCCGCGTTGAGAATCTCGCCGGGATGTCATTTTGCTTGCTCGCGGTCGCCAACTTGACGTTGAGGACCGCGAGCAAGCAAAAAATGACCGCTGCACTACGCTACGCTACGCTACGCTACGCGTGTTTGCACTGTGCTACGTGCAATTCGCGTTGTGCGAAGTAGCGCAAACTTCGCAAACTACGCAAGTGTAGCGTAGTGCTTTGCCCAGGGTTAGCAATCACCCATTTAGTTATTCTACCAGACACTGAGTCAATCCCTTTCTTCTTGAATATCTCACAAAGGTGTTTGTGGTAAGATCTGATTTCAAAGGTTCCTCCCCACAAAAACATCTTAAATTTTCTTATTGCCAGTACAGCAAGGGCCTTTCATTCAATGACTGATTACCTAGTTTCAGCACTTTTTAAACCACGTGAGAATAACATAATAATGTTAAGGGCATTATGTCCATTTTGCTGCAAGACTGCTCCCACCCTTTAGCTGACGTCTATTGCTATAATGAACTTTTTCATAGGGTAAACTTTTTTTTATCGTACGAGTCAGGTTGAGCTCCCTCTTCAAACAGTTGATACTCCCTCTTACAAGACACATCCCAAGCAAATTCAACACCTTTCTTCAACAAACGTCTCATGTTGACACTTAGGACCTCATTATGATGGTGGAGGGACCGCCACCAACAGGCTGCCGGTGGCAGTCCCTCCACCATTGTAATAGGGATTTCCGCCCGCCAGATTACAATGGCCGGCGGACAGGTGGCACTCGGGAAGACTGACTGCCACGGTCCTGACAGGCGGTCTTTATCGGACCATCTGTCAGACCTCCCTGTAGTCTCTGGCTGGTGGCAGTGCCTGTCAGGCATCTCCATAGGGATTACAATATCCCTTTCTGGCGGTCGTTCTGCAACGGTCAACTCGCTGCAAAACGGCATGCGAAAATGGATTTGGGGGCCTGTATCAGGCCCCCCCAACCCTCTGGGCCAGGGACATAGGCCCTGGGGGGCACCTATCGTGCCCCCCTACATATCCCTACACTATGTGGTACGCACCGCATGGTGCCTGCCATGTAGCATAGGGATATGTGTGGGGTGTTTGTTTTGTACTATGGCAGATGCTGCAAAGAGCAGCACCCATGGCAATACAAAACATGGGCAATGTAACCGCCGAGGTCGCATCGTAATTTGCCCTGTGGACTTCCGCCTCATAGGTGGGTGGTCCCAAATACGAAACAATGGCGGCCGCCATCATAATCAGACCCTAAGTTCTGCAAGATTCTGGACAAACTTACTATAATATTCAGACATTCCGAGGCATTTCATTAACTTATCCTTTGAAGTGGGTGAGCTCATCCTCTGAATATTGCCAACCAACTCTGTTTTTGGTACAACACCATCCCCAGTAATAGATTGACCAAAATAGTCTATGGCATTTGTACCAAATTTGCACTTCTCAAGTTTTATTGTAATATTACTCTCACTCAACCTCTTTAGAACTTCCCTGACATGGCTTTTATGTTCTACAGTGTCCTTGCAAACATCAAGATATCAGCTTGATAGACACAGACTCCATTTGAGCCCTATAAGACCTATTCAATTACTCACTGAAATACAGAGGCTGCGGACACTAGTCTGAAAGGCAACATCATATATTGCAAAGTTCCAAATGGTATAACAAAGGCAGTCATGTCCTTAGATGCCTCCTCAAACGCCACCTGATGATAGGCTGAGTTAAGATCTATTGTACTAAAAACCCTGATCCCACCTAACAACATCAGCAAATCTGAAATATTCGGGAGTGGATATTTGTCCGCCACAACATTTTTATTGAGATGTATCAAAACTCCACAAAAACATAGATTTTCATTAGACTTTCTCGCTGCAACAACAGGTGCAAGCCATTCTGTCCCTTCAACTTCCTCAATAATCCCATTAGCCCTTCATTTTTCAATCTCCACTTTCATCTCCTCAGTAATGGCTATGGGAACATTCCTTACCCCACAACACACCAGTTTTGCATTCAGAATCAAACTTATTTTATGCTTATAACCCTTTAAACATCCTAAACCTTCTCTGAACATATCTGGGAAATCCTTCTTTATCAGCTCCAAAAATTCCCCACTAGGTGGCACATCCACTTCTTTTCGGTCAACCTCATCTTTTAAAGAAATAGGTGGGTCACTGTTAGGGTCTAACTTGACACCTAACTCTCCTTGATGCAATCAACTGATTATGCTAACCCCTTTCTTCACTACATTAGCTTTTCCTGCAACAAACCGCTGTTTGTACTCAATTAGCCCATTGAAATACCTATGCAATTTCATGGGTTCACGCCATAAGCACACAGTCTAATATCAGGTTTGTGCAATGTGACCTTTCCTTTAAGATTATCACAATAAAACTTGTTTGAAATTATTGTGACTTTTGCACCTGCATCAAAGAGAACTTTTCTACTCTCCCCTTCCACTAAAATACGGCCTGATTACAATGGCATAAGGCCCGCCACCAACAGCCGGTCGGTGGCAGGCCCTCCGCCATCGCAATGCAAATTTCCACCCGCCATATCATGGTGGTGGGGGGAAGCGTTGTGGAAGTGTGTTGGTCAGAAAGACTGACTGCCACGGTTCCGACAGGCGGTCCTTTTCCGACCACCTGTCGGAGCAGCAACATTGCCCAGCAATGCGGCGGTGCCTGCCAGGCACCGCCGTTGGGATCATGATATCCCTTTCCGCCCGCCTGTTCATGGAGGTTAACCCGCACTGAACAAGTTGGTGGAAAGGGACCTAAGGGGCCCATAGCGGGATCCCTTTAGCCCGGGCAGTTTCTCTTGGGGGGTGGGGGGCACCCATGGTGCCCCTCTACATTTCCATGCACCATGTGGCAGGCACTGCATGGTGCCTGCCACGTAGTGCAGGGACATGTAAACAGTGCCCTATTTACATTGCGGGGGGTGCTGCCGCCAGCAGCACCCGCAGCAATGTAAAGTATGGCCGATGCAACCGCCGCGGTGGCAGTCGTATCGTAATGTGGTAGGTGGGTAGGCCACCTGGTAGGTGGCTGGTCCCACTACTGCTGCGATGGCGGTCAGACGAAAGTCCAACCGCCATCGTGATGACCCCCATAGTGTCTATTGGACTAGACTTACCTTTGTCACCTATCTGCAATCCAATTTGCCCACATTTAAAGTCTGTGTCGTCACTTTCCTGTTCATTATCCACAGCTACTTCTCTCACCTTCTGTTTTGGTTTCTTCATTTTACATTCAATTGCAAAATGCCCCCTTTTTTATCTATCTTACATGTAGCTTTGAGAGCAGGGCACATTTTATCATTAGCCATCTGATCACTTTGATCAAATCTGTAACATTTTCTTTCTGACATTTTACTCTTATCATGTCTATAGTCATTCTTATACTTGTCCTTTTTTAACTAGTCTCTTACAGCATGCACACTTTGTTCCTTACCATTCTCTTTTCTAATTACTTCAGCACATTGTATTGAATGCTCTATTTTCTTAGCCACCAATAGGACTTCCTCATGGTTTGGTTCATCTCTCAACCATAACTCTTCTGTCACTTTCTCAATGTTGCAACTAACCCTGGGCGGTGAACTACGCTACGCTCGTGGAATTTGCGAAGTTTTGGTAACTTCGCGATTCGCGTAGAACGCGAAGTTACCGTGCACTACGCAATTTGCGGCGTAGCGTAGCTGTTTTTCTTCTTTGCGTGCTCAATATGCGTTCTCGCGCGCGCGGTAACGACCTACCGTGATTCTGCGTTCGCCGACGCGACTTCCTATCCGTTCGCGGGCGCCACGAGATTTGGAATCCGGCCGCACGATCCTGCAAGAGTGTGCGAACGCGAACACGTCATTCGGACGCGCGATCTGACTTCCGGCGGCAGTGTTGGTAAGATCGCGATCCCGAACACGAAGAAACTACAATCTGGCGAAGAATATCTCTCGAGCATCATAAAACCTTCTCGAAAATGAGGATTTTGCTCCAAAAAACTCCTCAGATTGTGATTTGGCTGTAGTTTTTTGTGCAAGGAGTCCTTTTTCTTTTTTCCTTTTTTTCCAAGAGGAAGGAAGTGCCCCTGATTCTCAAACTTCCTGTTCCTGTCCAGCAGGCTCCTCCCAGTGCTTTGTCCATGTGCTGTTCACTTTCATTTGGATTTGGAGCTGGAAGGATCACTTTTTGTGTCTGTCTGCTGCATCATATCATTGGATTGGATTTGAGATTTTACAAGTAAGTTGGAGAATTGGTGTACTTGTTTGTTTGATTGGGGCTTGTTTGTACCTACATTTTTTGGGGGGATTTCCATAGTTTTTAAAATGTATTGTTGTGGCCTGTAGTTTGGGCAGGGGCCTAGTTGTTTTTCTTTGATTGGAATTTCAGCCAGTAGGCCCGGACTAGAGCCAGAGGTACCCATGGGTGCATGTTTCTGTGGTGTCTGTTGAATTTAAACATCATGTAGGGCATGCATGGATGGCATTGGATTGAATTGGTAAAAGTGGTTTTTGGGGTGTATTTCACTTTTTGGGTGTAATATATATACCTTTGTTGGATGTGTGTGTGTGCTTGTTGTGTAACTTTTCAACCTTTCGTAGCCCTGTGGATTTTCGTTTTTGCATTTTTGTATTAAAGCTGTGTTGTTTAGCACTGCAGGCCTCCTTTGTCTGGTAATATTATTATAGGCCTGCTTGAGTTCATTGTTTTCCATGGCCTGTTGTGACTGTGAGTGACTCACGTGGCTTGGGGCCATTTTGTGGTGGTAGTTTAGTAGTGTGCTGCTTTTTCCATATAGGCCTGCATGTCTTTTCTTTGTTCCCCTTGGCTTATGCTTGTTGTGAACTTGTGGGTGGCCTGGCCATGTGGTGGCGGCCATTTTGTGGGACCAGCCACTGTGCTTTTGCCATAGGCCTCCAAGCTTGCGGCCCAGTCTGCCAGTAGGCCCAGAGGTAGTCACCATGGGTGCATAAAACTGTTTCTGTGTAGTCTGTGGAATTTTGACATCATTTAGGCCATGGATGGCATTGAATTGAATTGCGAAATGTGGGTTTTTTTGGAGGGTCTGACTATTTCACTTTTTGGGTGTGTTAAATAAATGCCTTTTTTGCGTGTGTACTGTGTAATTATAATTGTGTTGTTGTAGTGGTTGTCTAACTTTCAAAAGTGTTTTTAGCCATGTGGATTTTAGTTTTTGCATTAAAGCTGTGTGTGTTTTATAAGGCATCCTTTGTCTGCCCATATATAGGCCTGCTTGAGTTCATTGTTTGCCGTGCCTTGTGCCTGTGAGTCACCATGTTGCTGGGGGCCATTTTGTTGTGGTAGTTAGTAGTGTGCTGTTTTTGCCACATAGGCCTGCGTGTCTTTCCATTGTTCCTCTTGTCTTACTGCTTCCAAATCCATCCCCATTGCCAGCTGCAGCTCCCTGATGCTGCTATATAATACATCCCACGTGATGCACAAATTTAGGCCAAACATGCTCCACTACATTTTAGTTTTTGTTCTTTACTATTCTTATTCTTCCAGAGTGTACACTAGCACTACACAGTAGCCAGGAAAGCCCTGGCCTTGTTGTCAACGTCTCATAAATGGCTAGACTGTGTGTTGTTGTTCACAGAGTTTCTGAAATTTAATAATTGAGGCCACAACACACTAAGTTCTATATTCTATTTGTTTGATTTGTGCTATGTTTGACTGATGTTCTGGCTTTTTTGCTTTTAGGTGCACAAAGACTGAGGAGGAGGTGTGTCTCTCATCATTGCCCGTTGCACTGCCAGACAGACATCCTGCTGCTGTACACACAACACAACGTGACGTGTGACCTGACCAGACATCTCTGCAACTGAGTGCTGCTGACATCTGAAGAAGATGGGCCCAAAGAAAGCAGGTACCAGGTCCTCCAGTACCAAGAAAGTTGCTATTGAGAAGAAGAAGGAACAGAAGAAGGAAGTGACACTTAAGTCTGGTGTGCCGGCCAATACCTTTTTGGGGAAAAATAAATTGCGCCTGCAGCAGCGGTGTCCGGGGGCAAGCTGGGGGCAGCACCTCCGCATCAGTGGACCCAACCCACCAACCCAGGCCCAAGCACATGAGTGTGGAAGAGGTAGCCAGCCTAATGGTGGAAAGCAGTGATGCTGAGCCTGAGATAAACTTATCGCTATCTCAAAGTAGTACCCAATCAACGCAGGAGGAAACACAGCAGATAAGTGGTCAACAACAACAGCCGCAACCACCGCCCGCAATAGTAGTTGTTGTTCCTCCTGAAGTAGGGGCAGTTCAGGAAATTGAGCCTCATGCAGAGGTAGAAGAAGAAGCCACTCATTCAGAAGATCCACTGTCTTCCAAATCCCCAGCAAGGAAAAGGAGGGGTAGTCCATCAAGTTCTTCGCCAAGCCCCCCGTCTGATGATCTAGATGCCACTTGGAAGCCACAAACTGAGTCTGAGAGGGAGCCACGTTCCAAGACCAAGCTAGGGAAAAGGAAGGTTCCGGAAAGCCTTACACTTATGGAGGTCGATGTAGAACAGCAAGATGATGATGATGACGAGCCAGTCATCACGAACATCACTCCCGTCCCCGAGGAGATGGAGACCAACATTATTACCCTATCCAAAATCGCTGCGAGGGATGTAGCACGCATACCTCCACAGGTAACACCAACACGACCTACAGCTTCCATATTTGCATTAGCAAAGGCCCGGCAGCGACCTACATCCAGCACAACCACCACCTCAGTAGGAGTAGGTAGTGGTACAGCAGCACAGAGTCAAATTCAACACACACCCTCCAGTTCATCCGGCATTGGAAGTGGCACCTCCAGCAGGAGGCCAAAGTTAAGCTCCCCAGTTTGGGACTTCTTTACGGTTAGCGAAAAGGAGGAGAACATTGCTATATGCTCCATTTGTAATACCTCTGTTAGTCGTGGTAAGCTTGGTACAAACTATGGTACCGGAGGCCAAATGACCCATCTGAAAAAACACCACTTGATCAGCTGGGAGGACCACCTTTGCGGCAGAAAAAAAACTGCAACCATCGGTGTTGGTGGGGATAAAGGAGTAGAAGAAGAAGATCCGATCACGGTGGAAGAGGAAGGACAGGGAGACATTCTCTCTGGTAGTGGTACACAAGGTGTCCCTGACCCCAGCAGTGCAGTCTTAACATCGCACACATCTTCAGCAACATCTCAGTGGCACAAGAGTAAGAGTCAGCCGGAGACACCAAGAAGTACCAGGTCCGCACTACCAAAAAGTGCGTTGTTGAGCCTAAGAGAAAGGAAAACCATGCAGCCTACCATTATCAGCATGTTTGGGGGTGAGGGGCAGTACGAACGCAACCACCCAATAGCACGTTTGTACAATGCGAAGCTGGCTAAAATGTTAGCACTGGACCTTCTCCCTTTTTCTTTTGTTGAAGGGGTGGGTTTTCTGGAATTTGTGTCAACCATCTGCCCAAAATGGCATGTTCCCAGCCGCTACTATTTTGCCAGAGTTGCAGTTCCAGCACTACATCACGACGTGCTGGAATTGCTAGGAAAGGCCTTGAAGCAGAGTGCTGTTCACAGTATCCACCTGACTACAGACATGTGGACCAGTTGCCAAGCCACAGATTACATGTGCATCACTGCACACTGGATCTGTTTTGCGGGGGTTAGAGAACAGATATCTGCTGGTGTTGATACTGCAGAGATTTTTCATGCCACTCGCAAACATGCAACTGTAGCCATGTTTGCCATGGAGAAATCTCATACTGCTGCAAACATTTTGGAAGAGTTTAACACCAAGGTCTTTGAGTGGCTGCGCCCAAGAGGGCTTACGATTGGTTTTGTTGCCACGGACAACGGCAGTAATGTAGTTTTGGCCATGCGCAATGGTGGCTATTTCAGGGTCCCGTGTTTGGCACATTGCATTAACATTGTTGTTCAAGACTTTTTGAAAAATGAATCCAAAGTCAGCAACTTACTGGTCACCTGCAGAAGAATATGCACACATTTCAGCCATTCTTTTAAAGCCCGGAAGCAGCTGAGGGTCATTCAACGTGAGCATAAAATGCCAGTCAAAGCGCTCATCCAGGAGGTGCCAACACGTTGGAACTCAACTTATTACATGCTTGATCGTCTGTTTGAACTGTACATACCACTCAATGCTTATGTCATGCAAAGATTAGGGGAACCTACTGTGAGAGGCATGACCGTTGAGATGGGTCAATGGGACCTCATTAAATGCCTGACTGAGATGCTACTTCCTTTTGAGATCTTCACACGTGAAGTCAGCAGGGAGGACTGTACTATGGGCCAAGCTCTCCCATTGTTGCACATGCTAGAGCAACAGCTGAAGGATGTGTCTGAAACGTACGCAGGTGTGGATGACAAACAAGACGCATATCATTTGGCGGAGACCTTAGCCGCTCGCTTATCGGAAAATACAAGGATTAAAAATAAAATGTTGTCACAACCACATTACATTAGTGCCACAATTTTGGATCCACGGTACAAAGTATTTCTGAACAGCAAGGCAGTAATTCCTTTTCGGAAGTGGATGTTGCCAACTACAAAACTTTGATAGCTAAGGAAGCCACTATTTTCGAAAGCGAACGGCTGTTAATTACAGGCCCCCCACCCCAGGCCATAACCAGTACTACAGGGCATCCAGAGTCAAGTTCTACTTTGGAGCCTGAGGGCAGTGCATTTGCCTCCCAGCAGTCACCTACACCAACAATAACATCAAGAACAGGATCATCCACAGCACAATGTGCAACTGATTGGTTTCTACGGCAGGGGTATGGTAAGTCCAGTGCTGATGCAAAGGCAAAACAGGCCGAGCACATCGGAGCACCCCTGAACATTGAGCGGATGGTCCAGGCCTATCTGGATGACCCAACAGAGGTCTTCATGGATCGAAACCCATTGGTGTATTGGTATGGGAAAAGAAGCCAATGGACAGTGCTCAGCAGGCTGGCGATAAAGTATCTGGCTTCCCCTGTCGCAAGTGTCTCTTCTGAGCGTGTTTTCAGTGCTGCTGGTGCCATTGTAACTTCGAAAAGGACCAGTCTCTCGGCCCAAAGCATGGAGAGGTTAACCATGATCAAAATGAATCAGCACTTTATACCACCGGATTACAAAATACGTGAATCACAGCAGGAAGAGGAGAGCGACTTGGATGACGTAAATAGTGCGTTACAGGACATACTTCTGTCCGAACCACCAGAGTTTGAGGACGAGCTCCTCTTCCCTGACAACTAGGCTTTCAAATTGTTACTTTCTTCCTTCCTTTATGTGTCTGTGTATCTGTCTTTCTGGTTCAAATCAAATCACAACAAATCCATCACCACCGTCTTCTCTTTTTATTTCCCTATTGGAGTTGCATGTCTGTGCATTTAACTGTCCACTCTTCAGAGTCCTGCTTCATCTTCCTGTCTCGCACAAGTACATTTCCATCAAGCCAGACATTAGTACAAGAAATGTTGCCTTTACCAGTCCCGCCTCCATAAGAAGTGAAACGTGACTATAGCTATCCTCCGTTTTGTTTTCGAGCCGAAACTCATCAGTGTCCGAAGGCTACAGCCTCAGCAGGCATCCAAAGGTCCTCACTGTCAGGACAGAAGGTACTTGGCAGAGAAAGACAAGAGACTCTTCGAAGAAACTTGCTGACATTTGTGCAAACTCAAATGACCAGCAATGAGCGCTACCCAGGCCGCGGCCCATCATCACAGTGCTGACCATGGGAAGCAACTTAAACTGTGACAAAGTGCCACAGATGAATAAGACGAAAACCGAAACAGCGACTAACACTCAAAATGAATGTGGACTGGAGTAATGATGAGGCCACTGCCCCATAAAAAAAAAAACAACTGTCAGAACTAGGCATCTGATGATCTGACAGCCAAAGAGAAGAGCAAGACAGGTAATGATGGAATGCATTGGATGCTTGCAGACTCTGAGCGATTGCTATTGTTTGTTGTTGATGTTGTGCATGAAGTCGAACTCTACTCTACTAGTTAATCTACAAAGTGACTCAAGTCAGTGACAGTCAATGTTTCCCTTCTTGTTGTTTAATAACCAAATTGTACTCCTACTACTGCAGGTGCAGGCCAATATCTGTTGCAATTTTTTAATATGGAATATGGACTTAACCCCTTCCATGCGCGTCCGATTTTCGCCCTGTGCGAGGCGTTTCATTAAGCGGACGGGTTCATGACGAGCTCAGCTCGTCATGCGCACACGAGCACTGCGCAGCATGACGAGCTGAGCTCGTCATGAGCATGGAAGGGGTTAATCGGAGTCACTACAGACTGAGTTGTAGTTGGACAACATGTACCACACCATGATGATGACCATACTATCTTTGCACGCAGTCATTCAGTTGGATCGGAGATGATTCAAGGAATAACTGCATTTCATGAAGTGGCATAAGGTAAACATAAACACAACAATTCAACAAGAAAGTAAACACAGCAGACCTACATGTCCATGTAGTGGTGTGTAGTCGAGTGTAGTGATGACTGACAGCAGCGCATTGATTTTGTCACTTAATTAGGAAAATGCTAAGTTGCTGTGTATGCCTTTTGTCTGGATATGTCAAAAATTAAGGTAAATGGAGGTTGGGTCACGGGCTGGTGCTGTGGTGGGCCTGTTCTGTCCTGTTGTTGTTGTAGCTTAATGCTGTAAACAGAATCTACACGATATATCCAAGCCGCCTCACTCTGAAAGTGTTCTCTCTTCTCTTCTTGGACTCCACCGTAATTGATGTTTTTTTATTCATTGATTTTTCAATACCCCTTTTGTTTTTCCATCTAGACGTTACAGGCCGGCCTTTATCCTGTGCTTGCTATACTGGGAGACACAACTCACATTTACCTTACCAATCGGCATCAGTAAGGCCACCAAGATTGATGTGCGGAGCGTCCATGGAAGATAGGACCAAGAGGAAGGACGAGATTCAACTCCACAATTTGAGCATGATAATACAGTAACTTTAGTATCATTCATCATTCATCTTTTAATTAATTTGAATCCTTTTTTCTCTTCAATCATTAGGACTGTGTGTTGTGTGTTGTTTGTTTGCTAATTGATCCCTACAACTGTGTTTTAATTGTCTTTGCTATCTTTACAAGTAAGCCCAGTACAACATGGAATTTGGGTCTCTGAGGGCATATTACAGGCAAGGCAAATTGCATAGAATATACTGCTGCCCTGTACTGTCTAATTGTCTAGTAGGAGTTATTAAGTACTACTCATTAACCATCAAGTTATCTTCATCATCATGCTTGCATTTCCCTTTTCTCCCTCTATAGATTTTTTGGATAAGATCATGGTCGTCTGCCAAGATTGCGCTTTGCTTTTGTTGTCCATGCGTACTGTTTTTCATTCTCAAACCTTTCCCCAAACCCCCTTCCCATCCATTCATCAAACCCTAACCCTCTTCCCCCGGGCTGTGATTTATATTGAGGTGTGATGTGACTACATAAAATGTACACCAATTGATCACACGCTTGCTGGGGCAGATGTGGTGAAAGCAACACTAATTCAATTGCAAGGCAGGGCGAGGAGCTTCTTCTGCTTGCCCACCCATGCTCAGTCTATGTGCAAGCCGTCACCGGCTAATAGTAGTACATCATAATTAATTGCCGTCATTGATTGGATTAATCATCAAACTCCTACCACACAGCAGTAAAGGTTACGAATTACGATTGTGTTAAGTTAAGTGACTCACTCGACACAACTACAGTTTGTAACTTCTTGTACTAGGCTGTCCCCGCCACCATTATGTTTAATTTGACTTTAGCAGTTGCAACTGCAATATTGTTTGTTTGGCAGTCTTCTTCTGTACTGTATTTTACTTCGTTCTACTACTCCTCCCACAGTCGCTCTCAGGCAAGTGACTGTCTCTTTTTAATTTTTTAGCAAATGCTACTGCCAGTGTCTACTCTACTACTACCACCACAACCATGGCATCTTCTACATTCTCTCTGGAAACCATGCAGCCATCGCTGTGCCGAACGTAATCATCATCAATCACAGGTAAGATAAGTTTGGTGGGAGGTATAAATGGACTAGGAGGAGAGACTGACAGTACTAGTAGGACAAATAACTCAGTGAGGGGTACCGCATCTATCTGTTTGTGTTACATCATCGGCAGATTATTTAAATCAAACACTGGCTGCGGCCCTGCAGCAGCAAGGAAACCAATGTGACGTTAATTCGTAAAACAGTAACCCCCCACAAAACATTAACATTGTATGTTTAAGTATAAATATAATTTATTACCCTAACAAAAATAAACTATCCCACACCTGACCCACCCCTCTCCCTAACCCCAACCAATGTCCAAAACGAAAAAAGTCCAAAGAATGTCCCGAAACCCCAACGCCCAATTCCCACCCACCAAAACAAGGAATAAAAAGGGGCAAAGCAACAGGGTCCTCGATGTTAAATTCGGCGGGCTTTGAGGTGTTTGTCCACCAGTATTTTTACCCGCTCCTCCATTTGCTCCTCTAGCCGTGACATCCGGAGGAGAATCTTCCTGCGAAATGCCCTGCAGTGGCATCCAGGATGGGGGACAGCAGTGCTGGCTGCTAGCGAATTGCGTCGGCGGGCGGCTACCAAACCGCGGCGCCGTACCGCTGGAGTTGTGGCCTGGCTGGGGCCCGGGGCATCGGACGAGGCTGCAGCTGCTGCCGCCTCCTCCTCCTCCGCCTGAGCCACCAGCCGCCGGTACTCCTGGCATATGGCCTCCAGTTTCCGGTGCCGGGCCCTGGCTGCCAACTCCTTCCGCGATGGTTTGTCTTGGGAAGGAGTACTATCTATATCAAGAAAGAAAAAAAATATTGTTGTAACCAGTACTCTTAGCTAAACAGTAACACAAAATTAATTCAACACATAATGGCACAGTAGCACTAGCAAGAAGCACAGTACATAACATTTGTGGTAATAATCTATCTATCCTCCCACTTCCTCGGCCTCTAACATTTGTGGGAGTTTCAGGCATTATACTAGCACTATGGACTCCAACCAGTACACAGTACACCAGTGTTCTTCTTATCTCTAGTTTAGCGAAATGACATAACCTGGTTGTAGCCGGCATTGCCAGCTCGGTCATCTATGCTTGCACCCAAGACAAACATACGAGTCATGACGCAGACTCACGTTAGTTTGATTTACTACTGTTTGCAGGTGGGGAAGCTCGTATTTTTCTATTACGGGTGGCACTGGCCATACTCTCTCTGTTACATGGAGGGCAATTGCTCAATTTCACAGTGCCTTGGCTACTACAAAAAGGCAGATTATATATCTGATCCAATGATCGTTGCTTTTATATGGGACAACGACATAAGGTCAGTAGCGGTCGGTGGTGGGACTCGGGGAGTTCGGCCGGGCGGTGACGTGGGTAGGGGCAGGATGGGGGTAGTAAACTATGGATTACGGCCAATTACAGGTAAGTAAACATATAAATAAATGAAACTAATTTTGTTGCGCACACTGCATCGCATTTGGCGGTGCAGTGCGCACAATGAAATTCGCTTTATTTATTTGTATGTTTACAGTAAAGTTACCTGTATTTGCCCGCGTAATACATTGTTTACTACTACCCTCCACCCTGCCCCTCCCCACATCGGCTTTGCTACTCTGGCGCGGTTTCTTTTACATTCCCTAAAACTGTGCATCCCGTGACAGTCTCCACCTATGCTGTCTATGATGAATACATACAGGCATCCATCCATTCTAAGTAAATGTCAATCATTCTTCTTAATCTCTCCACAAACCTTACTTTGTTTCACCAACAACAACGCATGCGTCCACTCACTCCGTTGCTTGCCTTGGCTTTGAGTTTCACCCAAACACCGCTGATGATTCTTGCTATCCACAGTATCCACCCATACTGTGTCGCCCACCCAGGCAGGCATCCATTCTTCTTTCACCTTCCACCCATCCTTCAACAACACATGCATCTGATTCCTATCAGCCACCTATCCATGCTTCCAACGTATCCTTCTCTGCCAGTCATCATATTAAATCTCGCCCGCCCTTCCTCCTTCCACCCTTCTTTCCCTTTTTGTTCAACACATCCATCAAGGTCATCTGATCTGACTTTTAGTCTCCTCCATAAAACTTTCACAGCTGAGTTGGAGTCAGATATAAGAGGCCATTGGTTAATCAAGTCACGCTGGTAATGCTATTGCTACTGCATTGCTCATGCTAAGTAAAGGGTGTCTTCTTTAACCGTTGTATAATGTTCACTACAACTTCATACCTAATAAGTCTCAACAACAGTACAGTGAGTGAAGTCCACACACCCTTCCAGCTAGTGCAATGTCAATAAGTCATGAATATAACTTACCACCGCCCGCCACTGCTGCTGGCTCCCCCCTGTAGCTCCTGCAGGTGCCGCATCTTCTCCTGCCCCCTCCGGAATGCTAGAATCGCCGGTGGCCCCGCCGCCACTGGTGGTCGCTAGTACGCCTAGATAAAAACATGACACATTTTTAGATGCCTGTACACCTCCCCCTATTTATTCTTTTTCACTAGCAAGATTGAAAAAAAAGTTAATACATACATATTATTATAAATCACATTCAATAGTCCAAATCGGGTACTAGAGTACAGTCAGTAGACACTAGTAGTGTTATGGTCCCTAGGGTCATTATTATACTATACTCTACTCTTTGCAAAGTTAGCCTGAGCCATGCAACCATTTTTCGCTTCATGTCTTTTGCGCATGTTACCTCGCAGCTTGTTGTGCAGTAACAGTAAGACGCCTTTTGAGCCCACATGAGCACATACAGCTACTGTCTGAGCGTTGCGTACAAGAGGTCGAAAAACAAGCCACTTTGTTATGGAGTTCGGTTAGTCCGTATTGCTTAGCCATAGGTAACATGTTACACTTTTTGGGCAGGACTGAGAAATGCTTGCATTATACTATATAACACGCACCATTTTTCTCAGGCAGAGGATTCCCTTCTACGAACCAGAGATTTGCAGAGCTTATGAATGATGCATGTAACCAGTAATTCTACGTTCTACGGTGAGGAGTCGCCCAGAATTCGCACAGATCTTTTGTCTTATATCATCAATGATCATGCACTTGTTGCAACACTGTTTATTGTTTTAATCTTATGCATTTTGCTGTTGGAGCTGGCTGGAGTACACTGAATTTTATAGAACAACATACATACAGAGCTTGTTAGTTGAAAATAAACCTTTTGAACTTACACATAGACTCTGTGGTATTTGGTGTGGTGGTGGTGGTGGACTTACACGAGTGAGTGAGCGAAAGGGTGTTATGTTCTGGGTTGTGTAATCATAATCATTGGGTATCTTCGGGTGGGGGTTCGGGGACCTAATGAGACACTATAGCTAGTCGTTCAGGGGATTGTGGGTTCACTTCTGACTGAGGTGTGAGGAACGTCCAAGTTCCAAACTCGCATCACCAACATCCTATTTCATTGTGCATAGTTCTGCATGGGGCTGTGCAGAATCCAAGTAGTATGTACTATATCCTATCAAAAATAGTCAAATATCTGGTTGGGCATTTTGTTTGTGGTAATTGTCAAAGCCTCAAGATTAAGAAGCCTAGAAGAGGACAACCGAAAGGACTGGACTCAGTGGCTAGAGCTATTAGTATTGGTCAATCTGAGTTTTATTCAAAACCGTACAATAAAGAGTGGCAATGCAAACTGGGCAAGCTTAGCGACAGACTAATATTAGTAGTACAGAGTACAGACATTCATAGCAGAGGCAGTTAGAACTTAGAGGCAGGGATAACCAGAATTTAGAAACAGATAGTCAAGTCAAGATCAAAGAATCTTTTGTAAAAAATAGAATTAGGGAGTGGAGCCAGAATTAATAGTTCTGAAAAAATAAGGTGCAGTAAAAGTTAGGGCAATATAATTGTTAATATTAACCACTGGAGGACTTACTGGGACCAGCAGCAGGGCCCTCGGTAGAGGAGCGGTCCTCTGGTGGTTGTCCCGCCGACTCGGACCCCGTCTTCTTGCCCCTGGGTGCTGCAGATCAGTGATCATGTAAGATATAATAAAGAAAAAGAAAGACACAAACATTAATGATTGCTGTGAAACAAATAAATTATCTAAAAAAAACGCTCAAAAAACGTTTTAGGAAACAAAAATTGCAATAAAATTGACCTATCTAATCCGATCGACTACTGGCTTGCGGGATTCACGGACAGTCTACTTATTTGGGAACACTAATTCAGTGTTCCATTCTGATTGATTCAAATAAAATCCAGAACACTAACTAAGCCTAAGTACCACCTGACCTAGCCCACCTATTCCAGGCGGGCCAATTGTTCATTAAGCCTGCATTTCCATTTTTTTTTGCCATCAAAAATGCATAGATGAGAAGGAGGACACATGCATAAAGTGCATAATGCATACACCAAATTGTTGGTTGGTTGCGTCTGATGTTCTGCAGCTGACTGACACTGCTAAGCTAAGCTTACCAGTACCACTCACTAAACAAACTACAAAAGGTTCTAAGGACTGGGGTAAGCAGCACTCAGTGACAGAGGATGCGTCACGCAGACCGCTCAAAAATTATCAACTAATAGTAACTAAACCTAGTATCAAATGCATCCACCACTATTTGACAGGAGGACAAAGGAAGGACTACAGTCTCTCTAGCAATAGCATTACCTAACTGAAGTTCTCTAAAGTAAACTCTTACATAATAATGACAAGCGAGCGCAAAGTTGCAAAAAAGTAAGAGTACCGCCCAGCACCTGTGTCCTACAATCACAGAAGATTTTGAAACGTAATTTACCTGCAATGTAAGCAGCAGTATTCTTGTTATTTGTAAAAAATGTATACACAAATCACAATACTTATACTACTATATATATTGGCTACTCACCAAGCCCCACGACCTCGACACCTAGCAGGTCCAACAGGTCCTGCTCCCGGTCAAGGATGTCTGACCACCGGTGGGCCAGCTGGTTATGGGTGCGCCGGACCGCGGAGCAGCGAAACACTGCCCGACGCACCTTCGCCCACCGGCGGTGACGCTCCTGGGTCGGGTACCCGGAGCCTGGCCTGCCGCCTGCTGCCAAGGTCAAGGGGAGGTGGCGCTGAATAAAAAAAACAAGGGCGGCCACCTCCGCCTCAGTAAACAGCTGGCGGGCTTGCACCCCTGCAGGGCGCAGTCTGCCGCAAGGCAGGCGGCGATTGGGCGCACGCGCCTTGCCCTTTGAGCCGCTGCTGCTACCCTTCGCCATGGTTCTGGGGTGGGAGGAGGTGAAAAAGAAAAGTTAGAAGGGAAAAATAAAGTTAGGGGAAGAAGTAGGAGCTTAAAGAAGAAAGTTATATAAAACAGTCGAAAAGTAAAAAAAACACAGTAAAAAGTAGAAAAAAATGCAAAATATAGACTTAAGCAGAGAGAGAGATAGATAAGAAATAAAGAAAAATTGAAAAACAGTGTAAAAAACTAAGGATTGCAAAGATTGAGGGAGGATAGAAAAGCAGGCCCAGAACCATAGCATAGAGTGGTAAAACAAGATGGCCGCGCCCATCGCGACCGCGTGGGTAAGTTCGCGCGATATTTCTCCCCGAGCACGCAAAAACGTCGCGAACACGTACAACGCGTTCCCGAACAAGGAATGCGCATCGCGAGCACGCTATACGCGACCCGGAACAGGAAATAAGGGATCGCGAACGGGCGGGACAAGTGAAAAACAAAATGGCCGCGCCCATAGGCGACCGCATGGGTAAGTTCGCGCCCCCGAGCACGCAAACAGCGTCCCGAACACGCACAACGCGTTCCCGAGCAAGAAAAACGCATCGCGAACGGGCGCGACAAGCAGCTACGCACGCTCGCGAAGCTACGCGTAGCTCGCGTAGCGCTCCGACGTCTTCGCGTAGCGCGACTACGCAAACTACGCCCAGGCTTAGTTGCAACCTAGCATAAACTGTTCATTTGGTTGCATTTCATAAGATTAATACTTATACCTCTGACAAAACCCCTTGTCCCTGTGATGGAATGAGTAAGCAAAGCACACAGCACTTTATTCAGTTCTGTGAGTTTTATAAGGAATTGCAATGTCAATATTTGAAACCCCTTTTTAATATGCAGAATATTAGATACTATAAAGATGCAGTAAATCATAAATATGTGTGTTTTGGTCTTGCCCTTTTCATTTTACCTTAAGTAAATATATTGTGTTAGATTCTGTCCAGGGCTTATGATTGTATATGTTATGAGATGATATCTTAAAGGATGTTATTGTTCTATGAATCATACTGCTTGAATTGTTTTATTATTGTATGTACTTTTATGGCAGTTTCTACCTGCCAAATAAAAATCTTGAATTGAATTGAATTGAACTGATCAAGAATTCTTTCATCCACTAAAGCTGCAAATTTACAGGAGCAAGCTAGTTTCCTTAGATCAGTTACATAGGACTCCACTGACTCCCCTTCTTTCTGAACCCTTCTTCCAAAATTATACCTCTCTAAGATGGTAGTCACTTTTGGCAAGTATTGATTGTCCAGTTTTTTTTATACATATCTCTTATTCATCGAGATCTTGTGAATCAGTATTAGAGATCCCTGGGAGATGATCAAATACTTTTTGGCCTTCCATCCATAGATAATGAAGAAGAAGCGCAGTCTTTCTTTCTGCACTAAAACCTGTCCCACCTTTCAAAAACTTTTTTCCATGTTTCCCATTTTATAGATGGTGTCCCTGGGTTAAATAAAAAGAAAGGAGATGCTGTAATACTCTGCATGTTGGCACTGTGCTATAACTTGCACTAACAACATTTCAATATACTGATTTACCAGTGATATAGAACAAGAAGCTCACAGACAAGATTAACACCTCAAGTGACCTTATACTTGACTATCAAAACAGTGTGCAAAAAAGCATACTCTTACAGAGTACTATATATGTATGCTTAAGCTAACTGTTACATAAACAAAAACACACTGACAATATGTCACTGAAAGAGTTTAGAAGACTGACTTTACTGGCAAACCAGGGTGCGTGCCACTGAACAACACATAGTTGTTGTAAGAAGGTTTTGGTGTGAGAACATTTAGGATGGCAGAGGAGATTCAACAGTTATTGTGGTGAAAGAACACATGATACCTCAATGCAGAGATGCTTTCCCAGTGAGCGTGTCACTGTGCTAGATGAAGACACACTGAAATCACCAAGTAAGTGTGCGTGCCACTGAAAAATACCTTCTTGAAAAAAGATGCTTGAAAAGTTAGCATGTCACTCTAAAACAAGAACTGACTAAGCCAAGCAAGCAGAGATGCTTGAATAGTTAGTATATCACTTGTAAAGTGAGTGTGTCACTGTTGAAAATGAGAGGTGAAGAAACCAAGCAAGTAGACATGCTTGTATAGTGGGTGTATTACTGTGGAAGGGGAGAGCCCACAGAAATGCACACTTTTCCCTCACCCAAACGTTGTGTGTAGTGAGCGTATCATTGTGGAAGGCACATATTCCCTCAACTAAACATGGGCGTACACTGCCAGCAAGCTGCACAGATACAGTGCATTGTAGTCTTCAGTCCTTCCAAGATAGTGGTAAACATGTGTAATGCTGCGTATTGTGTCATTAGACTGAGCTTAACATTAAACACTAGATTTTTTTATAGATGGCGGCTCGCATACGACAGTGTACCGCAATGTTACACTTCATAAACTGCTAAATACCACAATGCTTTTCAGTGACACAATAATGGCAACAGAATGGAATGTCCATGCAACTTGAAGCCAACAGTCTCCAACCGAAACCCTCAAGGAAAAAAAAATGTACACCAATGTACCGTGAAAATGTACAACTAGTGAGTGATGCAACAAATCGATATTTCACATTATGTGCTTGCCTCTCGTAGTTCGCTGTAATCAACAATGCCATAAACAGCTCTCTCTCCCCCACGTTACACACAGAGCATAGCAACTAAAAAAAAAATATAAGGATGATGGCCAGGCAGTCAATAACAGCACACGGACTACAGCGCGTAGATGACTTTAATAAAAAAATTACTTGAAAAGTCAAGTTGACCTCATCTGGGTGCACCAACAAGCTGGAACTCTCATGGGGTGATTGAGGCTTCTTACACAGTATGAATGTGTAGAGATCTTCCTTTCCCGTCGCCAGTGTAGTATTGAAGAATCACAAGGTACACCAAGGCACAGATGTCAGCAAGTTATGTGCTTTATTAGAAGAAGGAAGATCTCATCCAACCGTCTCCTGGCATTACCTCCCAGCTTCTCCTCACACCACATTCTGTGTGGCATTCACACGTTCTCTATGACATGCTAACATTCCACCCATGACAGCTACCACAATGTAATATGTTATAGTAATATTCTCCTGTGCATTGAAAAGCTGGTGTTCCACTAGAATATAGTATCCTTTTTATCAATTTATTGTATTTGCCATCTGCACCACACGCTGTCACCACTGCTAAAATCTGTATTTAGCATGACGTCATCATTTTGAATGCCACTGTGTAGACCAAGACGATCATTCTTATGAGGTTTGTGTATTATGTAGTAGAGGTTGTGATTATTAAAAAGCAAATGTGTACAGGTAATTGTTTAGAAAGAAGTCGTTTTAGGAGCATCACAAGAAAAAAACATTAATTCAACACATGTCCGCAAGAGATAATAAAATATAGCAACTGCAAAATATTGCCAAAAATGAAGGCAAGTAAAGCAAACAAAAAAGCAAACAATGCACAGAAATAGAGATGTGTGAGAGAAAAAGAATGATTGATACACCAAAAATCGAAAACAATGAGCAAGAAATGTGCGTGGAATGAAAGCGGATTAGATAGCACAAGATCATGATTTGATAACATTCAATTCAATAGGTAAAACTATATTTGATTTGGTGCCATTTTAAGACTTCCATTCCTCAAGGACGTCTATGGAGGTAATCAAATAGAAAATAAACACTTTCTCATTAACATCCAATTCAAATCATTATTTGGTACATTATCTACTCTCATTATAATCTACTCTTAAAGTGTTTTACTGAGCGTAACTATATATTGTAAATGCAAAGGTGCTAGTCCACTCTTCCCCATAAATCCTTTTAACATGAACATCAATGTACTATGTAATTACAGTTTACAGTAGCCACAGGTCCCCCAAACAATGGAAAACAAACATAATCTCAGCCGACGTAGTAATCTTAAAATTTCATTAATTCTAGTCTAGTCAATTAATCAATCTTCTCAGTGTCCTTGATTTTTCGCTGAGTGACAGCTTACTGCTGCATCAAAACTGATATTTGCCCTTTTCCAAATGATTGAAAATGTGGTAGAAAAGGCAACAACCGAGATAAATCTCAAGTATAAGTTGCTGTTAATGGTAAGAGAAATGGATTAGATGAGCATACCTTCTGTCCTAATATGTGCTGCTTCCTTACATAAACATGCATTGTCTAAAATCACTTCTTATATAACTCTGTTCACAGAAGTACAGTGCGGAAAGACAGAAACCAAAGAAACCAACGACGCTGTACAAGTCCATACCCGCACATAACTAATTATCATGCTTGTCTGGTTTACGTGGTTGGACAGTCTCTTAGATATAGAAGGATGGACGTCTAGCACACTGTACATACTTACCATCCTGAGATAACTCTGTTTACTTCACAAAATGTTGCCAACTAACATGCTATGCTGAAGATAAAAAAAGTAGGCCTGGGTGGAGTTTGCAGAGCCCTGCTATGTGGAGTGGCCAAAGAACTGCGCCGTTCTACAAGGAGTTCTGTAATCATGTGGAGTTTCCCGGCACGCCCGTTTGCATTGCTTTTTCACCTCAATTGCAACACAGAGTACGTCCTCGCATTCTAAATCATGCACAAACAGCACCACACGGTTCGCATTGGGCGTGACCATCTTGTTTTCTCTGTTCTGTTCATGGTGCTGGGCCTATTATTGAATCCCCTGTTAATCCTTTCAATCCTCTGCTTTCCTAATGAATCTATTCCTAATTTTAATTTATTATATTAGTGTGAGTTTTTGTGTCTTTGTATTTTGCATTTTTTTTATTTTTTCATGTGTTTTTCATGACTTTTTCTACTTTTATTTTTCTTTACTTCCTTTGTATTTCATTTCCTTCCTTCCTTCCTTCCCCTGGGGAGTGGCAGCGCCAGGCCCTTAATTCGCCACCTACAGCGTGGACGCCGGTAATGCCCATGTGTGCAACCCTGGGCTATCTTCAGTGAGGTGGAAGTGGCAACACTGTTTTTTTGTGCAATGCCACCTCCCCTCCATGCTGGCGGCAGGCCTGGAAGTGGGTACCCCCTGCGGAAAGATCGGCTGCGCTGGGGGAGAGTGAGCCAGTTTGTGTGGCGCACCAGCCAGGTTCGGTGCACCATCTAGCAATGACGGACCGATGGGAGGACATCCTTGACTGGGCCAGAACCTGCCCATCCTGCTCGGTGTTGAAATTCTGGGGCTTGGTAAGTATTAATTATTTGTTGTGTTTGCGTTTTACAATGCTGACATTATTTTTTTTCAAATAGCATGCTGCTCACATTCAGAGGTAAGTTATGTTTAGTTTGCTTTCGAATATTATTATTATATGATCCAGTTTCCTATTGGATAAAGGGATGGATTGGGGAAAGGATGGTTGAAAGAAAGGGTGGATCCTGAATGGATGGATAATGGATAGGAAACTTTGGTGAAAGACTGGATGAGAGAAAGTAAAACTTAAATCACAGTTGTTATGGGTGAATATAGAAGAATGAAAGAATTGATGAATAATTAGATTGCTTGGATGAATGAGCATGGGAGCTCTTCTGAAGAAGGGCATACTACTCACCTACTTTGCTTACTTTATTTTGGATCACTGACATAATATCGACACTACTAATATCGAGCAACAAAATTATCGACACACTAATATCGACCACAAAAATACAGACATTCTATATTTATTTAATAAAATACACAAATATTGAAATAAAAATATCGCCAGTAAAAACACTGATACATCTAATCTCGAAAACAGAAATATCATAAACAAAAATATCATAATCATTAAATAACCATACAAAACAACAAAAATATCGAAATTAAAAATATAGACCACATTATTATCGTAAACGCACAAATATCGACACCTTAAAAATAATAAACATAACACAACACATAACATTAAGAATATAAACAATAGCACAAACACACACAATATAATTAACTAACTAACAATCATTTCAATATTAAAATAAAACACCACTGCACAATATTTAACATAATTAAAATCATCAAATAAATAATTTTTACAAACAAAGTAACTAAATAAAAATAAATATTTTATACATTTACTACATTATTACTTTACAAAATAAATATTAACATGTTACTAAATATACACTGCCAAAACAATTTAAACCCATGCTTGAAAAACCAATGAAAAAGCACTACAAACCAAATAAACCAATAATAATGAAACTACAATTAACTGAACACTATATAAACAAATCAAAAATCAACATAAATCTGCATTATACCTGCAAAGACCAGAAGAAGCAAAATCTCTGCCAGATTTCTTCTACAACATAACACTACCACATCCAAGACTTTTAATTCAAATTTACAAAGTAAGTATAATATGACACTTATTTGATAATGTAACAAAATAAAACTAAACTAATCTTAAACAAACTAAACAAATAACCTAATGTTATTATAAATTATATCTCCTCTACAGAACATCCAAACTACACTCAACTAACTACAAACAACATCCAAGAAACTCATCCAAAAAAGTAAGTATAAATTAAGAAAATACTAATCCAATAACTAATACTCCCAACCCAAAAACCCCACTAACTACTCACTCCTCAAAATCAAAAAATACTGTTGAACAAATTATTTAAAAATATATTTTTCTTCAACAGAAAAAAAATCAAGCACTGCATCCAAAGCCCAACAGAAAACTTCACAAAATCCAACATTTTCTACAAAACGAACCATGTAAGTATACTTGAAATTTTTACTGTTTTTCATACAATAAAAACATGTATAATATATTTAATATTTTCTAAATAAATTTCTCATCACAGTTAAAATATCAAATTGACTGAAGGTGCAAAATTCATAACATCGCAAAAAGGGAAGTTTTTGCTATGCTATATGGGATATGTCTACACCCAAGAGAAACAAACAGCCGACAAGATTAATTGGAAATGCACTAAATACTATTCCAATGCATTTTATGGGAGGGCAACAACAAGGGAAACTACTGTAATAAATGTCAAAGAGCATAACCACCCCCTAACATAGCAGAGATAGAAGTAAGAGATGTTTTAGAAACTCTTAAAGAGGCTAGTACTAGCTCTCAGAAACCCACAACAGAAATACTAAAGGATATCCTAGTCCGAGTTCATGAACATGTAACTGGACAGTTACACTCCATC
The DNA here is from genome assembly GCA_963921515.1 of Calotriton arnoldi. NCBI lineage: Eukaryota > Metazoa > Chordata > Amphibia > Caudata > Salamandridae > Calotriton > Calotriton arnoldi. The sequence continues at coordinate 2,209,358 of CAWUFW010001870.1, read as the reverse complement.
TCAACTTTAAAAAGATTAATTGCTAGGACTAAGAAAGCTAATACTGACACCCCACCTTCCCCTAAAACATTCAGTGAAGTTGAAATACCACCTGAACTTAGTCTAACTCATAACGAAGCCCAATTTCTTATTTATGATAACAAATCAAATGAAAAAAGAATTTTAATATTTGCAACTTCCACAAACCTACAAAAACTTCAAACTTGTGAAACATGGATGATGGATGGTACATTTAAAATATGTCCCAAACCATTTTTTCAATTAAACACAATCCATGGACAGTACAACAATAGCAACATCCCCTTCATTAATGCACTATTACCCAACAAACAACTACCTATGTAGAACTGCTAATGAAAATAAGGCAAGAAACTAATAACTACTACCCACAAACAATTATCATAGACTTCGAACAGTCAATGATACAAGCCATCCTGATAAATTACCCTCACACAGTAATACAAGGATGCTATTACCATTTTAATCAAAGCATATGGAGACACCTTCAAAAATCTACCCTTAGTGTTGAATATGCAACTAACAGCAACTTTGCATATGAAATAAAAAAAACTAATTGCACTAGCCTACGTCCCAATAGCAGAAGTTGCTGAACAGTATAATTTATTAATTGAAAGCCCCTATTACCAAACCAATGAACACAAACTAAGGGGTCGATTACGATGTTGGTCGGAAACTCTTCCGACTGAATTAGTATTGGAAAAGTTTCCGACTGAATTGGGTACTGCGAGTCCGACCGACCGATTACGATGATACCGAACATCGTTCGGTCGGACTCACACTGACTTCAATGGGAGCCTAAGTTCCGCACGAGAACACAGGCTCCCATTGAAAAAAGGGGTGGGTGGGGAAAATTGTGCACCCGGTGTGCCTGCAAAACTGTGCATGGTTGTATAGGGGGACCCATAGGTACCCCCATGGGCCCCACTCGGAGAACCCTGGGTGAAGGGCGGCCTGCTACGGGCCCCCAAAGTCAGATTCCGACAGCCGATTCATGTCAGAACAACCGAGTCGGAAAGGCTGTCTGAATCTGACATCGTAATCGCTCGGTCGGAAACGTGGTCCGTAGACCTGTATGAGACGACTCCAACTGACTCGTTTCCTATGAATGTCATTCGGAGCCGAGTCGGAAAGTCCGTACGCTTCCCTACTATCGTAATTGGTCAGTCGGAAGCGTTTCCGAATCGGTCGGAAATGCGGCTTCCGAATCGGATTCGGACAAACCAAATGCCATTCAAAGCCTTTCCGACCGACATCATATTCGGCCCCTATGTCCCCTACTAGACTATTTTGAAGATACCTGGGTCGGAAGACTATATAGATCTGGACATAGAAGGCAACCAAAATTCCACATTCCATGGTGGAATGTATACAACAGTACGCTAACCCAGGAAGCAAAAACTAGCAACGCAGTGGAAGGATGGCATATTGCCTTCCAAGCCACAATGGGAAGAACCCAACCAAACCTACAAAAATTACTAGAATCAATCCAAAAAGAACAAAACTACCAACAACTAAGACTAGAGCAATCTGTAACACAACTATACAATGTCGTTCGGAAAGGCTCCGAATGGGATTCGGATTCTCCGAATCCGATTCAGAACCTATGTTTCCGACCGAATAATATAGTTTTCTGAACGACTGATTACTATGCAAGGAAACCGTTCGGGCTGTCCCTCCCGCACAAACATACAGTAATAATACTATAAAACAGACAAAAACCTACTTACAATTCCTCAACACATACTACTCTACATATAAGTGGCACTCTAAAACATACCATAACACTAAACTTACGAAGCACTGCCTGTATTTCATATAAAATAACCTACCTAGTACACTGCACAACAATAACCAAAAACACAACGTACAAACAACATACCTAACTACCTTTCCCCACTCTTAAATTACCTTAAAAAAGTAAATAAAATAAACTTACCTAATCCGATGCGACGCAGCTTCCAACCACTAGCTTCTCCCTTCAGAAACGACCAAAAGACTAAAAAAGTTACTGAAAACAAAAATGGCCGCCTAATTGAACTAAAAAAAGATTATTCCCCATTGAACTCAATGTAAAATGAAAATCTTAAATAAAAAATGTATGAAAAGTACGTCAATGTTAACAATTTAATAAAAAATTTACAATATATATTAATAAATAATACAACATACATAATATGTTTTACTATACATTAAAAAATATTTCATGTCTTTTTGTTATGAAACATTATTATTTACTGTGTATAAAAATCTAAAAAAGTTGTAATATGTTGCAAATGTTTTTTATTTTTACACAATGCTTTCCTAACTATGGGGCTCTTACGATGGCGGACGAACTTCAGTCCGTCCGCCATCGTTTTGGATTTCGGACCAGCCGCCTATGAGGCGGCCTTCCCACAATCCGTATTACGATGTGACCGCCTCTGTGGCGGTCGCACTTGCCATACTTTACATTGCGGTGGGTGCTGCTGGCTGCAGCACCCGCCGCAATGCAAATAAGGCAATGTTTACATTTCCATCCACTACGTGGCAGGCACCATGCGGTGCCTGCCACATGGTGCATGGAAATGTAGGGGGGCACCATAGGTGCCCACAACCCCCAAAAGAAAGTGCCCAGGCTAAAGGGGGGCCCGCTACGGGCCCCCAAGGTCCCTTTCCGCCAACTTGTTCATGGCGGGTTAACCGCCATGAACAGCCGGGTGGAAAGGGATATTATTATCCCGACGGCGGTGTCTGACAGGCACCACCGCCTTGCTGGGCAATGCGGCAGCTCCGACAGGCAGTCGTAAAATGACCGCCTTTCGGAACAGTGGCGGTCAGTCTTTCCGAAAACCGCAGTATGATGGCGGAGGGCCCGCCACCGACAGGCCATCGGTGGCAGGCCTTCCGCCATCGTAATCAGGCCCTATATAATGTTTATGTTTCTTATACATTAAATAATATTATATGAACTATAATGTTATTTAATATCAAAGATATTAAAAGAAAATATAACACAAAAGTATATAAAAATATATAATTATTTAAAATATATTTTACAAATATGAAAAATTATATAACTGTGCCAAATAAATATGAAATGAATATATATATATATATATATACAAAAACCCAAATCATTATTTTTACATTTGAAAAAAATTATGTTTCCAAACTTTTGCATTAAATAAAATAATAAATGTTAAATAATTACTGTGTTAAAAATATTATTTTTTATGTTAAAATATTTACAAAATGTTACATTACAAAAAATAAAAAAATATTATTATCTTGCTTTATAAAAAATGCATACAAAACATTGTACATAAAATAAAGTGTACTAAATTTCTTTTTTAATTTTTTCAATAAAGATACATTTAAAAACTAAATATATATATTTTTAATTATGTACTTTCTATTTTAATGTTCATATGTTATAAATGCAGTAAAAATCCTTTACTAAAATTCAAAACCTGCTTTAAAATATTATTTTAATAAACATTTATGATATACTATTACCACAGAAACCTACATTAAATCAGGGAAAGGGCTGGATACTAAACATATACAATTTACTATTACCACTCCAAACAACATTAAGTCAGAGAAGGTGCTGGACACTTAACATATATAATATACTACTCTCACTCCAAACTACATTAAGTCTAGGAAGGTGCTGGACTCTAAGAGCTCGATTACGATCTCATCAGGAAAGCCCTCCATACGACTCTGATCCAGAGGGCTTTCCTAGCGAATCGCGCTGTGCGAGTACGACCGAACGAGTACAATGCAGCCGTATTGTGATGGACTCGGTTTGCTCGGACTCCCATTGAACTCTATGGGAGCCTGTGTACCGACTCGTACACAGGCTCCCATAGCAAAAAAAGGGTGGGTGGGGAAAAGCATACACCCTGTGGAGGGCACCCAATGTTACCTGCCACGCTGTGCATGCTTGGATCGGGGGACCCATGCGTACCCCCTTGTGACCAATTTGGAGGGCTCCGGGTGAAGGGGGGCCTGCTATGGCCTCCCGAAGTCCAATTCCGACAGCCGTTTCGTCTCGCTGACACCAAGTCGATTCAGCTACCCGAATCATGTATCATACTCGCTCATTCGGAATCCGGCCCCATTGCGCGGCATGACTCATCTCCGAAAGAGTCAGATGGACAGGATCTGGTTTGGAAACGTTTCGGTGAACGCGGACGAGATCTTCGCATCGTACTTGGTCGTTCGGAACAGGGGACGACTCGGTCAGAAACATGGGCTCCACATCAGATTTGCTCGTTCCGAAACCCGTCTGGAGGCCTTTCTAGCGAGATCGTAATCGGCCCCTAAACATATATAATTTACTATTCCCACTCCAAACTAAATTAAGCCAGGGAAGGTGCTGGACACTAAACATATATAATTTAGTATTCCCACTCCAAACTACATTATTTCAGGGAAGGTGCTGGAAATAAACATATATAATTTACTATTCCCACTCCAAACTACATTAAGTTAGAGAAGGTGCTGGATACTAAACATATATAATTTTCTATTCCCACTCCAAACTACATGAACTCAAGGAAGGTGCTGGACACTAAACATATATAATTTACTACTCCCACTCCAACCTACATTAGTGGGCCAATTACGATCTCCCTGGAAGGCCATCCTAGAGTCTTCCGGAGTTGGACCTTCCGACCGACTCGTACTGGGATCCAGTTTTCTCAAACGACACATTACGAAGCCCAAAAACCTTTCCTTTCCGAACGACTCCGTTATTCCAAATCCGACTGGATTTTCCTAACGAGAAGCCTCCGGAAACACAGAATTGAGTTGTTCGTAGGCACTTCCTTGTCCGAATCCCACTGCCCAAGTATGATGCGTACTTCCTATGCGCCGAATTGGTCAGCCCAACCAACACGTCAGAGCGGCCAGAAGGGGAGTATTTCAGCTCCAAATCGCACCACAACATGATTCCTGCGACTGAGACCGTGCAGCTATGCATCCCATCGTGCATGTCATCCCTCTAATGTACATCTACGATGAATACTACAACCCCAACCAACAGGTAAATGTAGGGGGGAAAAGACTTCCAGGAATGTAGAGCCAATATGGGGGCTGGGGGGCCAATACCCCCAGCAATGTAGAGCCAATTTGGGGGTTGGGGGGAAATATCCCCAGCACTGTAGAGCCAATTTGGGGGCTGATACCCCCAGCAATGTAGATCCAATGTGGGGGCAAATACCCCCAGCAATGTAGAGACAATTTGGGGCTTTGGGGGCAAATACCCCCAGCAATGTAGTGCCAATTTGGGGAGTGGGGGGCTAATTCCCCCAGCAATGTAGAGCCAATTTTGCAGGTGGGGGGGCAAATACCTCACGAAATGCAGAGCCAATTTGGGGGGTGGGGGCAAATAACCCCAGAAATATAAAGCCAATTTGGGGAGGTGGGGGGATAATAACCCCAGTAATATAGTGCCAATTTGGGGGGCTAACACTCCTAGAAATGAAGACCCAATTAGGGGATTTGGGGTGCTAACACTCCCAGCAATGTGTACTTGAACAATGTAACTGGTGCTCATGCAAAGTGCCTCAATACATATGGTTGGAGTACAAGCTGCAGAAAATTCCCAAAAAACAAACCGAAAGGTCACTTTGCAGGAAATGCATTCTCACACTGTGGCAGCAAAAGTAACTGGCAACTTTAATGAATGGGCAGAGGGGAGATGCTGGTGCTCTAGGGACTGTTGAAAAACAAACAAAACCTCATCATCTAGTAAATGGTCCCTTAAAAACCTGTGAAACACTCGGGTGCTGCTGCACAAAAACGACAGACCAGCCACCCACAGCAGCCCCAGGACTGTATGTGTGTGTGGGGAAGCTGTCTCAGCCTGGGCTCACACACGCGATGGGGGGACTGAAGCCCATGGAGCCCTTTGGGCGTTGAGTTCGATCAGAAAGTGTTCTGTATAGGCTTGGATTGGTGATGCGGGCAATTGGGCATTGGTCGATGGGCGGGTGCACCAGGGTCATCTGTGGGCCACGGTTTTGGGGCCTTTGTAAACCACACCATGAGACTGACTCACTTCCCCAGTCCCCACCAGGCCACTGCGAAGTGGCACAATTATGTTGTCTGCTCACCAGCTGTGCAGTAAATTGAGGCTGGGGGCCAGCCTTTGGAGCATACTCACCTTGGCACCCTGCCTCGCATACCTTGCCAGAAGCAATGTCATCTCCCCCACCTGCCCATCACTTTCAGGTCTTGGCAGGTGCAGGGAGGTTGCATTGTATGTAGGGGCCTTTCAGGGAGGCAAGTCTCATTTGGCCAGTCTAACTTACCCCACCACCCCCTTGATCAGCAGCAGTGTGCTTTTTGAAACCTCCTTTGACAGGTAAAAGCACAGAGGTTACAATGAAAGAGATGATCACGTAATGTGTGCCAATTACTTTCAGAGTGCCTGAGCATCATTGTGATCCCAATCCGACCATGGTTACATAGCATGTTCTGTATGTCCAATGAGGGAATGTCATCATCAGGTATGCACAGTTAGCCCGCTAAATACTAGGGGAAACACACATTTGACGTTGGAAAAGGAATGGCCACAACCACATATGTGTATGTATCACAAAGTGAATGCATGAGTCCACCACAACACACAATGAAACAACGCAGGACAACAGAACTCCAATGTACTCACAAAAGTATGACATTGTGATGCTTCTGTGTACAGTAAAGCCCAGAGGATATTGGCCCAGACAACACACAAGTCCACAGACCCAGCCACTCGGTACTGATTTCAGTGCCTCCCACTACAACAACCTAGAAGTGGTTGTGTCACAGTCGTCATTGAAATATTTGTAGACAAAACCCATCTGGATTTTGAAAGAAGCATGGGCCAACAACAATGTAGGATACACTCACCATGTGTGGACTGGGGGCGCTGCACACAACACCCAATCTGTATTATGTGTACAGGGTCATCTTCGGAGAATGTCATTCACAGCAATTCAGCATCTAGCTCCTCAGGCTGTAGTGTGTACCGCAAAAATATAATCCCATTTTGAATGTGCAGATTGTGTCCTGCAGAGTAGTAGGAGTACGCATGAGTCTCAGGACGTAGGATCCACCAACAGTGTTGGAGAGTCTAGTGCACAGCCTATTGTGTAAGATAAGCTGCCAGCACTAGTGAGGATGCCAGCGGGTGGCTCAATTTGTGGCTCTCCAACACAATGGACATAGCCATCCTCAAGCCAGGAGATATGGGTACATCTTGTGAGGATGAGGGATATGTACAGAATGAAGTCTGCTTTGTTCACATTTGGCACTGAAACACTGTCTCAAAATCTATGAAAACACCAAGGAGACCTTAAACAAAGACATATTGCCCTCAGGCTCTAGGGCAGTGTTTAATGGGCAAAATGGGAGCCCTTATGGACACACACAAGGGCTACCCTTGCCAAACCAGATTAGAGGTTCAAATATATTGACAATGCAAACACTTATGGAACTGGGTGTACTGTTCCAGTGTCACATGTGTGTTTTCTTACAGTGCAATGTGTTTTTATCTGCACAACCAGAGATATCATCACAAATAGTCCATCTCCCTTGGTGCCCCCATGCCTTGGACATTCAAAGTCACAATGCCATTAATACCCATGCATGTGTAGTCTACTGGGAAGCATGGGGATGTGTTTCTGGAGCAGTCTGACCCCAGGTGGCACAACAAAACACATCCTTGACTTTTCACTTGAGGGGGCTATAGCCCTCTAAGCAATGGACTGCCATCCAAAGTTCCGGCATCATGACATTTCAATATAATCAATCACCACCTCCATTCCAGGGCAGTATCGAAGGGCAAGAATGACAAATCAGTGACAACTACCTACAAAGGGTAACTTGCTACTTATGCCCACACACAACTCAGACAAGGAAAACCTAGGTGGAGGTAACTTGTCCTGTGATGCCAATAGGTTTTGCATATGCCAGTGTACTCAAAGCTGCCATTAAAACAACCAGTCATGAACATTCATTGGCAGACAGCAAGCTGCAGCAAACACATACTACATCTTCATATTTCCTCTGGCAACTGTTTTTGCGTACTTACATACACATAATCTACACATGTGTACATTTCAACATTACCTCATGGCCTGCATGACCTCTACTTGTGCGGGTATGACCCCTCTCACATCCACCTCAAAGTACATGTTCATCTCTCAAAACTATCATATACACACAAGCAATTCATAATCCCCCTCTGGTGCAGCTAGCCCGGAAAAGCATGTCTGCCCCACAAGCTCCAGACTTGCACTCAAACTCTTCCAACCCGATTCTTATAATCTCACACTGGCGCTGCCCTTCTTACATCCACACCTACATTCACAGCACCACTCTTCATCAGTATGTACACAACACCTCTCACATACATGACATGTACACAATGTACTGTACTTAACACCTCCTCATCAGATGTCAAACGTAACATGTCAAATGGACCACTCTCATGACCAGTTGCACCCACAGTAATGTCTTGGACTGCACTCATATCACAACGTGCAGCATCACAGCCCACTCTGACATGCACACTTAACACATCACCACATCTCTCAACAAGACACTTACATCGCTCAATAAATATGTCCTCAGTCATTCGCATATTACCATACACCCACCCTACTCTGCTTAAGTTCTAAAGATTGTCATTTCTAAAACAAAAGCATCCACAGATTCAAACACAACAAACATCAACTGGACAACACCTCACATTTCATCACACAGCACCCTAAATTACACAACTGGAGTATACCCTTTACATACACTTATCCACTTTGTTACAAATGACAAGTTTAACCTTGTCTCACTGTGGCCCTGTACATCCACATATGACTTCCATGCTCCATACTCCCATTGACTTATGCACATTAACAACTAAACTCCTCTTTGAAACTGCCCTATTACAGTCATCTCTCACCGTAGTGCCACAGACTACAGCTCTCATCTCCTGCCAGAATCCAACCTTGTCTAGCTGGCTATGCCCCTATCACATCTACCTATTCCTAGCATACCTTGCACAGGATTTAACCAGTCTTACAAGCTCGCACACTCTGATTCACACCCCTGCATTTAGAACCACTCACAGTGGAACAATGTGGATACTTCACCTCTCCTACACAAGAACTGCCTATGAACTTAACTCCTACCTTACACTATCTGACAATCTCTAAATTTGTCCTGCCTCCATTACGTATGAGTCTCTACTCCATTTCAAAATTGGAAACACTAGTCTCTCTCACCTCTACCCATTTAAACTAGCTTACCACATGCAACATTAACCTTGTAAAACACACCTGCAGTTAGGCCTCACATTCCAAAATCCACCTCCTCCCCTGTGTGGCAACTAAGAGCATGGATGTAACACTGGCTCCTGTAGCATCTGCACAGAAGACTGGCTCACAACACTTCTGTGCACTCACAGTCCACTTGGCTTACCACATGTAGCACAGGGCAATCCAAAAGACATAACAGCACTCCTAGTTCAGCTCTGTGTGATCTGGAAGAGCATCAAGCATAGCTCAAAAGGACCCCATTGTTAGTCATGCACAAATGACAACCTACACACAAATCATATGCTCAACTATGACTGATGTGTGGTTGTAACTATGAAATCCAAGCTTGGACATATAAAACACACCATCCACATTATGTACCCAAACAAAAGCAGGATGGTATGTCTGACTTATAAATTAGAACACACTGGACTATTAAGACTACAGACAACTTGCCGAACAGGAATATCTATAGAAAGTGGAGTCCTTGGAGGCAACAGGGTTGGAAGACTGTGGGAATACTGCTCACCTTACACTCACCATGGGCACAGGAAATGTATCAGATGAGTACACAGCCATGAATGGAATTTGCCTACAGTGGCCTGCCACTTGTGGCAAGGTTGTCATTGCCACTAGTCTACCAGATCTAAAGAAGACACAGACATGGGTCCACCACTATCAAGTCACAGACAAGTATTGTACCATTACTTTTTGTACATGGGTGTGCACAAAGTGACTACCATGTAGTCAAACTCCATATGTACCCAGGTGTATTGATGAGACAGGTGTCTTTCTGAACATCACAAACATATGCAGCATGCTTCTCCTAAACTGTTGTACTTTGCCACACTTGCACTATGTTGACATCTAAAACCATGAACCATGTGAAATTGTGTTTCCAAACCAAAGCTCTGTGACTTCATGGCACACTCACAGACAAACCCATTGTTAATATTGACATCTAACCAAAGTAGGCACATAAATCTAGGATACATACTGACCAAGTGCTTGTACACCATGGACCATATGCAATCCACCCCATACTGACACCATTGTCTACTTTCATCACATATTACACATGAATGACAGTTAACCAGAAAACCATTTTGAGGACATATAAATTTTGAAAAAATAAATTGGAAATGCTTTATTCAGCATATACTGTGATGAGAAATAGGCCAATGGCCAGTCTAATGAAAGTCAATGGCTTTGAGGGCCACATATGTAATGGCCTTCACTGCTTGCCTGCACTTTGCCAGCAAAGGGACATCTCCCACAGGAGGGGCATCTAGGGGGCATGCTAGGAACCAAGGGAACAAGTCTAAGGGGGACTGATTTGGGTTTTGGGAGGGATGGGATCAGGATGGGTGGGTGGGTGGGTCCACTACAGTGGTAGTGCCAGACTGAGGGGGTGGTGGGTTCGCTGCAGTGGTTGGCTCAGATTGAGGGGGTGTAGCTGTAGTGGGAGGGCTAGATGGAGGGGGGATGGGCTGGGTTTGACCATTTTGGGGATGGTATAATTCTGTATGGTGTGGACAGGAATAGGGAGGGGCTCAGACTTTTTGGGAGGGGTTTTTGTGGTGCAGGATGTACTGGGCTGGGCTGGGGAAGTAAGGGTTGGTGGAGGGGGTTTGGACTTGGGAGACCGGGTGGATTTACTGGTGGGGTGTGATTTTGGGCTTTGTTTTTTCTTGGGGGGGGAGCTGTAGATGGCAGGGCCAAGGGGTGGAGTGTCTGGGCAGAGGGGGGCACAGGAGAGGCGAGGGTAGAGGTTGTGGAGGCAGAGGGTTCTGAGGTCTGCAGAGTGTCTATGGATGCATGTGTGTCATCTGCTGTTATGCCCCTGGTGGTGAGTGTGCTGTCTGTCATGTGATAGTGTGTGCTGCGTGTGGCTGTTGATGTGGCTGCATGCGGACGTTTGTGTGAGCTTGGGTCAGGGAGGGTAGTTGGGACTGTGGATGGGGAAGAGGCAGGAGGGGGTGGAGCAGCTGGAGCTGGGACACTGCTGCCGTCAGAGTGGGTGGAGGCCAGAGCCTGATTGGATTTCTGTTGGGCAGACATGTCAGAGTAAATGCCCTCCAGGAATGATACCATTTGTGTTAAATGATTTTTCTGCACCTGGAGGACATTCAGCACTGCTGTCTGCCCCACAGAGATCTGCATCAGGATGTCAATAGCCTCCACACTCAGGGCAGCAGGGTGGAGACCGGGGCAGGGGGTGAGGTGCCTGGCACAAAGGAGACACCTCCCCTTCCACTGGAGTAGCCACGGACACTGGACCTGGGAGCAGCTGGGAGGGTGGAGATGGTAGTGGTAGTGGTGGACTCCGATGTAGAGGATTCAGTCCCTGGGTCATCCACCACCACAAGGGAGTCATCACTGTAGCTGGAGTCAGCTTCAGATCCTGCAGATGTTATCTCTGACATATCCTCAGTGTGGCTCCCCTCACCCTCCACGCCACTGGGTCCCTCCTCCTCAGACTCAGCACTTGACCCAGTCTGGCGAACTGCTCTTCCTTTGTCCTAGGCACTGTCTCCTCCGCTAGCTGTTGGTGATGCTGTGAACAAGAAGGAAAAAGATTCACATAAGTCATCTGTATGTACTTGACACATAGGTATCATCACAAATGTTAATAGATCAAACAAATACATAATTTTGACTATTGCTATTACCTCTTGATACATTTACACACATGGCACTTGTTAGTCTGCCAGTTAACCATTGCTCCCTCACACATGATGTTATATGCAACATTGGGTGTATCAACATTAAATGCCACAACCACAATGTCAACTAATTCACTATGTAGCAGTTGATGTATTGTCTTTTGCTCCTGACGGTCTCGTGTCCTGACATACCTGTCTCATCTCCTGCACGGGAGTTTAGAGCTCACAATGGAAATAGTATTCACACAATTGAATTGAGACATGGTATCCATTCTGCAATCCCTAGTCATCAAATTTTGGACCATTGGGGTCTAATGTTGCAGGGCAAATGACTTACCTGTCAAACTTTAAGCTGGGGTCGTATGAGTCATATCACACTGATAACAGTGATTGTGCTCATTTGTCATGTAACTTAAGTTCTCTACTGTCAGGTCACACATCTGACTCTTATTATGGAGACACCAAGGTAGTAGGCATAGCTAGGCTGAGAGCACACTGTCTTTTGTCATCTATGCACAGTGTCATGAAGATGAATCAGAATGTTGTGCCCATTGTAAACAGCTCACCATTTTCAGATGTGAACAATGGTCAACACACTTCCAAGTCCGATGACTGCATCTTCACAATGCTTCAGGTGGAACACCATGTCACTGGCCTGTCTGGGTGCATTGTCTGTACAGACAATTAGTACTGAACCTCTATTCTTCATGAGGCCAGTCAACACTGTGTACCAATCCTGCCTAAACTACAGAAGTCCCCATTTGTATGGGCCAAGTCTGAATGCCCCCCACTTCTTTTCGACATATTGCACCCTTTGTACATCTTACATTGCTCTTGTTTTCCATCTCATTTTGTTAACTTACTCCAAATGATGCACATTTGACATCTCTCAATCTGACAGTGATGCATCATACACATGGTTTACAAAGTATGAATAGTCAAGAGGATTACACACATGTGAACCGTTGTGAATGTGTATCTAACATCATACCTTACAATTTCAGCCATGTTTCCACCAGTGACCACCTGTGTTTGACAGTGAATGTTATGTGTTGTCACTGTTACAGATTCAGACTCATGGACTCACTCTTTTAAATAAAGTGAATGGAATCTTCCACACAATCATGTGAAAGGCTAGTGTGATAGGTGACCAGAATTAGCGTACCTGTAATTGGCCCATGGGATACATTTGATTACACTGAGCACCATGGCTGGGACCTAACATTGGCACACTGAACAAGCAAAACTCACCAAGGCCTCAACATTGACGTCACCTGCTGCCGGGATGTATAGCATGGGCTTTTCACACTTAAGTGCTCCAATAACAACATACTTCACAGATTTGTTGAAACTACACTGAGAACAGGTCAATTGCATTACTCAATGCACATGTTGTTGTAATTTGTGCTGATCACATGAGCATGGTACTACTGTCACTACCCTGAACATAACTTCCTCACATGTCCCTGATGAAAGGGGCATAACCAGGCATCTAATAATCCTTGTGCAGATGCATCTTTTAAAACTGAACAGTGGGTTTGGCTGATTTACGACCTGTAAAAGGGCCAGCAGACTAAGATACTACAACATGCATGGTTAAAGAACGCTGTCCGACAAGGCACATACTCAACCCCTCCTTGCTGCTGTGTAGCTTTCAACTTCCCATCCAGGTCAGGGAAGACCACAGCTAGGATGCGGGGCATGTGGGGGGCATAGAGAAAAATGCCCTCAAGTCGATCGTCTCCTTCCTCTCAGGACGCACACAGACCATCTGACTGCCTGCCTTCACCTCCGCTCCCAAGAACATTATATGCAGTGTTTCCCAAGCCCCACCCTGTTCAACATCTACATGACACCCCTCACAGATGTCATCAGATCCCATGGACTCAACATAATCTCATACATCAATGATACACAACTCATCCTCTCGCTCACTGAGGAACCCTCAAGTGCCAAAACCAACTTCTGCAACACCATGACCAATGTAGCCATATAGATGAGGGACAGCTGCATCAAATTCAACTCAGACAAAACAGAAGTATTAATCTTTGGTAAGAACACCTCCTCTTTGGACCACAGTTGGTGGCCAGTGGAACTTGGACCAACACCCACATTGACAGACCTTGCACGCAGCCTTGACATCATCCTCGACAGCCAACTAACCATGAAATAACAAGTCAATGCAGTTGCCTCCTCCTGCTTCCAAACCCTTTGTATGATCTGCAGAATCTTCAGATGGATCCCAATCAACACCAGACCGACAGTCATGCAGGCACTTGTTACCAGCCGCCTCGACTACAGCAATGCTCTCTATGCCAGAATCTCCACCCAGCTCCTCAAAAGACTCCAGACCAGGCTTCTCTGACGGGTAGTTTGTGAGCTACTGGTAGCTCTCAGCTACATGCAAGTAGCTCTCCTGTGTACAGCCCAGCCTATCAAATTAGAAGCTTTTGCTTGGCTGAATTAGTTTATGTAAAATTAAGTAGACAGTCTGTATTCAAGGTGAAAATGTGTGCATTTTCAGAACTCAGATGCTGACCTTGGGAGGAAAATGGCCACATTTTCAAAATATATTCAAGACGGACTTTTGACTGATAAATCATGTAGCATTGGACAGACTTTTTATTAATACCATAACCTTGTTGTTAGGGACAATGGGTTGTGCATTGCCCATGTAGAGGCATTTGAAATTGACAAAACACTTTTAAATAACTGCTGGAAACCCTGCCTGATGCACTGAGGGGATCACTGCTAGTAATCGTGAATATGGTGGCTACTAATGTTCTCTTGTCTGTTGTAGTGGCTATTACAACACTAATATTAGTAACTCTGGATGATTTTCCCTGAGCATAGGTTGCTCTTAAGGCAGAAAAGGTTGTAGACCACTGCTCCAGGCCATGTAGAACACCACTGCCAGCCTCATCCTGGACCTCCTCAGACGGCCTTACATGACCCTCCACCTCAGAAAAACTACACTGGCTATTCATCCAGAAAAGATGCCAGTTCAAAATCCTCACATACGCTTACAAGGCCCTACACAACCAAAGACCATCCTACATCAACCATCGACTGAACTTCGACCTACTCACAAGACAACTGCGATCCACCTCCCTCACTCTCACTCACCCCCCACATCCTATGCAGCTGCAGCGGGGGCCGCTCCTTCTGCTACATTGCTGCCAAGACCTGGAACGCCAGGCTCTCCAACGCCAACTCAGCACAGCACCCTCTTTGACGGACTTCAGAAAGGAGCTCAAGACCTGGCTCTTTGACGGAGGCACAGCGCCCTAAGCACCCAGATACACCCTTGGGGTAACAGTGTTGCACTATACAAATGTTGATTGATTAATTGATTGATTGATCGAACCTTGGAGGATCCGTGCCTATAGATAGCCACAGTTGGATTTCCTTTAATATGTCCAAAACTACTGAATGGATTTACACCAAATAACCAAAAGCTTGATCTGCGGAAAAAGATCTACCTATCTGCTAAATGTGGTGTAATTCCGTCCAGCAGTTTGGGCTTTAGTCATATTCAAAACTTCTATGAGAATAAACTTGGGAAACACACTTTTTTACTCCCCCTTTTCTACACCCCCTCTTGGCACATCACTCTGAAACTTTCCATGCACAACTAGAATGATGCCACACTTTTTATGGATGAAATTCAGGATGATCCGTCAAATGCGCCAAAGATATAGGCAAGTCAAAAAATGCTTTTCCTCTGGAAACGTGGTCCTAACTATAACTACACCGTCAGTAGGAGATATATATATATATATATTCCAACCAGAGGTAAGTTCAATTTGCCATCTTTAATGGAGAAATACAAGCAGGAACAGCAGACTGCCTCAAGGAATATAAAAGTCCTTTCTGACGCGTTTCGTACTTTGCAGCACTTCTTCCAGGGTTGGACTTTACTTCAGAATGAACGCCATGGCGATTTCTTCTGGCACCTGAATTAAATTTCCTTGCACCCCGCCTTCTCCATTAAAGATGGCAAATTGAACTTACCTCTGTGGGCTCCCTCACTTGCAGGCAACTGTGGTTGGAATGTGAGCGGCACTGCCTGGGCCGCGAGGAGAGCCCCGCTGCACGGCGTGCAGTCCTGCTGATGCGTCAAACTACGTGTCAGTTTAAGGAGAGATATGCTGATGGGGGAAGTCACGGACATGCAGGGTAGCAGATCTGTTTACCGCAACCCACTTGGTGTTTTAATTGGCCTTAGGGATGAAGTCATGGCAACTCACTAGAGGAGAATGACGGCACTACATAAACAAAGCCACAAGGTATTGGAATATGAAGCCTTGGAAAGTGGGGTAACTAGTAGAAAAGTCAAAAAGATCAATCGCCTGTTGAACTGCAACTCAGAATATACTGTATATGTATTAGAATGCCCCTGTCCTAAAAGATATGTGGGCAGTACCATCCATCCAGCAAAGAAACGGATTCTGGAACATATGTGAGCCATCAGTAAAAAAGATCAGACTTACTCGATGGCTCGCCATTTCGAACTAATGCATAAGAGTGATCCCAAACTGCTTAAATTCTTTTGCATTGATCAGGTGGCTAAAAGTGAAAGAGGAGGAGACAGAACAAGGGCATTGAGGGCCTTAGAATCCAAACATATAATAGACCTCCAAACAAGGGTTCCCCTAGGCCTCAATATCGATGAGGAGACGTGGTCCCACTTAGATTAATTGGAGATGCAATTATTCCCTATGTACTCCTCACCTCTTTTTGTACTTTGGTACTTTTATCCTCTCCCTTGTATTTTGGCTATGTAGTGACTCTATGTAAATAAATCAAATGATCAATTGTTAGTTCCCATTCCCTTGATTGCTTAAATGCATTGTTTTTAGGTTTTCCTCACGTTCATGGCTTTGTTTTGGTCTTGGTGATTTGCCCATTCAGGGCGTAATTTTGTCTAGTTCACAGTACTTCAAGAGGTCTTGCCCAATTGGGTTGTAATTGAGTTAGTATGCCATGATATTTTTTATGGCTACTAAGCGGTAAGATGAATTGTCATCCAGGCAGGATAAAGGTATTCAACCTTGCCATGATCCGCTATGTCTTATAATCTGACTTAGTTGATGGTAGAAATATGAAACATCTAGGAATTTTCCTATGAACGTTGTGATCTAAGATTAAATTCCATCATGAAATATGTATATAAATGTATATATTTTCTTTTTGGACCACTTGTAAATAGTTGTATATAAGGATATATAACTTTTTAGCACTGCTGAATTTATACTAATTTGCATCGACTTTGGAACAGGTTTTAAGATGGCCGCCATGTATTCTGCATATTGCAGTACCCTTATGAGGCCCTCTTCTCTTTTGATGTTTCTTTTTGAATCACGTAATCACATTTAGCACCTTAACATACACTTGGGACCACTGACATCGAAAAAGGCAGATTGCCGAAACGCGTCTGTCAGTTCGGGGGGGGTCTGTGCACTAATAAACATCTTTAAACAAGGACCTGTGAGTGCTCTCCTATTGACGCCGCTGAATTTGCCGTGCATGTGGATGAATATATATATATATATATATATATATATATATATATATATATATATATATATATATATTATCTACTGGCGGTCGCCAGTAGATAGTTATAGTTACAACCTATTATCCATAGGAAATCCGCGACATTCTATTTGAAATAACTCTCTTGACGGTTGACGTATCTTCGCAAAATTTTCAAACTTTGTGGCCCGCTCCAGTCCGCTCCTACCCTGAAAGTCTCGGGGATTCGTCAAGCGGGGGCCGAGAAAAAGGGGGTCCCAAACGCGTTTTCCCCATGCAATTTTCCATAGGAAACTTTAGACACGGCTACAGCCTGAACTGCTGAACGGAATTACACCAAATTTGGCAAAGAGGTAGTTCTTGGTTCAGAAAGAACCCTTTTTGTTAAATGGTGTAAATCCGTTCAGTAGTTGCTGAGAAAATCAAAAGTAAAAAGATAGTGATATCTATGGCCGAGTAGGGTCCGCGTACCCTCCCGATCACGAGCTGCATGTTAATTGGCTGTCAGCTGGCTGTCAACATTCCGATTCAGGAAATGTTGGTAGCCATTTTGTCCCTCGGTAGAACCGAGGGACAGAAACAAGTGCGCAAAGCGCACAAAGGGGGCAGGGTAGAAACACCCTGACCCTCTAGGTTTGCTCAGGGGGTCCCACAAGGACCCCTGGGCAAAAATAAATAAATAATTTTTCAAAAATCGGCAGGATGCGCTCAGGGTGCGCGAATCCTGCCGGAAAATCGAGCGCGGTCTCCCGCGCTTCGATGCACTGGCCTCGGGTGGGCCAAGTCCCGAGGGCATGCTGGGGGGTTAATTTTATGTGTGGGGGCCTCTAAGGGCTCCCCAAGCCCCGGGGACCACCACCCCCGGGGCTTTATGTATAATGGTGCGGGAGGGCTCTGAGCTCTCCCGCAGCCCCGGGGACCACCACCTCCCGGGGCTTCTTTTTTAAATTAAAAACCTGTGTGGGGGCTCCAGCCTCCACACGCCCGGGACCACCACCTCCCGTGGCACTAAGAAAAATTAAAATGGGGGTCCGTTTTGGACCTCAAGCCCCGGGACCACCACCTCCCGGGGCTTTCAAAATGTAGGGAGGGGGCCGCGCGGCCCCTCCTGGAGCCTGTGGTGGCCCTGGGGACCGCCACCCCCAGGGTCGGCTCCTGCAGTGTCCCGGGTGCCTACCCCCGGGACACTGCTGTTTGCAATGACAGGACGGGAGCCTCGCGGCCCCGTCCTGTCATTGCAAACTTGCTTTGGATATTGGAAGAGAGCAGGAAACCTGCTCTCTCTTCCAATATCCAAAGCCGATTGCTTTCCACATGGGGAGCAGCATGTTAGCTGCTCCCATGTGTAAAGCAATGCCGGCTCCCGTAGGACACGGGGAGCCGGCGGGACTGTGGGGGCTTGGGGACCCCCACAGTCCCCAACGAGAGGCCAGGCCCCGGGGATGGGGTCCCCGGGGCCATAAGTGGCCACGGAGGGGGCCACGCAGCCCCCTCCCCAAAGGAAAAAAAGGAAAAAAAAATTTAAAAAGTGCAAGGCCGGCCCGGGGATGGGGTCCCCGGGGCCTTAAATGGCCTGAGGAGGGGGGCCACGCAGCCCCCTCCAAATAAAAAAAGAGGCCATGCCCCGGGGGATGGGGTCCCGGGGCCAATACAGGCCCAGGGAAGGGGGCCACGCGGCCCCCTTCCCGTTTTTTTTTATTTATTTTAATTTAAAAAAGGGTAAGGCCCTGGGGGATGGGGTCCCCAGGGCCTAAAAATAGGAAAGGAAGGGGGCCACACAGCCCCCCTTCAGGGGAAAAAACAAAAAAAAAAACGATCAGGCCCGTAGGCCCCGCCCCTTCCTTCACCACTCTGCAAACGCGCCCTGGCGCGTTTGCAGAGGGGGAACGATTCCCCTTGAATACTGGGGGTCCCTGGGGCCAACTAGCCCACCAGGAACCTCAGTATGCGCCAGGGCTGCCTTGCAGAGAGGTGTACAGAGGCCACGCCCCTTTTACACCTCTCTGCAACGCAGCTCTATGGCGCTTTTGGAGGTATATGGTGGGCTAGTTGCACCCCAGGGACCCTCAGGATTCTAGGAGAGTTAATCCCCGACTTAAAACGCGCCACGGGAGCGCGTTTGCACAGTGGTGAAGGGAGGGGCGGGGCTTCAGGTGACATGTGTGCAAACAGGCCTCGTGGCGCGTTTTAAGATGGGGAATTAAATCCTCTTCAATCCTGAGGGTCCCTGGGGCCAACTAGCCCAACAGGTACGTCCAGAAAGCGCCACAGAGCTGCGTTGCAGAGAGGTGTAAAAGGGGTGTGGCCTCTGTACATGTTCTCTGCAACGCAGCCCTGGCGCATACTGGAGGTTCCTGGTGGGCTAGTTGGACCTGTAGGGACCCTCATGATTCAAGGGGACTTAATCCCCCAACTTAAAACGCGCCACGGGGCACGTTTGCACAGATGTCACCTCAGGCCCCGCCCCTCCCTTCACCATTGTGCAAATATTCCTCTAAAATCAGCCGAAATACGAATTCTGATTTACTCACCTGTTATCAGGAGAGACCTCAGTGCTGCATCTTTCAGCCCAGTACTAATCCTGAAAAGTAATTTTAACCGTACTTACCAGTAACTTGAATTTCCTTCCATAGGCTAACATTGACTGGTTTCACTTGGAAATTCTTCTAAGTGTGGAGTTTTGGAACTTTAAAATATTCCTCTAAAATCAGCCGAAATACGAATTCCGATTTACTCACCTGCTATCAGGAGAGACCTCAGTGCTGCATCTTTCAGCCCAGTACTGGTCCTGAAAAGTAATTTTAACCGTACTTACCGGTAACTTGAATTTCCTTCATAGGCTAACATTGACTGGTTTCACTTGGAAATTCTTCTAAGTGTGGAGTTTTGGAACTTTAAAATATTCCTCTAAAATCAGCCGAAATACGAATTCCGATTTACTCACCTGTTATCAGGAGAGACCTCAGTGCTGCATCTTTCAGCCCAGTACTGATCCTCAAAAGTAATTTTAACCGTACTTACCAGTAACTTGAATTTCCTTCCATAGGATATCATTGCCTGCTTTTTGCTGAAAAAGTTTCTAAGTGTTGATTTTTGAAACATACAAATATTCCTCTAAAATCAGCCGAAATACGAATTCCGATTTACTCACCTGTTATCAGGAGAGACCTCAGTGCTGTATCTTTCAGCCCAGTACTGGTCCTGAAAAGTAATTTTAACCGTACTTACCGGTAACTTGAATTTCCTTCCATAGGCTAACATTGACTGGTTTCACTTGGAAATTCTTCTAAGTGTGGAGTTTTGGAACTTTAAAATATTCATCTAAAATCAGCCGAAATACGACTCCGATTTACTCACCTGTTATCAGGAGAGACCTAGGTGCTGTATCTTTCAGCCCAGTACTGGTCCTGAAAAGTAATTTTAACCGTACTTACCGGTAACTTGAATTTCCTTCCATAGGCTAACATTGACTGGTTTCACTTGGAAATTCTTCTAAGTGTGGAGTTTTGGAACTTTAAAATATTCATCTAAAATCAGCCGAAATACGAATTCCGATTTACTCATCTGTTATCAGGAGAGACCTCAGTGCTGCATCTTTCAGCCCAGTACTGATCCTCAAAAGTAATTTTAACCGTACTTACCAGTAACTTGAATTTCCTTCCATAGGATATCATTGCCTGCTTTTTGCTGAAAAAGTTTCTACGTGTTGATTTTTGAAACATACAAATATTCCTCTAAAATCAGCCGAAATACGAATTCCGATTTACTCACCTGTTATAAGGAGAGACCTCAGTGCTGTATCTTTCAGCCCAGTACTGGTCCTGAAAAGTAATTTTAACCGTACTTACCAGTAACTTATATTTTCTTCCAATGTCACCAAAAGAACTGTTCCAAACTGTATCCTCTCTATTAAAGTGCCCACGGGATGTTACCTTTACTCCTGACCAGAAGTTTGTAGACAAGATGGCTGGTCACTTTCAAAATAAGGTCCAAACTGTTTACAATCATCTCCTAAATGCTGATAAGGTTATAGCGAGTGATGTCTTAGCCCAGCTGGAGACCATGTCCTCCCACTGTGATTTATCGCACTTCTCACTGTTGGGAGTCGAGACAGTGGCTGACCTGCTGATAAAAACCAAGTCGGGCTCTCCTCTAGATCCTTGTCCCCCTCATATACTACACCTAGTTTCCGAGGAGATAAGCATCCCACTATCCCCTATACTTAACCAAAGCATTGCATCAGGAGTATTTCCAACCATCTGGAAAAAAAGCCTGCATTCGTCCTCTCCTCAAAAACCTAAGTTGGATCCCCTGGACGAGAAAAACTATCGTCCTATCTCGTGTCTACCTCTACCTGCTAAAATCCTTGAGAAAGCCATGAATGTGGAATTAACATCTTATCTAGAGAATAACAACATTCTGGATGCTACTCAACATGGTTTCAGATCATCACACTCTACTGAGACGGCATTGATTATGGCAGTGGAGGAGATACGTAAGGTGATGGACGGAGGAGGAGGGGCTCTTATGGTCCTGCTTGATCTGACAGCAGCCTTCGATACCGTGAACCACGAGGTATTAATACGAAGGCTACGGGATATAGGCATCAAAGGCAAAGCTCTTGCCCTCCTTTCCTCCTTCCTATCGTCTAGGAAACAAGCGATATTCTGGGATGGATACCAGTCCAAGGAATTCACACTCCCCGGGGAGTCCCACAGGGCTCGGCCCTATCCCCTACTCTTTTAATATATATGTAGCTCCTCTGGCTAGACTAATTGAAAGCTTCGGCTTTAGGCTGGTGTCTTATGCTGATGACACGCAGCTTATAGTGTCAATAACACAGCCCGTGGATGCTGTGGCAATCCATTTCAGCAACTGCATCTCAGCCCTGATGACTTGGATGAGTGTTAACTTTCTAAAGCTTAATGTAGATAAAACCGAGGTGATTGAGTTTGGTCAGAAAATCTCGGTATGGAATCAACTGTGGTGGCCACATGTAGCCGGTCCATGTCCGGCCCCTGTCAAAAAGTCAGGAATTTAGGCCTTATGGTAGATAACGATCTTACCTGGGCTCCCCAGATTAACCAAGTCTCATCAGCCTGTTTTTTTATGCTGAAAGGTTTAAGGAAAATTCTTCCTTTCATTCCGCTCTCCCTGAGGAAAACAGTGGTAGGGGCCACGATTCTATCTAGAATCGATTATTGCAACGCTCTCTATTTAGGAGCAAATGCTGCGCAATTCTCTAAATTGCAGTCAATTCAGAATGCAGCAGCGAGAGTATTGCTTAATATTCCCAAACACCATCCTACATCAACCGGCATAAAACAACTTCACTGGCTTCCAGTACGACAACGGGTTGACTTTAAGTCCCTGTGCTTGGTACACAAAGCCCTGTTTGGTGGAGGATCTAAGGATGTGCAAACTTTGTTTTCTCGTTACGTTCCCACTCGAGCGTTAAGATCAGCATCACTTGATCTCCTACAACTCCCCAGGATTAAGAGAGTAAGGTGTGGAGGTAAACGCTTCTCTTTCCTGGCTTCCAAACTCTGGAACTCTCTGCCCACACACCTGAGGTGTCTGCCTAATAGATTGGTCTTTAGGAAGAAAGTTAAAACTTGGCTCTTTTCACAACCCTGAATGTGTTGGCCTGGGGCATTACATATCACTCAGCGCCAAGACGCCTCGGCATTAGTGCGCTTTATAAATACTTTTCAGTCAGTCAGTCAGTCAGCAGAAAAGTTTCAAAGTGTCGATTTTCACAAACTACAAATATTCCTTAAAAATCGCCTGTATGACTTAAACGCATTCTTTCAACTGTTTACAGGAGATGCACCAGTGCTGGATCCAGGATCCAACACTGAGTAAGAAAAAGTAACGATAACAGTTTTTACCTGCTAAGTGAATTTCCTTCCATAGGATAACATTGGTGATTCTATGAGAACAAGTTTCTAAGTGTCAACTTTTAAAATACAATAATATTCCTTAAAAATCACGACTGTAACCAAAACGCTTTTACTCAACTGTTTACAGGAGATGTACCAGGACTGAATCTAGGATCCAGTCCTGTGGTTAGAAAAGTAATCCATCAGTGATGTCATCAGTGATGTCACTGACCATGTCATGAGTGATGTAATATGTGACGTCATCAGCAGTGCATTGCGGGGCGCGAGTTATAGTTAGCTGAACTAACTATAACGGGGGAATTTCACGGGTTTTGTACGAGTGCAATGTCCAACTAACTATAACTGTCCCTAAAACCTATGGTTTTTTCAGTGAATTTCAAAGGTTTTTTAAATGCTAATTTCTAACTATAACGTGTCTGAAACCTATGGTTTTTTCAGTGAATATATATATATATATGCAAGCACAATTGAGACAATCCAGGTCTCAAACAAAACACGGCACTCTCGGGAATTCTTTACGTGAATGTTTATTTCAGTGCAGAAACCC
This sequence comes from Calotriton arnoldi, assembly GCA_963921515.1. Taxonomy (NCBI): domain Eukaryota; kingdom Metazoa; phylum Chordata; class Amphibia; order Caudata; family Salamandridae; genus Calotriton; species Calotriton arnoldi. The sequence continues at coordinate 2,185,393 of CAWUFW010001870.1, read as the reverse complement.
TCTCCCCTGCCAACAGACGCGTTTCGGCGTTACCGCCTTCCTCGGTGTTGGCTACCATACAAAAAATCACCATTTTAAAAGTGCCCAACGTGTATACACAATGGTCATAAACAGCGAAGATGGCCTATCTTAACCCAAAGTTCATACTTTCTATGGGGGCCATCTTGGAACGTCCCTTTTGTGCAATTTCATTAATGTTCTTTGCATATAAAAGAATTCAAATAATTATGACATATCAAAAGAATGAAATAAATATATGAGGGAAGGTAAATGCTATTAAATAGCGACGGAGTGGTAATAAAGAAAAATTTCATAAACATTATTATATATTCCTCAAATTCTTTTTGACCAATAAAATATGACAATTCATTCTTTCTAACCTTTTCAGGGTCTTACAAACAATATTGTTATATTTAATGAAACCCCTTCTTATTGTAGTTACCGTCGTTCTTTCACCCTCTCATAATCCTGATTTGTAGAGACATATGTCTAATGGACAGCTAAACATTTTAATTATGCCCTGAATGGGCAATCACAGACAATGCTAACAAGTCCTACATTAATGTTTGGGAAACAGAACGGCCTTCTCTAAAATAGAGGAAAGGAAGCAGTCACTCTTTAGTTGTTTTTGTAGTATCTCTCTAACCCGGACAAGTATATTCTTGAAAAATGTCAGCCATATGGAGAAGACCATGTTATAGATAGTGGGTAAAAGATATTTACATTTATGTCAGTTATCATTCTAAATGGGACCAAAGTTCTTCTGTCGTGTTAAGACCTCTAGGAGCCATGGTATTAAGTTCTATGATATACCTAGACTCCATCCTACGTAGAGTCCTTACTCTATCCCCACCTCTCTCATGTTTAGGGGCCTGATCAATACAGAAGAATCTTATGAGGTCACGGTTACTATTATGGACACTTTCGAAATGGCGTGCCACTGGGTATGTGGGATCTTTTTTGGTTACTGCACGCATGTGCTCCAAAATCCGTTTTTCGTTGGGTGGATGGTACTGCCCACGTATTTTTAGGACAAGGGCACTCCAAACAGTAAACCGTGAATTCTGAGTTGCAATTAAGCAACGTATTGATCTTTCTCATTTGCTGTTGGCCCTTATGTTGAACACTGTAGCTACTAGTTTTCTGACTATACTTGCACGCTTTACACTTCATGCAAGGAAAAACCCTGTTATACTCTCTTTGCGTCGTGCCGACGCAACATAATGGCTAGATACCAGATGATCATTCGTGGATTTGCACCGTCTATGAGTGATCAGCGGTCGTTCTGGAATTACTGACTTGAGGACAGAATCAGCTTGGAGGATATGCCAGTTTTTCTTAAAGATATGCATTACCTCTGGTGTTTTAGAGCTGTATCTTGTGATCATTCTAGCAGGCTGGGTGGTATTTATTAAAGCTCTGCTTGTGGACTTGGGGACAAGAAGTTCAGACCTATTTGGAATATCTGCTCTTTTTCTGCAATTCTCAAGACCTTTTTCGAATAGCCTCTGGCCTCAAATCTTACAAAGGCCTCGATCTTGGCAGTATTATACTCCTCTATGGATGTGCAATTCCGTTTTAACCGTATGAGTTCCCCATACGGAATGTTGTTAGTCATGCTCCTAGGGTGAAAACTTCGAGCATGTAAAACGGAATTGCCCGCTGTAAACTTTCGGTGCAAACGGGTCATGATCTTTTCTCCTGTCACATAAACTTCTAAATCCAGATAAATCACACTGGTGTCACTGATATGTCCAGTGAACTTTAAATTTAGATCATTCGTGTTGAGAAAAGCCACATATTCCTCAGCCGAGGTGCGGCTGACACGCCACACGATGAACAAGTCATCAATGTAGCGGGCCCACAACACGACTCTTTCAAACCAGTGATCTGATGAGTCCCTCCAGGCCACGTGCTTCTCCCACCAGCCAACGATAAGATTTGCATAACTGGGGGCGAAGCACGTGCCCATCGCTGTTCCGCGTTGTTGTTTGTACAGCTGGCCCGCGAAAATAAAAATATTATTTTCTAGGCAAAATTTCACCATTTCAAGTAACATGATGTTATGCTGTTGAAATCTCAAGGGGCGTTTTTCTAGGAACCATTTGACTGCTGTTATACCTTGTTGATGATTAATACAGGTATATAAACTTGTAATATCCAGGGTGATGAAAATCATATCCTCTTCCCACATGATCCCATCAATTAATCTGAGGAAATCCTGTGTGTCCTGAATATATGAGCTAAGACTCCTCACCCAAGGTGCTAAAAACAGTCAATATAGGTAGAACAATTTTCCAAAAGACTGTTGATTGATGCCACAATGGGTCTTCCCGGTGGCTTCCTATCATCTTTATGAATTTTGGGAAGATGATAGAAAGTCGGGAGGACCGGATACTCACATAGCAGAAAATCATATTCATCAGAATCTAGCATCCCTTCACTTCTCCAGGATGCCAAAAACTGATGAAACTGAGATATACATTGTGCATAGACTGCTCGTGTCACAGGCAAATAACAAGCTTTATCTTTTAATTGACTCATTGCTTCTTCGTAATTGTGATCCTTGGAGAACACCACAATGTTCCCCCCCTTGTCTGAGGGCTTGATCACTATCGAGTCATCATTTTTCAGGGACTGAATTGAATTCCACTGTGCCCGAGAGATGTTATAATGTGGGCTTTCCATTCCTCTATTAGCTTCAAGATGTTTCAAATCTGCTAAAATCGCGTCATTAAAAACATCAATAGCGTCAAAGGGAGTTTGTGGTACCGTTCTTGATTTCTTTTTCAGTCCACTCTTGCCACTCGACTGTGGTATCCCTGTTGTTTCTGGGCATATTACACAGTCCCCTTCCGAGCAGTTCTCCAGAGACTGTAAAACTGCAAGAATTTCCATGTCATTTCCTGTGAGTCCGTCCAAATTAGATGCATCAGAATTGTCTCCTTGAGTTTCAGCGACAGAGGGATGAAGTAAATGAATTTTTTGTAATTTTAGCTTACGAATATATTTAAATAAATCTATTCGTGCTTCTGCATAATTGAATTCTGCTGTGGGGCAAAAAGAGAGTCCTAATTCCAATACTTTGCTCTCATCTTCACTGAGAGCCCTCTCTGATAGGTTGATGATAGTTTTGGCGTTCACCACTTGCCTCTCCTCCCTCTGCTGCGAGTGATTCTGGGTGAGGCCAACTCCCCTCCTGCCTTTCTGCCCCCATCTTGTTTTACGTTTCTTTTTTGATCTGGTGGGTGTGTTCTGGGTGTTGGTCTCTGACGGTTTTCCCTGATTAAACGATATTCCCGGAAAAAAGTTGGTTCTGTCCCTGTTTGCTCATCTTCTGTGCCAGTGATTTGCTCTCCCTCTGATGTCTCCACCTCCGATTCAGAGGTGTCTCTTGTTGCTGACACTCCGGGTTTCGATAAATTCAATTTGCTTCTTGGTTGGTCGTATTTCCGTGCAAACGTCAGGACTCTCCCTGAATTGTAATCGTCTTCATCTCGCTGAAACTTAGTTTGTTTTCTGCGACGTATGGTACTTTCATAGTCCTTGAGTCTTTTCATCATCCCTGTTCTTAGTTCCTCACTTTGTTTTGTGTCTTTTTCTTTTTAATAGTATCCTCCAAGTTCTTGATTTCCTCAAGTAATTTCGCTTCTGTCACTCCAAGCATATTTTATTAAGATTTTTACCATGCCTCTCTCGGACTCTGTTGTGTGCTCCTGCCAATCCTTTAATAGGAGCGGATCCGGGTTCTCATATGAAGGTACAGTAAAGATTCGCAACCCTCTGGGAATGCGCTCCACCTCCAAGTATTTCTCAAGGGAGGTGGCCTCCCACCATTTCCGAATTTCTTTTTCCATACTTTTTTCCAATGTCTAGTATAGTATTTTTAAATCGCTTTGGAGATTTGGGCCACCACTCGCTTGTGGAGTATGTAACCTTCCTTGTCCGGTAGTTCGTTTAAAAATGTCTGCCGCTGCTTCCTGCCGTTCTGTCACAGAAGACATAGTTGCACAAAAAGAAACGCCAACGCTGTGAAAACGAAGGGGGAGGGATTTATTCTGCACTCGTACGTATTTAAAAATCAAAAGAGTCCCTCGGAACTGACACTGATGTGGTTATATACAGTTTGGAAAGAAAAGCCGGTAGACACTCACCGGGGGTTGACACGGTATACACGGGCCCAACGGTCCACGCGCAGCCAGGTGTCTCCTACGGTGCTGCACAGCTAGGGTGACCAGACGTCCCCGATTTGCCCGGACAGTCCCGGTTTTTCACCAGCTGTCCGGGCAGATTTCGGCAATTTTGTCTCATGTCCCGGTTATTAGAAGCGGTTGACTGAAAACAGTGAGAGGCACTTTTTTGGGTGTTCTAAAGCTTTGCTAGTTAGCAACTGTTATAAGTAAGCAGTTTAATTAATAGGTATAATTTTGATTGTTGAAATGACATTGTATTTACTTTCTTAATGCATCTTCTATGATCCTATGTTGATGACAGCTGTCATTCTGCGCCATTCCGTGGATGAAAAATTGTAGTCCTTCTTCTATTTTCCCCAAATGTCCCGGTTTTTGGTTCTCAAGATCTGGTCACCCTATGCACAGCTCACAACCAAAATCCTCCAATTATTCCGATCGTTATTCGCTCATGATCGGTAATATACATATATATATATATTAACTCCAAGCAACAAAGCACTATGCTGCACTACCGGGGGATTTCAAATTCACAGATTTTATTAGGCAACTTCAACCAGCATGTCACCTACGCGTTTCAACCATTGCGGTCTTGATCACGGTGGCTGGATATGACCTACAATTACTTCCTGTGCTCACATGCCTTATATTGTTCACAGGCATCATGGTACTTGCAGTCCAAAAGTTGTTTGCATTTACGTTGCTGCTGGGTTCGCACTGTTTATCAATATAACTGAAAGGCTTCATTTATGATTTATTGTCCCTTTGCGTGCGTGTAGTTTTTCCACCAGTCTTCCTAAAATAAGGAATTTCTTTTCAAGTTGCCCGTTCCTTCAATTTGGCACTGTAATTTGTAGAGCTGCCACAGTGAACTTTAAAACCCCGGACCTCTCTCACTAATGAGGTCGCATCGAAAGGAAAGCAGTTCAGCTACAGACACGCACTCACCCTTTTCATGAAGCTGTCCTGGCCACGTAGTTGCGGAGACTTACAAGGCAGTTTGGAAGTCCATGCCTATCTGGGTTCATTAAAGTCTTCCAATGTAAGGACATCTGCTTGGATTAGTATCCCATGTTCGTCCCTTGCAGCTGTTATAATTTTAAAGATGCTTTTTCCTTTCGGACGCAGCCGCTTTTAAGAAAGCATCCAATGCAAAACGGTTGAAATGCGGCGCGCACTTACTGCTGGTGCAAGCATTGGGATATGACCACTATCCCCAAACAAATTAACTCCAAGCAACAAAGCACTATGCTGCACTCCCGGGGGATTACAAATTCACAGATTTTATTAGGCAACTTCAACCAGCATGTCACCTATGTATTTACACTGATGAAGGCGACAGCGGAAACGCGTCTGTTTTTGCAGGAGTTTATTTAATAAATTCATCGAACTCACCCCTGAGAGTGCTTTATTTCGTGCGCATTAGGCATGGACCTTTGAAGCAGTCATATATATATGTATATAGATATGTATATATATATATATATGTATAAATACACATATATATATATCTTCGAAACATAATATTAAAAACATGAAATACATAAAAATATTTTCTTTTTTTATTATTTTTCCCTTTGGGCTGTCAGTGTTATTTCCTGCCTCCAAGAATATAATCTGCCCTATCCTTAGGCTCTTCTACTTATGTGGTTTATATCTGCAGGTGGTAGCTATGGCACAGAGCAGACAGGTTTAACTTAGGACAATGTGTAAGGTATTTATACAGTACCAAAACAGTAAGAAAGTCAAAACATCAAACAATAAACATCTTAAATTGAATTAGAAATATAGAGTAAAATGTAATGAACAAAATGATACCAAAACAGTAGAAATTCTAGAAAGGATATGAATTTTTTTAAATTATAAGTAAAAGTATCACCAAAAAGCGCAAAGCCCCAATGGTAGTAAATGTAAGTAAGTCCGTTTTTATATAGCGCAGCTACTCACCCTTACGGGTCTCAAGGCGCTGGGGGCCGTAGTGGAAATTAAGTGAGCTATTGCCCAGAGTCACATGGTGCTGAGCTGAGCTGCCACTGGAGCCGGGGATCGAACCGTGAACCCTGTGCTCCGAAGTCAGCTGCCCTGGCCGCTGCACCACACCTCTCCACTGTTGTGATAGACCGAGACCTAGGTGCAATTTGAGGCCAAACACTACGTAGCTCGGATCAGCCAGTCCAACCAGGTTTGGCCAGAGCAAGGTTTTATCTTGGGGCTTAGCCTTTTTTTATGGGGGCTCTAAGTCCTTCAACAGAGCAAGGCAGCAGGATGTATCCGATGAAGTGTTCATGAAGTCGTATGGGTGCTGCATGAGGTACCTCTTATGCCATTGGTTTTGAAGGGAATAGCGCGGAGTGGGAGAAAATAAAACTTTGGGCCCAGGGAAGTCCTCTTGCCAGTTGTATACTTTTGGCACCTTAACCTGGTCTAGATTTGTATCTTCAGACTTTGTCTCTCTTTTGGAACTCTGAATCCTTCAGTGGGTAAGAACTGCAGCTGTATACGATGCTGGGTTCCACGAGGCCAGACACATTCTCACTGAGGTTCTGCTGAACTGTATTTGCTGGTGCAGAGAATCTCTGAGTAGGAGAAACCTTATTTTTGAACCCAGCAAAGTCACACCTTGGTAGGATAGGCTATGGTGGTTTGTTCCGGCCCTTCAGAGGTCTTGGACTCCAACATTTTCCAAGGCCTAGGTTTTCCAAGGTGGAAGGAGAAATCCAGCCAGGGGTATCAGAACCTCAGGAACAGCACTCCAATAGACTCACTCTATCAGAGGCCACCAGCAGAGTCCAGATCAAGTCAGTTGGTTGTGGTGAGTTTGGAACGTCAGGAAAAGGAATCTTGCAGTTTTTCGAAACCATGTAGCCACACAAGAGGCTAGCAAAGTGACTCTTGGAGTCGACCTCTTTGTCCTGGGTACAAAGGGGAGCAGGTCCACTCCTCCTTGTCCCTCTCAGGTCACAGACAGCAGGTCTAGTCCTTTTCTGTTCTTCTTCATGTCCAGAAAGCATGCTGAGAAGGGTGTCTGGTAATTCCACATGTATGCCTGGCACTAGCTAATGAATGAGGGTGACTCCTGGTCCCTCCCTAACCAATGGGGTACATTTTCCCATGGGTTACCATACCAACTTTTGCAGTAGTTCCTCTCTGCCCTTCTGCAAACAATCCCACAGTGTCCGTTACTCACAGAATTCCAAAATTGAGAAAGCCTTCTCCCCTTGCACAGAGCCTGTGTGGTCACTCAGAGGGGTGGCCAGGGTAACATGTGGCACCCCCTCTGTGGTCATTTCAAAGCAAACCAGTTCTGGGGGAACACTTCCTCCACTGGGTTTGGTGCCTGTCTGACTGAGAAGACAAAAGTTGGTGCCTATTCAGGTGTCACTTAACATTTGCTTGTGACAGAAAAGGCCTTTTGAAGTAAATTAAGTTCTTTGATACAGTGCAACTGGTTTTCCAGCCACGGGAAAAGAAAACACCTCCGCACACCTAAACCATTCTTTCTGCTATGGGAGCTTTTTTCATACCTCATCAGGGCTAATAACTTCCTGGGCTAGTGCTAATGAGCTAATGCTAAGTTACTTTTTATTAATATTTATTAAAACTCTCACTTGGCCATTGACTTGTGCTTTAATAAAATATTTAAAATAGTGATTTATTCATATTTCTAGCTGGTCGCAAATCAGAGATGGCAGGATTGATATTTAATCCTTCTTCCCATTATTTCCTATTGGCCAGCCAGGACGTCCTTACAGTAAAAATAGTTTTGGGTATGAGTCAGTGTAAGGACATGTTAACTTTTACATTTCTACATGTTCCTACTTTTAAATACCATGTACTGTGCACTCTGAGCTGCAAGGCCTACATAGAGGTGACTTATTAATATTTGAAAGGAAGGCTTCATCCTGTCAAAAAGGGTTATTTTGAAAGGTTGGCTGCAGGTTTTACACTGCAGTAGTCTGACTACACAGTCATGTTTGCCCTGCCACTGTAGTGGATGGCGCTATAGATGCAGCAGTCCACAAGAGGCATTTGACTTACTGGTCCTGGATTCGCTTTTTGCACCATAAACAATGGACAAGGCAAGTTAAATGTGCCAATTAAGAATAAGCCAATTGAACTATGTTTAAATATGGAGCACAGGCATTTTACTACAGGTAAACAGAGGAAAAGTGCACAGAGTTCTAAAGTCAACAAAGCAGTTAGGGCAGAAGTCTGGAGGGTCATCATGCAAAAGATGGTCATTTTCTTCACTATGAGTCTGAACTTCTCTGTACTCGTGGTGGAATCCTCCACACATAAGAGATATGAAAGGAGTAGTTGACAGTCTCTACTTGGATCTTATACAATACCATTTTTGAGTATGTACTACTAGAGTACTACTTTACATACTCAGAAAGATTTGGTGAATAGAATACAATGTGTCAGAATTCTAAGTTTAACAGGAAATTAATGACAAAAGAACAGGGTGTCTTTAAAATTTGACCAGGGGGTTAATTTCCAGATGTTTTGTGTATTATATTGTACTTGCTTTTTCAAGTGTTTAATTGCTAGTCTAAAGTTGCAGTCTCTGATTCTTACTGAAAGGAGATCATTACTTACATCGATATCTTCAATGCTACCAGCTGAAGATTGACTTCAACTGGTTACAAATCAATGCAAATGTTTCTTAATTGTGTTGCTTAGGTAGATGTTTGAAATTGTCATACCGAGTGGCCTTAAAATGATTGAGTTTTTGGGTTTAGTTTCATTAATAGTTATAAATCATACCCTTTCATAGAAGTTATTAGACTGAAGCTTTATTTCAGCTGGCCTCAGCATTAGTACGCACCATATTGTTTTGAATAATTATCAGTATGTCACTGAAAAATGCTTGATCCGCAATTCACAAATAAAATCAGTCCATACGTTAGTGTAGAAAAACAACCTTACTCTGCAAACTAGACGGATTACTACGTTAAAAGTATACATTTTTGATACCTGCAGGCAGAAGTGGCTGGTGTCAGGGAAAAGTGGCGGGTGTGTTGGCAGGGGGGGTCGGCTGACGACAATAGCAAACGAAAAGAAGAGAAGTGCCGGGATTGGCGTGTGTGCAATGGATTTGTGCTCCCACTGGGACTGGGAGCCTGTGCCTGCTGTCTCCAGGCACAGGCTCCCAGTCGCAGTGGGAGCCCAAATGCAGCTCGGGTTGGAGACATCTCAGTGCGCATGTCGGTTTGGCCATCCTAAGATGGCCGGCAAAACCTACATGCACACTGAAATGCAGTGCTCACCACTCCTATGCCATCATCATTATGGCCTGCCCCCTAGACTCGACCCTATGAAGTAAAATAAAATGATAATAAACTTGTGCTATTATCATTTTATTCTACAAGTTTTGCATCTGTGCTGGCAGGGGGGCTATGCTCCTCTGCATTAACGGAGGAGCTGCAGCTGCCTGCTGGTTTCTACATTAAGCACAAAATACCTTTTTGTCAGCAAAATAATATTAAAAATAAATTATATAGTATTATGTAAACTACTGTCATCCAGAATTGGAATCAATTAGCAGCGTTGCTTCTTGCGTCGCCTTAACACTCACAGCATCAGCCGGCACAGGCCCTTCCTCCTCCTACTGCCCAAACCTGCCATTTTCCCATCCTTACTGCTACATCACATACCTGTGCACCATCCCACCCAAATTACTAGATAGTGGTAACAATAGAAGGAGGCAGGCTAAAGTGGAAGGAGCAGCGAACCATGACACCTGTTAGAGCATTGGGTAACAGGCTGCAGGGAGAAGTCAAGAGAAGCATAGAGCAAATAGAAAGTGGGCAAAGACACAGTTAAGAAACAATAGAAAATTGGGAGTGGAAGCAGCCAGGGGTCAAAGGGGCCAAAAGTAGTGCTCTAGCAGTTAGGATTTTTGAACCCTTTCCTCTCTATTTAAGAAAGCCATGCTGCGGACACAGCCAGCGGTCGCACCGCTGCCGCGCTGAAGGTACACCAAAGGCAAGCCCGTCTGCACCCATTCGTGCCTTGTTCGCTTCCAGCGCCAAACATGCTGCCCAACTTCCCCTCCATCAGGTCAGTTCTTACTCTAGAGAATTTTTATTAGTTCTCAGTTCTAATCTTCGTCACCCTCCGAAACCATACCTGCCTTCTTGTGAGGCTTCTATGAACTATTCCTGTGAGGTTTGTGGCTTAATTCTAAGCACTAATAAAACAGCAGAGACAGGGCAAGCCACCCGCGGAAAGCTCTCTTTGCACAGCCTCTGAGCATGGATTCTGGGGAGTCGCTATCTCTAGCGGGTTTTAAAGCGTTTCTTATTAATTGCAGGTCGTTACCTAAACATATGTCTGAAGTTGTCCTTCTTCGGTCTGACAACATTTGGGATTTCATATTTTGTATTTCTAACTGAAACATGGTTGAAGGAATGCTCCAAAGCTGAATTGACCCTGACTTGATTTTGGCTATTCCTCCAGGGTATCGTATTATATTCATCAACTAGAGTGGGTACTGCTTGGTAGGTGGGGTTGCTATTATTTTCAGGGGTACGTTTGAGGCCTCTTTCTCACTCTTAGCGCAAATTGAAAATCTAGAAGGTCATATTTTCTGCATTCAATTTGCCCCCTCCATTAAATTCTCGGGCCTCCTGGTATAAACGCACCCAGACTGCTCTAGTAGTTGTTACCCCCAATTGTTTGATAGCAGTGCCCAACTTTCCTTGCAATACTCTAATCTCACCTTTTTGGGTGATTTCAAAGTCCATGCAGATGACCCTAAGTGTATTCAGGCCGCCCAGCTTATTCATACCTTGGCCAGTTTAAATCTTACTCAACAGGTCCAGTCCTCAACACATAAGGCTGAACATATGCTGGATCTGATTTTTTTTAAATATCGCCAGTTTGCAGGTTAGCTTCCCAGAGCAGCATCTATAGTCTGATCACTTCTGTGTTCCTTACACATTTTATGGAGCTTACCACCAGAATAGGATATCTGACCGCACCCGAGATGAAAAGAAGATGACAGAACATCTCAGAAGAGTCTATTATGCATTCTCTTAGGTCCTTACCTCCTTCTCTCTCAGAGCCACTCTGGACATCTCTGTTTAATCAATGGGTCACCAATTTCTTGGACCTTTTAGCATCTCTGAAAGTCTGTTTGGCAACAAGATCCAAGTATTCTGCCCCCTGGTTCTCTCCTGGCCTAAGAGCAGACAAAAGTCTTTGCAAAAAAATTTAACGACATTGGAGAAAATGTTATGATCCCTACGCTAAGCTTCTATATAAAGCAGCTCTCAAATTTTTTGAAAAAGTATACAAAATACTATAAGAGAGTGTTTTTCGTTACACATTGAGGCGGCCTCTAATTCTTCCTGGGAAGTATCTAATATTTTGAAGTATTTCATTACCCCAGAAGCAGCTAAAAGTGCCATTAATCCTTCTGCCAAACTCTGTAACAAACTATCTGTCTTCTTTGATGAGAAAATTCAGAATCTGTACTCCACCTTCTTGGCCGAATCCAATGAGGATACAACGCTTATTCATCTTTCTCTGAGTTCTGCACTATTTCTGAACAGGTTTCAGTAAGTGAGCTCACGAAATGTAAGTTGGGCTCCCCGGAAGACCCGTGCCTTCCTGACATTTATAGGTTGATGGCTCAGTACATTAATCCTTGGCTTAATAAAATGTGAAACTCCTCTTTGAATTCTGGGGTATTTCCTTCTTCCTTGAAAAAGGGTGTTCCTTTTCCCGCTTCTTAAGAAACCGAATGTGGACCCTTGTGTCATAAGCAATTTTAGACCTATCTCACTTCTACCAGCCCCAGCTAAAAAATTTGAAAAACTGGTGAACCAGCAGTTATCATCCTTTATAGAAGCAAATGGCCTTCTACGTGACTCTCAATTGGGCTTTTGAGCAGGCTATAGCATCGAAACAGCTCTTCTGGAGGTGGCTGTGTTTGTAAGGGAGAATCTTGATAAAAGCACACCTGTTATGGTTGTGCTACTAGGCCTGTCTGCAGCATTCGACATGGTGTCCCATTCCATCCTCTTCAACAGACTCAGTCAACATGGTATTCGGGGAAGGTTCTTTCTTGGATTGAATCCTTTTTGGAAGGCAGGTACCAAGGAGTGTATCTCAACCCTTTTTCTTCAGTATTCAAACCTTTGGTTTGTGGGGTACTTAAGGGATCGTCACTGAGCATTCTCTTGTTTAATCTCTACCCACCCATCCGGCTGCCTTGATTTAAACCTGGGGTGTGAAGGTGGTCTCATATACAGATGACACCCAACTTCTACTCTCCTTTCAGGAATGCTCAGAGGTAGCTTTACCAGACTTCGAGGAGTGTCTCAAAGGAGTTGCTGCTTGGATGGAGTCATACTGTCTTAAATAAAATTCTGACAAAACTGAAGTCCTTTTCTTCAGCCAAGGTGGGCCCCCCGTCGAACTTCTGGTGGCCTGAAGAATTACATGCCTCCCCAACATTTACCTCCTCTGCTAGGAATCTAGGCATTATGTTTGACTTGGCCCTCTCCTTTTTGGCTCATTAGGACAGATTTCATCAGTCTGCTTTCTGAAGCTGAAAACCTTAAGGAAGCTGTTCCATTTAGTCCCAGAAGAGACCCGTAAAACTGTAGTCCATTCCATGGTAACTTCACTATCGGACTATGCCAATAGCCTCTATCTTGAGCTGTCTGCTTGCTTGACACACAGACTTCAGATAATGCAGAATGCAGCTGCAGGACTGATTCATCCAGTTCCTCTCCGTTAGCATATCTCCCCCCATCTGAAGCTGCTGCATTGGCTACCTGTGGTAAAGCATATTACATTTAAACCCCTTATGTTGGCATTTAGACCACTTGCTGGATCAGGCCCTAGCTATTTAAGGAACAGATTGACCCCCTGCACTCAAGAGAGAGTGTTGAGGTCTAACAGCCTCCACTTGATGTGGATTCCTGCATTCTCCAAGTTCCGTCACCGAGGGAGCTCCTTCATGGTACTTGCGGCCAAGCTCTGGAATGACCTGCTGCCGAAGTTGCATAGGGCGAAGTCAAAGGGCATTTTTAAAAGAGTGCTACAAACCTGGCTGTTTGATGCATCCTAGCAGACTAGCTGCCTAGATGATGTGGTATGGTTTCTGTGTTTGCTGCGAGCACCGGGACGCTTCTGTTGAGGCAGCTGCACGCTTAACAAATGCTATTTGATTTGATTGATTTGATTAGAAAGTAGATGGCGGCACTGGAAAAAATTGTTGCTAAGTTTGTGAGAAAAACCCTTTATCGGAGCGTATAATTAGTGCAGACTTAGGGAATAATATACAAGACTATTTTTCATTCCGAAAGCTGGCAATTTCAGAATCCTGTATACAAGGAGTATTTCTCTGTCACTCTAGTGGATATTAAGGGTAGGGTTGGCTTTAGGGTGGTGCGACTGGTGCGGCTGCATTGGGCGCTGACCTGGATGGGAGGCACTGACATCAGGGGGGGGGCTGTGTTTAGCAATAACTAACAATTTAAAAGCACCTTCTGCAGAGTTCCTTGTGCGTCCAGCTTTCAGGCAGCAATAAAAAAATGTCAAGATAGCTCGTGTGATTAAAGTTCCCGCTAGAGAGAGAGAGATTGGAGTTTTGTGAAGTGGCAGTTTTGACTCATCATAAAGTAGCGCAGAGGGTTAATATGCCTGCTTGCAAATAACATCTGTATTTTATGTGGATAGCTGAGTTGATCAGTAAAGCCAGCCTTTACCAGCGCTTTACAACAAATTAAATGTTTGTGAGAGAGGGGCTATGGAGAGATGAGGGGCAATTTTGCTCAGTGGTAGTGAGGGAATCTGAGGAGGAGGTTATTTGGAGGGGGGCGCCGAAAAATATTGTTGCACCCAGAACCACCAGCGCTAAAGCAGGCACTGATTAAGCGTATAATTCCACCATTGCAGTATTAAGGGCCAGATGTACAACGGTTTTTGCATGCGCAAACGGGTTTCCGAACCCATTTGCGCATGCAAAAACCAATAGGGGTTTGTACCATTCCAAAATAGCGAGTCGCAATTTATTTGCGACTCGCTATTTTGAGATTGCGATTCGCTATTAGGAAGCTGCGTTCCCTGCCTAATAGTGAGCGCAACCCCATGTACAAATGTTTTGCAACCGCAATTGCGGTAGCAAAACACTCGCAAATTACCACCTTCTTCAAGAGGGTGGTAATGGGGTCGCAAAAGGGAAGGGGTCCCTAGGTGACCCCTTCCCCTTTGCAAATGCATTGGAAACAATTTTTTAAGGGCAGGCAGTGGTCCCAGGGACCACTGCCTGCCCTTAAAAAATAAAACGAAAATGTTTCATTTTTTTTTCTTTTAAATGCATCCCGTTTTCCTTTAAGGAAAACAGACTGCATTTTAATAAAAAATCTGCTTTAGTAAAAAGCAGTCCCAGACATGGTGGTCTGCTGAGCCCAGAAGGCCACCATCCCTGGGAGGGCAGGCATTCCCAATGGGCTCGCAAATTGCGAGAGGTTCATTAATATTAATGAGCCCCGCAATTTGCGACCCCATTGGGAATCGCAAAACAGTGTAATAACACTGTTGTACATTTCATTTAGCGCCTCGCAATTTGCGACTCGCAATGAGTCGCAAATTGAGAGGTGCTAAATGAAAGGGTCGTACATCTGGCCCTAAATGTATTATTTAGCCATTGCTTTGAGACAGTGTCATTGACGTCTGTGATCAGTCCAGAGGAGTATTTTTGTCTCAATGTTATTGCCTATTTCCTATTATGAGTAATATACGGCTTCCTATTGAGTGTGTATATTGGAGGTACATTATTTTAGGGTGTGCGTAATTTGTGTGAAATGCTTTCAAGAATTCTTTAAAATCTTCTCTAAATTATGCAAAGCTACCCAGAATGCCACTGATGCTCACCATCTAGCATGTGTACCATTTTCTTTTTGATTTCAAAGCTTCTGGTTGGCTCTAAACCATGGACTTTGATCTTTTTATCTCCTACTCAAATGCTGCAGGTCCTAAGGAGCACTGCTGAATCTGCGCTGCCTACTTCAGCACAGATTTGCTCATCCTCTTCCTTATCCTGTCTCTACCATATTATCAGCCAGGCCACATACTAATCCCTGTCCTTCCCTAGCTCTGCCCATACATTACTATTGTTGGATTCCTGCCTCCACTTACTATGAACCATGTGGGACACTCCTATGCATCATTTTGAACATGCCAATATATTGTATCTTCTTCCTTGCACGACAAAGAGAGAGTTTGGGGATAAACCACTGACCACAAACAATGTGCTCTATCCTCCCGTTTTGAAGTCTCATTGCATCTAGGTTTTTTAAGTTTGACACATCATTGCTGAAGGCCATTTTTTCAATATAGTGGAACGATTTTACATTTGTTTCTTCCTTAAGGTTTAGCTAAGCAGTCATAGGAGATTTATCAGGTTCAGCAGGCAGAGGAATTATTGTATCATGAATTCCTTATATTAAGGGCTCTGTGCATAGATCGGTTGCTGTCTCCATAGAAATCATGCAAATTATAGTGAAATAATGAAAAAATCATTGAGGGAGCCACAAGCCTCATAGATCTCTAATGTTGGGAGCTTCTCTGGATCCTCTAATGCAACTGATTCCCTAAAGGGCAAAGTACAACTCAAATGAATAAAAAAGAAGTGTATATAAAAAGAAACATATTATTGTAAATGTGGCAAAAGCTGCAGGATCCTCTGCCTCTGGTCCTTTCAACATCACTGGTACCCTTATTGAGGTAACCATTTGCAAAATGATGCTCACACGCAGCCAAACTCTAGATCCTGTGGCCCAGAAGCTGTCAAAATATCTGATAAAAGACAGATTGTAGAAACACAGATCCTAGACACTAATTCAAATTTATTCAGATTCTAATGACATTCACAAGTCTTCTGAAAATCCAACTAACCCTTATGATGAATGATAACTTTGACAAGAAAACCTAATCTCTCTCAAACTGGTGAGGATATTTTAGGCACAGTAGGTGATCCACTGCTGCATCCTTCTCTTCTTCACCAACCCCTTTCCTCTGAATGAGCTCCCCTAGAATGTGTTTCTGAAACAGTACACAAACACATTAGATCTCCTCTGGATGGGCCTGTATATAAAAAGCTCAATGCTGAATGTCAAGGTCCCTCAATTTAAGATTCTGAACTTTCCATTCTATTTCTTTTAAAGACCCAAAATTTATCACATTGCTTTCTGAATATGAGAATGTTCCCAAAAAGGAAAGAATGGCACCTAGGCACCATGACCTGGCAAATTACTTTATGCTGTTAATAAAAAAGTGGTTATGAACTTATAAGGGCCAAACACCTAGTGATATATGTTGTTTCATATGTAGCACAATACTACTAAAAGTATCAAAGAAGCCCAAAACATAAATTAGTCTGCATATGTAAAGTTCCAGATTTACTACATGAACAACTGAAAGACCCATTTATGGTCACATGCTAATGGAAACAAACAAACAAATACATAACAAATAGAATACATCTTATTCTACATGCGTTTTCTTCGCATGCTACTTGGCTCACAAAATAAAACTGTGCCCAACAAAAGCCATCTTCCTTATGCACTCCTGTGCAACAAAATAGAAAAGTGATCTAGCAGTGAGCTACACAAACTACTATACGGAGGACATGATAATTGGCCATTAGAAAAAAAATTACATTTATAACAGTAATAATTTGCTTTCATTTACTTTGGGCTTCATATGTAGCACAATACTACTAAAAGTAGCGAGGAAGTCCAAAAAATAAGCCAGACTGCCAATGTAAAGTTTCAGAATTACTACATGGACAACTAAAAGACCCATTTATGGTCACGTGATTATGTAAACCAATAAACAAAATACATAACAAATACAATAGATAAAAAGATAGAAATCACACCAACTCTGAGTGCCACTCTGTAGTTATAGTTAGTATTCTCAAAGATAGGAATTCCTCGGATATTGGCTCCCTAATCACTTTCCACCCATTTGACAGATCACCACAAAACCTTTGATACCTTTAGCATTTTCTACATTTTGAGATGATGTAAATGTTTGTGGTGAATCATTAAGGGGGTGCAAAGATAAAAGGGGGTCCCAAAAGTCACTTTTCCACCACTGCATTTTCCTTAGACTATTGCATTTGACGTAGCGCGAAAATGGTGCAGAGAAATTATGCTCTTTGGGTACCTGAGTGAAGCAGGGTAAGTATTGTTTTAGTTATAAATACATTTCCCTACCTATTAAAACTTTAATAAAGTGTTAATAGGTAGGGACCTGCTACTTACCTATATCTAAGGTTCTTACACTGAACATAGCCAAAGTATAGGAAAAACAGTATGCTGCCTTTTCATTCTCTAAAAACAGCCAGTTATCACAATATGCCAAGGCCCAAAATATACCTAAGGCCTAGCTGTTTTATTGGATTGGGGTACCCTTGCATCACTTATGGTGTCACATGGGCAAGGCAATACATAAGTCATATCTACAAAGGAACAGAAGGCCATCATGGGTGGCCCTGCACTGATTGATACATTTGGAGAAATGCAAGGCAGCACAATTTGCTGTTTTGCGTTATTCTGTACACCATAATCTACATTGCTGCTAAATTACACATACATCCATATACCACGCCACTGTAGGTAGCCACTCCACTATACACTATTCCACTGTGCGCGCCTCCACTCTATGCTATTACACTGTACGCCACTCCAGTCTACATCACTCCATTATACCCCACTCCACTGGATGCTACTAAACTATACGCTATTCCACTCCACGCACTCTATGCCATTCTAATGTATGTTACTCAACTCTACCCTAATCCACTGTATGCCACTCTGTATGCACTCCTCTCTACAATACTGCACTGTATGCTATTCCACTGTATGCTACTCCACGGTACGTTACTCCACTCTACGCCATTCCAGTGTATGGCACTCCACTCTACGCCACTCCAATCAACGCTATTCGATTGGACCCCACTCCAATGTATGCCACTCCAGTGTATTTCATTACACTCTTTCCCACGCCACTGTACGCCACTCCAGTCTACACCACGTCATTATACGCCACTTCACTATACGCTTCTGCGCTATATACTCTTACACCCTATGCCACTCTACTGTACAACACACCGCTCTATGCCACTCCACTCTACGCTATTATACTGTACACAACTGCACCCTGCGCCAGTCCACTCTACGCGATTACATTATATGCAATTCCATCCAACGCCTCTCCAGTCTATGTCACTCCACTGTATGCCACTCCGCTATACGCTACTCCAGTATATGATATTCCACTCTATGCCATTCCACTGTATGCCACTCCACTCTGCTATTGCACTGTATGCCACTCCACTGTACACTACAGCACTCTACGCCACAGTATATGGCACTACACTCTACGCCACTTCATTCTAGGCTATTCGATTTGACCCCATTCCAATGTACGTCACCCCAGTGTATGCTTTTACACTCTACCCCATGCCACTGTACGCCATATTAGTCTACACCACTCCATTATAGGCTACTTTACTGTATGCTACTCCACTATACACTATTACACCCTATGCCACTCCATTATACAACACTCTACGCCAGTCCACTCCACTCCACACTATTACACTTTACGCCAGTCCACTGTATGCTATTACACTGTATCCAACTCCACAGTATGCCTCTTCAGTGTCCGCCACTCCACTGTATGCCACTCCGCTATATGCTTCTTCAGTATATGCAATTCCACTTAGCGCCATTCCACTGTATGCCACTCCACTGTATGCTACTCCACTCCAGTGTTTTCCACTCCACTCTACCCCACTCCATTGTATGCTATTCCATTTGATGCACTCTACTGTATGCCACTCCACTGTATGCTGTTACACTCTAACCCATTCCAGTGTATGCCACTCCATTCTGCACCACTTCACTGTACGCTACTCCACTATACACTACTCCAGTCTATGCCACTCTACTGTACACCACTCCACTCTATGCTATCCCATTGTATGCAACTCCACTATATGCTACTCCACTCTATCCCACTTCAGTGTACACCACTCTACTCTACGCCACTCTATTCCACACTACTCCATTGTACACTACTCCACTATATGCTATTTCACTCTACCCAACTCCAGTCTACACAACTCCACTGTATGCACTCCACTCTACGCTATTCTACTCTATGATAATCCACTCAAGGCTATTCTCATCTACGCCACTCCACTGTACTCCACTTAATGCTAGTCCACTGTACGCCACTCCATTCTACGCAATTACACTGCACGCAACTTCAATCTTTGCCCCTCCACTATATGGTATTCTACTCTACCCCACTCCACTGGACGCCACTCCACTATATGCTATCACACGCTACCCCATCCCACAATACAGCACTCCAGTCTAAACCACTTCACTGTACGCCACTCCACTGGATGCCACTAGGCTGTAAGCTATAACACTTTATGCCGCTCCACTGTATGCTTCTACACTATATGCTATTACACTCTACACCAGTGTACTGTACGCCACTTTAGTCGACGCTACTCCACTCTGCACTATTCCACTTTATGCTGCTCCACTCTACGCCACTCCAGTGAACTCTCCTCTACACTATATAACTGCACTCTACAAAAATCTACTACACTCTATGCCACTCTACTAGACTCTACTACACTCTATCCCCGTACACTCCACTATCCAAATTTGCATTTGACTCTATGCCTGTACGCTCCTTTGTACAAAACTGTACTCCACTCTACGACAGTTTTCAACACTGTACGACACAGCACTCTGCTTTACTGTATGAGACGCCTCTCCAATTCATAACAGTTTCCTCGACTCCACTCTACGCTATTCCACTCTATGCCACCCCACTCGTCTACACTCGACTTTACAGTATTCTACTGTATGCTACTCCATTTTACAGTAATCCATTCTATGCCACTACAGTGTAGGCCACTCCACTCTACCCTGCTCCATTGTATCACACTGTCCTCCACTCTATATGATTCCACTCTATAAAACTCCAAGGCCCTCTACGACATTCCACTCCAATATATCTCCCTACACTCCACTGTCCCACTCTATGTTCCACTCTATGCCCATACACACCAATGTAGAACACTCTATTCCACTATACAACACCTTTCTATACAACACAGTACTCCACTCTACTGTACGAGACCCCACTCCAATTTATAACAGTTTACTACCTACACAACACCAGTACACTCCACTCCATGTCACTCTACTCTACGACACACCAATACACTCTAGTGTACTTTACTCTGTACTACGTTACACTACTCGACTCGACTCTACTCCACTGTATGAGACTTTATCTCACTCTACGCTACTTGTCAACAATCCACTCTATGCAGCTCCACTGTTTCACACACTACTGTACTGTATGCAACTCCACTCTACAACACTCAACTACACTGTATGTCATTCACTGACACTTTACACCTGTCTATACCCCTTTACTCCACTGTACAAAACTGTAGTATACTGTATGCCACTGTACAACACTCTACTCCACCTTACTCTACGATACACTAGTACATGATACAACAATGTACGCAACTCTTTTTATGCCACTGCACCCCACTTTACTCCACTCTACTCTGACACAGTACTACACCCTTCTCCATTACTCCAGTCTACGCCACTCTATGCCAATCCACTGTACCGCACTCCGCAACACTGTACTGTACACCACACCACTCTACAAACATCAACTGGACTGTATGCCACTCTACTCCACTGTAGCCTACATCACATTCCAACACTGTACAACACCCCACTACATTTGACTCTACAACACGGTACTCCAATTTATGACACTTTACTCGACTGTATGATATGCCACTCCACTCTACTGCACTTCACGACTACTAAATCTAAGACATGCCACTCCAACACTTTACTCCACTCTGCACTGCCCCACTCCAGTGTACTCCACCGCACTATACTACACTCTGCTACACTTTATCCCACAGTATGCCACTGTACTATACTATGCTCTACTCCACTGTATGCAACTCCACTCTACAATGCTGTACTACAGTGTATTCCACTCTACTCCACTCTATACCCTTCCACTCTACGTTACTGTACTACACTAGATGACACCCGATGAAATGCCACTCAACTTCTCTCTATGATACATCACCCCACTATATAACACAACACTCCACTCTCCAAAACTCTCCTCCACTGTACGCTATGACACTCCACTTGACCATACACCACCCAATGACACTCTACGTCACCCTAATCCACTCTAAAACACTCAACTCCACTCTATGACAGTCTATGACACCCTAATCTACTGTTTGACACGCCATTCCACTGAATAACTTGCTGCTCCAGTCTACGATACTTGACTCCACTGTATGAGACACCATGCCACTACACTATATAACACTTTACTACAGTGTATGATACGCTACTACACTCGACTCTACTCCACACATTTCCAATCTACAATACTCCAGTTTATGACAGTAGAGTTTACAACACTTTCCTCTACTGTACTGCAGAACACTCCACATAACAACTCGCGACACTGGACTCTATGATTTGAAACACATTTTTATTATCATTTTTTTTTAAACATTGAAATTGAATTAAAATGACCAAAGGTTACAGCTTAGTTATAGTTAGGAAAACTCATTTTCCCTATACAAACCAAGTATAAACTACACAAACTTTAAAAATTCTAAAGTTATAGTTATAACTTTAATTTACAATTAATACACTACCTTCAAATCTTATAAGTAGTGGACCTCGTTACATACTCTTTTCAGCTTGCTAACCATGCCTCTCTACCATGCACTGTGTTGTGACAAAGAACTTCAAGCTTTGACCTTTGGTTTTTTCATTGAATATATATATAAGTTCACTCAATCTTTATTTTTGAGTGGTAGCATCCATGCGTTCCGGCTGTCAGCGCAGCCTTGGTCACGATGCGGATCGCCATTTTTAAAAACATTAAATACACTCTTTCCAAAACATGGAAACAAACAAAGGACAGTCCCAATGCAAATCTCTGCCACTGTTTCAGTTAACCTGGGCGCCATTTTGAAACGTTGTACAACTCACAATTATTCAATTCCTTTACATGCAAGTGCATTATAAAAGACTAGCATTAATTTCCAATAATGTATTGCAACACTATATTCAATTTTTATATGCTAACAATTGTAAATTTCATTTCAACAGTGCTTCATATCTGGCTTAATAGATTTATCTTGGTCACCTTTCGTAACCTCTAATAAACAATTCGGGTTTGTTAAAGTGCTTAGTGCTCATTTCTTTTTACAGTACTTATTTTTAAAGTGCTAGTGCTTAACCAATTTTTTCTCTTTTATATATTTTTTAATTTTTCAAAAAAGTTTTTTTATATAAAATTATTTTTTTGTATTTTAAAATTCATATGCATTTTACTTAAAATCATTTTTCTAAATGGAATATAAAAAATAGTAAAGTGCTAGTGCTTAATACCCAAACGTGCTATTAATAAAGTGCATGTGTCCCCTGTCCTCCTTCTCATACATTTTACTCTATCAATTTTAAAAAATGGTTCCTTTGAATGTACAGCTTCACTTTTCAATTTTTAATACAAGCAGGTAAACAGATCTTCATCAATATTTAGCCCATTCGGCTCCATACTATCCAGCTCTAGTATATAGAATGTTTCTAGCCTTTGAAGTTCTTTCTCTCTGTTGCCTCCCCTTCTTTTTCTAGGAATTTCAGCTATACAGCTGTATTTCATCAAATTGGGGTCACTATTGTGTGCATTTTCAAAATGTCTGGCAACAGGGTAATTTCTGTGTTTATTGATGATGGCTCGTCTATGTTGCAGGATCTTTTGTGCACCGGCAGGGTAGTGCTACCTATATAAATCTTTCTACACGGGCACTTCGACATATAGACTATATAGCTCGATTTGCACGTCAGGTGGCCTCTTATTTTTATGGTTCTATTAAAAGGTGTTCTAAAATCCGCTATGTTTTCTCCATGCTGACAGGCTTTACATTTAAACACTTTTTAAAACCATCTTTCACTGTTAGCCATGTCTGAGTGCATGTTTTTGCTTGATAGTCACTTCTAACTAGATGATCACCAATAGACCTACTTTTTTTGTATGTTATCTCAGGGTGTTTTTTGCTATCTGGTCCTAATATCGGATCCCCTTTAATTAGGTACCAATGCTTCTTCAGGATAGCTCTCACTTCATTGTGCTTAGTATTGTATGTTGTAATGAATCTGTGGCTTCCTGGGCCATTTTTCTGCTCCTTCTTTTTAATCTGGGTTCTCAACGGCTCGAATAGTATTTTATCCCTGTTTAATTTTCTAGCCTTGTCAGATGCCATTTGTATCATAGTCTGTGAGTAACCTCTTTGGATAAATCGTTCAGTCATCTCATTCTCTATTTTCTCATATTCCACAAGGTTACTACAGGTTCTCCTCGTCCTGAAGAACTCTCCGAAGGGTATACTTCGAATGAGTGGAGCAGGGTGAGCACTTCTCGCATGGAGGAGAGTATTTCCAGCTGTAGGTTTGCGGAAAATAGTTGACTCCAGCTTATCTCCTTGGACAGTTACTTTGACATCTAAGAACTCAATAGATGTTCTACTATGATGACCCACAAATTTCAAATTTAGGTTGTTATTATTCAGGTCATTAACAAACAACTCGATATTTTCTTCTGTGCTCTGCCACAGCACAAAGATGTCGTCAATAAACCTGACCCAAATCAGTACATTTGCCATCCAATGTTCTAGCTCAGAGCCCCTGAGCACCTGCTCCTCCCACCAGCCTAGATGTAAATTAGCATAACTGGGGGCGAAGCAGGTGCCCATGGCTATCCTTTGCTCCTGCTGGTACAAATCTGTTCCAAACATAAAAATGTTCTTTGTCAGGCACCAATTCATCATTTCTACAATCATACAATTATGATGTACAAATCTTATAGGTCTAGTTTTCAGGAAATACTCAATGGCTCCAAGGCCTTCCGTTTATCTTATGCTGGTATACAAAGTGGTTATATCAAGAGTCAATAATATCATGTTACTCTCCCATTGCACATCATATAGGTATTTTAAAAAGTCTGCGGAATCTCTGATATAGGAGGTTAGATTTCTAACAATAGGGTTCAAGTAGAAGTCAATGTACCTGGAGATGTTTTCAAATAAGCTCCCACACGAAGAGATGATCGGTCTCCCTGGTGGGTTCTAACTGTCCTTATGCACTTTCGGCAGCATGTAGAATACTGGAATGATTGGATTGTCCTGTTTAATAAATTGAAATTCATCCCAGCTCAATAGTTCTTCTTTATTCCAAAATTCCAATCTTTCAAAAATCGATCTTTCACTTCATCATATTCCATTCTGTCCACTTTTTTATAACACTCTCTGTTGTTCAATTGATTGAGAGCTTCTTTACAATATAGATCACTGCCCCAGAGCACGACATTCCCCCCTTTATCAGAGGGCTTTACTAGAGTTCCTTCTTCTTTCTTTAGTTTTGTTACAACTCTCTGGATTTGAGCTTCTTGGGGAACTACCTTGCGTTTTTGATTCCCTGTTTGATAATATAAATGTCTCAAGTCCATGATTACATTATCCGAAAAGACATCTATATTGTCCCTTGCCATTTGGGGGAGATAACGTGATCGTGGATGAAAGGGGGTTCGATCCGTCTCATTTAGTCGTGTCATTAGGGGTTGAATGTCGCATGTTTCGGTTCGGTTTACTTCGTTAGTTGGTTCAGAACCTTCATTTTCATTTTGTAATGCCCATAACTCCTCCAATGTCGGTATATCCATTACTGCTAGTCTCTTTTGTTCTTCCTGGGGCCTATCCATTGATGGTCGGGCTGGAGTTCTTTTGAGGTTTTTGAGTAATTTGGTTAATTTCAACTTACGGACGAATCTGTACAGATCCATTCTGCAATTGGCGTAATTAAATTTGTTCTTACCGCAATACGAGAGGCCCAGCTCTAAGACTGATTTCTCTTCCTCTGATAGTATCGTACTGGTCAAATTAATTACTTTATTGCTTGGGGTTACTTTTTTGATACCTGTTTCGCATTGGAGCGCATCGATCTGTTTGTTAGCCCTCCTGCAATTTCTTCTGTATCCTTCCCCTCCTCTCCTCTGTTTCCTCTTCCTCGTCCCTTTCCTCTCCCTCGACCTCTCATTGTCTGGTGATCTGTCATCTGGTCCAACTGTAAAAAACGAAGTTCATCAGTAACATTGAGTCTTGTGTTCGCTGCTCCACTTCTGGTATATTCCTCTTGTTCCACTTCTGACCCTGTATCCGAACTAGTTTCACTTTGTGATGCTTCTTGGCGCCATGTACTACCCCTCTGGACCTTCTATCTTCTTTCCGGGTCGAATCTTTTGGCAAATGTGTATATACGCCCTTCTTCGTAGTCGATACGATCACGTAGAAATTTTGTTGCCTTTCTATCTTTAATTCTCTTTTCGTATTTCTCCAATATTATTTTCATATCTCCTTTAAATTTTGTTACTCTTGTTTGATCCGCATTCTTTTCCAATGTGCTGGTGAGTTCTTTGATTTTCAACACAACTTCCTGCCTCTCAATCTCCACGTACTTAATGAGCATTTTCACCATATTAGTGGAATTAGCACTGTTTTCAGCCCATTCACATAAGAGCTCTGGTTTCGGATTTTCTTAGGTTGGCGTAATCATAATGCGCAGGCCTCTTGGGACCCTACCCACTTGAATATATTGTTTTAAAGACACCACTTCCCACCATCGAGAAATTTCGGGTTTTTTCAATTTCTCATATTCCTGCAACACTTTGCCAATTTCATTGCTGGTTGAGGCTGATGATTCCCCTCTGTCCTGATTTACCACGCTTCTCGTTCCTTCAAAACGTTTAAGGGCTTCCAGCTCCCTTGCTGCACATTCCTCGTCACTCATTATATTCGTTTGAGTGAACTTCCCCAAGTTTAGATGCGACTCCTTGCCTCCACGTCTTTCTTTACGGATGAGCTTGTCACGTCTTTCACCCGGCTCCCGCTACTTTCCCGCTTCCTTGTATCAATTAGATCCGGTTAAGTTCGAGTCTTACCACAAGGTCCGGAATCCTCTGAGCCCGGACCCGCAATTCCTCGATCTTCTATCCCGTTACTTCCAGGGTTGCTTCTCTGAGTTCGCGGGGGCACGCCTGTCTCCTTTCTGCTCTCGATTCTTTTGGACGGCTTTCGGCGTGCTTCCAAATCACCGGGGGTGCTGGTGCTGAGACGCCCGCCGCGTCTCTATGTATCCAGACAACAATTCTCCCTTTCAGAAAGTAATCCAGCACTCCGTGGGGGTTTGTTCACTCAATCTTTATTTTTGAGTGGTAGCAATAGCATCTTTACTGATTTGAGGAACAAACACTGATTTCGGTTTGAAGTCGGTGTGCGACTGGGCTCAAACCGAAATCAGTGTTTGTTCCTCAAATCAGTAACAATGCTATTGACTGTTTTTAAAAAGGCATGATCAAAGAACTGCATAAAATAGAATCACGTAAATCAAACACCATATACAATCTCAAGAAAATCCACAGAGAGGCACTGAAGGAGTTAGAAGATTGTACCGACATTGTAATAAAAAAATCAGACAAGGGTGGGAATGTTGTCATCTGGCCACTGCAAATGTACTTAGAAGAAGGCTATAAACAGTTGTCTGATAAAGACAGATACTGCCTTACATCTAAACTAGAATATGAAGAAGCTTAATAAAGGTTTTGCAATCAAATTGATTGACTGGCGAGATAAGGGCATTTTAGACTGGGACGAATATTTGTTTCTTACGTGTAAAGATCCCAAAATCCCAGCGCTTTATCTGCTGCCGAAATTACACAAAAATGTATCCAACCCCCCCTGGACGACCTATTGTGTCTTCCAGAGGGAGTCTACTCGAAAATACATCAAAATATGTGAATTATGTTTTACAGCCATTGGTACAACCATTGCCATCATATGTAAAAGATACAGGTGATTTTCTTAGAATCATCAATGAAATCACCTGGAACAAAGACTACTTACTTATGAGTATGGATGTAAGTAGCCTTTATACGTGTATTCCTCAAGACTTAGGCATTGTGCATGTAGATACTTTTTGAAGGGAAGATCATTGTCTTTCCTCCTTCATACAGAAATGCTCTTAGAAATGATCCAGATCTGCCTCAAAAAGAACTTCTTCCTATTCAATAAACAGCTGTACAGGCAAACCCAAGGGATGGCGATGGGAACTTGCTTCGCCCCCAGCTTTGCAGGACTTTACCTCGGCTGGTGGGAGAAGCAAGTGGTTAGTAACATCAGACAGTTTAATGACCACATCGTCCTTTGGGTTAGGTTTATAGATGACATCTTCTGTATCTGGAAAGGAACTGAATTCCAGGCACAGGAGTTTGTGATCTTACTCAATGACAACTCTCTTAACCTGCAGTTCACAAGCCAGACTAGTACTAACACCATTGAATTCCTTGATCTAAAATTAGAGATCCAAGAGAATTGAATAACAAGCAAACTGTTTAGGAAAAGCACGGCAGGCAACAGCCTGCTACATGCAAACAGCAGCCATCCCAGTAATTTGATTGGCAGTATTCCTTTTGGCGAGTTACTAAGGGCCAAAAGAAATTGCAGTACAGAAGAGGGTTTCCTTAAGGAAAAAAACATCATGACTCAGAGATTCCTAGCGAGAGGTTCCAGCAAGGCTACCATCAAACAGGCGATTACTAAGGTTGATAAACTCAAACGCAATGATTTTCTTACCCCGAAAATTAAGATCAACAATGAAAAAGAACCAATCAGATGTATTACTACCTACCATAGTCAAGCATGGGAAATAAAAAAATGCTTGAAGAAATTTTGGGAAGTCTTGAAAACTGACAATGATTTGAGTGAACACATAGGTGAAAACCCATCTATAACATTTAGAAAAGCTAAATCTCTGCGAGACTCGTTAAGCTCTAGTCTAGTCAATCAGGTGAAAAAGCCCAGAGAGGTTCAGGGCTTTTACACTTGCAACCAGTGCAAAGCCTGCAAATATAGTGAAAGCTGTAAATCACAAAAAATTTGTATTGACAAACCACCACACAGAATCATGAAACATTTGACTTGTAACACAGATTTTGTAGTTTACACATTGAAATGTCCCTGTGATAAATTTTATATAGGGAGCACTATTCACAAGGCCAAAAAGAGGGTGCTTGAACATCTACGTGCCATAAAGGAAAATGACAAGCAGTATCCAATTGCTCGTCATTTTAAAACATGCCACAACCAAAATGCCAATCTGCTCAAGTTCTATGTCCTTGATAGTATACCCCTAAGAGAAAGAGGAGGTAACAGGACTCTTGAATTAAGAAAGCTTGAATCCAAAATGATGATCAAATATAATACTTTGTTTCCGATGGGTCTTAACCTGGATGAAGAAATGTCTGTCCACTTAGGATAAATAGTGTGGTTACAGCTGTCCTCTCGTACATACAACATGTTTTTAAGAGGTTTTGATTTTTGTTGTATTTAGTTATTTTGTGCACTTGTGTCACGTTTTTAATTGTACTGTTTCTGTCTGTTTTTATTTCAGATACTAACGAGGGATGCAGAAGAGTTTAAATATCTGTCTACTTATCTGCAGCAGAACACTACTTTTTCACAGAAAGGTGGTTGGTGAAGTTACAATTAAATGCTCACTAGAGCAGGACTTGAAATCAATGAAGTTGCATTCTGTTGCATTTTCAGCATTTCTAGAGTAAAGAGCTTTTTCATGATTTGATACGCCAGAGTTAACCTTAGTAGTTCTATGCCCACACGGGCGGAATTGGCTCACATTTAGCAAATGGGTAGCGGATTAAGAATATAACTTGGAAGTTGTTTCTTGTTGTTGATCAATGCCCACTAGGGTTTGATCGCTCTTCCTGATGGTCACCCTTGCTGCCGCAATTGTGTTAAGATTCATCGAAATGAACATGTTTAATTTTTATTAGATGGGTTACAATGGTTTTAATGGCGTTTAACATGTGTATTTGTTTGCCCACATGGGCGGAATTGAAGCACGCTCGCAATGTATGCTATGAATTGCTAGAATTACTCACAAAAAATAATCTGTGAAGTCACTAAACATGTGACGTATTTCCCTCAATTTTTGATTCTGAAAACTTTATTGATATATATCAATGGTGAACGTAAGATGTTTTTTATGTCTATGCACAGTGATTGGGCACATGTTCCTTTAAAAAGAAACTAAAGATGTACTAACCTTGCCCGTGAGAAAGGAGTGCTGTAACTCCGAAACGTGTCGGGATTTTTGTTGCAAATTGTGAATAAACACGTCTGTTTATAGTGGCCACGGCACCAGTGTTTTTCTTGTCAACAAACAACAACTGACTGAGTAACCGGACGAGTGTGGATGTTAAGGGTTTGCTACCCTGCCGTATTGCCCGCCGTAGCAAGTGGCTTGGGCTTGAGCTAACTTTGTGGTGGACTAAAAGAAATGAAATAACAGAGCATCTATAGACGCATGAAGACAGAATTAAAGTGAGAAAAGTACATAAATTTGCGCGTGACCAGGCGGATTACAAGCAAGGCCAAATATACACATTTGCTCGTAGGTATGAGAATGCAAAGAAATTGAAATTCAGTGACAAAATAAAATCAAATGTTGCTAGAAAAGCGCAAACACCCAATAATGAGGCAGAAACATCGAGCACTGATACTGAATCAGTAACTAGTGACTCCAGTATGGAAGGGCGAAATTTGGGAGACCCAACAAACAAAACTATTCTTAGCCTAGGAGAAGAGATTGATTTTTTAGTGGTGGAGCGCAGACAGACCTTGAGTCCGAGAAACGAAAAGAAGCCAATAGGAAAAGGCGAAACACAATTAGAAGAGCAAGGCGCCGAAGGCGGCAACGGAAGGCCAAAGGAAAAGAAAAAGAACCAATGGCGCAGGAAATAACATCAGAAGATAATACTATAATTAATCTATCGTCCATTACATTAACTAAGGCTGAAGAACAATTACTTGCATTAGGGCTGAATTTCTGTCCTGAAAGCAATTTTGATTATGCAAGTACAAGGGTCGACGTATTCTGCTTCATACGTAAATTGAAACAAAAAAAGTTCTTTACCATAAAAACTGGACTGGACAAAGCCAAAACGGCACATATGGCTGAAACTAGTAATCTTTCAAAGCTTCAAGTTTCAGATTTACCGACACTGTTAATCATGCATGATTTAAGCAATGAGTCAAATGGGACCGGTCAAGAACAAGATTCTGTGGATTCCACCCAAAGCAGATTACAGAAAATAAATTTACTTCAACAAGGGGCAGGTGAAAATCCTTACAAACCAAAATCCACATTTTTGCCAGTTATGCCGAAGGATGCTGTTGACATCTTTCATGAAAGAGTGACTGATGACATTAAGAAATTGCATCATCAAGTAAACTATAAAAAACGGAAGATGAAATACAATAAAATACAATATGAAAATCTAATGAAAAAACTGGGTGAAGACGTGGAAATTGTCATAAAAAAATCAGACAAGGGCGGAAATATAGTGCTATGGCCTAAAAAAGACTATGTAAAGGAAGGCATGAGACAGCGAAATAATGGTCAATGCTATGAGAAAACCACAATAAGGGAATACAATAAAGCAAAGGATACCATAAAAAAAGACTTGCAATATTGGAAACTAGAAGGACTGATTTCATCAGGGGACTATCAATATATGTATAATGAATTCCCCGTTCTTCCGTTTATATACTTTATACCAAAGGTCCATAAAAATGTTATGCCAGAACCGGGACGCCCCATAATTTCTGCTATAAACAGCATGGCAGAACATGTGGGGGAATATGTGGACTACTTTTTGCAAGATCTGGTCAAAAAATTGCCCTCATATGTGAAAGATACATGTGACTTTTTAATCAAACTTAGTGATGTATGGACAGATAATTTGATTTTAATTGTATTGGACATAGAGTCACTGTATACGAGCATTGACCATATGACAGGCATGAATGCTGTTAGGCACTTCCTAGACACTAGGCCATGTGAATATTATCAACATAACAAGATGCTACTTTCCCTTATTTCATGGTGTTTGCACAATAATTATTTTTTGTTTGGTAAAGATACCTACAGACAGATACGAGGAGTAGCAATGGGGGCCTGTTTCTCCCCTAGCTACGCGTGTTTGCACGTGGGCTATTGGGAGGAACAGGTCCTCATGAAACAACACTTTGAGATCTTCACCCACAAAATTGTTCATTGGTTACGCTACATCGATGATGTTTTTATTGTATGGAATGGGGACATTGAGAGTGCCAGGCGTTTTGTTGAAACAATCAATGCCAACTCCATGAATCTGAATTTTACATCACAAATAAGTAATTCTAAAATTGAATTTTTAGATGTAAGTGTGTATATCAGTGAAGGAAAGTTGGCTACTACCTTATATAGGAAACCAACAGCAGGTAATGCAACGTTACATGCAACTAGTGCACACCCAAAGCACCTTATCAGCAGTATCCCGTACGGTGAATTTTTAAGATTAAAACGCATTTGCAGCTCATCAAAATATTTCGAGAGCTGCAAACAAGAGGCACTTACGAGATTAAAAAAGAGAGGCTACAGTGATAAGATACTGACTGAGGCAGTCGATAAAGCTGAGAAACGAACAAGAATATCACTGCTTTTACAAACAGAGGAGAAGGGTAGAAATCCTGCTGAGGTAGAAGAAAACATTCCGAGACTGATAACAACATACAGTCTACAAGAAAGGAAAATAAGGGCTATAATTAAGAAAAATTGGCATATTGTCCTCACAGATAATGTCCTTGGCACTAGACTCCCAAGTAACCCGGTTGTTACATTCAGAAAAACACAGTCTATGGGATCAAGACTAGCCAAAAATAACCCAGAGCTAGGCATTAGTGGCACTTGGTTAAAACCGAGGCAGGGCTTCTACAAATGTTCATCTTGTCGAGCCTGCAGATTTGGAGTCAATACTACCAGCTATATGACTCCATTTAGGCAGCATGAGATTGCCATTAAAGGTAATTACAACTGTAGGACTGACCATGCGGTTTATGTTCTGACGTGCACCTGTGGGCTTAGATATGTGGGAAGTACTAAGCTGCAGGTGCATGTCAGAATACTGCAGCATCTTAGGGCAATCGTTAATAATGACCCGTCCTATCCGGTTGCTCGACATTTTAAAGAAGCCCACAATAAAGATGTCAAATGCCTAGCATACTATGTCATTGATGCGATCCCAGCTCTTCGTAGAGGGGAAATAGGGAGCGACTGTTGAGACAGCGAGAAACAAGATTTATTTTAGAACTAGACAGCAAGACACCCAATGGATTAAACAATACTGAAGACATGCACACCTTTTTGTAGTTGACTTTTGTATGGATTATTTAAATATAGTTTATAGATTTCTAATAAATTATTAACATATAGTTTTTAGAACTGTAGATTATAGATTTTAATCCAATACTTTTAGGAGTTAGGATGTCCTCACTGTATGTATTTCTTAAAGATCAATTATGATCATACAGTTGCAAACATAGTGGCAATTACAATAGGGATTGATAAAACTCATCCGCTGCGAATGAATTGTAAATAGTTTTTATAAAATGCTTTTTAACATCCAATTGAGTATTTTTATGTAAATAGCACTAGCATTATCACTTTTTGGGTTATTTATTTATGTATCAGGCACTATGCACTTTATCTTACAAATAACACAAATTTTTGCACAGGTTATACAGAAAGAACTTTAAATCAGAAAATATTGCTCAGTAACAATATAGAAAATAACTATAAAAATGCCTTATCTATACATGCTTCAATATAAAAACTAGAGAATCCGTAGATTTTGAGAAATATCAAATACAACAGCATTTAAGCTGGTAGTAAAAAAACATACAATAAATGTGGATAAGGCATGTGCATTTATGCAGAAATATGTCCATATATGAATATATTTATTAATGTTTTGCACATAAATTATTAATTTTATATGTGTGTGATGATATGTATATTTTAATTATGTATGCATATTTAATTATTTAATGAATAATTCATTTATCTATTTTATTTATTGATTGCACGTAAATATAAATGCGAGGTTAAGTTATATTGCAATGATAAAGCATTTGATTATACCCGCAAAAAATGTACTACAACTTAATATATGGCAATAGCATATACATGTTAGTGAGCGACCTGAAACTGAAAGTGTTTTCTCTCTGTTTGTTATCACGTGGGTGTTTTCATCAAGCATATAAAAAATATGGCGTACTGCACTCTCTTTATGTGATCAAGGGCACTGGATGCCCGAAACGCGTCATGGAGATTGAGGAGTGGGAGGAATAAATAACAAGTTGCCGCATAATTATCCTGGTGTTTCGTTTCTCGCAGTTCGCCGTGAGGAGGTGCTGAGAGTTGTGTTTGGTGCATATATATATATATATATATATATATATATATATATATATACATATGTATCCAAAAACAGCTTCGGCTCTCCAAACCTCCTGACGGTGAGAAGAGAGACACGAACCACTGGGAGGTATAGCAAAATTGATTTAATCCTCAGATATGACGCGTTTCGGACACCACTTGTCCTTGATCACATACCTATGTATATATATATATATATTTTTTTTTAAAGTTCATCCAAGGTTGTCACCTGAGCCGCCGCTCGCTTCTGGGTGGGTGCTGCCACATAGCAGTGGTGCACTGCAGAAATTTCTCCAAGACGCTCTGTAACAACAAAGTGTGGCGCACACTCGAGTTCGTAATATTCCAAAACTACTTTATTCTTGTCCCTTTGGCTGACAAACGCATTTTGGCCATGACGGCCTTCGTCAATGTCAGTGTGACAAAGATTTCATAAAGTTTAAATACACGTCAATTACTGCTTCCTGTTATCAACAAAAAGAACGGACTTACGAACAGTTACTATCGGCGCTAAATGTGGCGGCCATCTTAGAGAGGTTAAAAGAACACGAATATTCTATATACACAATAAGTATTCCTCTCCACTTTTCAGACATGTATTAACTGATTTGTTAAACATTCAAGCCCTGAATGGGCTCACATAACGTTGTCGCCTGCAGTCCCTATTATACATGGTCCTGACAAATATTCGCATAATAGCAAAATGACCAACACTCAAGCCCTGAGTGGGCTCTTGAAGCTTGACAGCTTAATTCCACATTATACCAAATCTTAACAACTGTCTTAGCCGTACCTTTACATTTCTCAATGTAAAAATCAGTAATGACGTGAACAATAAAAACATCATAAGAATAAATCCAAAAAGTGAGAAAGATGAAAAAATTAATTAAGAAAAATATATTAAAGTAAACAATAAATCCAGATGTACTATAAATGTACTTGAAAATTTGGTAGAGAGGTGGGACAAAGGATACCCGGAGCAATGGATGGTGGTACAGATACATACATACAATTGATTGATATGTATGTATAGTCATAGAGATACAGGATATACTCATAATTTATCTCAATATATTATAAAATGTCTGTACACCTTAAAGAACAGCACTCTTGGTCATAGTGTTTCTACTTAACTTAACCTACATGGACCCATAGTTCCTCTTCACAATTGAGTCCATATAGGACCAGGGTTCGAAGTTCCACTATATACTTGGACTCCAACTGTCTTAGTATTCTTATTCTGTCACCTCCTCTCTTCAGGGGGACACCTGATCAATACAGAAGAAGTTTAACAATTGGCTATTGCTTTTATGATGTTCTGCAAAATGCCTGGCAACAGGATAACTGCTGTCTTTTTTAGTTATAGCACGCATGTGCTCCAAGATTCTCTTTTTTGTCTGGTGTATCGTGCTCCCCACGTACCGTAGGTTGCACGGACACATCAAACAATAGACAGTGAAATCTGAGTTACAATTTAACAATTTTGCAATGTGTTTCGTCTGATCTCTGCCTGGAACCTGGAACTCTTTTACTGTTTTGTTGCTTTTACAAGCCTTTCACTTTAGGCAAGGGTAAAAACCCTTCACGTTGCAAGAGCTATCTTCTGTTTTACTGAAATGACTATGAACTAACATATCTATGAGAGAGATGTTTTTCCTATAAGTTATGCTAGGGTGGTGCGTGATAGTTTTACCAATCACCCCATCAGACTGAAGAATATTCCAATGTTTCCCCAAGATCTGGCGGATTTCTCCAGAATCCGTGGAATATGTTAATATCAGTGTAGTAACCTCATCATCATTAACTCGAGATGTTCTATTAAGGAGCTCTTCTCTCTTTTGTTGATTTGCCCTTGCTACAGCTGACTGCAAAATTTTCTGTGGATAGCCTCTTTGGCCAAAGCGGCTCACAGCTTGATTTGTAGCTGTGTTATAATCCTCTTTTGTCGTGCTATTCCTTTTTAAACGCAGAAACTCCCCATAGGGGATGCTGTTAACCAGACAACGTGGGTGCTGGCTGGTATAATGTAGAGTAGCATTGCCCGCAGTTGGTTTACAGAATAATTTTGTTTTCAATTGATTATTATCTACATAGACCAGTAAGTCAAGATATGGCACCTCATTTGGACTGATGGTTCTAGTGAAATGTAGGTTGACCTCGTTGATATTAAGACTATTAATATACTCATCCAGCTCGTTTCTGTAACCCGTCCAGACGAAAAATATATTGTCTATATAGTGGGTCCAAATAGCTATTTTCTGTGACCAGACCTCATTGGCACCTGCCCAGGCCACGTGCTTCTCCCACCAGCCAACGAACAAGTTTGCATAGCTGGGGGCGAAGCACGTGCCCATCGCAGTGCCCTGCTTCTGGATATACAGTTGGTCTCCAAAGGCAAAGATGTTATTGTGTAGGCAGAATGACATAAATTGAATTATCATCTGATTATGTTCCGTATATTTAAGGGGTCTGGTCTTCAAAAAGGTTTTGATGGCTTCTTCACCTTGCCCATGT
The DNA here is from genome assembly GCA_963921515.1 of Calotriton arnoldi. NCBI lineage: Eukaryota > Metazoa > Chordata > Amphibia > Caudata > Salamandridae > Calotriton > Calotriton arnoldi. The sequence goes on along the minus strand of CAWUFW010001870.1, from coordinate 2,149,176 downwards.
TTAATATAAGTATAAAGGCTGGTGATGTCTAAGGTCACAAGAAAAAAGGAATCTTCCCAACTGATATTGGCAATCATCTTGATAAAATCTGTGCTATCTTTAACGAATTAGACCAAATCATAGACAAAGGGACAAAGAATCGTATTTACCAAAATGGAGGTGTTCTCCAAAAGACTCCCCTTGGAAGATACTGTAGGTCTACCAGGAGGTCTTTTGTTGTCTTTATGTATCTTAGGGATATGATAAAAAGTTGGAGTAACCGGATGGTCAACTTTTACATATCCATACTCATCTTGGCTTAGAATGCCCTTGTCCCTCCAAAAATCAATCATACGATAAAACTCTAGTATGCTTTGATTGTATTCTTTCTTGGAAATCTTTGTGTAACATATATGATCATTTAATTGTCTCAGGGCTTCCTCTTGATAAGATATAATATCTTGTAAGACAATGTTCCCGCCCTTATCCGACGGTTTGATCACTATAGTCTGGTCTTCTTGCAGAGCTTTAATCGCCTGTCGTTCCATTAAAGAGATGTTATGTTGTTGCTTCTTGTTCTCTTTGGGTTTGATTCTTAATTTATCCAAGTCTTTGATGACAACCTCATGGAAGCTGTCGATCATATCAAAGGCTGTCCTCGGGATAAATCTTGACTTTTGTTTTAGGTTGCTGGTGGCTCCTGCTTGGGCTAGATCAATTTGCTCCAAAAACTCTGAATCATCCACAGCTGGAGATTCTATTATGTCCATCGATTCTCCTCCTAGATCATGGAGGGCTCTTAAAGCTGGTAAGTCACTTCCAATTAATACATCTGTAGGGTCTGAGGTCCGTTCTATATTAGATGTGTATCTAGTTATTGTACCTGGGAACAGTTTTTTCAACTTCAGCTTTCTAATAAAAAGATAAAGATTGATGCGTGTTTGCACATAGTCCCATCTATTAGTTGGACAAAATGACAGTCCTTTGCGTAGCACTTGTATTTCCGTGTTTGTGAGTTGTCTTTTCGATAAGTTTACTATGGTCAGATCAGTGTGGTTTACTTCTTGTAGGTCCCTCTCTTGCTCCTGGTTACCCTGGGAGTGTACTGTTGTGCTTCTTTTCTTGCTCCTTCTGGTTTTCCTTTGTCTTGTTCAGGGGTCTTTTTCTTTGTGGCAATTGTCGCCATGATTGTTGTATTATTTGATATTCCTGGGGAAAATGTATTCTTCCTTCTACGTTATCTGTCGTACTTGTGCTCGCTCCTTCCGTTTCTGATTGTTCTGTTTCTAACTCTGATTCAGAGGTGTCTCTCGCTGATGCTGTATTTGTTTTCTTCGCCTCCTGGATTGATTTCCTTGGCAGGTCAAATTTTTGGCCGAGTGTTAGAACCCTACCGGATTCATAATCATTCTGATCTCTCACGAATTTTTCATGTTTTCGTTTTCTGATCACTTCCTCATATTTGACCAGTTGTTGTTTCATCTGTTGCCTGAGATTCTCAGCAGTCTCTTTTGCGGAATATTCTGCGATTAGATCTTCCAATCTTTTGTTTTCTTCCATCAGCTTTGCTCTATCGCTGATCACATATTTTATTAAGACCTCTACCATCCCTTTGGCTGAATTGGATGTGTGATCTGACCATTCTAATAATAGATTGGGGTCGGGGTTTTCGTGTGATGGTACCGTATAGATACAAAGACCTCGAGGAATGCGATCTACCTCCAAATATCGGCGTAATAATGTAGATTCCCACCATTTCCGCACTTCTTTTTCTTATGTTTTCTCCAATAGTTGAAACAGTCCTTTAAGTGAATTAGGAGCCGCACTACCTCCTTGTCTGTTTCTCACCCCTGTAGTCTCTTGGGGTCCCACTGTAAATATCGAGGCAGCTGCCTCCATCCTCTCTTCCTCACTAAACATTGTCACGAGTTGCCTGGGACGTTATTTCATATATTGTTTAAGTCCGCTTCGCCGTCTTCTGGCGTTGGGTTTTGCTCATAGAGTCACTCATATAACCCAACCAAAGCAATCCGGGAGTACTGTGAAATGGCGTTGTTCGACTTACCGGAATGGATTTCTGATAGGCTTATGTGTCCTCCGACTCGGCCGCCTCCGATTCCGTCTCCTCTTGCCAAGTACAGCCCCTCTTGCAATTCCAATACGTTGCGTGGTTTGGTGGTGCCGGCGGTGTTTTCATTGAAAAAATGCTAATGTCTAACTATAACGTCCCTGAAACCTATGGTTTTTTCAGTGAATTTCAAAGGTTTTTTAAATGCTAATTTCTAGCTATAACGTCCCTGAAACCTATGGTTTTTTCAGTGAATTTCTAAGGTTTTTTAAATGAAAATTTCTAACTATAACTTCCCTGAAACTTGTGTTTTTTTCAGTGAATTTCAAAGGTTTTTTAAATGCTAATTTCTAACTATAACGTCCCTGAAACCTATGTTTTTTTCAGTGAATTACTAAGGTTTTTTAAATGCTAATTTCTAACTATGCCTACATAGGTAGGACATGTGCTGAAAGAGGAAGAAAGACACAGAAAGAAGCAAGAGAAATGCAGACAGAGGCAACAGAAGTCCAGAAAGAGGAAGAAAGGTGCAGAAATAAGCAAGAGATGTGCAGAAAGAACCAACAGAGGTGCAGACTGAGGCCTTGTTACAAAGTCATCCTGTGCCCTGGGCAACCCCCAACTTTTTGCTGACTGGTACTGGTGGTAACTGACTCTGACTGACCCTGGGCTCTGCATAACCAGGCCAGGAGCCAACGCTATGCTGAAAGACATTTAGAATACAGTGAAAACACCTACATACACTAGGGTACACTATAGGTTGGGGTACCCCTGTTATTGGCATGACCTCCCCTGTAAGGCCCTAGTACATAATAGGGCAGGGGGATTAAAACTACCTCTAAGTCCCAAGCATATAATAGGGCATTGCCGTTTAGGGGCCAGCAACCCTTTTCTGCACTTGCAAGTGTGCACTGCTCAGCCTGAGGTCAATTTAAAAGTTGCCCTGTGTGTGCAGAAAGATGCAAGAGAGGTGCAGAAAGAAGCAAGAGAGGTATAGAAAGAAGCAAGAGAAGTGCAGAAAGAAGCAACAGAGGTGCAGAAAGAAGCAAGAGCAGTGCAGAAAGAACCAACAGAGGTGAAGAAAGAGGCAAGAGTCTTGCAGAAAAAGGCAAGAGAAGTGCAGAAAGAAGCAAAAGAGGTGCAGAAAGAGGCAAGAGGGGTGCAGAAAGAGGCAAGAGCAGAAAGAACGAAGAGACGTGCAGGAAAAGGGAAGAAGGGTACAGAAAGAGGCACAAGGGGTGCAGAAAGAAGCAAGAGAGATGTAGAAAGAAGCAAGAGAAGTGCAGAAGTTTTGCAACAGAGGTGCAGAAAGAGGCAAGAAAAGTGCAGAAAGAGGCAAGAGAGTTGCAGAAACAGGCAAAGGAGGTGCACAAAGAGGGAACAGGGGTGCACACAGAGGCAAGAGAGGTACAAAAAGAACCAACATAGGTGCAGAAAGAGGCAAGAGGGGTGCAGAAAGAGGCAAGAGAAGTGCAGAAAAAAGCAAAAGAGGTGCAGAAAGAGGAAGGAGGGGTGCAGAAAGAGGCAAGAGAGGAGCAGAAGGAGGCAAGAGAGGTGCACACAGAGGCACAAGGGGTACAGAAATTTGCAAGAGAGGTGCAGAAAGAAGCAAGAAAAGTGCAGCAAGAAACAACAGAGGTGCAGAAAGAGGCAAGAGGGGTGCAGAAAGAAGCAAGAGATGTGCAGAAAGAAGGAACAGAAGTGCAGAAAGAGGCAAGAGGGGTGCAGACAGAGGCAAGAGAGGTGCAGAAAGAGGGAAGAGGTGTGCAGAAAGAGGGAAGAGGTGTGCAGAAAGAGGCAAGAGGGGTGCAGACATTTGCAAGACAGGTGCAGAAAGAAACAAGAGCAGTATAGAAACAACCAAGAGAGGTGCAGAAAGAGGCGAGAGGGGTGCAGAAAGATGCAAGAGAAGTGCAGAAAGAAGCAACAGAGGTGCAGAAAGCGACAAGAGAACTGCAGAAAGAGGCAAGAGAGTTGCAGAAACAGGCAAGAGATGTGCAGAAAGAGGGAACAGGGGTGCACAAAGAGGCAAGAGAGGTGCAGAAAGAGGGAAGAGAGGTGTAGAAAGAGGGAAGAAGGGTGCAGAAAGAGGCAAGAGGGGTGCAGAAAGAAGCAACAGAAGTGCAGAAAGAAGCAAGAGAAGTGCTGAAAGAAGCAACAGAGGTGCAGAAAGAGGCAAGAGGGGGGCAGAAAGAGGAAGAGAAGTATAAAAAAGAAGTAACAGAGGTGCAGAAGGAGGCAAGAGAAGTGCAGAAAGAGGCAAGAGAGTTGCAGAAACAGGCAAAAGAGGTACAGAAAGAAGCAAGAGCAGTGCAGTAAGAAACAGCAGAGGTACAGAAGGAGGCAAGAGGGGTGCAGAAAGAGGCAAGAGCAGTGCAGGAAGAACCAAGAGACGTGCAGGAAAAGAGAAGAAGGGTGCAGAAAGAGGCACGAGGGATGCAGAAAGAAGGAAGAGATGTGCAGAAAGAAGCAACAGAGGTGCTGAAAGAGGCACGAAGGGTGCAGAAAGAGGCAAGAGAACTGCAGAAAGAAGCAACAGAGGTACAAAAAGAGGCAAGCGTGGTACAGAAAGAGGGAAGATAGGTGTAGAAAGAGGCAAGAGAGTTGCACAAAGAGGGAAGAGGGGTGCAGAAAGAGGCAAGAGGGGTGCAGAAAGAAGCAAGTAAGGTGCAGAAAGAGGCAAGAGAGGTGCAGAAACAGGCAACAGAGGTGCAGAAACAGGCAAGACAAGTGCAGAAAGAGGCAAGAGAATTGCTGAAAGAAGCAACAGAGGTGTAGAAAGAAGCAAGAGAAGTGCAGAAAGAGGCAAGTGAGGTGCAGAAAGAGGCAAGAGAGGTGCAGAAAGAGGGAAGACGAGTGCTGAAAAAGACAACGGGGTGCAGGAAAAAGCAAGACAGGTGCAGAAAGAAGCATGGGAAGTGCAGAATGAAGCAACAAGGGTGCAGAAAGAGGCAAGAGAAGTACAGAAAGAAGCAATAGAGGCGCAGAAGGAGGCAAGAGAACTGCAGAAAGAGGCAAGAGAGTTGCAGAGTCAGGCAAAAGGGGAGCAGAAAGAGGGAATAAGTGGGCAGAAAGAGGGAACAGGTGTGCAGACTGAGGCAAGAGGGTGCAGAAAAAGGCAAGAGGGATGCAGAAATTTGGAAGAGAGGTGCAGAAAGAAGCAAGAGAAGTGCAGAAAGAACCAACAGAGGTGCAGAAAGAGGCAAGAGAGGTACAGAAAGAGGCAAGTGAAGTGCAGAATGAAGCAAAAGAGGTGCAGAAAGAACCAACAGAGGTGCAAAAAGAGGCAAGAGGGGTACAGAAAGAGGCAGGAGGGGTGCAGAAAGAAGGAAGAAAACTGCAGAAAGAAGCAACAGAGGTGCTGAAAGAGGCACAGAGGGTGCAGAAAGAGACAAGAGAAGTGCAGAAAGAAGAAACAGAGGTACAGAAAGAGGCAAGAGGGGTGCAGAAAGAGGGAAGAGAGGTGTAGAAAGAGGCAAGAGAGTTGCACAACGAGGGAAGAGGGGTGCAGAAAGAGGCAAAAGAGGTGCAGAAAGAGGCACGAGAGGTGCAGAAACAGGCAAGAGAAGTGTTTAAAGAGGCAAGAGAGGTGCAGAAGGAGGCCAGAGAACTGCAGAAAGAGGCAAAGAGTTGCAGAAACAGGGAAAAGGGGTGCAGAAAGAGGGAACAGGTGAGCAGACTGAGGCAGGAGAGGTGCAGAAAGAAGGAAGAGGGGTACAGCAAGATGCAAGAGGGGTGCAGAAAGAAGCAACAGAGGTGCAGAAAGAAGCAAGAGAAGTGCATAAAGAGGCATGAGAGTTGCAGAAAGAGGTAAGTGGGGTGCAGAAGGAGGCAAGAGAACTGCAGAAAGAGGCAAAGAGTTGCAGAAACAGGCAAAATTGGTGCAGAAAGAGGGAACAGGTGAGCAGACTGAGGCAGGAGGTACAGAAAGAAGGACGAGGGGTAGAGCAAGAGGCAGGAGGGGTGCAGAAAGAAGCAACAGAGGTGCAGAAAGAAGCAAGAGAAGTGCATAAAGAGGCATGAGGGGTGCAGAAAGAGGCAAGAGAAGTTCAGAAAGTAGCAACAGAGGTGCGGAAAGAGGCAAGAGAAGTGAAGAAAGAGGCAAGAGAGGTGTAGAAACAGGCAGGAGAGGAGCAGAAAGGGGGTACAGGAAGAAGCAAGTGAGGTGCAGAAAGAGGCAAGAGAGGTGCAGAAAGTGTAAGAGATGAGCAGAAAGAGGCAAAAGAAGTGCAGGAAGAACCAAGAGATGTGCAGGAAAAGAGAAGAAGGGAGCAGAAAGAGGCACGAGGGATGCAGAAAGAAGGAAGAGATGTGCAGAAAGAAGCAACAGAGGTGCTGAAAGAGGCACGAAGGGTGCAGAAAGAGGCAAGAGAACTGCAGAAAGAAGCAACAGAGGTACAAAAAGAGGCAAGCGTGGTACAGAAAGAGGGAAGATAGGTGTAGAAAGAGGCAAGAGAGTTGCACAAAGAGGGCAGAGGGGTGCAGAAAGAGGCAAGAGGGGTGCAGAAAGAAGCAAGTAAGGTGCAGAAAGAGGCAAGAGAGGTGCAGAAACAGGCAACAGAGGTGCAGAAACAGGCAAGACAAGTGCAGAAAGAGGCAAGAGAATTGCTGAAAGAAGCAACAGAGGTGTAGAAAGAAGCAAGAGAAGTGCAGAGAGAGGCAAGTGAGGTGCAGAAAGAGGCAAGAGAGGTGCAGAAAGAGGGAAGACGAGTGCTGAAAAAGACAACGGGGTGCAGAAAGAAGCAAGACAGGTACAGAAAGAAGCATGGGAAGTGCAGAATGAAGCAACAGGGGTGCAGAAAGAGGCAAGAGAAGTACATAAAGAAGCAATAGAGGCGCAGAAGGAGGCAAGAGAACTGCAGAAAGAGGCAAGAGAGTTGCAGAGTCAGGCAAAAGGGGAGCAGAAAGAGGGAACAAGTGGGCAGAAAGAGGGAACAGGTGGGCAGACTGAGGCAAGAGGGTGCAGAAAAAGGCAAGAGGGATGCAGAAATTTGGAAGAGAGGTGCAGAAAGAAGCAAGAGAAGTGCAGAGAGAACCAACAGAGGTGCAGAAAGAGGCAAGAGGGGTACAGAAAGAGGCAAGTGAAGTGCAGAATGAAGCAACAGAGGTGCAGAAAGAGGCAAGAGTCTTGCAGAAGAAGGCAAGAGAAGTGCAGAAAGAAGCAAAAGAGGTGCAGAAAGAGGCAAGAGGGGTGCAGAAAGAGGCAAGAGCAGTGCAGAAAGAACAAAGAGACGTGCAGGAAAAGGGAAGAAGGGTACAGAAAGAGGCACAATGGGTGCAGAAAGAAGCAAGAGAGATGTAGAAAGAAGCAAGAGAAGTGCAGAAGTTTTGCAACAGAGGTGCAGAAAGAGGCGAGAGAGGTGCAGAAACAGGCAACAGAGGTGCAGAAACAGGCAAGACAAGTGCAGAAAGAGGCAAGAGAATTGCTGAAAGAAGCAACAGAGGTGTAGAAAGAAGCAAGAGAAGTGCAGAAAGAGGCAAGTGAGGTGCAGAAAGAGGCAAGAGAGGTGCAGAAAGAGGGAAGACGAGTGCTGAAAAAGACAACGGGGTGCAGAAAGAAGCAAGACAGGTGCAGAAAGAAGCATGGGAAGTGCAGAATGAAGCAACAAGGGTGCAGAAAGAGGCAAGAGAAGTACAGAAAGAAGCAATAGAGGCGCAGAAGGAGGCAAGAGAACTGCAGAAAGAGGCAAGAAAGTTGCAGAGTCAAGCAAAAGGGGAGCAGAAAGAGGGAACAAGTGGGCAGAAAGAGGGAACAGGTGGGCAGACTGAGGCAAGAGGGTGCAGAAAAAGGCAAGAGGGATGCAGAAATTTGGAAGAGAGGTGCAGAAAGAAGCAAGAGAAGTGCAGAAAGAACCAACAGAGGTGCAGAAAGAGGCAAGAGGGGTACAGAAAGAGGCAAGTGTAGTGCAGAATGAAGCAAAAGAGGTGCAGAAAGAACCAACAGAGGTGCAAAAAGAGGCAAGAGGGGTACAGAAAGAGGCAGGAGGGGTGCAGAAAGAAGGAAGAAAACTGCAGAAAGAAGCAACAGAGGTGCTGGAAAGTGGCACAGAGGGTGCAGAAAGAGACAAGAGAAGTGCAGAAAGAAGAAACAGAGGTACAGAAAGAGGCAAGAGGGGTACAGAAAGAGGGAAGAGAGGTGTAGAAAGAGGCAAGAGAGTTGCACAACGAGGAAGAGGGGTGCAGAAACAGGCAAAAGAGGTGCAGAAAGAGGCACGAGAGGTGCAGAAACAGGCAAGCGAAGTGTTTAAAGAGGCAAGAGAGGTGCAGATGGAGGCCAGAGAACTGCAGAAAGAGGCAAAGAGTTGCAGAAACAGGGAAAAGGGGTGCAGAAAGAGGGAACAGGTGAGCAGACTGAGGCAGGAGAGGTGCAGAAAGAAGGAAGAGGGGTGCAGCAAGATGCAAGAGAGGTGCAGAAAGAAGCAACAGAGGTGCAGAAAGAAGCAAGAGAAGTGCATAAAGAGGCATGAGAGTTGCAGAAAGAGGTAAGTGGGGTGCAGAAGGAGGCAAGAGAACTGCAGAAAGAGGCAAAGAGTTGCAGAAACAGGCAAAAGGGGTGCAGAAAGAGGGAACAGGTGAGCAGACTGAGGCAGGAGAGGTACAGAAAGAAGGAAGAGGGGTGCAGCAAGAGGCAGGAGGGGTGCAGAAAGAAGCAACAGAGGTGCAGAAAGAAGCAAGAGAAGTGCATAAAGAGGCATGAGGGGTTCAGACAGAGGCAAGAGAAGTGCAGAAAGAAGCAACAGAGGTGCGGAAAGAGGCAAGAGAACTGCAGAAAGAGGCAAGAGAGTTGCAGAGTCAGGCAAAAGGGGAGCAGAAAGAGGGAACAAGTGGGCAGAAAGAGGGAACAGGTGGGCAGACTGAGGCAAGAGGGTGCAGAAAAAGGCAAGAGGGATGCAGAAATTTGGAAGAGAGGTGCAGAAAGAAGCAAGAGAAGTGCAGAGAGAACCAACAGAGGTGCAGAAAGAGGCAAGAGGGGTACAGAAAGAGGCAAGTGAAGTGCAGAATGAAGCAACAGAGGTGCAGAAAGAGGCAAGAGTCTTGCAGAAGAAGGCAAGAGAAGTGCAGAAAGAAGCAAAAGAGGTGCAGAAAGAGGCAAGAGGGGTGCAGAAAGAGGCAAGAGCAGTGCAGAAAGAACAAAGAGACGTGCAGGAAAAGGGAAGAAGGGTACAGAAAGAGGCACAATGGGTGCAGAAAGAAGCAAGAGAGATGTAGAAAGAAGCAAGAGAAGTGCAGAAGTTTTGCAACAGAGGTGCAGAAAGAGGCGAGAGAGGTGCAGAAACAGGCAACAGAGGTGCAGAAACAGGCAAGACAAGTGCAGAAAGAGGCAAGAGAATTGCTGAAAGAAGCAACAGAGGTGTAGAAAGAAGCAAGAGAAGTGCAGAAAGAGGCAAGTGAGGTGCAGAAAGAGGCAAGAGAGGTGCAGAAAGAGGGAAGACGAGTGCTGAAAAAGACAACGGGGTGCAGAAAGAAGCAAGACAGGTGCAGAAAGAAGCATGGGAAGTGCAGAATGAAGCAACAAGGGTGCAGAAAGAGGCAAGAGAAGTACAGAAAGAAGCAATAGAGGCGCAGAAGGAGGCAAGAGAACTGCAGAAAGAGGCAAGAAAGTTGCAGAGTCAAGCAAAAGGGGAGCAGAAAGAGGGAACAAGTGGGCAGAAAGAGGGAACAGGTGGGCAGACTGAGGCAAGAGGGTGCAGAAAAAGGCAAGAGGGATGCAGAAATTTGGAAGAGAGGTGCAGAAAGAAGCAAGAGAAGTGCAGAAAGAACCAACAGAGGTGCAGAAAGAGGCAAGAGGGGTACAGAAAGAGGCAAGTGTAGTGCAGAATGAAGCAAAAGAGGTGCAGAAAGAACCAACAGAGGTGCAAAAAGAGGCAAGAGGGGTACAGAAAGAGGCAGGAGGGGTGCAGAAAGAAGGAAGAAAACTGCAGAAAGAAGCAACAGAGGTGCTGAAAGTGGCACAGAGGGTGCAGAAAGAGACAAGAGAAGTGCAGAAAGAAGAAACAGAGGTACAGAAAGAGGCAAGAGGGGTACAGAAAGAGGGAAGAGAGGTGTAGAAAGAGGCAAGAGAGTTGCACAACGAGGGAAGAGGGGTGCAGAAACAGGCAAAAGAGGTGCAGAAAGAGGCACGAGAGGTGCAGAAACAGGCAAGCGAAGTGTTTAAAGAGGCAAGAGAGGTGCAGATGGAGGCCAGAGAACTGCAGAAAGAGGCAAAGAGTTGCAGAAACAGGGAAAAGGGGTGCAGAAAGAGGGAACAGGTGAGCAGACTGAGGCAGGAGAGGTGCAGAAAGAAGGAAGAGGGGTGCAGCAAGATGCAAGAGAGGTGCAGAAAGAAGCAACAGAGGTGCAGAAAGAAGCAAGAGAAGTGCATAAAGAGGCATGAGAGTTGCAGAAAGAGGTAAGTGGGGTGCAGAAGGAGGCAAGAGAACTGCAGAAAGAGGCAAAGAGTTGCAGAAACAGGCAAAAGGGGTGCAGAAAGAGGGAACAGGTGAGCAGACTGAGGCAGGAGAGGTACAGAAAGAAGGAAGAGGGGTGCAGCAAGAGGCAGGAGGGGTGCAGAAAGAAGCAACAGAGGTGCAGAAAGAAGCAAGAGAAGTGCATAAAGAGGCATGAGGGGTTCAGACAGAGGCAAGAGAAGTGCAGAAAGAAGCAACAGAGGTGCGGAAAGAGGCAAGAGAAGTGAAGAAAGAGGCAAGAGAGGTGTAGAAACAGGCAGGAGAGGAGCAGAAAGGGGGTACAGGAAGAAGCAAGTGAGGTGCAGAAAGAGGCAAGAGAGGTGCAGAAAGAGGCAAGAATTGTGCAGAAAGTGTAAGAGATGAGCAGAAAGAGGCAAAAGAAGTGCAGGAAGAACCAAGAGATGTGCAGGAAAAGAGAAGAAGGGAGCAGAAAGAGGCACGAGGGATGCAGAAAGAAGGAAGAGATGTGCAGAAAAAAGCAACAGAGGTGCTGAAAGAGGCACAAAGGGTGCAGAAAGAGGCAAGAGAACTGCAGAAAGAAGCAACAGAGGTACAAAAAGAGGCAAGCGTGGTACAGAAAGAGGGAAGATAGGTGTACAAAGAGGCAAGAGAGTTGCACAAAGAGGGCAGAGGGGTGCAGAAAGAGGCAAGAGGGGTGCAGAAAGAAGCAAGTAAGGTGCAGAAAGAGGCAAGAGAGGTGCAGAAACAGGCAACAGAGGTGCAGAAACAGGCAAGACAAGTGCAGAAAGAGGCAAGAGAATTGCTGAAAGAAGCAACAGAGGTGTAGAAAGAAGCAAGAGAAGTGCAGAGAGAGGCAAGTGAGGTGCAGAAAGAGGCAAGAGAGGTGCAGAAAGAGGGAAGACGAGTGCTGAAAAAGACAACGGGGTGCAGAAAGAAGCAAGACAGGTGCAGAAAGAAGCATGGGAAGTGCAGAATGAAGCAACAGGGGTGCAGAAAGAGGCAAGAGAAGTACAGAAAGAAGCAATAGAGGCGCAGAAGGAGGCAAGAGAACTGCAGAAAGAGGCAAGAGAGTTGCAGAGTCAGGCAAAAGGGGAGCAGAAAGAGGGAACAAGTGGGCAGAAAGAGGGAACAGGTGGGCAGACTGAGGCAAGAGGGTGCAGAAAAAGGCAAGAGGGATGCAGAAATTTGGAAGAGAGGTGCAGAAAGAAGCAAGAGAAGTGCAGAGAGAACCAACAGAGGTGCAGAAAGAGGCAAGAGGGGTACAGAAAGAGGCAAGTGAAGTGCAGAATGAAGCAACAGAGGTGCAGAAAGAGGCAAGAGTCTTGCAGAAAAAGGCAAGAGAAGTGCAGAAAGAAGCAAAAGAGGTGCAGAAAGAGGCAAGAGGGGTGCAGAAAGAGGCAAGAGCAGTGCAGAAAGAACGAAGAGACGTGCAGGAAAAGGGAAGAAGGGTACAGAAAGAGGCACAAGGGGTGCAGAAAGAAGCAAGAGAGATGTAGAAAGAAGCAAGAGAAGTGCAGAAGTTTTGCAACAGAGGTGCAGAAAGAGGCAAGAGAGGTGCAGAAACAGGCAACAGAGGTGCAGAAACAGGCAAGACAAGTGCAGAAAGAGGCAAGAGAATTGCTGAAAGAAGCAACAGAGGTGTAGAAAGAAGCAAGAGAAGTGCAGAAAGAGGCAAGTGAGGTGCAGAAAGAGGCAAGAGAGGTGCAGAAAGAGGGAAGACGAGTGCTGAAAAAGACAACGGGGTGCAGAAAAAAGCAAGACAGGTGCAGAAAGAAGCATGGGAAGTGCAGAATGAAGCAACAAGGGTGCAGAAAGAGGCAAGAGAAGTACAGAAAGAAGCAATAGAGGCGCAGAAGGAGGCAAGAGAACTGCAGAAAGAGGCAAGAGAGTTGCAGAGTCAGGCAAAAGGGGAGCAGAAAGAGGGAACAAGTAGGCAGAAAGAGGGAACAGGTGGGCAGACTGAGGCAAGAGGGTGCAGAAAAATGCAAGAGGGATGCAGAAATTTGGAAGAGAGGTGCAGAAAGAAGCAAGAGAAGTGCAGAAAGAACCAACAGAGGTGCAGAAAGAGGCAAGAGGGGTACAGAAAGAGGCAAGTGAAGTGCAGAATGAAGCAAAAGAGGTGCAGAAAGAACCAACAGAGGTGCAAAAAGAGGCATGAGGGGTACAGAAAGAGGCAGGAGGGGTGCAGAAAGAAGGAAGAAAACAGCAGAAAGAAGCAACAGAGGTGCTGAAAGTGGCACAGAGGGTGCAGAAAGAGACAAGAGAAGTGCAGAAAGAAGAAACAGAGGTACAGAAAGAGGCAAGAGGGGTGCAGAAAGAGGGAAGAGAGGTGTAGAAAGAGGCAAGAGAGTTGCACAACGAGGGAAGAGGGGTGCAGAAACAGGCAAAAGAGGTGCAGAAAGAGGCACAAGAGGTGCAGAAACAGGCAAGAGAAGTGTTTAAAGAGGCAAGAGAGGTGCAGAAGGAGGCCAGAGAACTGCAGAAAGAGGCAAAGAGTTGCAGAAACAGTGAAAAGGGGTGCAGAAAGAGGGAACAGGTGAGCAGACTGAGGCAGGAGAGGTGCAGAAAGAAGGAAGAGGGGTGCAGCAAGATGCAAGAGGGGTGCAGAAAGAAGCAACAGAGGTGCATAAAGAAGCAAGAGAAGTGCATAAAGAGGCATGAGAGTTGCAGAAAGAGGTAAGTGGGGTGCAGAAGGAGGCAAGAGAACTGCAGAAAGAGGCAAAGAGTTGCAGAAACAGGCAACAGGGGTGCAGAAAGAGGGAACAGGTGAGCAGACTGAGGCAGGAGAGGTACAGAAAGAAGGAAGAGGGGTGCAGCAAGAGGCAGGAGGGGTGCAGAAAGAAGCAACAGAGGTGCAGAAAGAAGCAAGAGAAGTGCATAAAGAGGCATGAGGGGTGCAGAAAGAGGCAAGAGAAGTGCAGAAAGAAGCAACAGAGGTGCGGAAAGAGGCAAGAGAAGTGAAGAAAGAGGCAAGAGAGGTGTAGAAACAGGCAGGAGAGGAGCAGAAAGGGGGTACAGGAAGAAGCAAGTGAGGTGCAGAAAGAGGCAAGAGAGGTGCAGAAAGAGGCAAGAGATGTGCAGAAAGTGTAAGAGATGAGCAGACAGAGGCAAAAGAAGTGCAGGAAGAACCAAGAGACGTGCAGGAAAAGAGAAGAAGGGAGCAGAAAGAGGCACGAGGGATGCAGAAAGAAGGAAGAGATGTGCAGAAAGAAGCAACAGAGGTGCTGAAAGAGGCACGAAGGGTGCAGAAAGAGGCAAGAGAACTGCAGAAAGAAGCAACAGAGGTACAAAAAGAGGCAAGCGTGGTACAGAAAGAGGGAAGATAGGTGTAGAAAGAGGCAAGAGAGTTGCACAAAGAGGGCAGAGGGGTGCAGAAAGAGACAAGAGGGGTGCAGAAAGAAGCAAGTAAGGTGCAGAAAGAGGCAAGAGAGGTGCAGAAACAGGCAACAGAGGTGCAGAAACATGCAAGACAAGTGCAGAAAGAGGCAAGAGAATTGCTGAAAGAAGCAACAGAGGTGTAGAAAGAAGCAAGAGAAGTGCAGAGAGAGGCAAGTGAGGTGCAGAAAGAGGCAAGAGAGGTGCAGAAAGAGGGAAGACGAGTGCTGAAAAAGACAACAGGGTGCAGAAAGAAGCAAGACAGGTGCAGAAAGAAGCATGGGAAGTGCAGAATGAAGCAACAGGGGTGCAGAAAGAGGCAAGAGAAGTACAGAAAGAAGCAATAGAGGCGCAGAAGGAGGCAAGAGAACTGCAGAAAGAGGCAAGAGAGTTGCAGAGTCAGGCAAAAGGGGAGCAGAAAGAGGGAACAAGTGGGCAGAAAGAGGGAACAGGTGGGCAGACTGAGGCAAGAGGGTGCAGAAAAAGGCAAGAGGGATGCAGAAATTTGGAAGAGAGGTACAGAAAGAAGCAAGAGAAGTGCAGAGAGAACCAACAGAGGTGCAGAAAGAGGCAAGAGGGGTACAGAAAGAGGCAAGTGAAGTGCAGAATAAAGCAACAGAGGTGCAGAAAGAGGCAAGAGTCTTGCAGAAAAAGGCAAGAGAAGTGCAGAAAGAAGCAAAAGAGGTGCAGAAAGAGGCAAGAGGGGTGCAGAAAGAGGCAAGAGCAGTGCAGAAAGAACGAAGAGACGTGCAGGAAAAGGGAAGAAGGGTACAGAAAGAGGCACAAGGGGTGCAGAAAGAAGCAAGAGAGATGTAGAAAGAAGCAAGAGAAGTGCAGATGTTTTGCAACAGAGGTGCAGAAAGAGGCAAGAAAAGTGCAGAAAGAGGCAAGAGAGTTGCAGAAACAGGCAAAGGAGGTGCACAAAGAGGGAACAGGGGTGCACACAGAGGCAAGAGAGGTACAAAAAGAACCAACATAGGTGCAGAAAGATGCAAGAGGGGTGCAGAAATGTACAAGAGAGTAGCAGATAGAAGCAAGAGCAGTGCAGAAAGAACCAACAGAGGTGCAGAAAGAGGCAAGAGGGGTGCAGAAAGAGGCAAGAGAAGTGCAGAAAAAAGCAAAAGAGGTGCAGAAAGAGGAAGGAGGGGTGCAGAAAGAGGCAAGAGAGGAGCAGAAGGAGGCAAGAGAGGTGCACACAGAGGCACAAGGGGTACAGAAATTTGCAAGAGAGGTGCAGAAAGAAGCAAGAAAAGTGCAGCAAGAAACAACAGAGGTGCAGAAAGAGGCAAGAGGGGTGCAGAAAGAAGCAAGAGATGTGCAGAAAGAAGGAACAGAAGTGCAGAAAGAGGCAAGAGGGGTGCAGACAGAGGCAAGAGAGGTGCAGAAAGAGGGAAGAGGTGTGCAGAAAGAGGCAAGATGGGTGCAGACAGAGGCAAGAGAGGTACAGAAAGAGGGAAGAGGTGTGCAGAAAGAGGCAAGAGGGGTGCAGACATTTGCAAGACAGGTGCAGAAAGAAACAAGAGCAGTATAGAAACAACCAAGAGAGGTGCAGAAAGAGGCGAGAGGGGTGCAGAAAGATGCAAGAGAAGTGCAGAAAGAAGCAACAGAGGTGCAGAAAGCGACAAGAGAACTGCAGAAAGAGGCAAGAGAGTTGCAGAAACAGGCAAGAGATGTGCAGAAAGAGGGAACAGGGGTGCACAAAGAGGCAAGAGAGGTGCAGAAAGAGGGAAGAGAGGTATAGAAAGAGGGAAGAAGGGTGCAGAAAGAGGCAAGAGGGGTGCAGAAAGAAGCAACAGAAGTGCAGAAAGAAGCAAGAGAAGTGCTGAAAGAAGCAACAGAGGTGCAGAAAGAGGCAAGAGGGGTGCAGAAAGAGGAAGAGAAGTACAAAAAAGAAGAAACAGAGGTGCAGAAGGAGGCAAGAGAAGTGCAGAAAGAGGCAAGAGAGTTGCAGAAACAGGCAAAAGAGGTACAGAAAGAAGGAAGAGCAGTGCAGTAAGAAACAACAGAGGTACAGAAGGAGGCAAGAGGGGTGCAGAAAGAGGCAAGAGCAGTGCAGGAAGAACCAAGAGACGTGCAGGAAAAGAGAAGAAGGGTGCAGAAAGAGGCACGAGGGATGCAGAAAGAAGGAAGAGATGTGCAGAAAGAAGCAACAGAGGTGCTGAAAGAGGCACGAAGGGTGCAGAAAGAGGCAAGAGAACTGCAGAAAGAAGCAACAGAGGTACAAAAAGAGGCAAGCGTGGTACAGAAAGAGGGAAGATAGGTGTAGAAAGAGGCAAGAGAGTTGCACAAAGAGGGAAGAGGGGTGCAGAAAGAGGCAAGAGGGGTGCAGAAAGAAGCAAGTAAGGTGCAGAAAGAGGCAAGAGAGGTGCAGAAACAGGCATCATAGGTGCAGAAACAGGCAAGACAAGTGCAGAAAGAGGCAAGAGAATTGCTGAAAGAAGCAACAGAGGTGTAGAAAGAAGCAAGAGAAGTGCAGAAAGATGCAAGTGAGGTGCAGAAAGAGGAAAGAGAGGTGCAGAAAGAGGGAAGACGAGTGCTGAAAAAGACAACGGGGTGCAGAAAGAAGCAAGACCGGTGCATAAAGAAGCATGGGAAGTGCAGAATGAAGCAACAAGGGTGCAGAAAGAGGCAAGAGAAGTACAGAAAGAAGCAATAGAGGCGCAGGAGGAGGCAAGAGAACTGCAGAAAGAGGCAAGAGAGTTGCAGAGTCAGGCAAAAGGGGAGCAGAAAGAGGGAACAAGTGGGCAGAAAGAGGGAACAGGTGGGCAGACTGAGGCAAGAGGGTGCAGAAAAAGGCAAGAGGGATGCAGAAATTTGGAAGAGAGGTGCAGAAAGAAGCAAGAGAAGTGCAGAAAGAACCAACAGAGGTGCAGAAAGAGGCAAGAGGGGTACAGAAAGAGGCAAGTGAAGTGCAGAATGAAGCAAAAGAGGTACAGAAAGAACCAACAGAGGTGCAAAAAGAGGCAGAGGGGTACAGAAAAAGGCAGGAGGGGTGCAGAAAGAAGGAAGAAAACTGCAGAAAGAAGCAACAGAGGTGCTGAAAGAGGCACAGAGGGTGCAGAAAGAGACAAGAGAAGTGCAGAAAGAAGAAACAGAGGTACAGAAAGAGGCAAGAGGGGTGCAGAAAGAGGGAAGAGAGGTGTAGAAAGAGGCAAGAGAGTTGCACAACGAGGGAAGAGGGGTGCAGAAACAGGCAAAAGAGGTGCAGAAAGAGGCAAGAGAGGTGCAGAAAGAACCAACAGAGGTGAAGAAAGAGGCAAGAGTCTTGCAGAAAAAGGCAAGAGAAGTGCAGAAAGAAGAAAAAGAGGTGCAGAAAGAGGCAAGAGGGGTGCAGAAAGAGGCAAGAGCAGTGCAGAAAGAATGAAGAGACGTGCAGGAAAAGGGAAGAAGGGTACAGAAAGAGGCACAAGGGGTGCAGAAAGAAGCAAGAGAGATGTAGAAAGAAGCTAGAGAAGTGCAGAAGTTTTGCAACAGAGGTGCAGAAAGAGGCAAGAAAAGTGCAGAAAGAGGCAAGAGAGTTGCAGAAACAGGCAAAGGAGGTGCACAAAGAGGGAACAAGGGTGCACACAGAGGCAAGAGAGGTACAAAAAGAACCAACATAGGTGCAGAAAGATGCAAGAGGGGTGCAGAAATGTACAAGAGAGTAGCAGATAGAAGCAAGAGCAGTGCAGAAAGAACCAACAGAGGTGCAGAAAGAGGCAAGAGGGGTGCAGAAAGAGGCAAGAGAAGTGCAGAAAAACCAAAAGAGGTGCAGAAAGAGGAAGGAGGGGTGCAGAAAGAGGCAAGAGAGGAGCAGAAGGAGGCAAGAGAGGTGCACACAGAGGCACAAGGGGTACAGAAATTTGCAAGAGAGGTGCAGAAAGAAGCAAGAAAAGTGCAGCAAGAAACAACAGAGGTGCAGAAAGAGGCAAGAGGGGTGCAGAAAGAAGCAAGAGATGTGCAGAAAGAAGGAACAGAAGTGCAGAAAGAGGCAAGAGGGGTGCAGACAGAGGCAAGAGAGGTGCAGAAAGAGGGAAGAGGTGTGCAGAAAGAGGCAAGAGGGGTGCAGACATTTGCAAGACAGGTGCAGAAAGAAACAAGAGCAGTATAGAAACAACCGAGAGAGGTGCAGAAAGAGGCAAGAGGGGTGCAGAAAGATGCAAGAGAAGTGCAGAAAGAAGCAACAGAGGTGCAGAAAGCGACAAGAGAACTGCAGAAAAAGGCAAGAGAGTTGTAGAAACAGGCAAGAGATGTGCAGAAAGAGGGAACAGGGGTGCACAAAGAGGCAAGAGAGGTGCAGAAAGAGGGAAGAGAGGTGTAGAAAGAGGGAAGAAGGGTGCAGAAAAGGCAAGAGGGGTGCAGAAAGAAGCAACAGAAGTGCAGAAAGAAGCAAGAGAAGTGCTGAAAGAAGCAACAGAGGTGCAGAAAGAGGCAAGAGGGGTGCAGAAAGAGGAAGAGAAGTACAAAAAAGAAGTAACAGAGGTGCAGAAGGAGGCAAGAGAAGTGCAGAAAGAGGCAAGAGAGTTGCAGAAACAGGCAAAAGAGGTACAGAAAGAAGCAAGAGCAGTGCAGTAAGAAACAACAGAGGTACAGAAGGAGGCAAGAGGGGTGCAGAAAGAGGCAAGAGCAGTGCAGGAAGAACCAAGAGACGTGCAGGAAAAGAGAAGAAGGGTGCAGAAAGAGGCACGAGGGATGCAGAAAGAAGGAAGAGATGTGCAGAAAGAAGCAACAGAGTTGCTGAAAGAGGCACGAAGGGTGCAGAAAGAGGCAAGAGAACTGCAGAAAGAAGCAACAGAGGTACAAAAAGAGGCAAGCGTGGTACAGAAAGAGGGAAGATAGGTGTAGAAAGAGGCAAGAGAGTTGCACAAAGAGGGAAGAGGGGTGCAGAAAGAGGCAAGAGGGGTGCAGAAAGAAGCAAGTAAGGTGCAGAAAGAGGCAAGCGAGGTGCAGAAACAGGCAACAGAGGTGCAGAAACAGGCAAGAAGAGTGCAGAAAGAGGCAAGAGAATTGCTGAAAGAAGCAACAGAGGTGTAGAAAGAAGCAAGAGAAGTGCAGAAAGAGGCAAGTGAGGTGCAGAAAGAGGCAAGAGAGGTGCAGAAAGAGGGAAGACGAGTGCTGAAAAAGACAACGGGGTGCAGAAAGAAGCAAGACAGGTGCAGAAAGAAGCAGGGGAAGTGCAGAATGAAGCAACAGGGGTGCAGAAAGAGGCAAGAGAAGTACAGAAAGAAGCAATAGAGGCGCAGAAGGAGGCAAGAGAACTGCAGAAAGAGGCAAGAGAGTTGCAGAGTCAGGCAAAAGGGGAGCAGAAAGAGGGAACAAGTGGGCAGAAAGAGGGAACAGGTGGGCAGACTGAGGCAAGAGGGTGCAGAAAAAGGCAAGAGGGATGCAGAAATTTGGAAGAGAGGTGCAGAAAGAAGCAAGAGAAGTGCAGAAAGAACCAACAGAGGTGCAGAAAGAGGCAAGAGAGGTACAGAAAGAGGCAAGTGAAGTCCAGAATGAAGCAAAAGAGGTGCAGAAAGAACCAACAGAGGTGCAAAAAGAAGCAAGAGGGGTACAGAAAGAGGCAGGAGGGGTGCAGAAAGAAGGAAGAAAACTGTAGAAAGAAGCAACAGAGGTGCTGAAAGAGGCACAGAGGGTGCAGAAAGAGACAAGAGAAGTGCAGAAAGAAGAAACAGAGGTACAGAAAGAGGCAAGAGGGGTGCAGAAAGAGGGAAGAGAGGTGTAGAAAGAGGCAAGAGAGTTGCACAACGAGGGAAGAGGGGTGCAGAACCAGGCAAAAGAGGTGCAGAATTAGGCAAGAGAGGTGCAGAAAGAGGCACGAGAGGGTCAGAAACAGGCAAGAGAAGTGTTTAAAGAGGCAAGAGAGGTGCAGAAGGAGGCCAGAGAACTGCAGAAAGAGGCAAAGAGTTGCAGAAACAGGGAAAAGGGGTGCAGAAAGAGGGAACAGGTGAGCAGACTGAGGCAAGAGGGTGCAGAAAAAGGCAAGAGGGATGCAGAAATTTGGAAGAGAGGTGCAGAAAGAAGCAAGAGAAGTGCAGAAGTAACCAACAGAGGTGCAGAAAGAGGCAAGAGGGTACAGAAAGAAGTGAAGTGCAGAATGAAGCAAAAGAGGTACAGAAAGAACCAACAGAGGTGCAAAAAGAGGCAAGAGGGGTACAGAAAGAGGCAGGAGGGTGCAGAAAGAAGGAAGAAAACTGCAGAAAGAAGCAACAGAGGTGTTGAAAGAGGCACAGAGGGTGCAGAAAGAGACAAGAGAAGTGCAGAAAGAAGAAACAGAGGTACAGAAAGAGGCAAGAGGGGTGCAGAAAGAGGGAAGAGAGGTGTAGAAAGAGGCAAGAGAGTTGCACAACGAGGGAAGAGGGGTGCAGAAACAGGCAAAAGAGGTGCAGAAAGAGGCAAGAGAGGTGCAGAAAGAACCAACAGAGGTGAAGAAAGAGGCAAGAGTCTTGCAGAAAAAGGCAAGAGAAGTGCAGAAAGAAGAAAAAGAGGTGCAGAAAGAGGCAAGAGGGGTGCAGAAAGAGGCAAGAGCAGTGCAGAAAGAACGAAGATACGTGCAGGAAAAGGGAAGAAGGGTACAGAAAGAGGCACAAGGGGTGCAGAAAGAAGCAAGAGAGATGTAGAAAGAAGCTAGAGAAGTGTAGAAGTTTTGCAACAGAGGTGCAGAAAGAGGCAAGAAAAGTGCAGAAAGAGGCAAGAGAGTTGCAGAAACAGGCAAAGGAGGTGCACAAAGAGGGAACAAGGGTGCACACAGAGGCAAGAGAGGTACAAAAAGAACCAACATAGGTGCAGAAAGATGCAAGAGGGGTGCAGAAATGTACAAGAGAGTAGCAGATAGAAGCAAGAGCAGTGCAGAAAGAACCAACAGAGGTGCAGAAAGAGGCAAGAGGGGTGCAGAAAGAGGCAAGAGAAGTGCAGAAAAAACCAAAAGAGGTGCAGAAAGAGGAAGGAGGGGTGCAGAAAGAGGCAAGAGAGGAGCAGAAGGAGGCAAGAGAGGTGCACACAGAGGCACAAGGGGTACAGAAATTTGCAAGAGAGGTGCAGAAAGAAGCAAGAAAAGTGCAGCAAGAAACAACAGAGGTGCAGAAAGAGGCAAGAGGGGTGCAGAAAGAAGCAAGAGATGTGCAGAAAGAAGGAACAGAAGTGCAGAAAGAGGCAAGAGGGGTGCAGACAGAGGCAAGAGAGGTGCAGAAAGAGGGAAGAGGTGTGCAGAAAGAGGCAAGAGGGGTGCAGACATTTGCAAGACAGGTGCAGAAAGAAACAAGAGCAGTATAGAAACAACCGAGAGAGGTGCAGAAAGAGGCAAGAGGGGTGCAGAAAGATGCAAGAGAAGTGCAGAAAGAAGCAACAGAGGTGCAGAAAGCGACAAGAGAACTGCAGAAAAGGCAAGAGAGTTGTAGAAACAGGCAAGAGATGTGCAGAAAGAGGGAACAGGGGTGCACAAAGAGGCAAGAGAGGTGCAGAAAGAGGGAAGAGAGGTGTAGAAAGAGGGAAGAAGGGTGCAGAAAAGGCAAGAGGTGTGCAGAAAGAAGCAACAGAAGTGCAGAAAGAAGCAAGAGAAGTGCTGAAAGAAGCAACAGAGGTGCAGAAAGAGGCAAGAGGGGTGCAGAAAGAGGAAGAGAAGTACAAAAAAGAAGTAACAGAGGTGCAGAAGGAGGCAAGAGAAGTGCAGAAAGAGGCAAGAGAGTTGCAGAAACAGGCAAAAGAGGTACAGAAAGAAGCAAGAGCAGTGCAGTAAGAAACAACAGAGGTACAGAAGGAGGCAAGAGGGGTGCAGAAAGAGGCAAGAGCAGTGCAGAAGAACCAAGAGACGTGCAGGAAAAGAGAAGAAGGGTGCAGAAAGAGGCAAGAGGGATGCAGAAAGAAGGAAGAGATATGCAGAAAGAAGCAACAGAGTTGCTGAAAGAGGCACGAAGGGTGCAGAAAGAGGCAAGAGAACTGCAGAAAGAAGCAACAGAGGTACAAAAAGAGGCAAGCGTGGTACAGAAAGAGGGAAGATAGGTGTAGAAAGAGGCAAGAGAGTTGCACAAAGAGGGAAGAGGGGTGCAGAAAGAGGCAAGAGGGGTGCAGAAAGAAGCAAGTAAGGTGCAGAAAGAGGCAAGAGAGGTGCAGAAACAGGCAACAGAGGTGCAGAAACAGGCAAGAAGAGTGCAGAAAGAGGCAAGAGAATTGCTGAAAGAAGCAACAGAGGTGTAGAAAGAAGCAAGAGAAGTGCAGAAAGAGGCAAGTGAGGTGCAGAAAGAGGCAAGAGAGGTGCAGAAAGAGGGAAGACGAGTGCTGAAAAAGACAACGGGGTGCAGAAAGAAGCAAGACAGGTGCAGAAAGAAGCAGGGGAAGTGCAGAATGAAGCAACAGGGGTGCAGAAAGAGGCAAGAGAAGTACAGAAAGAAGCAATAGAGGCGCAGAAGGAGGCAAGAGAACTGCAGAAAGAGGCAAGAGAGTTGCAGAGTCAGGCAAAAGGGAAGCAGAAAGAGGGAACAAGTGGGCAGAAAGAGGGAACAGGTGGGCAGACTGAGGCAAGAGGGTGCAGAAAAAGGCAAGAGGGATGCAGAAATTTGGAAGAGAGGTGCAGAAAGATGCAAGAGAAGTGCAGAAAGAACCAACAGAGGTGCAGAAAGAGGCAAGAGGGGTACAGAAAGAAGCAAGTGAAGTGCAGAATGAAGCAAAAGAGGTGCAGAAAGAACCAACAGAGGTGCAAAAAGAGGCAAGAGGGGTACAGAAAGAGGCAGGAGGGGTGCAGAAAGAAGGAATAAAACTGCAGAAAGAAGCAACAGAGGTGCTGAAAGAGGCACAGAGGGTGCAGAAAGAGACAAGAGAAGTGCAGAAAGAAGAAACAGAGGTACAGAAAGAGGCAAGAGGGGTGCAGAAAGAGGGAAGAGAGGTGTAGAAAGAGGCAAGAGAGTTGCACAACGAGGGAAGAGGGGTGCAGAACCAGGCAAAAGAGGTGCAGAATTAGGCAAGAGAGGTGCAGAAAGAGGCACGAGAGGGTCAGAAACAGGCAAGAGAAGTGTTTAAAGAGGCAAGAGAGGTGCAGAAGGAGGCCAGAGAACTGCAGAAAGAGGCAAAGAGTTGCAGAAACAGGGAAAAGGGGTGCAGAAAGAGGGAACAGGTGAGCAGACTGAGGCAGGAGAGGTGCAGAAAGAAGGAAGAGGGGTGCAGCAAGAGGCAAGAGGGGTGCAGAAAGAAGCAACAGAGGTGCAGAAAGAAGCAAGAGAAGTGCATAAAGAGGCATGAGAGTTGCAGAAAGAGGTAAGTGTGGTGCAGAAGGAGGCAAGAGGACTGCAGAAAGAGGCAAAGAGTTGCAGAAACAGGCAAAAGGGGTGCAGAAAGAGGGAACAGGTGAGCAGACTGAGGCAGGAGAGGTACAGAAAGAAGGAAGAGGGGTGCAGCAAGAGGCAGGAGGGGTGCAGAAAGAAGCAACAGAGGTGCAGAAAGAAGCAAGAGAAGTGCATAAAGATCCATGAGGGGTGCAGAAAGAGGCAAGAGAAGTGCAGAAAGAAGCAACAGAGGTGCGGAAAGAGGCAAGAGAAGTGAAGAAAGAGGCAAGAGAGGTGTAGAAACAGGCAGGAGAGGAGCAGAAAGGGGGTACAGGAAGAAGCAAGTGAGGTGCAGAAAGAGGCAAGAGAGGTGCAGAAAGAGGCAAGAGATGTGCAGAAAGTGTAAGAGATGAGCAGAAAGAGGCAAAAGAAGTGCAGGAAGAACCAAGAGACGTGCAGGAAAAGAGAAGAAGGGTGCAGAAAGAGGGACGAGGGATGTAGAAAGAAGGAAGAGATGTGCAGAAAGAAGCAACAGAGGTGCTGAAAGAGGCACGAAGGGTGCAGAAAGAGGCAAGAGAACTGCAGAAAGAGGCAAGAGGGGTGCAGAAAGAAGCAAGTAAGGTGCAGAAAGAGGCAAGAGAGGTGCAGAAACAGGCAACAGAGGTGCAGAAACAGGCAAGACAAGTGCAGAAAGAGGCAAGAGAATTGCTGAAAGAAGCAACAGAGGTGTAGAAAGAAGCAAGAGAAGTGCAGAGAGAGGCAAGTGAGGTGCAGAAAGAGGCAAGAGAGGTGCAGAAAGAGGCAAGAGAATTGCTGAAAGAAGCAACAGAGGTGTAGAAAGAAGCAAGAGAAGTGCAGAGAGAGGCAAGTGAGGTGCAGAAAGAGGCAAGAGAGGTGCAGAAAGAGGGAAGACGAGTGCTGAAAAAGACAACGGGGTGCAGAAAGAAGCAAGACAGGTGCAGAAAGAAGCATGGGAAGTGCAGAATGAAGCAGCAGGGGTGCAGAAAGAGGCAAGAGAAGTACAGAAAGAAGCAATAGAGGCGCAGAAGGAGGCAAGAGAACTGCAGAAAGAGGCAAGAGAGTTGCAGAGTCAGGCAAAAGGGGAGCAGGAAGAGGGAACAAGTGGGCAGAAAGAGGGAACAGGTGGGCAGACTGAGGCAAGAGGGTGCAGAAAATGGCAAGAGGGATGCAGAAATTTGGAAGAGAGGTGCAGAAAGAAGCAAGAGAAGTGCAGAGAGAACCAACAGAGGTGCAGAAAGAGGCAAGAGGGGTACAGAAAGAGGCAAGTGAAGTGCAGAATGAAGTAAAAGAGGTGCAGAAAGAACCAACAGAGGTGCAAAAAGAGGCAAGAGGGGTACAGAAAGAGGCAGGAGGGGTGCAGAAAGAAGGAAGAAAACTGCAGAAAGAAGCAACAGAGGTGCTGAAAGAGGCACAGAGGGTGCAGAAAGAGACAAGAGAAGTGCATAAAGAAGAAACAGAGGTACAGAAAGAAGCAAGAGGGGTGCAGAAAGAGGGTAGAGAGGTGTAGAAAGAGGCATGAGAGTTGCAGAAAGAGGTAAGTGGGGTGCAGAAGGAGGCAAGAGAACTGCAGAAAGAGGCAAAGAGTTGCAGAAACAGGCAAAAGGGGTGCAGAAAGAGGGAACAGGTGAGCAGACTGAGGCAGGAGAGGTGCAGAAAGAAGGAAGAGGGGTGCAGCAAGAGGCAGGAGGGGTGCAGAAAGAAGCAACAGAGGTGCAGAAAGAAGCAAGAGAAGTGCATAAAGAGGCATGAGGGGGTGCAGAAAGAGGCAAGAGAAGTGCAGAAAGAAGCAACAGAGGTGCGGAAAGAGGCAAGAGAAATGAAGAAAGAGGCAAGAGATGTATAGAAACAGGCAGGAGAGGAGCAGAAAGAGGGAACAGGGGTGCAGAAAGAGGCAAGGGGGTTGTAGGAAGGTGGAATCTGACTATATGGTTGCCCCCACTTTTTTATGGTGTTTTGCTGGTTTATGACTTAGTTGGACTGGGACCCTGCTATTCAGGGCTCCAGTCTATCTGCTCTCTCTAAACGACATGGAGTGCACTCTAGGTGCACTAGTGATTGGATACTGTGGTGCCTTATGAGTCCCTAGTATATGGTACCTTAGGTGCCAAGGGCATAGGTACTTCACAGGCCTACCAGGGGCTGCAGCATGTGTTATGCCACCCCTGGGAAGCAGTCTAAATCTGACACCACAGGCCTGCTACTGCAGCCTGGGTGAGGTGGTGCTAGCACTCCTCACTAAGATATAGGTTTCCTATATCTCTCCTGCACACACATATAAACCTATCAGTCACCCCTAAGGCAGGCCCTATCAATCCTGAGGGCAGGGTGCTTGGCTTCTATGTGAGGGGTGCCTCTGCCTGAGCAGGGCCCCTCTGCAGCTCTCAGAGTCTATTCTCTGGTGCTGTTTGTGGATGCGGTTAAACCATATACTATTTAAGTGCATTATATCCTCGCGGTAAATGCTAACTTTGGAATGGCTGCATCAAAACATGTCGTGTTTGGTGTCAAACATCTTGGAATACTACCCCCCGCCAATCTTGGCGGCGGGGGTAGCATTCCACCCTTCTAGAGGGATAAGACATGTACCTGCTGTGGAAACGCGGTAGAATCCTAAAGAGCCCTGGCATCACAAAATGGATGCCACCAGTCACAGACACTGGGCTGCCCTCCTGCTGATGACCGAAACTCACAGTGGAGGAAGCCCAACAATAGGCATCCTGTCACAGGGAGGTGTAACCACCTTCCAGACAGGGTTTAGTGTATTGGGGCTGGGTGGGTGCACTCTTAGAGTGCTTTGAAGTCCTGCACTGGGGGAGCAGAAGGCTCCTCTGTGCATATGCCAGTTCAAACCAGCTCAGGGACTACCTGCCCCTGCTCTGGCGCGAAACTGGACAAAGGGAAGTGGGTGTAGCCACCCCCTCCCTTGACCCTCCCATAGGTGGGGTCATAGAGCTAGTCCATCCCCTCTTTTTAGTATAAGAGGGGGAAGCTTGCCATTGCAAAGCAGATAACCCCTGGACGACGCTCTACAGAAGAATCCTGGCCCTTCGACGTTCCACTACCTTTGGAAGACAGAAGAATCTCCCTTGGAGTCAAGGAGTGACTCCCCTGCTTGGCAGGCACCAAAAACGACAACGACGGTCGCAAACTACGCCGCTCCCGCCGGAGTCCGAAGTCCCTGCAGCCCAGGAAGTGGATTTCCTGACCTCTCCCAGGCCATCGTGAGTCCCCAGCGAAGCTGAGGCAAGTGGACCCCACGAGTAACGAGGAACCGCGACCCCTGGGTACCGTGCACTATTGTCGAGTGCAACCCCTTCACAACGTTCTACGAACCTGTGCTTTGGACCACGTGTGGTCCCGACCTCCAGCAGGAATCCCTCCGAAGATCAGAGGCCTACACCGTCCCGAGTGACCGTGGGCCCCTGTTGAGTGATTCCGCCCGAGGTGTCTTTGCGATCCCTTGCCCGCTGGCTTGTGGGTCCCCAGAAGACTTCCTAAAGAAACCAAAGGGCTCCCCTGGTTGCTCCAGGCCTGCCCTGACTTACCCTCGCTGGGTGAGTTCCACAGACCTTGCTGGTCTGCGTCATCGACTTTTCTTCATCTCCCCGAGACTTGCGGCTGCCAAGGCTTGTTGGCTCCGATCGAGTTGCCGACACCGCAGTCAGCTGCAGACGTCAAGGGACACACCGAATCCAGCTCCTGGTCGTCGTCGACGCCTCCTGGACCACGTGGCTGAAGAGTCAAGGCACCTGCAACCGACCTGAAGCGACCGACGACGGTGGGCATCCATCTTCCTTGCCCCGGGTCACTGCCAAGTGACTTTGAACACTGTCCCCTCTGCTTTCAGGTCATCCTTCTTCAGAATCCAGGCTTGGATTCCACCGGACACTTCTTCAGCTCCCGCAAGCAGCAAGTCTTCTTTGTTCGCCATTGAAAACGACGCCGCGACCCGACACCAAAGGACACCTGTGCACCCGGCTTCCCTGGGTGAGGTAACTCCAGCACTACGGTGCTCCTGTGGGTGTGGGCCCTAGAACTACTTACCCTGTAAGTGACTTGCTTGTAGGTTCTCCCGAAGTATCCTAAAACTCTTTATTTCCAACCGCGACTTGCCCCATTGAAGTTAACGGCGATTCGCGCCTGTGTATCCACACTGCACGCGTCCCCGTGGGTCCTTTACTTACCTGCCTTGGGTGGTTTTGTGAGGCCCCAGCACTTCTGAAGGCCCTAGGCCTTGTCTCCTTGCAAGTCGTTGTTTCTAAGTCTCTTACTTAGTATATGGTCTGGTACGCCCCTAGGGCCCCAGCCATATTTTGTGCTTAACTTATTGAGAAACGTTGATTTGTGCATATGTTTGTCTTCTAATCTCATAAAGAGATTAGTAGAGAGTTATTTAGAAATAAATACATATATATTTGATATATATACCTGTGTGGTGTCTTTTCATTTGGTGATTCAAGAGATTATATGGTAAAACAAGCTGCTTTACATTCCTCCGAGACTTAGCCTGAAGGCTGCTCTCCACAGCTACCACTAGGATAGCTTTCTTTAAAAGGTTGTCTTAAACCTCTCTACCATAAGAGTCGATTTGCCCTGGTGCAAGGTGTCCACTTTAATTAGTGAACAGCATATACCAGGCCAACTTCTCACAGGGGTACAGGAAGAAGCAAGTGAGGTGCAGAAAGAGGCAAGAGAGGTGCAGAAAGAGGCAATAGAGGTGCAGAAAGTGTAAGAGATGAGCAGAAAGAGGCAAAAGAAGTGCAGAAAAAAAAGAAAGGTGCAGAAAGAAGCAACAGAAATGCAGAAAGTAGCAAGTGAGGCACAGAAAGAAGCAAGAGTGGTTTGCACACCATTAGTACCAATTTAACACCCACATTTAGCAATAAGTAACAGGTGACCATTCTAGGTTTGCAAAGGGCCTTCCACCACGCTGTAACACTTGTCCCTGCATTTTTGGTAGCGTTTGAGCAGTTTGAGCTAGAAACAAGATTTTTTTTTTCAAATCTGCAGATTATGCAGCAGATGATGGATTATGTGGCAAATGCGCAAAATGTATAATTGTGCGAAAGTCAGTGCAGCCAAACAGTTGCATAATTCCAGTGGCCCTGCTGATACCTCCGACTAGGTCCAGAAGTGCTCCTCAATGGTTTCTTCTTTTTTTGTCTCATTGAGTTTATGGTTTAGCTTCTATGGAAACGAGGAAGACTAAACCTGAGGTTACCACTCCACAACACATTCTACCATACCACATAATTACTCTCCATAACACATAATCCAACTCTACATAATTCCTATACACTAAATACCACATACTTTCTATCCACATAATTTCACAACACAACATACCACATAATTTGACTACACACAATGTACATCTACTACAAAAAACATTAGTAAAAAATGTTTACATTTACAACGCCAATAGCTCTAACTCTCGCAAATTTGAGACCTATTACATTGCAAATGCTTCTTTAACTAGTAGTTGCATTTGCAGAGTGGTGGAGAAAGGGGGCTGGGCCTCCCACCAGCGCTCAGGAATTCCGATTATTTTTGTTTTTTCGTCCGGATTCGTGCACCCAGCGCGAATTTGGCCGATTTTCTTTTTTTAAAAAATGCTTTTATTGGCCCTGTGTGTGCTTGTGGGGCCCCCTGAGCAGGCCTAGGGGGTCAGGGTGATTCTACCCTGCCCCCTTTTCTTGTTTTTTATATTTTTTTTACCTTTTTCTTGTGACTCGGTTTTACCGAGTCACAAGATGGCTGCCAATACTTCCTGGTTTGGAGTGTTGTCAGCCAATCAGAATGAAGCTCGTGCTTGGGAGGGTTCGCGAATCCTCGGTGCTCAGATATCGATATTTTTATTTTTTGAATTTCTCAGGAACTACTAAATGGATTTACACCATTTAAAAAACCAAATAACCAGTATTTACAGTTTGTATTACATAATGCGCTCCCCAAGTGGGCAAACAGATAACGTAAATCATGATGTCCACAGAATGTATATATCATTACTGACTGAAAGTGCATTGTTGAGTCCAAAGCGAAGAAAGGTAACCCCATAGTGGGAGTAAATAATGCATCCAGTATACATGCTACATGAAGAAAACAAAACAAAAGTGCAAAAAAAATGTTTGGAAATGGAACAGTTCTTCTCTGGGGTAGATGAGATCAAAAGCCAAGGTAGCAATCCGATGTGAAGCAAAGGGTAGGGAGCCCAAAAGCTGAAAGATCGGGTCTGATGGTCCCTTCCTTTCCTCCTGTAAGAAGAATAGAGAAAAATCACATACTGTCTATCTGTCTACAGAGAATACATCAACTCAGATATACAAATATACATTATGTAATACAAACTGTATATACTGGTTATTTGGTTGCAACGTTTTGTGTCTTATGGAGATGCCTACATCTCAGACATCTTTGTTGTGGCCACACTGTTCACCCGATCAGATTGTGATTTTGGGTAACATTTCCAATGGTATTTTACCTTAACGGGAGCAGAATCCTACTTACATTTTGTATTTTCGTTATCAACTTCCATGGTGTCCAACTAGCATGTGACTTTTATGTTACGTAATACATTCTTTGCTGCATTTGTTTCCACTATAATATGGCCGACATTTTTTTTGCAGCATTGGTGTATTCTGGAATGTAGTCCATTTTCATTGTTTACTCTTATGTGTATAAATGCACTCTAGTACAAGCTTTCACTTATGTGAGCAAGGCCGCTTGACTTCCGAAACGCGTTGCGGATTTATGAAGGAATAAATCTTCTTTTCTTCAACTCTGGTGTCACTGAGAGCGCGCTTCATTTTGACTTGTTTTCGGTGCACTATTGCCGGAAACTCCGCCGGCGTGCGCGCCACCCCCCTCGGGTTTCCAGGTTCCTGAAAGGAGTGACTGTAGCTTTGGACATTGACGGAGGGAACCGTCCTTGGATTCGGAGACCGGCCGTCTCATTGCTGGATTTTCGGCACCACGAGGGACAGAGTTACGTGTCTCAGAGGGTAAGCGTTTCTTGTATTTCAGCGGCGTGGGGTTCTCTCGGCGTCTCCCGACGCGGAGGGCAACACCGCAGCTGATTGCTCGGGACGCACACGGCTCTGACCGGTGTTTGTCTGTCCCATGCACACGGGTAATGTGAACTGTATCAGGCACATCTGTGGGCTTACAGCTCTGTGTAATTTCCACATTTACACTTATTGAGCATTTACCCCGTGCGCTTTTACGATTTCTGTGGACTACACTTAGTATACATCAATGACAGCAGGAGGAACTTGATATCAATCAAGGGTGACACCAGAGAATAAGGTACTGTTTGTTTGGGGTACTAATGAGAGACAACCAACAATATCATCATGGAAGACGATTCAGACAGACGGGCGGCAGCAAATACTTTATTCTTGAGAGCCCCAGGGAAGGGGCAAAGAGATCACGGAGAGAAACCATGTGAGTCCACCGTTCTAGATCTATTAAAGTAGTTAGAGAAGTTAAGCAAAAATGAAATATCTAAATGGTGGGAGGCCTTCTCCCTCCAGGATTATGTGGACAAAGAGAGGGTCCCGAGAGGATTGAGAATATATATAACTCCCTCCTACGAGTCACCTGATCCAGGCATGCTGGAAGAGTGGGCAATGAATTCTGCCAAAAGTTCCAGGACAATGATGGAAATACTTATAAAATATGCATGGAAAGACAGAGATGCAACTCTAGTTAGTATCAAACAACTAAGAGATGACATTGCTAAAAGTAAAGAACAAGATATTGTAACAAAATTTATGAGTGAAATGAAAACAAGACTTATTCACTACGAGGATGACATCAAGCAGAGAAAACAAAGGAAATTACACCGGGACTGTGTGGATTGTGAGACGGGCGCATTCTCACATACAGCCGGAAATATGACCATATGTATGAGCCAAATCTACAGAATCTATCCAGACCAGCCACGAGGTCACCTGACGAATTTAGGGAAACTTCCAGTGTAGCGGACATTGACACACCTGCAACTTCAATCACATCAGGCAGTTCAACATCAGGCAGCGACACAGATCTAAGGCCAAAGACTTTTTAAGACGAGTACCGGTTGCTACGCCGGGGACGTCAGACCACGAGAATCACGCCCAAATGCAAGACCTAGAATACCAACCAACGAGGAAGAGGAAGGGGAAGAGGCCGGGGTGGCAACGAAAGAGGAGGAAGAGACTCCAGCAGAGGTGGAGGAAAAGCGAACAACATGGAGCGTATGGGAAATACATCAACTCTCTCAAAAACAACCTCATAATGGATGAAGCAACGGTAAATGAAACCATCATCAACCTCTCCAACAGACCACTAAACCAGTTAGAAAAGAGAACTCTGTGCCTTGGCATCTCCTTCTGCCCCACGCAACCTCTTGAGTATCTTAACACACGCATTGACATCTTCAAGTTTTGCCGCAAACTGAAATTAAAGAAATGGCATAAACTGAAACCCTGGGACAATACTGTTAGCAATACCAGGGAGAACAACCAATGGACATACACCAATGAGGAACTGAATATCAGTGATATTGATACTCTCATTACCATGCATGCATTAGAAGGGAATGTAGAAAATACCAATGTAGACATACATGAATTTTTGAATGGTTTAGAGATTGTACATGACAAGGCTGCTACCTCTGGTTTTAAACCCAAATCCACTTTTTTACCGGTGATGCCCCATGACAGCATAGACACTTTCCAAGACATGGTGTCCAGTCAACTTCTCAGGTTTAGACGCAAGACAAGTGACAGAAAGGGATATCCTGCACATTACAATCTTTCCTTGACACAGGGAGAAGCTATAAAAACTCTGGCCAAAGATGATACTGTTGTCATTAGACCTGCCGATAAGGAGGGCAATGTGGTCTTACTCGACAAAGACAAATATATCAGAGAAGCCACCCGCCAATTAAAAGATCCCATGTTCTACACCAAGGTGACCAAAAATGACTACAGGGACAGTGTCACAGGCATTTGGAGCCACCTTGTGGATTGGAAGGATCAGGGTTTGTTGGAGTGGGAAGAATTGTGCTTCCTCAAAGGGGATTTCCCTAAACTCCCGGTCCTATACCTCCTCCCTAAAATCCACAAGGACGCTACCAATCCTCCGGGCAGACCAATCATGTCATCCAGAGGAAGTGCACTAGAGAATGTCTCACGCTGTGTCGACAACTTTTTGAGGGATGAAGTCACCCTCTTACGTGAGAGATACTAAAGATTTTCTCACCAAGATACTCGTCATACCCTGGCATACAACCTTTTTACTCATCACCTTAGATGCCAACTCATGCTATACTATTATAGAACATGAGGTTGGCATCAAGGCGTGTGCCAAATACCTAGCCAAGTATCCTGTACGCTTCTTGGAGCATAGCAATATGCTCCTAGAGATGATCCGTTACTGCTTACAGAACAACTTCTTCCTATTTAATGGTGACATCTACAGGCAGACCCTTGGGACAGCCATGGGTACTTGCTTTGCCCCCAGTTTCGCGAATCTGTTTCTGGGGGCATGGGAAGAAGAAATCAGAAGTGATCCCACCCTTGCCAGAGATTTTGAACAGGTCGTAGTATGGCTAAGATACATCGATGACCTGTTCAAGACAGTGCGTAACTTGGGGGTTTTACTGGACAGTAATCTACAGCTAGAATCACAAGTGAATAAAGCAGTGAATACATGTATATCTCTACTCCGAGCTTTACGGAAAATACTCCCTTTTTATCAATCTCGGCCAGACCCCAGGTGGTAAGGAGTATCATCATGAGTAGATTGGACTATTGTAATGCACTGCTTCTTGGAGCACCGGTGGCTCTAACAAAAGGCTGCAAAGAATACAAACAATCGCGGCTAAGCTGGCACTAAAAAGACAACGCAGATCTTCCGCGTCGTTAGCTCTAAGGGATCTCCACTGGCTGCCTATTCTGCAAAGAATTCAATTTAAAGCACTTTGCATTGTTCATAAGGCGGCACACAAAATGGGGCCTAAACCATTACAGAGAATGTTTACTTGGTACTCCCCAGCTAGAAATCTCCGTTCTTCAGCAGCCTACTTAGTTTGTACCCCACGAGTTAAGAAAACCCGATTAGGAGGTAGATCATTTAGCTATGCAGCCGCAAAGCTATGGAATGAACTACCAAGTGAACTCAGACAAACTGACGACTTGTTGCAGTTTAGAAAAAGCTAAAAACCAGACTTTTCCCAAGAGAATAGCCTTGAGAGACCTGTTCGTCGTGATTTCAAACTTTTATAGCTTGCACAGTGTCTTAGGTAATCCCAGCGCCAGGATGCCCGTTGGGTGACAGCTGCGCTATATAAATGCAACTTACATTACATTACATCATCTGGGATGGTACTGAGTCTGAAGCCAACCTGTTCATACAGAAACTCAACACCAACAACATCAACTTGAAACTCACCGGCAACATGAGTATAACTTTGGTGGAGTTCTTGAATGTTAACGTTGAAATCACCAATAACCAAGTTCAGACCAGACTTTTCAGGAAGGCCACTGCTGGCAATAGTTTACTCCATGCGTTGAGCAGCCACCCTGAAAACCTCAAATGGAGCATCCCCTATGGGGAGCTCTTAAGAGCCAAACGCAATTACAGTACCGAGGCGGCCTTTGTACAGGAGTAAGATGTCATGCTAAGTAGATTTGCCAAAAGAGGGTATCCCAAATGGGTTCTCCGCAGAGCTGTGGAGAAAGTTCATTTGGTGTCCAGATCTACCACTTTGGAAGAAAAGTTCAAATCTACCATCACCACCCCCACATAGGGTGATAATGATACCACCAGGGTCATTCTCACGTACAGTAACAATGCGAGTGATGTTCAAAAATTACTAGCCAGAAATTGGGAAATCTTAACTAAGGATCCCATCATTGGGAATTCCATTACGGAAAGACCACGTATCACCTACCGCAAGGGACGGAACCTCAGAGATGCCCTTGTACATAGTTATATCACCACGTATGCCAGCCCCAACAACTTTGCCCTGCAGGGATTTTTTCCCTGCAGTCACTGCAAGGCCTGCCATAACAGCATGATGAGAAAAGAATACCCCAACAAAACCCGAGGGACCAACATTCACATCAATCAATTTCTCACGTGTTGTTCCACTCATGTGGTATATGTCCTTGAGTGTCCGTGCGACTTGTGGTACATAGGGAGTACCAAGCACATAGCCAAGAAACGTGTCTTGGAACACATGCGAGCCATAAGGACAAAGACCAGCACTATCCCATTGCGAGACACTTTGAAGCATTTCATTATTCTGACAGCTCCAAGCTCAAGTACTTTATCATAGAACAGGTCCTCACCAGTACCTGAGGGGGCAATAGAGAACTGGCACTGAGGTAAAGGGAGTCGAAACATATCATAGATCTAGGTACTCGTCATCCGGGGGACACAACATTGACGAAGAGATGGCAATTCACCTGTATAACGATTGAAAGTTGTGTCACTCCCTACAGACCTATGGTCTTCTGTTCTGCTCCCTATACCTAACAATCTTTCCCTATTTTCTCTAACTTTCTCTGAAACTTTTTCTAATCTTTCTCTCATTCTCATGAGATTTTCATCTTTAGGAAATATGATCTTCCATTTCAGATCTATGGGTATATTTAACTACAATGAATCTATCTTTTATCCATTCTCTTCCCGACTCCTTTTATGTTCTTCCAGTACTATCTCTTTTTTCCATCCATATATCCCACTATCTTCTGTAACACATGTTCAACAATGTTGTTCTAGAGGTACACTCGGTATATACATGTATATCTGAGTTGATGTATTCTCTGTAGACAGATAGACAGTATGTGATTTTTCTCTATTCTTCTTACAGGAGGAAAGGAAGGGACCATCAGACCCGATCTTTCAGCTTTTGGGCTCCCTACCCTTTTCTTCGCATCGGATTGCTACCTTGGCTTTTGATCTCATCTACCCCAGATAAGAACTGTTCCATTTCCCCAAAATGTTTTTGCGCTTTTCATGCACTTTTGTTTTGTTTTGTTCATGTAGCATGTATACTGGATGCATTATTTACTCCCACTATGGGGTTACCTTTCATCGCTTTGGACTCAACAATGGACTTTTAGACAGTAATGATATATACATTCTGTGGACATCATGATTTAAGTTATCTGTTTGCCCACTTGGGTAGCGTATTATGTAATACAAACTGTATATACTGGTTAGTTGGTTGCAACGTTTTGTGTCTTATGGAGATGCCTACATCTCAGACATCTTTGTTGTGGCCACACTGTTCACCCGATCAGATTGTGATTTTGAGCAACATTTCCAATGGTATTTTACCTTAACAGGAGCAGAATCCTACTTACATTTTGTATTTTCGTTATCAACTTCCATGGTGTCCAACTAGCTTGTGACTTTTATGTTACGTAATACATTATTTGCTGGAATTGTTTCCACTCCAATATGGCCGACATGTTTTTTGCAGCATTGGTGTATTCTGGAATGTAGTCCATTTTCATTGTTTACTCTTATGTGTACAAATGCACTCTAGTACAAGCTTTCACTTATGTGAGCAAGGCCGCTTGACGGCCTAAACGCGTTGTGGATTTATGAAGGAATAAATCTTCTTTTCTTCAACTCTGGTGTCACTGAGAGCGCGCTTCATTTTTTACTTGTTTTCGGTGCACTATTGCCGGAAACTCCGCCGGCGTGCGCGCCACCCCCCTCGGGTCTCCAGGTTCCCGGAAGGAGTGACTGCAGCTTTGGATATATATATATATATATATATATAATTTTTTTTTTACACTGGCAAAATAATGCATAGCAATTTAATTTAAGCAGCAATTTATTACATTACGAAGCAAGGCATTACATTCATGTAATCTTTTCCCCAGATGAAATATGTTTAATTAAAAGAACATAAATATTAAGTGCCTTATTCTTTTGGAGTAGTCCCATTTCTAACTAGTTAGAAAATGGTCAAATATAAATTGTTCCTATGGAAATGTAATTCACTATGATAAAAGACTTGTGAAATAATAATACTAAGTTATGTAGATATTTGAGCCTGATTACGATGATGGCAGGATATGTCCTGTCCTGGCGGTTTTTGTTGTCGTCCGACCGCCGCCTCCTCGGTGGTCCAAACGCCCTATTACAATCTGTGCAGTGAGGATGCATTTAGCACTAAGAAATTGCGCTAACTGCAACAGATTATGAAAAGCAATGAGAGCAGGCGCTTGTGCTTGCTAAATGTGCATTTGGGGTAGAATTTTCCCCCAACTTACTACCAGCATATAGCGCTAGTTTCTTAGCGCAAAATGCACCCTTGCACCCAAAATGGACACAGGGATGCATTTAGCAGTAAGAAAATAGTGCTAAATGCAACATAATATAAATAGAAGCACGAGCAGCTGTTCAAATTTGCTAAATGTGCTCTCCCAAGCGGGCGAAAAGGCGCTATTATCAGTAACTCTGCATCAAAGAGTAACGTGGAATTGCCAAAATAACTCTGATTACTCTGGTGTAATTGAAATTTGGCCCAGGCATACTTATTAACCGCCGAGACTCCCGTCCTATGTGCCATTGACAAATTGATGTATTAGTGTCACAAGGAAAGAAGCAATGGAGTCTAGGCTTGCAGTGTACAACCCAGTGCACCAATGCTCATAAAGGGCATGAGAGATTGTGTACATTATTTCATTTAATCTAACTAAAGGGTAAAAAAATTACTAATCTATGTGGTGCAAATCTAAGTGCTGAGAATTCCCTGGAAAGTCCATTTAGGCTCATCTAGGGAAATGCACTCCAGGAAATATATAGGAGGTGGTCGAGAGCACTGTCAACATCAGCAGGCCATATTCCTCCTGCACGTGGCTACTGGAAGACAGTGTCTACAATAGGAACAGTGAGTGGCATGACCACTTGTTCAATATTAAACCCCAGAACCACACACGTCCCAAGGATGAAGCACGCCTTTATTATAGGAAACGTACCCTCACAGTTTTGTAATGAAGCTGCTCACCACACATGCTTATGAGGGTTTGGAAAATGTTACCAGTAGTACATATACAAATATGTGTTATAATCAAGTTTCAGGAATTGCTTGTAGAGAACAGAAACATATACAACAAAGTAGAGAGTAAAGTTTCTATATTTGTGTTCAGTCGATGTAGCTAATTTCTTTTGTTGTGCAGCCAACTGTGTTTTGCCCTCTACTGGCACAAAGGCCTGGAGCTTTTTCAAGGCTGTAAGATGTTTATGGTTAAGTCAATATTAATTAAGCTTTATAGTAACGTTATATTGAATGCGTTTCTTTTTAGTTCTTATGGTTCCTCACTAAAAAATGAGAGCACACGATGTGAGACACACTCAGTGTAGCACAGCTAGCCTACAAAAAACACAATTGAACATAGTGAGTAGCAGTGTTTGTGATAATGGAATTCACATGAACGTGCTAGGTCTTAAAGCGTCTCAGTGGTGTCGACATTCTAAGTTGAATGCACGCCTGATGGCAATGTCAACACATAGGGAATAGAAACCAAGGGCTACATGTATCAAAATTGTACATTGCAAATTCCTAATTGCGAATTTCTGAGAATCGCAATTAGGTAATCGCAATTTACAATGTATGAAACTCAGAGAGTTTTCTATACATTAATATTAATGAGGTAGTGCGATTTGCGACCCCCCAGGAACGGCTATATGAAACTCAGAGAGTTTCATATAGCGGTTCCTGGGGGGTCGCAAATCGCACTACCTCGTGAGGTAGATCGCAATTTACGACCCCCTAGGAATCGCAAAAATCATGGGGATGGTGGCCTGCTGGGGTCAGCAGACCACCATGTCCGTGATTGCTTTTAAATAAAGCAATCTTTCTTTTGTAAAGCACCCCATTTTCCTTAAAGGAAAACGAGATGCTTTACAAAAAGAAAAATGAAAAGTTTTCCTTTCATTTTTTAAGATCAGGCAGTGGTCCGTGGAACCACTGCCTGCTCTTAAAAAAATGCTGAAACTAACATTCACAAAAGGGAAGGGGTCCCTTAGGGACCCCTTCCCATTTGCGAATCGGTTACCACCTACTTGAAGTAGGTGGTAATATGCGAATGTTTTGCGACCGCATTCACAGTCACAAAACATTCATACATACCGTTAGGATTCGGTATTTGGAAGGGATGCCTTAAACACGCCCCTTCCAAATACCAAATCGCAAACCCATTTTGCTATTCGGTAACAGGTTACCAAATCGCCAATTAGGGTTTGATACATGGCAAGAGCATTTTTTGCGTTCGCAAACTGGCTGATTCTGAGAATCAGCCCGTTTGCGAATGCAGTAACTCTTGATACATGTGGCCCCAAGCCCCTTGCGCTGCGGGTGTGTCACTTTTACCTATGTAAAAATTGATGCACCAGCGGCGTAAGAGGCTTGTAAATAAGCGCCCAAGTTTTGAAGAGACGGCATAGGTGAAAAGATAAATATAGTTAAATACCGATAATTGGTGTCAGGTTCCGTTTGATAGTTACATATCTCTGTGATAGCTTATTGTTAGATTTGGGGGTCTCTAGTTGGCAGAGGTAGGTACCTTTGTCCAAATAGGGACCCTTGAGTCTAGTCAGGGAAAGTAGGTACACTCCTGAAATAACCCCTGCTCACCCTCTTGGTAGCTTGGCACGAGCAGACAGGCTTAGTTCAGAGGCAGTGTGTAAAGCATTTGTGAACACATACAGTAATCAAGTGACAACACTACAAATGGACACCACACAGGTTATATATTTATAAAAATAGATACACTTTATATAGATTTATCACAAGACCATAAACGACAAAAATAATCCACAATACTGTCAAGGATGCTTAGTTCTGATCAAAAAGGCTTAATTCAAGGTTCTGTGCGAGTCGGTAGCCTCCTCCGGCTACGGCGATGTCAAGAACAAACAGAGTCTAACAAATCCAGCTGACCGCGTCGAGACGGGCCAACCCAGCGTAGACAGACTCGGTCACAGTACCTTTTACTTGAAGCGGCAGGCACGGGCGTGCGAGCCGGAAGGCTGTACGTCGTGATCGTGATGCAAAAATGGAAGCGTTGCAGGACGCGTTGTCCCTCGATGCGGTGCAGGCAGCGGCTCGTTGACGTCGTCGAGACGGAGTCGGTGAGACCAGGGCCGTGCGTTGCAGGGCGAGACGGTGCTTCGATGCGGTGCTGGCAGGTTGCAGTGCGGCGACGGAGCCGGATTCTGGAGCTGGCGTCGATCAGTCCGGACAGTGGTGCGAGTCGGGCGGTGCGTCGCAAAACGTGCGAGCGGTGCCCAACTCCGGTGCGGTCACAGGACTCGAACTCAGCAGCAGTGACCGTGTCGGTCGGACCAGATGGATTCGGTGTAGCGAGGCGTTGCAAGGTGCGGTGCTCACAGGTTACGGTGCAGGCAGTGGCTCGTTGACGGAGTCGGTGAGACCAAGGCCGTGCGTTGCAAGATGCAGGCGTTGCTTGATGCGGTGCCAACAGGACACCGAGCTGGTCGGGAGAGTCGGTCACAGCTCCCTACCTCTGTAGCCACTGAAACAGAGTTTCCAGCAGCAGAATTGGAATTGAAGGCCAAAAGCTTAGAGATTACTCCCTCTGGTGGCAGTGTACCGCCTGTGCCTGTTGAAGCTAGGGTGTATATTCCAAAAGATGTGGTTAAGGATTTTTTTAAATGATGACATTGGGCAGTGGTTCAAAGCCTATGAGGTAGCCATGTCTTCCCACCGGGTCCCTGAGAAGGATTGGGGAGCGGGGTTGTGGGGACGCTTCCTTAGTGAGGGGCGGGATACCTTGTTGGATTTGCCCTCTGAAGTCTATAATTCATATAGCCACATGAAAGTTGCATTGATGACTAGATATGGTTTAACCCCTGAGCTTTATAGGCAGAGGTTCAGGAACTGTAAGAAGATTGAAGGCAGTACCTGGGTTGAATATGTGACCTGCTTTTGCAGAGCCTTGGATGGTTGGGTAAAGGGTAGCAAAACGACTGATTTTCAGGCACTCTTTGATTTGATTGCCTGGGAGCACTTGTCCAGTAATTGTTTTCCTGAGCTACGCCAGCACCTGATTGATAGTAAGCTGACTAACCCTAGGCAGCTTGCTGAGGAGGCGGACCGCTGGGTGAGTACCCGGGTCCACAAGGGTCACGTGGGAGACTCCGCCAAGGGTGGGCAGGGTCCCCAGCAGAAGAGTGGGGGACAAAGGTAAACAGAGGGAGTTCCATAAAGGGCCCCAAAGTAGACCCCAAGGGAACCAAGGGAAAGGTTCCCAGCCTCCCCTGAGAAGAAGCCAGTGGCCCTGACAGGCCCCCTGTTCACCAGGGACCACTGGTGTGTTACAAGTGTGGCGCCCCTGGCCGCAAGGCAAACGATCCTTGTTGCCCTTTGCATGGAAAGCCAGCACCCACTGGGGCCCGGCAGTTGGCTAGTGTAGCCCTGGGGGAGGAGTGGGGTGCCCAAGGTGGGGGGGATCCCACAGTGTTTTCCCTTGTCTCATTAGGAGACTCTGAGATGGTCCCTAGGACTCAGCTGCCTGATAACACTAAAAAATACAGGCAGTGGGTGACCATCAATGGCCATAGGGTGGAGGCTCTGAGAGACACAGGAGCCAGTGTGACAGCTGTCAAGTGTCACCTGGTGTCTAAAGAGCAGGTTGTCCCTGATGCATTCTATCCGGTTGTTGCCGCTGACAACACAGAGAGTCACTGCAAGGTGGCTCAGGTTCCCTTTGAGTGGGGGTTCTCGGGTACTCTTCAAGTAGCTGTGAGGCCAGCCATGCCTGTTGACTGTTTGTTAGGGAACGATTTGGAGAGCTCACCTTGGGCTAAGGTGGAGCGGAGTGCGCATTTAGAAATGTTGGGCTTGCCTGATTGGGCATGTGTGACCACCCGGTCAATGGCAGCTAAAGGTGTTCAAGAGGACCTGGAGCCTGAGAGGGAGGCCCAGGTGCCTGCCGGAGAGAGAGGAGGCAGGGGGCGTGGGAAACCGGCCCCGAAGTTCCCACGGTCCAGGAGGAGGCAGACCCTGAGGGGGATGCCCTGGAGCCTACAGGGGAACAGGTAGCTGTACTGGGGGACCTACCTGAGCTGACCCATTGGCAGCAAGAAGGAGGACCCTCCAGGGAAGAGTTCTGCGAGGAGCAGAACACATGCCCTTCTCTCGTGGGTCTGAGGCAACAGGCCACAGACCAGGCAGCAGGTGATCAGTCTGGGTCACATTGGATTTACTGGGAGAATGGTCTCCTGTATTCAGAGCCTAAGGTTGCTGAGCCTGGGTCAGCCCGTGTGCTGGTGGTACCCCAGCGCTTCAGAGCCTTCCTACTGGGGTTGGCTCATGATGTACCGTTAGCAGGACATCTGGGGCAGGACAAGACCTTTGAAAGG
This sequence comes from Calotriton arnoldi, assembly GCA_963921515.1. NCBI lineage: Eukaryota > Metazoa > Chordata > Amphibia > Caudata > Salamandridae > Calotriton > Calotriton arnoldi. The sequence goes on along the minus strand of CAWUFW010001870.1, from coordinate 2,107,696 downwards.
CTTGTCACCCATTTCTATTGGCCCCAGATGCGCAGGAGTGCCGCCACTCACTGCAGGACATGCCAGACTTGCCAGGCAAGTGGAAAGAGTGGGAGGAAGCAAAAGGCTCCTCTCCAACCATTCCCTGTGGTCAGCACCCCCTTTGAACGGGTGGGTATTGACATTGTGGGGCCACTGGACCCCAAGACAGCCATGGGCAACAGGTTTATGCTGGTCTTGGTGGACCATGCCACCCGGTACCCTGAAGCCATCCCTCTCAGGACAGTGACGGCCCCCGTGGTGGGACGGGCACTGATGGGAATTTTCTCACGTGTGGGATTCCCTCAAGAGGTGGTGTCTGACAGAGGTATCAACTTCGTGTCCAAGTACATGAAGTCCCTGTGGCAGGAGTGCGGTGTAACTTACAAGTTCACCACTCCTTACCACCCTCAAGGAAATGGGCTGGTTGAGAGATTCAACCGGACCCTCAAGGGCATGATTATGGGTCTGGAAGAACCCATGAGGCGTAAATGGGACGTCCTCTTACCTTGCCTGTTGTTTGCATACTGGGAGGTGCCACAGAAGTCTCTAGGGTTCAGCCCCTTTGAGCTCCTCTATGGACACCCGGTGTGAGGACCTCTGAGTTTGGTCAAGGAAGGCTGGGAGCAATCTCCCAGGAAACCTCCCAGGATGTATACAGTTACATGCTGGCCTTCAGGAACCAGACTAAGCGTTTCAGAGAGCTTGCTGAGGCAAATCTGGAAGCCAGCCAGGAGGAGATGAAGCGGTGGTACGACCAGAATGCCACTCTGGTCGAGCTTCAGCCTGGTCAGAAAGTGTGGGTCATGGCCCCAGTGGAGCCTTGTGCGCTCCAGGATAGGTGGACCGGCCCTTTTTCGGTGGTGGAGCGCAAGAGTCCAGTTACCTATTTGGTGGACTTGCAGTCTCCCAGGAACCCCTTGCGGGTCCTGCATGTGAACCGCCTGAAGCCCCACTTGGAGAGGTCCCAAGTGGGCATGCTCTTAGCTACAGATGATGGGATGGAGGAGGAGACCGAGCCTCTTCCTGACCTCCTGTCAGCCCGAGAGCAAGATGGATCAGTGGAGGGAGTAAACCTCTCTACCTCCCTGACACCTGAGCAGCAGGGTGACTGTCGCCAGCTGTTGGGACAGTTCCCTGACCTGTTCTCCCTGGTTCCCAGTGTCACTCATTGGTGCGTCCATGATGTGGACACTGGGGACAGTCTTCCTGTGAAGCACAAGGCTTACAGGGTGACTGACAGGGTCAGAGCCTGCATCAAGGAGGAGGTCTCCAAGATGTTTGCGCTAGGGGTGATTGAGTCCTCTAACAGCCGTTGGGCCAGCCCAGTGGTCTTGGTTCCAAAGGCTGCCGCGCCTGGTGCCACACCAGAACTCCGGATCTGTGTGGACTACAGGGGACTCAATTCCGTCACCAGGACTGACGCACACCCCATCCCCAGAGCTGATGAGCTCATAGATCGGTTAGGGGCTGCGCGGTACCTCAGCACGTTTGACTTAACGTCTGGGTACTGGAAGATCGCCTTGACTGATGGGGCAAAAGAGAGGTCAGCATTCTCCACACCAGATGGGCACTACCAGTTCCGGGTGATGCCCTTTGGGATGAAGAATGCCCCTGCCACCTTTCAGAGGTTGGTCAACCAGGTGTTGGTTGGACTGGAGGATTTCAGTGCCAAAGTGCAAGTGCTCCCTATGATAAATTGTGTTGTGTATTAGTGACTCCATGATTGGATGATTGGTTTACTTGTCAGTCCCTAGTTCAGTGCACTGAGTGTGCCCAGGGCTTGTAAATCCAATGCTGCTGGTGGGCTTGCAGCACTGGTTGTGCCACCCACAGGAGCAGCTTGTAAAGTGTGTCTCAGGCCTGCCATTGCAGAGCCTGTGTGCAGCCTAGGGCTGCCATGTCGACTTGGTAAGTACACCCACTTACCAGGCCCTAAACCTTCCCTTTACTGCATGTTGGTCACCCCTAAAGTAGGCCCTAGGGCAGGGTGCATTGTAAGTATAAGGTAGGACATGCCCTGGTCTGTGTGGCATGTCCTAATAGTGAATTACAGCCATTTTCATTTTTCACTATTGCAAGGCTACCTGTTCTCCCTAGGCCAGAATGGGCAGTTAGATTATTACATTTTATAATCCTAACTGACTCAGGGAACATGGTGGAAATTCGAGTTTAGTATGCCTGAACTCAGAATGATAAAATACATCTTTTAGTGAAGTTGGTTTTAACATTCTGTGTTTGAAAATACCACTTTTAGAAAGTAGGTATTTTCTTGTCTAACTATCCAAAGCCTGCCTCTGCTAGGTTGTGTATTCCTTTTCTGGTGTTTTTGAGTGACAGGGCTGGGGATTCCAGGAGACAGAATGAGTCAGCCCACTGGTGAATAGAGAGATCTGCATCTAGATGGGTGGGAGGAGTTGCACCTGGGACCTGAATAGGACAGTGCCTGCCCTCCACAGTGCTGGCTCCACCCCCTGTGGTGCGTCTGATGTCTCTGCCCTGCATAGTGAAAGAAGAGAAGGAATCATGTCAACAAAGTGCTCCAGGGCTGGGCTTTCCCTCCACAATGTTGGCTCCACCTCCTGTGGGGCGTCTGATGTTTCTGCCCTGCACTGTGAAAGGAAAGAAGGAGTCATGTAAACAGAGTGCTCCAGGACTGGTTTGGACTGGGCAAAGGCCCCTCTGCCCTCAGAGGACAAAGGATTTTGGGGTATAAATATTGGGACCCTGATCCCAAGAAATTAGATCACTTTTAGGAACAAGAAGAAACCTTTGCTGAGGAGCGGAACCAAGAAGAAACTGAGGAGAGACTATCCCTAAGCCTGAAGTGCTGCTTGGGGGATTGGCCTGCAGTGGTTTGCCTGACTGCCAAAGAAAGGAGAAAGGAACTTTTGCTTTGCTGTGACTTTCATCAACTTGTGAAGGATCTCCAAGGGCTTGGAAGAGAGCTTGCCCCCTGATCGAAGTCCCAGGACCATTGGACTTCACCCCTTTGTGAATTGCTGCTGGAAACTCTGTTACAGTGGCTACAGAGGTAGGGAGCTGTGACCGACTCTCCCGACCAGCTCGGTGTCCTGTTGGCACCGCATCAAGCAACGCCTGCATCTTGCAACGCACGGCCTTGGTCTCACCGACTCCGTCAACGAGCCGCTGCCTGCACCGTAACCTGTGAGCACCGCACCTTGCAACGCCTCGTTACACCGAATCCATCTGGTCCGACCGACACGGTCACTGCTGCTGAGTTCGAGTCCTGTGACCGCACCGGAGTTGGGCACCGCTCGCACGTATCGCGACGCACCGCCCGACTCGCACCGCTGTCCGGACTGATTGACGCCAGCTCCTGAATCCGGCTCCGTCACCGCACCGCAACCTGCCAGCACCGCATCGAAGCACCGTCTCGCCCTGCAACGCACGGCCCTGGTCTCACCGACTCCGTCTCGACGACGTCAACGAGCCGCTGCCTGCACCGCATCGAGGGACAACGCGTCCTGCAACGCTTCCATTTTTGCATCGCGACGTACAGCCTTCCGGCTCGCACGCCCGTGCCTGCCGCTTCAAGTAAAAGGTACTGTGACCGAGTCTGTCTACGCTGGGTTGGCCCGTCTCGACGCGGTCAGCTGGATTTGTTAGACTCTGTTTGTTCTTGACATCGCCGTAGCCGGAGGAGGCTACCGACTCGCACAGAACCTTGAATTAAGCCTTTTTGATCAGAACTAAGCATCCTTGACAGTATTGTGGATTATTTTTGTCGTTTATGGTCTTGTGATAAATCTATATAAAGTGTACCTATTTTTATAAATATATAACCTGTGTGGTGTCCATTTGTAGTGTTGTCACTTGATTACTGTATGTGTTCACAAATGCTTTACACACTGCCTCTGAACTAAGCCTGTCTGCTCGTGCCAAGCTACCAAGAGGGTGAGCAGGGGTTATTTCAGGAGTGTACCTACTTTCCCTGACTAGACTCAAGGGTCCCTATTTGGACAAAGGTACCTACCTCTGCCAACTAGAGACCCCCAAATCTAACACTTATTAATATCTGAAAGGTGGAAAAAGGTGTAAGTTATTACAGAATGCTTGACGTTATGGCCGATATAACAGGGCTGCTAAAGTTGGCTATAATGGTGTCAAATTACTTCATTGTGATTAGCGGTTGAGGTTGATTCCTCCAAACAATATATAGACGAGACCTATCACTAAGATGTCGATGGTGTGCAGCAGACCAGAGGGCTCTTTTGGACGATGACATTAAGGTGGAGTACATGGCATGATCGCACTGACTAGCGGAGGATAGAGTCTGTTTGAAAGGGCACATTGTTATCATGCTAATTGTGTGATTTATTAAAACAAATGCTGTTGTGCCCAAAGATAGGGGGTCTGGGAGAGAGTGAAAGGGTCCCAGGGGTGGGAGGGCCAGATAGGAGGCACATAAGGAGCAGACATACCTCTCCTAAATTTAGTCTAACCCACTGTTCCTCATCAACTGGGCAAGCTTCTGTTTTTTTGTTTATAACTCCCATAATTTTACCCCAATGCTTTCCAAAAGGTTGTACTTTTACCACTGCGGAGAGCTGTAATAACTTCTCTCCATATGGTCTCCTTCTCTTCCCATACAATCTTTCTAACTTCCTTGGTGTACTCCCTCCTGAACTTCTTAATCTGCCTAATTCTGACATTAGAGTCCAATTTATAAGCCTCTCGTATTTTCTTATTTAAAGGTTTCTTAGCATTCAATTTTTTGTGCTCTGACCCGTTTTTTATTTGCCTCTTTTTATTAATATTTGTGAATTTAACAGAAAAATAGGTGTTGCCTTGTGAATGTCAGCTCTTACAGAAAGCCCCAGTTTTGTGGCCACCCTTCTAGGTGCACTTCTTCCTTTGTGCATGTTACTTTGCTTTAGTGCTGGTTATTGCAAGTGTTGTTTACCTGAGTTCGGTATTTCCCAGACTTTGGCCTTCCGGGATGCCTGCCTGGGAGGAGTAGCAGTACAGTTTGCCTGCTTTGGTAGACCCTCATGATGTAAAAACTGGGTTGAGAAAGCGATGAGAAGGTAAAGCTTACATTAGCTATCAGTAATCTCCATACCACAATTGTTGTTCCTCGTTCCAGTCCTACAACCTTCCCTAATATGCGCCCCTGTTCTGTCGCGGTCTTTTGTCCCACTATAGAAGCAGATTCTCGGCAGTTCCGGCTCGAGGAGGTCCTTCATAGGCACACCTGGAGTGGAAAGACTTTAAACTTTCTTATAGACAGTCTCTAGGGTGTAAACTTTCTCCATGATGTGAGGGCTGGGACGAGGAAGAAAAATGGAGTAATGAGACTACTTGTAAGTAATTGAAGGATTCACTGTGACTAGGTTTCAGGCCTGTAAATAATCAAAACAAGGTTTCTGTTATATGATTTAAGAGGAAAGTAACTGGCTTCATCACTTTCCCCAACCATAATATATATCATAACATGGTAAATAAGTGCCACAGAATCACCTTTTTATACCGAGCTAGATCAATAGCACTGCACCCGTGGCCTGCACAATTCTTTCCACCCTTCCTGAAGAAAACCTGTCCTCGAAGCCTAGAAACAACAGCGCCCCCTCCTCCAGGCTGCAGTCACTACCGTACCAGGCGGCTGGTGACACACGACATCTTTAGCATTCTGCACTCTTCTTCCCAGTGCTGATGGTGTGAGTACAACTCGTCATCCCTGTCGTGCAGCAAAAGCATGATGCATCCCGTAATAAGCACTATTCCCCCGTGGTGCAGACATCAACAAGCAATACACTTTCTAGATCTAAGTGCACGCTGCACGCCTTGAGTTTGTTATTATGAAATGCCTCCAAACATAATTACCTCAAGAGTGATTAAAGTAATATTTCTCCATGACAGTCACTTCTATTTTACAAGCAAAACATGAGACTTGCCGCGCTCTGCAATCGCCACTTTTTCAAATATGACATTTATTCGTTACCAATATGTGTCTTTATTAGATGTATCCAGCTAGAGAGAGATGTAACTATTTCTCAAAGCTCTCATAATGTCATAAAAAGAGAGGCTTTGTTGACATACTTTATTCGTATTTTGTGAGGAATCTTGAAGTGTGAGGTGCTTCTAAAGCATCATTATCGTATACTGTGTTCATATTACGTAGGTATGTAATGTGAAATACCTCCATATTTTCACGTGGTCAAGTTTCCAGGAACTGCTGAAATTTGCTGGCTGTGTAAAGCACTGAAGTAAACAAAAAAAGTGATGAATGAAATGCTTGAATTAATCTCAGCCACTGGTACTTACAGGAGGAGTCCATTGTTGATGGACTGGAAGCATCCCAGAGCCATTGCCATTGGCTGAGATTAATTCAAGCAATCTATCCGTCACTGTGTTGTTGTTGCAGTTGATGCCCTAAGTGCGACGAGTATGCCCAGACAAGGGCCCTGTGCTCACTGTTCTACTGGATTAAAGTTATACCCGGCTGATGACCCCTAATCAGGACGAAACCAGTCTTGGGTTGCTTGTGTTGCAGGTCCCGGACCTGGCCTCGCAGTTTGGGTTGGGCCGTTCCTATTGGAGCAGGGTAAAGACTTATTTGTGTATGACTGGGTCCTAACTGAAGTGGCATTGCGGGTGAAAATGATGGACTGCGATGTGGCCCGAGTGATTGCCAGTGGCTGAGAATCATTCATGCATTCTATCCATCATCTTGTTGTTGCAGTGGATACTCTCAGCGTGAAGGGTATGCCCGGACATGGGTCCCAGGGTCACTGTGCCACTGAAACCAAGCTATACCTGACTGGTGAGCCCTAATAAGGGCAAAACTGATCTTGGGTTGTTGGCCGCAGTTTGTGCTGGACTGTTCCCATCGGGTCAAGGTCAAGACAGATTTGCATATGGCTGGGTCCAAACTGAGGTGACATTGTGGGGGAAAATTTATGGACTGAGATGCTGCCCGAGCGGTAAGTGTGACGGGTATGCTCAGATGTGGGTCCTTCAATCACTGTGCTACTGGAACCAGGTAATACCTGGCTGATGACCCCATCTCAGGGAGATTGTTGCAGAACAATAGGGTATACCCAGTACGCAGCAGGACCTGTGCTAGTAATGGTACATAAAACAAGTGGTCCAACTGACCCGTGGATTTGAAAGGAAAAACAACATAACTCAAGAAACCCTCACAATTGCTTGAAATGAACAAAAACCAGCAAAAACTTGGTTATCAAAAACGGTTTATAATGTGAGTTAATCATACGTTTGTATTTTTCAAATGGTTGCTCCAAAGGGAAAAAAGGTGAATAAAGTGCTCAAGGTGGTGCTCGTGAAGTGATGGAGGTGTGACAATAACAAACATTCCTATGTCAAATGAAAAGAACCCAACGGCGGACCTTCCAATCTGCAACTCACTCTTCATTTCATAAATCTGAGAGTCCTGCACACAATTACTCCAGCACCTGCCATTGTTCATTGCCCCTGTGTTCCAGATCCGTAGTCAATAAAGCAAATGGTGGTGCGCCAGGTAGGGAAGTCCAGTCAAGTTTATTTGATCAAAACCTTTATTTTTACATTTTTATCGCTCTTTTTTCCTTATTTACATATACTGTGTAGCCAACGCGTTTCGTTCCATAACTAGTAGGAACTTCATCAGGGCTTAATCATCTATGTCAGTAAGTAGTGTGTCCATAGAGAGTTCAATATCCTTATTCCAGCTTAGTACGCTGGCAGATTAGGGATTTCCCCAGGCGCATCACCGTGCCCGTCGTCAGATACCCTACTGCGTATCCTTCTCCTGGCTTCTCTGTATCCGTATGCTGATACAGAGAAGCCAGGAGAAGGATACGTAGCAGGGTATCCGACGACGGGCACACTACTTAAAAAACATTCCTATATTTACAATAGTAATAGCGACCTGTCTAACAATATGTCCAAAGACTAACTAAACAACCCAAGTAATGAGATGCCATTAATGCATGATGAGTTCTCTGTTTCTGGGCTGAAGGGATAAGTACAGGTCAGAATGTAAGTGGAGTCGACGTTTCGACCCCAAAGTCTGGAGGAAGGTAGTTTGTTCCTTACAACAGGGTCTTCATCAGGACCAATGGAGGTAGGTAAAATTCACATCAATAATGATACAGGGTGAAGAAAGGGGGGGGAAATTGCGTGACTAAAAGACAATGGCAACGAGGCTCACCTCGGTAAGGCATGGCCAGGTCAACAGTGGAAAAACAGTGGAAAAGTAGGAGGTGGGACTAGGTAGCTCCCAGCGCAAGAAATTGTGGGACACAGCAGGTACAGCATGGAACTGAAAAGAATAAAAAAGGGTGCATCAGTGCTCAATGGATTATCAAGTAGCAAGGCTTAGATTGGATGAGATCAATACTCACTGGTTGAGAATCTTCTCAACAGTTAGTGAAGGAAGGCCTCGAATTACTTGGGCCACAGGGTATAAATACCACGAGTGTATATGCACTTCAGAACATCCCACATCGTGCAGAATGAATCAGCGTATTTCTAGAGACAAGGAGGGGGTGAGTCGTTAGGCTACGAAAGGCAAAGGCATATGTGCATAATAATGTCCAATGTGAAGGTACTGTCTGAGGTGCTGATGCGCATCAAAAGGACATAGAATTGGAGCCCAGAAAAGGTAACACCAGATATATTAGGGTGAGGCCATGGACTGATAATTGAAAAATACTGTGTTATAATTAACCAGCTATGTTAATAATTGAGGAGATATAAATACAAACTCCTGAGGACAGAAGCGTTGTCGCATTCAACTGTGAGGAGGGGAGAAAAAACAAAGTCACGCTTCTATGAAAGGGCATCAAGTGATAATGATCGTGCAATAAGGTCGCAACGCGCTTTACCTTGTCAAAGTGAGTCAGTGAGCCCGAGTGACTCGCATCAGAATGAGCTCCTGGGAAGTAGAACTAATTATAACACCGCGTTGACGTGCACGCGGTGACTCAGCAGAAGGCGGAGCAGCCGCTAAATGCATTACATCGTCATGACTACAAGGACGCTAAGACAAGCCGATGCCGTGCTCGTCTTGTAAAAGGGGAAGTCGCAGTGACTCAGTGGCAGGTGGAGCAGCCGCTACATGCTTTGTATCGTCATGGATACAAGGACGCTTAGACAGGCCGATGCAGCGCTCGTCTTGTGCAAGGGTAATGGTTACTTCAGTGAAAATCGGTATGAAAGGATAAAGGGTCGTAAAAATGATCATAAAAATTAACGGGACAATGATTACTGACTGAAGTGTTACAGCTGAAGAATACATTATGAAAAAAAACATACAAAAGAATTTTAACACAAAATTTGTTAAGGCCCGACATGGGGACTAGACAAAGATATTTTGACTGAAGTGTTACAGTTGAAAAATAATTATGAGGTACAAAGGATTGTCAACAACATAGAAATTCTGAGAAAATGCTGAAAAAAAATAATAATAATGAGCATGTTAGAGCGTACATTGTCAATTACAGAGCATTTAGTTAAGCATACATCATGATGAAAAAAGTATTACATAAAAGAGAAAACTCAACATTAATAAAGGTAACAACAGTACATGATGACCCATTGTTACACGCAACATCTATGTACTGGCAAAAGGGGGAATTCAGCATGTACCAATTTGTGTCACTCACATACATAAGGCCTGTACAATATTACCAGTGGGAAACCGATCATACTGGTAAAGTCTCAGGATCTAGATTGACATAGGTACACAGTTACAGTGGATGATATGTGAAGAACTCTGGTCAGCCCATGGTTAATAAGGGTAACTGTCTCACAGTTTCCTCCTGTTCATTCAGACCATTTTGGACAGTATCCAAATAATGAATCCACTTGCATTCACGTAAGTTCATGATATCTGCAACATTTCCTCCTCTAGGGCCTAGTGTAACCTTTTCAATGACAACCCACCTGATGCTGTTTACGGGGTGGTTTAGTGACTGGAAATGTTCTACTAGGGGAGCCCCAGAGACCCCAAATCGGACTCTACTGCAAGGTTGGAGGATGCGGCTATTGATCTTCTGGCTAGTTTGGCCAATATATAACAGGCCACATGGGCACACAATCCCATAGATCCCATATCAGGGAGAAGCAGATCTTGGGTTGCTTGTGTCCCAGTTTAAGGAGGACCTGTCCTGGCAGCTGAGATTAAATCAAGTATTCCATCCATCATCTTGTTGGTATTGCGAGTGTACAAATCACAGCAGTGCTGCCTGAAAAACAGCCTTCACGAAAGAATGCTGTGATTGTAGCTGTCATCCAACAGATTATGTGAATTTCAAGTTCTCAGGGTATGAGAGTTTTCTGTAGGGCAAGCAGAGTCACTGGATGGTTCTCTTTGGATTTTACAGGGACATCTGACCATATTCGCTTCTTGTTTCATATCAGATACCACTTCCCATCCTCTCCAATTGAAGTAGACTGCAGTGATTTTGCTCTCACACACCTTCTAAGGTACTGCTGGGCGCCCCTCCAGAGAACAACTTTCTGTGAAATAGAAACTTCACAATGGAGGCAATTCACAAACATGTAGGAGTACTGTTTTACATAAACGTACATGACTTTTTGAAGTGGCCATGAAAAGTCAATTCCCTAATAGTAAAAGTACAAAGAATGCACAGTACTTTCTATTTCTACTAATTGTGTATGAATATTTTCTGAATATCTATGAGTACTACTTTACATACTCCAAATTCCACTGTGAACAGGCCCCCTAGGGCATAAAGCTGCATAACTTAACACTACAGCATACGTGGTCCAACTAAACTTCTTCAACTCTTCTTCTTTCACTGACGATTTCAGCACAGGCCACTGGTGTGGGGTTCCACTCCAGGAGTTAAATCATGCCCTTCCACTGCAGTTGGTTCCTCAGAAGGATCCTCCTCAGGCCCCTACATCTCATCATCCTCTCCTGTAGCTTTAATCAGGGTGAGGTGTGCTTCTGCCCACGCCCTCAGTGCCTTTTGCAATTCCTACTTGCTGGTGGTGCTCTTGGCAGGAAGCTCCCTCTCCTTGCTGAACTCCTTGAGCTGGGCCACTGCATAGACATCCATGTTGGCCAGCTCAAACTCCAACCTTGCAGGTATAATTTCAGATCCAAAAGAGAGAAACATGATTTTTGAGAATCAAAAATTTCATTAAGGGAGAATTTAAAATTTGAATTGGTCTTGGATGTGGAACAGTAGTGTACACCAAATCACTGCATGGCACTGCACAAACACAAGTCCTATCCTCAACACTCATCAGCAATGTTAGAAATTGCCCTAGTCAAGCAGTAAGCACAATCCTAGTGATGGTAAGAAGCAGGCAAACCCTAAATTAACCTGTGCTCACCCTCTGATAGCTTGGCACAGAGCAGTCAGGCTTAACTTAGAGGCAATGTGTAAAGTATCTGTGCAACACTTCAAACAGTAATACAGTGAAAACACACCACAAAAAGATACCACACCAGGTTATAAGAATAGAGATTAATTTAATAAATAAAACAAGACCAAAATGACAAAACTCCAATGAGTAGAACCTGAGATATTGAACATTTTAGGTAATAAAATGCTCTATTGGGGATATCTGGTCGCGCCAGACGAAGACAAAGTCAAAAGTTCAGGCCAACCGCAATCGAGCATGGGCCGGCTACAGGGACCCAGTTAGGTCTACTGAACCAAAGTACCTTAATCCTGGTTATGGTTGCAGAGTGCTTGCGTGGATCCGCGTCGAAAATGTAACGCGCAGGCGATGCGTCGGTTCCGATGTGTGGCGAGGCTGACATGCGAGGTCCTGATGTGTTGATGATTCTGTCAATGGGGCTTGTGATGTGAAGTCCAGTGTCAAGAATGCAAGGTACAGCAGGTGCGATGTGTCAGTTCCGATGAGTGGTGAAGCTGCGATGCAGAGATCCGGCATCGTCGTTGAGGCTGTCGTCGATGAGGCATGCAAGGAGCTTGCACCAGGTAAAGCATCTCGCAACAGCGCTTCAAAGGCGATGCATTGGTCGAAGATACAGGAGGCAGTTGTGATGCGAGTCTTTGTGATAAAAGAGGGGTGATATGCTGGTTCTGCTCAAAGATGCACAGCACAGCCAAGGGGATGCGTCAGTTCAGCTCAGAAAAGCATTGCTCGCAAAGGATGCATCGATTCCACTGGAGAGACATCTTAGGTCTACTTCCAAGGCTCCAGGACTGGGGTCGCACCACTTGGCAGGCCATACTTACAGCTGGCGGAGTCTAGATGCAGAGGCAGGTTGGTTGGGAGTCTTTTATGTCCCTGAGACTTCAGATCAGGTCAGCCATCCAGCCCTTGGAGTAACTTTTGGTAATGGGGACAAGTGATGCAGGTTCTGTCCTTCTTACCCATTCAGGATGGCAGAAGCCCAGCAGATCAGCACACCAAAGTTGGAGTCCAACAAAGCAGGAGTCCAGCAGAGTGGCAATCCTTCATCAGCAGAGCAGCCCTTCTTTCTGGCAGAGAATACACAGGTGCAAAAGTGTACTAAAGTGGTGGTGTCAGAGGTCCAGTACTTATACCCAGTTGTGCCTTTGAAGTGGGGGAGACTTACCTTTAAAGTGCATAGAGGTCCTACCTTCCTGCCCTGGCTCCAGACTCTCTACTTGGGGGTATGCAGCCCTTTGTGTGGGGACAAGACACAGCCTAGTCAGGTGTAAGTGAGGCTGAGTCCAGTTCCTCCTTCTCATCCTGCCAGTATGGCCCATCAAGTCACACCTAAGTTCCCATTGTGTGTGGCTGTCTAGGGGGAATACAAAAATCCCAAATGCTACCCACCCCAGGCATATGATCAGACACAGGCAGCAGGCACCAAATGGCTAAAGTAAGAAAACTCTAAGTTTCTAAAAGTGGCATTTTCATAATAGCAATTTAAAATCCAACTTCACCATAAGGCTGGATTTGAAATTGTGATTCCAGAGACACCAAACATGAAAAGTCTATCTCTTCATAATGGGGAATTACACTTGAAACAAAATGTTAAAAGGTAATCACATTTTTATCCTATGGGAGAGATGGGTCTTGCAGTAGTGAAAAACAAATCTTTCACTACCAGGACATGCAAAACTTAAAAGTACATTGCCTGCCTTTTAAATACATTGCACCCTGCCCTCTGGGCTGCCTAGGGCCAACCTTAGGGGAGTCATTATTATTTTATTGATCGACCAATAGCATGATCATATACAGCATAAAACTTTCATATGCAATATTACACAAAATCCATTAAAACAGATTCCTAAAACATAATTAAAACAGTGATTTAAAACATAGTTTAAAAACAACTGCCAGCTACACTCAAGACAAATTGCGATTAATTCACAGACTTTGAGGCATGGGTATATGTTAAAAGACACGAATATTAAAACCAATCTAACCTCCTGAGTTGATCATAATACAGCTTTCGATCTGTGCCACCAAGCATATAACAGGTATCTGGTTATTGCAAAAACAAGCCACTTTGTTGTATCGGACCTGAATATGCGTAAGGCTTTAGAGGGGCATGTGAAAGAGGGCAGTCTACAGGCTGGAATGATCCACGATTTCCTTAGTGTTGCGTACGCAGGACAGAAAAAAATAAAGTGTTCTGTCGTCTCGGCAGTAGAGTGACAGGATGGGCACAAAGGTGATAACATAACATTTGCCCAACCGTTTTTCCACGCATTTAGTGGCAGAGTCCCTGTCCTGAACTGTATGTAAAGTGCTCGTGCCTGAGGGGGTTCAATATCGTCCATATACATGTCAAACTTAAAACAACTTTTAACATTTAAAAAGTGGACAGTTAAAGTGCCTCGTGACGCGTTTTCAATACAAAAAAAGTTTACAAATTCCCAATATCTCTTTTTTAGCAAGGGGACCATTTTTTTGTAATGGACTGTGGAACTTTCCACATTTCTTCCAGGCCCAATCTAAGAAGCCACTCCCTGATCCCATTAAACCAGGATAACTGGCCTTTCTGTCTTTGAAGGATTAACAATTCCAACACTGCATCCTTCACCGGGATCTGGGTATTATTACTCCATATTCTGATCCAAAACATAAGGGCTTTGAGGACAGCAAAATGTGTGATTGACTTGAGCCCTAGGTCAAGGCGTAGTGTCAGTATGGGTATATTGGTTGGGAGATTGAGGATTACCCTTAAAAATGTGTTTTCCGCTACCTCTAACTGTTTCACGTTCTCCAACACCCACAATTCGGCCCCATAGAGGGTCGCACCTAGGTCTTTGGCCCTATGTATTTCAAGTATGGGATAGATTGGGTGGAAAGTGGAGCGTTTTACCCTCTTTGCTATTGCACAGTCCACATGTTGAAGCGCCAGCACACTCTTCTGAATTTGGGGTGACCATGCTAAATTATCACTGATCCTAACTCCCAAATAGTCAAAAGCCCTGCCCTGTTCTAGGAGTTGGGTACCCAGCATCACTTTCCTCTTGGTGGACTTATAAGGGTTAAAGACCATGTATTTTGTTTTGGAGCAGTTGATTGCAAGGCCCCGAACTCTGCATGCTTCTGCAAACTTGTATAGGACGTTCTGAATGCCCATCGGAGTCTTGGAGATGAGCAATGTGTCATCTGCAAATAACAGGGAGGGTATAGGGCTACCTGCTAATCGTGATGAATCGCCTCCACAATAATATAGTTCTTTTATTAACCCATTTATGTACAGAGTAAAAAGGGTTGGGGCGAGCACACACCCCTGGCGGACCCCTTTGCAGATTACTATGCTGTTTGAAAGGCTGCCATCAGATTTCCACCTAACTCTGGCGTAATTATCATAATGTAGACGAACCAATACGTGGAGTAAGTCACCTGGGAGTCCTAATTCTCTAAGTGTGGCCCAAAGCTTGTTACGATCAATTGAATCGAAGGCCGTTTAAGGTCAACAAATACGACGTATAAGTGACCCTTCCGGATCTTCACTTCTTTCCAGGTGAGCAACAGGAATCTAAACACTTGATCTAAAGTGCTTGTGGAGGACCTAAAGCCTGCCTGTAGGTGTGAAATAGTGTTGTTCTCCTCTATCCAGTTTTGGAGGCGTAGCAGAATTACTTTACAGAAAACTTTTTGGGAAACATCTATAAGACTTATTGGTCGATAATTTGAAGGGTCCCCTTTGCCTCCTTTTTTTTTTTTAAATGGGGATTATTTCAGGCCCTTTCCAGGTTGGGGGGATACCCCCACCACACTGGATGGCATTGAAGACCTTTTGGAGCAAAGGGCCCCAGACATTGGGCTCTGTTTTATACAGATCTCCTGGGAGTCTATCCAGGCCAGGAGCTTTCCCAGTCTGGAGGAGGTTAATTGCCGTTACTATTTCCTTTAAGGTAAACCCTTCAACGTGTTCCTGTGTTGACATTGTGGAACATTCCCCTGCTACTGACACTATTCCCTTTTCTGGATCAGGGGCCACACTACTATAAAGATTTTTAAAGTATTCTTCCCAAACATATGGCTGAATGTGATAATCATCTTCGCTAACCTGTTTGGTTGAGCCCTTGGAGAGAAGGTGCCAGAAAAGCTGGCTATCCTTTTGTTTAGAGGCCTCAGCTAATGTACGCCAGTTTTTAATCTCCCAACTTCTCTTTGCCTTGTCCTGGGCCCTTTTGTACATCACCCTTCTGCTTTTAATGTCGTCTCATGCCCCCTGCTTTACTGCTGCCGTTAGGTTGGCCTTAGCTAAACTGCATTCCTCATTATACCACGGGGCAATATTTCGTTTAAGCGTGTTAAAATTAGAGAATTTACTAAAGTATGGTTTAATACTTTTGGTTAATTCTTGAAAAGTAGGCATAATGAGATCTACATCTTTTAGGTCTAGATCACTGAATACCATGAAGGTTTCAGCCACTTCTTTGTACATTTTAGGGAGTAATTTACTATCTGCCATGATCTTTGGCCATTTAATTCTCCTATTGTTATTCGTAGTTACAGTTGGCGCTACTGTTTGATGCGTTTGATTATGGAGAGTAGGAAGACCAATTAACTCCAGAAGAAGGGCATTGTGATCGCTGTCCTCACGATTTTGAACAGTCATATCCTTGACATACGGCCACAGGTCAAGGTCCACCATGATATCATCTATCCTGCTTTTAGTATTCCTCCTCTTAAACGTGAACTTGGCTTCCTCGTCTGAGGATGTCCGCCCATTACAGGCGCGCACCCCATGGGCTAAGGTGAGAGATAGAACCTGCTGCCCAACCTTTGTGCATCTTTTTATAGGGGGAATCTGTAGCTTACTTACACCCATGCATGCTCTTCTTCCTGTACCAGTTCTTGGATGAAATCTACTGGCTCGTAAGTTGTGTTAAAGTCTCCAGCTAGAATAATATAGGACTCCCCACTACACGTTTCAAGAAATTTGTCGAGTGTTGTTATAGTTTCAGAGTGTTTGTGATGGCTACTAAACCTATTATATATGTTAAATAATTTAACATGGCTATTCCCTTTAGGCCAGAACATATCAATGCCCAAAATATCCTGTGAATCTACCTCTATAGGATTAATTCTACAGTCTAATGTAGTCTTAGCCCATATTAATAGCCCGCTAGCCGGGCGGCCCGCGTTTGATGGCCTTGCCTCAATACTAAATGTGGTAAACCCCGCCCTATACACCTGCTCTGTCGCCCAGGTTTCCTGGAATAGGCACACGTCACTGTTGTCCACCATTTTACCCCAGTCAGGGTCACTTAACTTAGATTTAATTCCCGCAATGTTCCAAGAAACAATCTGAAATGACTGTTCAACACCCATGCCTGTCTGTTGCAGAAAGCTGTTTGTAAGGTTTACAAATAGTTGGTCCATAACCGGTGGACAGGTGGTTGGTGGAGTAGGTGGGGAATTATTTCCTCTCTCATTATAGATGTAGTTACTGTTATATGGAGCACCCCCAGAAGAGGTGGTTGTGACTACAGTGTGTACCGGCATTGATTTTACATTCCCTTGGTTCAGTCAATCTGGACTGTCTAGATCTGTAAGAGCTTCAAATCTATTACTGATTTCCATGGAAAAGTGATTCTTCCTATTTGGCAGACTCTGAGCAGGGCGAGCATTCGCTGAAAGAAAAGACCTGGATGGCTTAAGGTGATTGTAGAAGAAGCCAAGTGGCACTAGCTCAATCCCATGTCCTAGAGCCCACCAGGAGTGTTTCCTCCTACTTCGGAGCAATTGCCCTGCTAGATCTGGAGATCTGCAATTAATCACTATGCAGTCTCCTTTTGCCATCTTCCTTAAGGGGCTAACCCAGCTCACTCTTCGGGCAAATAAAATATCATGGAAACGGGATTTGGAAAAATCAGTATTTTGTGATAGCCAGTAACATACTTTATTCTTCAGTTGGATGGTAGATTCTTTTTGATTACCCATTAGTGGTGGAACATTCGTTAGAATCACCACATAAGGGCAACAATCTGGGGGGAGGTGTAGAATCATGTCATTGCAGGTAACTACCCCCGTGGGGGGATTACACAGTTGTGGGGCTGATTGTCTGGGAGGTTCTATTCCTTCCCTATTTGATAGAGGTCTAGTGATGTTAGATACAGAATTGTTACCAGAGTGCCCCTCCCCAAGTGGAAGGTGGTTATGCGCAATGACTTTGCGCTTAAAGAGGACTCCCCGTATGTCTTGGTTGTTTTCCTGGGCAGGAGTCACAGCTAGTGGTTGTATTAAGTTACAGTGGCGATTTGCTACTATAGCGTTGGGTTTTGAGTGCCTTTTTACGCCTGCTTGATCTACACAACCTAGACATGAGGAATCATAATTCTCTGACTCTGTTGCAAGTGTGGCAAGCAACTTTTTTATATTTGCCACATTATCCTCTAAGGTATCAAGCCTAGTCATAATAGGCGACAAACTTTTAACCATTAACTTTTCAAATTCATCCATTAAAAACTTAATATCTTGTGTGGATAAAGCTACAGAGACAGGTGACATAGAGTGGGAATGTGATACTGTTAGTAATGCTGGGTCAGAGCTATTATGATCTCCAATGGAGACCTCCTTAGCTTTTCTCTTAGACCTAGTATTTACCTCTAATGGGAGCTCCTGGTGTTTTAGTGTCCTCTTCCTTTTAGCCAGAGGGCAAGACATTAGGGGTGTTTTAGGTCGGGGTGGGGGCTTCACAGGAGGGGTACATACCAAAGCAGATTGATCACCAGAAGGACTCTCTGGTTCTGTATTAATTATTTGGGTATTTATAGGAATATCAAGGTTTTTACTTATGGTTGAACTTATGGTTGAGGCCCCCTCCATTGACTGCCGTCGTTGCACTACTAGTATTTCTTTATCTATGGCTTTCGCAGCCCGGGTTAAAAAACAGTCAAGTGTGTTATTCTGAGTGGGTTTAGGGGTACTCCCCCTCTCCCCCGTTGGCTTCTCCTTTGCCATAGAATCGGGGCTAAGTAAAATCACACACTATATGAGACTAAGGGCGGTACAAGGTTTCCAGCAACTTACTTTAGTAAAATTCTTCTTTGGGAGGAGACGATTTCCGAAAAGTCCAGTTCCATAAAAGGATTGGGCAAGATGAAAATTGAAAGGCAAGAGGGTGGGCCCTGGGCCCAGCCCGGCCTCCTCCGGGCTCTGACAGGCGCAGACAGGCCCCCCCTTGACCCGGGCTTTGCCCGGGCCCGGCCCGGGCACGCCCGCGGGCGTCCCGCACTGCAGGAGTCCCGCAGTGTTTTTAAAGCGCCTCCGGGTGCTTACACTCTCGCGATGGTGCCTCCAGGCGCAGAGGATTGAGGTGGCTGTAGGCCCCCCCAGCAGCAGCGATGCAGGCAAGTGGGCTCCCGCGCTGCGGGATTCCCGTGGGTTTTTAAAGCGCCTCCAGGCGCTTACACTCTCGCGATGGTGCCTCCAGGCGCAGAGGATTGAGGTGGCTGTAAGCCCCCCCAGCAGCAGCGATGCAGGCAAGCGGACTCCCGCACTGCGGGAGTCCCGCAGTGTTTTTAAAGCGCCTCCGGGCGCTTACACTCTCGCGATGGCGCCTCCAGGCACAGACGATTGAGGTGGCTGTAGGCCCCCCCCAGCGGCAGCGATGCAGGCAAGCGGGCTCCCGCGCTGCGGGATTCCCGCTGTGTTTTTAAAGCGCCTCCGGGCGCTTACACTCTCGCGATGGCGCCTCCAGGCGCAGAGGATTGAGGTGGCTGTTGGCCCCCCCCAGCAGCAGCGATGCAGGCAAGCGGGAGACTTGTATGTATTAAAAGGGCAGGTTTGAGCCTGGCAGAAGGTTTATTTTGTGAAAAGACAGTGACTGAAGAGGTTCAACAGTCCCAAGGTGCAGATCCTGTAAAAGTGGGCCCATGTGATTCCAAGTACATTCATAGTAAACATTTTTTATCCATTTTATCCTTTTTAATCCATTTTAATCCACTATTGTTCATTTGAATCCAATGTAAACTAACGAGGCATTGATATTCAAATCTTCTGTGTTTATTAGCAACATGGTAATTTCAAAATGTAAAATCCACAGTAGATAGTTCCTTTGCTTGTGACGAATTCAAACTTCATCCTATTAACCCAATGCATTTCGAGAAGTCTCTCTTCTTCAGGGGTAACTACAATATGAAAGTATTTTGAAAATGTCCCTTTAGAATTAACACCATGTAATGTATTACCCTCTAGTAATCAACACACATATGTGTGTTTGCCATACAGTTACCTACATAAGATTGCCTAAATGATACCCCAACAGTGCTCATAAGCACCAATTTACCGAAAATAATACCTGACCACGTAAAAAAACTGATTAATTATTGCCTTGTGCCACAAAGATTCACCCTTGAGCTGTAAAACAAAAGCTTTTACCTTCACTAACCCGCATGCAAATAAACTGAAATCAAACGCTTGCTGAAAAACAAAATGCTGTATATCTCGAAAATTACAAAGAACAGCATGAAAAGATGCCCCATGGTGAAACATAGTGAAACACGTAGCCCAAAGTAGTAAATGTCATGATATCAAACACTCAAATGCCATCAAGCAACGTCTCTTGACTATGTACCAAATAGTATTTCCATGCAATGAGAAGGTTTATTTTGCCAGATCAAATTGGCAGTTTAAACTGCACACATAGATTCTGCAATGGCAATGGCAATGGCCATGATTAGAGGGCTACTTAAATGGATGTCACAATAAGTGCGGCAGGCCCACTAGTAGCATTTAATTTACAGGTCCTGGGCACATGTAGTGCACTTTACCAAGGACTTACAAGTAAATTAAATATGCCAATTGGGGATGAGCCAATATTACGATGTTTTAGGAGAAGAGTACATACACTGTAGCAATGGTTATCAGTGGTAAAGTGCTCAGAGTGCTACGGCCAGCAAAAATGAGGTCAGAAAAAGTGGAGAAGGAAGGCAAAATAATGGGGGGAAGACTACCCTAAGGCTGTCAGTCTAATACTCAACATGCCACATTAAATATTGGCCTTGTGTGTGGAACAAAGTCTTATCGGAAGCGGCTAGAAAAATTGTGGTGTTGGTTTTTAGGAATTGTCCATGATTTGATTGAACTGCAAGAAGAGATCTATGACACAGCAATCTTACCTAGAAAATGGGGGAAGTAAATGATTAGCCCACAAAGTCAGGCCTCCATGACACAGAAGAATTTCCGAAAAATGTTAAAGTTTTAGATGCAGTAAGCAAATTTTTAAAACAGATTTGTTTGAAAAATGTTGAGTCCCCATATTTCAATAACAGTGCTTCCCCATGGCTCGCCAACATTACAAGAGGGAGAGCCAATCCTCCTAGCCAAAAGGATATATGCATTACTGAAATTTCTGCTTGTGCTTTTTGTAGCCCAGACATTAAGGAAGAGATAGCTAAACTGTTTTCCTCAAAAGCATCTAGATGTATCATATAGAAGAGTCTTCCTGAATAAATACAAAATCTTTGAAAGAATAATCATCTTAAAACTTTTGTTGAGTCCTCTGGGAGACAGTAGAAGGCTTTTTCACGTTTTCAAAACCTCCACACACTGGCTAAACAATGGTTCATAATTGTGATTTAGTGGGGCCTTGTTTCACCTGGAAAGGGGTATTACCAAATTCAGGGCTGGTTCAGTCAGCATGGACACAACTGTCCACCAAGAGTATCTGACCACCACTGATTGAACAAATAAGTCAGAAACAAACAATAAACGAGCAAAATATCATTAAATAACAATGACACTGTTTTCTTGTGGAAAAACATAGCATGCATCACCTTGTCTACTTGTGATGCAGTTGTTTTCTGCTCACATACCATTTACCACAGGATACCATTTACTGTTCATCATTCATATTCTTGCCCAGCACATTATGTCTTGTTTGCAGTGATCTCACGTATGGCTGCTGTCAGGAATAATGGCATTTAGTTTAAGTAAACCGAAAAGATAACACACTTTATTCCTTGTTTTCTTGTTAGATCCAGTGAGGAGCAGCTGTACTCAAAGTTAAACAGAGAATTAGCCATTCCTCATTTGCACAACTACATGATGAATGCCAGCAACCTTCTCAGCTCTCTATCTCTAGTCACTTGTGACAAAGTTCCTTCTAGTAGTCTGCATACCACAGATGTATGCGTCTATGTGGTTGGAATTCACCCACAAATGTATTTCCTCACAGACCAGTTGTTAGCTTGACTCTTACTTGATGAGCCATTTCTCCACAGAACAACAGTCTCACAATGCTGAGTCTTTCATTGTCAAAACAGTCATGCAGATTTGAGCATCAGTCTCTGTAGCAATATCTCAAAATAACGTCAGAAGCACTCGTGACCTGCTCCAAACTAAGCAAGAAAGCTTTTATCTTTCAGTCCTCTTTATGCAAGATGCAGCTTCAGCTCTAGTGGTCAGAATGCAAGGTGCCATACATAGCATTTTGGCATGGCTTTTCATAGCCAGGCCGCAAAAGATTTCACTTGTAATGTGAAATTCTTGCAATACTCCTTCACCTCACAATATCTCTGTTGGAAAATGGCCCTCTCAGAAGGGTCACCCCAAACTTTTTGCCTTCTTTTCTCTCTTTCTGACCTCGTTTGTGCTGGCTTTAGGACTCTGGGCACTTTACCACTGATCACCAGTGCTAAAGTGGATGTGCTCTCTCCCTAAAACATGGTAAAATTGGCTCATACCCAATTAGCATATTTAATTTACTTATAAGTCACTAGTAAAGTGCACTACATGTGCCCCGGGCCTGTAAATTAAATGCTACTAGTGGGCCTGCAGCACTGCTTGTGCCACCCACATAAGTAGTCCTCTAACCATGCCTCAGGCTGCCATTGCAGGGCCTGTGTGTGCAGTTTACTGCCACTTCGGCTTGGCATTTACAACTACATGCCAAGCCTTAAACTCCTCTTTTATTACGCATAAGTAACCCCTAAAGACGGCCCTTGGCAACCCAGAGGGCAGGGTGCTATATAAGCAAAGGAAAGGGCATGTGCTTGTATGCCTTTCAAATCCAAGTAGTGAAAAACAGCATATTTCGTTTTTCACTATGGTGAGGCCTACTCCCCTCATTGACTAGCATAGGGAATTCCCTTATGTGCTTCTGAGTGGTAATTCCTGATCCCAGGGGACTAGCTTTATCATGTTTGGCATGGGTGAAATAGAAGTGATAAATACGCTTTCCTGGTAAGGTTAGATTTAACACTACTAGAGTAGAATGCCACTTTCAAACAGTGGGCATTTTTCTGCTCTTAACTTTGCTCTTTGTGACTGCCAGTGTGTCTCCAAAACCCATCTAAATGAGGTGACAGATCCCTTTCATACTTTCCACCCCAACAGCCATAAACCTAGGAAGGCCAGGGGTGGCTGAACAACCTTCTGCATAAATCTGCATTCCAATGGCCATCCTGGGCAGATGGGAGGAAAGGGGGTTCGCACCAGGACATCAAAGCCCCATAGATAACCTAGCCCCATAGATAACCTATCCCCATAGATAACCTAGCAGACAGGACTGGCTTGAAAGGGGTGCTTGTGCAATTCAAAACAACTCTTTGAAGTTCCCCCACATCAAAGGCACATTTGGGCATAAGTACTGCGTCTCTGACTCTCCTAAATCAGACACTTCTGGACCTACACCGAATCTCTGTCAGAAGAACTGCGGTGCTGCTCAAAGGACTCAACTGGACTATTTTTCTGGAAGGACTACTTTCCTGCTTGTTGCCCTGCTGCCTGCTGCTCTCTGACTCTGCTGGAAGGAGAGTTAGACTCTGCCTTCCCTCCAAAGTGATCTCCAAGGGCTTGTTAATGTGCCTCCTATTTCTCAAGTCTCAGGGACACAAAAGACTTCCTGTAGTTCTGCTGGTGCTGCTTGGCTCTGCCATCGGTGAGTCCTACCCTTGCCTGAGGTGTCCCCTCCAAATTCTTGGCCTCAGAAGTGGGTTCTGCAGCTGAGTTTCTGCCAAATCCGATGCGACGCAGGGCAAAGCCTCGCCCCACAGCTGACAGCTCTCGGAACCGACGCCAGACTACGCAAAGCCTCACCGCACAGCCTATCATAACCGATGACAAACGACGCAAAACCTCACAGTGCATACGGCTCCCCAGGATCCATGTACCGTGTTCAGCGGGCTGAGTGTGCCCCTGTAGCTGGCCCATGCTCCATCGCTGTCAGCCTGAACTTGGATTTGCAGTC
Organism: Calotriton arnoldi; assembly: GCA_963921515.1. Taxonomy (NCBI): domain Eukaryota; kingdom Metazoa; phylum Chordata; class Amphibia; order Caudata; family Salamandridae; genus Calotriton; species Calotriton arnoldi. The sequence goes on along the minus strand of CAWUFW010001870.1, from coordinate 2,084,070 downwards.
CCTCGCGACCTGAAGTAGCCTTTAGGGCTACCTATTGCATTTATTTCTTCAACATTCAATATCTCGACTTTTACTTAATGGATTTTGATCATTTTGGTCTTGTTTTACTCAGAAAAATATTCTCTATTTTGATAAACTGTTGTGGGGTCTTTTGTAGTGTATTTGATGAGTTGTTGTATGAGTTATTGCACAAATAATTTACACATTGCCATCTAGGTTAAGCCTGCCTGCTCTGTGCCAAGCTACCAGGGGGTGAGCACAGGATAATTTGGGATTTTGTTGTGACTTGCCCTGACTAGGATCACGGTCCATACTTGGACAGGGTGCATACCTCTGCCAACTAGAGACTCATTTTCTAACAATCTTCAACACCTCCAAAATGCCAGATGAGATCTTGTGACCTGCAGGATCTCAAGAATCTCATGATGTTCAGCCTCTCACAATACTATATTTCGGCATACGATCATAGCGTTTTCTTAGTGATATTGTGAAGGCAGCCGACATCTTGTGGTGTGTAGACTGCACTTGCCCTTGGAGCAAATGAATCATGGTAGTGGGAGAAAAATAGGCACTCTCTGTAGTATAATCTGATGCAACAGACCTTCCAATGATGTGGCAGCCACATCTCATAAAACCTTACCTCTGTTTGTCTGATTCCATATGTCTTAAGTCCCATTGTTGAGCTCCTCCCATTGGTTTTTCTCTTTGCAGGTAGTTTTGATTCAATTTTGAGGCGGAGACGGAGCCGCCAAAAGTATGTGTTATAGTTTCCTATGGCAACAAGGTCAGGTCCAGTCTCCTGGATATAAAGAGTGATGCTGTCCATGAAGATGACCATCCTGAATAGATAGTACTATGCTATTTATGGGTGATGCAAGAGGCTGATGAGTCATGGCAATGTATGGATACTTGTAAAGAGCATACAGGAGAGGGTACAAGGGGTATTCCTGATGCATCTGATGCTCCATAAGAAAGGAACCAAATTGGTATTTAGTGTACAAATCAATCCCAAATTTAGCTAAGGCCTCAAAGAGAAGGTTCCATTCACCCTGTTGAGGGCCTTTAGATGCTAAGAGATGTAGTGACACTTCTGCCCAATTCAACACAGCAATAGCTTTCTTTGTATGTACATCTCTGTTATGTCCCTGTATAAAACCAGCTATGGCAACTGAGTAATAGGAACTGAGATAACTTTAATTATATATGTTTCCGGACAGCTCCTTTTCTACTTTTCTGCACACAACCCACTACTCATCACTAATTGCTGTTCCTGCCTTTACCTAAATCCTCATTTGGAACCCCAGAAAATCTAAATACATAGCTGCACGCCTGCCAGCATGCACACAAAACAAATTACATTCTCTTCATGCACGATAAGGCAGAATACAAATAGACCACCAGTTTACAGTCCATAAACTCTAACTACTAAACAATTCAAACAGTGAGGGCCACAAGGAAATCTTATAAGGCAAACAGATGAATCTTAAAACGTTAATGGATCAGGACAAATGTATGTGCATGTTCCTATAGCCAACATCAAAACAGGTGGTGGGAGTAACCAGTTGCTTAGGCTTGGAAGGCACTAATAATGTATTTGCCTCAGGCAAAATACAGCAATTACCTGCTGAAGAATTTCTAATCTTGCCAGCCATTGAAAATGTACAACTGCCACACAAGTCTTAAAAGAGTCAATACATTGCCGCATTTACCATTTCCTCTCCATGATGGGTTTTGTAAAAGTATGATCTTTTGGAACAGTACTCCCAACAGTTAAAATGTAATTTTGTCATGCAATGTCAAAAATACATTCTGTTAGTGAGATATTTAGGGCATTTTTCAAAATAGCTTTGAATGAAAATCTCTGAGCTCTTTGAATTTCTTAATCCCATTCTAAAGGGTCAGGAAAAGCTAATTGCTGCTGAGGGATCACACATTTCCTTAATCCCTTCCTTGCTACCTGTTAGAAATGGGGTTTGTGGTTGGCTATGGTATGCACCCAAGCCAGGCAGAACCCACCACTCTAGTCAGGGCAAGGGAGTAACACACCGAAAATAACCCCTGCTCACACCCTTGGTAGCTTGGCAGAGCAGTCAGGCTTATCCCAGAAGCAATGTGTAAAGCGTTTGCGCAACACACATACACAACAGTAATACACTAGGCACACCACAAAAGAAGCTCCACACAAGGTTATATAAAAATATCCTTTGTATTATCCATAAAAACACATTAGAACACATTCACATATATTACTGTGCCACTAGGCACTTGTCATGACTTCACAGGGATTGCATAAATCGCTAGGCCAATCGTGCTACTGTCATAACCATTACAGTTAGGGTGACCAGTAACTACTGGTAGGATTGCTTTTAGCACAACACATCACATCAGCGGTGCCCCAGAGTAAACACTTGTATTGTGCACATATTATGGTAATGTCCTTCTGGCAATGTAACACTACATGTATGTTGATTTCAGGGCATAGCATGTATGAATGCTCAGCATCACATGAATCCTTGTGCCCCTATGACACAGCAAGCCGTAACTGTCTTTTCCCTCGTAGGCTCTCGGGCTACCGGCCCACCTACTCTATGGAATGAGGAAATTCAGGAGGGTTCCTTCCCCCTTGGGGATCTCCCACACTACTCCTCAGTCCCAATGAGGAGTGGGGGCCTCTGTTGAGGTTTCCCTTTTTATGTCAAGAAGTGAGGGCAAAAGCCCACTACATAGGGCGCATCCGGCAATAACATGGGAGGGGGGTGCAGCCACTACCTCAGGCCAACGGGGCCAGCCGTGCCTCCACTCTCCATATGCCCGTCCTAGTGAGGTTTCTCCCCAACAGGAGACAACAGAATTGTCCCAAAGCAGCCGCCCACAACCTTGCGGTGCCGCTGCCTACGAATGCAGGGTAATGGGAATGGTGAGGCCACACCTGCTTTCTCCTTCCTGGGACATCAAGTGGGGCGGGGTGGCTCACCCACCAGCCTCGGGCGGCACCAGCTCCCACTACGTGGTGACACAGAGCGAAGTCTCCATCGGCTTCGCCCTCCTCCGTCTGCCGGGTTTCCCTCACTGGGGGGCGGGGCTGACTTCTCTTGTGGATTCCTCCAGGCTCCCTCACGTCACTCCAGGCTCTGGGCTTCCTCTCCTATCCTGCGCGGCGGTTGCCCTGGCAACGTTGGGCACACCTACAGGAGGGGGGGTAGGTCCAGCGCGACGACCGAACTTGCGGCGAGCCCCGGACAATGCGTGGGAAGCCCGCTGGGGATTCTCTCAGCTCGGGAGCCAGCAACCAAACCGCTCACCACGCGGTACTGTGAACCAAGATAATGAGAGAAAGTAATACTGCGCTCTACAAGCGCTTCCTGCAGGACAACCCAAAAGCGCTCCAGCTGCAGGGACCAGGGGCTGCCACCAGCTGCAGGGACCAGGGGCAGCCACCAGCTGCAGGGACCATGGGCAGCCACCAGCTGCAGGGCCTCCTGGGAGAACACTGGCAGCACCAACCCCAGGGCATAGGCAGGCCAGCACAAAGGCTTCTTTTAGCAGGAGTTGCAGTCCTTCTCTCAGCCCAGCAGGCCAATATTCCCAGCAAGAAAGTCTAATGGCAGTTCCCTACTAGCGCATCAGTCCTCTGGGGCAGCATATGGAGCCAGCAGCATCTGGTTCCCAGTCCATGCAATGACTTCTTCCCACCATGGGGTCACAGCCCCTGTACTTATAGTGCAATGCCTTTGTTCTGGGGAGGCACTTTAAACACTATTGAAGTGCACAACACCCCCATTCATATTTTTAGCCCAGGCCCCAGACACACTACAGGGGGGGCAGAGCCAGCATTGTGGAAGGCAGGCACAGCCCTATTCAGGGGCAGGTGCAACTCCTCCCACCACTCCAAATGCAGACCAGGCCTATTCAGGTGCAAGGCACAACTCCTCCCGCTACTCTAAATTCAGCCAAGGTCTATTCAGCCTAGCGCTGTGTCACCCAGGCTGGACAGGACACACCTCAACACCCCCAGGGACTGGCTGGAGTGAATGCACATCCCCTCTCCCCTTTCAGTCAGAACCAGACGGTCAATACACATCAGGCAGGGCAAAAAGACACATAGCACACAGAAATGCCCACATCTAAAAGTGGCATTTCTAAAATAGTAATAATAAATCTGCTTTCACCAATAAGCAGGATTTATCACTACTATTCCAAACATACCAAACATGGCTGCGCTACCCCTCTTATGTCAGGAATTACCACTGAAGCACACATCAGGCAATTCCCCATGCAAACCTATGAGAGGGCAGCCTCACAGCAGTGAGAAACCAAATAGGCTGTTTGTCACTACCAGGACATGCCACACAGTTAAGGCACATGTCCTGCCTTTTACCTACACTGCACCCTGCCCCTAGGGCTAGCTAGGGCCTACCTTAGGGGTGACTGATATGTAGTAAAAGGGGAGTTGCAGACGTGGCAAGCACTTTATATGCCACATCGCGGTGGCAGTAAACTGCACGTGCAGGCCCTGCAGTGGCAGAGGCCTGAGACAGGTTTGAAAGGCTACTTAGGTTGTATTTATTTATTTATATATATATTTATATAGCGCACTACTACCCAAGGGCGTCTAGGTGCTTAGCAGCTAAACACACAAACGCACCAGAGAGTTGTTAAGGCTCTAGTGCTGAGAGAGAGACTATAAAGTATAAAGCCAGGTTTTGAGTCCTTTCCTAAAGGAAAGCAGGTCACAAGAGTTTTTTAGCTTTATTGGTAGCTTATTCCACCATCTGGTTGTGATGATTGTAAAGCTTTTTCCACCCCATCTATGAGGTCGGAAATTAGGTTCTTTCACCAACTTCAGAGAGGTCGCCCGGAGGATACGTACTGAGGTGTACCATTGGAAGCGATCTGACAAGTAGACGGGGCCCAAGTTATGTATCGCCTTAAAGGTGATGCATAACGCCTTAAACTTGATTCGCTTCTCCACAGGTAGCCAATGAAGGGTGTTGAGGGCATGTTTGGCTGATGAATATTTGGCTAGGCCGGAGAGCAATCGAGCTGCAGTACCTGTAATTTTGCCAATACTGATTTATTTGCTCCAACCAGAAGCCCGTTACAATAATCGAGCTTAGACAGAACCAGAGCTGCCACCACTGCTTTCTGTAATTCTGCTGGTATAAATGGAAAGATTTTCCTCAGAATTTTCAGGGTAAAATAGGTTGATGAGGTAAGCGTCTTTACATGATGAGAAAAGGATAAAGTGGTGTCAATAATGACACCAAGATTTTTGGCCTTGGTGGCTGGGGTGTTAGCGCAAACAACGCTGCAAGCCCACCAGTATCAATTAATTTACTGGCCCTGGGTATATAGGATACCACTGTAAAAGTGACTAATAGGTAAATTAAATATGCCAAACAGGTGTAGACCAATCTTACCAAGTCTACAAGAGAGAGCACATGCACTTTAGCACTGATCAGCAGTGATAAAGTGCCCAGAGTCATAAAACCACCAAAAACAGGTCAGAAAAAATACAGGAGGAAGGCAAGAAAAGTTCTGGGATGAACCCTGCATAAAGGGCAAAGGCCAACACTACCCAGTAGAGTGGAACTATTTGTCCTCCATATTCTTCAGTTTGGCCTCAGCTACTTCTAACAAGGCAGTTTTTCTTGATTTTGTGAGGCAATGCCCTCCACTTCTTCCATTATCGATCTATGCACATTGAGCTGATTGAAAATTGTGGTCTAATATGAAGACATTGATGGTGTTGATTCTTTTAATTATATTGTACCAACAACCACTCCTAGAAAAGTGGCCAATGTTTCTTTCTAATTAAGGACTAAGAGATGAAATCAAGAAAACATGAATGGCTCTTCCAGGTGAGCTCGACTGATTCTGAGCAGAGGGTAACTAAGTCTATGATACTGGACCAGTTTGACAGAGACTATATTTCTGCACTGAAGAAGGTGTTGTGTCATATGCTTTCTTACTGGCTCTCTTTCGGCTGGAGACAAGGCTCTTGCCCAGAGGTCAAGTCTCTTGCGTAAGAAGGGTTCGGAGTTAGCTTGCCACCCCAAGAAGAATCTAAAATTGGGTGTGACTTTAGAGGTTGATGAACTGGTAACTTGTGTTGGGAGGCAGAGAGGTTGTAATCCAAACCTTAAGTTCAGGAGAAACAACTTGTTTTTCTCCTCCACTACTGGAAGAATCGAGTCAACACTTACTACAATCCCTGTAATAAATTGGGTAATTAGTTGAGGGGGGTGGAAGCCCAGTGCTTATTTTGTCATAAAATCAGTGCCAGTGCCTAAAGCTCTGCTCAAAAACCTGTGGCCTGTGCTTTTACGTTTCAGCACACTCACTCTATACTAAGGTTGCCTATTCTGGAATTGATCTCATGGCTCTTCCACACTATCCGATGCTTCCTGCCCCTTTGCCTCAATGCATGTTCCTGCTTTCTCCTTTTGTGTTTTTTTCCCTCATGTGCTCGTGGTAAAAGTCTGATGAGAACAAATAAGTGATCTGGGTTCATGTAATACCATATACTAGGGACTTACAAGTAAATTAAATGTACCAATCAGGTGTATGCTAATTTTACCATGTTTTCAAGGGATAGTACAAGCACTTTACCAATGTTTAGTAAGCAAAAGGTGCACAGAGCCCTAAAAGCTAACAAAAATGTGTTCAACAAAGGAAGGTAAAGAAAGGCAAAAATCTGGGGTGACCTTGCAGAGAGGGCCAGGTCCAACAGTCCCAATTCTTTAATGCCTTTAATGTTTGGAAGACATTACCTGAAGGATTATCCTAAAACAGTGGGCCACCTTTGATGGCTAGTGCCAACTAACTGAACTTGGCTCCTGTGCAGTTTGTCTGAATGTATGCCAGGACACTGCCACTGTCATCTTAAAGATCTCATCATCCGCTTGGAACTCCATAGGGCATTCAATTATGGCCTTGCCTTCCTGAATAATTCTGGGACTTCCTCCTCATTGCCACTGAAGGTGTATCTTTGGCTATATGAGGCAAAAGGAGGTGGAAGCCAGGGAGTCACATGCCCTCTTCCTATCCAAGGGAGAATGCCATTTATTGCTAGCAAGTTTACTTTAAGTTCTTCAGGCAAGCCTAAAGCTAATTGGGGAAGCCTCCACCATTGCACCCAAGCTATGCCGAACAATCAACTGCTCCCTCGAGACCTCCACCTTCCCCGACGACTGGAAACACGCTGAGATCAACCCCCTCCTGAAGAAATCCTCAGCGGACCCCACAGACCTCAAAAACTTCAGGCTCACCTTCCTGATCCCCTTCCCATCCAAGGTCATCGAAAAAACCAATCAATGCCCAGCTCGCCGACTTTATCAAAACCCACCATGTCCTGGACATTTCCCAATCCGGATTCTGAAGCAATCATAGCACCGAGACCACGCTCCACGATGCCACCGACAACATCCGCTCCCTCCTCGACCAGGGCAAAACTGTAGCCCTCATCCTACTAGACATCTTGTATGCCTTCAACACCATCTCCCACTGTACCCTAGCCACAAGACTCCACAAAGCTGGTATCCGAGACAAAGCCCTCAACTGGATCCGCTCATTCCTCACCGGCAGAACACAATGGGTTAGACTCCCACCGTACTTCTCGAAACTGACAGAGATCAGCTGCGGGGTACACAAGGGCTCCACCCTCAGCCCCACCCTTTTCAAAATCTACATAGCCCCCCTCCCAGCCATTGTCAGGAACCATGGGCTCAACATCGTTTCCTATGTCGACGACACCCAGCTGATCCTCTCCCTCACCAAAGAACCCACTGTTGCCAGGAACAACTTCCACAGAGGAATGAAAGCCGTCACTGCCTGGATGAAGGTCAGCTGCCTGAAGCTCAACTCGGACAAGACAGAAGTCCTCATCCTGGGAGCCTCCCCCTCTGCTTGGAATGACTCCTGGTGGCCCTCTGCTCTAGGAAGTCCCCCTATCCCCACGAACCATGCACGAAACCTCGGCATCGTACTGGACTCCTCGCTCACAATGGACAACCAGATAAACCCCGTCTCCTTGGCCTGCTTCAACACACTCTGCCTGCTTCGAAAGACCTTCAGATGGATCCCCACCAAATCTAGGAAGACAGTCACCCATGCCCTCATCAGCAGCAGACTCGACTACGGCAACACACTCTACGCGGGCGTCACCCAGAAACTCCTCCGAAGACTCTAGAATGTCCAGAACGCCTCAGCAAGATTAATCCTCAACATCCCTCGGTGCAGCCACATCACTTAACACCTCCGCAACCTCCATTGGCTCCTAGTCAACAGAAGAATAACTTTCAAACTCCTCACCCACGCATACAAAGCCCTTCACAACGCCGGACCTGTATACCTGAATCACTGCCTCACATTCCGCATACCCAACAGACACCTCCGCTCCGCCCAGCTTTCCCTGGCTACTGTCCCATGAATTTGCAAGACCAGAACCGGAGGAATGTTCTTCTATTACCTCGCCTCCAAGACATGGAACACCCTGCCCACCCACCTTAGGAAATCACCCTCGCTGATGCAATTCAGGAAGGACCTCAAGACCTGGCTCTTCGGATGAACTTAGCACTTAGTCTGATCTGCTGCGCCCCCCCCCCCCCCCATAGCACCTTGAGACACTCACAGGGGAATAGCCACGCTTTACAAACCCTGATTGATTGATTGGTTGTAGCTTGAGTCTGTGCTCTATCGAAGGAGGCTTACCCAACATCAGATATTTTCTTTCCATCTGATGATACCAAAAGTTAGACGTTATGATCTGACCTGAGTTCCATACAGTCACCATGACTACAACCTTTAGTGGTCTGAGTTAAAGTTGATGGATTGATAATTTCCTAAGTTCTACTTCATAATCATGCCTTGCCCCCAAGCTCTTAAATCGTGTTAAGACATAGTCTTCTTGACCCAGGTGTTGTGAGTCTGTCTTAAAGTAGTCAGGGACACTGCCCTATCAAATGCTATTTTTCTGGTTTGAGTCAGGCAGATCATGTAATTGTTTCCCCCTTGTCAACTGCAGGTACTCATCTCTGATTCCCTGGGGGCTTGATTCATTGCTGCTAACATGGAGCATGGAATGGACACAGTGAATCAGTATGCCAGATTTGTAACCACAGAGCTGCACTGCAGAAGCACAATTGACTGGTTTGAGGGCTGACATGGATAGGGGTGTAAGCCTCACTTGTAATGCATTGTGGGACATTGAAAGGGTTTTACCAGTGTTCTGAAAGCAGCCAGGAGTTCACATTAGCAACCTACTCTACTGCGACGCCCCCGCAGCGGTTGATGTTTGTAATTCATGGAAGCAGGTCCGGTGGGCGTGACCTGGTGTGGCATATAGAGAGCATGGTCAGAGAGGGTCTTGGACAACGATGAACCTCGCATAACCAACAACTATTTCAGCAATGACAGTCGAGACCACCTTGAAAAAGTCGAGGCTTACCTTGAAAAAGCAAATATGAGACATAAATTGTTGCAAAATTCCTAATGTTCACCCAGCAGTGGCAAAGCAAGCCTTAGCAGTCATTGTAAAGTTTTCTACATAGTTTCGCGAAGTTTGTACTAAAAAAAAACATTAAACTTCATGCACATCCATTTGTAATGCCTTTAAATGCAAAGCTTGGCCTAATTGCTTATTAGGGAATTTCGTTTATTGTTATAGAAAACTCTTTTAATTTTGTATTGACAAAGGGGCTGCGTTCCCAGTGCTTACATTTGAAAACCATGCAGCCACATTCACATCCACCTGCAGACATGAAACATATGCTCTGCTTACTTATTCCTGTCTGGTAGGACAAGGCATTCGGTGTCAGTGGTTTGTTTACTCGTTCAACGTTGTCATTAATCATGCTTTCTCATCTTCTTCCACTGCTGGGATTTGACAGGGAATTTCTCCTACCTTGAGAAACAGCTCATGCTGTAGAATCGCCCCTGCTCAATTTCCTTGAACATTATATATGTCCTACTTATTTCACACCCCGCTGAGCACAGACTTTTTTTTATCTTAGTACTTTTGCAAGGATTTTCCTTTGTGCTTGAAATATGGGATTGACGCTTCTCTTGGAACCAGAAGATCATACACAAATACTCAATTCTTATTATATTTCTGCTGCAAACGTTTATGATCAAATCCGAGAGACAGCCGAGCATTTTCGAAAGGAAATTGACCAGGAGACACTACACTGATGAATTGTCAATGTTTATGACTCTCATTTCTTCATACGCTTTTCCGGCTAGAATACCGCACTTTATGAAACCAAGGGGCATATTAGCAAGACCGGCGATAAAATTATCGCCGTTTTAGCGGCAGGAAACTGCCGCTAAAACGGCGATAATGGGCTTGCTAATATGCGTTATAGAATTCAATAGAAGCCCAGGTTAGATGTGCAGGACATCTAACCTGGGCTTCTATTGAATTCTATAACGCATATTAGCAAGCCCATTATCGCTCGTTTTAGCGGCAGTTTCCTGCCGCTAAAACGGCGATAATTTTATCGCGGGTCTTGCTAATATGCCCCTGAATCTCTGGAAACTTTGTAGCAGGTAAAATGCATATTGTGTCCATATTTCCTATTTTGAATGTGGGTGTTCGAAACCATCAAAACTTCCCAGTTATTTAAGCATTGACTCGTTTCTAAAACGTGTTTTAGTAGTGAACTACTTTTAAAATGCATCGTGATGGGATGCCGGCAGGTTGTGGTGTTCTGATTGGAGACACTACTCCTACCTACACAATATGAACACACAGAACCAAAGCAATGAATGCCACACAGAGCCTCATTGAAAGCTTGTTTGAGGGGTCGCCCAACCCCTAGGGCGGTGGCTACCCTTCGTCCACCGACCATGCTGGCCAAATTTAGATTAAACGTGGAACTAGTGGGCAATTTTTTTCTGAAAGTGATCCTGCCAGCATGGTAAGATTACATTCATCAAAAATGCAATAGTTGGAATAATTTGCTTTAAAAAAATAATTGTTAAAATAGGAATTTGTTTCTGAAAATGAAAAAAAAAACAATGTTGCTGACAGGCTGGAAGATTTCTCTCAACGTGGAGGTCATGGTTTTGTTTTCATGTTCGTGTCTGCTATAATTTTCATTACAGCCGTGAACAGCCGAAAACTGTGGCAGGCCTTCTAACGCTGGTAAGTTTACTTTTAATGATTTTATTTTTGATAAAATAATGCACGATGGAGAGGCCAAGTGGGTTTATAGGATTATTTGGCTGCAGTTTTTACTGTATAGTTATGGATTTACCACATGTGTTACATAAATTAACACATTATTTGCAAATCTGTCCAAAAAAAAAGTTTTTTTTGTCTTTTATCTTAAATAGATTAAAATAATTCTGCTAGAAAATGTGCTGCATAGTATGGGTTTTATACCACAGCCTGTTGAGAAATTAAAGCACCCAAACATATACATCTATATCAATCTATATATACATATCTATATATTTGCACATATTTTGATATAGATAGATAGATAGATAGATAGATAGATAGACAAGAGTGGCTGTGTAACTATGGTTACGTCTAAGTGCTTATAACTTTTAAACCTTTGCAACATTTCAAAGGTTTCACTAAATTAGGCACTTGCTTGGTTCTTCTGTCTAAATCGTAACCTATCAAGTTTCATGCTTATCTGTCTGGGTGTAAAATTTATGGGAGGGAAGACAAAAAAGTAACGCTTTCCAACGAAGCTCCTTTAGACATTTTTGCTCATCAAACTGGATCTGCATTTTTTTTTTAAAAACAGACAAAATGCATTTGTCATATGTATATATTTCTGACCGTACATTGCCAAAACACAGGACAAAAGGCTGGAGCTCAGACCTTGTGGTACCAGTCTGCTGCACATGGCCTACTGCCAGGCCCTGTACTCTTTGACAGAGGCACGTGGGCATGTGGGCAAAGCCTGTGTGAGATGGTTTGGGTAGGGTGGAGGCTATCACAGGGTCTGACATATTCAACACTGGTTATTCTAGGTTGAAGACCTTGGGTTGAACGCACCTGAGGTTGGCCACAGGCAAGACCCTGCATCCAACCCAACCTTCATGCTTTATAATGCTGTGCACAGAAGAGAATGACCACAAAGGAGGATGGGTGCAGGATGTTGCTGAATGAGGTGTACAGCAGTAATTGCCTGCATGGAGGCTGAAAGAAGAGCATTCTAGGGTAACAATTGTTACTCCAGTTAACAGACTGAGGGCCCAATTACGTGTTTGGAACAACAGAGCCGGCTCAACGCCGGCTCAGCTGAGCCAAACCCGCGCAATGACCACCAATCGTATCACGAGTTCATCACGTGATACGGTCGGCTGTCCTTTGCCTTTCCCATGGCAGTGTCTGAAAAACAGGCAATGGGAACGGCAAAAAAGTTCCAGCACGGCATGAATGTGGATGTCCATGCCATGCTGGAACTTTGTGGGAATACAGACAGAGGGGACATGTTGTGCTCCCCTGAATGTATCCCCATGATGTATGGCAAGGGGGACCTGGGACCCCTTTGTTCCTGCTCCGCCAGCCTTTTTATGGCAGGCTCCACCATGAAATCGCTGACGGAGCAGAAACTCAAAATATGCTGAGTGGGACTGCGCCAGTCCCCTCTCAGTATATTGCTTTGCGGCACAGCTGTGCCACCGCCAAGGAACAACTGTTCACTGGCGCAGCCGGCGGTCCACTTAACAGTCATAATACGGCAGACAGTGGACCAGGCCCTGAGACTAATTAATCACAACAAAAAGCTAAGCCTACATATGTCCAAAATAAACCTCAAAACCATCCCACAGATAAACATGAACAAAACATTTAGCATTGCAAAGTACCAAAAATATCCATGGTGTTGAGGCTTTCTGCTGTTATTTCTCGAGCAAACAAAGAACATGTCGGGATGCAGACTGGGCATGAATCAGAACGCACGCCAAAACCAAGTTTTGGATTTTTCCTTAAATTGATGAGGCAAAAGGCTGTCCTTCAGGGATTATGTAAGGAACAATGCGAAATAAGACATACAAGATCAAGAATGTATAAATAAAACGATAAATCAGCCATAACAGTTAATATATAATGAGTTCACTCAAGAGCCAGCATTCAGTATGGCAACATATAAAGCCACTTCATACATTGAAAAATAAACCTTACAAGCAGTGTCTGGGCGATTCCAGAGGTAGAGGAAGAAATGCGATTTTGCTGTGACAGGCCCATGATATATAACACTGAATGACATATTTACGGCTATAATCTCTTCACCTTTACGTGTTCAAAAGAATCTCATGAAATTCTGCAATTAAAGCAAGTAACTGGAATGCTATCTTCAAGAATTTAGTTGGAAGCAATGCACATATGGAGTGTAAAAACGAAATAACAAGTAATTTAATATTTATAAGAAAAAGAAGTCACCTGTTTGAATTAGAAATCTAAATGCCAATTTGATATTTGCCTCTTACTGAAAAAGTTCGTTCAATGTGTAATAATTGTAAAATTGCATGACTCATTAAGGTGTTACTGTACCAGATAAGGCATATTCATCTGGAGCAAAATGGAGAAATTCATTTAAATAACGAGTGAGGTCAATCTCAAACACTTAGAGATGAGTAATAAAACACCGCTCCTGTTAGTCCTTAATTTGAATTAATTAATGCTTTTAAAATTCAGGAAGAAGAGATAGATTAGCTTTGAATGAATGAGCTATTGTTCAATTATGCATACTATATTGCAGAACATTAAAAGAAAAGACACCAATTGCTAGCTCTCCCTATAATTTAGTTGCAGTGAGGAGTCAGCAGAGTTTAATGTGATAAAATACCAAACAAACACATCTAATCATCTTTTTTATGTGCAGGGCTGCATGTGAAACGCAGTAAATGGCCTTTAATTACAGGACAGGAAGAAATGCTTCATCATGAATAACATTATTTGCATTATTCCAATACATTGAAAAGCAATCCATGCTGACCGCGGTTGTTCGTTTTATCTTTGTTGCTTCACTGGAAATTAACCGATAGTGTATGAATTTAATTCGAAAACCCATTTCCAGTTTGAATCATTTAGCATTTAGGGGCGTTTTATCATGTTTAGTGAGCAGATTGTGTCATGGGAGTAAAATGTAAGATTCCAAACACGCATAAAAAATAGGTACCCTGGTGAAAGCTTCAGTTTAGCAGTAGCACATGGTTCTACCGGTTCTAGCTGTAGAGTGTTGGTTGTGTCATGTCGATTGTGAGCATTGGCCTAAAAACACGATAAGTGAAACGAACAAATTACATTTCACTGGTTAAGAAGATATACAGAGAATAACTATTAGCCACCGTTATAGAAGACCCAGCTCCAAGACGCACCTGGAATCAAGTAAATCTGTCTCTATAGCAGTTCAGTATATGGGCAAAAAGCTATGTACGAGAAACTTTTGGGGGCAAAAGTAATAGTTGTTCATGTAGTTCAACGCAGCAACCAGAGTTTTTGCCCTGTGTAAAAGGAAGAGAGCAGAACAGCATCATCGTATCTCTAAAGATAAAAAGCTGCTGCTCTCTTCCCAAACGCTGGTGCACTTTCTGGCTGCTGTGCACCACACATTCACTTGGCACATTAATGCAAAGGTGTTTTCGTGAGTCTAGCATAGGTTTGGCACTGGAAGGCTACAATTCCAGTATAAAACACTATGGGATAAACCTCCTAATATTTCATACATCTCAGAGCAACAACCAAAGCTGCTGTGCACCATTGCGTGAAAGGAAGAGTTCACAAACTGGTGGCTGAGACACTAGAGCATGCCACTATTATCACCTTTGTTACAACAGTACACATCCATTCTCAAATTAATCAATGGCGCACAAGTTAAACAGGGAACAGTCACTACTGTCCGCTAAATAAACGCAACCAAATATGTCAGATAACTTTATTTAGAGAGAAGCTCCGCACTCAAAATGTGAAAAACAAGTCCATTCAGAACTCTAAATAGATAGCAGATATAGCATATGTGCAGCCATTAGGCTCTCACTGATAAGCATATCACATGAACGTACACACTATATTTTGAATAAATCTCTTCGACAATTCATTTAACTCAAGAAACCATTACAATGAATTGCTTATGCTGGTTAGCACAATTCATAACGGAACTCCGTGTTACATTAGATGCAAGAACCATACAATAATCTCTTTTGGATATATTTCCTTTTCTTATTGTTAGTGGTTGGAGGAGATAGTATTTTTGAAACAGTGTATCCCTAAATATCCAATATGGCGCCCACATTGAACGTCGAGAGTATAGTCCTATCAATATAAATGTACTCTCTATATTCTGGACATATCAATTCAATAATCCATTTAATATTTCTTTTTTGAAAATTTCACTTTGTTAAAAATAGTATGTGGGTGTCTTGAAAGAGATATTGAAACAGATGAATATCAGTAGGAACGGATCACGATATGTACTACTTAAATGCTATAACTAGTTTTCATTGTTGGAAAGTACACTCCAAAATGGCGCTAATGCGTGGTATTAGACAAGAGCGTTGAATAATTACATGATGTATATGAACTTGGCAGAACCAGGCCATGATGCCTAAAGAGGACAATCCAAAATAGTGTCTATGTCACATATCGGATATTGTTTTTGATTAATTTTATTTGGTAGGTCGCTCCCCCGCCACACAGCTCCGCCTGTGTTGTCCTGCCCGCTGCTGCTGCTGGTAAGCTCGCCCCTCTGCTTGTTGCCTCGGTGCCCGTTTACCTTCTGTTCCCCCTCGTTGCCCCCATTTTCTGAGCCCAACTTTGCCTTCTGTTCCCCCTCATTGCCCCCATTTTCTGTGCCCAATTTTGCTTTTTGTTTCCCCTCGTTGCCCCCATTTTCTGAGCCCAACTTTGCCTTCTGTTCCCCCTCGTTGCCCCCATTTTCTGTGCCCAATTTTGCTTTTTGTACCCCTCGTTGCCCCCATTTTCTGTGTCCAGTTTTGCTTTTTGTACCCCTCGCTGCCCCCATTTTCTGTGTCCAGTTTTGCTTTTTGTACCCCTCGTTGCCCCCATTTTCTGTGTCCAGTTTTGCTTCTGTACCCCTCAGTGCCTCTCTCCACTCCCGCCGCTGCGTCCCTGCGGCCCCGCCCCTGACTGCCCATTCGCTGCCCCTGCCTGCCACCTCCCAGCTGCTCCTCCCTCCCACCTCCCCATATATGGCGGCCGCTGCGCGTGAGGAGAGCGACCCTTGACCTTGCCAGGTAGGTCGCTCCCCGCCACACAGCTCCGCCTGTGTTGTCCTGCCCGCTGCTGCTGCTAGTAAGCTCGCCCCTCTGCTTGTTGCCTCGGTGCCCGTTTACCTTCTGTTCCCCCTCGTTGCCCCCATTTTCTGAGCCCAACTTTGCCTTCTGTTCCCCCTCGTTGCCCCCATTTTCTGTGCCCAATTTTGCTTTTTGTTTCCCCTCGTTGCCCCCATTTTCTGAGCCCAACTTTGCCTTCTGTTCCCCCTCGTTGCCCCCATTTTCTGTGCCCAATTTTGCTTGTTGTACCCTCGTTGCCCCCATTTTCTGTGTCCAGTTTTGCTTTTTGTACCCCTCGCTGCCCCCATTTTCTGTGTCCAGTTTTGCCTTCTGTTCCCCCTCGTTGCCCCCATTTTCTGTGTCCAGTTTTGCTTTTTGTACCCCTCGTTGCCCCCATTTTCTGAGCCCAACTTTGCCTTCTGTGCCCCCTCGTTGCCCCCATTTATTTTCTGTGTCCAGTTTTGCTTTTGTACCCCTCGTTGCCCCCATTTTCTGTGTCCAGTTTTGCTTCTGTACCCCTCGTTGCCTCTCTCCACTCCCGCCGCTGCGTCCCTGCGGCCCCGCCCCCTGACTGCCCATTCGCTGCCCCTGCCTCCCGCCTCCCAGCTGCTCCTCCCTCCCACCTCCCCATATATGGCGGCCGCTGCGCGTGAGGAGAGCGACCCTTGACCTTGCCAGGTAGGTCGGCTCCCCGCCACACAGCTCCGCCTGTGTTGTCCTGCCCGCTGCTGCTGCTGGTAAGCTCGCCCCTCTGCTTGTTGCCTCGGTGCCCGTTTACCTTCTGTTCCCCCTCGTTGCCCCCATTTTCTGAGCCCAACTTTGCCTTCTGTTCCCCCTCATTGCCCCCATTTTCTGTGCCCAATTTTGCTTTTTGTTTCCCCTCGTTGCCCCCATTTTCTGAGCCCAACTTTGCCTTCTGTTCCCCCTCGTTGCCCCCATTTTCTGTGCCCAATTTTGCTTTTTGTACCCCTCATTGCCCCCATTTTCTGTGTCCAGTTTTGCTTTTTGTACCCTCGCTGCCCCCATTTTCTGTGTCCAGTTTTGCTTTTTGTACCCCTCGTTGCCCCCATTTTCTGTGTCCAGTTTTGCTTCTGTACCCCTCGTTGCCTCTCTCCACTCCCGCCGCTGCGTCCCCTGCGGCCCCGCCCCCTGACTGCCCATTCGCTGCCCCTGCCTGCCACCTCCCAGCTGCTCCTCCCTCCCACCTCCCCATATATGGCGGCCGCTGCGGTGAGGAGAGCGACCCTTGACCTTGCCAGGTAGGTCGCTCCCCCGCCACACAGCTCCGCCTGTGTTGTCCTGCCCGCTGCTGCTGCTAGTAAGCTCGCCCCTCTGCTTGTTGCCTCGGTGCCCGTTTACCTTCTGTTCCCCCTCGTTGCCCCCATTTTCTGAGCCCAACTTTGCCTTCTGTTCCCCCTCGTTGCCCCCATTTTCTGTGCCCAATTTTGCTTTTTGTTTCCCCTCGTTGCCCCCATTTTCTGAGCCCAACTTTGCCTTCTGTTCCCCCTCGTTGCCCCCATTTTCTGTGCCCAATTTTGCTTGTTGTACCCCTCGTTGCCCCCATTTTCTGTGTCCAGTTTTGCTTTTTGTACCCCTCGCTGCCCCCATTTTCTGTGTCCAGTTTTGCCTTCTGTTCCCCCTCGTTGCCCCCATTTTCTGTGTCCAGTTTTGCTTTTTGTACCCCTCGTTGCCCCCATTTTCTGAGCCCAACTTTGCCTTCTGTGCCCCCTCGTTGCCCCCATTTATTTTCTGTGTCCAGTTTTGCTTTTTGTACCCCTCGTTGCCCCCATTTTCTGTGTCCAGTTTTGCTTCTGTACCCCTCGTTGCCTCTCTCCACTCCCGCCGCTGCGTCCCTGCGGCCCCGCCCCTGACTGCCCATTCGCTGCCCCTGCCTCCCGCCTCCCAGCTGCTCCTCCCTCCCACCTCCCCATATATGGCGGCCGCTGCGCGTGAGGAGAGCGACCCTTGACCTTGCCAGGTAGGTCGCTCCCCCGCCACACAGCTCCGCCTGTGTTGTCCTGCCCGCTGCTGCTGCTGGTAAGCTCGCCCCTCTGCTTGTTGCCTCGGTGCCCGTTTACCTTCTGTTCCCCTCGTTGCCCCCATTTTCTGAGCCCAACTTTGCCTTCTGTTCCCCCTCATTGCCCCCATTTTCTGTGCCCAATTTTGCTTTTTGTTTCCCCTCGTTGCCCCCATTTTCTGAGCCCAACTTTGCCTTCTGTTCCCCCTCGTTGCCCCCATTTTCTGTGCCCAATTTTGCTTTTTGTACCCCTCGTTGCCCCCATTTTCTGTGTCCAGTTTTGCTTTTTGTACCCCTCGCTGCCCCCATTTTCTGTGTCCAGTTTTGCCTTCTGTTCCCCCTCGTTGCCCCCATTTTCTGTGTCCAGTTTTGCTTTTTGTACCCCTCGTTGCCCCCATTTTCTGTGTCCAGTTTTGCTTCTGTACCCCTCGTTGCCTCTCTCCACTCCCGCCGCTGCGTCCCCTGCGGCCCCGCCCCCCTGACTGCCCATTTGCTGCCCCTGCCTGCCGCCTCACAGCTGCTCCTCCCTCCCACCTCCCCATATATGGCGGCCGCTGCACGGTGAGGAGAGCGACCCTTGACCTTGCCAGGTAGGTCGCTCCCCCGCCACACAGCTCCGCTTGTGTTGTCCTGCCCGCTGCTGCTGCTAGTAAGCTCGCCCCTCTGCTTGTTGCCTCGGTGCCCGTTTACCTTCTGTTCCCCCTCGTTGCCCCCATTTTCTGAGCCCAACTTTGCCTTCTGTTCCCCCTCGTTGCCCCCATTTTCTGTGCCCAATTTTGCTTTTTGTTTCCCCTCGTTGCCCCCATTTTCTGAGCCCAACTTTGCCTTCTGTTCCCCCTCGTTGGCCCCATTTTCTGTGCCCAATTTTGCTTGTTGTACCCCTCGTTGCCCCCATTTTCTGTGTCCAGTTTTGCTTTTTGTACCCCTCGCTGCCCCCATTTTCTGTGTCCAGTTTTGCCTTCTGTTCCCCCTCGTTGCCCCCATTTTCTGTGTCTAGTTTTGCTTTTTGTACCCCTCGTTGCCCCCATTTATTTTCTGTGTCCAGTTTTGCTTTTTGTACCCCTCGTTGCCCCCATTTTCTGTGTCCAGTTTTGCTTCTGTACCCCTCGTTGCCTCTCTCCACTCCCGCCGCTGCGTCCTGCGGCCCCGCCCCCTGACTGCCCATTCGCTGCCCCTGCCTCCCGCCTCCCAGCTGCTCCTCCCTCCCACCTCCCCATATATGGCGGCCGCTGCGCGTGAGGAGAGCGACCCTTGACCTTGCCAGGTAGGTCGCTCCCCCGCCACACAGCTCCGCCTGTGTTGTCCTGCCCGCTGCTGCTGCTGGTAAGCTCGCCCCTCTGCTTGTTGCCTCGGTGCCCGTTTACCTTCTGTTCCCCCTCGTTGCCCCCATTTTCTGAGCCCAACTTTGCCTTCTGTTCCCCCTCGTTGCCCCCATTTTCTGTGCCCAATTTTTGCTTTTTGTTTCCCCTCGTTGCCCCCATTTTCTGAGCCCAACTTTGCCTTCTGTTCCCCCTCGTTGCCCCCATTTTCTGTGTCCAGTTTTGCTTCTGTACCCCTCGTTGCCTCTCTCCACTCCCGCCGCTGCGTCCCCTGCGGCCCCGCCCCCCTGACTGCCCATTTGCTGCCCCTGCCTCCCGCCTCCCAGCTGCTCCTCCCTCCCACCTCCCCATATATGGCGGCCGCTGCGCGGCCGCGCTGCTGGCACTCCGAAGGCGCGCCTAAGGCAAGCCCGTCCGCGCCTGGACCGCGCCCAGCGCCAGAACCCCTGGGCCGTGCGCCCCCCGCTCCAGCCTCGAGGACCGACGCCGATACGATGCCACCACACTCCACGCTCTCAACCCCGGACTGACGCACAACTGCTTCAAGGCCACCCCGAAACGCACCCATGGTCCCTTCACCTGCCGGAACTGCAGCTACACCAGCCTCAGAGCCACTGAAGCGCCCGCCAAGAAGGACCTCAACCACCTCCAATGCATCCTACTGAACACCCGCTCCGCACGCAAACACGCCGTCGAGCTCTGGGACCTGCTCGACACATCATCACCAGACGTCGCCTTCCTGACAGAGACCTGGATGAACGACTCCTCCGCCCCCGACATCGCCATAGCCATCCCAGACGGCTATAAGATCACCCGTAGAGACCGCATCAACGCAGTAGGAGGAGGAATCGCCATCGTCCACAAGAACACCATCAGGGTCTCGACCAGCACCGACGACACTCTCAGCACCGCCGAACATATGCACTTCCAGATCCACACAGACCCCAACACCACCCTTAGAGGCACCCTTGTCTACAGACCCCCTGGGCCCCGACCCCAGTTCAGCGACTCCATCGCCGACTTCATCAGCACGCACGCACGCCCTGACCTCTACCGACTACATCCTCCTCGGAGACCTGAACTTTCACCTGGAGAACAACAACGACAGCAACTCCACCACCCTGATCGACAACCTCGCCAACCTCGGTCTGAGCCAGCTCGTCACAACACCGACCCATTCCGCCGGCCACACGCTTGACCCCATCTTCTCCTCAAGCTCCCACGTCTCCTTCAGCCACACCACGGAACTCCTCTGGACCGACCACCGCTGCATCCATTTCACCTTCCAGAAACCCACCACACACCACCGCACCCAACAGATCCCACGCCACTGCTGGAACAAAGTCACCGAAGACCAACTACGGGCAAACCTCGCTCTCAGCCCTTCCTCCGACCCATCCAACACCGACGACGCTGCCTGCAACCTCAGACGATGGATAGACGACTGTGCCAACACCCTCGCCCCGCTGAAAAAACTCACCTACAGTGACACCACCAAAAGAGCCAGCTGGTTCACCTCGGAACTCCTAGCTTCCAAGCGTACCTGCCGGAAACTAGAGAAGAAATGGCACAGTGATAAGACACCGGACAGCCACGCAGCCCACAAAGACGCCATCCGTAACCACCACCACCTCATCAAGTCCGCCAAGAGAATCTCCTTCAAAGACCGCCTCGACAACAACGCACACAACAGCAAGGAGCTCTTCAACATCGTGAAGGAACTCTCCAACCCCAGCTCCAACACCAAGGACATCCCGCCGTCGCAAGCCCTGTGCGATTCCCTCGCCACCTTCTTCCACCGCAAGATCGACGACATCCACGACAGCTTCAACACCCAGACAGCCCCAACTAAGATCGATGCACCAGACCCGCCGCACACCATCGACCACGACCCCCTGCCAGCCTGGGCCAGCGTGAACATCGATGACACCATCAAGACCATGAGCACAATACACTCCGGCTCCCCGTCAGACCCTTTCCCGCACCACATCTTCAACAAAGCCAGCAGCTCCATCGCACCCCACCTGTGCAACGTTATCAATCTCTCCTTCGAGACCGTGACCTTCCCAGAGAGCTGGAAACACGCAGAGATCAACGCCCTACTCAAAAAACCCAAGGCGGACCCGAGAGACCTCAAGAACTTCCGGCCCATCTCCCTCCTTCCGTTCCCAGCCAAGGTCATCGAGAAGATCGTCAACAAACAGCTAACCCGATACCTCGAAGAAAACAGCATCCTGGACCCATCCCAATCAGGGTTCCGCAGCAACCACAGCACTGAGACTGCCCTCATCGCCGCCACCGACGACATCAGGATCCTGCTGGACAACGGTGAGACCGCAGCCCTCATCCTGCTGGACCTCTCCGCCGCCTTCGACACTGTCTGCCACCGCACTCTACACGCACACCTCCACGACGCAGGGATCCGAGACAAGGCTCTGGAATGGGCCACCTCCTTCCTCGCCGGCAGAACCCAGAGAGTCCGCCTCCCACCATTCCGATCCGAAGCCTCCGAGATCATCTGCGGCGTACCCCAGGGATCATCCCTCAGCCCAACACTGTTCAACATCTACATGGCCCCGCTCGCACGCATCGCCAGACAGCACGACCTCAACATAATCTCCTACGCCGACAACACTCAACTGATCCTCTCCCTCACCAAGGACCCCTCGCCGCCAAATCCAACCTCCATGAAGGAATGAAGGCCGTCGCCGATTGGATGAAGATCAGCCGACTAAAACTGAACACGGACAAGACAGAGGTCCTCATCTTCGGCTCCAACCCCTCAGCCTGGGACGACTCCTGGTGGCCAACGACACTGGGAGCAGCCCCGACACCCACCGACCACGCACGCAACCTGGGAGTCATCCTCGACTCAACGCTCTCCATGGCCAAGCAAGTCAACGCAGTCTCCTCCTCCTGCTTCAACACCCTCCGCATGCTTCGCAAGATCTACAGGTGGATCCCGACAGATACAAGAAGAACAGTCACCCAGGCCCTCGTCAGTAGCAGACTTGACTATGGGAACGCCCTCTACGCGGGAGCCCCGGCCAAGCTCATCAAGCGACTGCAACGCATACAAAACGCCTCCACAAGCCTGATCCTCGATGTACCACGCCACAGCCACATCACCCCCTCCTGAGGAACCTGCACTGGCTCCCCGTCAACAGGAGAATCTCCTTCAAACTCCTCATCCACGCACACAAGGCACTCCACAAGACTGGCCTAGCCTACCTCAACAGACGACTCTTCTTCTACGTCCCCAACCGCCAGCTCCGCTCCGCCGACCTCTCCCTCGCCACCGTCCCTCGCATTCGAAGAACAACCACCGGCGGCAGATCCTTCTCCCACCTCGCCGCCAAGACCTGGAACACCCTTCCACTAAGCCTACGACAGACCCAAGACCTGCTGACCTTCAGGAGGCTACTCAAGACCTGGTTGTTCGACCAGTAGCAGCACCCCCCCCCCCTTTTTTCTCCCCAGCGCCTTGAGACCCTCGCGGGTAAGTAGTGCGCTCTACAAATTCTGTGATTTATTGATTGATTGAAGTATGTCACGGCTGTGACAAGGTGAGGTTGGGGGCTGATTAAATACAATGGAATACATTTGGGAGTGAAATATTACATTGTAATTTGTTTTAAGGACTATTATATAGATAATACCTTTCTTCCAATCACTATGAAATTTAGGATGAATGCTTCATAATGATTGATTATATATGAATTTTACAGTAAATAGAAAGGTCGCTTTCTGAGTACTAAATATTTTTTAATTATAGGAGTATAACAAATTAATCAAGGAATTGGATATAAAGGACTGCATACTTGAGGCTTTGTATTGATGGATCAAATGAAAATATACTGATTATGAAGGGACATTCTTGATCATTCTCTCAAATTGGTGGTTTATACATGGGGAAATAAGTATCAGTACAAAAGATTTTTTTTTATCATGTGTGTTAATGTTCATAAGAGGATATAACATTAACTGTGTAAGGTATGATCAATGTACTTGGGTTTTAAAATGAAATGCCACATCATGATTAGATAGTATGCTTTTTTGTTTTTTATACCCAGCTTTGTAGAAATATTACAATGGTTTGATGTAGATAAGTCAATAGTTTATTATTAATGGAATACTGGTGCTTATAATGTAATTCGTTAGCTAAATGAGTATTTCCTTCTTGTATCTTAGGTATATGGTTACCTTTGTTGGATTTTACTCTGTTTTTTGTTTTAATTGCATTTCTGTGAATAGGTATGGATAATTGGTTTTGTGTATGTATTTTTTGGCCCTGAAAAAGTTCAAAAAGAACAAAATATGTGGGCTGCAGCAAATTAAATGTTTCTTCGGTCTGCAAATAATTGGTGGAGAAGGTGGATTATGAATAATTTATTGATTTTATTTATGAAATGGAACTTCATGTGATATGTTCAACTTGGAGAGACTAATGTCATATGCTACATGTGCTATCTAACTAGGTTTTTCCCATTTTGAGTGCTGTGTTTCTCTCTAAATTAAGTGGAAGGAAGAGAGCAGGACAGCTTCATATCTGCTGGTGCACTTTCTGGCTGCCTTGTGCTGTGCACATACCTTTGCACAGTAGTGCAAAGTGATGTGCCAGAGTCTAGCATAGGTTTTGTACCCTACCACTATAAAAAACACTATGCTGAGACTAACTTTAAAACTTTTCCCACTTTGAACGTGTGCTGTACAATGCAGAACATATGCAAATTGGGAAACATTTTTAGGAAATACAACTTTACCATAACTATGCACCCACAACAAGTAGACATATTTTTTGGCCCAAATCCCAATCTACAGATGTTAGTAGATAAGGCTTTGCATCAAAAATCGAGGTTGGTAGCTTAGCAATGCCAATGCACCACCAATTAGATGCTCCATGATGTAATGTAGCACAAAATATTGAAAATACTACTTTGAAATAGTCAGATTACAAGCTCAAAAGAAGATTTGCACTGAAAAATAAAACCCTAATCACCAATGCATGGGTTTGCATCACATTTGGTGACTTTGCATGGGGGCAAAGTTTTGATCAATCAGCCTTTTGTCTTTTTCTCAAAAGGAGATCAGGAAGATAAACATCTCAAAAAAATGTACAATTAACTAACCTTATAGAGTTGTCCTGGGTCATTAGGTGTCCAAAGGGTTTCTCGATGACTTGATTGACAATAATAAAAATGTTCTCCCTTCTACGCTTTCATGCTGATCAAAAGAACATCTGATTGTGACTCTAGAATAGGCCCAGAACCTTATAGGCCCGGCCCTTTCAAATGTGAGGATAATCAGTGGGAAGACAGCATTGAGAGCTAGGAGGGGAAGAGGCATAGAAGAGGACATACTCAACGTATGTCAACAGTGATGGAGGAGCTACCTCTGCCTGAACAAAATTAGAAGTTGCAGTTATTGTAGTGCATAAAGATGAGCAGCACATAGCGAAGTGAGTTACCCAGCTTCCTTATCAATCATTGCATGCAGGAAGGACATGCACACACACTGCCACCACTCAGTTAATGGTACAGTATAATGATATCCAAAGAGCTTGGTCACCTGCAATGGACAGCTAATGAAAATCTGCAACATGTTAAATTTGATAAGTATAAGATTGAGCTCCAAAAGCAGCAAAGATGGTTTAGAGAAAATTGAATGCGCAGTCTGGGCAGTTATTGCTCATTAGAGGAGTATTTAGAATGACCTGTCATGCTTATCAATTTCACAAGGAAGTGAGGAAGTCTGAAAAATACCTATCTGCAGATAACTAATCAAATTGAAAATCTAGTTGTTGAGTCACCGTATAAGTTACACTTGACACAATAGCAGGCTTCTGGAGATGCTTTGCACCACAACAGTCCTGTGAAAATGTATCTGATAAAAACACATTCAATCATTGGCTCCAAGTAGTAAACCCGCTGATGCAGAGTTAAACCCCTCTGTTATGAAATGTAAAACCATTGAACCACAGAACAATGTGCCCCAGATATTCAGTAATACGAGCAGTATGAGAGAAAAGCAAAATGGAGCCTGTCCATACAATAAGTATTTGATTAGTAGGCTTGCAATATAGAAAACTAGAAGAAGAAGACATAGGATGAATATTGGTGTGAGTATGTAAAGCCACTGTTTAGAGAGAATGTGAATGTGCTGTAGCTCAGAATTGGAACCCCTGAATTTATGAGACTGGCCAATAGAAAAGTAAGAATGCATGAAAACAGAGAAGCTGAGTGTACTCTTCACAGACTTCACTATGGTGCGCTACAAGAAGATAAAAGTACTGTTGCCTGTTGTTCAGTAGTTCATTAGAATTACATTGAGCATGCTGGGGTCCATTGCAAGCTCTCTGAGCAGAGTAAGCTGCTGATGGAAACACAGTGCAGTGGATGGGCTGGAAAGTGTTAACTGTGACCATAGCTGTCTAAATATGTGTGAGAAAAGAGTGTGCCGCTCCCTCCGAGGTCATAAATAGATGTGCCATCAGAGGAGAAGCACTAAAGTATACAAAAAATTATGAATGGAATGCATAAACTAATCTCAGCCACTGGTTATCACTCGGGCCACATTCAAATCCATCTTTATTCTGCACACCATGCCACCTCAGTTTGGACTCAGCTATATGTAAATCAGTCTTGACCCTACTCCAATGAAAACAGTCCAGTTTAGGGAGAAGTTCTTCCTAAACTGGAAGGCAAGCAACCCAGGCCTGGTTTCCACCTGGTTTCCTATATGTTTCTCTGTCACAACCTCATATCCAGAGTTGAATTTTCTCTAGATGAGTTCATCTGTGCATTTATAATACTGGGCATATTTCACTAAGACACCTGTTAGAAATGGGGGTCTCTAGTTGGCAGAGGTAGGTACCTTTGACCAAGTAGGGACCCTTATTCCTAGTTAGGGTGAGGGGGATACACTTCTAAAATAACCCCTGATCACCCCCTTGGTAGCTTGGCACGAGCAGACAGGCTTATCTCAGAGGCAGTGTGTAAATCATTTGTGCATGCCTACAGTAACACACTGAAAACACTACAAATGGACACCACACCAGTTTAGAAAAAATAAGCAAAACTTTATCTAAACCAACAAGACCAGAAACGACAAAAATCCAACATACAATTCTTTAAAAAATAGTTACTGTGTAAAATACCTTTCACATTGCAGGAATACTGTGAAAACACAATTCCCGTGACTAGGTAGCTCCTTTGGGGGCTACCGCGATACTGAACACAACAGAGTCTAACAATTCCAGCCAACCGCATCGGTACGGGTTAGCTAAAGCGTCGACAGACTCGGAGACAGTACCTTTCTTGTTGTGTCCGACACGATGATACGAGTGGGTCAGGGGTAACCGTCGCTGTTGTGATGTGAGATGAAGTGTTGCAGTGTGCGGTGTCCTCACGGCTCGGTGCAGGCAGCGGCTCGTTGACAGAGTCGTGAGACCAAGGCTTGTGTTGCAGGGTGAGGCGGTGCTCGATGCGGTGCTGGCAGGTCACGGTGCGGCGACAGAGCTGGTTGTTGGTTGAGCCGGGCAGCGATGGAGTCAGTGAGGTCTGTGCAGCGTGTAGCGAAGCGGTGAGGAGTGCGGTGCCATAGGACGCAGTGCAAGCAGCGGCACGTTGACGGAGTCGGTGAGACCAGGGTTGCGTTGTGAAGCAAGGCGGTGCTCTCTGCGGTGCCTTCAGGACACAGAATCCTGCAACGGACTCGGTGACAGAGTCGGTTGCCCTTTTCTCCTGTGGCAACTGGAACCAGCGGAACCAGAGACGGTGCCCAGAAGGATGGTGAGGACTTTGGTGTTCCTGAGACCTCTTGAACAGGGCGTAAGCTCCACTTCAAGCCCTTGGAGATACTTTCTCATGCAAGATGCACACACAGTTCCTCTCCTTGGCAGAAACAGCCACTGCAGGCCAACACCAGACAGCACACAGCAAAGGGGCAGTACTCCTCCTCCAGTTTCTCCAGCTCCAAATTCTATCCTATGGGTAAAGGTAGCCTTGCAATAAAGAAAAACAGAATTGGCAGTATTTCACTATTATGCCAGACACACCAGGGCATGTCCTACCTTTCACATACACTGCACCCTGGCCACAGGGGTACCTTGGGCCTACCTTAGGGGTGACTAACATGTAAAAAAAGGGAAGGTTAGGGCCTGGCAAGTGGGTGCAGTTTCTCCAGCTCTTCTCCTTGGCAGAAGTTCCTCTTGAAGTTCAAAAGTGATGCAAAGTTCTGGGGCCTGGGCCCCAATATTTATACAGCAAAATCCTTTGTTCTCTGGTGGCAGAGAAGCCCTGTGCTCAGTCAAAACCAGTTCTGTCCTCTCTGGTGCAGCTTCCTGGCAGGAGGTGGAGACAGCATTGTGGAAGGCAGATCAGGCCCATTCAGGTGAAAGGAAATCTCCTCCCCCTACACTAAATGCAGCCCAGGTCTATTCAGCCCAGCCCTGACTCATCGAGAATCTCTGGAGCCACTGCACATCCCCAGCCCCTGTCACTCTAAAGCCAGACAGTCAATACACATCCTGGCAGAGGCACACTGGATGGCTAAGCAAGAAAGTAACTAATTTCTAAAAGAGGTATTTTCAAACACAGAGGGGTCGATTCCGATCCCGCTCGGAAGGGCTCCGAAAGCGAACGGGCTGGAAAAAGCACGAGCCGTACACGTGTTTCCCGACCGACTCGTACAGCCGTACGGACGAGCAAGTACGATGCGAGATACGCGAAACCGCCGACCGAATCGTTTCCGGCTCTGAACCGCTCCGTACGACTCGACCGTAAGCAATCCGTGCCGTGCAATGGAGGCGATTTCCGACCGAGCCAGTGCGGTGCACGATTCAGACAGCCGGATCGAGTCAGAGCCTCCGACACGTAAACGCTCCGGGATGCGGACTTCGGGGGTCCGCGCCGGACCCCCCTTCACCCGTAGCCCTATGAGTCGATCACAGGGGGGGACCCAAGGGTCCCCCCTACACATGCCTGTACGGTGCGGGTTGCATAGACGCGTCCCCACTACAGGGGGCGCCCTTGTGCGCAACATACCTCTTTGGTCAATGGGAGCCTGTGTACGCGTCGTACAACAGGTTCCCATTGACTTCAATGGGGCTCCGAGCGAACCGTGTCGGTCAGCACTTGTTCGCATCGTACTCGGGCGCTCGGAGCCCCGGAGCACGAGTTGGTCGGAAAGCACTCCGATCCGAGTCGGACGGAGAGCTTTCCTAGCGAGATTGGAATCGACCCCAGAATGTAAAAATTTCCCTCACTAAAAGATGCATTTTACCATTCTGAGTTCAGGCATACTAAACTTTATTTTCCTACCTTGTTCCCAGTGGTAGTTATGTTTATAAGATGTTATAAGAAAACTACCCATCCTATCCTATGGAATAGGTAGCCTTGCAATAGTGAAAAACAAAATTGGCAGTATTTCACTATCATGCCACACAAACCAGTGCATGCCCTACCTTTCACATAAACTGCACCCTGCCCATAGGGGTACCTTGGGACTACCTTAGGGATGACTAACATGTAAGAAAAGGGAAGGTTAGGGCCTGGCTAGTGGGTGCACTTGCCAGTTCGACATTGCAGTACCCTACTGCACACAGGCTCTGCAATGGCAGGCCTGAGTTACATTTACAGGCTGCTTATGTGGGTGGCACAATGAGTGCTGCAGCCCACTAGCAGCATTTGATTTACAGGCCCTGGGCACACATTGTGCACTGTACTAGGGACTGGCTAGTAAATCAAATATGCCAATCATGGAATCACCAATCCATAACAATAATTTACAAAGGGAGCACTTGCACTTTGGCACTGAACAGCAGTGGCAAAGTGCCCAAAGCATCTAGACCAGCAAAACGAAGTCCAACACACAGCAAAAACACAGGAGGCAAAGGCAAAATTACACGGGAAACCCACGCTAATGATGCCAGGTCTAACAACACCCTTAATGGAATTTGAGCTACCCAGCTGGGTAAGTTAATTGCTCTACTGACCAGCTGCAGCTCAAAGCTCTCCCAAGAACAATAGTCCCCTCCTAAGAGATTTTCCTTCTCATGGCAGAGGAAGTGGGAGGGTTGAAATTTCCGTCAGCTGATTAGCTGCATCTCCCTAACACACATTGGCAGGATGTACCCACCTAGGGCAAAGAGAGAGAAAGTCTAGGATAAAGGTTCTCCTGTTCACCTGTTTACTCACAAGCTTAAGCTTTTCATCGTCATCAGCAATGATTCTGATTATGTTAGCTGAGACAAGAAAAAGGAGCAACACAGCTGGTCTTTGTGATTGGTCCACATTTATTCTACTTCCAGATCCTGTTGATTCGACAGAGAAAAATGGAACAAGCCTTAATCGTGAGGGACACTACCAAACTACCAATACCCTCCATTCTTGCCAGACAGGTAATATCACAGTATGTGTGGTTGTTTCCGTTGCTCTGTATCACCATGGGTCCAGAGAATTAACAAATAAGCTCTCTGCCTAAAAATAGGGTTATTCACCATGCCCTTAATATCAGTGTGTCCAGTGGCACATAGCCAGATGACTGTAGAAAAAAGGGATATTGAGGGAGAGAACTGCACAGAGGCAACAGATGCAACAGAGCAAGGACGGGATGTTGGTGTACTCCTGATGTTTGTGCTGACAAGCTAGGAAAATGTGGTAGTCAGTGCCAATCTCTGAAAACAATGCAATTGGGAGAGGGCGATTAAAAGGAGAAGGATGAATATCAGGGACAGCAAGCCTTAGAATGGAGGGCCATAAGAGAGAAGAGAATGCAGAGAATGATTGAAAGAGACATCTTGGGTTATACATAAGTACAATTAATGAATGCCCAGAAAGCACAATGTCATACCTGGAACAGAGAGGAAACCTATTGGGACACATACTGGTTGAAAACCCCTGCACCCATTGCACACTTGGTACCTTCTTCCTTCTGGCCTGCTTTCCTTGCTCTCCTGCTGGCCTTTTGTTTTCCTTTAACTTCATTTGCCATGCTGTCAATGTTAATTAACCAATTTCTTACTTTTTGCACTGCCCTTTTGTTTTTGGGTTTATTTTTTCTTTCTCTTTTGCCTGTAGAATACTTGTATGGGTGTTGCTCGTTCAGTGTGTTCTGCTTATTTTTGCTGTCTCCTCCCCATTCCTTTCAATCTTTCCTATATTCTTGTCTTGTTTTACTGTCTTCTTTACACTATTCTAAACAACTTCGGGGCATATCAGCAAGGGCTGGCGATAATTATCGCTCAGCGCTCTTAGCATGAGGATAATTATCGCCGGCCAACTCTGAATTTTATCGCGGAGATAGCGTGCTATCAGCAACACTTATCTCCAAAGCGATAAAATTCAGAGCGCAAGCTGCCAACTGTGCGATTATCGCTGGAAATCCAGCGATAATCTCACAACTTTTGGCGATAGCTTGCTGATAGGGCTACACATACTTAGCCATGATATCCACCTTCCATAGGATATCATGGCTAATTCAGTTTCAAAGCAGGCGTAAGGAAAGTAGCGATAACAGAGGTTATCGCTACTTTTCTTGTCGCTATGCTTCTTTGCGTGAGGCTTGATAATAGGAGAAATGTCGCCAGCGACATTTCTCCCGTTATTCTGGGAGGAACGCCCACTTTGCATCTCATTAGAGATGCAAAGCTGGGCGATAAGAGAAAGGGCGAAGAAGCATGGATTCACGCATTAGCGTGTCCTTGCTAATAGGGCGTTAAAATTATCACCGCTTTTCGTCCGAAAACGGACGCTAAAGCGGCGATAATTTTAACTCCGGCCCTTGCTGATATGCCCCTTCTATTTTTTTCTCTTTCTTTTTTTTTTCAAATCCACTTCACTGATTTTTCATTTAAAGAGCATGGAATTCAAACAAATGGTTGTTTACTGCAGGTTAGATCTTCAGGCTACTTAGGTTACAATGCATATCTCCTACAACAATCACCTTCAGGCAATTGACTTTCAGTATAGACAATGTTCCATGATAAACAACAAATGCGTAACTGCTCTGTGTGGGTGTAGGAAGCATAGTGGGTCCCCCTTGTAGGAGAGCAGGCATGAAGAGGCCCAATAGGCTAGCGTATTCTGGGAGGTGTCTAAGAAAGGGAGGGAGGGCATAAGCGCCAGGGTGTCAAGATGTCTGTAGTGTATGGAATGTGGTCTATTTGTGTTCAGGGTGGGAGGTCATCATTGTTAACCAGTGATTTATGGGTGTACACTAGGTTATCCCAAAGGTCATCTATTTGGCTTCATCTCAGTCTATGCTGTTCTTCACATCTTAAAACAGTACTTTCCACCTGGGCTCAGTGCTGGCGATCAGCATGCCATGTCCCTATTGAGGGGGGGGTCTGAGATTTCCAACGATGGGTAATAGTTCTGCGCTCAGGCAGTAGAGCAAGATCCAAGAATCAGGTTGTAAATTTGGCCATTTTAGGCTGAGAATAACTCCCAAGAAGTACTTCCTGAGGGAAGTATTCAAGTGGCTTATCTGTGAGCGTGTAAGTACTGAGAGTACCAATGCCCAGAACGAGTTGAGCTGTGTACAGCATCATAGCATGGGTATCAGATGTGCTGGGGTCTACTGCCATCTGGGACAATTTGGGGAGGGAAACAGCGTTTACAACGCTGTCTCCACAACACGTTACCATTACAACGTGGTCGTTACAACGACCGCGTTGTTACCACGCATACCATTACATCGCAAGTCGTTTCAACGACTTGCTGTAGGGGGGCACTGGTATTGGATTTAAAATCCAACACCTTCCCTGCTGTTGCGCAAACTGGAGTAGTAATAGTAAATAATACTATTCCTAAGTCCAGCGTGCCCCCTACAGCAAGTCGTTGTAATGACTTGTGATGTAATGGTATGCGTTCTAACAACGCGGTCATTGTAACAACCGCGTTGTAATGGCATGTGATGTATTCCCATGCATTGTAAACAGCTATATTCTTTGGGGATGGCCCAGGAAATATAGCCTGCAGCCTTTGTGGGGTGAAGTAGGCTCTATGGAGTATTCATGTCTGAATGAAACAAAAGCATACATTACGCAGGATTAGGGATAGGTATTGTAGGACCACTTGCCAGTCTTTATCATTAAATACTAGGTTCAATTTGTCTTCCCAGATGTGTCATAGAACCTGTAGAGACACCTTGGCATGGGCCCGGAGGCCTCTTTATAGCCAGGCGATCAGGCATCGCCTGTGGCTGATAGTATATAGTGTCTGTAGTACATTATGTGTTGGGGGTTCGCTTTGAGGGTTTTGCCACAACTGGAACATCGCCATGCATATTGTGCCATAAGTTTGAAATTCCTTAGCATGGAGTTCATTCCACTCATGCAAGGCCGCAAAATCTAGGAAAACGTCATACTTGTGTAATTCCCCTACATTGGTCAGCCCAGCTTCCTCCCAGGTGAGGAGGTCATGCAGAGAAAGCACTGAGGGTCGTGCCGGGAATCCCAGTAAGGTTATTGCTGGGTCATAAGCAATTGTTCCCTTGGTGTACTGTAACAAATTAGGGAGGCAAATGCTCGATATCTCCAGCAATGGACCCACAGGCCGCACCTGGGTGCCTTGGGGGAACATCAAAGTGTGCAATACAACTTCTTTGACCTGGTACACCCTAAGGCCTGTCTCGGTCAAGTGATGTCCAGCCAGCCAATATGCAGCCCACTTGAGCTGGGCTGTGTAATAATAGGCCCTGAAATTAGGTGCTCCAAGGCCTCTGGATTCGGAAGGAAGGAGCAGTTTGGTTAGTGCTACGCTGCGCTGACCCATGTTCCAAATAACTTCAAGTAAGATAATGTTTAAATGCTGATTTTTTTTTGCTGGAATTAATACCAGTAAATTAATAAAGATGTATTAGAAACGTGGTAGGACTACCATTTTGGAAAGGGCTAGGTGCCCCTTCTCTGTTAGGGGTAAGGTGTTCCAGAATGTTACTTGGGATCTGGGGGTATTCATTGCATATGGAATAGGTTAATTCCCAGGTATCTGAAGGAGTGTGGGGTCTGGTGCAGTCTGTCAGCACCAAACAAAAGGTCACGGGAAGGACTTTCAAGCATCAGCTGGAAAATAAATGTTTTGGTGGGGCTAGCTCATAGGCTGGAAAGGACATACACATTATTCAATGTTGTTGTTAAAGGTGTGAGGTCCAGACAGGAGTCCCCCAAAAACAGCAGCATATCATCTGCCTATAGGGATATGATGTGTGTATCACCCCCTAGTGGTATTCTGCCACGCCCACCGCTAGCCTCGTAGAAGCTGGAACAAGGTCACCAACGAACAGCTCACCACCTCTCTCAGCAAAACCCCTCCACTGAGATCCACAGACACCAACACCGCAGCACGCAACCTCCACCGATGGATCTCCGCCTGTGCCAACACTTTGGCTCCCCTAAAGAAAGCCCCAAACAAGCGACACTCCAAGAAAGACAGCTGGTTCTTTCCCACCCTTCATGAGTCCAGATGCACCTGTAGACAGCTCGAGAAGAGATGGAGGAACAGCAAGACCCCGGAAGACTACTCAGCCTTCAAGACCGCTGTCACCACACACCATCACCCCATCAGAACGACAAAGAAAGCGGCCCTACAAGAAAGGATCAACGCCAACACATTAAACAGCAAGAAACTTTTCATGTGGTCAAAGAATTTGCCAGACCCAGCACAGAGACAGCAGACATCCCCCCTCCCAAGACCTCTGCAACAACCTCAGGACCTACTTCTAACGCAAGATCAAGGAGATATATGACAGCTTCGACAGCCTAGATACCCAAGACCCTCCCACCCCACCCGCAACCACCATACCCTACGACACCGGACCCCAAGAGGCCCTACTCAGCTGGAACCCCCTCACCGCAGATGACACCCTAAAGATCATGAAGAACATCCAATACGGAGCACCCTTGGACCATTGCCCGCATCACATCTTCAACAGAGCAGGCACCACCATCGCCCCAGAACTCTGCTGCACCATCAACTGCTCCATCAACTCTGCTACCTTCCCAGAAGACTGGAAACATGCAGAGATCAACTCCTTGCTGAAGAAACCCTCTGTCGACCTGACGGATCTCATGAACTTCAGACACATCTCTTTCCTCCCCTTTCCAGCCAAGGTCATTGAGAAGGTCATCAATGCCCAACTTTCTGAGTTCATTGAAGTGAACCACATCCTGGACCTCTCCCAATCAGGCTTCCGAAACAAACACAGCACTGAGCCCACCCTCCTCACTACCACAGACAACATTCATGCCCTCCTCGACCGAGGTGAAACTGCAGCCCTTATCCTCCTGGACCTCTCGGCCGCCTTCGATACACATGTACGATAAGCACAATACTCCACGATGCCGGCATCCGTGACAAAGCCCTGAAATGGATCTGCTCCTTCCTCACCGGCCGAACACAGAGTGTCAGACTACCTCTGCTCCTCCCGCAACACACAGAGATCAGCTGCGGAGTACCTCAAGGCTCCTAACTGAGCCTCACGCTTTTCAACATCTACATGGCCCCGCTCGCAGCCATCATCAGAAACCATGGACTCAACATCATCTCCTACCCCGACTAAACCCAGCTGATACTCTCCCTCACCAATGAACCCACAGTTGCCAAGAACAATTTTCATGATGGGATGAAGACTGTCGCTGCCTGGATGAAGAACAGCGACCTCAAGTTCAACTCAGAAAAGACAGAAGCCCTCATCATGGGCTCCACTCCACCCTTCTGGGATGACTCCTGGTGGTCCGCAGCACTTGGAACCTCCCCCTCACCGGAATACCACGTGCGGAACCTCAGCATCATCCTGGACTCCTCGCTCACAATGAACCGTCAGGTCAATGCTGTCTCATTATCCTGCTTCCACACACTACGCCTGCTCCGAAAGATCTTCAAATGGATCACCACCGAGTCCAGAAAGACCGTCACCCATGCACTCGTCAGCAGCAGAATCGACTATGACGATGCACTCTATGCCAGCATCACTCAGTAACTCCTCAAGAAACTGCAGAACATCCAGTACGCCTCTGTCAGACTCATTCTCAACATCCCCTGCCTCAGCCACATCACCAGCCACCTCAGAAATCTGAACTGGCTCCCAGTCAACAAAAGAATTATCTTCAAGCTCCTCACACATGCCTACAAAGCCCTACATGATGCGGGACCTCCGTACCTCAACCACCGCCTCGCATTTCACATATCCATCAGAGACCTCCGCTCCACCCAAATGGCCCTGGCTACCGTCCCACGTATCCGCAAGACCACAGCCGGAAGAAGATCCTTCTCCTACCTCACAACGAAGACCTGGAACACCCTGTCTCTCCACCTCAGGCAATCGCCGTCACTGCCTCAATTCAGGAAGGACTTCAAGAACTGGCTCTTCGACTGAACCAAAGCACCTTCAACGGACCAGCACGTCTCCCCCCCCAGTGCCGTGAGACCTTTATGGGGGAGTAGTTGTGCTTTACAAGCCATTGATTGATGAGCCCATAGGGATATGATGTGTGTATCACCCCCTAGTGGTATTCCCCAATCTTTTCCAAGCATACAGAACTTACTAGCCAGGGGTCCAATGGCCAACACGAATAGCAGGGGAGAAAGTTTGCAACCCTGCCAGGCACCACGGGCAATATCATACACCTAAGAAATATGTCTGCCAGTTTTGACTCTCACGTGGGGGAAGAGTATAATATTTGTATCCATCCTATCACCTTCAAACCAAGATTTAGCGCTTCAACACTGCAATCATGTTGTGAGAAATTGGGTTATTGGTTGACTGGGGTGTGAGCTTTGGGCCAGCAGTAACCACAATCCTTGTCAGGGTAAGGCACAAGCAGACCCAAAATTAATTTGTGCTCCACTCCCTGGTAGCTTGGCTCAGAGCAGTCAGGTCTAACTTAGCGGCAATGTGTAAAGTATTTGTGCAACACTTCAAACAGTAATAAAGTGAAAACACCACACAGAAAGGATCCCACACCAGGTTAGGAAAATAGGGTTTAATTTAATAAATAAGACAAGGCAAAAATGACAAAAATCAATCAGTAAAACCGGAGGTAGTCAATATTAAAGATTTAAGTGAAAATAGTACCAAAAAGCACAAAGCGCCAACTGTGGATATCTGGTCGCGCTGGACTGGCGCAAAGTCACAAGTTCAGGCCGACCACAAGGGAGCATGGGCCAGTCACAGGGACCCAGTTGGCCTGCTGAATAAAGTACCTTAAATCCTGGTTTGCGGCACGTTGCAAGGATCCGCATCTGAGGCAATACGTCAGTTCCGAGATGCGGTGAGGCTGTGGTGCGCGGTCCTGTCGCATCATTGTTGAGGTCCCATTGCCGAGGGATTGCAATGCGAAGGCTGGAGTCGGGGATGCACCACGCAGTTGGGACCTTGCCTCGGTTCCAAGGAGCTGTGAGGCTGCAATGCGGAATCAGGCAAAGTCGCTGAGGCTGCCATTGACGGGAGATGCAAGGGCCTGCGCTGAGGATGCGTCATGCAGCTGCGGTGCCGAATGCAATGCAGGCTGTTGCGGTGATGCGAGTCTTTGCAACAGGTCCAATCCATGCAGCAGAGGAGGTAAGTTGGTTCTACCTCAGGGTTGCGCCACACAGCAGAGGAGATGCACCGGTTCCACTGGATGCACAGAGGATGGCACAGCACCTTAAGCCAACTTCCAAGGGTCCAGGACTGGGGTGGTGCCACTTGTCAGGGTAAACTCACAGCTGGCAGAGTCCATGAGCAGGTGCAAGGTGGATGGAAGCCTATTGAGTACCTGAGGCTTCAGATCAGGAGGCCAACCAACTAGCCCCTGTAGTCACTCTGGGTTCAGGGTTCAAGTGAATCAGGTCCAGTCCTCCTCACCCAAGCAAGAGGGAAGCAGGCAGCAGATCAGCACAGCAGGGCAACAGTTCCTACAGAACAGCAGACCAGCAGAGTGGCAGTCCTTGTAGCAGCACAGCAGTCCTTCTTCCTGGCACAGTATCCACAGGTCCAGAAGTGTACTAAAGTGATGGTGTCTGAGGTCCAGTATTTATATCTAATTTTGACTTTGAAGTGAGGGAGAAGCTTCTAGAGGTTTCCCTTTGAAGTCCACAGTCATTCCACCTTCCCTGGCTCCAGACTTACTACAGGGGTATGCAGTCCTTTATGTGGAGGCAGGACACAGCCTATTCAAGTATAAGTGGTGCTGTGTCCAACTCCTATCTCCCATCCTGACAGTGATGGCACATCCAGGCACACCTAAGCTCCCTATTGGGTGGGTGTCTAGGAAGAATACACAAAGCCCATCTGTCAGTTCACCCAGTCTGTGACCAGAGACAGGCTACAGGCACTAAATGGCTAAGGCAGAAAAATGCCAATGTCTAAAAGTGATATTTTCAGAATCGCAATTTAAAATTCAGCTTCCTCATTAGATAGGATTTTAAATTGTGATTTTAAAGACACCAAACATGAACAAGTTATCTCTTCCATTTGGAAATTGCACTTATAAAATGCAATAAGGCAACTGCAATGTTATCCTATGAGAGAGATAGGCCTTGCAGTAGTGAATAACAAATGTAAGTTTTTTTTCACTCCAAGGACATATACATCTTAAGAGTAAATGTCCTACTTTATTCAACAATATTCTGTTGAAATGTCACACTGCATTACAAACACAACCAAGTCTAGTGCATAGTACATGACATAGTCACCTGACAAGTAAGCGAACGGACCTTAGGAACCAGACAGTTCATATTTTACAATGAAAACTAAAGATCCCCCACCACCACCCTCCCCTTCCACCCATGAATGCCACAGTAGCTTTAGTGGTTCCTCCCACACATTGCACCCTGCCCTCTGGGCTGGTCTGGGCCTAACCTAGGGGTGACTTATATTTATTAAAAAGGAAGGCTTGGGCCTGGTGAAGGAAGTGGCCTGTTTAGGGTCACTCGGGTCACTAATGACCACCTCTCAGCCTTCCGTACCAAATGAAGAATCGGTCAGACAGTAGAGAATACAATGTAAATAAAATAGGAGAGGGAGGAAAAGGGTTGCTGTGGGGGCTAGTTCACATCCCCTATTTAGTACAATGGATATCAAGAAGAACTAGCTCACACTTTAGAAGCTAGGTGTCCATGTGTGGGAAAACCATTTGTTTTTTATGAAAACCCTCACCCACCAACCTAGTTGGTGGCATGCTTCATCATCGGGTCCCACCCAAGGTGCCGAATGCACCCCGGGTGTGCTTCAACGGAGCTGGTTTTTAGTGTGGTAGTTGCAGAGTGGTGCTATAGTGGTGAAGTTTAAAAACTGTCCATTGGGTCCCTTTTGACTAAAGGTAAATATTTTAATGGTGGGCCCTGTGGCAGTGCTAAAAAAAGGCGGCGGATATGTGCAGAGATTAGATTCTGTCTTTACTATCCTGTAATAAAAAGGTCAGGTCTACATGTTTCAGCCAGGCAACAACGTTTGCTGGCTTTCTTCAGGACCTATGTGTTAGTGTATAAGTGAGTGAACGTGATGGTCAGGTGTGGTTTATGTGACCAATGGTGGTGCGGCACACGCTAAGGTGCGGTGATGAGGGAGGATGTGTCCTCCTAATGTTGCTTAAAATCTGTAAAGAGAAAGAAACAGACAAAACGTACATACACATGAACAAATAATAAAGTTGCTTCTGGTATTCGCACAAAATTATTGTGACATTTTAGGCACCGGGTCCGGTTGCTATGTGGAATAATGCGAAAGTGAAGCGGGAGGAGGCGCTTGTTCATAACCGCTCAATAGTACCGAATTATATGCGCTACTGTGAGTATATTTGTAACTAAGGTGGTTTCATTGAGTTATGAAAATAATGCTTACGATGAATTTTTCATCACGAGCAACATGAATCAAGCGAGGGGGCAGGACCTTTAGTCACACCCTGAGAGTGTGATGGGAAAGAAAAAGTTACCCGTTAGTGAAGGTGTTTCCTGTCCCAGTGGGATCCTTCAGATTTGAGTCAGGATTACGGACCCAAAAATCACTGCTTACTTCATCAAGGTCGTCTGCCCGCTTCCATACCTGCTCCGGCCCGCTGCTCGGGATTCCGTCGATGTGGGTGAGCTCGGGAAAGCCGGCATTTATATCTGTATTCTCCCGCCAGGTATCGGCCGTGATTGTCAGTGTGTGCGTCATGGCGCTGGACGGCGTGACATCATTCGGGGGAGTGGTTGTCTTTTGCGGTATAGGCAGTGAAGATAGACTCAACCGTTCGAGTCTGTTACAGAGACAGGGGATCCCTGAGTGTACAAGACTCATGTGGTGTGTCCCCTAATTTCGTAATAGTTAAAAACACCCACATATGTGTCCATAAAGGGTAATGTGTGGAGCTCCTATGTGTAGTTCATATGTGGTCTATCATAGGGGCCCAGTGTGTTGAAGGGGCCTGGCTGTTACCATTGTTGCAGAGGGAGACCGGGAGTGTGTATTCAGTGAGTTCCCTGTTGTAATTAATAGACTTCTGGTCAGGTTTTGTGCGCGGGAATCTTGTGAGAGCAGGGGTACCCATGTTCTCTGGGTAAAAATATGGACACAAAATGTCCAGGTCTATGTCCTCAGGCTGGTGTGTTCCCAAGTCGTATGGCCACCCACTGAGTACATTCTGGTGGTTACGTGATGGGTTTTAGCCATATCGATGATGTTGGTTTGGTATGGGTGTAAGGGGCAGTCGTGGAATTTGTACTGTAGTGGAGAGGGTAAAGCCTTTGGCCCTTTTTTCAGTAGGGGTACTGGGGGTGTCCCTAAACTTCTCTCCGTGTGTAGATTTAACAGTTGTTCAATGCATTCCAAGGAATGTTATCATTTAACCCGGTTTTATGGGTTGATAAGCGGTAAATCCACTGCTGCTCTTTTTGCAATATGAGATTCTCATCTTTCGTGATGGTGGTTGCGATTTGTTCTATCACGACCAATCCGAGGTCGTTGGGTGTATGTCGATTTTGGATGTAGTGTTCCGTCATCCTTGTGGTGTTCCTTTTGCAGCGTATGTTGCTCCGGTGTTCTCCGATCCTGGTCTTAATCTTTCTGCTGGTAATGCCAATGTAGCAGAGGCTACAGGGGCACTAATTCAGGTAAACAACATGTGTGGAGTTGCAGTTAGTATGCTTTCTGAGGTGCCATGTTTTGCCTTATTCCAGCTCCAGAGACTTCGTAGTCAGGGTAAGGTGGCAGACGCAGCAGTTCCCACAGGGGTAGTGGCCTACTATGTTGGGAAGGCCCCATGCGTTGAGGACGATGCTGTCCCTTGGGGTTTGTGGCTGTTTGGGGTGTGTTGAGACCAATCGGTCCGTCAGACTACCTGCTCTTTTTTAAGAGAAATGGGGTTGTTCCCATTTGAGCTTTCCTGTGTTAAGGATCCTCCAGTTCTTTCGAATGATTTTGGTTATTCTGTTAGAGACCATATTATATGTGGTGACACAAGTGAGGGGGATGGTGTTGTCCACACTTTGGGTATCGTCTAGTAGGGCCTCCCTGTTCTTGTTCCGTGCTCTCTTCTTGGTGGAGCGTATGATTTTGTCCGGGTATCTTCTTTGGTTGAGTTTTGTAGCCAGGTCAATTGACTGTTTATGGAAGTCTTCAATCTTGCTGCAATTCCTCCTAATCCAGAGGAATTGGCCGTAAGGTAGATTCTCTCTAAGCGGACGTGGGTGGAAGCTGTCGAACTTGAGCAATGAGTTCCTGACTGTTGGCTTATAAAAGGTGGTGGTCTGTAGAGATCCCTCCTTGGCTTCTATTGTTAGGTCCAGGAATGCCAATTTTGTGTCATTTGCTGTGCTGGTGAATCTCAGATATGGATCACAGCTATTCAACCATGTCATGAAGGTTGCTAGGGAATCATCCTTCCCTGTCCAAATCATGAGGATGTCGTCAATGTAACGATGCCAAAAGTTTATGTTGGCAGTGAAGGGATTTTCTGGGAGCAAGATGTGTGTGGTCTCAAAATGGTACACATACATGCCTGACACAATAGGGGCGAAAGTGCTGCCATTGAAGTGCCGTTCGTTTGAAGGAAGAAGTCTCCCTCAAATTCAAAATAGTTCTCCTTGAGGGCAAGGGTGGTGCACTGCAAGATGAATTCCCTTGGTGTGTTAAACTCCCATGTTGTTCCTTCCAATGTGCGTTCTATGACCCGCAAAGTCTCATTCTGGGGGAGGCTGGTATGGAGGCTCTCTATGACGAGGCCCACTAAGAGATGTGTGTGTGAATCATATTGTACGTCCTTGATGAGATTGAGAAGGTGTTTAGTGTCTTTAAGGTAGGTGGTTGATTGCTGTACTAATGGATTGAGGTAAAAATCACAGAATCATGACAGGGGCTCCAAGAGGGAGTTGATTCCCGAAACTATGGGACGTCCCGGTGGTGTTCTGGTCTCCTTATGAATTTTAGGTACTGTGTAAAAGTACGGAGTCCTGGCCTTTTTGGTGCACAGGTAATCCGCCTCTTGTTTGGAAATGTGGTTTCTGGCTTCTGCTGTTTCCACTATTGTTATGATGGTGTCCCTTAGGGTTTCCGTAGGATCCTCTCTGAGTTGCTTGTAGTTCCGGTTGTCACTTAGGAGGCATCTGCATTCATTTGTGTAGTCAGTTTTATCTTGTATGACTATGCCTCCCCCCTTATCGGCCAGTTTGATGACGATGTTGTTGTTGTTTTGGAGGCTGCGCAGGGCTTCCCAATCTCTGGTGGTCAAATTGTTGAAGGTTTCATTCTCTGTGGTCTCCTCTACCTCCTTGTAGACTGCATGTTCAAAAGTGGCGATCTCCACTGGTAGGGTGGATGGTGGTGGGCAAAAGGTTGATTTCAATTTCAAACCAGTTTCATTGGTGT
Source organism: Calotriton arnoldi (assembly GCA_963921515.1). Classification (NCBI taxonomy): domain Eukaryota; kingdom Metazoa; phylum Chordata; class Amphibia; order Caudata; family Salamandridae; genus Calotriton; species Calotriton arnoldi. Next base: position 2,041,653 of record CAWUFW010001870.1, on the reverse strand, counting down.
TGGGGGTCTGCTCTCTTCGTGTTTGGTTTTCAAAAAAAGCCTTTAGTTTCAGTTTGAGGAACAATTCCGCCAGCTCACAGTGAAGTTGGAATTTGTCGAGGCGAGCGCTGGGGACAAAAGTGAATCCTTTGTTCAGGACTTGTTCCTCCGTGGCAGTCAGTGTGGTGGAGAACAGGTTCAATACAAGGTTCGGTTCCTGATACGTGCTTCCAATTACTTCTGTCCGCTTAGTCCTGGTTGGGGTTCCTTGGATTTGCTTCTGGTATGCGCACCCACTGGACCCGCCTCTTCTGCCCAGAGTAACGGTTGTTGGTCTCTTCTCCTCCCTCCTCCCCTCCGGCCTCCCCCTAAAAAAGGGGGTCTTTGATTTTGTGTGAAGAAGTTTTGAGGTCCCAGGTCATAAGGGGGGTGCCATCCGAAGAAGGGGTTTTGGGGTGGGTGGTTGTATGTGGTTGGGAAGTAGTTTTGACCCTGTTGGGGATATATATCCCACGGTTGTTGCCACCTGCGGGGTTTCCCCCTACCTCTTGTTCTTTGGTTGCTCCCTGTGCTGGATCCACTTGATACCGACATGTCGTCTCCCGAGGTATCTGATGTTGTGTCCTGTTTGTTTGGCGCGACGTAGTTGTCGTCAGCGTATGGGTATACTTTAGAGTAGGCGAATCTCTTAAGGTCCTTCTGGAACTTGGTAATCTTCGACTGCGTCAAATATTCTTTATACTCGGTCATCTCCTTATTAGTCTCATCTAGTTTCTTTTTGAAGGAGGTTATGGTTGTTTTGAAGTGGTTTCCCGTTTGGATTTCAATGAGCATTGCCTTGGATAGTCTTTTTGCTGTTTTGATTATCAAGACTATCCAGTCCCTTGTGCAGTGCCACGCTATTTGTGCCCAGTCCTTCCTGAAAGATGGGTCATCCAGGAATATCCTGGGCGCGTTGGTCACCAACAGGTGTGGTTTATGTGACCAATGGTGGTGCCGCACATGCTAAGGTGCGGTGATGAGGGAGGATGTGTCCTCCTAAAATTGCTTAAAATCTGTAAAGAGAAAGAAACAGACAAAATGTACATACACATGAACAAATAATAAAGTCGCTTCTGGTATTAGCACAAAATTGTTGTGACATTTTAGGCACTGTGTCCGGTCGCTATGCGGAATAATGCGAAAGTGAAGCGGGAGGTGGCGCTTGTGCATAACCGCTCAATAGTATCGAATTATATGCGCTACTGTGAGTATATTCGTAACTAAGGCGGTTTCATTGAGTTATGAAAAGAATGCTTACGATGAGTTTTTCATCATGACAACATGAATCCTGCGAGGGGGCAGGACCTATAGTCACACCCTGAGAGTGTGATGGGAAAGAAAAAGTTACCCGTTAGTGAAGGTGTTCCCAGTCCCAGTGGGATCCTTCAGATTTGAGTCGGGATTACGGACCCAAAAATCACTGCTTACTTCATCAAGGTCGTCTGCCCGCTTACCATACCTGCTATGGCCTGCTGCTCGGGATTCCATCGATGGGGGTAAGCTCGGGAAAGCTGGCATTTATATCTGTATTCTCCCACCAGGTATCGGCCGTGATTGTCAGTGTGAGGCAGATTACCTGTGCACCAAAAAGGCCAGGACTCCGTACTTTTACACAGTACCTAAAATTCATAAGGAGACCAGACCACCACCGGGACGTCCCATAGTTTCGGGAATCAACTCCCTCTTGGAGCCCCTGTCACGATTCTGTGATTTTTACCTCAATCCATTAGTACAGCAATCAACCACCTACCTTAAAGACACTAAACACCTTCTCAATCTCATCAAGGACGTACAATATGATCCACACACACATCTCTTAGTGGGCCTCGACATAGAGAGCCTCTATACCAGCCTCCCCCAGAATGAGACTTTGCGGGTCGTGGAACGCACATTGGAAGGAACAACATGGGAGTTTAACACACCAAGGTAATTCATCCTGCAGAGCGCCACACTTGCCCTCAAGGAGAACTATTTTGAATTTGAGGGAGACTTCTTCCTTCAAACGAACGGCACTTCAATGGGCAGCACTTTCGCCCCTAGTGTGGCAGGCATGTATGTGTACCATTTTGAGACCACACACATCTTGCCCCCAGAAAATCCCTTCACTGCCAACATAAAATTTTGGCGTCGTTACATTGACGACATCCTCATGATTTGGACAGGGAAGGATGATTCCCTAGCAACCTTCATGACATTGTTGAATAGCCGTGATCCATATCTGAGATTCACCAGCACAGCAAATGACACAAAATTGGCATTCCTGGACCTAACAATAGAAGCTAAGGAGGGATCTCTACAGACCACCACCTTTTATAAGCCAACGGCCAGGAACTCATTGCTCAAGTTCGACAGCTTCCACCCACGTCTGCTTAGAGAGAATCTACCTTACGGCCAATTCCTCTGGATTAGGAGGAATTGCAGCAAGATTGAAGACTTCCATAAACAGTCAATTGACCTGGCCACAAAACTCAACCAAAGAAGATACCTGGGCAAAATCATACGCTCCACCAAGAAGAGAGCACGGAACCAGAACAGGGAGGCCCTACTAGACGATAATCAAAGAGTGGACAACACCATCCCCCTCACGTGTGTCACCACATATAATACGGTCTCTAACAGAATAACCAAAATCATTCGAAAGAACTGGCGAATCTTTAACACAGGAAAGCTCAAATGGGAACAACCCCTTTTCTCTTATAAAAGAGTAGGTAGTCTGAAGGTCCAATTGGTCTCAACACGCCCCAAACAGCCACAAACCACAAGGGACAGCACTGTCCTCAACGCATGGGGCCTTCCCAACATAGTAGGCCACTACCCCTGTGGGAACTGCTGCGTCTGCCACCATACCCTGACTACGAAGTCTCTGGAGCTGGAAGAAGGCAAAACATGGCACCTCAGAAAGCATACTAACTGCAACTCCACACATGTTGTTTACCTGATTGAGTGCCCCTGTAGCCTCCGCTACATTGGCATTACCAGCAGAAAGATTAAGGCCAGGATCGGAGAACACCGGAGCAACATACGCTGCAAAAGGAACACCACAAGGATGACGGAACACTACATCCAGAATGGACATACACCCAACGACCTCAGATTGGTCGTGATAGAACAAATCGCAACCACCATCACGACAGATGAGAATCTCCTATTGCAAAAAGAGCAGTGGTGGATTTACCGCTTATCAACCCATAAAACCGGGTTAAATGATAACATTCCTTGGAATGCATTGAACAACCGTTAAATCTACACACGGAGAGAAGTCTAGGGACACCCCCAGTACCCCTACTGATAAAGGGCCAAAGGCTTTACCCTCTCCACTACAGTACAAATTCCACGACTGCCCCTTACAACCATAGCGAACCAACATCATCGATATGACTAAAACCCATCACGTAACCACCAGAATGTACTCAGTGGGTGGCCATACGACTTAGGAACACACCAGCCTGAGGACATAGACCTGGACATTTCGCGTCCATATTTTTACCCAGAGAACATGGGTACCCCTGCTCTCACACGAGTCCCGCGCACAAAACCTGACCAGAAGTCTATTAATTACAACAGGGAACTCACTGAATATACACTCCCGGTCTCCCTCTGCGACAATGGTAACAGCCAGGCCCCTTCAACACACTGGGCCCCGGTCATAGACCACATATGAACTACACATAGTAGCTCCACACATTACCCCATATGGACACATGTGTGGGTGTTTTTAACTATTACGACATTAGGGGACACACCACATGAGTCTTGTACACTCAGGGATCCCCTGTCTCTGTAACAGACTCGAACGGTTGAGTCTATCTTCACTGCCTATACCGCAAAAGACAACCACTCCCCCGAATGACGTCATGCCGTCCAGCGCCGTGACGCACACACTGACAATCACGGCCGATACCTGGCGGGAGAATACAGATATAAATGCCGGCTTTCTCGAGCTCACCCACATCGACGGAATCCCGAGCAGCAGGCCGGAGCAGGTATGGGAAGCGGGCAGACGACCTTGATGAAGTAAGCAGTGATTTTTGGTTCCGTAATCCCGACTGAAATCTGAAGGATCCCACTGGGACCGGGAACACCTTCACTAACGGGTAACTTTTTCTTTCCCATCACACTCTCAGGGTGTGACTATAGGTCCTGTCCCCTCGCGGGATTCATGTTGCTCGTGATGAAAAACTCATCGTAAGCATTCTTTCCATAACTCAATGAAACCACCTTAGTTACGAATATACTCACAGTGGCGCATATAATTCGGTACTATTGAGCGGTTATGCACAAGCGCCACCTCCTACTTCACTTTCGCATTATTCCGCATAGCGAGCGGACACAGCACCTAAAATGTCACAACAATTGTGTGCGAATACCAGAAGCAACTTTATTATTCGTTCATGTGTATGTATGTTTTGTCTGTTCTTTCACTTTACAGATTTTAAGCAACTTTAGGAGGACACATCCTCCCTCATCACCGCACCTTAGCGTGTGCGGCACCACCATTGGTCACATAAACCACACCTGACCATCACGTTCACTCACTTAAACACTAACACATAGGTCCTTAAGAAAGCCAGCAAACGTTGCTGCCTGGCTGAAACATGTAGACCTGACCTTTTATTACAGGATATTAGAGACTTAGGGCCATATGGATCAAGCTGTTTTGCGGTCGCAAACACTGCAAATCGGAAACAAACAGTGTTTGCGATCGCAAAACAGAGCTGTCCGATGTATGACGGTGTACCGCCGTGCAAAATAGCTAATCGCAAATTTAGCAATTAGCAATTTTGCGAGACTCTGAAATAGCAAATAAATCTGCGAATTCGCATTCTGCGACACGCTATTAGCGAGAATCGCAAATAGCGTAATCGCTAATAGCGAAATCGCAAATAGATGTATGAAAAATTCGCAAATTGCGATTCTACGAAAATCACAATTTTGCACATGGATATTACCACCAACTCAAAGCAGGTGGTAACCAGGTGCAACCTATTTAAACAGGCCCACAATGCTTCAGGGAGTTTCACAATGGCAGCGCTGTATGTGATAGCCAGGAGGCTGCGAATCCGAGCTGCTGCACTGAGAAGGAGATGACAGGAATGGATCTTCAGAGCGCGCACCACCCTGTTCCAGCAGACTGAGGAGGAGATCCATGAGAAGTATAGGCTGTCCGCAGCCAGCATCATGGACTTGATAGATGAGTTAAAACCAATGCTGGAACACCCCACATGCAGGACACCCACCATCCCAACCCATGTACATGTCCTGTGCTCACTGCACTTACTGACATCAGGGAGTTTCCAGGGGGTGATAGCAGGAGGGGTCTCCCAGAGGTGCCTGTCGCGCTTCTTTCACGCTTTCCTGGATGCAATGATACAGAGGCTGCATCACCACATACAATTCCCCAGCACACAACAGGCATTACAGCAGACAAAACAGGAGTTCTATCACATAGCCCAATTCCCCCACATAATTGGCTGCATAGATGGGACCCATGTCGCCCTCTCACCCCCATCACACAATGAGTATGTGTTCAGGAACCGCAAATCCTATCATTCCCTGAACATACAGGTAATCTGAAATGCCAAACATGGCATCACCGATATTGTAGCTAAATACCCAGGAAGTACACACGACTCATTCATATTCCGCCACAGTGGGATATACCGACGACTCACAGCTGGCGGGTTTGGTGAGGGCTACCTGCTAGGTAAATGCATGGCTTACATTCACACATGCAGTAAAGGTCTGAAGTGGGAGGACAGTGAATGATCTAATGTCTTTCACCCTGCAGGCGACAGTGCATATGCTGTACGTGACTTCATTCTGACTCCTTACCTCAATCCAGCCAATGCAAGGGAGCGGAGGTATAACAGCGCTCACAAATCTACACGCTGTGCCATTAGGCGAACCTTTGGAATACTCAAGAGCTGTTACCGCTGCCTGCATAAGAGTGGAGGTGCGCTACAATACAGCCCTGAAACGTGCTGCAAGATTGTGGCCACATGTGCCATGCTCCACAATATAGCCACCAAAAAAGCCATCCCAGTCGAGCTTACGGATACCGAGGCATCTGATGATGAGGACCCAGCTCCACGGGGCAGACCAGCAGGTTGTGTCGGGGCAGCTGCGGGACGCCAGAGACGTGATGAGATCACACAGAACTATTTCTAGGTGAGTAATGATGACACAATGCTACAAATTGGTGCACAACTGTGTTTTTTATTCCTTTGGGTGCAGGAAAATATCTGTCACACTGTCTGACGCACACCTAATGTGTGTCACAAGATGTTGCACATGTTAGACCCACAGTGCAAGGATGACGCACAAACACAAGTCCACATGCAATGGGTTGCCTCACTCATTGCCATGCTTCACTGATGCCACTTCATTTCTTGCGGGTACGGCCTGTTGCCGCTCGCACAGGGTGCTCACTGCTCTCCCTTGAGTCATCGGGTGTTCTCCCCTGCCTCACACTCCGCCATCTGTTCTCGGGAATTGGCGGGGTGATGCTGCTCCTACTCGACTGCTCCTCACTCTTCCCTGAGCCCAGGAGTCCTGTGCCACCTGTGGTAGCTGTCTGCAGCTGGTCCACCGCATGCGTCACTTGCACCAGGCCCTTGGCCACATCCTGGCTGCAGTGTGCCATTTCCACCTGCATGCTTACAAAGCGGCGTGACAGCAGGGACGTGGCAGTACACAGGCGGTTGACCGCCTTGCTGTACGTGTCCAGCCGGCTGTGGAGACGTTGTCTCTCCCTGCGTCTGGCTGCCTGGTCTCTCCTCATTGTGGCACACAGTTCTTGTATTGCACCTGTCATTTCCCTGATGCCCTCCCTCATGTCGCTCAGGTTGTGGTTGACAGAGACCAACTGTCGCTGTATTGACTGCATCAATTTTGCTTGCAGGTGCTGTACTTTGACCATGGTGCCTTCCAGCCCGGCAAACACGGTGTGTTCCTCAACGGCAGCAGCGCTGGTGGACGGCCTTGCCCTGCGCCTCACCCCACTTTCTTCCCTATGGTGGTCAGGGGACTGTTCTTGGAGCTGTGCTGCACGCTGGCCCTGGACTGGCTGGGCTTCTTCACCTGTGTCATGTGGTCCTGCCTCCAACAGTGGAAGTGGAGGCATTATTTTACGCTGTCTCCGTGGGACAGGGATTGTAGGTGTGTTTTCCTCCTGCTCCTCTTGCCCTGCCTGGTCCTCATTATTAGCTGGCTCCTCAGCTCCTGCACTGTCTTCCTGTGTTTCAGGTGGTGCTGTCAATGAAAATGCACAAATTAATGGTGTGTCCTGCCTCACATTGTCCACTCAATAAAGTTTCTTGAATTTGCATTTGCTACGTACCCTATGTCTGTTTTTTGGACTATGCTGATTTACATTTCATGTTTCTACCTTGCTGTGATTCATTGCTCCTCTGTTTGGTGCATGTGACTACATCTCCCATGATGCATTGCTGGGTGTGCTTGTGAACGTGTACTGGATTTGCATGATTGTGTTGTATTTGGGGCATTCCTGTGTGTGGATGATATGGTGGTGTGTCAGAGATGATTAGGCATGCATCTTACCTTGTCTGGTTTTGGGAGGGTCGGAGCTGTCACTGACACTCTCGGGCTGAAGGGTGGACTCCACCAACTCCTCAAGGGGCGTAGACTCGGTTGCAGTGGATGTTCCCCCACCAGTCTTCTTTGCCTCTGCCAATCTGGTTGCCACCTTTTCCTTGGATCTGAGGCGCATGTCATACCACCTCTTGCGCAGGTCATCCACAGTGCGGTGGGTCACGCCAATGGCATTTACCTTCTCCTGGATGTCCAGCCATATTTTTCTTTTACGTGCCTCTGGCACATGTAATGATTTTTTCCCAAAGAGGAGCTCATGGCTGTGTACCATTTCCTCAATCAGCACCTCCTGCTCCCTCTCGCTGAACTTATGTTTCCTTTTTCTCCCAGCCTCCTCCTTCTCCTTCTCTTTCTCCTGGGGATCCATTTGCACTTGACAGACTTCCGGTACACTGTTCTTTCACTCTCCTCCCAGCCTCTGACTCAACTTCAGGCAATCAGTCACACTTCCTGGGTGTGATGTCATCAAGCTGCACTTGGATTGCAGATTCTCTGACTTGCGATTCCTTATTTGCGAATTTGCAATTAAGGAATCGCAATTTGGGGATTCGCAGACTTATTCTGCGAATTTTAGAGAATCGCTAACATTTTGCGATGTTTTATTTACATCGGATTTTGCGATTCTCAAAATGCGATTCGCTAAAATTTGCATTTTGAGAATCGCTAATTCCGATTTTGATACATATGGCCCATAATCTAATCTCTACACATATCCGCCACCTTTTTTTTAGCACTGTCACAGGGCCCACCATTGAAATATTTACCTTTAGTCAAAAGGGACCCAATGGACAGTGTTAGATCTGGCACCATTGGCGTGGGTCTCCCTTCCATTTTTTTGCTGTTGCCTCCTATGTTTTTGCTGTGTTTCTGCTGGTCTAGATGCTTTGGGCACTTTGCCACTGCTGTTCAGCGCCAAAGTGCAAGTGCTCCCTACTGTAAATTATTGTTATGGATTAGTGACTCCATGATTGGCTTATTTGATTTACTTGTCAGACCCTAGTACAGTGCACCATGAGTGCCCAGGGCCTGTAAATCAAATGCTGCGGGTGGGCTTGCAGCACTGATTTTGCCTCCCACAGAAGCAGCTTTTAAAATATGGCGCAGGCCTGCCTGTGTCAGTCTGGGACTGCCATGTCGACTTGGCAAGTGCACCCACTTGCCAGTCCCTAAACCTTCCCTTTTCTGCATGTTCGTCACCCCTAAGGTAGGCCCAAGGTAACCCTATGGGCAGGGCGCATTGTATGTGAAAGGTAGGACATGCCCTGGTGTGTGTGGCATGTCCTGATAGTGAAATACTGCCTATTTCGTTTTTCACTATTGCAAGGCTATCTGTTCCCATAGGCCAGAATGGGCAGTTTGATTATAACATCTTATAAGCATAACTGACCCAAGGAACAAGATGGGAAAATAAAGTTTAGTATGCCTGAACTCAGAATGTTAAAGTGCATCTTTTAGTGTAGGTGATTTTAACATTCTGTGTTCGAAAATACCACTTTTAGAAAGTAGGTATTTTCTTGCCTAACCATCCAGTATGCCTCTGCTAGGTTTGTGTATTACATGTCTGGCTTGTGAGTGACAGGGGGCTGGAGAGGGCTTTGGCTCCAGCAGTCTGATGAGTCAGGGCTGGGCTGAACAGGACCTGGGTTGAATAGAGAGTAGGGGGAGGAGATTTCCTTTCACTTGCCTGAGCCTACATAGAATAGAGAGTAGGGGGAGGAGATTTCTTTTCAGCTACCTGGGCCAGGTCTGCTTTCAACAATGCTGTCTCCACCTCCTGCCAGGAAGCTGCACCAGGGAGGACAGAACTGGTTTGGGCTGGGTACAGACACTCTCTGCCTTCAGAGAACAAAGGATTTTGGAGTATAAATATTGGGGTCCAGACCCCAGAACTTTAGATCACTTCTGGGAATCAAGACAAACCTTTGCCAAGGAGAGAAACCAAGGAAGCTGAAGGAGGAGACTGCCCCTGCGCTAGTGACTGTTTGGGGTTGGCCTGCAGTGGTTACTTATTGCCAAGGAAAGGAGAAAAGGAACTTTGTGTGTACTTTAATCATCTTGAGGAAGATCTCCAAGGGCTTGAAGCTGAGCTTGCCTCCTGTTCCGAAGTCTCAGGGACACAACGCCTTCACCACCAGCTCCCCCTGAATTTCCTTGCTGGGAATTCTACCTGCAGAGAGGTGCCTGCTGTTGTTTTGGGCCTTCTAGAGACTGCGTGTCGCTGGGAGCTGGAAGCGCAACACAACGAGGAAGAAGCGTGTCGCCGCCGCAGCTGTTGCCGTCGCATCGCCGAAGAAGCGTGCCACCGTCGCAGCTGTTTGGCGTCGCATCGCCGAAGAAGCGTGTTGCATCACCGGAGAAGCGTGCCGCTGCCGCCGCAGAGGTTGCCGTTGCATCATCGTAGAAGCGCGTCGCAGGGCCTGTTGTGGCTCAAGAAACCATCGATTTCGCCGCACGACCGCTGGGAGTGCACGCATCGCATCCAAGTTGTCGCATCGCAACAAAGACGCCATTTTGTCGCATCGCACCGGATCGTCGCATCGCATCGAGGCGCCATCTTGTCGCATCATAACCGGAACGCAGTAAGAAACAGACGCTTTGCTCCTCTCCGATAAGGAACAGACGCATCGCCTCCCCTGCGCTGCAGTAAGGAACAGGTGCGCTGCCTCCCCCGAAGCAAGGACCTGGCGCATCGCCTTCCCTGCGACCCTTTTGTTTATATTGCGTTATGCATCCAAGGTACTTTGAGAGTAAAGTGTTGCATTTACCAACTACATTGAACTAAGCTATTTCTACCATTTGAATGTCATATTTTGTTTACTGTATTGTGGATTTTTGTTGTTTGGTCTTGTGTTAAGTCTAGATAAAGATTACTTATTTTTTCTAAACTGGTGTGGTGTCCATTTGTAGTGTTTTCACTGTATTACTGTATGTGTTCACAAATGCTTTACACACTGCCTCTGAGATAAGTCTGCCTGCTCGTGCCAAGCTACCAAGGGGGTGAGCAGGGGTTATTTTAGAAGTGTAGCCCCCTTGCCCTGACTAGAAGCAAGGGCCCCTACTTGGTCAAAGGTACCTACCTCTGCCAACTAGAGACCCCCATTTCTAACATTGGTGGTCAGCGGTGAGGATTTGGACTTGCATTTGTGGCTCATATACAGTGATTGGTGTACACTACTAGTGAGTGCAGACCATAACGCGACCACATACATTTTGGTAGAATTTTGTTTCCTTGGGACTTCTATTTTTGCTAAAAACTGCCAATCCGTGTTACCATGAGCAAAGCAGCATCCAACGCATCTATGGATCTACAATTTGAAGAAGAGAGGGTTGATACCTACACTGTGCCACAGCTTAAAACCCTCTGTAAAAGATTTAACATCTCTGTGAAAGGCATCACCAGGAAGGAGGAGTTCCAAAAGGCGCTGAAGGCCTGGTTGAAAGCTAGAAATACTCCTGAGCATCCTGAAGAGCCTAGGGAGGAGGCAGAGAATACAGATGGGCAGCTAGATGGGCCATTGGGCCTGACCAGGGAGAAAGCTGCTTCCAGGGCAGGCAGCAGTGTTTCTTCAAAGGGCCTGTCCCCAGGAGAGCTGGAGGACAGGGAGAGGGATAGGATGCATAAGATGGAGCTAGCCAACCTCAAACTGGGTGGTCAGATGGAATTAGAAAGCAAGAAGTTAGCCTTGGAAGAAAAGAGAATGCATTTAGAGCATGAGAGAATGTTGAGGGAATTGGAGTTGAAAGCCAAGAGCTTAGAAATTACTCCCTCTGGTGGCAGCACACCATTCGTGCCTGTAGAAGCAAGAGTATTTATCCCCAAAGATGTCATTAAGGAGTTCCACAAGCATGAAGATATTGGGCAATGGTTTAAGGCCTATGAAGTGGCCATGACCTCCCACCGGGTCCCTGAGAAGGATTGGGGAGCTGGGTTGTGGGGGCGGTTTCTCAGTGATGGGCGGGACACCTTGTTAGACTTGCCCTCTGAGGACCAGAATTCCTATGTCCACATGAAAGAAGCCTTAATGACCAGGTATGGGTTGACCCCAGAACTTTATAGACAAAGGTTTAGAAATTGTAAGAAACTGGAGTCAAGTACTTGGGTGGAATATTTGTTCTTTTTTTGCAGAGCATTGGATGGTGGGTGAAGGGCAGCAAATTGAATGATTTTGAAGCGCTCTATGATTTAATTGCATGGGAGCACTTGTCCAGTAATTGTTTTCCAGAGCTACACCAGCACCTGATTGATGGTAAGCTGACTAACCCTAGGAAGCTTGCTGAGGAGGCGGACCGATGGGTTAGTACCCGGTTCCACAAGGGTCATGTGGGAGACTTCGCCAAAGGTGGGCAGGGTCCTGAGCAGAAGAGTGGGGGGGACAAGGGTAAACAGAGGGAGTTCCAGAAAGGGCCCCAAAGTAATCCTCAAGGGAACCAAGGGAAGGGTTCCCAGCATCCCCCTGAGAAGAAGTCAGGGGCTCAATAGATAAGCCTGTTCAAAAGGGGCCCAGGAAATGTTATACTTCTGGTCAGGTGGGCCACTGCTTCTGGGATCCTAAGTGTCCCATGAAAGCGAATGCAGCACCCGCTGGTGCACCACACTGGCAGATGGCTAGTGTAGCCCTGGGGGAGGAGTTGGGTGCCCACGGTGGGTGGGGTCCCGCAGAGATGTCCCTGGTCTCTTTAGGAGACAGTGAGATGGTCCCTAGGACCCAGCTACCTGATAACACTAAGAAATGCAGGCAGTGGGTGACCATCAATAGCCATAGGGTGGAGGCTCTGAGAGACACCGGAGCCAGTGTGACAGCTGTCAGTTGTCGGCTGGTGTCTGAAGAGCAGGTGATCCCCCATGCATTTTACCCTGTAGTTGCCGCTGACAACTCAGACAGCCACTGTAAGGTGGCCCAGGTTCCCTTTGATTGGGGGGGTCTCAGGAACCTTTCAAGTAGCTGTGAGGCCAGCCATGCCTGTTGACTGTCTGCTAGGCAATGATTTGGAAAGCTCCCCTTGGGCTAAGGTGGAGCGAAGAGCTCATTTGGAGATGTTGGGTCTGCCTGAGTGGGCGTGTGTGACCACTCGGTCCATGGCAGACAGTAAGGGTATTCAAGAGGACCTGGAGCCTGAAAGAGTGGCCCAGGTGTCTGCCTTAAAGAGAAGAGGCAGGGGGCGTGGGAAACCAGCCCCCGAAGTTCCCACGGTACAGGAGGAGGCAGACCTTGAGGGGGATGCCCTGGAACCTACAGGGGAACAAGTAGCTGAACTGGAGGACCTGCCTGAGCTGACCCATTGGCAGCAGGAAGGAGGACCCTCCAGGGAAGAGTTCTGTGAGGAGCAGAAGAAGTGCCCTTCTCTTGTGGGTTTGCAGCAACAGGCCACAAACCAGGCAGCAGGTGATCAGTCTGGATCACATTGGATCTACTGGGAGAATGGACTCCTGTATAGCGAGCCTAAGGTTGCTGAGCCTGGGTCAGCTCGTGTGCTGGTGGTACCCCAGCGCTTCAGAGCCTTCTTACTGGGTCTGGCTCATGATGTGCCTTTAGCAGGACATTTGGGGCAAGACAAGACCTTTGAAAGGCTTGTCACCCACTTTTATTGGCCCCAAATGCGCAAGAGTTCAGATACTCATTGCAGGACCTGTCAGACTTGCCAGGCAAGTGGTAAGAGTGGGAGGAAGCAAAAGGCTCCTCTCCAACCGTTCCCTGTGGTCAGCACCCCCTTTGAAAGGGTGGGCATTGACATTGTGGGGCCTCTGGATCCCAAGACAGCCATGGGCAGCAGGTTCATCCTGGTCTTGGTGGACCATGCCACCCGGTACCCGGAAGCCATCCCTCTCCGGACTGTGACGGCCCCCGTGGTGGGACGTGCATTGATGGGGATTTTCTCCCGTGTGGGGTTCCCCAGAGAGGTGGTGTCAGACCGTGGTACCAACTTCATAACTAAGTATATGAAGTCCCTGTGGCAGGAGTGTGGTGTAACCTACAAGTTCACCACTCCTTACCACACCCAAGGTAATGGGCTGGTTGAGAGATTCAACCGGACCCTAAAGGGCATGATTATGGGTCTTGAGGAACCTATGAGGCATAAGTGGGACGTCCTCTTGCCATGCCTTCTGTTTGCTTACAGAGAGGTGCCACAGAAGTCATTAGGGTTCAGTCCCTTTGAACTGCTGTATGGTCACCCTGTAAGAGGACCTCTGAGTTTGGTAAAAGAAGGCTGGGAGAAAGCTCCCAGTAAACCTCCCCAGGATGTATATAGCTACATGCTGGCCTTCAGAAACCAAACTAGGCATTTCAGGCAACTCGCTCAGGCGAATCTGGAGGAAATGAAACGATGGTATGATCAGAATGCCACTCTGATCGAGTTTCAGCCTGGACAGAAAATGTTGGTCATGGCCCCCGTGGAGCCTTGTGCGCTCCAGGATAAGTGGACCGGACCATTTGAGGTGGTGGAGCGCAAGAGTAATGTCACCTACTTGGTGGACTTGCGGTCTCCTAGGAACTCTTTGTTGGTCCTGCATGTAAACCGCCTGAAGACCCACTTGGAGAGATCCTAAGTGGGCATGCTCCTAGCGACAGATGATGGAATGGAGGAGGAGACTGAGCCTCTTCCTGACCTCCTGTCTGCAACAGAGCAAGATGCGTCAGTGGGCGGTGTGAACCTCTCTTCCGCCCTGACCCCTGAGCAGCAGGATGACTGTCGCCAACTGTTGGGACAGTTTCCTCATCTGTTCTCCCTGACTCCCGGTATCACTGAGTGGTGCGTCCATGATGTGGACACTGGGGACAGTCCTCCTGTAAAACACAAAACTTACAGAGTGACTGACAGAGTGAGAGCTTGCATCAAGGAGGAGGTCTCCAAGATGTTTGCGTTTGGGGTGATTGAGTCCTCTAACAGCCCTTGGGCCAGCCCAGTGGTCTTGGTCCCAAAGGCTGCCGCGCCTGGTGCCACACCCGAACTCCGGTTCTGTGTGGACTACCGAGGACTCAATTCAGTCACCAGGACTGATGCGCACCCCATCCCCCGAGCTGATGAGCTCATTGATCGGTTAGGGGCTGCCCGGTACCTCAGTACGTTTGACTTAACGTCTGGGTACTGGCAGATCGCCTTAACTGATGGGGCAAAAGAGAGGTCCGCATTCTCAACACCAGATGGGCACTACCAATTCCGGGTTATGCCCTTTGGGATGAAGAATGCCCCTGCCACCTTTCAGAGGTTGGTCAACCAGGTGTTGGCTGGACTGGAAGATTTCAGTGCTGCCTACCTGGATGACATCGCAGTGTTCAGCGCCAGCTGGGAAGAACATCTGTGCCACCTCTGGGAAGTGTTGATGGCACTGCGGAGGGCAGGCCTCACGATCAAGGTGAGTAAGTGCCAGATCGGGCAGGGGTCCGTGGTGTACTTGGGACACCAGGTTGGGAGCGGCCAGGTGGCGCCCCTACAGCCCAAGATTGATACCATCCTGGCTTGGGAACCCCCCAAGACCCAGACAGAGGTGAGAGCCTTTTTAGGACTCACAGGGTACTACAGGAGGTTTGTCAAGGGGTATGGCTGCATTGTTGCCCCCTTGACAGAGCTGACTTCCAGGAAGCAGCCAAAGAAAGTGAACTGGACTGACACCTGTCAGAAAGCTTTTGATGCCCTGAAGACTGCCATGTGCACGGCGCCCGTGCTTCAGGCGCCCAACTTCTCAAAAGAATTAATTGAGCAGACAGACGCTTCAGAGCAGGTGTGGGGGCTGTACTTTCACAGATGAATGAGGAGGGCCTAGACCAACCTGTAGCCTTCATTAGTAGGAGGTTACTTCCACTGGAACAGAGGTGGAGTGCAATTGAGTGTGAGGCATTTGCTGTGGTCTGGGCACTGAAGAAGTTGAGACCATATTTGTTTGGGACTCACTTCCGGGTTCAGACAGACCACAGGCCCCTCAGATGGTTGATGCAGATGAGGGGTGAGAATCCTAAGCTGTTGAGGTGGTCCATTTAACTACAGGGGATGGACTTCATGGTGGAACACCGCCCTGGTACAGAACACGCCAACGCTGATGGTCTGTCCAGATTTTTCCACCTTAGTGAAGAGAACTCTCAAGAGGGTGGGTAGTTCTCCCCACATTTTAGCTGGAGGGGACACGTGTTAGACCTGGCACCATTGGCGTGGGTCTCCCTTCCATTTTTTTGCTCTTGCCTCCTATGTTTTTGCTGTGATTTTGCTGGTCTAGATGCTTTGGGCACTTTGCCACTGCTGTTCAGCGCCAAAGTGCAAGTGCTCCCTACTGTAAATTATTGTTATGGATTAGTGACTCCATGATTGGCTTATTTGATTTACTTGTCAGACCCTAGTACAGTGCACCAGGAGTGCCCAGGGCCTGTAAATAAAATGCTGCTGGTGGGCTTGCAGCACTGATTGTGCCTCCCACAGAAACAGCTTGTAAAATATGGCTCCGGCCTGCCATTGCAGAGCCTGTGTGCAGTCTGGGAATGCCATGTCGACTTGGCAAGTGCACCCACTTGCCAGTCCCTAAACCTTCCCTTTTCTGCATGTTCGTCACCCCTAAGGTAGGCCCAAGGTAACCCTATGGGCAGGGTGCATTGTATGTGAAAGGTAGGACATGCCATGGTGTGTGTGGCATGTCCTGATAGTGAAATACTGCCAATTTCGTTTTTCACTATTGCAAGGCTATCTGTTCCCATAGGCCAGAATGGGCAGTTTGATTATAACATCTTATAAGCATAACTGACCCAAGGAACAAGATAGGAAAATAAAGTTTAGTATGCCTGAACTCAGAATGTTAAAGTGCATCTTTTAGTGTAGGTGATTTTAACATTCTGTGTTTGAAAATACCACTTTTAGAAAGTAGGTATTTTCTTGCCTAACCATCCAGTATGCCTCTGCTAGGTTTGTGTATTACATGTCTGGTTTGTGAGTGACAGGCGGCTGGAGAGGGCTTTGGCTCCAGCAGTCTGATGAGTCAGGACTGGGCTGAATAGGACCTGGGTTGAATAGAGAGTAGGGGGAGGAGATTTCCTTTCACTTGCCTGAGCCTACATAGAATAGAGAGTAGGGGGAGGAGATTTATTTTCAGCTACCTGGGCCAGGTCTGCTTTCAACAATGCTGTCTCTACCTCCTGCCAGGAAGCTGCACCAGGGAGGACAGAACTGGTTTGGGCTGGGTACAGACACTCTCTGCCTTCAGAGAACAAAGGATTTTGGAGTATAAATATTGGGGCCCAGACCCCAGAACTTTAGATCACTTCTGGGAATCAAGACGAACCTTTGCCAAGGAGAGAAACCAAGGAAGCTGAAGGAGGCGACTGCCCCTGCGCTAGTGACTGTTTGGGGTTGGCCTGCAGTGGTTACTTATTGCCAAGGAAAGGAGAAAAGGAACTTTGTGTGTACTTTAATCATCTTGAGGAAGATCTCCAAGGGCTTGAAGCTGAGCTTGCCTCCTGTTCCGAAGTCTCAGGGACACAACACCTTCACCACCAGCTCCCCCTGAATTTCCTTGCTGGGAATTCTACCTGCAGAGAGGTGCCTGCTGTTGTTTTGGGCCTTCTAGAGACTGCGTGTCGCTGGGAGCTGGAAGCGCAACACAACGAGGAAGAAGCGTGTCGCCGCCGCAGCTGTTGCCGTCGCATTGCCGAAGAAGCGTGCCACCGCCGCAGCTGTTTGCCGTCGCATCGCCGAAGAAGCGTGTCGCATCACCGGAGAAGCGTGCCGCCGCAGAGGTTGCCGTTGCATCATCGTAGAAGCGCGTCGCAGGCCCTGTCGCGACTCAAGAAACCATCGATTTCGCCGCACGACCGCTGGGAGTGCACGCATCGCATCCAAGTTGTCGCATCGCAACAAAGACGCCATTTTGTCGCATCGCACCGGATCGTCGCATCGCATCGAGGCGCCATCTTGTCGCATCATAACCGGAACGCAGTAAGAAACAGACGCTTTGCTCCTCTCCGGTTAGGAACAGACGCATCGCCTCCCCTGCGCTGCAGTAAGGAACAGGTGCGCTGCCTCCCCCGAAGCAAGGACCTGACGCATCGCCTTCCCTGCGACCCTTTTGTTTATATTGCGTTACACATCCAAGGTACTTTGAGAGTAAAGTGACGCATTTACCATCTACATTGAACTAAGCTATTTCTACCATTTGAAAGTCATATTTTGTTTACTGTATTGTGGATTTTTGTCGTTTGATCTTGTGTTAAGTCTAGATAAAGATTACTTATTTTTTCTAAACTGGTGTGGTGTCCATTTGTAGTGTTTTCACTGTATTACTGTATGTGTTCACAAATGCTTTACACACTGCCTCTGAGATAAGCCTGCCTGCTCGTGCCAGGTACCAAGGGGGTGAGCAGGGGTTATTTTAGGAGTGTAGCCCCCTTACCCTGACTAGAAGCAAGGGCCCCAACTTGGTCAAAGGTACCTACCTCTGCCAACTAGAGACCCCCATTTCTAACAGACAGTTTTTAAACTTCACCACTATAGCACCACTCTGCACCTACCACACTAAAAACCAGCTCCGCTGTAAATCACGCGTTGAAGCACACCCGAGGTGCATTTGGCACCTTGGGTGGGACCCGATGATGAAGCATGCCACCAACTAGGTTGGTGGGTGAGGGTTTTCATAAAAAGAAATGGTTTTCCCACACATGGACACCTAGCTTCTAAAGTGTGAGCTAGTTATTCTTGATATCCATAGTAGAGAATACAAACTATTAACTGTTTATTATATACACTCAGAGTGGAGCCCAGTCTGCCTAGTCGGTAAGAGTGCTGCAGAGGGACTGAAATCGACAAGCATAGATATACATTATATACGTTTCGTAACTGGGCTACAACACACCCATAGTGGAATTTTCCAGGCAGGTGCTGCTAAGCAATGGAATACAAAGAAAGAACGGTCCCAGCACTCATATCTTACACAAAGTTACAAAGTCCAAGGTTGTTCCAATCGGGCCCGTCACCAGACAAGTGGGAGTAGACCTCTATCTAATGAGAAAGGTATGCGCTAATAGGAACAGTCTACTCATTATGGGAACAGGCCTACATGGCAAAAATGAAACTTAGACTGGAACATGTCTCGGAATCAAACTAACTTAGTTTCGAACTGCCTAAAATGGCATCTGCAAAGAAAATGTGCAGCGAATGCTAACTTACACAGGGCAATGCGCAAACATGAACATTTCTATTCTAACAGACCCTCCTTTTAGCATGAGCTAAAACATTTTCTAACAGCAATAAGGAAGACATAAAATCAGTAAAACAAGAAGCCACAAACAACGATAACAGTGAATCCTTATGAGCATTCCTTGTTTTCTGCATCGGGGAAGGAAACTGTGAGGAGGGAAAAAGTCTCAAAAATGCCCTCATCAATGTTCATAAGGTCGTCTATTTCTTTCTGTACCATAATTGCTGCATTAGTATCATAAATCGATATTTTCCTTTTAGGGGTGAGAATGGTGGTGCAGTAAGAGCAACAGAAAGGAAGACTCTGAATAAGAGCACAGCAAAGCACCAATATCATGATCAGGTAAATCACCTTTTCAAGAATCCAGCCCCAGCTACCAAAAAGAGACCAACTCCAATTCCCACTTTCCATTCCCTTGTCATTCTCGAGGATATCGAGAATGTGCTTGGCAATATTATTTTCCATATTCTTGATCCCGACCACACACTGGTCTCCCACTACCGCGCATACACCACCACTCTTGGCTAAGATAAAATCAACCCCGTATTGAGTCTGTTCTGAATATATTCGCATACTTTCCAACTGAGTGGTAATGTTGCGTAAAGCTGCCACAGTAGTATTAGATAATATTTGTAACTTGCACCCAAAATATTCTCTAGCTTTCTCACCCCTAGCCATAGAGGTACCACCCAAAGTAAATCTGGAAAGGTATGCAGACCTAATATCGAGTTTTAAATATCAATATGCCATAATATCGATGTTTAAATTTCGATGTTACAGAATATCGACCTGCAAGAATATCATCAAGAATATCGACATGCAGGTAAGAAATATCGTTTTACTTAATATCGAAGTTAGTAATATCGTAAGTAAAAATATCGTTGTTTATAATATCGATTTTTTTTTGGTGTTTTGTATGTTAGTATATGTGTTAAAAGTATAGCTTATTTTTTTAATGTATGTTTGAATTTTTTACAAGTAATTAATTTTATTTTAATGAATGCGTATTTTAGTTCCGTAGCGGGTTGTGGGTTTATAGGGGAATAGGGTGGGAAGTAATTTAATTATAATATATTAATTAATAATTTTTTAGAAGGTATTAATTTAAAAAATATATATATATTGCGTTTTAGTTCCGTAGCGGGTTGTGGGTTTATAGGGGAATAGGGTGGGAAGTAATTTAATTGAAATTAATTAATTAATGATTTTATTAATTAATAGTTTTGTATTTAATAATTTATATTGTTAATTGTGTTAATCAATTGGTTATTAATTAATTTTTCATTGGTTATTAATAATTAATAATTAGTTGGTAAATATGTTAATTGTGTAATTTTTTTAGGAGCGGGTTGTGGGTTGATAGGGGAGTAGGGTGGGAAGTAATTTAATTTTATTAAAATTTTAAAGATTTTTTTAAAATATTTATTTAAAGTTATTTTATAGTGTTAATTGTGTGATCTAATTTATTTTTGATTGTTTTTAATTTGCTTGTTAATTGTTATTTATTAATTAATTAATTGTTAATTAATTATGCTAATTGTGTAATATTTTATAATATTGGTGGTGTTTATAGGGGAATATGGTGGGATGTTAATTATTTTTGACAAATTAATTATTTGTTAATTAATGTTAATTATTTTGCAGGAGTGGGAATACTAAATTATTCCCCTCCGCTATCCAACACTTTCCCTACTGTTACACTTGGTGGAGTGGGATTAGTAAATTATTCCCACCCGCTATCCAACACTTTCCCTACTGTTGCACTCGCTGGAGTGGGAATTGTAAATTTTACCCACACGCTATCCAATACTTTCCCTACTGTTGCACTCACTGGAGTGGGAATAGTAATTTATACCCCCCCGCTATCCAACACTTTCCCTACTGTTGCACTCGCTGGAGTGGGAATAGAAATTTTTACCCACCCGCTATCCAACACTTTCCCTACTGTTGCACTCACTGGAGTGGGAATAGTAATTTTTACTTACCCGCTATCCAACACTTTCCCTACTGTTACAATTACTGGAGTGGGAATAGTAATTTTTGCCCATCTGCTATCCAACACTTTCCCTACTGTTACACTCATTGGAGTGGGAATAGTAATTTTTATCCACCCGCTATCCAACACTTTCCCTACTGTAACACTCGGAGTGGGAATATACATTTTTATCTCCCCACTATCCAACACTTTCCCTACTGTTGCACTCACTGGAGTGGGAATAGTAATTTTTACCCACCCGCTATCCAACACTTTCCCTACTGTTGCACTCAGTGGAGTAGGAATAGTAAATTTTACCGCTCCGCTATCCAACACTTTCCCTACTGTTACACTCATTGGAGTGGGAATATTAATTTTTACCCACCCGCTATCCAACACTTTCCCTGCTGTTGCTCTCACTGGAGTGGGAATAGTAATTTTTACCCACCCACTATCCAACACTTTCCCTACTGTTGCATTTGCTGGAGTGGGAATAGTGATTTTTACCCTACGCTATCCAACACTTTCCCTACTGGTGCACTCACTGGAGTGGGAATAGTAATTTTTACCCTCCCGCTATCCAACACTTTCCCTACTGTTGCAATTACTGGAGTGGGAATAGTAATTTTAACCCTTCCGCTATCCAACACTTTCCCTACAGTTACACTCCGTGGAGTGGGAATAGTAAATTATTTCCTTCCGCTATCCAACACTTTCCCTACTGTTGCACTTGCTGGAGTGGGAATAGTAAATTATTCCCCTCCGCTATCCAACACTTTCCCTACTGTTGCCCTCTTTGGAGTGGAAATAGTAATTTTACCCTCTACGCTATCCAACATTTTCCCTACTGTTATAGTTAATGTAGTGTAAAATATTTTTTTACAAATAAATATTAATTTTAATATTTTAATTTATTATATATATATTTTATTTTTATATTTATATTACAGGTTTATGTATATATATATATATATTTATAATTTTTATTATGTTTCTAACATTTTATAATTAAATTAAATAATTATTTATTAATATTATTAAGTTAATATATATATATATTTTTTAAAATATGTATGTTTAATTTATTTATATATTACATTTATTATTTATCATTTTTAACTTTTTTAAATAATTCTAACTATGTTTTTATTAATTATATTTATTATTTAATTAATTTTATATGATTTTTAAGACATTTAAAAAAAACGATATTTTAAACAACAATATTTTAAACAACGATATTTTGGTTTCGATATTTTTGTACTTACCTTTGTAGAGATAGGATGTCGATATTCTGTCCATCGATATTCTGTACTCGATATTCTTGTAGGTCGATATTCGGTCCGTCGATATTCTGTCAGTTATCCAACTGGAAGAAAGGATGTATCCAAAAGTGATCCCATACTATAATTATTGACCTCTATATTGGTCACTCCCTCACAGAATTCTTTGGTCAAAGTCCTTTTAACTCAACGGACATTAGGCTTAGCGTATTTACAAGGTACACCTAAGGGCAACACCATCCCAAGAGTCACATCGTCTGAGTCAATATGAACATTGGAATATGTACCGTTAGACAAAAAGTAAAACCCTGGGTGTGCATAGATTGGCCCTTCATAATCTACTGCAGCATATCTGGTGTTCATTCCAAAAGTACTTGGATCTTTGTCATTCACTAAGGGGATCGTATTTTTGTACAACACTATTCCAGAACAATTGATATACAAAGAAGTGTCCGTACTATTCACGATAGGGCAAAAAGCAGGATAATAACCAGCCTCCCGGGTGACTATCAATTCCTTGTAATGCCAACCCACCAGTGTGACATTCTGTTCTTCCATGTAGAAGTTGTCGCAATATGTGTTGTTATCATCACAACCTCGATAACCCACTCCCAGTGGTTTTCAATAATATAAACAAGGACCTGGATAGCCAAAACCAAAAACTCTCTTCACTGCTGTAAATTGCGGTGGACAAGTATATGTATAATTTACAAGCGACAATGGGCATGTAGTCCATAAACTAGTGACAGATTCAGTGGGGTAACAAGGGGTCCCTTCCCAAAGAATCTCTTGTGTGTGTCTAGAAACACATTACTCGGGGGAACCTTTTCTTCCTTGTTGGGGAAATAACTTCGACCTTGGTACGTAAAGGCACATCCTGATTGTTTTCCAAAACCCATGACACCCCACACAGTATTATTAGCAACAAAACCACAAGAGCAACACAGGTTATTTTCTGTTTGCGGGTCCACACCATATTATGCTAGGCAACAAGAATCACTGGCTGCTCTTCCTCAACAACCGGTCTACCAATAGGATGCATAACGAATGATAAAGAAGGGATCAAAATGCTAGGAGAATATGTAAGTTCCCAGTGTCCGTCAGAGCCTCTCTGGTACAGGCTCCTATTATCCATCAATAAGTTGGCGCTCTTGAGCATCGGCGGTGGAGCTTGCTCTGTCCTAAGCTCGTATCCCACGTCGATCAAGATGGTATACCTTCAGGGTATACTTCAGTCTTCCCTATCTAATGTTCAAACAACTAAAATGAAGTACGCAGAAATCCCTCACAAATCTCAACTAATTCCGTTGGTACTAGACTTCAGTACAACCTGTCTTACGCAGTCCATCCCTAATCTCTTTTCTCCTTGGACTCAATTTCCCTCAGCCGAGGGTGCAAATTGTACCTGGTAACCCCAGGCACAGTGTGATCAGTGAACAAAGGCTCTTGGATAGCTCGTATTGCTGGGGGAACAGCCTCGTTCAGCACATCCTCATTCTCTAACCGTTTGCGTCCACGTTAGCTGGGCATCACTAAGAGGGACAAACCGAGGCACCTGCTCACATTCTGAGTCCCCAACGCTGTCCTTGACCCACTGATCGTAGGGTAATGGTAAAGGAACCCTCCGACAGTGGGTCACGTGGACCCAATTCTTACAGCCAGCAACCTTCACAGCAGTACTTGTCACCAATAGAACCTTCTCATGCCCCTTCCAACGCGGCTCCAAACTTTTCTTCCTCTGGAAGTTACGGAACAGGATGAAATCACCGGGCTGGATATCGTGGCCAGGTCCCTCTGTTGTGGAAGGTAGGAACTCTCGCACCTGTTGGTGAATAGAACGCAAACTCTCTGTTAACTGACCAAGGTAATCAAGCAATACAGGGTACTCAATATCAGAAAATCTACGAGGATGCGGGACAGACATTCGCCGGGCGCCCAAACACGACCTTGTAAGGAGACAATCCTGTCCTAGAATGTGCTGTCGCTCTTGTCGACAAAAGTGCTAACGGTAAAGCATCTGGCCACTTTAACCCTGTGGTCTCCTGAATTTTTGCCAATTTCAATTTGAGAGTACCATTGTACTTCTCAACCAAACCCGCTGACTGTGGATGATTAGCAGAATGGAATTTTTGTTTGATATGGAGACCCTCACAAATTAATTGAATCACTTTTGCATTAAATTAACTTCTGTTTTCACTCCAGATAACTCGGGGCAAGCCGAAACGAGGAAAGAACTCCTTCAGGAGTACCTTTGCAGTCGTAATGGCTGTATTATCTTTGGTGGGGGAAGCCTCAACCCATTTACTGAATGCACATACATCCACCAAAACATACTTAAGATTATTACATCTCTCTAATTCAATATAGTCCATTTGAAAGACTTCAAAAGGAAAAGTGGGTGGTGCAAAATTACCGGGTGGTGTGGGGGTACCCTTCCCTGGATTATGCATCATGCAAACAAACCATACAGTATTTCACCAAATGTGCGGCTGTCTTAGAAATATTGTCATTCTGCCATACAGGATCTAACAACTTACATATAACTTTTGCACTAATATGAGCTGGACCATGTGCCATAGAAACCACAGGAAGAACATATGCATCTGGTAACGTCCATCTCTGCTTCCCTGATTTATCAATCCAACATCCTTCCTCATTTAACTGTGCTGTACTTTCCTGCCATTCCGCTAATTCTTCCATTGTGGCTTCACTTTGTATCTCCTTTACACTTTCAAGAGTATTCTCAAACATGACAACTTCAGGGACCCACCTAGCTGGACCTGCTACAAACATGCGTTTCATCTTTGTTCGGGCTGTTTCCTTAGCTGTCTGATCTGCAAAAGCATTTCCTCTACCCACGCCATCAGTAACCTTCCTGTGGGCACTGCACTTGATTATGGCCAATTTCTTAGGGAACGTTAAAGAGGACAAAAGCCTCAATAGGAGGTGCCCATGCTGAATCTTGGTGCCATGAGAAGTAAGGAACCCTCTCTCTGCCCAGAGTCGCCCAAAATTATGCGCGACCCCGAAGGCATACTGGCTGTCCGTATAGATGTTGACAACCAGTCCCTCGCTCAATTCACAAGCTCGAATAAGAGCAGCGAGCTCAGCAGCTTGAGCCAACTGATAGGGGACCCGTGATGTCTCTACCACTGTGTGCAACACAGTGACAGCATAGGCTGCCGTTGTGGTGCCTTTGGTAATTTAAAACAAGAGCCATCGACATATAGTTCTCCTTGGGGATCAGATAAGGGAACATCAGTCAGGTCTATCCGTCCCTTCGTCTCTTCTTCTGTCCGGTAGATACAATCATGCTTATCGACTGCATCATTCTCGGAAGGGAGAGGCAGTAACGTGGCTGGATTCAGAGTAGCACACCTTTTAATTGTAATGTGTTTAGCAAACAATGTCAATTCATAGCTGGTGAGATGTGCACTGGTGAGATGCTGTGTCTTTGTCTTATTCAAAAGTGTATCCACAGCATGGGGTACCATAACTGTGAGGTCAGTATCAAGCACAAGTCCAGCCGATTGTCGGATTGAAGTGGCCTCAGCCGTGACCGCTCTCAGACAACTCGGGAGGGCCCTTGCAATGGGATCAAGCACAGCAGAGAAATAAGCACATGGCTGTTGCTTATCCCCAAATGTTTGTGTTAGGACAGAAAGCCGCAACCAGCCATCTCGTGGACATAGAGCACAAACAGCTTGCCGTAGTTAGGAGTACCAAGCACTGGAGACGAACAAAGCGCAGTTTTCAATTGCTCAAAAGACCGCTGACATTCGGACGTCCAAGGCAAAGGCTCATGCACTTCTTTCGTTGTTAATGCAAGCAAAGGCTTAATTAGCAGAGAATAGTTAGGTATCCATTGACGACAGTAGGAAGTGATACCTATAAAAGCGCGCACATCTTTTTGAGTTTGTGGAATGGGCATTTTAACAATGGTTCTGATGCCCTCAGGGGTAAACCTCCTACCCTCCTTCGACAGTAGGTGACCTAAATAGGTGACCTCCTCTCGACAATACTGAAAATTTAGAAAGGGAAACCTTATATCCATGATGGGCCAAATGCAACAACAATTTAACTGTACTAGCTCTACAACCCTGTTCTGTATCAGAAGCTATGAGTAGATCATCAACACACTGCACCAATACATTACCTGAGGGAAGTGACAAGGAATATAACTGACCTTTTAATGCTTGACTATAAATACTAGGACTTTCCGTATAGCCCTGAGGAGCGCGACAGAATCTAAAACTCCTACCAGCCAGTGTGAACCCAAACAAATATCTACTATCTGGATTCAAATCAATAACAGAGAAGAATTTAGCGGTAGAAGGAATCATTGCCAAAAGCGCAGTAATATCAGGAACCACAGGGAACTGTGGAACCACTATTTTATTAACCTCGCGCAGATCAATCACAAAATGATAAACATCATCAGTGTCCTCAGAGGAACCTGAGGGTGCCCTTTTAAGAATTGGAAGAATAGGACTATTACAAATATTACCAGACGTTTCATCAACTACTTACACCCTTTTGAATAAAATCCTGAATAATCTGAAGAAGAGCCTGTTCTCCTGCCGGCAGTATCTTATACTGAGGAATACGAGGCAAAACAACATTCTCTTTAACTTGTATAGAAACTGGTGGTATATGCAACAGCCCCACATCCGTTTCACCTCTAGCCCATAGAGTGGGTGGGACATCAGCAAATTCAGACAGAAGGGGTGCATCCTGGGACAAACACTGTTTAGTACTCGCATCCGGACCCATCGTGATATAGACACCCGCAGGAGAGAAATAAATTGCCGCATACAACTTCTTCAACAAATCCACACCCATCAAATTCCTACCACAGTTGGATGTCAACAAAAACAGAGACTCCACAGTAAAACGACCAACAGTCAATGCAATGGGGCGTGAAATGGGGGTTACAACCGGTACACCTGAAAAACCTACGGAAACATTATTGTGGCCAGACAGGGCCACCCCAGGGACCATATGTCGAGAAACAGAAATCTTTGTCGCACCTGTGTCCACCAAAAATTCCTTAGTCGAGCCTTGCAAATCCGCTGTGACATAAGGACCACGCTGATCTACAGGTATCTGAACTGGTCCCTCTCCCTGTCTCTGGCTGTCCTAGTAATAGGACATAACTGTCGCCTCATACATATCGTAATCATCATGATAATACTGGCCATCACGGGGGTAATCAAAATAGTTAGTATCAGAACGACCCTGTGAAACCATAGTAGTCTAAGCTCTCTCTGTCCCAAGACCTCTACCACCAGAACCCCGCCCTCTAGGAGCTACAACTTTCTGTAAAAGCACACAGCACTGGCTACGCCAATGACTCTCCTCCTTACAATCCGCACACTGATTTGGCCCTAAAGGTGTTGTTGAAGGCTGCCTGCTGGTATGTGGAAGCTGTCTAGAAGGACCACCCCGTCCCCTACTATTTCCCCTAAATGCTTGCTGCAACAACACCTTCGTCTTTAAATCTTTGTGTTTCTTATCAGTCCTATCCTTCTCCTCCTGATCTCGATGTTCATAGTACTGAGCCATATTCAAAATAACAGAAGGGGAAGAGGTGGACCAAGTACTCTTGGACGCCTGCAAACGAGTCGTAATTTCAGGAAGATGATTAGAGACAAATCTGTCAACAAACAATCAAACTCCTCCCTCAATAGACATATCCTGCCCACTATAGTCCAAAAACGTATCTTCAAACCGGGTAAATAAATCAGAGACACTCTCATTCTTCTTCTGTCGACAAGCCGTCAATTTGTCTCAGCTTACCTTCTTAGGCGGAACAAGGGAATGCGTGTATGTAAAAATGCAACCTGGAAAAGCAAGTATCTCGGCTCAGGGTTTATCACCTGGCTACCTTTCCTGATCCCATCCTTTAATCACATCCCATGTACCACCCAACTCCGCGATATGTTCTTGAGTATGAACCTGTCTCCGCACATCAACTGGAACGAGAAGACCAAAAAGCATTTCAATATCACCAAGAGTCATTACAGTAGAAGAGGCAGCCTCTGTCAATTCTTTATAATAAGCTGTAGGATTCTTCCTAGGATCAGGCAAATGAGCCTTAAGGGCTAAAACCTCACTCCTTTTCCACGGAGTATAAACCCATTATTCCTGAAAACGGGCCATTCCAGCCGGTCTAGTAACATTACCGCACTGATCAGTTATCTCAGGTATTTCTGGGTGATATATGGGATGGACCTCCCGCATCGGAAACTGAGTGATCTGAGTAGGGCTCCTCTCATGTAGCCTGCCCCTGTAAGCAACTAGAGTTGTAACATTCCCAAATACTTGGCCTGGCTCTAAGTCAGCAGCATACACACGATCTCTAATATCAAATAAAATTTGAGGCGCTTCGGTCCCAATATGTTGTTGTCAAAGACTAATCATTGTAGCAGACATATGCTTAAGGGCATGTTGCTGTATAAAGAGTTCAAAATCTTGCATGACTTCCCAAACATCCTCTACACTATAAATTGCCTTACAAGCCCACCGCGCAGTCTGATCAGCTATTACTTGTTTCTCTTTATCCCCCACCCCAGATTGCTCTAACTGGCCAATTCGCTCCTTAATTCGTTGCTTGCGCTTGCACTGGAGGAGAAAGAACGGAGGATACAGGAGTCAAAACAGTAGATGTGCTGAGGGTCACAGTTGCCAAAGATGGCGAGGGCAAAGAAGGAGCGGGAGGTGCCGTAGCCAGAGCCGTTGAAACAACAGCCGTAGATACGGAAACAGCTGAAGCAGACGTAACAGGCTGCTGTGACTGTAAGGAAACGGCGGGATATATCCTCTGCGGGGCATAAGGGGGCGGGGGTCGAGTATCTAGCAACTCCTCTACAAAGGTATCATCTTCTTCTTTGGTCAAATAAGACTTATCTATATGCAACTGAAATCTCCTGTCTTCACATTCAATTCCAGACTCTTGTTTTTCTCTATCATATGCCACAGCTTTCTGTGTCAATGTTTGCATTTTCCCCTTTCGTGCATCTCTTTCCATCTTTAACTGTCTCTGTCTAGCCTCCTTCTACCAAGTTCTGAGGGAATCAAATATAGACTGTCTACTTCTTTTCTTAAATAATTGCTCCTGTAAAAACCCAATTTTTTTTGTTTATCAAAGTGCCCATCAACGGCCACTGCAACTCGGCATTGTCCCTCGTATATTTGTGCCATAATGTACTAAACATAATAGGGCCAAGACCAGGCTTCACAATCATATCAATATTAGGGCTGACTTCAGGAGGCGTCGGCTGAGCTTCTTCCAATCGAGCATCTGCAGAACAACAACGACAACACAAATACAAGATTTTACTAAGACTAGGCATGTTAAAAGGAAAATAAATTCCTTACTTTTACCTAGCAAAGTAATTGCAAATACTGTTATCAAAAACGGTCCTCAGACCGTACCAAACTCAAACCACAATGGCCCCATATCCACAAAGAACCAAAATAAACTCACCTGATATCAGTAGCACAAACGAACCAATTCTCCACTGCCGACTATTCAGACCAAACGGTCGGATCCAAGGGTTTCGCCGTTCAGGACTCCAGTCGAGATGACTACTGGGCGAGGCACCGTCCGGCAGGACAGAAGAGGCAGCTGCGAGCAAATATTACTCCTCATTCAGGGATCCCTGAGCCGTCAGTCCGACCCGACGATGTCCTCGGCCTCCCCTCCGTCTGCGGAAAGGAGATGGATCAATCACCCGAAGGAGTCCCTGTTCGGGCGCCAACTGAAGGAAGTGGCCCGTTTAGGGTCACTCGGGTCACTAATGACCACCTCTCAGACTTCCATACCAAATGAAGAGTCGGTCAGACAGTAGAGAATACAAACCAAACCAATAACTGTTTATTATATACACTCAGAGCGGAGCCCAGTCTGCCCAGTCTGCCCAGTCGCTAGGAGTGCTGCAGAGGGACTGAAATCAACAAGCATGAAGATACATTATGTACGTTTCGTAACTGGGCTAAAACACGCCCATAGTGGAATTTTCCAGGCAGGTGCTGCTAAGCAATGGAATATAAAGAAAGAACGGTCTCAGCACTCATATCTTACACTAAGTTGCAAAGTCCAAGGTTGTTCCTATCGGGCCCGTCACCAGACAAGTGGGAGAAGGCCTCTATCTAGTGAGAAAGGTATGCGCTAATAGAAACAGTGTACTCATTACGGGAACAGGCCTACATGGCAAAAACAAAACTTAGACTGGAACATTTCTCGGAATTAAACTAACTTAGTTTCGAACTGCCTAAAATGGTGCCTGCAAAGAAAATGGCGCAGCGAATGCTAGCTTACACAGGGCAATGCGCAAACATGAACATTTCTATTCTAACGCTGGCGAAAAGGTTTATTTTGTTAGGTCAAAATGGCAGTTTAAAACTGCACATGTGCAGGCTGCAATGACAGGCCTGAGACATGTTTAAAGAGCTAAGTAGGTGTCACAATAAGTGCTGCAGACCCACTAGTAGCATTTAATTTATAGGCCCTGGGCACATGGAGTGACATTTTACTAGGGACTTATGAGTAAACAAAATAGGCTAATTGGGGATAAGCCAACGTTATCATGTTTTAAAGAGTGAGAAAATGAACTTTAGCACTAGTTAGCAGTGGTAGAGTGTTTAGAATCCTAAGGCCAGCAACAACGAGATCAGAAAAATGGAGGAGGAAGGCAAGAAGGTTGGTGGGAAGACTACCCTAAGGCTGGCAGGTATAACACATGTATTCCTAACAGAGGGTATCAAACGCCTGTTCAAGGTCAATAGAAATACAGGCAGAATCTGGCCATACATGCGCGCTTGATCCATCACATGAAATAACCAATATATATTAAGCAAAGTGCTGCACAGTGGTATAAACTCGTTTTGATCTGGGTTGTTATGTATTGGTTGATATGGTTAGAGGTGATCTGCTAGTATCTTGCTAAGGATCTTAAATTACGTATTTAAGATTGATAAAGGGTGAATAGATGTGGCATTTGTGGGATCACGGTTAGCTTTAGGCATAGAAGTGACCAACGCTTCCCTTGATGTTCGGGGTAGGTAACACAGTTGTGCAGCCTCGAGATAGAAAGTTTCAAGCTGAGGCGCTAGTAAAGTTTCATTGGCAGCATAAAACTCAACTGGAAGGCATTCCAGGCCAGGGGTTTTACCGCAGGCAAGAGCCCGTATCACCTGGAGTATCTCCTGGACCGTAATCGGGCATCTAAAGTCTGTGCCTTACCCAGTGCAATGTGGGATATAGCTAAACCATGGAGAAAGTAGCAGAAAGTTTGAGGATTCAGAGAGGTGAACAAACGTTTCATTGATGTCACATACACTAGCGTACTGGTATTATTATGGACAGCATGGATGGAGGATGCAGTGTGTTGTGGACGTATGTGGTGGGCCAACATTCAGCCCTGTCTGCCTGCCTCTGTGTGCGTACAGGCTGCGTAGGCTCTGGCATCTAGACAGTGCACTCAAGCCATTAGTTCAGCATGTTTGTCTTTCATGGTGGTAAGATGGTCCCTGACATAGGGGGATACAGGGAGTTGGTTCTCCAAGTCCAGAATTTAGTCTTAGTCTGATGTAAATCAGTCTCCATCTATGCACATGTAGCAATAGTGGTGGGCAGCGTTGATCCAGCGGGTTACTAGCAACAAGCATTCATACACCAAATACTCACCTGGGGCCATTCATTCATACTACTCTAGCAATTTCCGCTGGTGGGTCAGTTGTACTCTTTATCAATATCCCTGCTACCAATTACCTTTCTGATTGAAGAGTAATGACTTACCAATGGACCCTTTGATAATTGGGAAATTTAAAATGAGAAAATACAATACAATTCATAAAACTGAAATAATCACAGACTCAGGAAGTTTAAAATGTTTATCTAAATCATTAGCAGAGTAAATTACAAACCACATAATACTTAATCGTATATCAAAGAGGAAGCATACTAAATAATCACCTATTAATCAATGACTGTCCCTCAGAAAGAAGAAGATAGAGACAGCAGTACAGCTAAGGTTTACGCTTATAGTTACCTAAGAGTGTGATAACCAAACCCCTTGGCCAACGAGTTGGAAAGATAGGTCCCAAGAAGGATGAAGACCAAAGACCTCCGGACCAGGTTCAGGACAGGATAGGTGACCTCTCTATCAACGACGCCTGCGTCGTTCCCCTCTCTGTCGCTTCGTTCCTCCTCCATTCTTCTGTGTCTTCTTTCTAAATGTTATCCGCCGCCCCCACCTCAGGACCTCTCTGGACAGCGGTTCAGTCTGCAATCGATCAGCTCGTTGAGCACCAAAGCCTGATCTTCTTGTGTCTGAGCTAACTAATTAACTAATTCTATATCTATTATACCCTTCTACAGCCAGGTACCTCCCATTTATGTTTCAAAATTATGGGCCCACTACTTCTGATTGGACAGGGACAGGGGTTGATCCTCACACCATGACAATTTAGTTCAATTTCTTTAAGCCCATTGTTTTAAAATACCGCCCTCACAATTAATACATTTGCTTTATTTCCCACCCGTCTCACGACAAATTTTAATACAAAATGTATATACATTGTTGCATTTGAGAGAACATTGTAGATGTACAGTGGAGTTGACCAACAGGTCGTGGCCTTGGATTTCTTCCAAGTTGACTTCATCGTTTTGGTTTGTTAGTTTTCAGAGCGCATGCGCACGCTCCATGGCTCTTGAGCTGCTCTTCAGTTAACCCAGGCCCAACTTACGAACTAATAGAAATCAAAGAAGAAACATATTAAAATCAAAAATAAATGTTTTCACTGTATACCCCCTACTTCTACTCTATTCCCATTTAATTATAAATCTATCCCGCATTAATAGCGTTAGAATACCACATTGTTAATTGCAGCAAATGCGTGAGCTTTAGCATGTGAGAACATTTAAGCAGCCATTTTAGCATACACTGCGCAGAAGCAAAGATTCCCTCCAAGCAAAGAAAGACGTCATACCACGTGATATGGTTGACACAAGCGCAATGGAGTTCCCGCGCTTTTAGCGGCCGTTTTGGATTAAACAAGGATTACTTATTAGTTTTAAACACATAGGCAAGCTTCTCTCAGATACGGTGTTGTGTATGCATTTATTAGTAAAGACATTACAAAGTTTAATTAATTAATACTGTGAGAGGATTGCTTACGAGCAAGTCTCATTGTGAGTTCTTGCTCCATCAATTCCCTCTCTGATGGCGTTTCTGAGCCATCTAAAAACTACCCACAACCAGATGCCAACTTCTTAGCATATTTTTTTTCAATCTCATTTTTACATTTTCTATTCTTATTTTCTCCTTTCAATTTCTTGTATATTTCACTTTTCAGATCTTCTAATTGTATTTCATCAAATTTTCGTTTCTTGCCTTTTCCTGTCACTCTATATGTTTCATTCTTTCTACAACATTTGCACCATATCATTATTGACAGTACTATTATTGCTATACCTACTAAGGGTACTAATATTTGACCTATAAGTCCTTTTCCTACATTAGTAAACCAGGTACCAATTGACGCAATGCTATTTGTCAATCTTTCCCATACACTATCAACTTCCAGTGGTTTCAGTTCATTCTCATGTTTTGTTATATTCTTTATATTTGTTCCAATTTCTGCACTTTTGTCAGGAATATACGTGCAACAATGTTTCGTTTTCAACAATTTACAGACTCCGCCCTCTTTTGCTAATATTATATCAAGCACAAGTCGATTTTTCACAACCATTGATCTAATCGCAACCATCTCCACATTAATCATTAGAAACCCTCCAGCAGTATCCGTTGATAAACGATCAACCACTGTAGATAATTTACATATTTTCCTTGAGTTCAGAATTATTCCCACTGAAGGTATCAATGCACCAAATATGTCACCTACAATTTCAGAAAAACTAGCTCTTTTACTACATGTTAATTCACTATTATTTTCATTGCTCCCAGTGTTTCTTTTTACGTGGTATACTTTTGGAAAAACTATTCCAAAATAACAACTTCCATACCACCGTGCAGGAAGCCTAAAGTAAGCCTTATTCCCACACACATAATAAATTCCAGGAAAAACTGAATCTGTTCCTCCTTTTAGTCCCCAACCTCCAAGAATTAAGAAATTATGTTCACATTCACTGGTACCGATGAAAATATTGTTATAATCACTTTTCAACCTATGTAGACAAATTTTCCCTATCTTTACAAAATCTAGTGCCATAGCAGCTTGAGCCTTGCCAGGTGTGTAAATACCCTCTTTCTCAGCCCAAGGTGGAAGATGAGCTTTATGCTCAGACGCTTTCTTTAGAAAATGTTGTCTTCTATTTTCTACTAAGTTCAAAAATATCTTTTCTTCTTCATGTAATGAACATGTTATATTGCTTCTATGTGCATGCGTTATGTCTATGGACTTCATTGTTAGGAAACATTCTCCCATAAATTGTGCATCTTGACTACTAAGCACTGGGTTCATATTCTTTCGAATTGGAACCTCTGAAAATATCACATCTATATCTGAATAATAATACTGAAGTTTCCCTGTTCTATAAAATAAACTAGTTAATACACTACATGATATGCCATAAGTTAAAGGCAAATGATGGTATGTTAACCCTTCTGCTACTGATTCAGGTAATTTCATACAAACATAACAGTCACTAACTTCCATGGTATCTACATATTGAAACAATAATTTAGTGAACACATTTAAACTAGTATTGTTACCTGTTACCACATGATGAAACTCTGGTTCATCTTCTGCTTCTATTCTTACGGTATCACCTTTCAAGTTATCTATCCTTCCCTTTGTTTCATTGTTAATCTTTTTATCCATTATCATAAGGTAAGGAATTGCTACAATCACAACTAACCACACTATAAGCACCACTACCAGACTACATATGCATATAGCACAGCATCTTTTACAACATTTCAGTTTCGGTCTCCCAGAAACTCTGTCGTCAGGCATTTTGACAAAGAAGATTTCTCTTCTTTTCTTTTTCTTTCAAGACTTTAACGTTATCAAGGTGGCTTCACTTCTTTTCATAAGTCAGTTCGGCACTTGTTCTTTCGTCACCACTTTCACTTGACTCTGAACTTTCGTAGTCTTCAAGGATTATATAAGTCCAATCAGGACCTTTAAACTTATTGTTCACAAGTTTCAGTCTTTTGCTTTTTCGTTTTTCAGGTCCACTTGTTTGTCCAGATAAGCTTGTTACTTCATTTCCTTGTTCCGGATCTTTACTTCGAGTTTCTATATGGTATTTCACTCTTTTAATGACACTAGGCCAATGATCACCTTTTCTGACTTTCTTTGCTTGCACTGTATCTTCACCTCTTGAGTCTTTCCCAAAAGTTCTTTTAATTTCAAGCTGTGACACAATTTGATTTTCCTCGTTTTCAGTTTCTTCTTCTATATGTTCTTGTTCAGATCTTATTGTTTTTTCTTCAGTTGCCTGAGTGTGAGTTTCTACTAACTGACCCTGTTCAGGATTTACGTCTTCGTACTTGAGGCTTTCTTGCTTGTCGTTTTCTTGGTTTTCTTCTCCCTGAACATATTTTTCTTGTTCTAACTGGTTCTGATCAGGGCTTATTGCACTTTGTACTTCTGCAGCCTGACCGCGTTCTTCTAAACCTGTCTGTCCCTGCTCAAATTTTGCTGTTTCGTTGTCGATTTGAGCCCAATTCCCTCTCCCTATCTGGTCCTGCTCAGCTTCTCTTATCGTTTCATTTTCCTTATCCTGAGCTGCTTCTTCTTCATCTATCTGGTCCTCACTAATTTCCTCTAATCCAACTCGACTTCTTGTTTTGTTGTAAACTTCTGGTATATCAACCACTGGTATCCAGTCCTGACTTGTGCTCGGTTGTTCTTCTTCAGCTTTTCCCGAATCTCTCACCTGGGATTCTTCAGCTGGCCAAACTTCAGCTTCCTCAGCTATTGATGCTGACTGAAGATCCTTTCCTTCAGGAGCTGGCACCCTTTTGGTGTGGCTTACGTGAATCCAATTAGGCAATCCTGCACATTTCACTGCTGTGTTTGTAACTAATATAACCTGACAAAGTTCGCCCCACCTGGGTGATAAACACATTTCTCTGGTGTGATGCTTCACTACCACCCAGTCTCCGGGGTTCAGATCATGCTCTTGTTCAGGCTGCCTGGAAACTGCGTCTTCTCCAACCTGGTGAGAGACAGAACGCACTAGGTCAGCCAATGCCTTGCAATAATCTAGAACCATATCATCAGTTATGTTCAGCAGTTTATTTGTAGGTACATGTGCTTGTCTCATTGCTCTTCCCATGATGATTTCATGTGGACTCAATCCTGTATTTCTATCAGGAATGCTTCTGAGTCCCATTAAAACAAGAGGCAATGCATCTGGCCAATCTAACGATGTGGATGCACACATCTTTGACACTCTTGACTTTATCGTGCCATTCATTTGTTCAACCACTCCAGAAGCCTCTGGGCGGTACGCACAGTGCAATTTTTGTTCAATTTTGAATGCTTCACAGATTATTCGAATTACATCGCTATTGAAGTGACTTCCTCTATCTGATTCCAAAGTTACTGGAAAACCGAACCTAGGAATGAGTTCTCGTAATAACAGTTTTGCAACTGTAATGCTATCATTCCTTCTGGTAGGGTAAGCCTCCACCCATCTTGGAAACAGACATACTATGACGAGTGCATATTTCAGTCCTTTACATGGTGGTAACTGTATGCAAATCTAGCTGCAATCTTACAAAGGGACCTTCAGCCTTTCCAATTTTTCCCAAACCAATTATTGTTCTCCTTCCTGGATTATTCATTTGGCAAGTTAGACACCTTTGGCAAAGACTCTCTGCTACAGCCCTAAACTTTGGATTGTACCAACTTTGTCTGAAAAGTCTAATCATGGCATCTCTCCCTACATGTGTGTCTCCATGATACATTCTGGCCATTTGTGAAATCAAACAGTCGGGCATGACTGGTCTGCCATCTGTATATACTCATACATCATCATCTGTTCTTCGGGTACACCCTATTTTTATCCAAACATCTCTTTCACTCTCCTCAGCATCATCTTGCAGTCTTTTCACATCATTCCATGTTTCAGGTGGTGAACATAGCACAAGCTGGCAGCTGATTCCCATCCTTTCAACTTTTCTGTTTACTGCCAACCTGTTTCTAGCACAGTGTTGAGCAACTAGGTCTGCGTATCTGTTACCGACTACCACCCAGTCATCTCCTGACTGATGTGCGGCACATTTCACCACTGCCAATTCTTTTGGTGATTGTATTGCTTCCAATAATTCCTTTACAAACTGTCCATTTTTTTTTTTTGTCAAACATATGTTTATTGAAGGTTTTTCAAACATATTGCTAAGATCAACCATCATAACGCTCATCGCAGTGAGCTGCCAATAAAACATACAGAGAAGGGTCCTGCATAGTATCACTGAACCTGGCCCCCGGCCGGTCCCTGTCTCACAGGAAAGGCAAACAACCAGTGGTTACAGTTTCTGATGATGTCGGGAGCCGGGCCAAACCCCCACGTCCAGTATGTTAGCTAGAACAAATGGAGCTGAGCAGGCAACCGTCTCTAGGGATGGTCTTCTATCGGGTCCTCCCAACGGGAAGGAATATTCATGGTTGAAGGAAATCCTCGAGAACCCAGTATTCGAGGAAAAAGAAAATAGAAAAAGAAGAAAAGGAAAATGTTAATAGAACCCCCCATCCCCCCTCCCCCCTCCCTTATGGTGGCAGCGATGCAATCGTACTGGGGTGTAGACCTATGGTAGTGTGGATTAGATCAGAATTGGAAGAGGTGTAGCGCTCGA
The DNA here is from genome assembly GCA_963921515.1 of Calotriton arnoldi. NCBI lineage: Eukaryota > Metazoa > Chordata > Amphibia > Caudata > Salamandridae > Calotriton > Calotriton arnoldi. The sequence continues at coordinate 2,003,754 of CAWUFW010001870.1, read as the reverse complement.
ACTGACGAAGGGCAGACAGCTGAGGGTAGCCCCCGGGATAGGAAGGACACTAGTGGACCCCATTTGAATTCAAAATTCTTGTAGTTATCCCGGAAAATATCGGACATTCTTTCGAGGCTCAGTAATTTCCACAGTCGGGAGTACCATAGGGAAATTGCTGGTGCCGCTTTCTGTTTCCAAGCAGCTGCTATAGTTACTTTAGCCGCACCTATGCATAACCACATGATAGCTTTATCCGCTCGGGTCTGGTGCTCCAGTGTTGGGTCGCGGAGCCCCAGGAGGACCTCCGCCTTGGAAGTAGGGATGGGGTAGCCCAGGAGATCTTTAATGTGTGCCAGTATTTCTTCCCAGAAAGGGCGAATAGTAGGGCAGTCCCACCAAATGTGCTGAAAATCGCCTAAGAGCCCGCATTCCCGCCAGCATCTATCAGAGGCAGTGGGGAAAATCTGTCTGAGTCTGGAGGGGTGAAGGTACCAATCCATCATAGTCTTAAGGTGCGCTTCTTGGAGCTCTATAGAGTGATTGAGCCTAGTGATATCCGCCCACAGCCTTGTCCATTCCCCCTCTGAGATATTGCGCTGAAGTATGCCCTCCCACATACCCATGTATCGTGGTCTGGGGGAGAGGGCCATGGTGAGCAGAAAGTTATAGATAAAGGAGATGACTCCCCGCATAGTGGTATTTTTGGAGAGGAAGGACTCAAATCTTGTGGGTGGTCGGGTAGCAGCCTCCCGGACTTGAGGTGAAAGGACCCAGTGAAGCAGCTGAGTGTAATGGTATTGTTCCATGGTGACTAGGCCGTAGTCCCGTTTGCAGTGTTCAAAGGTGAGGGGTACAGTGTTGTGAAAGAGATGTGTGAGCGCCATGCATCCCCCCTCCCTGGCCTGGTGTTGGCCAGGTGGAAAGGCTGGGTTGAAATGTATCGGCGTGAATGGGGAGGGAAATGTTGTCCATCGGTTGTCTCCAGCTAATGAGTCCCACACCTTCAGGGTGGTACGTGTAGGGGTGCTAAGTAGGCCGGTAATGTAGGCTAATGTAGGCCGGTCCTTCCTGGGGCGCCACGCCAAATCCCAAATAGTCCTCCCCGCTACACTGCGATCCATGTGTAACCAATGTTTTTCGGACACCCCTTGGACCATTCCGTCAGGACTCTGAGCTGCGCTGCCTTATAGTAAAGTGCAATGTCAGGGAGCCCCACCCCACCCTCCGCCCGCGGGCGACGCAGTATTATAAAGGAGAAACAGGCTCGTCCCCCCTGCCAAACGAAGCAAAGAATCATGGACTTAACTTTACCAAAGAAATCTTTGCCTAACTCTATGGGCAGCGCTTGAAAGAGGTATAGGAGCTTTGGTAGCAGTGTCATTTTAACCGCGTGTATCCGGCCAAGCCAGGACAGAAAGAGTGGCTTCCATCTCACTAATTCTGTTTGAATGCGCTTGAGAATAGGGGGAAAGTTGGCGCCAAAAAGCCCCTTCACCCGTGGCGTAAGTTGGATCCCTAAGTATTGTATCGAAGAATCGGTCCATTGAAGTGAGGTGGAAGATTGCAACGCGCAAACTGCCGTGTGGGGGAGGGTGAGATTAAGTATGTATGATTTACTGAGATTTACCTTAAAACCCGCTACCGACTCGAAGCTCTCCAATTCGGACTGCAGGGGGGGAAGAGACCCCGCCGGATCTGAGAGCGATAAAAGGACGTCATCAGCAAAGAGGGAAATTTTATGTGAGTCTCACCTGAAGGGAATTCCCTGAATAGCTGGGTTGACCCTGACGGTCATTGCCAAGGGCTCGATGCTTAGGGCAAAGAGAAGGGGCGAAAGGGGGCAACCCTGGCGCGTACCTCTAGTGTGGGGGAAGGGAGCTGATTGTACACCATTCACCTGGACTCTGGATCGTGGCTGAACATAATTGGCCCGAATCATATTAATGAATCGACCGTAAACCCAAAGCTGGAAAGCGTGTTAAATAAAAATGCCCAGTCGACCCTGTCGAAGGCCTTCTTGGCGTCCAGTCCCACCAGAACTGCGGGGATACGACGTCTGTTGGCCTTCTCTATCAGGTGAACTATGCGCCGGGTGTTGTCATGCGTTTGTCGGCGCTTAATAAACCCCGATTGATCTGGGTGTATAATCTCAGGCATGAGGTCATTAAGTCGTTTGGCAAGGATGGAGGAGTACAGCTTGGCATCTAAATTTAGTAAAGAAATAGGGTGGTATGAGGCGCACATTTGGGGGTCCTTCCCGGGCTTGGGTATTACTGAGATTACAGCCTCAGACATCGATCCGGTGGTATCCCCATCCTCCGCCATTTTGTTGAACAGACGTGTGAGGTGCGGGATAACATCCGGTGCGAAAGTTTTATAAAATTGGGCCGTGTAACCATCAGGACCCGGGGCCTTATGGGGCTTGAGAGCGTTTATAGCTGCAGTCAACTCCTCAGTTGTTATGGGAGCCGCCAGAATGTCGTTCCATTCTGGGGTGACCTGTGGAAAGTGCAGTGTCTGTAGGTATTCACATTGAGCAGTTGAATACAAGGGGTCTGCGGTATAGAGCTTCCTATAAAAAGCCCCAAAAGCCCTGGCTTTTTCCTCGTCTTTATATGTAATCTCCCCCGTGTCCCCTTGAATCCCTCCTATGTACTCCTGTTCCCTTTTCTCTTTCAGTTGTCTGGCCAGGTGCCTGCCAACCCTGTTACCCTGTGAATAGGATAAATGTCTTAATTTAAGAAGAGTAAATTCCGCCCTGTTATTGTATATAGCCCGGAGCTTACCCCTCAGAGCAGTTAAATTCCGCAGAGTCTCTCTAGTAGGGTTCACTTTATGTGAAATTTCGATCTGAGCTACCTGTTGCTCAAGGGCCTCCTTTTCCACGGTCCTTTGAACGTTCAACGCTGAGTTCAGGGCTATACACTTCCCTCTAAAGACGGCCTTAAACGTGTCCCAGGTGGTATACTCCGATGTGTCTTCCGGTTTGTTAAGGGCAAAAAATTCGGAGATAGTGTCCCTCAGTGTCGTGCAAAATACTTTGTCACGTGTGAGAGCTGCAGGGAAATACCATCTCAGAGTGGCTGAGGCATTGCTACTCCAGGCTAAGCATATCGACAATAAGCTGTGGTCTGACACCGAAAGGGGAAATATCTTAGCGTCTTGGAGCGCCCCCACTAATGATTGACTGATAAATATATAGTCAAGTCTGGAGTACGTACGATGTACATGTGAGTAAAAAGTGTAATCAAGTGTCTGGGGGTGGTGAGTGCGCCAGGCGTCAAGGAGTCCCAGGTCTTGGATGCATCGTTTAGCGTCCGAGGAGAACGAGCCCATGTCGGAACGCTGAGGGTGAGTACTATCTAAATCTTTCTGCCAAGTCAAATTGAAATCGCCCATGAGCAATGTCGGGCCCTCTGCAAAATCTTGGATTTTCCCAGCGAGAGTGTGTAGGAAGGCCGTCTGTCCCGTGTTAGGTGCGTATACAGCCGCAAGAGTGCACACTTTACCCATTAGGCGCCCCTTGACCATAAATATACGGCCATCCTTATCGGACCACACGTCTAACGGCTGGAATTTCATGGAAGAGTGGAAGAGAAGTGCTACCCCTCTGTGTTTTGTTGCTGCAGAGGATCTATATATCAGTGGATATTGCTTGTGTCGGAAGCGAGTGTCCTCAGATCTAGCAAGGTGGGTCTCCTGAATGGCCACTATATCGAGATGGTGATCTAAGATATATTTCCACACCTTCTGGCGTTTCTGAGGCGAGTTAAGACCCTTAACATTCCATGATCCAACGGCGATCGTCATTGCATCATAAAATCAGGGCACTGCTTACTCTCTAGCGCTAGTGTTCTTAACATGCCAGATTGTCTGAACTTCTCCCGCAGTGAGCACCCCATAGTCGGATAATACCTGGTGAGTCTCAATGAAAGGTGGACCCTCACAAGAGCACCCCGTACTGCTGCCACCATTTCTTACCCCCCCCGTTGCAAACCCCGGAAAAACAACTTGAATGATCAACAGAAAGAACTGAAAACAGCAGTGGTGTTACCGCTAGTGCTTCCCCGGCTGGGGGAAGGAAGGCCCCCATGGGGACCTGGGGGGACGGAACCACCGAGGATCCCGTCTGCGCCCATCCCGAACATTTCTGAAAAAAGAAGCTTAGCGCAGCTATCTGAGAATAAGCAAGTCTGTGCAATCATTGGTAAGAGCGTCGAGGCATCGCCTCTGACAATAAGAGTTGCAAGCAGGGCAATGCAGTATACATCATAGGTTCGCTAGAGCTGCGGGCCCCGAGGTCTGAAAGAGAGGAAGGGCTCAGATGCAGCCCCCAACGGGCTCCCCCATCGTCCCAGGGAAATCCACGAGTAAGTCGGCCTTCTTGCCACAGGGAGCAGAGTGGCCCCCATCGTGGGGACATAGAAGGACCCCTCCCTCAGTCGCTGGTAGGCCTGACCGCTTCGCCCCGGGCCCCCCCAGCGGGCCGGGCAGGGCACAGTGTCAGGCTCGGGGGCAGCGCATCAGGAGACCGGCATCCCGGGCTGACAGCGCACCTCATACAAAGGCAGTGTCCTCTCCCGCAGAGTTCTCCAAGTGTTCGAGCAGAGTCTCATTACCACCCCGAAGCCGTCCGATACCTTTGGTTTCTCCGCTCCAGCCTCCATCCGGGTGGACAGGCAGAGCCCTCCGCCCTCATCTGCGATTTCTACGTGCACTGACAGTCCAAGGGGCCGCCGATGGAGTGCCCTGCGAAGTGCTTGGTGGCGCGGTGGTGGAAGAGCGGGTGCCCTCCGGGGGGAGTCCCAGGAGCTCCAGGCCGACCCCCAGGTCTGTGACATGGCGTTGTTTATTGTGTAGCTCAAAGCTCAGCCCAAATGGGTAGGACCATCTGTACCTTATCCCATCCTCGCGAAGCTTCGTGGTAATGGGTCTAAACGTTTGTCTTCTAGCCAGGGTGGCAGGTGCAAGGTCCAGAAAAATGGAACAAGAGTGGCCCTGGAATGAGACTTCCCCCTTCTTTCTGGCAGCTAGGAGCACCGCCTCTTTGACCTTGAAGGAATGGAACTTGACCAGCACATCCCGCGGGCGTTTCTTCTCAGCTGTCGGTGGGCCGCCCACTCGATGAGCCGGTCAAATTTGATTTTGAGGATCTGAGGGCTCAGGAGCTCCGCAAAGAGTCCCTTCAGAAAAGCGTCTAGATCGGGGCCCTCCGCCTTCTCCTCCAGGTCCCGTATGCGGAGATTTTCTCTACGGGCCCTATTCTCAAGGTCCTCTACTTTGAGTTGCGTCTGGTCAAGCTGCTCCCGGAGGTCCCTGACGTTGTCCCCCAGGGTGGTGGTGCACGTTTCGTGCTCCCGTGATTGCGCCTCAAGGTCAAGCACCCACGTGCCCACCGAGTCCACATCCTGCTGTAAAGTGGATAACCTGTCCGTGAGGTCGGAGCGGAGTTGTTCCATAGAAGGCTTAATGTCTTGCCCAAGATCATTCCGGAGTTCCGTCTTAAAGTCCTTGAACATGCCCAATAGATCCTCTCTCGTCAGGGCCATAATATCAGTCCCTCGGCGGTGTTCGGCGTGGGGCGCCTCTCGGGCACTGCAAAAAAGTCCGAGACCTTGTTGGGCGGTTTGCTCGGTGTCTTCTTTGGCGGCATATGGACGGGCCCAGCAGGACCCCCCTGTAGGCACCAGGAAGTCGCGACAGGCTCCTATGGGTAGGGCACACAGGGGGCGGCTCGAACCCGGTTGGCGGTAGCCGGCTCGACCCCAGTGGTCAGTGCATCAAACGTCGTCGTCTCGGTTCTAGAACCTCGGATCGCCCATCGCGCATACCCCTGCACTCCAGGGCCCCAAGAGCCCTCACCTCCACATCAGCAGAGTCGTCAGGGACCTGGTCACCCACGCTGCTCAGGTACACGTGCACAGGGGCCAGCAATCCAGGCAGACACAAGACTATCTCTGAGGTCTCCCTGACCCCCCGTCCGGGGATTCACCTTGCCCGTCGGGCCCTCGGGCCTCCACCCAACAAGGGTGCAGTTGTCTCGAGCCCCCAAGTGGTGTCAACCCAGGTCAGGTCACAGGGTCACTCATCTCCGCCCTCTGGGCTCACGATCTCCACCTCGCCACTGCAGCAATCCTTTTGCCTCTGATTATGCCCTGCGAAGGCCCAAATGGCGCTCAATGTCCCAGGAGCGCCCCCATGTTGGGGTCAGGCGCGGCGGTTCCAAGGAGTATCAAAGCAGGAGATCTCCCCCGCCGCCGCCGCCTGATTCCCGGAGCCCGATGCAGTCCGACTTCGGGGCAGTCCTACCCTCGAGGGCTATACCTGGGCAGTAGGTCAGAGCATCCTCCCTCGCCGCAGCGCCACACCACGCGGCTCCGCCGCCCCAGCTTGTTGATTCCCGGGGGAGATATCAGTACTCACGTGCTCGTGGGTGCTCCCCCCGGGTCACGGCGCGAAGTCCGGTCCATCCCTAATGCCGGGTGCACATCCCGCAACTCGTTGCTCATGCCGCGGCGCGGGCCGGTACTGCCAGGGTCCCGGGCGCCATCTTAGGATTCTCCAGAGTCTCGGCTCCACCGCCTCATTTCGGCCAAAACCAAGCGCTGGAGGGCACACAAAGTGCTCACTGCATTCCCCGCACACTCCGCCGTCCAGCGGTGCCCTTTCTCGCCGGTGAATGCGGAGATAGCCGCTGCAGATTTTGTCGGGAAAAGTGCGCGGACCGGGAGCCGAGACGGGCTACGTCCGTTCGGCCATCTTGCCCGGCCACGCCCCCAAACTGTCCATTTTTTATCGGGGATCCTGAAGAAGTCATAAAATCCCTCTGCATCCACAGTTGGCCAAAGTCATGCACAACCCCGTACCCATATTGACTGTCCGTAAATATGGTTACTCTTAAATTTTTCCCAATTTTGGAAGCTTTGATCAAAGCAATTAATTCAGCTACTTGCGCAGATTTGACTCCTGGTAAATAGGATGCTTCGACTATTCCAGATAATTCACTCACAGCATAAGCTGCACTCAATTTACCATCCTCATGCCTTAGGCATGAGCCGTCCACAAACAGCTCCCTGTCTGGATCTTTTAGGGGCTTTTCCTGTATGTCAGGACGTGGTTTTGTACACAATTCTGTGACCTTTAGACAGTCATGTTCTGGATCGTCCTTAACTTCTTCACAAATTGGATCTGGCAATAATGTAGCAGGATTCACAACAGTGCACCCAACTATGGTCACATTTTCAGCTCCAAGAATAATTCGTTCATACCTTGTCATCCGACTAGGTGTGAGATGCTGAGTTCTAGTTCTTGTCAACAGGATCACAACTGCATGTGGGACAAACACTGTTACAGGATATCCCATTACTATTGACTCACTTTGTTCAATGCTCACACAGGTAGCAGCAACTGCTTTTAAACAGCCTGGTAATGCTGCCGCCACTGGGTCCAATGTAGCAGAAAAATAAGCTATAGGACGCCTGTCTAGTCCATGTCTTTGAGTTAACACTGAAAGTGCACAATTTCCTCTTTCATAGCAAAATAGTGTGAATTCTCTTGTATAGTCAGGCATGCCCAAGGCAGGTGCCTCACATAAAGCATTTCTTAATTTTACAAATGCACCGGCACTTTCATCATCCCATTCAACTGGATCTTTGGCTTTCTTTTTGGTTAGCTGAATCAAAGGCTTTGCAAGTAGTGAAAACCCTATAATCCATTGACGACAGTATCCTACTATTCCAAGAAACATTCTCACTTCTCTTTGTGTTTCTGGCATTTTGATTTTCTTGATTATTTTTATTCTATCAGATGTTATTCTTCTTGTTCCCCTTTCAATTTGATGTCCCAAATATTTAACTGCCGTTGTACAAAACTGCAGCTTTTCAGGTGACACTTTGTGTCCTTCTTCAGCCAAATGGTTTAGTAATGCAATTGAATCTTTAACACAATCATCATGAGTTTTGGATGCTACCAATAAGTCAGTCAATGTACTGCACCAGGACTGAACTCCTGGGCAGTACTAATTTTTCTAGACACCCTTTCAGTATTTGATTAAAAATGGAGGGACTTTCTGTGTATCCTTGAGGAACACGATTCCACACATAGACATGATTTTCAAATTTAAACGAAAAGAGATATTGGCTATCTGGGTGCAACGGTATTGAGAAGAATGCTTGGCATAGATCAATCACAGTGAACCATTCTGTACGCCAGGGTATCTGGTATAGGATTACTGCAGGATTTGGTACTATAGGACAACAAGGTACCACACTTTTATTGATTTTCCGCAAATCCTGAACAATCCTATACTTTCCACTAGGCTTTTTCAAACCCATGATTGGTGAATTACAAGGACTACTCATAACTTCTTTTAATATGCCTTGTTTTACCATTCTGCTAATTTCCTCAACAACTCCTGCCTTTACTTCTGCACTCATTTTGTACTGTCTAGTATTTGGGAAAATTGCACCTTCTTTTACAGTGATCTTTACTGGGTCTATTTTTGCCATAAGTCCTACTTCTTTCCCCGTAAAATCCCATACTTTGGAACTCACTGTAGTTCTTAATTCCTCTGGTAATTCGTCTTTTGTTATCAAGTAGAACATCTCATCTATTTCCGTACCTTGCTTGGCTATCATGAACTTATAAACATGATCTTCATCCGGGTCTGTATTGCAACACCATCCGGTGTGCAGAAAATAGTGCAATTCATTTTGCACAGTAAGTCTCTACCTAATAAGTTTACTGGACTGGAATCACACACCACAAATTGGTGCATTTCTCGGAAGTTTCCTATTTTTACTTCCATAGGCTCAGTAAGGGGTGTTCTGATCTTTTGATTAGCTACACCTACAACTTGGATAGCTTCTCCAGAGAGAGGGAGGTCTTGGATGTCTGCTGTTCTTACAGTAGAGCGGGTAGCACCAGTGTCCAAAAGAAAAGTGATATCATTACCTCTTACTTTCCCTTCAACATATGGACCTAACTGATCTACCGGTAAGGATGCGACAAGTACACACTCCTTCTCCCCCTCTCTTAGGCACCGTCATTGATGACTATATGGATCAAATTCGTCCTGTAAAAGAAACTGTGAAGTTACATATTCATTCTTACCACTTCCTCCTTGATATCCGACGTCTGTACCGTGCTTTGCTCTGCTTACATTACCCTGTATAGTGGCAGGTGGCAACTGACTCTGAGGGTTTACACCCTGCTGTGAGTCATTCTGCGTCTGTGGATTTAAATTTTGATTTGGGCCATTATTTTTTTGAATCTTCTTACATTCGTTCTTCCAATGTCCCAACTTTCCGCATCCATGACCAGGAAATTTCTTTTTAGCCTCTTCTCTACTCATTCGTCCTCTCACTTTTCCACCACTTCCTGTGTCACCATTCATTCCAGAAACTTTTCCCTGACTTTCAGTTGGATTATCCAAATTACTCTCCTGTCGCTCAGCCATTTTCACCTGAGCCCACATTACTTTTTCTTGTAGTTTCTTATGCCTATCTTCAATATCATCTCCACAATATTTAGCATATTTCAAAATTTCATCAATAGGCTTTCCCTGCCAGCATAACATATGCTGCTTAATCATCTGACAAATCTCTGGTTTTAGACCATAAACAAATCGGTAGACAAACTGACTCATATTTTTGTCTCCAATATCCTCAAATCCACTATACTGTTTGAACACCTGTAATAGACGTTCATAATAGGCATGTACCGATTCACTTGCTTCCTGGGTAGTCCTGTTTATTTTCACCCAATCTGTTTCTTTTGGTGGTATTTTCCCTTTCAGATAAGTTATTACCTGGTGGTACTTTTTCATCACATCATTTGATGGGGCACCTGTCTTAGCATCCCTAGGATACTCTTCACTCGGCCAGTCAATTGTAATTTTACAATCTGTCCATAAATCGGCAGGTACCACTATGTCAAACAGACCATCCAAGTCCTTTAACAATACCTTTGACACTTTCACAAACCTCTCAACCTGCTTGTACCATTCAATTGGTTTTTCTCTCAATTTTGGAAAATCATTTGTAAATGATAAAATATCTTGTCTGCTCCATGGGACATGAACGTAACCTCCTCCTGGTACTTCCCGCATCGGGTACATCTGTTCTACTTTCCCTGTTTCCTTCAATAAATATTCAGAAGTCGATCTACTGTAACGTGCCTCTTCCTTTTTCTTTGTCCATCTAGTTTTCCATTTATCTAGTTCTCCCCATTTCTGTAATACTGACATTAATTCTTTCACTTGTAGTTTCCTACCAGATGCATTCATATTTTCTAAATCTTTGTCAGTAAAGTCTGCTCTATAGGGTTTCTGTAGTACTTTTGACTTTCTTATTTCGATTCCCATTTCTAAGGCCAAATCCACCAATTTTTCATGGAATATCTTTACATTTCTTGTTATGCTTCTACATACGAACAATAGTTCTTCTTCACTATAGGTATTTAAACGATCTACTCCTATGTTGCCTGCTATTTCATCTAACTCGACTTTTAATTTGTAAATGTCCATAATCTTTGGGGGTGAACTTTGTCTGTCTGTTCCCTGTGCCCACCTTTCTAAATCTTCCGGTGTTACTATGGCAGCACTCTTAGTTCCGGAAGATGTTATTATGTTTACATCTTTTGAGCAACCAGGTGGAACTCTTCTGGGGGTGCTGTTTACAGAGTCTCGATTAGGTAAATCCATTAGTGAAATCATAGATTCACAATCACTGATATGATCATCAATTATTACTGCTTCATGTTTTGGAGTCTCCACAGGTATAGGCATAGTTAAAGGCTTTGGACAATTTACTTTGTCACCATATAAGGGAACCACTAGACCAATGGTTACAGGTATGGTCAGGGAATCAGGATGTACATTCAACTGTGTTATTTTCTGTATCAATTCTGCTCTGTTTCTGTCTATAACCTCTTTTTCTTTATCCTGAAGTACCCTATTAACTGGTGGATTATGCAATACTTGCGGTACTATTGGTGTTCTGAAAATTGGTGCACTTGGGGAACATCCACTTGACCCTTCCTGATATGGTGGTGGGTTCTTTAATATGTCTTCCATAAATTCATCTTCGGAATCTCCAAACCCTGTCAAATGTTTTGTCTTTTCTTTGCATTTGCTCCCTAACAGTTCATCTGTCATGAAAACTGGATACAAACCCTCGGTAAGCATCGCTCTTCTCCACTGTTTCATCTGACTTTCTCTTGACTCATTTTGGTGTCTAGGGAAAAATCCCCTATAACCCCTATGCTTCTCGGTCGGTCACGTTCAAATGACTCTGTTTCCCATTCTTCTAGGGCTTCGTATTGCGTTAATCTTGGTCTGGGTTCTAAGTCATTCATTCTTATTCTTAAGTTTTGTAGAACTCTCCCATTGAAAGTACCATTCTCTGGGAAGGCTAATATTCCGTCATCTTTTGTATATTCTATCCAATTTTCTAACCATACGCAAGTATGATAACCCCTCTCCATCATCATGAATGAGGCGGACGTTTTTGCTGGTGGAATGATAATTCCTTCCCTAGTTTTGATGGGTTTATCCTTCTTAAAATAATTCTTAATCTTTTGTAAAAATGACATTTTTCTCTTTTCTCCATACATTTTGGGTAAATATCTATGTATTGAATTATATTCTACAAAACCTAGGAATCTCCCGTCTGGACAGGTTCCTGTTAAAGTCGGATCACGTTTCCACATATAATCTCCACTATCCACTAAGATTTCGACTTCTATGCTGACAACCAATTAAACTCCAGCTAACATTTGTCTCGGACCAATCCTAGCGCGGCTTTTCTCTGACGTCTGTTTGACGACCCCTCCTTTACAATCTGCGCTTCTCGGTCCCTCGCTGTCTCAACCAATCCCAGCGCGACACCTGTGACGTCAGTATTACTCCCTCCTTTACAAGACTCGCTCCACGCCCGCCGTGTCAACCAATCCCAGCGCGGCGTTTGTGACGTCAGCTTTTACTCCGACAGCTGACCCTCCCTTTACAAACTCGTACGCAAAACTTTATTTCTCTACACTTCTTATTAAAATTCAGTAACAACATAAAACATTCGCTATCGTGCCAGTTTCTCTAAATTGGAAAAGATAGTTTCTCTCACACTTAGTAAACTTTTCTGTTTACTAAACATACACTACGAGTAAAAACGCTTCTGTTTACTCTTCACGTAAGCTTCAGAAATACCTGCTACTTCTTCAATGTTACCCTTTCTAGGTGATATAACATCAAATTTTTACCAGCGTATCCCTTTGCTATCACTCAAATGCACAGAGTCCCTAACAAGTACTGATAGCCCTTCTTAACTTTTCAGTACTAATTCTGCCTGACAGATAACCTCACTGCAGTATGGCTTCCACTTACCATCCGCTATTCAAATTTCCCTGGGGATTCTAGATAACATAAAACAAAACTTTTAAACAAACGGATGTTAGTTTATAAAAATAAAATTCTCATTACCCAATTAACAAAGTGCAACCATCCTCTGATAACCAGAATACTGATCCAGCGGGTTACTAGCAACAAGCATTCATACACTAAATACTCACCTGGGCCCATTCATTCATACTACTCTAGCAATTTCCGCTGGTGGGTCAGTTGTACTCTTTATCAATATCCCTGCTACCAATTACCTTTCTGATTGAAGAGTAATGATTTCCCAATGGACCCTTTGATAATTGGGAAATTTAAAATGAGAAAATACAATATAATTCATAAAACTGAAATAATCACAGACTCAGGAAGTTTAAAATGTTTATCTAAATCTTTAGCAGAGTAAATTACAAACCACATAATACTTAATCGTATATCAAAGAGGAAGCATACTAAATAATCACCTATTAATCAATGACTGTCCCTCAGAAAGAAGAAGATAGAGACAGCAGTACAGCTAAGGTTTACGCTTATAGTTACCTAAGAGTGTGATAACCAAACCCCTTGGCCAAGGAGTTGGAAAGATAGGAACCAAGAAGGATGAAGACCAAAGACCTCCGGACCAGGTTCAGGACAGGATAGGTGACCTCTCTATCAACGACGCCTGCGTCATTCCCCTCTCTGTCGCTTCGTTCCTCCTCGATTCTTCTGTGTCTTCTTTCTAAATGGAATCCGCCGCCCCCACCTCAGGACCTCTCTTGACAGCGGTTCAGTCTGCAATCGATCAGCTCGTTCAGCACCAAAGCCTGATCTTCTTGTGTCTGAGCTAACTAATTTACTAATTCTATATCCATTATACCCTTCTACAGCCAGGTACCTCCCATTAATGTTTCAAAATTATGGGCCCACTACTTCTGATTGGACAGGGACAGGGGGTTGATCCTCACACCATGACAATTTAGTTCAATTTCTTTAAGCCCATTGTTTTAAAATACCGCCCCTCACAATTAATACATTTGCTTTATTTCCCACCCGTCTCACGACAAATTTTAATACAAAATGTATATACATTGTTGCATTTGAGAGAACATCGTAGATGTACAGTGGAGTTGACCAACACGTCGTGGCCTTGGATTTCTTCCAAGTTGACTTCATCGTTTTGTCTTGTTAGTTTTCAGAGCGCATGCGCACGCTCCATGGCTCTTGAGCTGCTGTTCAGTTAACCCAGGCCCAACTTACGAACTAATAGAAATCAAAGAAGAAACATATTAAAATCAAAAATAAATGTTTTCACTGTATACCCCCTACTTCTACTCTATTCCCATTTAATTATAAATCTATCCCGCATTAATAGCGTTAGAATACCACATTGTTAATTGCAGCAAATGCGTGAGCTTTAGCACGTGAGAACATTTAAGCAGCCATTTTAGCATACACTGCACAGAAGCAAAGATTCCCTCCAAGCAAAGAAAGACGTCATACCACGTGATATGGTTGACACATGCGCAATGGAGTTCCCGCGCTTTTAACGGCCATTTTGGATTAAACAAGGATTACTTATTAGTTTTAAACACATAGGCAAGCTTCTCTCAGATACGGTGTTGTGTATGCATTTATTAGTAAAGACATTACAAAGTTTAAATAATTAATACTGTGAGAGGATTGCTTACAAGCAAGTCTCATTGTGAGTTCTTGGTCCATCAGCGTGAGGCCTCTTATTACCACCTGTTAGAAATGGGATCTCTGGTTGGCTAAGGCTTGCGCCAAAGCCAGGCAGAGACCACCACTCTAGTCAGGGCAAGGGAGTTACACATCCCAGATAACCCCTGCTCACCCCCTTGGTAGCTTGGCACGAGCAGTCAGGCTTATCCCGGAGGCAATGTGTAAAGCGTTTGCGCAAAACACCCACAGCAACAACATACTAGGCACACCACAAAAAGGAACTCCACACAAGGTTATATCAAAAATAGCCTTTGTATTATCATAAAACACATTAGAATAGTACTCACATAATATACATCGGGCCACCTGGCACGGGGTCATATTTACAAGGGAATTATTTACACCTGACAGGGCCAACTGGACCACTGTCAGAACCAGCACAAAGCGAACTTAGTATAGGTAGTACTTATAATAAATGTAGAACACATCATGAACGTACAACCAGTAATCACTGGTAACCACTGTACTTACCTCTAGCCAGTGAGTCAGCAGTACTCTGTCCTGCTTACTCTCCGTTACCGAACTTGATAAAGTCAGTATTACCCCAGTCAGTAGCTCGGCACTACTCAGCCTTGCTTGTACCCGATATAACGCTGCATAAAGTCCACATTACTCTAGTCACGAACTCAGCAATGCCTGCTTGCACCCCCTCCCATACTGAGCTGCATAAAGTCAGTATTACCCCAGTCAGTGACTTACAGCTCTGTCCTGCTTGTACGCGGTATAACGCTGCATAAAGTACATATTACTTTAGTCACTGACTCAGCACACCCTGATTGCACCCCCTCCCATACGGAGCTGCATAATGACAGTATTACCCCAGTCAGTCACTCAGCAGTATTCTGTCCTGCTTCCATCTCAGTATTCTTTTGGGTAACATCAGTGTTACACAGTCAGTGGCGTAAGAGTACTCGGTCCGGCCTGAACCCAAAATATGTTTACGTTTCGAATTATTTGGTTTAATATGGAAGTTTTCGTGTTTATACGCCAGACAACAGCAATCCCAGCTTCCATGGTGACTTGATTGCGTGGTAAAACAACCAGTCAGTATTATGCTAATAATTTATTTTTATTCACAACAGACTTAAAATCAATGTTTACATAAAGCACTGGCGACAGCACGTTGTACAACAGTTCCTCTCTGCGACCACATCTCTTTACATTTGCTTTACATCGCAGTATACCATGCAAATCAATTATAGCGATTTACTTTCCGCGCATGAATCAAAATGATTATATCTGTGCCATTGTTTCCAGCACCCACCATAAAGTGGTGTCTGATAAGTACAGCCCCCCTCCGCCCCCGTGAGTAAACCTTCATCACAGGACACCTGTAGTTATTTTCCAGACCGTGCGCCAACTCGCTCTCTCAGACTGCAAGAGGGAATGTGCGTGTCAGTCAGGCCGCAAATTAAGAAGGAAAATTAGCAATTTGTCATTATTTGCATTGAAGACTCCGGCAACATGATTAGGCTGCGATTTTTAAGGAAATCTGAATTAGAGTGGATTTTCTCAGAAACACAATACACATGAGATTGTGCACATTTTTGATTTATTTCACCACCCGTATAATTGGAAGCGTTCCTAGGCACTTGTTTTTTTTATTGTTTTGTGTTCGTTTAATTTTCTCTCCAAAGCAGTTTCCATGGAGGGATTGCAGCCCCGCCCACTTTGGCGTCCCAATTGCCTGCCCAGTATTCGCTCTTAGCTTTTAGTGAACTTTTTTATCTGTTCTTCTGCAGTATACCAGTCATCTTTCCAGCAGTTGAGATTGTTTATGAATATGCTTGGATGGTGTCTCTAGAATGTGATTTTTCACATAGCCTCAATGCACTAGTGGTTAAAACAACACCTATGTCACCCCTTCAGGTATTTCTGTCTCTTTATATGTTCTTCTGCTCTCCATGTCTTCTTTTTCCTTCTCCTCGTCTCACTCCTTCTCTCAATTTCTCCACTTCTTTCCTCTGTTCTCTTGTTTTCCTTGGCACTAGACTTCTCCCTCTTCACTGCCATTCGCTGTTGCTCTCTTTTTCTCTCGCTGTTTATCCTGCTTTCTCTCTTTCTTCCTCACTTTTTTCTTAACTTCCCTCACTATATCCACCTCTCTCTTCTCCATCACCCTGTCGCTAGGCCACTCCATTGTCCTTTCCCACTCTCTCTACCTTGTCCTTTCCATGACACTTTCTCAGCAATTTAGTCCTTTGCATCTTCCTTCCAGCTTTCCTCCTATTTCCCTTTTACTTATTCCCCTGTCTCTTCCTTTTCCTCATACCCACTGTTTCTCCTCCTTTACTACTTCTCCCCCTTTCTCCTTTACTGCATTCTCGTCTGGCCTGCAGCTCCATTTTCCCACTCTTTTTCACCTCTGTCTTCTTCTCTGTGTATCTCTCTCTCTCTCTCTCATGCTTTCTCTTTTGCTAGCTTCCTTGCTTTGGGTCTTACCTGCAACAGTGCATACACTCTCGCTACATATCAGATTTCCACTCAAAGCCTCAGAAACCTCCAGCAAGGTTACACTGCATTCGTTTTTTTGATTCTCTACATGACCGCTCGGTGTGGAGGCCAAGGTAGGTGTCTCATTTCCCCTCCAAATGTTCCCTCCTATACCATCACTTCCGTTAAAGGAATTACTTCATCCTTGTTATTATAACTTTTCAACATGCTGCACAGCAGCCACACTGCTCTACAACATAGCTTAAAAACATTGGCAAAGCCAATTGCCCCTATATTTTCTTTTCGCCCCAGCTGTCCCCTTTTCTCACATTCGCTCCATCTCCGTTTCATTTTCCTCCTTTATCTAGCATCCTTTCTGTTTTCATTTTCTTTCCTCTTTCACTCTTTTGGTAGGTAAAAGACATTGTCATTTTCAATGCCAATACCTCTAACTCTTACAAATGCGAGACCAATTTGCATTGCAAATGCTTGTTATACATAGTCTGGAGTATCCGAGCCTTAGTACAGGGTCTGTATGCTGCACAAGCAGCGTTGGCACCGGAAAGAAAGGGTCTCATTTAAAGATCATCCCTGACTATTCCGTAATTAAAGGTTTTTTTTTCACTCACTCACTAAAAATGTGTTTCTTGGCACTGGCTGAGTGTGCAATGTGCAGCTTGATTCATACCCTGTTTTTTCTCCTAATCACATCCAAGCTCTGTGTGTTTGTGTATGTGGCCATTGTAGTATATGCATTGTACGTATAAGCAAAGCAGAGTGATGGAGGCCTTTAATGCCCACCTTAGTGCCTTAGGTTTAGAGTACTAAGGCTGAAAGAACCAAGGACAGGCATAAGAGTCATTAATGTCTAACAGTAATTCCCTAGATTTAGCATCCTCAGCCATAAACAGCTGGAGAGGGATGTGCCCAAGAGTCATGAAAGTTCACCAATATGTTTGGGGGTGGAATTCTTATTGCTCAACGCCCAGGACATATTGTTTGAGGTCAGGGCAACAAGTTGTCATGTTCATTTTGTCCACTAGGAAAGTAGGTTCAACCTCATGTAGAAGAAACCCTTTGGCTGCCAGTTTACAGTACCGCAGTTTGGATCTGTCAAGAGCATTGTATGCCATTAAGGCAAGGTTTGGAGCCATAGGTTTAAGTTGTTCAAACTGGTAAACACGAGCCATTAATGCAAAGCCCTTAACATTAGGGTGAACGCTCTAAAGAAATGCATTGAAATGTGAGTTGAGCTGCCAATAAGGAAAGTGGTTCCAGTATAAAAATGTGTACATATGTTTCCAAAATGCAACAATTTGAAGCCATTTACAATGCTCTCTGAATGCTTATTAATTATATGCAAATACATGTATACGCATGAAAGCAAGTCTGTTGATTTTTTTAACTAAAAAAAACATTTTGCCAAACTACTGCGCAACTTTAAATATTGGACCTTTTTTATGAATCTTTCATGCAGTGCAACACAGCAAGACATCTCGTTGTGCTGCACTACGTGAAAGCGGGAAGGCAGGAATGCACCATATCTATCAAGATATGGCGCATTCCTGTCCTCTGCCTGCACTGGTGCACAACTAGCAGCTTAGCGCCAATCCAGGCACCCTTGCATCACAGTGCAAGGTTGCCTGCCTTGTAGGCAGGATTGTTTTTGTGTAGGAAGGTTCACCCATAACCCAGAATGTTTTATGGAGGTACTAGAAATGATTTCATATGCATAAAATATGTCATGACACTCTCCCATTAATGGTGCCTTATAGCTACGGGTGACCTTCTTCGAATGTTTTTTATTAAAGTACTAAAAAAAGACATTGATAGCCACCCTTGCATGCAGATGTATGCATATGCATGAGTGGCTATCTTTTACTCTTTTGAAGCTCATTTGAAAGTAGGTGTCAGCTTGCAGGGCCGCCGTAGGATGTGGCACACTGCAAGTGGCAACGATGTCCAGGTAGCCATGTCTTGAGAGCTACCATACCATCGCAAATATTTAAAAAAAAATGTTTTTATCAATCAAAGGATACCTTGGTGCACTAGTCCTTGTCACTGAAGTGGACTATTTTATTAATGGATGATGACATTATGCTTGTGAAGAAAGTCATTAATGAATGAATGAATGAAACAATTATTGAGCGCTAACAGCTATTAAACTGCTGCTCCTGTGCTAAACATAAACAGTCAGAGTTTAGCACAAAAGCATGTATTCAAGCTTTTTATTTTTTATTTACCTCAGTCCTCAAAGACTTAGGCATAGCATTCCTTAATTTGGGGCCAAAGAGGAAAAATATATTCTACCCAATCCATATTATCGACTGCGTGGAACGTCTAGCAACCTTGCTTCAGTGGCACACAATGATCATCTGAAAGAATAGCAAATCAATTTAGATTGTATGAAAAGAATTCCCTTCTTCTATAAGGGTCTGTGGCAAAAGCAAAGGTCTCTGAAACTTAAGGCCTGAGTTAGATTTTGGTGGAAAATAATCTCATTATATCCTATGGGATTTATATTTCAGTGGACGGGATATTCGTCACCATTGTGATGGAGTACCCCATCCGCCAAAATCTAAATCAGGCCCTTAGTCATTATTGGACCAGTAGCCAATCCAGCTTTGTAAGATGGTGCCTTATGACTACCAGGAAGCAGCTGTGGTAAGATCCCTGCGGCAACATTCTAGATCTGTTGGATATTCTGAATTGCTTTCTTTGGAAGTCCTAAATTCAAAGAAATACAATAGAACTACAATAGTCAGTGCACGACAAAATACTTATGCAGGCCATCGTCTGCTGTATTCAGGTAAAAATGGCAGAACTTTATAAAGCATCTTTTGGTAAGAAAAACACGAATATCTAATCACATTGCACACAGCAGCAGTTTCATCTTACCTCCATTCAGTTTGAGTGAATGTGTCCTCATTCACCCTGACACTGCTCTCAAACAGTCCTGGAAGTTCTGCATAGACACACCTGAATCATTTGCGAATTAAATCACAATTTATGTATACTCTCCTTGTGACATTAGTGTAGATCAATAGCTCCGAATAGGATCTGCAAAAAAGGTGTCATGTAAATGTTGAAAATGGTCAGATTGAAAGCAAAGCCTTGAAGTACCCCACACCTTAATACTTTTGCCTTGGACCTGAATAGTTTCAAAAATACTGCTTGAGACCAATTGGACAGAAATGGTTCCAGCCACTTTAGTGCTGGCTCATGATTCCTATTGCACATAGCCTAGGAACAGAGTGAATGGTGAGAAATAATATAAAAAACAGCACTTTATCCAGCAAGCGTAGTGTTGCACTGCCTCCTCTGTCCAGCAGCATCCAGATATAATCTGTGACTGCTGACAGAGCAGCCTCCATTCCATGTGATGAGTGCAACTCAGCTTAATACAAGATTGATCCTTCTCTACAGTACTTTTCCTGGAAAAGGCATAAGCAATATGTAGGAAAGTGCCCTTTTTGTATGGTCACCCCCACACTTTTTCCCCCAATGCTGACAGTTATAACTCTGAGGGTGCACTGAAGGATGCTAACCAGGTCCCAGTGCCATTGCTCTCTTCCTAAATATGATGTATGTGAATTGGCAAGGACTTTAATCCCCTTATAAGCCTCTGGTAAGTGGTACAAGTGGTACCCAGAGCATGGTAGGAAAATGGATCACCAGGGCCTGAAGCACTGTGTGTGCCACCCTGAGTGACCCAAGTAAACAGATGACAGCCGTCCTGCAATTGCAGACGGCATGAGCAGCACAAACTGCTGAAACTCGACCTTGCCCTCATAATGAGTGGCAAGGTCAAAGCACTATTTTTAAAATATGTTAGTCACTCCTAAGTTAGTACTCCTGCGCCCAGGAGGCAGGGTGCATTATATTAACGGCGTGGACATATGACTGTAAGCATATATATCCCTATAGGAGCCTCTTTCTATTAAGGGCTACTATAAGTGTTCAGGGGGGCTATAGGATAACATGGGTTGGCACCCGGGCACCCCAAGGTTGCCAGCTCCATTATGGACCCACTGAAAAGTGTCATGTTTGATATCGAACAACTTGACTCATTAAATCCGACTTTTTCCCAAAGTCAAATTTAATGTGACATGCACTCAGGTGGCTTCCTTAGAGGTTGCCCACCTGGTTGCCCCAGCCTTTCCTGTGTCCTGGTTGGCAGCCTGCAGCTGCTACCACCAAGACAGGTATTTAACCCCCTGCCAGGAGTTGTGAACACTACCAGCAGTCAGAAACAGAAGCCTGCTTTGGAAGGAGGTGACACTTCCCTCTCTGGCAGGATGGCTACTGAAGTAGTACATCAATGCGGTGAGCTTGAAAGCTTTCACAGCCTCTTATATGCTACCAGACTGCCTCCCAAAGGAGGGAACAGCTCTCCCCCTGCCCCCAGGCACATTTGCAGCCGTGCAGGTGGGAAAATTAGGTAGCCAGGAAGCGTTCACTCCCAGAAGGCTAGCCACACCCCTAGGGTGGGCTATCTGGTCTGTACAGCCAAGTAAAGGTTCTGCCATTTTTAAAAGTGGCAGAATAGAGGGTTTGGGTAGAAAAGGTGGCACACACCCCCAGCTGTAGTCACCTCAGGAGTGGATTAGCTGCTGGGGCTAGTAGCCCATTGGCTACTTGCACCCACACCACTAACACCCAATAATCTAGGATTTAAGAGGCACCCCGGCACCAGAACTTCAGATATGAAACAACTTGCAACAAAGGATAAAGAAGAGACCTGAGTCTGTAACTTCAAGACCTGCACAAAGCAAAAGTGCGATACCCTGTATCTGTGGCAACCACCATGCAACTGCACAACTGCGACTCGTCTCTAACCAGAGATCGGTTCCAAAGACAAGTGGCACCTCTCTGAGCACCAAAGGCAACTCCAAAACTCCCTTGGACTAGAGGTGCTAGTTTTCCTCAACTCCATAGGTAGAAAAGGTAGGATTTTATGTAGCATTTTTAGAAGGAAGTAACAGGCTGATGTCAACTGATTGGTCTGCCCTGAGAAGTTAAGCTGAGCATCACATAAAAAACCAAGGTTTCTCACTTTGCTAGTAGGGACAGTACAAGCTCCTGCCACTGCTGGCCATCACAAATGGGTCCAAATAGGAGGACCATTTCAAAATTCCATGACCTCGGTCTTGTCCGTGTTTAATTTTAACCCCTTCGCTGCTAGGCCTTTTCCCCTCCTGTGCTAAGCCTTTTTTTGGCTATTTGGGGTAGTTCGCGCTTAGGCCCCTGTAACTTTTTGACCACATAACGTATCCACGCCAAATTTGCGTCCTTTTTTTACAACATCATGGGGATTCTAAAGGTACCCAGGGTTTGTGGATTCCCCTGGAGGGGACCCAGAAATTAGCCAAAATACAGCTAACTTTTGGTTTTTTGGGGAAAAATGCGAAAAAAGGGCTACAGATGAAAGCGTCTGGTTTTTTCCCTGCAAATGGCATCAAAAAGGGGTTGTGGTGCTAAAATCACCATCTTCCCAGCTTTCAGGGACAAGCAGACTTTTGTCAGAAAACCAAAAATTTGTACACAGTTTTGGAATTGTTCTGGGACATAGTCTATTTCTGCTATTTTTTGTGCTTTCAACCTCCTTCCAGTTAATGGTAGAAATGGGTATGAAAGCAATAATGGATCCTAGAAAGCTATATATTTCTGAAAAGTAGACAAAATTCTGAATTCAGCAAGGGGTCATTTGTGTAGATCCTTCAAGTTTTCTTTATAGAAACAAACAGTTAAATATAGGAAAAATTGAAAATTAGTTGAAAAAATCAGCCATTTGTGTCAACATTTTCACCTGTAACTTCTTCTAATTATGACAGCTATTTGAAAGCAATATACCGTTACATCCGCTGGACCTTTCTGGTTGTGGCGATATATAGGACTTGTAGGTTCACCAAGAACCCGACGAACCCAGAGCCAATAACTGAGCAGCGTCTTGCAATGGTTTTTTATTATGTACCGGGTATATAGCAATTATTCTGGGAAAATTTATACATGGAAAAATCGGTATGAAAGACACCTATGTATTTCTGAAATGGGAACAACATATAGAGTTTAGAAATAGTAGATATTTGCACATTTCCGAAATTGGGAGTACCCATACTAGCATGAGAATTATAGGACATTTTTCAAAATGACTTCTTTTTACACATTGTCTTTCATTTGGAAGGCAGAAATGCATCAAAAGTCAATAGATAATAACAGTTGCTCTACTATTTTGTGTTACCCTAAGTCTCCCGATAAAAATGGTACCTCACTTGTGTGGGTAGGCCTAGTGCCTGCGACAGGAAACGGCCCAAAATGCAACGTAGACACACCACATTTTCACAGTGAAAAATGACCCTTTTTTTGCAAAGTGCCTAGCTGTAGTTTTTTAACCCTAGCTCTGCCGGCACCTAGGGAAACCTAGAAAACCTATACATTTTTGAAAACTAGACACCCAGGGGAATCCAGGATGGGGTGACTTGACTGGCTCTCACCTGGTTCTGTTACCCAGAATCCTTTGCAAACCTAAAATATTGTCAAAAAAAAACAAATTTTCCTCACTTTTCTGTGGTGGAAAGTTATGGAATCTTCATGGATCCACATAATTCCACCCACCCCGCGTTCCCCAAAGTCTTCTGAGAAAAATGGCACCTCACTTGTGTGGGTAGGCCTAGTGCCCGCGACAGGACACACCCCAATTTCACTGTGAAAAATGACCCTTTTTTGGCAAAGTGCCTAGCTGTAGTTTTTGAACCCTAGCTCTGCCGGCACCTAGGGAAACCTACCAAACCCACACATTTCTGAAAAGTAGACACATGGGAGATTCCAGGGAGGTATGGCTTGCGTGGATCCCCCAATGTTTTCTTACCCAGAATCCGCCAGAAACCTGAAATTTTGCTGAATAAATCACTTTTTTCACACATTTCACGTATTGAGGCGACATCAAAAATGCCTATCACAAAACGACCTGGTTTTGTAAGGGGGGTCCCATGACTATTTGGCCCGGGGCTCGGCGGCCACCTAGGGAAACCTAGCAAACCCATACATTTCTGAAAAGTAGACACCCGGGGGATTCCAGGGAGGTATGGCTTGCGTGGATCCACCAACGTTTTCTTACCCAGAATCCCCTGCAAACCTGAAAGTTTGCTGAAACAATCACTTTTTTCACACTTTTTGTGTGGGAAAGTTGTGGCATCACCGGGCTGACACAAATTTCCTACCACCCAGCGTTCCCCAGGTCTCCCAATAAAAATGGTGCCTCACTCGGGTGGGAGGCCCAAGTGCGCGCGACAGGCAAGGGCCCAAAACGTATTGAGGCGACATCAAAATCAGAAGACGACCTGGTTTTGCAAAGGGGGTCCCATGACTTTTTGGCCCGGGGCTCGGCGGCCACCTAGGGAAACCTAGCAAACCCACACATTTCTAAAAAGTAGACACCCGGGGGATTCCAGGGAGGTATGGCTTGCGTGGATCCAACAACGTTTTCTTACTCAGAATCCCCTGCAAACCTGAAATTTTGCTGAAAAAATCACTTTTTTCACACATTTTTGTGTGGGAAAGTTGTGGCATCACCGGGCTGACACAAATTTCCTACCACCCAGCGTTCCCCCAGGTCTCCCGATAAAAATGGTGCCTCACTCGGGTGGGAGGCCCAAGTACCCACGACAGGCAAGGGCCCAAAACGTATTGAGGCGACATCAAAATCAGAAGACGACCTGGTTTTGCAAAGGGTCCCATGACTTTTTGAGCCCGAGCTCGGCGGCCACCTAGGGAAACCTAGCAAACCCACACATTTCTGAAAAGTAGACACCTGGGGATTCCAGGGAGGTATGGCTTGCGTGGATCCAACAACGTTTTCTTACTCAGAATCCCCTGCAAACCTGAAATTTTGCTGAAAAATCACTTTTTTCACACATTTTGTGTGGGAAAGTTGTGGCATCACCGGGCTGACACAAATTTCCTACCACCCAGCGTTCCCCAGGTCTCCCGATAAAAATGGTGCCTCACTCGGGTGGGAGGCCCAGGTACCCGCGACAGGCACGGGCCCAAAACATTTTGTGGTAGGCAATTTCAATGTTGCCTCAATACGTTTTGGGCCTATGCCTGTTGCGGGTACTTGGGCCTCCCACCCGAGTGAGGCACCATTTGTATCGGGAGACCTGGGGGAACGCTGGGTGGTAGGGAATTTGTGTCATCCCGGTGATGCCACAACTTTCCTACACAAAAATGTGTGAAAAAAGTGATTTTTTCAGCAAACTTTCAGGTTTGCAGGGGATTCTGGGTAAGAAAACGTTGGTGGATCCATGCAAGCCATACCTCCCTGGAATCCCCCGGGTGTCTACTTTTCAGAAATGTGTGGGTTTGCTAGGTTTCCCTAGGTGGCCGCCGAGCCCCGGGCCAAAAAGTCATGGGACCCCCCTTGCAAAACCAGGTCGTTTTGCGATAGGCATTTTTGATGTCGCCTCAATACGTTTTGGGCCCTTGCCTGTCGCGCGTATTTGGGCCTCCCACCCGAGTGAGCCACCATTTTTATCAGGAGACCTGGGGGAACGCTGGGTGGTAGAAAATTTGTGTCAGCCCGGTGATGCCACAACTTTCCTACACAAAAATGTGTGAAAAAAGTGACTTTTTCAGCAAAATTTAAGGTTTCTGGGGATTCTGGGTAAGAAAACGTTGGGGGATCCACGCAAGCCATACCTCCCTGGAATCCCCTGGTGTCTTCTTTTCAGAAATGTGTGGGTTTGGTAGGTTTCCTAGGTGGCCACCGAGCCCCGGGCCAAAGGGTCATGGGACCCCCCTTGCAAAACCAGGTCGTTTTCTGATAGGCAATTTTGATGTTGCCTCAATACGTTTTGGGCCCTTGCCTGTCGCGCGTACTTGGGCCTCCCACCCGAGTGAGGCACCATTTTTATAGGGAGACCTGGGGGAACGCTGGGTGATAGGAAATTTGTGTCAGCCTGGTGATGCCACAACTTTCCCACACAAAAATGTGTGAAAAAGTGATTTTTTCAGCAAAATTTCAGGTTTGCAGGGGATTCTGGATAAGAAAACGTTGGTGGATCCACGCAAGCCATACCTCCCTGGAATCCCCCGGGTGTCTAGTTTTCAGAAATGTGTGGGTTTGGTAGGTTTCTCTAGGTGGCCGCCGAGTCCCGGGCCAAAAAGTCATGGGACCCCCCTTGCAAAACCAGGTCGTCTTCTGATAGGCAATTTTGATGTCGCCTCAATACGTTTTGGGCCCTTGCCTGTCGCGCGTACTTGGTCCTCCCACCCGAGTGATGCACCGTTTTTATCGGGAGACCTGGGGGAACACTGGGTGGTAGGAAATTTGTTTCAGCCCGGTGATGCCACAACTTTCCCACACAAAAATGTGTGAAAAAAGTGATTTTTTCAGCAACATTTCAGGTTTCTGGGAGTTTCTGGGTAAGAGAACTTTGGGGGATCCACGCAAGCCATACCTCCCTGGAATCCCCCGAGTGTCTAGTTTACAGAAATGTGTGGGTTTGGTAGGTTTCCCTAGCTGGCCGCCGAACCCGGGGCCAAAACTCATGGGACCCCCTTGAAACCAGGTTGGTTTGTGATAGGTAATTTTGATGTCGCCTCACTAGGTTTTGGGCCCTTGCCTGTCGCGGGTACTTGCCCCACCCACGCGTGTGAGATACCATTTTTATCGGGAGACCAGGGGGAGCAGAAAGGCTGTAATGGTGGCGGGGATTTGGGCATTGGCGTGCCCACTTCGGGCAGCCCCACCCTTAAACAAATTGCAAAAAAAAATCCCTGGCGTCAAGTGGGCTTTTTGCCGCCCGGGGGCAGATTGGGGCTACTGCCCTCATCTGCCCCCCAGGGGGCAGAAAGACTGTTATGGTGGCAAGGGCATGGGGGCATTGGCGTGCCCATTTTGGGCAGCCCCCACCCTAAAAAAATTGCACAAAAAAATCCCTGGCGTTTAGTGGGCTTTGCCCCCCAGGGGGCAGATTGGGGGCTACTGCCCCCATCTGCCTCCCAGGGGGGCAGAAAGGCTGTAATGGTGGCGGCGGGGTGGGGGCATTGGCGTGTCCGTTTTGGGCAGCCCCCACCCTAAAAAAAAATTGCACAAAAAAAATCCCTGGCATTTAGTGGGCTTTCTGCATCCCCCGGGGGGGCATATTGGGGGCTACTGCTTCCATCTGCCTCCCAGGGGGGGCAGAAAGGCTGTAATGGTGGTGGGGGGGGGTGGGGGCATTAGCGTGCCCGTTTCGGGCAGCCCCCACCCAAAAAAAAACACGCCCAAAAAAATCCCTGGTGTTTAGTGGGCTTTCTGCCCCACCGGGGGGGCAGATTGGGGGCTACAGCCCCCATCGGGCAGAAAGGCTGTAATGGTGATGGGGTGGGGGCATTAGCGTGCCTGTTTTGGGCAGCCCCCCCCCTAAAAAAAAATTTACACATAAAATAAATCCCTGGCGTTTAGTGGGCTTTCTGCCCCCCTGGGGCGGCAGATTGGGGGCTACTGCCCCCATCTGCCTCCCAGGGGGCAGAAAGGCTGTAATGGTGGTGGGGGGTGGGGGCATTAGCGTGCCTGCTTCGGGCAGCCCCCACCCTAAAAAAATGCGTCCAAAAAATCCCTGGTGTTTAGTGGGCTTTCTGCCCTCAGGGGGAAGAAAGGCTGTAATGGTGGTGGGGGAGTGGGGGCATTAGCGTGCCCGTTTCGGGCAGCCCCCACCCTAAAAAAAAATGCGTCCAAAAAAATCCCTGGTGTTTAGTGGGCTTTCTGCCCCCCCGGGGGGCAGATTGGTGGCTACTGCCCCATCTGCCTCCCAGGGGGGGCAGAAAGGCTGTAATGGTGGCTGGGGGGTGGGGGCATTGGCGTGCCCGTTTCGGGCAGCCCCACCCTGAAAAAAATGCACCTAATAAAAATCCCTGGTGTCTAGTGGGCTTTCTGCCCCCCCGGGGGCAGATTGGGGGCTACTGCTCCCATCTGCCCCCAGGGGGCAGAAAGACTGAACAATGGCAATTTTTGGGGGTGCAAAAGCCCTTGCCCAAGGGCTGCTCCCCCTCCCTGGTGCCTTAGTGGGTGGATCTCTGCTTGGGGATCGCCCTCCTGGGGCGATCCCCAAGCAGGGATCCACTGGGGAGGGGTACCATTGGAAAGGGAGATTCTCCCTTTCCAATGATACCTCTCCGTGCTTTCTACGTGCTCAGGGGGCTGAGATAGCCCTCTGAGCACGTAGAAAGTGAAACTGAAATGAGCCTAAAGGCTCATTTTAGTTTGCTTTCAGTGAAATGAAGTCAGCGCGACGTGCGCGCTGATCTTCATTTCACTGAAAGGGAGGGGGCCTCGGGAGCTGGGGAAGCTCTTCCCCAGCTCCCAAGGCTGTGGGGGAGGAAAAGGAAATCCCTCTGCTGTCTGCAGCAGAGGGATTTCGTGCCCCTGGCCTCATGACGGAATGGTTCCATCATGAGCACAGGGGCACCGATGCTCATGACGGAACCATTCCGTCATGAGCATCGAAGGGGTTAAGTGGTTCTTATGCATCCATTTCATAATGTGGCCAAGATAGCTGTGGAACCTGTCCACCATCGAGTCTGCCATTGATGAAATGGAGATAATAATTTGAGTATCGTCAGCATACGATACTAGCGAGAAGCCATGGCCCCTGATTAGTTTGGCCAATGGGGTCACATATATGTTAAACAATGTTGGAGAGAGGGCTGACCCTTGTGGAACTCCCCCAGGAAGATAAAATGTACTTGATTCTAGGGTGTCCCAACATACCCTCTGTTCTGTAGCTGAGAGGAAGGAGGTGAGAAGGGAGGGCACAGTGTCTCCAATACCTACTGCCTCCAGCCGTCGCGTAAGCACAGTGTGATTAACCGTATCGAACGCGGCTGATAGGTCAAGTAGGATCAGGATAGCCATGCCACCCCTATCAATTTGCCATCATATTTCCTCAGTGGCCATGATTAAGCCATGTTGTGTTGAGTCTAAAAGGTAGTTGGTATTTAGGTAGTCCCTGAGCTCTGAGATAATGGCTTTCTCCAAAACCTTGGCTGCTAGAGGCAGACGGGAGATTTGGCTGTAGTTTGTTACTTCGAGAGGATCAAGGGAGGGTTTCTTTAAAATGGGTCAGATACAGGCTTTCTTCCAGAAGGTCGGGAAGACACCAAAATTAATAACATTGTTCAGGAGGGGGGCAAGTAGGACACTGACTTTGTTCAAGATGCCATGAATGATGTCCAGCGGGCACAGGTCAGTTGGAGAACCATACTTGATTGTCAGTAGCAGGTCCTTTACAATGTCGATTGTCAAGCGAGAGAAACTGGTCAAGTTACAGGTGATAGATGTCACGTCTTCCGTGAGTGTGCCCTGGAGGGAGGGGGGGCCAGAGCTCTGGTTCTCTAATTCTTGATATATTATTTGAACCTTTGACTGAAAGAAAGTGGCCATTTTATCACAGAGCACTTGATCCGGGGCAAATACATTGTCCTGTTGTAGTTTGGATAGTGCATTGACGGTCTTAAAGAGTTCTCTAGCGCAATTTGTGGCCCCCTCTATTTTGCTAGTGTAGAAGGTCTTTTTAGAGCTGATGATAGCTGCTTTATAATCAGTTAGTCCTTTGTTATAATTCTTTTTGGCCGTCATACTGTAGTCCATCCTCTATATGCGTTCTAAGCGTCTGCATGTGGATTTTAATGTTTTCAGCTTGAGGTTGTACCATGGGGCAGTGGGTTTATTCCTACGTTGTTTGACAATCCTTTCTGGAGCCAATTGATTAATGGCTGATCTAATTCAATTCTCATAGCATTCGGCCGCCATGTTGGAGTCTGCAGCTAAGGTGGGCATACTGTTTTCCAGCAGGTCTGTTAGCACCTCAGACGTGATGTTCCGCCAGGACCATACTTTGGTCGGAGGCGGGGGTGATAACGGCGGGTGTTTATTGAGCCCATCGGGTAGGTTGAAAAAAATTGCCATATGGCCGGTCCAGGTAAGTGGCAGAATTCTATTAATACTAATAGAGGAGTTATTTGTGAAAATCCCATCCACCATATGAAGTGCCTTGTGAGTTGGTTCTGAGACTATCTGAGTAAGGCCAAAGGCTTCAAGAATGTCTACCAGCACAGAGGTACACACATCATCCCCATGTTCTAGGTGAAAATTAAAATCCCCTAATATGGTGAATGTAGGGGAGTCTAGGCACAATTCCAACAAGGACAGTAAGGCTTGAGAAAATAGGGATTTGGGTCTGGGCTGTTTGTAGAGGAGCAGAACAGGAAAGGCTAACACATTCCTGATTTTGATGTTGAACGTCATAGCTTCTGCTCCTGGAAACAGAACATGCTCAAAAGCAATTTTAAACTCGGACCTATAGATAATAGCAATCCCACCACCCATTTGCCCTGATCTGAGCAGGCTGGCAAGCGAGTAGCCCACAGGTAGTGCTATCACCCAATCCGGTTCAGACGAGGCAGTAGCCCAGGTTTCTGTGACAAAAACTACATCAGGATTCGAGGTTTGGAGCAAGCATTCTAACTCATATTTGTGTTTAATGGCAGATCTAGCATTAAGTTAAATAGCGCTAAGTGAACCACCCTTGGATTGTGGAGCATTAGTACCCTCTATAGAATCCGAGGATGGAAAGGTACTCGGAGAGTTCCGGTTCTTGGCTCCCCGAATTGCGTCCATTTGCAGACCCGTCTCCTTGAGGAGGCCGAAGGCCGGAGAGGTCGCAGGGAGGTTGCTAGCTAAGAGTGCATACTTACAGTGGGGGCAGAGCAGGGCGTTATTGTTCCTTTCACTGTGTAGAAATGCGACATTGCCACACCTACCATTGTTTAAGGTCAGTAGCTGTTCCCTGGTGTAGGTTAAATTAGAAAAACGGGAAGACGGGCTTGCCTTTTGCGCCCCGGCAGTGCGTCCGCTGCGTGGTCGCATTAGCATTCTATCTTTATCCCCCTTGAAAGCCAACCACAACTACGCTGACTTGTGTGGAGGCGGGCCCGCTCTTACATACGGGCACCACGGTCAGGTACAGGGCTGAAATAACTCCCCAAACTGTCTTGAGAATGGCGTTCTGGGCAAGCAACGAAGTGCAAGGTGCAGCAGGTACAATTGTAGCAACAGTAAAAGTGATTTTGACTCTAGTTGTTGCACGCTGCTCGCCCTCGCCCTACACACTTCCCTACTTAAATGGGCTGTGGTCGGACGCGCAGCGCTTGCTAAAGGTTCCTCCTGCTATTTGTATTTAAAATTGCTTTTACTTTTGCTGTATTCCATTTTATGCTGCTGGGGGTGGTGTGAGGGGATTGTGGGGATTTTTTAACTTTGCTCGTGTGTTATTTTGTTTGTAGGAGTGTGTTATACTCCTTTTTACATTGCCTTAATCTGCCGCTTTTTTTTCGGAACGGAGTGTGCTATACTCCTTTTGTTCCCTGCTCTCAAATCTGGCCAGTTTGCTAGTGACGGCCATCTTGATTGGGCC
Organism: Calotriton arnoldi; assembly: GCA_963921515.1. Taxonomy (NCBI): domain Eukaryota; kingdom Metazoa; phylum Chordata; class Amphibia; order Caudata; family Salamandridae; genus Calotriton; species Calotriton arnoldi. The sequence goes on along the minus strand of CAWUFW010001870.1, from coordinate 1,972,773 downwards.
GTGCGTCACCACGCTCAGCGCTCTAGTTGTTGCACACTGCTCGCCCTCGCCCTACACACTTCCCTACTTAAATGGGCTGTGGTCGGACGCGCAGCGCTTGCTAAAGGTTCCTCCTGCTATTTGTATTTAAAATTGTTTTTACTTTTGCTGTATTCCGTTTTATGCTGCTGGGGGTGGTGTGAGGGGACTGTGGGGATTTTTTAACTTTGCTCGTGTGTTATTTTGTTTGTAGGAGTGTGTTATACTCCTTTTTACATTGCCTTAATCTGCCGCTTTTTTTCGGAACGGAGTGTGCTATACTCCTTTTGTTCCCTGCTCTCAAATCTGGCCAGTTTGCTAGTGACGGCCATCTTGATTGGGCCGTGCGTCACTCACGCTCAGCGCTCTAGTTGTTGCACACTGCTCGCCCTCGCCCTACACACTTCCCTACTTAAATGGGCTGTGGTCGGACGCGCAGCGCTTGCTAAAGGTTCCTCCTGCTATTTGTATTTAAAATTGCTTTTACTTTTGCTGTATTCCGTTTTATGCTGCTGGGGGTGGTGTGAGGGGACTGTGGGGATTTTTTAACTTTGCTCGTGTGTTATTTTGTTTGTAGGAGTGTGTTATACTCCTTTTTACATTGCCTTAATCTGCCGCTTTTTTTCGGAATGGAGTGTGCTATACTCCTTTTGTTCCCTGCTCTCAAATCTGGCCAGTTTGCTAGTGACGGCCATCTTGATTGGGCCGTGCGTCACTCACGCTCAGCGCTCTAGTTGTTGCACACTGCTCGCCCTACACACTTCCCTACTTAAATGGGCTGTGGTCGGACGCGCAGCGCTTGCTAAAGGTTCCTCCTGCTATTTGTATTTAAAATTGCTTTTACTTTTGCTGTATTCCGTTTTATGCTGCTGGGGGTGGTGTGAGGGGACTGTGGGGATTTTTTAACTTTGCTCGTGTGTTATTTTGTTTGTAGGAGTGTGTTATACTCCTTTTTACATTGCCTTAATCTGCCGCTTTTTTTTGGAATGGAGTGTGCTATACTCCTTTTGTTCCCTGCTCTCAAATCTGGCCAGTTTGCTAGTGACGGCCATCTTGATTGGGCCGTGCGTCACTCACGCTCAGCGCTCTAGTTGTTGCACGCTGCTCGCCCTACACACTTCCCTACTTAAATGGGCTGTGGTTGGACGCGCAGCGGACGCGTGCAGCGGGCGCGCCTAAGGCAAGCCCGTCTGCGCCCGTCAGCGTCAAGTCAGTGGCCAGGGCCAGTTATGCTGCTCGATGCGCGCTGGACGTAGGAGCCCATTTCCGGTATTCCGGTGAGGACCTAAAAGCACTTCGGCCTCTGCCCGGTTGCATACACTGTTATAGCACTATGCCTTTTAATTCGGACTTTGTCTGCGGAGCCTGTGGTTTTGCTCCAAAATTAGAGCTCTTGCCGATCCAGCCGCTCGTTATATCCTCAGTATGCCCGCGCATTAGAGCTGCCCTTATAAATGCCAGATCACTGAAGAAGCATCATGCTGACGTTTTTGACCTTGTCTTGGATAATTCTCTGGATCTGCTGTTTGCTACGGAGACCTGGCTTGATGTAGCTTCTAACCCTATCATTGCGCTGGCTACCCCTGCTGGCTTTAAGCTCTGTCGGCTGGACCGCCTGGTTGGTAGAGGGGGTGGTTTAGCCATCTTGTATAGGGATAACTGGGCTTTCCATAGCGACACTTCAAGAATATGGGATGAGTGTGAGGTCTTGGATTTTAGTATCCACCTCTCCGATCATTTTACGCTGGGCGGTTCCCTCATCTACCGCCCCCTGGGCCGGCTACTGCCTTCCTCAAATCTTGTGGGGAGGCTATAGCTGAGCGTGCATTGCGCTTCTCCCATTATATGGTATTGGGTGATGTGAATCTCCACCTTGATCAACAGGATGCTAAAGACTCCGTGGTTTTTCGTGACTCCCTCCACTTAGCTCATCTCTCTCAATGGGTCTCTCAGCCCACTTATCAGGGTGGCCATATTTTAGATCTCATCTGTTCTACTTTTCCTGTTCAGGTGGCTGAGCCCTCCCCAATTTCTTGGTCGGATCATTTTCTCATCTGCTTCTCTTGGGAGATTGCTCAGCCGGCTCGGCCCATGCGCTGTCTCCGCCCTCCGCTGTTCAGTAAAATTGATCATATTCAATTCATGAGCTCCTTGGCCGCCTCTAGGCCTACCCGTCAGCAAGATCTCGAAGGGAGCGTGACCGGGTTTACTAAATGGATAGCTAATTCTGTGTTTTCATTATCTTCACTGCGCCCGCCTAAGTTAGTGAGGAAATCTCCTTCCAAACCCTGGTATCTACCGGAGCTTAAAACTCTGAAACATGAGTGTAAAGTTCTGGAGAGGGCTTGGCGTGCCAGCAGCTACTGCCCGTTGGCTAAACTCACCCTTAGAGCTAAACAAAAATGCTATTATGCCGCTATTGCCACTGCTAAGGGTCAATATTTTGCGTCACGTATTGACCAGGCCAATAATAATGCAAAAGAAATTTTTCAATTGTGCAAAGCTTTATGTCTCCAACGGCCCTGGCTTGCTCCTCGCCTGTCTCGGAGTCCTGGTGCAATACTCTCAGCAAGTTCTTCCTGGACAAAATTTATGCCACCCAGGCCACGTTTTCATCTTGTGCCTCTATGCTTATGCCCTGTCCTTCTGTCCGGCCTTCAGTTGATCCACTGCATAATTTCTCATCTTTTTGCCAGTAGATTTACCTACTACCCTTAAGATCCTGAGGGCCCTGAAATCAGGCTCTCCTACTGACTCCCTGCGCGGCCAGACTTCTGGCTTCCGTCGCAGATTGTATTAATCCTGAGGTCAATCTGATCACCAATATGTCATTACGGGACGCCTTTGTTCCATTATCTTGGAAGCAGGCAAAAATTCTCCCCTCCTTAAAAGCCGTCCTTTGATCCTTCGATTCCCGGTAATTATCGTCCCATCTCGCTTCTGCCCAGCTTGGCCAAGGTTTGTGAAAAGGTGGTCACAAACCAACTCACTGAGTTTGTTGAAACCTATGGCCTGCTCCATCCGGCCCAATCGGGTTTCCGGGCTGCATATAGCACTGAGTCAGCATTATTAGAGGTGTCTGAGGCGATTCGTGAGTGCCTGGATGCCGGCGGGAGGGCAGCTTTGGTTATGCTGGACCTCTCTGCGGCATTCGATACAGTGCCTCATGCCTTGCTCCTTGATTGCCCCCAGGAGATCGGCGTTTCCGGGTCCGTGTGGGGCTGGATAAGGTCCTTCCTGGAGGGTCGATCGCAGCAGGTCTGGCTTCCACCATGTGCCTCAGTCCCTCAACCAGTGGCTACGGGTGTTCCACAGGGTCATCCCTTAGCCCTCTTCTCTTTAATATCTATGTTACCCCGCTGGTTTACCTTGCGGAGGCTTTAGGGGCTAAGGTGATGGCCTATGCTGATGACACCCAGCTGCTGTTCTCTTGGGGTCAGAATGAGCACGCAGTTGCCCCGGCTCAACATTGCTTAGCTTCAGTTTTTCACTGGCTTGCTCAGGCACAGCTTAAGTGCAATGAGGAAAAATCAGAGATCCTTTTGTACGGCAAATTCCCTGTCAACTTCAGAGAGAAGCTATGGCCCTCCGGTTTCTCCCTTCCGAGTTTTAAGGGAGACTCGGTCAAGAATCTGGGGTCTGGTTTAATGAGAACTTGCTTTTCTCTTCGCAGGTTAAGAAGTTGGCCAGCACTTGCTTTGGCATTTTGAAGATTTTGAGGAAGTTTCTTCCTCTTCTGCCTAATTCTGCTAAGGAAACTGTTGTCCGTGCTCTAATTCTTTCCCGCTTGGATTACGGTAATGCACTGTATGCGGGCATTCCAGGTTACCTTTTGAATAAGCTACAGGTGATTCAAAACTCGGCCGCTAGACTTCTGTTGGGTCTTTCCAGCAGGTGCAGTGTGCGTTCTCACTTGCGCTCTCTGCATTGGCTCCCGGTGGAGGTGCGAATAAAATTTAAAATCTTATCCATTGCCCACAAAGCCCTCCACGGTCTGGGACCCATCTATTTGCAGAAGAGGATTGCCTTCTATTCTCCGGTGAGACAGCTGCGCTCTTCCTCCCAACTTTTGGCACAGACCCCACGGTTTAATCGCCAGAGGCTTGGAGGGCGCTCCTTTACCCGGATAGCTGCACTGGCATGGAATGCTTTGCCACTGGCCTTACGGGGCGTCAAAGATCCGATGATTTTTAAGAAAAACTGAAAACTCTTCTTTTTTAACTTCTGTCTTCTGACTCTGACTCCGACCCTTTTCAAGCTCGCGCCGGGACACTCCCTGGAGTATCTGTGCGCGTTAGAAATTTATATAACATAACATAACATAACATTTTTAAAACTTTGCTTAAAAACATGCTTAAAGGAGCTTACGCGGAGATCTAGCGATTAAACACAGGCTAGCGCACCGTTTAGCTAAATGACTGAGCAAGCGGTTCCTGACTTCAGCTACGGTTCAATGCTGAGCGATCGAGCCCGCTGAGGGATCGCCCAAAAGTAAATGGTCTAATGCATTGTGGGAAATGTAGTCCTAACCTCCAGCAAGTTTGAAGCAGCTTTCGTTTCCCCCCGGACTTCAGGACGTCGAAGTACCCAAAGCTGAGCTTGCCGCTGCCAAGGCTTGTTGGTGGTCAGTCTGGCTATCACTACCTTTGTTTGACGCTCTGCCTCGAGGGAACTCCGCAGCACTGTGGCATCACAGTGGCCCCATTGTCGAATTTATGCATCTGTTTCCTCACCAGCACCGTCCAAGCTGTAAAACCTGCAACCCCGCGGCTCCGGCTTCAGCACCAAGATCAGCCAGGACAACTCTGCACCCGGGCCCTATGAGCCAGGTAAAATTCAACTGACTGTTGTGGCTTGGTCCTGGTACCTGCATAACCTTAACCCCTAGTGGTTTCTACTGGACGCAACCTGTAAGTGACCGATTGTCACTTGTCGTTTTCTCCATTGACCGCAACGTTAAAGTTTTTCAGGAGTGAATTTCACTGATTTATGTTTCCTTCTAAAATCCATAAATCCGGTTATGCTTTTCTGATTGTGTTCATTTTTGTGTCTAAATTTGTAAAAATTCTGCTCTATGTTTCTAAATTGGTGTTGGGATTTCCATCGAGTCATGTCTATTACTTATCATCCATGATGATACTCTGAAATGCTTAACACATGTTCCTCTAGCAAAGCCTGTGTCACTCTACGAAGACAGCTAGGGATTTATTATTGTGAATCCAAAGGACCTCTTTTGGTGTATTGTGAGGGTATTGCACAGTGAAGCCTAACCAGCCTCACTACATTATCTCCACTTTTCTGGCCAAATGCTGGCTGGTAATTAATTAGCACCTTTGGATCACCAACAAAGAAGGCAACCAATAACTGAAGGGGGCTCACAAATTGCCCTTTGCAGTATAACATGGTGAATGGTAGCAAAATGTGAATGACACTACAACAGGGCAATGGATGAAGATAGCTTAGTAAAAATCCCTACTGTATTTTAGTAATTTGGGGAAAAACAAAAGGTCTTCGCTATGTCATATCCATGTAGTCATTCACTGTATGATTTTTTTGTGACCTAAATGTATATATTTCACTTAATGAAGACATTCATAACTTACATCTGACATCTGTAATTCCTTCATCTGATCATAGTTAATACCATTTTAGGGATTCACAAGGCTTCCAACCCAGAAGATACAGTCTGCCATTGTTGGAAGAGGATTAGGTGATGAAGCACTCTTGCTCCTGCATTCTGAATGTATTTATGAAACATTCTCACTCCTTAGGCCGACAAGTGAATATTTAAAGCATAGTGAATGAAAAATAAGTTTATTTAGTGTTAGGAATGATGGCAATAGTATTAGGAAATGTGAAGATATCATTACATTTTATAACAGGGATGGAAATCTGAGTTTTCAGGGAGGAGATGTGGCGCAATGGCTAGAGCGCCCACATTTGGAACCTGGGGATGAATTCCATCCTTGGCACTTGACTCCACATCATGTGATTCTAGGCAAATTCCATAATCTCCCTGTGTCCACAAAAGTGAAATGCAGTGCACGAATGGTATATGTGTAATCCCACCTGGTACAGACAATTTTGTAAAATATCTCCCTTTTTTCTAAGCAATGCAGGAAATGAGGGGGATTCTGCTGGATCCTGGTTCTGCCAGTTATTTCTGAGCCGGATCTGGGATCCAGCCGATCCAGTGACATTTGCTGAATTTGTTCTAGTGTTGTTTTTCAACATTGGGACACATTTCAGCAGCACCCGCATGTTGCCCACTTTCTGTTCAGAGCAGCAACCTACAGGCAGAACGGGGGCTTTCTTATTTTCTATTCCAGCTGGCCCAAACCAAACGCCTGATTTAAAGGACCATCAGCCCTCCTATGAGTTTCATCCTGGCTTGGACACCAATGCCGTGGAAGGAAACAAAGGCACACAGCTTGTTATCAATTCACAAGTACTTAAAAGAAACTATGATTTTGTGGCAGATTTTTTAATTTGTTCAACCCCCCTGTGTATGATGTGTGTTTGCATTGTAAGATTGAAGCAAACACAAGGAGATGATGGATGGAGCACTGAAACTTTTCAGACACTCACCCCCAGTGACACATCTGGGTTGAATCCATCATCGTTCTTTAGCTTACTTCGCCACCCCAGTTCAGACACAGCTATATGCAAATCAGTCTTGACCCTGTGCCTCATGGGAACAGTCCAGCCCGAACTGCCAAGCCATGTCTTCCCTGGACCGGAAACAAGCATCCTGGGACCGGTTTCGGGCTAACAGCCCTCATCAGCCAGGCTAGCTTGGCTTGGCAGTTCGGGCTGGATTGTTCCCATGAGGCACAGGGTCAAGACTAATTTGCATATAGCTGGGTCTGAACTGAGGTGGCGAAGTGAGCTAAAGAACGATGATGGATTCAACCCAGATCTGTGACTGGGGGTGAGTGTCCGAAAAGTTTCAGCGCTCCATCCATCATCGCCTTGTGTTTGCTTTGCATTGTAAGAATGGCAGCTGCATCTGTGTATATGAGTAATTACACAACTATCAATTTAAATGAAATTTACTATTTTCTTTTTTAATTCTTTTATAGCACTACTCATCCCACACAGAGATACAATAAATCATACAAGTATGTACATCAATGTACAGGAAATTTTACAAACGACAATGAGGGTTATAAAGTATAGGAGTCACATATTGTTAATACTTGTAGACATTATATGTTGATTGCAAGTTCAAGAGAAAGACAAAGTTGTGTCTTAAAATGTAACGCAGTCGTTGGGGTTGTCTATACTACCCAAAGAAACCGTTCTTTGTAAACTCAGAATGATAACAGATTGAGAAAAAAGCAATAAGGATCCAAACTCATGACTTGCAGTTTGCATGCAGCTCCTTGATGCCGGTTAGTAGCACACTGTGTGATATTAGAAGGATTGCAACTTATGAACTGGAAGTTAACAAAATGATCTCTGTCTCAAAAACAATAACTCACTTACCTATATACATAAAACACACATCTATGTTCTGCATAATACATGATGTGCCTTTCAGCAGGCACATTAACCCTAACAGCTACTTTATGAGTCAAAACCGTTGCCAGACAAAACACAGATCCCTCCAGTGCATTAACCACCAGACCAACAGAATTATCTTATTATTATTATCCCCTGAAATTTCCTATGCACACAACAAAGATCTCTGCAGCAGGTGCCTTAACCCGTATTTTAAAACTCAGCCGCTTTCTGACCAATTGATTAAGCAGAAAAGATTTCCTGTCAAATTTGTCTTAGTGGTCAATGTTTTGCAGCATATTTAAAAAAAAAAAGTGTAAGTTGACTGTCAGACTCCACTGTTCGTGGCTCCACCCCTTTCCTCTGCTGCACCTTTTACCCCCAATGTACTGGTTGCCAGAGTATTTTTTCTCTCCAATTCCAGCACTGCCCCTAAGTAATGTACAGCAGTCTGTTGCTTCCTAGCTGGGTTCGCGCTTTATAAATACCTATAGTTAAAAACGTTTCCCTATGTAATGAAACCGTCCGTGAGTCATCCTGGAGCGCTTCCTCTGCAGAAACAGTGACAATGTACATTTTTGATATTTCATGAATTTCAAGACGCAGATTGAACCGGTCTTGGAAAAGCGAGCATGCAAAGATTAATAGTACTTGCATCGGGCACCTTGCTCTATAGACAAGCGTGCTGTTTCACCCCTGATAACGTTTTTATGTAGATGAAATAGATGTGTTTGTATAACTCCAGCGCACGGTTTTATGCGCGCCAATGTATAACAAAGAGACGGGGTGATAAAATATGAATCACATTCGCAGGAGCTGCGCTGCTCTGGCAGCCTGTCAGAGGGCAGGAGGCGCTGATTATCAAAGAGTCAGCGACTCAGCTCTGACCTTCACTGAAACTCAAAGGGGCGCTTCTGAGGCCAGGTGATGTGATGGCAGTTTGCACAAGCGTGTTATGTCCTCTGACTGAACTGTAGAGCATCCTTAGAATTCAGCTGTGAGTCACTGGGATGTATCTCAAAGGGCCTTGCATAAACCTCGCGTGCGTGCGCCTTACAAATAGGATTCGGTTCTCTGGGAGCCCGAGAGACAATATAATTTGATCAGCATCGTTCAGCAGCCGGGACAGCAAGGTGAACAAAGGGGAAGGAAGAGCTCAGCCTCTGAATCTAAACCCAGTGCCTTATCTCGCCCGCTCGAACACATGTCCTCGCTGAAGGTCACACATCGAGTGTGGAATAACGGAGAAGTGGTGCCCTGACACAAACAAAGCACACTGGCCTTTAGGAAGCTCACTTGAGAATCTGATGTCAGAAAGTATCAAAACATCCTATAGGCACGTTTAAATTCAGTTGCGGAATGGCACATCTAAATTACAGGGATGCCAAGAGCCGCGCACACAGCAGGGCCATCAAGAAGGGTGATGAATAAAACAGGGTAATGAGTTAGCCTGGGGGCACAATAGGGCTCTCTAATGAGCTGAATGCAATGGAGCACATTAAGTGCTGGAAATGTTGAACCACTCAATATATTCATCATATTCCACCTGCATTTGTACATGAGGATGACAGTGCGTACGACTGATTCTCTGACACACCTGGGACCTTTAATAATGACAGCGGTGACCAACTCAATGCAGTGAAAATAGCAAATGCAATCATATCCTGCTAGCGAAATGCAGAACAGTTTCTGAATAAAATTACCGGTGACTAGAATCTTCTACAATTACAACACCTTATTGCAACAAGCTTCCAGGGCTCAATGAAGTGGCTTTCCCTTGGATTCTAGGAAAAATGTGTACACGTATTGAAAATATTCTGTGGTGGTAAAAGATGCAATAACTTCAAGAATTAATGGCCTGATTACGATGACCGCGGGAAGAGTCCCACTCAGGTGTTTTTGGCGGTCCTCCCACCCGCTTCCCTGGCAGTCTGACTGCCCGGTCAGGAAGTGAGAGGGAACACAGCCTCAGGACCACCGCCTCCAATGACATTACTACTCCCATAGCGGCAGAGGTGGCCCTGTGCAGCTCACCACCAGCCCAATCAGGACTTGCCATTCCGCTGACCTGTTCTTGGCAGGGATACCGCCATGCGTGAGTCAGCGGAAAGGCAGGTAATGAGCCAAATTAATGGCTCGAGGGCGAATGTGCCAATGTGAAATGTAGATGGTGCTCATGTAGTGCCTTCGAAAGCCTTCAGGTCGGGTGCACGCAATGTTTCACTTGCACAACAGGATGCAAAGAAACAGTGCGCCTGACTTTTTGCCTTGGCATTGGCTTTCGACTCATTGGCTTGGTGGGATTTTCTGGACCGCCACCATGACGAGCTGGCGGTAAGACCACCTAAGTCGTAATTAGGTCCTAGGTTCCAGCAGAGGTTTATTGGAGCACTCACGCAACAGAAACAGGGTCTACAACTGTTTAGAATCTCTAGCGCATTTTAAACAACAACCAATGAGAAACATAAAATGCTGGGATGCAGGATTCCATGGCATCCAAGATAATCTAACAAAATCGATAAATGTAAGCTAAATATATACACTATTATACAGTTCCCTTCTTTATTAAAAAAAAGAAGAAAGAGATGAAAATGCATAAAATGAACAAATCAACCTAAACTAAAATAAAACACTGAAGCATTAGATAATATATATGAATTTACATAATGAAAAAACATAATACTTAACAAAAGCATTGTACTTCTTAGGTAAACACACAGTCCTGGTAGCTCTAGTATTTCTATACATCCAAATTGTTAGACATAAAACTGTCCTCATTATTTCACATAGATGACTGAACAGTGACATCAGTCATATTATTGACTTCATGTCCACCTATTGATTTACTGACAAAATCAGGAGCACACAATTCAACTGCTTCTGAATAAACATTCTCATTTATACGTGCTAATTTAGAGCAACTCCACCAAGATCCATTGTTCAATAAAGCTGAAATTCTGCCTACTTTTATAATTTTCAAAGGTTTTGAAAACTTTGAATTTCCTTTCGAAACATGCCAAGGCAATTTAATTTTCACCCAATACCCATTGTGTAACACGAGATATATGTTTAACATTTGTGTTCATCACCTTGTTTTTAGTACACACATTCTTTCTTGCCTCACCATAAACACATTTCATGTCAACAATAGATGACTTATTTTGCAACCAACTAGGATTCAAACCCTGCGTTGCTTTTTCTCCATTTGAGTAATAAAAATGGTGAAACTTTAGTGGTACAGTGAGGCGAACAATGGTATGACCAAACCAATTTAGCTACATGTTCCTTGACATCAATTCTTGCTTTATTTGCTAGTTGTATTCCTTCTACGAAAGTTTTATTAAATCTTTCCACTAAACTGTTCATATTTGGTGAACATAATGCAGTGCGTTTATGTTTAACACCAACACTCGTGAAAAAATGTGCTACTTCAAAGAAATAAACTGCACACCGTTGTCAGAGGTATTGGTATCAGGATATCCTTCTCTTCTGAAACTTTCATTCGGAAAAGCAAGCACTTCATCAGTGTTTGTTTTTATAATTCATTTATACTCCACCCATTTTGAAAAATAATCAATGAGCACCAACACGTACAACTTTCTTTGGATAATCCTTCATATGGTCCCAACAAAACAATTGTCAAATCCTTCAACGGCTCTTCCGGTAAACTTTCCATTATGACTCCTCTCTTTTGCAATTTCAAAACTTTATTAGAGTCCTGACACATATTCCAATTTTTGATATACTCCACAACTTCAACATCCATGAATGGCCACCAGAACACATTCCTCAATGTTTTAATTGTGCCAGATTGACCAATATGTCCAATATTAGCTATTGAAATCAATTTCTGTCTCAGATCCATACAAAGGACAAAACATTCACCCTTCATCACAATGTCATTTTCTATAGACAGTTCATTTCCGACCTTACAAAAAACTTGCAGTTCTTTGGTTAACATTTTTTCTAAAGGCCAGTCATTGACAACATACTCCTTCAGTGTACCTAACAGTTTATCACTGTTGGATGCTATCAGCCTATAATCTACAGAAATCACCTGCCCCACTGATTACATAACATCCTTCACACAGACCTCTACACACTCCTCCAAATCATTTACCTTATATGTAATTCCATCATTACCATACAATCTAGACAAACAGTCTGCTCTGACTTTATACGCACCTTTCAAATATGTAACATTGAAATGATATTCCTAAAGTTTGGCTATTATTCATATCAACCTTGTAGAAGCTTTGCCAACTCCATTTTTGGACATCAGGGCAATTAAATGTTTATAATCTGTTCTTAAGTTAAATCTTTTACCCCACAAATACAAATTTTGAAATGCTCAACAGACCATGCACAAGCTAGTGCTTCACGTTCAATAATAGAGTACTTATACTCAGCCTCTGTTAAAGGTCTAGATGTCAAGGCAATAGTGTGTTCCACATTTAAAACTGCACCTAACCCTGTTGAACTGGCATCAACAGTAACTAAACTCAATGCATCATTAGAAAAAGGGGACAGTGGTTGAAATTCCCAAAATTCTTTTTCTACTTAGGAAATTCTCTAACATGCACTTGTAACCATCCAGATGTTTACCTTTTTTGAGTAACAAGCTTAATGGCATTGCCATTTCTGAGAAATTTTTGATAAATCTGGAATAGTACTCACATAAACCTAAAAATAATTGGTCTTGATCTTTGTTAGTCGGTTCAATAATATCGGTGTAATACCTTTTCCAGATATGGTATGACCTAGATATTCCACTTCTGTGGCAAAGAATTTGCATTCATCCAAGTGAATCGTCATACCTTTCTCATTTTAAAAAATGGACATCACTTTATCAAGTATTTTAAAATGATCTTCAGAATCTGTATATACAAAAACGTCATCTTGAAATGCCACCACTTTGTCAATATTTATAAATAAACAAAACATGAGCCTTTGAAAAACTGAGACGAGAGATGCCAAACCAAATGGCATGCGTTTGTATGTGAAAGCCCCACCTAGTGTAATAAAAGTAGTGACATGACGAGATTCTGAAGTCAATTCTATTTGATGATATGCCGCCTTTAGGTCTATAGTCGAAAAGAATTTCGCACCATCCAATTTCGCAAGTAACTTCTGAATGTATGGCAGAGGATGACAATTCCCCAAAATTAATTTATTGACCGACCTTAAGTCCACACACATGCGATGGTCTCCTGTTCTCTTCTTAACCAAGACAATGGGAGATACCCATTCAGCTACATTGACCGGCTCAATCACACCTTCTTTGTGCATTTAACATCTCATATAACTCGCTCCTGACCGATACAGGTAAATGTCTTAATTTGTGCTTAACCGGAACAGCATTTTCTTTAAGTTAGATATGATGTGAGAATCTGAACACTTTAACCAATTGCTTTCAAAACAAATCTTTATGCTTTTCCAATAACACTTCCAATCGATCATTTCCAACCACACCATGCTGCACACTTTGTACATTTTCTGCAATATAAACAGTTTTTTTAGCATTGGGATTAAGCATCATACCCATCTTTCCCTGATGATGCCAGCCTACAACTTGTAAGCCATTAATTGCTATATATACTTTTCCAATAAAAGATCTAATCTGAAATGTAATATCATCAATAAAAGATCCAATCATCTTAATTACTTTGCCTCCAAAACCATACACTTATACATCACTGGGTTCCAATTTTATGTCATTACAGTTTTGATAAAAGAACTGATCAGATAATATAGTATATATCAAACCTGACTCCGCCATTACTTTTATAGGTGTACCTTTAATGGAAATTTCACATTCTGGTGGGACATAAGGTTCAGTGTCAATATCAACACCAACAGTAACATCACTGGCTGAATCATTGATCCCTCTATCACGCACATTTCCACATAACTCCAGGATCAAATATTTCACTCTTTTGAGTTTCATTTGTGTCTTTTGCTCCACTCTCATTGTTTCCTATCAAACAAAGATTCATGTTTTCACCATCACAACGTTCAGTCTCAAAATTTTCTGTAGCTACAGAAACCCTTCTATTTGATGCAGACTTACATTACCAAAATGTCAAATTTTGCTACATTTAAAGCATTCCTTACCCTTGGCTGGACAAAATATAAACTACGAAGTATGTGTTTTCGAGCCACAGCGATCACAACATGACTTTGACACATTACTACTTGCACTGTAACTTGTGGTTTGTGTATTCATCTGTTTGGTCTTACTAAATTTACCTTTTGCACTATAATTTTAGGATTTTCATTGGAAGACAATGCCCCCACTTCTATGGTAATATCAACAACATTGATAGCTTTAAAGGAATTAATTGTGCATTCTACACTTTTAGCCATATCTATTGCCTCCTGTAACGTGGGATTGCACTATGTAACTGTTCTTGTATTTTTTTTTATTGGAACAACGTATAATTAACTGAGCCCTATTATGTTTATTACTGTTGCTCCAAATGCACAATCTCCCACCAACACTATTAAAACTGACACATATGAATTGACAGACTCATTAAGAAGTTGATGCCTCGTGAAAAACGTATACCTTTCCATCACAATATGATGTTCCTCTGAAAACTGTTTCTTAAGTCTGTCTACCACCACTGAAAAGCAATCATAATCTCTACCATCTGTACCCTGTGGTGGTAACATTGGTGGTAAATGATCAACCATTTCTTCTGCTTCCATACCTACTACAATTACCAATAAATCTTTTTTCTATGTCTTCCAAAAGAATCCCCATTAATTACCAGCATATAATTTCTAAAATGCCTAAACCATTTCTCCCACTTCATAGTTGGTTCATTTGAGGAATTTAAAAATGACAGCGGAGGATTTAAACATGTAACACTCTTGATGTAGCAACACATTGTGTGCCAATCAGCATTGATTTAAAATGGTGTGCCAATCACCCCTGAAAGCAGTGTGGCATTCAAGAAATAGCTGTTAAATATAGTTAAATGTCACAGCAATAATGGTGCGCCAATCACCATTGTAGAACAGTGTAGCAAAAGTTAATTAAAATGACAAACCAATTACCGCTGACTAACTTGCCTTCAGTAATAAATCAACAAGGGGTGTGCTAGTCACCGCTGAAGAAAAAGCTTCAATGATGTAGCATCAGTGGAAATTGAAATAATATAGCGGTGATGCACTAAGAACAGGTTATCCAATGCAGCCAAGCAATGTAAATAATGTAGCAAAGCGTTATATGTAATTAACTCGTTATTGAAGATGGCCATCAGCAGGCAAAACACATCAGGTATGTAATACGTGTTGAAAGGACACTTAAGATCACCTCCGGAGTGTGACATACAAAACAATGCCATAAAATGGACATCACTTCAGGCATGAATGATATGTGCATGTCTATACCTCTGCAGAGAGACGCTCCACGGAGCTGCCACAAATTTGGAGAACATGCTGTCAGAGCCTCATTCGTGCGCCAAACAGCGTCCCTCTCAATAACAATCTACTTTTTGCACTCTCCTCCAGTGCTGATGAACTTCTCTCTTCACAATGATTAGCCTCGCAAGCAGTGGCCACAGAAATCTGTATTTGAAACCTTCTTTCATGGTAAAGTCACATTTTAGATTATTATTTTGAAAATGGCACTTTTAGAAACTTTTTGAAAGTTGCCTTTTCCAGCCTAAACCAAATGTCCCTTTCTCCCAGTACCCAGGGTCACCTGAATTTATGGTTCTTCTGTGATGTGATGTGTATTCCTCCCAGGCAGTTGACAAAAGACCTGAGTGTAGGGAAATGAGGGTCTTCCTGACAGGATGACTGGGAAGAAACTGTGCCCTTGCACTGATTGCACTTTAAAGGGTAGCCGGGAGGCTATACCCAGGCCTTTCTGACTTCAGAAGATGCCTACCATGTCACTGGCAAAAACAGCTCACACCTGGGCCTGCTTGACCTGTGTTTCACTTGACGGACTGGAGACAAGCCCAGGGGAAAGGAAATAACTTACCAGAACCCTTTTTAGGATTAGACAAAGGGATGTCTCCAACCCACAGGCTGGCACTGAGTATAAAAGGGGCACCCTCAGAATCTGCAATTAGGACACTTCTGGACCTGAGAAGATTCAGAAGAAGGACAGCCCTGCTGTCTGAACAAATACTATTGGCCTTGCTTGCCTTGAACCTAGGATCCCAGAATAGACTCCAAGGGCCAGTTTGGTAACCTCCTGTTTGGGCTGCAGGGGCTCAACAAGTTTACAGAGGCCTATATTGCTTTCCAGTAACCCAACAAGATGTGGCTTGGTCTACATAGCTGCCCTTAAGGACCTCGACCCTTGGCTGGAGTCAGAGTGTAGTCCTCCATGCTCAACTGAAGGATTAATCAGATTCAACACAGTGCAGCACTGAAAGACTAAGGGCCTCACATCGCAGCATCTCATAGCTCCTACTCAGCGGCTTCATCGGATCCGAAGTAGAATGCTGTAGGACAACCCAGCACCTCACATCACAGCTGCTGATCGGCGGCTTCATTGTATCTGATGCAGATCAGTGCCGGACGATGCAGAGTCTTGCATCAAAGCACTGCACAGCTCTTCATCAGAAGCTTTTCTGGATCTGATGGAGAGTGATGCAGAACCTTGTATTGCAGCATGAGAGGCTCATGCACTGCGGATCAGTGGACCCAATGCAGTACGATGCAGAGCCTTGAATCACAGCACCACTCAACCCTGCACCAAGGACAATAGCGGCCCGCACCAGCTCTTGTACTGAATTGCCACATCATAGTGGTCAGCATGATCCTTTAACTTTGCCGCAGTCCAGTGCAACCAGATACCCGCAGTTGGTGCTTTGCGCCTTTTTGGTGCTATTTTCACCTTTAACTTCAAATAATGCTCATTCTCTATTATTCTAAATTGTTTTGGGATTGTTACTCTTTTGTGTTTTCACTTTATTACTGTTTGAGTGTTGCATGAATACTTTACACATTGCCTCTAATTTAAGCCTGATTGCTTTTGTGCTAGGCTACCAATGGGTTAAGTATAGGTATATTTAGTGACTTTTGTGGTTCAGTCTGACATGGACTGTGATTATTGTTTGAGTGGGGCTCTCACCCCTCTCAACTAATAACCCAATGTCTTACAATTGCCAAGGAAGCCCACCAATGATGAGCAATGGGCTGACCCAAGCCTACTCTATGTATTGTATTGTACACAATAAGTCTTAAACAACAGAGAGCTAAAGGCTGTGTGTTGGCGAGGCCTAAAACAAGCAAAGGTTTAATGTTTGTCTAAAGATGTGAGTCAGAAACATCCTACACTACTGTTTTCATAATGCAAAGTGTGTCTTTTCACAGGTTTGTGAACAGGTAGCAGTCTCCAGCTAGAGTAAGCCAGAAGGAAAGGAGCATACTTTGGGTGATGGATTTATAAACCAAAATAGCCTCCTGGTTATCTGTGTTGCTATTGCTTCATAGGATTAAGAGGTTTTGTTTTGGGAAGTCAGGGGAGGAACTTAGAAAAACAAAGAGGATTGAAAATTGTGGTTGAAATGACTTTGATGTGGGTTTGTGGGGAGCTAGTTGTGAAGTTGGGCTGCAGGTAGCCTTTATATTTTCCCTCTACCCTGGTTTGCTCCATCATTGTGTCTTCATTTGTTGATAGCAGATTGATTGTGTTTCATCACGGGAAGCCCTTCCTTGTAGACACAGTGTGAGGATTTGCTATCTTATTTCATAGAACTTTGTGATTTTCATGAACTGGCGTAGGGACCCATGTTTTCTTGATCAAGTAATATAGGGGTTGATTATGATGGCGGGCGGAAAAGCACCCGGAGCGCCATGGTAGCGGGAATTAACCGTCCGCATGTACCGCGGAAAACCGGCGGTCTGTTTAGGATCAACCGCCAGAAAAATCCGACTGCGGCGGAGCGATGCCAAGAAAGACCGCCTGTAGCGTGCGGAGCAGGTGAAAATCCGTCCGCGGGGGTCGGATTCGTGGCGGAAAAAGCCCAAACCGCCGCACGGCCAGCGGATTGACCGCACGTGGAATTAGGATACCATTGAGGAGACAGCGGAACGATCCGCTGTCCCTGACCACAATCCTTTACAATACTCCACCACTGAAGGAACCAAGCCTACAGCACAAAGGAGAGGCAAACCACCACACAACTCACCAGCACAACAACAACACACACACACACACCACTTACATCACCACCACCACTCTCACACCTGCACTTTCAACCCCTTTGCACACCACACACCAAGGCACAGAAGAAAATGCCCAAATTCACTGACAATGAGTTGTCAGTCATGGTAGATGAGGTAATCAGAGTAGAACCACAATTGTTTGGAAGCATGGTCCAACAGACACCATTAGCCACCAAAACACTAATGTGGGAAAGGATAGTCCGCAAGGTCAATGCAGTAGCGTCTGTCCCACGCACCAAGAATGAGATCGTGAAGTGGTGGCATGACCTCAAGAAAAAGGTGAAAGAGAGGAACAACAAGAACCGTGTGCTGGCTCAGAGGACTGGCGGTGGCCCTCCCATTCCACCAAGAACATTCACTGCATGGGAGGAGAAGGTGCTTGCCATACTGCATCCAGAGAGTCTCACAGGAATACCCGGGGGAGTGGAGGCTGGTAAGTAACAACAAATGTCCACCATCACACTGCTATGTACTGTCTTGCACAACCACAAAGCTACACCTCCTAGGCCCAAATGCATCCATGTGCACCACACACTCCCCAACACATGTCTCACAGATCTAACATTCACTCCCTCTGAATCACCCCAAAAGTAGCTAGCAACATTCTCAGGGTTGCATGTGTACAGGCAGCCAGCACTACAACTCCCACCAGGCCGCCTTGTCCCACAGCTGAGCAAGATGGAGCACTCCCCCCACACCCAGAAGCATGTGGCAGCCATTGCATTGATCACCTCCACCTAACAGGTAGGTAGCCATCTTAACAGGGAGGAGTGTTTGTGGGTGGAAAGCCAGCACAACAACTCCCACCAGGCCCCCTTGTCCCACAGCTCAGCAAGATGGAGCACTCCCCCACACCCAGAAGCATGTGGCAGCCATTGCATTGATCACCTCCACCTAACAGGTAGGTAGCCATCTTAACAGGGAGGGGTGTTTGTGGGTGGAAAGCCAGCACTACAACTCCCACCAGGTCCCTTGTCCCACAGCTCAGCAAGATGGAGCACTCCCCCACACCCAGAAGCATGTGGCAGCCATTGCATTGATCACCTCCACCCAACAGGTAGGTAGCCATCTTAACAGGGAAGGGTGTTTGTGGGTGGAAATCCAGCACTACAACTCCCACCAGGCCCCCTTGTCCCACAGCTCAGCAAGATGGAGCACTCCACCCACACCCAGAAACATGTCAGCAATTCCCCTCAACTGTGTCACAGAACAGGTAGGTAGACAGTGCATGCACCCTGCCATTCCCCTCAAAAAGCATGGAGCCATATGACCACATCAGCCCTCACATCCCACCCAACTTGGCATAGATCCAATAGCCACTTCCAGTGTGCAGACAGCTTAGCGTATGTAACTGTAACAGAAATTAAAGTTTGACTCACCAAATCACATGTTGAAGTAATTCAGGGCACAATCATGCACAGCAGTGAATGCTATGTGTAAGTGCCATGGTGGTAGAGCATCAAGGCCCATATGAAAACAAAACAAGCATGGTCATTTTCAAAAATAAAGCATAGAACATGATATGACAGAGCGATGCATGAGACAACAATGGCTAGTACATGCCCAGAATGAAGGTCTTCCATGCAGAGCAAGCAACAAAGATGCTTCCCAAAAAGTTGTTGTGCTGCTAGTCGTCAGATGACGACATGTCCTTGTAATCACACAATCTCTACGTGGAGCATGGTAGCTATTGACATGTCACACCATAGACAAGTAATGTAGGTATCTACACATCATGTCATGATGCTCAGTACCGTGCAGCCATACAAAGTGATCTCAATGTAAACTGTGTGGTGTATAACATGTAACATCCAAACATCTAACACCAAGCTTGTGGGGTGCACTTCAATGACCATTTCTTCTCTGTTCTATAGGTGACCAAGAATTGACTGCTGCAGATGACAACACCAACCTGCAGAGCCAGTCCCCCCTCCCCCCGGAACATGGACGCCCGGATGCAGACTCCCTAAATTCCTCGGATGCGGACACAGAAGCTGACCCATCTGGCCTGCCAGGGTGCAGCAGGTCCCAGGCCCCTACTGTCCTCACCACCACCACCTCAGCAACAACAACTGCGCTGACCACTGCTGTAACGACCTGTGCGGCCTTCACCACCACTACCACCAGTGCTGCCTGCAACACTGTCCCTGCCTCAGAGGATACCCACACCACCCCACAATCTGAGGAGGGCAGGGAGAGTCAACGGGTGCGTTGAGTGGGGATGCCACAGGTCCGGGACAGCAGGGCAGGTGGGGGGGGCAACTGGGCAACAAAATCAACAGGACACTGGGACCGAAGCCCTGGCCAACATCGCCAGAGTCCATGGGGCATACGAACAAGCCCAGGGACACACGGGCCAGGCTCTGGAAGAATCGCGTGAGCTCCGCCTACTGCTGAGGTCTATAGACACGCGCATGGGCCAAATCGTGGACCTCTTGGGCCAGCTTGTGGGTGTCCTGAGGGACAGGCCTGCGGCCCAAAGGACAGCTCAACCTCCCTCCAGTGGCCCGCAGGATGACAGTCCCACCTCCTCACCTGCGGCCACAGAGACGTGTGAGCTGGAACAGGATGTGTCCTCAGACACCTCTGATCCCGCAGCAGAGGCCCCCCCTGCCAAACGCTCAACGGGCCGTTCGAGGAAAAACAAGGGAGGATCACGTGGCAAAGCACCAGCCAAACGCCAGTCAAAGAGCCAGCCATGATGGCACCTCTCTTCACCTTCCCATTGACTTTGACTATCCTTACCCACACTCACCACATCAATGTGGTGACTACTCTATTGTCTCGTCTACCATCACTGACAACTCATTGATTCACTTACCACCTATTTGCAAATAATCACTTCCCTGTCACATGTACTTATTGTAAATAAACACTCTTTGCACACCTATGTTTTCGTGTCAGCTCCATGTTTATCACAGGATGTACAGTCTTGACTCAGATTACAATGTACCAGGTGCACTGATTGTTGCGAGGCATTGAGAGGCTGAAGGGATCTAGGAAAACACAAGAGAACAACATTCACTTGTCAGTTGATGGCATCACACCCATTACACAACACTTGTCATCAAGGTACTCAAACCTGCACACATTACAATGTGCAACGATATCGACATAGACATCATGTAGCTGTGCATAACTACACTGTCCCAGAAACATCAGCCCTCAACACAGAGCCAACAACAGGCAGCTGTCACGTAGCTCCCCTAGGCATTTCCTACAACTACAAAAACAGCATACAATGGCACCGTTGTACAATGTCACTCACCTTCAAGGGAAGTAGCGGTTGATGAGCTGTTGACGCAGGTCGACACCTTCCTCCTCTCCACTATCCTCGTCACTGGACATGTGTGGGTTTGCAGGCGGGGACATCTGCTGCTCATCATCATCCAGGATCAGGGGGATCTCTTTGTGCAGGGCAAGGTTATGGAGCATGCAGCATGCTACCACGATCTGACACACCTTTTGGGGAGAGTACATCAGTGCACCTCCGGTCCTGTCCAGGCACCGAAATCGAGACTTGAGAAGCCCAAAAGTACGCTCCACCACACGACGTGTCCTCCCATGGGCCTCATTGTAGCGGACTTCACCCGGGGTCCTGGGATTCCGCAATGGGCTCAGCAACCAGGGCCTGTTGGGATATGCAGAGTCACCTAGGTGCCAGATACACAGACAATTTAGTAAAATGACTGTAGCTGCGGACAGCATGTCACACATACAGCACAATACTTGACTCAGCTAACTCACCTACAAGCCACGCACGGTCAGGATGCAGATTTGCCATCATCTGTGGTACGATGCTGTTACGCAGGATGTAGGAGTTGTGGGCTGAGCAAGGGAATCTGGCACAGACATGTGAGATGATCATATCTGCCTGGCATACAACATGCACATTAATGGAATGGGAATTCTTCCTATTCCTGTTGATGTGCTCCCGTGCCTGTGGCGGAACCAGTCCAACATGGGTGCAGTCAATGGCACCAACTACATTAGGGATGTGGGCATCGTCATAGAAATCAGCCTTCACAGCTGTCAATTCCTGTCTCCGTGGAAAATGGATGTAAGTGTCCTTGTATACCATCATAGCGGACAGGACATCCCGTAGCACCATGCTGAACATTGCCTGCGACATCCCACCTGCGCTGGCCACCGTGTACTGGAACGAACCAGTTGCGAAGAAATGCAGGGCCGCCATCACCTTACATGTTGGTGACACAGCAGTTGGATATGTCCTGTGAGGCCTCAGATAGGGCTCCAACTGAGCACATAGGTCTTGGAGGTTTTGCCGATCCAACCAGAACTTACAGATGATGTCCACATCCTCCATGTCCGCCAGCAAGGTGAATGGCCGGTGCACATTTGGTCGCCTCCTACATGAGATAAAAGGGAACACTTGTCAATTCAATTCACCCATGAGATGTGTCCAACATCTGACAGTTTGACTGACACAGCGCCAACGATGACTGGCTTGACACATCAGCTTACAGCACAAGTCACATGCAGAGACAACTTGACCCCAAGTAGTTGTACACGTGATCAGTATGTACAAACTGAGTGCACCCGAGACAGATTCAGACTATGTGAATGTGAAATGGGACATTCCGACATCTTGTGCCACCAGCCCTGAGAGTACTTGACACAGCACATGTCTGAAACACCAACACCGCTGTCTCCTACGTAGCTTCTGTACCTGCCACACCTTCTTGCGTGAGTCGGACAGGGCACACATGAATGACACCATGAGTACAGTGTGTGCATGAAGATCAAGCATCAACATGAGTTCAGCAATCTACACAGTGAAGTAGGCACATTAAGTAGTCAGTCCATCATTACTGTGTGTTGCTTAGCCATCTCACACATTGACATGTCTCCATATTTGAGAGTCCATCACACAACAGATCTGTGTACATGCACAACATCATCAGTGACATGTGAGGGACTACATGCCAATGCATGTACTCCAGTGCACTGACATGGCATGTGTAGACATCAGTGAGTAGAATGTCACACTAGCATTCAATTTAACAATCTGGTGGCATGACTCATTGTAAGTGTGGAGTGTTCAATAATGAGAACTGCCCATTGCCATTGCTACAGCATGATGTATCCATAGGTGCCCTAAGCGTGCACCGCCACCGCAATCACGGTCATTGGCACCAATGTAAAGATGCCAAATCGCGGTAGCGACCACCTGGGCCCCGCGGTGTGACACCGCCATTGCCCATGCCCATTCAGTCAATGGGAACCGCAATCGCGCTAGTGGAATGCACTTTTGAAAATCGCGGTAGGCGTGCTCCGCTACCGCGGGGCCAGTCATTGGATACAATTGTAAGATGCACGATTGCGGTAGCGACCGCCTGGGCCCCGCGGTGTGACACCGCCATTGCCCATGCCCATTCAGTCAATGGGAACCGCAATCGCGCTAGTGGAATGCGCTTTTGAAAATCGCGGTAGGCGTGCTCGGCTACCGCGGGCCGGTTATTGGTTGCATTTGAAAAATAGCTGACCTGGAACACCAATTGCAGCAGCTGAGTACCATTGAAACAACCCCAGGGGGCTATATATGTCTGTGAGAGAGCAACACATTTCCACCTCATCCAGACACTGCTGCCTGCCATTCTTCATCCCCAACTGCTGCTGTTCCTGTCTCCTGGACCCAGTGATGGCGAGAACTGAGAACATCAGGGCCCGTCCCTTCACCACAGAGGAGCTGGAGGTCCTGGTGGACGAGGTGCTTACACACTACGGGAGGCTATATGGTGCTCCTGATGTAATGGTAAGTGTTTCAGAGTGAAATTTGGAGAGTGCAAAGAGTGCTCACATGATGTTGCTCTGCAGTAGTATGTGCCTGTGAGTGCAGGTTTGTGTGATACACTGCCTGGCATGCTGACTTCATGGCAATGGGGTGTGTAGCCTTATTACCACAGATCCATGGCTGCATTGAAGGATGGGAGGGACATGCAGTGTCTTTGCAGCCATACAGTGACATTGCTGGTTTACAAAGTGGAAGTCAGAACAAACATTGCCTGTGCTAATGGATGTCAGAGTCCATTCGCTCTTCACATGCTCATTTGGGACATTACAAATGTGTTTCGTCGAGAGGGTACTGAAGGATGTGTGTACACTTTTCATATCGTCACCATGGATATG
The DNA here is from genome assembly GCA_963921515.1 of Calotriton arnoldi. Classification (NCBI taxonomy): domain Eukaryota; kingdom Metazoa; phylum Chordata; class Amphibia; order Caudata; family Salamandridae; genus Calotriton; species Calotriton arnoldi. Next base: position 1,948,908 of record CAWUFW010001870.1, on the reverse strand, counting down.
TGAGCATTATGCACAAGATTGAAATGCCTGAGGGTGACACTCTTGGTGGAAAATCGCATATGACACATCAGAGTGATGTACTTCTGAAACATCCTCCTTCCATTGATTTCATAATGTGTACTGACTTGCATGTGTAGGCACTGTTTGACCTCTCATATTGTACATACATGTGATTGTTCAGATGGGCCAGGTGTAACCTCAGTGTGAGTCCCCCTGGCCTGCACAGATACTGCCCAATTTGACACGGACCCATCAGTAAATGGACAGAGTGAGATATATGTGTTGTCTGCCACCCTGTTTCTCAATGAGCTATCTTAGGCCTGATGATTGCACAAGACAGACCTTGTGAGAAGGGTGTGAGAATGTAAGATCATGTCCCTAGATGTGACATCCACGACACAGTGAGTCACTCACAGTCCAAGGACATTGAGGGGTGTGTAGTGTTGGACACAGTGAGTCTTCCCCAAAACATCATTTGCTACATGATGTATGTCTTGCTCCCTCACATGCTGCATCACAGATGAGGGCCTTCTTCACATTGCTTTGTGTGCTGCCATTCTGCATGTGTGTGAGATGGCCAGGTCCTGTGTCCACCCTCATACCTAAATGCATTTCAATCCAATTATCTGATGCAAATGAACTACGTGTCATGTTGTATGGCCTCTGATCAACCTTTCTGTACAGCTGTGCTAAGTGTTTGCATGCACCTGTCCTGAGACACAGTGGAACATGGCCCAGTGTCCCTGAAACTGCCTCTTCTTGTCTCCCATGCCTACAGCTCAAAGTCCGCCAGCGTAAGGCCTTGTGGGAGGCCATTGCACGCAAGGTGCAGGCTCTGGGTGTCTGCAACCGACGGCACACACACTGTCACAAGAGGTGGGGTGACATCTGCCGGATGAGCAAAAACATGGCGGCAACATCTCTGTTAGCTGGGGCTACTCACTCAGACTGGAAGGTTGTCGCGCAGGAGCATGACACCACTCATGGCCCGCATCTTGGCTGTGACACAGCCAGAGCTGGATGGACATTTGAGGGCTCATAGGCAGCAAGTTGGGGGTGAGTATTCTGCGAAGGGTGACTTTGGGTGTGAGTGACTGCATGTATCCCAACCCTGCGCCAGTGTTGAGCTCTGTGATGTTTCCAGAGTGATGCAATGGCTTGTAAGTGGCCTCTGTGTTGAGTGCAGCTGACATGCATTTTTGCTACATGTACTTTCTCATGTGTTTAAAATAATGGCCCGTGACATTGCAAGATAAGATGTGGCCTCATGCCATCTGCTGCATTATGGGTGTCATAGACATCACCGGGGAGTGAACAGCTGTGTTCTTCATCTGAGTGTGCTTACGTCGATGTGTGCAGTGTCTGACTTTGGAATTGTGAGAACTACACATCTGCCGACAGCAAGGGTCATTGCGCTTCAAAGCACAACATGGTGGACATCAGTAGCTCATGGCCATGGTATGAGGACATCCTGGAGTCAGTATCTGTGTTGTCCCCTTAAAGTGACTCCAAATGTGACTGTGACAACATGTTGAGATGTACATCTATCTCACCTACAGGCACGTCGGTATGCTTACAGGAATCAGGATGTCAGGTAACTGGGAGGCACGGGCCAGCTATTTGGCAGTGTGAACGTCACATGGGTCATTGATGCCAACTATGAATGTTTCCATGCATCTTCTGACTTTTGCATGAGGCTTGCACATGAAGACCGCACAGGGTGGTGTGCTACATGGGGGTATCATGTTCGAGTTGTTTGCTTTGGTTGCATATGATGTTTGTGAGTATGGCACTAAACTGAACCTACGTCTCTGTCTCTTGCAGCATCTACAGAGGGCACAGAAGGACAGGGTACGGACACCGGGGATGAGGCATCTTGCTCGACGGCAACACATGAGCTCACTGACACTGATGTGACCAGCGCCTCTGAGGGGGACCTGAGTGCCCTTGAAGAATTACGCCCGGAAACACCAACCTCAATGTCATCTGACGCCAGCGGTGACTCCTCGATGTTGGCGGACACAGGGAGTGGGAAATCTGCCTCTTCTTCCACCACACATCATCCAGTGCCCACCCTCCTGGCTAGTTCCACTAGTGCTGCCCGTGCCCGCAGCAGTCAGAAGGGTAGAGTGTCCTTCCCCCAGGCACTGCTGCCCCTGTCTCCCCTGCTGCCCTCAGTGTTGAGGCGGTGGAGCTTTTGCGCCAGCTGTGTGTGGGTCAGACTACTTTACTGAATGCCTTCCTTGATCATGACAAGAAGTTGGCACAGTTAGTTGCCTTCATGGAGGGCATTCATTCTGATGTGGGTGGGCTACACAGGACTGTCCAGTCTTTGTCCTCCACAGTGACGGCAGCCATTCAGCTGGCACAGGCTCAGGGTCCAGCTCCAGTCCCTTCTGCAACCACCCTGCCAGTGGCCACATCTGACGAGAGTGACCACACACCACAGCCCTCTGGCTCAAAGTACTCCACACGAAGCACAACACAGCAGCACTCCAAGCGGGCCAGAGCGCAGACACCATCCCCAAAAACAAAAGAAGTCACACAGGAACGCAAAGCCAAAAGCCCTTCGGGTGACACTCAGGGGCATCAAGCCAAGAAGCAGGCCTCAGGCTCACATGCATCCAAATCAGTCCAATCCAAGGACACTTCCGTCCCAAAATCTGCTCCCACAGACAGGCAAAAATTGCCATGCCTGCTGTGAAGCTGGTGCCTGCAAAGAGTCTGCAGAAACGGATCTCTAAGGCAGGTTCACCCACAACCTCAACTCACACCCACACCCCTGTGAAGCTGGGACAGGAGGGCACTGTGGGGGGCTCACCTGGTCAACAGGGGATGGAGGGGAAAAGGCAAGGCCAGGCCAAGCGTACCACCAGACCCAGCAGTTCACCAGAGGGAGGGCCACCACCTGCAGCTGGAGCACCTTTGGTGGGGAGTGAGGCTGTTGTGCCCGCCCCACTTCCCACTCCTACCAAGACAATTTTTCAGTATCGAATTCCCAAGAAGTGGAAAGGCAGCCCTCCACATTCTCCCTCACACACTGTGTCTCACAGCAGCATTTCTCCGCCTCCCCGTGCCACCATGCCACTCGGTCCAAGCAGCCCTCTGGCTCACAAAGCCACTGATGCCTCTACCTCAGCTGCTCATCCCTCTCCCAGGTCTGGTCCACCAACGGTCCCCGACAATCAGCCACCTCCCAGTTCTACTGACAGCCAAGGCTGAGGCAAAGTCCCCCTCCCAAAGCCGTCTGTCCCACAGCGGTGCCTGGACTGCCCATCTGTATCCTCAGAGCTGTGGTGATTCCCATGCCAGTGTACGGTGTCAAACATTCCCTGTGCAGGTTCTCATGCACACATGTACCTACTTTGAACTATGGACTGTCCACTGGCCTTGCTGTTTGTAACTTTGGATGACCATTCCTTGTGCAGGTTCTCATGCACACATGTACCTACTTTGAACTATGGACTGGCCACTGGCCTTGCTGTTTGTAACTTTGGATGCCCATTCCCTGTGCAGGTTCTCATGCACACATGTACCTACTTTGAACTATGGACTGGCACTGGCCTTGCTGTTTTGTAACTTTGGATGCCCATTCCCTGTGCAGGTTCTCATGCACACATGTACCTACTTTGAACTATGGACTGCCCACTGGCCTTGCTGTTTGGTAACTTTGGATGCCCATTCCCTGTGCAGGTTCTCATGCACACATGTACCTACTTTGAACTATGGACTGGCCACTGGCCTTGCTGTTTGTAACTTTGGATGCCCATTCCCTGTGCAGGTTCTCATGTTCACATGTCCCTCCTTTGAACTATGGACTGGCCACTGGCCTTGCTGTTTGTAACTTTGGATGCCCATTCCCTGTGCAGGTTCTCATGCACACATGTACCTACTTTGAACTATGGACTGGCCACTGGCCTTGGTGTTTGTATCTTTGGATGCCCATTCCCTGTGCAGGTTCTCATGTTCACACGTCCCTCCTTTGAACTATGGACTGGCCACTGGCCTTGCTGTTTGTAACTTTGGATGCCCATTCCCTGTGCAGGTTCTCATGCACATATGTACCTACTTTGAACTATGGACTGGCCACTGGCCTTGCTGTTTGTAACTTTGGATGCCCATTCCCTGTGCAGGTTCTCATGTTCACATGTCCCTCCTTTGAACTATGGACTGGCCACTGGCCTTGCTGTTTGTAACTTTGGATGCCCATTCCCTGTGCAGGTTCTCATGCTCACATGTCCCTCCTTTGAACTATGGACTGGCCACTGGCCTTGCTGTTTGTAACTTTTGGATGCCCATTCCCTGTGCAGGTTCTCATGCACACATGTACCTACTTTGAACTATGGACTGGCCACTGGCCTTGCTGTTGTCTACTTTTGATGCCTATCTTGGTGATATGTAATAAAGACAGTTACTCCTGTTGTCTGCTTTGTCAGTGTCCTTTGCTAAATGTAAGTTTTTTCGGTATGTGTATGGTTGCATGTGACAAATGCTCTGTATGCCACCTTCACATTGCCAATTGCTTCTTTTACTTTTTCTGGGTTTGGCAGTGGTGAGGGGCACTTTAGTTCTTCTTTCTTCTGAGGTTTGAGGGTGCAATGATGGGTGTTTGTGATGATCTACGATTATCATACTCATCATATGGTCAGGTTTGCTAAATTGTCCACATGTCATGTTATGATGCAATTCCAGAACAGAGGTGTATTCTATCCACAGGATTACTTGCGGGCTGGCCAGGGTCCTTCATATCTGTGTGATCTTTCTTGATGTGTGAGCAGCAGTGTTGATGTATGGTCATCTTGTGATGGCCTGTCTTCCTAGTCACATGGGTACATTTGGATGTGTGCACTTGTGTGGTCATGAAGTGTGAAGGGGTGGTTTGGTTGTCAGTGTTGATGTGTGTGTGTGCCCCTGCAATGCCAACTGCACACATGTATGACACAGAAGCTGAGTGCCTGTTTGCTTTAATAGTCTGCCATGTGTTTCAGATTGTGGGCACATGTGGGAGTTGTAGGTTGGGCAGTGTGCAGTGTGTTGTTGTGTCCTTGCACTCCTGGGGGACACCTACTTGTTGTTGCTGCCAGTTGTGAGTATGCAGAGTGTGTGACAGGCAAGTCTGTGTTGTGTTTTGTTGATCAGCCATGTGTCTTGTTACTGTTTGTGCACACTGTACAGAACTGCTCAGCCACACTGACAATATTTGTGAGTTTTCTCATGCATTGCTGTCACTTGACCCATTTTTGGCTCCAGTATGGTATGTGGAGTCATGCCATCCCCCATATGTGCTTCTGATGCCTACACATTGTGAGTGACTCCTCTATGTGTTTGTGTACTGTACACTGCTCACCTGTCCACTACTGAAGAACACACCACTTCAGTCCCATGTCTTCCACCCCATGGCTTGCCAGTGTGTGAGCCTCCCCACCACTTCATAGTGTGACACTATGCTGAGTGAGGCTGATCTGTGTCCAGGACCAATGTGCTACTCAGGACAGTTTGCAAATTAGTTATGTGTTATTTCCTTGTACTTGTTTGCTGTCATGGTTGCTCATGTGCAGTGCAGATGTTTGGGCAGCACAGTCTTCTGGTCATGTTGTTTGCACCTGGATGTCCCTGAGTTGTGCATCTGTGGGTGATGGCTAAGCTGTGTGTGTGTTTGCTTGCTGAGGTAGTGCTACACTTCTTGAGTGTGATGTTATGTTTGTGCTGTGGGAGTTCATGGTGTGGCACTCAGATGTGTGTGCTACTGATTTGGTTGTTGTGCACACACTGCTTGGTGTGCATGCAGTGTTGTCAGTGTATGTTGCCTTGTACTTGCTTGTTGTGCATCCCCCTGATGTGCAGCTGAGTTTGCATTGTGATGGATTGGTCTGTGCATCTGTTGTGTTTTTGTTGTGGATGTATGCAGTGTTTGGCCTGTGTTGGCTCTTTGTACTGACTGATGCTATGTGTGTGTGATGTTCTATTTGCATGACGTTGTGTGTGAGTGGTTGTTTTAGCTGTGTGATACATTCAGATGTGTGTTGCAGGTGTGGTGTGCATTACTTGTGTGTCTGTCACATGCAGCAAGGGGATTCTTGTTGCTGGGCTTGTTTTCAGTGCACATTGGTGGTTAGTCCTCCTATTTTTGACCTGTCACTTTTCAGGGTTGTGCATTTGTATGCCTCTGGTACAATATGGCACCTTGTCCACTTCATGGGTGGCGAGGTGTCTGTGTCTGTGTTAGCTGATTGTCCCATTGATCCCAGTTGGTGTTCATGATGGATTTTTGATGATACACCTCTTGTTTGTGTTGAGGTATGCTGTCTGTGCATTGGTCCTGAGTGACAATGTTGTGTATTCCTGTTCTGTCTAGGGTCACATTGCCTTTCCACTGTTTTCCTGCACATGTGTGGGCTTGTTGTACCTCTGTGTATGTTGTTTGTGAGCTTTGTGTTTGGCTATTGTTTTGGTGTCTGCATTGGTTCAGGCATCCCTGTGTGTTAGTGTGATGTTTGTGGGTGCACCACAGGGAGTGTGTTTGGTTGTCATTGAACTCACAGGACACCATTTTGGCCTTTATGTGTGCTTCTCACAGGTGTTGAGTGCTGCAGGTATGAGGTGGGTAGAGAATGGGTATGTGTGAAGGTCCTAGTTGTGTTTGACAGTCAAGGAGTGTGACAATGTGCCATGTGTGTTGTACTGATGATGTGCACATGTCAAGTCAGTTGAGACAGATGTGTGGCTGCTCACTGTATGACTTCAGACACTTCCTATCATTCCTGTGACTATGCATGACTTGCCTTGATGTGTCCCTGAGTTGTTGCACAGATGTCAATTTGGTTTAATTTCACTCACTGTGCCACCCATGTCTGATTTGATGACCTAAGGGTGTTGTGGTATGTTCCTTCTCTTGCATGTGATGTACAGATGCTATATGTCTTGCTCCATGGTTTTCCAGCACTGTCCACTTCACTTTTGGCTGGCCCATTGATTGTCCTACATTGCTGCTGATCTATGGTGTGTGTATATGGCTGTGTGTCAGTGTGGGGTGTTTGTGAGTGACTTGACAGGCAGTGTGGACAGTTCAGTGGATGTTCTTATGCAGTGTGAGTCATCATTTTATAGTTAGACTCAGTTTGCTTCACATGAGTGGGAGATAGGTGTGAGGAGGAGGGTTGTCCAGCCCCTGAGCTTCTGTGCAGGGTGTTCCTCTTCACCCCCACCTTCCAAGGCAGGCACCCTGGTCCTTTGGTGTGTGAGGTGCAAGGTCTGGTTACACCTGGGAGATGAATTGTGCAGGGGGGCACAGGGGGAGCACACAGCATGTGCCCCAAAAGGGTGTGGAAAGCATAGTGTGGGAAGGGTGGAGGTGGAGCCCTGTGAATCTTTGTGGACTGCCCATGCCTGGCGCCGGCCCTGCCTACTACATTTTGCGCATGTTTTCCCCTTCTTCACCGCTGCGGTGACGTGACCGGGACATTGCAGTGATTTTGCGGTTGATTGGTGACCCGGATGCGGAGGGGTGATTTCCTGACAGGTGGGACATGTGTGGGTACACTTGGGGAGGTGTTCCTGTCCCCACCAGAGTGTCTGATGTGGACAGGAACCGTATATCAGCACAGGAGTTGTGTGTTGTGGTTGTGTGCGGAGTTGTGTCATTGTGTACCTGCAGCGTTGTCCGCGACGGTCCATTATTTGCTGGTAGTGGAGGAGGTACAGCACTGGAATGGCTTGAAGAGCTGGATCCATTGCGGTCCGGACCGGGTAGAAGGGACCGTGAGTCTGGTTTCGCGCTCTGCTGTCGTGTTTCCGCCGTCTCTGGGTTGGTGGATTCTCCGCTGCGGTGTGATGGGCTGTTTGCGGCATCGTGATTTGTACGGCGGATGGAACGTCATTCCGCACGGCGGTGAATCCCTATTGGCTCACTCCATGGCGGTGGCGGGCGCAAAAATCTGGCTGTTCTCCTGGCTACGCAGCGGACGGAAAATGGGTTATGCTTGCCCATCGTAATATGGCGGGCGGGAGGACCGCTGCTGGAGTGTGGAAAAGGGCATTTTCCGCCCCGCCAGCACCACGGATGTGCTTCCGCCCGGCATCCTAATGACCCCCATAGTGAGCATTTGACTAAGGCTTCTCAGATATGTGTTGTATATTAAAATAAAATAAAACCACTTTCATAGCCAAACAATTCTTTTGTTATCTATGTGATGTGAAATACATGATTGCTCAGATTTTGTTTGTTCACTTTTTCTTTCCAAAGAACACAGCTGAAGTGAAAAATCAAAAACTTGGGGGCATATTAGCAAGACCGACGATAAAATTATCGCTGTTTTAGCGGCAGGAAACTGCCGCTAAACGCGGCGATAATGGGCTTGCTAATATGCGTTATGAATTCAATAGAAGCCCAGGTTAGATGTCCTGCACATCTAACCTGGGCTTCTATTGAATTCTATAACGCATATTAGCAAGCCCATTATCGCCGTTTTAGCGGCAGTTTCCTGACGCTAAAACGGCGATAATTTTACCGCCGGTCTTGCTAATATGCCCTTGGTTTTATTGCTGGTGTGAAGCCTGGAAACATAGCAGTGATTCACATTGTTCTAATTGAAAACCTAATATGTGTTCAGAATCTTTAAGTATAAAATGAGGGCCATATATTTTATAGTATGGTTATACACTGATTATCAAAATATATCTGTGGAGCATTGACTTAAATGTCTGAATGTGTTGTAGAGATAAATGAACTTATACAAGCATTAATGTACCATAATACTAATAATACATATTCATAATAGCTACTTACTAGCACCATACACTCCCCCAACCATTACTCATGGATTTGTGTGCCTCATTAGACCAACAATAAAAGTCTGATTTAGAGATCAGTATTCTTCAAATGGATGTTCATGCCACAAGGGTGAGATATAATAGCCTCATAGTGTCCAGTAAAATATCTGTCTTACTAGGAGAGTTATGTAAAATGTTTCAGACACATGAAGTACATTGTAGCTAATACAGTGAAGCCGAGAGTAATTGGTCCACAATGTGATGTAAACATAACATGTCTTAAAGCTAAATCATTTAAACTTTCAATTTGCACATTGAACCCCACTTGTGTGATTTTCCTAGCAGTGACACAAATTACAATGTTCCGCCATAATATTGTTTCATATATATCCTGGAACACAAATATCAGATCTAAAATACTGTGATGTGAAGAATATTGTGGGATTGAATTTTGCAGGTCAGAATATTGTTTTTAAAAACATTTTAAGATCGTTGTAAGAAATATTATTTTGTTTACCATGGTTGGTGTGTATATTGTTGTTTTATGTGTATTAAGAATATGTTTTTATTGTTTTAATATTTTTTTTTAAATGTGTAGTGTATGTTATATTTTGTAATATAATTTTAAGAGTGGAATGTTCGACTTGTAGGGAAATATGTTGGGGACAAATGTTTATTTTTGGGGGTCCTTTCTTAATATGTTATGTGAGAAATAGATGACATAGTTTTAGTTGCATCATAAATTGTTAAGAGTTTAAGAAAATTGTTTATTTGATAATGGTTATGCTAGAAAACCTAGGCAATTTGTTTATATTATGATATGCTTTGCTTGTTTGGTAGTGTTTATATTCAAATAAATCATGTTTTTGTTGATTTTCATATTTATTTATTTATAAATAGTTATTATTGCAATTTGTATTTATAAGTCTGAATAATTAGGTATTGCATATTTATTTTATTGTTCAGATAGATAGAAATTGTTTTAATATTATTTATAAATACATTTTCAAAAACAGGTGTTTTTGGTTATTTGGAAATGTTTAAATTGTGTTTGTGTTTAGTGTGGTGGTTTTAAAGCAAGGTTTGTGCTGTTGAATCTAGCTATAGTAGGCCAAGGTTGTTAGCAAACGTTAATACCTTGCTTGCTAAATTTTGATGCATTTCTGTAATTTATTTAGATATTGATGCTTGATTTAGGACAGGGATTGCTACATACTTAGGGCCCGATTCTGATGCGGGTTGGAAAAGCTTCCCGACCGAGGGCCTGATTCTGATGCGGTTAGGAAGGCCTCCTAACGGCATGTGCTCCTTCCAAATTGGATCGGGAACGTGTCTTCCCGACCGAGGGCCCAATTCTGATGCGGTTAGGAACAAATGTTCCCATTGAAGTCAATGGGAGTTCAACCAAATCGTATCTGGAAGCATCCGGATGCATCCTACTCCGCCGGTCGGACTTTCCCGATCCGAGTGGGTCGGACACCATTTCCCAACCGATTCGGTCGGGAAGCTTTTCCAACCCGCATCAGAATCGGCCCCTTAGTTCCTGCTACATTTGCTCTTTTTTGAGCATTTCTAAAACAAATTGTACCATGTAGGGTGGCTTCTTCTAATTGTTCCTCTGAAGGAATTGTGCCACCCTTCCACTGGGTTATTTGTCTTTGCTTCTTGGTGCATGGTGATGCGGTAGACATTCCACCATGAAATAAGATACTTTAATTGACATCTTTGTCCTAATCAGTGCAGGTGACCAATCCAAGGATCTTCACAGTAATTCATTATTGGGACTAGTTTAGCTTCATGCATTTGAAAATGGGGGTCACTCAATTACAGGGACTTATGCTAAAGTCACTTTTTTAATTTGATATGAAACTTCTAGGTTTATTTTGTAGGTGTCTCCATATGCTCTGTTTGAAATGGCAGTAACATTCCTGCAGTGCAGTGTGTGGGCTCTTTTACAGTATAGTGAAAATCGTTGCATTTTTCAAAATCAATGATGATTTTCAGAGGGCCATAGTTGCTTGTTTGCTTTTTATGTGGCATTTCATTGTAAGTTCCATTTTGTTTGTAGGATAGTGCACACAACAATGGTTTGTTTGCATTTTGGGATTTACCATTTAATATGTATTTTAATTGAATGGGGGCGGGCACACCGGTAGCCATGTGTTGCTTTGTATTAAGGTTAGTAAATTGTTGTTAGAAGCATACATTAAAATTAATCTGTCATTGTTGTATTTGTCATTTAGAAAGAAGGTGTAGTTTTTTGTGGTTAGTGTATACCTATTTTGCTATATCTTCTAGGTGCTACTTGTGTTTCTCTAGATGTTCTATGTAATTTGGCAATTACTCTTTTTAAGTTAGATATGCCAGGGACTTGGCCTGTTGCCTGTTCAGGAACATTTGAAATAATACTTTTAAGTATTGCTTCTGTTGGATCTTGTGAGCTTGTACTGGCCTCTTTCAGGTTTTGTAGGACATTCCTCACTTCTATGTCTGTAATAATAGGGGAACCATTAAGTTTCTCAACATTCTCTGTCATGTCCCCTTACCACAGCCATTTGAATAGTATTAAGTGCCTTTACAGTGTGTCTTTTCAATAGTGGAGCTCTCCGTAATATAAGTATATCCCCTATAATTGAAAACCAACCTCCCTTTTAGGAAATTAATGTATGTTGCTGTTTCTAACATTTTTTTCTGTGGGCTTTAGAATATACAAACGATATATTAATTATTGTGCATTATATGACATGTTTGAATGTTTGATTATATGTTTTTACATTAAAGTTGCACATTTTTACTTACATTTTGGAAGTTTTTCTACTTCAGTTCTTCTGTAGATTTCTGTTTGCTGGGCTTTTACTTCTGATTTTGGTAACAATTGAAATTTGCTACAGTTTTTTTAGAGGAAGTGATATATTTGTTTCGTTGGTTTATTATGTAGTTTTTTAGTTATTAATTGATTTGTTAGTTTTAGTTCACTTATTAAATTATGTTTGTACATTTTTTTTACTTTTAAAACTAATTTCCTATTTTAGTTATAATGTTTACTATAGATTTTGTCTTTATGGGACTTGTAATTTTCAAATTTCTGTATCTTGATTGCCGTTTTCCTTCTCTTGCTTCTGTCTTCTTGTAGTGAATGAAGATACCTGCTTTGTGGAGTTATAAATGGATAGTACAGTTGTAGTTATTGGTGTTGATTAATTAATTCTTTGTAGTTATTATCAGGTTACAATATATTTATGATTTACTTTGTGAGCTGAATTTAGTAGTCATTGAAGTGTAATAATCATCTTATGTGAAGTTTTAATGCAGCAGAGGGATGATGTCCTGCTCTGGTTGCTATTTAGGATGCATTTTGTTGTGTATTTTTGTGTCCTTTTTTATATTGTTTTTAATACAGAAAGAGTTTGTTTACTAACTTTTTTAATGTTTAAATTGACAGGTTGTTTGTTGAGTGTTTGAATTTTATTTCCCCATTTATGGTAAATGCTAATTAGTGTTTTAATGTTAAATGTAGCATTTTTATTTGATACATAACTGTATTTATATGTATAAAGATATTATGTAATTTTAAGCATTTGTGTTTATATTGTGTTAATTTGTTGGTGTTTAACATTTTTGTTTTTGTGGGTATTGTTTTTCTCGGTGTAGTGTCGTTTAACCTAAATTACACCAGATAAATCTTCTGCCATTCCTCCAAACACTGCAGAGTGCTCAAAATGTATGGTCTCCCAAGGCTGATAAACTCACAACACACCTATTGTATTTGTTGCATCTTGTCATCCATTAAAAAACATGCAATGTCAAAGAAAACAGTTCTGGCTTATAACTGGTTCACACAAAAACATTGATGTTAAAAATATCGAAAAATATATAGAATACAAAAATATCGATTCCATACCTACACAGGTAAGTACAAAAATATTGATGTAAAAAGTATAGATGTAAAAATATCGATTTAAATATATATACAAAATAAAATAATATATATATTAAATATATTAAATATTAATTTTAACAAAATAAATTAAATGTAATATACATTTTAACAAAATATAACAAATAAACTTAATTTAAAAAAATAAACACACAAACAAAATAATTTATACATATATATATATATATATATATATTTACTTTAAAATAATTAATAAACTATTATCTTTAATTTATTTTAAAACTTTAAAATTATATAAAAATAAAATATATATCAATCATTTAAAATATTTAAAAAAATCTATAATAATTTAAACCATTAAACTTTTAAAAAATATTTAAACCTAAATTTTCCAATACAATCAGTGCAACAGTAGGGAAAGTGTTGGATAACAAAATAATTAAATTTACTATTCCAACTGCAGCGAGTTCAACAGTAGGGAATGTGTTGGATAGCGGAGGCGTAAAAATTACTATTTCCACTCCAGTGAGAGCGAAAGTAGGGAAAGTGTTGGCTAGCAGAGGATTAAAAATTACTGTTCCCACTCCAAAGAGTGCAACAGTAGGGAAAGTATTGGATAGCGGAGGGGTAAACATTTCTATTCCCACTCCAGTGAATGCAACAGTAGGGAAAGTGTTGGATAGCGGAGAGGTAAAAATTACTATTGCCACTCCAGTGAGTGCAGCAGTAGGGAAAGTGTTGGATAGCGGAGGGGTAAAATTTACTATTCCCACTCCAGGAGTGCAATAGTAGAGAAAGTTTTGGATAGCGGAGGTGTAAAAATTACTATTCCAACTCCAGTGAGGGCAATAGTAGGGAAAGTGTTGGATAGCGGAGGGGTAAAAATTACTATTCCCACTCCACTGAATGCAACAGTAGAATAACTGTTGGATAGCGGAGGGGTAACATTTTTATTCCCACTCCAGTGAATGCAACAGTAGGGAAAGTGTTGGATAGCGGAGAGGTAAAAATTACTATTCCCACTCCAGTGAGTACAGCAGTAGGGAAAGTGTTGGATAGCGGAGGGGTAAAAATTACTATTCCCACTCCAGGAGTGCAATAGTAGAGAAAGTTTTGGATAGCGGAGGTGTAAAAATTACTATTCCCACTCCATTGAATGCAACAGTAGGCAAAGTTTTGGATAGCCGAGGGGTAACATTTTACTACTCCCACTCCAGTGAGTGCAACATTAAGGAAAGTGTTGGATAGTGGAGGGGTAAAAATTACTATTCCCACTCCAGTGAGTGCAACAGTAGGGAAAGTGTTGGATAGCAAAGAGATAAAAATTACTATTCACACTCAAACAGTTAAAACAAAAATAAAAAACATTAAAAATTATTTTAAAAAATCATAAAAACAAATAAACAATATTTAGAAATGAAAAATCAAATATATTAAATATATAAAAATTTAAATATAATATTAATTACATATAAAAAATCTACAAATAATATATAATATAAAATGATAATACATTTATAAAATAAAATTCTTTTAAACTAGAAAATACTTACAAACAAATAAATTAATTAATACATAAATGTATTGTTGTATTTCCTACCCTATAACACCACACCAATAACAAAACACTTCATCATTTTTAATTATTTCCCCCAAAATTAACATAATTAATAATCAATTTAAAAACTATTATTAATAAAAAAAACTAATAGACATTCATTAACTACACACACTTTAACACTACGATATCCACAACATACATCTAAATTAAACTCTAAAGTAATAAAACACAATTAAAACGTATTTATAAATTAAAAACTAGTACTGTTAACAAAATAAATAAAGTAATTAAAATGTATTTAATACCCATCCTATACCCCTTTAAAAGTAAAATCAACAGACAAAAAATAAACAATTACCCAAATACATATCAAATAATTAATATAAATTAACAACTATGGGGCCGATTCCAATTCGGGCCGGAAATCTCTCCGACCGAGCCGGACCCGGAGAGATTTCCGACCGAATCGGACCCGTGCAGCCCGACCGAACGAGTACGATGCGTCCGTATGCTATCGTACTCGAGTCGGTCAGACTCCCATTGAAGTCAATGGGAGCCGGTCGTACAACGCGTACGCGGGCTCCCATTGCCTCCAATGGGTGCGAGGCGAACAAGGGCGCCCCTACAGCGTGTACGCGGCGAAGCGACTTGCGCCGTACACGCACAGGTAGGGGGGACCCATGGGTCCCCCTGTGTGCGACTCGCGCGACTACGCATACAGGGGGTCCGACACGGACCCCGGGCACGGCTCCGACTGCTCTTTCGAGCCGGGCGGCGCATGTCGGTCGGACTGCTCGCGGCACGCATCGTACTTACCCGGCCGGGGAACGTCTCCATTGCGCGGTGCGAGTCGTGTCCGAGCGAGTCGGTCGGTGCGGTTCGACCCGGGAACGTGTCGGTCGGAGCGGTTGGGACACCCGAACGAGTCGGTCGGCGATTTCGCATCGTACTCGCTCGTCCGGACGCACGTACGAATCGGTCGGGAAATAGGGCTCCGAATCGGATCCGGTTAAGCCGAATCCGATTCGGAGCCCTACCGGCCGAGATCGGAATCGGCCCCTATATATTAATTAATTAAATGCAAATGACTTCCCACCCTTTACTCCTATAAACACCAAATAACACACCTAAAATTAATTACACAATTACCATAATTAATTACCAATTAATTAATTAAAATTAATTAACATCCAATTATTAATTCATCAATAAAAAATAAATTACTTCCCACCCTTAACACCTATAAACACCACAACACACCTAAAATAATTACACAATTACCATAATTAATTACCAATTAATTAAAATGAATTAACAGCCAATTATTAATTCATTAATTAAAAATAAATGATTTCCCACCCTTAACACCTATAAACACCACAACACACCGAAAATTTATTAGACAATTGCCATAATTAATTAATTTAAATTAATTACCAAACAATTATTAATTAATTAATTTACTTTACACATTTAACACTATAACATCTCAATCAAACAAATATTAATAAATACAAAATAATCAATAAATGTAATATAATTAAATTACTTCCCACCCTATTCCCTATAAACCCACAACCCGCTATGGAACTAAAAACCCAAAATTCAAATAAAAAAATTAATTAATAACTACTAAAATTGAACACATATATTAAAAATACAAACAATTGTTATACAAAAACATACAACACATACATATCAAATATATACTAAAATACAGAACATTAATAAACAAACTAATTTTTTAACAACTATATTTTTGCAAACGATATTAAACACTTCGATTTTTTTAACATCAATATTACTTACCTAAAATCAATATTCTTGACCACGAGAATCTGTATGTTGATATTTCTGACCCACAATCTTTGCAACTCGATATTTGTGAAACTCGATATTTTTTAATCGATATTCTGTCTCTGCACCCTTATAATTGAAAGTGGTTCTTCATTGACTGGTAAGTTTCAAAGTGGTTGTATACATGGTTGAGTGAGAGAATACAATAACGATTCTAATGCTGGAAGAAGGGATAGATGAGTGACTGATGTAGTTCATAATTGGATAGATGAATGGTCGAATGAGTGCCTGGATAGATGACTGCATGGATAAAAGCACAGAGAGTGAAGAAAAAATTAGCGCATGGATAGATGAATGGGTACGATGATTGGTGAGTTTATGAATGCTTCTATAATGAGACTTGAGAGAGAGGTTTTCATTCTGAGGGCCATGTCTTGCCATCAACTGTAAAAGATGTATGGGGTCTCTGCTCCATAATCCATCAAATATTGTTTCATCACACCATCCAAAGCTCTACTTGCATGCATCTGGTAGTATATGCATATGGATGGGGATTCTATACCAAGAGTTGCAGTATGCTGTGAAGGTCAGCATAGCACTAGAAGCATGTGCCCTAAAGCATGTATGCTAAGGCAAGAAGTATACCAGTTTTCACCATCACTGTGCTAAAGATGGCTGCAATATGCTAATAACAACCCCCATTATGTTAGAACCAGTGTTACTCGGAAGTGGGCATCTTCATACCATGGATGTACACATTGTGTAAAAGCGTGACACCAGTATTTTTCCAGCATTATGCCAGGGGTGTGCGCTAACATGCATTTGAGGCCCCCATTATGCTAGGAATTACTTTCAATATGCATTGTTATCAGAAGTGGGTGCAGACGTATCTTGTTTGTTCACAGTATGTCAAAAAGTATAACTAATGTGACATTGCTCACATTGTGCTAGATGTGGGTACCATCATTATGGTATTAGAGCTGATGTAGGAAGCTAACAACCGAATGGAATCAGTAAAAATGCATCTGGAATAATACTTTTTCAAATACACCTGGCTACTGGCCCTCTGGAGTCAGAGTTTGCTCAAAGCACCAATAAACTCTGAAAGAATAGATTTAATGTCTGGCAGCCAACAATGTAAATCTTAAGCTCAAAAAATTGACCATAGAGTTATGCATCAGAGAGATATGTCAATTAATTACATGCTGGGAAACTCTATTGAACCAAATTCTTATAATCAACAACTCTGCAGTTCTGAAAAAATAAAGGAGTACTCCACACCCTCCTTATGTGACTTATAAAATTATGCCAGAACCACAGAACCTATGGCTATCGAGGAGCCATTTCTTTGATTGGAAGAATCTCCTGGGAGCCTACAAGCATCCCTCTCTTATGAACAACATTTATTGAGCAGAGTTTTCTATTACTAGCATCCAAAATTATGAAGAAGCAGCTAACAAAATCTTAAATTCTTAAAGAATAATGTGATACATGGGATTATGGATGTCAGATACTTGGTTACATTGGAAGACATTTTGGACATTATAAGACCTTACCTCCTAAAGGAGTACACTGAAGTCTTACCTCGCTCCCTATTACTGGAATAAGCTTCCACTTCATGTTCGCTCTTGTCCGAACTACTGTAAATTCAGAACACTACTCGGATCTCATTTATTCTGAATCCTTTCCCCCTCCACTGATACTTGTTTCTGTAACAGTGCTGAGATGCCCCCTGGTGATTTGTGCGCTATATTAAACATAAATAACATAACATAACATAACATGGTCTACTCGTTAAGAGGATAAGCTCCTATTTATGAGTGTGTGATAACATCTACTATCAAGAATCCAAATAAGACTATAGGATTACTCATACTTTAAAAAAATAAAATAAATGACTTAGAAATGCACAAGAAAGAACTGATTTGTGGTGAAGAAGTTGAACTCTTGATTCCATGAACACTGTGCGGTCATATTACTGCCCATGTCCTCAACAACAATGAAGATTTCGGAACTCGAAAACACTCTCCCACATATCTTGATAATAGCCAGTGGCAAAATCAGCCCCTAGTGAAATGTCTGGTATTAAAGCCATCTAATCAACAGACCTTATTTTGCAGCACAAGTCATAATCTCATTGAAGTTGCATGGGGCTATTCACAAAGGAAATTTACACTTGTAAATAATTTACACTTGTGATTTACTCTCAAACCTTTGAGTAACTTTACTATTTTTGACTATTCACAAAATCCAAATGTAAAGGAACTCTTTCACAGTCGCCAAACTTACCACACCACCTGCTGTAAATACTGCTGATGGCATTCAGGAATTTTGTGATTCCCTGGCCACTTTCTTTCAGAATAAAGTAAAGGCAATATTTGATAAACTTACTTCTAGGGACCAGGTATTGGATCTACCTACGGAAGGTGAACAATCCACCCTCCGAGAATTTACTCACCTTTGAACTGATCAAGTAAGAAATCTGATTTGTACCATTAAGTCCGGAGCCCCATCAGATCCCTGTCCACCTCATATAGTTCACCTTGTGCCCCATGCTGTTGCCAATTTTTGGGCGAAAGCTGTTAATGTCATGTTTAGCACAGGTGTTTTCCTGAAGCCATGGAAAAAGGCTGTGTTTCTCTCATTGTTAAAAAAAAAACTAAATCCAAAACATGCCAATAGCTGTCAGCCTATATCTAGACTCCCATTTCCAGCTAAGTTAGCTGAGAGAGCTATGAATAACCAACTGTCTTCACATATAGAAACAAATGACTATTTTGATAAGACTCAGGTCGGTTTTAGGAGTGGCCACAGTACGGAAACTGCGCTCATTGTAGCTACAGAAGAAATTAGATCATCCTTAGATAAGGGCGGCAGAGCAGCCCTTATCTTACTTGACCTGTCTGCAGCATTCAATATGGTCAATCATACCTTCCTGATTGGCTGTGTGTGAGTCATCTGGGTTACAAACACAGCCCTTCAACAGCTTCACTTTTTCTTACTGACAGGACCCAAACGGTAACTCACAAAGGATTCATGTCAGAACCTTTTGTCTTGCTGTGTGGGGTTCATCAGGGCTCATCGCTGAGCCCGACCTTCTTTAATATCTATGTTTCTCCCCTGACCAGTCAGATAAAGTCCTTCAGATTCTCACTGGTGACCTACGAAGATGACACTCAGATCATAGTGTCTGTCACCAATGACATCCAAAATACAGGTGAGACGTTTCGAAACTGCTTGGTGGCAGTCAGCAACTGAATGAGCAACAATTGTCTGACGTTAAACGCAACCAAAACGAAAGTCATGCTTTTTGGGAATGATGTTTCATTTTGATCCCCTTCTTGGTGGCCTCATGTTCTTGGGACTCTACATATGCCCATAAAAAGGTGAAACATCTGGGCGTGACAAGCTCACATACAAAGAGCAAGTTAATTTGGTCATCTGTTCTTCTTTTTACTCTCTGAGAATAATAAAGAAAATCGCACACCTGATTCCCTATGACTCATTAAAGACTGTGGTTACTGCTCTAGTTCTGGCAAGACTAGACTATTGCAACAGTCTTTTCTAAACATTTACAAAAGAGATCACTGAATAAACTCCAGACAATGCAAAGCACAGCAGCAAGGATGCTCTTTAACATCCCCAGGTTTGAATTAGCATCCCAGGCCTTAAGTAAGCCACACCAGCTGCCTATTTAGCGGCGCATTGCCTTAAGGGCTCTCTGCCTAGAATATAAGGCACTTCATGGAATTGGCCCTGACTACCTGAAAAATAACTTTAAATGGTACTCTCCAAGCAGAACTCTACACTCCAGTCACTCTAAAAAATCTGGTAGTCCGTCCTCACAAGTGTATGTCCTGGGGAGGCAGGAGTTTCATCAGATGTACTGCCCTCAAATGAAATAGTCTCCCTCGATCTCTGAAATCTTCAGCTACTCTCTTGGCTTTCAGAAAATCTCTAAAAACCTGGCATTTTTCAACTATGGCACTTTCTTCATTGATCACAGTCAGCGCCAAGATGTCTTCGGGCATATGTTGCGCTTTACAAATTCATCCAATATCAATATACCCAAAAGTGTAGACGTACACGTCCCCACCCCCTGAAAAAAGGGATGGGGCCACATTTACGAGTGTAAGTTACTATTCCCAAAAAGGAAACAGTAGTAAAGTCCAAAAAACACATGGCAAACCACTGATGTTGCAACCACCTCCCATGGAAAATAATGGAAGTAGGGACTTAAAATAAAACTCCACAGGGAATAATGTTAAATTAATGTGAGGGAGGGACAGAGACCCGGTATTAGGACTTACCGGATGCCGATTGGTCGGATGCCGTGGTGTCAGGAACATGGAAATCCGGGTGCCTGAGAGTTAACCCTTCCACCTCTCCCGTACAGGCTGTTGGCAGAGACACCCAGCGGGAGGACCAATCAGCGGTTTGGACCGGCCCTGAAAAGGTGGATCCACAGGAAACACGGGGAGACCTGAAGGGGAAAGACGCCAGAAGGATACGACGGGACGTGGAAGAAGAGCGACCAAGAAGAGCAGCGTTGCAGCCCTCCAGAGTGGAGGAACAGGAGCTGGAAACCACTGACATGGAGGAGATAGCACCCGCCATTCCAGACCAGAATCCCAAAGACGACGGCCTCGACGTCTGGACTGAGGATTGGTGGACGCCCCAGGAGAGCCAGGAATCCCGCCGCAACTCTGGGGATATTTGCGGATATCGCGGTGAGTGCCCGAAAGGGGGGGCAGAGGAACTACACTAATGCATAAGCTCACTGCACCTCACTCTCTTCAAATCTCACAGTTTGGAGCCAGTACCTCAATCACCGCTGCTTGATATTTTTTTTTTAATTTATGTTTTCTGTTCCCATTGTTTAGTACTTCTCTCATCTGCCTTGGTATCTCATTGGGCAGAGTGCAAGTATATGAAGCCCAGAGAACATTGCTCAATCTCCATAAATAAGAGCACCTATAGAGAATAAGGAAAGAGGGGGGGTAAGGGGGTGGTGTCGAGAGACCTACTTACTGTTTGATTAAAGGCATCATTCACGACTAGGAAAAGAGTAGTTCACCCGTCTAACCCTTCACTCTTACGACCAAGGAAACCTATCCGGGTGTGGTGAAGGCTGTTCTATCCAATTCCGTTAGCTATTGGGGAAACCCCTATACTCACCAATCCTTCTGTTTTCTCTCGAGCCACCTGGGGACGTCAATATCCTGAAGCCGACCTGTGAGAAGAAGAAGATAGAAGATATATATATCAGCAAAGCAGGTGAACATTACAAAAGAACCAAGAGCAATAGCCTTCACACAACCATCAAAGTATATCTAAGGGAAAAGATAAAGTTCTCTTTCAAGCCTCTCACGTATTTAACAATGCTTGTCTTAAGAGTGTTAAATAAAAATGGACAAAATTGAGAATCTTATCAGGCCTCCTCGATTTTGTTTCCGCCCATCCCTCCGACAATTAACTTACATTATTTAAAATAGTTTAAAAAATAAATAAATGTACTTTAATGTTAAAAAAAAATCTAAAAATCGTACATATGTATTATTTAATTATAAAATATTTTAATGGTATTTTTATTTCAAAATTAATGTAAAATTTTTGTCTTAAAATATAATAACATTTCTTTTAATTAATTCTATATATCACTTTTGGTAATGAAAGACAAGTACCATAGCACTCATTACAACAATCCACATAAAGTGTTTCCACTTTTCTTTAGTAATTAGTACATTCAATAATTTGAGGACCGGAGCTGAGTGTTGTTTTTCATAGAAGCTTGTATTTTCAATTGGTGGAAAACAGCCATTCAGGAAAGTACAGCTGACAAGTGTTACGTCACGCCAGTGACTTTTTCAAAGTTAAAGCAGCGGTGCAAGGCCGCTGATCCTATATGGCGATCAGGTTGAGTAGTCTAGATGAAGTAATGGCTGATATGATCAAGATTTCCGAAGAGACCTTTGCAATATAAATGTGATGAAGTCCGCCCTTTTGTAGTAATATTCTGAGTAAAGGGAAGCGGCTTATAGGCGTAGTCTCATGTAATTGCCACATATGGTCCCTGAAAGTGGAGGACGTCTGTACCGTCTCTTCTGAAAGTGGTGACAGTAGAGACGGGCCCGACGCCATTAACGTTCTCCTGTTGCCCGTCCTTAGAAAGCCGTGAGGTTACAGGCAAGCCATGATAAGCCCCCAGTATGTGATTGTCGCGTCCCTGTTGAGAGTCTCAAACGTCCGGAAGTGAAGTGCACTTTGTATTACTTTGTACTACTCCTCATTAAGCATTTCCCATTTAGGGGCCGATTACGATCTTGTTTGGCAGGCCTCCAGACGAGTTCCGGAATGAGCAAATCAGATTCAGTGCCTATGTTTCCGACTGAATCTTCCCCCGTTCCGAACGACCAAGTACGATGTGAAGATCTCGTCTGCGTTGACCGAATCGTTTCCGAAGCCGAACCTGTCAGTCTGACTCGTTTGCAGCCGAATTGTGCCGTGCAAAGGAGCCGGCTTATGAACGAGCAAGTACGATGCATGATTTGGACAGCCGTATCGACTCGGTCTCAGCAAGACGAAACGGCTGTGGGAATCAGACTTCGGGGGGCTACAGCAGGCCCCCCTTCACCCAGGGCCCTCCGAATTGGTCCCGTAGGGGTAATCATGGGTCCCCATTTCCATGCATGCACAGTGTGGCGGGCACCATGGGGTGCCCACCACAGGGTGTAATCTTTTCCCCACCCACCCCTTTTTGCTATGGGAGCCTGTGTACACGTTCAGTATACAGGTTCCCATAGAGTTTAATGGGAGTCCGAGCTAACCGCATCTGGCACCATACGGGTGCATTGGAATCGGTCTCTGGGATTCACGGAACGCAATTCGCTATGAAAGCCCTCTATACTTGGTGGTTCGGAAAGGGGGAAGATTCGGTCGGAAAACTAGGCTCCGAATTGGATTTGATCGTTCCGGAACCTGTCTGGAGGCCTTCCTAACGAGATCGTAATCGGCCCCTAAGTAATAAACTTACATGTGTGAGGAACTGCTCAGTGAAAAGATAGAGGAGGTGGACATGCAGATTTTCACTTGTAGGTTTGTGAACAACATTTTGTGGTACTGTAGTAGTACTATTATTTTATTTGTTGTATTCAATAAATACATCTTTACACAACCTTTTTCCTCCAGAACTTAACACACAGAAGCGAAGACAAATTCAAATGAATGACCATTGTGCGGATTGATTAATAGGATCCATATAGAATTAAATTCAACACAGAGGTTGAGTACAACTCCCAGGATATTGAATGTATGACATTTAAGTTATCAAATGGTTTATGTTTTGCTTTAATTAACATTCATATCAAGCCTTTCGCCAAAGTGCTCACGCCAAGTTCAGTTGAGTCTCTAACAGATGTTCTTGAGGCAACTGCTTCATTGGAGAGTGCATTTGATAATGTTATGTGTTTTACCCTTGGTAATTTGTATGCCTGTTTCCTGATGTTTAGTATAATCCAGTGAAGAGAATTAATTATGGGGCATTTCTTGGCCAACTAACAGTAATAACTGTAGGAAAACAACTGTGGAGGAAAATAAAGTGATCTCTCCAGTGATGGGTATCTGGCCTCTAGGAGCCTTTGCAAAGTCTTTGTCTGATTGCCCAGTTAAATAGTAATACTATGATTGCTTATATTGTGTTAATAATTGACCCATGACATTAGTTGTTGATTTTGACATAGTCCTAAACATGCACCTTGCAGATCATGATATATTACAGGCAAAGAAATCCAACCAGAACAAGCAAACAGCTGTTTTATGCGCGCCAGTGTATAACTGGGAGACAGAGAGACGTGTGATAAAATATGAATTACATCTCCAGAACCTGCACTCCTCTGGCAGCCTGTCAGAGGGCAGGAGGCGCTGATGATCAGAGTCTACGATTCAACCCTGACCTTCACTGAAACTCAGAGGCGCTTCTGAGGCCAGGAGATGTGATGGCAGTTTGCACAAGCGTGTTATGTCCTCTGACTGAACTGTAGAGCATCCTTTGAATTCAGCTGTGAGTTACAGGGACGTATCTCAAAGGGCCTTGCATAAACCTCGCGTGTGTGCCCCTTACAAATAGGATTCGGTTCTCTGGGAGCCCGAGAGACAATATAATTTGATCAGCATCGTTCAGTAGCCGGGACAGCAAGGTGAACAAAGGGGAAGGAAGAGCTCAGCCTCTGAATCTAAACCCAGTGCCTTATCTCGCCCGCTCAAACACATGGCCTCTCTGAAGGTCACAGAACGCCTGTAGAACATCAGAAAGGCGGTGCCCTGACACAAGCAAAGAATAATGGCCTTCACGAGACTCACTTGGGAATCTAATGTCAAGATTAGGGATGTGCAAAATTCACAGAATTTGATTTTGCACAATTACATGAAATTTCGGGAAAATTGCACATAATTATGTGAAATGCAAAACGGCCCTTTAGCGCCATATTTTAGCACAAAATGAGAGCCTGTGTCAATTTTTAGTGAGGACGCATTTTGCGATAAAAAAGCGCAAAAAACACAAGTGCCACAACCAACCACTTGCGTTCTGATTGTTCATGTTGTTCCTGCACTCTTGCTCTATAGTTTTGCCAGCAGCTTAATATTACACAACATGGCATAATGGCATAATTTTGGGAATGTCATGTAACAAAATGATGAAAATTATGCTGGCGTAATTTAAATATCGTCTAGGTCTTTTCAGGATTATTATTAAGAACATCTTAAAGGCACGTTTAAATTCAAGAGTGGAATGGTACCTCTGAGTGACAGGAATTCCATGAACTGAGCACACAGTAGGGCCGAAAGATGGGTGATGGCTAAAACAGGGTAATGGATTAGCCGGGGGGCATAGTACTGCTTGCTAACGAGCGGGAAACAGTAGCGCACATTAAGCACTGGAAACGTTGAACCAATGAATATATTCATCACATTCTACCTGCTTTCCTCCATGACAGTGTGGTTGATAGGTTCGGATTTGCAGACACCCCTGGGACCTTAATAATAACAGCCGTGACCAACTCAATGGATGAAAATAGCAAGTGCATATATATTCTGGTGGTGAAATGTAGAGCAATATCTGAATAAAAGTTCCGGTAATTAGAAGCTCCCTTAGTTGCAACACCATATTCCAACAAGCTTCAAAGTCTTAGTGAAAATTATTTTTTCTTGGATTCTAGGGAAAATGTGTACACATATTGAAAATGTTCACAGACTAGTTCAGCAGCAGAAAAACGCAATTATTAGCAAATTCAAAAGGCATCAACTAAAGGGCGAGCTATTCACTGACAATGCTTCTTTCTATTGGGCTGAACAAATTGCAAAATTGCTACCAGTGTGTGAGGAATCAGACGGAGGCATGACCAGACATTTTCGAATGAGTTTTCAAATAAAGAAAAGCCATTCAAAAATGGCAGCTGATGTCTGTGCGTTTCTTGCGGTGTGTGCATGTGCATGCGTTTTGATGCACCAGGGGTCACTTTGGCATTTTTAACTTACTATTACAAGATGGTCAAAGGCCACATTAAAATGATGAATTAAAAATACACAGTGTGAGGGATCGCGAAAAGATTGATACGTGCAACCCACCAACAGTACCCAGCTTTCAAGCTCTCACAGAAAAATAATATTTAAAAAAATAAGCAGCCGGAGTTGGGGAGGATCGAGGAGTATCTTGCATGGATGTGGGAGACATAGAAGTACTATTAAGATGCTGGTCCAAAAAAATCCAAACAAAAATGAAGGCAAGAAGTGGGAGTGCAATGGCGGAGATGTGGGGTGAAAGCAAAAGGCACAACAGAAGGCGGACAAAAATGTAAAACACTGAATGGAGACGTTCACTGTCATGGAGTACTGAAAGAAAAGTAGCTCTCTGTAGAAAATTGGAATATTATTTGGAGTGGGTGAATGCGCACCTCGAAGTGGGTTGTTTGATAGAACAACGCATGCCTAAACAACGCGGTCTCAACTACAACTGTGTCTTTACCATGCATGCCTTTCGTAGTAAAGGCATGATTGGTAAAGGCATGCGTGGTAAAGATCATACTCCAGCCCCCCTGCCCTGGGCCCTAAAAACATCCCCCAGCACTGGTACCCCCATCCCAGCCCTAAACACTACCCAACCCCCCGGCATGAGCCCTAAAAACCGGCCCCCAGCCCTTCAATGCACCCTGCCGCAGCCCAAAAAATGACCCCGACCCTAGCCCTTGACCTGAGCCATAAAACGGCCCCCAGCCCTGAAAACTGCCCCTTCCCCCGCACTTAGCCATAAAATTTCCCCCTGAAAACTACCCCCCCAAAGCAACCCTCTCCCCCCCAAGCCCTACTTACCAAGCCGTGTCCCAGTCCTTCGTCTCCCGATCCTTCCTGTTCCTCTCCTCGCTCATCCTGTCTCTCCAACTAGACCACTGACTGCCTTAACCACGCATATGTGTGGTTAAAGCATATGTGTGGCTAAGGCATGCGGTGTTCCTCTCATGTGGAGACGGCATGCGTGGCTTAGCTCGCATGGTTAATGCCATTTCCCTTCAAGGAGTAATCACTCTTGTTAGGGTGAACCCTTAAAGACACTAAATTAACCTGAGCTCAACCCCTTGGTAGCTTTGGCACAGAGCGGGCAGGCCTGACGGATTAAGGACTGTTAGAAGGTTGGCCATGTGACTGCCTGCCCGATATAGAATGGCCAGATATACAGCCAGTTTTCACTGCCCATCACTACCATGAAAATGCAGCAGTGAAAGATTTTAAATGGCCCCCATGCCACAGGGGAATGCTCCCATTGCAAGGGGCACATTAGTTTTTATTATTCTGAAAAAGAAAATTGCGCTTTGGAATTTTCTTTTTGTATATCAAGAAAAGTTGTAAGTTTGACATACTGCTCCGATATGTTGACAGAGCTGTCCGTCAAACTTACTATGCACTTCCAGGGACCACCATGATGGGGGTTCCTGGAAATTCAAGAGATATCTGTAGGGGCAGCAGACATTTCTAAATATGGCTGGTCGAGTACCCTCGCCATAGTGGAGGCAAAGTATTCCACCATGGCAACTGTAATTACTCCACAGGCCGACTTATAGATCAGCCCGTCAGTCTTTTAAGTCCCAATTAAACACAGGAGTACACTACTAAAGAACCCAGGTCAGTACCCCAGGCGATGTACTTGGAGGCCACAGGGTGTCACTCAGAGGCCAACAGCAGGGGCCAGTCAAGGTCCAGTTGACACTGGTTAGCTGCGTACTTCCAGGAAAAGTCCTCTCTAAGCTTCTTGTCTCCCTGTATCCACTCAGGAAGTCAGCCAACTGACCCTAGGAATCCACTTCATTGTCCTGGGCATATGGGTGAGCAGGTCTAGTCCTTCAGGGGTCCTCTCAGGTCACAGGCAGCAGGTGTAGCCCTCTTCTGATCTTACACAGGTTCAGAACGTGTTCTGAATAGAGTACCTGGGGATCCTGCATTTATGCCTAGCAGCATCAAGTGGGTGGGGGTGACTTCTGGTTTGCCCCTAACCAATGGGGTAAAGGTTTCCTACCAACTTTTGCAGCAGTTCCGGTTTGGCTTACTTCAAAAAGAACCTAAATTCCATGTGTTTGGGCATTTTCCAGATGGTGAAAGTCTTCTTACTAAACTTGGGCTGAGGGTGTGTGTGTGTGTCCTATGGTAATTCTAGTGTCCTCCTACATCTGAAACAAAAATTCAATTTAAAGCAGGTACCCAGAGACATACACCTAGCAGGACAAAAGCAGTGTTATTCAGTAACAGAAAGGAGATCCACAACAATTGTACTGGAATTCTCCTATCTTCCTTTCAAGTGTGCCCCAACTGTTACATGTGGTTAAACAGACCTGTCAAGTAGGATTTGACAGTGTGGTGTTACAGGATGCACATATACCTCACTCTGAATATTCTGTGAAGTTCAGAGGAGTTATCTCTGCCTATTCAGGTCAGCCTAATGTTTGCTCTTTTGAAGCATTTCATACCTCAGATACACCTATACAAGGTTGAGTACAGGCTGAGAGCTGGCAGACGCCTATCCTAATTTTTAAAAGTTACTTCTCCTTCATACTTATTAAAAATCTTATGCTTCCAATGGATTGAATTTTTAACAACAGTTCAAAATAGTGCTTTAATTATTTTTCTAGCTAGTCCCTTTCTCGAGATACAATTTTAGCATTTTAATTGGCACTCTGGTATTCTACATAGGACAGCTAGGCCTACCACAGTGAAAATAGCTTTTTGGGCCTTGTCGTTTGTCCTAATTTTATATACAATGCACCCTACCTTATGAGCTACAAGCCTTACATAGGGGTGACATACTAATATTTAAAAGAGATGTTTTACCTGTCAAAAATAAGGTTATTTTAACAAGTCATACTGCAGCTGTTACACTGAAGCTGTCAAGCTACAACGGGTCGACCTGTAGCTATATTTGCACTGCCACAATAGTGAATGGCACAATAGGTGCTGCAGTCCAAAAGTTGTGTTTAACCTCCAGGTCCTGGGTGCACTTCCTACACTATATATTAGAGACTTACATGCAAGTGAAAAATGCCAATTAGGAATACGCCAATGTAACCTTTTATATAGGGGAATCACAGGCACTCTGCTCCTGGTTAGCAGGGGTAAACTGTACAAAGTTCTAAAGCCAGCAAATATATAGGGTCCAGCAAATTGCGAAAAATCTGAGGTGATCATGCAGAAAATCCATATTTCCTTCAATCCTGGATCATAAGCCAGTAAGGATACAACTCATTCAACCAGACCTAAACAATGCCAGCAACTTTCCTTTCACGTTCTCTCATGTCCAATACGCTCAACACTTAACAATTGTTGGAAGAAGGAACACTTGAGTGACTGATTTAGTGCATAGATGAATGGTTTAGTGAGATGATGGTTAGATGGCTGCATAGTTGGCAATGTAGAGACAAATGAATGAATGAGTCCATGATTGGATCAATGGACATGATGATGGGTGACTTCATGAATATGTGTTTACATATCCAGAGAAGGATGCACGAGTTTCTGTTCCACAATCCGTCAAATATTGTTTCAATAGCGTGGCAATAGGGTGCATGGTGTTTGAGGAGAATGTAAAGCTGGAAGGACAAATAATTCCTTCCAACACAATTGTAATAATAATGTGAAATTTGGTGTAAGTTTGAATGCCTATGTTTTAGTTTCATCTTACTTATGTATGGACTACAATGAAAATACCAATAAAGAAATTTATATATAAAAAAAGCATGTTTCATCACACCATCTGACACTTTACTTGCACACAACTGGTAGTGTATGCGAACGGATGAAGCATTGTGCCAAGAACTGCAGCTAAGATTTAAGGGCCAGCATAATTCAAGAAGTCTTTACCATCATGCATGGATGTAAGGGCTAGCATTATGCCTGTTTTCATTACCACACTGCTCAATAAAGATGGCTACAATATGGCAAGATTTGCCACCATTATGCCATTAACAATGTTGGCCAGAATTGAGCATCATCATGTCTTGGATACCCACGGTGCAAAAAATGTACACTGGTATTATGCCAAAGTTATGTCATGGTGGGCTCCATCAAGGTAACGATTGCCACATTATGCTAAGGATTGCCTTCTTTATGCCGGTATAAACATTATTATCAGAACTGGGTGCAAATGTATCTTGTGTGTTCACAGTACTCCCCCCACAATTACAACCAACATGCAGGGCTCGCATTGTGCTAGATGTGGCCTCTATCATTATGTTAGGAAGTAGGAGCCGATGTAGGAAGTTAACTGAAGGGAATGGGTGAAAGAACTGGCGTTAAAACCTACTCAGATCCATCAGGGAGATTGCCGCGCATCTTGGCTAAGGGCCTCGAGACAGCACCAATAGACAAACACAGAATGAATGTAACGTCATTAACTCGACAATTTCAAGCTTTAGCTCTAACCTTGGCCTTTCTGCAAACATTGGGGGGATATGTAAAGCCATTACTTGTTGATTGCTGGAAAACTCTATTCAAACAAACTCAACAGGCATGCAATTCTAAAAAATTAAAGGATTGCCCCACATCCTCCTACTGTGCAGAAGAAACTCATGCCAGACCAACAGAAATGGTGGCTGAAGAGAAGCCACTTCTGATTAGCAAAATGCCCTGAGCCGACAAGTACCACCCTCTAATGAACAGCAACACTTACTGAGCAGTGTTTGCCGTTACTGGCATCCCCAATGTATGAAGAAGGAACTATTAAAACCATAAATTCTTAAAGAATAAGGTGATACGTGGGATTATGAATGTGAGATAATGCCACTCGGCCACAATAGGACGCATCTTGGCTCGCTAAGAGGGCCTTAGAGGACAAGCTACAGTCTATGAATTTGTGATACGATCCGCTAACAAGATCCCAGCTCTCACTAGAAGGTCACTCACATTTCACAACAATAAAATATGACTTAAAAATGCACGTGAAAAAATGATTAGTGAAGAGGAAGTTGAACACCGTACATTCGTATGCACTCACATTACTGCCAGTGTCCTCAACAACAAAGATGCCTGATCTCAGAAACCCAGAGGGAGATCACAGACAATGCATTCCCTCACGCTTTCACAGGTCCCGGAGCATATTGTGCTCCTGGGCAATGGTGAGACAGCTCTCGGGGCTCTAGAGGTGCTGGGAGATATGCCAAGGCAGTTAATTTGTGGCCCAATAGAACTGAGAAGGAAGAGGGGGTAACACTAATTGTAAAACGTTCAAAAGAAAAAAGCGAAGCATGACGTTTGCATCAAGACAAGAAAATAATGAGGGGAGGACTTATTGTAGTAGTGACAAAAGTCAGCATTGTTACAGGTGTGGTAGTTACAATCCTTTAGCTTACAGTACGAGTTGTCCCAAACAAAAATGTAGCGTGGCATTACTGTAGTTTTTGCAAAAATGTGCAAGATGAAAGGAAAAAAAACTACAGTTAAGTGCATTGATAAAGCGCAGGGAAGTAAATCGGACATTGATTTATGACAGTGGCGATACCAGATGTAATGAATTTAAAAAAAACCCATCATTTTGAAAAGTCATAAGTATGGAAAAAGAAAAACAACCTTTTTGTTTTTAGACGATATAATGGATTTGAATATGGTTGATCTCTATCCCAGGGTACAGATAAATGATAGTGCCAAAAGCTGTTTGGAGCAGTAAATGCTTGGAAACTGTGGGTGACAAATTCTTGCCATCCACCATCACTACAGCCAGTTTTGCAGCAATCTATTGCTGTGCTGCGAATCAAAACACGTGTTTTGAGGTTCAAGAACAGGACTACCACTAGTAAGTTATATGTATTCAATAAGGACCTTTAGCATTGTGACCGAAGAACTAATGTGATTATATATAGTGTGGGATTTATATACAGACTGGTTTGAAGAGTGTCAAGAGTTGCATATATGTCTGGTGAAGGGATTCCTTCTGTACGCAATGAAGAATGGAAACGAGATGTTAGCAGTGATGAAGTTCTGCAGTCAGTCCAGGAAATTGCAAAAAAGGGTTGGCCAAAAAAGAAACTCTGGTGGAATTTGAAATACCGTTTTGGGAAGTCTGGAATTAACTTTGTGGTAGTGGTGGCTTATTAGTCAGGAGTGAGAGAATTCCACAATAAAAGGCAAAGCTCTAGTGAGCAACCACAGGGGATCATCATACTTAAAGCAAGCAGTTTCTTAAATACATGGCACTCTGCCCTCTAGGCTGTGTAGGGCCAATCCTAGGAGTGACTTACATGTATTAAAAAGGAAGGTTAAGCCTGGCAAAAGGATTATTTTGCCAGGCCGAAATGGCAGTTTAAAACTGCTCACACAAGCTGCAATGGCAGGCCTGAGACAATTATTGCACTTAGGGGTGAACTTCCCTGAGGATTTTCTATCCAGGAACCTACTCTTCTTCGTCTGGGATTGGGAATGCTGCCCCTTGGAGCTGGAGCTGTTTTGGGGACCTTTAGAGAATACCTTGCTTTAAATATTCTCTCTCCCCTCCTTTTGGTGAGGACCCTGTTCACTCTTTTGGTGATCCCCCTAAACCCTAAGCCAGCGGTCCGCCTCCTTAGCAGGCTTCCTGGGGTCACTGAGCTTACTATCAACCAGGTGTTCGCGCAGCTCTGTAAAACAAAGACTAAATATGTTCTATCTTGTCATCAAATTGTACAGCCCTTGGTAATCCTTCACTTAACTGCCCTTCCTCCAATGATCCAGTGTGTTGCAAAAGGGTTCCACACAATCGATCTAGTACTGATGGGGCAACGTCTGGCTATCCCTAAACTTCTGCCTCTAATTTTCTGGGGTGAGGCCATACTTTCTGGTCAGGGTGTTCTTCATAGGGGGGTACCTCATCCTGGCCCCCTTTCCCAGGGCAAGTAGGGCATCCTTCCCTTCATTAGGTATGTGCCTCCTGAAACTATCCCCCCAATCCTCTTCAGGGACCGTGTGCATCCCCAGAGCAACCTCACAGGCTTCAAACCACTTATATACCTCATCACCAACAACAAAGTTAAGCACCAGATCCTTGGGAATGTGAACTCTCTTGTCTCCAGAGGGCACTGTGGGTATGTTACCACCATTACTGCTGGACTCTGACTGCCTGGCTCTCATATCCAGCGCTCTGAGACTTAGCTCATGGGCCATTCTCTTTTCCTCCAGGGCTAGTTTCTTTTCAGCCAAGGTCCTCTCAGCCTTGGCCTTCTCCCTGGCTAGTACTTGAACAAAATATCAAGTTGTTCATATCGGGAGACAGAAATATCAGCAAAAATATTGTGATGCAAAAATATTGTGATGCAGAATTATCGTTGTCAGGATTGTTTTTTCAGGTAAGTTATATCGTTGTTAAGAATATCATTGTTGCTAAGATCATTTTCAATAATATAGTTGTAAAATAATTGTTGTTTTAATTATCCTAATGTGCTTTAGTTCATATATTAATTTTATGTGTTATTATTGTTTGTATAATTTTTAATAACATTTTTAAATATAGTTTGTATGTTTAAGTGATTTTTTATTTTTAGTTTAATTGCTAATAGTAATTTATAGTGTCATAGCGGGTTGCTAGGTTTGTGGGGGTATAGGGTGGTAAGTTAATTAAGTAATAATTAATTATTTATTAATGTATTATTAATACAGTAATTGATTATTAATTATGTAAATTGTGTAATAATTATATGTTTTAGTTATATTTTAAATGGGGGCTGCGGAGTTTGTAGGGCATAGTGTGGGCAGGTAAATAAGTTATAATTAATTAACAATTAATTATTAATTTATTTTTAATCATTTAATTGATTATTCATGGTGTAAATTGTGTAATAACCTTATGCTTTAGTTATATTTTAGATGTGGGCTATTAAGTTTGTAGGGATATATGGTGGTGGGAATTTAAGTAATAATTAATTAACAATTAATTCTTTATTTATGATTAATTATTTAATTGAAAATTAAATATATATTTTCTGATTTATTTTAGTTAAATTTTCGTTGTGGGTTGCTGGGTTTGGAGAGGTATAGGGTGGGACAATAATAAGTAATTAATAAATACATAACATTTTCTTTAAATTGATCATTAATTATTAAATTGTTTAATAATCATGTAAATTGCTCGTTTCTTATATTATACATAGATATTGTTTTTCTTGGTTAATTAATACTGTTAATATTAAGAATTTTTTATTTGTTTTAAATTATAATAGGCTTATTCAAATAAGTAATGTGTTTGAAGTGAAGTACTTTCCCTAATAGTAAATGTAACGCCTCTGAAGTCCAACTGTTTCCTTACTGTTACATAGACTGGAGTGCAATAGTATATCCTACCCCTCCAAAGTCAAACGCTTTCCCTACTGTTCCACAGAGTGGGAATAGTAAATCTTACCCCTCCGAAGTCCAATGCTTTCTTTACTGTTGCACAGACAGAAGTGGGAATAGTAAATCTTAACCCTCCGAAGTCCAACACTTTTCCTACTGTTCTAAAGCCTGGAGTGGGAATAGTAAATCTTACTCTTCTGAAGTCCAACGCTTTCCTTACTGTTGCACAGACTGGAGTGGGAATAGTAAATTTAACCCCTCCGAAGTCCAACATTTTCACTACTGTTGCACGGTCTGGAGTGGGAATAGTACATCTCACCCCTCCAAAGTCCAACTCTTTGCCTACAGTTGCACAGACTGGAGTGGCAATAGCAAATCTTACCCCTCCGAAGTCCTATGCTTTCCATACTGTTGCATAGACTGGAGTGGGAATAGTAAATTTTACCTCTCTGAAGTGCAATGCTTTCCTTACTGTTGCACAGACTGAAGTGGAAATAGTAAATCTTACCCCTCCGAAGTCCAACACTTTCCCTACTGTTCCACAGACTGGCGTGGGAATAGTAAATCTTACTCCTCCGAAGTCCAATGCTTTTCTTACTGTTACACAGACTGGAGTGGGAATAGTAAATTTATCCCCTCTGAAGTCCAACATTTTCACTACTGTTGCACAGATTGGAGTGGGAATAATAAATCAAATCCCTGCACAGTCCAACACTTTCTCTACAGTTGCACAGACTGGAGTGGAATAGTAAATCTTGCCCCTCCGAAGTACAGCGCTTTTGCTACTGTTGCAGACTGGAGTGAGAATAGTAATTGTAACCCCTCCGAAGTCCAACACTTTCTCTACTATTGCAGAGACTGGATTGGGAACAGTAAATCTTACCCCTCCGAAGTTGAACCCTTTCCCTACTGTTACTCAAACTAGAGGTGGAATAGTACATTTTTTCCCTCCTTAGTCCAATACTTTCCCTACTGTTGTCCTGTTTGGAATAGGAATAGTAAATGTAACCTCTCTGATAGCCTATGCTTTCCCTACTGTTGCATACACTAGAGTGGGAATAGTATATCTATTATTTCCAGACTCCAATACTTTTCCTAATATTGTTTAAATCAATCAATTATTACTATTACTTTATTTTTTAATGTGATATTATTTGTGTATATATATATATGTATATATAAATATATATATATATATATATGAGTGCAGCAAAGACAATCACTTGCGCTCTCAGAAACATAAGACAGGATCAGGAAAACAATGATTTATTCCATCATAAATCAACGTGACGCGTTTCGCCTAGCGGCTTGATCACACAAAGTGCACAGTAAGAGAAGCCTCGTTACATACTTGCAAATAGAAACTGACAAAAGACATGTTCAGACCAATTGGTTCACTAAAAATCTCCCGTTATTACGGTCGCCATTTTGTAACATGTTACATCCTTTTGAAAATGCATATACATCGATAATATCTTACATGTCATGGCATATGGTTACGCTGTCTTGTGTATTAACATATCGTGTTAGTCCTGTAAATATATGAAACAATATAAATACCGTAAGCCGGTCCCCTGGGTGTAAAATTGTCCAACCGAAAACGTTCGCCATTTTGTAATGTCTAGGTTGGACAATTGTCCAAACAACTTAATTGATCAGTGTTCCATGGACACATAAAATCTATAATGTCCCAGGCTCATGCCCAAGTGCAATTCTGCAAGACCACATTCACGTGGGGTCAAACGGGATCACAAGGTTGCGTGTATACCCCAAGTGGGTTAAATCGGGGACATCATCTAATGTGGTCACATATAATCCAATGGTGGATAATGGTTACAGGAATAAAACAAGGATCACATTGCGTGTACACCCCTAGTGGGTACATAGTCAGTAAATTGTGTATGTGGAGGCATGGACAACCAAAGTGACAGTGTGTATATACAGTGTATGGAAAACTTAATGAAAAATAAAAAATAATACAAAAAGATAAAGAATCTTATCTGCGGCATACAGCCATTCCAGGAGAATGATGCCACAAAGAAAAGGGTAGGGACTCGCTCTATCGATTCCATCCAGTGTGTCCCTTCCTTTCCTCCTGTGAATAGAAAGAAAAGATCGACAGTTAGACTGCTGAAGGAATGGTGACATGTCGTTAAAAATACAGTATAATAAAATTAATTCCTATCACCAGACATAGTTAAACATCCATTGACTCAACAAGCAATGACATTGCTATTCATCGTGAAGATGTATTGCTATTTCTTCGTCCATGTTGTGTCCCTTGGGATAACGTGTTCCTAACTCAATGATGTATCTAGATTCCTGTTTTCTTAACTGGAGTTCACGATTCCCACCTCTGTGATTGCTGACTATTTGTTCAATGACGAAAAACTGTAGTTTAGTATTGTCAGAGTAGTGATGTTTCTCAAAGTGCCTGGCTATAGGGTAGTGTGGATCTTTCTTGGATATGGCCCTCATGTGTTCCAAGACACGTTTCCTGGCCATACGCATTGTGCTGCCAACATAACGAAGGCTACATGGGCATTCCAAAGCATAGATTACAAAGGAGGAACTACACGTAAGGAACTGTCAGATTGGTATAATTCTGTTGCTGTTAGAATTGAGATACTCCTTCCGCATGCGGCTGCCGTGGCACGCCTTGCAGTGCCCGCATGGGAAGAATCCCTGTAGGTTAAAACTCCTGTCTCTTTCTGGGTGATGTCACTGTGTACTAGAATGTCCCTCATACTGCGTCCCTTCCTGTAGGTGATCTGGGGTCTGGATGTAATGGTGGAACCTATAATGGGATCTTTTTTCAGCACTTCCCAGTTCTTGGCTAAGATTCGTTGTACTTCTTTGGATCCCCCATTGTAGGTCAGAATGACTCTGGTAGTGTTCTCACTTTCATCTACTCTGTCATTCGTGTTGAGAATAGTCTCTCTACTGATGTTCTTGACCTTCTCTGTTGCCCTGCGTAATACCCATCCAGGATAACCTCTCTCAGCAAATCTGGTCAGCATGATATCTTGTTCTTTGGAGAAAGCGTCTTCTGAACTACAGTTGCGCTTTGCTCTCAATAATTCTCCATAAGGGATACTCCATTTGAGCCAGTCAGGATGACTGCTCTAAGCGTGAAGTAGACTATTGCCTGCCGTTGCCTTCCTGAACAAACTAGCATGTAGGGTGTTATTGATAATCTCAACCTTGATGTCTAAGAATTCAACAGTGTTGTTACTGATGTTACTGGTCAGTACTAGATTGCGATTGTTATTGTTCAATTTGTGTATGAATTCTTCTGCTTCGCTAGACGTACCTCTCCAGATCATGAAGAGGTCGTCTATGTACCTCAGCGATAAAGCGACTTTGTCAAAGTCATTTTTGAGATTGCTGTCTTGCCTGAGCTCTTCCTCCCATGCCCCTAGGAACAAGTTCACAAAACTGGGCGCGAAACAAGTTCCCATGGCAGTGCCGAGGGTTTGTCTATATATGTTGCCATTGAAAAGGAAGAAATTGTTATTCAGGCAGAACCTGATCATAGCAATAATCATATCTGTATGTTCCAGATATTTTATTGCTCTCTTAGATAGATACTTTTGACATGCTGAAATCCTTGCCTCATGTTCGATGATGGTGTACAACGAACCCACGTCCATGGTATTTGTATATATATATATATATATATATATATATATATATATATATATATATGTATATATATATATATATATATGTATATATATATATATATATATATATATATTCACTGAAAAAACCATAGGTTTCAGGGACGTTATAGTTACAAATTAGCATTTAAAAAACCTTTGAAATTCACTGAAAAAACCATAGGTTTTAGGGACAGTTATAGTTAGTTGGACAT
Source organism: Calotriton arnoldi (assembly GCA_963921515.1). Lineage (NCBI taxonomy): Eukaryota > Metazoa > Chordata > Amphibia > Caudata > Salamandridae > Calotriton > Calotriton arnoldi. Next base: position 1,911,174 of record CAWUFW010001870.1, on the reverse strand, counting down.
TGCACTCGTACAAAACCCGTGAAATTCCCCGCGTTATAGTTAGTCCAGCTAACTATAACTCGCGCCCGCAATGCACTGCTGATGACGTCACATATTACATCACTCATGACATGGTCAGTGACATCACTGATGACATCACTGATGACATCTCAAATGACATCACTGATGACATCATCCAGTGACTGTGTGTTTCTGTAAAGTTTAAATATTTTTAATATATATAGGAAAAGACGTATTGAAGAATGAGTGGGTGTGTACGTGTCTGTATGAATGATTTAGTAGGTGCGTGACTGACTGTATAAGTGAGTGATTTAACGTATCTTACTGAATGCATGGGTTAGTGACTAAACTGGGTGAATGTCTGTATCCGTCTGTCTGTTGCTGTGTAAGTGGCTGCATGTGTTTGTGAATAGCTACATGAGTGTCTATATGAGTTATTGAATGCTTGTGTGAGTATCTGTATGGGTGCCTGAGTGTTTGTGTGGGAGGGGTGTGTGCAACTCTGTGCATAGATGTGTGAGTGGGTGATTCACTGGGTGGATGGTTTCAAGAGTGCATCTGTGATAGACTGTATGGGTGGGTAAGTGTGTGTAAGAGTGTGTTAGTGAGTGAATGTATGTCCCAGTGGTACATGTGTGAGTAACTACATATGTGAAAGGCAGTATATATGTGTGTTGGAGTATATAAATAGCTATAAGCGAGAGTGAGTGATTGTGATAGTGGCTGTATGGATGAGTGTGTGCTTGTATCAGTGATTGTATAAGAGCGTAAGAATGTGCTAGTATTTGTATGAGTAAGTGAGCTGGTGTGTGTATAACTGTATAGGTGAGTAAATGGTAGTGTGTTTAATTATTTGCATGACTGACTAGGTGTGTGAGTACCTCTATGGATGAGTGGCGGTGTTTGAGTGTCTATATAGGAGTATGAGTGCATATGATAGTCCTGTACTGAGTGACCGTAAGTATGAGTGACTGTACGGGTGAGTGAGTGGATGTGTGCGTAGACCGAAGAATCAGTGAGTGGGTATGTAGTTATTGGTGTTGGAGTGTCTATGGTTTTGCGAATGGCAGTCTGTAATTTAGAGTGGGTGTATCAAAGGTTATATTAGGGTGTGAGAAGATGCATGAAATTATCACATGGATGATGTCATCAGTGATGTCATTTGAGATGTCATCAGTGATGTCATCAGTGATGTCACTGACCATGTCATGAGTGATGTAATATGTGACGTCATCAGCAGTGCATTGTGGGGGCGCGAGTTATAGTTAGCTGGACTAACTATAACGGGGAATTTCACGGGTTTTGTACGAGTGCAATGTCCAACTAACTATAACTGTCCCTAAAACCTATGGTTTTTTCAGTGAATTTCAAAGGTTTTTTAAATGCTAATTTGTAACTATAACGTCCCTGAAACCTATGATTTTTTCAGTGAATTTCAAAGGTTTTTTAAATGCTAATTTGTAACTATAACATGTCTGAAACCTACGGTTTTTTCAGTGAATTTCAAAGGTTTTGTAAATGACAATTTTTAAATGTATTAATTGTTATATACATTTTTTTCATACTGATTTACTACATTTTTAGAAACAATTTTTTTTACATATTTTATTTTTTAAATTACATTGTAATTACATTATACATTACATTACAAAAAATACTTTCTCAGAATGAATTACTTTAGTTTAAATACTTTGCACATAGGCAATAGACTTTTAAGTACAGTAGTTACAGTTGTTGCAATGGGCAACACATTTTCAAACACAATGCAACATTCAGCTCAATGTGAATTTCTAGTTAAATGCAATTAGTTACTTTATGGATTACTTTTTCTAACCACAGGACTGGATCCTAGATTCAGTCCTGGGACATCTCCTGTAAACAGTTGAGTAAAAGCGTTTTGGTTACAGTCGTGATTTTTAAGGAATATTATTGTACTTTAAAAGTTGACACTTAGAAACTTTTTCACATAGAATCACCAATGTTATCCTATGGGAGGAAATTCACTTAGCAGGTAAGTAGTGTTATCGTGACTTTTTCTCACTCAGTGTTGGATCCTGGATCCAGCACTGGTGCATCTCCTGTAAACAGTTGAAAGAATGCGTTTAAGTCATACAGGCGATTTTTTAGGAATATTTGTAGTTTGTGAAAATCGACACTTTGAAACTTTTCTGCTGAAAACCAGACAATGGATTCCTATGGAAGAAAATATAAGTTACTGGTAAGTACGGTTAAAATTACTTTTCAGGGTCAGTGCTGGGCTAAAAGATGCAGCACTGGGTTCTCTCCTGATAACAGGTGAGTAAATTGGAATTCGTACTTTGGTTGATTTTAGAGGAATATTATAAAGTTCCAAAACTCCACACTTAGAAGAATTTCCAAGTGAAACCAGTCAATGTTAGCCTATGAAGGAAATTCAAGTTACCGGTAAGTACGGTTAAAATTACTTTTCAGGACCAGTACTGGGCTGAAAGATGCAGCACTGAGGTCTCTCCTGATAACAGGTGAGTAAATCGGAATTCGTAGTTCGGCTGATTTTAGAGGAATATTTTAAAGTTCCAAAACTCCACACTTAGAAGAATTTCCAAGTGAAACCAGTCAATGTTAGCCTATGGAAGGAAATTCAAGTTACTGGTAAGTACGGTTAAAATTACTTTTCAGGACCAGTACTGGGCTGAAAGATACAGCACTGAGGTCTCTCCTGATAACAGGTGAGTAAATCGGAATTCGTATTTCAGCTGATTTTAGAGGAATATTTGTATGTTTCAAAAATCAACACTTAGAAACTTTTTCAGCAAAAAGCAGGCAATGATATCCTATGGAAGGAAATTCAAGTTACTGGTAAGTACGGTTAAAATTACTTTTCAGGACCAGTACTGGGCTCAAAGATGCAGCACTGAGGTCTCTCCTTATAACAGGTGAGTAAATCGGAATTCGTATTTCGGATGATTTTAGAAGAATATTTGCACAATGGTGAAGGGAGGGGGCGGGGCCTGAGGTGACATCTGTGCAAACGCGCCCCGTGGCGCGTTTTGAGTTGGGGGATTAAGTCCCCTTGAATCCTGAAGGTCCCTAGGGGCCAACTAGCCCACCAGGAACCTCCAATATGCGCTAGGGGCTGCGTTGCAGAGACGTGTAGAGAGGCCATGCCCCTTTTTACACCTCTCTGCAACGCAGCTCTGTGGCGCTTTCTGGATGTACCTGTTGGGCTAGTTGGCCCCCAGGGACCCTCAGGATTGAAGGGGATTTAATTCCCCATCTTAAAACGCGCCACGGGGCCTGTTTGCACACATGTCACCTGAAGCCCCGCCCTCCCTTCACCACTGTGCAAACGCGCCCGTGGCATGTTTTAAGTTGGGGGATTAAGTCCCCTTGAATCCTGAGGGTCCCCGGAGTCCAACTAGCCCACCATATACCTCCAAAAGCGCCACAGAGCTGCGTTGCAGAGAGGTGTAAAAGGGCGTGGCCTCTGTACACCTCTCTGCAAGGCAGCCTCTGGCGCATACTGGAGGTTCCTGGTGGGCTAGTTGGCCTCCAGGGACCCCCAGTATTCAAGGGGAATTCGTTCTCTCTGCAAACGCGCCAGGGGCGCGTTTGCAGAGTGGTGAAGGAAGGGGCGGGGCCTGCGGGCCCGATCGTTTTTTTAATTTTATTTATTTTTGTCCCCTGAAGAGGGGCTGTGTGGCCCCCCTTCCTTTTTCCAGTTTTTATGCCCTGGGGACCCCATCCCCCAGGGCCTTACCCCTTTTTTAAATTAAATATTATTAAAAAACGGGAAGGGGGCCGCGTGGCCCCCTTCCTGGGCCTGTATTGGCCCCGGGGACCCCATCCCCGGGGCATGGCCTCGATTTTTTGTTTTTTCTTTGGAGCCCCCCACACAGGTTTTTCAATTATAAAAAAAAAGCCCCGGGGGTGGTGGTCCCCGGGCTTGGGGGCCCTTTGAGGCCCCCACACATTAAATTATCCCCCACCATGCCCCCGGGACTTGGGCCACCCGGGGGCAAATACCATCGAAGCGCGGGAGACCGCGCTCGATTTTTTTCGGCAGGATTCGCGCACCCTGAGCTCATCCTGCCGATTTTTAAAAAAAAATTATTTTTTTTTTTTGCCCAGGGGGTCCTTGTGGGACCCCCTGAGCAAACCTAGGGGGTCAGGGTGTTTCTACCCTGCCCCCTTTGTGCGCTTTGCGCACTTGTTTCTGTCCCTCGGTTCTACCGAGGGACAAAATGGCTGCCAACATTTCCTGAATCGGAATGTTGACAGCCAGCTGACAGCCAATTAACATGCAGCTCGTGATCGGGAGGGTACGCGGACCCTACTCGGCCATAGATATCACTATCTTTTTACTTTTGATTTTCTCAGCAACTACTGAACGGATTTACACCATTTAACAAAAGGGTTCTTTCTGAACCAAGAACTACCTCTTTGCCAAATTTGGTGTAATTCCGTTCAGCAGTTCGGGCTGTAGCCGTGTCTAAAGTTTCCTATGGAAAATTGCATGGGGAAACGCGTTTTGGAACCCCCTTTTTCTCGGCCCCCGCTTGACGAATCCCCCGAGACTTTCAGGGTAGGAGCGGACCGGAGCGGGCCATAAAGTTTGAAAATTTTGCGAAGATACGTCAACCGGCAACAGAGTTATTTCAAATAGAATGTCGCGGATTTCCTATGGATAATACGTTGTAACTATAACTATCTACTGGCGACCGCCAGTAGATATATATATATATATATATATATATATATATATATATATATATATATATATATATATATATATATATATATATATATATAAAGAAAAGGAAAATCCCGCAATACTGCCTTGCAGCATAACAGGAACACACGGACTCCTCTTGATGGTATTAGGTGAGATTTATTAGTCGAGAGATTGGGATGGACAGATGACACGTTTCGCCCACCTTGTTGGGCTTGTTCACGTACCGAGGTGCACTCCAGATCAGTTAATTATAGTGCATTTTAAAACCACGTGGTGCAATTACACACATAGGTAAGGATATAGAAAAAAGACTTTCCTTCTTTTTCTTCATTCACAAACAAAATAGTAAATTATCAACAAATCTGTTTCCTGTTTATACATAAATACGATATATATAAAAAAATAATATATAAAAAAATGTTATTCATACCTTGTATATACAGAAATCTAGCTAAAAGACATGGTTATTCAAAATGAAAAGAGTTACATTCTTTCTCTATATTACAGTCCTGTGATTGGACTTAAAAAACCTATGACCAGTGAAAAACAGATATTCAAATACGCTAAAAGACTTTTTTTGATTGTCAGTGCAGAGGGGTCCCAAAACACATTTTCTCCATGTTAATTTCCATAGGAAACTTTAGACAAGGCTACAGCCCGAATTGCTGAACGGAATTACACAAAATTTGGCAAAAAGGTAGCTTTTGGTTCAGAAACCGACCTTTTTGTTAAATGATGTAAATCTGTTCAGTAGTTCCAGAGAAATTTAAATATTTACAGATATCTATATATGGACGCGAAGGATCTGCGGACCCTCCCAATCTCGAGCCTTGCAATCTGATTGGCTGCCAACAGTTTCAACCAGGAAGTGTTGGTAGCCACCTTGTGACTCGGTTGAACCGAGTCACAAGAAAAAAGGTGAAAAAGTGTGAAAAGGGGGCAGGGTAGAAACATCCGGACCCCTAGGCCAGCTCAAAAGTCCAACAGGGACCCCAGGGCCCAAAAAAGCATTTTTTTAAAAAGAAATTGGCGGGAATCGCGTAAGGTCCGCGAATCCTGTCGAATTTGTTTTTTTAAAATGAAGCGAGGGCTCCCGCGCTTTGTTGTCTTTAAGCCCCTGGGTGGGCCAGGTCCCGGGGGCAATGTTCAATTATGATGCGGGGGCACACGGGGGCCCCTGCAGCCCCGGGGACCATCACCTCCGCGTTGCTTTTTAAAAAAAAATGCATGTCAGCAGCCCCCTCTGCCCGAAAAGCAATGCCGGCTACCGCAGGAGGTGGGGAACCGGCAGGGACCGTGGGGGCATTGGGGCTCCCCCTGCGGTCCCCAACACAGAGGCCATGCCCCGGGTGATGGGGTCCCGGGGCAAAAATGGCCACTTGGCCCCACTCCCCCTTTTTTATTGAAAAAGAAAAATGGCCGGGCTTTGGGGGATGGGGTCCCAGGGGCCAAAATCAGCCTGGGGAGGGGGGCGCACGGCCCCCCTTCCTTAATATAAATATAAAAAAAGTCCAAGCCCCGGGGATGGGGTCCCTGAGGCCAAAATGGCCTGGGGGAGGGGTGCCGCGCGGCCCCCTCCCTTAACATTTTTTTTAAAGAATTGGCTGGGCCTTGGGGGATGGGGTCCCCAAGCCGATATTGGGCTAAGGAGGGGGGCCACACAGCCCCCCTCCCCTTTAAAAAAAATTAGAAAGGCCCAGCCCCAGGGCATGGGGTCACTGGGGCATATATCGGCCTCGGGAGGGAAGGCCACGCATACCCCCTCCCATTTGAATTAAAAAAATGTTTTTAAATGGGTCAGGCCTCGGGGGATGGGGTCCCCGGGGCCCAAAAGCACTAAGGGAAGGGGGCTTACACAGCCCCCTATCCTAAATTTAAAAAAATAGACAAACCAGCAACTCACCGGAAGCCCCGCCCCCTTTCACCACTACACTGCGAACGCGCCTCCTGGTGCGATCTTGGTTGGGAATGATGTCCCTGTCACTGCTGAGGGTCCTTAGGGGCCAACTAGCCCACAAGGTACCTCCAGTAAGCCCTATACAGCTGGTTTGCTGAGAGGTGGTAGGAGGCCACGCCCCTTTTTACACTACTCTGCAAGGTGCCTCTTGGCGCACTGGTGGTGGGGCGATGAGGTCCCCTTCTGTCCTGAGTACCTCAGGACTAAACTGGACTTCATCCACCAAGCAGCAGTGCGCCAGGAGCCGCAGAGTGGTGTAAAAAGGGGGGTGGCCTCTGACTACCTCTCAGCAATCCAGCTGTGTGGGGCTTACTGGAGGTAACAGGAGGGCTAGTTGGCCCCAAGGAACCCTCAAGAAGTAAGGGGACTTCATCCCCCAATTCAGAGCACGCCAAGAGGTGCGTTTGCAGAGTGGTGGAGAAAGGGGGCGTGGCCTGCGACCACCTCTCAGCAATCCCACTGTGTGGGGCTCACTGGAGGTAACCGGTAGGCTGGTTGGCCCCTAAGGACCCCAAGCAGCGAAGGGGACTTCATTCCCCAACCAAGAGCACGCCAGGAAGCGCGTTTGCAGAGTGGTGGGCAAAGGGGGCATGGCCTGCTATCAGACCTTAGCAATCCTGCTGTGTGAGACTTACTGGGGGTAACAGGAGGGTTAGTTGCCCCCCAAGGATTTCCTTGGGGGCCAACTACCCCATCTGTTACCTCCAGTAAGTCCCACACAGTGGGATTGATAAGAGGTCTTTGGAGGACACGCCCCCCTTTGTCCATCACTCTGCATACGTGCCTCCTGGTACACTATTGGTTGGGGGATGAAGTCCACTTTACTCCTGAGGGACTTTGGGGGCCAAGCTGGTGCCTCCTGTAAGTCCTACGCAGCGGAATTCCTGAGCACTGGTCGGAGGCCCAGCCCCCTTTCTCAAAACACTCTGCAAACGTGACTACTAGTTAAAGAAGCATTTGCAATGCAATAGGTCTCGCGAAGAGTTAGAGCTATTGGCGTTGTAAATGTAAAAGTTTTTTACTAATTTTTTTATGTGGAGTGGATGTACATTGTGTGTAGTGGAATTATGTGGTTTGTTGTGCAGTGAAATTATGTGGATAGAAAGTATGTGGTATTTAGTGTATAGGAATTATGTAGAGTGGGATTATGTGTTATGGAGAGTAATTATGTGGTATGATAGTCTGTGTTGTGGAGTGGTAACCTTAGGTTTAGTCTCCCTCGTTTCCATAGAAGCTAAACTATAAACTCAAAGAGACACAAAAAAGAAGAAACCACTGAGGAGCACTTCTGGACCTAGCCAGAGGTATGAGCAGAGTCACTGGAATTATGTTACTGTTCAGCCGCAGCGATTTTCGCATAATTATACATTTTCCACATTTGCCACATAATCCATCATCTGCCGCATAATCTGCAGATTTGAACAAAAAAAACCTTGTTTCTACCTCAAACGGCTCAAACGTTACCAAAAATGCAGCGACAAGTGTTACAGCGTGGTGGAAGGCCCTTTGCAAAGCTGAAATAGTCACCTGTTACTTATTGTTAAATGTGGTTGTTAAATCGGTACTAATGATGCGCAAACCATTCTTGCTTCTTTCTGAGCCTCTCTTGCTTCTTACTGCATTTCTCTTGCTTGTTTCTGCACCTTTCTTCTTCTTTCTGCACTTCTCTTGCCTCTTTCTGCACATCTCTTCCGCTTTCTGCACCTCCCTTCTTTCTGCACCTCTCTTGCTTCTTACTGCACATCTCTTGCTTCTTTCTTCTGCACCTCTCTTGCTTCTTTCTACACTTCTATTGCCTCTTTCTGCCCACTCTTTGATCTTTCTGTACCTCTCTTGCCTTTTTCCGCACCTTTCTTGCCTCTTTCTGCACTTCTCTTGCCTCTTTCTGCACCTCGCTTTCTTCTTTTTTCACTTCCCTTGCTTCTTTCTGTACCTCTCTTGCTTCTTTCTGCACCCCTCTTGCCTCTTTCTGCACCTCACTTGCCTCTTTCTGCACTTCTCTTGCTTCTTTCTGCACCTCTCTTTGTTTTTCTGCACCTCTCTTGTTTCTTTCTGCAACTCTGTTGCGTCTTACTGCACTTCTCTTGCCTCTCTATGCACTTCTGTTGCTTCTTTCTGCTCTTCTCTTTCGTGTTTCTGCACCTCTCTTGCTTCTTTCTGCATCCCTATTGCCTCTTTCTGCATATCTCTTGCTTCTTTCTTCTGCACCTCTCTTACGTCTTACTGCACTTCTCTTGCGTCTTTATGCACTTCTCTTGCTTCTTTCTGCTCTTCTCTTTCTTGTTTCTGCACCTTCCTTCTTTCTGCTCCTCTCTTGCTTCTTACTGCACATCTCTTGCTTCTTTCTTCTGCACCTCTCTTGCTTCTTTCTGCACTTTTATTGCCTCTTTCTGCATACTCTTTGATCTTTCTGTAGCTCTCTTGACTTTTTCCACACCTCTCTTGCCTCTTTCTGCACTTCTCTTGCCTCTTTCTGCACATCTCTTCCGCTTTCTGCACCTCCCTTCTTTCTGCACCTCTCTTGCTTCTTACTGCACATCTCTTGCTTCTTTCTTCTGCACCTCTCTTGCTTCTTTCTACACTTCTATTGCCTCTTTCTGCCCACTCTTTGATCTTTCTGTACCTCTCTTGCCTTTTTCCGCGCCTTTCTTGCCTCTTTCTGCACTTCTCTTGCCTCTTTCTGCACCTCGCTTTCTTCTTTCTTCACTTCCCTTGCTTCTTTCTGTACCTCTCTTGCTTCTTTCTGCACCCCTCTTGCCTCTTTCTGCACCTCACTTGCCTCTTTCTGCACTTCTCTTGCTTCATTCTGCACCTCTCTTTGTTTTTCTGCACCTCTCTTGTTTCTTTCTGCAACTCTGTTGCGTCTTACTGCACTTCTCTTGCCTCTCTATGCACTTCTGTTGCTTCTTTCTGCTCTTCTCTTTCGTGTTTCTGCACCTCTCTTGCTTCTTTCTGCATCCCTATTGCCTCTTTCTGCATATCTCTTGCTTCTTTCTTCTGCACCTCTCTTACGTCTTACTGCACTTCTCTTGCGTCTTTATGCACTTCTCTTGCTTCTTTCTGCTCTTTTCTTTCTTGTTTCTGCACCTTCCTTCTTTCTGCACCTCTCTTGCTTCTTACTGCACTTCTATTGCCTCTTTCTTTCTGCATACTCTTTGATCTTTCTGTACCTCTCTTGCCTTTTTCCACAGCTCTCTTGCCTCTTTCTGCACTTCTCTTGCCTCTTTCTGCACCTCACTTTCTTCTTTCTTCACTTCCCTTGCTTCTTTCTGCACCTCTCTTGCTTCTTTCAGTACCCCTCTTGCCTCTTTCTGCACCTCACTTGCCTCTTTCTGCACCTCTCTTGCTTCTTTCTGCACCTCTCTTGTTTCTTTCTGCAACTCTGTTGCATCTTACTGCACTTCTCTTGCCTCTTTATGCACTTCTCTTGCTTCTTTCTGCATCCCTCTTGCCTCTTTCTGCATCCGTCTTCCCTCTTTCTGCACCTCTCTTGTGTCTTTCTGCACACTCTTTGATCTTTCTGTACCTCTCTTGCCTTTTTTCCGCCTCTCTTGCCTCTTTCTGCACTTCTCTTGCCTCTTTATGTACCTCGCCTTCTTCTTTCTTCACTTCCCTTGCTTCTTTCTGCACCTCTCTTGCTTCTTTCTGCACCCCTCTTGCCTCTTTCTGCACTTATCTTGCCTCTTTATGCACTTCTCTTGCTTCTTTCTGGTCTTCTCTTTCTTGTTTCTGCACCTGCCTTCTTTCTGCACCTCTCTTGCTTCTTACTGCACCTCTCTTGCTTCTTTCTGCACCTCTCTTGCTTTTTTCTGCACCTCTCTTGTTTCTTTCTGCAACTCTGTTGCGTCTTACTGCACTTCTCTTGCCTCTTTATGCACTTCTGTTGCTTCTTTCTGCTCTTCTCTTTCTTGTTTCTGCACCTCTCTTGCTTCTTTCTGCATCCCTCTTGCCTCTTTCTGCACATCTCTTGCTTCTTTCTTCTGCACCTCTGTTGCGTCTTACTGTACTTCTCTTGCCTCTTTATGCACTTCTGTTGCTTCTTTCTGCTCTTCTCTTTCTTGTTTCTGCACCTTCCTTCTTTCTGCAACTCTCTTGCTTCTTACTGCACATATCTTGCTTTATGCACTCTCTTTGATATTTCTGTACCTCTCTTGCCTTTTTCCGCACCTCTCGTGCCTCTTTCTGCACTTCTCTTGCCTCTTTCTGCACCTCGCTTTCTTCTTTATTCACTTCCCTTGCTTCTTTCTGCACCTCTCTTGCTTCTTTCTGCACCCCACTTGCCTCTTTCTGCACCTCACTTGCCTCTTTCTGCACCTCTGTTGCTTCTTTCTGCACCTCTCTTGTTTCTTTCTGCAACTCTGTTGCGGCTTACTGCACTTCTCATGCCTCTTTATGCACTTCTGTTGCTTCTTTCTGCTCTTCTCTTTCTTGTTTCTGCAACTCTCTTGCTTCTTTCTGCATCCCTCTTGCCTCTTTCTGTATCCGTCTTCCCTCTTTCCACACCTCTCTTGTGTCTTTGTGCACATCTCTTGCCTCTTTCTGCACTTCTGTTGCCTCTTTCTGCACCTCTATTGCTTCCTTCTGCACCCCTCTTGCCTCTTTCTGCACCCCTATTCCCTCTTTCTGTAACTCTCTTGTCTCTTCCTGAACCTTTCTTGCCTCTTTCTGAATTTCTCTTGCCTCTTTCTGCACCTCTATTGCTTCTTTCTGCACCTCTCTTGCCTCTTTCTGCACCTCCATTGCTTCTTTCTGCACCTCTCTTGCCTCTTTCTGCACCCCTCTTCCCTCTTTCTGCACCTGTCTCGTGCCTTTTTGTACCTCTCTTGCCTCATTCTGCAGTTCTATTGCCTCTTTCTGCACCTCTACTGCTTCTTTCTGCACCTCTCTTGCTTCTTTCTGCACCCCTCTTGCCTCTTTCTGCACCCATATTCCCTCTTTCTACACCTGTCCTGCCTCTTTCTGCACCTCTTCTGTCTCATGCTGCAGTTCTCTTGCCTCTTTCTGCACCTCTATTGCTTCTTTCTGCACTTCTCTTGTCTCTGTACCCCTCTTGTCTCTTTCTGCACCTCTGTTGGTTCTCTTTGAACTTCTCCTGCTTCTTTTTGCACCCCTCTTGCCTCTTTCTGTACCCTTCTTGCCTCCAGGTCTGTGTGCTCTAGTGTCTGAGGTATATGTCTACTTCTACATGTATTCTCACATGTGTTATCCATCTGAAGATGGTAGCTTAAAAGCTGGTAGCTTCTCCTATAGGTGGTCAAATCTTTTCAGTTCTGCTCTGTTTTTCGGTTGCACAGGCAGACATGTCTTACGTATATAGGTGTAATAGAGCCCTTGAAATATACAATTGAGTACCCATGCGCCCTGTATTATGAGCAGAAAGAAATACATAAACCTTCTTGCACACAAATTTACAGAGTATGCTGTTTGAAACACAGGTATTCAAGTATTTGTATGTTTATTTTTGCACCTGTCCTGCCTCTTTCTGCACCTGTCCTGCCTCTTTCTGCACCTGTCCTGCTTCTTTCCGCACCTCTCTTTCTGTACCCATCTTCTCTCTTTCTGCACCTGTCCTGCCTCTTTGTGCACCTCTCTTGCCTCATTCTGCAGTTCTCTTGCCTCTTTCTGCTGCTTCTTTCTGTACTTCTCTTGCCTCTTTCTGTGCCCCTCTTTCCTCTTTCTGCACCTCTGTTTCTTCTTTCTGCACTTCTTTTGCTTCTTTCTGCACCTCTGTTGCTTCTTTCTGCACTTCTCTTGCCTCTTTCTGTACCCTTCTTCCCTCTTTCTGCACATGTCTTGCCTCTTTTTGCACCTCTCTTGCCTCATTCTGCAGTTCTCTTGCCTCTTTCTGCACCTCTATTGCTTCTTTCTGCACCCCTCTTGCCTCTCTCTGCACCTCTGTTGCTTGTTTCTGCACTTCTCTTGCCTCTTTATGCACCCCTCATCCCTCTTTCTGTACCTGTCTTGCCTCTTTCTGTACCTCTCTTGCCTCATTCTGCTGTTCTCTTGCCTCTTTCTGCACATCTATTGTTTCTTTCTGCACTTCTCAAGCCTCTTTCTATACCCCTCTTGCCTCTTTCTGCACCTCTGTTGGTTCTCTATGCACTTCTCTTGCCTCTTTCCTCTTTATGCACCTCTGTTGCTTCTTTCTGTACCTCTCTTGCCTCTTTCTGCACTTCCCTTGCCTCTTACTGCACCTTTGCTGCTTCTTTCTGCACCCCTCTTGCCTCTTTCTGTACCCCTCTTCCCTCTTTCTGCACCTGTCGTGCCTCTTTCTGCACCTCTCTTGCCTCATTCTGCAGTTCTCTTGCCTCTTTCTGTACCTCTATTGCTCCTTTCTGCACTTCTCTTGTCTCTTTCTGTACCCCTCTTGCCTCTTTCTGCACCTCTGTTCATTCTCTCTGCACTTCTCTTGCCTCTTTCTGCACCCCTATTGCCTCTTTCTACACCTCTCTTGCTTCTTTTTCCACTTCTCTTGCATCTTTCTGCACCTTTCTTGCCTCTTTATGCACCCCTCTTGCCTCTTTCTGAACCTCACTTGCCTCTTTCTGCACCTCTCTTGCTTCTTTCTGCACCTCTCGCTTTTTTCTGCACCTCTCTTGTTTTTTCTGCAACTCTCTTGTCTCTTTCATCACTTCTCTTGCTACTTTCTGCACCTCTCTTGCTTCTTTTGGCACTTCTCTTTCTTCTTTCTGCACCTCTCTTGCCTCTTTCTGCATCCCTCTTGCGTCTTTCTGCACCTGTCTTGCCTCTTTCTGTACCTCTCTTGCCACATTCTGCAGTTCTCTTGCCTCTTTCTGCACCTCCATTGCTTCTTTCTGCACTTCTCTTGCCTCTTTCTGTACCCTTCTTGCCTCTTTCTGCACCTTTCTTCCCTGTTTCAGCACCTCTCTTGCCTCTTTCTGCAGTTCTCGTGCCTCTTTCTGTAGCTCTGTTGGTTCTTTCTGCACTTCTCCTGCCTCTTTCTGCACCCCTCTTCACTCTTTCTGCACCTTTCTTGCTTCTTTCTCCACTTCTCTTGCATCTTTCTGCATCTCTCTTGCCTCTTTCTGTACCCCTCGTGCCCCTTTCTGCACCTCACTTGCCTCTTTCTGCACCTCTCTTGCTTCTTTCTGCACCTCTCTTGCTTTTTTATGCACCTCTCTTGTTTCTTTCTGCAACTCTCTTGTCTCTTTCATCACTTCTCTTGCTACTTTCTGCACCTCTCTTGCTTCTTTCGGCACTTCTCTTCTTTCTTTCTGCACCTCTCTTGCCTCTTTCTGTACCCCTCTTGCCTATTTCTGCTCCTCACTTGCATCTTTCTGCAGCTCTCTTGCTTCTTTCTGCACCTCTCTTGCTTTTTTCTGCACCTCTCTTGTTTCTTTCTGCAACTCTCTTGTCTCTTTCATCACTTCTCTTGCTAATTTCTGCACCTCTCTTGCTTCTTTCGGCACTTCTCTTCTTTCTTTCTGCACCTCTCTTGCCTCTTTCTGTACCCCTCTTGCCTCTTTCTGCTCCTCACTTGCATCTTTCTGCAGCTCACTTGCTTCTTTCTGCACCTCTCTTGCTTTTTTCTGCACCTCTCTTGTTTTTTTCTGCAACTCTCTTGTCTCTTTCATTACTTCTCTTGCTACTTTCTGCACCTCTCTTGCTTCTTTCGGCACTTCTCTTTCTTCTTTCTGCACCTCTCTTGCCTCATTCTGCATCCTTCTTGCCTCTTTCTGCACCTGTTTTGCCTCTTTCTGTACCTCTCTTGCCACATTCTGCAGTTCTCTTGCCTCTTTCTGTACCTCCATTGCTTCTTTCTGCACTTCTCTTGCCTCTTTCTGTACCCTTCTTGCCTCTTTCTGCACCTCTTTTGCCTGTTTCAGCACCTCTCTTGCCTCTTTCTGCAGTTCTTGTACCTCTTTCTGTAGCTCTGTTGGTTATTTCTGCACTTCTCTTGCCTCTTTCTGCACCTCTCTTGCTTCTTTCTCCACTTCTCTTGCATCTTTCTGCACCTCTCTTGCCTCTTTCTGTACCCCTCGTGCCTCTTTCTGCACCTCACTTGCCTCTTTCTGCTCCTCTCTTGCTTCTTTCTGCACCTCTCTTGCTTTTTCTGCAACTCTCTTGTCTCTTTCATCACTTCTCTTGCTACTTTCTGCACCTCTCTTGCTTCTTTCTGCACTGCTCTTGGCTCTTTCTGTACTCTTCTCGCCTCTTTCTGTACTGAAATGGGAAGTGCAAGGTGTAAAGTTTAAAGGTCTGTGTGCTCTAGTGTCTGAGGTATATGTCTACTTCTACATGTATTCTCACATGTGTTATCCATCTGAAGATGGTAGCTTAAAAAGCTGGTAGCTTCTCCTATAGGTGGTCAAATCTTTTCAGTTCTGCTCTGTTTTTCGGTTGCACAGGCAGACATGTCTTACGTATATAGGTGTAATAGAGCCCTTGAAATATACAATTGAGTACCCATGCGCCCTGTATTATGAGCAGAAAGAAATACATAAACCTTCTTGCACACAAATTTACAGAGTATGCTGTTTGAAACACACGTATTCAAGTATTTGTATATTTATTTTTTTGTAACATGTCACTAGGTAAAACATAGACACACACATGCATACCTTCTCAAACTTGGTGAGACTTACAACAGTGATATGGTTAGGATTGCTGTTTTACATTTGGTAGGCCTAACATTCTGAGCAGTCGATGAATAGTGAACCTTCAAGAGAAAAGTGAGGTTCAAGACATCTTGGGAGAAGGATTAGTGATTATGCTACTTTGTATGAGTGTGTGGAAAGGTACAGTCAAAGTAGGCCTCTTTCTGCACCTCTGTTGCTTCTTTCTGCACCTTTCTTCATCTTTCTGTACCTCTCTTGCCTCTTTCTACACTTCTCTTGCTTCTTTCTGCACCTTTCTTCTTCTTTCTGCACATGTCTTACCTATGTAGGCATAGTTAGAAATTATCATTTAAAAAAATGCAGAAATTCACTGAAAAAACTACAGGTTTCAGGGACGTTATAGTTAGAAATTAGCATTTAAAAACCTTAGAAATTCACTGAAAAAACCACAGGTTTCAGGGACATTATAGTTAGGCTGACATTTCACTCGTACAAAACCAGAGAAATTCAGCCGTTATAGTTAGCTGAGCTAACTATAACTCAAGCCCCTGCAATGCACTGCTGATGACGTCCAATATTACATCACTCATGACATGGTCACTGACATCACTCATGACATTACTGATGGCATTTCAAATGACATCACTGATGACATCATCCACATAATCTCTGATGCACTTACTCACACCCCAATGTAAACTATCATACACTCACTCCAAATTTCAGACTACCCTTCTTAAAATCATTGACACACCAATACCAGAATGCACATATCCACTCACTGATTCATAGGTCTACATACACATCCACTCACTCACCCATACAGGTACTCATACAGCCAGTCACTCACCAATACAGCCACTGAGATATCCACTCATACACCCATACAGCCACTCATATACCGTCAGTAACCGATAGAGCTACTCACATACCTACTCACTCATCCAAACACTCAATCACATAGCCACTTACTCACTCATACAGAAGCACACACACACTCACTACTCATACAGATACAAACAAATACTTACTCTCCATACAGTCGCTGACACAAGCACGCACTCACACATACAGTCACTTATATACTCCAACACTCACATATACTGCCTTTCACATATGCAGTTACTCACCCATATACCACTGAGACATCCATTCACTCACAGACACAGCCATACGCACACTCACTCGCCCATACAGTCCCTCACAGGCGCCCTCCTGAACCCATGCAGCCAGGGATTCACCCACTCATACATCCATGCAGGGAGTCACACACCCCCTCACCCACCCACACAGACACTCAGGCACCTATACAAGTACTCAGATAACTAATCAATAACCCATATAGACACTCATGTATCTACCCACCAACCCATGCAGCTACTTACACACCAACAGACAAACTGATACACACATTCACACAGATTAGTCACTCACCCATACATTCACAAAGACACGTTTAATCACTCACTTATACAGTCAGTCATGCACCCACTAAATCATCCATACAGACACTCATACACCCAATCATTCTTCAATAAACCTTGGCATATATATATATATATATATAACATTCTTAAACTTTTTAGAAACACTCGTCACTGGATGATGTCATCAGTGATGTCACTGACCATGTCATGAGTGATGTAATATGTGACGTTATCAGCAGTGCATTGCGGGGGCACGAGTTATAGTTAGCTCAGCTAACCATAACGGCTGAATTTCTCTGGTTTTGTACGAGTAAAACATCAGCCTAACTATATCGTCCCTGAAACCTCTGTTTTTTCAGTGAATATATATATATATATATATGTATATATAGAATTCACTGAGAAAAACAAAGGTTACAGGGACATTATAGTTAGAGTCAGATTTCACTCGCACAAAACCAGAGAAATTTGGCCGTGATAGTTAGCTGAGCTAACTATAACTTGCGCTCCCGCAATGCACTGCTTATGACCTCACACATTACATCACTCATGACATAATCAGTGACATCACTGATGACATCACTGATGCTAAGTAAAGTGCCCCGGGGAGGCTGCAGTCCCCGGGACAGCGGGCCTCCCCTGCACTTTTTATTTAAAGAATGTATGTGCCCCAGTGAGATGGCAATCTCATGGTATATATTACCTGCAGGCGGTTGCCAGTAGGTATAGTTAGGACTTGGTTTCCATAGGAAAAGCATTTTTTTACTTGCTTGTAACTTTGGTGCCGTTTGACAAATCTTCCCAGATTTTCCAGAAAACGTGCCCTCCTGTGTCTAGTTGTGCATGGACAGTTTCAGGGTGATCCGTCAAGTGAGGGCCGAGAAAAAGTGGGATCGAAAAAAGTGCATTTCCAATGCAATTTTGCATAGGTATTTTGATGACGACTACAGCCTGAACCGCTGGTCAGAATTACACTAAATTTGGCAGAAAGCTAGCTCTTGGTCCAGGAAGAGACCCTTTTGTAATTTGGCATATATTCGTTCAGTAGTTTTGGAGTTATTAAAGAAAAAATAAGTATAGATATCTAGGGACACGAACCTTCAGCGAAATCAAGAGATCTCGTGCTGAGATCTGATTCGCTGCCAACACTTCAACCAGGAAGTTTTGGCAGCCATTTTGGGACGAGAAGGAGACAGGGTAGGAATGCAAGGGCCAAAAAGCATTTTTTTCCAACTTTGCCACAAAATTGAGGGTAGAAATTGAAAGAAAAAAAACTGTTGTGGTCTCCCTCACTTGTTTTATATATGTCCCTCGGTGGGCCAAATCGCAGGGGTGGATTTTATATCATAAATGTGGGAGGGGGGCTGCTCAGCCTCCCTCCCAGGCCATTTTCAGCCTCAGGGAACACCACCTTCCCGGGGCCAGGCCAATTAAACCATAGTTTCAGCAGGCAGCAGCACTTGGAGCTCGCTTCTTCCCATATCGGACTGTCCCCTGTGACTTGGATTTACACACCGTAACAGTCCGGAGGGAAGGCGATGAGGGCTCACACAGCACTGCCGGAGCAGAGGCAGGGCATATGGTGACACGGAGCTGGCTGATCCTCTCTTTACACACAGGGGAGGAGCTCCTTCCATGCCTCAGCTTTCAGTATGGCAAGCTGGCTGCTTTCTGCCAGTGTTTTGTTTTATTAATTAGCAGGCTGAGGGTGATGCCTGCAGAAGCATGGTGCCTAGGAAATGTAGGGTTGATTTTGCATCCTGACCCTGCTGTGCTACTCTGTTCAATTATAACCGTCTGTAATGTGATAGCTCGTGGATTGAGGGCATTGCTGTAGAAGCAATGCATGGCCTCAGCATTATTAGTCGGTTCGTTCTTTGGGTGTGAATAAGTCCCAGTGCAGTAGAAGGAAGCCACGAGGTGCTGGCGCCCAGTTCTTTACTATCTGTCATGGTGTGCAGCGTATCGAGCATAAGGACCACTTTAAAAGATGTGTCTAAAGCACTTACCCATGTGGCATCATGCTGTCATTTTGATGTTGATGTCATCTTGTAGGAAGTTGGTTCTATATAGACTATACCAAAGTAAGGTATAGTGTGCACAGAGTTCAGTGGATCCCCAAAGGTAGACAGAGGTAAAAGTAGATTTGAGGTAGTGTGGGCGAGCAGTAAGGCTTTATCAGAGGGTAGTGTTAAGCATTTATTGTACACACTCAGGCAAGAAATAATGTCACACACTCAAAGACTGAACTCAGACCAATTTGTTAATGTAAAAATATTATTTAGTTGTATTTTATTTTCTAGAACCAAGCCAGGCCAGGTACAGGTAAGTATATAATACTTTGCAAGAATTATGCAGTGAAATACAATTTGAATGCAGTTTGAATGCAGTTGGATTGGTTTACAGGTGAGTCATTTGTTTATAAAACAGTTGAATTACTTTTCAGGCTACTTTTCAGATTACGTTTCAGATTACTTTTTAAGTTACTTTTCCTACTCAGTGAGATATGCCTAGACATCACACTGGGACATTTCCTAGAGAAAGGGTAAGTAAATCAGTGTTTATGCATTTGCAGTTTCTTACAAACCAACTCCACACTTTTTCACAGAAAAGGCGTCAATGCAATCCTATGGGAGAAACCATTGTTATCGTTTTATTGGTAAGTACTTGGGTTTTGGAGTTGGTATTCTGGGGTTAGAACCAGGGTTCCCCCAGGGTCAAGGATGCACTCTCAAAGCACCCTCAACGGTGCTAGGGCGGCCGGGTGCAGCGTGCTGAGTCCCAACGTTATCCAATAGGGGATAGGGGTCCTCCGGTTGGTGGCTGCTCACGAGAAGCCCACAAGGTTGTGGGAGCAAAGCTCCTGGTTTTAGGCTCAGGGCAAAGGGGGATTCAATGTAGCACACAAGGTGCATCCACAGCGGAACAGGGGCGGCCGGGTGCAGGGTGCTGTTTTGGCGTCGGGTGTCCTGTTGATTTCAATGTGGATTCTCCCGTTGTAACAAACACTGCAGGCTTGGGGATGAAGATCTTCTGGAGGCGACCACCGGTTGGAGAGGTAAGTTGGGATACTGGGGGATGCAGGGACACTGTTGTTTGGGCCACCCAAGGCCATTGGACGTCGGGTGCAGGGGTGTCTTTTGGTGTCGGGCTTCTCTTACCGGCTCTGGTCGCGGTCGGGGGGATCCTCCAGCAAGGGGCTGCAGGTGTCGGTTGGAGACTTGAGGCAGGTCAGGGATCACTTAATCCCAGGTCAGGATCGCCGGGGAGACCTCCTGGTGGTGTTGGGCCACTCAAACTCAGGCCGTGGGTGTCAGGTGCAGAGTGGTGCAGACTTACGGATTTGCCTGGAGTCAGAGTCTGTGGGTGAGCAAATCTGGTGCTCACGGGAGACAAAGTCTGGTTTGGGAAGGCAGGGTAGGTCCTCTAGATTCTTGGGGACTGCTGGCTGCAGGACACACTGGGATTTCGCTGGAGCAGGTCGAGGTCGGGACTGGCCGGTAGGGCTGGAGCAAAGCCAGTTGGAGTCCTCTTCTTCTTCAGCACAGCTCTTCGGTCCTTCTTCTTCTTGTTTCTTCTTGTCTGAGGAGGAAAGGTTCAGGGTTGCCCCTAAACACTAAATTTAGGGGCGTTACAGGTGGGTACAGGTCGGGACCAATGGGTCCCTTCCTTCGGGTGGTTACACCCCCTATTATGCCACCCTTCAGAGGGAGGGGGGCATAAGCCTCACTCTGCTTGGCTGAGTCCCCCCATCTGCAAGATGGCGGGGACTGAGAGTTGTGGTTCAGCTCGCCTCCCCCACCTGAGGGGGGGTTGGCAAAGGTGGGCACACCTCTCCTCCTAACTTGGTTTTCCTGCCAAATCTCCCATCCAAAGTGGGGGTCAGAGCCGGTGGGGGCCAGTTGCTGGGAGCAGCAAATGGCTGGGTAGCTCACAAAGGCGGCAAGCCTCTGAAGCTTCCCCTTCATGGACCCTGCCCATCCTGGGGAAGAAGGCTTGTCACCTCGTCCCAGGATGTGCTTTGTTTCAGGACCCTGAGAGCAGCAGGCTCTCGACCCAGGGGTCCAGAAACATGTCTGGTGGCTGGTGAGCAGCCACTCAGCTAGGACACTAGAGTTAGGTCGTTTTTCAAGGGGCATCTCTAAGATGCCCTCTCAGTGCATTTTTCATTAAATCCCACACTGGCATCAGTGTGGGTTTAATGTGCTGAGAAGTTTGATACCAAACTTCCCAGTTTTCAGTAAAGCCATTATGGTGCTGTGAAGTTTGTGATGACACACTCCTGTACCATATACTCTTTATGGCATTACTGCAGTTACAATGTCTAAGAATTGACTTAGGCAATGTAGGGGTACAAGGCTCATGCACCTGTACCCTCACCACTGATATAGTGCACCCAGCTAGAGGGGTGGCTTACCTATGCCAGGGCAGTGGTTTGTAGGCATGGGACACAGGGATGGATGCCATGTCGACTCTTCACTTTGTTCTGCACCAAAACACACAGCCTGCAATGGCAGTGTGTGTGTGTACAGGTACAAGGCCTCTAAGGGTGGCACAATAAGTGCTGCAGCCCTTAGAGGCCTTCCTTGGTCACAGTGCCCTTGGCACCTATGGTACCTTTTACAAGTGACTTACATGTGGCCAGAGAGTTGCCAATTGGGTTTTGCAACAGTACAGTTTATGGAAAGAACACAGTCCCTGGGTACCTGGTTGGCAGGAACGCAGGGCACATTCAGTGAAAGTACATCAACATTAGTCAAAAAGTGGGTGGCAACCATGCAAAAAGGGGCACTTTCCTACATATTTCTCCCAAGTGGAAGTTGCAAGAGCAGTGTTTGTTCTCTGATGCCTTTCTGTTCTGGCAAAGTATTATATAAAACGCATATACAAGCAGGCATATCGCTGATGTTTTCATGACCCCCTCATGGTGCTCGCTTCCATGTTTTGACAACCCCGGTTCTAGAGTAAGCTTTAAGTGAACTTTTGACTCCCACTTCAGTCATAGCCCAGTGAGGGGTTCCTTTAATGAAAGTAAAAAAGCAAACAGGAAAGTGTGGGGGCTATAGCACTTTCGGGCAGCTCCCTTGGCAGCTGCTGACCTGCTTTCCCGAGGCAGTGAGCAAACAGAGCATCTCTAATTATTGAGTTTACACTTTTATCTTTTTTTTGCACCATCTCTGTTTTTAAATGTTCCCTTGTCTGAGCTTCCATGACTGCAAATGCATTAATGAGCACTTGTAAAGAAATTGGGCCACAGCTCTATGGAGAGACTGGGAGCCCATGTTGTGTTATTTTTAGGGGCTATGGGGCGAGGGGGTGGCAAAATATTGTGAGTAGGTCATTAATGTGTATTGGTAAATACACATTTCCATGTCTAGTGTGCACAGTAAAGCTAAAGTGAAAAGCATATCACAGTGACCCATTGCATCCATTCCCAACTTTCATTTGTCAAACGGATGCATACTGGGAGTGGTAGTGCTTCTTTGTTTGTCACGGGAATATATCTTTGCCAGGATCGAAAACGTCTTTCATAGAAGACACTTCTCCTTTCATTGAGTTTGAATGTTGCCCATAGACAGGAAGGAGACACGAATTGTTAGATTTGGTAGATTTGGTAGGTACCAGCCTTGGTTTCATGCACTTAGAAGCCTAGGCAGTAAGGCACTGCGTAGTCCAGTTAGCCACTCGGGTTCAAGAATGTTGTGGAAAAACAACAAGCTAATGAGGCCAAGTAAATTGCAAGTGGCAATCCAGTTTGTATGAGCTGTGTAAGTGGTTATTTTTATCATTAGCACTATTATTGGTAGTGAAAACACCACTTTGAACTTACTGCTTGTTTTTCACTCCTGTTCCTCTTTTGTTTCCACTTTAAAGAGTAGATGTCATTATTAGGTAGTCCTTTGTACAGAGTTGCTTTTGTGTACGGTATTGTACAGTTGTTTTAGTAGTATTTGTTTGGGAAAAGAGTTCCACTGAATAATGTACCTAGTGCGTGAACAGGAGACCTGATCTCTCATTCTGGCTTCCCCTAATGAATGCAATGGCATGTTAAATTTGCACAGTGCCCAGCCTGCCGCAAGGATGGCCTTGCAGCGCTGTTGGAGTTTTCAGGTGCCATCAGACCCCAGGTCTTGAGGGTATGATCTCAAGCCAAAGCCTGATTTCTGGCTGTGTGATTTGAAGCACTAATGGTGGATGTGTGGCCCATGTGCTGAGTCCTGTCTGCATGATTCAGTCATGTGTGTTCTGTAACAGGCGGTAGTATTTCATACATGTGTGCAGGCACTTGTTGAAAGTATGGTTTCCTGTTCACACCCATCTAGCCACTTACAAGCCCACACAAACACTCACATTCACACATCCACTTATACACCCATCCAGCTTCTCACACACCAACTCGCATACCCATCCAGCCACTGACACCTACTCGCAGACCTACAAAACTACTCACATACCCACTCACAGACCCACACCGACACTCACATACTTTCTCACACACCCACAAAAAAACTCACATAACTACTCCACACCCATACAATCATTCACAAACCCAGTAACACACCCACACAGCTACTCACCCACCCACTCGCAGACCCATACAGCCACTCACACACCCACTCAATGACCCACAAAACCACTCACAAACCCTCAAAACTGGTCTTGCACCCATACAGACACTCACACACCCACTTACTGACCCATACAGCCAATCATGCACCCAGTCACTGACCCATACAGCTACTCACACACCCACTCACAGACCCATAAAGCCACTTGCAGACCCACTCACACGACCACAGAACCACTCACACACCAACTCACTGACCAACAAAACCACTCACATACCCACTCACACCCATTCAGTCGCTCACACACCCACTCACACCCCCATACAACTACACACACACCTTCTAACCCACCCATATAACCACTCACAGACCCATACAGCCACTCACACACACACATCCTCTAAGGTTACAGGTTATAGTTAGGAAATAAAATTTAAAAAACTTAGAAATTCAGTAGAAAAAAAAGCAAAGGTTACAGGGACATTACAATTAGGAAATAGAATTAAAAAATCTTAGAAATTCACTGAAAAAAACAAAGGTTACAGTGACGTCATAGTAAGGAAACAGAATTAAAAAATGTAGAAATTCATTGAAAAAAACAAAGGTTACAGGGACGCTATAATTAGATTCAGAATTTACATCCACAAAACCATAGAAATTCAGCAGTTATAGTTACCTAAGCTAACTATAACTTAAGCCCCAACAAGATGTCATCAGTGATGTAATCAGCGATGTCACCAACTATGTCATGAGTTATGTGATATGTGAGGTCATAAGCAGTGCAATGTGGGGGCATAAGAAGGTAACTATAACTGTGGAAGGGGGCGTGGCCTGCAAGATGGCCGAGTGGCAGCACTAAGTAAGTGCACCCAGCCCAAAGCATTGATCCTTCATCATCCTGCTGCATGGGGGGCCCGGCGGAGCCTGAATCCCCGACTCCAAAACTGAGGGGGCATGGGGTCCCTGTTGATGGCAGTCCCCACTGCTGCTGGTGAACTGTAAGAGATCAGCATGCTCCTGACCTGGTGAAGCTAGCGCCACCTGTGGGAGGATCGTGGTCTTTGGCAGAGACTATCTGTGGCCGCGACTGAGTTTGACCCTTGCGGGGGGACACAGCCAGGATGAACAGGTCCAGTTGACATGAAGTGTGCTACTTCCATCCCCGTCCCCCTGGCCATGTTAGATGGAAGCGGTGAACGGGGCAGGGTTTAGCGGTGTGGCTGCTCCAGAGGCACCTGCAGTGGGTGGTCTGAACAGAAGCAGGGTAACCCGGCAGAGTCGGACTACCAGATTGGGAGATATCCCTTTCCCTCACCAAGGCTCCTGATGTGAAGAGGTTTGGACAGACGACCACAGGACACAGAGCCTGCACTGCTATGCCTGGAAAATGGGGGCCCCAGGAGGACATCATACCAGGGACCACTGGAGGAACACCCACCAGGCTGGGTGCCCACTGCCTGTAACTCTTTCTGCCTACTGCCAACAGCACTGTGTTTCTCTGCAGGGCTGTGGGGCAGCCACCCCTTGAACTGTACAATCCTGCTCTGCGCTGGGGAGATGGTGCAGCGATAGCTGGATTTGGCCTGGGCCCTGTGCTTTTACCACTGCCCATAGATCACCTTTGGCAATAAGGTGAGGCGACTGGGGGGAAGAACCTATACAGAGATGCCAGAACTTCAAGGCAAACTGTTATTCCCTGAATTACGCCAGCATCCAGATAAGCTCTTGGGGGGCCCGACCTCTACAGCTGGAATACGGAGGGTGGCCCATGTCCTACACCGACCCACAGACTGGCACAGGGGCACAGAGGAGCTGGAAATAGTGGAATCCCCTGAGGCACCCGGAAAGGTAGACTGTTTGTGTTGATGCCCCTGGTGACTGTGATTTTCGGGCAGTCAGCAATAGCATTACTGGCAAAATACTCCCCCACCCACCACGGACACATGAAGGCTGACGTGTGTAGGGGGGCCAGTGTCACCATTGGTGGGCGGGACTTGATGTGTCACTCGGGGCTGTGACGCTAACTGCGGGACCTGGTGCCTTGTTATTTCCCCATACTTGCTGAAGATCTTGATCTCAGCACACGATGGGCAAGAGCCGTGCACCCAGCAGATATAAATTGACCATAGACAGCCCACAAACAGAGGACAGTGAATGGCTGCGGGTCTCACAGGAACCAACAGGGTCCCAGGTACTGGCGGCCATCAAGGCAACTAGCTCGGTGGTGCAGGCAAATTTGAGGCCAAGGCTATAGACGTTAACCTGCTGTGCAAGGACATACACAAGGCAGCAGAGAAGTCAGTCAAAACTGAACAGCAGGTGTCTAAGTTGCAGGCGGAACTCACTGAGATGAAGGCCAAGGTTTCCGCACTCTAATCCTCGTCACAGACACTTGAGATACATGTGGAAGATGAGGAGGGATTGTCACGTTTATGTAACTTATGTTTCGTGGTATTCCTGAAGGGGGTCTGAGGGGAGCGCCTCGGAGGTGTTCCTGGAAGCCTAGATCAAAATGGCTATACCACAGTTAAACTTCCGCAAGTCTTTGTAGTGGAGAGAGCGCATCAGTCACTGGGCCCCCCACCGCGCCTGCGAGCCCCCTGTGCACGGTGATTGTGAAGATCCTAAACTACAGGGACTCAATCCTGCAGGAAGTGTGCCTCACAGGGGACCTCTCCTACCAGAACCACACTATACGTATTTTTTAGGACTACAGCAGGGTGGTCCAAATTCAGATACAGTCCCTTAGCGGGGGTTAAACAAATACTTTAAGCCATCATCCTCACTTACATGCTACTCTACCAGGCGAAAATAAAAGTACTCCACAGAGATCACTCTAATTTCTTTTCGCCCCCAAAATATGCCTGGGATTGGTTGGAGATTTATGGCGTGGATCGGATTCTGGCGATGATGTCAGAGACTGCTACCAGAGGAGTCCAGAGAGGTTGGAGATCAATCTCCACAT
Organism: Calotriton arnoldi; assembly: GCA_963921515.1. Lineage (NCBI taxonomy): Eukaryota > Metazoa > Chordata > Amphibia > Caudata > Salamandridae > Calotriton > Calotriton arnoldi. Next base: position 1,884,963 of record CAWUFW010001870.1, on the reverse strand, counting down.
CGCCCATGAAAAGTAGATGCAGGCAAAGATCCACATTGGGGACAAAGGTGGTGGTCCGATGAGATGGTATTTTGGGCCTGGAACAGCAACGACAGGCGAGAGAGGCAGCCAAGTTGCTAGTGGAGTCGGTTACTTCTCCTCTACCTTCTGGAGCTGGCTTGAATGTGGTAGAGGACACACAGCTCAGAAATCAGGGACTGCCATGAATTGATGGAGGCTGTGGTCGAGGGCTGTAGCGCTGTCAGGAGACAATTGGAACTCTGGGGGAATCAGATGGCGGGCATGGGCTGGAGCAACCTTGCACCAAAAAAATACTGTTAAGCCATGCACCTGTCTCTCTCCCCTAGTCTCCCTGAGAGAGAATCTCTGACATTAGACACTTGACTTTGGCCTGGCGGCAAATGCCATGCTGGGGCTTGTGGTATGGTTCCGGCTTGACAGGGCCCACCAAGGTGGCTTTATTGATTGGGGCGACTGACATGCTGTGGTCTAGCTTCTGTTTTTCCCTTCTTTTCTCTATCCCATCCTTCTTTGCCTCACTTTTATTCCCTTCCTTTTTTATTCTTTTAGTTTTGGGGTGTGACTGCTGGGGTGGAACTGAGAGTGCAGATCTATAGGGTTACCAAAGGGGTTGGATTCTGTACTGGGCCACCTTTGGGTTTGCCTGACCTCACCATACCTCTTGGTTGATTTTTGACATAATTAGACTTCTGCACAAGTAGTTCTGACTCCGGGTTAGTTATTGGGAGGGTGCTACATTACATGGGTGGGGATACACTAGTTAGATTCCAATGTGTTTACCTGGGGTTGGTGTTGAGGGAGCAGTTGTGCGTTCAAATGTTAACAAACGTAGCAAAGTGTGCCTCTGGTTTGCATGGGGTGTGGGGACAGGCTGTGTGAGGCGAGGGGGGACTTACCTAACAGCTTAAGATGGATGAGAATATTTTTAGTTTCTCACGTGGAATGTGAGGGGCCTGAATTTGTTTGTTAAGGGGCATAGGATTCACTCATAACTTAGAAGAGTGGGGGCTCCTATCACAGTTCTACGGGAAACACACCTAGTGGGCAGCAATGCCCAAAAACTGCAAAGGAGGTGGATGGGGCAGCTCTTTTCTGTATAGGGCAGCTCTTTCATTGACATATTCCACTTCTACCAGGGGAGTATCCATATGGGTGTTGCAGGAGTCCTGTTTCAGCTGTGTGGCCACACTGTGTATGTGGCAGTAAGCTTTGTGCTACTACATGGCAGGTTAGACAGTAGGGAGATCTGCCTACTTAATTTATATGCCATCAACAATGATGATGGAGACTTTTATAGCCAATTGGAGGAAGAACTAATACCCTATGTGGGAATGCGTATGGGCAGGAAACTTTAATTGTGTCTTTGATGGTAGGATGGAAAGGCATCCCCCCTCCCAAGATGGGTACAAAGCCCCACATGGTAACCGGGTTGCGCAAGACAATCGACAGCTTGCAACTGGTAGACATATGGAGGAACCTCCACCACATTACTAAAGAATATTTTTGTTACACACCAACCCATGGGGCCTATAGTTGCCTAGACCATTTCTTACTAACAAATGATGGGTCTTTAAATGTTCAGGCAGTAAAATGCCAAGTCCATATTCTGTTGGACCACGCCCCCTTGCTGTTGAAGTATAGTAGAAAGGAAATAGGCCAGGCATTCCACTGTGGGATTGCGACCAGAGTCCCTGGGTGACCCTGAATATAGAACATTTTTACCCCTCATATTGGGGAAACGATGTATTCTTATGACTAGAGCGGTCGACCTCGAAGCTGGGGAACCGGGTCCGAGTCTCAGCAACAACGCTCAACATCCTGTGATTGTGGGCAAATCACTTAATCTCCTGTGCCTAACAAAAATGAATGTGTCCATCTGTAACGAAACTGGTGCTCATGTATAGCGCTCTGATACCCAATGTCTCGGGTCTAGCTCGCGCTATATAAAGCTCTAAAAAAAAAGAACAGACATGCAACTTGTGTTGCAGGGTTACTTTGATCCTAATTGTAACTCGGCAGGGTCTCAAAGGGTAGAGTGGGTAGCACTAAAGGTATTGATCAGAGGCGAAAGCCTCAGTAAGACCTATGGCACTAGACGTAATCTGGAGTGTGAGCTGCAGGAAGAAGAGGATTCTCTTACCAGACTGCAGCAACAATCACCGGGACAGGTGATAGGAGGTGCTGAACTGATAGAGGAACAGAGACGCATGGCTACAGCATGAGACAGACTGGACTGTCATGTGCGTAAAGATGATAGACAGATACTAGACAGGGAGGGTGACACCTCCAGGCACATGTTGGCCTGGCTCCACAAGTGAGAGCTGCCCCCGCTGTTGATTCTAGCCCTAATTGGCTGGGAGGTGGGGTGGTGATGGGTCAAGCGGCAATTAACTCCCTACTGAGAGACCATTTAGACTGGGTGTAGGCAAGGCCGGCGGGATATGGGACACAAGATAATATGTTTCCTGGACCTTGTTGAGACTCCCCGTCAAACGCAGACCCAGATGGAGGGCATAAAGGAAGATATTAAATTAGAGGAGCTGCAAGAGGCTCTTTGAGACATGGCCCGGGGAAAATGTCCAGGTCCCGACTGTTTTCCAGTCGAGTATTATCAGGCATACTCCACATCTTTGTTTCCAGCACTGCTGGAGACCCTAGGTGAGTCTGTCCTACTGAGCCATATATGGGAGGCACTTATAATTATGCTCCTGAAACCTGCAAGCACCCTGCGGACCCTGGTTCATATCAGCCGCTGTCCATGCTTAATGTGGACCTCATTCTCCTTGCGAAAGTCCCGACATTACATTTGGGCAGGTTGGTTGTCCACTTGGTACACAGTGACCAGTGTGGATTTATGCCGGGCAGGGGCACCCACATGAACTTTCGGAGGCTTTTGCATGTGATGCATGAGACCAGGAGCACTGCGATGTAGGCAGCACTAGTGGCCTTAGACATTCAGAAGGCATTCATCACCCTCTTCTGAAACTTTCTATGGGAGGTGCTGGAACGAATAGGAGTAGGTCCAATTTTTTGGGTATGGGCCATCTTCTGTACCATTCACCCAGGACGAGTGTGAGCACAGGGCACATGGTGTCTGATGCCTTTAGCATTGAAAGGGGAACTAGTCAAATGCGTTGTCTCTGCTCCTGTTCACGCTTGCCATGGAGCCACTGACAATACACTTGAGATCCGACCTGGGGGAGTGGAGTGTACAAGTGGATGAAATGAAGCACACTGTTCAATGTATGCAGACAACTCTTTGATATACGTGACACACCCAGGGTGGTCTGTTCCTCGTCTCCTACACCTTATGGCCAGGTTTGGAGATGTGTCAGACCCCATGTTAACAGAGATAAAACAGTACTATTCCCCTTGGCGTCGCTGGTCAAGAAGGAGGAAACTAATCTTCCAGAGGTTGGGTTGCCATGGTAAGCACAATGATTCCATTACCTGGGGATGCAGGTGACACATGACACACGTCTACAATTTGAAATTAACATGGGGAAAATGTTAGAAGGCTTCAAAATCTCAGTAAAAATCTGGAACACACTGCCACTGTCTGTTATAGGCAGAGTGGCACTGAGTAAAATGGTAGCCCTGCATAGATACCTCTTTGCTATGCAGAACTCATTCTGCATACTACCAGCCTCCCTTTTCAAAAGGCTTGATGGTCTATTGGTGTCCATGGTGTGGGGTGGGTGGCGAGCAGGGTCCGGCTGTCGATCCTAAAACTGGGGATGGTGGATGGAGACCTAGGTTTTCCCGACCTACAGCTATACTACCTGGCAGGGATGCTCCAATATGAAGTCATATGTTGTGACAACATCCCCAAATGGAAAAAGCTACTGCTGAGGGGCATGACGGCTATAGAAGACCTCCCCAGATTGCTTATGAGAGGCTGTAGACAGCAAGGGGACACCCCTTTGTGGTTCGACAAGTCTCACATGCTTTGGAAAGGACAGTCACCTTTGTCTTGCGGTGGGCACCCTATGCAAAACTACTCCCTATATGGTGGCAACATGCCTTTATACGTATACGGGACTGAATGGATGTCACACATTGGGTGGAGGGTGGTTGTTAGAGAGCAGGTGATTTATATCTGAATGATGCATTTATCACATTGGAGGAGGCGGGCATACACTATGGCATAGGCCCTGGTCAGTCTCTGCACTATGCCAACTTATCACAATTGTGGAGAACTTTCCCAGCTGAACCCAAAGAATTGAACATCCTAAGGGTGATGCTGGACCTCAGATCCGCCAAGGCCATTATCTCCCAGCGATATATAGCTTTCAAGGCAGATAGGCAGGTTGATTTGATGGCTGCAAGGGCCAATTGGGACAGGCATCTGGAGAATCCCCAATCTGATTGGGAGTGGAGGCGGGCGCAGGCCCTGGTAAAGGAGGTAGCTAGTATTGCTAGATTCAAACTGTCATATGTCTGTTACATACACAGGGCTTATCAAACACCACATCAATTACATTGGGTATACCCAATGAGCTTCTCTCAGTGCCCGAGATGCAGAGCTACCCCGGGAACTTTGCACATGTTATGTAGGCCTGTAGGAGAATACATCTATTTTGGGAGGGAATAGTGTGCCACATAAGGAGCGTGACGGGTGTAGTCGCTACCTTAACAGTGTGTCACTGCCTGTCAGGGCTGCTGCAACTCCTGAAAACCGGAACCAAGATGATGTATAGGTTCGCTCAGCTGGGACTGCTCTTGGCCAGGTGTCTCTTCGCTATCCACTGGGCGAGCCCAGCCACATTGACAGAAAACAAATGGAGGGCAGACCTACTCGAGTTGGCGGTGGCTGAAGAGTGCTGACTTTGTAGAGTCCACACTGATGAAAATGGAAAAGGAGATATAGAACTATGGGGTGGCATGATAGAATGCCTGGGTCCCAACAGTGATGGGGAGACTGAGACAAAAGACCCAGGCTCTCCATCAACTATAGACACACTGGACCCCAGGATGGGCCCCGTGGACTAATACCGCTGTCTGGGTCCTTTCCCCCCTCTCCTCCTCCTCCAGGGGTTCAGGTGAAAGACAGGCTGTCTAACACAGGTACACATGGGGCAGTAGATTCACAGGGAGGTGGCATTTCACTGTCCTCCGGGCTGGTGTTCCTCTTTTACCCTTATACCCATCAACTGGGCGGATTGACCTCCTTCTCCCCCCTCTCCCCTCTCCCCCCTCCTTCCCCTTTTCCACCCTGATGGCATACCTACCGCACACTTAGGTTGGGTGGGGATATGAGTGCTGGATGACATTTTTTCTCCCACACACCCGTTTCCTCAGCCTAGGAGAAGTGAGTCATTACTGAGCGGCAGATTGTTATTGTTTACATTTTATTCTTCTCATCAGGATGATATTCTGACGACTTCTTTTTTATTTTTGTTGTAACAGTATTAATCTAAAATCTGAAAAAAGAAATAAAAAAAAACTATAACTGCTGAATTTTTGTATGCTTTTGTCCCTGTAACCTTTTTTCAGTGACTTTCTAAGGTTTTTTTTATCCTATTTCCTAACTATAACATCGCTGTAACCTTTGTTTTGTTAGTGAATATTTATATATTGTCACTGAAAAAAGCAAAGGTTACAGGGACATTATAGTTAGGCTCAGATTTCACTCGTACAAGACCACTGATATTCAGCAGTTATAGTTACCTGAGCAAACTATAACTTACGCCCCCACAATGCACTGCTTATGACCTCTCATATTGCACCACTCATGACAAGGTCAGAGACATCACTGATGAAATCACTGATGACATCTAAAATAACATCACTGATGACATCCAGTGATTCTGCGTGTTTTCTAAAAGTTCAACATATATACTAAGGTACTACAAAAGTTAAATTAGTATACTTTGTGTACTACTGATGAGTGATACTATTTCTAACACATATTATGTAAGTGGCTTTGTGACTCTGTGTACCCATTTGTGAGTGGGTGTGTGAGTGGCTGTATGGGTGAATACATGGGTGTGTGAATACCTGTATGGGTGAAAAAATGAGTGTGCAAGTAGCTGTATGGGCGAGTGAGTGGCTGTGTGAGTGGCTGTATGGGTGAGTGAGTAGCTGTGTGAATGGCTGCATGAGTGGGTGAATAGATGTATGAGTGGCTATATGGGTGACTGAGTGGCTGTGTGGGTGAGTGACTGTGTGTAAGTGGCTGTATTGGTGAGTGAGTAGCTATTTGAGTGGGTGTTTGGTTAATTGAGTGGGTCTGTGAGTAGCTGTATTGGAGATTGAGTGTCTGCATGAATGGCTGTATGGGTTAGTGAGTAGACATGAGTGCTTGTATAGATGTGTGAATAGGTATGTAAGTGGTTGTGTGGTAAGTGAGTGACTCTGATGAGAAATAGTATGGGTGGGTGTGTGAGTGACTATATGCATAGGTAAATGGCTGAGCGAGTGGCTGTATGGGAGAGTGAGTAGGTGTGTGAGTGGCTCTGTGGATAAATGAGAGAGTGTGTGAGTGAGTGGTTGTATGGGTGTGTGAGCGGATATATGAGTGGTTTTGTGGGTGTGAGAGTCAATCAATCAATCAGGATTTATACAGCACAGCTAATCAACTATTAGGGTATCCAGGCACTTGCAGGTCCCGGAGGCTTATTTGAACAGCCAGATCTTGATTGTTCATCTGGAATTCCAGAAGTGAGGTGATGGTCCGGAGGCTGTTCCAGGTATTTGCTGCGATGTGGGAGAAGGCACGTCTTCCACTTCTGCTTCAGTAGATGCAGGGAGTATGGGCAACTGAAAGAGAGGAGAATTGTATTCTTCATGACAGTTGGTGGATGTTCAGGCGGTGGTCAATGTATGCAGTTCCTAGGTTGTATAGAGCCTTGTGTGAGTAGATGTGTGAGTGGTTCTGTGGATGATCTCATCAGTGATGCCATTTGAGATGTCATCAGTGATGTCACTGACCATGTTATGAGTGATGTAATATGTGAGGTCATAAGCAGTGCATTCAGGGGGCATTAGTTATAGTTTGCTCAGGTAACTATAACTGCTGAATTTCAGTGGTTTTGTATGAGTGAAATCTAAGCCTAACTATAAAGCCCCTGTAACCTTTGTTTTTTTCAGTGAATTTCAAAGTTTTTTAAATTCTATTTCCTAACTATAACATCCCTGTAAACTTTTGTTTTTTTTTGGTAAAAATCTATGGTTTTTAATGTTATTTCCTAACTATAAAATTCCTGTCACCTTTGGCTTTTAGTGAATTTCGAGGTTTTTTAAATTTTATTTCCTAACTGTAACCTTTGAGAGTGGGTGTGTGAGTGGCTTTATAAGTTGGTGTGTGGGTATGTGAGTGGCTGTATGGGTCTGTGAGTGAGTGTGTGAGTGGTATTGTGGGTGTGTGAGTGGGTTTGTGAGTGGCTGTATGGATCTGTGAGTGGGTGTGTGAGTGGCTGTATGGGTCTATGAGTGAGTATGTGAGTAGCTGTATGGGTCAGTGAAAGGGTGTGTGAGTGGCTGTATCAGTCTGAAAGTAGGTGCGTGAGTGTCTGTATGGGCGTATGAGTGGATGTGTGAATAGTTTTGAGGGTGTGTGATTGGATTTGTGACTGGGTGAGTTGTTTGTGAGTAGTTGTATAGGTGTGTGAGTTGGTGCGTGAGTAGCTGTGTGGGTGTGTGAGTGGGTTTGTGAGTGGCTGTTTAGATCTATAAGTGGGTGTGTGATCAACTGTATGGGTGTGTGAGTAGATGTATGGATCTGTTAGTGGGTGTGTGAGTGGCTGTATGGGTGTGTATGTGTGTGAGTAGTTTTGTTCATGTGTGAGTGGTTGTATGGGTCTATGAAGGGGTGCATGAGAAGTTTTATGGGTGTGTGAATAGCTGTATTGGTCTGTGAGTGGGTATATGAGTGGCTGTGTGGGTCAGTGAGTGGGTGTGTAAGTGCCTGTGTGGGTCTGTGACTGGGTTTGTGGGTGGTGCTATGGGTCTGTGAGTGGTTGTGTGGGTCTGTGAGTGGGTGTATGAGTGTCTGTGAGTGGGTATGTGAGTGGTGCTATGGATTTTGAGCATTTGCATAGTTAGAGTATTTAAAAGGGAGAATCATGGACTGTGCTCTTACCAGGAGACAACAAGACAGAAACCACTCATCACAGTCACTACAGATCAGATTGCACTTTATTAGATCAATGATGCATTTGCCTCCATTAAGGATTTCAGATTGTTTTTCAACATGGAATACAAGAGGGAACATATTTGATATGCCTTCGTCAAGACCAAGAAGCTATGAATGTTTGTGCTTTACTGAAGTAGAGATTCAACTGGGGTGCCTGCTTTGTTTATATTTGTAAGTGCTTCCTGTTGAGGTTCAATTTCTATGAAATGTGCACCTGGGCCAGACTGGAACCTCATTTTTTCCCAGAAGAATCCCCAGTTTTGGCAAAAATGTATTCACAACTGGAGTACTTTCATCTACTTATTTAGTAAGTGCTACCTCGTTGAGTAAATGTCTTGAGCATACACACGAGAGCTGCATAAAGGACCACAAGGGAATGTCTCCAGTGACCTTGTGTGCATGTAATTTCAATAAGGTGAGTGTTCCTCAAATGTCTTCATCCATAAATCTGTGATAACGTGAATCCTCATCAAGAGAAGACGACGAGTCTACAAAGAGGTAAATCTCCACCAAACAGGTGTACTTCCTCTTGACTAACTGAAATAAGTGCTTCCATGTTTGGTGGAGATGTCCTCATATTCCTCTACATCAATAGCACATCACCAAAATCATCTGGAAACGTGCTTGGGGGGCATATGTTAAGCTGTCCATCAACATGGGAAAAGGGGGAAGATCTTTGCATACTACTTAGCAGCCCCCTTCCCCAGGCTGTTTTCAGCCCCTGGGATGCTATCCCCTGGGGCCCGGCCACAATTCAATGGGGGAGGGGCAGCAACACTGCTTCCTCCCCAGGCCAATAATAGCCCCGGGGTCCCCATCCCTAGGGGCCCGGCCACATCTCCCTGGGTGCCCTGGTTCGATCCAGGACACAGAGTGTGCATGTGGGGGACTGCGGGGGAAGTATCAATGCCCCTATTCCCAGCCTGCTCCTATCCTCCCACGGGAGCCAGTATTGCTCATGCACACAGGGAGCTGCTGAAAATGTGCAAGTGTGCAAGAGCAATACTTTCATCTCTTTCCATGCCCGCATGTCTGCAGGCAGGGAAAGAGATGAAAACTTTGCTTCCAGCAAGTGGGAGCACTTTAACAGCTCCTGTTTGTTGGAAGCGGATTATTTGGTTTTGCTTGGCAGCTATCTCCTGAGGGTGGGCACCTCAGGCAATAGCATTGGCCGACCCAGGGGGGTGGGGGTGGTGGTTCCCAGGGTGGTATATGGCCCAGGAGGAGGGCCACATGGAACATTATTGAATCCTGGTTTAGAATGCATTTTAATACCAGCCATCACCTTTCAGTGTGCATCTGTGTGAGGGATTTGGGACGGCAGAGAGGTATTCCAGATATGCGACCAAAGAGCCTTATGTTTTGTATCTGAAACCTTTGACCAGTCCTAACATTTTGGCCAAGACACTTTACATTCTGGGACCTGTTGTGCACTTTTCCCATGGGAGGTCTGGCCATTGATCTTATAGGACTAGTGCTGGTTGCACTAAATGGTCTCAGGCCCAGCAGGTCGCTTACTAGTTTGGTGCTGCTTCACAGCATGTGATCTCTTTTCTCCTTAGAAGCATTGGTCAATGGAAACAGGGTTCTAAAGCTGTATTATGCATTACATCATCTGTGCTGAAGCTCTTCTCTTCCAGTCACTATGCTCATGGTGTGCACAGCCAAACATGTGGCACACTGCACTCGTACGTTTCCTGTTGCAAGATAAAAAAAGTCTTAACTTACTCTTTTACTGTTTAATATGGTGTTTGTATTATTTCAGGGTGATGTTTTTAGAAAAAGGAAGTCGGTTTTGGACTTGCATAACTGTTTCTGGTGTGTAGCAGCTGTTTAAAAGTAATCTCTAGAACATTATATTGCTTAAACGAGGGTTATATGTAAAATCGAACTTATAACTGCTTATATCTATTTGCAGTAACATATCACGCAAGTGTCACAGTTAAAAACTGAAATGCCACACATAAACACGCTCAGAACATGGAAATGTCACACATAAGCACACTGAGAACATGGAAATGTCACACATAAGCAAACTGAAAACTTGGCAGCTATGCATATAGTTAAGAGGGACTGCCCCGGTTTAGTGGATATTCACCTCTGTGTAGTCTCCTCAGCTTCTCTTGACCAGGATTCATGTTATCACAGATTTGTGGATGAAGACCAGGAGAGGAACAGTCACATTTCCAAAATTACATGAACAGAAGGTCACTGGAGACATTACCTCGTGGTCCTTTCCGCATCTCTAGTGTAGAATATGCCCTAGACATTTACCCAACAAGGTAGCACTTACTAATTAACCAGCAGAAAGCAATCCACTTGGGTAGACATATTTGGCAAAACTATGGACTTTTCTTCGAAAAAATTAGGTTCCATTCTGGCCCTAATGCTAATTTCACAGAAATTAAACCTCAATTGGAAGCACTTATAAACATAACAGGTGCCCCAGCTGAAGGTGCACTTTAGTAAAGCACAAACAAACCTAAATTCTTTGCCTTGATGAAGGCAAAACAAATGTGCTTCCTCTCGCATTTCACGTTGAAAAGTGATCTGAAATCCTGAATGGAGGTAAATGCATTGTTGATCTATTGGAATGCAATCTGATCTGCAGTGACTGTGACAAATGATTTCTTTCCTATCATCTCCTGGTGAGAGGAGAGTCCATGGTTCTCTATTTTAAATATTCTGAGTATGCAAATGCCCAAAATCCATAGCGCCACTCACAAACCTACTCACAGACACACAGAGGTACTCACCCACCTACTCATCTACTCACGTAGCCCCACAGGGACTCACATACCCACTCACATACCCATAGCACCACTCATACACCCACTCACAGACTGATACAGGCACTCATACAACCACTCACAGACCCACACACCCACTCACAGACCCATATAAGCACTCACACACACATGCATAGACCCATAGCACTACCCACACACCCACTCACATAAACACACACAAGAACTCACACACCCATTCAAAGACCCATACAGCCACTCAAACACCCACTCACAGACCCATAGTACCAATAACAGATCTACACAGGCACTCCCACAACCACTCAAAGACCCACAAATGTACTCACACACCCACTTACAGACCCACCCAGGCACTCACACACCCACTCAGACAGGTAGCATCACTCACACACCCACTTTCAGACACACAGAGGCTCTCATACACCTATTCACAGACCCATACAGTCCCCCACACATCCACTCACAGACCCATACAGTCACTCACACATACACTCACCAATCCATACAGCTACTTATATACCCACTCACAGACCAAAACAACCACTCACATACTCACTCAGAGACATATAGTGCCACTCACAGACCTAGTCACAGACCCACACAGATACTCACACAGACCCATACAGGCACTCATATATCCACTCACATACCCATACAGTCACTAATTCACCCACTCATAAAAACGCTCATAAGAACTCAAATACCCACTCAAAGACCCATACAGCTATTCACACACCCACTCAAAGACCCATAGAACCACTCATAGACCTACCTAGGCACTCACAAAGGCACTCATAGACCCACACAGGCACTCACATACCCACTTATAGATCCATACAGGCACTCACACACCCACTCACAGACCCACATAAGCACTCACATACCAACTCACAGACCCATAGCATCACTCATACACCCATTCACAAAAACACACACAAGAACTCATACACCCACTCAAAGACCCATACAACCACTCTCATATCTACTCATAGACCAATAGTACCACTCATCGACCCACACAGGCACTCACACATACACTTATAGACCCAAACAGGCACCCATACACCAACTCGAAGACAGGTAGCACCACTCATGCACTCACTCACAGACCCACACAGGCACTCACATAGCCACTCATAGACCCACACAAGCACTCACACACCCACTCACAGACCCATTGCATCATTCATACACCTACTCACAAAAACATACACAAGAACTCACACCCATTCAAAAGACCCATACAGCCACTCACATACCCACTCACAGACCCATAGTACTACTCACAGAACCATACAGGCCCTTACACACCCACTTACAGACTCACATAGGCACCCAAACATCCATTCACAGACAGGTAGCACCACTCATATACCCACTCACAGACCCATACAGGCACTCACATACCCACTCACAGACCCATACAAGCACTCACACACCCACTCACAGACCCATAGCATCACTCACATACCCACTCACAAAAACACATACAAGAACTCATACACCCACTCAAAGACCCACACAGGCACTCACACACCTACTCACAGACAGGTAGTACCACTCACACACCTACTCTCAGGCACACACAGACACTCACAAAACCACTCACAGACCCATACAGCCCCTCACACATTCATTCACAGACCCATACAGCCACTCATACCCCTACTCACTAGCCCATACAGCTCCTCACACACCCACTCACAGACCCATATACCCACTCACAGACCTATAGTACAACTCACAGACCAGGTCACAGGACCTACACAGACACTCACACACCCATTCATAGACCCACACAGGCACTCACATGCCCAATCAAATACCCATACAGTCACTCATGTACCCACTCACAAAAACACACACAATAACTCACACTCCCACTCAAAGTCCCACACAGCCACTTACATACCCACACAAAGACCCATAGTAACACTCACAGACCTATACAGGAACTCACATACAAACTCACAGACCCATACAGGCAGTCACATGCCCACTTATAGACCCACACAGACATTCATATACCCACTCATAGACAAGTAGCACCACTTATACACCCACTCTCAGACAAATACAGGTACTCACACACCCACTCACAGACCCATACAGTCACTCACACATCTACTCACAGACCCATACAGTCCCTCACACAAACACTCATAGACCCATATAGCCACTCACACATATACTCACCAACCCATACAGCTACTCACATACTCCCACAGACCAATACAACCACTCATATACTCACTCACAGACCTATAGTGGCACTCACAGACCTAGTCACAGACCCACACAGATACTCATATACCCATTCACAGACCCACACAGGCACTCACATGCCCAAATAGTCACTCATTCACAAAAACATACACAAGAACTCACACCCACTCAAAGACCCATACAGCCACTCACACACCCACTCAAAGACTGATAGTACCACTCACATACCTACACAGGCACTCACACACCCACTCACAGACTCACACAGGCAGTCACACACCCACTTACAGATCCATACAGGCACTCATACACTCACTCACAGACATGTAGCACTGCTTATTCACCTACTCTCAGACACACACAGGCACTTACACACTCACACACAGACCTATTCAAGCACTCACACACACTCACAGACCAATAGCATCACTCACATACCCATTCTCAAAAACACACACAAGAACTCACACACCCTCTCAAAGACCCAGACAACCACTCACACACCCACTCATAAACCCACAGTACCACTCATAGACCCACACAGGCACTCACACACCCACTTACAGACTCATGCAGGTACCCATACACCCACTCATAGACAGGTAGCACCACTCATACACCCACTCACAGACCCACACTGGTACTCACATACCCACTCACAGACCCACATAAGCACTCACCCACCCACTCACAGACCCATAACATCACTCACACACCCACTCACAAAAACACACACACAAGAACTCACACACCTACTCAAAGATCCATACAGCCACTCAAATACCCACTCACAGACCCATAGTACAGCTCACAGACCCACACAGGCACTTACACACCCACTTAAAGACCCACACAGGCATCCAAACACCCATTCACAGATAGGTAGCACCACTCATATACCCACTCACATACCTACACAGGCACTCACATACCCACTCAAAGACACACACAAGCACTCACACACCCACTCACAGCCCCATAGCTTCACTCACACACCCATTCACAAAAACAAACACAAGAACTTACACACCCACTCGAAGACCCACACAGGCACTCACACACCCACTTATAGACCCATACAGGCACTCACACACCCAGTCACAGACAGATAGTACCACTGACACACCCACTCTCAGATACACTCAGGCACACACACCCACTCACAGACCCATACAGTCCCTTACACATCCACTCACAGACCCATACAGCCACTCACACCCCCACTCACCAACCCATACAGCTCCTCACATACCCACTCAGAGACCCATACAACCATTCACTCATAGACCTAGAGTGTCACTCATAGACCCAGTCACAGTTATACAACCATTCATAGACCCACACAGGCACTCACACACCCATACAGTCACTCATACACCCACTTACAAAAACACATACAAGAACTCACACATCCACTCAAAGTCCCATACAAACACTCACACACCCACTCAAAGACCTATAGTACCATTCACAGACCTACACAGGAACTCACATAGCCACTCACAGACCCACATAGGCACTCACACACCCACTTACAGACCCACACAGTCACTCATACACCCACTCATAGACAGGTAGCACCACTTATATAACCATTCTCAGACACACACAGGCACTCACACACCCACTCACAGACCCATACAGTCACTCACATATCCACTCACAGACCCAGATAGCCACTCACACACCCACTCAATGACCCATATAGCTACTCACACACCCATTCAGAGACCCATACAACCACTCACACATTCACTCATAGACCTATAGTGCTAGTCACAGACCCAGTCACAGACCCACATAGGCACTCACACACCTATTCATAGACCCACACAAGTACTCACACACCCATTCACAGACCCATACAGTCACTCACACACCCACTCACAAAAACACACATAAGAATTCACACACCCACTCAAAGACCCATATAGCCACTCACACACCCACCCCCAGACCCATAGTACCATTCACCGACCTACACAGGCACTCACACACCCACTCACAGACCCACACAGGGACTCACACACCCAATAGCAGACCCACACAAGCACTCACACACCCACTCACAGACATGTAGCACCTCTTACATACCTACTCTCAGGCACGCAGGCACTCAAAAACCCATTCACAGACCTATAGTGCCACTCACAGACCCAGTCACAGACCGTCATAACTACTCACACACCTACTTACAGACCCATACAACCACTCACACACTCACTCTCAGACCTATAGTGCAACTCACAGACCCAGTCAGAGACCCACATAAGTACTCACACACTATTCACAGACCCACACAGGTACTCACACCCACTCAGAGACCCATACAGTTACTCACACATCTATTTACAGACCTATACAGCCACTCACACACCCACTCACAGACCCACAGTACCACTCAAAGACCTACACAGGTACACATATACCCACTCATAGACCCACACAGGCACTCACTTACCCACTTACAGACCTACACAGGCACTCATATACCCACTCACAGACAGGTAGCACCACTCACACACCCACTCTCAGACATACACAGGCACTAACACACCCACTCACAGACCTATAGTGCCACTCACAGACCCAGTTATAGACCCACACAGGAACTGACACACTCCTTCACAGACTCACACAGGCACTCACATACCTACTCATAGACCCATACAGTCACTCACACATCTGCTCACAAACCCATGCAGCCACTCACACACCCACTCACCAACCCATACAACTACTCACACACCCACTCATAGACCCATACAACCACTCACACACCTAGTCACCGACCTATACAGCCACTCGCACACCTACTCTCAAAGTTTACAGGTTACAGGTAGGAAATACAATTAAAAAACTTTAGAAATTCACTAAAAAAACAAAGGTTACAGGGACGTTATAGTTAGGAAATAGAATTTTAAAAACCATAGAATGTCACCAAAAAAAACCCAAGGTTACTTTGACATTATAGTTAGGCTCAGGTCTCAGTTACCTGAGCTAACTATAACTAACGCCCATGCAATGAACTGCTTGTGACCTAACATATTACATTACTCATGACATAGTTAATGACATCAATTCAACCTTTGTTTTATAAGTGAAATTCTAAGGTTTTTTAAATTCTATTTCCTAATCGTAACGTCCCGGTAACCTTTGATTTTTTAATTGAATTTCTAAAGTTTTTTAACTAGTAGTTGCATTTGCAGAATGGTGTAGAAAGGGGCGGGGCCTCCGACCAGCTCTCAGCAGTGGTTCTAGGCCCCAATGACCCTCATCATCCAAGAGGACTTCATCCCCCAACTAGTAGTGCACCAGGAGGTACATTTGCAAAGTAGAGGAGAAAGTTACTGGAAGTAATAGGAGGGTTTTTTGGCCCCAAGAACCCTCAGCAGCCAAGGTGACTTCATTCCCCAACAAGTTGTGCACCAGGAGGCCCCTTTGCAGAGTGGTTCAGAAAGGGGGGGCCTCTGGCAGCTATCCCGGGCCAGCATTTTTAACTTATTTTTTTATTAGAGGAAGGGAACCCCCCACCCCAGGCCCATTTCAGTCCTGGGAACCCCATCCCATGGGTCAGGCCTTTTTGCAATGGTGGGCAACCCAGGACATAGCAGGAGTGGGCCCTGGGGGATGGCGGTCCCTAGGGAAATCTATAGCTCCAGCGGTGGCCACCTTCCATTGCACTACTTAGCCCCTGGGAGGTGGTGGTCCCGGGGCTGGCACCCCCTTATTAATGTTATATTTAGCCCTAGGGAGGTGGCAGCCCTGGGGCTACGGGTGGGGGGGCCACACAGGCCTCCTGCATTAATTTCAGATTTGCCCTGGGGAGGTTGCAGTACCCAGGGAACTGGTGTTGTGGCACAGCATCCCCAGCATAAATTTAAAACAGTGCCCCGGGAAGGTGGCTTTCCCCGAGGCTTTTATAAGCCAGAGTAGGGGGGACCCAGGCGCCCCCCTCCTTTTTATACCTCCTTTTCCCCAGAGACCTGGCCCACTCGGGGTTCAAGATTACAGAAGCACGGGAGCCCGCATTTCTTTTTTTTTTAAATTTTTCGACAGGAGTCGCAGATCCAGCAGAACGCTCACCAAATTTACTTTTCAAAAATGCTGTTTTGTCCCTGTGGGGTCCCTGTGGAGCCCCCCCAGTAGGCCTAGGGGATCAGGGGAATCCTACTTTGCCACCTTCTCTGAGTCCCAAAATAGCTGCCAACACTCCCTGGTTTGATGTGTTGGCAGCCAATCAGATCTCAGGAGGGGTCACGGAGCCTCCGCGTCCCTATATATACAAATTTGGATTTTGGTTAATATCTCTAAAACTACAGATTTACACCAAATAACAAAAAGGCACTTCCCTGGACCAGTATCAACCTTTAAGCCAAATTTGGTGCAATTCCGTTTAGCTGTTCGGGCTGTAGCCGTGTCTAAAGTTCCTAATGGAATTAACATGGGCAAAACACGGTTTGGGATCCCCCTTCTTCTCGACCTCCGCTTGATGAATCACCATGGAACTTTTAAGACAGCAGCTGGAGTGAGCGTCATACTAGTTTCAAAATTTTGCGAGGATTCGTCAAACGACGCTACAGTTATTGGCAAATGAAAAAACACTCTTCCTATGGAAACTATAACTGCCTACCGCTGACCGCCAGTAGGCTGCGATTCACATCAACAGTTTGGTCTCTTGAAAATTATAAGATAACCACAGCACTCTGATGCTGGGTGAATTCCAATACATTATTGTCCAAGCAGAAAAGACATCAACGCATTTTGGTGCCATGCACCTTGATCTCGACGCCGATCGTACTCTAGTTTACACCATTCAAACTAATCCTGTGATTCTTTAACATTAATATCAAAGTAGGACTTGCTCTAGTCACATTTCAAAGGCTATTCAAGCTACCATAAAGTAGACAGTGGATTAGCTGGTTTGATTTTGAAATATATTGAGCAATATGCATATAGTAAACAATATAATATTTGAATATCACTATTGAAGGGTACTCAAGTGGCAATAATATGTGAGGAAAACAATATGCCCAAAGAAAAGTTTGGAGGAATACCCACTGGGGATAGATT
Organism: Calotriton arnoldi; assembly: GCA_963921515.1. Taxonomy (NCBI): domain Eukaryota; kingdom Metazoa; phylum Chordata; class Amphibia; order Caudata; family Salamandridae; genus Calotriton; species Calotriton arnoldi. The sequence goes on along the minus strand of CAWUFW010001870.1, from coordinate 1,866,738 downwards.
TCATGAACATACAAATTATACTTTTCATAATTATAAGCATTATTGCTCCTTTTTCTTTATTTGTGAAATTGGTATTTGGTAATGCAATATATAAACATCACATATGAATGACTTTTGAAATGAGGAAACAATACGCCCACTTGGGCGAGGATGGTAGTTTGGAGGAAAACCTACTTGGGATATATTGCACTAACACACAAATGATACTCTTAACAGTTATTTGCATTATTGTTCTTTTTGTTTATTTGTGAAATTTGAATTTGGAAATGCAAAATGTACTAATCATATACGAATGGTCTTTGAAAATATAAGTTGGTTCACTTGAAGATGTAAATAATATCCATTCAAAGATGAAGCTGCCGGAAATGCGACTAGAGCAAGTCCTACTTTGTTGTTCATGTTAAAGAATCACATGATTAATTTAAATGGTGTAACCTAGAGTACGATCGACTTCGTGATCAACGTGCGTGGCACCGAAATGGGTTGATGTCTCTTCTGCTTGGAGAATAAATGTTTTGAAACTCATCCAGCATCGGAGTGCCATGGTTTTCTTATTATGTTCAAGAGATCAAACGGTGGAGATATATATATATATATTAACCCCGGGCAGAGCAGGCATAGTGCCTCTACGTGGAGTTCCACGGAGTTGGAAAAAAACTCCGTGGAACTCCGCTCCGCTCCCTCCCCCCTCCCAAAGTAATTATAAAGTAAGAAAAAAGGCACTTACCTGCCGTGGCTGCCTCCTCCTCGCCATGGCCGCTCTCCTTCCTCGTCCTTGCTGTCCTTCTTCTCTGATAACCCCTACGTTGTTCGTCTTGCGCATGCGCATGTGCACACACAGGGCGTACAACGTCGGGGTTATCAAAGAAGGAGGACGGCGAGGACAGAGAGTGGCCATGGCGAGGAGGCGGCAGCTACGCCAGGTAAGGGCATTTTTTCTTACTTTATAATTACTTTGGGAGGGTGGAGCGGCCGGCTAACTGCGTTCCGCCACGGAGTCATAGTTTTGCCTAAACCTCGCGTTCGCAACGGAGTGTGGAGTATGCAAAACTACGTAAACTCCGCTGACGAAGCATAGTTACCCGCCCGGGCTTTATATATATATATATATATATATATATTCACTGAAAAAAACACAGGTTTCAGGGACGTTATAGTTAGTTGGACATTTCACTCGTACAAAACTAGAGAAATTCGGCCGTTATAGTTAGTTGAGCTAACTATAACTCACGCCCCCGCAATGCACTGCTGATGACGTCACATATTACATCACTCATGACATGGTCAATGACATCACTGATGACATCTCAAATGACATCACTGATGACAACATCCAGTGACTGTGTGTTTCTGTAAAGTTTAAATATGTTTTATATATATAAATGCCAAGGTGTATTGAAGAATGAGTGGGTGAATGAGTGTCTGAATGGATGATTTGGTAGGTGCGTTACTGGCTAAGTGTATAAGTGAGTGATTAAACGTGTCTTACTGAATGCATGGGTTAGTGACTAAACTGTATGAATGTCTGTATCAGCCAGTTAGTTGGTGTGTAAGCGGCTGCATGGGTTGGTGAGTAGCTACATGAGTGTCTATATGGGTTATTGATTGGTTGTCTGAGTATCTGTATTGGTACCTGAGTGTCTGTGTGGGTGGGTGGGGGGTGTGTGACTCTGTGCATAGATGTGTGAGTGGGTGATTCACTGGGTGTATGGGTTCAAGACTGCATGTGTGAAGGGCTGTATGGGTGGGTCAGTGTGTGTATGGGTGTGTTGGTGAGTGAATGGATGTCTCAGTGGTACATGTGTGAGTAACTACATATGTGAAAGGCAGTATATGTGAGTGTTGGAGTATATAAATGACTATATGTGAGAGTGAGTTATTGTGAAAGTGGCTGTATGGATGAGTGTGTGCTTGTAGCAGTGATTGTATAAGAGAGTAAGTATGTGTTAGTATCTGTATGAATAAGTGAGGTGGTATGTGTATAACTGTATAGGTGAGTAAATGGGAGTGTGATTGATATTTTGCATGACTGACTAGCTGTGTGAGTAACTCTATGGGTGAGTGGCAGTGTGTGAGTGTCTGTATAGGTATATGAGTGCATATGATAGTGCTGTATTGATGAGTGACTGCATGTATGAGTGACTGTATGGGTGAATGAGTAGATATGTGTGTAGACCTAGGAATCAGTGAGTGAGTATGTAGTAACTGGTATTGGTGTGTCTATGGTTTCGAAAATGGTAGTCTGTATTTTAGAGTAGGTGTATCAAAGGTTATATTACGGTATGAGGAGGTGCATCAGATTATCATGTGGATGATGTCATCAGTGATGTCATCAGTGATGTCATTTGAAATGTCATCAGTGATGTCACTGACCATGTCATGAATGATGTAATATGTGACGTCATCAGCAGTGCTTTTTGGGGGCGCGTTAGCTCAACTAACTATAACAGCCGAATTTCTCTGGTTTTGAATGAGTGAAATGTCCAACTGATTATAACGTCCCTGAAACCTGTGGTTTTTTCAGTGAATTTCTAAGGTTTTTTAAATGCTAATTTCTAACTATAACGTCCCTGAAACCTATGGTTTTTTCAGTGAATTTCAAAGGTTTTTTAAATGCTAATTTCTAACTATAATGTCCCTGAAACCTATGGTTTTTTCAGTGAATTTCAAAGGTTTTTTAAATGCTAATTTCTAACTATAACGTCCCTGAAACCTATGGTTTTTTCAGTGAATTTCAAAGGTTTTTAGATGCTAATTTCTAACTATGCCTACAGAGGTAGGACATGTGCAGAAAGAGGAAGAAAAGCGCAGAAAGAAGCAAGAGAAATGCAGAAAGAGGCAACAGAAGTCCAGGAAGACGAAGAAAGGTGCAGAAAGAAGCAAGAGATATGCAGAAAGAACTAACAGAGGTGCAGAAAGAGGCCTTGTTGCAAAGTCATCCTGTGCCCCTAACTTTTTGCTGACTGGTGCTGGTGGTAACTGACTCTGACTAACCGGGCCCAGAGCCAGTGCTATGCTGAAAGACACTTAGAATACAGTGAAAACACCTACATCCACTAGAGTACACTATGGGTTGGGGTACCCCTGTGATTGGCATGACCTCCCCTGAAAGGCCCTAGTACATAATAGGGCAGGGGGATTAAAACTACCTCTAAGTCCCTAGCATATAATAGGGCATGGCAGTTTAGAGGCCAGCAGCCCTTTTCTGCACTTGCACGTGTGCACTGCTGAGCCTGAGGTCAGCTTAAAAGTAGCCCTGTGTGTGCAGAAAGAGGCAAGAGAAGTGCAGAAAGAAGCAACAGAGGTGCCGAAAGAGGCAAGAGAGGTGCAGAAAGAAGCAAGTGAAGTGCAGAAAGAGGCAACAGAGGTGCAGAAAGACGAAAGAGAGGTGCAGAAACAAGCAAGAGAAGTGCAGAGAGGCAAGAGAATTGCTGAAAGAAGCAACAGAGTTGCAGAAAGAGGCAAGAGGGATGCAGAAAGAGGCAAGAGCAGTGCAGAAAGAACCAAGAGAAGTGCAAAAAGAAGCAACATAGGTGCAGAAGGAGGCACGAGGGGTGCAGAAAGAAGGAAGAGAAGTGCAGAAAGAGGCAAGAGAGTTGCACAAAGAGGGAAGAGGGATGCAGAAAGAGGCAAGAGGGGTGCATAAAGAAGCAAGTGAGGTGCAGAAAGAGGCAGGAGAGGTGCAGAAAGAGGCAAGAGAGGTGCAGAAACAGGCAAGAGAAGTGTTGAAAGAGGCAAGAGAGGTGCAGAAGGAGGCAAAAGAACTGAAGAAAGAGGCAAGAGAGTTGCAGAAAGAGGCAAGTGGGATGCAGAAAGAGGCAAGAGAACTGCAGACAGAGGCAAACAGTTGCAGAAACTGGCAAAAGGGGTGCAGAAAGAGGGAACAGGTGGGCAGACTGAGGCAAGAGAGGTGCAGAAAGAGGGAAGAGGGGTGCAGAAAGAGGCAAGAGGGTTGCAGAAAGAAGCAACAAAGGTGCTGAAAGAAGCAAGAAAAGTGCAGAAAGAGGCAAGTGAGATGCAGAAACAGGCAAGAAAGGTACAGAAAGAGGGAAGACAAGTGCAGGAAAAGACAACAGGGGTGCAGAAAGAAGCAAGACAGGGGCAGAAAGAAGCATGAAAAGTGCGGAATGAAGCAACAGGGGTACAGAAAGAGGCAAGAGAAGTGCAGAAAGAAGCAACAGAGGTGCAGAAGGAGGCAAGAGAACTGCAGAAAGAGGCAAGAGAGTTTCAGAAACAGGCAAAAGAGGTACAGAAAGAGGGAACAGAGGTGCAGACAGAGGCAAGAGAGGTGCAGAAACAGGTAAAAGGGGTGCAGAAAAAGGCAAGAGGGGTGCAGAAATTTGCAAGAGAGGTGCAGAAAGAAGTAAGAGCAGTGCAAAAGAACCAACAGAGGTGCAAAAAGAAGCAAGTGAGGTGCAGAAGAAGGCAAGAGAACTGCAGAAAGAGGCAAGAGAGTTGCAGAAACAGGGAAAAGGGGTACAGAAAGAGGGAACAGGTGGGCAGACTGAGGCAAGAGAGGTGCAGAAAGAGGGAAGAGGGGTGCAGAAAAAGGCAAGAGGGATGCAGAAATTTGGAACAGAGGTGCAGGAAGAAGCCTGTGCAGTGCAGAACGGAGCAAAAGAGGTGCAGAAAGAACCAACAGAGGTGGAAAAAGAGGTAAGAGGGGTGCAGAAAGGGGTAGGAGAGGCGCACAAAGAGGCAAGAGGGGTACAGAAAGAGGCAGGAGGGGTGCATAAAGAGAACTGCAGAAAGAAGCAACAGAGGTGCTGAAAGAGGCACGTAGAGTGCAGAAAGAGACAAGACAGGTGAAGAAAGATGGAACAGAGGTACAGAAAGAGGCAAGAGTGGTGCAGAAAGAGGGAAGAGAGGTGTAAGGGTGGGAAGTAATTTATTTTTTATTGATGAATTAATAATTGGATGTTAATTTAAAATGGTAATTGTGTAATTAATTTTAGGTGTGTTATTTGGTGTTAGTGGAATTATGTGGTAAGTTGTGCAGTGAAATTATGAGTTTCTGTAACTCTCTTGCCTCTTTCTGCACCTCTCTTGCCTCTTTCTGCACCTCACTTGCTTCTTTCTGCACCCCTTTGCCTGTTTCTGCACCCCTCTTCCCTCTTTGTGCAACTCTCTTGCCTAATTCCACTACACACAACGTGTGCTCTAACTCTCGCAAATGTGAAACCTATTACATTGCAAACACTTCTTTGACTAGTAGTCGCATTTGCAGAGTGGTGGAGAAAGGGTGCTGGGCCTCCGATCAGCACTCAGGAATTCCGCTGCGTAGGACTTACAGGAGGTACCAGGAGGGCTTCTTGGCCCCCAAAGTCCCTCAGAAGTAAATTGGACTTCATCCCCCATCCCGTAGTCTGCCAGGAGGTGCGTTTGCAGAGTGGTGGAGAAAGGGGGGCATGGCCTCCGAAACGTCTTAGCAATCCCACTGTGTGGAACTTACTGGAGGTAACAAGAGGGGTAGTTGGCCCCCAAGGACATCCTTGGGGGCCAACTACTCCTCCTATTACCTCCAGTAAGTCCCACACAGCAGGATTGCTAAGTTCTCATAACAGGCCACGCCCCCTTTCCCCACCACTCTGCAAACACACTTCCTGGCGTGTCTTGGATGGGGATTAAAGTCCCCTTCGCTGCTGGGGGTCCTTAGGGGCCAACAAGCCTACCTGATACCTCAAGTATGTCCCAGATAGTGGGATTGCTGAAAGGTGGACACAGGCCATGCCCCCTTTCTCCACCACTCTGCAAACGTGCCTCTTGGCACATTTGGGGGATGAAGTCCACATTAGTCCTGAGGTGTTTGCAGTGTTGTGTATAAAGGGGCATGGCCTCGGACCACCTCTCAGCAATCCAGTTGTGTGGCGCTTACTGGAGGTACCTGGTGGGCAAGTTGGCCCCCAGGGACCCTCAGTATTCAAGGGGAATTAATCCCCCAACTTAGTACTCGCCAGGAGGTGCATTTGCAGAGTGGTGCCCATGTGGCCTACAGTACATAGGCAGTACCAAATTACCGGTTCATAAAAGAGTGTTACAACACTTGCGTGCGATCACCAATCAAGACAACACTTATCCGGTGGCACGTCACTTCAGGGAAAAACATGAATCTAACAACTCCTATCTTAAGTTTTATGTAATTGACACGGTCCCCCCCAGTAGAAGAGGGGGTGATAGAGAAAGGAAATTAAGAAAGCTTGAAACGAGATACATTTTGCAGTTACACACTAGATCCCCGGGGGGGTTGAATGCCACTGAAGACTTATACACCTGTTTGATTTGATAATCTAATCATTTACAGTTATAAGTCACACCTTTGAGATAATGGGTAATATAAGAGGAAAAGATCATGTGGAACTGCTTTTAAACAATCCTTTTAAACAATCATTTTAAACAACCATTTTTTGCACATGTAATTTTAAGGATATCTGTTCATGTATATACATATTTTCTACCAGTTTTTAGTACAATGATAATAACTTTTACCAATTCTTTTAACAACAGAAGTACTTATATAGTTATATATTTATATATTTATTCATATGTGTATTAACCTATAATTGTTGTGGCCAATATGATTTTATACAGATTCATACAGGCTCACATAGGCATTATTTTGCACAGTTGTCTTACTTTGTACTGTTAGAGCCATATAGCTGTTTAACCATACAGCTCTCATCATCCAAAGATGTATACATGTGAAAGATATCTAATTAATTCATGCACTTTAACTTTTATGAGAAACTAAAACTAATAATTGCCTGAGTTAAAAGGTTCTGACCAAACTGGAGTTTAAGTAAGAGAATGAAACGATATGTATCGGGAGGTCGGACGGAGATCCCACCAGAGTATTCAAACAACTAAAACAACAGTTAAAATTCAATGATAAAGGTCTATTCAACTGAAGCTATTTTTGCACACAATATGTTAATTATTGCACTTTTTGAGCACCAGCACTTTTACACTGTATGTTCTTGGTAATTTAAAAGCATGTACATTATAGGAATACCAATATTGGCAATAATGTTGATTTATACAAAGGGATTCATGTCCGAGTTTTATGAGAAATGATAAGCATACCAGGTTATAAAAAAATTGCAGAAATTGGAATTTTACCAGTATGTATGATTTGTCAATTAATTGTCAGTCTCAAAATAATCATATGATACAAAAATGCAAGTATGATTTGAGAGATTTACGAGATCGACACTCACTAACATGGTATTTCTTTTATGTCTATGCTGATACATACCATGTGATTAGGCACTGTCACTTTAAGAATTGCACTTTCCAATCTTACCCCTGTCATGTGATCAAGGCTCTCCGGAGCCGAAACGCATAATGGCGACGAGTGAGGAATAAAAACTAACCTGCACTGAATTTGGGTCTGTGTCCGTTTTTGGATCAACATCGTATCCGTGTCAGCGGAGACTTTTGAAATATATATATATATATATATATATATATATATATATATATATATATATATATATATATATATATATGTCCCAAAGTTGCTGTGCTTAGCGGTTCCCTTCCAATGGCGGCGTCGGTGCCTGCTGAACGGCGACAGCAGCCGTTTGTAAATTACTACGGAGTCCTTTACTCTACCTCAAAGGCAGAACACAACAGGAGGCGGCACAACAGGGGACAGTACAAATAATTTTATAGTGCACCAAAGTCAAGGACGACGCGTTACGGCGTTTCGCCTTTGTCAAATTTCCTCAGTGATTTTTTCCTTAAGGAACTGCTTTCTGTATTGATCAGTTTCATGTTCCATTTATGTATATTGTTTGGAAAAGATGTTCACATTAGTGACTATGAGGTATCAGTAATCAGGAATCATGTGTAAACCTCGGTCATTGTGTGTTGTTTTAGTCTTTTGTACCCTTTGATAAATTTCTTTCTTCCTTATAAAGTTTGTATTTTGAAAAATTCACACCCGTCTGAAGAGTATTTCTAGCAGATTTATTCTGATGTAAATGAGTTAATTGAATTTTTGATTAATCAATTGTAAGCTATTGACTTGAGCTTACTATTACTGTTTTTTGTATTCAATGTTGAACTGAGTGCATTTAAAGAAATCCCTTGTAGGCACAGATACCTGTTAATAGATATATTACCCAAGCCTCCAAGGGTAAATTGGGTTCCCCACTTTTTCTTGTTGTCAAACATAAAAGGGCACAGCAGTCGGGGAAAGGAAGGCTCAGTAGATAAGGGTTTAAATAAGTAACATGCTATAATTAGCAGAGGTGAAAGGCACTAGGAAATACACAACTTCTATCTGACCACCCTTCATGAATTTCTCCAAAGCTGCATAAGTTTAACAATTTGAACACATTCAAATGCTTCTGCTGATTGCAAAACAGGCTTAACATCATATAAAATGCATCTAATTAGATGAACGGGTAGAGACATAAATAATAGCAAACTACAAGTGAGTAACTGAAAAATCAAAAGTAAAAATATTGTTTCTGAGGTGTAAGTGGGACTCCTGCTTACCATCATGGTGATCAAGAAATGAACCACCAGCAGAGCTGCAAAAGTAGCTTGAAGACTCTGGGAAAATCTACCGTTGGCTATGCTTTATCTACAGTATTCCTGATAGAGAGTCTACCTGCAGATCCCTTAGGGGGTATCAGCCTGACCAACCATGCTCTATGAGGCATGGTACCGCTAAAGTAACCAAAATGCTGGAATAGGAGAAGGAGAGGAACACCAGCAGGGCATTAAGAAGCACTTGAGAAGAAGCATACACCCTCGACATGTGGCAGACACCAATGTGAACTAGCTGATCCCATAGTTACACTGGCTCTGGACACCTTAGTTGTGGACTGTAAGAAATTGGGTTATTTGTTGAAAGAGTTGCAAGCCCCACTCAAACAACAACCACAATCCTTGTCAGGGTGAACCATAAGAGTCACCAAATTAACTTGTGCCTAACCCTCTGGTAGCTTGGCACACAGTATTTATGCAGCACACAAACAGTATTAAAGTGAAAACACAACATAAGTAAAATACCAAACCAATTTAGAAAAATAGAGAATATTGTAATACACTAAATGATGCAAGAATGTCAAAAATCCATTCACTTGAACCAGAGATATTGAATTATTTTCTTTTAGCTATAATATTGCCAAGAAGCTGAAAGCGCCACTCGCGGTCATCTGTTAGCACTAGACGGGCCGACTGGAATAGAGTGTACATTGGATAGAGGGACCAGGTTAGTCCCACTGAAGAGTTACCTTCTCAAGTCCAGTGCGAAGAGTTCCATTTGTGTTTGAGGAGTTCACGAGGAGGAAACTTTCGGCACAAACAGCGGGTCAAGCGACTCGAACAGTCATTGCTGTGGTGCAAACAGCCCATCATAGATGGAACTTCGCATTGGCTGGTTATCGTGGAAGGTCACTGTCACCATGAAGTGCAGGTCTCGCATTGCTGGTTGCAGCAGAAGGTTGCTGCTGACATGAAGAGCTAGTCCTACAGGAGCTTCGTGTTGGGGGGTTGCCACATGCAGCAGAGTTTTGGCATGAACTACCCTGTTCATGGTTCTGAATAATCCTAACTTCAGGATTTTTGCCTTTTACTGCAGGATGAGCTCTCAATTATGCCAGCCAAGATTCCAGGACCTGGTTAGGTAGTTGCAGTTAGACCTCTGGAAGATTGTAGTGTCTCTGTAAGGCACACTGAAGGTCAGCCAACAGACCCTTGAAGCTACTTTGGAAAGTCTAGAATCAAGGCAAGCAGGTCCAATCTTCCTTGTATAGTCCTCAAAGCCATCCTTGAAGCAGCTGGGCAGTCCTTCTGGGAGCAGGGAAATCCTTCTTCTGAATCTTCCACAGGTCCAGGAGTGTTCTGATAAGACATTCTGAAGATGCTAAATTTATACCTGGTGCCAGCCTTTGTCTCAGGGAATTCCCCAGCCTACCCACAAAACTGGTTCTGGTCAGTTCTTCGTTGTCCCATGGTCTTTGGTCCAAACTGTCTACATTAAAACTCAAAACATCAACTAAAAATGTTGTTGAAATTTTGAGTTTTAATGTTGGTTAAGGTGATGGTGGGGCTGTATGTGTCGACGGTCTGTACAGCCCGAAATGCATTGGGTCAAAGCAAGTATAGCTGACTAGGATGGATTATGTACTCCCACGTGCTACAGAAAAAGGCTTGGATAGGCATATCGATAGCATTTGAAAAAAGTGGGAAACATGCAGCCTTTTATGTGAATGGAGGAAGTAAAAAAGAAAGTCATGGAATAAAATAAGGATTAAAAACGATTAACATGGATTAGAACGGATTATTCAATTCTTGATGGAGTTTTTGGAATTTATCCTGATCTTGCTGCCCGACTGGTGGATGGAGCGCCAAGGCGCTCCACTGATTCATGAACTTTCTAAAAGTGGCATTTGCAAAATTGTAACTTAAAATCTGACTTTTCCATTAAAGATGATATTAAATTACTATTTGTTTGAGTGTAAACAGCATATCTCTAGCCGCTCCCAATCTGAGATAGGCCCTACAACAGTGAAAAACAACTTTAGGAGTTTGTCACTGTGAGGACATGTAAAACTTAAACACAAATATCCTTCTGTTTAATTACCATGCACCGTACCCTATGAGCTTTTAGGTCCTACCTTAGAGGTGACTTTTATGTAATAAAAAGAAAGGCTTAGGCTTGGCAAACAGTTTATTTTGCCAGGTCAAAATGACAGTTTAGAACTTCATTACAGGCTGCCGTTGCAGGACTGAGACATGTACAGTGTTACATTAGTGGGTGGAAAAATGAGTGCTGCAACCCCACTAGGAGCATTTAATTTACAGGCCATAGGTTCATGTAGTATAATATGATAGGGACTTACAAGTAAATCAAATGTACCAATCAGGTGTAGCCAATTTTACCATGTTTTAAGGAGAGAGCACAAGGACTTTCCCACTGGCTTGCAGGGAAAAGTGTACAGAATCCTAAACACTGGTTCTGCAAAGGAATGCAGAGGAAAGTAACAATCTGGGGTGACCTTGCAGAAAGGGCATGGTCCAACATGGGTGTATGCTGACTTACCTGCTCTCGCTCAAACCTCCCGCCCTGCCTTTTTGCTGATTTCCTATTGCAGCTCATATTTTTAATGATAATGCTCGGGGCTACGGGGGGGGGGGAGTTATCTTCATATTGAAGCAACCATCTATTTTTGCCCAGCCAAGACCATGGTGAAGCCCTCTTAGCACATTCCCAAGTTTGTGTGCCCAGTGGAAGAAAATTCAGACCTATCACTTAACATCTAGATCTGCACAGGTAGTCACTTCCCTCAAGTAGGCATGTGCAGGACATTGCTTCTGATGACCTTTCATGCGCTGCCTCCCTATGGGTCACATACGAAGAGCACCTTCCTTGTACAATTATGGTCAGGCATGCCTGCAGCAGAGTCTTGAAGGAATGGACACCAAAGAGTGGCACACACACTACACAGCTGCAGGTTCCCCAACCGTTTGACATAGGTATGCACGGTATGGTATAGAGACTCATTTCCTGTGCTCCCTTCCCACTGGTCTTTTCCCCATCCCATCAGCTCTGTTCCTCATACTAGAGGAGCACCGCATGAGCGCTGTAGCAGGTACGGGTGAGGAAATGTAAAAAATGTTCCAAAATATATTTCTTTTCTCAATCGCCGTCCTATTTCCTTAGATGTAGGCCTGTAAATTACACATCATAAGTCCAGAAAATAGTACAATTTATTTTTTAAAAGGAGTATAATTCATAGTGAATCTTTAGTTGTGGGAAAGTTCAATATATGCAACTCTAAATTAACAATGTATATTTTCATCAAACATATTGGTCCTAAAATTGATCTTTAAGAAAAATATATGTGCACGTGTGTGTCTGCATTTACACCTGTGTAATTAAGGTTGATGGATGACACAACACACTAATGGGAAAAAAACACTTTTACATTCTTAATGCCTTTGGCCCTTCTTGATCAATTTGCACCAAAGCTTTGAAAAACTCAATACAAACCTCAGACTTTCATCAGGCAAACTTGGTGCAGATTAGTCAAAGGGAGGAATGTATAAAGGCGGATGCCAAAGAAGTGATTTATTTTATAAAGAAATCCCCATAGAAAACGTTTCCACAAAAATCTAAAAAAATGTCTAAATGAATGTTCACCATAATTTGGAAAGTTCACTTAATGCATGGCTTTCTTTGATTTGGTGTATTATCATTAAACTGTTATTAAGGATATGTAGGGGAGAGATTTAAAAAGGTCTGTGTGTGGGGGGAAGAGTGTGTAGCATCTGGTAACCTATGATACCATGCAAGTAGAAAACTGAGGGGCGTGTTAATGAGTTCCTTTGTATCGCTCTTGCACCACGCAACGTGATGAACGAGTGACACAAATGTAAAATGAGATTTATGAAGCCTTGCAAGGCCACCTTATGTGGCCCTGCTTGGCTTCATAAATCTCGATTAATGTAACGCAGCGCAAATTGCTGTGTTGCATTACTCTGCACCTGGGAGGCATTTCCATGGGTGTTCTCATGCAACATCCATTGATTTTGATGCATTTCCAGATTTAAAATAACAGGTAAACCTGGGAATGCTAAAAAAAAAACAAGTCTCCCCAGGAGAGACGTGACAAGAAGAAATATTGTTATTTCTCCTCGTTTTTCCCTCTTTCTATGCGTGCTGCATTCTGAAGCACACATATAACGAGGAAAAAGTCTCTCCGGATTGTTTTTGTGCAGGAATATGCCCCTTCCTGCACAAAAACAATCCTGCCTACAACACAGACACCCTTGAACCATGGTGCAAGGGTGCCTGTGTTTGCGCTAGGGTGCCAAAACGGCGCAAGGGAAAAGGAAAGGAATGCGCCGTATTGGATAAATGCAGCGCAATCCTGCCCTTTCCCTGTGATGCAGGGCAGTGCAGCAAAAGTGACTTGCTGCACTGCCCTGCAGAACAAAATTCATAGATATGTATATGAGTATTTACAAACGCGTTTCTGTTCAAGTAGAGATATGTTTTTACACCTGTGCATGCATAGGTTGTATTTTAAAATGTGCTTTCATTAAACATTCACAAGATGATCTTGTACATGTGATACTGAGTAGGTATTGCACTAGAATGTCATTTTCTGAATATTTTCTGATATAAATATAGTGTCCTAAATATCGTTTAGAGAGAATCAACTACACCCATGGAATGATATTTTTTTAACAACATTTGGGATAATATATTTACGTCACATGATATTTCTGACAACGATATTCAAGTCAAGTTGTTTTTTCAAGATTTGGACCGAAGTCCGCATGAAAAGAAAAAAATACAATATATACAAAAAAAGGCAGCAGAATATTAGCACAATAAAACCAGTTACCTCCTGCTGTTCAACCAATTTCATAATCTAAAAACAGTAATTATAATAGGTAATTCAATACAAATTTTAAAAAACATTTAAAGAAGTTAAAAAGTTTAATACAAAACATTTCATTTGGAGGATAGAACAGCAAATGTGTAGATTCAGTTGTCATTCGTAAATTATATTTTAGGAAAAGAGATCTCATGAGCTTATGCCGATATAACAGCAAAGCAGGACAAATATATAACACATTTCAAAACCTCGCTTCCATTATTACAAAGATTACATGTACTTGCTGTTCCATACCATTTAGAAGTTAAAACTTTTAGAGGTAGAATATTTAAGCGCATTAGTTTCCAGAAGCGTCTAACCTCATGGGCCATGTTCCATTTCAAATATTGTTGTGGCTTTTTCAAGGTAAAAGAGTTCATTACCACTTCAAATTTTTCTTTTTCACTACAAAAATCAATGTCTAAACGAAAACTTTAATTAAGAGAGGCCTACTCGAGGAAGGCTTTTAACTGGGACATAGATGATACATATTCTTGATCTAGTACAAATAGCCCTAGTGCATATTTGAAATTCCTATAAAACATGGACTTTCCTTTTTTCATCTCAAAGATCTCCTTACACATATATTGTCTTACAGAATTACAATCACTTCTCAGAAGGCAATGACACCATCATTCCACATCGACCAAACCTTGTACAAACAAGCTTTTTAACCCAAATTCTAGTCTTAACACTGCAGTAGCTGCTAAGGTGTTACATTCGGATGACTTTCTTAAAATTTGCCCTTCAATCTTATCTAAAAAGCCCAATTTTGCCACATCAATTAGCTCAACTGCATGTAGTAGAGTGGGCACTGTATTATAAAATGCGCCCAGCCCCTTGGCCCGTGATTTTGCTTTTCAAATGCTGCTAGATATGTGTTCTGAATCATTTACGGTACTGCACATGATTTTCCCTAGAAATATATAAGATTTTACTATTTCCAATTTTTCCATACCAAAGTACCAAGAATATTTGGGATGATTGCGCAATCTTTTATCCTAGAAGTATAAGAGTTTACTTTTGGATGTATTGATTTTCAAAAACTGTGATCCAGCATACTGTTGTAATGCAGCAAAATTACTATTTATTCCTTTAGGGGTTAAATCAAGGATAACAATATCATATGTGTATAACAAGCAGATCACCGGGCGGCCCCAGAGACTCAGGGGGTAACCCAACGCTTTACACAGGGAGCTGGATAGATCAAATATATAAAAAGAGAATAACTGCAGTACAAGTAGACACCCCTGCTTTATGCCATTTTTTTTAATAACCACAGATAACCCCAATCTCACCAAACAGTACCTCCCACCGGGTAGAGGAATGTAGGGCAATAACTAGACCTACTAGGGATCCAGACATGCCAAGTTTATACAACTTTTTCCACAGGATTGGACGATTAACTTTTTCAAACGCTGTGGAAATGTCAATAAAAGCAGCATATAATGAGGAACCTCTAAAAGACCATGGGGCATATTATCAAGGGCTTTATCGCCGCTTTAGCGGCACTTTTGCCGCTAAAGCGGCGATAATTTTATCGCCCTATTAGCAAGCTGTCGCTAACAGGCGTTAGCGACAGCTTTCAGGCGTTAGAGGCCGCGTTTTCCATCGCCTTGCATGTCAGCGATAATTATCGCTAATGACATGCAAGGAAGGCGTTCCCTACTAAAAGCGACTGAAAACAGTCGCTAACACCACTACCCCCTATTAGCAAGGCAGGCGAAGCGATAAAATAATTCGCGCTAAGCGCGTTTATCGCTAGATTTTAACACCTGCTAGTGAGGATGACTTACCTGTTTGTAGTATAGGAGGTGGATTCTAATGCTGAATCCACCTTAGCGTTAATGCGAGAATATCGCTGGTTTTCCAGCGATATTCTCGCATTTTGCCGCTATCGCTGGAATAATCATCGCCATAGCGCTAATTGTTGCTAATACAGCGTTAGCGGGGCGATATATTCCAGCGATAGCTGGCGATAAAATATTTCGTGCTAAGCGCGCTCTGCGATATTTATCGCATTTTGTTGCTAATATGGCCCCATATTTTTCAGTGATAAGTTGCAGGGCTGTGATGTCATTCACAGTACCATGATGTTTCCTGAAACCCGATTATATAATTTATAATATAATAATAATTTCTTCTTTAACCCAGCTGTTCGGTTGCTCCAGTAGGCACATAGTGAAACCTTGCCCACAGCATCTAACAAGGCAATTTGTTGGTAGTTGACTTGCAAATTGCAGTCACCCTTTTTAAATAGTGGGACGATGACTCTCTTGGTCCAAGATAGAAGCACTATAGAGTTAGTATAGCAGCATTCAAAGACCAAGGATCGTATAATTGCTCAAAATGTTACTTTCCTTTTTATAACTGAGATCCGGATTTTGCCCAGACCCATTCCACCTGATATTCTCTTCGCACGGATTGAAGCCTCAATCTTTTCTGTAGAGGGCTGGCCATAACTAGTCGTCACCAACTCACAGCCTGCTGGGAGATCTCCAGTACAAAGTTAATTTCCAACATTATCTGCATATAGTGCTGTGATGAAACTGCCCCATATATCTTTCCTAATGGGAAAGGG
Organism: Calotriton arnoldi; assembly: GCA_963921515.1. Lineage (NCBI taxonomy): Eukaryota > Metazoa > Chordata > Amphibia > Caudata > Salamandridae > Calotriton > Calotriton arnoldi. Next base: position 1,850,757 of record CAWUFW010001870.1, on the reverse strand, counting down.
CGTAACCTCACTATTGTCCACAACAATCCACAATAATTTCCCTACATTTTCTCAAGTTCTTCGTGAATGAGGCTTCTCTTAAGTCATTCCATTTATCTTCAGAATTCCGTTTTTAAACCAACCTTTAAACATCGTTTTCTCTTCTTCAGTAAGGTTATTACCAACAATATTCTGCAAGTACAGCCTCTGAGAAAAGAGGTGCTTATTTTCTGAGAGACAGTGTAGTCTAAACTAACATATTTGTATTTAAACAACGCTGACAGAAGCTTTCGCTAGGTGCTCAGATTGGTAATGCTTTTCTTTGGCAATCGTAGCAGTTTAGAAGTATCAAGAATTGACCATGACTCTGTGTCACGGAAGGCATTTGAGGAGATAACTGAAGAGAGGAAAACATTTTGTGACTGGGAGAGGCAGAAGCACTTCTCAGTGCTTTAAAACTTCATCTGGCACATGCATCAACCGAAATACTGTTCGCAAACGGGCAGATTCTCAGAATCTGCCCCTTTGCGACCAGTATTTTTGCATTTGGGATGCATCATCCCAAATGCAGAAATCGCAATTTAAGGAATCGCAAAATTGCTATTCCTTAAATTGCAATTGCATTTAAGGAATCACAAATTGAGATTCCTTAAATGCAATGCATTAAAGTTAAAAAATTTGCAATTTCGCTAATAGGGAGCAAATTACCATGAAGTTAAACTGCATGGTAATTTGCAAAAACTTTGAAAAATGCACTAAAGTTCATTTTTCAAACTTCCATTTACACACACACATGCCCTTGGGGCATGTGTGTGTGCAAGATGTACTCATATGCAGATTTCAGGGTGCAACAGGGTGTCCTTTTGACACCCTGGCACCCTTGAAATAGCTCCCGCTATTAGCCATTCTTTAATAGTGAATCGCTAATAGTGAATATCTTCCCATTCATTCCTATGGGCCTCATGGCCCATAGGAATGAATGGGTAGGTATTCCTTAATTGCGACTCGCAATTTGCGAGTAGCAATTAAGGAATGTTTAGGAATCGCTATTTATTGAGCGATTTCTACATGCATAGGCAATTGCGATTCCTTAATAGCGATTCCTTAATAATAGCTATTAAGGAATCGCAATTGCCTAGCTTGATGCATGTGCCCCCATATACCTCTATGTCCATTATTGCGTGGGTGAGAGCAGAGCACAGGAATCACAGGACCAGAGACATAAGTAGAAAGCACTCTTTAAACATGATCACGCATAAATCCGATGCACAAGGAACGCACAAGCTCTATAAGTGTTATCACACAGATTTGCATGCATAAATGTTATCACACATCTATTAAGTAGACAAAGCACATATCAATTTGAGACATTCACGTATAGTGAGTCTTTGTCTTTAAAATCAGTGTTCAGGTGTTTCAATATCCCAGTATCCATTTTCAATGTGAGTGGGGCTTTCACAGAAATCATACAAAAGTGTTCTAGGTCTTAGCGATTGCATATATTGACACCATATCTCAATACATAGGGAACGCTTAAATTCCCCATATCAACAAATAGTGAGTTCTAACACCCAGACCACAATATAATAAGCATAGTGTCCAGTGACCTCAGAGTACTTATATGAATGGTACAGAGAGAAAAAACTCCCGACACAAGACCATCAGTCCCATAATTAGTTTTAGCAGCTTCAATCACACGACTCAGGAACTCTCAGCAAAATATGACTTGGAAGGAGTTAGGTCCAGAGCCACACAGGAGTCTGCAAACTGCCAACCACTTCCAGGTATGCTCATTGTGAAGCACCATGATCAGTGGGATTTAAAAAACGTGGTGAACACTTTATAAATTTGACCCAACTTGAATCTATACCTTTCAGGAATCAGCAAGAGGATTAGGTAAGAAGTACTCTAAATCTCAAATGAAAAATGTGAGGTCTGAAAACTGAACCAGAGTCACTGGGCCCCATTCACAAAGGTAAACTTGGACTTCAGGTCTAAACTTAGAATTCAGGTCTACGTTTACCTTTGTGAATCGGGCCCACTGAAAATACAGACATTCTATTTGAATTATTTGAAGAAAAGATAAATGCGCCTGAATGGTTTTAGGACAGAAAATCAACTGAACTACCAGATAGCTTGAGGGAGGTTGTACCCATCTAAGGATACTATCACCTGAAGTACTTCAACCACTTAATATTAGAATCCTTTCAAGAGATATCCTTACAAACAGTAGCGGCTCGTGGAGGGAGTGCTGCGGGGCGGTGGGGCGGGGTGGGGGAGGAGAAAGGTGGGGGGTAGTAAATTACGGCATACGGCTGAACAGAGGTAAGTAAACAAATAAATAAATAAAACGAATTTCATTGCGCTCGCTGCATTGCCAAATGTGATGCAGCGCACGCAACGAAATTCGTTTTATTTATTTATTTGTTTACTTACCTCTGTTCGGCCGTATGCCGTAGTTTACTACCCCCCACCCTGCTCCTCCCCCGCCCCGCCCCACAGCCCCGCAGCACTCCCTCCACGAGCCGCTACTGCTTACAAAGCATGAAAGATACTCTAAGGGGCATATTCACAAGAACTTATCGCCGAGTTATCGCCACCTTAACGCATCAAAAGTGGAGATAGATTTATTGCCCCATTCACAAGCGTGTGCAAACTGCAGACATCGCCAGTATTCCCGCGATAACTGCCGCAAATTTTACCCCCACCGGTGACACCACCAACTAACCCTAATGAGATGCAGAGTAGGCGTTCCCGTGCAAAAGCACACGAAAACACCACTACACCACTTTCACAACGAACTGCCAGATCTGCGATGCGAACCAAAAACAGGCGATAAGCCGCGGTAGCAGCAGGGATTTAACACCTGCCTTCTGCTGGTGTAAAGCAGGACGACTACCTGCAGCACGAAAGGGAGCCCAGCCCAGAGCCACATCGGAAGACCCACAGATGCCATGGAGCCAATGATCATGCAGCTCGGAGACCCAAGAGGGCCACACCACCCACCGCCACCACTCCCAGGGCCCCCCCCCAGACAAACACATACCGTGCACGACACAAGAGCCACAAAAAGCGCATGATGTCGCACAATGAAAAAAAGAAACACACATGTGTGGTCAGAAGAACGAGAAACAGTCACTCATCATTGAAGTAACAACCAAAAACTTTATTGAAATACAACACAAAACACCAATGCGGAAGACTCCTGTTGGGTCCGTCCAGGACTATCTTGATGTCACAGCTTGGAAAATAAAGCACAAAATCAGAACGTGTGTCATGCGCACATCAAAGGAGCGAGACACAGAGAAACAGAGAATGAAAGAAAGGCAGAGAGAGAGAAGGAAAGGAAGGGAGAGAGAGAGAAGGAAAGGAAGGGAGAGAGAGAGAGAAGGAAAGGAAGTGAGAGAGAGAGAGAGAGAAGGAAAGGAAGGGAGAGAGAGAGAGAGAGAAGGAAAGGAAGGGAGAGAGAGAGAGAAGGAAAGGAAGAGAGAGAGAGAGAGAGAGAGAAGGAAAGGAAGAGAGAGAGGGAGGGACACTGCCGCCCCGCGCACCCAGGCACCACTGCTCACCTGCTGCCACCAGTGTGTCTCCAACCACGTGCCGGTATACACTGCAAGCCACCAGGTCTGCAATCTGTAATCGAGGCCAGAGTCAATCATGGCAGAGTCCATCTCACTTCACACGGCAACAACGCCTGTCCGTCCCTGCGCACACATGCAGCTGCACCCTACCACCTCCCTCCGGCCAGCGCTGGCTGTCCGCACTTGCGCACCCAGGCCCCACTGCTCACCTGCCGCCATCGGTGTGTCCACCAGTGGGCACACCATGTGCCCGTGCAAGCTCCAGGCCCCGGTCCCACCACCATGGCATGCTCCACATCATGCGGACCCACACCGTGGCCCAGCAGGTCCCACACATGACGCTGAGTCCTGAGGCATCAATGGCAGAGACCACATCAGTGCACACGTCATCATCGCAGGCTGCACACCCGCTCAGCAATTTCGGTGCCACTAACCCTGTGCAACCCCAGTCAGCGCCACGTGGTGGTAGGCCCGTGACGGCCGCAAGGCTTCGGGTGCCACAAACCCTGTGCAACCCCAGTCAGCGCCACGTGGTGGTAGGCCCGTGATGACCGCATGGCTTCGGGTGCGACTAACCCTGGGCGCAACAACTCATGGGCCCTTTATGATTGAGAATCGTGGAACGTCCGTCATCCAGTCACCACCGGCAGTGGGGAATGTGACGTTGTCGGCCCCTTATATTGGCGGGGTCACATGGCCTGTGACGCTTATGCCGGATGGGTGTGGTGTGTGTGCAAACTGGCCCTCAGGGAGTGGCCGTGACATGCTGACAACTAGACCAGTGACCTGCAGACCACTAGCGTGAAAACCTGCGACATGTAGCTATGTGGCCCCCCCCTCGAAGCGTAAGCGAAGTGGTCTGGCCTGGCGTACGCCGGACCAGTGCAGGGCTTGCAACAATGACTCGGGGGCTCTGGGCGTGGTTCAGTCCATGTCCGGACAAGGAAGTGACTAATGCGTGTGTCCCTGTTGTAGTGTCTACAGCACCCGGAACGCAATCGGCAATGTAGCACACTGTGACTGGAATCCCACTAGATGAGCATCATTGACGTTAGGGGGAATCACTGTCCCTACATTCATCCACACATTCATACATGAATAATGAAAGACATGACACAGCAGTGCGTTTCTGAATGTTTAATGCACATCCAGTGGAGTTTTGCAGCTGGAGCAGTACAGGGCCATGCCAACCCCACTTCACAATATGGGCCCATGGAGGGCCAGCCAGAGTCCATCGGGGAATGACAAGTACAGCGAAAGAGGAAGGGTACAGTCCGCAGTCTGGTCGCCGTGTCATTGGTCACCAAACAGGATATGGCAGTCCATGTCGCGGTCCAAGGTGAGTGCAGCAGAGTGTATCGGGGGTCAGTGGAAGGTCATGGGGCCATGTGCGGCACCAAGCAGCAATCGGCCAGGTGGCGGAAATGAATGCTAGTGCCTCCTTCTGATCTCAATCCCATCCACGTCCTCGGATGAGTGCTCTGCCCCACCTGTGGGTGGTGCAGTTCCGGCTGCAACACTGTGTGCCACTGACACATCAGGGGCTGGAGGTGGATTGTCGGCCGCACTGTGTGGCAGTGACACATCAGGTGCCGGAGTGGAAATGCCTGCCGCACTGTGAGGCACTGACACACCAGGGGGCAGAGATGTGGATGGTGTAGGAGCAGCAGCATTCATCTGCGCCACGCCTTGTGGCAGCATTGCCATGTTGAGGATATGCAGGGCATGGTAGATCCCAGCTACATTTTGCTGTTGTGCAGCGGTGGCTGCCATCCTTTCCGCCTCCATCCGCACCATGTCCTCCATGAGCCTCCGCATGTGTGCCAGCTCACGGCTGAGATCGCTGGAGCCACTCTGAGTGGACAGGTGTTCTTGTCTCCGAGTCATGACTCCAGCGATGTCAGCCAGGGCTCGTTGGAGACCATGGAGCGGCCTTTGGGTGTCCGTTAGGGATTGGAGGTGGTCCCTGATGGGACTTAGACACCCATGGATGGCGTCAAGTTTGGTAGCCATGAGGTCGAACCCCACCCACACCTGCTCAGCCATCTCCCTCTGGCCCTCCAACACATGGCGTTGGAAGGCCATTTGTTTTTTCGGGGGGGGCTTGGGAGACAGCCTGGGTTGTGGGTGCCTCCTGCTGGGTGGTTTGTGGAGTGGGTGAGGTCTCCTCGATGCAGCTGGGCTGCCCTGGTACTGGAGGTGAGTTGCGGATGATGTCAATGATGTCTTGGAGGGCTTGGGTGTCGATGCTGGGGGTGTCCTCCTCATCATCAGTGAAGAGTGGCTGGGACTGCTCTGCAGGAGGTGTTGACGGTGCCTCTGCAATGTGAAGGGGAGATGCTGTATTACAATGTGTCCACATGTATGTAGCCGCATGGTACATGTTCACATTCAGACAACATGGCAATGTACATTGTGACAGTCTGTAGATCAGGGCCATGATCCAGAGTCATTGTGGGTGTGCACTGTGCTCTGCTTGATTGTGCATGTGTGCCATTGTGGCCATCTCCCCCGTCCCCCAGTACCTGGTGGTTACTCACCCTGTTGCTGTTGTGTTGTCATGTCGAGCAGTGTCTGCTCCCCCGACTCCTGCCACAGTCTCCACACTGATGACTGTCGACACCAGCTCCTCCATGTCATCCAGCTCCAGCTGTGGCGCTGGGCTCCCACCTCCAGTCTGCATTGCTGCCTTCTGGTTGCCTGCGAGTTTCTCCTTGGTTTTGCGCTTGATGTCAATCCATCGCCTCTTGACCTCGTCCATTGACCTCTTGTGCTCTCCGACGACATTCACCTTGTCCACGATGGACCGCCATATTCCATTTTTGGTGCCCAATGACACGTTGGAGGTGACGAACAGTTCTTGATGGTGTTCCATCACCTCAGTGACCAGGATCCTATCCTCCTGGGGACCGAACCGCCTCTTCCTCTTCTTCTTGTCCTTGTCCTTCCCTGACCCCGAGGTCCCAGGCTGGTCGTCAGGGGTGCTTGTGGGGATCCGATCGTCCTCTGCACCTGCTCCGGATGCCTCCATGGTGCTTCGGTGTTGGTTATTTTGTGTTTGTGTGTTTTTTCTACTTTTGTAGTAATTTCCCCGCCTGCCGTGTGTGTATTGCAGGCCTGGCGCTGCTTATCGCTGATTTCCTCATCGCGGTTTGGCCCATTGCATGTTTTTTTGCGTTGGGGTTTGGGTTTTTATCACCGTCGCGGTTGTTGTATCGCGGACATTGTCCGCGTTTTCGGGAGACTATCACATGGTACCGCCGTGTTGTGAATTCCACGTTAACACAGGGTTATTTTCCCGCGATAGACTGCGATGTGTGAAGTTGCGTTAACATTTTTGGGAGATGTTTAGCGCACGTTCTTGTGAATATAACCCTATATGAATACATTGGATACAAAAAGGGGGAATGTTTATTCCTCAGGAAGCTGTAGATTTGCAAATAGATATATACATCTTTGCACCGCATGGAAAAAACAGTGACAATAGAACAGGAAATGCTTGTCCACTGGGACTATATCCCAACTTATTTTGGACTTTATCTACATTATGCAAATACATTGCTGGAATAGATTATACCACATCATAAACATGATCTTATGTAAATATGCATAGCTAAATAAAGGATGTGAATCCAGGTAAGAGTTTGAGAGAGCAGCGAGGAAAGCTTTAGGTTTTAGCAGGCATTCATTGAAAATGCCATCAAAGTCACCAATTCGGTAAGAACATCAATCTTTTTAAAAGATTTGAAAAATTTATTTGTGAAAGAAAACATTTTGTACAAAGAATCAAGTGGTTAGTGTCACATTTTAAATACAGAGAAGAGATGCTATCTGAGTTACTTGATGAGATTACACTCTTGAATTGGTGAAAAGGAGAAGTCACTGGTCATACCTTGGAAAAATGTTGAAACATACTTCAGAGAGTACACTTAATGCATTGATTGTATCCAGAAAAGTGGCACTTAGGCAACATTTGGCAAGTAAATGACCTGTAAATTTTGTTTTCATTGACTTTTAATCTATAAAGATGGCTTTGATGAGGATACATTACATTCTACCAGCTACGAGAACAGAACACAGACTGCTAGTCACATTATTACAATGCAAGCAGCTTTTAAAGCGCAATTCGACTTAAGGTTTGTTTCTAAAAGTTTTGGCTGACTTCACTGCATCCACCCCTGACTGATTTGAATACCGGCCACGAATACACCTTTTATGGTGTCCGGTGAAGCACTTAGGCTCAACTATCAATTTGCAGGTTAGATTCCATTTTGGGATGTTGTCCTATGAAGTAAGATTGGACACTATCACGATTGTTGGACTTTTTTGCTACAATCCCTTGCATGTGATTACCCATTTTGAGGTTACTTCAAGTAATAGTGTTTGACAGTCGCTTGATTGTGGGACCTCCTGCCCCAATCTTTTGGTGTCTCCTGTATATTTTGAGTCCTGATGATGACCCTGCTATAAATACCTATGCTCAGGGATCGAAACATCGACAAATAATATATATGGACAGTGTTTTTAAGAAGTTGATGGTGGATAGCAACACTCGTCTTAATGGTGTTGACTTCAAACATTCTATTATCCCTATCAGCCACATGTATATATACTTTAGTGCATAGCATGTATGCACTTTTTATTCACCATTTATCACTCTCTCTGTGCAGTCATCCTTTAGGAGTATCTTGTTTCTAAGAATAATATAAATAATACATTATACTGCTGACAGTTATTGAGTATATTTAATAATGGGATATGTATAAATAAATGCACTCAACGTAGAACTGAAACTCATTCATTTGAGAGGTTTTCTTCTATCCATGGTGTAAGACTATTGCCGTGAAAGTCAAGGGCTACACTTCCCCCGTAGGGACTATATTTTGTTAATAAACATTACATTCATCCAGCAGGTAATTTCAGTAGGAATACCTCAGCTTTCCCAAGTAAATATCACAAGGTGTCTACTGTTAACTACATCACTGGGGAAAATACTTTGTTCGTTATGGATTGTCTGCCAGAACACATTCTGATCATGAAGCAGATACTGAATCTAAATTGGTAGGATAAAGAGGATAAGCACAACTTCTTATCATCCTACATAAGGCACTAAGGATCAATTCAACCGTACTTGAATTGTTATAAACTCTTGAGGAGGAACAGAGCCATAAATGAAGCCAATACACAGCAATATTGGGCTGTGTCTAAATTATGAAACATTAGAGACACATGGGGAAGGACTGAACCCACCCATAATCCACCTTGCCAGGAGGAGGTGGAGCGCTGTGCGGGTGCTGGTAAAAGCAGCGCTTTCTGCTCGCAGTTCAGGACACATATTGGAGACACAGGGGGAAGGACTGTAACCCCCATAATATGGTTTGGCAGGAGGTGGTGGAGCTCTGTGCAGGCACTGATAAAAACTGTGCTTTCTGCCCACAGCATGGGACGCGTGCGGAACATGCCGGGGCAAAGACCAGGCCAAGAGTGGGCCAGTCTGTGCTGGTTTTCGGCCGGCTGAGACCGGACCAGGCCCCCTCTCTTGGCCCTGGTTATGCTTGACCCTCCCTTGCCTACTCTATAATGGATAAGCGACAATTATACCTTGCCTCAGGGGAAGTCAAGCGTTCTTGCAATGGGCAGAACATTACAATGCTCCTTACTTCCGCAGTGGGGGCTATTTCAGAGGAAATTAATGCTGTGGAGGTTGAACTTGGTTTAGGTGTTGAGGCCTATACCCAGCCGGAAGTTGGCATTGGTACTGGTACTGATGTTGAAGATTCATTTACCTTGTCTGCTCCAACAGGTCTTTCCCTTCCTCATTGCCCTCAGGAATCTCGTACTGTTGGTTCCCTTAGCTCTTACAGTGCCAGAGAAGGGTGTGCTACATAGAGGAGATCCTCGGCTGACCCCTCCTTTACCAATAAAAAACGTTCTGTGAAGGGTCCTCTGTCTAAGTCAACTAATCAGTCCTCCTCTGGTTTGTCTCTGGCCTGTCCACTGTCCAAGGATCATTGTAATGTATTCGGTAATAGACTTATGGAAAAGTTGGCTGTTAAACTAGAACCCCTGGTTGCCTGCACTTTTCAATCGTGTGAACATAGACTTGCTATGATTAAGGATGCTGTTAAAAAGTTTTAACAGGTTTATGGTCTATTTTAATGCTTCCTTGTTTAGAGAATTTGTAAGGAGAGAACCTCTTGGGGCATATTTACAACAGAATGGCAAAGCGTGGCATTAAGCAAAAATTGCTAATGCCACGCTTCGCCATTCTGAAAACACAGGGATGCGCCGTATTCACAAGAATGCGGCGCACCCCTACATTTCCCATAGCGCTGAGGCTAAATCTAGCTGCCTAGCGCCAATGCAGGCAACCTTGCACCATAGTGCAAGGGCGTCTGCGTTGGGGGGAATGACTGTTTATGTGCAGGAAGGTGTCCCTTTCTGCACATAAACAATCCAGAATGCCGATTTGAAACTCCTATGTGTGCTGCATTGTGCAGTACAATTGGAAGTTGCAAGTCAGCATTTGTTTAATGATTGTTTATGTGCAGGAAGGGACACCTTCCTGAACATACACAATCATTTATGGCGATTTGCTGTTTCTATGTGTGCTACATAATGCAGCACACATAGAAACAGCAAAAACTAGGAGAAATTAACCATTTCTCCTTGTTTTGCCATGTTAAGACAAGGTTTTCTCTGGTCTTAATTATGGCTCTGCCTCCTATTCACGCCACCCTTGTAAATAGGGTGCAGCGTCAAAATGAATGGGTGTTAAGGCGGAACGCCCACAGCAACACCCATTGCCTACCCCTTTCACGCTAAGGGGTCGATTCCGATTCGGGCCGGAAAAAGCACCGACCGACTCGGAGCCGGAAAAATTACCGACCGACACGTACCAGTGGCGCCCGACACGCCAAGTACGATGCAAGCCGCGATAAATCCGACCGACACGTCAGGAAACCAAGCCGACCGACCGAGCCGCTCGGAAAATAGCAATCCGGCCGGAAAAACACGCGAATCCAACCGACCGACACGCACCCGGAACAAATCCGACCGAATCGTACCCGCCAACTCCAACCCGCAAAGTACGATGCAAGGCGCGAAAACACGACCGAGTCGGACGGAGGACAAGCCATACGACCGACACGCATACAAAACCGAGCCGAAGCAACACAATACACCGCGACCGACGCGTACGCAGCATACAAAACTGCACAAACACAGCGTGAACGAAACGGAAAACACCGTACGAGACCAATGCAGGGTCCGACTCGGTCACAAGAACGTTTCCAACATACACAAACAGCACAAAGGAAAAATCAACCAAAAAAAGGCCAAACAAGCAATTACCAAGCCAAAAAATACTGGGGGGTGGGGACAGAGAACAAAGACACACCCACAACTCCACCTATATAAAGGACACAAATCACTACCATGAGCCTTTGCAAATGCCATTCCACTGCCAGCACCCAAGAGAAAGCAACCACACACCCACAGCTCATCCCTCACACAAGCCACACACCAGCAGCACACCAACAAATACCTACCTCACATACACCCAGCACAACACACACCCACACACCCTCACCTGCACACCAACACACACATCACCCACCATCACCACCCATCACCATGCCCCCCAAGAAGAATCACAAGTTCCTAGATTGTGAATTGGAAGTCCTGGTAGACGAGATCCTCAGGGTAGAGCCACAGCTGTTTGGCACATTGGTCCAACAGACCCCCATGTCGCAGAAAACCAAGATGTGGGAGAGGATCATCAACAGGGTGAACGCCCAATCACCATGTCGGCGCACAAAGAGCGACATCCAGAACAGGTGGTATGACGTGCGCAGGAGGGTACGGGAACTGCTGAAGCAAGACTACATCAACAGCCAACACACCGGCAGTGGCCCTCCTGCCAAGCCAATATACCTCAGGCCCTGGGAGGAGAAGGTGCGGGCCATCCTACCGCCAGTGAGCATATATGGACTAGAGGACATCCCAGAGCCTGGTGAGTACACAACAAATGTACACAATATACTGCCACAAAACACACACACATCACTGTCAAGGGGAAAGTCAAACCATGCACTCATAGCAATCACACAGCAACCAGAACAGAATCATCCCAAAATGTGTATGTCAGTCAGAGAAACACAACACATGCCATCAAAAAAGTCACATCCAACTGTGCCAACACATGTACAAACACAACCACAACTACAGCTAGGCAGTGGCACAAATAGAACCAACAAACACATCCACACATGTAGCCACCACAACAACACCAACACACAGTGAAGACCACTCAAAGGAAGGAATTCTGTGTATGCTGGCCAAGTCAGTGTAGCCAATAGCATCATGGGAGTCGCAGTCACACATATTGACCCCCCACAACTGTCCCATCAACACCACCATGAACCATGCGCACATCACAGGGAGTGGAGAAGGACTCACAAGATGGCTGACACTGGCTACTGCTGTGAGGAGCACAAGGCCCTGCTGGCAACTGTGCACCAACAAACAGCAGGACACCACTGACTGACATCCTGAGAGACAACTTCCACTCCCTGCAATGCAAGCACGTTCCATGGTGGGATATCTGGCTGGCTGGGTGGGAAGGGGGACTTGCAGCACTGACCATAGTCACCAGCACCTCCCCTCACACCCCCCCAACACAAACTCCACAGTACCCACCTGGTAGAATGCAATGCCCTCCATCCTAACACAAGATCCCACAAAGCACCACCACCCTGGGTTATGTTGTGTGAAGCACAGGGACACTCTTGGGACTCTTAGCCAAACAACTGCCAGGACAACACTCCCAGCCATCCTGTCAGCACAGCCAGCCCACCCCACAGGGAAGCAGAGTCAAAGGAAGGAAGCATGGGCATGCTGGGAAGGGGGTGGAGGCAATAGCATGATGGGAGTCGTAGTCAGACATTGCTCAGCCTCACAACTGGCCCATCAACACCACCCTGAACCATGCTCACATCACAGGGAGTGGAGAAGGACTCACAAGATGGCTGACACTGGCTACTGCTGTGGGGAGCACAAGGCCCTGCTGCCAACTGTGCACCAACAAACAGCAGGACACCACTGACTGACATCCTGAGAGACAACTTACACTCCCTGCAATGCAAGCACGTTCCATGGTGGGATATCTGGCTGGCTGGGTGGGAAGGGGGACTTGCAGCACTGACCATAGTCACCAGCACCTCCCCTCACACCCCCCCAACACAAACTCCACAGTACCCACCTGGTAGAATGCAATGCCCTCCATCCTAACACAAGATCCCACAAAGCACCACCACCCTGGGTTATGTTGTGTGAAGCACAGGGACACTCTTGGGACTCTTAGCCAAACAACTGCCAGGACAACACTCCCAGCCATCCTGTCAGCACAGCCAGCCCACCCCACAGGGAAGCAGAGTCAAAAGGAAGGAAGCATGGGCATGCTGGGAAGGGGGTGGAGGCAATAGCATGATGGGAGTCGTAGTCACAGACATTGCTCAGCCTCACAACTGGCCCATCAACACCACCCTGAACCATGCTCACATCACAGGGAGTGGAGAAGGACTCACAAGATGGCTGACACTGGCTACTGCTGTGGGGAGCACAAGGCCCTGCTGGCAACTGTGCACCAACAAACAGCAGGACACCACTGACTGACATCCTGAGAGACAACTTACACTCCCTGCAATGCAAGCACGTTCCATGGTGGGATAACTGACTGGGTGGGTGGGTGGGTGGGAAGGAGGTCTGGCTGTCAACCAAACACAATCAATGCAGACCATGTTCACACCCCAGAGAATACATAGAAATGCCCAAATAATGCAGGACAATGTGCCACACCAATATCAACCCCTGACTGTGACGACTTAGGACAATACAATGTACAGGCCCGCACCCCGAGGCACAGTCACAACTGTCAGGTGTGTCAACCACTGATGCCTGCAGAAACATGACATACATTGTTTGTGTCTCCCAAAAACAGGTGATGATAGGGACACAGCAGCAGACGCTGAGGAGTCCCAGTCCCAGGCTCAAGAGGATGCCGAGCTCACTGGCGTCGTACAGCCTCTGTCCTCCTCGGACGATGAAGAACAACCTGGCACATCCGGTGCAAGTCAACATGCTGCACCAGCAGGACCACCAGCTGCAGCACCAGCAGGTCCACCAGCTGCACCCCCTGCACCCACCCCTCCAACGACTGTCACCACGAATACCATCCCTGCCGACATGGACAGAATAAGGAACAACACCAGCGCAGTGACCCTGGACCAACCTGGGGCCATGGACACCACCACCACCACCAACCCCCAAGGTGGACCAGGGTTATCTGTGCGTGCAACTGCACACACTGCACATGTCAGCAGGGGTGGTGGGAGGGGTGGGAGACAGAGGTCGCTGCTTGCAGACGTTGCTGGTGTGCATGAAGACCCACAACTGGTACGCATAGCTGATGCGTACCAGTCCAGCACCGGAGAGCTCAGCCAGGTAGTGGGGCTCCTCAGAGACATCAAACAGCAGCAGGCTGCCCATCATGCCCGCTTGGACTCCCACATGTCCCACGTGGAGTCACACATGTCACGTGTGGACTCCCACATGACCCGCGTGGAGTCCAAGTGGGATGTACTACATGAGATGACGGCGGTGCACAGGGACATTTTACAATGCCTCCGCCAGATGAACAGCAACCAGTCCACACCTCCCTGTGTGCCAACAACATCTGGTACCGAACAAACTGCAACTGCCACAGGGAGGGAGGAGGACTCTGGCGGAGAGTCCCCTGCACCGCAGCAGCCTGCACTTGAGGGCCCCCCCAAGAAGAGGGGTCGTCCGAGGAGGGGAAAGTGAGAGGCTGATGGCCAAGCGCAACTCCCAGGAAGCCTGAACCTGTTCTGGATTTTCGCCTTTGTGCACAGACTGTTCACCCTGTTGATGGCAACACTACTCCCACACATTGCATGGGGAGTATAAGTTGGAACAATGTGTCAGACAACAGTGGCCCGATACTGGGGATCCTGTCTACCTGGACTTTCTATTCATCTAGGAACTTGGGATTGCAAGATTCATGTACAGCACAATCCATCCTATGCACTATTATCACAATAAACACACTAATACACCATACTTGCCTCTGTCGTGATTCCAACGTGGGTGCTGTTATGGGGATGATGAACTGCAAAATTACACAGTGTATGCGAACTGCAACAGCAAGGACAACACAGGCATGTGAGTACAGGCAACGTGACACATATGAGGGAGACACACCACCAGGGCTACACAACACATACACACCTAGGCCATCTGACTCATTGCCTACACTGATGTTGCCAGGGAAGACGGTGCAATGCACAGACACCACACCCATTCCCAGTTGTAGTCAAGTAGCCCACAGGTGCAGTAAGCAAATGGCAGTCAAATGTGTGACCACAGACAACGCACATCACTAAGTGAAGCACAGGTTTATTACACAGTAGCAACATGCCGTAACCACTACAGATGCAAGGTAACCCCACCTGGTAGCGGGCACACAGTCAACAACTGTAGACAGAAGGAAGTCCATGGGTGTGGCGCACATCACCTGTAGGGACACAACAGCTACCAGCCTGGATGTGCAATCACGTCGTCGGTGGACACAGTTGACCAAACGAATCTGAAAGTACCCTGTGAAGGACAGAAATGACACACAGTCAAAAGCAATGCAGTACAGGACAGAACAGCAAAACTCATGCACAATACATGTTACAAGATACCCACCCAGAACCAAGTTAGCATGTCAACACTGTTGGGGAGTACAGCCCACCTGTCACCACACATCGCAACACACATCCTGTCAAGTAGCCCATGGACACACTCCAACAGCACCAGAGCACCACCCACACATCATGCCAACTCACATCATTCACATGACACCTCAGGATACTCACATTCAGCTAAAGAAGTTGGTGATGAGCTGTGTGCGGACATCACCATCACCATCATCATCATCATCGTCACTGGCATCGTGGTCCAGGCCAGGATCCTCCACAGGTGGCGGATGTTGGTCATCGTCATCCTGGATGAGAGGCAACTCCTTCCGCACTGCCAGGTTGTGGAGCATGCAGCAGACGATGATAATCTTGCACACTTTCGCAGGGGCATATGGGAGGGACCCTCCGGTCTTGTCCAGGCAGCGGAAGCGGCTCTTCAGGAGACCAAAGGTCCGCTCAATCACTCTCCTGGTCCGACCATGTGCCTCATTGTAGCGCATCTGGGCAGGTGTCACAGGGTTCCTGAGGGGTGTCAGCAACCACGGCATGTTGGGGTATCCCGAGTCACCTACGGACAGACAAGTGCACATCAGCTGACTTGGAAAAGTGGGCGGAATACTACAGATCAGATCACACACAATGGCACAAAGTCAGTACACACCGACAAGCCAGGCACGCTGGTTCTGCATCTGTGCCATCAACCTGGGGATGCGACTACTCCTCATCACAAAGGCATCGTGTGCTGAACCAGGGAAACGGGCACACACGTGTGTGATGGTCATGTCTGCAAGACACACCACCAGTGCATTGACCGAGTGGTAGTGCTTGCGGTTCCTGTAGGCCTGCTCCTGGGCCTGTGGTGGTACCAAAGCCACATGTGTCCCATCAATGGAGCCAATGACATGCGGCATCCTCCCCAGGGCATAAAAGTCACTCTTCACGTCAGTGAGTCGTCGCAGTCTAGGGAAATAGATGTACCGGTTCAGGAAGAGCAACATTGCCGCCAAAACATCGCGGAGCACACGGCTGAACATGGTCTGTGACATCCCACCAGCAGACGCCACAGTATGTTGGAAGGTACCGGTGGCAAAGAAGTGTAGGGCTGCCATCACCTTCACCTTGGGGGTCAGCGCTGTAGGATACGGCCGGCCAGGCTGCAAATGTGGGGACAACTGCACTGCCAAATCCTCAATCAGCTGCCTGGTGAAGCGGTACCGTCGGATGCTGTCCCGTTCCACCATCGTTGCCAGGTCTGGGAATGGCCGATGGACAGCAGGAGCCCTGCAGTGCAGAGGAGAAGTAAGCAAGATCGTCAGTCACCCCACATATGCGGCATTGAACACACTCAAGATCCCAACATACATCATCATGAGGCACAACTACATGAAGTGTGCAGTACCGGAACGACATGTATGGTACATACATGGCCAACATCTGTCAACACGGTCCTAAAGGTGGCATCAATTTGTCCCAGGTTGGCCCATTGGATATCATGATGCTGTGTCACAGTCACCCCCCAGTGACATGTGAGGACAGATGTGCCCCAGGCACCACAGCTCAACGACAGGCACATTCCCAGGGACCCTGTAATGCCACATGGACACTGGCATCACCTGGAGTATCATGTGTACACCACAACAAAACAAACATGACCCCCACAGGTAGTGGCCACACTTGCCATGGCAGGAGAGCCATGGACGTCTGTGACACACACGCACAACATCAGAGTCCATGCACACACAACGTGGATGTGGAGACTGTCTCCCATTGTGCACATGAAATCAGAGACATTGTAAACACTACATGCACAAAGACTGTGGAGGGCCATCACTATTGTGCCACTGGGACACCCTGGCTCAAACATACCGTCCCACATGGGACTCACGGGGTATGTGACATGACATACACAAACACCACTGTGAAATGTGACCATGGCACATGCACAGATATGAACAGTTGCACATCACAGTGGTCACGTACACGTAACACCCAGGATCCTGTCCCCATTAACACGTGCACAGCCTGGGGGTGGCTGCCCACAGGTGACACCCACAGGACAACATGTACACCAACATACACACAATAGGAAATGCAGCCTTACATGCCTTATGATAAGGTTTGGACAGGCTGTCGTGATGTAGGTGTGCCCCTCACTCCCTGGGAGCTATCTGTGGCTGGCATATGTCCATCTGAGACAGGCATGCTGACATATGCCAGTCACATGTACAGTGATGCGTTGTAACTGCAATGGACCCGATCGGTGCCTCCGGCCGGCCCATTGCATTCAATGTGTGCGGGTACGCGTTGTACCCCTGTGCGCGTTGAACAGCAATGGACCGATCGGTGCCTCCGGCCGGCCCATTGCATTCAATGTGTGCGGGTACGCGTTGTACCCCTGTGCGCGTTGAACAGCAATGGACCGATCGGTGCCTCCGGCCGGCCCATTGCATTCAATGTGTGCGGGTACGCGTTGTACCCCTGTGCGCGTTGAACAGCAATGGACCGATCGGTGCGCACCCATTGACAATGGGCTTGCCTGGCAACGGACGCGTTTTCGAATATTCGAACGAGTCGGTTGCTGGAAAATCAGTTGGTCACCCACAACAATGTTGCAAAATCATGTATGTCATGAAGTTGAAGATTTTGAAGGATGCTGTGGGCGTGTTTTGGTGCTGCTATTCCATGGATTGGCCAGATTCAGAAGATGCAAACGACTTGGACCTATCACTTTGGACACAAGGGACAGTATCTGCCTCTCCAGCACATATATATTGCTGCATGTTCCCCTGAGAGCCCACTTGCCTGCACTACATGCTCCAGGACGACATCTGCCACTGCACTGCTGCTGTCTCTGCCCCTCTGGACCCTGCAATGGCACGTACTGTGGAGAGAGCCCCAGCCTTCAGCCTTGAAGAGAACCAGGCCCTGCTGGACAGCCTACTTCCACAGTACAGCAAGCTGTATGGGACACCAGGGGAGCAGGTGAGTGTTCTGTGCACTGCCTTTCTGAATGTGCATTTTGTCTGACTAGCAAGGCTGAGAGTCAGCACACCACTGGCTAGCAGGCTCACTGAGTAGTTGTCACCCCCCATAGTGTGTAGTGACTTGCACTGGACAGGTATGGTGCAGTGACAGTGCTTCTGAACAGGGTTTTACTCCCCATGCAATGATACCATGTAGTGACTTCTGGAAAACTGTCCATGGGCAGCCGTGCACTGCCTGGGTACACCATGTGCCCCTGTGATTGCGACATGTATATGCAACTGTGTCATGCACGGATATGTTGCATGTGTAGTAATGGCCTTATCACTTTGTCATCCTGACAGGCTTCTGCCCATCGGAAGCATGAGATCTGGAAGGACATCGTCCGGGCTGTCCGGTCCGTGGGGGTCTACCAGCGCCGGATCCGCAACTGCCAAAAGAGGTGGCAGGACCTTCGGGGCTGGACCCGGAGGATTGCACGGGTCCAGCTGAAGCTGTCGCCTCCTCGCAGGAGGGGCGGAACACGGACCCTGACCCCCACATGCTCAGGATCCTGGCGGTGGTCTTTCCAGACCTGGATGGGCAGCTGAAGGCCAGAGAGCAGCAAGGAGGGGGTGAGTCAAAGACTGCACTGTGTACTCTGTCTAACATGCTATGTGCCCTCCTCGGGCCAGGTTGAACTGCCACAGTACAGCAGTCATGTTGTCCAGGAGCCATGTCCCTCTATTGTGCACTGCCCACTCCTCATCTGATACCCAGGTGTGGCCCTTACATGCAGGGAATTCTGTCACTTAGGACTGTGTCCTTGCAGTTTGCTTGACTCAAGGTGGGAGACAGCATCTGTTTCCCTGACTCTGTGGTGGGCATCATGGGTGGGTCCATTGCTTACACAATGCCTGTATTCTGACATGTAGGGTAGTGTCACAGGTCTCCCATATGTCCAATAGGTATGACCTGGACAGATGAGGGTTAAGAGGATGTGTTGTGGGGGATGTACATGTGCACTTGTGCAGCTCCAGGACTTGCATTCCCCATGACCTACTATTGTGACACAGTGCAGAGTGTTGTTGTCTGGCTGCAAAGTCATACATCACTGAGACAGTGATGTATGACTTTGCAGTCATGCCTCCGCCATGGCATGTGTCTACTGATTGGTGATCCTGCAGGGGAGTGACATGTGCTACATGCACACCATAGTGGCGCTGGCTATCAGGACATGGGTGCATCATGGTGTCTGTCGCTGGTATGCATCACATGCATTTCCTATTTGACTCTGGGCATCCCTTACATCCGTAAACCTGTACTGACTCAGTGGCAAGAGCTGTGATGTGTCCACACCGTGTCCTCTGCACTGTCCAACTACTGTGTACTTGGTGCATGTGTCAACACTGGGGTGTTGCAATCCAACAGACACCAGACAGATGGGTGCAAGGCCATGTGGGATGTGAGTGCCATGCTTGGCATCAGACTGACAATTGACTTCTCCTGTTCAATTAGTGAACTTTTAGCAATGTACAACTAATGATGCCAGGGCTTGCTCTGGGATGTGCTGTGCTCACAGTGGTGTGTGCGTTATGTGCAGGTGACTGATGTCTGTCTGTTTCCCCATTGTTTGCAGATACATCCACGGCCACGGAAGGGGACAGCTCCACGGACCAGGAGGAGCCGGAGAGCCAGACTGGGTCAGCAGCCGAGGAGTGGTCGGAGGGACCCAGTGGCACGGAGGGCGAGGGGAGCCACACCGAGGAGTCCTCAGCAGCATCCACCTCAGCTGAGGACCAGAGCAACTCGGAGGATGACTCCCTTGTGGAGGCGGGTGTCAGCAGCCACCACACCCCAGCTAGTGTTGCTGTCCCCGCCACCACCAGCACCACCACCGCCCTCCCATCGGCTCCCATTCCCCAGGTCCGTGGAGGCTCCCATGTCCGGGAGCGTGTCTCCTTTGGGCCAGGCACCGCACCCCCTGCCCCTGTGTCCCCTGCTGCCCTGAGTGAGGAGTCTGTGTACCTCCTTCGCCAGCTCCATGTAGGGCAGACAGCCATGCTGAGTGTCCTCCATGCGCACACCGCGCTGTTGACTCAGCTGGTGTCGTTCATGGAGGGCATCTCATCGGGCATGTCTGACCTACAGAGGGGCAATAGGTCCATGGACTCCTCCCTGACGGCAGCAGTGTCCCTCCTCAAACGGTCCCTCACCCCTCCTGCCTCTGCTCCATCCACACTCCCCAGCACCTTACCCATCCCAGGCACACACACACTGGCACACACCAGCACACACACATCCAGCACACTGACACACACGCCAATGACAAAACGCACACGCAAGCACATTCAGGGGACTGAAGCCAGACTCACAGGGGATGGGGCCCTGGAACACACACACGCATCCACATGCACTGCGCAGTCCTCAGTTCCCTCTCCCTCCAAAGCACCCTCCCTTGCCTCACCTGCAACCCCAAAGTCACAGCAGCTCTTCCTCTGTGACCTCGGCCTCTTCCCCACCGATGAAGCTGCTCCAGCATCCCGGGGGAAGAGGAAGCCCACCCACACGGAGCAGAGTGCCCCTCGCCCCCGGACACCCTCCCCCAGGCGCAGACGGACTGAGGCCCCACCCGCAAGTCCCCCCGGAGTGCTAAGAGCAAGACCCCGCCACCGCCCTGCAGCTCAGGCACAAGGTCTCCGTCCTCCATCCCTCAGGCCCCCACTGCACAGGTGCCCCCACCACACCCTGCCCCAGGTTCCCCCACCCACAGATATACCATCCCCAAGATGCTCCGGCCTTCTCCCCTGCCACTTGCTCTCCCAGCACCACACCCCCGCTGCGCTTGTCTGTGCCACTGATGTGGTGAGGGTGTCCTCCCCCTCTGTCCAACCCACCTTGCCTGTTCCCCATTCTCCTCCCCTGGAGGTAGGCACTGCAGTGGAGTCCACTACCGCCCTGTCTGACTTGGGCACTGCAGTGGCGGACCTGTCCACCCCATCTGCAGGGTCCACTGCAGTTGTGCCGGCACCCACGACATCTGTGTCATGCCCCCAGTTGTGCCGGCACACACCATGTCAGACACCTCCACTGCAGTTGTCAGTGGCTCTCCAGCACCCACCACCCCTTCCCTGACTCCCCCTGGTGAGCCCTGATCCTGTCCCTGCGGTGCCTGGCCTGCCCCCGGTTGCCCCTCCTAGTGGATTGTCCCTGGTATTGTGCAGGCATGCGTAGGGTGACATCTGCCAGTGTCACCCTGTTTGAACTTTGACAATGGACTGGCCATTGGCCTTTGCTCTTTTTCAGGACTTCGTTTGGCCTCAACACATATGCTGAATAAAGCAACTTTCTTTTCTCTAGTGCTCATGCTTCAGATGTACATGTTGTTGGTGCAGCTAACCATGCCCTTGCTGCAGTGATGGTGATATCTGGTCTCATGATTATGAAGTGTTACTGTGCAGGAACCCATGTGGTCCAGGGGAATGTGTCCTATCATGTGGTGTATCCATGTCATCAATAGCAGCATCTGAGGGTGTCATGTGTTCAGTATTTGGCAATGGGTTTCCTACTTACATTGGCAATTTCACATCTGTGGCTTCCACCCCTGCACATCTGTTGTGCCTGCCATCGTTGCTTTTGTCTACTTCCCTGACCGTGTTGCCATCTCCAGTGGACATGCAGGTTTGGGCATCAATGGGGAGGGACTCATCCGTGTAGTCAGTGCAACATTGCTATACAAGTGTGTTGGATCTGTGCTGATGATTCCGTTGGCACATCCATGACCAGGCTGATGTGATGGGAGCCCTCATTTGGTGCTAATTGTTGATTGTGTGACCAAGTGCTCAGCTGACATGATGGGGCCCTACTGAGGCAACATATGGCACAGCTTTCCTCACACAGGAGTGGAGTCCCCTCATGGCAGTGTGTACACGTGTGACATTGCCTGCGCCCAAGGTGTGTGTTGTATGTGCATGTCTGTGTGTTCACTTCCATTCATCTGCGCATGCTGTGATCCCTAGTGTTGTACCTGTTTGTGATGCTTGCTGACTTGAGCTATGTTCCCCCAAAGTCTTCTCCCTGTGTTCTCTGTGATGTGGGTGCATGGCACATTACTGGTCATCAGGGTGTCACCCATAGGTGTGTTTGCTGTCAGGGCAGAGTTTGTGTGCTGACGCAGATGGGTCACAGTCAGGTTTCCCTTTGGCACTTGTTGTTTGCCCCTGTCATGTGATTTCCAGTTTGTGTTATCTTTCAGTGATTGTGACACGTTGTGTGTGTGACTGCTGGCACTCCTTAGGGTCCGGGCTGCAATGTTGGTTGTTGTCTATGTGTGTTCTTTGTGGGTGACCTTGGCTTCTTCATTGGTGTGTGACTGTGGCTGGGATCCCATTGGTCGGTGTGGTATTGCCGTCATGTCCATGTACAGCGTAGTGTGCAGTGTGTCAGACATTCAGGAGTCTTGTTGAGTGTCCATGTGTGATGTGTTTCTACACCTTGGTTCCCACCCACCACCCTGGAATAGTAATGGGTGCATGTGCAATGTCACCAGTGCATGTGTACTTCACTGCTGCACATTGTCAGAGGTCGAGGGGTGTGGTGTTGAGTGTGTGCAGATGAGAGTTGTTGCCCGGCTAGGCCCCTGCCTCCATGTTGGCCTTGGCTTACTGGCCATGCTGATTGATTTGTGCTTGTGTAGGTGTGATGGTAGTTAGTTGCTCAGGACACCTGACTGTGGTTCACAGTGTGAACGACATTTAGCTTTGTCATCACAGTGGTATTTTTCTTCAGCCCAGGGTCACCACATTGTGGGGGCCCTGGGGGTGGTGCTGTGGTGTGTCTGTGACTTGCTGTGTCAGTTGTTGTTCCTACGTGCCTGTGTGACATGTGTGTTTTGTGCTCCCTCTCACCTGTCAATGCCTGCTTGCCCACATAGGGGATTTGGATCCATGAGTTACCTTAGTGTGGCAGTGTATGCACATCTGTATGATTGGTATTCAGCTCTCCTCATGTGTTGTGTTGTTGCCTGGGGACACTGGCACCCCCACCCCTCACCTGCTGTGTATGATGACAGTGTTGGTCTGCCTGTTAGTGTTTGTGCATCTGCACCACTGCATTGGCATAGCTTGGGTGTGCCATTGGCTGTATGTTGTTTGGTGTGTTTCCCCTGCTGTCCCTGGGACTCCTAGGTCATCGGTCAGCACAGTGATCATGGTTTGTGTGTCCCATTGCTGCCATGGTATGGTATCTGTTCACCTCACATCTGCTGTCTCCACAGGGTATCTGCATTTGTGTGCCCATTGGTGCAAATATGTGGTTCTGCATTCTGATGGTCACTTCTGTCATTGTGTCATTGATGACTGTTGACGGTCTCAGCCACCATGGGTGTTGTTTGTCTGCACATGGCCAAAGGAATGTTTCATTTGCACTGCAGTATTTGGCTCCCCCAATTTATGTTGCAATGGGACACATACACTACTTTGCCACAGATGAGTTTTTGGTTCTGTGACCAGGAATGATCCATGCAGTTTGGCAGTTGCAGCTCTTTCTTTGTCAACAATTACCTTTTGGTCACTGTGATGATGAGGGTGTAGACCCCATTGCCACAATGGTCAAAATGTGCTTCAGCTATGGACCCCACACTTGCCTTTTGGTCACTGTGATGATGGGGGTTTAGACCCCATTGCCACAATGGTCAAACTGTGCTTCAGCTATGGACCCCACACTTACCTTTTGGTCACTGTGATGATGGGGGTTTAGACCCCATTGCCACAATGGTCAAAATGTGCTTCAGCTATGGACCCCACACTTACCTTTTGGTCACTGTGATGATGGGGGTTTAGGCCCCATTGCCACAATGGTCAAAATGTGCTTCAGCTATGGACCCCACACTTGCCTTTTGGTTACTGTGATGATGGGGTTTAGACCCCATTGCCACAATGGTCAAAATGTGCTTCAGCTATGGACCCCACACTTACCTTTTGGTCACTGTGATGATGGGGGTTTAGGCCCCATTGCCACAATGGTCAAAATGTGCTTCAGCTATGGACCCCACACTTGCCTTTTGGTTACTGTGATGATGGGGGTTTAGACCCCATTGCCACAATGGTCAAAATGTGCTTCAGCTATGGACCCCACACTTACCTTTTGGTCACTGTGATGATGGGGGTTTAGGCCCCATTGCCACAATGGTCAAAATGTGCTTCAGCTATGGACCCCACACTTGCCTTTTGGTCACTGTGATGATGGGGGTTTAGGCCCCATTGCCACAATGGTCATGGGCTGCTTGCATTGTGGGTGCCACACACATATATGTGTGGCACATGTGCTAGGGGGTCACATTGTATGTTCAATGTCATGTTCGGTGTTGTAGGCATTTGACACAGCCTGCTCACACGCTTGTCATGGTGGTGGGGGGATGTCTTAATCTTGCATTCCCTAGGTTGTGGTGTGCTTGTTGTGTCATGCATTGTCCATCCTATGAGTGGGGGTGGTAGTAGTGGTAGGCATCCAGCCCCCCTGGCTAAGGGTGGTAGTAGTGGTGGGCATCCTGCCCCCTGGCTAAGGGTGGTGGTAGGCATCCAGCCCCCTGGCTAAGGGTGGTGGTAGGCATCCAGCCCCCCTGGCTAAGGGTGGTAGTAGTGGTGGGCATCCTGCCCCCCTGGGTGAGGGTGGTAGTAGTGGTAGGCATCCTGCCCCCTGGCTAAGGGTGGTAGTAGTGGTGGGCATCCAGCCCCCTGGCTAAGGGTGGTGGTAGGCATCCAGCCCCCCTGGCTAAGGGTGGTAGTAGTGGTGGGCATCCTGCCCCCTGGGTGAGGGTGGTGGTAGGCATCCAGCCCCCCTGGCTAAGGGTGGTGGTAGGCATCCAGCCCACCCTGGCTAAGGGTGGTAGTAGTGGTGGGCATCCTGCCCCCCTGGCTAAGGGTGGTAGTGGTGGGCATCTGGCACCCCCTGGCTAAGGGTGGTAGTAGTGGTGGGCATCCAGCCCCCTGGCTAAGGGTGGTGGTAGGCATCCAGACCCCCTGGCTAAGGGTGGTAGTAGTGGTGGGCATCCTGCCCCCTGGCTAAGGGTGGTAGTAGTGGTAGGCATCCTGCCCCCCTGGTTGAGGGTGGTAGTAGTGGTAGGCATCCAGCCCCCGTGGCTAAGGGTGGTAGTAGTGGTGGGCATCCTGCCCCCCTGGTTGAGGGTGGTAGTAGTGGTAGGCATCCAGCCCCCTGGCTAAGGGTGGTAGTAGTGGTGGGCATCCTGCCCCCTGGGTGAGGGTGGTAGTAGTGGTAGGCATCCTGCCCCCTGGGTGGGGGTGGTAGTAGTGGTAGGCATCCAGCCCCCCTGGCTAAGGGTGGTGGTAGGCATCCAGCCCCCTGGCTAAGGGTGGTAGTAGTGGTGGGCATCCTGCCCCCCTGGGTGAGGGTGGTAGTAGTGGTAGGCATCCTGCCCCCTGGCTAAGGGTGGTAGTAGTGGTGGGCATCCAGCCCCCCTGGCTAAGGGTGGTGGTAGGCATCCAGCCCCCTGGCTAAGGGTGGTAGTAGTGGTGGGCATCCTGCCCCCTGGGTGAGGGTGGTAGTAGTGGTAGGCATCCTGCCCCCTGGTTGAGGGTGGTAGTAGTGGTAGGCATCCTGCCCCCTGGTTGAGGGTGGTAGTAGTGGTAGGCATCCTGCCCCCTGGTTGAGGGTGGTTGTGGTGGTTGGCATCCAGCCCCCCTGGGTTGGGGTGGTGGCGCGCATTCAGGCCCCTGTGTGCATATGTGGCATTGGTGATGGGCATCCCGCCCCTATGGTGCTGCTGTTGCTGGTGTAAGTATATTCAGATTCCCAGTGTATGTGTGTGATGTGTCGTGTACGTGTTGTATGTGTTTTGTGGTTGGTGTCTGACTTACCTTCTGCGCCGTACGCGTCCGTGCCTGTTCCGGTAGTAGATGTAGAATATTGGTATGATCGGGACGAAGGGATTCATGGTTGGTTCGTGTCGTTCGTCCTTCTCGTTGCTTCGCGTCGTCCTCGTCGCTTGGCTTCGTCCTCGTCGCTTCGCGTCGTCCTCGTCGGTGCTGTGTTCGTCTCGTAGCCGTGGATCGTGTTGTGGCGCGATTCGGAGCTTATGTGCGCCTCTCCCGGATGCTTTGACGTGCCGTGCGTAGCGACGGGTTCGGCGCGTACGGAAAGCGCATCGTACTTGTTCGGCCGGACGGGGCTGCATTTTCCCTTCCGTGCGACTCGATTCGGCGTTTCCGGATTCGCCTCGGTCGGAGAACAAGACCTGGTTTGGGTGAGTACGGCTCGGCCGGGATTTTTGCTGTTGTGCGCATCGTACTTGCTCGTTCGGTGTACTGTACGGATCGGTCGGGAAACTGGCTTTCGCATGGCTTTTTTCCCGACCGAATAGTATTGGGTGCGCCTCCGACCGAGATCGGAATCGGCCCCTATGTGTTCTGTTTCTTCTATTTTTTGCGAAGCATGGTGAGTTGGGTAGGATTGTTTGAGTCAAATTTTCCTAGGGGCAGAGCATTGACTATGGTTGACTTGATGCTCTGGAAAGCTTTTTGACATTTATCACCTCAGTTAAAACATTTTTTTTTAAGTAGGTTACGTAGGGTGTCGACAATGTTTGCAAAACCATGAACAAACTTAGAGTAGAACTCAGCGAGCCCTAAGGACAACTTAAGTTCTTCCTTTCTGGTGGGAACAGGCGTTTTCTTTATTGACTCCACTAGATACCATTTAGGTTTATTCCCCTATTGGGATATTGTATGACCCAGACACTCAACAGATTTTACACCAATACATTTTTCTTTTTTTATGGTTAATCCCGCATCTCTCAGTCTTTTTAACATTTCCCTAAGGGTGGTGTTATGTTCAGTTTTAGTAGTACTAAAAAATCAAAATGTCGTCTTGAAAGCAAATTGTTTTGAGAATACCTTGAAGAAGATGTTGCATGACTCTTTGGAAGACAGCTGCAGCTGATGCAAGGCCAAATGGGATGTGTCTATATTGGAAAGCCACTAGTGGCGTGATAAATGATGTTAGATGTCTTGAAGGAGGATCCAATTCTACTTGATACGCTGCGGATAAGTCGGACCACCAAAACCGTAGTGGAGGTGCGGTGGTAGTCGTGGACCACCGTACCAGTGGTCCAACCGCCGTATTAAGAGTACGGCGGTCGGACCGCATTGAGACAGCCGAAACCGCCAGGGATCCGCGATCCCTCAGGCGTAACACAGCGGTCTAGGACAGCAATATGTTGGCGGGGCCCTTGCGGCACCGACAAGCATATTAGGAGTTTCCAGACCTTCACACTTTTCATGGTGATGAGGCCGCCATGAAAAGTGTGGCAGTCCTGAAACTAAGTGGCCCTACAGGGCCCCCTGTTGTCCCTGTGCATGGGGGTGCATGCAGGGAGCACATGCTGTGCCCCGTCTGTATGCACTCCCTGTTCCAGCACAGCATGGACTTTACAGTTCATGCTGTGCTGGAACGCGCTGTGGCGGTCCCACAGCACTGTCTTTCTAAGTCTCTCCTATCAACTTGTAATCCAGCGGGCGGGTGGCGGTAGAGGTTGGCGGTGTGCCCTGCTCCCACACAGCCGAACTCATAATCAGGCCCTAAGCCACTAAAATAGTAAGTAATCAGTGAGTGTTAGTATCTCATGAATGTGGGGCAAGGGGTGCCGGTCTACCCATATATTAGAGTTTAAGTCCCTGAGATCAGCACAAAGTCTAATTTGTCCCTTTGTGAATATACGGGCTGTAACAATGGGGGCCAACCACTCTGAATATTCTATGGGTTGAATTACATTTAGTTAAGGAAGTCTGTTTATTTCCTCCTTGAGTGGCATATGTAATAGGTGAGCAATAGGTTTGACCTTATTCACTATAGGTTTAACATTGGATTTGAGCCGAATATGATGTTTATAATTTTCAACAATCCGAACTTCTCAGAAAATACGTCAGGAAAATCTTTGCATATTCCCTCCCCACACATTCAGGGATTCACTAGTAGACCGAGATCGGGATTGTTTGGATCAAGCCTGATCCCCAAATACAAACTGGAGTAATGTATATCGCAGCAATTTGTTGTTCCCTCTTACTTTAAATCAGAGCAAGGGGATTATGATCACTCATTCAATTAGCTATAACTGAAAAGTCTATAATAAGTAGTGAGAGATCTTCTGAGTTTAAAATTAAGTCAATAGTACTGCAAATACCATTTCCATTGTAGGTTGGGACTAAAGGGCCAGTAGCGCAATGCATTTTTACTTGCAAACACCAAGTGATTTTTAACTAAAAGCCTCTTTAATGCTTTCCCATAGGGGGTATGCCTTAAATGTGTGACAGTTTCACCTTAGTTTCACCTTTCACATCCTCTAGCCCACAAACCGAATGACTACTTTAAATATTCAGGGAAATGTTAAAACAGCCTGCCTAAATAGTTAATGCCTGTTGTCGGTTGTCCAGGATATAGCCCATAATAAAATTATCAAGTCAATCAATCACCTCAGTAGATCTATGATCAAAAATATTATAATAAAAATGTACAAGTATCAAATCACAAATACCTGCCAACATCAAGAGTCAAATTTGGAACCATATGGTAGAGCAGACTACTTCAATCTTCATAGCTGTCAATTTAACAGAAACCAATACTGCCATACCCCCCTTGGCCCACCCAGCAGGGGAGGGAATTGCCAGATTACAGTAGGTTTGAAAGCCATCAATGCATCTTCCAAGTCTCTTGGAGGCATATGAAATCATATTCACTGATAAATGTCAACCAGTCCGCATTTGAGAATTTGGAACAAGCACCAGCTATGTTCCAAGATAAAAATACAAGTCCCCCCAGCAGCAGCGATTCCACCGTTGGACAAGGAGTGGCAGGTAGGTCAAGAGGATGTAGGGATCCCATTGGACCACTACTATTGCCAGAAGTTGTTGATACAGAAATATTCACAGTGGCCCTGAAAAAGGCAGGTAATCAATTTGCTCGATGGAGTTATAGGGCAGGAAGCGATCTCTTGTTTGTATGATATAACTATCTGGATTCCCCTCTCCTCTGTCGAACCAGGTGCCAAATTATGATATGGCTGTGATTTCAACATTTTCGGCCTATAAAATTAGCCCACGTCATGAGCCAGAGTACCACAGAGTGAATTAGTCAGGTGGTTCAGGTGATGGAGCAGGCTGCTTACTACTCTTGGATTCTTTTATTATTACCAAATATAAGGATATTCCTCTTTTTGCATGATTACCCCAAAGTTTTGGACTGATGCTGCTGGTTTTTCGACTCTGAGAGTACACTGAGGCCTGCTAACCAAACCCCTTACAAAGTGTATGTTGAATTGGCTACCCGGAATTGGCATAAATTGACTTACTTATAAGTCCCTAGTATATGGTACAAAGGCTACCCAGGGCATGTAAGACAGTGTGCCCCCCAGGGCTGCAGCACTGGTTGTGCCACCCTGTGTAGGACACAGTACCAAATGGCTCCCAGCCTGCCACTGCAGCCCGGGAATAGCATATTTTAACTGCTAGTATGACTTTGCCATTTAAACTAATGGCAAAGCCACCACTTCCTTTAACAATATATGTAAGTCTCCCAGGGCCGGACTGGCCGTAGCGAGCACCGGGCGTTTTCCCGGTGGGCCGGAGAAGTGGGGGCCGGTTTTTGACCCATGGGGGTTGGTTTTGTTACTGGGGGTCGGATTTGCAGCAGTGCTGCAATATCAGCCCACTGTAACAAAAGCGGCAGCGGTGCTTGACACTAGCACCAACGTCCACTCACCCACCTTAGCCAGCACTTCTCAGTAGCACCATCCCAACCCCCTCTCCCTTCTCTCCCTGCCTGGGGCCAGCTGGTTTCTGTTCCCAGTACGCCCGTGAAGTTTCCCCTAAGGAAGGCCTGTGAAGCCCTGAAGCAGGGAGCTATATATTATTACATAGGACATATACTTTTAATCTGTCCTGAAAGCAACATTTCCAAACTGTCGTTTTTTTTCTGACCCCTCTGCCCGGCTAACTTCTGCATGGGACTACTAAAATGGGTACTTCAAGGTATCAAATAAATGGTGGCATTAAACTCGACTTGATGCCCAGGTTGAATGTAATGCCATTTTTAAGGAAAGGCAACCTTCAGAAAGTTGCCACTCTGTAGCCCAGTTTGTCCAGTGGCCTCGCACAGTTACTGGCAAACCAGCAACTTTCGGCCTTCTTGGGAAATAGTGTGAACGACTCCCCGGCTTACGAACCCCCTTTGGTCGGCAAATGGTGATCACACTCCTGGGAAGTTGCCCCTTTCTTCAGGTAGGCAGGCTGCTGGCGGGAATAGAGAGGGGAGACCAGCTGCCAAACTAGTTTTCCCATGGGCATGTAGCCCACAAGTAGCTACATCTCTAGGGTGGGCTACCAAGCTTCTGACAGCCAACGGTTCAGCCATCTTGGGAGAGGGCAGAATAGTGCACCCTGGGATTGCTAGATGCCACACACAGCCAGAAGTTCTCACAGGGCGGGAGGGATCCTGGTAGCCAATTGGCTAGTGACAGCATCATCCTCCCAGGGCACTTTCTGGGCATAAATATGGCACCCCTGTCTCCCTGAACCTCTGTTTACTATGGAACTGCAGAAAGGACTGAAGAAGGACTGCCCTGCTGACCCTTGGACCTGGCAAAGAGAGGCTTCACCGTCTGCTGGACAGCACCTGCTGAACCTTGGGCTACTGAAAAGAGGACTGTGCCTCCTGGCTTGAGGAAAAGTCACTCTCAAGTCTTAGACCAAAGAAATGACTCCAAGGGTCAGTCGGCTAACCCCCTAGAACCACCACCAGGGGCATCAAAACTGAAATAGACCAACTCAGGAAGACAGTAGCAGCTTCTGGACAATCGCTGCTGACCGCCGCTTGGCACCCCAAGAGACCAACCCTCAGCAGCCAAAAGTCTTCCAGACCCGATAATGTCATCTGAGTCCCGATTGGCCATCCAAGAGGGAGACTAGCCTCCACCAAAGGATACCACCAGACCTGCTGTGACCAGAGACTAGCAGTCCAGCAGCAGCAGGTATTCTACTGGCTAACAGAGGACTTTGACGGACCCTGACATCTGTGGCCAAAGTTACTCCACCTGACCTGCGGACTCAGGAGTAACTGCAAGGACACCCCCATTGACCGCACAGCACCCAGAGCATCCTCGATCTCCTGCATCCTGAGCTTCAGGACAACTCTATTAAAGACCATGGCGGTTTGGTGTAAAGTTCAGAACTGGACTGGAGAATGCTTTTGTGGCCAGGTAACTCTCCAGATACTCCTTAGTGGCCCACCTGACCTTCTCCCTGCTAGATTTGGTTGCCCTAGCCGGAGTAGCCAAACACAACTCTTTCAAAATGATCTAAAGTTTCATAATCTTACGGTTATCAGAGCTTATTTGTGGTTGTGAACTGAGATTTTAAGTAAAAATCTATATCTCAGGAACCCTCAGGTGGATTTTGCTCATTTTGGTCCCTATAAATTCGTAAAAATATAATCTATTTTTATAAATTGGTGTCAGATTTTTTTTTGTATTGTGTGACTTTATTTTGTTGTTTGGTGCTTCTAAATGCTTTATACTAGGTACTTTGTTAAAACCTTGCTGCTTGAAGACACAGATACTCATGGCTGAGCTAAAGGTTTTGTAAATAAGCCTGACTGGACCCAAGACAGTTTTTGCGAGTGGATTACACAGTAAGGTCGCAAAACCAATCCATATAATACACCCAAATCCTCCCACCACACAATCACCCCCAACGAGGTTTGCATCAAATCTGACCTAGTTGACCTGTTTGTCTAAAAGAATTTCCTGAAACAGGTTATCAAGCCACCCGAGTTTTTTTTTCAGCCAATGAACTGCCTTAGATTTTAAATCAGACCCATGTTCTCATATTATTGATAGTTAAAGGTGGAACCTCTTCCATAGGAAAGCATTAGGTTACCAAATTCCATGTATTAAGTGCTAACTATTGATTGGGAACAGATAGAAATGTCAAGTTTGGTATAAAAAATGTAATTTCAAATCCTGTTTGGTTTTGAGTCACAAATCTCTAAATGTCCCTTATAAAAAGTTGACATTTTCTTGTCCTAACCATTTGGTGCCTGCAGTCTGTTCCTGGGTCACATGAATGTGAATAGTTGGCAGTTGGCCTTTGTGTATTCCTCCTAGACAGTGAGACAAAGGGGGGACTAGGTGTTAGTAAGATGGGTCACTCTACCGGGATGGGTGGGGCAAAGTTGTTCCCTGCCCCATTTACATTTCAAGGGGCTGTCTCCAGCACACTCACAAAGGAACTTGACACCAGCCTTTAGTCACCTTAGATCACTAGGAGCCTGGGCAGGGAAAAGAAGGACATTTTCAGAACCAGAGGTGGGGGGCAATCTAGAGGTTTCCCCCACTCCAAAGGCTGGCACCAGGTATAAGACCAACTGTTCAGTACACTCCTTGACCTGTGGAAGACTTCAGAACGACTGTCTTGTACATCAGAAGACTGGCCTGCTGCTTGAGGCCTGCCTTGTTTCTCAGAGGACTTACCTGCTGCTACGACAGACTGCCCTGTGGCTTGAGGCCTCCCTTACTACTTGAAAGAGAGAGGACCATCTCCTTGAACCCAGGACTAGCAGAGTGACACCAAGGGTCAGCTGGCTGCCCTCCTGTTCTGAGCTACAGGGACACAACAGGCTCCAAAAGCCTCTCTGAAACAGCCCAGCATTTGGACCTGCCTGGAGCTGCCTGAGCCCTGATGGCCTCTGCTAGAGTGAGTACCTTATCCCCAAGTGGTGCCTCCCCAGGTGTTGGACCCTTGGCTGGCATCAGAGTGCATTCCTCTGTAAAGAAAAGGAGAAATCCAGTAGTTGTGGGCTCTTCACAACCATATATGGGCCTGTTAGCACCAAGACTCTGCCACACGTGACAACTGCCAGTGCAAAGCTACAGCGACGACCATGCGCGACGCCAGGCCTGCTGTTCGAGCTACAGTGATGACCATCCGCATCGCACTCTCTCGCAGCCTCCTACACTGCAAACTGAACTCTTTACACCAGAATATGAGAAGGCAACTTTTTCAGCTGGACTAACCTTGTCGCTGTATCCAGCCCGCACTCAATCGCTGTCAGCCTGAACTTGTGGCTTTCTCTCTATCTAACATGACCAGTTGACCGCGAGTGGCACTTAATGTTCTTAGGTGCTACATTTACCTGAAACTTTGAAATTACGTATCTTCGGTTGTGCCAATTGGATTTTTGTAATTTTGGTCTCATTATATTTATTGGATTTTACTCTCTTTTTCTAAATTGCAGTGTTTTTTTTCTTTTGTTGTGTTTTCACGCTATTACTGTTTGTATGATGCATAAATACTTAACACAGTGCTTCTAAGTTAAGCCTGACTGCTTTTGTGTCAAGCTGGCAGACGGTTAGGCACAGGCTAAGTTAGTGTATTTTGTTGTTTACCCTGACAAGGATTGTGGTTGCTGCTTGAGAGGACTTTTACCCCCTCAACCAATAACACAATTTCTTACATTAGGAAACTACCTAGAGTTCCTGAGTGATGTTTTGCATTGCATAAAACAAATGTTGAAGAGATTAAAACAAAGTTATGGTTAGCTTTGATTATAAGACTTTCATGCAAGTTTTAAAAAACCCTCAGCTATTCACTGAAAAACACAGCTGAAGTGCAGGTATGGTTGTGAAACAACCCCAAAAATCACTGAAATTCGCCCGTTATGGTTAGGTAAACTAACCATAACTTATGCCCGTGGCATGCACTGCTTATGCGCTTAAATATCATACGACTCATCACATGTTAAATATCATATTGATGACATCACTGATGGCCTTTTTATTTAACTGTTTACCTGTTTATGTTTTATTTTAAATAATACATTTCAATTGCTAATTGAATTTTGATTTATGTAAAATTATAATTATGTTACATTTTTTTTTTATTGATCTATAATTTTTATGTGCAGTTGTATAAACAGCTATGTTGCACTGGCAACTGTGAAATGTGGGAAATATATCACAGTCCTGGTGAAATATGGATTTATTCTTCATAATGACACCACCCAGACCACTCTGCAGAGGTTTGCCGCTGTCAAGGTTCTTAAGACCAAATTATGCAGTAAGGTTATCTAAATTATACACCATTCTCCAGCAGCATCATTTACATCTTTTTCAGCTAAAAACAACACCTTTATGAAATTTGCAAATGATGTGGCAAATGGGGCAAATCAATACCTATATGGTAAAAATTGCATAAATCCACCTGTCATCACCATAGTTGATTGTTTTTAAAAAATGTGTGCATGAAAGGTAAACAAGACCTAAACATTCTAATTTCAACCAGTGCCCATTCCTAGCTGCTCTTTAATTAAATTCACTTGCTCAAGCTAACTACCCCAAAATAAACGTAAAAAATGATTGACGGATAAAACGTAATATGGTTCTACGTGGCCATCTCGGGATCTGCTGACATTTACAAACCTTTTAGTCTTTGGCTTTGTGGTTTATGATGTCACCAGAACGCATCAATGGCAATCCTGGAAATATTACAGAGTTAACTGCAATATATTCGCTCATATTATATATATATATATATATATATATATATTATCTACTGGCGGTCGCCAGTAGATAGTTATAGTTACAACCTATTATCCATAGGAAATCCGCGACATTCTATTTGAAATAACTCTCTTGCCGGTTGACGTATCTTCGCAAAATTTTCAAACTTTATGGCCCGCTCCGGTCCGCTCCTACCCTGAAAGTCTCGGGGGGATTCGTCAAGCGGGGGCCGAGAAAAAGGGGGTCCCAAAACGCGTTTTCCCCATGCAATTTTCCATAGGAAACTTTAGACACGGCTACAGCCCGAACTGCTGAACGGAATTACACCAAATTTGGCAAAGAGGTAGTTCTTGGTTCAGAAAGAACCCTTTTTGTTAAATGGTGTAAATCCGTTCAGTAGTTGCTGAGAAAATCAAAAGTAAAAAGATAGTGATATCTATGGCCGAGTAGGGTCCGCGTACCCTCAGCGCACCCTGCGCGCACCGTCCCAATCACGAGCTGCATGTTAATTGGCTGTCAGCTGGCTGTCAACATTCCGATTCAGGAAATGTTGGCAGCCATTTTGTCCCTCGGTAGAACCGAGGGACAGAAACAAGTGCGCAAAGCGCACAAAGGGGGCAGGGTAGAAACACCCTGACCCCCTAGGTTTGCTCAGGGGGTCCCACAAGGACCCCCTGGGCAAAAAAAAAATTTTTTTTTTTTAAAACAAATCGGCAGGATGCGCTCAGGGTGCGCGAATCCTGGGGGTCCCTGGGGGCCAACTAGCCCACCAGGAACCTCCAGTATGCGCCAGGGGGCTGCCTTGCAGAGAGGTGTACAGAGGCCACGCCCCTTTTTACACCTCTCTGCAACGCAGCTCTGTGGCGCTTTTTGGAGGTATATGGTGGGCTAGTTGCACCCCAGGGACCCTCAGGATTCAAGGGGACTTAATCCCCCAACTTAAAACGCGCCACGGGGCGCGTTTGCACAGATGTCACCTCAGGCCCCGCCCCCTCCCTTCACCATTGTGCAAATATTCCTCTAAAATCAGCCGAAATACGAATTCTGATTTACTCACCTGTTATCAGGAGAGACCTCAGTGCTGCATCTTTCAGCCCAGTACTAATCCTGAAAAGTAATTTTAACCTACTTACCAGTAACTTGAATTTCCTTCCATAGGCTAACATTGACTGGTTTCACTTGGAAATTCTTCTAAGTGTGGAGTTTTGGAACTTTAAAATATTCCTCTAAAATCAGCGAAATACGAATTCCGATTTACTCACCTGTTATCAGGAGAGACCTCAGTGCTGTATCTTTCAGCCCAGTACTGGTCCTGAAAAGTAATTTTAACCGTACTTACCAGTAACTTATATTTTCTTCCATAGGAATCCATTGTCTGGTTTTCAGCAGAAAAGTGTCAACTTTTAAAATACAATAATATTCCTTAAAAATCACGACTGTAACCAAAACGCTTTTACTCAACTGTTTACAGGAGATGTACCAGGACTGAATCTAGGATCCAGTCCTGTGGTTAGAAAAGTAATCCATAAAGTAACTAATTGCATTTAACTAGAAATTCACATTGAGCTGAATGTTGCATTGTGTTTGAAAATGTGTTGCCCATTGCAACAACTGTAACTACTGTACTTAAAAGTCTATTGCCTATGTGCAAAGTATTTAAACTAAAGTAATTCATTCTGAGAAAGTATTTTTTGTAATGTAATGTATAATGTAATTACAATGTAATTTAAAAAATAAAATATGTAAAAAAAAAAATCTAAAAATGTAATAAATCAGTATGAAAAAAATTAATATAACAATTAATACATTTAAAAATTGTCATTTACAAAACCTTTGAAATTCACTAAAAAAAACGTAGGTTTCAGACATGTTATAGTTAGGAATTAGCATTTAAAAAACCTTTGAAATTCACTGAAAAAACCATAGGTTTCAGATAAGTTATAGTTAGAAATTAGCATTTAAAAACCTTTGAAATTCACTGAAAAAACCATAGGTTTTAGGGACAGTTATAGTTAGTTGGACATTGCACTCGTACAAAACCCGTGAAATTCCCCCGTTATAGTTAGTTCAGCTAACTATAACTCGCGCCCCGCAATGCACTGCTGATGACGTCACATATTACATCACTCATGACATGGTCAGTGACATCACTGATGACATCACTGATGACATCTCAAATGACATCACTGATGACATCATCCACGTGATAATCTGATGCACCTCCTCACACCCTAATATAACCTTTGATACACCCAATCTAAATTACAGACTGCCATTCGCAAAACCATAGACACTCCAACACCAATAACTACATACCCACTCACTGATTCTTAGGTCTACACACACACATCCACTCACTCACCCGTACAGTCACTCATACTTATGGTCACTCAGTACAGGACAATCATATGCACTCTTACTCCTATATAGACACTCAAACACCGCCACTCATCCATTGAGGTACTCACACACCTAGTCAGTCATGCAAATAATTAAACACACTGCCATTTACTCACCTATACAGTTATACACACACCAGCTCACTTAATCATACAAATACTAGCACATTGTTACGCTCTTATACAATCACTGATACAAGCACACACTCATCCATACAGCCACTATCACAATCACTCACTCTAGCTTATAGCTATTTATATACTCCAATACACATATATACTGCCTTTCACATATGTAGTTACTCACACATGTACCACTGGGACATACATTCACTCACTAACACACTCTTACACACACTTACCCACCCATACAGTCTATCACAGATGCACTCTTGAAACCATCCACCCAGTGAATCACCCACTCACACATCTATGCACAGTCGCACACACCCCATCCACACAAACACTCAGGCACCCATACAGATACTCAGACAACAAATCAATAACTCTTATAGACACTCATGTAGCTATTCACAAACCCATGCAGCCACTTACACAGCAACAGACAGATACAGACATTAACCCAGTTTAGTCACTAACCCATGCATTCAGTAAGATACGTTTAATCACTCACTTATAGAATTAGTCATGCACCTACTAAATCATCCATACACACACTTATACACCCACTCATTCTTCAATACGCCTTTCCCTATATATATTAAAAATATTTAAACTTTACAGAAACACACAGTCACTGGATGATGTCATCAGTGATGTCATTTGAGATGTCATCAGTGATGTCATCAGTGATGTCACTGACCATGTCATGAGTGATGTAATATGTGACGTCATCTGCAGTGCATTGCGGGGCGAGAGTTATAGTTAGCTGAACTAACTATAACGGGGGAATTTCACGGGTTTTGTACGAGTGCAATGTCCAACTAACTATAACTGTCCCTAAAACCTATGGTTTTTTCAGTGAATATATATATATATATATATATATATACATCATTTTAAACTATAGCACTTACATATACTAACCTTTAATGTAATGTCCTTTGCAATGTAGTGCTTCCCGATATACTTGTAGTAAGAATAACTTAGGGATAAAGTACCCCCTGCCATACATTGTAAGTATGCTGCAAGTCACTGAGGAGACCTTTATGGAACTCTGAGGGGACGCTTATGGAACGTTTATGGAACACTTTCCTCAAACCGCTCAAACCCTTGGGGCCAGATTTATGATACTTTCACACAATGCAACGCAACAAGACACCTTGCTGCGCTGCGTGAAAGGGAGAGGGGCAGAATTCGCCATATTTAACATTACTCCTCGTTGCGCATCCCCTGGAAAGAATTATCATTTTGACACATTCCCTGGTTTACCCACGCGCCACCCATGGAACGCCTTCCCAGGCCAGAGCAACGCGAGGCAGTAACTTGCGCATCCTTGTGTCACTCCAGATTTACGAAGCCATGCATGTTGACCTTGCGTGGCTTGTTATATTTCATTCTAGGTTTTGCGTCACCCTGCGCTGTCTTGCGTGGCGCAAGGGTGATGCAAAACCTTGATAAATTTGGCCCTTGGTGTCTTTTTCTTCATATGAAAGAGCTAGTGTAGTTGCAGATATGAAGAATAAAAGCAGAATTTGTAGTGCGAAATTAAATACATGAAAAAGCAGTTAGTAATTTGTAATGCAAGTCAGATTACCAAATGATGGGGCTCATAATGTGTAGATAAATGCAGAGATGTATTACTTTTCCTTTAATGTGAAAAAACAAACATGTTCCCATAAATATAGAATTATTGCTTAAAAGATGCTTCGTGTGTGAAAGAAGATGGGTTGAAATGTAGACCTGAGTAATTAACAGTGGCTGCTATTAATTCAAGCCCTTCTTCTGTCACTTTGTTGTAGGAGATACCTTAAATGCCCAGATGTGGGCCGCTTGCTCCCTGTGCCACACAATAGACGGTGTACCTCACTGACAAGACCTAAGCAGGCTGATACCAGTCTGGGGCTGCTTGTGTTCCCATCTGGAGTCACACAGTAGGTGAAAAACGAAGGGCTGGAATGTTACCCTAAACAGTTATTAGTGGCTGAGATTAACTGAAGGGCTCCTTCCATCACTTTGCTGTTAGTTGCATTAACAATACGAAGTTGGTGCTGTCATGAGGCGGGGTTGGCGGACGAGCAGGTCCGGAATACATGCAGCCTTTTGTAGCCAAAATATTGAAGAAAAAAATATCAACAGGTAAGTGTGTATAGATCTTCTACACATAACTCCACATCTATTTACCTGCAAACCACACATATATATATATATATATATATATATACACACGTTTTGCTGCACCTGGCAGTTCTCCTTCCTGCGGTGCCGGTGCCTGCGATGGCGGCAGCTGCTGTCTACGTATTTATATTCCCCACGTTACTTCCCAGAAATCCGAGAACAAAACAAGCGGCACACCTTCGGACTGCACAATAGTTTATTGTGCACAAAGACAACGCGTTTCGGCAAAAGCCTTTTTCTAGTCGAAACGCGTCGTCTTTGTGCACAATAAATATTGAATTTGAATTGATAGAAAAAAGTTTATTTAGAATTACGTTTGTATAAATGGGTGGTGATTCAGACGGTACAGAGCGGATGTAGAGAGAGAGGTTGATAAAACGAAGGTTGGCAGGTTGTGAATTAAATGATGGTCATATATGAAGGGAGGGTGATAAGATAGAAAGCTGTGATTTATTTGGGTGGAGTGATGGGCGCAATCATGAAAATAGCTGCTGATTGAAGAGTACATCATGGGGAAAGTAAATGAGGAATAACACAGATTTGGCATGGTGTTTAATTCGGAACAAGAGTTTGTGTTGTTAAATTAAATGTAACACGTGAGTTTAAGACTAGAATACTAACGGGTGATTGTTTTTATGATTGTTTATAGTGACCCCTGACGAAGGGCGCTTCGCAGCCCGAAATGCATTGGGATTTTATTGAATAAAATACTGCTTGTGATGAACCTTGCGTTACTCGTATTTTCACAAGAGGTCCGGAGGGGCACAGCGTAAATATCAGAAGTTTGGAAAAAAGGCAAAATATACTGAGTGTGGATTTGCATATAAAGAAATGGAAAAGAGGTTTAAAGAGGAGAAAACATGTTTAAAGTGATCAAATGAATGAAATGAAAATATACGTCATGGCCAGTAGATGGCATGCAGCAGTGCGTCTGGTTGGGTGCAAGAGGTTGCAGCCATTTCATGTAGTAATTGTTCAGGATGGTAACATTTCATCTTCCAAAACTACTGTAGGTGTACATGGTGTAAGTGTACTTTGTAAGTGGAATCTACAGAGGGTTTTTGATGACTAGGTTACGTCTACATTGTGAATTTAGTTTTAATGACAAGATCGTAAGAAATTACAGGCCAGACGTACGATTTTCCAGGTTGCATAAAACTGTCTCAATTTGGGGCCTGCCTTTTTTCAGATCTGTCTTTTTGGGATCAAAAACTTATTTAGCCACTCGATCTCTGTACTAATGCACAGTTTGCATAATAAGGAATTAGAGTAGGTTGTCTTCTGGGCCTACCTAATATTAATTAGGTTGGTTGCAAATATGACTCACTCATATTGGTCAAAAGTAAAAAACACAGGGATGGTGGCCTATAAGGGTCATTAGACGCAGCCCGATTTCCTTAAAGCAAATGGGCTGCTTTAATAAGTCTTGTGTTTTTAAAAATTTCAGTGAGGGGGCCCCCCCTTTCATGACTAGGTTACCACACCACCTTAACTTGGGAGTCTGACTTTTCAATGGTTTGCGACCAGAAATGCAGTTACAATAGTCTGATATTTATGGTACTGATTCGCAATTTGGGATTGATGTCCACAAGCTGCCGCATCTAAGCCGAGCATTGGTAACCGTTCAGAAACCCATTTTAGGAAAAATGCCTATTTTGAAGTCACAAACACTAATTTTGCGAATTGGGTGCCTGCAACCGCAAAATGGGTTCACATCTCTGGCCCTCAAATAAAAATAATTTGTAAACGGCTGCAAGTTATTACATAACTTTGGCTGAGCATAATCAGTTGGCCGCAGTCACAGCAGAAGTCTAAAGCCAAGCAACATGAGAAATAAAGAGGCAAGCAGGACAGACATACCTTACAGATGACTTATACCAACTGCCACAAAGCCATTGTCCTGGGAAAACCTATCATCCCTTTGCATACTTACTAATAAAGAAACCTCCATGAATTTGGGGAC
The DNA here is from genome assembly GCA_963921515.1 of Calotriton arnoldi. Classification (NCBI taxonomy): domain Eukaryota; kingdom Metazoa; phylum Chordata; class Amphibia; order Caudata; family Salamandridae; genus Calotriton; species Calotriton arnoldi. The sequence goes on along the minus strand of CAWUFW010001870.1, from coordinate 1,809,250 downwards.
TTTTCGACAGAAGTGACTTAAATAAGTGACTGGAAAAGTCCTCAAGTCCTGCTTCTGTCAATGTAGTGCCACAAATTTCACTTTTTGTTGTCATATGTAACAATTACAACCACATAATATTTTGAGAAAAAGGAACATATTTTTTGTCCCATGACAAGATAGCCTTTGGATAATAACGCTACAGCCTGCAACTGTGTTTTCTGTGCCACAGGGGAGAACCGGGAGAGAACCGGCAAACCGAGGACCACAATTTCCTGCATCCCTTGCGGCACGCACGTCGCTGACGAGGAGAAGAGCGCCAGGAGGCGCTAAAATAACAGGCAGGGCTACCGCAGCACGGGAGCCTTTGGATAATAACGCTACAGCCTGCAACTGTGTTTTGTGTGCCACAGGGGAGAACTGGGAGAGAACCGGCAAACCGAGAACCACAATTCCCTGCACCCCTTGCGGCGCGCACGCCGCTGACGAGGAGAAGAGCGCCAAGAGGCGCTTAAATAACAGGCAGGGCTCCCGCAGCGACAGGCGGAGGAAGGGCTGGGCCACCCCTCGTTGATGTGTCACAGAAAGCGAAAGCAATATTTTGGTAAGGTGACTATTCTATCAGCTTTATTTACGCAACTTTGACTAAGCGGCAAAATGGGTAAGAGGAAGCAATCGCAAATTACAGGGAAGCGACGACCAGAGAATACACCCATCACGAAATATTTAAAATCAGCGGTGGGAATGATCGATGATGAGATTGTGCTGGTAAAGGAACAATTGACCGCAACTATGACTGCACTGGATGCCGCTCTGATGGGATCGACACCTGAGGGCAGCCAAGTCAGCATAGGGAAGGGGCCAGAGGTAGAGGTGGGGTCTGTAGCTGAAAAGGATATAGTCTTGAACACGCATAATCCGTGTATCTTAACCTCCACATTAGAGATATCAGTCCTATCTAATAATACAGATTCAGACTCACCGCCTGCAAAAAAGTAAAGCATTTACCAAAAATAAAGACAGGTTTAGGTGAGAGTAGGGGTGTGGCTTCTGGTGCAAAGCAGAAGACAAAGCAGAAGACAAAGAAAATGGCTAAACCCGTTGGAACGCTAAAAGGAGAAAGTAGTCTCCTAGAAAGTGCACAAGGAGTACGTAGCCTTGAGACATTGTTTAAAAGAATCCATTCGAAATTGGATAATATCGAGCGCCGAGTTATGTCAGAGATAAAACTAATACAAAAAGACGTAACCTTTCTAACAGACCTAGTGACAGGATTAACACCCCCAGAGGATCTGAGGCTGCCCATTGTGAGTGGCAACCCAATAACGAGGGAAAATAGGGAGTGTTATACTACAACCACAATACAAAAGAAACTAGGATCAGCACCTACCAAGTCACCCACTATGTCTCCTAAAAAGGACAATATGGAATTAATTCAATGTGATAAAAATAAAACCCGAAATCCAGGGTTGTCTAGAGAACATAACACCACTGCTATGACATCAAAAGAGACAGATGAGATGGAGAAATTGACAAGGAATACGAACTCGGAAATTATTTTAAATGAACTTCCATACCTCCACCTACCACCCCAGGCCACACCATACGTTATCATTATAAAAAATGTGCCAAGGTTGGAAAATAAATCTGGTGAAACCTATGAGAAGCTGAAAAATCAGGTGATACACTGGATAATAGGAAAGATGAATATTGATATAAATGTTTTACAACGAAACATAATAATGCTGAGAAGAGTGAGCTGGGTAGGAAGTACTAGGAAGGATTGTATGGGGGATTGCGTAGTGGTGAATTTTTGAAGTAGGGATTTAGTAGAGATTTTGATGGATACCATTGTGAACAATGTTATGTTACCAAATTTTAATGGGTCTGGATGTATTACCGCTGTCCCTTTAGGGTATTTCTACAGGCCATTCCATCAAAATGTAAGAATAAATGCAAGAATGAATAGTAATAGGCAATACAAGATTACTCTAATGGTCCCTACTTATAATAGATATGAATTACTCAGGACCTGTAGTGAGATTGACTGACATAAGGAAAAACAAGTGAAGAACACCGAGAGACCTTTAGAATACATCCCCTCTAAGCCAGCTGGAACCACATGTGCAGAGACGTCCAATGTGGTTCAACAAGAAATACATATATCCAAAGATAACGTCAATAGTACTGGTATAAGGGAACTGGAAGAGGTGGTGGTAAGTTCTACTAATACACAACCTAAAGAGTCTGTGAATATTATGTCCTGGAATATTGCAGGAATTAAGAATAACATAAAGAATAACGAATGGCATAAAACAATAGAAGGTTGCGCTGTAATTATGATTCAAGAGACATGGGCCATCGAGCACTTTTTTATTAATGGTTTTAAAGTACTCTGTACTAATGCTACCCCATCTAGAAGGGGAAGAGCAAAAGGAGGATTAGCTACATTAATAGCTGTTACCGCGCCTCTGATGGTGAAGGAAGCTAATCTCAAATCACAGTATTATCAATTAATTGAATTATATTCGGAAAGTAAACAGACATTTGTTTTGATTAATTTTTATAATAATGTTTTCGATAGTACCAGATCAAGGGTAATTAAAAATTTAGAGGCAGACCTCGAGCTTTTTATAAAGAAATTAGCAGGGGATTATATAGTTATTTGGGCGGGTGATTTTAATTGTGAAATTTGTAATATCGATATGGGTAAACAATGTGGGTATAGCGATGACTTTGGTGATCGGATTCTACACTTCCCACATGATATATACGGAGAGTCCATAAATAATATTATTTTTAAACATAATTTGGTAATCCTGGAGCCAGAAAGTGAAGAGGGCAAATTACCAATCCCTACATATATAGGAGGGAGAGTAACATCTAATATTGATCACTTTATCGTGTCAATAAAGTGTAAGGATATAGTGGAAAAACGTATTATTAGTCACAATATGTTCAGTGACCATTACCCATTAATAATGATGACGGAGCTTACCCTGGCGAGACAACTTAGGGGTAAGACGTCGGGAAATAATATAAAACCCCAAGGAAGAAATGGGGTCTCCATCAAATGGTCAGGAGTTGATCCAACTGTGTTTTTGAATAATTTAAAAACGAAAAAACAAAAGGATATTAACGTCTGTATGGATAGCTGTTCCATAGACACGTTGATTGTAAATGCCTTCTGTAATATTACCACTGAGATAGCAGATGACTTAACCCTTAAAAAGAAGAAAACGATATGTGATAATAACCCTAGATGGTTTAATAGGGAATGCTCTATGATTAATAGGGATTTAAAAACAGCCCTTAAAGCAAAACCGAGGGATACTGTGAAAATTAGTAATTTGAGGAAAGATTATAAAATAATTTTAAATCACAGAAAAAATGAAATCCGTGAGGAGGCCTGGGCAAGTTTAATACAGGCAGCAGAAACAAGAAATGTAGCTCTATTCTGGCAGACAATAGACCACCCCTTTTTTGAGGATAAATCAACTATGAGAATAGAAACTGTTATAGCTCCAGATGACTGGATAACACATTTTGGGCACATCTTTAATCCACTTGCTGTTACAAGTATGACAATAATAGAGAGTAACTTTATACTAATAAAAGCCGCAAATTCCGTACCAATCATGCAAGATGAAATTAAATTGGCACTCTTAAAAAGTGCTAGCGGGAAAGCGGCAGGCCCGGATGGGGTGCCTATTGATGCTTTTAAAAGTAACATGGATTTTTGGATTCCTATATTAATGAAGGTTTTTAATGCTGCCATAGGAGGAGTATTACCAGCTACATGGGTAGAAAGCATCATTGTACCCATTTTTAAAAAGGGAGACCGAGGGAAGGCAAACTGCTACCGTCCAATCTCCCTTCTGGACTCAACTTCAAAACTGATGGGAAGAATTCTTCTGGGAAGGTTGGATGTATGGGTTAAGGAGAATAATATTCTCACGGAAGTACAATATGGGTTCAGAAGGGGCATTGGCACGGTAGAGCAGTGTCTAAATTTAGAATTATTAATAGGAAAATACACTTTAGCAAAGGAGGGGGCACTACATCTTTGTTTCGTGGACCTCACGAGTGCATTTGATTTGGTGAACCATACTAAGTTGTGGCAAACCCTTAAAGAACAGGGAGCACCAATCGATATTATCTCATACTTATCCCAGATATATTCCCGTTTAACATCGAGAGTACGTTTTGGAATGAGGGGTGAATGCACGCAGGAGTTTAGGGTCACAAGGGGAATACGACAAGGATGTGTATTAGCGCCACTTTTATTCTCCTTGTATATAAATAATGTGGATCTGTTTATACAAAAGCAAAAAGCTGATAGCCCAAAAGTTGGAACACGCACCACCCCAGTTTTACTCTATGCGGATGACGCTGTTCTTTTATCAAGAACAGCTAACGGTTTGCAATGTTTAATTGAGAAGTTTGCCCACTATATGTCAGAAAAGGATTTACAGCTAAACCTTACTAAAACATTTGTTATGACAAGTGGGAAGCTGAAGCTGAAACATAGAAAACATCATGTGGGTGGAGCTGTTATAGGTAGTCTCCCAACTTTTTCTTACCTAGGTCTCCATTTTAATAAAAATGGCAGCTGGGAATCACATATTGAACTATGTCATTTAAAATTTCTAAGAGTTGTTGAGAGGATCTTTAGATTCTCTGCCAGATTAGGAAATAAACCGGTAAGGGAAATCCTCACGTTGTATAGAACTAAGTGTGTGACAGGTGCCTGTTACGGGGCTGCAATATGGGGGAGAGTAAATACCTTATCCCTACAAATACAAGAAAATACATTTTTTAAAAGAATTTTGGCGGCCCCAAGTTCTACAGCTAATTACATTGTGCACAAGGAATTGTCTGTATCCTATATAAGTGATTTTATCGAGGTAGCGGGTCTTACATTTTGGAGAGGGTTGTGGGCAAAAGAAGAGACAAAATTTACAACGGATCTAATAAAGGATTGTTTATCTCTTGAGCATGGAAAGAAAATACCTTGGTTGGAGTATATTCGTAACCTATTGGCATGCTGTGAGATAGAGCTCGACAATACGAATCCTGCAAATATACAAAGGATTAGTAAAAATGAATTAAAGTTGAGATATATCTCAGAAAGTGAACGTGTTAGATTTGAAGCCGCCAGGCAGAAAAAAAGTGTGGTTATGTATTGTGAATTACCCTCTGTCGAGGGCTTTGAAACATACTTAACTTTGATAAGAAATACCCAACAGAGATTTTATTTCACAAGACTTAGATTGGGTACTCTACACTATTTAATTGCATTTTATGACACAGAAAAATGGTCCCATACGCAACCAAATTGCCCATGTAATGGTCGCACCCCCCAGTCCACGCTACATTTTATGTTGTTTTGTACTCTGTATAGTGATATTCGGAAAATGATTTTAAAACCACTCTTTTTAGCTAATAGGTTGTTTAATTATAAAAATGCCTTTAAATTCCTCTGTAGTACGGACAATATGAAAACTGTATACTCGGTTATTCATTTTATTGAAAGGGCGATTAGAAAAAGAAAGGAACTTTTATTTTTAAATGTACTGAAATATGAGAAACATGAAGAGGATTGTTAATTATGTTTGGAAGTGATAGTCTATGAAGATCAACTTTAGATATTTTAGCATATTTTTAAGATGCGGTATCTTTGCACAATGCAGATTCGTTTGCACAGATGAGATCTTGCAGTTTTGCACACTATGCATAAGCTTTGCACATGGGATATTTTGCACTAAAAATCTAATTTATTGTAACAATGAAAGTATGGAAATCATGCTATTTTTAATATTTGAGTATAATATCTGAGTCACCCCCCGAGATTTTATAATGTTTTAAATATAATATTGAAAATCTGGTCTTTTATGAAACATTTTACGTTTTTAGAGTAAATATTGAATTTGTCGTGTTTTAGTATGCTTATATGGATGTATGTTTTACACCGAATAAAGCTGTTTTGACTTGATTTGACAAGCTATATTAAGAAATAAGTTAGCTGGAATTCTAACCATAAACAGTAGCTTGGTTGTTTAAAAAAGACAGTTATTTTGCTAAATCATGCTTGTGCCACAAACAAATTATTGGGTGCCCAGATAGTTGCTCTGCAGGTGTTACCTGAAAGTGACAAGGCCAGCGAACACCAAAGGGAAAAACAGCATACATAGAAAGACAGCGAAGAAACCATTATCAACAGATAACTTCCCCCACCAGATCTTTGTCAGCAGCATCTGTAAACAGAGAGAGAAAGTATAAGAGCAACAGAGATGGAGAAAGAAAGAGAGAGAGAGAGCTAGAGAAAGAGAGACACAGAGAGCTCCAAACACATGTTGCCATGGTTGTAGTTTGAGATGAAATGCATGTATGAGAGTTAGAATATATCAATGGTTCCTTCCAATAAGCTGATTTATAGGTAATGTGTGGCGGAAAGGGCTGGGAATAGATATGGCTGTATTAGGCTACAGCCTGGGAATCACCAAAGTATCACTCTGAAAGTAAGAATGGGAATGACAGTGCCTCAGTGCCAAGGCAATGAATAATTAGAAGGACACTACATAGCCACAGTTTGACCAAACCAATTCCAGCAAAACAAGCCTAACTTTTTCTTGGAGGATTTGGGGGGGAGGGGTCTCTCCAAGGAGACAACTTGGAAGAAAATGTGGCCACTTCCTGTCATTTAAAGCACAATTTCACATAAATGTCATAAAACATAGGATCCGAAAGGGTACAAACAAATATTGAAGTACTTTCATCATCATCATGTATAACTTTATTTTGGGGAGAGGATGTAGCCTAACGGCTAGGGCAGTCGACCTCAAATCTGGGGAACCGGGTTCGAGTCTCGGCAATGACGCTCAACATCCTGTGATTCTGGGCAAATCACTTGATCTCCCCGTGCCTAAGAAAAATGAATGTGTCCTCATGTAACGCAACTGGTGCTCATGTAAAGCGCTCTGATACCCGATTTCGGGTCAAGTTTGCGCTATATAAAACTTTGAAAAAAAATAACAAAAAAACAATAAAAAGAAAGCAACAAAAGAACCAACCGCATGTATAAAGACAGTCCATCATGCGTTGGCAGCAATGTTGAGTGTAAAGTAGAGGGATTAATGATTTCAAGTGGGAGGGAACCATGAAGAGAATGAAAAGATATCAAAGATATATCTGGTAAAAAGGCATTTGACTGTACGCACCTGGACACCTCCATGGGACATGAAGTTCATTGCATGACCGTTCACAGCCAGACGTAAACAAGTGGTTTTACCCCAGACAAAGGACACATGCGTTAGCAGCTTCTCAGACATCTCTGCATTTTGTTTGCAGCACTCCGACAGCATCCCTAAAATCACACATTTTATTTTTAAAATAATTTTATTATTTTCAATATAGAACGTAAAACAGAAGCTGCAATTGAACAGAAAAAAGATAGACCAGCCAATACATATAATAAAATGGTTATAAATAATAATTCAGAATGTAGATTTAAATTGACAAGTTCGCATGTACATTAATAAATAGTTTAAAAGCTAGTACATACAATAAATACAATCATTGTATTAAACATCCCTTGAGATCATTCCAGCTTCCAACTAGCAGTCAATAATAACTAACATCCCTACCTACAGTTGCCCCTTGTCAAGCTGCCAAATAAAGGATGCCATAATGGCCAGTATTTCACTGTACACCACAGTAGTTCAAAGTCCACCCCTAAAATCACACACGATGTGTTCATTAATAGTTTGTGTGTGTGTGTGCGTGCGTGTGTGTGTGTGTGCGCACACACTTGTGTGAGTGATGAAACATGTGAGCTTTGGGACAAAAATGACATTAAATACTTTACAAATAATTTAAAATGTAGTAACACACAAAGGCCAGATTTGCTCATTTTCACTGCATCCAGCATCCAAATTTACAGCATTGCATTGTACAAGGGGGAAACCACAGCGAAGAGCCATATCTACAAAGATTGGCCTGCTGCTGGGGTAATCCCATGAATCAGTGCTTAAATTAGAATGCGTTGCATGATGCACACACTCACACCAGCACCATTGGGCAGAGGTGGCTGTGCACTGTCTAGCATAGAATCTGCACTGGAGGCATACCATCCAGTACAATATCCAGGGTGTAGACAAACTCAGAAGGTTCCCACATACTGGATGTGTGCTGTCCACTGAAGCACATCGGTAACAATTGTGATAAATAAACACATTCCCTCAAGTTTGTACCTCCTTCAAGTTGGTGGTGTTTTTGAGGCTCTGCAAGGTCTGGCTACCTTAGATCAGGCTTTGTGTAAAAACCAATTAGTGTTTGTGCTGATTTGTCCCAGTAATGTCCTCTTGACACAAAGTGGTTCTTGTGCTGTTAAAAGTGCACCTTACTGGTGCAAAACACCTTTTACTTTGAAAATAAAATACCATGTGCTGCTTGGGGTCACACTAGTGATGGAACAAAGGTTTAGTAAATTCCAGACATAGAGCTCAAAACATCTAAAATGTGCTCAAGATCAAATACTTAGTGTACCAAAAGATTGAATATGTTGAACAAATAATGGTTATAACATGCATACCTCCTTATACTATTTCTCAAGACATTATTGCCTGCTTTTGAGGAAGGGAAAACCACCTGCTATTCCTGATACCATAAACTCCTCATTTTGGTTAGTATTTGTTTTGTAATTTGTGGTTTTCACTGCATATATATTAAAAAACTAGGTTGGTTTTCCACTGACAGAATATATAAACTCAATTAACAATGTATTATGTAAAAATTACATTTTATTTATATAACTAATACTTTAAATGTGAATATCCGCAAAGAGATATTACAAAAAAGGTAGAAACTATACAATGCAGTAAATCAATTTGTGATGCAATACTTAGTTACCAAAATATTAAGGTGATACCAGTGTAGGAAACACATTTTACAATTAACACACTTCCTTCATCATTCATGCATACAGTCACAGTGAGCTATCGCAACAACAAATGTGGTATGATGTAGTGTCAGCTTGTGATTTGTGAAAGCGGAAGGGCGTAATACTTGCTCTGAATTCCAGCGAACAAGGCCAACTTTTTCTTGGAGGATTTGGGGGGGGTCCCCCCAAGGAGACAACTTGGAAGGAAATTTGGCCACTTACTGCCATTTAAAGCACAATTTCACATAAATGTCATAAAAACCATAGGATCCGAAAGGGTACAAACAAATATTGAAGCACTTTCATACCTGACGCTCCTAGGGGTTGAGTTGACCTCAATATTTTTTTTTAAATGTGCAGTGGCTGCCTCTATTTGTCAATAATGACTTTCTTTATGCAAGCTTCAGACAAAAATAGAGAGTAACCCCTCAAACCAGGGGGACAGGGTTATGTGAACCTAATATCTAAAAAAACCTTTTAGTGAAACTAAAAATACAATACCATTTACACTTATCTTGCAGACAATCCAGATTCAGTCTGAAACACTTACACACATAATCATGTATATGAGGTAACCGAATACCACACACAAGTTAAAAAAATATACATGGCGTCAATCTTATTATATAGGTAAAGATAATCATAAAAAAACACACATAACATCAAAGACACATATAGATGAAGAAAAGAAACCAAGGAGGATACTCCAAAGGCAACACAATTTGTCTTTTAATATATGCACCTCTACTTTTTATGTCATTCGGTGTCCACAATAGTACTACTAACATACTACAAAATGCTATTCACTAACCTATGTGCAGAGGTCTCCCCCTTGCCTCCAAGAGAAAGGAAACCGAGCTGCAGTGTTCCAGTAGATCTCAAAACTCCTATCCCTGGCCATTCTGCAGTTAAATGGGACCATGTGATAATGCCCCTGTCATTTAATTAGGCCATACCAGCGTGGATAATTGATCAAAAAATGACATTTTCCTGTGAGGTCTCTCACATTTATTGAAGGGACACTACATAACATATTTGCCCCATGTTTAATAACTTTATAGGTTTATTAAAATATAGTGGAAAAGGTCTGATCCAGTGTTACTGAAGCAGATGTTTTGCTCAGAGTAGAAATTGTTCATATCTATCTAGTGGTGTGGAGTTAAAATGATAGAGGAGGCTATTGTCAACTGTGGGGGTGATTGTCTGCTCTGACATCACGTTTATCAACTGAAGCCTATATTTATGGTATTTAAGCAGCTTATCAACTGAAGTATGTAATTCTGGTTTTTAAACAGCTTTAAGTGCCACCAAAGATAGGAGGGAGATCACTTTGGATCAGTAGGCAACTAGTGTAAAATTCCAACTGTAGAGGTACATTTTCTTAAGTTTAGTTTTGTTGGTGACAAAGAGTATAGATTGATGACTTGTGCAGTAAAATTTTACTTTGCTGATGCAATACATTCTGATGACCAAACAAGCAAATCATGGTCCTGAACCTAACTGTTAAATAATAGCATTCTTCTATTGAAAATTACCCTACAATATTCTTTTATTTAGAGAGGGTTCAAAGCTAAGATATCTTTATTTATTCATTTTATTTCTTGATTAATGAGATTTATAGAAGTGTCAGTAGATGGGTTAGTAAGAAACAAAAATGGAATTCCAATTGCCGCAAGGAAGCAGAACACCGCTGGTCGCACCAAAGGAGATGCATACCTTGTGGACAAAACACTTTAGCCTTTCTTAGTCAATTTATTGGAAAATGTAGTGTGGTCGAAAGGGAGTTGAAGGTGTAACTGGTACTGCTATAATCTCATAACAGATCCTAACATAATATCTGTTATAAAAAAGTTAAAGTCTTACTTTTTAAATAATTCAAGTATAGCACCTCTCTCCATGGCTATAATTTTTATAAAGTATTTAAAGTCTAATTATTCAGAAACAAAGTCGTGCTGCTCATCATTAGTCATACATATCCAGGAAGCTGAAACCACAAACCTCAACACATAAAATCAGAGTCTTCGTCCCTAGACTTGGGTAGGTCTCTGCACAACAAAACATTGTTCATCAACTCATCTAATAAATGCAATAAATAATCAGAATTACTGTTGGTGTATGGAGGAATTTATGAATTAATAGTTTTATTGATTCAATTATTTAAAATTGTTACAATAAGTAAATACCATTCAATAAAAAATTAAAATTTAAATTAAAGAATTACAATATTTCATTAATTATGAAAACATAATAATACCAATAATCTAAAGCAGTTCTTTAAAATAATTTAATTTGACTAGTAAGTCATTGTAATTATAAAATGTTACAATTCCATCATTTTGGAGCTGTGTGGGACCATTCAGCCTTCATTTTATTATTTACAATGTTTATAAATTTACCAAATAGTGCAAGTTCCATGATATTGTTCGTAGTAAAACAAAATGCTAATGCGCTTCTGCAAGTGGTGATTGAGTTTTTTAGAAACGTTTGCCTAAGGATGGCGCGGCGTACAGGCAAAACGACTGGGCAGCAACAGCGTATATGAGCCATTGTTTCTGTTGATGGTTGCAAAACCTGCAGCCCTCGCAGGTGGTTTGTGTTCTTTTCCAGCCTGCTCTGTGCTCATGAATTGGCAGAACCATGAATCTGGCATGCATGAGTTGGGTTCTGCAGTGTCTGCTCGGTGCGTTTTTCAGCCATGGCTGTATCTGCTCTATCTCATATGGTTTGCAAATCGGTTCAAATTGGCACCTGGATTGTAATTTGACTAAGTCTGCTTCTGTGGATACAGAGGGCACTTGCTTGTTTAGTGTTGTTTTCAGAAACGCATATGAAGTGGTCAAAAGACAGGAATCTGAAATAAGATTTAAATCCTTTATAGCTATAGACAAATAGTTTGACCATGGGTTGTTCATTTGTTTGAAGATAACTTGAATTACCATCTTGGGTGTGTCTGGTTGTGCACTCATGAACTGATGGTAACATTTAATAAAGGTTGACTCACATTACAAAACATGTCTTAAAAGATTGTGCTTGAGCTGTATATTAGGGTAAGCCAAAGCTGTGCCTGTAAGTGGTGCACTGGATTCTTTTCCACAAAATGAAAGAGTTTTGTAGGAAATGCCAGATGGCCATAAGCGACCATTGAAATGCACTTAGCTTTTATTACTCTAAGTATTGCTTCAGTGGAAGGACTATATAGGTGTGAATTTAGTTTACAAAGGGTGAATGTTAAATTACCAGCTTTTTGCCTATATTTTTCCTATGGGTAATCGATGTTCCAGTTACTGAAAGCAATATGCCCAAGTAATTGTGCATTGCAGCGTATCCTATCTAAGGTGCCCTAGATACCAATGCTGAGTCGGCGTATTCTTTAATTTTCCAAACATCATCAGCCTGGTTTTACCTGCATTCACTTGTAGTTTGTTATCTTGGTTGTATTTGTGTAGTTTATCCCGGGTGTGTTGCATTCCTATTTTGGCTTGATTATAAATACCCAGATCATCAGCGTACTGTATAAGTTGACCCGTCTGTGTTTTGAGTCTCGGGGATTCTATTCGATTTCAATAGAGCACTTCCCATGTCGTGCACATAGTCTGAATAAAATCAGGGGCAGGACACAGCCCTGTTTCAGGCCTTGATTCATTTCAATACTTTGGAACACTTTCTCACCAGCCACTAATTTAACTTAAACCCAATTGTCTATGTACAAAAAAACTATTGCTTTGAGCAAACGTATAGGGTAATGTATATACTAGAGTGGCAATAATATCCAAATTGATTAAATTAACCTTAGTTCAGAGAGTATAATTGAGTTTACTTAATTCCTTTTCAGAGTCTGTAATCTGGGTCTGATATTTTCCAAACATATATAAGACATTGAAAATGAATGGTCATAGTGTGCCTACCCCTTAGAAGACATTTCTTTTCAACCTTAAAGTCAGACAAACTTTCAGAGTGGGAAAGTCTCCTGTTAACCTTATAACCCAAAGCTAAATAGAAGGCTTCATTTTCTAACAGATTTAGCTGTCTTACCCCCTCATGGAATAGGAAAAAAGACATGTCTATGTACATACATAGAGTCCACTTTATCCATTGGTCTGTTCAACTGTGATTCACATGTTACTTACACCCACCAGAGCATACAGAATGGGGCAATGGGTAAGTCCACTCTAGCATTGGCTCTTGTCACTGTGAATGACATTTTGCTTGATCGTGTGTGGACATCCTCCTAACAAAAAAGGTGAACTTAAGTATCTGAGCTGGTAGGCTAATATTCTATTTTGAAATATTGTTTTTCAATTGTTTATGCTTTTTTCACTTTTTAGTTATTCTTCTGTGATTAAACAATGCCTTTAGGTTACGGTAACTCAAAGCCAATCGTACATTTTTGTGCGCCAACAAAAATCATATTTTCCTGTGTTTTACATGAAAAATGAAAATGGTTTTTACAACTGCATTAAGAACACCTGCCTGCTAGGAAGCACCCTACTGATCTATTAAAATTAAATGCAATTGTTATTTTGTTATTTAATTTGTTTATTGCAAACATATAGATGCCACGTTTGTGCTTTGGCATTTTTCATCTACTCTTTTGTGGTAATAAAAAAATAACTATTACACAACTTGACACGACCAGACCTTTTGGCTTTGCCACTGCTTGTTTCGTCTTTATTAGGTAGTTTGATATTTCTGCAATTTATATTTTGCCCATCTGCCGTATCATCACATTTAAAATCAATGTTACCTCATAAATAATGTAATGGATATAGAAATGCAGCTCTGCATGGTTGAAACTATGCTGTAGAAATAGGAGACGTTTCAATAACATATGTAGATTAGTCGGTATTTCGATATTGAAGTCCAGAGATCCTATCAAGCACACTTAAAAAACAACACAACCAGAACTCAGCATGATACCACTAGATATCAGTACATTGAAATCGAACCCCGCCTCCCCCAAAACAGAGGAACTAACCCAAGAGCACAGTTGTTGCAATAGCAAATATCACCTTCACTAACACAAATAACAGTTACCTCACTCCCGTGCCCTATTCAAGCCTGTCTGATTATACAATCCTTCACAATTGGGGGGGGGAGTGCGGGGTTCAAATATGGCAGCACTGCTGTGAAGTTCTTTCGGCCAGGGAAAATAATCTGGCGGAACCCTCATCCAATGGTCATCAACTGGCAGCCAGCTACAGTGAAGGTATTGTTGATGGCCAGGGCCTGTTACCATTGCTGCTTGTGGCCTACCTGCACTTTGCCTCCCCCGGGGCGAGCTTGCGCCACCTTGCTGCTGCTCAAGTGGCCTGTGGTGGGTGTGGGGTGAAAGCAGTGTGCCCCAGCTATCCCATGACTCATGTTGGTGCTTGACTGGAAGGCACTCCATTGGATCCTCACCACACCCTTCTCTCATGATTAATCTAAATGCGGTAGTACCAGCACAAATTTGTACTGGAAAACAGCCATGTGTTCACTTAGTGCTCCACCCCTTGTTCCCCCATCAGTTTTGCGTGGGGGCAATCTGCATTCAAGATATCTGAAGGCTCACCCGACGATCAATCACTCCTACACTCTCAGGGAAGTTAAACATGGGGAAAACAGCCTAACAGGCTTATCCTTTGACCCTAAATGACTGGTTAACTGGTGGGGGTATGTAGAGCAGGGATGCAGCAAAGGTGAAGTAATTCAAATAATGAAAGCCAAAAAATGCAGATCTCGAGGAGCGATCGTGTAGAAACAACCTGCACATTTGAGGTGTACCAGAGCTTAGCAACTGGTAAATCGAAGGAATATATCAAACCTATGCAAACTAAATTATTTGGTGAAGATAGCTTCTCTAAAATCTTTCTGGTTCAATGTGCACAACAAAATCCAGGTAGAAGAAACCTGGAGGAGTTTTTGCTGGATATCACTAAAATTTGAGTTTTATCAGAGTTTAACTTTACTATTACTAAAGCCAACCTATATCCAGATACACCGATGTCTGCTTTCAATTAGGGGGGCAATACTTTTATTCTGTCAGTCTAAATGGAAGGTTTTGGCATTGTTGAGCCTGATGGAATTTATTATCTATTTTATTGCTCAATTACACTGTGGGTAAAATTCTCAACAAATAAAATATAGACTATTCTGAAAAATGCTGATTTGTTAAGTTTTTGTTCTGCAAACCCTGAGTTTCTTCCTCCACTGATTTAAACTAAACAATATATAGCAATTTCATGAAGTTTCGATGCATTTCTCAACAGTGACTCCTTAAAGGGTCTGAAATTGTGATTGACGCCACTTCATTGCTAAAGTTTTTTAACAAATTAAAACTATTCTTTGGCAAATTACATGCATTTTGGTGAACTGCCTCCTCCATCAGTTCCTTGAAGGGAGCATCTTATACTATCTCAATTAGCCATGAGTTTGTACCTGCTGATCTTATCATACATTGGTTTGTTACTCCTACGGCTAAAACTGTATTTGATAAGTGTTTTAAAAACTGATTGCTCACCCACTGCAAGCCCCTCATATTGACTGGCTTGTACCCGCATGCCCTCCGACATCTCATTGTCTTCCACCTCTTTGGAGATCTTCCTCAGGATGGTGGAGCATGCCAGGGCACCCACAATGCAGTCTTGGCTCTGGAAGCAGATGAAGAAGTAAATGGAAAGTTAATGAGGTTCCTGGCTGTAGTTAGCCAACGTCAACTTATCCCACCATCTGAAGATGTACTGACTGGAGATCCATCATCTTCTTGAAGCACTGTATGCGTGTCATAGCTGGTAACTTTTGATTCGGGTCCTTTAACATATTGGACTCGTATTAAACAAAGCGTCCTGTGGTGCAACAGTGGTGTGTGCCCTTTCTCTGCACCCTGGGACACTTTGGTATTACCAAAGAGGACACAGACATTTGTGCAACACCTTCTGTAGTATGGATCATGCTGGCACACATGTAGTGCCTCAGCACTCCTAAGAGAGTGTATCCTACCCGTAATAGTCTTGCTTCTTGATATCACCCTGTGACTCTAAGTATTACTTTGAGTACATTCCATGGTATTCTCCATTGTACAGCGTTTTGATATCACCCTATGATTCTATGTATTACCCTGTGTACATTCCATGTTATTCTCCATTGTACAGCATTTTGATATCATCGTATGATTCTATATATTACCCTGTGTACATTCTCTGTTATTCCATTGTACAGCGGTTTGATATCATCCTATGATTCTATATATTACCCTGTGTACATTCTCTGTTACTCCATTGTACAGCGGTTTGATATCATCCTATGATTCTATATATTACCCTGTGTACATTCTCTGTTATTCCATTGTCCACAGCTCTAATACCAGAAATGGTCTTGTTCACACTATATAAAACCTCATAAATAAATAAAATTAAATAAATATCTTTATTTGCATAAGGGTGTGGTCCATGTAAATGGGGGAACCCCTTTGTCTCTGCATCCCCAACACATTACAGATGGGGGTGTAGTGGCCAATATGCCACTGAGCGGCACGTTTCGGGAGTGAGCGAAGGTGTCCGAGAGAACCCCTCCAAGGTGCTCCCATCTGGGGGGTGTAGTACCCACTGCCTGTGTATGTAGGAGGTTCCCTGTTCGTTTTCAGAAGCAGACCAGGCCTCTATTTTTGAAAAGAGGACCCAGAGTTTGTAACTGTCGCTCCACCCATCAATGCTGTCCTGACCCAGTGCGGCCGCAACTTGCACCTGCACACCGGGGACAGTGCACTTTATTTTTCTGCACTTCATCTCTAAAACCCATTCTGTTTTCTGGCACAGCCAATAGTCTCTGATGATCGATAGTGTCAAAGGCTGCAACAAGGTCTAGTAGACGTGTTGCTCTCGTCTAGGACGTGGTGACTATCATCAAGCACCTGTAAAGTTGTAGCTCTTTCAGTGCTGTCTCCTGCGCTGAACGCAGTCTGGTAGTTTGCTAGTAGATGGATTTTCTGGAAAGGAGGTGCATGTTTTAATTGCTCTCACAAGCCAAGGTAAGTTTGAGGCTGGTCTGCAATTTGACAAAAAGTTAGGATCTACGGGGCAGATTTACAAGCCCCTCGCGCCACTTTTGCGTCACTTTTCCCATGTTAAAAATGACGCAAAAGTGGCGCAAGGGCCTTGTAAATAAGCCCCTACATTTTTTAGAATAGGCGTTATTTGGCCTGTTTTCAGGGGTTTTGTTGCAACTCTTTGCACGAGTGAGGCATGGATCAGCTGTCACCCCGCCTGTTTGAAAAGATGGAAATGGGGTATAAGTATGCTTGCCACTAGAATATCTTGGCGGTAAGAAGGTGGTCGGGTTTGCTTAACTGTGGTCTAAGGTCTCTGTGGAAATCATGTAAAATGCATTCTGTGGGGCAGATTTACAAGAAAGTGACGCATCTGTAGAGATGCGTCACTTTCCCTGCGCCACTCTGAGAAACACTTGTGCCACCATGGATGCACCGTATTTACAATACGGCGCACCATGGCGCAAGGATTGACAGATGCGTCAGAAATTCTGACGCATCTGTTGGGAGCAAAAGTCACGCATTGCTGGAGTCGTGTCGCAAGCACGGCGCAACTCCAGCAATGCGTGTTGAGACCTATTCCCACTACACTGCGTCACTACTTACGCCTGCTTCAAGCAGGCGTAAGGTTTTGACGCTATGGCGTCCTAAAGTGGCGCAGTGAAATCTTGTAGATTTCACTGCGTCACTTTTACGAGGCCTTCCTGCGTGGGAACGCCCACCCTGCATACATTATACCTGACGCAGGTATAATGTGACGCAGGGCTTTACAACATGACGCATCTCCCTAGATGCGTCACTTTGTAAATAGGCCGCATTTTTTGCGCCGCCGTTGCGTCAAAAAAAGTGACGCAATGGCGGCACAAGAAGGCGCAAGGGGCTTGTAAATCTGCCCCTGTGTTTTCGATGGTTTTGGGAAAAGCTGTTAGGTGGTTTGAAATTGATTGCACACTTATGTTTCATTATGTGTATGTTTGTCCGTGAAGAAATTCAGAAAAACATTGCATCTGGATGGAGGAGGTCAGGGCAGTGCATTCTTTCTTAAAGGGATGTTTTGTGAATGTATTTAAAAAGAGATTTTGGCAGCCTAGATGGAGACAAAAGGCCACATTTGGATCTAGACAGGCGGGATACGGAGTAAATTACTCTGCCCCCATGATGGAGGGACTGCCAATCAAATTTATAAATGATCGCCAAGCAGGAAGGCATTATAAAGCATTGACAGGAACCGCCATCACAGCAGTTCCTGTCAATGCATCTCGCTGCTCGGTACAGGGTTGCGTCAGCAGGACCCAACCCTGGACCAAACAGTTTTATTTTTATATTTTCAAAAAGAAAATCCTGACATTTTTTTTTTTTTAAATAATAAAATTAATGCTCCTCTCGCCATGGGAGTCATCTTACTTTTTACTGCCCCTCACCGCTAGGGTTTGCCTGGCGGTGACGGACAGTAAAGAAATGGCTACATGTCAGCCTATCTGAATTGGGCGGGAGGACTTGTATCCATTTCTCAGACGGCCCTTACTCCGTCGGGCCGTTGGAGAGGTTTGGCTATGGTAGTGATGGAGCAGTCACCACCATAGCCAAATCAAAGGTCCGCTCGCATCAAAATCGGGCGGGCAGACCTTCATGTTGGGGGTGTGTGTATACTCTATTGCCGTTGCGACGGAATCTACACACCGCCAACATATAAATCAGCCCAAAGTTTGTTCTTGAATGTAAGTTTCTTTGGTGTTCTGAATGGATAACTTTTATTGTTTTCTCAAGGATCTGAGTCTGGTTCTCATGTTGGGGGATTTTGAGGCTCACCATCATTTGTCACAGTCCCTAATAGATCTTCTGTGATTGAGGAAGGAGTCGTTGAACCATGGTTGACTGGGCTTGGATCACATTTATTTGATCCTGGGAGGTGCTACAGTGTTTATAAATTTCAGTAGCATTTCAGTGTAAGATGTTACTGCAGAGTCCACATCCGAAGCATGGTTAATAGTGTTTAGTGTTGGGATCAAGAGCATTCTTATGCTGCATTCTTCAGTATTTTTAATGGTCAGTGGTTGATTTTTCCAGCTCTTCTGTCGGTGGCAGGGTGCACTTTGCACAGGAATGATGAAAGCCACTGAGCAATGACTGGATCAGCTGAGCTCAATGGGAGGTAAGCATTCAATAGATGAGTGATAAAATAAATTGTTCCAAAATGCAAATTTGTTGTGGGTAGGACTGGCAGATATCTGGGAGAGGGTGTGCAAGCTTAGTAGCCTGTAGACCTGTAGTGTGTGGGTTTATTATTGCCCCAATCAATATTTAGGTCACCTATGAATATGCTGCTGGGAAGTTAAGAGTAATGTAGTCCGCTATGGATGATATATGATATGTAGGTTGGTGGTGTTGGATGGGGAGGGAGCAATTGCAACTTTAAGGCACTCAATAGTGTAGTTAGACATGGTGGATACTAGTTTGCATTTCAGCCGCTAAATATAACAGGTAGTCTCTCCTCTAGTTGTAATAATCTGTTTTCTTGGGGGATGAAGTATCTTTGTGGCACTAGCGAGTCTAATATTGGTTGGGAGTATTGGCTTCTCCAGGATTTGGTAATCATGTCTATCAGTGAAAGAATGTCAGCATGATGCGCATTTACTGATCTGACATTGTGAGACATGCATAGAACATCAGGTTTTTGTGGTTCAGAGTTGACATTGTTATTTTAGGTGGATGTTAATGGAGGTTGATCAGATTTACTATATTGTGTGTGAGTTGTCTTGGGTGTCTTTTGCCAGATTATTTACATTTCTTCAGTTGAGGTGAAGGCACATTGTAATTCACTTGAAGATGAAGGCACATTGGGTGACACGAAGGAATGTGGCTTGTTGTTATAGGTTCTTAAGTGTGTTTTACCTTGTTAAGCTGGATTTGGAGAATCTGGTAAAGTTTGAATCTTCTACTGCCCTGAGGTTAAGATAATGGTGACTTGTACCTTGTCTATTTCATCTTGTAACTGTAACTTTATTGCGTGAGTTGTGAAATGAGTCTCCCAGGACACCAAGTTGTTTTTCTGGAAGTGTTGTGTCACCAGCAGACTGAATGAGCTGTGAGGCAGAGAGTACGATTTGTCAGACTTTCCTTTCGTACTCTTACTAGTTTAAGGTTATGTGGCAGAGCCGTAACTCAATACGTGAGGTTTGAAGTTCTATGACTGCCGAGGAGATCTTTCTCTGTATCTCTCATCAGCTAAATGCATTTCAATGCACATTTCCACGCCTTTGCTTGGCTATCACATTTTCTTACTTATCACTTTCAGTCACATTTGTTCAGTCATGAATCAAAATGTTGTTCTTTTCAGTGGGAAATGCTGGTGCCAGTGCAGCTGCTGCTTTCAAGTGGTTCTGGTGGTTAACATTTTGTCTGTTTGTAGGGTTACTGCAGTAAAATTGAACTTGGAATGAAAGGCTTTGGCCTTTCTAGATAGAATGGCTCCCTTTTTTTCAAAACCTGCACTATTACGCTGTCATTTCGCTCTGGGAAGTTGAGATAACATGCAAGACCACAGCTGGAAGCATGCCAATTTGTCTATTGGTGGAAATGGGAGCAGCTGAGGTTAGTGTTCTAGATGTTCACTGTGGGAGAAGGAATGGCTGAAACCTGAGGTAACTTTGATATATACTGAAAGTAAGGGAGTTATAGAGAATGTCGATGAAGTTGCCAAACACTGCGGAAGGTGACCTTTGGGCAGTTCAGTGGTGAATTGTGGTGACTGTTGAGTGTGTGCTAGCTTTGAACCACCAGCAAAAAGTATTCAAATTAACTAGTAACTAAATACTGCATGTCCATGCAGAGCAGATTTTGGACAAAGAAGAACTTAAAGAATTGCTGCCGCTTTGAATTGTGCATACTAGGCATGCCGTGACATGGTGTCACATGCTGGTATGTGTTCTATGTAGATACCAGGAATAACTGTTAGCAAGGCAACTTTCAAAAGCTTCGATACATGAGGTTCAGCAGCTCACCTACCTGCATTTCACAGGATTAGGATGACTAGGCGTGAGCCTGGGCCACTTGGCAGAGTCAAAACAGTGATGAGCAAGGCCAAAAGAAAATGTACAATTTGAGCTTCGGAAACACCTCTTTTATCCAAGTCCAGTTGAAGTTAGTCAAGGCGTTCTAGAGTTAGATTGAGACCCACAGTGGTGATAGAGGCCTTCAGAGCCATCAGTGTACTTCCAGTCCTCAGCAATCTGGTACATTAGAATTTGTCAAATCAACTCTCGATCGAGGCAATAAGAGAGAGCAGACCGATGTTATAGAGTCCGGCTGATGGGCCAGCAGATCTCCATCATACTCTACATAAATCAGTGACACAATCTCAAAAGATGTATTGCAATGATTACTGCACCTTCATTTTCAAATATTCCTCCCTAAACTCACATCTTTTACACCTCTTATATGCAAAGAGGCCGCTAATATCTTTTGTCAGCCAATTATTTCCATTTCTCAGGAGAAAGATGTTTGTTGATAATGATATCTGCTCTTAATTGAACCGTATTATACGTTATCAAAGGATGATCATTGACATGATCCTCAACATCTAAACCGAACTGCAAAATATTCCAATGTTTACATAATATCTGAAATACTTTCCATTATTGATAGTAAATTTCATGATAAATCTAACTGTCTGTAGTATCCTTACACATCAGTTTAAGAATAGGAAGGACATCTCTTGTGCAGTTCCTAGCCCTTGATTTAGCAGACATCTACGTAACGTAGGTGTATGTGAATTGAAGATTCAGTGTGATTCTATTCAAGGATCCTACATTGGTTTTGAGGTCATCGATACCTTCATCCCATATGCTCAGGAGGCCATGGATGTATCTCAGACCCATAACAACATGCTTGTACCAATTTTCATTTTCAGGAGATCCAACCATATTCCATTAAAAAAAATCTATGTATTGTACCAAATAACCTCCAAAATGTTTTATGAAGGCAAAGACTCAGTTACAAATCAGCTTTAAAATAAAGACAACACATTCCTTATTGTGGGCAAATAATATCATGCAGCGAGGTAGAAAAATCTAAAAACCTTTACAAGAAACGGCTCCATTTGATTAAAAATAAATTGCAAAATTACTTTTAAATAATGTGCACAATTGCCACTTACGTGAGTTACCTGCTTTGTTGTCTTTCCTTTATGCTGCTTGTCTCATGGCTCATGTGACTGTCACGAGTGTAGGGCACATTTACCTTAAGGGACAGCATCTGCATTTATCGCCCAGCTACCACACCTCTTTTGGTTTATGGTCTGCAACTTCCTAGTGTGGATGAACATTTACCTGGGACCAGAAGATCTCTGCAAGTTCTGACCGGTTCTGAAGGACGGCCCAGAGCAGAAGATCTCGAATGGGGTACTGCAGACTTTCTGAAATGGCAACTGGCTCCACGTCACACTTGAAATAGAAAATATTTTCAAATCTCAGAACAACTCCTTACACGTTAAAAGTAGACTTTTGCAGGATTGATTTTTAAAAATATTAATTTGAAAAACGATGACATCTAAATTATACAAATTCTAAATTGCATCCATGTAATCCTGTGCATTATTTTAATTTGACCACAAAGAAACTGTACTTCACTGCAATTCTTTCTACCTCAATTTAATGTTGATCAGAGCCAGCCAAGCAATCTTATTTTGCAACAACTGTAGAACCATGGAATTCATTTCTAGTATGTCTCATTAAAAAAGTTTTTTGTGCCCAGTATTACTGGAATATTACGAAAGGATTTATCTGGACTGTTGGAAATTTGCCCTTTCTGCAGAGTCACATTGAATTTCTTTTGCCTTTTTGCTAAACCCTATTTTTGCTGGCTATAGAACTCTGTACACTTTATCCTACTAGCCAGGGGTAAAGTGCTTGTGCTCCTCCTTTCAACATGGTAATATTTGTATACACATGATTGGTTTATTTATATTGCCTAAAGGTTCCTGGTACATGGTACAAAGTGTACCCAGGACGTGTAAATTAAATGCTACCAGTGGACTGCAGCACTCATTGTGCTATCCACTGGGGTGACACTGTATAGACTGTCTCCAGGTCTACCATTGTAGCCTGGCTGGGCAGTTTCAAACTGCAATTTCTACCTGTCAAAATGACCCCTTTTTGACAGGTCTAAACCTTCCTTTTAAATATTAAGTCACCCCTAGGTAGGCTTTATTGCCCATAAAGCAGGGTGCATGGTATTTGAAAGTAGGACATGTAAAAGTTTAATGTTAAACATACCCTTAAAGTAGAAAGGTCCTACAAGCTATTTTCATTTTAGCAGGGTTGGCTGTTCCATAGAAAGGAATGGGATACAATATAAAGTTTAATACTTGCTATCTCTGGCTAGGAAACAGCTACAAATGTCATTTTTGGACTTTCTGAAATATTTATTACAAGCTAAATTCACTGGTGAAGCCAGATTTGTAATACATATTTTGGAAAAGGGAGTTTTACAGAGTTACCTTTGCCCTGCCTGAACTCCCCAGAAGCTGAATCTGCATTTTACTCTCCCACTTCTGCGAGCCAGTCATTAGCGTTTGAATAGACGTGAATGAGGGGTGAACTTGCTCCCAGGATCAAAATATAGGCTGATGTGAAATGACACCTCTGAACCTGACAGAATATGCAGGGTGGGTCTATGAGGATCCTTTTTGACATCAAAGTATCAAATGCTGCTGGAATGTCACATCCTGCTTGACAAGTCTCCTGGTGTTTTATCATATGACACTTGGGATGCACTTCAAAGAAGCCTGCCCTGTCATAGGCAAACGTCAGCTGACATCTAGACAGGGATCACCCCCCTTCCTCCCCACTACCAGGCAAGCCACAAACCCATCAGGCCTCTTTTTGAATATAAAGTGTCAAATCCTGTATGAATGCCACATCCTGCATGACAGGTTTGCTGGGGTTTTCAGATACCACTTTGGGGCACACTTGAAAGGGTAAAGACGGGATGCCAAAGCAATTCTTGTGTATCCTCTATCTGGTTGCTAAATACTCACCTCTGCCCTACCAGACTTCTGTCTCCGAGGACCTTCCTAAAACTGGATTTTAGTGTTAGATGTAGGAGGACACTAGGATTAGCATAGTACACTCCCCCCCCCCCAACACACAGCCTTAAGTGGCCAAGTTTAGTATGGCCGAAGAGTTCAGCCATCTTGATAATGGCCAAAGAGGGTAGGGTTACCCATGGAACCTTAACCCCATGGTGAGGGCAAGATCAGATGAGGACTGAGCCTGCTGTCTGCACCCTGAGAATTACCCTGGAGGACTGGACCTGCTCTCTACCTTGTACCAGGACAAATAAGTTAACTCATAGAGCCATATGGCTAACCTCCTGTTTAAGCTACAGGGATACAACAAGCTTCAAGAGGCTGTTCCTGCAACTGCCCAGCTGATAAGTGGCAACTGGACCTGGACCGGACTCCACTTGACACATTGTATGCCTCTTAGTGCCTCCCCTGAGGCCTTGGGGGCTTTAGAAGCGTACTCCTGTGGTGGATTGGGACTACAAGGACTAAACAAACCTCTGATTGAGGGCGAGAGATTGAGTGCAGCAGACCTTAGATCTGATTCGATTTTATTCGTCTTTTCGAGGAAGAAGTCAGCAACCGCATCGCAGTTTGGTTGCGGACGAGAGAGGTGCTGAGATTGGGTAGAGGTTTGACAAACAACCTGGAACTATCTGATGGCTCCAGGTCCACAAGGAGCACCGGCACACTGCTGCTCAAGCCAAAGAAATTTAATAAGCTTAAAACCTACAATCGTACATTCTCTGGCATCGCCCGAGAATCTGGAACTCCCTTCCAGTGGAAACAAGACTGATTCCTCTACACTTGCCTTCAAAAGGGAAGTTAAAGCTCTACTAATGAACAATGCGCTGATCTAGATGCTTTTCTCCTCTTGCCTCTAGCTTACTGAATACATATCATTTGTTGCGGCCCATTGTTGCCTGCCATATTGTATTGTTTGCTCTTGATGTTTATTGCCCTACTTTTCGCTCTCACCCAGCCTGCTTCCTATGTCCACCATAATATCATCTTGCTCCTGTTGTATATTGTCCCACTGTTACCTTGATTTGTCTCCCCTAGCTGTTTTCCTATGTCTTCCTCAACCGTATGTAAAGCGCTCTGATACCCACTTGGGTCATGTTCGCGCTATACAAAACTTTAAATAAATAAATAAAATAAATAAAAAACGTAATATCTCTGGTTCCCCTTATTCGATGTTTGTTATTTTGATGTAATTCTTTTTATTAAATTGTGCTCTAATTTTTTTATTCATTTTAGAAGTTTTATTGTATTGCATTTCCTCTTTATAGCTGTTTTTAGTACTGCATAAATACTTAATAATAAGTTAAGCCTGTCTAGTCTGTGACACAGCTACCAGGGGGTTGGGGTCAGGTTGATTTAGTGACTTTAGTCATTCACCCTACAAGTATTGTGGTTGTTACCTGAGGTGGGTACCTACCCCTTGAACTAATACCCCAATTTCTTCCAAGGGCCATTTAACACAGTTTCTTCTCCAGCTCTGGAAAGCACCAAATCATCTTAGAGCTCAGGAAATACCATCACATTCGCAAGAGCTCTAACCGCTCCAGTGGTAGCCAAAAGAGGGAAAATACAACTAAAGGTTACTAGCCTAAATCTTCAGGCCATAAATGTCTACTCCAACTTATTTGAGCTCGGGGTCCATTTTTTTCCCTGGAGTTACCCTGTCGTGTGCACCTCAGCCTTTGTTTCCAAAACCCAGAATCATCACCCTGCTCCCGGTTTAAGATACTCTCTAAGAAAAACAAAATCAGATTCATATAAATAGGAAATGCCTGAAAAGGCATCTATCTAACCACTAGCAACCTCTCCCTGTGTTTTGACGTCTGGGAATCTTTTTCTCTTAAAGGTGTGTCATATATATTTCCCATATTTTCAATTAGCTTGTTTATTTATTTGTTCATGCATTGATGTTTTATTCACTTGTTCATTTAGGAACATCAATCATCACTTAAATATCTACCTTCTTCTCAGGTAAGCACTACTTTATAATTACAACGTATCACACCATACGCTGATCCAAAGACTCCACCACATTGGCATCCATGGGGGGGGGCGCTTAGATGGATCACCTCCTTCCTCACCAGAACAGACCAGTGGATCCACCTCCCACCTTTCATCTCTGAACCCAAGGAGAGCACCCTTCAATGCATATATGACCCCACTTTCAACATCATCAGATCCCACAGTCTCAACATACTTTCCCACACAGACAACATCCAACTCATCCTCTCACTCACTGACGACATCACCACCACCAGAACTAACTTCCAAAGATACATGACAAGTGTTGCTGACTGCATGAAGTACAACTGCCTGCAGCTGGACACAGACAAGACAGAAGTACTGATCTTCGGCCACAGCAGCATCACGTGGAGTGACTCCTGATGGTCATTAGACCTGGAACCCGCACCACTCCCTCTGACCACTTCTGAAACCTCAGAATCATCATTGACAACAAACTCAACATTAAATCACAGATCAACGCCATCTCCTCCACCTGCTTCCTTAACCTGTGCATGCTCTGTAAGATCTTCAAGTGGCTACCCCTTCACACAAGACGCAATGTGACACAGGCCCTCACCACTAGCTGACCGAACTGCGGCAACGTCCTCTATGTAGGAATCACCACACACCTTTTACAGAGACTTCAGACCATACAGCCAGACTCATACTCGCCTTCCACGACGAACCCTCATCACACCTCACCTCAGGCAACTCCACTGGCTCCCTGTACAGAACAAGGCTCTACACAACCAAGGACCTGCCTACATTAACCACTGCCTGAACTTCCACCAACCATTGAGAAGAATACACTCAACCTCCCTCTCACTTGCCCACACTCCGCACATCTACCAAAGGGGAAGTGGAGGATGCTCCTTCTCCCACTTCACAGCAAAGACCTGGAACAGCCTCCCCACGCAACTCTGGACCATCACCTCACTTCTGGAATTCTGAATGGCCCTCAAGACCTGTCTGTCTGAATAAGCCTCCGGGACCTGCAAGAGCTTGGATACCCTATTGGGTGAAGTAACAATGATTTATAAAACTCAGGCATGCTGCAGCTTTGAGGTGCTTGTACCTGGAGACAAAGGCAATCGTCAGTATTAAAATATCACCCTGGGATGCTTGCAGGCCTCCTTATGGCCACGCTTTTCCTTTACCTAAACATCTTCTAAATAAACTCTAATTAAAACTATAGAATCCCATTATAATTGCCAAGTGTTTGAGGTTTCTTATGTAGCTTTATGTATTGTTTCAAAATCTGAGTATATGTGAAGAGAAACGCTTTAACAACTATTCACATTTACCGTCTCCTCTCCCTGACTTATAAATTACTGCATTCATGCGAATATGAAAGCGCAAACAGTTTTATTCTAGGGAAAGATGTATTCTGCAAGAAGTCTAATTCTTGAGGCATAGAGAAGAAGGTAGTTTTCTGAAGTCTACTTGTGAAATACCACCATCCCTGCCAGATAAACTCTCTGACCCACCAAGGGTTCCTGATACTGTATGGGATGTAATGCATTGACAAGTTTGCACCAATCTGGGTTTTCGCTTCATGGCAGCTGGAGCAACCTGTGATGCAGAAACAGGAGTCTGGTTCTGGCAGAGGCGGAGGGCACTGACTGAACCTCTTGGCTGCATTGTCCCCTGCAGGTGTGATGGTACCCTGACACTGCTGTGGGATTGACCTCACTAAATGCATAGAGCAGCCATGTCATGGCTTATTTACATACACTTGATACCCTGGCTTTGGATCCCATGCTGCTTCTATCCCCTGCCTTTCAACTCATTTATTCGCGCAATTATGGATTTCAGCAGAGTGAGAGGACAGGAAAAAATGTGTGCACAGTGTGTCTTCTCAGTGTCCCTTGTTTTTTAAATTTTTTAAGACTAGAGGTGTAATAACCCACTTTTTATGACTGTCTAGGTTCACGTTTCACTTTATGTGTGGTGCCAGAGAGGGACTCCTTTTCCAATTATCACTACAAAATGTAAAACTGTGCAAAACTCCTTTGGGCAGAATCAGAATGTAAAAGACACTCCAAACAATCAAAAGCTGATGAAGGGATGGCGGGGAGTAACCGGAACAACCCAGTGGCTGATATGGGCCATCCCAAAACCAAAACCTCCCTTCACAAAAACAACTGGTACACCACCCCTGGGGAGGCGCTGGGTTTTAACTCATTCCCAGATTTACGCTATGTTGTAAATCTGGGAACGTGTCAAAAACCATGGCTGCTGAGTGGGAACACCCACCGCAACCTCCATGGGATGCCTCCCTGAGGCATGTGAGGCCAGCAGCAACTTGCGCCTGACACCCCCCACCCTCCCGCTGTCAGAGTTCTTCCCCACTTGCCATAAGAAAAACAAGCATTTGCAATGCAATAGGTCTGGCATTTACGCAAGTTTGAGCTATTGGCATAGTAAATGACAAGGCCTTTTATTTATGTTTTGGTTTTTAAAACATAAATAAAAGGCATTGTCATTTACAATGCCAATGGCTTAAACTCTCGTAATTCCGAGACCTATTGCATTGCAAATGCTTGTTGTGACTGTGGCCCACACATTTGGTGCATTGTAGTTTAATTCAAAAGTGCACGCCTCCCTCTGCTGGGATTAAAGCTTGTCTTTTAATCAAGTCACAACAGTTACAACCTGGGATTGCTGCCTAGTGCATAGAAGGTGAATAGATCGCTGTACAAGAAAAAGTGCAAACCACACTTCACATGAAGCAGGTGAAAGAGAATAACTCACATCGTTCACACTAGGGATGTGAACGGTACAGGAGTTGCTATTCTTTGCATTATATTAGCAAAGCTACTACCCGTCAAGCTTTTCAAATTCTCAAGGAACTGACTTTCAGGGTTTTGGGGTGACCGGTTCGGAAAAATGTCATCTCGGCCCCTGCCCGGATCAAGAAGTTGGTGCCGGAGAGCGCGCGCCACGACACCTTATTGACTGCTGTTCTCCCAGCAGCCGGTGTAAACTGGTTGGAGCCTGTGAGGAGCAGCGCAAACGCCTTATTGTTTGTTGAAAAGCCTGGGACAGATGGAGACATTTATTGGGGGTGGGGTGCATGGCCCAAGCAAAAGAGCAAAATGTTTTTTATATATGTGCGATGGCACAGGCTTCTATTCTGATGACACTCAGTTCGGGTTTCGAAAACATCATAGTACCGAACTGGCGCTGATCACATCATCTGAAATGATTAGGCAGACAGTTGACGCTGGGGGCAGTGCAGCACTTGTGCTGCTTGACCTCTCCGCCGCATTTGATACGGTGAACCATCAGAAACTTTTGGAAGTTCTGAGGGGAATTGGGGTCAAAGGAAATGCACTTTCCCTTCTTGAATCATTCCTGTCTGGCAGGGAACAATTTGTGGCCCTAGAAAATTTTAAATCACCCAATTTTATACTTCCATGCGGTGTGCCACAGGGATCGTCCTTGAGCCCGACTCTTTTTAACATTTATGTGGCACCACTGGCGAAGTTAATCAGGTCCCTAGGCTTTTCGGCTGTATCTTATGCCGACGACACGCAGATCATCGTCTCAGTGTCAGGATCCCCCACTAACACTATGGAACAGTTCCATACCTGCCTTCGTCAGGTTGGGGACTGGATGGCTGCCAATTGTCTAAAGCTTAACTCTGGTAAGACGGAGGTCCTACTTTTGGTGCTCACACTGATTTCTGGTCACCTGATCTCTGGCCTTTGGAGCTTGGGCCATTTCCTACGCCAGTGGCCAAGGTTAAGAATTTGGGAGTCATTTTTGATTCCAAACTCTCATTTGAAAACCATGTTAATCAGGTTACTTCTCTTTCTTTACACGCTAAAGCTTTTGAGAAAGATCCTCCCATTTATTCCAGCCGAGCTACGTAAACTGGTAATCTCCGCACTCGTTCTGTCAAGAGCCGATTACTGTAACGGGCTTTTTATTAATCTTCGGAAAAAATGCCTGTCTAAATTGCAGGTTGTACAGAATGCTGCGGCTCGGCTGCTGCTGAACATTCCAAGACACAAATCTGTGTCAAAGGTGCTCAAGGATTTACATTGGCTGCCTATAAAAAGACGTATAGAGTTTAAGGTTTTATGCATTGTTTTTAAGACCACACAGGATATAGGACCAGGTTTTTTAAAGAGGAACTTGTTACCCTACATTCCAGTCCGTTGTCTCCGCTCATCCTCTGCCCATGATCTGATTATTCCCAGGGTAAAGAAATGCTCCTGGGGGTAGAAGTTTTCTGTTTGGCGCAACTAAGTTATGGAATTCCCTCCCAATAGGATTGAAACAAGAAACACATCTGTTAGCTTTCAGGAAATCACTAAAGACATGGCTATTTAATCTTTAACATATCTGCGAACCTCCTAGTTTAAACCCTGTTTTTGATGAGCAAGCGCCTTGACACCCTTGGGTGATTGTTTCGCGCTCTACAAATCTCTATTTCATTTCATTTCATTTCATTTCATTATTAATCCAGCGAGAAAATAGTTTTATTACCATCTGTGATCTAATGTTACTGTTTCAAACTTTTCTGACCTTTTTCTCTTGAATCCAGATTCTCTTTTCCCATGCTAGTTGTTAAACATGTCTGCGCACGTGGGAAGCTTAGGGGCTCAGATTACAGCCGCCTTTCAAACAAGGAGTATGGAGGGAGACATGACGTAAGAAAACTGACCCGGCTGCCGCGCTAAAGAGTTTTAAGTTTTTTCCAAAAAACATGGAGGTGCGCGAGCCCTGCCCTGCAAAAATAAAATAACATAGGGAGACATGACGGGTGGGAACACACGGAGTATGGAGGGAGACATGACGTTAAACCCGGCCGATGATTAACTCGTTAACCGGCAGCGGGGATGGGTGGAGAATTAAACAGGCAGCCTGTTTTTTTGTGGTGGGAGGGAGGGCCTTCTACGGGAGATGGAGTTTTGAAGACGAAAGCACGGCGCTCATGAAATGGGCGCCGCGCTGAATAGTTTAAAGTGATAAAAAATGAAGTTGGGCAAGCCGCACCGTGCAAAAAGAAAAGCAAATTAAGTGCTGCCGAAGAATACCCCCTTTCTCTTGTGCGCTGTGGAGAGCCCCTGCTCCGAAACATGTCGTGCTTGTCGGCGCAGTAAACAAACAAGCGCAGCCAAAGTGGACGGCCAGCGGGGATGGGTGGAGAATTAAACAGGCAGCCTGTTTTTTGTGGTGGGAGGGAGGGCCCCCTACGGGGAGATGGAGTTTTGAAGATGAAAGCACGGCGCTCATGAAATGGGCGCCGGGCTGAATAGTTTAAAGTGATAAAAAAAAATGAAGTTGGGCAAGCCGTACCGTGCAAAACGAAAAGAAAATGAAGTGCTGCCGAAGAATACCCCCTTTCTCTCGTGCGCCGTGGAGAGCCCCTGCTCCGAAGCATGTCATGCATGTCGGCGCCATAAACAAACAAGCGCAGCCAAAGCGGATGGCGCTGACAATGTAAAGAAAAGAGTGCTTACTGTCTTTTAAAGGACAGCGTGTAAAGCCGCCAGTAAAAGATCCAGTCCACGTGGGGGGGAAAAAAGTGGACAGGGTGGTAACCCGGAGGGACTAAAAAGCCTCCGGGACAATCATAACACCCCGTTTAGCATAATTGGTAACGCAAAATGACGCGCACCAATGGAAAACACGGGCGGAGCAGAAAGTGAACTTCTGAAATCGTATTGATTCCAAGAAGCCCTCGCAGAGCGAGCAGCGCATGCGCGCTGCAATGCCAGGCGAGACCTAAATATGTACTATGACACGTCCAGCGATGGATGCTTCATAGGGGTTTTTTTACAGTCCAGTTGGTGACCACCCTCCCTCCCGTTGGCTGTTCTCTTCTACCCGCGCTCCCGTGGCCCATGGAGCCCTCTCCCACCGGCCGTAAGGAAAAAAGGTGCTATAACGCAGCCAGCACTGGCCATGTCATAGCACTTTTTACATAGATTTTTAACTCTACTCCTGCATTGTTGACCTTCAGAGACAGCAGCCTGAATCAGAGTTGACAGATTTCCCCCTAGTATGAAGGGCTCTGTCTCAGCCTTGCTAGCCTCTCAAAAGCACTGGCTCGGCCTGTGATTGGCATACTTCAGTTTCATCTTACGAAGATTATCCGGGCTTTATGACCCTACAGTTGGCACAAGTGTTTGTCAGTATTAACAAACACAACAAGACAGCATGGCTGCTATGCAGCATGGCTAAAAATTGTTAAAAAAGCAACAAACGTTATTGAAAAGCACGCGGAATGCTAAAAAAACACATTTTACTTTAAAAAAATAATTTTTAGCCATGCTGTACAGCAATAATGCTGCACTATAACATGGCTAAACACATTGATAAAGTCAATATCTCTCAAGTAGGCAAAACCTACTGGCTTTGACAAATCTTTATCTTTTTAAAAGCGATAGGGAAAAATGTAATCAAACTAAAGACTGGTAGTAAGTATGTGATAAGAATACAGGAATGTAACCCAACAATCATTTGAATATGCCCATGGGGGAGAGAACACACAGTCTCACAGTCCACTCACTAAAATATGGTGTAGTGAAAAAGTTATGAGTTTTGAAACAAACAGTCGTGCACTGTGTCGTTGGTACCCATGCTTCACCACATTTTTGATGACAGTCAAATCATATCCTTCCTATGCCTTTGTACTCTTAATTACCATGATGTGATATAGGTGGGCAGCCACTGAAGGCTCGAGCCCAGTGCCTGGCTGTGGGTCTCCTCGAGGTTCTCTTGGACCATCAAGCTCAAAGCCAGCCGACCCTTCGGGTAGCTTCTGTCTGCCACCCACGCTCTAACCTCATGCGGAATTTCGAAACCAAAAGTTAAAAAACGAAAATTGTTCTTTAGAATTTAATGTTCTTTTCCCCAAAATGAAACGTATTTATTTTACAGAAAAATGTGTAAGAGTAGGGTGGTGTTTGAGGGGAAAATGACCACATTTCCAAAAATTAAATCGATATTTGAATGATGATTCATTCTGAATTGCTGAGATATATTGCCAATGTTACTTCATTGGTGCATGTAACTGCTGCCAAGACTCTTAGGGGCACATGCATCAAAGGTTTTTGCGATCGCAAACGGTGCGATTCGCAAAAATCGGCCGTTTGCGACCGCAAATTGGCCTTTGGAGATTGCATGAAAGTGTTTCCTATGCGCAATTTAAGAATTCGCAATTATTTGCGAATTCCTAAATTATGATTGCATTAAGGAATCGCAATTTGCGATTCCTTAAATGCAATGCTAGAAGCACTTTCAAATAGCGATTTCAGCTATTTGGGACCGCAAATTACAGACAAATCAAACTTGTCTGTAATTTGCAAAACTTTGAAAAATGCACTAAAATGCATTTTTTAAAGTTTTAGATTACACACACACATGCCCTTGGGGCATGTGTGTGCACAACATGGGTGCACATCACAATTTCAGGGTGCAACAGGGTGTCCTTTTGACACCCCTGCACCCTTGAAATTGCATGCGCAATTTGCGAGTACCTATTGGTATTCGCAAATAGCGCTCGCAATTTCCCATTCATTCCTATGGGCCTGTAGGCCTATAGGAATGAATGGGAAGCCATTCCTTATTTGCGACTCGCAATTTGCGAGTCGCAAATAAGGAATGTGAAGGAATCGCTATTATTATAGCGATTCCTACATGCATAGGCTTTTGCGATTCCTTAATTGCGATTCCTTAATAATCGCAATTAAGGAATCGCAAAAGCCTACCTTGATGCATGTGCCCCTTACTTCATTCCTTAGGTGCATGTATTACATAGAGGTGAGCTCTTTATGAAATCACTGCCAGCAATCCCGCCTGATGTAATGTGAAAATAACAAACTGTAAAACTTCCAGTGGGGGTCACTATTACAATCCTGTCTGATTTCGAACTAAATTAGGAATGTGAGGTTTTGTTCCTAGCGCAGGATGATTTCCATTAACCAGAAGTAGCTCTCCTCTCGTCTTGACATACATCCCTGGACTAATTAAAGCTTGAATTATGACATGGAGACATATAGGATAATGGGGAGCAAGGAGAGTTTATACAGCCCTGCAAGATTACACATTTTAACAGGTGCAGGAACACAACTGGAAAAAACAAGTGTGTCTCCACGCACACTTACCTTCTGCTCACAGCAGAAGGAAAAGGGGGCAACCGCTTCGTTTGCATTGCTTTATGCATAACCCTTCCTTTCTAACCCTGGAAATAAGAATGGCATTTAAGGACCGCCAGCGACCCCTGGCTTTCCCCTTGCACCCCTTAGCACTGCCTTTGCGACCCCTGGCCTCAGAGATGGCAAAATCAGTGCCAGGAACACGCACTGGCAGCTCGTCCTTATGAATGTCGGTTGGGGTTCACTCTTTGCTTTATCAAATTGTTTATATACACTATATAAGTGAATAATGTTTCATTATTCACTATTAGTGTAATAAAAATTGAGTGCAATTAGCTGGAGTATGACCTTCCCTGGCAGCTGAGGTAAGTAAAAAAAAAAAAGCTATTGAATATATGTTGTGTGCGTGCTTGCAGTGAGTGTGTTTACACGAGAGAGAGAGCGTGTGTAAGTGTGAATGTGTGTGTATGTATGAGTACGCATGTGTGTGTGAGTGAAAATGAAAGTCAAAGAGTGTGCGACGTCACTTCCGCTACCCCAGGCATTTTGGTGAATTGACGTTCGTGCCTGGAAATGCATAAATAACATCTCTTCACACCATGTGTGAGTGTTTTCAAGTTTTCTTAAATACTCTCACATTTCTAAGTTTGTGGGTGCTCAACGGGTTTGCATTACCACCTTCTCTGGAACCTTTTAGAATGGTGGATGGTTTCATTTGTAAGTCCACTGCCACAGTGGAAATTTCAGCCGTGCCTAATTATGTCATTAAACGTTAGAATATTTCCCCCTGCAGGTCAGTTTTGGATCATATAACCTTTACATGTGTGCATCAAAATGTGAATTACACACTGACTGAAGGCCCTAGTCATACAAGACCCTTGGAAGTAAAAATAAAAGTGATATTCATAGATTTGTACTCTAATAGAAAGCTACACACCTGACTTGATATCCCAGACTAAGAAACTAAGAAAATCTCTACTAAGTGATTTTTTAATGATAAAGTTGCACCTTCATTAAGACATTGCAGCCCAAACTTCTAGCCCAGTGATTGTATGGATGGGCTCATCACCCTCCCTCAGTATGTCAGTAAATGAAAACTAACCCAATGATTGTATGGATGGGCTCATCACCCTCCCTCAGTATGTCAGTAAATGAAAACTAACCCAATGATTGTATGGATGGGCTCATCACCCTCCCTTAGTATGTCAGTAAATGAAAACTAACCCAATGATTGTATGGATGGGCTCATCACCCTCCCTCAGTATGTCAGTAAATGAAAACTAACCCAATGATTGTATGGATGGGCTCATCACCCTCCCTCAGTATGTCAGTAAATGAAAACTAACCCAATGATTGTATGGATGGGCTCATCACCCTCCCTCAGTATGTCAGTAAATGAAAACTAACCCAATGATTGTATGGATGGGCTCATCACCCTCCCTCAGTATGTCAGTAAATGAAAACTAACCTAATGATTGTATGGATGGGCTCATCACCCTCCCTCAGTATGTCAGTAAATGAAAACTAACCCAATGATTGTATGGATGGGCTCATCACCCTCCTTAGTATGTCAGTAAATGAAAACTAACCCAATGATTGTATGGATGGGCTCATCACCCTCCTCAGTATGTCAGTAAATGAAAACTAACCCAATGATTGTATGGATGGGCTCATCACCCTCCCTCAGTATGCCAGTAAATGAAAACTAACCCAATGATTGTATGGATGGGCTGATCACCCTCCTCAGTATGTCAGTAAATGAAAACTAACCCAATGATTGTATGGATGGGCTCATCACCCTCCCTCAGTATGTCAGTAAATGAAAACTAACCCAATGATTGTATGGATGGGCTCATCACCCTCCCTCAGTATGTCAGTAAATGAAAACTAACCCAATGATTGTATGGATGGGCTCAACACCCTCCCTCAGTATGTCAGTAAATGAAAACTAACCCAATGATTGTATGGATGGGCTCATCACCCTCCCTAAGTATGTCAGTAAATGAAAACTAACCCAATGATTGTATGGATGGGCTCATCACCCTCCCTTAGTATGTCAGTAAAAGAAAGGGGTCACAGTGGATGTTCAACTCATTGTGAACATGAGTCCACCAAGCAACAGACCATTGTTCAATATAAGATGTCCATTAATTCTCATTTCGAATGAAATGTCCATAAACGACCTGGAATATGACCAATGTGATGGTGCCGGAAGCAGTCCCTACCTTGACCAAAGTTTCCGTGTAGGTCTGAGCGGTCTTGGTGAATGAAGACGGCGATTTGCTGAATCCCCCCAGCAGCTTCTTCAGAATGTTGGCCACGTGGAATGGGGCGTCCTTCAGATTGGGGGGGAGTTCCTCCTCCCTCAGGTACTTATGCAACTTGTTGTAGATGATGCTGGAAGTCTCAATATTGTTGTACAGGGTGGTCAAAACCTCCGGGGTCACATATTCCCGCAGGCTGACGCCGCGATCCAGGAAAAGCTGCACAAATTTGGCTTTATTCTCGACCAGAGCAAGAGTCATCACTGAGTGCAAATCCTTGGTCTGTAACAACAAAAGGATGAATGTGTCAGTCAACATGAAGTGATTCAGATGGAAACATTACTTACCTGTAATCCTGCTCTTCACTGAAGCCAAACATTTGAATATTCCTGCCCATGTGTGGAATCCAGGAGCACTCTTAATCTTACGTATAAATAGTAAACCTATCTATAACGACTGACTGTATTTTACTTTGTCGATTAGAAGAGTCAATTCCTGAGAAATGTTTGTCTCCTGGAGGGAGGGGTGGAATTAGCAAAAGTAGGGAAGATGGAGGAATACTTTTACCAGTGGGAGAGATCACCATTAGACGTAGGCAGACCTAAAGCTAGGACTAACAAGAAAGAATTCCCAGTACATTCACATTCAAGGTAATATCAATTAATGTCAGAGGCCTTAATGCCCCGGGCGAAGAGGGCAAGGGTGGTGGTACTTCTGCAAGAAGAGCAGGCTGAAGTGATCAGGCTACAGGATGCTAATTTTAAACTGAGGGAGGCTGGCAGACCTTTAAACAGAAAATACCCACTACAGGTTCACGCCACCCGCGCACCAACTAAAACCAGCGGAGCTCCAGTCATATTCAGGAAGGGTCTAGGAGTTGCCATATTGGAAATAGTAACGGATAGGCAGGTTTGATACAACCTATTCAAAGGAAGGGTAGAGGAGAAAATACATACAAATGAAACAATATATTTGCTGAAACAAGCCCATGTAAAAGCATGCAGAAACCACCCCGCAAACTGAGAGGTTCGCAAAAGGCACAATATTTCCAAAAGGAGACTTCCCCCAGGTGGTGGATAACACACTAGACAGGTCAGTTGTATCCATGGGTCAACCACACAAGTCTGTCACAAGAAGTATGAGAAAGTCTGGATGCACTGAATGGAGCCAGGCTGCATGCACTATTCCCATGTACACAGAACATATTCTAGAATACTCAGAATGCATCTATCCCACCATCTCCTGAAGGCAGTGGTTGAGATGAACATGGGCGCCTCACACTATACAGCTTGATCAACATCCTGAGGGATTCATGGGAATGTCCTGAGAGATGCAGTGAATAGGGCGGAGAAAAGATAACAGATTATTTGCTAGTCAGAAAATATCCAAGGAGGTCCTGTGGGATGCCATCTGGGTAGTAGTGAGGGGAAAGAGGATAGCCCTCGGAGCACTAGCAACAAAAAAAACAGAGAACTGACTCGGGTCAAATTACAGACAGAAATGTAGCAAGAAGAGGAAGCTAATACACTTAGGTTGTCAAGAATAGTGCTCTGGCATTTGACATCACTCAGAGGCCCACTCTACACTCTGCTAGTAAAGAGTTGTGAAAAAGCAGTTCAAGTGTTGAACCACAGAGTGGATACCAGGTGGGGAACATGAACATTGTAAGTAATTGGGTTGTTGGTTGACTGGGGTATAAGCCCTGGTCAAGCAGCAACCATAATGCTAGTTAGGGTAAGGCCCAAGGAAACCCCAAATTAACCTGTGTTCACTCCCTTGGTAGCTTGGATCAGAGCAGTCGGGCTTAACTCAGAGGCAATGATTAAAGTATTTGTGCAACACTTCAAACAGTAACATAGTGAAAACACACCACAAAAGGAGCCCACAACAGTTTTAGAAATATAGAGTAGTTTTTAATAAATAAAAGACCAAAATGACAAAAATCTAATTACTAGAACCAGAGATATTGAATTTTAGAGTTTTAAGTAAAAATAGCACCAACAAGCACAAAGCGCCAACTGGGAATATCTGGTCATGCTGGATTGGGACAAAGTCACAAGTCCAGGCCAACCGTTATGGAGCACAGATTGGCTACAGGGACCCAGTTAGGCCCCGCTGAACAGAGTACCTTAAATCCTGGTTGTGGAGTGTTGTGTGGATCCGAAGCAAAGATGCGCCTCGCAGTCGAAGCCATGAGACAGTTCCAGAATTCAGTGAGGCTGCGGAGCAAGATCCTGTTGTATCGTTGTTGAGGATCCAGTCAAAGGGGCTTGCAATGCGAAGCCCAGCATCAGGGATGCACAGCTGGCAATGCATTGGCTCTGAGGAGCTGTGAGGCTACTATGCAGAGTCGGGCGACTTCGTCGAGGCTGCTGTCAACAAGAGATGGAGGACCTAGGCTGTGGATGCGCGTGCGGTTGGGGCAATGAGTCAGTTTTGAGGACTGGAGAGTCGACGGGGGTCTTTGCGATGGATCCAATACATGATGTGTGGCGATGCGTTGGTTCTGCTCAGGGATGCACTGCTCAGCTGAGGAGATGCGCCGCCCAGCAGAGAAGATGTGTTGGTCCCACTGGCAAGCACCTTTGGCCCACTTCAAAGGGTCTGGACTGGGGTGGCACCATTTGGCAGAGTAGACTCAAATATGGCAGAGTCCAGGTGCAGGTACAAGGTTGTTCGAAGCCTGTTATGTCCCTGAGGCTTCAGATCAAGAGATCAGCCAACCAGCCCTTGGAGTCGTTCTGGGTTCAAGAGATGCAGGTCCAGTTCTTCTCCCCCAGGCAAGAAGGCAGTAGGTCAGCACAGCAAAGCAGTACCCCAGCAGAGTGCAGTCCAGCAGAGTGGCAGTTCTTCAGCAGCACAGCAGTCCATCTTCCTGGCAGAGTATCCACAGATCCAGAAGTGTCCTGAAGTGGTGGTGTCTAAGGTCCTTCTTTTATACACAGTTGTGCATGTGAGTGAGGAGAAGCTTCTAGAGGCATGCCTTTGAAGTGCACTAATGTCCTACCTTCCCTGCTCTAGCTCCGGACTAACTACAGGGGTATGCAGCCCTTTGTGTGGAGACAGGACACTGGCTGATGAGGGGTGAAACCCCGAAACCGGTCCTAGGATCCTTGTTTGCGGGCCATGGAGGATCTGGCTTGGAAGTTCGGGCTGGACTGTTCCCATGAGGCACAGGGTAAAGACTGATTTGCGTATGGCAAGGTCGAAACTGGGGTGGCATGGTGAGCAAAATAATTATGGATTTAACTCAGATCTCTTGACTGGGGGTGAATGTTTTGATTTGTTCTGCATTCCATCCATCATTTGTGTGTCTTTTGCTTTCTCGCCCTAAGTGCGCCGGGTATGACCAGACGTGGGTCCCGGGCTCACTGTGCCACTGAATTTAAGCTATCCTGGCTGATGAGGGGTGAAACCCCGAATCCGGTCCTAGGATGCTTGTTTCCGGTCCAGGGAGAACCTGGCTTGGCAGTTCGGGCTGGGCTGTTCCCATGAGGCACAGGGTGAAGACTGATTTGCATATGGCCAGGTCTAAACTGGGGTGGTATGGTGAGCAAAAGAATGATGGATTTAACCCAGATCTTTTGACTGGGGGTTAATGTTTTGATTTGTTCTGCATTCCGTCCATCAATTGTGTGTGTCTTTAACTTTCTAAAAGGGGCATTGTTAGAATTGTAATTTAAAATCTGGCTTCACCATAAGTTAGAATTTTAAATAGGATTCCAGAGACACCAAACTTAAACCAATTATAGCTTCCCATTTGGAAATTACACTTATCAAACGCAATAAGGCAATCCAAATGTTATCTTATGGGAGATATAGGCCTTGCAGTAGTGAAAAACTGATTTAAGAGTTTTTCGCTACCAGGACAGGTAAAACTCAAATGAACATGTCCTGCTTTTTAAATGCAATGCACCCTGCCCTCTGGGCTGTGCAGGGCCTACCCTCGGGGTGACTTATATGTATTTAAAAGGAAGGTTTGGGCCTGGCAAAATGTTTATTGTGTCAGGTCGAAATGGCAGTTTAGACTGTACACAGAGGCTCTGCAAATACAGACTTGAGACATGTTTATCAGGCTACTTAAGTGGGTGGCACAATCAGTATCAGTGCTGCAGGCCCACTAGTAGCACTTAATTTACAGGCCCTAGGCACTTTTAGGTATGAACCAATATTACCATGTTTAGAGGAGAGAGCACATGTACTTTAGCACTGGTTAGCAGTAGTAAAGTGTGCAGGGCCCTAATTCCAGCAAAAACTAGGTCAGAAAAAAATGGAGGAGGAAGGCAAAAGGTTGGGGGAAAACCACCCTAAGGCTGACAGTTCTATCAAACATTATTTGTGTATGGACTAACAATGAAAAAAGACACTGCATACACATTCTGAGGGATCAACAATGTATGGAGACAGGCATAAGGGCGGTATACTCTAATATTCTCAATACAAAATCTCAAGAATCCACTTTCAAGCAACACCAATATCTAGAATACTACAATACCTGCGAATATCAGAGGAGCAAGGGAAAGCGCTATCAGCTCGGATAATGATCTTTGAAATACTAGCAGCCTGTAAATCACTGAAATTGTTCAAAGCCGTTAGACCAGACAGATTTATAGGAGCATTTCATAAGTCCTTCACCCCTTAGGAGAGTCTCCTTACTGGCCAGGCCCTACGGCAAAACACAGCTG
Source organism: Calotriton arnoldi (assembly GCA_963921515.1). NCBI lineage: Eukaryota > Metazoa > Chordata > Amphibia > Caudata > Salamandridae > Calotriton > Calotriton arnoldi. The sequence goes on along the minus strand of CAWUFW010001870.1, from coordinate 1,768,153 downwards.
CGCACGGGGTTAGGTGCATGCGGGGGGTTGGCCGCAGGGCCTGGCCACAGGCAGCGTTACAAAAACCATAGAAATTCACTGCAAAAACCAAAGATTACAGGGATGTTATAGTTAGGCTCACATTTTAAACGTACTAAAACATAGAAATTCACCTGTTATAGTTAGAGTAATTTCAAGTAACTATAACTCGTGCCCTAAAGTAACTATAACTCATGCCCTCGCCATGCACTGCTAATTACCCCAGATATTACAACACTCATGACATCTTTCATAACATCATTGATGATAACACTGTAACATTTGGTTTCTTTAGTAAAAAAAAACAAGCATTGGCATAGCCAATAGGTCTCGCTTTTGGGACCTTCTAAGTGTTTAGCCATGCAACAGTTGGTGTTGTTGTACCAAGGATATTGTGCTGCTTAACTAAATACTTATAAGGTCCCAAATGCGAGACCTTTTGGCTATGCCAATGCTTGGATGCAAGGCGGAGGGGAGAAGGGTGCATGGCGGAGGGGAGAAGGGTGCAAGGCGGAGGGGAGAAGGGTGCAAGGCAGAGGGGAGAAGGGTGCAAGGCAGAGGGGAGAAGGGTGCAAGGCAGACGGGAGAAGGGTGCAAGGCAGAGAAGGGTGCAAGGCGGAGGTGGAGAAGGGTACAAGGCGGAAGGGGAGAAGGGTGCAAGGCAGATGTGGAGAAGGGTGCAAGGCAGATGTGGAGAAGGGTGCAAGGCGGAGGGGGAGAAGGGTGCAAGGCGGAGGGGGAGAAGGGCGCAAAGCGGAGGGGGAGAAGGGTGCAAGGTGGAGAAGGGTGCAAGGCAGAGGGGGAGAATTGTGCAAGGCGGAGGGGGAGAAGGGTGCAAGGCAGACGTGGAGAAGGGTGCAAGGCAGAGGGGTAGAAGGGTGCAAGGCAGAGGGGTAGAAGGGTGCAATGCAGAGCATGAGGAGCGTCTAGCAGCACCAGGCCTGTCAGCAGTTTTTACGGACCCCTATAGGAACAACTATGCAGGGTCACAAGCGCCTGTTTCGAAGTTTAAAAATAAAGTGTTATTTTTGGAAAGAGAAAACACAGTATCTCCAGTCTCCGCCACCAACTAATGATTCCAAATGCAGGTCTCACTAGGGAAGTAGCCGATCCCGAGGTGGCGGGGGCCCGAGGGGTGGCCGCACATGGCTAAAGTCAGAGGGGCCCTTATGAGGGCAGCAACTTCTGCTGGTAGCGAGAGGAGGGGGGGGGGGGTGCACAGCGAGGGATACAGGTGAGAGGGGGAGAGTGTGGAGGGATAGAAGGGACAGAAGGTGAGAAGGGGGTGAGAGGGGCACGAAAGGAGGGAGGCCGCAGAGAGATTCAAAAGGGGGCTCTGGTGAAAAGGGGCGAGCAGGAGGGTTTCAAGGTGGGGAGGGGTGAATGTAGCAGAGAGAGGAAGAGAAACAGGAGACAGGTGTGACAGGGGGAATGCGGCACAGGGAGGGATACAGGTGAGAAGGGTGTAAAGGAGTGGGGAGGGGAGGTAGCAAAACGAAGTAAAGAGAGGAGCCAGGTGAGTAAGAGAGATGTAAATATATTAGAAAAAGAAGGCATTAGGGAGCGAGAGAGAGAGAGAGACAGGGATGGGGCTTGTGAAAAGGGGAGACGCGAGAGAAAGTGGCTGAGGATGAAACCGATGCAGACAGGGAGTGAGACAGTGAGCAGGTGGGTAAATGAGGTATGGGGGAAGAAGGAAGTGGGTGAGCGAAAGGCCTTGGAGAGATATCGAGGAACGAGGAAAAAGAGAGGCCGTAGGGAGCCTATGTGACTGGAAGGAAGAGGCCGGGTGTGCAGAGAGGCCGCGAGAAGGGGGTGCAGGGCGAGATGAGAGAGGGTCAGCAGCGGGGAAACAGGTGGGGGCGAAGGGGAACAGGAATAAATAGAGGCGTACAAGGGGAGGCCGACGAGCATGACAGAAGGGGAGATCAGAGGGGCGAGGAGGCGAAAGAGAGGGGGGCTAAGTGAGTGGGTGAAATGGTGAGAAGGTGGAAGGGAAAGCGGCGAAAAGGAGAACAGGTGGGAAAAAAAGGAGCTCAAGGAAATCTGATGCTGGAGGGGAAAGAACAGACAGAAACAAGCATTGGCCGCGCAGCCGTAAAAGTAACGGCCGCGCGGCCGTGAAAGCGAAAGTGATCGCGATGAAAGCGAAAGTGATCGCGATGACGTGCTCTGTGGTAAGCACGCGAGTGGTGCGCGTGCAGCAGTGATCGCGAGTGGTGCGCGCGCAGCAGTGATCGCGAGTGGTGCACGCGCAGCAGTGATCGCGCTGGAAGGGAGGCAGATGGCGGCTGTGCGCGCGCGCTTGTGCGCGTAACCGCAAGCTGGTGGCCGGCAAAAGCAACACTTTAAAAACCCGCTTACTAAATGTCTCGCAGAGCAGCGCATGCGCGCTGGCTCAGGCGAGACCTAAAAATATATGTATATATATATCCGCACTTGAATCTTGGGGTTCACTTTCTTTATTCACCAACAGCACTTGAATAAAAAACTGAAACGCGTTTCAGCTGTAGACAGCCTTTGTCAACCATAAAATGCACTGATTATTCCTTTTCTTTTAAACCCTTTCCACAGGTGTAGCTAATTGCATAAACATGAAAGAATTACTTTTGTAGTCCTTTCTCTTTCGTGTTTGTAGTTCCAAATATTGACATCTCGGCAATCACTTGTAGAAAAGTAAAGTTAAAACATAATTTCGGTTTTTGCATGTTTCTAGCAATGCACGTCTTTTTATAACATGAAGAGCATTCACATCAGCTCTTTGTTAACCTCGTGGGTGCTTTAATTAACTTCCTGGAATCTTTGAAAATGTCACAGATCATATATCGCTTGTCTATTTCCGAGTGTTTGGCAGCATTTCATGATGCATTTTCAAGTGGTGAGTCAGTACAGAAATCTCAATTCCTTACCTGCCTGCTGCCAGCCACACTTTGATTCAATTGACACGATATTAAAGAAACTTCTTTGATTCCACAATCCAAAATGTCACATAGCAGCGCTCACCTTAGTTTCACTGTTCAGACTGCTAGAACTTTTTCTGTTGCAAGTGCTGAAAGTTCATTCCGAGGTCCCTGTGATCCACAGCTCGGCATGTGCCTTGAGCTGTGCCCAGCTCCGAAAACTGCCATAAATCAATGTTTGGGGTTTCCTGCAAAGCTTAAGTCCCCGCCAAGGGTAGCTCTGTGGCTCCCAGCGCCAAACTCACGCTGTTACAGTCATCCCTTCTATCTTCAGTTCTTCCAATGTAGTACTCGGGGGCTCTCCAGACATCAAACTACTGCACTCTGGGTTTTGTGGTTTTGCTGGAGTGCATCCTCATCGCCGGTGGTGCAGGAAAGAGGCATACCACAAACACATCTTCAAAATGCAAAACATTCTTCCCTCCATCTAGAGAAAATCCGCACTTGAATCTTGGGGTTCACTTTCTTTATTCACCAACATATATATATATATTTTTTTTTTAATCAGGAATGTTAGACATTTTTTCAAGACAAGATGGCAGTGCAGGGCTGACTGCAGGAGGACGCCGAGCACTCCAGGCAGTACCTCTAGATTTCGCTTGAAGTGCTGGCTTTATGCTCAGGGCTGGCTTGGGATGCTAATTGTTGTGGAGGGAGAGGATGGCTAGCGTTTGATGGCAGAGCTGGAGAGCCGGGTGCAGCTTAGTTCTGTGATAGAAGTTGGTGTTAATGGAGATACCAGTAGCAAACCAAAAGACAACATAACCAGGCCTCTTACAGCAGTGCAGGGGGAAGTTCTGGTCATTACGGTTTTTGCTCATGGAGAATTGGACCCCATTCATTCCAAAGAAGAAGATGAGCTGTTATGGGATCCAGAGGGGTTGGAACTTACACCCAAAAAATCTTCTCATTTTCTCCCTCCGGTCCTGGAGCTATTGTATCGGGTGAAACTGCGGCTTGTACTGGACATAGCTCTTCTGAGAGGACTAACCACAATACCAAAGACGTGTCCGGCAGAAGCACCTCTATCTACACTTCCACTCCAATGTTAACATATACCTATGAGCTCCTTCATCTTCATAGGGAAGAGTATAGAAAGGATGCTCCCTCCCTGAAAACGGCATGTTTGAAAATGTAGGTGGTGCTGAGAAAGCTGTCTGAAAACATGGATACCTTCCATTCCCGTCTGGGGGACAGGGAGACCCAGCAGGAGGATCTTCAGCGAGCGGTCAAGGAGACCGAAGCAGCAACTCAAAGACATGATGCTCAGTTGGATGTATTTGCCTCAAATGTAGAGGATTTGGAAAATAGATACCGGCGAAGCAATCTCCGGGTGTAGGGCATACCTGAAGAATGTGAGGGAGACGATCCAAGAGGTTATATTGTCCTTCTCTTCAAAGAAGCCTTTCCTGCAATCAGTGTCTGGGACATCGACTCCAAGATCCAGAGGGCACATTGCTTTCCCTTCTGGCAATCGAAGAAAGATAGGGCAATTTGCTACCCACAGGCAATTCTAATTTATGTGGGGAATTTTATATCAAGCCAATCAATCTTACCAGCAGCCCGTCCCGATCCGTACTTGTGGTGTAGAGATATTTATCCAGTCTGACTTAAGCCACAAGATGGAAGCACGGCATTGGAGGTTATGTGAGTAGATCCTAGCACTTCAAAAGATTGGGGCAACGGCTCACTTATGGAGCCAGCTAATCTGAAAATAAATTTTGAAGATGATACATATTTTTGTTAGGACACACCAAAAGTTCATAAACTGCTGAAACAATAGGAACAGTGAAATGATTCACTTTTAAGATAAGAGACAGTTGTATGACTGTAGGAAAGTGCCCCTTTTTGCATGGTTGCCCCCACTTATTGCCAAACTGTCGATGTACTTTGACTGAGTGTGCCCTGGGTTCCAGCCAACCAGGTACCCAGGGCCTATGTTCTTTCCCTAAACTGTACTGTTGCAAACCCCAATTGGCAACTCTCTGGCCACATGTAAGTCCCTTGTAAAAGGTTCCATAGGTACCAAGGGCACGGTGACCAGGGAAGGCCTCTAAGGGCTGCAGCACTTATTGTGCCACCCTTAGAGACCCTGTACCTTTACACACACAGACACTGCCATTGCAGGCTGCGTGAGACGACATGGCACACATTCTTGTGTGCCCTGCCTACCCTACAATCACCTGCCCTGGCATAGGTAAGCCACCCCTCTAGCTGGGTGCACTATAGCAGTGGTGAGGGTACAGGTGCATTAGTCCTGTACCCCTACAGTGTTTAAGTCAATTTTTGGACATTGTAAGTGCAGAAATGCCATAAAGAGTATATGGTGCTGGGAGTTTGTCATTACGAACTCCACAGCACCATAATGGCTTTAGTGAAAACTGGGAAGTTTGGTATCAAGCTTCTCAGCACATTAAACCCACACTGATGCCAGTGTGGGATTTGATGAAAAATGCACTCAGAGAGCATCTTAGAGATGCCCCCTGAAAAAAGTCTAGTGTCCTGGCTGAGTGGCTGCTCGCCTGCTGCCACCACCAGACATGTTTTTGGACCCCTGGGTCGAGAGCCTGTCGCTCTCTGGGTCCTAAAACAAAGCACATTCTGGGACGAGGCGCCAAGCCTCCTCCCCCAGGATGGGCAGGGACACCGAAGGGGAAGCTTCAAAGGCTTGCCGCCTTTGTGAGCTACCCCAGCCATTTGCTGCTCCAAGCAACTGGCCCCCACCGGTTCTGACCCCCACTTTGGATGGGAGAATCAGCAGGAAAACCAAGTTAGGAGGAGAGGTATGCCCACCTTTGCCAACCCCACCCCTCAGGTGGGCGGGCGAGGTGAAGCACAACTCTCAGTCCCCACCATCTTGCAGATGGGAGGATCCAGCCAGCCAGAGTGAGGCTTATGCCCCCCTCCCACTGGAGGGTGGCATAATAGGGGTTGTACCCACCTCAAGGAAGGGACCCATTGATCCCGGCCTGTACCTACCTGTAACGCCCCTAAATCTAGTATTTAGGGGCAACCCTGAACCTTGCCTCTTCAGACCAAGGCGGAAAAGAAGAAGCAAGAAGAAGAAGGACAGAACAGCCGTGCGGAGAGGAGAAGAGGAGGACACCAACTGACTTGGCCCCAACCATACGGTCTGTCCTGAGCTCAGACCCCTCCACCAGAACCTCGGTGTGTCCTGCAGCCAGCAGTCCTCGAAAACCCAAGAACCTGCCCTGCCTTTCAACTAAAAAGGACTTTGTCTCCCATGAGTACTGGACGTGCTCAAACGTAACCGACTTTGACTACGGCCGACTCCGTGAGTCTCCCCCAATCCACTCCCGGCGCCCCGAGCCCAAGTGAACAAACACCCTAAGGAGGTCCACCCAGCGATCCTAGCTTGGACCCCCGTGGCCCCTGAACTTCAACCAGCTCCCAAATCCAACCTGCAGTCAATAACTGAAAGGTCCCCTCAACCGCGACCGAAGGCGAAACGCGGACCGACTCCATAATCGAAGCGGTCCAGAAAGAGCAACTTCGACTGTCTGACCGACTCCGCCACCGCACCCTTGCGGTCACAGGAGAACGACTCCCAAAGCCCCATTTACCTCAACAGTAGCTGACCGACTGTGAGAAGTTGGCCTGGTATATGCTGTCCACTAATTAAAGTGGGCACCTTGTACCAGTCCAAACAACCCCTTATGGAGATAGGTTAAAGACAACCTTTATTGAAAGCTATCCTAGTGGTAGCTATGGAGAGCAGCCTTCAGGCTAAGTCTTGAAGGAATGTAAAGCAGCTTGTTTTACCAGTCTATAATCTCTTGAGTGACCAAATGAAAGAGGACCACACCAGGTATATATTTAAAATATATGTATTTAGTCTTAAACACACCCCTCTAGTCTCTTTATGAGGCTAGAGTTCGAAGTACATAGGTTACAAGTCAGTTATCGACAGTAATAGCACAAATACACGTTTGGGCCCTAGGGGGGTACCAAACCATATACCAAAAAAGTGGTATAAGAACCACGACTGAGCTATACACAAGGCCTAGAGCCTGTAGAAGTGCTTGGACCACAAGGAACCACCCAAGGTAGTGACACAGGGGACCCACAGGGGACGCGTGCAGTGTGGGAACACAGCCGCGAATCACCGTTAACTTCTATGGGGAAAGTCGCGGTTGGATTTTTAAAAGAAAGGGACACTTAGAAGAGGACTTGGAGCAAACCCCTTTAGAACTAGGCAGTTCTAGAGTCAATACCCATGGGAGCACCGGAGTACTCGAGTTACCTCACCCAGGTAAGCCGGGTGCATAGGTGTATTTTGGAGTCGGGTTTCGTCGTCGATTTCAATGGCGATCTGCTGCAAAGTGCTGCTGGCGACCAAGTCAAAAGTGTCCGGGTGGATCCAAGGATGGATCGGAGATCTGAAGAACCTGAAAGCAGAGGGGACAGAGTCTGGGTCACTAGCCAGTGACCAGGAAGGCCATGAGCAGATGCCCACCGATGTCGGGTGCTTCAGGTAGGTTGATGGGTGTCTTGACTCTTCAGCCACGAGGTCCAGGAGGTGTCGACGACAACCAGGAGCTGGATTCGAGCTGTCCCACGACGTCTGTCGAGTGCTGGGGTGTCGGCGACCGGATTGGACCCAACAAGCCTTGGCAACGGCAAGTCACATAGAAACAGAGAAAGGACTTTGGTGCAGACCAGCAAGGTCTGAGGGACTCACCCAGCGAGGGTAAGTTAGGGCACGACTTCGGGAGGACCCACTAGCCAACAGACTAGCGATCGCGAAGGAGCCTCGAGTGGACGCACTTGGAGCTGGCTCACAGGACACTCGTGGAGTGGAGGCCAGAGATCTTCAGTGCAGTCGGTGCTCGTGGTGGGGGCTACTCGGAGCCCAAAGCACAACTTCGAGGGAGACCAGAAAGAGGATGCACTTGCAAAAGTTCTCGGTGTCCAGGGGTCACGGTTCCACGTTACCCATGACAGCTACGTGCCTCAGCTTCGCTGGGGTCTCAGGGCAGCCTCGGGGAAGTCTGGAAATCTACCTCTGGTGATGCAAAGACTTCGGCGTCCGGCGGGAGCTTCAGCGATGCAGACCGGACAGTTGCTTCTTTGGTGCCTGCCAAGCAGGGGAGTCACTCCTTGACCCCAAGGGAGATTCTTCAGTCCTCTAATCTTCAAGTAGAGCGTTGAAGGTCCAGGATTCACGTTCAGAGTTTCGTCCAGGGATAATCTAAAGTCCTAAGGACTGGGGTCCCATACTTATACTAAGTTAGGGGGTTGGACATACTCTGGGGACCCACCTATGGGAGGGTCAGGGAAGAGGGGTGGTTACACCCATTCCCTTTGTCCAGTTTCACGCCAGAGCAGGGCAGGTAGCCCCTGCAACCGGTTTGAACTGGACTATGCACAGGGACACCAAACGTGCCCCCAGTGCAGGACTTCAAAGCACCAGAGAGTGCTCCCGCCCAGCCCCAATACACACTATCCTGTCTGGGGAGGTGGTTACACCTCCCTGCGACAGGAAACCTATTGTCCAGGCCTCCCTGCCAGAGTTTCGGTCAGCAGCAGGAGGCCAGACCCGTGTCTGTGGCAGCGGCATCCATTTTGTGATGCCAGGGCTCTGAAAAGTTAATACCGGGTATGCCGGTGTGTTCATGTCTCTCCTCTAGAAGGGTGGAATGCTACCCCGCCGCCAGAACTGGCGGGGGGTAGTATTCCAAAGTGTTTGACACCAAACACGACATGTTTCCGTGCAGCCATCCCAAAGTTAGCATTTACCGCGAGGTTATAATGCACTTAAGAGTATATGGTCAGGCTGCACCACAAACAGCACCAGAGGATTGACTCGAACGCTGCAGAGGGGCTCTGCTCATGCAGGGGCACCCTCTCACATAAAAACCAAGCACTCTGCCTTCAGGATTGTTAAGGCCTGCCATAGAAGTGACTTATAGGTTTATATGTGTGTGCAATGGTAGTGATATAGGTAGCCTACACCACAGTAAGGGGTGCATGCACCACCTTACCCAGACTGCAGTAGCAGACCTGTGGTATCTTTTTGGAGGGCTTCCCAGGGGTGGCATAATATATGCTTCAGCCCCTGGTAGGCCTCTGGGGTACCTATGCCCTGGGTACATAGTATACCATATACTAGGGACTTATAAGGGCACTCCAGAATCCAATCAAAGATGTACCTAAGGTACATGGAAACCATTTTAGAGAGGAAGCAGCTAGGCTGGGGTTCTGATTAGCAGGTCCCCAGCCAGACTAAAGTAAAAAAACAGTGAAGCATCAGCAAAAAGTGGGGGTACCCATGTGAAGCAGATCCTACTCTCCTACACCGACTCTAAGGAAACCGTGACCGAATCTGCAGCATCAGCCAAGACCACATCCTACACCTGGCCGTCTCGTTGCCGCTGGTGGTGTAGTTCTTGTGTTGGGCAATGGGCCCTACAGTGCTGACCTCGACCGCAGGAGCTTTTTGTTCCCCACTATGGTGGCCTGCTCACTGCAGTCCCCAAGCCCACAACCGTGCTTAACCCGTTGGCTAATGCGTGGTCCCTGCACTCTGCACTGGGTGCCCCTGTGCCGCTGGCAGTGCGACTGGAGGGCCCATTTGACCGAATCATACCCGCGGACCCGTAATAAACTCAGTCCTGCCTTTTCAGGACTAAATTTGGCTTGTGAGTAGTACTGGGAATCCGTATTAAGTTTGTGAAATTCATTGCCTCATTTTTTTCTCCCACAGGAAATGCACCAGCCTTGTATCTAGAGATACCTGGCTGTGTAAGAAAAGTAATTGCAAAGAAATTCTGGCTATCTGCAAATACAAAGTAATTCTACTGTAACTAACTCACTGCATTCAAACTGTATTTAAACTGCTTATGCTTGCAACGTATTCTGATTTAGAACTGTACCAGGTCTAGCTTGGTTCTAGAAAATAAATATAACTAAATAATATTTTTATACAAATCAATTGATCGGAGTTCAGTCCTTGAGTGTGTGAAATTATCTCTTGCCTGAGTTGTGCAATAAATGCTTAGCACTACCCTCTGATAAGGCCTTACTGCTCGCCCACACTACCACAAAATAGAGAGTAAGGTACTGTCTACTTTAACCTATGCCTACCCTTGGGGATCCCCTGGACTCTGTGCACACTATACCTTACTTTGGTGTAGTATATACAGAGCCAGCTTCCTACAATGACATAAGTCTTAGACTGCATATCTTGAACTTTGTTGAGCTTTTTTGGATCTTCTGATAAGGTTTTTTATTGGTTACTGGTGACAGGTCATTGGATTGGTTAACTGTATTAGAGCTGAGTATGTGCGATGTGTAACGATTTTAAAAAGTACCTGGGTGGGCCCCAAGGTTGTTATGGTCTATAGGTCTTTTAGTAGGTTCTAGGAATTTAAAAGACAGGATTACTCTTATTTCTCTTTTTCTTCCCTTTTATGTATTCTCTATGGGGATTTGGATTTGTTTCTTTTTTTTCTTCTTTTTCTTTTTCTCTGTCTCTGCTCCTTTTGGGTCTATTAATGATTTTGTGATTAGATTAGCTGTAGTATTGGTACAGCCCTTAGGGGCTCATGGATCCAACCTGGTAATTAGTGAGTGCTCTCGCCGCTGGATGGGTGGGGTAATTGTGCAGAGTATGGACAAAGAAGATTGGGGGATTTCTCGTATCCCATTTGAGGGGGATGGGTTGCAGGGAGGGCAGAAGGTTGGTTTAAAGGGTGGAAGGTCAAGAAAAATTTGCATGACTTATAAGGACTTAAAAATATTGGGGGAGAGAATGGGGAAAGAACTGGAACAAAACACAGGAAGTTTAGGAAGTTCACTAAATTAGGCAGAGAATTTGCAGGTGGCGTCTTAACAAGACGAGGGGATTTTGACTGATGGGAGTACAATGGGCCGTGGCCAGCACCTTCATATCATATCCTGGAACATTAATGGTATGAAAACTCTAAATAAAAGTAAACCTATTAAGAAAAAACTTCACAACCTCAATCCACATATCATCTGTCTCCAGGAGACGCACTTATCTCTAGATCAAGCACTTCACTTATGTGAACTGGGTTATAGGGTGTTGTTTACTTCTGGCTATAATTTCACCCCACAGGGGGTGGCCATACTTGTGTCGGATCAAAAATGGGTGGTAGTAAAAGTGAAGGTGGATATGGGGACAATGGTTAATAGCTGTAATTAAAAAGGAGGATCTTCAATTCACTATCTATTCAGTTTACGGGGCTAATGGGGATGACCAATCAATGTTCGATTATCATCTGGAGGAATTACATCAATGGCCAGAACCCATAGTATTATGTGGGGACTTTAATGTTTCCTTACAACCAGGGCTCGATACTACATCAAGGGGGCCATGGAGCATTATGGGCGGCAAAAACCTTAGAGGCGCCTTAAAGCAAATTGCGAGCTCCTACCCATTAATTGATGTCTGGTGCAGCCGTGGACCACTATGAAATTGATTTACTTTGTATTCTATTCAGCCACCCATAAATCTCTTTCATGGATTGATATGTTCTTTGTTAGTCATTCACTCCAGTCTAATGTTACTATCTGATTAATTGCAAGAATAATTTCTGATCATAACTCATTATCTTTGTTCATAAGGTCTGACTGAAGCAGGCAATTTTACGCCCTTCCTCATTGGACTTTTGATCGGAAGCTATTGTTAGATAAGGATTATATCTGAGTAATGAAGGATAAGATAGGTGAATATTTGGATGCAATTTGGGCTTGGCTTCTAGAACCTCGGTTTGGGATGCACCGAAGGCCTTCTGTAGAGGAAAGACTCTGAGTTTTACTATACAACAACAGAAGGTAGAAAGCGTAGCTGAGACTCGTTTAAGGCTCTCTCGTAGTCAGATCGAGGCTGCATTAGCTCAAAGTATATTCAAACAGATCTGCTGATATTAGCGTGGACCTTGGAACAACAGGTGGTCTTATAGACCACTCAAAGGAGAAGAATGTGGGTTATGGCCAACAAGAAGATTCCGCCTACTCAGTTGTCATGCTTGAAAATAATGAGGAGATGGGTTGGCTGTTGCCTTTTCGTATTAAAAGATAGAATAAGTAGTAATCTCATTCAGAATATACAGGCACATGCATCAAAGCTTTTTGCGATCGCAAACGGTGCGATTCGCAAAAATCGGCCGTTTGCGATCGCAAAATTAGCTTTTGCGATGCATCAAGGGTCAAGGCCCTCGCAATTTGAGAATTCGCAATTAATTGCGAGTTCTCAATTACGATTGCATTTAAGGAATCGCAAATTGAGATTCCTTAAATGCAATGCATTAAAGTAAAAAAATTAGCGTTTTCGCTAATAGGGCGCAAATTACCATGAAGTTGAACTTCATGGTAATTTGTAAAACTTTGAAAAATGCACTAAAGTGCATTTTTCAAAGTTCCATTTACACACACACATGCCCTTGGGGCATGTGTGTGTGCAAGATGTACTCATATGCAGATTTCAGGGTGCAACAGGGTGTCCTTTTGACACCCTGGCACCCTTGAAATTGCATTTCAATTTGCGATTCTCTAATTGAGAATCGCAAATTGAGAATGTCTTCCCATTCATTCCTATGAGCCTCTAGGCCCATAGGAATGAATGGGGAGGTATTCCTTAATTGCGACTCGCAATTTGCGAGTCTCAATTAAGGAATGTTTAGAAATCGATATTTTTTAAGCAATTTCTACATGCATAGGCTTTTGCGATTCCTTAATTGCGATTCCTTAAAAATCGCAATTAAGAAATCGCAAAATCCAACATTGATGCATGTGCCTGATAGTGAACGATAAAGGAGAGCAAATAACTGAGCATTCTGAAATTAGAGAGGTGTTTCAGAAATGTTCTTCAAACCTCTATAGTGAGGATTGTGTAGTCCCTGTAGAATCTGTAAAAATCTATTTGGAGAAATATTAACATCAAAAACTGACACAGGGACAGCAAAAAAGGCTTGATGAGAGAGTGACCCTGGCAGCATTTGAGAGGGCTATCTGATAGCTGGTGAGTGGTAAAGCGTCTGGACTGGACCAAATTCCGTTTAAATTTTATAAGATTTTTCCAGGGGCACTTATTCCGGTCCTTTGCAATCTATTTAAGTCTGCAGCTTTTCTTAGTGGAGTCCCTCGCTTGTGAGGTGAACCCAATTTTGTGGTTTTTCCCAAAAAAGGAAAGGATCACCTGTGCTGGTGGTTCTATCAGCCAATATTTCTGATAGATGTATATTCAAAGATCTATACAAGGATATTGTCCAATCGGTTATCTGCAGTCATATCGGACCTGGTTGACCCAAATCAACATGAGTTTATTCCAGGCCGCAATAGACCCTTCATGTAAATATGGCTGTAATGGCTTTGGACAGCTTTGGAGTCGCATATGTGGAGGAAGTACCCACCTGGATGATCCTGTTGTATGCCAAAAAGCTATTCAATAGGGTCTCGTGGCAGTTCCTCTGGGCAGTCATGAGCAAGGTGAGCCTTGGCCGGGGTTTTATATCACAGGCTAAACATTTTATAGTAGATTACTGGCAAGGGTCTCCTGTGGGGGTGCTCTCTCACACCCAATTTGTATCACCTGGGACACTCGGCAGGGTTTTAGTCTCACCTCAATTGTTTGCCCTCTACTTTGAGCCATATATTTAAGCTTTACAAAGATTGGACGCCATATGCTCCTTATGTCTGCATAGCCTAAACCTGAGAGTTTTGGCCTATGCAAACGATGTGTCCATCTTGACGTCTTCTCTGGCTGGGGCACTGGTAGCTGTTAAGAACTAGCGTGAGAATTTGGTAAGGCCTCAGGCTACAGGCTTAATGCCAACAAAACCAGGTCATTACTAATGACCACACCTTGGCATTAGGTGCTGGGAAGGTTCAATTTGCAACATACTTGGGGGTAGAACTGACCTTGAAAATTAAGGAAATAACTGATTTAAATAATGCCAAATTAAATGACCACCTTACAGAAATATTTATGAAGTGGAATAGGTTGCATTTGGGCCTTATTGGAAGATGTAATATAATGAAGATAGTTATACTTCTGCGTTATTTATATTTACTTCGACGTATAACTCTTTATTTCCCTAAAGCCTTTTTCAAGAAGATCGAAGCTGGTTAGCAGACGTTTATATGGAGCTATAAGAATCCGCAGTGTAATATGCAGCATCTTCAACTACCCGAGGCAGTGGTGGTATGTCCCTATTGGCCTTATGGCTGCATTATATCGCAGCCTTTATATTTCGTTTCACAGCAGTTATGGGTAGGAAGACATGGCTGTTTGGTCAGATATTTCCCGGCTACTTACCCTATGGGGAAACTATTAAACCATTCACAGGTTTAACAGACAAAGCATATTTCAAGGGGACGAGATTTAAAACATTACGGGTATAGCATCAAGTTTGGGTTTATATTAGGAAATGATTTGGCATTACTCCTTTAATCAATACACACTTCTGGGCCATAATCCTAATTTACCACCTGCTGTTCATACTAGTGTTTTGGGGTGTTGGGTTGAATTGGACCTCCAATCTCTTGGACAGGTGTGTGATGATGACATACTACAGCCCCATGAGGTCCTCCAGTGAACATTTTCCCTGCCTCTACAGGTTTTTTTTTGGTATCTCCAATCCCAAAACGTTTTGCAAAGCCTGGCAGTTAAGGATTTAAACTACCCTCAGAATAACGTTTTGGATTACTTGGTGAAAGAGACAGACAAGGGGCTACATAAAATCAGCCTATAAGATACTTATAGAGATTGAGAACGTGGGTAAAGCCAATATATTTCAACTTAAAACAGCTAAATGGAGTAGGCATTTGAGTGGAGAAGTATCTTATGATGAAATTAAAAGTAGCAATACTTACTCACAGATGGTTTTGAATGTCTCCTGTATTAAGGTGCATCAGTTCAAGTTTCATAATGATTGTTATTAATTACCAGGTCAGTTGTATAAAATGAGGGTAAGACAAGATGGAAAATGTTTTGGGTATGGGCCAATGGGGTACATATCTTTGCTGGTTGTATGGGGATTTGTGGGCACTGGAAATACAGCTTCAAGCAATTGAATGGGATATTGCAAAAGGATGTTGTCTGGGATAACAAAACGATCATACTCGGGCAATCACCCTTGAGTCCATCACGGTTCACTGGATATTTAGTGTTTTGCTATCTCACTGGCCAGGTTACTGCTGGCGCGACACTGCTTGTTAAGTGAGGCACCACACCCACAGCTTTGGTGGCATAAATTTGTAAATGCCTGTGCACTAGAAATTTCTATCTTAGAAGGAAGCAGTCAGTGTTCCAAACTGATGCCAATCTGGGACCCGATAAGAGCTTTGATGTCAGAGGCTCTAACTGGTCGCGACTCATCTTGTCATTGAATTGTATCATTCGGACCTTCTTTCGATTGAAGTCTATATGCTCTTTATGATGCACACTGTACTTTGTAATTATTAATATTATCTTTAGTATTAAGACATCATTAATGTGATATGGTGAGTTTTTCACTCTCTATTATAATTTTCTACACTGTGAAGTTCCCCATATAAAATGTGAATGGCCTTGATAGCACTTGAGGAAGAGAAGGCTTTTGGCGTGGTTCGTTTGAGTGATTTAGCCTCCTTTCAATTACTTAACCCCACAAGTCAGTATTCAATGCACCCAGATGAATGCTACTGGAGTTTGTCGGACAAGGGCTCCAACACGGAGCGGAGGCGTGGGGTTCCCGGACATACAGAGTACTCGCCAACATACAATTGACCAAAATGAGGTGGGATTGTTCAGTTTTCAAACATGCTATTTATCATTATGATGGCACCAAGAAAAAAGGCATCACGCGACCTTTACAATGACAATGATATCACATGAGATTACATCACATGTGATGACATAAATCAGATCACAGGAAACACCAGTGGGGTCTTTGGTAAAGAGGGCATCATCACAGGGTGCTAGGCTAAACTGACATGAGATATCTTTTTGCACCCCATTGACACATGCCAGTGGCCAAGCCATTTACTACCAATTCTTTACTCACAGACCCATATGTAGTATCCTTGACTGTATCAACCACTATTTCTGACTCTGCCTAACACCATCAAGTGCATTCATTTCCATTCCCTACATGGTTTCCAGTTTCACCCTTCCTCGCTCAAGCACAGTGCTCACAAAGAGTGGAACTATCTTTATTTGCCTCTGCCTTTAAAGTGAGGAGGAGTGAGAGAAAGAAGAAAGGGAGTGAGGGAGACACATGTATCGTGTGAGAAATTGGGTTGTTGGTTGACTGGGCTGTGAACCTGGCCACAGCCACAATTCCTGGCAGGACAAACCACAAAGTCACTAAATTAACCCATGCTTAACCCTGGGTAGCTTGGCACAAAAAGCAGTCAGGCTTAACTTATAGGAAATGTGTGAAGTATTTATGCAGCGCCAGAAAAATACAACACAATTTACAACAATAGACTAAATTTGAATAAATAATTTGACTCCAAAATTACAAAAATCCAATGAGTAGAACCAAAGTTATGAATTTTTAAAGTTTTCAGTAAAAACTAGCACCCTAAAAGATCAAAGAGCCATCCTCAGTCATATAGTCACTCAAGACCGGTCAAAGTCGAAAAATATGGCAGATAGCAATGGAGCGCAGGTTTGATACAAGAAGTGGATTGGGCCCGGTCAGTGCTTAACTTTGGACTTAAGAGAATTTTCAACAAAAATGTTTTGTGAAGGTTCAGTTCAATAGGGCAAGGCTGAAGGCGGTTTACGAGGGGGGAGCGTTGTTGTCAAGAGATGCTGACGCATAGGCAATTTGTTGTCCTCTATTGCCTATCTCACACATATGATTCTCACTCCAGGTTGAACCACATCCTAACTGGGGCTAAGAATGTACGTTTGCCACACAATAACATCAGAGGTGTGGCCGATCACCAAGCTGAAGCTGGTATGTAATTTCCTTGGGTTCAAGGCTCCTGCACACTATTATGTGTTTTTGTTTCATCAGGTTTTACCTCGGTCATGTGAGATATAGTTGTCATCTTTGTTTCATATGTAGTGTCCGTCCTTTAAAGCCTGATAGCCCTGAGGAAGACCTTAACATATAATTGTTAGGCCCACAGAAGGTGGAAACACGTCAGAATAATTAAGCGCGGTTGAGGGCACCCCCGTACATAGGCTAAGAGAAGTCAGTGGATGGAAATCATGATAAATTGAAGCCAAGTAAAG
This sequence comes from Calotriton arnoldi, assembly GCA_963921515.1. Lineage (NCBI taxonomy): Eukaryota > Metazoa > Chordata > Amphibia > Caudata > Salamandridae > Calotriton > Calotriton arnoldi. The sequence goes on along the minus strand of CAWUFW010001870.1, from coordinate 1,750,960 downwards.
CAACTACCAAGGGTGGAACATTGTACCCCAACCCAATAGGGTTGCTCTCGGGCATATGACAAACATAAAAAGGACAAGCTGGTATATCCTATGTTAAGGAAATCCATATTGGACACTTATTTGTGTTATTGTGATATATAAATGTCAGCTTTGTGATTTTATGTTAAATGTGTGTTTCATTCTTTTGAATATGTTAAGTTTTCATGTGCACGCTCCATAAAAAGTTAGTTGTGTATGAGCTATATATCTAAAAAAAACATTTAAGTAACGTTTTGCACTTAGAATTGTGCATAATGTCTGCATCTCCAGTATATTATATTTATTGTGTTTTTTGAATAAATGTTTTCAGGACTCATTTAGGTTCGTACACAGGTGACTGACAACTCTCATAAAATCTCTTGAAGAATATAAAGCATATTGTTGATGAGTGTAGGCTCAGAGTAATTATGCAGGCTCTAGAAATGTCAAGGAATCCATGGTGTAGGGGGGGGGGTCCCTCTGTTTGTATAATGTATGGATCCCTCCCCCTCTTCCCTTAACAGGATCACTCCCCATTGTGTGATATCACTTCCATCCAATAGCCACATGCCTAGGGACCTCTCACCTGCCAGACCCTCCCCTCTTCATGTTCTTGTCTAGTTTGTACACAACACTGTGTTGCTCTTCAGATCAGTACAACACTTCTCTGCTTCCTAATTAGGTTTCTGCTTTATGAGTATATCTATACACCACTATACTGTAGTGATGACGCTGCTCGCAGGTAGTTGAAACGTAGTTCATTCGATGGCTACACAGTTGTGGAGCAGGAGACAGCTCCACCATGTACAGCGAAGAAACAAACAGGCCCCCGTTTTCAAACTAAAACATTCTCAGAACCCTCACCCAAAGATCCCAGCACTAAGGAACCAAAAGAGCTTTGGGAAAGAAGGTCTCTCCATGCAGCCTGAAGCACAGGCAGCATGAAGGAACATTCTCATAAAGGAATATAAGCAAATACAGATAGTACATATACATAAATACAAGCAAGATGGTTATAATTTTGCTTATGAGTCAGTAAGGTGGGTGCACCAGTACTGGTCGTGTCAATAAGATGGCGTCACTGGCCACAGGGGCGCAGTGACACACTGACACCGTGGCCTCAGTGGCTGCAAGGGCTCAGAAAAGATGCACAGTGCATGAGGGCGGGCAGGTGAACGAGTGGCCAGAAGGACATAATGGAAATGGAAACAAGGCCGTTGTGTCCACTGCTCAGGCCGCTTCACTTACCTCCCACTGCCAGTCACTGGAAAAAATGTCACGTGCGACGTGGATTCTGCTCCAGGACACAGCCAGCGTCAGCTGATAGTCCCAGTTCTTGCTGCCAAGGCTTTGACTGGCTAAAGAAAAAAGAGGAGAAGAATTCATTCAATAGGGAAGCGAAACCTTAGAGTGGGCTTGTTCTAGGTGTAGATAACAACATTATAGCGCTAAATAAGGGGGCCATCTTTGACTAGTTTGTTCATCCACATTAAAAAGGTATCGCTAATATAAGATACTATTTTAATATTCCTTTCTTCCTCTTTCTCTTCACATACTTGATACCAATAGAACATATGTAGTTTTTCATTTATCAGTACAGTTCTTAAGCCTTTGCGGTCTCTAAAATGTGTGTGATAATATAAATATCTGATTTGTAAGTATATTACTAACAATTTTGTGTCTATTTGTATCTGCTTCGAATGTATTCAGATTATAATATGCAACAATATTAACATACATGAATAGAGGCTCCTTACAGGCCCAGCAGAGGCAGTCGCCATCTTTGTATGGCTAAACAAGTACGGCTGCTCTTCTTTGTCTGGCACCGGATGTTATATTATGTGTGGTCACATCCTCAGGTGCTGGATAGTTTGTGGTTAAGCACTGACACACACACATACTCACACATGTGTATGCACACGCCTAATAAAAGGGTCCTCACTACACATGGGAAGGAAGCCCTCAAGAGGTCCACGAGGGGTCTGGCTGCAGCGCTGCTCTCCAACTACTTCAAGAGACCCGCTCCAGTGGACCTGGCCCTTGGGGCCCAAGTTGGCCCCATTACACTGGAGGTCTTTCACTGGAGACCTCTCCAAGCCTGGATCCAACTCAGACTCTGCAGTCTGGTCCATGAAGCCATGAGCTACAAAACCCCTCCACTAAGAGGTCCTAATTACTATCCCTGGAGGCTTGAGAGGGCTCAGAAGGAGAGACCTGCTGCTGCTGGAAGCATTGATGTTCAATCTGCCATAACTCAATAACAATTCTTCTTTGTGCCGCCATCTCTTCCTGCAACTCGCTCGACTCCAAACTGAGAATACACATGCCTCCTAACCCGGAAATGCCTTCAAGTCGATCTACTTAGAAAAGACCTGCACCTAGCTAAAAGTACCTAATGATGGACACATCTAGGCCCTTCAACATATACCAATTTAGACAAATGATTATATACCGTGGTTTACTCTTCTCTACTTTGTTCTGCTATTTATCTAACAGTCCATCTTGATGTACCCTAGTCCCAGTTAGAACATTCCATTGTAAAGTGCCATACACCTGTTCTGATCTAGTTATGCTTCATAAATGGTTAAAATAAAATTCCATATTCATAGACAATGCATTGCTAAACTCTCCCAACCCAGTGCGCGGAGGAGATCATAAGCCTATTGAAGTGCAAGACGCCCTTCTGCCCATAAAGTTTATGCGACCAAATAAGGCCTGGGTTCCAAAGGGTCTCTTAGCAGCCTTTTCCAAGTCATTTGCAAGCCTCCTCATTAGCCTGTTTGACTTCCTCTGAGGAGACTTAAGGGTTAAACCCACTAATCAAAAGGCTGCTGTCAGGTTAATTCTCAAACCTGGGAAAAACCCTGATATCTGTAAGTTATATAGGTCCCTTCCAATATTAAATACTGATGCTAAAAGTTTGACAAAGGTGCTTAGGAGTAGATTAAACAAGATCTTACCAGCCCTAGGGAACCAGGCAAGGTGGGCTTTGTGCAAGGCAGAGAGGGCTCAGATAACATCTGCAAAGTTGTCCACTTAGTAGAAAAGGCCCAGTGGCTTTTACATACAGAAAGCATTTGATAGGGTGAGCTGGAGGTTACTGGAGGCAGTATTGCTCAAATTGGGACTAGGCCCGAAAAGAAGGGTATGGTTCCTATCAAACTTTCGATCCCCAGAAGAATGGATATGGGTAAACAGCGTAAACTCAGATAAGATGCAGCTTCAAATGGTAGTCAAGTAGAAATATCCGCTGTTGCCAACCCTCTTTGCCCTTGCAATAGGATCCCTGGTGGCCCACACACAGGCAACCAATGAGATAAAAGGCATTAAGACTGAGGACGAAAAACACAAAATTAGCTCAGTCCCTGAAGTACTTATCTCTCTCACAGTACCTGAAGAGTCATTGGAGTGTTTTGAGAAGTCTGACTGTAAGCAATTGGGTTATTGGTTGGGGGGAGTTGAAACCCTACTGAAGCAGCAAGCACAATTCTTGTCAGGGTGAGTCACAAGCAAACACCAAATTGACCTATGCTCAATCCCCTGGTAGCTTGGAACAGAGCGGTCAGGCTAATTTAGAGGCAATGTGTAAACTATATATGCAGCACTTCAAAAAGTAACACAATGAAAACACACCACAAAAGGATCCCACACTAGTTTAGAAAAATAGAGTATTTTTAAATAAATAAAACAAGAACAAAACAGCAAAACTCCAATCAGTATAACCGGAGATATGCAGGTTTAAAGACTTCAGTGAAAATAGTGCCAAAAAGCACAGAGTGCCAACTGTGGATATCTAGTCACGCCGGATCGGGACAGAAGCACAGGCCGACCGTGATGGAGCATAGGCCAGTTACAGCGACCCAATTAGGCCCACTGAACAAGAGTACCTTAAATCCTGGTTTGCGGGACATTGTGAGGTCCCGCGCTGAGGCTGTGTCGCGCAGCCGAGGCGATGCGTCGGTTCCGAGGATCTTTGGTGTTGCATTGCGAGGTCCCACATCATTACAGAGGATTCCGTCTACGAGGGCATGCGATGCCAAGTCTGGTGTCGAGGATGAGTCGTGCAGCTGAGGCGATGTGTCGGTTCCGAAGAGCTATGAGGCTGTGAAGCGAGAACCTGCGTTGCCATCAAGGCTGGTGTCGCCAGGATATTTGTAAAGAGAGGGCCTGCCTTGCTGAAGCTTCGCACAGTGGCAGTTCCTATGCAGCCGCCGAGGTTGATGCGGAGTCCTTGCACTGGGAGAACTCTTGCAGCAGAGGTGATGCGTCATTCAAAGGCAATGCGCTGGTTCTGCTGGAGGTGCACCACAGAGGAGATGAGTCGGTTCTGCTGGGTCCCCAGATGGGCTGGCGGAGCACCTTCAGGCCCACTTCCAAGGGTGCGGGACTGGGGTGGCACCACTTGGCAAGGTAGGATTCCCAGATGACAGTGTCCAGGTGCTAGGTTCAAGGTTGTTGGAATCTTCTTTCCCTGAGGCTCTAGTCAGGGGGCCTACCAACTAGCCCTTGGAGTCACTTTGGGGTCCTGGTTCAACAGATGCAGGTCTAGTCCTTCTCACCCAGGCAAGAGGGCAGCAGGCAGCAGGTCAGCACAGCAGGGAAGCAGTCCTTCAGAGCAGAAGTCCTGCAGAGTGGCAGTCCTCTTAGCAGCATAGTAGTCTTTCTTCCAGGCAGGGTATCTACATGTTCAAAAGAGTACTGAAGGGTTGGTGTGTGATGTCCAATATTTATACCTGGGCCTTCCTTTGAAGTGGGAGAAGCTAAACTGCAGTGGATATGCAGCCCTTTGTGCCTAGGCAGGACAAAGCTTATTCGAGTGTAGGTAGGGCTGTGCCCAGCTCTGCCCTCCCATCCTGCCAGGGATGGCCGATCCAGGCACACCTGAGCACTCTATTGTGTGTGGCTGTCTAGGGGGAATACACGAAGCCCAACTGTAGCTGTCAGCTACACCAAACCATGTGACCCAGAGAAAGCTGCAGGCACTAAATAGCCGGAAAGGGACCGTTCATGGAATCTACATAGTGCCCCTCTGCCAAGCATTATGGAGTGCTTCGGAGCCTGGCAAGGTACCATTGTGATGATAACAGCATGCAGCACCCTTTACTCACCTTTCAGGAGAGCCTGGAGGATAGCCATGTCGATGTCCTGAGCACCTTTGGTGTCCGCATTGAAGATGGTGAGAAGGTGGCTCATGCCAACAATGTCCTGGATCTAAGGAATTAAAAAATGCAGAAGGTAAGAGAGGGGAATGAGATGATGTCAGAGAGCAAATGGATGAGGGGAGTGAGTGAATGAGGGTGCTGATGAGTGGGTGGATGAGTGAGCAATGAGATCAGTGAGTGAGTGGATGAGGGAGCCGATGAGTGAGTGGCTGAATGAAGATTTGATTAGCAAGTAAGTGCATAAGTGAGCAGATAAGTAGATGGTTGAGTGAGAAATGTGCTTAATAAGTGAGTGGGTAAGGAGATAGAGGAGTGGGTGGAAGATTGAGATCAGTGAGTGAGTGAATGAGGGAGCAAATTTGTGAGAGGATGAGGGAGCAATGTGCTTAATAAGTGAGTGGATGAGTGAGCAGATTAGTGGATGGTTGAGTGAGTGATGTGTTTACTGAGTGACTAGATGAGTGAAGGAGCAGTGGTTGATTAAGAGATGTGCTTTATGAGTGAGTGGATGATGGACCAGATGAGTGCATGAGGAGGTAGGTGGCTGAGTGAGGGATGTGTTTAACAAGTGAGTAGGTGAGTAAGCAGATTAGTGGGTGGTGAGTGAGTGATATGTTTATTGAGTGAGCAGATGAGTGAGTGAGGGAGCAGGTGGTTGATAAAGTGCTGAGCTTAACAAGTGAGTTGATGATGGAGCAGATGAGTGAATGGATGAGAGAGTGAGGAAGTAGGTGGCTGAGTGAGTGATCTGTTTAAAAAGTGAGTAAATAAGTGAGCAGATGAGTGAGTGGTTGAATGAGTAATGTGCTTAACGAGAGGAGTTGAGTAAGGGAATGGTTGGTTGAGTCAGTATTATGTTTAACATGTTTGTGGAAGAGCAAGCAGATCAGTGGGTGGTTGAGTGAGTGATATGGTTAACAGTGAGTGGATGAGTGGGCAGGTGAGTGAGATGGGTGGCTGAGAGAGTGGTGTGTTTAATTAGTGAGTCGGTGGGTGGTTGAGTGAGTGATCTGTTTGATGAGTGCGTGGATGACTGAGTGGATGAATATGGGGCTAAGTGAGTGATATGCTTAGCTAGTGGGCAGATGGGTGAGAGTGTGGATTACTGGGTGGTTGAGTGAACAATGTGCTTAATGAATGAGTGGATATGTCAACAGAAGCATTGGTGGTTGAGTGAGTGATATGTTTAACAAGTGAGATGATGAGTGAGCAGTTGAGTAGGTTGGTGAGTGAGCGATGTGCTTAACAAGTGAGCGGATAAGTGAGTGAGAGTTGGACTGAGGGGATGGATGAACGATGTGCTTAACCAGTGATTGGATGAGTGAGCGTCGGAGTAGGTGGTTGAGTGAGTGCTGCATTTAACAGGTGAGCAGATGAGTGATTAAAGTAGCAGTGGTTGTGAGTGATGTGTTCAAAGAATGAGTGGATGATTGAGGGAATTGAGTGGATGAGTGAGCAGATGAGTGGGTGGTTGAGTGAGTGATGCGTTTAATGAGAGAGTGGATAAATCACTGTGGATGTGGATAGGTAAGTTAGTAAATGTCAACACTTTTTAAACACAGACTCCAAACTCAAGAGGTATCAGGTTTGTGAAGGGAAGAGTCAATCTGGGATGAGCCCAGAGCATTGTTAGTAAAATAGGAAGAATACAAGATAAGACAATAGGGTGAGTTTGAGAAAGCCATAAAATGGCAAATCACTCACAAAACATCCAGAGAATGCTTGCTTATGGTAGAGGAAATATTGTAAGCAATGCACATGAAAACATTTTGGATGACATCAGGAAATGTGTAATAATTAGATTACTTCACATTTATATCATTCTGCGAATATTGATTCATATAGTGCTAGTGCATTAAATCATAGAAAACCATGACGGTTACCACCAAAAAAGGTCATGTGGCATCTACTCAGCAAATAGATGCACAAAGACTAGCAGTACGATTCTGTCAACTACTTGTTTTTATTTACTAATTATTAAGACTAAATGAGGGTTGAGAGTTCAATAACATATTTACTACATCAGGGATTACTTCTGATTAATCATGTGACCATTAATAAGGTCTGAGTTCCTATTCTATAATTTCTAATTCACAACTACACTGCCGGGTCCATTATGAGTTCCCTGTACTGTCAGGTGATAATTCTACGACACTCGGAGTTATCAATACTGGATTTCTGGTAATACTAGGAGTGCAGAATTATCAGCGATTTGTCATGATGTGGTGGACCCCTCCTAGAGCCACAGAGGGGCATATTTCTAACCAACTATGAAAGAACCTATTTCAATGCACCAACATCAATTAGAAATCCACTGGGACTGCGACCCATACAGAATCCACTAAATAATACTGTGTGGGTGGTATTTTCTGGTTACAATTAGTCCCTCTAGATGGATTCAGGGGCACAGTGGAATGCCAAGCCTTCTTTTGTAAAGGAATAAGACGATCAAAATAGCATTCCGAAACATGGGTTCAAACTTTAATATGTGTATTTTTAAAACCCAATGCTAGTGCATAAAGTATGAACAGTAAGCATACAGAATGAGAAAATAAATAGAGCAATGTATGACATGGACAGCAAATACAATATGAACAGTCCTAACGAGATTAGTATGCTCCTAGCATCATAACACCCTATCTTTCAAGCACTATGCAAGAATGGAACAGAAGCAGGAAATGGCAAGCCTTTAAATTGAGTTTCTTAAACTGGATCACACAACATACTTTGTCTCAGAATTAAATAGATGTTTAGCTATTCTTTGTCACAGACCTTGCCTGGGAAATGATAAGCAGTGCTTAGCTGAAGGCCACTTCTCCACACCTTTTTCGGAAAAAGGGTACAAATTGTCCTTTGGCACACTCTTTGTCTTATTGTATCAGAAAAGCATGAACAGTCAATATTACCTTTTACATTGGATTTGATTTGAACTAAGTTCATTTCTTTCCAATTGGTGATGGGGTCTTATAGTCCCCACAATATCCAGGGGTCTTGGCTTTTGCCTTTGAGGATGAGGCACCTGAAAAGGCATAGGCATGTTCACTGTGTTGCCTCTATGCTTTTGGTTTGGCACCAGATGATGAAGGAGCTGTGCAATATGCACTGGAACAGCTCTTGTAGATCCAGCGAATCCAAGTAAAATGACCTCTCTTGTGGATCTTATTAGCATTGGCTATTCAAGCATTGAGGCGGACAATGACTCGAATGTTGAAAGAGCGACATGCCCATCATATTGTGGAGATTTCATGATTGGAAACTGCAGTGCCTGGAAACAGGTTTGCTGCATTTTCAGGGGGAGTAGCCGTTATTTCACACTGATTGAATCCATTGGTGGCAATTCCAGCGGCACTTTCAGAACAGTGTCATTCAAACAACCTACGCACCAAACGACTGGTCCCACTTGCAAAGCATCTAATTTGCAAAAGAATAGAATCCAATGCTGATTTAAGACAGCCATTCACACCCCAGATAGGACGCTATGGTCTCCCTGCACTATTTCTCCATGGGATATTCCCATGTAAAATTCCTGTTAGAGGTTGGAATGGTTTGTGGGAAAGTCCCCTGTCATTTTAACATGGACATTCTGCCTCAATTTGCTTTAATTATAACCTACTAAGAGTTAGGACAACTCTAAAGTACCTTTGTAGTGGGTTTGTCTTGAACATGCTGTTGACATTTTAACTTCAGAAGTTTAAAAAGTGCATGGATTAACAGACCAATATATGAGTACAATCATCATAGACCAGCAGAAAAACAAAGAGATCCAGTGTAAGGTAAGATCAGCATAAATGTAACAGTAAGACTGTTTTCTCAAGAGGAATGAGTAACAAATACACTTATGCTTTAAAAGCAATGCAGAATTAAATGAGTACACGTTCCCTGTGCTGCATTGAGGAGGGTGAAAAGTAACAACTCTGAACTTATGCAAGCTGATACTAGAAAAAAATACAATACACACAGATGGATCCCCTTATAGAGTACATTAATCATTATCAATGGTGAATATGGTCATACAGGTGTATGTCACATTTCTGTACAATGATCTGTGGCATTATAAGAAAAGAAGGAAATGTCTTACTAGTAAGGGTGTTTTTTAGCTCTGCACACAGGGCACTGCTGTCCAGTGCCCAGTGTATGTACTCTGATTCCTAAAACAAGACAGAATTGGCTAAGCCCCGACTGCATTATTTAACTTGCCATAAGGCCACAGTATATGGTACAGGACAAAACACACCAATAGCACAGAAAGTTATATTTCACCTGTGGAAGCAGCACATATTGTGCCATCCTCTAGGCAGATAAGGAAAAACAAGGCTTCAGGCCTATATGTGTAATCTGACTGCTGCAGCTTTTAAACCTAGAGGCGAACCTGTAGAAATATCAATTTGTGACAGGAAACAAATACACTTTTAAAAATAAATCAGCCACCCGTAAGTAGGCCAAGGTATGGTACCCGGTCAAGTATTTAGTACCTAAAGTGACTAGACCTGAAAAGCAATTTTCAATGTATGGGGCTGTAGCTGCTGCTATGAGGGGAAATAAAGTACAGATAAACTAATAATTCAGCTATCTTTAGATTGGGATAAGCTACAGTAAGGATTCACCCACTATAGTTAATATTTATTAAAAATCAAATTCACGCGAGATTGACTATAATATTAAATTGTGCCTTCTGAATATATGGGGCTCCACTGATCTAAGCACCAAAGGTAAACTATGGGTGACTCTCGGTATGACAACTGCAAAACGAAACATAGCAAGACTGTGGAGGGCGCAGGATCCACCGTCCATCAGGGAGTGGGAGAACGACCTGGACTGGTGCATGTTGACAGAGAGGACGGTGTACGGGTCTAGAGGGTGTCCAAGTAAATGGACGCAGATTTGGGAGAAGTGGAATAACTATAGGGGAGACATATGTGAGCCCCCGAGGCAGAGATATGGGGATGACCCATTGTAGTCCAACAAGACGCCCTGCTGTATGTATTAATTGGAAGATGTAATCAGGCAATGTGTTTATTGTTAAAGTTAACAAGCGGTGCTCACTTGATTGCTACTGTAAGTAAAATGTCTGAGGTGTGTAACTTGTCATCAATAAAAAGAATTAATATAAAAAAAATCAAATTCACTGGTACAATCATATTTTAGATAAATATTTAGGAAAAGTAACTTTAAAAAAGTTAGATCTAGTCTGCCTGACCTGCCAGTGGGCTTTAGACTGCCAGCAGCTGGTCCCTGTCTGTGCATTCCCTAAATGAGATGAGAAAACTCCCCTCAGTGCAGAAACATTCTCTCAGGCCTTTTGGCAGGAAGACCTGGGTGTAAGGTAGGTGACTCCTTCTCAGCTCAGGAAAGGCACCTGGGGAGAGATCAGAAACTTCATTAACTTGAAAGGAACCAGGATGAGGCCTTCCCACTCATAGTTAAGGAAGAGGGGAGACCTGGGGAAGAGACGCCTTTGGTCCATGGTCCATGGCCCATCTGTAACCAGTTTGGCACCAGCCCAGAGGGAGGGGAAGCTGGTCCCAGAATCAGTTGGGGGTGGTTGAAGTGGCGGTGGCTGCTCATCATTTCCCTAAACATGGGTGCTGCCATATTGGATTTGGCTCAGAATAGTGCATGGAGCAGTAGCTTGCAGTAAAGCAAACAGGATGTGCTGCAAAAGAGGGAAGGGTTGCTGCTGGGAACTTTTTTCTCATTGGTTAGTGAGTGTCTGGAGTAATCTCCCACCCATTGGCTAGTGAATCCTACAAAAGTGACACATCACCCCAGAGCTCATTAGCTACACCTTGACCTGAGAGAGAACAGAACAGGACTGTACCCGCTGTCTGTAACCTGTGTGGAGACCTGAGGGGCTGGACCTCCTACTTCTACCGAGGTATGAGAAGTGGACTCCTAGGATCAGTTGGTTGACCTCCTCTGTGGCATTAGGGATACAACGAGATGCAAGAGGTCTTTTTCCTGGAGTGCTTAGCAGACAAGTAGCAACTGGACCTAGACTGAACCTTATTGGTGGCCTCTGGTGGAATGAGCCAAGGCCCTTAAGTGTTGTCCCTTTTTTCCTGGGAGCCTTAGAAGAGACCAAGAACTGCTGCAGAAAGACTGAAAAGTTGGGACTCAGAAAATTTTTGTCTTTCTCTAGCATCTTCTTATCTCCTGAGACTGCCAGTCTGGGATTTGATCTTCTTTCAAAGATGTGAGAAAACTCCAAAATGAGTCGGGTGTATCACAGAGATTTGCTAAAAAGCAGCTATTTTCTTCTGGCACCGACCACGGCCCCAAACGTTCTGTGTTAAGCGTATCTTACAAACCACCTTTAGATAATTTTATCAATTTTTACAAGCTTTGTCATTAGAATACGAGCCATGCTGACAAAGTACTGGTCAGAAAACGGTACAGATTATGTGAGGCTGAAGGGTTCTTGCTCAGGCTCCGTGCCTCACAGAGGACCATGCCACACGCCTTTCTTTGCACACATCCTGGCTCCACTTGACACTTTATGGCATCATTATTACTATGTGCCACTGTGGGGAACTCATGTGCATACAGTGCGCAATGCTGCAAATGTCACATCATCAACAGTGACAGCTCAACAGCATGTGAGAGGTCATCATGGCTGCACCAGGCTGAAGCAAAAGACGAGACAAGAATGAACTCACTGTCAGATTAATTCTCAGATAGCTAGTTAGAGAGTTAGAGAAGAAACTGATGCCTATGAAACCTCACCTGAGCCTCTGAAGAATCATTCGTATGTATGTGATTGACCTTGTAACAACCCCGCTGCCTCTCTCACACAGGAGCCTGTTGGGAAATGATCCTAACTCTCCATAGGCCACTCTGCTCCCTTCTGTGCGATATATGTCTGTAGGAATCGGGCTCTTTATATTATATATCAAAATGAGATATATAGTATAAAGAGTCCAGGGGTTCCCTTACGAGTGGACAGGGGCTTGCAGTGGCAATCCCAAGGTGCTCTGATAGGGGGTAGCGTGGTCGAGCAGCCTTAGGCTTATAACAGAGGAGTGCAAGATGTCAAAAAATACATACAATGATCAATAAATGAGACACATCACTCAAGAAGGAAATCCACACCAATTTATAAAAATAACAAGTTTCTTTATATATGTTTAGGCATCAGAAGAAAATTGTTCAGATAAGTACTTTCTTTTCAGTTCAAAAAGGCGACAGTGCAATTTCTGTAGGCTGCAAAAGTAACCTATGGGAGAAAAATCATTTGGGGTTTACCAGCTCCTGTCAGCAACATACGGGACTTTTCTCCAGGAGTTAAGGTGAGTAGTGGGCAAGGTCCAAGGTAGCGCCAGTAGAACACCATCAGCGGCTCTAGGGCGGCCAGGTTCAGAGGTGCCAAACAGCGTTGGGTGCCGAATGTTATCCTATGGAGAACGGTCGCAGCAGAAAGAGGCTGGTGAAGGGGACTGAGAGACCAGTCCAGTGAAATCAAGTGGCTTCGGTTCTTGCGATGTTAGGGGATGTAGGGATACCTTTGGCTCTCTTCTCCTTGGGACGGGCGTTCGGGTGCAAAGGGTCTTTGGGGTGTTGGGTTTCTCTGTCCGGCAGCACTCGCGATTGAGGGGGGCCTGCCCACAGAGGCTGCAGGCGACGTCGGGGAGTTCACGAGGAATCACTCTACAGTGGACTTGGTACCTTGAGGGCTTGGGGACCATGCTGACACCATTGGCCCACTTCGCCATTGGCTGGGGGTCTCAGATGCAGTAGTGTTTGGTGGTATCGGATTTGGCGGGGTCGGAGTACTCTTGGTCCTTCTTTTGCTGTCTGCAGGATGCAGGGGAACGTTCCGCTGTCCCTAAGGAGGTCTTGGTTCCTGAGCAAAGGATGGCAGTTCTCCCAGGTTTTGGGGACTCAGCAGCTGCAGGACAAGTTAAATTTTCATGCAATAGGCGAAGTCAGCAGGCAGGCAGGGTTGGCACCAAGTCAGTTGCTGGGTCTTCTGTTGTTGCTGTGCTCCTCTTCTCGTCGATCTTCTTTCTTCAGGTCATCAGGATCTCTCCTTCTGGTGCCAGGGGCTCCCGTAAATACTCATTTTAGGGGCATTAGGGGAGGATAGGGTAGTAGCCAATGGGCTACTGACCCTTGGGGTCACTATGCCCCCTATATGACCACTTCCTCTTGGAAGTGGATATAACCCTCTCCCAGGATTCCTAAGTATGCCAACACAAAGATGGCTACTTCTGAAAAGTAATGCCCACCTCAGTCTAGCCCACCTTACCGGTGGTACTAACCTGGGGGTGGCCTACCTACCTGATTAGCTAATTCTCCTGCCTGTCCGGGTGCCAAGGGGGCTCTGGACAAAGGCGGCAGCTCTTCGAAGCTTTCAGGCCTAGGAAGGCTAATCAGCAGGTCATTCTGTGGAAGGGGGTGCGACACCCTCTTCCTGGTCACCCTAGGAGGTCAGAACAGTGACTCAGGTGACAGGCTGGCAGAAACCAGTCAGGGAGCACACTAGAGGCTGGTAGGTTTTCAGGGGGTACCACAAAGGTGCCCTCTGGATGCATGTATTGGAAAACCCATCACTGGAATTAGTGTGGATTTACCAGTACGAGATGTTTGATACCAAACATCCCTATTTTCAGTGAAGCCATCATGTAGCTGGGGAACTCATTTTCACCAGTGTCCAGCACATGGTTTTAAAATGGCTTCTCTGGTCACTTCTACTGGCAGTAATAGGACTGACCAGCACAGGGGCATATCTGCTCATGCGGTATGCCCTCACATGTAATATTCAGCACCCTGTCTTAGGGCTGCTAGGCCTCCTGTAGGGGCGACTTACAAATATCACATGCAGCGTTAGGGGACATGGCACACAGGGATGTGTGACATGTCGTGTTTTCACTTTTGTCTGCACCAGGACACGCAGCTTGCAATGGCAGCCTTGCTTGTGCTTCGTGAGGGGTCCTCTAGGGTGTCACAATTCATGCTGCAGCCTTTGGAGTCCCTCTTTAGTACCTCAGGCCATAGGTACCAGGGGTACCATTTACTAGGGACTTATAGAGGGTGTTAAGTATTGCCAATTGGGGGACAATTGTACAGTTTTAGGGAAAGAACACTGGTACTGGGAACCTGGTCAGCAGGAACTCAGTACTCTTCAGTCAGAGTTGCATCAAACGCCAGGCAAAAAGGTGGGGGTGGGGGTGCTGCAACAGGGACACAGTTTTCTACAATGTCTGAGTCTACAAAAAGACAATTGCATTACTAGTCAGTAATCTAATAATAATATTAACCTTTTCACATATAGTGCTTTAATGAGTCATTTTGATGTTACTAGTCAACACAAATAAAAGTTGTTACTCTTACCTATGTTAATTATACTCAATATGTCGACCTTGGAAGAATGAAAGGCTGAACTGACCTTACGAGAATTTTAATTTGTAACATGCATGTCAAACACAGATGTCATAAGCGAAAACGTATATCACTGAGCTCTTGTTAAATACAAATTGCTGCAACAAGTTTGCCATTTGTACAATATACTGGCACAGAAATTAGGCTTGTAATACATTACCTTTCATAAAAAGATACCTCATGAAATATGAACAGCATTGGCAAAGGCAATAGGGCTGTCTTTAATGTACCTGCAACGATAAGTTGTAACAAATGCACGCACACAATTTGTTCTGTGTCTCTGTGCAACCTACCTAGTTCAATGCCTACATGCACCACTGCAAGCCTGGGGGATATAAGACATAACACTACTCTGTTTGCATGCCAAGGGGACACAACAGCCTGACTGATTGGCTTTGTCAGTGCTTGTTGTTTTTCTCAGGAATTGGTAATTGACCTCGGTTCAACAAACCCTTTCTTGGAGAGCCACAGTGAAACACCTGATTGTGTTCGTCAAATGCAAGTGCCCAGGTACAAGCAGATACCGACAGTAGAAGCCTGACTCAACACTGGGCACTGTATCCTGTTCCAGAACACAACTCCAAAAGCAAGCACACCACAAGAACCTCACCTTCCTGGTCCACTCAACAATGATCTCCTCTGTGAAATGCTCCTCAAAGAGACTGCTGAGTGTGTCCTTCACAAGGGTTGTGGTGATTTCGGTGCTCTTCAGGTTGGCCACTCGGGCGATGGCATCAGCAACGCGCCCGGAGCCCTCCACCAATACACAAGGGGTGCTGTTGTTCATGGATTGATGGATAGTCTGAAACCAGGAGGACATGCATTATTGGTATATGTGAATTCTACTCCAGTGCAATCATTGTTATTGATAGCAGAAATATCTTGTGACTTCCTAACATAAAAGTATCAATATCCACAAGAAAATGCATTTACCCCCAGCCACAGGATCCTCAAAATTTCAGCATCCAAAGTTATGTTGAAGCTAGAAACAGCTGGCAAAGAGCACCTCAAAAATATGAGTGCGGTGTAGCATTTTTAATGAAAACGCATAATTGTATTAACCCAAAGCGATTAACACATAAATTAATTAAAGATATTCTACTGAGATGTGTGTATTTTAACATTAAAATACAGGCTCCGATTTTCAAATGGTTGCTGCTTTCTGCAGCCATCTTTCCCTGCACACGGTCAGCTCTCAGTCCTTTCCCCACCATGCACTCAGCACACCGTAGTTATTTTGTAAACAATGTTTTCAAACACGATGTCATTCTCTCATGTACAACATGATGCTTCGTTCTCAAGCTTCGTTTTCATGCTCTGTTAGCAGAGTGAATGTTTCCCAAGGTCTCACCTGTTGGGACCACAATGTGACTCTCATGAGAACTTAACCTTGATTTAGTAACAATGTTTGTACTATCGACTGATGAGTCTCAGAAGCACTGAGGATGGGAACCGCATGATATGAATCTGTGGGCTAGAGCTGACAAATATGATCTTAAACTGCATTGCTCTTTCTTTACCAGGACTGGATGGGATGTCAAGACCTCTGGACATTCACACCAAATGTATGAATCACATTGTATTTTACCCGATACAATGAGCCCTGTCCAAAGGGGGTTGGGCTCGCTCTGCCCCATTCTTCAGAAGGCGACGTTCTGTCGGTCAGACCTCTGATTCATAACCCATTCATTTCCTTAGAGTGATCTATGCTGGATTCTTTTCATGAACTGATTTTGAGCTTCATGCTATTCTATTGGTTTAAGTGTCTAACTGATTGATTCTAACAGTTGACTTGTGTCTTGTGTAATGATTATAGCCTTTAATAAAACTTCCTGGCTTTGACTTTAATACTTGTCTGTTTTTATTGCAAAGGCCAGTGTGTTTCTTCTTCGGATTCTGAAGTGTTATCGAAAGTTGAACTGATTTGAATGACCACATCCAGCGATGAGCACCACAATCCTAGGAGCATTAACACCGCTCATGGTTCATCGGTAGCGCTTTAGTTAGAGAACATGGAAAAATGCCACATCAATTCTGCAAAATCATACATTTCCTGGAAATGTTTTGACATGGTGTCATACTTAGCAATTTCACAAAGTTATAAGGGTGTTACCTTTGCAAAATATCAGCAACTGAAAGTTGTTTTTGCAGGGCATCATTCCCCTAAAAACTATGTTTGCTGAACTTTTTTTACACATTTTTTGTGTTGAAAATCTTTGCAATCTTAGGTAAAATTTACATAGCCTGCACAATTTTGAAATAATCTTCATGACAATTATGGAGTAAAACCTTGTAAAATGTGCATACCCCTCCTATAAAGCTAATGCAATTGGTTATTTTTCAATCCCCTGCACCGATACCCCCAAGATGATCTACACCCCCCACCTGAGGTGGAACAAAAGCTGAGAGGCCAGCTGGGCGAACGCCCTCAACATCTCCAACCCTGCTACCGCCACCAACCTCAAGCAGGAAGCGGAAAACTTCAACACATGGATCAACAACTGTGCAGACAGCCTCGTCCCCATCAAGAGCAACATCGAGAGAAAACCCCCCAAAAGGCCAGCTGGTAGACCCAAGAACTCAGAACAGCGAAACGGGACAGCAAACAGTTGGAGAAGAGATGGCGTGGCAGCCTTCAAGGCCTCCCTCAACCTCTATCACCGTCTGATGAGGGAAACAAAGAAGACAACACTTGCCGCATGCATCGAAACCAGCACTAACAACACAAAGGAACTTTTCAACATCGTTAAGGAATTCTCCAACCCCGCTGGCAGTGAAAACAATATCATACCTTCACAGGAGCTGTGCGACAACCTCACCCACTTCTTCCACAACAAGATCGCAACCATATACAGAAACTTTGAATCCCAACCCACACCTACGGACTTCCTCGACAGATACGCCACTACCGCAACTGACACGAACCACACACTGACAACCTGGAACATCCTCTCCACCCAGGACACCACCTCCACCATGAAATCCATCCACTCGGGAGCTCCCACAGACCCATGCCCACACCACATCTTCACCCTCGGAAACCAAAGAATTGGCCAGGAACTTACCACTTTACTCAACACCTCTATCACTAATGCAACATTTCCCGATGCCTGGAAACACGCCAAAGTCAGACCACTACTCAAAAAACCCTCCGCCGACCCCGGCGAACTCAAAAACTACTGCCCAATATCCCTGCTCCAATTCCCAGCGAAGGTACTGGAAAAGATCATTAACAATTAACTCATGACACACCTGGAGCTGAACCAGCTACTCAACGCCTCTCAATCTGGCTTCTGCAGCAATCATAGCACCAAATCCGCCCTGATCGCACCCTCCGCGGCCAAGGAGAAACAACAGCTTTGATCCTCTTCGACCTCTTGACAGCCTTCGACATCGTATCCCACCACACGCTGATGGAAAGACTCCACCACATTGGCATCCAAGGGGACATGCTCTGATGGATCACCTTCTTCCTCACCGGAAGAACCCAGAGGATCTACCTCCCACCTTTCACTTCTGACCCCAAGGAGATCTCCTGCGGTGTCCCCCAGGGTTCATCCCTCAGCCCTCTGCTCTTCAATGTATATATGACCCCCACTGCCCAACATTGTTAGATCCAAATCCCTACGCAGATGACATCCAACTCATCATCGCACTCACCAATGACCCCACCACCACCAGAACCAACTTTCACAGAGGCATGACAAACGTCGCCGACTTCATGAAGAACAACCATCTGCAGCTGAACATAGACAAGATGGGAGTACTGATCTTTGGTAACAGCAGCAACACATGGAATGACTCCTGGTGGCCATCAGACCTAGAACCCACACCCGCTCCCTCCGACCATGCCAGAAACCTCAGAATCATCATTGACAACAAGTTCACCATGGAATCGTAGATTAACGCCGTCTCCTCTGCCTGCTTCCTCCCTCTGCGCATGCTACATAAGATCTTCAAGTGGCTACCCCTACACACAAGAAGCACTGTGACACAGGCCCTCATTACCAGTCAACTGGACTACTGCAATGCCTTCCACGTAGGAATCACTGCACACCTCCTACGGAGACTTCAGTCCATACAGAACGCCGCAGCCAGACTCATCCTCAGCCTTCCTTGATGAACCCACATCACACCCCAACTCAGGCAACTCCACTAGATCCCCGTACAGAAAGGATGCCAATTCAAGCTGCTGACCCACGTACCCAAGGCTCTACACAACTATGGACCCTCATACATTAACCACCGCCTGAACTTCCACCAACCGTCAAGAAGACTATGCTCCTCCTCCCTTTCACTTGCCCATACACACCGCATCTACCGAACCAGAAGTGAAGGACGCTCCTTCTCCCACATCACAGCAAAGACCTGGAACAACCTCCCCACGCACCTATGGACCATCACCTGACTTCCAGAATTCCGAATGGCCCTCAAGACTTGGCTGTTCGAATAAGCCTCCGGGACCTGCAAGCTCTTGGATACCCTATCGGGTAATCCTGATTGATTGATTGATTGATTAATTGAATCCAGCTGTTATGGACATAGCCTCTCTGACCTCTGAACCTCCACTGAGCCCACCTCACTCAGACTAAGCTGTGCCCAGTACCGTTTGTAATTCTTCCCACATTCCTCCCTCCTGCACTGGGGTACCAATTAACAGCCCTGCCAATCTTTTTCTGTCAAATGCTTCCCTGTATAAACCGACAACATCCTACCAAAAGGCAACTCGTCCTTATCAGTGTAAACAGATAAATCACTGATAAACACAGATTTCCTGCAGTTTCACTAAAGTGGTGTTAAAAGAAAATGAAATGAGAGAGTTCATTATTCTGGTGTCTTGCTGGGGGAGGGGAGGGTGAGTGCCACACAATATGGTTTTGTTATTGAAGGTAGCAGCTTGGACTTTCAATACATTCTTTACAAGCTGTGGAAAATGATTTCATGAATTTTGACACAATTTGATGTGTTTTGTCATGACAAGCTTAAAAGTCATAAGAGGAAAGCGATAGTATAAATTTTAAACTAAGAACCCTCAGTGGGGAAATCTCTAAAAACAGTAACTTGCAGATACACAAAAAGACTAATCAGCACAAAAGAGGAACTAAAAGTAATGGAAAGTTATAGTCCAAATGGGAGTGCGGCATCACTACTCTGGATAGCTAGCGTTTTTATATTCGCACCTCCGAAGCGTTAATCGGGAGGACAAACAGAACATAGTTCTAATCAGACAGTAGTAACAGCAAATGGTGAATCTAATGTTGTATTCAGAGTAGTCTCTTTTGCTTCACCCCAGTGCTCCTTGGAAGGCCTTCTTTATACACAATCTTTTTCATTCTTATCTATTTACATCTACTAAGCAATTAACTTCCCATCAATGAGGTTTACTACAGTCTATGAAGAAGGGGTTCATAGTTTCATGGATCCCACATACACCACTTAAGCCATCCAGATGCGAATTAAATGCAAAATCAATGACAATAAACAACCAAATTCAATCCAGCCTATTTTATTATGCTTTGCCAGGACTCCCTCCAGTCTTACACTCATCAACCATATCTATTGAATAGGTTATGTATTTAAACTTTAATCAAATGATAAAACACCTGTCCACTGTTATCCTTTTTGATAGTCAGAACCTGCCAGCCCCTCATGCTTAACACCTTTAAAAAGTGAGATCATCTAATGTCGAACATCTTCTTCTGCTGCGACTTGTTTACGTCAATCATCTTTCCCTTCTCACACAGTCTTAGCTGCTCACACCTCCAGAGATCCTGTCATGCAAATCAACTGAGCATTCATAGACAACCTTTCATGGCCAACATCACACTCTGTCCTACATTCTAGTTGCAACCATCTGCCTCGTGCTGCATGCCACCTACACAATCATCCACCCAATGTTATCCTGATTTGGGAAGCCTTGCACAGTATGTTCACTCCTCCTTATTACCTTATGTGATAGGATCCTAATTGGCCTGTGGTGTAATTTTCTATGCATTGGTCTCCTTGTTTTTAGGTCGAAGCCTACAGTGCAGCTGTCTGGCTGTGAAAGACGTATTGGGGACATCCTGAGAGCTCACCCGTAAATCAACTCTGCAAATTGCTTACCATTGGCTATTTCTTTTGTCACTCATTTTTGCCAGCTTTTGATCCAATGGCTTTTTATTGTTTGAGGCAGTCTATCTTGTTTCTTGTCCCTCCTGTGGACAATAGCCTGTTCACCATGTCTCTTCCTAGGCGCCTGATTACGATGGCGGAAGGGCCCTCCGCCATCGTACTGCGGTTTTCCGCGCCCCAGATTACTATGGAGGGCGAAAACGTGGCGGTCAGAAAGACCGACCGCCACGGTTCCAACAGGCGGTCATTTTCCGACCGTCTGTCAGGACAGCCGCGTTGGTCAGCATTGGGGCGGTGCCTGTCAGGCACCGCCGTTGGGATTATGATATCCCTTTTCGCTGGTCGTTTTGCGGTGGTCAACCCGCCACGAAACAGCAGGCGGAAACAGATTTGGGGGTCCATAGCGGGCCCCCTTACATCCCTGGGGCAACAGCACTGGGGGGCACCTATGGTGCCCCCCTACATTTCCCTGCACCATGTGGCAGGCACCGCATGGTGCCTGCCACGTAGTGCAGGGAAATGTGAAAGGTGCATTTTTAGCATTGCGGCGGGTGCTGCATCTAGCAGCACCTGCCGCAATGTTAAATATGGCAGGTGCGACTGCCGTGGTGGTGGTCGCATCGTAATTGCATATGTGGGACCGCTGCCTTATACGTGGGCAGTCCCCATCCCCGGTTCGATGGCGGACGGACAGAAGTCCGTCCGCCATCATAATCAGGCCCTATGTCCTTCTATGCTTCCACCAGTGCCTGCTTTTCGAGAACTTTTTTTCTTTCTCAGAAAGCACTCCATGAAGGTGCACATGTTTTTGAGCTTTCTCCAAAGGGTGCTTTTCTACCCCCTCCAGTCGCACTACACTTTACATTTCTCAACCCATCTGTTGCTTTCTCTATCCTGTCTGCAATGGTATTTTTCTCCTCCTGTGTGCTTTAAAATAATTTGTAAACAACTGCCTTTTTCTATTCTTACACTTCTGCACTACAAAAGATGCTCCCCCGTCAAAAAAACTTTCCATATTAGCATACCTGATGCTAAATAAACTTCTCTTCACATTCGCTTTTATTGCTTTCTAATTTCATTTATCACTATTTTCATCTTTTCCTACACTAATTTTTTAAGTCATGGGCGCTTGCCTTCTTTCTTCCTCTCCTGCACCAGCAGCTGCTGATGCCTTTCTCATGTTCACATTCATTTCATACACATGCTCTTTCTAGCCCTTATGTTATTTTCATATTCATAAAAACCTCGTCTTTTGCCCATATTCTTGGAGTGCAGCACAATGTGACGTGCAGCTCCGTGTTAGCAGCAGTGTTCGCTGTCAGTGGCGTAGCCAGAGTGTCGTGGGCTCCACTGCAAGGAAGAAAATGGACGGTGACTCCTGATTTCATTAGAGCACGCACACATAATCAGGGTTCAGCGGGCCCTTAAGCCTATGGGACCCGGTGCAACTACACTGCTTGACCAATGATCAGAGTACGACTGGGACAGAAAACGGGCCCGGGCAGCAAAATAAAAGTGGCCCTCATCAGTGAATTAAACAGCTCAAAATGCGGCCCAGAGCAGTAAATTGGGGCTGTTTTGAACTTGTAAACACACGCTGTATAAGTGTTTTGCAAGGTATGGAAGACTGCATGGCATTGCGCTCACTGCAGGTAATGTTTGTTTTAATATCAGGGAAATCAACAGTAAAAACTGGCCCAGCAGACCATAAAACAAGCCCACAAACAGCCAAAACAAGAGCCCACAGATTGACCTGTCAGACCAGCCCGTCGAGCACTGCCTGACTGCCCTATATGCCAGTTCGACCCTGTCAATGATTCAATCACCCATTCTCTTAAAGCATCATTACAATACTACAATACATCAATTTCAAACACCCAAACATTTAAATACAATAATATAAAAGTCAAATAAACATAAGCACATTTCAGCTAGACCTAGTGGCTTTTTCAATGCTTGTTTGCAATCTTCTTTCTCTTTCTCTGTTCCCTTCATATGCTCTCCCTCTTCCCCTCTACTTTATGCAGTACTTACATCCAGAGTGCCTTTCCCTCCTTCCAACGCCACACACACAACTGGAATCCTGATGTGGGAATCTAAAAAAAGAGACATAAAATGAGAAGCACAACCTTCAACACATTAAAGAGTGAAATATATGGAGGAAAGAGGCAATAATAGAAACATAAAGAATACAACAGCATTGAAGAAAGGAGGCAAAATATGGGACTAAAATAGAGATGGCAGAGAATGCTAAGGGACGCGCTTAGGCTGATTAAGGTGAATTGCTTAACGGAACGGAGCGCCTGATAAAGGGCTCCCTCAATCATTGGGTAATTGTGTTCTAAAAATACTCTGTACTGAACCACGCACGATTCACAAGAGAGCACCTGGTAAAGGGCTCTGACGCTTTTTTGCACAAATTTCATTATGCTTTGAAACTTGCTACTTTGCACGCATTGTTTTTAAATATTACCTGTGCACTGTATACTCTGTGACCCGCATTCGGTATCCTCCCCGGACCAGCACGGATTGTTCCGGTTGTCTGGAGGGAGGCGCCACAACCGGAAGCGGAAACTGACCACTCCCCATCCCCACAGGAGGTTAGCAGTCCAGTTAAAGCAGTCAGTATAAAAACACATGCCTAGACAGACGCGCAGCGGGCGCGCCGCTGGCGCGCCGAAGGCAAGCCCGTCTGCGCCCGTCCGCGCTTGGACGTCGCCAGGAGCAGGAACCCCTGCCGGTTTCGTCCACACTCAGACCAATAAGGTGAGGTCTACCTATACTTATACTGGTAGAGAGTTAGTTGAGATCAAGACCAGCAATTCACACAAAGTAGCAGCGATTAAGGCCTGCCCCTCTCCCACTGAAGTAATGGGACCTTTCTCCTGTGGCAACTGTCAATACCAATGCAAACTAGCCCACTCCCAGAATACCATTATAGAATCACTACAACACCCCGAATCTGATTCCCATCTCACAGAAAGTACGCACTCAACCAAATCGGATAGCAATAATGGCTGGAATTGCTTTCTGGCCAACGTAAGGTCTCTGCCCAAACATGCTGCCAACTTATGGGGCCTGCTGTCTTCCACTAATCCCCATATAGGGTTCCTAACAGAAACCTGGATTAAACCACACTCCAATCCTGACATAGCAGTAGCACTCCCTGATGGCTACCACATACTAAAACTAGATAGACCACATAGGACTGGTGGAGGAATAGCTATAATCTACAAAAACCCCATCACTTTCTCAATTTTAGATCAAATAAATAATGACCAACTGGAAATACTGGTTTTTAGTATGAACATACATCATTGCCTCAGCTGGAAAGGAGCCCTAGTATATCGACCACCAGGATCACTAACCAACACCACCACACAACTCATGGAACTCATTGCCCCACACGTTATAGCTTCCAGGAACTTTCTACTTCTTGGAGATTTCAACATTCACAGTGAAATCCAAGACAATCTTGAGGCTTCATCTTTCTTGACTGAATTGTCTACACTCAATCTTAACGTAATAAATAAAGCTCCAACTCACCAATGTCTAGCTGGCCATATGCTAGACATTATCTTAACTAATTCCCCTGATGTATCCTACTTAGATACACTTCCCCTGACTTGGTCGGACCATTCCATGGTCGAGTTTCGCATTAACAGCCACAAAGCACACCCCACTCCCAAATGCTATCAAAATAAAAGCTACAGACGCTGGCACTCAATCACACCAGCACTCTTTGAAGCTACATACTGTCCACCTCAACATTCGGAATCAGAAAAGGTTGACAATCGTTTAACCTCTTTCAATATCAGCCTATTGGCAACCATAGACAGCTTAGCACCCCTGAAGCAATGCCCTAGGAACTCAAAACGGCGCCAGGCTCTGTGGTATTCGACCTCCCTGCGACTAGAAAAAGGCTCATGTAAAAAACTGGAACGCCTATGGCGACGCTCACACAACCAATCAGATAAAGAAAAATTCAAGGAGGCTTTAATTCAATACCACCGAAACCTAAAAAATGCTAGGAAAACTCACATCGCAACCACTCTTGAACAAGCAGGGAGCTCTCAGAAATGCCTCTATCAAATCTTAAAAACTTTCACATGTCCTGCAGCCTGTGACACGGCTTCTGTTCCTTCCCAAACACTGTGTGACAACATTGCTAGCCATTTTACTCAGAAAATCGATACGATTTATAACAAAATTACTTCCACAATAAATCCCCAAACTGATTTGGAAATTGAACTCCTACACACCCCACCGTTAACTTGCTCGTTAGAGTATTTCCCACCACTCACAATTGAAGGCACAGAAGCACTTTTAAAGTGCGTTAAATCAGGTTCCCCACTGGACACTATACCTGCTAAAATAACTGCCACTCTGCACAAACAATTAGCCAACCCCATTTGCGATATTCTCAATAGCTCCCTGAGGGAAGGAGTCCTCCCTCCAGATTGGAAAGCCACGCAGATAATCCCGATTAAAAAGAATCCCAAAATCTCATCGGATGACGTAACTAATTATCAACCCATCTCTCTCCTTCCCCTCCATTCAAAAATCTTGGAAAAGCACATCAACACACACCTCTCCAATTTCATTGAATCCAATAATATCCTGGACTCCTCACAATCTGGTTTCCGTCCCAGATATAGCACGGAATCCAGTCTGGTAGCAGTCACGGACAACATTAGGATGCTGCTGGATAGGGGTCAGGCGGTGCTTCTGGTGCTGCTTGACCTCTCCGCAGCATTCGACACCATTTCCCACCAAATTTTACTCAGAAGATTAAGTGACATTGGCATCACAGGAAACGCTCTGAAATGGCTGTCTAACTTTCTGTTCAACAGAACACAAACTGTTAATTTAGGCCCTTACCACTCTAAAACCACCAAGGTGACCAAGGGAGTGCCACAGGGCTCATGTTTGAGCCCTACCTTGTTCAACATTTATGTGGCTCCCTTGGCAAGACTGTTGAGGAAACTGGGATTCATCCCCATATCCTATGCGGATGACACCCAATTACTCCTCTCATTCGACAAATCCAACGCCAATATTCAAACCACCTTTGGTGAAGGAATGAAGACTATAGCAGAATGGATGAAAACAAATTTTCTCCAACTGAACGCTGCTAAATCAGAGATAATGCTGTTTGGTGAGGCCACTATGAAATGGTCCCCCAGCTGGTGGCCAGAGGAACTGGGCCCCACACCTTGTCCAAAACAGGTGGTGAAAAACCTTGGAGTCCGATTGGACCAGAAACGTACGCTGGGAGACCACGTCTCTTCTACCATTGGAGCTTGCTTCCATAACCTTAGCATGCTCAGAAGAGTCTTCCCTTTCCTGCCACTATCTTCCAGGAAGACCTTGATCCAGGCACTAATCTTAAGCCGCTTAGATTACTGCAACGCACTGTACATCTCAGCCAATGAAAGTACCCTAAACAGACTACAGGTCATCCAGAATACAGCGGCCCGACTGGTAACCAATGCTCCCCCTAGAACTGCCTCCCTCCCCTTACTTCAGAAACTACATTGGCTACCCATACGAAAAAGGATTAAATTCAAAATATGTTGTATGGCTTACAAAGCCGTTAACAGATTAGGCCCCAGTTATCTAAATGACAAATTTGTCAATTATGTACCCTCCAGACCCCTCCGCTCAGGAGCTAAAGCCCTGATACAAATCCCGCGTTTCAAAAAATCCCGCCAAGGTGGTAAGGCCTTTTACCATCTTGCCCCACTCTACTGGAACGAACTCCCTCTACGCTTGCGACAATCCACAGATTACCTGGCTTTCAGGAAACTGCTGAAAACATAATTGTTCTAAATCTGTTCACCTTGGTACTCTTAGGCGGTCCTAGCGCTGAGATACCCTTATGGGGTGATTCACGCGCTTTACAAAATACACAAATAAATAAATAACATACGTCAGGAAAATAGAAGTTTAGAGCCAGCTCTCCTTCCTGCACATTTCCAAACTTCTGAAATATAATGCAAAGGATATGCTTTATCTATATATAGATATGCTCCATGTTAGACCTGTCAACCATAGCACATGCTCAGTACTTGCTTTACAGAGTTGCGCCAACACCTTGTTGACAGCAAGTTAACTGACCTCAGGGAGCTTACAAAGGAGGCAGACGTCTGGGTCAGCACCAGAGTGTCCAAAGGGCATCTGGGTGGATTCCCAAAAGGGTGGTCAGGGTTCCTACCAGACGAAAGAGGGAGGAGAGGCCCCCAAAATAGTTCTACAAGTATGGGCATGTGAAGGGTGATGCCAAGTGGCCCAAGAGGATAAAGCACTCCACTGGTAGGCAGACCCAAGTGTTGGGTGGTGTAGCACTTGGGCAGGAGATTTCCCCAGATAGTGTGGGGAGCAGAGAAGAGGTTACCCTAGTGTCCCTGGGTGACAACGGGATGGTACCGAAAGCCCACATGCCGTCCAATACTTCCAAGCACAGGCAGTGGGTCACCATCAATGGGCAGAGGGTGGAGACACTGAGGGACATAGAAGCCAGTATGACTCCTGTAAGTCGTCATCTGGTGTCCTCAGAGCAGGTAATCCCCAAAACATTCCACCAGGTTGTAGTGGCAGACAACCGGGAGAGCAGTACCCACTGGCTCTTGCTGCCTTTGAGTGGGGGGTGGGGGTTTCACGTTCTCTAAATGCAGCTATGAGACCTGCCATGCCTGTAGACTATTAGGTGATGATCTGGAATGGAAAGAAGTGGAGCTCAGGTCACACTTTGAGAAGTTAGGGTTGCCTGAGTGGGTGTCCCTGACCTCACGGACCATGGCAGCCTGAGAGCAAAGTCAAGAAGGCCTGGAGCCTTAGAAATGGCCCAGGCAGCTGCCAAGAAGAGTGGGGATATGGGGCATGGGAAACCTGCCCCTGAAACTCCTGCAGTCCAGGAGGAAGGGGTGCCTGAGGAAGACACCCTGGACCATACCATGGAAGATATTGCCGCCCTGTGAGGCCTACCTGAGCTTGCTGGATGTGAAGTTGAGGGTAGGCCTACCAGGGAGGAGATCTGTAGAGCACAGAAGGAGTGCCCAGCTCTGGAGGGCTTGAGGTGGCAAGCTGAGACTCAGGCAGCTGGTGACAAATCAGTAGAGCACCTGATTTATTGGGAGAATGACCTCCGATATAGCGAGCCTAAGGTTCCTGAGCCTGTGGCAACTCTTGTGTTGGTGGTCCCGCCTTGCTACAGAGCCTTCCTACTGGGACTGGCTAATGACAACCTCCTGGCAGGACAAGACCTTTGCCAGGCGTGTCACCCACTTTTATTGCCCCGGATGAAGACAGCCTCAGATGTATTTTGCCGGTCATGTCCCACCTGCCAGACCAGTGGGAAAACAGGGAAAAAGCTCGAGGCTCCCCTGGTTCACTTACCTGTCATAGGCACCCCCTTTGAAAGGGCCCCTGGACCCAAAACTGCCTTAGACAACAGGTTTATCCTGGTTTTGGTGGGCCATGAAACTAGAAAGCCAGAGGCCATATCTCTGAGATCTGTAACTGCACCTGCTGTGACTAGGGCCCTGATGGGTATTTTTACGTGATGGGGTTCCCCAAGGAAATTGTGTCTGAAAGGGGCACCAGGTTCATGTCTTCATACATGAGGTCCATGTGGGATGAGTGTGGGGTAACCTGTACGTTCTCCACACCCTAACATCCTCAGACAAATGGGCTTGTTGAGAGTTTCAACAAGACCCTCAAGGGCATGATTTTGGGCCTGCCTGAGCCCATGAAGTGGGATGTCCTCTTACTGTGCCAAATGTTTGTCTACTGGAGGTGCCACAGATGGGAGATGAGTTTAGCCCCTTTGAGCTCCTCTATGGCTATCCTGTTAGGGGATTTCTCAGTCTGAAAATGGAGGGGTGGGAGCAAGCTCCCAAGAAACGCCCCCAGGATGTAGTTAGCTACATGCTGGGGCCCAGAAACCAGATGCAATGCTTCTGTAAAAGTACTCTGAGAACCTAGAAACCAGCCAAGAAGTAATTAAACTCCAGTATGACCAGAAGGCCACTCTAGAAGAGTTTCAGCCTCGACAGAAAGTGTGGTTAATGGAACCAGTGGAGCGCAGGGCCCTCCAGGACTGTTGTTCAGGGCCTTGTGAGGTGAAGGAGAGAGAGGAGGAGTCCACCTTCTTGGTGGACCTCAAGACCTCCAGGAACTTCTTAAGGGTATGTCATGTAAATCGCCTTAAGCCACACTATGAGAGGTGTGAAGTAATCATGCTCCTTGTGACAGATGAAGGGGAGGAAGAGGAGAATGAACCTCTCCCCGACCTCCTATCCTCCAAGAAGCAAGATGGCCAGTGGAGGGTGTCAACCTCTCCCAGACCCAGAGTAGCAGAGGTACTGCCGTCAGTTGTTAGGGCAGTTAACCTCTCTGTTCACTCTCACCCCTAGGCTTACACACTTGTGACATTGATACTGGAGACAATATGGCTGTGAAAAATAAAATGTACAGGGTATCAAACAAGGTGTGGGCTAGCATTAAGGGGGAAGTCTCCAAAATGCTTGAATTGGGGGTGATTGAGCTCTGCAGTTGTCCCTGGTCCAACCCTGTAGTGCTGGTACCCAAAGCCACCCCACCGTGTGACACCCCAGAACTCAGACTCTGTATGGACTATAGGGGGCTCAACACAGTCACCCAAACTGATCCTCACCCCATCCCCCAAGCTGATGAGCTCATCGACAGGCTGGGAGCTGCCAAGTTCCTGAGTACTTTTGATCTTATATCAGAGTACCGGCAGATTACCATCACTGAGGGGGCAAAAGAGAGGTCTGCATACTCTACCCTAGAGGGCCAATTCCAGTTTAAAGTGATGCCCTTTGGGTTGAAGAATGCCCCTGCCACCTTCCAGAGGTTGGCAACGGGGTCCTGGGTGGGATGGAGGCCTTCATTGCTGCCTACCTGAATGACATAGCTGTCTTGGTGACAAAATATCTGCAAAAATATTGTGATACAAAAATATTGTGTCAAGAATATGGGGACATCAAAAATATCTTGGACAGAATATTGAAGGTAAAAATATTGTTGTAAAAAATATCGCTGTAGAAAATATTGTTGTGCTTAATATCGTTTGTAAATGTTAATTAGTATGTAATGTACTGTTGTGTGTTTGACTGTATATGTTTATTATTTTTTTAATTTGTATTTTAGGAAGATAATTTTTTACTTATGAAATTGTTAAAATTTGTATTTTCTGTTGTATTAATGTATATAATGAATTGTTGACATTTTTTTTTAGTAGCAGGATGTTGGGTTTTTAGGGGATAAGAGTGGGGAAAATGTATGTTTTAAATTTAAATTTTAAGGTAATAATTTTAAAGATGTGCAAATTAATAACTACAAATTTGCTAATTTATTCCATTCTATTAATATTTGTAATATATTTTAATTTGATGTTAATTAAGATATATATTAATAGTATTAAATATATTTTTTAAATAAGAAAAACATTAACATGATAAAATATTAAACATATTTAAAAATTGTTAATAAAGTAGAATATGTACACATATGTTTATGTTTATGTTAAATATTTAAAATTGTACAAAACATGTTTATTGTTTTCAAAATTGAATTTGAATTTTAAGTTCAATATTTTTTAAGTTTTTAAAAATATAAAAAGTATTTAAATATTTTGTAAATTCATGAATATAAATATTGTATTATGATGTTATTTTTGTTTTATTGTTTAAAGTTTATGAATGGTAGTCTTTTAGTGTCCAAAACCTTCCCCCAGTATGGTTAGATTGGAGTGGAAATAGGAAATGTCACCCCTTTAGTGTTCAACACCATCCCCCAATATGGTTAGATTGGAGTGGGAATACTAAATGTCAACCCTTTAGTGTCCAACACCTCCCTCAAAGTGGTTTAGTTTGGAGAAGAAACAGTAAATGCTACCCCTTTTGTGTCCAACACCTTCCCCAAATTGGTTTAGATTGGATTGGTAATGGTAAATGTCACCCCTTTGAGGAATTTGGGGAAGTCTCCACCGCCTTTCCCAAATTGGTTTAGATTGGATTGGGAATAGTAAATGTTACATCTTTGGTGTCTAACACCTTCCCCCAATATGATTAAATTGGAATTGCAATAGTAAATGTCACCCCTTTAGTGTCCAACACCTTTCCCCAATATGGTTAGATTGGAGTGGGAATAGTAAATATCACCCCTTTAGTGTCCAACACCTTACCTCAATATGGTTAGATTGAAGTGAAAATAGTACATTTTAACACCTTAAGTGTTTTAACACTTCCCCCCAATATATTAGGATTGGAGTAGAAAAGGTAGATGTCACCCCTTTAGTGTCTAAGGCCTTCTCCAAATTGGTTTAGATTGGATTGGGAATATTAAATATCTCCTCTTTAGTGTTTTACACGTTTATTTAAATGATTTATGTTGGAGTGTGATAATTTAATTTTATAATTTTATTCAAAAATCATTTCTCTTACTTTTATTTGTCTGTAGAAGATAGCCTAAGTGTTATTTTAGTATTATTGTTGGTGATAAGTAATATCAAAAAATAGTTATATGTTTGTAGCCAATAATATTATGATTTGCATTTTTTGTATAATAAAGATGTCACACATTTTTCTATTTTTATTTATGTTTTCAATTTATATTTATTGTATAGTTTAAATTTTTCATTCATATATACTTCAAGTAAAAATAATAAAATATATAAAGTTAAGTAAATAAAATATTGTTTCATTATTTTTTAATAATAAAATACAGGTAATTCATATATATATACATTTATTTGAAGTACATTTTCAACTCTTATTTTTAATTGCCTAACACTTTTTTAACATTTCTTAACTTTTGTTTTTATATACACATTTTCAATATAATTTTAACATATGTTTTATTAGCATATATTAAATAATTGTAGATATATATATATTTTTATATTACTATATTAATTTATACTTAACATTTTTTCATAATTTTTTTATAACATTGTTTGATATGTTTTACATATTTAATACATTTTTTAAACATGAATTCAACATTTTTACAATATTTGCCATTAATTTTAAGGGGAGATAGATCTTTTTTTAGTTTTATTTAGCGGACATTTTTTTTTTACCTGCTACCTTCTATTTTGTGATCTATTTGTGTTATTTTTAGTCTATTTTCCTAGAATCAGCTTGCGGTAAGGTGCTCCTGTCCGGGTTTTGAGGTTAGGGGAGATTTAGGAGAGAGGTCTAAAAGTTAGTTATAGAGTTGTTTGTGGGTTTTTTGTATATTTAGATGTATCACTGTAAAGGATTACGACTTTGGCGGTGTGGCGCTGGGTCCGCCCTGCCAATGCCGTGGTCAGACCACCCGCAAGATTAGTTTCCTCCTGTCTGGCAGGCTTTGTTTTTGACGTTCCCAAGGCTGTGCCCTGAAAATGGGCACTGCAATGGGAACGCCAAAAACAGTTCCTGCAAGGCATTGACTAAAAAGTCCATGCCATGCAGGAACTTGTGTGCATCCACATGGGGAGGTACATGTTGTGCCCCCCTGTGTGCATCCACAGGACGTGAGGCACCAGGGGGCACTGTAGGGCCCCGTTTGTTTCCTCCCTGCCACGGTTTTCATGGAAGTGGAACCACCATGAAAACCGTGGCGGAGAGGAAACTTGTAATATGCTCGGCGGTATATATATAAACAATACCCTTGCAGGCAAAGAGTGCCGCATAAATTATGCAAAAAAGAAGCAGACAACTCTGAGTAGTTCCCAAGTTTAGGTGGAGAGTATATAGATAGATAGATAGATAGATAGATAGATAGATAGATAGATAGATAGATTGATAGATAGATTGATAGATAGATATTACCTACTGGCCGTTGCCAGTAGGTAGTTATAGTTAGGACCTACTTACCACAAAAAAGCATTTTTTGTTTTGCTAATAACTTTGACGCAGTTTGATGAATCTTCATGAAATGTTCAATACATATATATATGTGAACAAGGGCTTTTGGAGCCCGAAACGCGTCATCGTTCGTGAGGAGAAGGTCTTAATAAAACATCTTGCCTGACACTGTGGGGTCTGTTTCTCCTTCATCGCCGCCTGGAGGTTGCGGGAGTTCGAGTCCTTTGGATATATATATATATACACACATATGTTATTGTTTGCTTACCTAAAATCATCATAGCCAATAGTAGCATGAACAACATAAAAGTTGTTTTTATATCCAACACCTTCAAAACATTTAGATTTATCAATAATGCAGGTGCAGGCAAACTGCTCCAGTGGGTGATAAAACAAACTGCTTCAGTGGGTGATAAAAACAAACTGCTTCAGTGGGTGATAAAAACAAACTGCACCAGTGGGTGTTAAAAACAAACTGCTCCAGTGCAGTATATGAAATAGCAGCAGACTTTTGTCAACAGGAGTTAGAAGCAGGAGCCTATTGTTCCCTTTAGAAACTAACACATG
Organism: Calotriton arnoldi; assembly: GCA_963921515.1. NCBI lineage: Eukaryota > Metazoa > Chordata > Amphibia > Caudata > Salamandridae > Calotriton > Calotriton arnoldi. The sequence continues at coordinate 1,717,842 of CAWUFW010001870.1, read as the reverse complement.
GTTTGGCTCAAGTTACTTAAAATCATAACAACATAGACAACATTAGAAATTCATAACCAAAACTACAATACACTTTAGAATAAACAATAGCTCAGATGCAGACAAACTGCTCCAGTAGATGTTAAAAAAAAAGATGCAGAGTGCAATATTAAAAATAGTAGCAAGCTTTTGTCAGTCGGAGATAGGTGCAGGGGCCTATAAATCCCTTTAGAAGCTAAAGCATAGTTAGGCTCAAGTTACCTAAAACCATGACAACATAGACAACATAAAAAATTCATAACAGAAAATCTTCAATACATATTACGTTAATCAATAGCGCAAATGCAGGCGAACTACTCTAGGTGATGTTAAAAACAAAGTGAAGAATGCAATATATAAGATAGCAGCAGACGGGAACTGGATGTCTACGGGAATTAGATGCGGTAGTCCAGAGCTCCCTTTAGAAACGAATACACATTGGATTAGTGTGTCTTCAATAAATACATAAAACTCAGAGTGCACTCACAGCGCTTTACACACAACGCATTAGAACAGAAATTTCCTGAACAAGCTCAGCTATAAGAAGAAATCAAGAATCAAGTAAATAATACTAATGCAGGAAGCAAACAGAGCACTTAATCCTTAACTTGATACGTTTGACTGATGAGGTTTGCCTCAACATAGCAGGTAGTCTTACAAAGTGCTTGAGCTTATGGCTGGAGCCACACCACAAGATTTTACCTTCCTGCTTAGCTTCTTAACTGCCATGTTTATTGAAAGGTTACAACATTTTTGCTTCCGATATTTTCGTTTTCAATACATGCAAAAATTGATATTTTTAACAACGATATTTATGTACTAGATATTTGTGATTTTTATTGTTAAGTATAGGGAGTTGATATTTTTGTTATTGATATTTCATTTTCAATATGTTGTGTTTCGATATTTAATTTCCGATATTTTTGTGTTTTGATATTTTATGCATCGATATTATGTCACTGATCCAGCTGTCTTCAGCTCCAGCTAGGAGGACCACCTGTTTCACCTCCAAAAGCTGCTCCAGGCTCTGCAACAGGCAGACCTGACTATCAAGACCAGCAAGTGCCAGATAGGGCAGCGTACTGTGGTGTACAGGGACACCTCAGGGGTGGGGGCAAGCTGCAGCCTCTCCAAGCCAAGATACAGACTGTCCTGGCCTCAGAACCCCCAAAAACTCAAACACAAGTGAGGGTCTGCCTGGGCCACACTGGGAATTTATTATAGTATTTGTTAAGGGATATGACAGGCTGACCTGACTTCCAAAAAGCAGCCCAAGAAGGTGATCTGGACAGAGGCCTACCAGAAAGCTTTTGACACCCTCAAGAAGGCCATGTGGACAGCACCTGTCCTCAAGGCCCCTGAAGTTTCCAAGCAGTTTATAGTGCAGACTGATGCTTCAGAGCATGGCTTAGGGGCAGTGTTATCACAGCTAAATGAGGAAGGCCTAGACCAACCTGTACCCTTCATTAGTAGGAGGTTACTCCCAGGGAACAGAGGTGGAGTGCTTATGAGAGAGAAGCCTTTGCTGTGGTCCGGGCACTGATGAAGCTGATACCATACCTGTTTGGGACTTATTTCCAAGTTCAGACAGACCACAGGCCCCTTCAGATGGCTCATGCAAATGAGGGTTGGCAATCCCAAACTGTTGAGGTGGTCCATCTCCCTACAGGGACTGGACTTTACTGTGGAACACTGCCTGAGTCAGACCACTTCAGTGCTGATGGTCTGTCTAGGCTCATCTGCCTTAGTGATGACAACTCTCATGAGGTTGGGTAGTTAGTCCCACTTTCAACTGGGGTAGACACATATAAGACCTGTCAGACTTAGAGTGGTCTGCCCCCAAACTGTTTGCCTTCTCCCCTCTTGTTTTTCTGACTTTTTGTTTGTTGGCCTAAGGACTCTGTGTACTTTACCACTGCTAACCAGTGCTTGTGCTAACTCCCGTAAACATGGTTTACACCCAATTGGCACATTTCATTTACTTATAAGGCCCTATTAAAGTGGTACTACATGTAGCCAGGGACTGTAAATTAAATGTATAACTTATTATGCCACCCACCTAAGTAGTCCTTTCAAACATGTCACTCGGCCATTGCAGTATGTAAGCAGTCTTAAACTGCCCATTGGACTTGGCAAAATATCCCCTTTAAATATGTAAAAAAGAGGGGCTCTACTAACCCAAGGGGACAGGGCACCACTTAAGACTCTTAGTCAAATTGCAAATTCCTGATGGGTTTTACCAGGGCCCCAGCCCAGGAATTTGCAATTTGACTAAAAATATCCCCTTTGCCAGACCTCAACCTTCTTTTTAATACATATATTAGTTTCTCCTAAGGTAGTCCCTAAATAGTCATTAAGACAGTGTGCAGTGTATTTAAAAGGTTGGACATGCACTCTTACATTTTACATGTCCTGTTAGTGAAAAACTATTAAATATGTTTTTCACTACTGCAATGTCTACCTCTCCCATAGGATACCATTAGGTTACCTTATTACATTTAATAACTGATAACTTTTGATTGTGAACAGGTAGAAATGACATGTTTGGTCTCTAATCGTAAAGTCTGATTTTAATTCACAGATCTAAAAATGCCACTTTTAGAAAGTTGCCATTTTCTCCTAACCATTTGGTGCCTGTATCCTCTCAAAGGACTACCCTGTTGCCAGCGGCCTGCTGTGTACTTCAGAAGACTGCCCTGTTGCTTCAAGAGGCATGCCCGGTTGCCTGAAGCCTGCAGTGCGACCTTAGTGGACTGCCCTGCTGTTGAGACCTGCTTTTCTACTTGAATCCAGGACTACCAGGGTGACTCCGAGGGCTACTTGGCTTGCCGCCTGTTCAGAACGTCAGGTCCCGGGACCTACCACCTAGCCGATCTGCACCTCGTGGAACTCTCATCAGCTACAGCCTGCAGCCTCGTCCCGCTGGAGATCTTCTACTTCCAAAAAAGAGACTATGTCCGAATGAACAAATCTTCAACCTCATCTAGCGGCTCTTCCTCTGACACTACCAGCTGCCATGCCTGGGAACTTTACCTTCTCAGACCTTTTTCTTCAGAACTCTTTCTAAGTCCGAAGGTAAACCAAGACCGGGCCCAATCCACTCCACGTATCCGAACCGCACTCCATTGCAGTCGGCCTTAACTTTAGACTTTGACCCGATCTTGTGCAACCATATACCAGCCCTTTTTTATTTTTGGTGCCATTCTTCACTTTAAACTTTAAAAATTCATAACTCCGGTTCTACTGATTGGATTCTCTTCATTTTGGCATCATATAATTTTGTGGCTGTTGCTTGAGAAGGGCTCACACCCCCCTCAACCATCCCAGTTTTTCACACTTCTCCAAAGGTTTTGTTTCAAAGTGGCTCTCGATTCTCATCTCTGAATGTAATAATAACAGTGATGTTAATATGATGTTCGATAATGTAGATATATGTTTCAAGCCACGTTGGTGGTCAAATCGATGTGATTGGTCACAGAGTTGACTCGATATGGGTTTAACATAGTTCTGAAAAAGGCCTATGGACCACGTTTTCTGAAGAGCATTTGTTAATGCTATGAGTTTGTATATGCTCTGCCTGGGAATGCCCTTTTGACCTAGTAATTTTCTAAAAATGTGTAAGTTCCAGCACACAAAAATTTTCAATGCATGAATACATTTAATGAGTTTCATTATTATGTCCTTAAGGTTTTTATCCATACAGGAACACAAGACTAAACTTTGCGAACACATTCCGCATGGGCAAAATTTCTGCTCAGAGGTCTTGAACCTGTGTTATATGTAGCTACAATCAGATGTGGTCTGGTGTACAGGTCAGAAGTCTGAGGATTCCTCCCATCCTTCGGTGTCCTGTCGTCTGTTTGCCAATCTGTGTTCTAACAGGAAACAGACAAAAAGTGTCTATAACATTCTAGATCTTCACCTTATGAGATCTAATGTGCATGTTTACCTGCTCCTTCTGGAAATGGGTCAAAACATAGCTTTTAATCCAGTTGTTGTCTAGCCTTTTCATCTTATTCTCCATCTTCTCTGAACATCACACAATTTTGCTGCTCTGAGGACACTGGTTGCATGGATTACCCATTGGGCATCTTTTGTGAATTTGATTTAGAAGACCATTAGATGAACACTGAGCACAAGTGGTGTAATTAAATGGAAGCTAAGGATCACTTATCACTATTTCAGTATAAAATTAGGCAAGTTGAATGTTAGTAGATGCAAACAGAGGAAGAATGCCCCAGTACCAATATCTTATACTTAAACCATTATTGCAGTTGAAGATATGATATAAACAATGAAAAACGAGAACGGGCAACACAAAGAAAGTATTCACATTTGGATCAAAAGGCATGAAGAAAAGAAACAGATCATGAGTGTTTGCATGTTGAACATAATTTATGATATGTACAATTCCACATGACAGCAGCGGTCTTACCTCCTTTTGTCACAGTTTGGTCTGATATATACTTCTCCATTTGTGTACGTAGTGGGATCTCTACACCATATTTTCCTTGGCTTCCGTCATCCACCAGAATGAAGTGTGAGTGGTTAGTGTCCAGGCAGCACAATCTTCCCTGGTTCTTTTCATCCAATATGTACTCAGCTGGTTGGTCCCCCTAAAAATAACAAGGGGCAAAGTTTTAAAGTCCTACGTCTAGTGGCAGGAGGTCAGACTAGTCCCAGTGAAAATGACAGAGCCTGGAGTCTTCCTAGAGACTGTTCCCAATCACTGTGTGGGCCATGTGTTGTGTTACTGCCTTTCTCATGTCAGTCCACTGAGGAAGGCCTTAGTGAATACACACACAAACATGCAAAGTATTACCTGGAGAGAAAATTTAAAAGCAATTGATGGCACTTGCTAAAAACAGAATGACTAAAAAGTTCTAACTTAGTTTTCTATGTTGCTTTATTTCCCAAATTCAGTTTGGACCCACACACATGGAGAAAGGAAAGGGTTGTCAGAACAGCTTTTACCCACCAGGTCGTAGGATAGGAAAGAAACACTCTGGACAAGATCAGTTCAGACTCATTCACTGCACCACGAGTACTCAAACACACAACCATACAGACGTTAAGTAGGTAGTTTATTTGACAAGTGAAATATCACACTCCAGTTTGTGACTTAAAGGTTTTTGTTAAAAAGATTATTGTTGGGACTGAAAAGTCCTCTGCATGGTAATGGACATGCACCCCTGCCCTGAGTGCCCCAACTGAACTGATATCTGGATCCCTAATGCTGCTTTTTACTGTCATAAGCAAACATGGATCATGCGTGTGCGGCATGACATGGGCCTGTCTCACGGATTGTGGTCTTGTTGGACCGGGATGGGCACCCAAAGCACTACTGTCATAGTAGTGAAAGGCTACTGCCTTTACCAGGAGTTAAGTAGCACAAGTGCGGTAGTGGCAGCATACCGTGTAATGATCAGTAGGAGCGGACAGGGCCTTTTTAACCTGTGTCACTGGAGTGAGCCCTACAGGCTCACTCATTCAAAGTTCTGCTGCTGTTTGCTTAACTCACCCTTGTGCCTACATTGGTTTGGTGTGGAGTGCTGCACAGGAGAGGCGTACCTGTGCTGAGTGGATGTGTGCCTGAGAAGGGTACAATATAGAGATAGTGCAGACCTGTGCAGCACGTGCATGCTGAAAGTAAGTGCTGGGTGTATGTGTGCCTTTGAGTGGTACAATACATGAAGAATGCAGTGCTGTGCAGTGAATGCACGGTAAATGCATGTACTGGGTGTATGTGTGCATGTGAATGGTACAGTACATGGCAAACTATGGGTTCCATTTTAGGAGAACCAGGCCTGCACGGTGAAACATGAGGAAAGGAGGTAGAGGAATCCCCCCATGCCAGAGTTGTATATTGCTGCATTCCTATGAGCTGGGTGGGACACACTGGAGAAAGGAGAGTCAGGATTCCTCCGTACACTTCAGCGGGCGCTCTTTGATTCAGAGAGAAGTCACCAGGAAGGGGCCTGGGCACAGCTCAGGAAGGAGATGGGGCTGATAGGAGAATGATAAAGAGTAGGGCTGGGGCCCTGGGCTAACATTTTGATGCACAGATCACTGTGGCTGACATCCAGTTGTAAACTCTAGTCACTTCCTTGGCCTGTGTTGAGGGGATATCAGCTTTGGAGTCGCTCCTGCTGTGACAGACTGTTTTCAAGAGGAAGAGAGGCCAGAGGAGTGGGCCCTTCCAACGCAAGCAGACACACAACATAAACCTCAAAGACCCAGGGGGATATTCACAAGAACGTGCGCTAAACATCTCCGAAAAATGTTAACGCAACTTTACACATCGCAGCCTATCCCGGGAAAATAACCCTGTGTTAACGTGGAATTCACAACACAGCGGTACCATGTGATAGTCTGCCGAAAACGCGGCCAATGTCCGCGATACAACCACCTCGACGGAGATAAAAACACAAACCACAACACCCAAAAACGTGCGATGAGCCCATTCGCGATGAGGAAAGCAGCGATAAGCAGCGCCAGGCCTGCGACACACACACGGCAGGCGGGAATAAGCACAACAAAAGCCTGAAAAAGAAAGACAAACCAAACAGAAAACAACAGCGAAGCACAATGGAGGCAATCGGAGCCAGTACACAACCCCACAAGCCCCATTAGCAACAAAACATTGTACATGGCAGGCCATCGTGGACAAGGTGAATGCAGCCGGAGAGCGGAGGAGGACAATGGAAGAAAACCAGAACAGCCGGAATGATGCAAAATGCACAACCAAGCAGAAACACGCCAACAACCAGAAGGCAGCAATGCACACCGGAGGTGGGAGTCCAGCTCCACACCAGGAGCTGGATGACATGGAGGAAATGGTGTCCACCACATCAGTCTGGAGATGGTGGCAGGACTTGGGGACCGGAAACTGCCCAAAATCAACATACACAACAGCAACAGGGAGAGGAACGACCAGGGACTGGGGGGACGGGGGAGATGGGCACAATGGCACACATGCACAATGAAGCACAGCACAACTGCAGACAAACCATGCCCAAGAGTAACAACACCAACCAAGAGCACAAGTCACACAACCCGGCAATATCACACCACTGAACAAGCACAGAAGTGAAAACCACACTGCCTGAAAGGGAGAAGGGTGAGCCAAATCAGAGCTGAAGGGACATCTCACACACAATGCAGCACACACATAGGAAGCAGAGCACCCCAACATCGAACACAATGTGGTACAAACAGCAACATTTCCACAACCGAACACAGGACACAAGTGCACCCGCTTGTGGCCGGTAAATGGCCATACGCATCTGGCAAAGCACGAAACAGGGACATGATAATGCACAAGTACAAACCCACAGCCCTGATGGGGTAGCAATGCACGTATGGCAGGGAGCCAGATAGGCCGTGACACACACATTGGCATACAAATCAAGACTCAACACAGTTGGAGACAAGTGAAAGTGCGGAAACTTTATCAACAAGTGCGTGTCAGTACGGCCAAGAGAAGTGCCACGACATGCAGACCAATGCAGCAGCCTGTCTGAATGAGGAACGTTTGAAAGCGCCCATGTCCACCCGGGGGGAGTCCATCACCAACACAAGTCAATGCCAACCCGCGTTGATTGTCCGCGCATGGATCAGGAGTCCAAGCCAATGCAGCCTTGTCCACTGTCGTCTTGGGACATGTGACCAGATCCCCAACATGCAACCAGGCGTCGGGACACGTGCAATGGGTCACATCCAGTTGTGGCTGCAGGTACCTTGTCACTCGTCCATGAACGCGAGTGCAGCAGCGTAGGCCAACATTTCCAATGAGAGATCGTTGTCCACCACATCTGACATGTCGGCGACGTAATCCATCAGCTGTCCCGGACAGATGTGCTGACTCCAACCCATGGCCCCAATTTGCACCAAAGCCCAATCGGGGAGCGGCTCAATGTGGTCACTGCACACGACGACTCGTGCAATCTCCCAGGTCCAGTTGCCAGCATGCATGCCAAACATCCAGGCATGCCATAAACGGGCATCACGGTGACACTCCTGGTCGTGGGCCAACAGGGGGTGCACACACACGTCGAAATCCAGGTCAGCTACCGTTACGTTGGAGAGGCAGACATCCATGGTCCACTCGAATATGCACGAGCGACAATGCAACACAGGCTGAACGCAGGTGACGTTCGCAAGGCGGAAGCTCAGCCGGTAACTGATCCGCAGCACTGCCAACGGCAGTGCCCCCAGTACATGCAGCAGACGTGCACGGTACAGGTCCACGTGACTGGAGTTGAGCATGTGTCCGGGATGGTCTGCCATTGCGTCAGTGGCTCTGCTTGAAGCGGCACTGGCTTGCCCTGCGCCAGTCCTGTGGATGAAATGGCACAGCTCGGAGCAATGAGCAGTGTCTGTGTGCAACGGGTGCAGGGGTGGGGTGGGAGTACGTGTCAAGGCCATTTCATGCACGCTAACTACGACCAAGGACTTCTGCGTGTGCGATGTGTACACGTTGGTCTCACGTTGGGCAGTGCGTAGTGTGGGAGTCGCAAGCAAATGCTAACGTATCTGTCAGGGGGTGCTGGCCACATGCAAGTCCCAGCTCGGAGCTGCAGATGTGCTACCGCCTGATAGTTCAGACAAAGGACCTTTCATCCCTACAGTAACTTCACCATCTGCATGCATACAGGAGATGTACAGAGGCCTGTCGTGGGTGTGGTGGGATGTCTGCGACCCTGGGAATCATGGATGATATGCCCAGCACGTGGCACATGAGCGGCCTCACTGTGTGTTACGTTGCCTCACAGCTGCTCCTCCCTCCCACGAGCCCCCACACTTGTGTGCGCTGCACGGTTGTATCACGTGCACTCCTACGGCACACCATTGTAATGCCTGTCCGCGCATGTCCAGCGGCATGCCAACAACACCGTGAAGCTGGCCTTTGAGGGTGTGCGGCCACGTGAGTGTAGGCCAATGGTCCGGACAGGGCGGACACAGGTGTACAGTCCATGGCTGGCTGTGATCGCGCTGCGATTGAGGCTAGGCAACTGACTTATGCAGCCGCAGGACTGATACACATAACACTTGGCATGCATGTGCCAAGACCCCGAGCGGTCTTGCACTCCTACATTTCCCCGTACGTGCGGGCCCGCCCTCCTGGTGCATGCTACATTGCAACATCGACTACTGTGGCCCTGGTGGCGACAACACCCCAACACAGAGACACACTTACCGCACTTCCTGCTCAAGGCCAGGCCAGAACCACGCCCTGATCCCCCTGCCGAATCAGCACACCCCTGCGCTGACCTGACATACGCCAGACCAGCACACGCCGCTTGTGCATGCAGGGGGGGGGGGCGGGCGAAGCTACATGTCCAAGGTCTCAGCCAACGCTGAGGTGACATGGTATCGTCCACTGAAGACAGCACACTGTGATGTTGCAGGGCTCGGGCCCATCATGCTGACATAATGACCACACGGACACACTTGCTTAGATGGTGGGAATGGCTACGGGCACGTGCGCCCGGCCACTTTTATTAGCAGGCTCACATGTCGAGTGACACCTGTGTTGGATGTGTGTGGGGTGTGTGCACACCAGCCGTCATGGAGTGCCTGGTGCAGTCAAAAAACGACAACAGTGTACATCGTTAAGGACACACCCATTCTACCATAAAGGCCCCATGACTTGAGCTGCACAGAGTTAGTGGCCCCGGATGCACATCGTCCTGCACGAGCCTACCGCCACGGGCCGCTGACTTGCGGTGCACTGGGGCAGGGTCACGAGAGCAGAGCAGGTTTTCGTAGATGACAAAGGGGGTTGTCGCGGAGTGTCTCGGTGGACAGTGGAAGGTGTACCCCCAGGGCATGATGCAGAGGGCAGAACCACGCTGAAACAGTCACTATGGTGGAGATGAATGGAACAGACACATGTCGGACACCAAGTCCGGTCCAGCCAGATGATGATGCAGACAACCCCCAGGCCATGGACTCAGACGCCACCAAGGTCCAACCAGAAAGTGCCCATGACTCATTGCGCACAGAGTTAGTGGCACCAGTGCTGTTAGGGGATGCCGCCTGCGATGAGGCGTGTCCAATGGTGTGGACTCCTCCACATCTTACCCAAGACACAGTTCCACATGTGTGACCTACTGGACCGCAGTGTAGGCCTGAGGCAGCAGTCAGCAGGGGCCATTCACCGAGTGTCGCCGGCTTAGGTTGGATGGTCCCACCGGCCTGCGTAGTTCAGGTTCAGTGGCACCACGGGACGTGGACTTGCGGTGAATAGGGTTGATGGCACCAGGTCAGTTGCTGCAAGTGTTCGGTCACCTCCGTGACTAGGATCCGGCTTTCATCCGGACTGAGCCGCATCTTCCTCTTCCTCTTAGGCGGGACGGGTCCTGGGTATGGTTGCGGACCTGGGGTGGGTGGCGGTGGGTGTTGTGGCCCTCATGGGTCTCCGAGCTGCATGATCATTGTTTCCATGGCATCTGTGGGTCTTCAGATGTGGCTCTTGGCTGGGCTCCCTTTCATGCAGCAGGTAGTCGTCCTGCTTAACACCAGCAAAAGGCAGGTGTTAATTCCCTGCTGCTACCGTGGCTTATCGCCTGTTTTTGGTTCGCATCGCAGATCTGGCAGTTCGTTGTGAAATTGGTGTTTTCGTGTGTTTTTGCACGGGAACGCCTACTCTGCATCTCATTAGGGTTAGTTGGTGGTGTCACCCTTGGAGATAAATTTTGGGGCAGTTATCGCGGGAATACTGGCGATGTCTGCAGTTTGCACCCGCTTGTGAATGGGGTGTTAAATCTATCTCCACTTTTGATGCGTTAAGGTGGCGATAACTCGGAGATAAGTCCTTGTGAATATGCCCCCCAGACTCTAAATCACATTTGATGTCTGGAAATGGACTATAAAAATGGGAGCTCGAGACCCCAAACTTTGTCAATTGTTTAGCAGCTAGTCGGGCTGTGCAAGGAGAAGAAGCTCTGCAAGACTTTTACCTGTGCCCAGTGGGTCCAAGTCTTGCTAATCTCCCTGCTGGGTGAGGAGACATCACCCAGGAAATCCAAGATCACCTGCCCAGGACCCTGGAGCACGAGCGCCTGCCTGCTTGCAAAGACCAGCGTATCCTGTGAGGAAGAGGAGAGAGGTGAAGGGAGCGAGGTCCAGTGGGAAATCCCCATATGCCAGGAGAGGCCACCATGGACGGATTGCCATGTGGAGTGGGCCGTAGCCCTTGTGCAGTGAAGAGGGGGTGACCTTGTATGCCACGAGGGACTGCAGAGCAGGCATCTGCTGCTTCTGTCAGGTTGGAGCTTGTGTGCAGTAGAAGTATGGTGACCCCATATGCCAGAGAGGGTCACCAAAACTAGCAAGAAGTGCAACCTGTCAAGGAGTATCGCCAAAGGAGCAAGGCCATCCTGGGACCCCCTGGGCACCTACACCAGGATATGGGACGAGCATCAGGAACTTCTCACCACCTTCTCTCTACTGAGGAATGGACCAAAGATTTACCCTAGCAGTAGGAGCCGCGAGGAGCCTCTGGTCATTGCGTGCATGAGGAAATTTGGGGATCGCCAAATACAGCCCGCCTGGTAAGGTCAAAACACAGTTCTGAGAGAATGTATATGGAACGCCTGGTACCTAGGAACAAGGAGCAGGCAATCCCCCGAAAAGTGCATGTTACATTCAAGCACTAACAGCAATTTTAAAGTAAAGAACACAACACAATAACAACCCAAAACCAGTTTGGAAAAGTAGAGAAAAATGCAAAAGGCCAAGACAGCAAGATCATTTGAAGAGGGTTGAGAGAAACCAGCAAGACATTTTAAAGCAAAAAGCTCCTAGAAAAAGTAAAGCGCCTCTCAAAAGTCATATTTATGGTTGACTGTGGCTTGGGCACAATTTCTGGCTGATAGAGATGGAGCGGAGGTCGGTTTCACTAAGCAAGTCATCCCAACCAAAGTTTTCACCTTCAGACTTAGTGCCTGATTTAGAGTTTGGCACAAGGGTTACTCCGTCAAAAATGTGACAGATATCGCATCTCCTGTATTAGACGTTCCATAGGATGTAATGGAATTGCAATATGACTGACGGGATATGCGTCACGTTTGAGACAGAATATCCCTGACTGCCAAACTCCAAATCAGGCCCTTAGTCTCTGAAATTTTATTCAAAATCTTCCAGCGGGGCAAGATCCAAGGCTGTGGCTGACAAGGGTTCCTTGATTTGGATATGTTATCGTCACTGATTTTGGTGCCAAATACTTGCTTAATTTGTTGAACAATAAGTGCTGGCACTCATAGCTTTTCTCAGAGGCCTGCAGCCAGTTCTACAAATACCAGCGGTGCTGAATACCAAAGCTGTCAAGTCCTGATTCCACCTCTTACCTACTTTCTTCCTTCTTCACTGCTTTTTTGTCTTTCTCTTCTTCCTTTGCCTCCTTTCTTTCTCTTGTCCTGGGTGAACATCTAATGATGGAAAAATAAGGTCTGGTCCCCAATCAGGGCGAACCAGTCTTGGGTTGCTTGTGTTCCAGTACAGGAAGGACTTGGCCTGGACGTTCAGGCTGGACTATTTCCATTGGAGCAGGTTCAAGACGGATTTGCTTATGGCTCGGTCCAAATTGAGGTGGCACTGTGTGCAAAAGAACAATGGACCAGAATGCTACCCAGAGTGATTGCCAGTGGTTAGTCTAATTGCAAGCATTCCTCCCATGACCTTTTGTGAATTTGATGTACCGCCCCATAAAAGAGTGCCGGTGTGCCCCATTAGCAACCACTGGCTCAAATTAAACACTTTGCCAAAGGCTCTGACCAGAGCAAACCTGGATTTGATTTTGTAGCTGCTGAGGTCACTTCACAGGGCAGATAGTTTGGTCGCCTTGCCCCAGTCCAAGGTTTTACCTTCGGACGTAGTCACTTTTTTGGAAGTCAAAATTCTCCTGTAGTGCAAGGCTGAAACCTGTAGCAAAGCAGGGCCCAAAGAGTGTGGATATCTTTGCCATAAGGTCCCACTGAACCAACTTTCAGTGTGGCAAAAAGTTCTGATGAGGGTGAACCTGATTTACCTGGTCACCTAGGGTGCGACCTTCCTGGGCAAGCCTCAGTGTCTTGTCCCTGTATTACGGATGCTAAACAAATGTCTAAGTTCCACTTTCCTCCTACTACCGGGAAAGTTCTCTCTGGTCCAGGCCTTCAGCCCCAAGCACAGTCTTCTTGGTAACAGGATTCTTCCCAGCTTGGTTTTCCACAGGGTCCAGTCAGCTGGGTCCACTTGGGGTCAGGTGTCCTTCTGCTTCATGTGTCCCTGAAGCAGGCAAATAGGAGGCCAACCACTTGAACCCTTGAGAGCAGTTCCCGTCAATGGGTGCAACCAAGAATAGGGATTCCTTGACTCCGTAAGTGAGTCCTCTTTTTCCGGCAGGAGTCAGAAGACTTCTTCCAGTTGGGCTTTCTTCATCAGGTGGAGTCTTCCCAGATTCAGGAATGTTCTGAAGAAGAGGCTGATGATGTGCTAGATTTATCTTGTGCACTAGCTAGTGACTGGAGAAATTATGCCACCCTATCTTAAGTATTTTTCCACAGTCCCATCACCTTCTTTTACAGTGTTTCCTCTTTCCCTTACTGTAAAATTACCCAGGAGCCCCTGTTTCAAGATGACACAACCCATCTGCCATCAGGCAAACCTTTCTTCACCTCCTTATCACTCGCCTATTTAGGTGAGATCTGCTCCCATGACAGTGACAAAATTGTTTCTCTTCCCTACTGTGACTGAAGCTGGGTATCTAGGAGAGTCCTGGAAATGAACAGGTGAAGCCATCCATGGCACCTCCAAGTCAAAAGAGGTAGTGCTAAAGCTTCCCTTTGTTCGGCCATCTCTTCCTGTCCAATCCCAGATAGATGATTTCTGCTAAGTGATCAGCAGTTAATACCATTGACCTCTCCTGGGTACAAAGGCAAGCCATAGTCCTCTGAACCAGAGTTGTTAACTCCTTCAGCCAAGAATGTGTATTCCAGCTCTGGAAGGGCTGAGTGGAAAACTGATTTTAGGCAGGTCGGTTTTGGCCCAGGAAACACAGAGTACATTTTTTAAAAGCTACTTTTTCACTTAGGTTATCTGAATCCTATTTTGAAAATTAAGTTGGAAGTAACTTTCTAAGTTTTTATTCCCATCAAGCCCTGTTCAGGCAAAGCTTGCACTGTGAGAGCACACTGGTACCAGGATGAACTATTTTTAATATTTTTGTCAGATATGTGGGTGGTGTAAATACACACTACAACCCACTTATGACCCTTAACTTCCAAGCCATAGGAACATATTTTTAGGGCCATATATAATGGTCTTCCAGGATAGTTAAATAGACAAATTGGGTGAAAACTGTTTTACTGATACTTTTTTAGAGCCGCAGCACATGCTCTGTGGCACTGAATAGGAGTCCCACTGTGCACAAAGTCATAATACTACTTAACACCAGCAAAGATAGGTTCCAAAACAAGGTGAAGATCTGGGGGCGACCATGAAGAGTATGCAGATTTCAAAAAGGGCCTTTTTGGCTAGTTATGAGTGAAACTATTTCAATGCATGCAACTCTAGACCCGAGTCAGACTTCAGATGCACTTACAAATTTGGATTTCCAGTTCTGTTCTTTGAACCCTTTGTAAATATGGACAACTGAGCTGAAAGGGAGAGACCTCTGATACAGAACCAATTGGCACTGCCCTAGCAGCATTGCTTTGCTGTGTGGCAGAGAACCAGCCCTTCTTTGGAAGACCCTGGAAGTTAAGCACTGCACATAGCCATGGGGGATCCTGAGACTTGTAGTAAGTAAGCACTGCACATAGCCATGAGGGATACCGAGGCATGTATGAAGCACTGTACATAGCCATGAGGCATACCGAGACATGTATGAAGCACTGTACATAGCCATGAGGGATCCTGAGACATGTAGGAAGTACAGTACATAGCCATGAGGGATCCTGAGACATGTAGGAAGCACTGCCCATAGCCATGAGGGATACCAAGACATGTATGAAGCACTGTACACCTGAACAGGTTTACACAGGATTATGATATGATTATTGTATTGAAAATGTAATTATCTAGAGTAATAACGTTGTAAAGGACTACATCATTTTTCATAGCTTCAGGATTTGGGGTCCAGTTATAGATCATGGCTCAATCAATGTGAGGACAAGGGCAGATTATATGGGACAGGGGGTATGTACAGGGGAGAGTGTTTGCAGCTCTCAGGCGTCAACAATTGCCAGAAAATTAATGCTTTCAACTCCTCCATCAACTGGAAGAGGGAAAGAGACTGCAGGGCAAGTCACTCCAGAGTTAACTGGGATCTTAGCCGTCTCTTGCAGAAAGTAGGTCTGAGCACTGAGAAGCATACATCATGACAGGAGCATGAAACTTCACATTCAAATGTGTGGTAGGATGGGAAGGGAGACCCGCCTGGGAATTAGAACAGACTTGGCTTTTCTTCTTACTTTTATGAGACCAGAAGAAGTCAGTATTCTTATGGCTAACGTTTGCTGACGTTTGCACAGGGATCGGAAGTTTAAATTCTGTGATGCTCATCACAGCTCCACTGTTGTTCCCTGACACATCTTGGCATGTTAAAACTCCAGAAATGTATCTGGGGAAAAAGCCATGGATAAAAATGCAGAATTTGGTTTGCTCAATTCTGATCCATTGTGTTATAAGTTAAAAACACAGTAAATAACTCATCTTGGGTTTATAGTGCTTACCGGGTGCGGTAAATACCCCTCCTTTTGCCACACAACTTGAAATCAGGGCCATAAATGGGTAATATTAAAACGTGAGTTTATAGCGATGACGTGGCAGTCTGCGCCAACAATCCAGCAGAAGCAATTCCTCAAATATAGGAAGTGCACAGTTGATTTGATCAACTTTCTGGTTATAAATGAAACCTTATCAAAACCCAGGTCATACAGTCTAGCTCCACTGCAGAAGCATCGTGTGAGAAGTTGGCCTGGTATATGCTGTCCACTAGTTATAGTGGGCACCTTGCACCAGTCCAAACGACCTTTATTGATGATAGGTTTAAAGACAACCTTTATTGAAAGCTATCCTAGTGGTAGCTATGGAGAGCAGCCTTCAGGTGCATAGGTGTCGAATGGTGTCGGGTCGCGTCGTCGATTTCAATGGCAGCCTGCAAGGAAGTGCTGCTGCCGGGAAGATGCGAAGTGTCTGAAGAGATCCAAGCCTGGATCGGAGATGAGAAGAACCTAAAAGCAGAGGGGACAGAGTCTGGGTCACTTGCCAGTGACCAGGGGCACGATAGTCGAATGCCCACCGATGTCGGGTGCTTCAGGTGAAAGAGGTGAAGATTGACTCTTCAGCCACGAGGACCAGGAGGCGTCGACGACAACCAGGAGCTGGATTCGAGCTGTCCCACGAAGGATGTCGAGTGCTGCAGTGTTGGTGTCCGGATTGAACACAACAAGCCTTGGCAACAGCAACCCACGCAGAAAGGAGAAAGATGCTTCTGTGCAGACCAGCAAGGTCTGAGGGACTCACCACTCGGTGGGGAGTCAGGGCACGTCTGGAGCAACCAGGGAAGCCCAAAGAAAATCAGAGTTGCCTTCACTGGGACCCACCAGTCGACAGACCAGGGATCGCGAAGGAGCCTCGAGCGGAAATGCAAGAAGCGGGCCCACGGAACACTCGTGGAGTGTAGGCTCACAACGGTCAGTGCAAATGGTGCTCGGGGCCTGGGCTACAAGTAACCCAAAGCAGGACTTCAAGAGACGTCGAGCAGTCGATGCACTAGCAAATGTGCACGGTGTCCAGGGGTTCCGGTTCCACGTCACTCGTGAGGGCTGCGGGTCTCAGCTTTGCTGGGGACTCAGGTCGGCCTCTGAGAAGTCTGGAAATCCTCTTTCTGGGCTGCAGTTACTTCGGAGTCCGGCGGGAGCTTCGGAGACGCAGACCAGCAAATGCTTTGTTGGTGCCTGCCAAGCAGGGGAGTCACTCCTTGACCCCAAGGGAGATTTCTTCAGTCCTCTAGTCTTGAGTAGAGCGTCGAAGTTCCAGGATTCAGTTGCAGAGTTTCGTCCAGGGATATCTAAAGTCCTGTTGCCAGGGGTTCCTTACTTATACCTAAGAAAGGGGTTGGACTAACTCTGTGGACCCACCTAGGGGAGGGTTTGGAAAGAGGGGTGGCTACACCCATTTCCTTTGTCCAGTTTCACACCAGAGCAGGGGCTGGCAGTCCCTGCAACCGGTTTGAACTGGGGTATGCACGAGGACACCAAATGTGCCCCCAGTGCAGGACTTCAAAGCACTCTTGGAGTGCACCCACCCAGCCCCAATCCACTAAGGCCTGTCTGGGAGGTGGTAACACCTCCCTGTGACAGGAAACCTATTGTCCAGGCCTCCCCTGCCGGAGTTTCGGTCAGCAGCAGGAGGCCAGACTCGTGTCTGTGGCTGCAGCATCCATTTTGTGATGCCAGGGCTCTGTTTAGTTGGTACCGGGTATACCGGTGCTGTCATGTCTCTCCCTCTAGAAGGGTGGGATCATACTCCCACACCAGTTACTGGTGTGGGGGTATGATTCCAAGGTGTTTGACACCAAACACGACATGTTTCCGTGCAGCCATCCCAAAGTTAGCATTTACCGCGAGGATATAATGCACTTAAGAGTATATGGTCAGGCTGCACCACAGACAACCCCGGAGAGGAGATTCCAAAGTCTGCAGAGGGGCTCTGCTCATGCATGGGCACCTTCTCACATAGAACCAAGCACCCTGCCTTCAGTTTTGATAAGGCCTGCCATAGGGGTGACTGATAGGTTTCTATGTGCAGTGATAGGTGAGATATAGTGAACCTATATCTCTGTAAGGAGTGCATGCACCACCTCACTCAGGCTGCAGTAGCAGTCCTGTGGTGTCATTTTGGATGGCTTTCCAGGGGTGGCATAATACATGCTTCAGCCCCTGGTAGGCCTCTGGGGTACCTATGCCCTGGGTACATAGTATACCATATACTAGGGACTTATAAGGGCACCCCAGAATCCAATCTGAAGTGTACTTAAGGTACATGGAATCAATTTAGAGAGGAAGCAGCTAGGCTGGGGTCCTGGATAGCAGGGCCCCAGCCAGACTAAAGTCGAACAACAGTGATACATCAGCAAAAAGTGGGGGTAACCATAAGAGGCAGATCCTACTCTCCTACACATCGCCATTCAGCAACATGGCGACACATATCTGGGTATTAAAATAAATGTGAATCAGACAATAATGTTTAAATATAACCACGAAACATTACAATCAACAACTAAAATGCATTAAAAAGGGCACAATGTACCTACATCTTTAATAGGCCACTGTAATCTGACTACAATAGTGTGATTAAGGCTTCTTTATCTATTTAGAGCACTTCCAATATATTTGCTTCCACTTAATTCTTCCCTAAACTTGATTTTGGATTCTCATTAATGGCTTTATTTGGCTGCACAAGCAAGTGGAGGGCAATCCGCCTATCAAACCGTCCAACCAAACTAGGCATGGTAGTGCTACACCAGCTGCTTTCAGATAAGGCCAAAAGAGGGCTATGGGTGGAAAATGTTCAACTACGGAAGAGCGCCTGGAAGTCTGTTTCACTATTGGCAACACAACCATCTCAGGCAGATAAGATTCCATCAGTCAGGAGACACACACCAATACTCTATAATTCATGGCTTCCACCAACACACCATAACCTATGTATTACACCAATATTATGGTGTAAACCAACCCCCTACACTCCATGGCTTCCATCAGCACTCTATAATCCATGGATTCCACCAATACAAATCCAATGCTTCCATACCAGGGTTCTCCAACCTCTTCACTAACAAGAGCTACTTATGTTCAATGAAAATCATCCCCAGCTACTAGTAATACTAGGGTTGTACAGACCATACATGATTACATTAGTGACCACCCTATGCAAGGTTACCAGCCGTGATCACCTAAGAGCAGGATTGCCAGCAATAATGTAGAAAAGGCTTATTCAAATTGGAATGCCTCTACAAGGACAATACATAACAGCCACAATAGCTATGCCCCCTGGCACCAAGGCAATAATATTAGTAAAATGTCTCTCAAGGCTGCATGATTTATCATTCAGATTACAGATTTAAATAGATTGTGGAAATTATAGGTTCTGAAAATTTTCATATCAAATACACACTTTCCAATTTTGGTATGCAAATATGAATTCAACGAAACAAAAGCTTCTAATTTAGTAGACTGGAACGGAGACAGCAAAGCTACTCACAGGTAGCTGAAGAGCTACCAGTAACTCACAAGTTACTTGGCGGAGAAGCCTGCTCTATAATCTGTGGCTTCCACCAATATTCCACCAGTAGGGGAGAGGATGTGGTGTAACAGCCACAGCTGTAGACTTAGGCAATGGGGAACTAGGTTTGAGTCTTGGCAATGCCTCAACATGAGTCAAATGAAGGTGATCTTGACACAAACCACCGATGTAGCAAAGCAAGCTGGGTGACGATGAGTCTACTACAGACCGGTCTGATCGAGTGGATACATGCATAAAGTACCAACATAAGCCACCTTGTGACTTTGTTTGACGTGTACTGAACACCAGCTAAGCCCCCCTAGTGGGATGGGACACAGAGTACAAAATGCCTGAAGTGTGTGTTTCCTGTTGCCTGTCTTACTGGTATTTTCTCTGACTGTCCCTCACTTTCCAGCTACCTGTAGACAAATACCGTGAAACGCACTCATGTACTGGCGAATCACCACTATGACTGGCATAAACAACACTCAGTATGAGTACGGGTATTAGTACTGCAGGAGTCCTCTTTATGTACTCTTACAGGCCTCTGTGAATCGGTCTGAAAAGGTCAAAATTCCTATTAGTGCAAGTGCAAGGAGGGCACAGTCCTTTCTATTCATATGGTTTATATATGGATATTCACATTTTTTCAATTTAGATGTTTTAGGATAAATTCACAAAGGCATGTAAGAGACGTAAAAGAGTACTGCAGGAGTACTACAGAGGTACTCTATTATGCACTCTACTAGGCCTTTGTGATTCTGCCCCTTGGGTTTAATACCTGCCATTGCTGGGATTAACAGAGTGAAATGACCACCTTTTGGAGAGTCAGACTGAAGAGTGTTTTTAGCCAAACCTGCCAGTATATAAGACACATTCCACTCGGTTTGGAAACAAATTCAAATAATTGGCAGCATTTTCAGTCCTAAATAAAGTTTTTGCTGGCGTCCAGCTCTACCTAGCTTCACCCAGGCATCGGTTTTGCTTGACCTCTCAGCAGCTTTTGACACGGTGGACCATACTATATTGGTCAATATGGCAGGATTACAGGGTATTGCTGGGGAGTGGGTGACTTCTTTTCTTAAAGATCGACTCCAGTCGGTCCATCTTCCACCGTTTAGCTCTAACAAGGTTCAGCTCAACTGCGGAGTGCCTCAGGGTTCCTCCCTATGTCCTCACCTATTTAATCTCTACATCCGCCCATTGATCCACTGTCTCCAGGAGCAAAAGGTGAAAGTATACAACTCCGCTGACGATATGCAGCTGATATTCACCATTGACAACACCAGGGGATCTTTGGTATGTTTCCAAAATACCATGATCTTTATTAGAGAGGGGATGAATGGCCACCAACTGAAGTTCAATTCAGACAAAACTGAAATTGGGGTCACGAGGAACACATTACATCAATGGAATCCTTCATTTTGGCCCTTGGAGATGGGACCCCCGACTCCCAAATAAACAGTAAAGAGTCTTGGAATCCTTATTGATGAAGACCTATCGTGAAACATCAGATAGGAGCAGTGTCCTCTGCGTGCTTTTTCCAACTCAGGAAAATAAGGAAAGTCAAACATATTGCCGATGATGACGCACTCTATCTGGAACACCCCTCTGGCCTCAATCATAGGTTGCAACTAATCCAAACCAGGCAGCCCGGTTGGTTTTCTGTCAGCCGAGACACGGTCTCACTAAACCTCTGATGAAAGAGTTACACTGGCTCCCTGTGGCTCAGAGAACTATCTTTAAAACAGCATACATTGTTTTTAAATCTCTTCACTGCAAAAGCTCTGTTTTGGTATCGTCCAGAATCCAATGTTACACCCCAAAACGTCATCTCATATCTGCTCATCAGAATTTACTCACAGTCCCAAGAAGTAAAACAAAAAGGCTAGGAGGAGCTAGTTTCTCTGCATTGGAGCCTTACACTTGGAATACTCTTCCCCCAGACATTAGATCATCCACCAATTACATGGGCTTCAGAAAGCTTTAAAAAACCTGGCATTTCAGACAAGCCTATGAGTAATTAATTCTAACTGACAGCTGTTGCCTTTATTACCTTAGAGCTAAGAGATCTAATGGTTTATAATTTCCCTATAACATAATATACCCAATTTAATAAAATGAGCAAATATTTTTAGAACCGTCAAAGTCTGGCTGTAAATGTACCATATTTCCCTTTAATGGTTCATTATTCTACAGTTTGTTTCTTACAGTAAGGCATTGTAATATACACGAGGCCATTGATCTATCAAGGGGCACAATTATTTTGTTTCTTAATGTTTGAATTACAAAAAGCAAATCGAAAAACAGGAATGGCCTCGATGACTTTCCTGTCACGCTCCAATAATTTATGTTTGCAAATGGCTAAAGCAATGAAGAGGGCCTCTGAGCTGGTGAAGATGTTGCTAATTTGAAGTTGCTTGGATAAACCAAAAGTAACATTTTCCATTATCGTAGAAGTAAACTGCTCTCCACTAATCAGAAGAAGGGCCTGTCGGAGACCACAGAGAGAAGTCAAACGTTTGTAATAGTTCTTTCTGAAAGACTTTACTTCCGTTACAAAGGACAAAGGGCATCATTCAAGACTCCTGTGCTTCAGACACAGGGGTTTAGATGTCCCAGACGTGAATGAGGTGTGTACAAGTCAACAGATAGTGCTGCAGGAACGCTCTGATTAAAGTCAGCAATGGGTGCCTGTCTGCAGAGGTGGCCCACACTCCTCCTAAGGACACCGAGGTAAGGAATGGAACCAGGAAAGGTGAAGAGGAGGTAGTACTTGGAGCTGTTAACCATTTACCATCGCCCACTCACCTCTTCCTTCTCCAAGTTGTCGCGGTTGTGCAGGACCCCCCATGGAGCAATGCCGAGGACCACAATCTCCCTGTTGATGAAGCTCCGGCTGCTCCTGGTGAAGTCCCTCACCGCTTCGCCGACATGTTTCATCACACCTGCATGGGTCCCGCCTGTGATGATCCAGGCCCCTGCAAATGAATCAACCTAAGAATCTGACAGGGAAGAGGAACTTTTGGAGGTAAACTCTCTCATGGAAGCTGCAGGTCCAAGCATGGGATGCAATGGCTGTGTTGAAGCACTGATAGGCCCCAGTCTCTTATTTCTCAACATATGCTCTTGCAATCATCAAATGTAACCAGTTGGCACACGGTAAATCCAACTAGTCTTCTCAGTTCTTTATCGCTCCTTACTGACACATCCTATGTGGTCTCCAGTTTTACCCATGCTTGTCCAGTCTTGTGGTCCCCCCTTCAGCCACTGGACTTGATAATGTATTTATAATTTCTGTCCCTTCCACTTCTGTGTTGAGCCTGCTCCACGCGTTTACTACTATGTACGTAAAATAAGTAGGCGCTTCTGTAATATCGTAACTCTCTCCATCAAGGGGCTAGATTGTCACCCTATGTTCTGAGAGTGTTTCTGGATCTTGCCTGTGCTTATTCTCTTTAGGAGCGTGAACCCTTTATTACACCCCCTCTCTATCTTCAGTGTAATCAGAGTTAAATGTTGGAGTCTCTCCTGACAGGACGTGTGGTTTAAATCAATGGCCACTTTGGAAGCCAGTCCCTTGGCTGTCTCCTGTCCTCATATTTCAAGAGATGCTGCCCCTAAATTGTTTTGAAGCTACAAGAATAGAGGATTGCAGCCATGTTATGTAGCATTTCTGACTTTAGAAAAGGTTGAGCGACAGGTTTGCATGCCTCCTTCTCCTCCAGAGTAGTTGAAATGTGTGCCCTGCATGCCACACGTGCTGAAGTTGTCACAAATGACCTTAGGCCAGTTAGCATCAATGCAGGTGTACATGTGTGCCTGTATGACTTGTGTGTATCTGCGTGCTGTCTGATTACCTGGGTGCTTCTATGTGTCTTGCTTGTGTGCATGGATTTCTATAGATAGGCTTTGCGTGTGCATAGGCCTCCGTGTGTGTTTTCTATGTCCATTGATTTCTATAGATAGGCTTTGCGTGTGCATAGGCCTCTGTGTGTGTTTTCTATGTCCATTGATTTTTATAGATAGGCTTTGCATGCTCACAAGCCTCCGTGTGTGTTTTCTATGTGCATGGATTTCTGTAGATAGGCTTTGCATGTGCCCAAGCCTCCTTGTATGTTTTCTATGTGCATGGATTTCTATACATAGGCTTTGCATGTGCCTTCGTGTGTGTTTTCTGGGTGCATGGATTTCTATAGATAGGCTTTGCATGTGCATGAGCCTCCGTGTGTCTTTTCTATGTGCAAGGATTTCTGTAGATAGGCTTTGCATGAGCCTCTGCATGTGTTTTCTATGTGTGTGGATTTCTGTAGATAAGCTTTGCGTGTGCACGAGCCTCCACATGTGCTTTTTATGTGCGTTAATTTCTGTAGGTAGGTTTTGCGTGTGCACGAGCCTCCGCGTGTGTTTTCTATGTGCATGGATTTCTATAGATAGGCTTTGCGTGTGCACAAGCCTCCGCGTGTGTTTTCTATGTGTGTGGATTTCTATAGATAGGCTTTGCGTGTTCACGAGCCTCTGTGTGTCTTTTCTTGGTGTGTGGATTTCTATAGATAGGCTTTGCGTGTGCACGAGCCTCCGCATGTGTTTTCTAGGTACGTGGATTTCTGTAGATAGGCTTTGCATGTGCACAAGCCTCCCGGTGTGTTTTCTATGTGCATGGATTTCTATACACAGGCGTTGCGTGTTCATGAGCCTCCGTGTGTGTTTTCTATGTGCATGGATTTCTATACATAGGCTTTGCATGAGCATAGGCCTCCGTGTGTGTTTTATATGTGCATGGATTTCAGTAGATATGCTTTGTATGTGCAAAAGCCTCCTTGTGTGTTTTCTATGTGCATGGATTTCTATACATAGCCTTTTTGCATGTTCTTGAGCCTCCGTGTGGATTTTCTATGTGCATGGGTTTCTATACATAAGCTTTGCGTGTGCATGTGTCTCCGTGTGTGTTTACTGTGTGCATGGATTTCTATAGATAGGCTTTGCGTGAGCATGAGCCTCTGTGTGTGTTTTCTATGTGCAAGGATTTCTGTAGATAGGCTTTGCATGTGCACGAGCCTCCACATGTGTTTTCTATGTGTGTGGATTTCTGTAGATAGGCTTTGCGTGTGCACGAGCCTCCGCGTGTGTTTTCTATGTGCATGGATTTCTATAGATAAGCTTTGTGCGTGCACAAGCCTCCTAGTGTATTTTCTATGTGCGTGGATTTCTATAGATAGGCTTTGTGTGTGCACGAGCCTCCGCGTGTGTTTTCTATGTGCGTGGATTTCTGTAGATAGGCTTTGCGTGTGCACGAGCCTCCGCGTGTGTTTTCTATGTGCATGGATTTCTATAGATAAGCTTTGTGCGTGCACAAGCCTCCGAGTGTATTTTCTATGCGCATGGATTTCTATAGATAGGCTTTGTGTGTGCACGAGCCTCCGCGTGTGTTTTCTATGTGCATGGATTTCTGTCTATAGGCTTTGCATGTGTATAAACTTCGTTTGTGTTTTCTATGTGCATTGCATGGATTTCTGTAGATTCTGTAGAAAATGGGTCGCCCATTTCCTGCCCACTTTATTCATTTCAACTGCACAAATATAGATAAACTGTCCCCTGAAGCACACTGTGTACTGAAAGCGGGGTGAGGAGGTGCAGCAGTGGTGACGGGTGGGGAGCTGCAGCAGAGTTGATTAGTCGGGAGGTGCAACAGTGTTGATGGGTGGGGAGGTGCAGCAGTGTTGACATGTGGGGAGGTGCAGCAGTGTTGACGTGTGGGGAGGTGCAGCAGTGTTGATGGATCAGGAGGTGCAACAGTGTTGACGGGTGGGGAGGTGCAGCAGTGTTGATGGGTGGGGAGGTGCAACAGTGTTGATGGGTGGGGAGGTGCAGCAGTGTTGATGTGTGGGGAGGTGCAGCAGTGTTGACGGATCAGGAGGTGCAGCAGTGTTGATGGGTGGGGAGGTGCAGCAGTGTTGACATGTGGGGAGGTGCAGCAGTGTTGATGGCTCAGGAGGTGCAACAGTGTTGGCGGGTGGGGAGGTGCAGTGGTATTGATGGGTGGGGAGGTGCAGCAGTGTTGAGGGCAGTGATGACGGGTGGGTAGGTGCAGCAGTGTTGACAGGTGGGGAGGTGCAGCAGTGTTGAAGGGTGGGGAGCTGCAGCAGTGTTGACGGGTGGGGAGGTGCAGCAGTGTTGATGGGTGGGGAGGTGCAGCAGTGTTGAGGGGTGGGGAGGTGCAGCAGTGTTGAGGGCAGTGATGACGGGTGGGTAGGTGCAGCAGTGTTGACAGGTGGGGAGGTGCAGCACTGTTGACGGGTGGGGAGCTGCAGCAGTGTTGACGGGTGGGGAGGTGCAGCAGTGTTGATGGGTGGGGAGGTGCAGCAGTGTTGATGGGTGGGGAGGTGCATCAGTGTTGAGGGGTGGGGAGGTGCAGCAGTGTTGAAGGGTGGGGAGCTGCAGCAGTGTTGACAGGTGGGGAGGTGCAGCAGTATTGGCGGGTGGGGAGGTGCAGCAGTGTTGATGGGTGGGGAGGTGCAGCAGTGTCGACGGGTGGTGAGGTGCAGCAGTGTTGGTGGGTGGGGAGGTGCAGCAGTGTTGGTGGGTGGGAAGGTGCAGCAGTGCTGATGGGTGGGGAGGTGCAGCAGTGTTGACGGGTGGGGAGGTGCCGCAGTGTTGGTGGGTGGGGAGGTGCAGCAGTGTTGGTGGGTGGGGAGGTGCAGCAGTGTCGACGGGTGGGGAGGTGCAGCAGTGTTGATGGGTGGGGAGGTGCAGCAGTGTTGAGGGGTGGGGAGGTGCAGCAGTGTTGATGGGTGGGGAGCTGCAGCAGTGTTGACAGATGGGGAGGTGAAGCAGTGTTGAGGGCAGTGATGACGGGTGGGTAGGTGCAGCAGTGTTGACAGGTGGGGAGGTGCAGCAGTGTTGAGGGGTGGGGAGGTGCAGCAGTGTTGATGGGTGGGGAGGTGCAGCAGTGTTGAGGGGTGGGGAGGTGCAGCAGTGTTGACGGGTGGGGAGGTGCAGCAGTGTTGGCGGGTGGGGAGGTGCAGCAGTGTTGATGGGTGGGGAGGTGCAGCAGTGTTGACGGGTGGGGAGGTGCAGCAGTGTTGGTGGGTGGGGAGGTGCAGCAGTGTTGGCGGGTGGGGAGGTGCAGCAGTGTTGGCGGGTGGGGTGGTGCAGCAGTGTTGACGGGTGGGGAGGTGCAGCAGGGTTGATGGGTGGGGAGGTGCAGCAGTGTTGACGGGTGGGGAGGTGCAGCAGTGTTGGTGGGTGGTGAGGTGCAGCAGTGTTGGTGGGTGGGGAGGTGCAGCAGTGTTGACGGGTGGGGAGGTGCAGCAGTGTTGACGGGTGGGGAGATGCAGCAGTGTTGGTGGGTGGGGAGGTGCAGCAGTGTTGAGGGCAGTGATGACGGGTGGGTAGGTGCAGCAGTGTTGACAGGTGGGGAGGTGCAGCAGTGTTGGTGGATGGGGAGGTGCAGCAGTGTTGAGGGCAGTGATGACGGGTGGGTAGTTGCAGCAGTGTTGACGGGTGGGGAGGTGCCGCAGTGTTGGTGGGTGGGGAGGTGCAGCAGTGTTGGTGGGTGGGGAGGTGCAGCAGTGTTGACGGGTGGGGAGGTGCAGCAGTGTTGATGGGTGGGGAGATGCAGCAGTGTTGAGGGGTGGGGAGGTGCAGCAGTGTTAATGGGTGGGGAGCTGCAGCAGTGTTGACAGGTGGGGAGCTGCAGCAGTGTTGGTGGGTGGGGAGGTGCAGCAGTGTTGATGGGTTTGGAGGTGCAGCAGTGTGGATGGGTGGGGAGGTGCAGCAGTGTTGAGGGCAGTGATGACGGGTGGGTAGGTGCAGCAGTGTTGACAGGTGGGGAGGTGCAGCAGTGTTGGTGGATGGGGAGGTGCAGCAGTGTTGAGGGCAGTGATGACGGGTGGGTAGTTGCAGCAGTGTTGACGGGTGGGGAGGTGCCGCAGTGTTGGTGGGTGGGGAGGTGCAGCAGTGTTGGTGGGTGGGGAGGTGCAGCAGTGTTGACGGGTGGGGAGGTGCAGCAGTGTTGATGGGTGGGGAGATGCAGCAGTGTTGAGGGGTGGGGAGGTGCAGCAGTGTTAATGGGTGGGGAGCTGCAGCAGTGTTGACAGGTGGGGAGCTGCAGCAGTGTTGGTGGGTGGGGAGGTGCAGCAGTGTTGATGGGTGGGGAGGTGCAGCAGTGTGGATGGGTGGGGAGGTGCAGCAGTGTTCGTGGGTGGGGAGGTGCAGCAGCGTTGCGGGTGGGGAGGTGCAGCAGTGTTGGTGGGTGGGGAGGTGCAGCAGTGTTGGTGGGTGGGGAGGTGCAGCAGTGTTGATGGGTGGGGAGGTGCAGCAGTGTTGACGGGTGGGGAGGTGCAGCAGTGTAGACGGGTGGGGAGCTGCAGCAGTGTTGACATGTGGGGAGGTGCAGCAGTGTTGACGGGTGGGGAGGTGTCAAGAGTGCAGCTGACAACTGTCAAATCGAGCGCCGCAATTCAGGACTGTTGCCTGGCCACCCCGATGGACCTCAATCACCCTGTGTCCTCCACGCACTGGAATTAAATACCACGTCGTGTTAGGGTTTTCACTGTATGAAGCAATCTTCACTCCCTGCGCCTATCTGACACGTGTAGATCCTCTGACGGCTTCCACCCAGCAAGGGATGCCTCAGCGAGTCTTCCCACTTTTTGGGCTGTCAACACTCCCATTTGTCCTGAAGAAGACCCGCCATGACATTCCAATAACGCTTTGTCAGGGTCGAAACGTTGACGAATATATATGGTTCAGATCAATCAAATCTCTGAGTGTCAAATCAATAGGTAAACCTGTTGTTCACCAGAGTTATTGCTTACCTTCGTTATGACCGCATTCTAGTTACCTGTGTAAATAAATTTTACATAATCTCACCTTGTATATATGCACTGCACCACTATCACTGAGTACTTAATGTCACCGTACCACATGTCACTTTTGTCAGTGATCTTTGTATTGACAGCCTTCTAATTACTTGTATATATTGATTTAAACTTTAATTGACATAAAGGAGGATTCTTTTGCAAGCATATACTAGTAGGTGTTTTGCTTTAGTCTATGTTCCAATGTCATTTGATATGCGTTCCAACGTTATTTGATATGCGTTTCATGATTTAACCAATGTAAATGCTACATTTGACATACTTATTTAATAGGTATTAAGCTACTCTTTCTGTTTCTTTTTAATTTTACTTTCCTCAAAGCAATTGGGTTCTCCCCGACAGAACCATTGTAGCCCATTATATACATACCCAGGTTCTGAGGGACACAGGGTCGTCCCATTGTTGCTATATTGGGTGGGGAGGTGCAGCAGTGTTGACGGGTGGGGAGGTGCAGCAGTGTTGATGGGTGGGGAGGTGCAGCAGTGTTGAGGGGTGGGGAGGTGCAGCAGTGTTGAGGGGTGGGAAGGTGCAGCAGTGTTGACGGGTGGGGAGGTGCAGCAGTGTTGGCGGGTGGGGAGGTGCAGCAGTGTTGAGGGCAGTGATGATGGGTGGGTAGGTGCAGCAGTGTTGACAGGTGTGGAGGTGCAGCAGTGTTGACGGGTGGGGAGCTGCAGCAGTGTTGACCGGTGGGGAGGTACAGCAGTGTTGATGGGTGGGGAGGTGCAGCAGTGTTGAGGGGTGGGGAGGTGCAGCAGTGTTGACGGGTGGGGAGGTGCAGCAGTGTTGGTGGGTGGGGAGGTACAGCAGTGTTGGTGGGTGGGGAGGTGCAGCAGTGGTGGCGGGTGGGGAGGTGCAGCAGTGTTAGCGGGTGGGGAGGTGCAGCAGTTTTGGCGGGTGGGGAGGTGCAGCAGTGTTGGCGGGTGGGGAGGTGCAGCAGTGTTGGCGGGTGGGGAGGTGCAGCAGTTTTGGCGGGTGGAGAGGTGCAGCAGTGTTGACGGGTGGGGAGGTGCAGCAGTGTTGACGGGTGGGGAGGTGCAGCAGTGTTGACGGGTGGGGAGGTGCAGCAGTGCTGGTGGGTGGGGAGGTACAGCAGTGTTGACGGGTGGGGAGGTGCAGCAGTGTTGATGGGTGGGGAGGTGCAGCAGTGTTGGTGGGTGGGGAGGTGCAGCAGTGTTGAGGGCAGTGATGACGGGTGGGCAGGTGCAGCAGTGTTGCCAGGTGGGGAGGTGCAGCAGTGTTGGTGGGTGGGGAGGTGCAGCAGTGTTGAGGGCAGTGATGACGGGTGGATAGGTGCAGCAGTGTTGACGGGTGGGGAGGTGCAGCAGTGTTGGTGGGTGGGGAGGTGCAGAAGTGTTGGTGGGTGGGGAGCTGCAGCAGTGTTGAGGGTAGTGATGACGGGTGGGTAGGTGCAGCAGTGTTGATGGGTGTGGAGGTGCAGCAGTGTTGGTGGGTGGGGAGGTGCAGCAGTGTTGGTGGGTGGGGAGGTGCAGCAGTGTTGACGGGTGGGGAGGTGCAGCAGCGTGACGGGTGGGGAGGTGCAGCAGTGTTGGTGGGTGGGGACGTGCAGCAGTGTTGATGGGTGGGGAGGTGCAGCAGTGTTGGTGGGTGGGGAGCTGCAGCAGTGTTGAGGGCAGTGATGACGGGTGGGTAGGTGCAGCAGTGTTGACGGGTGTGGAGGTGCAGCAGTGTTGGTGGGTGGGGAGGTGCAGCAGTGTTGGTGGGTGGGGAGGTGCAGCAGTGTTGACGGGTGGGGAGATGCAGCAGTGTTGACGGGTGGGAAGGTGTAGCAGTGTTGACGGGAGGGGAGGTGCAGCAGTGTTGACAGAGGCTGTCTGCCATTCTTACACAGGAACAGAACACTCCAGCCTCCTTTAGACCATGTCCTTTTCTCTGATTTCTGTTCTCTTGTTTACCATTGCAGCGTGGTTACAATTTCAAATGTGTGGTATTGGGACAAAATGTTCCCTGTTCCATGTTGTTTTCATGTAAAGTCCAGATCATCTTTTCTGCAGCTCACTGAGGGTTCTCCCTGTTAAGTTGAATGAGGCCCCAGAGCGAGGCCTTGAGGTCGAGGGGGCATCCAAAGTGCACACCTTTGGAGAATGCCCACTGCCCTCTCCACATGGGCTCTGTGGGAATGGTGGTGGCACCATGATCTATTGGAAAGAGACAGGGCATTTTACCTGCCCCTTCAGGGGATTCCTGCTGGCCTCCCATGTAAAGGTATAGCCAGTCTCTCTTCATGTATAACGTAGGTGAGTGTAATGACTGTGTGCTTGTCTATCAGAGTGCACAGTGGTTAGTATTATTGCAACCTAAAACAGTGGCAGACTTTCTGCAAAGCTGCACTGGGCACACCTGATCTGCAAGCCCACGGCATGTGACTTCATTTCCCTCCTGCCCCACCCAAACAGCCTCATTTACAAGAGGCCTGCGTCGCTGGAGCATCACTTTTTATGATGCTCCGGCCGCGCAGGCCTCTCAATCATATGTATGAGGTGAAGTAAAGCCATCCTGCATGGCTTTTCATGGCCTCATAGATATGGAGTAAGGCAAAGCAGCGTAAGTTGCTGCCTTGCCTTACTCTAGGTCGACTAGGCGCCCCAGGAACGTTGCGGTGGGTGTTACCATGAAAATCAGATAAACCTGGGGCAGCGCTAAACCTTACACCTCCCCGGAGCAGGCATAACGAAGAGAAAAGTTTTCATTTCTCCTCGTTTTTTCCTCTTTCCATGTTGCTGCATTCTGCAGCACACATGGAAGGAGGAAAACGCCTCTATTGATTGTTCTTGTGCAGGAAGGTGTCCCTTTCTGCACAAAAACAATCATTCCCACAACACAGACACCCTTGCACCATGGTACAAGGATGCCTGCGTTGGTGCAAGGAAGCCAAAACGGCACCAGCACAGTGGGAAAGGACAGGAATGCGCCGTATATCATAAATACGACACATTCCTGCCCTTTCCTTTCGACGCAGGGCAGCGCAGAAAAGTGACTTACTGTGCTGCTCTGCATCAAAAACTTGTAAATGAGGCCCTAAATGTCACAGGGTTCCTGTGGGTGGCGGGGCACCTTCCCCTCCCACCTCCTCCCTCTCTTTCTGCCCTGATTTACATTCCCGAAAGATGTGTACTGAGGTCTGGTACCCAACAAACTTAGGGCTTTATTTACAAGTTTTTGACGCAGGGCAGGCAATAAGTCACTTTGCTGAGCTGCCTTGCGTCAAAAGAAAAGGGCAGGAATGTGCCGTATCTATGACATACAGTGCATTGCTGTCCTCTTACACTGCGCTGGCGCACATATGGCTGCCTAGCACCACACAGGCACCCATGCACCATGGCGTAAGGGTGCCGTATTGAAATTAGGATATTTTTGTGCAGGAAGGGACACCTTCCTTTACAAAAACAACTGTTACACCACCCCAGGGGAGGCGCAGGGTTTTGAGGCATTCCCAGATTTACACTATGGGCCTAATTACGATGTCGGTCGGAAAGGCTTCGAACGGCATTCGGTTTTCCGAATCCGTGTTGGAACCTGTGGTTCTGACCAACTCGGAAACATTTTCAACCAACTGATTACGATGGTAGGTAACTGTTCGGTCCTTCCGACTCGGTTCCAACCGGCATTCGGAGGAACTGAGTCGGTCGGAGCCGACTCGTATGGCTCTATGGACCCCGTTTCCGACCAACAGATTACGATGTCGGATTCGGACAGCCTTTCCGACTCGGTTTGTCTGACATGGATCGGCTGTTGGAATCCGAACTTGGGGGCCCTTAGCAGGCCCCCCTTCACCCGGAGGCCTCCAGTTGGGGCCCGTGGGGGTACCCTTGGGACCCCTCTTTGCAACCATGCACAATGGGGTGCCCGCCACAGGGCACACGGTTTTCCGCAACCACCCCTTTCTTCAATGGGAGACTGTGTTGTCGGTCGGAACACAGGCTCCCATTGAAGTCAATGGGAATCCGACCGAATGGTGTTCGGAACCATCGTAATCGGTCGGTCAGACTCCCCAAATCCGAGTTGGTCGGAAACTATTCCGACACTGAGTCGGTCGGAATGCTTTCTGACCGACATCGTAATTAGGCCCTATGTTGTAAATCTGGGAATGTGTCAAACACCATGGGCGTTGAGTGGGAAAACCTACCGCAACGCCAATGGCAAGCCTCCTAGAGGCAGTGTGAGGCAACGCAGCGACTTTCGCTGCGTTGCCTTACACTATATCTACGAGGCCATGTAAAGCCACGCAGGGCGGCTTTCCGTGGCTTCGTAGATATGGGTCTGCACTGTGCGCCGCCAAAGAGTCAAAAACAGTGACGTTCCCGGCAGCGCACTATTATGTTATGTTATGTTAATTGGGTTTTGATATAGCGCACGACTCGTCCCCGAAGGAAAATCTCGTGGCTTTAACAGGCAGGAGATGAGAGGGTATAAAGAGAGCAACTAGTTAGAACAGCCATTTTTTTTAGATGTTTTTTAAAACCCGAAACACTAGGACATGCACGAATAAACAGAGGAACCTTATTCCAGTGGTACAGGGCGAGATAGGAAAATGCCCGGCCTCCATATTTTGACGTGCAAATGCGTTGAGGATGTAGCAGATGTAGATTTTTTGGTCTTAGATTCCTGTCAGGGAGGCATGGGGTAAGTCTGTCCTGGAGATATTTTGTGCCTAGTCCTGATATAGATTGGTAAGTGAGGCAAAGGAGTTTAAACAGTGCTCTCTTTTTAATGGGGAGCCAGTGGAGTGCTCTAAGTGTGGGGGCTGACGGAGTACGTGGAGGTAGGTTGTTAACCATTCAGGCAGCGGTGTTTTGAACAACCTGCATTTTAGCTACCAGGGATTCATTTATGGCAAGGAACAGAGCATTGCCATAATCCAGGTGGCTGATGATTAATGCCTGGATTAGTCTCTTCTGGGAACTCAAAGAAAGCCACTGAAAGACTTTCCTAAGAAGGCGCAGTATGCCAAAGCAGGTACCACAGACGGAAATGATCTGGTCTTTCATGGACAGAGTATCGTCCAGAAGTAAACCCAAATTCCTAGCTGTTCTGCTGGGCACAGGGGCAGGACCAAGTTCGGCCGGCAACCAGTCATTCGACCTATAGAGTTGTGCTTAATCAAACAGAAGAATCGCTGTTTTGCTCCCATTTAATTGAAGAC
Source organism: Calotriton arnoldi (assembly GCA_963921515.1). Classification (NCBI taxonomy): domain Eukaryota; kingdom Metazoa; phylum Chordata; class Amphibia; order Caudata; family Salamandridae; genus Calotriton; species Calotriton arnoldi. Next base: position 1,684,506 of record CAWUFW010001870.1, on the reverse strand, counting down.
AGATGTGGGACATCTGAATGGGTATTTTCCTCATGCATGCTACAAATCGCTGTTTAACGTTCTCGATGTCAGGCCCGAATGAGATAACCAGTTGGGTGTTGGCAGCATAGGAAAGTATTTCAAAGCCACATTGGGTTAGGAGGGGCCACATAGATGTTAAAAAGTGTGGGGCTCAAGGAGGAGCCCTGAGGGACCTCCTTGTCCAAGAGGATGGTTTTAGAGTAATAGGAGCCAATAGAAACAGTCTGAGCCCTGTCGGTAAGAAAGTCCTTGAGCCAGTCGTAGGCGGCACCCTAGATACCAATCTGCTGAAGATGTTGTATCAGAATAGAATGAGAGATGGTATTGAACGCTGCCAACAGATCGAGCAGAACAAACATGGCAGGATTTCCAACATCAAGGGATGGCCTGATAGTATCTGCTACTGCAAGAAGGGCAGTCTCCGTACTTTGGGAAGGTCTGAATCCTGATTGAGAGGCATCCAACAAACTGTGAGTCTCCAAATAAGAGGAGAGTTGTTTGTTGACGTGGGTCTCCAGAACTTTACCCAACAGAGGGAGAAGGGATATTGGTCGATAGTTACCCGGGTCGCTCAGGTCTGCATTAATTTCTTTTATGATTGGTGTAACGAGCTGCTTTCCAAAGCTGCGGAATAGAGGCTAGAGTCAGAGACTGGTTGCACAAAGCTGTGATAACTGGTGCAAGAAGAGAGGAGAGAGTGGCAGTGATATAAGGAGGACAGAGATCAGAGGGCGAATCAGATTTTGCCTTAACCATCAGGTCATGCGTATGAGATTGAGAGACAGGCTCAAATCTTTCCAACATTACAGATGCAGTCGTTTGAGGTAGTTCGGTAGTTTGAAAGTAATCTAGTGCGTTAGCCACAGAATGAAAACTACTGTAGATATTGTCGATTTTAGTTTGAAAGTGGCTGGATAAGGTGTCATAAAGTAATTGTGAAGCAGGAATGGCCAAGTAGCAGGCTTGAGGTTTGGCAAAGTCGTTTAAGATTTTAAATAGTTTCTTCTAGGAATAGACTTTTTGCTCTATCTTTTTGACAATGAAATGCCTTTGAGATGATCTTATTTTACAGTGGTAGGCATGAAGTGCTGATTTATATGTCTGTTTGTCTGGATTTGTTTTAGAAGCTTTCCATTTGCGTTCTAGTCTTCTGCAACTTTTTTTGTCATTTTTCAATTCGGCTGTGTACCACGAAGCGTTGGGTCTGCACATTTTAGCGAGAAGTTGCTTATGGGGGGCAACAATGTCAAGTGCATGTGAAAAGGTGTCATGAAATTGAGCTAATGCTGAATTTATGTCCTGTGAATTATCTAAGATGGGGGCAGAAAAAGCGGATTGGAAAGTGTCCAAAGTAATCCGCTTCCATGGTCTCGCACTAATAAGCTTTTGAACTGTCGGTTTGGCAGACGTGATCATGGTGGGAATCGGAAAACTGATCAGAAAATGGTCAGTCCAGGTTAGGGAAAGTGAAGTGTCAGCTTGAAAAGACCTGAAAGTGGAAAAAATTAGATCCAATGTGTGTCCTGCCGAATGGGTAGGACCGGTCTTAGTCAGGTGAAGGTCCAGCATTTCAAGGTAAGATACCAATGTGAGTACGTCAGGGTCGGTGACTGTGTCAACGTGATAGTTAAAGCCCCCACTCAGGAGGAAATTATGTGAAGATAGAACATAAAGTGCTAATCGTTCCGCTAGTTTTTGACTGAACTCTTTATTTGGGCCAGGAGGGCGATAATCTAGGGCGCCTTTCCAGGTATCTCCGTGCAGAATTTCTATTTTAAATACCACTATCTCTGCCTAGTCAGTAAGTAGGGAATCAAGGATTTCTACCCAAAGAGAATTCCAGAAGGCAATAGCTATGCCGCCTCCTGGTTTGGGTTCTCTGTCCTGCCTTACCAGTTTGTAGGTATTAGGAAAAGCAATGGCGATAGAGGGTGATGCTAAAGAGTGTAGCCAGACCCTTAACATCTAAGCCATTAGGATCCAGCTCAGGAGAGGCTTCTGTTGTCCACAGCACCATGTCAACACATTGATCATGCAATGGCCCTACGGCCTTCGATTGGACAGCCACTAGAACTGGAATATTGTAGGATAGCTGACTGGTCAGCTCTCATTATAAATACTGACACTATGGACCAATAAACTGTTCAAAAATGTCTCATTGGACAGGGCTGACATGTATACAAGTACAATTGAGAGGAACTGAGATCCAGTGGCAGAGCTGGCCTGAGGGCTACACTCCTGCCTAGGTCTGCACTAATAATCCTACGGGAAGTGCTGCTGAATGGTGCTGCGAGGAGAGAAGCCTGTCTGCTGAGGCATAGTTTGCCGCACTGCACCCTACAAAGAAGAGAAGGCATGCCAACCATAGAGCTACCCTCACCCAACTGCGGGGGTGTTGTGAGGTTTACAACACTCCAGGACATGAGGCTGCCCTGCTGCTCCCATACAGGATGAATCCAGCATTATCTATCTACATCATCCGAGCACCGAGGAAGAACATACTTTGTTTCCTGATGATGTTCCTGTGTCACTGACTCTGTTCATGATGCAGAGAAACCAATGTGCACACACGGTTGCATGTTCAGGCTTAGAGGAGCCCCTCAGCTCCCTCACCTGACACAGGAATGAGCAGACGTAGCTGGAAGGTCAATTCCTGAGCTCAGAACCATTCATCATGTTCAAATCTATCAAGGCGATCTTGAGATATCCATACTTGAGCCCTCTGTGGGCACTGGACTCCTTTGACTTATTCACTCTTCACATGGCACTGGGCGTTGCCTCCTGCGCCACACCAAAGTGCCCATCCTGCTTGTCAGGAGTTGGGTGGACACGACAGCACTTGGGATGCTAAGTTCTGGTTAATTCTTTGAGTCTGTGTGAGGTTTTGTGGCAAGTGCTGCAAAACCTTGCTTGTAAAACCTCTCAAATACCAGTAAACACAAACCAGACCTCAGCAGTGCAAAATGAGGAATATATTCATCTTTAAAGTGTAGCACCCTGAACTGCTGGCTGCTTGTCAGCCATGTCAGTCAGCCATGTCAGTCTTGTCAGTTATGTCAGGCTTGTCGGCCATTTCAGTCCTCTTCAGATATAAACTTCATCCTAACTACTCAGAGCCTTAAGGTCAGCCTCCCTCCTCACACAGCAACACAGTAGTCATAGTATGAAGGCTTTCGCATCATGTTGGGATCATAGTCGATGAGGGCTATCTCTAGGCACCGCCCATCATTGTCCGGTTCCCAACACCTCTACCAGCAACTGAATTATAAATCAGCCCTCTCGTATGTACCCCGACCTAGAAAGTGCTCTCAATCAATCAATCAATCAGGATTTATAAAGTGCCGCTAATCACCCGATGGGGTATCCAGGTGCTTGCAGGCCCCGGAGGATTATTCGAACAGCCAGGTCTTGAGGGCCATTCAGAATTCCGGAAGTGATGTGAGGAGGAGGCTGTTCCAGGTCTTTGCTGCGATGTGTAAGAAGGAGCGTCCTCCACGTCTGCTTCGGTAGATGCGGGGAGTATGGGCAAGTGAAAGGGAGGCAGAGTTTTGTCTTCTCAATGTTTGGTGGAAGTTCAAGCAGAGGTTAATGTAGGTGAGTCCTTGGTTGTGTAGAGCCTTGCGCACATGGGTCAGCAGCTTGAATTGGCATCTCTTCTGTTCGCGGAGCCAGTGGAGATTCCTCAGGGGGGGTGATGTGGGTTTGTTGGGAAAGGCCGAACCTGGCTGAGGTGTTCTGTTTGGTCCGAAGTCTCTGTAGAAGGTGAGCGGCGATTCCTATGTAGAAGGCATATCCGTAGTCCAGTCGGCTGGTGATGAGGGCTTGTGACACGGTGTGTCTCATGTGTAGGGGTAGCCATTTGAAGATCTTTTATAGGATGCACATAGTGAGGGAGCAGGACAGGAGACGGTGTTAATCTGTGATTTCATGGTGAGCTTGTTGTCAATGATGACACCGAGGTTTCTGATGTGGTCATTCCATGTGTTGCTGCTGTTGCCAAAGATCAGTACTTCCGTCTTGTCTGTGTTCAGCAGCAGGCAGTTGTTCTTCATCCAGTCGGCGACGTTTGTCATGCATCTGTGGAAGTTGGTTCTGCTGGTGGTGGGGTCGTCGGTGAATGGGAAGATGAGTTGGGTGTCGGCTGCGTAGGAAATTATGTTGAGACCCTGGGATCTGACGATGTTGGCCAGCCAGGTCATATATGCGTTGAAGAGCACGGGGCTGAGAGATGAGCCCTGGGGGACACCCCAGGTGATCTCCTTGGGTTCAGAGGCGAAAGGTGGGAGGTGGATCCCCTGGGTTCTTCCGGTGAGGAAGGAGGTGATCCATCTGAGGGCATCCCCTTGGATGCTGATATGGTGGAGTCTTTCTATAAGTGTGTGGTGGGATACGTAGTCAAATGGGGTCGTGGAGGATCAAAGCTGCTGTTTCTCCTCGGTCGAGGAGGGTTCGGATGTTGTTGGTGGCTATGATCAGGGCCGTTTCAGTGCTGTGATTGCTGCGCAAGCCGGATTGTGAGGCCTCAAGTAGCTGGTTCTGCTCCAGGTGTGCCATGAGTTCTGTGACATGGCTGTATTTGATGCGAATGCTGGAGGTGAAAATTGGGTACAGCGTGTGTCCTGCGGTGTGTGTAGGGTCGTGGACGATCTGGGCAAATCCGAGGCTGCTAATACTGTTGATGAGGTGTGTTGTGTTTTTGTCATTGGGGTCATTGATGTGAAAATTTAGGTCGCCGAGGAAGATGTAGTTGTAGGAGTCTAAGTCTAGAGGCGCAATTAAGTCTGCGATGGTGTTGCAGAAGCTGGAGCGCTGGCCTGGGGGTTGGTTTGTGGGGGTGCCTCTGATGGTTGTCTTGTCGTCCGTGTGGAGCTTGAAGTTGAGATGTTCCATGGGGGTGGTGGTGTTGTCTGTGGTACACAGCATGGTCTCTTTGTGGATGATGGCTGTTCCTCCTCCTGGCTTGTTGGAGCAGTCCTGGTGAGAGATTTTATATCCGTCAGGGATCGCTGTGGCAATATCCGGGGTGGATGTGGGGTTGAGCCTGGTCTCAGTGACAAAGACTATGTCCCATAATTGAGTGGTATCCTTGCATAGTGAGCGTGTGTTGAGAAGGACGCATGCAAGTTGGTGTTTTTGTTCAGTTGGTGCCGGTGGTGTGTTTGGTTGATGGGCTGGTGTGGGTGCTGTGGCAGTGGATGCAGGTGAAAGGTTCTACCATGGAATGTGGGTTGGCACAGTGGCAGAGTTTGTTGTGGCGTCTGGGGTCGAGGGTGTAGAGCTCGGCAATGGTGTATCTTCAGGGGGCAGGAGGGCCACGGGTTCTGGCGCGGGGCGCGGTCCAGGTGTGGACGGGTGCAGACGGGCTTGTCTGTGTTCTCACTGGAGAGAAAGTTGTATGTGCCAAGACGATTTGTAGAAGAAATAATTATTTCCAGTTATGCTCCAGAAATACTGGTGTCCACCTTTTGCTATCCTGTGACGCTAACCTCCATGTTTAACACAAAGTGAGTTAAAAAATAAGAGAGAAAATGAACTGACAAAGAAAACTGTGTTCTTCCGTGTTATTTCACGACACTCCACCTGCTCAGGCCAGGTGGAAGCTGAGGCAGTTAATGACAGAAGAAAAACACTGTTGTTTAATAAAATATGGCGGGTGCGATTTCTGAGCGGAAATAGGTTCCCTATATAATAGCACAACAAAACAGATATTACATTTGTCCCTCACTTTACACTCTTTACTATCGCACTGCATTAATGCTGGAAAAATGCCCTTTTTAACACATTCTAAACCCTTTAAAGTATGGGCGTGAATTCCATTCGCTGTACAGCAATCGGAATTCTGAGTAATTTGGCTACAGTCCCCTGTAATTTTATTCTGGCAAATTTCAGCAGGCGAAACTTGTGGAAATTCACTAGGGTAAAGCGTGCAGTACCTGGAGAATCTGATGATCACACCAACTGCACATGCAATTTCTCATTTTTCAGAATAACCCCTCCCCCCCTTGTAAACAGGGCATACATGAGAGGAAAATGAGCGGAAGTGCAGAAACAAGATGGAGGCTCCGTTTAGACTGAAAAGGCTCACTGTGACGTCGGGGTTTTGTTCTTCTTACCTGAGGGTGACTTCTTAGGATGCTAAGTGGTTGAGTGGTAATGGAAGGAGTTGATGTGAGAACACTCTCACATGGAGAGTGGAAGGAGGTGTAGAGACAGAGAGGAGGGAAAGAGATAGAAGATAGAAGATAGAAGGGAAAGAAAGAGCTTAGGCGGAGGAAGGGAGTGCTGGATAGTGGGAGAAGAGCGACTGAAGAAGAAAGAGGAGGAGACAGAAAAAGCCCCACACCGCTCATCATGTTTCAGGAATAAAATCTCCCGTATAAACCTGAGCTCAGATTTACTAACTTTTGCGTTGCGGTTGTGCCACTTTTTTGGTGCAACTACGACGCAAAATGGTAGTCGAGATTTATAAAACCACGCAAAGGCTGATTTGTGTTTGTTTGCATGGCTTTGTAAAAAAATAACGCAACACAGCGCCTTGCCCTGAGTTGCATTACAATAAATCAGGTAAACGTGACCTGGGTGAACCATGGGTGTTCCCATGCATCTGCCCATGTATTTTGACACGAATCCAGATTTGCTTAATGCAGTAAACCTGGGTTTGCACCAAAGTGGTGTGCCTACCCGAGACTGGTGTGACGAGGAGAAATATCTGCATTTTGCAGGACACATAGAAAGAGGAATATGCCTCTAAGGATTGTTCTTTTGCTGGAAGGTGTGCCCTCCTGCACAAAAACAATCATGACCATTGTAGGAAGGTGGAATATGACTACATGGTTGCCCCCACTTTTTTTCTGGTGTTTTGATGGTTTTTGACTTAGTTTGGATGGGAACATGCTATCCAGGTCCCCAGCCTAGCTTCTTCCTCTCTAAATTGATTCCCTGTACCTTAAGTACACTTCAGATTGGATTCTGGGGTGCCCTTATAAGTCCCTAGTATATGGTATACTATGTACCCAGGGCATAGGTACCCCAGAGGCCTACCAGGGGTTGAAGCATGTATTGTGCCACCCCTGGAAGGCCCTCCAAAATGACACCACAGGACTGCTACTGCAGCCTGAGTAAGGTGGTGCATGCACCCCTTACAGAGATATATCACTGCACATAGAAACCTATCAGTCACCCCTATGGCAGGCCTTATCAATCCAGAAGGCAGGGTGCTTGGTTTTATGTGAGAGGGTGCCCATGCACGAGCAGAGCCCCTCTGCAGCCTTCGGAATCTCCTCTCCGGGGTTGTCTGTGGTGCAGCCTGACCATATACTCTTAAGTGTATTATATCTAAACGGTAAATGCTAACTTTGGGATGGCTGCACGGAAACATGTCGTGTTTGGTGTCAAACACCTTGGAATCATACCCCCACACCAGTAACTGGTGTGGGGGTATGATCCCACCCTTCTAGAGGGAGAGACATGACAGCACCGGTATACCCGGTACAAATTAAACAGAGCCTGGCATCACAAAATGGATGCTGCAGCCACAGACACGAGTCTGGCCTCCTGCTGCTGACCGAAACTCCGGCAGGGGAGGCCTGGACAATAGGTTTCCTGTCACAGGGAGGTGTTACCACCTCCCAGACAGGCCTTAGTGGATTGGGGCTGGGTGGGTGCACTCCAAGAGTGCTTTGAAGTCCTGCACTGGGGGCACATTTGGTGTCCTCGTGCATACCCCAGTTCAAACTGGTTGCAGGGGCTGCCAGCCCTTGCTCTGGCGCGAAACTGGACAAAGGAAATGGGTGTAGCCACCCCTCTTTCCAAACCCTCCCATAGGTGGGTCCCCAGAGTTAGTCCAACACCTTTCTTTAGTATAAGTAAGGGAACCCTGGCAACAGGACTTTAGATATCCCTGGACGAAACTCTGCAACTGAATCCTGGAACTTCGACGCTCTACTCAAGACTAGAGGACTGAAGAAATCTTGGGGTCAAGGAGTGACTCCCCTGCTTGGCAGGCACCAACGAAGCATTTGCCGGTCTGCATCTCCAAAGCTCCCACCGGACTCCGAAGTACTTGCAGCCCAGGAAGAGGATTTCCAGACATCTCAGAGGCCGACCCGAGTCCCCAGCAAAGCTGAGACCCGCAGTCCTCGTGAGTAGCGTGGAACCGGAACTCCTGGTCACCGTGCACATTTGCTAGTGCATTGACTTCTCGACGACTCTTGAAGTCCTGCTTTGGGTTACTCATAGCCCAGGCCCCGAGCACCATTTGCATTGAAGATTGTGAGCCTACACTCCACGAGTGTTCCGTGGGCCCGCTTCCTGCATTTCCGCTTGGGGCTCCTTCGCGATCCCTGGTCCGTCGACTGGTGGGTCCCTGTGAAGGCAACTCTGATTTTCTTTGGGCGTTTCTGGTTGCTCCAGACATGCCCTAACTCCCCACCAAGTGGTGAGTCCCTCAGACCTGGCTGGTCTGCTCCGAAGCATCTTTCTCCTTTCTGCGTGGGTTGCTGTTGCCAAGGCTTGTTGTGTTCAATCCGGACAGCAATGCTGCAGCACTCGACATCCTTCATGGGACAGCTCGAATCCAGCTCCTGGTCGTCGTCGACGCCTCCTGGTCCTCGTGGCTGAAGAGTCAAGCTTCACCTCTTTCACCAGAAGCACTCGACATCGGAGGGTATTCGACTATCGTGCCCCTGGTCACTGGCAAGTGACCCAGACTCTGTCCCCTCTGCTTTCAGGTTCTTCTCATCTCCGATCCAGGCTTGGATCTCTGCGGACACTTCGCATCTTCCCGGCAGCAGCACTTCGTGGCAGGCTGCCATTGAAAACGACGACGCGACCCGACACCATTTGACACCTATGCACCCGGCTTCCCTGGGTGAGGTAACTCGAGTACTCCGGTGCTCCCGTGGGTGTTGACCCTAGAACTGTCTAAGTCCAAGAGGGTTTGGTCCTAGTCCATTTCTAAGTGTCCCTAAACTCTAAAACTCTTACCGCGACTTTCCCATAGACTTTAACGGAGCTCGCGGCTGTGTTCACACACTGCACACAGCCCCCGTGGGTCCCCTGTGTCACTACCTTGGGTGGTTCCTTGGGGTCCCAGCGATTCTACAGGCTCTAGGCCTTGTGTCTACTCAAGTCGTGGTTCTTATACCACTTTCTTAATATATGGTTTGGTACGTCCCTAGGGCTAATCGTATATTGTGCTAATTTACTGTGCTATTTGACTTGTAACTTGTGTACTTCGACCTCTAGCCTCATAAAGAGACTATTGGGTAGTGTTTAGTAATAAATACATATATTTTATATATATACCTGGTGTGGTTCTCCTTTCATTTGGTCATTCATGAGCTTATAACTGGTAAAACAAACAGCTTAACACTCCTTTAAGACTTAGCCTGAAGGCTGCTCTCCATAGCTACCACTAGGATAGCTTTCAATAAAGGTTGTCTTTAAACCTATCATCAATAAAGGTCGTTTGGACTGGTGCAAGGTGCCCACTATAACTAGTGGACAGCATATGCCAGGCCAACTTCTCACATTGGTGTGCAGCGGTTGGATTCAAGCTTGCCTTTGTTTTACCAGATAATCTCAAGTGTGTGATCAACTGAAAACCACTAAAGGTACCTCAGGTACATATAAATTCAAGCTTAGAAATACAGTAAGTTCTACTGAACTTAGAGTTGTGTGTCAAGGGCTTAGCACACCCTTTCTACAACTCAAGAGAGTTTAGTAGGCCACACTAGAGTAGGTAGTGCATACACCACACCTCACTAGTGATGTCTTCAGGGCCAGGAACCAGTAGGTCCATGCCAGGAACCAGTGGGCTCCTACCCTCCAAATATGACAACCTCCCATTCTTGGAATTGAGAGAATTGTGCAAGATTAGGAAGCTGAAGACAGGCAAAAGTGCCAACACCCAACGTCTCATGGAGATGCTTCTGCTGGATGATCTCAGAAGACCCATAGGGTCTGCAGGGGTAGGCAGAGGGGGTGGGGCAGAAGATGAGGAAGGGACCAGGGGTGAAAATACCCAGGACCTGACCTCTGAAACTGGCCAGGAAGATGAAAATGATCTTGCCCTGGACAATCCAGCTCCTCCTGAAGATGAGGAGGAGGACCAGAATGGCCTCCCCTTTGTTCCACCAGGAAGAGTTGCGAGTGTGCCTAGAAGGTCAAGATCTCCTTTTCAGGAGTCTAACCATTCTGACACCTCAGTAGGGACCTCTGTTTCCTCTCATAGGAGGGAATCCTCTCATGAAAGGAAAGAGAGACTGCTCAAGTATGGAGAAGCTCAGCTTAGGATCAGAAGAGAGCAGTTGGCTATAGACAGGGAGTCCCTAGAGCTTCATAGACAAAGAAGAAAATTGGGACTAGAGTCCCATGGTGGCAGCAACTTCCCTAGTGGTAGGGAAAGGTCTTATGACCATAGAAACCTGAGCAAGATTGTCCCTCCCTACCAGAGTGGGGATGACATCCACAAATGGATTACTGCACTGGAAAGGGCCTGTAAAGTTCAGAGGGTCCCCCAGGAGCAGTGGACAGCAATCTTGTGGCTCTCCTTTGCAGACAAAGGTAGAGACAAGCTCCTCACTGTAAGAGAAGAGGATGCTGACAATTACAAAGTCTTGAAGAGTGCTCTGATTGATGGGTTTGGCCTAACCACTGAACAGTATAGGTTGAAGTTCAGAGATACCCAAAAGACTCAGACTCAAGACTGGGTTGACTTTGTAGATTGTGCTACTAAGGCTCTGGAAGGTTGGATACATGGCAGCAAAGTACATGACTTTATAGGATTGTACAATTTGATTATGAGGGAGCAGATCCTTAATAATTGTCAAAACCAGCTTTTACACCAGTACCTGGTGGACTCTGATCTGACCTCTCCCCAAGAATTGGGAAAGAAGGCAGACAAATGGGTCAGAACCAGGGTAAGGCCTAAGAATCAGGGTGGTGACCAGAAGAAAGATTCTACCAAGTCCCAAGAGAAAGGTGGGGATAAATCTAAGGATAAATCCACTACAGGGCCCTAAAAGTCCTCTTCTGGGGGTGGGCCCCAAACTCCTTCCTCTCCTGAAAAGAAACCATATTGCCATGTCTGTAAAAAGCCTGGACACTGGAAAACTGATCCCAGTTGCCCCAGGACTGGCAATAAAGAAAATGTTCCTCCAACAAATACTACCCCCCCTCCTGGTACTACCAGTAGTAATACCCCAGTTGGGAGTAGTGCACCCAAAAAGTTAGGTGCTTTTGCAAGGGGAACCGAGGTGGGCCCTAGTTTAGACAGGACCCCCTCAACAGACTCCTCTGACTCTGATGGTGGTATAGGATTTGCCACCTTTACCATGGGTCCCAATGCATTGGGCAGGTACAGACTGGAGCCAATGATTAATGGTCAGAAAGCTGTGGCATTCAGGGACACAGGGGCTAGTGTCACCATGGTGGCAGGGAAACTAGTCCCCCTCACCAGCTTTTACCTGAGTTTAAATACCAGGTGACCAACATTGATGGTGTCAGAACAGATCACCCCATGGCCATAGTCAATCTCAGCTGGGAAGGGGTCACAGGCCCAAAAAGAGTGGCAGTGTCCCCAACCTTGCCTGTAGATTGCCTGATGGGCAATGATCTAGAAATTTCAGCCTGGGCTGAAGTTGAACACCAAGCCCATCTGAGAATGCAGGGCATCCCTGAGAAAGTTAGGGGAGCTGTGATGGCCACAGCCCCACCCTAGGAAAATTTTGGAGTGATGGAGCCTGAAAGAATGGCCCACTCTCCTCCACAAGAGAGCACAAGGGTTGAAGAAAAGTCTTCTTCCCCCCAGACTATAGGTAAGGGTCAGCCTCCTCAGGGAACTGATCCTACCCCTAGTGAAGGAACTGCCCCAGAGGTAGTCAGGCCTGGCCTGGCAACCCCTCTGATGGCAGGGGACCCTTCCAAGGTGGTACCCAGTCTGGAGCAGGTAACCTGCCCCTCTCTACCCTGCCTCAGTCAGCCCAGGGCTGCAGAGGTCAAGGAGGTCAGTGGACCCCACAGGGCCCCCTGTCCAGAGGAAACCCCCCATCAGCAGATTAGGGGCACCCAGCCTAGTAGCCCTAGCCAGGTGAAAATTCCTCAACACACTGAGGGATCCCCCATACCTTTGTGTAGGGACCTCCCCCAGAAGGACTCTGTTAGGCAAGGGCAAACCTGGGACCAAAAGGTTCCAAACCTGCCATGTCCCTCCAGTGTTCCATCCAAAGGGACCCAATCCCCAGCTGTAGGCAGCCAAAGGTTGACCCTTGGAGCAAAGTGCAACTCAGTCATGGAAAGAAAGGCATACATGGTGACCAGTGATCTGAGGAAGCTGAGACCAACTTTATTAGGGCCTCACTTCCCTACTCAGACCCCTCACCAGCCTTTTACTTTACCCAAGCACACCACAGGTAGTAATTCCCCATGGTGGAGACCCTCTCATACCCTTAGGGTGAGGGATAGCTTAGTGGACCATAAGACAGGGGGTAACCATGCTAGTGCAGGTACTTCCTTATATGGCCACTTAGTCAATAAAGGCTCAACTGGCCAAGGTTAGCCTTATCTCCTTTCGTTTGGGGGGGGGGTTATGTAGGAAGGTGAAATCTGACTACATGGTTGCCCCCACTTTTTTTCTGGTGTTTTGATGGTTTTTGACTTAGTTTGGCTGGGAAACTGCTATCCAGGTCCCCAGCCTAGCTGTTTCCTCTCTAAATTGATTCCCTGTACCTTAAGTACACTTCAGATTGGATTCTGGGGTGCCCTTATAAGTCCCTAGTATATGGTATACTATGTACCCAGGGCATAGGTACCCCAGAGGCCTACCAGGGGTTGAAGCATGTATTGTGCCACCCCTGGAAGGCCCTCCAAAATGACACCACAGGACTGCTACTGCAGCCTGAGTAAGGTGGTGCATGCACCCCTTACAGAGATATAGGTTCACAATCACTGCACATAGAAACCTATCAGTCACCCCTATGGCAGGCCTTATCAATGCTGAAGGCAGGATGCTTGGTTTTATGTGAGAGGGTGCCCATGCACGAGCAGAGCCCCTCTGCAGCCTTCGGAATCTCCTCTCCGGGGTTGTCTGTGGTGCAGCCTGACCATATACTCTTAAGTGCATTATATCCTAAACGGTAAATGCTAACTTTGGGATGGCTGCACGGAAACATGTCGTGTTTGGTGTCAAACACCTTGGAATCATACCCCCACACCAGTAACTGGTGTGGGAGTATGATCCCACCCTTCTAGAGGGAGAGACATGACAGCACCGGTATACCCGGTACCAACTAAACAGAGCCTGGCATCACAAAATGGATGCTGCAGCCACAGACACGAGTCTGGCCTCCTGCTGCTGACCGAAACTCCGGCAGGGGAGGCCTGGACAATAGGTTTCCTGTCACATGGAGGTGTTACCACCTCCCAGACAGGCCTTAGTGGATTGGGGCTGGGTGGGTGCACTCCAAGAGTGCTTTGAAGTCCTGCACTGGGGGCACATTTGGTGTCCTCGTGCATACCCCAGTTCAAACCGGTTGCAGGGGCTGCCAGCCCCTGCTCTGGCGCGAAACTGGACAAAGGAAATGGGTGTAGCCACCCCTCTTTCCAAACCCTCCCATGGGTGGGTCCCCAGAGTTAGTCCAACCCCTTTCTTTAGTATAAGTAAGGGAACCCTGGCAACAGGACTTTAGATATCCCTGGACGAAACTCTGCAACTGAATCCTGGAACTTCGACGCTCTACTCAAGACTAGAGGACTGAAGAAATCTCCCTTGGGGTCAAGGAGTGACTCCCCTGCTTGGCAGGCACCAACGAAGCATTTGCCGGTCGCATCTCCGAAGCTCCCACCGGACTCCGAAGTACTTGCAGCCCAGGAAGAGGATTTCCAGACATCTCAGAGGCCGACCCGAGTCCCCAGCAAAGCTGAGACCCGCAGCCCTCGTGAGTAGCGTGGAACCGGAACTCCTGGTCACTGTGCACATTTGCTAGCGCATTGACTTCTCGACGACTCTTGAAGTCCTGCTTTGGGTTACTCATAGCCCAGGCCCTGAGCACCATTTGTACCGAAAATTGTGAGCCTACACTCCACGAGTGTTCCGTGGGCCCGCTTCCTGCATTTCCGCTTGGGGCTCCTTCGCGATCCCTGGTCCGTCAACTGGTGGGTCCCTGTGAAGGCAACTCTGATTTTCTTTGGGCGTTTCTGGTTGCTCCAGAAGTGCCCTAACTCCCCACCAAGTGGTGAGTCCCTCAGAACTGGCTGGTCTGCTCCGAAGCATCTTTCTCCTTTCTGCATGGGTTGCTGTTGCCAAGGCTTGTTGTGTTCAATCCGGACACCAACGCTGCAGCACTTGACATCCTTCGTGGGACAGCTCGAATCCAGCTCCTGGTCGTCATCGACACCTCCTGGTCCTCGTGGCTGAAGAGTCAAGCTTCACCTCTTTCACCAGAAGCACCCGACATCGGAGTGTATTCGACTATCGTGCCCCTGGTCACTGGCAAGTGACCCAGACTCTATCCCCTCTGCTTTCAGGTTCTTCTCATCTCCGATCCAGGCTTGGATCTCTTTGGACACTTCGCATCTTCCCGGCAGCAGCACTTCGTGGCAGGCTGCCATTGAAAACGATGACGCGACCCGACACCATTTGACACCTATGCACCCGGCTTCCCTGGGTGAGGTAACTCGAGTACTCCGGTGCTCCCGTGGGTGTTGACCCTAGAACTGTCTAAGTCCAAGAGGGTTTGGTCCTAGTCCATTTCTAAGTGTCCCTAAACTCTAAAATTCTTACCGCGACTTTCCCATAGACTTTAACGGAGCTCGCGGCTGTGTTCACACACTGCACACAGCCCCCGTGGGTCCCCTGTGTCACTACCTTGGGTGGTTCCTTGGGGTCCCAGCGATTCTACAGGCTCTAGGCCTTGTGTCTACTCAAGTCGTGGTTCTTATACCACTTTCTTAATATATGGTTTGGTACGCCACTAGGGCTAATCGTATATTGTGCTAATTTACTGTGCTATTTGACTTGTAACTTGTGTACTTCGACCTCTAGCCTCATAAAGAGACTATTGGGTAGTGTTTAGTAATAAATACATATATTTTATATATATACCTGGTGTGGTTCTCCTTTCATTTGGTCATTCATGAGCTTATCACTGGTAAAACAAACAGCTTAACACTCCTTCAAGACTTATGCAAAAACAACAGTTGATGGACAGAATGCAGAACAATGTTATACATTCACCCCAGTACAGAGATCTGGGCCTAAATCCATCGTTTTTTTGCTCACCATGCCATTCCAGTTTGAACCCAACCATATGCAAATCAGTCTTGAACCTGTGCCTCATGGGAACAGTCCAGCCCGAACTGCCAAGCCAGGTCCTCCCTGGACTGGAAACAAGCATCCTAGGACCGGTTTCGGGGTTTCACCCCTCTTCAGCCAATACAGCTTGATTCCAGTGGCATGGAGAGCACGGGACCCACGTCTGGGCATACCCGTCCCACTCGGGGTGACAAATGCAAAAACAACAGTTGATGGACAGAATGCAGAACAATGTCATACATTCACCCCACTACAGAGATCTGGGCCTAAATCCATCGTTTTTTTGCTCACCATGCCATTCCAGTTTGAACCCAACCATATGCAAATCAGTCTTGACCCTGTGCCTCATGGGAACAGTCCAGCCCGAACTGCCAAGCCAGGTCCTCCCTGGACTGGAAACAAGCATCCTAGGACTGGTTTCGGGGTTTCACCCCTCTTCAGCCAGGATAGCTTGATTCCAGTGGCATGGAGAGCATGGGACCCACGTCTGGGCATACCCGTCCCACTCGGGGTGACAAATGCAAAAACAACAGTTGATGGACAGAATGCAGAACAATGTCATACATTCACCCCAGTACAGAGATCTGGGCCTAAATCCATCGTTTTTTGCTCACCATGCCATACCAGTTTGAACCCAACCATATGCAAATCAGTCTTGACCCTGTGCCTCATGGGAACAGTCCAGCCCGAACTGCCAAGCCAGGTCCTCCCTGGACTGGAAACAAGCATCCTAGGACCGGTTTCGGGTTTCACCCTCTTCAGCCAGGATAGCTTGATTCCACTGGCATGGAGAGCACGGGACCCACGTCTGGGCATACCCGTCCCACTCGGGGTGACAAATGCAAAAACAACAGTTGATGGACAGAATGCAGAACAATGTCATACATTCACCCCAGTACAGAGATCTGGGCCTAAATCCATCGTTTTTGCTCACCATGCCATTCCAGTTTGAACCCAACCATATGCAAATCAGTCTTGACCCTGTGCCTCATGGGAACAGTCCAGCCCGAACTGCCAAGCCAGGTCCTCCCTGGACTGGAAACAAGCATCCTGGGACCGGTTTCGCGGTTTCACCCCTCTTCAGCCAGGATAGCTTGATTCCAGTGGCATGGAGAGCACGGGACCCACGTCTGGGCATACCCGTCCCACTCGGGGTGACAAATGCAAAAACAACAGTTGATGGACAGAATGCAGAACAATGTCATACATTCACCCCAGTACAGAGATCTGGGCCTAAATCCATCGTTTTTTGCTCACCATGCCATTCCAGTTTGAACCCAACCATATGCAAATCAGTCTTGACGCTGTGACTCATGGGAACAGTCCAGCCCGAACTGCCAAGCCAGGTCCTCCCTGGACTGGAAACAAGCATCCTAGGACCGGTTTCGGGGTTTCACCCCTCTTCACCCAGGATAGCTTGATTCCAGTGGCATGGAGAGCACGGGACCCACGTCTGGGCATACCCGTCCCACTCGGGGTGACAAATGCAAAAACAACAGTTGATGGACAGAATGTCATACATTCACCCCAGTACAGAGATCTGGGCCTAAATCCATCGTTTTTTTGCTCACCATGCCATTTCAGTTTGAACCCAACCATATGCAAATCAGTCTTGACCCTGTGCCTCATGGGAACAGTCCAGCCCGAACTGCCAAGCCAGGTCCTCCCTGGACTGGAAACAAGCATCCTAGGACCGGTTTCGGGGTTTCACCCTCTTCAGCCAGGATAGCTTGATTCCAGTGGCATGGAGAGCACGGGACCCACGTCTGGGCATACCCGTCCCACTCGGGGTGACAAATGCAAAAACAACAGTTGATGGACAGAATGCAGAACAATGTCATACATTCACCCCAGTACAGAGATCTGGGCCTAAATCCATCGTTTTTGCTCACCATGCCATTCCAGTTTGAACCCAACCATATGCAAATCAGTCTTGACCCTGTGCCTCATGGGAACAGTCCAGCCCGAACTGCCAAGCCAGGTCCTCCCTGGACTGGAAACAAGCATCCTAGGACCGGTTTCGGGGTTTCACCCCTCTTCAGCCAGGATGGCTTGATTCCAGTGGCATGGAGAGCACGGGACCCACGTCTGGGCATACCCGTCCCACTCGGGGTGACAAATGCAAAAACAACAGTTGATGGACAGAATGCAGAACAATGTCATACATTCACCCCAGTACAGAGATCTGGGCCTAAATTCATCGTTTTTTTGCTCAGCATGCCATTCCAGTTTGAACCCAACCATATGCAAATCAGTCTTGACCCTGTGCCTCATGGGAACAGTCCAGCCCGAACTGCCAAGCCAGGTCCTCCCTGGACTGGAAACAAGCATCCTAGGACCGGTGTCGGGGTTTCACCCCTCTTCAGCCAGGATAGCTTGATTCCAGTGGCATGGAGAGCACGGGACCCACGTCTGGGCATACCCGTCCCACTCGAGGTGACAAATGCAAAAACAACAGTTGATGGACAGAATGCAGAACAATGTCATACATTCACCCCAGTACAGAGATCTGGGCCTAAATCCATCGTTTTTTTGCTCACCATGCCATTCCAGTTTGAACCCAACCATATGCAAATCAGTCTTGAGCCTGTGCCTCATGGGAACAGTCCAGCCCGAACTGGCAAGCCAGGTCCTCCCTGGACTGGAAACAAGCATCCTAGGACCGGTTTCGGGGTTTCACCCCTCTTCAGCCAGGATAGCTTGATTCCAGTGGCATGGAGAGCACGGGACCCACGTCTGGGCATACCCGTCCCACTCGGGGTGACAAATGCAAAAACAACAGTTGATGGACAGAATGCAGAACAATGTCATACATTCACCCCAGTACAGAGATCTGGGCCTAAATCCATCGTTTTTTTGCTCACCATGCCATTCCAGTTTGAACCCAACCATATGCAAATCAGTCTTGACCCTGTGCCTCATGGCAACAGTCCAGCCCGAACTGCCAAGCCAGGTCCTCCCTGGACTGGAAACAAGCATCCTAGGACCGGTTTCGGGGTTTCACCCCTCTTCAGCCAGGATAGCTTGATTCCAGTGGCATGGAGAGCACGGGACCCACGTCTGGGCATACCCGTCCCACTCGGGGTGACAAATGCAAAAACAACAGTTGATGGACAGAATGCAGAACAATGTCATACATTCACCACAGTACAGAGATCTGGGCCTAAATCCATCGTTTTTTTGCTCACCATGCCATTCCAGTTTGAACCCAACCATATGCAAATCAGTCTTGACCCTGTGCCTCATGGGAAAAGTCCAGGCCGAACTGCCAAGCCAGGTCCTCCATGGACTGGAAACAAGCATCCTAGGACCGGTTTCGGGGTTTCACCCCTCTTCAGCCAGGATAGCTTGATTCCAGTGGCATGGAGAGCACGGGACCCACGTCTGGGCATACCCGTCCCACTCGGGGTGACAAATGCAAAAACAACCGTTGATGGACAGAATGCAGAACAATGTCATACATTCACCCCAGTACAGAGATCTGGGCCTAAATCCATCGTTTTTTTGCTCACCATGCCATTCCAGTTTGAACCCAACCATATGCAAATCAGTCTTGACCCTGTGCCTCATGGGAACAGTCCAGCCCGAACTGCAAAGCCAGGTCCTCCCTGGACTGGAAACAAGCATCCTGGGACCGGTTTCGGGTTTCACCCTCTTCAGCCAGGATAGCTTAATTCCAGTGGCATGGAGAGCACGGGACCCACGTCTGGGCATACCCGTCCCACTCGGGTGACAAATGCAAAAACAACAGTTGATGGACAGAATGCAGAACAATGTCATAAATTCACCCCAGTACAGAGATCTGGGCCTAAATCCATCGTTTTTTGCTCACCATGCCATTCCAGTTTGAACCCAACCATATGCAAATCAGTCTTGACCCTGTGCCTCATGGGAAGAGTCCAGCCCGAACTGCCAAGCCAGGTCCTCCCTGGACTGGAAACAAGCATCTTAGGACCGGTTTCGGGGTTTCACCCCTCTTCAGCCAGGATAGCTTGATTCCAGTGCCATGGAGAGCACGGGACCCACGTCTGGGCATACCCGTCCCACTCGGGGTGACAAATGCAAAAACAACAGTTGATGGACAGAATGCAGAACAATGTCATACATTCACCCCACTACAGAGATCTGGGCCTAAATCCATCGTTTTTTTGCTCACCATGCCATTCCAGTTTGAACCCAACCATATGCAAATCAGTCTTGACCCTGTGACTCATGGGAAAAGTCCAGCCCGAACTGCCAAGCCAGGTCCTCCCTGGACTGGAAACAAGCATCCTAGGACCGGTTTCGGGGTTTCACCCCTCTTCAGCCAGGATAGCTTGATTCCAGTGGCATGGAGAGCACGGGACCCACGTCTGGGCATACCCGTCCCACTCGGGGTGACAAATGCAAAAACAACAGTTGATGGACAGAATGCAGAACAATGTCATACATTCACCCCAGTACAGAGATCTGGGCCTAAATCCATCGTTTTTGCTCACCATGCCATTCCAGTTTGAACCCAACCATATGCAAATCAGTCTTGACCCTGTGCCTCATGGGAACAGTCCAGCCCGAACTGCCAAGCCAGGTCCTCCCTGGACTGGAAACAAGCATCCTAGGACCGGTTTCGGGGTTTCACCCCTCTTCAGCCAGGATAGCTTGATTCCAGTGGCATGGAGAGCACGGGACCCACGTCTGGGCATACCCGTCCCACTCGGGGTGACAAATGCAAAAACAACAGTTGATGGACAGAATGCAGAACAATGTCATACATTCACCCCAGTACAGAGATCTGGGCCTAAATCCATCGTTTTTTGCTCACCATGCCATTCCAGTTTGAACCCAACCATATGCAAATCAGTCTTGACCCTGTGCCTCATGGGAACAGTCCAGCCCGAACTGCCAAGCCAGGTCCTCCCTGGACTGGAAACAAGCATCCTAGGACCGGTTTCGAGGTTTCACCCCTCTTCAGCCAGGATAGCTTGATTCCAGTGGCATGGAGAGCACGGGACCCACGTCTGGGCATACCTGTCCCACTCAGGGTGACAAATGCAAAAACAACAGTTGATGGACAGAATGCAGAACAATGTCATACATTCACCCCAGGACAGAGATCTGGGCCTAAATCCATCGTTTTTTTGCTCACCATGCCATTCCAGTTTGAACCCAACCATATGCAAATCAGTCTTGACCCTGTGCCTCATGGGAACAGTCCAGCCCGAACTGCCAAGCCAGGTCCTCCCTGGACTGGAAACAAGCATCCTAGGACCGGTTTCGGGGTTTCACCCCTCTTCAGCCAGGATAGCTTGATTCCAGTGGCATGGAGAGCACGGGACCCACGTCTGGGCATACCCGTCCCACTCGGGGTGACAAATGCAAAAACAACAGTTGATGGACAGAATGCAGAACAATGTCATACATTCACCCCAGTATAGAGATCTGGGCCTAAATCCATCGTTTTTTTGCTCACCATGCCATTTCAGTTTGAACCCAACCATATGCAAATCAGTCTTGACCCTGTGCCTCATGGGAACAGTCCAGCCCGAACTGCCAAGCCAGGTCCTCCCTGGACTGGAAACAAGCATCCTAGGACCGGTGTCGGGGTTTCACCCCTCTTCAGCCAGGATAGCTTGATTCCAGTGGCATGGAGAGCACGGGACCCACGTCTGGGCATACCCGTCCCACTCGGGGTGACAAATGCAAAAACAACAGTTGATGGACAGAATGCAGAACAATGTCATACATTCACCCCAGTACAGAGATCTGGGCCTAAATCCATCGTTTTTTGCTCACCATGCCATTCCAGTTTGAACCCAACCATATGCAAATCAGTCTTGACCCTGTGCCTCATGGGAACAGTCCAGCCCGAACTGCCAAGCCAGGTCCTCCCTGGACTGGAAACAAGCATCCTAGGACCGGTTTCGGGGTTTCACCCCTCTTCAGCCAGGATAGCTTGATTCCAGTGGCATGGAGAGCACGGGACCCACGTCTGGGCATACCCGTCCCACTCGGGGTGACAAATGCAAAAACAACAGTTGATGGACAGAATGCAGAACAATGTCATACATTCACCCCAGTACAGAGATCTGGGCCTAAATCCATCGTGTTTTTGCTCACCATGCCATTCCAGTTTGAACCCAACCATATGCAAATCAGTCTTGACCCTGTGCCTCATGGGAACAGTCCAGCCCGAACTGCCAAGCCAGGTCCTCCCTGGACTGGAAACAAGCATCATAGGACCGGCTTCGGGGTTTCACCCCTCTTCAACCAGGATAGCTTGATTCCAGTGGCATGGAGAGCACGGGACCCACGTCTGGGCATACCCGTCCCACTCGGGGTGACAAATGCAAAAACAACAGTTGATGGACAGAATGCAGAACAATGTCATACATTCACCCCAGTACAGAGATCTGGGCCTAAATCCATCGTTTTTTGCTCACCATGCCATTCCAGATTGAACCCAACCATATGCAAATCAGTCTTGACCCTGTGCCTCATGGGAACAGTCCAGCCCGAACTGCCAAGCCAGGTCCTCCCTGGACTGGAAACAAGCATCCTAGGACCGGTTTCGGGGTTTCACCCTCTTCAGCCAGGATAGCTTGATTCCAGTGGCATGGAGAGCACGGGACCCACGTCTGGGCATACCCGTCCCACTCGGGGTGACAAATGCAAAAACAACAGTTGATGGACAGAATGCAGAACAATGTCATACATTCACCCCAGTACAGAGATCTGGGCCTAAATCCATCGTTTTTTGCTCACCATGCCATTCCAGTTTGAACCCAACCATATGCAAATCAGTCTTGACCCTGTGACTCATGGGAACAGTCCAGCCCGAACTGCCAAGCCAGGTCCTACCTGGACTGGAAACAAGCATCCTAGGACCGGTTTCGGGGTTTCACCCCTCTTCAGCCAGGTTAGCTTGATTCCAGTGGCATGGAGAGCACGGGACCCACGTCTGGGTATACCCGTCCCACTCGGGTGACAAATGCAAAAACAACAGTTGATGGACAGAATGCAGAACAATGTCATACATTCACCCCAGTACAGAGATCTGGGCCTAAATCCATCGTTTTTTGCTCACCATGCCATTCCAGTTTGAACCCAACCATATGCAAATCAGTCTTGACCCTGTGCCTCATCGGAACAGTCCAGCCCAAACTGCCAAGCCAGGTCCTCCCTGGACTGGAAACAAGCATCCTAGGACCGGTTTCGGGGTTTCACCCTCTTCAGCCAGGATAGCTTGATTCCAGTGCCATGGAGAGCACGGGACCCACGTCTGGGCATACCCGTCCCACTCGGGGTGACAAATGCAAAAACAACAGTGGATGGACAGAATGCAGAACAATGTCATACATTCACCCCAGTACAGAGATCTGGGCCTAAATCCATCGTTTTTTTGCTCACCATGCCATTCCAGTTGGAACCCAACCATATGCAAATCAGTCTTTACCCTGTGCCTCATGGGAACAGTCCAGCCCGAACTGCCAAGCCAGGTCCTCCCTGGACTGGAAACAAGCATCCTAGGACCGGTTTCGGGGTTTCTCCCCTCTTCAGCCAGGATACCTTGATTCCAGTGGCATGGAGAGCACGGGACCCACGTCTGGGCATACCCGTCCCACTCGGGGTGACAAATGCAAAAACAACAGTTGATGGACAGAATGCAGAACAATGTCATACATTCAACCCAGTACAGAGATCTGGGCCTAAATCCATCGTTTTTTGCTCACCATGCCATTCCAGTTTGAACCCAACCATATGCAAATCAGTCTTGACCCTGTGCCTCATGGGAACAGTCCAGCCCGAACTGCCAAGCCAGGTCCTCCCTGGACTGGAAACAAGCATCCTAGGACCGGTTTCGGGGTTTCACCCTCTTCAGCCAGGATAGCTTGATTCCAGTGGCATGGAGAGCACGGGACCCACGTCTGGGCATACCCGTCCCACTCGGGGTGACAAATGCAAAAACAACAGTTGATGGACAGAATGCAGAACAATGTCATACATTCACCCCAGTACAGAGATCTGGGCCTAAATGCATCGTTTTTTGCTCACCATGCCATTCCAGTTTGAACCCAACCATATGCAAATCAGTCTTGACCCTGTGCCTCATGGGAACAGTCCAGCCCGAACTGCCAAGCCAGGTCCTCCCTGGACTGGAAACAAGCATCCTAGGACCGGTGTCGGGGTTTCACCCCTCTTCAGCCAGGATAGCTTGATTCCAGTGGCATGGAGAGCACGGAACCCACGTCTGGGCATACCCGTCCCACTCGGGGTGACAAATGCAAAAACAACAGTTGATGGACAGAATGCAGAACAATGTCATACATTCACCCCAGTACAGACATCTGGGCCTAAATCCATTGTTTTTTTGCTCACCATGCCATTCCAGTTTGAACCCAACCATATACAAATCAGTCTTGACCCTGTGCCTCATGGGAACAGTCCAGCCCGAACTGCCAAGCCAGGTCCTCCCTGGACAGGAAACAAGCATCCTAGGACCGGTTTCGGGGTTTCACCCCTCTTCAGCCAGGATAGCTTGATTCTAGTGGCATGGAGAGCACGGGACCCACGTCTGGGCATACCCGTCCCACTCGGGGTGACAAATGCAAAAACAACAGTTGATGGACAGAATGCAGAACAATGTCATACATTCACCCCAGTACAGAGATCTGGGCCTAAATCCATCGTTTTTGCTCACCATGCCATTCCAGTTTGAACCCAACCATATGCAAATCAGTCTTGACCCTGTGCCTCATGGGAACAGTCCAGCCCGAACTGCCAAGCCAGGTCCTCCCTGGACTGGAAACAAGCATCCTAGGACCGGTTTCGGGGTTCACCCTCTTCAGCCAGGATAGCTTGATTCCAGTGGCATGGAGAGCACGGGACCCACGTCTGGGCATATCCGTCCCACTCGGGGTGACAAATGCAAAAACAACAGTTGATGGACAGAATGCAGAACAATGTCATACATTCACCCCAGTACAGAGATCTGGGCCTAAATCCATCGTTTTTTTGCTCACCATGCCATTCCAGTTTGAACCCAACCATATGCAAATCAGTCTTGACCCTGTGCCTCATGGGAACAGTCCAGCCCGAACTGCCAAGCCAGGTCCTCCCTGGACTGGAAACAAGCATCCTAGGACCGGTTTCGGGGTTTCACCCCTCTTCAGCCAGGACAGCTTGATTCCAGTGGCATGGAGAGCACGGGACCCACGTTTGGGCATACCCGTCCCACTCGGGGTGACAAATGCAAAAACAACAGTTGATGGACAGAATGCAGAACAATGTCATACATTCACCCCAGTACAGAGATCTGGGCCTAAATCCATCGTTTTTTTGCTCACCATGCCATTCCAGTTTGAACCCAACCATATGCAAATCAGTCTTGACCCTGTGCCTCATGGGAACAGTCCAGCCCGAACTGCCAAGCCAGGTCCTCCCTGGACTGGAAACAAGCATCCTAGGACCGGTTTCGGGGTTTCACCCCTCTTCAGCCAGGATAGCTTGATTCCAGTGGCATGAAGAGCACGGGACCCACGTCTGGGCATACCCGTCCCACTCGGGGTGACAAATGCAAAAACAACAGTTGATGGACAGAATGCAGAACAATGTCATACATTCACCCCAGTACAGAGATCTGGGCCTAAATCCATCGTTTTTTGCTCACCATGCCATTCCAGTTTGAACCCAACCATATGCAAATCAGTCTTGACCCTGTGCCTCATGGGAACAGTCCATCCCGAACTGCCAAGCCAGGTCCTCCCTGGACTGGAAACAAGCATCCTAGGACCGGTGTCAGGGTTTCACCCCTCTTCAGCCAGGATAGCTTGATTCCAGTGGCATGGAGAGCACGGGACCCACGTCTGGGCATACCCATCCCACTCGGGGTGACAAATGCAAAAACAACAGTTGATGGACAGAATGCAGAACAATGTCATACATTCACCCCAGTACAGAGATCTGGGCCTAAATCCATCGTTTTTTGCTCACCATGCCATTCCAGTTTGAACCCATCCATATGCAAATCAGTCTTGACCCTGTGCCTCATGGGAACAGTCCAGCCCGAACTGCCAAGCCAGGTCCTCCCTGGACTGGAAACAAGCATCCTAGGACCGGTTTCGGGGTTTCACCCCTCTTCAGCCAGGATAGCTTGATTCCAGTGGCATGGAGAGCACGGGACCCACGTCTGGGCATACCCGTCCCACTCGGGGTGACAAATGCAAAAACAACAGTTGATGGACAGAATGCAGAACAATGTCATACATTCACCCCAGTACAGAGATCTGGGCCTAAATACATCGTTTTTTTGCTCACTATGCCATTCCAGTTTGAACCCAAACATATGGAAATCAGTCTTGACCCTGTGCCTCATGGGAACAGTCCAGCCCGAACTGCCAAGCCAGGTCCTCCCTGGACTGGAAACAAGCATCCTAGGACCGGTTTCGGGGTTTCACCCCTCTTCAGCCAGGATAGCTTGATTCCAGTGGCATGGAGAGCACGGGACCCACGTCTGGGCATACCCGTCCCACTCGGGGTGACAAATGCAAAAACAACAGTTGATGGACAGAATGCAGAACAATGTCATACATTCACCCCAGTACAGAGATCTGGGCCTAAATCCATCGTTTTTGCTCACCATGCCATTCCAGTTTGAACCCAACCATATGCAAATCAGTCTTGACCCTGTGCCTCATGGGAACAGTCCAGCCCGAACTGCCAAGCCAGCTCCTCCCTGGACTGGAAACAAGCATCCTAGGACCGGTTTCGGGGTTTCACCCCTCTTCAGCCAGGATAGCTTGATTCCAGTGGCATGGAGAGCACGGGACCCACGTCTGGGCATACCCGTCCCACTCGGGGTGACAAATGCAAAAACAACAGTTGATGGACAGAATGCAGAACAATGTCATACATTCACCCCAGTACAGAGATCTGGGCCTAAATCCATCGTTTTTTGCTCACCATGCCATTCCAGTTTGAACCCAACCATATGCAAATCAGTCTTGACCCTGTGCCTCATGGGAACAGTCCAGCCCGAACTGCCAAGCCAGGTCCTCCCTGGACTGGAAACAAGCATCCTAGGACCGGTTTCGGGGTTTCACCCCTCTTCAGCCAGGATAGCTTGATTCCAGTGGCATGGAGAGCACGGGACCCACGTCTGGGCATACCCGTCCCACTCAGGGTGACAAATGCAAAAACAACAGTTGATGGACAGAATGCAGAACAATGTCATACATTCACCCCAGTACAGAGATCTGGGCCTAAATCCATCGTTTTTTGCTCACCATGCCATTCCAGTTTGAACCCAACCATATGCAAATCAGTCTTGACCCTGTGCCTCATGGGAACAGTCCAGCCCGAACTGCCAAGCCAGGTCCTCCCTGGACTGGAAACAAGCATCCTAGGACCGGTTTCGGGGTTTCACCCCTCTTCAGCCAGGATAGCTTGATTCCAGTGGCATGGAGAGCACGGGACCCACGTCTGGGCATACCCGTCCCACTCGGGGTGACAAATGCAAAAACAACAGTTGATGGACAGAATGCAGAACAATGTCATACATTCACCCCAGTACAGAGATCTGGGCCTAAATCCATCGTTTTTGCTCACCATGCCATTCCAGTTTGAACCCAACCATATGCAAATCAGTCTTGACCCTGTGCCTCATGGGAACAGTCCAGCCCGAACTGCCAAGCCAGGTCCTCCCTGGACTGGAAACAAGCATCCTAGGACCGGTGTCGGGGTTTCACCCCTCTTCAGCCAGGATAGCTTGATTCCAGTGGCATGGAGAGCACGGGACCCACGTCTGGGCATACCCGTCCCACTCGGGTGACAAATGCAAAAACAACAGTTGATGGACAGAATGCAGAACAATGTCATACATTCACCCCAGTACAGAGATCTGGGCCTAAATCCATCGTTTTTTGCTCACCATGCCATTCCAGTTTGAACCCAACCATATGCAAATCAGTCTTGACCCTGTGCCTCATGGGAACAGTCCAGCCCGAACTGCCAAGCCAGGTCCTCCCCGGACTGGAAACAAGCATCCTAGGACCGGTTTCGGGGTTTCACCCCTCTTCAGCCAGGATAGCTTGATTCCAGTGGCATGGAGAGCACGGGACCCACGTCTGGGCATACCCGTCCCACTCGGGGTGACAAATGCAAAATCAACAGTTGATGGACAGAATGCAGAACAATGTCATACATTCACCCCAGTACAGAGATCTGGGCCTCAATCCATCGTTTTTTGCTCACCATGCCATTCCAGTTTGAATCCAACCATATGCAAATCAGTCTTGACCCTGTGCCTCATGGGAACAGTCCAGCCCGAACTGCCAAGCCAGGTCCTCCCTGGACTGGAAACAAGCATCCTAGGACCGGTTTCGGGGTTTCACCCCTCTTCAGCCAGGATAGCTTGATTCCAGTGGCATGGAGAGCACGGGACCCACGTCTGGGCATACCCGTCCCACTCGGGGTAACAAATGCAAAAACAACAGTTGATGGACAGAATGCAGAACAATGTCATACATTCACCCCAGTACAGAGATCTGGGCCTAAATCCATCGCTTTTTGCTCACCATGCCATTCCAGTTTGAACCCAACCATATGCAAATCAGTCTTGACCCTGTGCCTCATGGGAACAGTCCAGCCCGAACTGCCAAGCCAGGTCCTCCCTGGACTGGAAACAAGCATCCTAGGACCGGTTTCGGGGTTTCACTCCTCTTCAGCCAGGATAGCTTGATTCCAGTGGCATGAAGAGCACGGGACCCACGTCTGGGCATACCCGTCCCACTCTGGGTGACAAATGCAAAAACAACAGTTGATGGACAGAATGCAGAACAATGTCATACATTCACCCCAGTACAGAGATCTGGGCCTAAATCCATCGTTTTTGCTCACCATGCCATTCCAGTTTGAACCCAACCATATGCAAATCAGTCTTGACCCTGTGCCTCATGGGAACAGTCCATCCCGAACTGCCAAGCCAGGTCCTCCCTGGACTGGAAACAAGCATCCTAGGACCGGTGTCAGGGTTTCACCCTCTTCAGCCAGGATAGCTTGATTCCAGTGGCATGGAGAGCACGGGACCCACGTCTGGGCATACCCATCCCACTCGGGGTGACAAATGCAAAAACAACAGTTGATGGACAGAATGCAGAACAATGTCATACATTCACCCCAGTACAGAGATCTGGGCCTAAATCCATCGTTTTTTTGCTCACCATGCCATTCCAGTTTGAACCCATCCATATGCAAATCAGTCTTGACCCTGTGCCTCATGGGAACAGTCCAGCCCGAACTGCCAAGCCAGGTCCTCCCTGGACTGGAAACAAGCATCCTAGGACCGGTTTCGGGGTTTCACCCCTCTTCAGCCAGGATAGCTTGATTCCAGTGGCATGGAGAGCACGGGACCCACGTCTGGGCATACCCGTCCCACTCGGGGTGACAAATGCAAAAACAACAGTTGATGGACAGAATGCAGAACAATGTCATACATTCACCCCAGTACAGAGATCTGGGCCTAAATACATCGTTTTTGCTCACTATGCCATTCCAGTTTGAACCCAAACATATGGAAATCAGTCTTGACCCTGTGCCTCATGGGAACAGTCCAGCCCGAACTGCCAAGCCAGGTCCTCCCTGGACTGGAAACAAGCATCCTAGGACCGGTTTCGGGGTTTCACCCCTCTTCAGCCAGGATAGCTTGATTCCAGTGGCATGGAGAGCACGGGACCCACGTCTGGGCATACCCGTCCCACTCGGGGTGACAAATGCAAAAACAACAGTTGATGGACAGAATGCAGAACAATGTCATACATTCACCCCAGTACAGAGATCTGGGCCTAAATCCATCGTTTTTGCTCACCATGCCATTCCAGTTTGAACCCAACCATATGCAAATCAGTCTTGACCCTGTGCCTCATGGGAACAGTCCAGCCCGAACTGCCAAGCCAGCTCCTCCCTGGACTGGAAACAAGCATCCTAGGACCGGTTTCGGGTTTCACCCCTCTTCAGCCAGGATAGCTTGATTCCAGTGGCATGGAGAGCACGGGACCCACGTCTGGGCATACCCGTCCCACTCGGGGTGACAAATGCAAAAACAACAGTTGATGGACAGAATGCAGAACAATGTCATACATTCACCCCAGTACAGAGATCT
Organism: Calotriton arnoldi; assembly: GCA_963921515.1. NCBI lineage: Eukaryota > Metazoa > Chordata > Amphibia > Caudata > Salamandridae > Calotriton > Calotriton arnoldi. The sequence goes on along the minus strand of CAWUFW010001870.1, from coordinate 1,655,038 downwards.
GGGCCTAAATCCATCGTTTTTGCTCACCATGCCATTCCAGTTTGAACCCAACCATATGCAAATCAGTCTTGACCCTGTGCCTCATGGGAACAGTCCAGCCCGAACTGCCAAGCCAGGTCCTCCCTGGACTGGAAACAAGCATCCTAGGACCGGTTTCGGGGTTTCACCCCTCTTCAGCCAGGATAGCTTGATTCCAGTGGCATGGAAGAGCACGGGACCCACGTCTGGGCATACCCGTCCCACTCAGGGTGACAAATGCAAAAACAACAGTTGATGGACAGAATGCAGAACAATGTCATACATTCACCCCAGTACAGAGATCTGGGCCTAAATCCATCGTTTTTTGCTCACCATGCCATTCCAGTTTGAACCCAACCATATGCAAATCAGTCTTGACCCTGTGCCTCATGGGAACAGTCCAGCCCGAACTGCCAAGCCAGGTCCTCCCTGGACTGGAAACAAGCATCCTAGGACCGGTTTCGGGGTTTCACCCCTCTTCAGCCAGGATAGCTTGATTCCAGTGGCATGGAGAGCACGGGACCACGTCTGGGCATACCCGTCCCACTCGGGGTGACAAATGCAAAAACAACAGTTGATGGACAGAATGCAGAACAATGTCATACATTCACCCCAGTACAGAGATCTGGGCCTAAATCCATCGTTTTTTGCTCACCATGCCATTCCAGTTTGAACCCAACCATATGCAAATCAGTCTTGACCCTGTGCCTCATGGGAACAGTCCAGCCCGAACTGCCAAGCCAGGTCCTCCCTGGACTGGAAACAAGCATCCTAGGACCGGTGTCGGGGTTTCACCCCTCTTCAGCCAGGATAGCTTGATTCCAGTGGCATGGAAAGCACGGGACCCACGTCTGGGCATACCCGTCCCACTCGGGTGACAAATGCAAAAACAACAGTTGATGGACAGAATGCAGAACAATGTCATACATTCACCCCAGTACAGAGATCTGGGCCTAAATCCATCGTTTTTGCTCACCATGCCATTCCAGTTTGAACCCAACCATATGCAAATCAGTCTTGACCCTGTGCCTCATGGGAACAGTCCAGCCCGAACTGCCAAGCCAGGTCCTCCCGGACTGGAAACAAGCATCCTAGGACCGGTTTCGGGGTTTCACCCCTCTTCAGCCAGGATAGCTTGATTCCAGTGGCATGGAGAGCACGGGACCCACGTCTGGGCATACCCGTCCCACTCGGGGTGACAAATGCAAAATCAACAGTTGATGGACAGAATGCAGAACAATGTCATACATTCACCCCAGTACAGAGATCTGGGCCTCAATCCATCGTTTTTTGCTCACCATGCCATTCCAGTTTGAATCCAACCATATGCAAATCAGTCTTGACCCTGTGCCTCATGGGAACAGTCCAGCCCGAACTGCCAAGCCAGGTCCTCCCTGGACTGGAAACAAGCATCCTAGGACCGGTTTCGGGGTTTCACCCCTCTTCAGCCAGGATAGCTTGATTCCAGTGGCATGGAGAAGCACGGGACCCACGTCTGGGCATACCCGTCCCACTCGGGGTGACAAATGCAAAAACAACAGTTGATGGACAGAATGCAGAACAATGTCATACATTCACCCCAGTACAGAGATCTGGGCCTAAATCCATCGTTTTTGCTCACCATGCCATTCCAGTTTGAACCCAACCATATGCAAATCAGTCTTGACCCTGTGCCTCATGGGAACAGTCCAGCCCGAACTGCCAAGCCAGGTCCTCCCTGGACTGGAAACAAGCATCCTAGGACCGGTTTCGGGGTTTCACCCCTCTTCAGCCAGGATAGCTTGATTCCAGTGGCATGGAGAGCACGGGGAACCACGTCTGGGCATACCCGTCCCACTCGGGGTGACAAATGCAAAAACAACAGTTGATGGACAGAATGCAGAACAATGTCATACATTCACCCCAGTACAGAGATCTGGGCCTAAATCCATCGTTTTTTGCTCACCATGCCATACCAGTTTGAACCCAACCATATGCAAATCAGTCTTGACCCTGTGCCTCATGGGAACAGTCCAGCCCGAACTGCCAAGCCAGGTCCTCCCTGGACTGAAAACAAGCATCCTAGGACCGGTTTCGGGGTTTCACCCTCTTCAGCCAGGATAGCTTGATTCCAGTGGCATGGAGAGCCACGGGACCCACGTCTGGGCATACCCGTCCCACTCGGGGTGACAAATGCAAAAACAACAGTTGATGGACAGAATGCAGAACAATGTCATACATTCACCCCAGTACAGAGATCTGGGCCTAAATCCATCGTTTTTGCTCACCATGCCATTCCAGTTTGAACCCAACCATATGCAAATCAGTCTTGACCCTGTGCCTCAAGGGAACAGTCCAGCCCGAACTGCCAAGCCAGGTCCTCCCTGGACTGGAAACAAGCATCCTAGGTCCGGTTTCGGGGTTTCACCCCTCTTCAGCCAGGATAGCTTGATTCCAGTGGCATGGAGACACGGGACCCACGTCTGGGCATACCCGTCCCACTCGGGGTGACAAATGCAAAAACAACAGTTGATGGACAGAATGCAGAACAATGTCATAAATTCACCCCAGTACAGAGATCTGGGCCTAAATCCATCGTTTTTTTGCTCACCATGCCATTCCAGTTTGAACCCAACCATATGCAAATCAGTCTTGATGGCTGGGTCCAAACTGGTGTGGCATAGTGGGCAAAAGAACGATGGATTTAACCCAGATCTTTTGACTGGGGGAGAATGTTTGCATTGTCAGCATTCCGTCCATCATTTGTTTGCTGTAACACTTTTCAGCCCTAAGTGGGATGGGTATGCCCAGACGTGGGTCCCTTGCTCACTGTGCCACTGGATTCAAGCTAGCCTGGCTGAAGAAGGGTGACATACCCTGAAACCGGTCCCAGGATGCTTGTTTCCGGTCCAGGGAGGACCTGGCCTGGCAGTTCGGTCTGGACTGTTCCCATGGGGCACAGGGTCAGGACTGATTTGCATATGGCTGGGTCCAAACTGGGGGTGGCGTAGTGGGCAAAGAACGATGGATTTAACCCAGATCTTTTGACTGGGGGAGAATGTTTGCATTGTCAGCATTCCGTCCATCATTTGTTTGCTGTAACACTTTTACGCCTAAAGTGGGATGGGTATGCCCAGGCGTGGGTCCCTTGCTCACTGTGCCACTGGATTCAAGCTAGCCTGGCTGAAGAAGGGTGACATACCTTGAAACCGGTCCCAGGATGCTTGTTTCCCGGTCCAGGGAGGACCTGGCCTGGCAGTTCGGTCTGGACTGTTCCCATGGGCACAGGGTCAGGACTGATTTGCATATGGCTGGGTCCAAACTGGGGTGGCGTAGTGGGCAAAAGAACGATGGATTTAACCCAGATCTTTTGACTGGGGGAGAATGTTTGCATTGTCAGCATTCCGTCCATCATTTGTTTGCTGTAACTCCTTCAAGACTTAGCCTGAAGGCTGCTCTCCATAGCTACCACTAGGATAGCTTTCAATAAAGGTTGTCTTTAAACCTATCATCAATAAAGGTCGTTTGGACTGGTGCGAGGTGCCCACTATAACTAGTGGACAGCATATGCCAGGCCAACTTCTCACAACCGTAACTCAGGCACCCCTGCACCATGGCTGCTTGAAGTGTGCCAGCGCTATGAGAGAGCAGAAGAACGCCTTATCTTAGCAGATATGACAGGTTTCTGCTCTCTCTCTTTCACACAACACAGAGCAGCAAATTGCATCGCTGCGTTGCATGAAAGGTTAATGAATCTGAGCCCAGCTTTTCTTCGAAACACTACGTGTGGGTGAAGGGCTGTTATAAAGTGCTCCAGAACAATGGGATTTTTCCAATATAGACATCGTTACGCTAGAGGGACTAGTTTTTAAGAAGGCTGAAAAAACAAGAGTTCTTTGACTCGGTGAAGTGTGTCTGAAAGTGCTGTAAACCTATTGTAGACAAAAAGCCGGCAGCCGGTGAGATATCTGCACCCGAGGGCCTGATGTACAGTTTGTGCTAACTGAAAACCCTCCGCTTCCAGGATGACTTGGTAAATCCGGAGGCGAATCCACCCATGGGATTTCCACCACCACCGGCGCACTGCACAGGGCTTGGAAGCGGTAACATAGGGGCCACAACTGTACCCCTAACTTCTAGCCCACAGGGCTGAGAAGAGCAAGACGAAAAGGCAGACATATGATCCAAGCCACTGATTCAAATGAGCAGGTACTCACAGGTACTAAGTACCTGCTCTTCTTTCATTTTAAAGCGAGAGTACCAGCACTTTCAGCACATGTGCAATATTTATAATGGGAGAGTACCTTTTGCAATAAGCGCTTCTCAGCACGTGGAATACTTATAATGGAAGAGTACCTGCCATTCTCAGCACGTGGAATACTAATAATGGGAGAATACCTGTCCTTCTCAGTACATGTGAAATACTAATAATGGGAAAGTACCGGCACTTCTCAGTACATGGGCAAAAATTATAATTGGAGAGTACCAGCCGTTCTGAGCACATGTGCAATACTTATAATGGGAGAGTACCAGCCCTTCTCAGCACATGTGCAATATTTATAATGGGAGAATACATATGTGCAGTACTTATAATGGGAGAGTACCTGCACTTCTCAGCACATGTGCAGTACCTATAATGGGAAAGTACCCGTATTTCACAGCACATCTGCAATACTTACAATGGGAGAGTACCAGCACTTCTCAGCACATGTGCAATACTTATAATGGGAGAGTATCTACCCCTTCTCAGCACATGTGCAGTATTTATAATAGGACAGTATCAGCGCGTCTTAGCATGTGTACAATAGTTACAATGGGAGAGTACCAGCACTTCTCAGTTGCACCCAGGTACTATAGGATAATAAGTACCTGCACTTCTATTTTTTAGGTCGAGCCTAGACAGCGCAGCTGGCAGGTGATCTGTTGTATGTACTTTGTGGTGTCTGACCCATCCCACCGGTTTTGATTGGCTTATGTCTGTGTCATTCCAAAATCATAGCCTGCAATTGGCTAATAGTGGGTGCATGCCCCACTTTTTTCTTGAAAGTTAACTCCCATGGAGTATTGGCTCGGGAACGAGCAGCGCCGCACACGCTGCTTGCATGCCTGTATCTTCTTGATTGTTTCTGCCTGAATGCACTTTTATGTGCTGACACCAATCAACAGATGCACAGCGTCTGCCCCCGCCCCATGGAGTATTAACAGGGGAACAAGCAGCGACACGCGTGCTGCATGTACCTTTAAGTTGTTGTCCTTGTACTCAGGGTCTGGGCTGTCGTGCATGTGCATTCGGGCTTAGTACGCGTCGGCAATCGGCCTGTTCACTCGCAAGCCAGTAGTTAGTTCAGTAGTGATAGCAGCTTCAGCGCTCTAAACTGCACAGGCGTTTTGTACCGCCATAATAGATTAGGGCAAAACATCACTCATAGGGTTAGATAGTAGACTGGGGATGCTAAGCTTGTTAGTCTCCTTTTGAGCGACCGTCGCCAGCAGCCATTTGAGGAACGGGCAAAACAAACCCCCCACAATGGTATCTTGCAGTTCTGCACCCGCGCTCCTGCAGGCTGCCCGGGGTCCACGAAGGGGACCCTCCTAAGAGGGCGGCCGCCTTAGTGCCACATGAGGGCACACGAGGCAGCCGCCCAGTGTTGGGGACCCCCTAGGGGTCCACGTGCCCACGTCACATCCGGGCAGGAGTGGGCGGGGCGAGGTACAAATACCTCTCCCGCCCACTTGGCGTCCTCTTTGCCCACAACCCTGACGCCGTTTGGACGTTTCTCCAGGGAGCTGTACTTCCTTATGGTGAGTCGATTAGACCCCTCTCCCCCCCCACCCCACTTTACTAAATAGACATGGCACCCAGCGCACGGCCATTGCCATGGCTGCGGTCCGCCAGGGGGGGGGGAGTCAGTACAGCTCCCCGGGTCCATAGGGCGGCGTCCCCTGTCCCTGGTCGTGGGTATCGGCCCGGGAGGCCCTCCCAGCGCTGACTTGATCGGCCGTGATCCCCGTCGTGAGCGGGTATTACCGTGAGCACATTGCCTGTGCTCAGGATCGGTTCCGGAGCCTAAGGGGGTGGCGAATGGGTGAGCCTGCTCGGGGGCGGGTGGCAGGTCCGGGCCCGTGGACCGCTGATGGTGTGTCCACTGGGGGGCTGCGGGGGGTACTGGGAGAGGTGGCAGGTGCGGGTTTCGTGACTCGCCTTGCACTCAGCGACAGTTTTGGGCTCGCCGGTAGCCGCCGAGTTGACCACAATGGGGGGGCCTGTGGGTCGGGTCTCACCTTGTCTTCTCTTGCAGCTCTCCACGAGCTGTGATGGATGGGCACATAGCCTGGGCTGTGTCCATCTGCCTCATTCACGGGCCGCTCTGCGTAGGATCCAGCCGATGCGAGACACAACTAAGCACTCAGAATTCGTCCGTGGTTCGCGCACCGTGACAGTGTGTCAGAGAGGCTTCGGCGCTCACTCTACCCCAGTTGTCGGCTAGAACCATGGTGCTGGCACGCATGCGTGGTCCCGGGCGGTGCGGTGTGCTAGGGCTTGCGCGTCCGCTGGTCTGGCGGGGGGAGGAGTGTCGTGGCCATGTCGGGTGCACGGGCTCCCACTGGTGTCCGGTCATGCCGCGGTCGGGGGTTGGCCCGTGTTGTTGGTGGCAAGAGGTGAGGCGGATCCGGGTTCCCCGATGCTCCCCGTCCCCAGGGTGTGAGAGGCATGGAAAAAATGGAGAAACATGCGGCGCATGGGTTAGGCAGTAACGGGTGCAGGTGGCGAGCGGCCCTCAGTGGGTATGTGCATGCTGACGCCAGTTTGTGGCTTATTTGGACGAAGGCGGGCTGTTAGTCGCCGCCGTGAGTGGCTGCCTGGTTCGCAGGGGACGCCCCGAGGCGAAGAGCTGATCCCTCGAACGAGCGGAGCCCCGGTGGCAATGCGGAGGCGTCCCTTGGTTCTCCGGTGCCAATGTGCTCCACGGCAGGCCCTTTCTTTGTTTCCATGACTCAAACTAGGTTCCAAAGGTTCTAAAAGCGTGTTCCCGGGACCGAATGGTGTCAGTCGCGGTGAGTTTTGGGGATGGCAGGGCCCCTCGGGCCATACTTTGCGACTGGCCCCTGCCGGCATGTGGGCGTGGGCCTGCTGTCCTCCCGGTGGGGTGGAAGGCAGGGTAGACTGGGCGTTTGTTTCCGTGTCTGTCCTTGGGTCCCGGGACGGAGTGGGTATGTGGATCGGCACGCGGGGTGTCCTACGGTTGTTTGGGCGCCCACCTTACTCAATGGGGACCGGTCCAGATTGGTCTGCATGTTTGGGTGCCAGCCCAAGGTCCAGGGGGGGGGGCAGGAAGGCTCCGCATCGCAGGTGGGGTGGATGCGGTGGCCAGCGGGCCGTCTCTGGAGTCTGCACCCATCTCTGCCGCAGCTGCACGGGCCCCTTGGTCTGTCCTGGGGCGGGGACCCCAGGTGTTACCGGGGGCATTGAATGCGTGGAGGTTTCCGGCTGTTTTGGTTCCCTTGTGTTAAAGTGGTCACGTTTTCTGCGCATATGTTTATGGTGAATGGCGATGCGAGTTGCGGCAAGCAGCATTGGGGGGCAGAGCAAAGAGCGTGGTGAACTAAGGGCCGCACATGGCTGGTTCGCAGCTCACTGAGTGGCCGCGGCAGGCTTTCAGGGGCGTGGCGGGGGGCCGTGGTTGCAGGCGAGGCGGTTACAGCAACCATCCCCAGGCCGCCCGTTCGACTGTTCGTTTATTAATTTAACAACGTCGTTCTCATGTGCTAACGGACTGAGACGTTTGTTTTATGCACGTGGGAATACTACTTGTGCCCGTATGCTTAGGGCTATCGCAACGGAGTTATTGTTTTGTCTCAGGTACGACATAGCCCGAGCCATTAGAGTTCAGCACTCAGGTTAACAAGGTTGCAGGTTCGGTCCATTGCGGGCCAGGGTGTACAACGATAATGGGTGACATTTCGCCCACGAATATAAAGAAATGTACAGTCGGCGTTGGTAGCGTTCGCGAAGCTGTCCGCAGCGCTTGGTTACTTTGTGTTTATTTGGACGCATCGTGAGCTCTAAATTTTGATGAACGTGTGCTCACTTGCCAAACGGCTGATTAACGAGTCATATCGTGTGTTAGGTATGAAAAGATCACGTGTCCACCATGCTGATGTTTATTTGAACTGGGTACTTGCGTTGCTCATGTACAGGGTAGCGCCAAACACGCAGCGTTACAGTAAAAATGTTCATCTTGTAGCACTGGCCAACCGCAAATTAAGCCAAGTTAGATTGTGGGCTGTGGTGGGTGATGTTCACGATGGGGTTCCCGCATGCCGACGTTAGGTGAAACAAGGTACTTGTTTGCAAGGATGTGGTAGCTCGAGTAAGGACAGTGTGGCGCAACGAATAACAGGGTCACAGGGAAATTTTGGCAGATGTACATGTGACAAAAGTAAAATGGCGGCCGCCTCGCACGTGGTGTGCATTTAGGCGTATCGGGGGGTACCACTGGAATTGAATGGGCAACTGTGATGCAAAGGCTTGGTAGTTCGGGGAAAACAGTATTCGCCAAGTAGCCGGCGCACGAATAGTTGCGTGGCGGCATGGCTTTTGTAAGGCAATAAATTTCATTCATGTAAGCATGGTGCAAAATGGACTGCGGTTTAGTGAAGTATACACAACGCTGTAGTTGGGCTTCCGGACGGGACGGCACGGCTCCTCGGGACTGTAAACTATTTGAGTTTACAAGGAATATTGCAAGTTGTGTTCCAGGGCACGTTGGCCACTAGGCACGGCCCCACAGTCTCTCGATGAACAGTAAATGAATGCAAGGTAATTTTGGCCACCCGAGGATACGGGTCCACTGTTGTTTTATTCTACCAATGCTTAACAATAAATGTTGAATGTGTTTTAGGAAAGGGGAACTCGATCAAGGTTGTGTCTCCGCAGCCATTTCAGCTCGGCTTGTGGAGGTGTACAGGCCATCAGAGGGCACCGAGACAGGGGTTTCTCCAGTTACAATGGCCATAGCACGCGTTGTTACAAGTCTTTGTAACGCGAAGAGTTGGATGCAGGGCAGTCATATAATCACTGTTCAATTGTTTTAAAAGATTCAGAGCAGGAGACAACGAAGCAATACCTGCTACTGTGTGGGCCACGGCCTTTTGTCGGGTCATGAGCGCTCCTCGGATTGAGGGACTAAACCCTTTTCGCGGGCCCCTCTTGTGGGGGAAATAACACGCCTAATTTGGCCCGCTTTGTCCTTGGCTCCAAGTAATGGCAGATTGGGCGCCTAGCAAGCTCTATATTGTCAAGATCAGTACTCTGCTGTTGGCAATATTGTGTTAATAGTGGGCATTGTGCAATGTTCCTCGGTGTATTGTGCGGGGCAATTTTTAGACATCACAACCCCCTACGGTGTTGGCGGTGCTCGAGCAGCCCTGTGGTTTGGGTCAGGCAGGGAACATTAACGTGGTATTACCTGCGGGGGGCTTTCAGTCTACCATCAGTTATCATTGCGTTGTAGTGCCTGCTGCCCAAGCCATTCGTATAGTTTTGGGGCCTGGATTAGACTGAAGGTTCACACTGGCACAAATATAGGGTAGTAGTTGCGATAGCACCAGGATCGGCAGCACGGCAGGAGCAATGTGTGGTGCAAACTGATTGGCCGCCTGCCTTGAGGTCTTGGCATATAGTTGCACAAGTGTCAGGGTCGGTAGTTGGGATGTTACTATGATTGCCAGCACGGCAGGAGCAATGTGTGGGCGAGCTGAAGTGGCCGCCTGACGTCAGTACCGGCAGATAGTTTTTACATTATGCACCTAATGTGTAAATCTGAGGTCTTGGGGCACAGCTGGGCCGCGGTTAGGTCAAAGATATCTGGGCGGGTCCTTTCCTGCCCGGGTCTCGAATGACATGGGCAGTCACTGGGGCAGAGCTCCCTGCTGTATTCAGCACGTGAATCTAATTTGTATTTGTATTTAGCAGTATTTATAAAGCGCATCAATCATCCCGAGGGACATCACGGCGCTAGGACGGATTAGAATAAAGTGTGATTGATCATTGGTAGGGTCAGTCTCTAGGGAACAGGGTGGTTTTCAATTTTTTCATAAACAGTAGATAGTCGTCTGTTAGGCGGAGATCAAGGGGTAGGTTGTTCCAGAGGACCGCGGCTGATTTGGAAAAGGACCGGTCGCCCATTCTGGCCTTGGAAATGCGCTTGATAGAGGCGAGAGCCTGATGGCGTAATCTCAGGTTACGCAAAAGGATGTGGAATTGTAGTTTATCATGTAGAATTTGTGGTCCCTTTTTATGAAGGGTTTTATGCCCAAAACAGAGAAGCTTGAAACTGGCTCTCTGGCGGACTGGAAGCCAGTGTAATTCCTTCAGGCAGAGGGATGCTGAACTGTATTTTTTTTTATTACATATTAGTTTGGCGGCAGCACTTTGAACTACCTGGAGTCTGGCGAAAAGATAGTCAGCCATGCCTACATAAAGGGCGTTGCCATAATCAAGTCTGCTCATAAGCAGAGCCTGGGTGACCGTTTGTCTGCAATTTTGTGGAATCCAGGGAAAGAGTCGCCTGAAAAGTTTCAGTGTAGCATAGGCTTTACCGCACAACGTGCGTACTTGGTCCACCATAGATAGGGTGTCATCGAAGATGATGCCCAGATTTTTTGCTGCTCGCTTGGGTTCTGGGGCGGTGCCTGGTGCCTGGGGCCACCAGCTATTGTCCCAGATATCCTGGGCACCACCGAAAAGCAGGATTTCAGATTTTCCGGCGTTTAGTTTTAAACAGTGCTGAGACATCCAATCTGTGAGTTCAGTGAGACATTTAATTAGGTTATTTTTGTTTCAGTGTTGGTCAGCCTATCTATCAAGGGAATCACCAATTGCGTATCATCGGCGTAGGAGCAGATATCAAATCCCCATTTCCTACTGATGTCCGCCAGGGATGAAACGTATGCATTAAAAAGGGTGGGACTTAAGGTAGCTCCCTGCGAGACTCCGTACTTAATGCTCTTTGCGGTAGAGGTGCAGGATCCCATTTGAATTGTTTGGGTTCGATCTTTCAGAAAAGAGGCGAACCATGACAGGGCTTTGGAGCAGATCCCTTTTTTGTGTAAGATTTGGAGTAGTTTGGTATGAGAGACAGTATCGAAGGCCGCAGTGAGATCTAATGCTACGGCTCTGCCCTGATCAACTAGTGATCTGATATTATCAGACACAGCCAGTAGAGTTGCTTCGGTACTGTTATTGGTTCTAAAGCCCGTCTGTGAGGGGTCGAAAAGGTTATTAGATTCAAGGAAGGCGGTGAGTTGCTTATTAACTAAGCGCTCCAAAACTTTGGACAAATAAGGTAGTTGAGAGATGGGGTGATAGTTAGCTGGGTCATATATTCCGAGTCCTGATTTTTTTAAAAGTGGAAATACTACTGTTTTCTTCCAAATGTCTGGGAATGATGCTTGTTCCAGAGATTGGTTGAATATTTTAGTGACATGAGGGGACAAAATTGGCGCTAGTTTGGCAAAAATAAAATGCGGGCAGGGGTCGAGTGGGGATCCCGCCTTGACCTCAATCATGGCTTTGGTCACTTCCTCCTCTGAAAAAGGAGTCAGAGTGTCTAGGTGAGTTTGTACAGAGGGATGAGGAGCCAAATTTTCCCAATCAACATTATCGTCTTCGAAGGGATTGTCGAAGGATGCATACATTTTTGTCACTTTGTCAGTGAAAAAATTATTTATTAGTTCGCAGTTCTCTACCGTAGGAGCCATGGTTTGTGATAGGCTGGTGGGTTTACAAAGTTCACGAACAACTTTATAGAGTTCCTTGGACGAGCTGCCGTTATCTTCTATCCTTCTTGTATAGTACTTTGTTTTGGCGTTTTTTAAAGCGTGGTGGTAGATTTTCAGTTCAGCTAGGTAGTTCTGTCTATCTGTGTTGTCCTTTGACAGTCTCCATTTGTGCTCCAATGTGCGACATTTTCGTTTGTTTATTTTTAGTTCAGGAGTGTACCATTTTTCCGATCTCGAATTAGTAGTTGTTTTTTTTTTAGTTTGGAGGCGCATTTGTCAAGCGACTTCTCTATTTCTTGTAGTAGGTAAATGGCTGAGGTGCTAGCACAGTGAGAGTGAGTTGTGTCCTGATCTAAGTGAGTGATGTGCATAGGAAAGGTTTCCTGAGTAATTAGGTTCCAAGATCTTATCCCTAATTGATGTGTAGCTTCAGCCTTAGATGACTTAATTGGTATGGTAAGGGAACAGGAAATTAAGGAGTGATCTGTCCATGTAAGAGGTTTAATTTCGTGAATATTAATGGTCGTTATGTTTGAGAACATTAGATCCAGTGTGTGTCCAGCCACATGGGTTGGATCTGATATCCTCTGAGTTAATTGCATTATGGCCATATCGTTTTCCAGGTGTTTAACACCTGGATTAGCAGCATTTTCATAATGAAGATTAAAATCACCTATGACTAGGAATTGATTCTGTTTTAGGCAGAGAGGAAAAAGTTGAGCAAGTAAATTAGTGCTTAATTCAGGATATTGGCCCGTAGGGTTGTAAATGACTGCCAGTAATATATGGGCACCCTTCAAAACTGTAAAGGCTAGGATCTCATGGGAGCCTGCTTGGGTAATTGTGTTGGGAATGCAGGAGAGGTGGTCTTTAAAAAGAATGGCTATACCCCCGCCTCTCTTGCCTTTCCTGTCTTGTTTTAATATTTTATAGCCAAGTGGGAGGGCTGAAACAATATCAGATGAATTGTTGTCGTCGAGCCAGGTTTCGGTGGCGAAGGCCAAATCTGGGCTTAAATCGTCAAGTGTGTCCCAAATCTCAATGCTATGTTTGGGAAATGATCTGGTGTTAAAATAGATACATTTTAGGGTCAGGTTACTGTGACGGTGAATTAAGTTTGCCGCTAAGGGTGGAGTGAGGACATCTTGGCATCCCCATTTACAGTTGAGGCAGGAAAAAGGTCCTTCCACCTCCGTTGGAGTGGCTTTTGTGCAGCTTATGCCTGAGATTTGTTTGTCCACCAGTTTCATAAGCTCATCTTGTGAGTATATAAGATGGGGAAGTCTTTTTGAGGCGTTGGAGGCAGCATTTCTGGCCCCTGAGCCCGGTCTGGCGCGGACGGGCTTGCCTTAGGGGCGCCGGCAGGGAAGACGCCAAGCTGACCGAGTGCAAAATACAATGTGCAAATGAGCGTTATTGCTTCAGGTAAGTTTAAAATTAGGCAAGTCTAAAAATGGGTTTCACAATGGGTTTAAAATGTTTAGTCTGTTAATCAGAGTATTTTAAAAACAACACATAGAAAATTGCTGGGAGCCCTTTGCCAGGCGCTCCATTCACTAGCCAAACCGTTTAAGATGCAATGACTAGTTTCCTCTAGCGTGTCCTCTGCGCGTCGAGGCAGGCATCTGTATTTATGCAGCCAGTTGGGCAGCTAGACTGCTAACCGCCGCTGTGCCTCATGCTGAAAGAACGACACTTCCGGTCTGCGTCAGAAATCCCTCCACGCAAACGGAACAATCCATGGTGGACCAGGGAAGACGTCGAGCTGACTGAGTGCAAAATACAATGTGCAAATGAGCGTGATTGCTTCAGGTAAGTTTAAAATGAGGCAAACCTAAAAATGGGTTTCACAATGGGTTTAAAATGTTTAGCCTGTTAATCAGAGTATTTTAAAAACAACACATAGAAAATTGCTGGGAGCCCTTTGCCAGGCGCTCCGTTCACTAACCAAACCGTTTAAGATGCAATGACTAGTTATCTCTAGCGCATCCGCTGCGCGTCGAGGCAGGCATCTGTATTTATGCAGCCGGTTGGGCAGCTAGACTGCTAACCGCTGCTGTGCCTCGTGCTGAAAGAACGACACTTCCGGTCTGTGTCAGAAATCCCTCCACGCAAACGGAACAATCCGTGGTGGACCAGAGGAGACGCCGAGCTGACCGAGTGCAAAATACAATGTGCAAATGAGCGTGATTGCTTCAGGTAAGTTTAAAATGAGGCAAGTCTAAAAATGGGTTTCACAATGGGTTTAAAATGTTTAGTCTGTTAATCAGAGTATTTTAAAAACAACACATAGAAAATTGCTGGGAGCCCTTTGCCAGGCGCTCCGTTCACTAACCAAACCGTTTAAGATGCAATGACTAGTTTCCTCTAGCGCGTCTAATGCGAGTTTTTGGAAAGCATGGCATAGCGCTATACCGGCAATATTACATACATCCTCCAGTTACCTGCAATATACCTGCACGCCCATTTCTCACACCTCCAGGACATCCCCTAGGTACTGCACCATAAGATGAGGTTACCCTTCCGTGGGGTCGGGGTCCTCTTTGTAAGAGGGGGCTGGATTTGGTGCGGGTTATAAGGGGGAAATCAGTGTTCCGGAAGCGAAATATTTAAGCTGTCAGGTGAGCTCGTTCTTATGGCGATTAGGGAGTGAACTGATCATTTGTGTCTTTATTTATCTGGCATGGTATCTGCTGCGTTATCCGGGAGCTGAACTGAGTTGTGCTGCCTGGGGAGATGTGCAGGGAGGGAAGGGCCCGGCAGCGTCAGTCAGGCATGTGTACCAATGAGGGGCTTATATCACCTAGTTCAGTAACAGACACCTGTCATCCAGAGCCAAGATACCTTCGGTTGTGTGGCATGCAATTACAGGTTGGGGTTGTACACAACCAGGGATACCTCAATGCTTGTGGACGGGATGAACTAACATAGCTCACATGGACAACACAGGGGAAAGCTTTACACAGTGGATGCCCGGTCCACATGTAGTGCAAGGTGCCCTTTTGTGCGGGGTACACTGGGGATAGGACGCTTGCGGACAAAGTGTAGCAAAGCCACCTGCTTTTCCTCTCTGGCATCCCAGCATTACTTCCAATCTGGGTGCTGGGTAATCCATACCAGGGTGGGTGCGCCGGTCGACTACATATCGTCCTGCTTCTAGCCGTAGTTAGACTGGGATGGGACTCTGTCAGCTGAGCAGGACCTCTTATTCCCGGTTTCTGCTGGCTCAGCGACGCAGCGTACACCTCGGGGGCCGGGGTTCTACCTCACGGTCACGGTCCCCCCCCACCCCCACACCCCCCCGTGGGGGTTCTCTCAGCCTGGCACCTCCCTCTTCAGCTCCAACATGCCCACAGGTTCAACCACCCGGTTCTTAGAAAAATGGCACTGACGCTGGGAGGGCTACAGCACAGGAGCAAAGGCTGCAAGTTATTAGACTTTGAGCATTCACATATTTAGAAAGGGCAGGCAAACCGCTTGATTGTTCGCCCCACTCTAGTAGCTTTTCCACACGCAGGCCTGCATTCTGGTATGCGGCAGCAGGAGTCTGGCCATGGGCTACTCCCGTGAGGGTGGGGACCTGGGCCAGCAAATGGGGACGACTTGCTTGGCATGCTCCCTGCAGTCGGTCTCTATGACTAGGGTGATGCAGGGGACAGATTGCAAGCATGCGCTGAGGGATGGGTCCTTTGACTTCATCCACATGTGAACGTGGTTAGTTTCAGGCCCAGGAGCGACTGCATGACCCCCGGGTGCCGGGGAGGATTTTCTGGGTGGCAGCTTTCCCGAATATTGCACAGGTTGTTGTTTCCACAGAGTGGGGGCAGGTTAGCAGGCCTCATCTTGTCAGGGTTTGAGGTGTCGGTCGGGTCTTTTAGACCGAGTACGAATAGGCTCTATCCTGTTAGCTGGGGCGTGAGTTTGCCATTCCCAATAGGGTGCTGGTACCCAATAGTGTTGGAATAGAGGGTTAGGATCACAAAGACGGACTACTATCAGAGCACATTTTGCTTTTATAGTTAAGAGGGTACAGGTACACTGACCATAGGTTCATTCCATGTCCTCCGATCCACAGCGGCATGATACAGGTTGCTTCAGTTAAGCTAAATGTCCTTGGGAGCGGTCAGCCAGCAAGGGGACTAATGTCCCAATTTTGGCCTAGGAAGACGGGCGGGTGTGGTGCTCCCTTACAAGGGGTAGGGAGAAGGGCACATTCCAACCAGGCTTGGCTGAAGGGTATTCTGTTTCACCCAGCTGGGAGATAGATGTATGGCCCAGTGGGTCTGGTCGCCTTTTACCTGGCCCTTCGGGAGAGGGGTACTCTCTGGTTCATGCTGGCAGCACGCCCCTTACCATTTTGGGGTTGAACGGGTATGGAAGGCATGATTAAATGTCAGGCTATGCGGGTCCTGGCAGGCAACTTTGCAAGCACTCTTTTGCAGGGCCAGCAAGCCCAGCGTTCTGGGCAGGCTTGTCAGTGGAGCGCATCATGCAAGTGGGACGAGGTGAATCCCAATGTGTTAAAAGGTACATCCTTCAACAGCCACCCAGGGGAGTGGCCGGATGACAGGTTAAGTGTTTTATGTACAAGCGAATGGTGAATATACCATAGGCACCCCTGTGAGGCACCTGAGGTTTGTTGGGGTGCAGTGTTATTAGGCAAATATGTGCAAGCTGGATTAGTTGTATAGAATGGTGTGCAGTGCTCAACAAAGGGGGTTTTGCAACCTAGCATCTCTTCAAGTTGCCAGGACCAACGGTCTGGGGGGGAGGGCCTTCCGGGCGTACTGTGAGTGGGGGTCCCAAGCATGCGCTGAAACCGCTTGCTGCAGAGGCTGCGACACAGACTAGGGGGGGTGTCTCCCCTCCCAATAATTTTGGCCATACACCTGGGAGGCAATGACTTGACTTTCCTGGGTAGGAGGGCACGGCTGCCAGAAATGAAACCCCCCTGGTGTAAGTTAAGCAACCAATTGTGGGCATGTGTGTTATGATGGCCAGAGATAACGCCACTGTTAGTGTGGCGAGGGACCGGTCAGGGGTTGCCGCGGGAACATCTCGCAAGAGAGTGAACAGTGCCAGGTGCAGAGTCACTGAACGAAGGGGGTTTGGGTGATCAGGCATGGCCTGCTGCAGGCAAAAGTCCACAGGGAGTTTTTAGAGTTTGGGGTGCACTTGTCCAGAGGGTCAGCAGGGTGTAGGTAAAGATGACTATCTTGGTGGGGGGCCCTGGTAGTGACGGTGGCCACACCCAGTGCTGTGGCGGAGTTACAGGGCGATCCAGGGGCTGTAAGGTACAGAGGGGTACCCTCTGCAGGAGCACAACAAGAGTGCAAAGGCCAAATATCCCCAGGGAGGTCCTCGCGTTGGACCCTGGAGGAGCGACGGCGCCCCGTTAGTCCTACGGGCGGTTGTGGACCTGAGCAACCGGGGGTTGGCTGGAACGCTCCGCCCCCTTCTGGGGGCGTGAGTAATGGGGTGGACTGGCGATCCACCGGTGGGAGGGGTTATCCCCTCCCCCAAATCTGGCAAACACCGATTGGCTATGGCCACGGTGTAATTTGGCTCATCAGGTGGACAGGCGGCGAGGGGCTGCCTACCCTGGGATCGCCCGTAAGATAACCCACCATATTGGCATATTTGTTATGCAAATAAACCTGCAGCAATTTTCTCCACAAAGAAGGTGTCTTGTCTGTTTATTTCTCCAGGAGATTGCTGTGTGGGGGATGGGGAGTGTTGCCGATATTGACACTATGCAGGCTGATCGGGGTCCACGAAGGGGACCCTCCTAAGAGGGCGGCCGCCTTAGTCCCACATGAGGGCACACGAGGCAGCCGCCCAGTGTTGGGGACCCCCTAGGGGTCCGTGCGCCCGCGTCACATCCGGGCAGGAGTGGGCGGGGGGCGAGGTACAAATACCTCTCCCCTTCACTTGGCGTCCTCTTTATCCACAACCCTGACGCCGTTTCCCTCCCTACCGCTTACCCGGCGTACATGCAGGGTGTGGGGGGGAGAGTTTTTCTAACTCATTTTTTTTTTGTGTTACAGGCGGAGTTACAGGGCGATCCAGAGGCTGTAAGGTACAGAGGGGTACCCTCTGCAGGAGCACAACAAGAGTGCAAAGGCCAAATATCCCCAGGGAGGTCCTCGCGTTGGACCCTGGAGGAGCGACGGCGCCCCGTTAGTCCTACGGGCGGTTGTGGACCTGAGCAACCGGGGGTTGCCTGGAACGCTCCGCCCCCTTCTGGGGGCGTGAGTAATGGGGTGGACTGGTGGTCCACCGGTGGGAGGGGTTATCCCCACCCCCAAATCTGGCAAACACCGATTGGCTATGGCCACGGTGTAATTTGGCTCATCAGGTGGGCAGGCGGCGAGGGGCTGCCTGCCCTGGGATCGCCCGTAAGATAACCCACCATGTTGGCATATTTGTTATGCAAATAAACCTGCAGCAATTTTCTCCACAAAGAAGGTGTCTTGTCTGTTTATTTCTCCAGGAGATTGCTGTATGGGGGATGGGGAGTGTTGCCGATATTGGCACTATGCGTTTAGGTTCAGAGCCGGCAGGAGGACGGCGGAGGTTGTGGGTCCGGCCTCTCAGGGCAGGTCGTGCGTGCTCCTTTCTTGGCCACCTTTGCATGAAGCTCTGCAAAGATGGCAGACTTCCTGCCCACCAATTCTGTGCTCTCCGTCTGCTTTCCACACTGTGTGCTTAATAGCCACGAGGCCGAGCAGCAGCGCAAGTCGCGGGAGATCGATAAGAGCCTTTCGCGGGAGAAGACTCAAGTCAAGCAGCTTGTGAAGATCCTGCTGCTGGGTGCGGGCGAGAGCAGCAAATCCACCTTCCTCAAGCAAATGCACATTATTCATGGGCAGGATTTTGACCTACGGGTAAAGGAGTTCAGGGGGACCATCCACAGCAACGTCATTAAGGGTAAGGCTACAGCGGGCCCTTTGGGGGGGTACCTAGGTCAGGGGACAAGGGGGCGGGACACACCCACGACTCGAGAGTACTGTATACCAAGTAAAGAATTTAATGCAAACTCATGCGCCAACATCATCAAGAACTGGGGGAGGGTCTCCTGTGCACAGACAGTGCTGGGTGGGCATACCCCAACTCATCATGGCAACAGTGCTTTGTAGCCTCTGAGTTGCACTGGGGTACTTTGATACGGATGAGAGGAGGGGAGGGGGTGGGCATCGGTTACGGGAGGCAGGAGAGCAATGCGGCTCCCTGTCTCTCTCTCACACTGTCCTGAAAGAGGAGCGACGAGCCCTCCCCTAGGGGACAGGAGCCGGGGTATGTGAAGGGAGGCAGCTACCTTGAACCACGAACTTCAGTCTGAAAGAGGAGGCTTGTGGACACCTGGAGAAGTCTCACAGTGAACCTTGCAAGGAGGCTTTTCTGCCTCTGTCAGCTAGAGAGGCTGAGCTGCCCGCTTTATGGGGGAACATACCGGCACCCACAAGGCTGTTGAAGTGAGCTGGTGGAGATCAGGACTGGTGTCAGGAAGATACACCTACCCCATCACTGGCAAACGGCAGTGTTGAGCCGAAAAGGAGACCTCCTCACAAACCTAGCTCCCTGAAGCAAGGCTTCACATCTCAGGAAACGCCCCGTGGACTCCTGGACGGATTGTACGATCATAGCTTGAGGAATGTCCACACCAACTCTCTAGCCACAGGGTCCTTTCTCCCACTTCAGAGGCTGGCTTGGGAGAACAACGGTGCCTGGGATTCTTGGCTGCCTCTTGCTCCCATACCCCACAGACACAGCCTGTACATCTGTTCCCATCGGACTCCTACCTTTTCCATACAGGATTTAGACAGCTTTATAGACTCAGGGGCAGATTTACAAGCCCCTTGCGACACATTTGCGCCGCCGTTGCGTCACTTCTGTGACGCAGCGGCGGCGTAAACTATGCACCACGTTGCGACTTATTTACAACGTGACGCATCTAGGGAGATGCGTCATGTTGTAAAGCCCTGTGCCACATTAAACCTGCGTCAGGTTTAATGTATGCAGGGTGGGCGTTCCGTCGGAAAAAGCCTCGTAAAAGTGCCACAGTGAAATCTACAAGATTTCACTGAGTCACTTTTCAGAGGCCGCTGCGACAAAACCTTACGCCTGCTTGAAGCAGGCGTAAGGAGTGGCGCAGCATGTTAGGTATGGGTGGTCCCTGAACATTGCTGGAGTTGCATGGCGCTTGCGACACGACTCCAGCAATGCGCCGCCCTTACGCCATCAGATGCGACACGCATCTGTCTATCCCTGCGCCACGGTGCACCGCATTGTAAATGCGACGCATCCGTGGTGGCGCAAGGGTAGAATTGCGTGTCGCATCGGTACTGGCGCATCCCTGCTAATATGCAGGGATGCACCAGTCCTTGTAAATCTGCCCCTCAGTGCTTATTTATTTCAACCATATGTATCAAGTTTCCTAAGGATTCCAAGGAATCAAGCAAAAATTTCCTTTGCCGTTTTTTTAAATTGAAGCATTTTGCACCATATTTTGTTTTCAACATTTCAGCATCTGTGGATTTGCTGGCAGCATTAGATCTCAGTGCCTCCGAGGCATGCACACCCATCGTCAAATCATATGTATACTTTTAGGATATGTGTCCCTGTTTTAAGTGGTGAATAGATGCCTAGTGCTCAAAACCAAAAGTGAGCTCGGATTATAAATGATCACAACTAAAGTCCTCTTCATTGCTGCTCTTCTCCTCACGTTCCTTCCTTGTGACTCACGCTACTCTTCTCCTCACTCTCTTTTCTTCTGCCTCACGCTGCTCTTCTCACTATCCTTCCTTTTGCCTCACTCTGCACTCCTCACTCTCCTTCCTTGTTCCTCACACTGCTCTTCTCACTATCCTTCCTTTTGCCTCACTCTGCACTCCTCACTCTCCTTCCTTGTGCCTCACACTGCTCTTCACCTCACTCTCCGTCCTTCTGCTTCACGCTGCTCTTCTCACTATCCTTCCTTGTGCCTCACACTGCTCTTCTCCTCACTCTCCTTTCTTCTGCCTCACACTGCTCTTCACCTCACTCTCTGTCCTTGTGCCTTACGCTGCTCTTCTCGCTGTCCTTCCTTGTGCCTCGCGCTGCTATTCTCCTGACTTTCCTTCCTCGTGCCTCACGCTGCTCTTCTCCTCACTTTCCTTACTTGTGCCTCACGTTGCTCTTCTCCTCATTCTACATCCTTCTGCTTCACGCTGCTCTTCTCACTATCCTTCCTTTTGCCTCACTCTGTACTCCTCACTCTCCTTTCTTCTGCCTCACACTGCTCTTCTCATCACTCTACGTCCTTGTGCCTCACGCTGCTCTTCTCGCTCTCCTTCCTTGTGCCTCGCGCTGCTTTTCTCCTGACTTTCCTTCCTCGTGCCTCACGCTGCTCTTCTCCTCACTTTCCTTACTTGTGCCTCACGTTGCTCTTCTCCTCATTCTACATCCTTCTGCTTCACGCTGCTCTTCTCACTATCCTTCCTTTTGCCTCACTCTGCACTCCTCACTCTCCTTCCTTGTGCCTCACACTGCTCTTCACCTCACTCTCCTTCCTTGTGCCTCACGCTGCTCTTCTCCTCACTTTCCTTACTTGTGCCTCACGTTGCTCTTCTCCTCATTCTACATCCTTCTGCTTCACGCTGCTCTTCTCACTATCCTTCCTTTTGCCTCACTCTGCACTGCTCACTCTCCTTCCTTGTGCCTCACACTGCTCTTCTCCGCACTCTCCTTTCTTCTGCCTCACACTGCTCTTCACCTCACTCTCCGTCCTTGTGCCTTACGCTGCTCTTCTCGCTCTCTTTCCTTGTGCCTCGCGCTGCTATTCTCCTGACTTTCCTACCTCGTGCCTCACGCTGCTCTTCTCCTCACTTTCCTTACTTGTGCCTCACGTTGCTCTTCTCCTCATTCTACATCCTTCTGCCTCACGCTGCTCTTCTCACTATCCTTCCTTTTGCCTCACTCTGCACTCCTCACTCTCCTTCCTTGTGCCTCACACTGCTCTTCTACTCACTCACCTTTCTTCTGCCTCACACTGCTCTTCTCCTCACTCTACGTCCTTGTGTCCCACACTGCTCTTCTCCTCACTCTACGTCCTTGTGCCTCACGCTGCTCTTCTCGCTCTCCTTCCTTGTGCCTCACTCTGCTCTCCTCACTCTCCTTCCTTGTGCCTCAGCATCAGCACAGCACCACTTCCACATTAGTGGACACCTCAGTGCCAGTCCAGCCCCACCTCAGCAACAGCGCAGCACCACCTCAGCAACAGCGCAGCCCCATCTCGGCACCAACGCAGCACCCCTTCGGCATCGGTGCAGCATCCCCTCAGCACTGCACCAACTTTGGATCACTCAGCACCACCTGAGCATCAGTGCAGCACCACTTCCTCAGCATCACCTCCGCACCAGCACACCACCGCCTCAGCATCACTCAGCACCACCTCAATCTGCCCTCTGAATTTAGCATCTGTTGATTCTCCCCGAGTGTCTGTCGCTGCTTGTCTTGTAATTCAGGTTCTATTTCCCAACTTCCACTCTCTTGTTGCCTTCTTAGTTATATATAAGGCAACAAAATACTTATAACACTTTTATATTATAACTTTTCAACATGCTTCACAGCAGCCACAATGCTCTACAACATAGCTTAAACACATTGGCAAAGCCATTCGCTCTGGCAAACACTTATAAGGGCCCAAAGGCGAGACCTATTGGCTAAGCCAATGCTTGTTTTATTTGAATCCCATCTCGAGGTTCCCGGAGGAGCCCTTTTAATGCCTCACAGCAGGGAGCGCGGCCATGCTGGCGGATCTCAGGAAACAGAACTGTTTATGCTGACAATAATCCCTGCATTACCAGATGCAGCCTAACCACCTGCGATCAATGCGGCCACTCTAGTGCCCCCGGGGGCCCTGAGGCATGCTTATCCAGTTACTAGAAACAGGGCCGAGTCTATTACGGGAATTAGAGATGGTTAATGGGGGTGATGTATGGAGGGGTCCTCGAAGCTTCGCCGATGCTTTCACAGACAGGAGCAGGAGGGGGGCGCCGAGGGAAGGGTCTGCTGAAGCGATGCCTGATCTCTGAGATGCACTACTGAAGCCACGCATGCGCATTGATGGGTTACTGACAACACTAGCTGACGTAAGCAGTGCTGCCAAGTTTCACCTCTGGTTGTGTAAGGCAGATCACTGCTTGCAGCGCCTGAAGCGTTGCAGGGCCTGGGGGCATTAGGGTAACCAACTGGCATAGGTGCAAATTCAGGACAGTGAGTGTAAAAATTCAGGACTAATGGTCAAAATTCAGGACAAAAATTCAGGACAGAAGGTCAAAAATTCAGGACAAAAATTCAGGACAAAAGGTACATTTTACAGACACATCAGAGGAAGTCGCGCAATAGTACATAAGTAAGTAAATAGACAACCAACATAAGTAGACGTCAAAATAAGTTTATATTAGGTTGAGACAATTGGGCCCTTCACTTTCTGTCGCCGCTTTTGGCTACTTTGGCACCCTTTAGCCCCCTCCCCACAGCTGCATCACGGTGATTATTCTGATGTGTTTATTTGTTATTCTATCTTATGCTGAGCTAAGAGCCACAGATCAAAGTCAGAAAGGGCCAAGAAACACTTTTATCTGACTCTGTGACGCCCACACTTAAGTAGATATAGCGGGTGTTTCACTACGCCTTTGGCCCATTGTCATTCTTTATGTGATAATCATCCACAGTCAGAATGACAATGGGCCTGTGCAAAGACTGAGTGAGGTCAGGGAGGGGCTGCTGCAGCCTCTAGAGTTCAATGAGAAGTGCGAGCCGGCTCCTATTGTTGCAGGGACACAGCACCGCTTGGTGCCAGCCCCAAAATTACGGACAAAAGGCGTCCGTGAAAGAACTCCTTACGGACAACGGACAAGAGGCCCAAATAACGGGCAGTCCGTGAAATTTATGGATGGTTGGTCACCCTAGGGGGCATCCATAGGTTTCTGGAACACGCTACCGCTTTGCATTATGGGCAGAGTGGCTCTAGAGAAGGAGGTCCTGCTCCCTCGCTGCTTTACATACACCAAAACTCACTACTTCCCACACCCAGAACACCATTAAAGAACTGGACTGTCTGCTAGTGCCGTTCGCATGGACAGGGAGGAGAAACTGGGTGCGCTGAGGCACACTGAAAGTGGACACAATGCTGGGAGGACCAGGCTGCCTGACCTTGAGCTCTGCTCCATAGCAGCACAACTCGGGCTCGCGGCATGTTGCTGCACTGAGGCGACGAATTGGGAGAAGATACTACTTGAGGGTGCAGTAGAGGAGGAGGCTTACCCCGAAGTCTCTTGCAGAGCAGTTCATTGGTCAGCAGTGCAAAGTCTACATAAGAGACCTTCCTTTTGTAGATTGCTGCCGATTTGGTGGCTGCAGACTTTGAGACAACTAATAACAACAACATCAGTGATAGCCTGGAGCAAAAGAGAGGGGCTGTCAGGCCCTGGGTGGTTTATAACTTTCCAAGAAGTCAAGGGCGCATTTGGGGTGGCCCTGGGCCAGTTCCTACAGTTTGCACAACTGGCTAACACAGCCAGAGAGATCTGGACTGGGGTCCCAGACACCCCAATGACATCCACAATACTAGAAGCGGCGTACGGCAGTTGACTGGTCTCCTGTCTAATGGGCCCTTGAAAGTGGACAGGCAGCTAGCCCCGGTGAAGGCCAGATAAGCCTGGGACGGGGACTAAAGGATCCCCTTTCAGATTCTGAAAGGGAAACTACCTGTCCACAGGTGAAGGAGGGAATTACACAGAATATTCCCAAATACATCCCCTGTGTGCCTAAAATTTTGGATCCGGAGACTTAGCAATGCTCGATAATGGACCCATGCGGAAGACATGAGACTAGGGGGCTCATTTACAAGCCCCTTGCGCTGCCAGTGCGTCACTTTTAACATGGGAAAAAGGGATGTACTGGCGGCGCAAGGGCTAGTAAATAAGCCCCTTAGAGTCACCAGAACTGATGAGATGACGGCCGAAGAATTGGGGAGATCATAAGATCGATATAGCACCAGAAAATAATCACGATACAGGTGCCGATGCCACACAGCAAGAGGTAACAGTAGAGGTGTAATCCGTATGAGCCCTACCACCCACCATGGGGACGGAAAGGAGCCCAGGGCAGGGCAAACTTATCATGAGTGGAGGGCTGGTATCTGATGGAAAATGATAGTACCAGAAACAATGCAGGAGGAGGGTAAATATGTGTTATCTTTGCAAACTTGTGGGGTGGAAATGGTCTGTGTGTTCTGGGCCTCTTTGTGTATCGAAAGACAAAAACGCAGATTTATCAACGAACTGCGTCGCCCTTGTGCCACACAAGGGAGTGCAAGGCCATGCAACCCTTGAGATGCGATTTATCAAGCCACGCAAGGCCACTGTGCGTAGTTCTGAGTGGCTTAATAAATCTAGAGTAAGGCAATCGCATTACTCTGCCCCAGGGAGGCATTCCATGGGTGTTCCCAAACATCCACCCATGGATTTTGACACATTCCCAGATTTACCATTACTGGTAGACCTGGGAATGTGTCAAAATGCTACACAACTTAACACACGAGCTGTTTGGTGCAATTGATATAGCCTCAGCGAATAATTTACCTCTTACGTCTTATCATTTGATGCCGCCAAGGCCTTTGATAGAGTAAGTTGGCCTTTTTTTACCACATCCGATTCATGCTTTTGGCCATGGTGGAAGGTTCGCAGCAGCTATTAACTCCATATATAAGACTCCTACAGCGAGGATTGTGGTTAATGGGAATCTGACTAACCCAATCAAGTTAGAGCGAGGGGCAAGACAGGGCTGCCCTCTATCCCCCTTGCTCTTTGATCTATACATTGAGCCCCTAGCATGTAACATCAGGGCTAGCCAAAATCTAGTACCGTTCGAGTGGAATGGGTAGGCAAAAAAAGTAGACCTGTATGCCGATGACCTAATGATCTTCACAAGGGAGGGCACTAATATCTTACCCGTCCTGGAGCTTCTCTTGATGGAGTTTGGGAAGGTCTCCGGCTACCAAATTAATCGAGAAAAAAACGAAATCATGTCCTGGAATACTCAATCAAACAACCCCCTGATTAAACAAGAAAGGGGTGCAGGTTACTCTGGACATTACTAAGTTAGCTCAGGCAAATTTCGAGCTAAAATTGAAAGAGTCAAGATCACTGTTAAAATCGTGGGGAAGTCTCCCTCTTTCTATTTTGGGTCGCTCTAACTTGGTGAAAATGTAAATTTTACCAAAATTTGCATTTATTTTTGATGCGATCCCTTTATCTTTTAATTCTAAAGCAATAAAAATATTGCAAGGAGAAATATCTAGTTTTGTTTGGGCCTGTAAGGGAGTGAGAATCGCGTGGGAGAAATTGTGAAACACAAAGTTAGAAGGCGGTATTGCAAGCCCCGACTTCCGCTTTTACTGTTGGGCCTTCCAGTTAAAAAATGTAAGATCCCTTCTACTTAACTTATCCTGCTTTCCTCCCTTCCTTAAAGCTATGACACAAAATTTACCTTTTGCCAGCGATGGTTTTCTTTTTAAGTTCGTGCATCCTAAATTTTCTAAGAAAGTCAAATTAAAGGTCCTAAGAGCTGCCAGTGAGCTCTGGTACCAGATCAGAAGAACTCTGAAGATTCCATGTTACAGCTCTGGTGCCCCTATCTGGAACTCCCCAGGCACTCCAATCTGCCTAAAAGATAATCTGACTGTTTCATTGATGGAAGAAGGGATTGACAAATGGGGACAACTCCTGCAGAAAAACAAGTTGTTTTCCTGGGAACTTTTAAATAACATCACGAACCAGAGACTCTCTAGGTTTAAATTCTATCAATTGTCAAGTTGGGCCGTTAGCCTAGGTAAAGATGGGGAAGGAAATAAAGAGTGTGAAAATAGTCTGCATGGGCCCCTCTACCAACTCAAAGAAGTCTCCAAATGGTATTGGATGCTGGTAAAAGGGGAACCACCGCCAACGTCTATGGCGGAGTCCTGGAAGAGAGACCAGCCAATGGCCAACACAACATTCTTATGGCAAGTATCGATGCGCACTTTATGGGATGTTGTTAAAGCTGCTCCACTCAGAAGGAACCATCTGTTTACACTTCACAGAGCATACTGGACTCCTAAAAGGCTATCAAAATTGGGAGGTGAGGGTGTTAAGGCCTGCCTAAAGTGCGCTTCTGTGAATGCAGATGACTTACATATGTTCCGGCAGTGTCCTCAGATCCAGGGCTTCTGGCAAGACGTTGGTAAGACTATCTCAGAGATTCTGGGGAAAGAAATTGAGGTAAGCTCTGCTTTAGTTATTTTGGGGATTCTCCCAGGAGAGGTTGTTAATTGTAAACTTACAGAACTGCAAGTACATTTATTATTTATTTTAATTCTTCTGGCAAGAAGAGAAATTTGTTTGAAATGGGTATCACCTCAGACCCCAGTTCTCCTGGACTGGGTTAACTCCGTTAAAAGAGTCAAGATGTCTCTCTTAAAAAAGAATGGCATTTTGGGTGGCTTGGGAGGAATGGGTCAATAAGATACACTATACAATGTCTTAAATCTGGTCCTATAATTATGAAATAAGTAAAACCACGGCAAGGAAGTCGATGTACGGTAAGGTCGCTGCGCTCCCCTCCGATCGCCTAGGCTTCTTGAGGTTGGCCCTTCAGGAACCTGGGAGATGGCAAGGTAACAGTTAGAAGATGAGTCCTCCCTCCACAGGAGCCGTTTAAGAGTCCGTACCTCTCACGAGACAATTACTTATTTATGAATGAGGACAACAACAAAAATAACAAGGAGAAGTATCTTTATCCTCGTTTTTTTCCTCTTTCTATGTGTGCTGCTTTCTGCAGCACATACATAGGAAGAGGAAATTGCCTCAGAGGATTCTTTTTGGGCAGGGAGGTGCCCTGTCCTGCAAAAACTAAGTCCTATCTGCAATGCAGGCACCCTTGCACCATGATTGTCGTAACCCCGATGTCCCTTGTGTCCCAGGAACACGCAGAGACCGGTGAGTGGTAATTATTCTTTATTGCTGCGATTCGTCCGTGCTCACAGGCACGTCCTCTTGCTTCCTTTGGTGTCCCCACAATGCCCCGTCCCCACTCCCTGACCGGAAGTGGTATCCGGTTGCTGACCCCTCCCATGGCTGGTGTGAAGGGTCCTAGTGCCCTCTGCACCAGGTCACGATATCTCCCCCTTTGTAGAAAGAAAGAAAGAAAGAAAGAAAGAAAGAAAGAAAGAGAGAGAGAGAGCACACAGGCGTTGTCCTTATTTGCTTTGCTGGTGGTGGTGTTTGCTGACCCCACCACTATATTTCCTCAATAAGTCTCTTTGGCCTTCTGCTCCACTCTCTTTGGGCACAACCCTTCTGTCCCTTCGTTTGGTACCTCTTCTTGTCTCTTGCCGTTGTGTGACATCATTTCCATGCTGTCCATGACTTCCTCTTTGCCATGTGTTGCGTTGCTCTTGGATGCCGTATCTCCTCTGTCCTCATCTGATGTCTTTAGTCCCTTGAAATGTGAGTTATTTCTGGTGATCCGGTAGGGGTCGATGCAGCTGTTATCATTGGCCCTTTGACATTTATTATTGTCAGTGTTTCACCTGAGAAAAGGCTGTCTGATTTTCTTGCTTGTCGTTGACACACCAGAACTGAATCCCCTTGCTTCAGCTGTGATGGTGTGGCATGTCTCCGGGCGTCCGCATATTGTTTCATTTTGTTTTTTGCTTCCTGATCTCTTGCTGCAATGCTGTTGTGTTCTGGTGGCGCTTTTACCTCCAGCTGGGGCAATCTTGTCCTGCTTGTTCTTCCCAGCACCAGTTCTGCTGCGCATCGTCCTGTGGAGCTGTGAGGGGTGTTTCGGTAGTCTCTTAATATTTGACAGAGTGCCTGGTCCACAGAGATCTGTGCCAGTTTGGCTCGTTGGACTGCTTTCTTGATGTTTCCCATGAATCTTTTCATCATGTCGTTTGCTTGTGGCCACAGAGGCGTTACCTTCTGGTGGTGGATGACCAGGTAGGCCATGAATCTGCGAAACTCCTCTCCCGAGAAGGGTGGCCCATTGTCTGTCTTCATCGTTTGTGGGGAGCCCCAAGCTGCAAATATGTCACCCAGTATTGGCAACGTTGCAGTGGCTGATGTTGGCGAGACGTGTCGTACTATGGGAAACCTAGAGTACTCATCAATGACCACTAGCAAGTAGTTGCCAGTGTCCAGTGGCCCATAGAAATCAGCTGCCAATGTTGTCCACACTGCCCCTGGAAGCTCCGACATCTGTAGCTGTTCTGGCTTTGCGGGCCTTCCCGTTATTTAGTATAGGTGACAATTTAGAATGGTGTCTTCCACCAGTCGATCCAACCCTGGGAACCATACTCTTTCCCGTATCATCTTTTTTCTGGCTACCATGCCTCTGTGGGACTCATGTGCTAAGTTCACAGTCTGCCGCTGCAGTGCTTTTGGCATTACTATCCTTGTTCCTCTTAGTATGATTCCTCTTTCTGTTTCCGAGAGTTCCTCTTGTATGTTTTTGAATGCCAGCATTTCTTCCCTGCTTACTCCTTCTCCCATGGGGCTGTTGTTGTTTACATGTCTCCATCTTTGCTGTTGTGTTGTTAATTTGACGGCTTGCATTGTGGCATCCCTTGTTGTCTCTCACTCCAGCTCTTCAATTGTTATTGGCGCGGGAGTGTTCTGCCTTAACACAAAATTTAGGTTCTCTTCTGCCACTCATATAAAAGAGTCAGCAACCGGACACCACTTCAGGTCAGGGAGTGGGGACGGGGCATTGTGGGGGAAGCAAGAGAACGTGCCTGTGAGCACGGACGAATCGCAGCAATAAAGAATAATTACCACTCAGCGGTCTCTGCGTGTTCCTGGGATGCAAGGGATATCGGGGATAAGGCAACTGGCGACTACAAGCTGGGATCTGCAATCGCCACCAGACGCGCGTGCCCGTGGCCTCTGCGACGTTTTAACGGAGCCAGGAGCCCACCCTGGTCCGCCGGCCACAAGAAGAGGAAACGCGACATCGGGAGCCCACCCCAATCGCAAGAAAGAACGGAGCCAGGAGCCCACCCTGGTCCGCATACAGGAAACTGCAGCCACATCGGGAGCCCACCCCGGCCACATCAATCGCAGAAAGGTGAGGAGGAAAGTGCCTGCGACCGTCCAGCAACGAGCGGTGTACCCGACCGTGACTGCAGCCGCCCGCTGATTGAGGAGATAGCCCCGAGCCTCCCGCTGGGATTTCAAGTCGAAATCTAGCGCGAACTCGGTGGCCATCTTTAAGTCAGGCGAGGGAGCCAATCAGAGGCTGAAGAAGGCCTGGCGGCCATTTTAAAGTCAAGCAGTACAAAAAATAGGAAATCTCGCCCTGCAGAGATCTTGGCGGCCATCTTTAAGTCAGGCGAGGGAGCCAATAAGCAGTAAAGAAGGCCCTGCGGCCATTTTGAAGTTAGGCAAGCCCATAGAAAAGCATAGGAAAAGTGAAAAAGGTAGAAATAAAGGGAAATAAAAGCAAACAAAGTGGAAATAAAAGGAAATAAAGTACATACAAAGATAAACTGCACACAAAAAAGGGGATAGGCATACAGAGTCAGGAGATGCAGGTCTGCACCACAACAACAATGACAGAGGAAGGCAATGACAACAACAGCGCAAATGCAATTTTCCGCAGACCACTACCTTTCAGCTTGTCAGACCCACAGACGAAAGGCATTCGCTGGGAAAGATGGGTAAGGCAATTTGAACGCTACATGCGTGCCACATGCAAGGACTACACAGACCAGCAAAGCATAGACTTGTTCCTACACTTCATAGGTGATGAGGTTGAGGACCTGTTGATAACATTTCCCCCAGAACAGACCTCAACGTACAAGGGACTGATGAAGTGCCTCACGGACAAATTCGACACCCAAAGAAATGTGGACTTTGAGAGATACACATTCAACACCACATGCCAACTGGCAGAGGAGTCCCTCAACTACTTTGCGACCAGACTACGCAAACTAGTTACATATTGCGAATTCGACAAATTTGACAATGAGCAGGCCATACGACTACGCATCATCGAAGGCTGTCAGTCAGTGGAGTTCCGTGCCCGAATACTGAAAGAACCGTACACATTAGAAAAAATACTAACAATGGCCCGAGCGGAGGCCAGAGCAACAGCACATGCCAGGCAAATGGAAAATGGGAAGGCAAGAACAGTGGAACAAGCCAACCGCATAGCTGGGAACATCAGAAAATGAGACAAAACACTGCCGCCCTGGAAGCAGAAACAAGAAAGAACATGCTATCGCTGTGGACTTGAATTCCCACATGCTGGCGCCTGCCCAGCGATGGGTCACAAATGCCGGAAATGCAATGGGGAAAACCACTTCGCGAGTGCCTGCATGAGTGAACAATTCAAAAGTGAGCGAGGGAGACCAGCAAGACCACGGACAGCGACAAGCAGATACGCACGGCACATGGACACACAGAACTGCGGTCCCTCAGCTGAATTGGATGGAGCAAACACACCAGAGGCAGCAGAACGGCTGTAACTGATTTCAGATGTACAAACGGAAGGTCGCACACCAGAACACATCCATCTAGTAGACAAACAACAGATAAAGAAAACAGCAACGGTGAACATTGAGTTAGGGAATCACAGCACAAGCTTTGTACTGGACAGTGGAGCTACATGCAACATCATGTGCATGTCAGAATATGAAAAGAGGAGAGTGAAACCGCCGCTATCACTGTCCACTGTTGATGTGTTCACCTGGGGCTCAAGAAAACCAGTGGTGAACATGGGGAAGTTCATAGAAACACTGACATACAAAGAAAGGTAGGTAAAGGAGGAAGTACATGTGCTACGAGGAGACATTCCAGCACCGTGTCTACTAAGCAATGTCACCACGCAGGTGATGGGTCTCTTAGCAATGACGTATCACATGTCCGAACGACAGAATATTCTGAGTGAACACTCAGCCATACTACAAGGACTGGGCAAACTAAGAGACAAGCAAATAACGTTGCACATCAACGAAGCAGTCAAGCCTGTGGCTCAGCATCACCGAATAGTGCCCATACATCTGCAACCACAGGTGGGAGAAGAAATACAAAGCCTACTGGCGCCAGACATCATAGAGCCAGCTGATGGACCGACCCCATGGGTATCTCCGATAGTCGCAGTACCCAAGAAGAACACATCAAACATTCGCATCTGCGTTGACATGAGAATACCAAACACGGCAATTGAGAGGGAAAGACACCCAGGGCCGCACTTAAATGACATGATCAGCTGTCTTACTGGTGCATGCAGATTTTCAAAGTTAGACCTGTGCAAAGGATACCATCAACTGGAGCTTGATCCACCATCGTGATACATCACAACATTCTCCACTCACATGGGTCTTTTTCGCTACAAGCGACTAAGCTTTGGAATATCATCAGCAGCAGAAATATTTCAAGAGATCGTAAGACAAGTGATCAGGCCTGTAAAGAACAGTTTGAATTACAGCAATGACATCCTGGTATTCGGACGCTCAGATGAGGAGCACGACAAGGCCCTACATGAGGTCTGCAGCCAATTGGAACAAGCAGGCCTGACCTTAAATGAAGACAAGTGTGAACTGGGGAAAAGGGAACTAGTATTCTTTGGACACATCTTTTCAAAAAAAGGAATGAGGCCAGATCCGAGCAAAGTGGAAACACTGGAAAAAGCAAGGCCTCCAACAGAAGTAGCAGAAGTGAGGTCATTTCTCGGGTTAGCAAGCTACTGTGCTCGATACATAAAGGACTTCTCCACAGTGAGCACACCCCTTCGGGACCTAACGAAGCAGGGCCAGAAATGTCTCTGGACACATGAATGCGGCAGGGCGTTTGAAGCCATCAGACGTGCAGTAACGGCTGTAGATCATCTTGCTTACTTCAACCCATCGCTATGCACTGAGCTCACTGTTGACGCTAGCCCGGTAGAGTTAGGAGCAATTCTAGGGCAACACACGCCTGGAAGAGACTCGCCCAGGCAAATTGTCGCGTATGGGAGCAAGAGCCTATTGGACATTGAAAGGGCATACTCACAACCAGAGAAGGAAAGTCTAGCAGTAGTATGGGCATGTGAACACTACCACATGTTCATCTACTGAAAACCTTTTACCATTGTAACTGACCACCAAGCCCTAGTGTCAATATATGGAAACCCAAACGCAAAGATACCACCACGCATTGAAAGGTGGGGAATAAGACTGATGGACTATGACTTCAAGATAGTGCACAAACTGGGAAAAGAACACAACCCAGCTGACTACATGTCATGGCAACCTCTACTGCAGGCACCGGAAAACACATCCATGGCTGGTGTGCAGGGTCCTAGTGCCCTCTGCACCAGGTCACGATATCGATGCAAGGGTGCCTGCGTTGGCACTAGACAGCACATTGGGCGTGAGTGCTAGGAAAGGGCAGGAATGCACCATATAATCTTAAATACGGCACATTCCTGCCCTTTCCCATAGCAAGGTGACTTGCTGTGCTGAGTGAAATATTGATTAATCTGCCCAAAACAAACAATGTTTTGTGAGTGGATATTTGAAAAACCACAAATAAAGATGGTAAAAAAAAGCCTTACACTTAGCACCCACATCGTTCACATGCGGTGTCTGCCCTTAACCCTCTATCCATTCATATTTTCAAGTGTGTATTAGTTTTTTTTGTAGAAATCTATAGTTCGTCACTGTTTGTTTTGCGTTTGTCAATATCTCCCTGGTGTGTTCACAGCCATATCTCCACTGTTCATTGTCCTAACTACCTCTAACTCCAAGGGAGCACCATAGTTCGCTGGACTGAGATATTGGGGCAGATATATCATTTCACGCAGCGCAGCACAGCAAGCCACTTTGCTGCGCTGCATGAAAGGGAAAGGGCAGGAATATGCCCTATTTAACATTATACGGTGCATGCCTGTCTTTTCCTTGCGCTGGCACACAATGTGCTGCATTGCTTCAACGCAAGCACCCTTGCACCACGGTGCAAGGGTGCCTGCGTTGTCAGCAGGATTCTTTTTATGCAGAATGGAACACCTTCCTGCACAAAATCAATCCTCTGAGGCATTCTGCAGCACACATAGAAGGAGGAAAAAATTAGGCGAAATAAAGATATTTCTCCTCGTTACACCTCACCTGGGGATGCAAAGCATTTTGCCACATTCCCAGGTCTTCCACTCATGGTAAATCTGGGAATGTGTCAAAATACATGGGTGGATGCGTGCAAAAACCTGCGCGCCACCCATGAAACGCCTCCCTGGGGCAGAGTAACACAAAGCAGCAGTTTGCTCTATGTTGCATTACTCTAGATTTATCAAGCCACTCAGGGCCACGCAAGGTTTCCTTGCGTGGTTTGATAGATCTAATTTTAGTGTTGCATTGCACTTGTGCCCCCTTGTGTGGCACAAGGGTGACGCAACACTATGATAAATTTGACCCATAGTATATAATTTACTTTTACCATGAGATGAAACTTCAGACCTACATATATATTGCAATGCTGGAAGGTTCAAGCGCTCTTGCGGGATTATGGGATATAGATTCCTGAACACGTGTAGTGGGGGCCTGCCCCGCTGTTTTGCAAATCCATCTAATGAGATAAGCTTGTACTTGTGAAACATGTCTCTAGTATTCAATATCTGAAGCTTAGCTAAATGCTGACATGTTTTGGGCTCGTTCGTCGGCAGCATTGCTTGGTTATTACCAAGGGGGACATGTGGAATGCAGAGCACTTCTAGTCATGCACACTTGCACAGCATGTCCCATGCTTTAAGTGTACATCCCACTGGGCTAACATCTCATGTGTGTCTGGTATACGGCTTAGATAGTATTGTTTTCAGCAGAGCCGGTTCTAAGATTTTGGGGGCCCTGGACAGAAAGGGAATGTGTGTAGCCCCTCTAATTTGCATACAATCTAACACATTCAGGGCTGTTTGCATCTCAATAGATGACTTTGCCCCAAAGCTGCTTTGTGAAGATCCCTCCCGGGCTGCAGCCCCTCCCTCTCAGCCCCTACAAGCACCTTTTAGCAGCTCATATAGGGCTGAATGTGTGAGTTGTTTTTCACCAGAAAGGGTTAAAACTGCTGGGACAATGGGCGTTCTATGGTGCCTCTAAATGGTCAGCAGGGCAAGGGGCCTGATTGCAGTACAAACCTGAAAATGAGTCTCCTTGCAACTGGCCCATAGGACCCCTCCCCTACTAGATCTCGCCTCGCTATACCATTGTTGGCAGCCCCAGGGAAGGTGGGCCCTCCCATGAACACTACTGCAACGCGACACCTCGCTCTCAATTACATGGCCTGGGTGTGACGCACTGGTGTGGGGCCCCATGTTTGGGGGCTGAGAGCGGGGCCCTGGGCGGCTGCCACACTGCCCACGCCCAGCACTTGCCCTGGTTTTCAGGCGCAGTGAGTCAGCAATGTCAGTTTCAATCTCAGTATGCCGTGCAGGAGTGTCAGGATGAAACCAGGAGTGTCCAAAGTCCATCCTCATACTATGGTTTTGATAGTGTTGTCCATTTAATTCCAGGTCATTTTCCTTCCCACACTAGTCTTCCCAGCATGGTTTATAATGTTACAAAGAACTGGTGAGTTGGGTAAATAGGGATACTGTGAAAAAGATAGAAGAATTTCAAAAGGACCACCATTTGTATCAAGGCCACTCTGACTACCATCATTAAAGAAAGCCAGATCCATAGCTCCCTGTTACATAAGGTTTGCTGCAGCCACCCCATAATGTTTCCTCAGTATTGTCCCCATGTCTTATGGATTTTAATCTCCAAGTATTTCACAGTATCTAGTTGTCAGACTCGTGGATATTCCAGTTGACGATGGCGAGTTTCTGTCGCCAGAGGGAATATCAAAGATTTGTCCCAGGGAGTTATAGTTACCTTAGGGCACAAGCTATAGTTACTTGAGATGGCTATAACTGGTGAATTTCTGTGGTTGTTTGAGTTCAAAACGTTACGTTGTTACTGACCATTTCAACTACCAATAACGTTATTCCAACCGTTGGCTATTACAGTGAATGTGTATGTGTGCGAGTTTAATTTCGCATTATGTAGAGTGTTACTGGCTGAATGAAAGTCATATCAGGACTGGCTGAAGGTGTCAAAGATGACACAACCCCTTGACAGCCATGGCATCAACGTAAGTGACTCAGTTACCATTGTAGGGAGTGAACCTGATCCAGTGTGCCGCGCTGGCATCACTTCAGTGACTGCAGTCTCTCGGATGCCAATGTGATGCCCGTTACTAATCACCCTGCCAGCTTCCAGTGCTGGGATGCTGACGTGTACCAAGGGAAGCGGGCGTGGCCAGAGTTGTATGGACACAGTTGTGCCTCAGCTGAGAGGAAGTCAGTGAGCCTCAGAAGGAAAAAAAGGACACAGGAGTTCATGCCTCTATGTGCTGCCAACATAGGAAGGGGAAAGAGGGCAGGGCAGCTGCTAGCAGGGACACATAATCCAGCCTGTTGGAGAAACCATGGAGAGGTAGGAACCTGACAGCGTTGGAGCTGGCTGAGCTGGGGCCGGGTCTCAGAGCTTATACTCAGTAGGGCAGGACCCACCCAGCTCATATTCTTGACCTGTTGAAGATTATATGATCACTCGACTACAGACGATCAATCACGGATTCCTTTCAAGGACTCTGGCACTTCATATTTTCATATTTCAGGTCTAGTCTGTATAGACCAGCACTGCAAGTAATGTTGTGCATGTAAACCAGGAAAAGGAGGCCCCAGAGATGTGCACCAATCAAAGGGCACAGCACTCCCAAGAGGTGAGCTCAAAAGATTGCTTGGCTGTGCTGATCCTCCTGATTGGATGCACAGAGAAAAGAGGCGGGGCACAGTCTCCGAGGCGGGGACACATTAAAGGAATACTGAACACGTGCTCACAAGCACTGAGTTAATATGTGTCATTCATTTGGGTCTTGCAGTGATGCAAGATGTGTGGCACTTGGTAGGGCTGCATGAAACCAACTTCACTGATAATCTTTAATATTATGGATAACATAAAGATATTTACATGAATAGAGACACGCCTTTGACATTGCACATAGAAATCACGTTTCATTTTGGTGTCCTTCTTGCTGTTTGCAGATTCCAATACTGCAAATAAAGGCAAACCATGCACAGTGACATCCAAGCCTTCACCCCACGGCCCCAACTCACTTCCCGTAGGATATACCCCTTCCTTATGTATGTACTCTATGTGTGCCGTACAAGGATGAGCAGAAATCTCTGTCTTCAGTGCCTCATAATCTGCAGGATTCCTTTGCAGTCGCTCCCACGGTGGGTGAGACCCGGAGGAGGGTTCAGTTCCACAACTGGTCTTTTGGACCGACTGAAGCAACATGGTGTGCCCCATTTTTCGCCAGCAGCTCCGTGACCAGGTGTGTCCCCTCTTTACCCCAACATACGAAAGCCCTGCACTAGCTGAGACCAGCAGTGACGTTAGCAGCGCCCCATGACATATGAAAGATGAGATAAGTGCTGTGGATAAACTCATCCCAGGACAGGTGCATGCTACCTGGTCCTCACCTGTGGTCTGTGCGGCCTTGACGAGTCCCTTGCTGAAGAGGTTCTTCAGTCTTGGCCTCATGATGAAGTCCTTGGCTCCCCCAGTCACAGACAGCAGCAGGTTGGGCACCTGAAGGCTCCACTCTTCCTTCATCATGGTGTAGAGGACATCTGGGGGGGCGTCTTGAGAGACGCGGGCAAACTGCGGGGACAGAGACCCACGTCTGTGGTTACTAACCTGTATGTAATCTGTTTTCTATTAGATCTTTTTGTTCACGCAAACACAAAAAAAGAAGTCACATTCATCCAAATGTCTGCACGTTTTGGCTATGGTTGTCTGAGGCTACACACAGTCCTTACAATCATATCATAAGTTGTTAATGATCAAGCAAAGCCATACATCTGGATGATATTTGCTTCTTGAAAGAGAGAAGAAAGGAAGATAGATACCAAATCACCAACATGACCCTTGGCCTCACCCTTGGGCCCTCAACAGCCTCCTATTGGCTGCTACAGTCCTAAGGAGAAAGCAAGGGGTGGGAAGAACAGAAAATAACTAGAGCCTCCTCACTTCCTGCTTGACCCCAGAGAGCAGGGGTAGTGAGAGCAGGGCTGGGGAGGGGAGTAGGGGGGGAGGGGGGCAGGAGAGCCAGAAGAATCAGGCCCCTCC
Source organism: Calotriton arnoldi (assembly GCA_963921515.1). Lineage (NCBI taxonomy): Eukaryota > Metazoa > Chordata > Amphibia > Caudata > Salamandridae > Calotriton > Calotriton arnoldi. Next base: position 1,617,024 of record CAWUFW010001870.1, on the reverse strand, counting down.
ATGACGTCCACTAAGAAGAGGAGAAGAAGGAAAGTTAGTAATCACTGGCCTTGAAATGAAACTAACATGCGCTTGACTACTGGTAAAATAGATCTCTGAGTGTTTGTGGTGTGTTATTGGCTGCAGGTTGTCCTGTCTCCCTGGCTGCTGCTCTCTACACATTTGCATTTGCTGATATTTGAAAACAGTTCTCTGTGAGCTGTATAATCAGTGCTGACGATCCAAGTATGGATTAATAAGAACTTGAAACCCAGGAGAGGTTTCCCTTTTAACAAACAAACCAGACTGTGTTAGTGCATGGAAGCCTTTGGTTCATTACATTGCATGGAAATATATTTAAATGAATGTCCTATTTGTCTAGACATTTTTTCCACATTTGTCATATCGCTAAATAAAATAATTCAATGTTTCTTCCTTATCCTTTTGTTATTTAATGTTTCTGTATTAGAAAAATATCACCAGTGATAATTGACAATAAAAACTTGCAAATCCAGGAAAACATTGGGTTTTCTTAACACTGGTAGAAGAGAGTCATTCAAGGACAGCTGACAGCTTCTCCGAATCACCTTCAACCCAGACGCAGCCACCTACACTCTCGATAGTCAATCTCTTTCTTCTCAAATTCACAGTTCTAGGTTTGGAACAAAAGTAACTTTGGATGGCACTAGTGTGGCACCAAATAAAGATGAGCCACTGTGGGTTCGGTCAGTCATAGTTAGTTTATTTAGACGTCGTCTTTTAAGCACAGCAAAGTGTAATGCAAAATAGTAAGCGTAAAATACATTAAATATACATTAAAACTCTTGTTTTCGCAATTACCAGTACAAATCTTGCCATTGTACAAGTTATTCTCAGAGCATCCATACCAGATAGCAGTTTACCAGCATCTCTTTGATTTCTAATTTAATGTTTATGTAAACTGGGTTTTAAAAAAAAATGGCCTCAACTTCTTTAAAAATAGGCAATACAATTAAAAAAAAATCTATATTGTGTTTAAAATCTAATCCACATTTACAAGGACTATTACTTTCCGCGTTTGCACTACGAACTCGAACCGCAATTTAGGGGTTACAGCTATGCTAAAGTTTCATAACACGTGCCACATCTTTACGTTCGGTAAAAAGCAGAGTTAGCTCAAATTTAATTGATTTTGCTACGAGACTATTAAAGAATCAAGAGCTTTTTTAGTATTCAAATGACATAAAATATTTATTTTTTCCTCCTGCTGGGTTTTCTGCCGTATTTCTATTTTTGTTAAATTCATTGGGCAATCTACACAGGATAACTTTATATCTAACTGTTTTCCATTTTTGTAGGTTCTTCCTACTCTCTGTGCCCATGCTCTTTGGCTATTTTCAGTTTCTCCCTGACACTAATTGTATTTTAACCCAGTTTTTAAGCTTCTCCCATAAAAAGCGAACTGTGTGAACCTGCTAAATGTCCCCACAATGTTAAAATCACTTCTGTTCTTATACCCTGTATTGCACTTTTTTTTAAAAGAATAGTACGTTTTTAAGACATAATCCCTCACTTTTGTCCCAGTTTTGCTGAATATCAAAACATATAACCTCTGTTCCTTTTGAGGCAGAATCCTAGCGGAATAGGCCTTTAGTATGAGTCTTGCGGAGGGACTCCAATATTCTGTGTTACATTTTTTAACCCTATCGTAGTAGATTGGGATTTTACTTTGTCTGCATTAATGTGGCATGAGCAATTTAAGCATCTGTGGAACCACATCCCTAGGTATCTGTATGTGTCCATCTCCTCTAACTCTGACGGTCCAGTGACCCATTTAAAAGTTGTCCTTTTCTTGCCAAATACCTTGATTTCTTCCATGTTTATTATCATTCTCTTTACATTGCAGCAGTTATGGAACTTAGTGAGTTTTCCGTGTGGCCGCCCTCTCCTTTGGATGACTGGTAACTTCCTAAGCATGGCAATGGTCAAGACAAAGTCATGAAGAGAGTGATATTTTTCTGATGTATGGGCTGGGCCTGTTCAGCCAAGAGATTCAAATAATCACAGCATGGTTTGGAGGAAATTAAATCAAACAATAGTACTTCTCTGTGGTCTCCAAAAGAGACCTGTAATGGGAATGAAGGGTCCCTAACTGGTTTTGAGGCCAGATGCACACCATCAACAGTCTTGGCTACTTCAAGTATCTTTTTAGCACTCTTAGGAATATTATTCCTAATATAAAGATCAATAAATATCCCACAGGCCCCACTGTCCAACAGTTCAGTATCATTAATAGCCTTTCCATCGTCAGTTCTCAACTCAGTTTGTAATGACTCTCTGCGCTGCCTACTGAAGATCCAATGGAAGGAGTCAACACACGCCTGTCCTGGTCTCCTTCACCGAGGCTGGGTCCAGCAATAAAGGCTCAGACCTACTTCTCACCGCCCTTCTTTTTCATTGTCTGTCAAAGGGCCACCAGCTGCCTCTATTGGCAGAAGTTCCTCTTGAGGAGAAGGAGTTAACCTCTAGTCAATGAAGAGCATAGATTCTAGTACCGCTTACAAACTCAAATCGATAAAGCTTTCTTTGCAACTTTCTCAAGTCTATGTTCAATTAACAAAGCTATTTCACTTAGTTCGGAAAATGAAGTAGGAAAACAAGGATGAAATACTTCATCTTTGATGTCTACAAGATCAAGGGGTGTTGGATGTAGATTTATTATATGGGAGATGCTGTATAAGGGCCTTGAGTTTCAGACATGCTTCAAACCTGATGATCAATATCCTGGAGACCATTACCTTGGAATGGTCTGAACTGTGTATTTTTAGAATTGAAAGACAATCCAAGGGAACCTGGAGAGGTTCCCTAGTCTATAGACCTCCCGGCCTGAAAACCAACTTTGCCAACTGCCTGATTGAGACTATTCGCTCCACATGTACTAGCAGCTGACAACTTCCTCCTTATCGGTGACTTCAATTTTCACGCTGAACTTCTTTCAGATACAGACACAAGTCAACTGATTTCTAACGTAAACACACTGGAACTAGTACAAATGGTGATGGGACCTACCCACTTGGCAGGTCACTCCCTTGACCTCCTGTTCACCAACACAGCCAGTGTCAAAGTGGAGCCCCCCATCCCTCTGCTCTGGTCGGACCACAGCTTATTTAAGTACTCCTTACAAACAGTCATCACTAAAAATGATCCTAGTAGTGAGCAGATATGGAGTAGGCCCTGGCGGAAAGTTACTCCTGCCACCTTTTCAGCCCATTTCAGCCCCCTGTCCCAAATAAGCACCGAGAATATTGATCATGCAGTAGAGGCCTTTGAGATGGCAACTACACCCTCTGATGCCATCACCCTCTGTTGCCACCACCCTCTGTTGCAATCACCTTCTGATGCCACCACCCTCTGTTGCCACCACCCTCTGATGCCATCACCCTCTGATGCCACCATCTGATGCCACCCTCTGATGCTACCACCCTCTGATGCCATCTCCCTCTGATGCCATCTTCCTCTGATGCCACCACCCTCTGATGCCACCACCCTCTGCTGCCACCACCCTCTGATGCCATCACCCTCTGCTGCCACCACCCTCTGCTGCCACCACCCTCTGATGTCATCACCCTCTGATGCCACCACCCTCTGTTGCCACCACCCTCTGATGTCATCACCCTCTGATGCCACCACCCTCTGATGCCACCACCCTCTGATGCCATCACCCTCTGATGCTACCACCATCTGATGCCATCACCCTCTGATGCCATCACCCTCTGATGCCACCACCATCTGATGCCATCACTCTCTGATGCCACCACCCTCTGATGCTACCACCCTCTGATGCCATCTCCCTCTGATGCCATCTCCCTCTGATGCCATCTCCCTCTGATGCCACCACCCTCTGATGCTACCACCCTCTGATGCCATCTCCCTCTGATGCCACCACCCTCTGATGCCACCACCCTCTGCTGCCACCACCCTCTGCTGCCACCACCCTCTGCTGCCACCACCCTCTGATGCCATCTCCCTCTGATGCCACCACCCTCTGATGCCACCACCCTCTGATGCCACCACCCTCTGCTGCCACCACCCTCTGCTGCCACCTCCCTCTGATGCTACCACCCTCTGATGCCATCTCCCTCTGATGCCATCTCCCTCTGATGCCACCACCCTCTGATGCCACCACCCTCTGCTGCCACCACCCTCTGCTGCCACCACCCTCTGCTGCCACCACCCTCTGATGCCATCTCCCTCTGATGCCACCACCCTCTGATGCTACCACCCTCTGATGCCATCTCCCTCTGATGCCACCACCCTCTGATGCCACCACCCTCTGCTGCCACCACCCTCTGATGCCACCACCCTCTGATGCCACCACCCTCTGCTGCCACCACCCTCTGATGCCATCTCCCTCTGATGCCACCACCCTCTGATGCTACCACCCTCTGATGCCATCTCCCTCTGATGCCATCTCCCTCTGATGCCACCACCCTCTGATGCCACGACCCTCTGCTGCCACCACCCTCTGATGCCATCACCCTCTGATGCCACCACCCTCTGCTGCCACCACCCTCTGATGCCACCACCCTCTGATGCCACCACCCTCTGATGCCACCACCCTCTGATGCCATCTCCCTCTGATGCCATCTCCCTCTGATGCCACCACCCTCTGATGCCACCACCCTCTGATGCTACCACCCTCTGATGCCATCTCCCTCTGATGCCATCTCCCTCTGCTGCCACCACCCTCTGCTGCCACCACCCTCTGATGCCACCACCCTCTGCTGCCACCACCCTCTGCTGCACCACCCTCTGATGCCATCACCCTCTGCTCCTCACTCTCTGTGCTAGCTGTCATTCTGCCTGCTCGTGGTTCCCATGTTGTCACCCGCACTGGAGTGTTTAGCAAAGCGAAGGGAATAACAGTCCCAGACCAAAGTCTTCATTATGGGGGAGTGGTGTGTGCATGAGGACAGAGTGAGTGGGGTGTGTGCATGAGGACAGAGTGAGTGGGGTGTGTGCATGAGGACAGAGTGAGTGGGGGTGAGGAGGTACAGTGGAAGCAGTTGAGGAGTCAGATTGGGGCAATGGGTTTAGAATCAGAAGTCTCTGGCACCTAATCCGCCCTCACAGGGACTCAAGAGGGGTGCACCGGGCAGTGCTCGGGTTTGGCACCATCAAAGTCCTACATAAGTGGGATGTCCAGTGGAGACAGAGCAGTGCTGCTCCGGCCAGCTTACATTGTTTCAGGCATTAGACTTAGCAGCGCCCAAGTGGCTCTCCTCTGCTCCAACAAAGCCACCAAATGATTGCAATCTGGTCAGTGCAGCGCAGCTGTGAGGGGTCAGCCTCCCTTGTCATTGATCATCTTGGAGTTCTCATATTGAGTGACCTCAAAGTGGGTACACAACAGGACTAAATCACGTGTATAACAAAAAGAAAAGGGCGTATTTATGTAGGAGTTGTGTCGCCCTTGCGCCACGCAACAGGACGCAGGAGTGACGCAACTCTTAAGTTTGATTTATTAAGCCACGCAAGGTCATCTTGCGTGCCTTGATACATTTAGAGTAACGCAACGCAGCACAAACCGCTGCGTTGCGTTACTCTGCCCCTGCCATGGTTGGCGCGTGGCTGGTCCCACACATCTACCCATGTATTTTGACGCATTCCCAGATTTACCATCTCTGCGTCAAAATGCTACGCCTGCCCAGGCGAGGCATAACGAGGAGAAATGTCTTTATTTCTCCTCGTTACTTCCTCTTCCTGTGCGCGCTGCTTTCTGTAGCGGACATAGAAAGAGGAATATGCCTCACTGTATTGTCTTTGAGCAGGACAAAAACAATCCTCCTTACAACGCAGGCACCCTTGGACCATGGTGCAAGGGAGCCTGCGTTGGCGCTAGGCAGCACATTGTGAGCCAGTGCTTGGAAATGACAGAAATGCGCTACATATTGTTAAGTATGGCGCATTCGTGCCCTTCCTCTGTCACGCAACGCAGCAAGATGACTTGCTGCGCTGCATGATCATTTGTTAAATATGCCCCAAAGTTTGGGTGCAGAGAGAGAAATATAACCAGTAGAAAAAGGTTGTGTTATAATAGAAACTGTGTCCACGTCACCACCAAGGCCACATATGGAGTGTTGTGTCTTTTGATGTATATTTAAGAGTTCTGATTGGATCACACAATCGTTTTGTCAATTTTATGAAACCTCATTTAAAGTGCGGTGTCCTGTTCTGGATGCCGCTTCTGGCAAATTGTGCCCCCGGGTCACTTCCGGCACATTACGTCTCGTTCAGTATAGACCATAAAAGCACATTTAGATAAAACATATATGGCACCTAAAATCAAGCTAAGTACATGATTGCATTCAAAAAAGGATTAATGGGATTAATACATATTCATTTTAACATGTATGCCAACAATCTAAAACCTTTTGTGCAAAATGCAAGTTAAAAGCTCAACATTTATAAGAATAAAATGTCTCAAAAGAGCCGGGTCTATGAGTCTTTAGTTCATAAATCTGTATTAGTGGCTTCAGACACGCAGAGGATCACACATGGAGGGGAAACGTGAAGAAGAGAGCCCAAGAGCAGGGAATGAGAAGTATTGTACAGCACCGTGACCGTAGCACTGAGAATTGAGGGTGGGCAGGGTTTATGCTGGAATTCAGCACAGACCAAGGCTGCCTTTTACCATCTCTAGAGAACCGACGTGACGTGGGAACTCCAGCGAGGGAGGATGGGTCTTAGCTACTCGTGGCCCTTATTTGTCTTACACCTCTGTATTTCAAGACACCAGGTTACTTCTGATTTTTAACATTGTATTTGTAGGTTTTCAGTCATACTTAAGAAAGAACAGTTAAACACCCCCTTCACAGGTGAGATAGTTTGTCGCAAGCACAGGGTATAACCACAAGCTCCACCCACGAGGCTATATATGCGGTTACAGTGGGCACCATGAACAGAACAGCGATAGACGCATTCACCCAATCAATCGAAACCCGGGCCGGGGAAGGCGCAGCTGGGCCCAACAGGGGCCCGGGGCAAACGCCGCCCGGAGGCGGGAAGCCCTCCCCCCCCCGTCGCGAAGCCCGCAAAAGGAGGGGCGACCCTTATTGGTCGCCCCAAGATAGCCAACGCCTCCCCCCCCCAATCAAGGGGCGAGTTGGCAAGCAGCTCGGGGGGGCTAAATAAGGGCGCGAGGCCCTGAGTTAGCATGCAACCCCCCCTGCAAGGAGAAGAAGGAACAAAGACCTAGTTATATTAACCTCTTCACATACTTCTGGTTTGTGACGACCGTTCCACGGCGGCAGTCCAAAGATTGTTTAACTTATGGGCCAGGCAGCGCCTTAGTTTTGCAGTTGCTCTGCTTCAAGAAGGGCAGTCTTTGTGTTCCTGTACGCACCCTTAGCTATGTAGAAGAAGGCAAGGAACTGTGTGCTTCCATCCGCCGACAGGTATTACATAACACATGACAGTGAAGAGGGCGGTGGGTTCCTCCTATCGACTACGCCAGACCCACCACAGCGCATATCTCTCATTTATTAGCAGTCAACGCCACGGGATACGGTTGTGTGGGTATATTTAGCCCAGAGGGCTGGGATAAATGAATTATGTGTACCATTGTTATATGCCTCATTCAATGTGTCGACAAATGCAAATAAGGTCACTCTTTCTTCAAAAAATGCTTGGTGGTTTATATAAGCAAACAAATATATAGTCAGAGTGCAGACAGTGCTGTGATCAGGATGGTAGGAACATTTACAACTTGCCATGAAATCACAAGATCATAGGTTGTATATCCAGTTTTACACGGGGAAATCCGTGAAAATTATTAAGAATAAATCACAGTGTGTGTCTTAATCACAATACAACCACAGATGTATGGATCTTGTCCACTGTGGTACGTGTTCTCCTTAAATATTCAAATAATGGTGTGCCCCACTCGTTAATAGCAGTTACTTGGCTCCGATGGTCTAATACTCGATGCTAGGACAGAATGATCAACCCAGGATAGTCGCCGTCTAAATGGGAGTCCAATATGAGGCGCCTCCTATCGACCATGACAGCGTATATCTCTCAATTGTTAGCAGGCAAAGCCACGGGATAATGTTGGGTGGGTATATATTTAGCCCAGAGGGTCAGTTCCTATCTCCTTTACACTGTTGCAGATGGGCCACCATGTCATAGGTTTATACCAGCAGAACCCGCAGAGAGTCTGCTGGCATAAACACAACACTCCCCCAACTCTAAAGAAAGTGGACGAAAATATTCATTTTGAAGGCAGAATCTGTGCCGCTCTCCAGCAATGCAGACACTCTGCCAAACTCTAAATGACCCCACAAGTATCTACTTTAGGGGAAGAAACTCATCAATATTCAGACAGGGTCAGTGTGATCATCTTACAGCTATTTATTTTTGCATTATGCATATAGGCAAGTGCAGCCTGACAGTCCTCGGAATGGAAGACACTTCACACAAAGACATACTTAGTAACAGCAGGCATCTGAGGGTACATATACATACCGACAGGATAGGGTTCATTCATTTACATCTTGGCACGGGAGCCACAGTTGGCCACGCGGGTATGAGTGGGTCAATCGGTGTCTTCTTGGAAGTACAGAAGCTCTAGGAGGGTCTTCATGTAGAGGTTTAGTCAGCCTCGGGCTTCAGATGAAGGCGACAGACGATTCCAGTGACGCTGTCCTTCTAAAGAAAGCACAGAGCCTTCCTTATGTGTGTATATAGAAGTTGAACACGTCCAGTGATTGAGTTGAAGACGATCAGTGGTTGTTTTCAATTGATGAAAGAAGATTTATTTTGCAGGAGTCCAACAGAATGCACTTAGGAACATAACCTCAAACTGAGCGCCATCGAGAGCCATGAAGGAGGGAGGGTGTCTGATCTCAGCTTTGAGATCTAAGGAAGGTGTGTGGCACTTCACAATTTTAGCCACTCCGTGCAATCTTGGAGACCGATTGCCATATCCCTAAGTGCTCGGATGGTAGGTCCAACTGTTGTCAACCACGTTAGAGGTAAGCTGCAATCTACTTGAATTTGCAAGTTTTCCAGCAGAGAGTGGGATTTAGAAGTTGTTAGGGAGTGGCCGCCTTTGAATGTCCTAGACAAACTAGCCCACCCTATTTGTTCTCAAACAAGTGTCTACCCTGGCCTGCTTAAACCCTTCGTCCTATCAGAGGAAAATGTATATGAGAGCCTTTAACATTGCTGGAGTCGTTCTATTGTTGGGAGTTCCGGGACTGAATTTAGATAAGGAAAGGAAATTCATTAATTAAATACAGGTATGCTGAACAGGTTTATGATAAATCTGGTGTGCTTGCTATTAGGTAGGTAGGTACCCTAAGTGATAGTCACTGTAAATTGCTGCAGCTGACGTGAGGAATTGCTAACGTATAGCTAGCAGGGAGCTGCATCCAACTGCGAGGTGCAGAGCAGAGTGTTACGACTTCCCCAGTCTTTCATTATCCTGAGGCTGCATAAAGGGTTTCATTTGGGCAGAAACCATGGTCCAACGGGTTAGTTCTGAGTTTGTTTTTCTCTGTGCCGAGTACTTGTAGGGGCATATTCACAAGGACTTATCACCGAGTTATCAGCACTTTAGCGCAGCAAAAGTGGCTATAGAATTACCGCCCCATTCGCAAGCTGGTGCTAACTGCCTACATCGCCACATATCCAGAGATAGCTGCCGCCAAAAACATCGCCACGGTTGACACCGCCAACTAACGCAAATGAGATGCAGAGTAGGCGTTCCTGTGCAAAAACACCACATCGCGACATTCACAACAAACAGCCAGATCCGCGATGCGAACCAAAAACAGGCGATAAGCCACGGTAGCAGCAGGGGTTGTACACCTGCTTTCTGCTGGTGCTAAGCAGGACGACTACCTGCACGACAAAAGGGAGCCCAGCCCACAGCCACACCTGAAGAACAACAGATGCCATGGAGCCACTGCTCATGCAGCTCGGAGACCCTAGAGGCCCACAACACCCACCGCCACCACACCCAGGAACCTCGCACACCCCGGGGCCCTCCCCCGGCCCACCCACCCCGGACAAAGATGTGCCACAGCAACTTTACGAAATGACGAGAAAAACAAGAGCCTGATGTCGCACAAATACAACAACAAACATACATGTGTGGGCAGAATAAGGAGAAACAAACATTCAACTTTGAAAATCCCACAACAGAACTTTTTTAATACACAACACAAAACAACAATTCGGAATAGTCCTTGCGGATCCACTCCGGACAATCTGGAAGTCACAGCCTGCAAGACAAAATCCGAGATAAGAATGTGTGTCATGTGCTCATCAAAGGACAGAGAGAAAGAAAGAAAGGGAGAGAGAGAAAGAAGAAAGGGAGAGAGAGAATGAAAGGGAGAGAGAGCGAGAGGGAGAGAAAGAGCGAGAATGAAAGGGAGAGCTAGAAAGAAAGGGAGAGAGAGAGGGAGAGAGAGAGCGAGAAAGAAAGAAAGGGAGAGAGAGAAAGAAAGGGAGAGAGAGACAGTGAAAGGAAGAGACGGAGAGGGAGAGAGACTGCTGCCCATGTGCACCCCGGCCCCACTGCTCACCTGCTGCCACCGGTGTGTCTCCAACCACGTGCCGGTATACACTGCAGTCCACCACGTCCCCTATCTGAAATCGAGTACACAACAAATAATTGCAGAGTCCAATTCATTGCACACGGCAGCATCCCCTGTCCGCCCCTGCGCACACATGCTGCTGCACCCCAGCCCCTCCCACTGCCTAGCGGTGAATGTCCGCCCCTGCGCACCCAGGCCCCACTGCTCACCTGCTGCCACCGGTGTGTCCCCAAGAGGGCACACCACGTGCCGGTGCTAACTCCAAGGCCGGGGCCCGCAGCCTTGGCAGTCCCCACATCATGCGGCACCCCCGCGGTCCAGCAGGTCCCACACTTGACCCTGGGTCTTGAGTCAGCAATGGCAGAGACCAGATCAGTGCACACGTCATCATCGCAGGCTGCACCCCGGCTCAGCTTCATAGGTGCGACTAACCCTGTGCAACTCAAGCCAGCGCCATGTGGTGGTAGGCCCGTGACGGCCGCCGGACGCGACTAACTGTTAGAAATGGGATCTCTAGTTGGCAAGGGCTTGCACCTTTGTCCAAGTAGGGACCCTTCTTCCTAGTCAGGGTAAGGGTGTTACACTCGTGAAGTAACCCCTGCTCACCCTCGTGGTAGCTTGGCACGAGCAGTCGGGCTTAATTCAGAGGCAGTGTGTAAAGCATTTGCACATAACCAACAGTAATACAGTGTAAGCACTACAAACGGACACCACACCAGTTTAGAAAAATAACCAATATTTTATATACTCAAGACAAGACCAATTACGACAAAAATCCACAATACTATACTTTACGAATGAATACTTGATACGTTAACTTCTTCTTTGCAGGGATAGCACAAAAGCAAAGTTCGTACGAGTCGGTAGCTCCGTCCGAGCCTACCGTGATGCTGAAAACCACAGAGTCTAACAGTTCCAGCCGACCGCATCGATACGGGCCAGCAGAGTCATGAACAGACTCGGTTACAGTACCTTTCTCGTTGTGGCTGGTACAGAGTGTACGAGCCGGTCGGGCGGTTCGTCGCGGTTGCGGTGCAAGACGGAGCGATGCAAGGTGCGGTGACCCTCGACGCGGTGCAGGCAGCGGCTCGATGAGCGTCGTGCAGACGGAGTCGGTGAGTCCAAGGCGTGCGATGCAGGGTGAGACGATGCTCGATGCGGTGCTGACAGGTTGCAATGCAGGCGACCAAGCCGGAGTGCGGGAGCTGGCGTCGGACAGCGGTGCGAGTCGGAGTGGTGCGTCGCAGACGTGCGAGCGGTGCCCCAAATGCGGTGCGGTCCACGACTCTTGAGCCAGTTGCAGCGACCTCGTCGGTCGGGTCCGGTTGGTTCAGTGAAGCGATGCGATGCGAACTGCGGTGCCCACAGGTCACGGTGCAAGCAGCGGCTCGATGTTGGCGGGCGTCGGACGTCGCCACGGTGAGACCAGGGTTGCGATGCGAAGCGGGGCGATGCGGTCTGCGGTGCAAACAGGTCACCGGCCAGGGATGGATTCGAGTTGACTGAGTCGGTTGCGGTTCCCTTCCTCTGTGGCAACTGAAACAGCGTTCCAGAAGCGGTACCCAGAGGCTTGTGAAGTCTTTGCAGTCCCTGAGACTTCTTAACAGGAGGCCAGCTCGGTTCCAGGCCCTTGGAGATACTCAGCACAAGTTTGTAGAAAGTTCAGTCCAGTCCTTTCACTGCCCAAGGCAGAAGCAGCAGCTGCCAGGCCAGCCCAACAAAGCAACAACACAGCAAAGGGGCAGTACTCCTCCTGGCAGCTCTTCCAGCTCTTCGTCTTGGCAGGTTCCTTGATTCCAGCGAGATCTAAATTCATGGGGTCAGGGCCCCAATATTTATATCCCAAATTCCTTTGTTCTCTGAAGGCAGAGAGGCCTTTGCCTAGTCCAAACCAGTTCTGGAGCACTTTGTTGACAAGTCTCCGTCCCTTCTTTCAGTGAGTAGGCCAGGGACATCAGACGCACCACAGGAGGTGGAGCCAGCATTGTGGAGGGAAGGCACTGTCCTATTTCAGGGCCCAGGTGCGACCCTCCCACCCATCTACATGTAGATCTTGCTATTCAGCCCTGTGCTGACTCACCCTGTCTCCTGGCATCCCCCAGCCCCTGTCACTCACACTCCAGACAAGGAATACACAACCTCGCAGAGGCAGGCTTGGATGGTTAGACAAGAAAATACCCACTTTCTAAAAGTGGTATTTTCAAACACAGAATGTTAAAACCAACTTTACTAAAAGCTGCATTTTATCATTCTGAGTCCAGGCATACTAAACTCGAATTTCTACCATGTTCCCGGGGTCAGTTAGGATTATAAGCTGTAATAATCAAAACTGCCCGTTCTGGCCTAGGGGGAACAGGTAGCCTTTGCAATAGTGAAAAACGAACTAGGCTGTAATTCACTATCAGGACATTCCGCACACACCCGGGCATGTCCTACCTTTCGCGTACCGCACCCTGCCCACAGGGGTACCTTGGGCCTACCTTAGGGGTGACTAACATGTAGCAAAGGGAAGGTTTAGGGACTTGCAAGTGTGTGCACTTGCCAAGTCGACATGGCAGCCCCAGGCTGCGCACAGGCTCTGCGTTGGCAGGCCCGAGTTACACTTTACGGACTGTTTGCGTGGGTGGCACAATCCAGTGCTGCAGCCCACCAACAGCATTTGGTCTATAGGCCCTGGCACTCGCAGTGCACTTTACAAGGGACTGACAGATAAACCAAATAGGCCAATCATGGAAACACCAATCCATAACACATTTTATACAGGAGCACTTGCACTTTCCCACTGGACCGCAGTGAGGAAAGTGCGCAGAATCATTACACCAGCAAAAACAGAGTCAAAACCGGGAGGTCAGAAAGCAAAAAGTCAGGGGAAACACGCCAAAAGATGCCAAGTCTAACACTAACCCTGTGCGCCACAAGTCACGGACCCTCCATGATTGAGTCCCATTGCGCGTACGTCGTCAGGTCACCTCCGGCAGTGGGGAATGTGACGTTGCAGACCCCTTTTATTGGCGGTGTCACATGGCCCGTGACGCCTCTGCTGGATGGGTGTGGTGTGTGTGCAAACCTGCCCTCAGGGAGTGGCCGTGGCATGCTGGTAACTAGACCAGTGACCTGCAGATCCCAAGCGTGGAATCCTGGGACATGTAGCTATGTCGTCCCCCCTCGGAGCGTAAGCGTAGTGGTCTGGCCTGGCGTACGCCGGACCAGCGTCGGGCGTGCAAGAATGATCCCGGGGCTCTGGGCGCTGGTTCAGTCCCTGTCCGGACAAGGAAGTGCCGAATGCGTGTGTCCCTGATGTAGTGGCTACGCCGCCCGGAACGCAATCGGCAATGTAGCACCCTGTTACTCATGTCCCACAACATGTGCAACATGGACGTCAGGGGGAATCACTGACCCAACACACATCTACACTTACATACTTGAATAATCGAAGACATGACACATCTGTGCAATGGTGAATGATTTATTTTCATCCAGTGGAGCAGTACAGGGCCATGCAGACCCCACTTCACATCATAGGCACGTGGCGGGCCAGCCAGAGTCCTTAAGGGCATGACAAGTACATCAGAAGAGGAAGAGTCCAGACCGCAGTCTGATCGCTGTGTCATCGGTCATCTAACAGAATATGGCAGTCCATGTCGAGGTCCAAGGTGAGAGTCAAAGAGTGCATCGGGGGGCAGTGGAAGGTCATGATGCCAAGGGCAGAACCAAGATGAAACAGGCCAAATGGGTGAGAGGAATGCTACTGCCGCCTCATGATCAAAAAGTCTGGATCATCCACATCCTCTGATGTGTGCCCTGCCTCACCTGTGGGTGGTGCAGTTCCAGCTGCAGCACTGTGTGCCACTGACACATCAGGGGCTGGAGGTGGATTGTCGGCCACACCGTGTGGCAGTGACACATCAGGTGCCGGAGTAGAAATGTCTGCCGCACTGTGAGGCACTGACACACCAGGGGGCGCAGATGTCGATGGTGTAGGAGCAGCAGCATCCATCTGCGCCAGGCCTTGTGGCAGCAATGCCATGGCGAGGATCTGCAGGGCATGGTATATCCCAGCTACATTTAGCTAATGTGCAGCAGTGAGAGCCAACCTTTCCGCCTCCATCCGCACCATGTCCTCCATGAGCCTCCGCATTTGTGCCAAATCACTGCTGAGATCGCTGGAGCCACTCTGACTTGACAGGTGTTCTTGTCTCTGAGTCAGGACTCCAGCGATGTCGGCCAGGGCTCGTTGGAGACCATGGAGCGGACTGTGGGTGTCCGTCAGGGACTGTAAGTGGTCCCCGAAGGGACGTAGACACCCATGGATGGCATCAAGTTTGGCTGCCAGGAGGTCAAACCCCACCCGCACCTGATCAGCCAGCTTCTCCTGGGCCTCTAACACACGGCTTTGGAAGGCCAGGTGTGTTCCGTGAGGGTCCTGGGAGACAGCCGGGGTGGCAGGTGCTGCCTGCTGTGTGGTCTGTACAGGGGGTGGGGTCTCCTCGATGCAGCTGGGCTGCCCTGATCCTGGAGGTGGGGTGCGGAGGTGGACGATGAGGTCTCTGAGGGCTTCGGTGTCGATGCTGGGGTTGTCCTCCTCGTCATCAGTGTAGAGTTGTTGGATCTGCTCTGCAGGTGGTGTTGATGGTCCCTCTGCAATGTCAAGGGGAGATGCTGCATTACATCGTGTTGACAAGTTTGTCCAGGCTTTGTACAAGTTCACATACAGGCTGCATGACGAGGTACATTGTGACTGTGTAGGAGGAGCTGCCTGTTAGATGCGGGACAGTTGACATTTCTACACCATCAGGGATGTGAGGTTGTACTTGTGCAGTCTCATCTCACATGTCCCTGCTATGCCAAATGTGATTGGCCAGTATCTTCACACAAGCAGCAGCAGTTTTGCCCTCTGTCCTGTTGTTCACGTGTTTCAGTTTGTACCACATTGTTGTCTATGCTGATGTGCTCTGACTGTCATATGTGTGTGCTGCAGTTTTGTGAGAGTCGCCCCTGCAGCTCTTATTCTGCTGCCTCTTGTCCCTTGCAGGCGGTGTGCCTTTGACTTCTGTGTCCATGCAGTGTTGAGACGTTACCAGACTTGGGTGAATGTGTGTCTTGGTGGGAGTGGGGACTCTGGGGCATGGTTTGTCCGCAGATGTGTTGTTGACGTCAGGGGTTGTTTGTGCACGTGGATGTGTCAGAGTGTGACCTGCTCCTTTACGGATGTGGTCCACACTCAGCCACCTCAGTGTCGTTGCGTGCACCATGTCATGATAATCGGACTGCAGGCATGCTGTTCGTCATGCAGTGTCACTTTCGTTGTCAGAGTGGCTCACGGACCAGTAGCTTGGCTGGGTTCAGCACATGTGCATGGGTTGTATGTGAGCTGTGTGATGTGTGGGGTGGGCCCACTCTGGGCAGATAGTCGAGGGGGATGTACTTGGTGTTCCTATGTGTGCTGCAGTATGGCAAGGAGATCAGGGACATGATCCAGGGTCATTGTGGGTGTGCAGTGTGGTCTGCTTATTTGTGCATGTGTGCCATTGTGCCCATCTCTCCCCGTCCCCCCAGTCCATGGTCGCTACTCACCCTGTTGCTGTTGTGTCCGGTCCTGTAGAGCAGTGTCCGGGCCCTCAACTCCTGCCACCGTATCCACACTGATGACTGTCGACACCATCTCCTCCATCTCATCCAGCTGCTCCTACGGCGCTGGACTCCCACCTCTAGTCTGCATTGCTGCTTTGAGGTTGTTGGCGAGTTTGCTCTTGGTTTTGCGCTTGATATCAGTCCATCGCCTCTTGACCTCGTCCATTGACCTCCTCTGCACTCCGACAGCATTCACCTTGTCCAAGATGGACTGCCATATTCCATTTCTTGTGCCCAATGACACGGTGAAGGTGTTGAACAGTTGTTGATGGTGTCCTATCACCTCCGTGACCAGGATCTTATTCTCCTGCAGACTGAACCGCGGCTTCCTCTTCTTCTTGTCCTTCCCTGTCCCCGAGGGCCCTGGCTGGGGCTCCGGGGGGCTTGTGGGGTTCCGATCGTCCCCTGTGCCTGCTCCGCCTGACTCCATCGTGCTTCGCTGTTGGTGTTTTTTTGTTTGGTGTTTTTGTTTCTGTTTTTGTAGTGGTTTTTCCCGCATGCCGTGTGTGTATTGCAGGCCTTGCGCGCCTTTTCGCAGATTGTCTCATCGCAATTGGGCCCATCGCAACTTTTTTCGCGTTAGGGTTTGGATTTTTATCGCCGTCACGGTAGTTGTTTTGCGGACATTTGCCGCGTTCTCGTGCGAATATCGCACGGTATCGCCGTGTTGTGAATACCACGTTAACACGGCGTTATTTTCCCACGATGGACTGCGATGTGAGAATTTGCGGTAAGCTATTTTGGCGATGTTTATTGCACGTTCTTGTGAATATACCCCGTAGTCAGCTGTCTTGTATAACATTGCCCATGCAATGCTTTAAACACAGAGTATTGATGCTTTTGGTGGAAGGTTGGGGTGTGGTATAAGGTACCTGTCTCCCACCTGTGTAACTGTTATAAGAGACGGATTGAAGCTTAGCTTAATGAGTTGAAAAAGCATAACTTTCGGGTATGTCAAATCAGGCTCCTGTGCCCTCCAAGTTGGTAGGCAGGGAGACCACGAATAATTTAAATAAGGGAAATGCAGCCGAAATCACTGCATTAGATGGTAATAA
The DNA here is from genome assembly GCA_963921515.1 of Calotriton arnoldi. Classification (NCBI taxonomy): domain Eukaryota; kingdom Metazoa; phylum Chordata; class Amphibia; order Caudata; family Salamandridae; genus Calotriton; species Calotriton arnoldi. The sequence goes on along the minus strand of CAWUFW010001870.1, from coordinate 1,599,776 downwards.
TGGCAAAGCCACGCTGCCGGTTGTAAGACGGCCTCCGATTGGCAGCCCACTTGGTGCTGGGAAGTGATAGTAGAATCAGTAGTTAGCATTCGCAGGTTCAAATCCCACCAATTTTCCGCTACTAGGAGCAAGCGCTATAATCTCCCACAACTGTCAGCAAGCACACTAGTGCAGCCCATGGTTTTTGTAGTACTACAAAAATAAGATGGGCACTAGATGTGGTAGGCTGTTTAGGGCAGCGGTCGCACTGGCATTCGCTGGGGCATGCAGGGTCAGTGAGATGGTGGCCCCCGCAGCAGATAACTCAGGAACGGCCTGCAGACACCGGGCAGACGTGGGATTGGGGGCAGGTTATATGAAGATCCTCCTGTGTCGGTCGAAAACGCAGATGGGTTTCTGATGAGGAAGGAAGGGAAGGGAGAGCAGGGGGAGCTCCCTCCGATCGTAAAACCGTAGGTAGCGTGGCGGAAGAAACCCAGGAAAGATATACAAAAGAGAAAAAATTTACTAGAGGTAGATGGAAGGCTCACACAGTGTCCTTGGGATGCCTCACGGCAGGGGTACTGAGGAATGTAAATGACAGGACACAGTCACAGCCTGAGTAGATGAGATGCCCACACAGGGTCCTTGGGATGCCACACAGCAGGGGCCCTAAGGAGCAGGTGAGGGGCCAACAAAGGGTCCAAGGCAAGCGGAACGGCACTTGCAGCCCGGGCAGGTCCTGACGGACAAAGCAAACACAAGGAGATGATGGACGGAGCGCTGAAACTTTTCAGACACTCACCCCCAGTCACAGATCTGGGTTGAATCCATCATCGTTCTTTAGCTCACTTCGCCACCCCAGTTCAGACACAGCTATATGCAAATCAGTCTTGACCCTGTGCCTCATGGGAACAGTCCAGCCCGAACTGCCAAGCCATGTCTTCCCTGGACCGGAAACAAGCATCCTGGGACCGGTTTCAGGCTAACAGCTCTCATCAGCCAGGCTAGCTTGAATCCAGTGGCAAAGTGAGCAAGGGACCCACGTCTGGGCATACCCTGCCAACTTAGGGCGAACAAAGCAAACAAAAGGAGATGATGGACGTAGCACTGAAACTTTTCAGACACTCACCCCCAGTCACAGATCTGGGTTGATTCCATCATCGTTCTTTAGCTCACTTCGCCACCCCAGTTCAGACACAGCTATATGCAAATCAGTCTTGACCCTGTGCCTCATGGGAACAGTCCAGCCCGAACTGCCAAGCCATGTCTTCCCTGGACCGGAAACAAGCATCGTGGGACCGGTTTGGGCTAACAGCCCTCATCAGCCAGGCTAGCTTGAATCCAGTGGCAAAGTGAGCAAGGGACCCACGTCTGGGCATACCCTGCCAACTTAGGGCGAACAAAGCAAACACAAGGAGATGATGGACGGAGCGCTGAAACTTTTCAGACACTCACCCCCAGTCACAGATCTGGGTTGAATCCATCATCGTTCTTTAGCCTGGCTGATGAAGGGTGTTACCCAGAAACCGGTCCCACGATGCTTGTTTCCGGTCCAGGGAAGACATGGCTTGGCAGTTCGGGCTGGACTGTTCCCATGAGATGAGATGCTCACACAGGCCCCTTGGGATGCCACACGGCAGGGGCCCTGAGGAGCAGGCGAGGGGCCAACAAAGGGTCTAGGGCAAGCGGAACAGCACTTGCAGCCCGGGCAGGTCCTGACGGACACCCACCAAATTTGGTAGCAAGTTGAAGCCTGGAACCGCAGACACAGAGGCACCTCGCAAGAACTATACTGTTTGGGAGCAAATAACAACAATGAATGTACAAAGACAATGGAAGTATACAATAACATGGATGTTATGAATGACCAATGAAATTGTGAAATACGTTATGTCTGAATAAACTGCGACCTTTTAAGGCACCAAATCACGTTGTCAATGGTGTAATGTAAAGGTAAAAGGGACGCAGTTAAGTGGGTAAGAGGGGGAGGAGGACTCGCCCCTGAGAGGGGTTAGGCATTTATAAAGCGCGGCAACTCACCCGCGAGCGCCTCGAGGCGCTTGACCCACAGTCAGAAGCATACATCTCAGGCAGAAGGCCTCCCACAGACATTTGCTTCCAATCACACCAGATCCCCAGATCCTGCACCCTGCTGTGATGGTGCAACAGTGCTCTGAAAGTCTGCAGGAATCTCAATCAGGGGCGTAGCTTGGTTAGTAAGATTCGGGGGGGGTGAGCTTCAGATTTCCCGACAATTACTCTGGCATATCATGTCAATCCACTTAAACACAGTCTTTTGTAAAACAACCATGTTTTAAAACGTTTAAAAAAGATATGAATGTATGTGTGCTTGTTTTTATCTGAGTATTTAAAAATCCCAGGTGACATCTGACGCCTTCTCATACCCGACTAAAAGCGCCTCTACCCAGCTATTTATTAAATAATACATTTATTAGGGGGTGTAACACCACAAACACCCCCTGAAGCTACGCCCCTGATTTCAATGTTCCACCATGCCATGCTCCCCTTGTCCACGGGTTGTGTTAAAAGTGCCCAGCGGATCCGTGGATGTTTCCCACCCCAGGTCAGTCTGGTAAGAAATCGCTGCAGCTGAGGGAAGAAAACGTCAGGCAAAACTATTGGGACATAAAAAAGCAGACACAAGAATTTCACCAGAATCCATTTATATTGTGGAGATTCTCCCCAATAGCGATGTAAACCGCTGTGTCCATCTGTCCACCTGTGCTTTGAAGGAATCAAGTGCCACCTGGAAATTATTCCTCACTGGTTATTACCCCACGTCTTTTGTGACATGAATTAACCCCATCCACCGCAGGGGGAGTCTCCCTGCCAGGGAGTGACACATTCTGTCAGTGGGAGTATATCCGACTTGTCCCAGTTAATCCGGAGGCCCGAGGTGTCCCCAAACCGTGTGACGTCTAACGAGTGGAGCTGCGGTCTGCTACAGAATGACATCATCTGCGAGGGCTGGCGTCAGCGCTGGTGATGACAAGTATGACATTGCTTGTTGGTGCCCCCAGTGAACTCCTCCGCCACAGATTCCCTCACTACCACCCTTCAACAGTGCCCCTCAAGTCTCCATAACCACTTTCTGCCATGTGCATTTCTCTTGTTTTATAGCGCCACTCATACCAGTGTGGGGTTTCACAGCCCTTCACATCCCACACCTATTATACAGAGACCATGGATCAGTGCATAGGAAATGTTACATAAGGCAAAGAGGACTACATGGTGCAGGCGTCATGTCATCCATACTGGTAGATGGTTCAGTTTAAGAGTGCTTGGTCTGGAGCAGCACAAACTCAGGATTTGAAAGGTAACACAGTGGTTGGGTTGACTTTACTAACAAAACTACCAAAATGAATGTTTTAGCAACATTAGGATAATGAAAGACTTGAGAAAAAATCATAGCTCACTAACCCATACCTTGCAGTTTACATGCAGCTCTTTGATGACTGTTAATAGCTCACTATGCTATGCTAGGATTGTCAATACCAAACTGCTACTTATAGAAGCATCTCGCTGACAAAAGCAGTAACCAACTGAACTATATATATTATATGCACTTCTGTGATCTACGTGGTACACTTTATTTACTGCAGGTACATTAACCCTCTGCGCTACTTTATGAAGTCAAAACTGCCCCTAGACAAAACTAGAATCTCTCTCCAGCAAGTCCATCAATCACCAGACTTATCTTGACATTTTTATTGTTGCCCGAAGATGGATAAAGGACAGGAACTCTGCAGCAGATGCTTTTAAATCCATCATATATTTGAAAACTCAGCACCCCCTGGGTCAGCACCAGCGCAGTGGCAGCGGCCCGTCCCCCACTTGTATCACCCTTATTGGAATTAAATCCTATAGCAGGCATGCTTATGGCTCCCCTGCAAGGGCAAAGGTTAGAGGGGCAGTGGGTATCTCGCCGCACCCCTCTAGCACTCTGAAACGGATCCATTAAAGTCCCATTAGCTCACTCCCGCAGTCGGTTCTGTATAAGGAAGGTCTGTTATTTCCAGATAATGCACTCCGAGCCCTCGCCGTCTAAGGACTCCTCGCACACAGCTCCACTCCAGGGAGTCAAATGCTTTTTCAGCATCTAGTAAGACCGCTGCTGCCGGTAAGTGTGGGTCTATTCTGTGTAACAGCGTCATCAATGTAAGCAGGTTACACGCTGCAGACCTCTGGGGTATAAAGCCTGCCTGGTCCGCAGGTACCAGCCGCTGCATTAGCGGTTCTAGCCTCTGAGCCACGACCAGAACCAGAGAGGATGTGGTGTTAGGGCCAGAGCTGCTGACTTTCAAACTGCAGAACCAGGTTCGAGTCTCGGCGTCAGCTCAACATCCTGTGATTCTGGGCAAATAACTTAATCTCCCCATGCCTAAAGCCAAAATTAATGTGTGCTTGTTTAACGTAACTGGTGCTCGTAAAGCGCTCCAATACCTTCGGGTTGAGTTCCCGCTGTATAAAACCGCAAAAAGAAAAAAAATCTGACAGTCCTCTGTCACATGGAGAAGCTGCTGTCTGTCGGAGTCGGCACAGATACCTTTCAATATCGCTGCGGTTGGCACAAACCTCTAAAAGGGCGATAAAAGCAGTACATGCCCAAGGCAGCTGTAGGGTGGGGTCAGTCACGAGCCTGCACAGAGCGTCAGGCATACTGGCACTTCTTGGGCTGGGCTGATGTCTCTGTGCCCTCCATCTTGGCTTCTTGCTGAACACTGCGTCACAGCCAGCTGGAGGGTTGCAGATACTAGAAGTCATGGTGTGGGGAGAAGGGGTGGGACTGGGAGGCACAAGGGCACAAAAAGGGTCAGTCAGTAGGACAGCTCAAACCCAGGTGGTGGAGATCCTGTCTTGGTGACAAGTTCATTTACGTTCTCTAACAACACCAAAACATAAACAATAAAAAAAGTTACCAGCATACAAACACCCATTTTCTCTACTACAATCATCATCCTATTTGTGACTGCCCCTCTCCCTGCTCTCTATGTAAGACATCATCTCCTCCATGGCATGTCTAACACACACCCCAGGCCATGGTCATTGACTGGCTCACTCCATGACAGGACTCACTGGTTCCTCTACAACACGCTCCCCTCACCAACAAGGCAGCCTCACGGTGCCCATCCCCCACCCCATTGAAGACAGTAGCTTCTCCATGTGACAAAGGACTGTCAAAGATGTCTTTTCTTTTTGCGGTTTCGCTCCAGTCTTTGCCAGTCAAGCCTTCCATCCACGTCAGCCTCTTCCACTTCTGCGTGTCCGGTACTTATGTCTCCCAGCTGCCCCTGCGTTAGAGCCCCCATCTTTACTTCCCCTCCTTGCAGTACAGGCAGTGCTCTCAGCTGGGAGCTCGGAGTCCTGGGCTCTCCACCACACTACAAGTGAGTGGACACACAGTAGGCTGGAAAGCAACAGGATCGTACAATGGGGGCTTGGGGGGCAGCCAACCACAGCGAGGTCCTGCCACCGGGATAGTTTGGGGAATGGAGCAGTCTACCGACTGCTGCAGTTTGGGCTAGGATTAGGCTATATTGTAGCCCAGGGGACACTAATGCACGTTCAACACTTTTGCCAGTACATCCTGTACCTGCAACAAATAGAGCTCATCCCATAGTCCGAAAGATGAACTCCGTCCCCGCAGAAAAATTCCAAAGCCTTGCACCTCAACACGACATGCTCAACTCTACTGATCCATTTCCCCCTGCAAAAGGCCCTAATTTCTCTGTTAATCTTCCTCCTCATCTTCTCTATGGCTACCAGCTTGGTGGCCCCACGCCACACTCCTAGGTATGAACTCTGTCCACATAACGTGGCTTCCCGAGCACTACCTCTTGTAAATCATCCTTCATCGCTCTCATCAGAGCTTCTCCCTTCTCTACCACTAAATCATTCTCACTTAAATGCAGCAACAAAACATCAGGGCACTTCCCTCCTACCAGCAACCTATTCAAGCAGGGCAACAGCTCTTTCCATCGTATGCCCCCTCTGCCATGCCAGCGCACTTGAAACCCGCTGGGGTCAAGACCCGAATTGGCACTGTGTCTGCTCTGCCTTGTCTGCCTTTCGGCCCACTTAACGAACGAGTGCCCCCACTATCCATAACGATAATCCTTCCTAAAAACTCCCCCAAACCGGACTATAAGCCCTCCTCATCGAAAAAGCCAATGACTCTACCACCAGCTGGAGCATCCTCTGTCCCCTACTAACCATAGCTCCTGTGGCACCCTGGTCCTGACTCTGCCTCCGTGGCCACTCCATGGAATCTCTCCCACTGTGAGCGAGACAAAGCCTTCGCAATGTCATTGTCCACATATAGCACATGTTGCGCTCTTAACAGAATGTCGAATTTCAGACACTTCAACAAAAAAACCCGCAGCAACTTCAACACTTGGGCGTCCCTTTCTGACTGCCGGTTAACTACCTGCACCACTGCCAAGTTGTCAATGCGGAATAAAACCTTCTTGTGCGCTAACTGTTCTTCCCACAAGTACACTGCCACTACAAGTGGAAAAAATTCTAAGAAGGCTATGCTCCGCCCCCTGCTTCCATTCACTGGGCCATTCCTCTGCGCACCATTTCCCTTGCCAGTATAACCAGAAGCCTATCCCTCCCGCAGCATCAGAGTAAACATGTGCATCCCACTCAAAGTGTGCCATGGCCACCAACAGCACACCGTTGAAGGATTAAAAAAAAAAGCCACATTCTCAAATTCTTCTTAGTCACTGCTGACGATCTAACGTGGTGATGAGGCAACGGCAGGCCGGACAATGACATCCCCAACCCTCTACAAAATGTCCTCCCTGCTCTCACCACCCTACAGACAAAATTCAAATGCCCCAATAGCACTTGCACCTCCTTAACCGTAGCTTTGTGTTTTGCCAAGATGGCATCCAACCTCAATTGCATCGTCAATTTTTCTTCCACTGGTAGGCGGACCTCCATTGCCACCAAGACAATTTCAATGCCCAAGAATGACAGCACCATACTGGGTCTGACTGTCTTCTCCTATGCTAAAGGCAGCCCAGGTCCCCCATGAGCTCCTGCGAATATACCAGCATCCACTGGCAGTCCGTGGAACCGGGGTCCCCCACAAAAAATAAGTCATCAATATAATGTGTCACATGCATGTGCCCCGTGCACCGAGAAAACACCCACTGGAGGAAGGTACTTAAACGTTCAAATAGAGCACATGATAAGGAACACCCTATCAGGAGCGCTTTGTCAATATTCCATTGGCCCTCAAACTGAATGCCTAACAGCTGAAAGTTGTCCGGGTAAACTGGGAGCAAGCGGAAAGCCAACCTGATGTCGCTCTTGACCAATTGCGCCCCTCTACCTGCTTCCTCTACTATGGACAGCACCACGTCCGACGAAGAGTGTTTGACCGAAATCTGGTCCTCTGGGATGAAATCATTACCAGAAGTACCCTCTGGCCACGACAGGTGTTGAATCAGCCTGAACTGACCTCTTTCTTTTTAGGAACCATTCCGATGGGTGACAAAATTAAGTCTACCATGGGCCATATGGGCCGGCCATCCTTAAATCAGTCAGCGCCTACAAACATGTGGTGAAGGAAAAACTGCTGAAAGAGATACAGGAAGGGAGGAAGGCCAAGAAGTGATAAAGAACATAAATCAAGAAATGGTGAAAGTAAACTGAGGATGCATAAAACTAAGCCCTTTGAAGTGCGGGGCGAACTTTAGAAACAGGAGAGGAATATGTATATCGGTGAAATAAAGCATCAGTGTGTGGTTAATAGGTTTGTGTGGGGCACAGTGCCACTGCACCTGATACACAAAAAAGCTAGAGCCAGGTAATGTAGTTGTGTAGGCTACGTATGGGAGAGGAAGATGGAGAGGTGTGTTGGCGGTTAGGGTGATGCGAAGACAGGTAATAGGTGATGTTGGTGTTATTATAGCACAAGCACGAAAGAGTATAATTAGTAATTAAAAAAGGAGCCAACTAAAAAATGTGTGGTAGTGAGCAGGCGGGTAGGCCGTGTATGATGGCCCCCGGTGCAGGAAGGAAAGAGACTCCTTGGGCCTTCTTTAAAATAAAAAAAATGAAGCATTCATTTGGAGTCAATGGGTCCCTGAGGCCTCAGTGCCCTGGTGCTACTGCGCATGCTGCGCAAATGGAAAGTACTCCCAAAGAAGTGCGTGCAAAGGGTCGGGATGGGAGAGGGAGAGGCGTGGTGAGAGGCTACAGAAGAACATTGTGGGAGGTTGTTCTTTCAATCGGCCACAGTCGTATAGGTTTGAGGTGATAATGTAACGAGCCACAGCATTTTTAAACAAGCATTTGCAATGCAATAGGTCTCGCATTTATGAGAGTTTAAGCTATTGGCATTGTAAATGACAATGCCTATAGCTTAAACTCTCACAAAAGCAAGACCTATTGCATTGCAAATGCAATTTTTGAAAAGCGCCCCATGCCACGCTTTCACATTTATGTCAGCCACGCCCCTTTTTTTAGACGAGCACGTCTAAAGAAAGGGGTGTGTCTGACATTAAAGTGAAAGCGCTGCATGGGGCGCTTTTACAATAAAAAGCATCTGTTTGTCAAGTTAACAAACAAATGCTTTTTTTTGTAAAAGTGTCCCATGCCACGGTTCCACTTTAATAGCGGCCGATGACCTTTCTTCAGATGCGGCTCGTCTAAAGAAAGGGGCATGGCCGACATTAAAGTGAAAGCGCCATATGGGGCGCTTTTACAAAAAAATATTTGCAATGCAATAGGTTGTCTCAAACTCTCGTCAATGCGACACCGTTTTCATTGCAAAGAAACGGCCATGATTGTCCCGGGCTGCTTTGAAAATGAAAGCATGCATGGCGCGCTGAAAGTTGCAAGTAAGCACGTCGTGCCTGCAGTACTAGAAACTAATTAAAGAAAATAGTGCTTACAGACTAAATAAGACATAGCGAGTAACAACAGAAGTAAATGGGCCAGTCCTCATGGGAGGTTATAAATGAAGACAATGCAGTACTAAGGAGGGGTCAACAAGCCTATTAATGAATCAGAAGCCAGCATTTACGAAGGACAATTATACAAGCCAATGAAAAATATGGGCGGAGAGTGGGAGCGGCTTCAATTCCATATTCGAATACAGCATGCGTCACAGAGCAGTACATATGCTGCCCAGGCTCGACCTTAAAATGAAGGTCTGCACAACCTTGAAAAGGCCAAGATATTGGTGAAGATGGTGAAACAAAAGTATGGATGATTACAAAAAGAGGGGGATCCTGGTTCACTTCCACGCCTGGTAGCTTCGATGGCGTGTAGTGCTAAGTGCGCATCTTCACTTGAGAATGTACAGAGGGCCTGATTCTTAAGGGCTTTTGAGTATGTTAATTCAAATTTTTATGCACAACAAAATATTTGCAAAGAGCCCCATTCCTGATTCACAGTTTTGCCTCACAAACAAAAGTTTCAAGCACAGAAATGTGGCAAGTATGGCGGGATCTCTGCATCCAAAAACCCAGCCTAAGATGGGGCTTGTCAGATGCTTCTAAGTAGGTCTTACTGCATAGACAGGTGCGCTCTGCAGGTAGTTTCACACCTTGGATATGAAACCAGATGAATATCCTGAAAATTGATTGGAGTTGAGTTTACATAATAGTGAGAATATTTTCATCATAGGGAAACAAAAAAAGTTACACGCTAATGCACAAATGCATCAAATCTACATATTCTGTATTGCAAATCTCTTACAATTCCACATGCTCAAATGCCTGTTCTTTCGACTACGCAAGGACATTTCCAACTTTCCTTGACCACTCCTGGAATTCTTTGAGAATTCCCAGACAATAGCAGTTTGCTCAAAACCTACAAAGAAACGGATGGGAGTGTATTTCTGCCTTTTATTCAAAGCTTTTGAAGATCTGACCGTGAGAGAGGCAAGTCTGCCACAGGTGGATGAACCTGCAAGTTCTTGCTGGAGCATCTAAAGTTGCCAATTATTTTAAGCGGGCGAAGTTGTATCCGTGCCTTAGGGTTTCACCAGGAAGATTAATATAATTGAGATTTAACATATTGTAACTAATTTTTCTTTAAAATTGCATTTAGGTGGGCGTCGACTCGAATGCTGACCACCCTGGGCTCATGGCCAATGAACATGTTGTCTTTTAGCACGTGACCAACGTTTAGTCTTTTTGGGGCCAATTGGGTCCAGAGAATAAGAAAGTGTCCAAGAGTACACGGAATGTAAGTTGGAAGGATATATATACATTTCATCAGTATTAGTAACTTTTGCTCTGTAACACCAATTCCCTTTGTTTCTAAGAGCACCGAAATTTACTTTCCCTTTAGTTTATTTATTTATTTATTTATGTATTTATTGTATTGAAAAAGCGCACATTCACTCAGCAGCTTTTTGGCACTGACTAATCGTGGAGGCCTGTCGGGGTGAAATGTAAATTATGCCGATAAAATTTTCCAAGTTCCTGAAATGTGTAATTTACCGTTATGGAATTTGTGTTTTTGCCTGCGGGGGAATAGAGAAACGTCTAACTGAGAAACATTTTCTTCTCCAACAACCACTCTCTTTCTCGGATTCTTTGTGAAATGCTGGCAAACCACACGTTTCACTTAATGCATACTTTCACGTAAACACGCATAATGTTATCAAAATTTTACAAAATCTGCAAAAATAAAAGATGCAATTTCGCAAACCGCTAGCGAAGATCAGCAGTTTAAACAATTACTATTCGAGTAGCTAAGATTTAAATTATCTTTGGACCCACAGGAGTTCATTTTCTTGAGGAAGGGACAAGGGCACAGCCAGTGCCCTGTCACCCATTCTACGATTTTCAAGGGTGCACCGCAGCTAGATTGATGGGGGCAAAACAGAAGTCGCAACTAAGTGCATCAATTTTAGGTTTGGCCTGGAGATAGCTTTAGCTCCTAGGTCAGCCTTGCGTTTTTTTTTTATATTTTAAAAACATAAACAAAACATACATACAAACATGCAGGTGCTTTGGGTCTGCCTTCTTCATCCTCTGGTCATTTTAGGTGACATACAAATTTTGCTTCCGTTCACCACAGCATAGGGCAATCATTCGACCCATTTCATCCACTGGCTGTCTTGCACTGTGAGTGATGACATTTTTATCCTGATCACATGTCCTCTGCACATTGAAAAGAAGTGCACTATTGGGCCAGCATTTGGGTGCATGGGATTTTGGGCTACTCCATTTTTTTTTCTGTCTGCCATTTTTTTTTGTTTTGCGGATTACTTGTCATTCAGAAATAAAGTAAATAAATACATTAAATGCATTCCATGCTCGCCAAGGTTAGAACTGTTTGTTTTGCCCATGCTTGTTGGACTTGTGTTTTATTTACACTTTTACACGTTTTATGACGGGGTATTTTATTCCTTTTTAGGTCTCGCCTAGCGATGCAGCGCAAAGTGCTGCTCGCTATGCGAGATCTATTGTTGTCGACTTCGTCTGGAAGGGGGACAGGACATGGGCACGTGTACGGCACGGCCTGTACAGGAGATGTGCACGCGTATGGTGCGAGCAGGAGTTGTAATAACGCCGCAAGCCGCGCTCGTGCACATCAACTGTCTGTGCCGAAGCTTAACAGACAGGAGATGTGCACGCGTACGGCTCGCGGCGTTATCACAACTCCTGCTCGCACCATACACGTGCACATCTCCTGTCCAGGCGCGGCGCGCTTGTATGCACCACTCACCGGCTCTTGTGGGGACACTGCGCTGCTCCCCGGCTGGTCTCCCCGATGGCAGGGGGGACTCGCCTCCTCACCCGGTCACTCTTTGTGGCTCATGAACACGCGGGGCTCCGTCTTGCTCACAGGAGCCCCGCATGAAATCCTGCTCCGGCCGCATCATGCGGCATTCACGAAGGCGGGGTGGGCTCCCGCCGGACTTCCTTTACTGCTTACAAGTGCGGGGTGGGCTCCCGACACGCGGGGCTCCCTCAGCTCACGGGAGCCCCGGACACTTCCGGACGCGCGCTCCATGCCCCGCCCATGTCCCAGGCAAGGTTGCCTGACTTCCGGGTCGCGCTGAGAGCGGCCCGGAGACAGTGTCACCAGATTGGCTAGCTCGCACGGGAGCGGGACAGGAGCCTCCATCGGACGGGCTCGGCGTCTCCTCAGGGCTGCCAGGCGCTGCGTGTCCTGGGCTCTGTCGGTGCCGACACGGAGCTCGACCGGCGCTTCCGGGACTGGTGCCTTCGGAAACGGCCAAGACGGTGACCCAGAGCAAGTTCAAGCGGATCACCAAGGTACTGCGGCGACCCGAGCCGGGCTCCGCCAACAGAGGCAAATTCCAGTTCTGGGTCCGGTCCAAGGGCTTTCTGGCTGGGGAGGAGCGGCGAGGAGCAGCAGAAGCCGGAGGCAGCCAAGGCCGTCTATATGCCCGTCAAAGGGGGAACGGTTAGTGCCTACCCGTCAGTGTCCGTGGTACGTGTCTGTGTCCATCCGTCCAGTGTCTGCGGCCACGGAGGCAGAGCGCCAGGCCTCTAGCTACTGCCACTGTCCATGTCTGCCCAACCATTGCCGTCTCTGCCCACCTTTGCCTATTTGGTTCATCCCCTGGCCCACCTCTGACCCAGCGTTGGCCATCGCTGCCCCAGCCCTGGCTGTCCAAATACCCTATCTCTCTGTCTGTCCTTCTCAGACTAACAGAAGTGCCTTTCTGTGCCCGAGACCCTTTCTGCACCTCTACCCCAGCTTGGTCCATATGTCCATCTCTGTCCCACACCTGCCCATCAATGCACCATACCACTGTGCCCCTCCCTCCCCATCTCTTCCCCAAACCTTTCCCTACTCTGCATCCCTTTCCTGCCCCTCTTTCAATCTCTGCCCTACTCTGCTGCCCGCCTAAGTCAAAGAACTCTGTCCCTCTCCGCCCTATATCATTACATCCTTTTCATAGGCCCTGTTTCTCCGTACCAGTGCCCATTTCTATCCTTCCTCCTGCACCCTTGTATATGTCTGGCCTACAACTCCATCCGCCTCTATACCTGTAATCTGTCCCATACAACTGTCCCAAACCCTGTCTATCTCTGTTCAACGCCTCTACCGATCTCTAACCCCAGCCCACTGCCAATCTCTCCCACACCTGTCTCTGCCCACACACGTTATTTCTGTCCCTGTCCCACACCTATCTCTCAACCCCACTACAGTGCCAGTCTCTCCCCCACACCTCCTTCTCTGTCCACGGCTCTGTCCTTCCCTGACCCCACGTCACTTCCAATCTCTCCCCTCCACCCCCCACTGTCCCACGTCTCTGTCCATCTCTACCCCAGCCCACTGCCAGTCTCTCCCCCACACCACCTGTCTGTCTCAGCCCCACGCCTCTGACCATCTCTAATCCAGTTCACTACCAATCTCTCCCACACCTCTGTCTCTATGTGTCCCACACCTCTGACCATTTCTAATCCCACGCCACTTCCAATCTCTGTCCCACACTTCTGTCAACGTCTCACACCCGCACCACAACCAATCGTGGTGTCGCATCTCTGTTCTGCCTGTCTACCTCTGTCCCACACCTCAGTTCATCTCAGTGCCACGCTGCTTGCCCAGGTCTGTCCTTCTTCCTCGTCCGTCCGCGGCCCACCTCTGCCTCACAATACTGTCCAACAACAATCCGGACCCCTGCCCACCCCTAGCACCTTTGTCCTCCGTGCAAGGAGTCAGCAGGAAAGCCCCTCTGGGAGGTTAGTAACCATGATATCCACCAAAATAGCCAACAAGCATTTGCAATGCAATAGGTCTCGCATTTGCGAAACTTTAAGCTACTAGCATTATAAATGACAAACCTTTTATCTATGTGTTGGTTTAGAAAACATAAATAAAATGCATTGACATTTACAATGTCAATAGCTTAAAATTTCGCAAATGCGAGACCTATTGCATTGCAAATGCTTGTTCTATATGTGATTGATTTTACCATTGTATTGTATGGCTTTTCCTGATAACAATAAATGTATTAGGAGCGTTGGTCCTTTCTTGTCACAAAGGTGTGTGTTTTGAAGCAAGGGGCCTTGGGTGGACGAAGAGAATAGTGCCATTATTGGCAACACACCCCACCCACACAACGACAGAGCATGCATGATGAATAAATAAATACACAACACACTTTTGTTTGGGAAAATATTGCTGCAGGTTTATTCCATACAAAAGTATGCAATATGGTGGGTTATCTTACTGGCGATCCAAGGGCAGGCAGCTGTAACCAACATATGCTGCCATGCCCGCCTGATGAGCCAAGCACTATGGAGAACCCAATCAGTGCTACACCTTATGGGGTGATCCCCTTTCCGGATCACGTGACACATTGGTCCCTTATTACTCACGCCCCTCTCAGGACGGAGCGTAGCAAGGCAAGCCCCCGGTTGTTCAGGCCCACAACCGCCCGAAGGACTAGCGGGGTGCCAACGCGGTTTTCCAGGAACCTGCCATGAGGCTCTGGTATTTGGCTCTGGCACCCCTATTGTGCCGCGCAGAGGTACCCTTCTGTACCCATCTGCTTCCAGATTGCCCTGTAACTCCGCCTGCAACGACAAAAGAAAACATTACAACGTTCTACGTACTTTGCCTGCCAGCCCCACGCCGGGTAAGCGGTAGGGTGGGAGACAGCGATCCTGGCGCAACAGAGGATGCCAGGATGGCCGGGGGAGGCATAAATACCCTCCCCACCTCCTCGGCGCGCCGGAAGTGACACGCCTAAGGCAAGGGGGACTCCTCCCTGAGTCCCGGCATCAGAGGGGGTGGGTTAGTGCCCAAATGGCACTAAAGGGCCGCCCTCTTAGGTGGCCCCTTGCGTGGGCCACGGGCAGCCGCATAGTGCCATTATTGGCAACACACCCCACCCACACAAGGACAGAGCATGCATGATGAATAAATAAATACACAACACACTTTTGTTTGGGAAAATATTGCTGCAGGTTTATTCCATACAAAAGTATGCAATATAGTGGGTTATCTTACGGGCGATCCAAGGGCAGGCAGCTGTACCCAACATATGCTGCCCTGCCCGCCTGATGAGCCAAGCACTGTGGAGAACCCAATCAGTGCTACACCTTATGGGGTGATCCCATTTCCGGATCACGTGACACATTGGTCCCTTATTACTCACGCCCCTCTCAGGACGGAGCGTAGCAAGGCAAGCCCCCGGTTGTTCAGGCCCACAACTGCCCGAAGGACTAGCGGGGCGCCGACGCGGTTTTCCAGGAACCTGCCATGAGGCTCCTGGTATTTGGCTCTGGCACCCCTATTGTGCCGCACAGAGGTACCCTTCTGTACCCATCTGCTTCCAGATCGCCCTGTAACTCCGCCTGCAACGACAAAAGAAGACATTACAACGTTCTACGTACTTTGCCTGCCAGCCCCACGCCGGGTAAGCGGTAGGGTGGGAGACGGTGTGCCTGGCGCAACAGAGGACGCCAGGATGGCCGGGGGAGGCATAAATACCCTCCCCACCTCCTCGGCGCGCCGGAAGTGACACGCCTAAGGCAAGGGGGACTCCTCCCTGAGTCCCGGCATCAGAGGGGGTGGGTTAGTGCCCAAATGGCACTAAAGGCCGCCCTCTTAGGTGGCCCCCTGCGTGGGCCACGGGCAGCCGCATAGTGCCATTATTGGCAACACACCCCACCCACACAAGAACAGAGCATGCATGATGAATAAATAAATACACAACACACTTTTGTTTGGGAAAATATTGCTGCAGGTTTATTCCATACAAAAGTAGGCAATATGGTGGGTTATCTTACGGGCAATCCAAGGGCAGGCAGCTGTAACCAACATATGCTGCCCTGCCTGCCTGATGAGCCAAGCACTGTGGAGAACCCAATCAGTGCTACACCTTATGGGGTGATCCCCTTTCCGGATCACGTGACACATTGGTCCCATATTACTCACGCCCCTCTCAGGACGGAGCGTAGCAAGGCAAGCCCCCGGTTGTTCAGGCCCACAACCGCCCGAAGGACTAGTGGGGCGCCGACGTGGTTTTCCAGGAACCTGCCATGAGGCTCCTGGTATTTGGCTCTGGCACCCCTATTGTGCCGCGCAGAGGTACCCTTCTGTACCCATCTGCTTCCAGATCGCCCTGTAACTCCGCCACAGCTCTGGAGGCGGCCCCCGTCACCGCCAGAGCCCCCCACCAAAACAGCTCATTTCTCACCTGCAACCTGCTATTTCCCAGGCCTCCTTACTTTCCAGTAGGAACAGGTCCATTCCCACCTGTGACAAGTGCACCCCCAACTTTCCACAATCACCTTTGGTGTTCGTCTGGATTAGCCCATGCCTGATGGAGCAAAGCCCCACGGCTCTGCGAACTTGCGCATGGTGCTGTTCATCCTTCTCCGGGACTGTTCACCTGCCTCACATGACCTGTAGGAATGTGATGGCCACCCAGGAGGGAGTTCTACTCTTAGCCATAGCTGTATTACCCTTCAAGCTAATGTAGGCTCCAACCTCCTGCAACCTGTGGTTGCTATCCCTCTAGCACTTTTGTGCCCAACACCTGTTTCCCTCATTTATGGAACAGCAGCACCCTTGTTTAGATGACCGCTTCCACAACCAGCCTGTCTACTATGGCTATGAGGGCGGGGAATTTTATGCATAACTGAAGCAACCCGTAACCTGCCCAGGGAGCAGCTTGCACATACTTCGTTGAAGTTGACCGGACATTTGTACAGGCATTTTCGATTGCTCAACCATGGCAGCCACATCACCCTGGGCGGAGTGATAACTTCCTCCGTCTGCCAGGCTTGCTTAACTAATGTTCGATCACGTGTCCCTTGGAGCTCAATCCAGCTGTAGACCTAGTTCACTTTGTTATCCCTGGACTGATTGCCCTCCCTTAAATCAAAGCCGCATTCGACTTACCTTTTGGTCACCTTAAAATTCCGGGTGGGACATACATACCCCGCATGGCCAGGGAGACGTGCGTATATTAACAATGATACTGTTAGAATCTAATATTCCCAGTTGCAAGTATTGCCGCAGCCCCCTTTTGCGGGCAGCTGGGACCACCCTGCCTCACCGCACGTTACCTCCTACCTCATGCAACTCCATTATGCTCTTGTGTGTCCCTGAAAAGCACCTGGCAGGCTACTACCTGATGAACTAGGAGTAAGTGACAATAAGAAAGTGTGTCCTCTTGAACTTGCCATGAATCCCTTATTTCTTACAGAAATTACACCTGTTCGGTGGGAAAGGGAGGTCTAACCTTAACCACGGCTATATTACCCTTCAGGCTAATGTAGGCTCCAACCTGTAGTTGCCGTCCTTCTAGCACTGTATGTGCCTGAACACCTGTGTCCCCAACTATGGGACAGCAGCCCACTTGTTAGGTGACGGCTCCCACAACCCGCCTCTCTACTTTGGTTATCAGGGCGAGAAATGTTATGCTTAACTGAAGCAACCCGTAACCTGCCCAAGGAGCAGAGTGCACCTATTTTGTTGCGGTTGACCCGACATTTGCACAGTCCTTTTTGATTGCTAAATCATGGCGCACAGGAATGTTCATAACTAGGAGTATGTGACCATGAGCAAGTGTGTCCTCATGCACTTGCCATGTAGCCCTTATTCCTTATGGGAATCTCGCCTGCTCAGTTCCCTCTGTGATCCCGCAGTTCACCCCCAATACATTTGCATAACTAAGAAACAACAAGCTAAGTCGAAGTCAAAAGGTTGTTTGCTAGTGCTAAACTTATAGGATTTGCAGCTACAAATGCTTCGTGTCATTGGTCTACGTTCCCCCAGACATTAAAACTATTTCTGCAGATCTTACTTTTGTCACCACTGTGCAACAAGCACCCTATAAAATTATGATAAAAGACTGTATAACTGAATTGAGAGGCATGGGCCGAATGTAAAACCCAATACGGCAGTACCACCCAGAGGCCAAAACCCCTTTGCTGATACCGATAGCATCTGCTTGAGTACTTACTGCCCCCATATTCTGCTCACACCACCATTAAGGACGACACCCTGGCCGCATCGCGCCATGTGCCCCTCCCTTAGCCTTGGAGCCCCAGCGAAACACTCAACTTGTTTCTCCTACCAACTCAAAGTTCGGCAGCGCTGGCCGTTACTCCACAACCTCACCCCCAGGGTATTCAGCCGCAGTCGTGACTCACACCAGTTCCCTCATTCGGCTACCAGCACCCCCGTGAGGAAAGCGTCAACTCGGGCACCTGGGCAGGAGTTCGCCCGCCGAACAATCCCACGTGCAGACAGGCGGGAAAATTCTTAACCAGCTGAGGGGTAAAGGGTGGGAAAGTAGAGAGGAGTCTTACCCCTGCAAAGTGAAACTTTATTGGCTACCCGCACAGTTAACGACAACCAAATTGCATTATGTCTTAGGTTACCAACTCGAGCTGGCATCTGGGAGCAAGACTCAGACACCGCATGGACCTACACGAAACAAATGCAACAAACCTTCCTGGAGATCTCCCCGCAATAGCAGCACCACTGGCTCCAAAACTCGAGCCCTTACCATGAAAGTGAAAAGTAAGAACTCCGGCGAATGAGGGCACAATTGAAAACGTGGTGTTCAGGAAACACCAGGCCACGAAGGGGGAAGACGTTATCTGCTATCCTCCCCTCCAACAAGGGTATGCTAGTGCGAGAGGAGGGACGTCGCGGAATGTGCCCAGCGAGCACCCCACGGGCGAAGTGCGCTGGAAAGACCTGAATGCCCGGCTCCCAGTGGCGTAGCTAGGCACTCTGCCGCCCGTGGCGGTCCATGCCTTCTGCCGCCGCGCTGAGGGGGTGCGGGGGGGTGCTGGCGATGATTTTTGCGGCCGCTGCCGTCCCCAAAACTCGTGCCGCCCGGGGCGCGCCCCCCCTTGATACGCCAGTGCCGGCTCCACACACCAGCCCCGTATGGGAAAGGAAGCAGCCCCGACAGTTGAAACAGCAAGCAATACCGCTAATGCGAATTCCAGGGAATTTAGTGTGCTTTAATACCGACCATGGCCATTCGGGAGCTCAAGAGAGTACGTGCAAAACCCATTAGAAAGAGACCAGGGTAAAGAAATAAATTTCAAAATGAATAAGACATAATTCCAGTGCTAGGATCTAGTCTGGGAATCAGCTCACGAATGAGGGGAAGAATCGCAAAATTGGCTTCCCTGTCAGCGGAACGCTGGTAGGTGACGTTGTAAACCTCCTGTTTAGTAAACTCTAAGAACCAGGCCAAAAGGCGCCTGTGAGCAGCCAAAGAGCACAAAACCACTCCTGCACTGCCATCTGTCGTCCCCCAGAGATCGCCTCTAACTTCGGTTCGCACTGCTACACAAAAACTTCTGGATGTAAACATGTGAAATTGCGTGAATTCGATTTCCGTAGTTCACGAGCTTTAAAACATACGTAGTCTTCAATGCGGATTGTTAATATTTTAAAAAGGAGCACCCCTAAACATTATTAGGTCATCTAATACGATCTAACATGGTCCAGAATGTGGCAGTTTTCAAACATCACTATCGCCATTCCACTAGGCCCCTCATCTGACGAGCTGGAAATCGAGATGTTCCCAATAATCCTTACAGATAAGCATGTCAACGTGCATGATAATCACGCAGCCCCCTGGGCCCACTAAAACAAGCTGCTGGCCAAAAGGCCTTACGTTACCCCGCTGGAAAAAGAACGCACTGTGTAACAAAGCCCCTTTGACACGAGTTAGAAGTTCAGACCTAGATTAAGAAAGTGAACATGCTGGGAGACGGTCTCCGCGAGGAAGCATGATATTCCTGGCCAGAGATCTGGGAGCTGCCGGCGTGGCCCTCGAGACGTCTCACTTTTATGCCACAGTGCACAAGTATTCATGAAAATTGGTGTTATAGCAGGTACGCCGTTTAGTGCAAACACAAAACACTGACGCTGCCTGCACAGGCCACCAAGCGGTGCCGCGAGGACAGCATGTCCACCAAGTAATGTGGACCACCAATGGGGATTGCCCGGAAGCTTGAACATCTGCTGGTGGTTCAGCCCAGGCGAGGGAGTGGCCCACCCCGAGGTTCATGCTCCCCAAGAGGACGCCTGGGATCTGCATCCGATGGCTCAGTCACACCAACCAGACAAACAAAGCAGCGAGCCTTCACTCCAAATGTCACTGCCCCTGCAGTAGCCAGAACAGGAAGTGACAGTGTGTGGCAACCTCCACAGTTTCATCCCCATTCCGAACCCACATGTACTGCATCCTCCGAACACCCAAAATGATGTCAGAAGGGAAGGCGGCCCAACAGCAGCCAGCAGCGCTGGAGCCCCCGAAATCCCCACAGCAAAAGGCCCCCCCGGCAACCCGAGCAGGCAGCACGCAAGAACCAACCAGCAATGGCCCGGCGCAATGCGCACTCCCCAAATGTAGCAGCAAGTGCCCAGCTCGTCCCCCACGCGACAAGCGCACAGAGCAGAAAATGTCCCCAGTTACATCAAATCAGCATGGGGAAAAACATAACATTGCCACGTTCGTAGCGCTTGCAAGTTACCACGTGTTCGCAAACCAAATGCTCCCAATCCATCCCCTAAGATGGGGGGGGCATCGACCATATGCCCAGCCGCCTACTCGTGTCCCTGAACCGGACATGCCCCCCCAACATACATCTTGATGCCTGTTCCGCGCTGCCCCGTACCTGATCGCGGCAGCCAGAACCCCGGTGACATCATGAGCACATTCCCTCGTGTGCCCGCCCGCGCACCCAATAAAACAGTTCGCGGAAGGGAAGAGCACCGGAAAACCAACGTGCGCCTCTCCTACCCCTATCCCTAATCGGGCTGATTGATTCTTGATGCTCCCCCGCTGTTTAGACACAGCTCACGCTGACTCACGGGGCACCGGCAGCCTCACCGCAGCCCGCCCTGGCATCCCACAAACCCGTTGGGCCCGGGCACAGCCAGGCCACGGGCCCTCATACATGCAGCTCTCTTGCCCCTAACAGTCGGGAAAAGTACATCAATGTGGCGGTCGCGGGCAGCGGCCTGGCCCCAACCCCCGCAACACAAATCAAAACCAGGGCATCCGGGACAACCTCAACCCCAGCCCGGGCCACAACCAAGCTGTCGGAGCCACCGGGTCCCCAACAGGGGAATAAAGAGGAGGGAGGCTGTTTGGCCCACGCACTGGCCCCTCCTGGCCCGCACACACCGCAACACTAATCCGACGCCCACAAATTAGACCAAGTTTACCCACAAGGTGGCAACCGAGTGGCCCGCCTCAACTTCAACTACACACGGGGCCTCGGGCCACCCACCACGGCGCTCAACTGTCCCCCCACGCACACTGAGGGGGAAAAGACTTGAGTGGCAGGGGGGCTGACCATACCCCTGCACTCACCGGGACACAGCCGATGCCAAGGACACGACAGCGGAAAGACTCGAACCCGGTTCGCCAATCCCAAAGTCTGCAGCTTTGTAGGTTATGCCACACCCTCTCAGACGGAACAGACCAGGGACACGACAGCGTGTCCAGAAGGGGGACAAAGAGGATAATTAAGGCCGAGGCGTGGGGGAAGGGTGGTTGAGGAGGTTCCGGACCCGACGGCTCACCGTCGGATTCGAAGCGGGAGAGGATGTGAGACGGGACTACCTCTCAATCGGGCCCACTACCCGCCTGCTGCCCTTTGCCGGATGGCCTCTATGGCCTTGCGGGTGCCGGAAGGAGCCGTACCTAGATGGAAGCAAGAGGAGCACGAACTCCTTGGTTTGGGACAAGGCTGCAAGGCGTGAGGCCGTGTAGCAGGAACCCGCCCCCGTCCCGATCCCTCTCCACAACCCCGCCCGCGGGCACACCCGGCGGGCCTCCTGCAGGGTCAGGCCAGCTAAATTGCTCCTGGGACAAGGTCCCACGCGGGCTATGGCCGGCGTGCTGGGACCCAAAGGGGGGAGGCGGTGGGTAGGTATTCGATAGCACTAACTTCACTTCCAAAACGCCGAAGCACGACCTAAGGGCACCAAGGCAGCAGCAGCAACCCGCTGCACGACCAACAGACGGCGTGCCTGGCGCAACAGAGGACACCAGGATGGCCGGCGGAGGCTTAAATACCCTCCCCACCTCCTCGGCGCACCGGAAGTGACGCGCCTAAGGCAAGGGGGACTCCTCCCTGAGTCCTGGCATCAGAGGGGGTGGGTTAGTGCCCAAATGGCACTAAAGGGCCGCCCTCTTAGGTGGCCCCCTGCATGGGCCGTGGGCAGCTGCAGAGTTAGAGGTAATTGGCTGTCGGAGTGGACCAGGGTGTCTTTTTCTGCTGCCACTTTGTTTATGATTCGTATAATGTATACCTCGACAGCAGGTGCCTTGACCCACTGAGCTGCTTGCTAAACGTCCCATCGCTCCTTGCGAACAATGGCGCTTTGTCCTTCTTCTGAATACCTTCAATGCGCCCTAATGGGTTCCACTGATCAGATATAAAATTCTACACATAGAAATTAGGTAGTAGTGGACCATAAAAGGGAGAAACCGCACATCAAATACTGACCAAATATATAAGAATGTCGTAATTATTGGCGTGTAATATTATTGTCTGAGAATATTTAGGTCGGGGTGCTCTATCAGCCTGTAACATCTACTACCTAGAGATGTTGTCAGCACATTAAAACATAACATGCATATACTTGCACCCTAATCCAGCCCCTTGCAGCACACCCTTGTTATATATTATACAATCCAACACTAGTTTATGTTAGATTCAAAGCTCCAATCAACTGCAAATATTCGTTTCATAGATAGATCAGTGTTGTACAAAGCCGACACACAGCCCAAAAACGAGTTCAATTCTTCAAATCCTTGTCTTTATTGATTCATGTTTTAAAAATTATTCCAGCACACGATCTAGCCGACACGTGTTTCGTCTGCACTCAGACTTTTTCAAGGCTAGAAAAATAAGTAAATACAATAAATGTAAATATAAAACACCAAATTTAGAAAAATACTCTGTATACAAAAAATAAAATAGAACCTTATCACAACCTAATATGATTCCACATCATTTAAAAACACAATTAAAAATTCTTGCAACATGTAAATATATATATTTAAACATTAATGCACCATTCACTAGAATGAGCAATACAAAAGATCCACTTAAAAAATGAAAACGAAAAGAGCAGAACGAGGAGAAGAAAGAAATAGAGGAGAAATCAAGTCTAGTAGGTACAGATAACCCACTAAAATACCAGAAAATTAGACACAAACCCAAGAATGTGACCAGTTCACACATCAGTGAAGACTATTGTAATACAGTGAAAAGACACCCATATAATGTGCATGGGAAATAAATGCGAGAGTATAACTCTTTGGAACACAAAATTATTCCACCACTGTGCTCCACTTAATAAAAACCCACTAAAAAATGAAAGGGTGCTATTCATTCCCTTGTCATTAATTCAGAAACCCACCAGTATCGTAGCGAAGCAACTGTCAAATCGAATAACGATGTAGACACACGGGCGCATCAATTGGCATATGAAGTGTCATGAAAATGTCATGTAATTAGCCCGTAGATCTAAAATATCGGAATAAAGAAATGCATTCAATTGTGGCAAATGTAAACAAAACTGTACATGGTAACTCCACTCAATAATTGCATGACCATAGTCAAACACCAAAAATGGCGACTAGAGATCACTAGATCCATTGGCCTTGGTACTGTGATATATGAATCACAAATATTAATACAAGAGCTGGTGTAGCCGAAAAGTGACAAGCTATGAAAACAAAACCTAGTTCCATTCATATAGATAGAAAAGGTAATAACTGCTACTGATAATCCTAATAGAAATCGGGTGAATTAAACTCCGCTAAAAGTCATGTAATACGTCCATAGAGATATTGTAGAACGTATTAAACCACTGATGATCCTAATCAGACACAGGTAAAGTAACTCTGTTACAAGTATGAGGGGATGTATTAATAATGAAAGTTCCCATGTAGGGAAATACGTAATGATACAACGTGGTGACATAGCGAAATCCACAAAATTGACACCACAACCCGATTGAGACATACCTTAAAAACGAAAAGTCACAATATGTGTGCATCAAGTAGTGCGTCCTTATAGATTATATATTCAAGATGAGAGATTGTAGGTACACATCCATGATAAGAAAGTACCTATCAAAAGAGCACAACAATTGGGGTGAAAATAAGCATCTAACATTACGTATATTACTATATGAGTGTCCCTAGTATTATCGTTGAGCACTCACCCCAAGTACGCGGTAGTCCACAAACACTGACAGCACAACAGTCAGCTCGCAAGAAGTAATGCGCGGCATTGGAGGCCATGTTCCAAATTTAAATTCTAGATCACGTGTCACGTGACCTGCGTGAGCACGGTGTTGATGTAACTAGGGTCAAACTAAGGGCATAGTTGATCGTAAATATAGACGCCATCTTGTAGTGATGATAAATAGCGGAACTGACATATCACACGGATATGTTAAAGCAATCACAAAGCTTGTCGGTATAGCGGTACTAATGTCGAACATAACATAAATAAACAGCGCCCCAGACCTCAATTAGCGCAAAACTTGGATGTAATCTTGACAAGTGGTAACAATTAAAATACACACCCGACAAGTATTCATGCAATGTAAGAAACCCATATGATGGAAGTATGTAGAACATAAGGTATTAGATAATCGTTTTGAACCCAAAGGATGTAATAAAGGTAATGACCAATCACCATTGTGTTTAACATGAGCACAGTGCTCATGTGACTAAAGTCAAACTAGGGACATGGCTGATAGTAAATATAATCGCCATCTTGTAGTGGTGATAAGTAGTAAAACAGACATACCACAAGATTCTGTTGAGAGAATCACAAAGCTTATCGGTATGACGGTACTTGTGTTAATCATTTAAGAAGTGAACAGCATCCCAGACCTAAATTGGCGCGAAACTTAGAAGTAGTATTTTCCAGTGGTATCAATTTAAATACACACCCGACAAATATTCATGTAATGTAAAATGCCCAAATGATGGAAATAGAAGAAGCATAAAATAAATAATCGTTTTATACCCAAAGAATGTAAAAAGAGTAATGACCAATCACCATTGTGTTTAGGTATTATTATAAATAAAAGAGTAAGAAGAGGAATAACTCGATATGTCTGCTATTGAACACAGCATTTCTTAACACATAATATGCATTGCCAAATTAACTTTAAAATCCCATATACAACATACAGCCAACATCATAAAATCCTATCCAGATACAAGTTCTTTTTTATACAATAATCTTAGTTCCCATCAGCGTAGACTGCCTAGTTACATGGATAAAATGTTAATTCCTAGATGGTCAGAACAGCACATTCACATATGATGGTACTATTATAGGACATCAGTCTTTAAGAAAAACATGAAGTTCTCTATCCATATTCAGACCTGAATCAACCGCTCTCAATTTAATCAGCCATTTGGATTCAAGTTTCCTAAGTGACAATATTTTATCACCTCCACGTGGATCCTCTTGTATTACGGCTATCCCATGAAACCTTATTTTCAATATTTCTGAATTGGAATGTACGGTGTTATAATGTACTGCTAACGGATAGTTGGCATTGTTATTGCGAATGGCTCTAATGTGTTCCTGTACCCGCTCTTTAAGCGGTCTGATAGTACTTCCTATATAAATTAGGTTGCATTGACAGATGATACAATATACAATAAACTTAGTATTGCAGTTCATAAAGTGATGTATTTGATGTACTTGCCCGGTATTATAGCTGAAACTAGTGATGTTGTTCACAGCAAATTGGCAGACATTGCACATAGAACATTTATGAAAACCCTTAGGTTTCACTGGTAGCCATGATAGATTGACGTCTGTCCGTGTATTTACTGTATTGGAAGGACTGAGTATATTGCGCAAAGTTCTACCCCTTCTGTGTATAATACGGGGTTTCTTGGAAATATAAGGATCTAGATCATGATCCAATTTCAAAAGATGCCAATGATTATTTATTGTCCTGTATACATTATTAGTGTGTGAATTGTACTGTGTTATCAGGGCAATATATTTCGTCTCTCTTGCATTCCTCTTTTTTAATTTTGATTTGAGAAGTCCTTTACGTTCCGTTCTATTAATCCTAGTGTGGGACCTTTCTAGTGTGGTATGATCATAGCCTCGAATGAGGAATCGTTGTTTAAGATTCATCATCACATGTTGGAAAGTAACATCTCTGCTACAATTCCTCCTAATGCGAGTCATTTCGCCAAAGGGTACAGCACGAATTTGGGAACCAGGGTGGGCACTACTAGCGTGTAACACCGAATTACATGCTGTAATTTTGCGGAATAATTTGCACTCCAATTTTCCATCCTCAATAAATAGTGTGATATCCAAAAAGTCAATTTGTTTGGTACTGATGCAGTGTGTGAAGCTCAGATTATATTCATTGGTGTTAAGATGTTGAATAAACATATCAAGAGTAGCTCTGTCACCACTCCATATCATTAAGATATCGTCAATAAATCTACCCCAATATATGATGGAATTTGTCAGATTGGGTGGGCAGAGTTTCCAAATATGATGTTCTTCAAAAAATCCCATGTAGATATTAGCGAACGACGGGGAAAATTTAGCACCCATAGCAACTCCAGAGTGTTGTTTATACCAGGATTCATTATGCATGAAGTAATTGTTATTAAGTGTCATCCTAGTAAGTTCAAGAAGCATGTTAGTATGTTCATATAGGGTCGCATCACGCTTGGATAAAAAATATGTGAGTGCTTCCATCCCTTTTGTGAACGGGATGCTAGTGTATAAGGCACTCACATCCAAAGTGACCAACATAAGGTCATCAGTCCAAACAAGATCTTCTAATTTATTAAGAAGATCCTTAGTATCCTCAATGAAGGCAGGTAGATTTCTGACTATTGGTTGAAGATAAATGTCTATATACTCTGAAATGCGTTCTGTAGGTCCCCCTATCCCTGATATGATAGGCCTACCAGGAGGCATAGTGGAATTCTTATGTATTTTGGGTAGAGTATATATATGTGCTGCTCTGGGCGATTGGTTAAACATATACTTCACCTCGGTGTCAGATAGTATACCAAGACTCTGCCAATATCTCAATGTTGTATCAACTAATTTGTTGACTTCCTGCATAGGATTTTTAGGATCCTAGTATATGATGCTTTATCAGACAACTGACTATCTATTTCTCCAAGGTAGTAATCCTTATCCATCAACACTATATTGCCCCCTTTGTCCGCTTCCTTTATAACTAAGTTGGGACAGTCTGCTAGTTCATATAGGGCAGTTCTTTCTTCCTTATTAAGATTGTCTTTGAACTTCCCAGGTATACTCATTATCTTATCCTCTAGTACATATAGATCTTGAGTTACAGCCTTATAGAAAAAATCAATCATGTTATCAGGGGGTAGTATTGGCGTAAATGTGGATTTAGTTTTCAAACCACTATTGATCTGATAATTAGTTCCTATATCAAGGTCCTGTAATATATCACCTATACTAGGAACCTCCTCTATGCTGTCATCCATTGATAATAGCATTTGTACATTCTGGATATCCCTGATTGTCTGTCCACTGTCATTGACAGTATAAATGGGTACCGAACACAATTTTTTATTGTTGTCAAAAAATTTCTTTAATTTAAGCCTGCGAACAAATTTAAACAAATCTATATGGATTTGTGTAAAATTAGGTCTAGACATTGGACAAAAACTTAAACCTTTTTTGAGTATGTTAATTTCAACATTCGTCAGTACTTTTTGTGACAGATTGACAATAGAAACATCATTGTGTTGTTCTACAACCATCGGTATAGTTGGTAAAGTATTGGCCAATACGGCTACATTCATTGGACTCATCAGTTCTTCTGTATGCGTGTTACTGACCTTGTTACTCTTTTGTTCTCTTCTTGGTCTATTTTTTCTGCCCCCCCGCCTGGTTCTCTTCCATCTATATTCCTTTTGTTGTATCCTAGTCGTGTCCCTTTTCTGTACCGCTCTAACTCCGATAAAAAAGAAGAAGAGCCTGTGCCATTTTTGTCATTCTCTCTTGTAATAGGTAAAGTTTCACTTCTGGCCTCACTATTGTCACTGGTGATGCTAAGATCTGATTCACTTGCTGATGTCTGCGTTACCGGTCTACTGTTAGTTAAAGCATTGACTCCCCCTCTTGGTTTGACCTCATCAAATTTTTTTGCAAAGGTAAAAATTCTACCAGATTTATAGTCGTGGTCGTCTCTCTTTAATTTACGGATTTTTTTATCCCTAATATAAGTTTGATGCGAATTGAGAACTTCCTTTAGTATTTTAAAATTTTTATCAGTAGCTTCTGTGAGATTGAGTCTTTTAATTTCCTCCTCAACTTGTTCAATTTCCTCCAGTAATTTGGATCTTTTTCTCTCTGCATGTCTAATGAGTAAATCCATCATACCATACGATGAGGATGATATTAAGTTCTCCCACTCCAAAAGGAGATCGGGATCCAAATCTTCAAACGTGGGAAAGATAATGACTCTGAGTCCCCTTGGAACTTGTTTGATTTCAATGTATTTTTTCAAGGTTGTGAGATCCCACCATCTAGAGAGTTCAAATTTGCGTAATCTCTCTAGTTTGACGAAAAGTTGTTTCAATCCCTGTGGTCTAGCCTCACTAACAATAGTCATCTTGGACTGACTACTTTGTCCTTGAAAGATGTCATTGAACATTTTGTCCCTATCATCTTCAAATCTTGCCATATTTTGCAACAAATTTATCTACAGTACCTCTGAAAATAATGTTCTGTCAGAGCACGCCTACAGAAGAACTTCGAGTGCTAGTAACCACTTAACATATATACACATAGAAATTAGGTAGTAGTGGACCCTAAAAGGGAGAAACCGCACATCAAATACTGACCAAATATATAAGAATGTCGTAATTATTGGCGTGTAATATTATTGTCTGAGAATATTTAGGTCGGGGTGCTCTATCAGCCTGTAACATCTACTACCTAGAGATGTTGTCAGCACATTAAAACATAACATGCATATACTTGCACCCTAATCCAGCCGCTTGCAGCACACCCTTGTTATATATTATACAATCCAACACTAGTTTATGTTAGATTCAAAGCTCCAATCAACTGCAAATATTCGTTTCATAGATAGATCAGTGTTGTACAAAGCCGACACACAGCCCAAAAACGAGTTCAATTCTTCAAATCCTTGTCTTTATTGATTCATGTTTTAAAAATTATTCCAGCACACGATCTAGCCGACACGTGTTTCGTCTGCACTCAGACTTTTTCAAGGCTAGAAAAATAAGTAAATACAATAAATGTAAATATAAAACACCAAATTTAGAAAAATACTCTGTATACAAAAAATAAAATAGAACCTTATCACAACCTAATATGATTCCACATCATTTAAAAACACAATTAAAAATTCTTGCAACATGTAAATATATATATTTAAACATTAATGCACCATTCACTAGAATGAGCAATACAAAAGATCCACTTAAAAAATGAAAACGAAAAGAGCAGAACGAGGAGAAGAAAGAAATAGAGGAGAAATCAAGTCTAGTAGGTACAGATAACCCACTAAAATACCAGAAAATTAGACACAAACCCAAGAATGTGACCAGTTCACACATCAGTGAAGACTATTGTAATACAGTGAAAAGACACCCATATAATGTGCATGGGAAATAAATGCGAGAGTATAACTCTTTGGAACACAAAATTATTCCACCACTGTGCTCCACTTAATAAAAACCCACTAAAAAATGAAAGGGTGCTATTCATTCCCTTGTCATTAATTCAGAAACCCACCAGTATCGTAGCGAAGCAACTGTCAAATCGAATAACGATGTAGACACACGGGCGCATCAATTGGCATATGAAGTGTCATGAAAATGTCATGTAATTAGCCCGTAGATCTAAAATATCGGAATAAAGAAATGCATTCAATTGTGGCAAATGTAAACAAAACTGTACATGGTAACTCCACTCAATAATTGCATGACCATAGTCAAACACCAAAAATGGCGACTAGAGATCACTAGATCCATTGGCCTTGGTACTGTGATATATGAATCACAAATATTAATACAAGAGCTGGTGTAGCCGAAAAGTGACAAGCTATGAAAACAAAACCTAGTTCCATTCATATAGATAGAAAAGGTAATAACTGCTACTGATAATCCTAATAGAAATCGGGTGAATTAAACTCCGCTAAAAGTCATGTAATACGTCCATAGAGATATTGTAGAACGTATTAAACCACTGATGATCCTAATCAGACACAGGTAAAGTAACTCTGTTACAAGTATGAGGGGATGTATTAATAATGAAAGTTCCCATGTAGGGAAATACGTAATGATACAACGTGGTGACATAGATATAAAATTCTGCTTGCACGTCCCAGGGAGCTCCGGGCCAGGGGCACGCCCACAGCGTGTCATGCAGGGTTTGCATGTGTGCCTCCTTGGACAGACTGCAGTCCAAGGTTCAAACGAGTAGGTGAAAGCACGCCCGTGGAATGCCAGCAATTTACCTGGAGCAAAGCACAGGCCATGTCTGAAAGTCACATAACTGGCATAATAAATAACGGCGCAGTGGCTTTCAGGCCGGGGTAGGCCGCAGTTCTCGGGTTTGTTTTCATAATCTGTCCCTGCCAGGAATAACCAAAGGCCGTGGAGGGGGCGCGGGCACCAGGTCATGGCAGGTGAGAGGCCAGCCCTGCGGTGAGTACCACCACAGCCCACTAGTGTTACGCGTTACGCGTGACGTCATTGGGCAAAATGGAATGCAGCTTCCAGGTCGTTGTAGATATCGATATATGAACAACATAAGGTAAAATATTCACCAAGACAAATCTCACCTTGTATCTCAACATGGGAGAGGGTGTGGCTTAACGGCTACTGCGGCCGACATTGCAGCTGCGTTTCGAGTCCGGCAGAGGCTCTCAAACATCATGTGATACTGGGCAAGTCACTTAATGTCCCCGTGCCTAACAAGCGTGTACGTACAAGTAATGTGGACAGCATACCATTAAGCGGGCACCATGGGGAATCATAAGCAGGAAATAAACCAAGTAGTCCCTAAGGGAAGCACTAACCAGCTACAGCGTAAGTAAGATGTAGTTGGTCGGTGCTGCTTGGCAAAACCGGAAATGATGTATCGGGACAAGTAACCTATAAGGAGCCAGGAAAGAAGAGTAGCGGAGGAGTGAACCAATCCCAAGCAGCAGGCGGGATTACACTCAGTATAGTGTTTACTTTAGGTCTTGCGACAGCGCATGCGCTGTCTAGGCTCGACCTAAAAAAGTGTGCAGTAGCATAGCCAGTGTGTCATTGGATGTAGTGCAAGTAAGGAAATGAGCAGCCGTGCTGCTGCTAGCATTGTAAATAAAGCATTAATCTGTGTTGATTGTAGTTTTGGGGTACGGTAGCACTGCTCCTGCTGTACATAATGAAATTACAGCCCAATAAGTGTTGTGAAGGGTAGGGATGGCAAAGGAAGTTAGAGAAGCATGTTTGGTGGGGTCAGACAAGAGCATAGCTGGCTTAGGTGGGTTTGTAAGTAAAGGGCACGCGTGAATGAGCATAGTTTGTATTTTAGAACAGCCTGGAAGGGCGCGAAGGATGGGGTGTAATTAGTATAATGCATAATTCTACAAATGGAGAAAGTAAACTCCAGGAACATAGGGAGCATGTGAGTGTTGAGACAATGTAATTAGACACAGTGAAGCCAAAAGAGTTAAAAGGACATGAAGAAAGATTGTGAAGCTTTGAAGTTGAAAAGGAAGAAAGAGAGGCGCAGTAGGGGCTTAGAGATGGGCTATGAGCGGGGTTTGTGAAAACGCATACACTCTCTAGGAGTGCTTTTACAGAAAAAAGAAAAGAGAAGTTCCCAGAAAGCAAACAGTTGTGGAAGGATAAAAGGAGCCAGCGAGAGACTTGGTAAACAGGCTAAGCTCCATGGGAGGGACAATCAGAAGTTGGACGGGCTGAAACAAATAAAAGCAGCAAATAGAAAGCATGGAAATAAAATTGACAAACAAAAAGTAAATGTAAAGCAATGGGAGGAGTTGCTTTACAGGCCAGATATCGACTTGTCCCTAATAACTCTTTGCAACCGGACACCTGCGCTGTTTGGCAGACTTTGACCTCAAAAGAGCAGATTAGTGT
The DNA here is from genome assembly GCA_963921515.1 of Calotriton arnoldi. Classification (NCBI taxonomy): domain Eukaryota; kingdom Metazoa; phylum Chordata; class Amphibia; order Caudata; family Salamandridae; genus Calotriton; species Calotriton arnoldi. The sequence goes on along the minus strand of CAWUFW010001870.1, from coordinate 1,567,639 downwards.
GGTATACATCAGGAAGTACAAGACCTGAGATCCATCACCTGGCCTCAGGAGATAGAGGTGTGTATTGTTCCGTGGTGCACAGGCACTGAGGCAAGTGATGACACTGATGTAAATATGGAAGCAGTGACAGCTGATGCTGTATCTTTGAATCACCTAATAAAGTGCAAGCTACATAATGTTAGATCTATACCTTAACATGCACAAGAGGCACACAATCTGAACTTAAATAACTCGATGCTCTGGAAAGAGATCCTCGCTGATCCGTCTGCAGGAGCCTCTCACTCCAACCTGACAGCCCAGGACGAGGTGGACCCTGCGGAGAAGCAGCAGAGGAACCCCGCGGAGAAGCAGCAGAGGACCCCCGCGGAGAAGCAGCAGAGGACCCCCGTGGAGAAGCAGCAGAGGACCCCCACAGAGAAGCAGCAGAGGACCCCTGCGGAGAAGCAGCAGAGGACCCCAGCGGTGAAGCAGCAGAGGACCCCCGCGGAGAAGCAGCAGAGGACCCCCGCTGAGAAGCAGCAGAGGACCCCCGCGGAGAAGCAGCAGAGGAACCCGCGGAGAAGCAGCAGAGGACCCCCGCGGAGAAGCAGCAGAGGACCCCCGCGGAGAAGCAGCAGAGGACCCCGCGTAGAAGCAGCAGAGGACCCCGTGGAGAAGCAGCAGAGGACCCCTGCAGAGAACCCCTGCGGAGAAGCAGCAAAGGACCCTTGCGGAGAAGCAGCAGAGGACCCCCGCGGAGAAGCAGCAGTGGACCCCATATTATAATAGACAGTAGCAACATGGGAGGCAGGTTCAGCGGTAACAGCTATCCTAAGACCTGAGAGACTATACAAGGAGCAGCAGAGGAGGCTCCATAAATGGTCTTTGCTTCTGAAACAACCTTTCCAGCACATACTTTCTGGTGCAGTCAAGTCAATGTCATAGGGTTCCTACCACTAGGAACAAATCAGGCACGACACCTTGATGTACCAGGAATTCACAAACAGAAGCAAGGAAAGCCTAGAATCCTGTCAATTCACCAATGATATCTAATCAAGTGTACCAGGGAGGTAAGAATTATAAGTGAACTCTGGCACAACCGTGTCATGAGCACTTTACTGCTCAAACCTTATATCGCCATTGGCATCAATGCACTCTTAATAGGGTGGACAGGACATTGCACATCCGCGCCCCGTCTACCACCTTATGGTGGATGTCCCACGCCGCCCACCTCTCGATAAGGCTGGTAGTCTTGAATAGGGTCTGTTAGTACACCTGTAAAACGTTATAATCCCACAAGCGCACCCATGAGGCTTTTCTTATTCATATTGTACTGTAAGCTCTCCAGTTCACTAAATGATTAACTAATTACATTTAAATCCTGTGTGCAACAATAATGTATGCTCTTGGCATCCAGTTGTGTCTGCAGATATAAAACATTTGCCTATTAATTTTACTGCAGCTAATTATTTATGTATTAAGCCATGCTTTTAATAATAAATATTTCAGTTTGATACATTTTTGTCAGCCATCTTGACTGGAGATGTAGACACTTCTATTGATGCTCAGAGCAACACATGGGCCAGTTGATTCCACATCACCCATTTATACCTCCTGGAACACAAGGTGTGTATAGCAGACAATCCAATTACCAGCTCAGCATTAGCACCTCTTGACATGTTCTGAACAATGTTAAATTTGTTTATAAGTCTGGAGCTTTCCTTGCTTGTGACAGTATTTTTGGCATGGAGCAGCATAGGTTTTTATGTTCCTTGTGTTCCTCCTCGTACTGTACAACACTGACAATTGTATACCTGCACGGTTGAGTTCACACTATGCTTTCAACGTATGGTTCTTGCCTTAGATTCTGACTGCTCTTGTTTCTCTTTCCCATAAGTCTTGACTTCCACCTTCAGCCTTCACTCACCTTCAACACCTTCTTGCTGACATCTTTGAAAACAAACTCTCCGGAGGTGTAGATGGACATCTTGAGGCTGGTGCTTCTTCTGGGCCGAGGCTGCCTACTTCCAGGTGAAGGGATGGCTGGAGGCTTCCTCCTTGGTCGTTTCCTGAGGGGAAGGGGCATATGATTAGAATAAAAGTGAGTGAAAAGGGTAGGTGGGCATATATAGGATGAGTGATAGCTGAGACGGTATGAGAAGTGTGGAATCTCCAACCATCTGTAAAATGCTGGGGCGGCTGAGGTTTACTCACGCCTCAAGTGCCCTCTCATCTTTAACAAGCAGAAAGGTAGAGCAGCCAAGTGCACCCACAATGAGATGGCTCAGAGCTAAGCAGACCACAAATACGTCCAGTCGGAGGTGGAAAAGACCTTGGGGTTCATTTATGATCAAGTGATGCAGCGCAGCAAGTCACCTTGCTGAGCTGCACTGCATGACAGGGATAAGGCGGAAATGGCACATTCCTGTCCTTTCCCTTGCACTGGCACTGGCACCCTTTTGGAAGTCTAGCGCCAATGCAGGCACCCTTGCACCAAGGTGCAAGGGTGCCTGCGTTGTAAGCAGAATGGTTTTGGTGCAGGAATGGTCACCTTCCTGCACAAAAACAATTCTGGGAGGAGATTTCGTCGTTTTATGTGTGCTGCAGAATCCAGCACACACAGAAAGAGGAGGAAACAAGGAGAAATAGAGATATTTCTCCTCGGTATTCCTCCCCTGGGAAGGTGTAATATTTTGGTGCATTCCCAGGTTTACAAGTTCTTGTAAATCTGGGGATGCGTCAAAATCCATGGGAGTTGAGTGGGAACACACACACAATGCCCATGGAATGCATACCCAGGGCAGAGTAACGCAACGCAGCGATTTGCGCTGTGTTGCGTTACTCCAAATTTTTGAAGCCATTCAGAACCACGAAAGTGGCTTTGCGTGGCTTAAAAAAATCAGACTTAGAGGTTTGCGTCACGCATGTACCACGTTGCATGGTGCAAATGTGATGCAACCCTCTCATAAATAAGCCCCCTTGTCTGTAATGACCTCCGCAGGGGTCACAGCCCCTTGGACACAAACAGACCCATACAGGAATCAGTGGGCAGAGGGCTGCAGGTCCTGGGATGGTTGAAGAAGGAGGGCAGCAGGGTCACCTAATTATCTCACCCAATTTAAGCCCCTGGAAGATACTACAGGCATTTGATTGCAATCCAGAAGCTAATGGCTGGCAGCCGTTACAGAGTGAATTGAACAATTTTTTTCTACTGGTGCACATTATAACATCAACAATGGGGGTGGGCCGAACTCGCGGACTTTCACTCTGCAGAATTCCGCGGAGTTACAGAAAAACTCAGCGAGATTCCACAGAATTCCAACAAGTGGAAAATATGCAGCTCGCTATGCAATTTAGTGCCAGCATTGCGAGCAGCACTGAAAATCAGCGCGAACAGCACTATGTGTTGCGCAAGAGCGCCCGGTCATTCAAGTTTATTTTGCAGCCACTCGAGTAGAAAATCTACTCGAGCGGCCGTAAATCTACTTGAACGGCAGCCCTCTGACAGCGAACGCTCGCGAACGTTTAGCCCACGTTAGAAAATCGTGCTAGGGGACGCCAAATCTTTCTCATGCTTGCCAGCTCCATATTCTGGAGCCTTGTGTAAGAAAAATTCCACAACGCTGCAATTGGTGGAATTTGGCCAGTACTCCGCGTTAAAGAGGAACGCGGAGTGGCCACAATTCCACCAATTTCGTGGGTGGATCGCAACATTTCGTCCACCCCTAATCAACAACCATCACATCACAATAAAAGCTTGGTTATGTGATATGGGAGTTTGGTGGTATTTGTGTGCTGCACTGATACACAAGTTTTGATTGATATCTTATGGTATGGTGAATAGTGTAGTCGTTTTTGTACTGGTGCACAATCTAACATCAACAACCATCACACCAAAGCCCTTAAATCAATGATGACTTGTGATGACCTTGACTAGAGCAGGCATTTGTAGTCTCATTGGAATAATGCACCCCCTGCAAGAATGTATTTGAACTCAAGGTCACAGGTTCACACCCCATTGGGTTCAATCAGATGTTCATCATTCCAACGTCTGAGGTGAATAAAGTAACAAATACATATGTAATGTTATATAAAGTGCCCCTCCATACCTGAGAGCTCTGTGATGCACTTCTACCGTGTGTATTCGTAAAGTTGACATAACTAGATCTGGGGTTAGAATAGTAAATCTGCAACGATAGGGTAAAGTTATGTTTAGTGCAGTTTCACCATAGCCCAAGGGTTGGAAGGACATGTTGCAGTCAAACTATGGCTACATTTTGTTCTCAAAAGGCTATAAGGGGTAATGCTCCTTCCTTGCATCAAGACCTATGGTGCCCCTACGCCAGGGGGCACGAGCCTAGTTGATGTGAAGTTGCTGTGCTGCTTTGCGTGAAAGGAAGAGCAGAACAGAGTCTTCTACAATATGTCCTCTCTCCCTGAGCTGGCGCACTTTATGCTGCCATGTGCCAATGGACTCACTCTTGTGACATAGTGCAAGCGTTGGTGCGTTCTGTAAGGAACAGTTTATGTAGTGGAAGTTTACCCTTCCAGTACAAGAACTATCCCTTAACACCTTTCCTGCTTTGTATGTGTACTGTACGATGCAGCAAGCATGCAAAGTAGGAACAATAAGATTTTGGTGCAAATAAATCCCTGTCCAAGAATGTTTGTAGATGGGGAAGTGCATCAAAACCCATGGGTGGTAGCATGGGAACTCACATGTGCCACCCATGTAACACCCCCATTGACACAAATGTAAGCAAAGCAGCTCATTGCACAGCTTTGTGTTGCAACTATTTGAGGCAAAGTAAATCTGGGCCTATATCCTTTTCTATGGCGACAAGGACAACTTAGCAGGTGCTCTTCGAAGGGAATCCAATATGCAGTCCTTCCGTAAACTCCTTAAGACCCATCTCTTTAGTACCACTTACTAACCTGTCATGACACTGTCTGCCCTATCCTAAGCGCTACGAGGCCTCAGGGTAGTAATGCGCTATACAAATTTATTTTCATTCATTCATTCATTCAAGGGTAGGCTGAAACCATGGACTGGATCCCCCAGCGAAAACAAGCAAATCCGCTTTGCTTTTACGTTTCAAATGTAAAATCGAGTGCAAGTACGATTCCAAATGTACACTCGAAACTCTCTGTGGATTGGAGTGGTAGACTGGAGTGGGGCAGACTGCATTGGGGTAGATTGGATTGGGGTAGATTAGATTGGGGTAGATTGGGGTGGAGTGGGGTAGATTAGAGTGGAGTGGGGTGGAGTAGATTACAGTGGAGTGTGGGAGATTGGCTTAGATTGGAGTGAAGTGCAGTTGGGTAGGTTGGAGTGGAGTGGGGCAGATTGGGGTAGAGTGGAGTGGGGTAGACTGTACTGAAGTGGGGTAGAGTGAAGTGGGGTGGGGTGGGGTAGATTGGAGTGGGGTAGGTTGGAGTGGGGGAGTGGGGCAGGTTGGAGTGGTAGACTGGAGTTGGGCAGACTGCAGTGGGGTAGATTGGATTGGGTAGATTAGATTGGGTAGATTGGATTAGGGTAGATTGGGGTGGAGTGGGGTAGATTGGAGTGGAGTAGATTAGAGTGGAGTGTGGTAGATTGGCCTAGATTGAAGTGGACTGGAGTGGGGTAGGTTGGAGTGGGGTAGATTGGAGTGGGGTGTATTGGGGTAGATTTGAGTGGGGTGAAGTGGGGTATAGAGTAGAGTTGGATAAATTGGAGTGAAGTGGAGTTGGTAGATTAGGGTGGAGTGAAGTGTTGTAAATTGGGGAAAATTGGAGTGGAGTGGGGTAAAGTGGAGTAGAGTGGGATAGATGGGAGTGGGGTAGTTTGGAGTGGAGTGAGGTAGAGTAGAGTGGGGTGGGGTAGTTTTGGGTAGATTGCTGTAGAATGGGGTAGACTGGAGTGGAGTAGATTTGAGTGGAATGGGGTTGATTGGAGTGGAGTAGATTGGGGTAGGGTAGACAGTGGGGTGGCATGGGGGTTAGTGGGGTAGACTGGGATGGAGTGGGTTAGAGTGGAGTGGGGTAGATTTGAGTGGAGTGGGGTTGATAGGAGTGTAGTTGGGTAGATTGGGGCACAGTAGAGTGGAGTAGATTGGGGTCGAGTGTAGTGGGGTAGATTGAAGTGGAGTAGGGTAGATTGGAGGATTGGAGGGGTAGAATGGGGTAGAATGGGGTAGATTGGAGTAGAGTGGGGTAAATTGTTGTGAAGTGTTGTAGATTGTGGTAGAGTGGAGGGGTAGATTGTGGTAGATTGGAGTGGGGTAGATTGGAGTTATGTGGGGTAGACTGGAGTGGAGTAGGGTAGATTGGAGTGGAGTGGGATACAGTGGAATGGATAGTGGAGTGGGGTAGAGACGAGTGGAGTGGGGTAGATTGTGGTAGATTGGAGTGGGGTAGGTTGGAGTGGAGATGAGTGGGGTAGATTGGAGTGGAGTGGGGTAGACTGGAGTTGAAAGGGTTAGTGTGGAGTAGATTGTGGTGGAGAGGGTAGATTGGGGTGGGGTAATTGGAGTAGAGTGGAGTGGAGTTGGCTGGAGTGCAGTCGAGTACATTGGGGTACAATGGAGTGGGGTAGATTGTAATGGAGTGGGGTAGACTGGAGTGGCGTGGGTTACATTGCGGTGGAGTGGGGAGGATTGGGGTAGACTGGAGTGGGGTGGATTGGGGAAGATCGGAGTGGAGTGGGGTACATTTGAGTGGGGTAGATTGGAATGGATTTGAGTAGATTTGAATAGATTAGAGCGGAGTGGGGTAGACTGGAGTGGAGTGGTTTAGAGGGGGTAGTTTGGAGTTGAGTGGGTTAGACTGAGTGGAGAATGGTAGATTGGAGTGGAGTGGAGTAGATGGGACTGGAGTGGGGTAGATTAGGGTAGATTAGAGTGCAGTGCGGTAGATTGTGGTGAATTGGAGTGGGTAGATTGTAGTGGGGTAAATTTGGGTAGACTAGCGGAGTAGATTGGATCGGAGTGGAGAGGATTGGGGTAGAGTGTAGTAGAGTGGGGTAGAGTGTAGTAGAGTGGGGTAGATTGGAGTAGAGTGGGGTAGATTGTAGTGGAGTGGGGTGGGGTGGGGTAGATCGGAGTGGGGCGGATTGAGGTAGATTGGGGTGGAGTGGGGTAGATTGGAGTGGAGGGGTAGATAGGGGTAGACTGAAGTGGGGTAGATTGGGGTAGAGTGGAGTGAGGTGGATTGGGGTAGAGTTGAGTGAAGTGAGGTAGGTTGGAGTGCGGTAGGCAAGAGTTGAGTGGATTGGAGTGGAGTGGGGTAGATTGGAGTGAAGTGAAGTGGGTTAGATTGGGGTAGATTGGAGTGGAGTGGTGCACGGGTGAGTGCATTGCATGCAGGATTGTTTTTGTGCAGGAAGGCACACCTTCTTGCACAAAAACAATCCTGAGAGGCATATCTCAGGATTCTCGAAAAAGGAAGTAATGAGGAGAAATGAAGATATTTCTCCTCGTTACGCCTTACCTGAAAAGGTGTATCTTTTTGGTGCATTCCCAGGTCTACCACTTCTGGTAAATCTGGGAATGCGTCAAAAAACCATAGGAGTTGTGTGGAAACACCCACTTAACACCATGGAATGCCTTTCCAGGGCAGAGTAAGGCAATGCAGCGATTTGTGCTACATTGTCATACTCCAGATTTATGGAGCCACTCAGAGTCATGCAAAGTGGCCTTCCGTGGCTTTATAAATAACAAGTAAGGTTTGCATCTCTCTTGCACCACGTTGTGTGGTGCAAGAGCAACGCAAACTGGCTAATTAATAGGCCCCTCAGTCTTTTTGTGTACACTTCTGTTGTCAGACCCAATAATTATTTGTACCTTTTCCCATTTTTCATAATTTCACTCTTGCTAAATTCAAACTCGGCCGAATTAAGTTTACCACTATTAGCTACAGAAACCTGAGAGAAGTTAGAATTTTAGAAAAAGGGTGACTAATCCCTTGAAGTTCAAAGCACTTTTTAGGTCAGGTACAAAGGCAACTCTGGCTGCGTGCCAGATCTCTTGCAATGAAGAAAAATACAAAGAGAAGTACTTTGGGTCAGCCCCCTTCAGCCATATTTTTTTCTAAATGTCACTCACATTTTGGAACTGTCCACAACACAGCCATTTGGTGTGGGGACTTTCATGCATGATGGCTCTTGACATTTTGCCTCTTTACTGTAAGTCTACATAGGAGGTAATAAACACAAAAAGCCAAAGCCATCTGCCTCAGTAGGCACTTTGCTACTACTCTTACTGCTGTGCCCGAAAATAGAAGCCACAAGTGAAGGTCGAGTAGGGACCGGTGCAACTTAAGTGAGCGGGGCATGTGCTGAGGGAGAAGTAAACAAAAAGCACTGTCAGAAACTGTGAAACATCAGGTGCCCCAACAATATACAATGTAAGTTCAGGACACAAAAAAAACCTAGACACAATCTGGGACACTATCACCTCCCTCGCCATGAATTGGCCTTCAGCACTGAAATGTGGCTTAACCCCTTCTCTAACCCCGACATCGCAACCGCAACTACAAGATGATTCACCGAGACCGCACCGACAAACACGGAGGGAGCACAGTCAACATCTTGAAGGAAACCATCCAATGCACCGCCACCGACCCCACACTGCTGATGGAACACCTCAATTTCCAACTACACCCTGACGCTAAGACCAAGATAAGAGGCACCCTCACCTACAGACCCGTTGTAGGAAAATAGGATCTGCTTTTATGGTTACCCCCACTTTTTTCTTGAAGTAATGCTGTTTCTGACTAGTCTGACTGGGATCCTGCTAATCAGGGCTCCAGTCTCTGTGCTTTTTCCATTAAATTGGTTTGGTAAGTACTTAGGTATATCCCAGATTGGACACTGGTCTACACTTATCAGTCCCTAGTATATGGTACTAAGGTACCCAGGGCATAGGTACACCAGGGGTCCCCCATGGGCTGAAGCATGCATTATGCCACCCATGGGAGACCACTCAATTTGCAACTACAGGCCTGCCATTGCAGTCTATGTAAGGTGGTGACCACTTACGAAAGATATAGGTGTCCCTATATCTAAGGTCACTGCACTTAAAACCTATAAGTCACCCCTAGAGCAGGCCTTTCAATCCTGAAAACAGGGTGCTTGGTTCTAATTGTGAGGGTGCCCCTGCATGAGCAGGACACCCCTACGACCTACGGAGTCCATTCTCCCGGGATGTAAGTGAGACAGCCATATGACATATAGAGGGGTGACCACCTCGAAATTGGCCACAATGAATCCTATCATGTTTGGTATCAAACATGTTGGAGTCATACCCCCACACCTTAAACAGTGTGGGAGGTATGATTCCATGCACCGTAAAGCTCCTTTGGGAGGCCCTTGCTGCTCCCAGTACCAGTCTTCCAGACCCGGACAGCAAGCCAGGGCTGCTGCCGGCCAGAGACAAGTTTCTGCCCTCCTGCTGCTGAGCCAAGCTCGGGCAGGGGAAGGCAGAACAATAGGTATCCTGTCACAGGGAGGTGTGACCACTTCCCAGACAGGATTTCGTGTATTGGAGCAGGGTGGGAGCTCTTGCCAGCACCACATAGTCTGCGTGTAGGGCACACTTGGTGCCCTCCATGCATAGTCCAGTTCAAACCAGTTCAGGGAGCTGTTGGCTCCCGCTCTGGTGCGAAACTGGACAAAGGACAGGGGAGTATCCTCCCCCTTGTCCAGCCCCATCTTAGGGAGGGACCCCTGAATCGTCCCAACCCTTTCCTTAGGGTATTTAAGGGCTTACCTGTGGTTAGGTCCCTAGATTTGTCGTGGGACAAGATTCAGGCACCACTTCTTCATCGACCGTCTGGGCACTCTGGACTTGGCTGGACTTCGCTCTGGGCATCCAGATTGCAACTAGGAAGACTCCTGCTGCTCCTGATCTCATCGTCCTGCTCGTCTGCTGCAACGTCCGTGCCTGTGCACCATACAGGAACCTTCCAAAGCCTGTGGGCAGCCAAGACACCTGAAGGAATCTCCCTTGAAGCGAAGGAGTCACTTCCCTGCATCTGCAGGCACCGCAACTAAGCTGACAGGTCTGCTGATCCTGAGCTGCCACGGACTCCAAAAGGCTCAGCAACACAGGTGGCCTGTCCTGTCCTCTCACCAAGTTTGAGGCCAGTATACCTCGTCAGAGCCCCAGGAACCGAACGCCTGTGCACTCCGCTGACTTGCAGTTGCAAAGGCTTGTTGGCTTCCTTCCACCAAGATCTTTGGGCTCCAAGGAGCCCCAACCTCAAGCATCTCCAGTGACCAAGATCTTCATCCTCACCACATCCTCTTGCATCGTGGGCTTGCATCTTTGGTGAGCTGCTCGAGGTCCTCTTGCGACTCCAGTGCCTCCGGCCTGTGGGTCCTCTTGAGGGTCATCTTCGTATTCTTTGTGCTTCGCTGATTTCTCAGGGCCTGCCCTGACTCTCCTGCTTGTGGTGAGTCTCCAAGACCTTGCTGGTCGCAACATTGCATCTTTCTCCACTTCCAGGTTGGTTGCAGTTGCCAAGGCTTGTTGGTGCTCCCGCGGGACACCGACCCCTCAACTCTCGACATCTGACGTAGGACAGCTCGTGTACGGCTCCTGGTCTTCCACAGCATCACCTGGTCCACACAGCTGCAGTTCTAAGGTCACTGTCAGCTCCCCTGCAACACTCGACATCCGTGGGCATTCGTCATCCGTGCCTCCTGGTCACTCCTGAGTTACATAGACTCTGTCCCCTCTGCTTGCAGGTTCTTCACATCTTGAATCCACCTTTGGGTTCCACCGGACACTTTCACCTTCTCCAGCAGCGGCATCTTTCTGAATTCTTCCATTGGGTTCGACGGCGGTTTCCGACGCCAATTCACACCAAAGCACCCGGCTTCCCTGGGCAGGTATCCTGGTTCCTACGGCATCCACAGGTGGGGTGGCTCTCCAACCTTCTGTCTTCCACAGGGTTTCTTCAGGGTCCGCTGGGAAGGGTCCTTCTTCTCTGAAATTGCAACTGCGACTTACCCATTGACTTGTTTTGATCACGCGGCCGTGTTCCCACTTAGCACACGACCTCTGTGGGGCTCCTAGTTACTTACCTCAGGTGGTTCCTTGGGTCCCTGACACTTCTAAGTGTTCTGGGTACAGTCTTGACTCGAGTCGTGGTTCGCATACCACTTATTTAGTATACGGTTTGCCCTTAAGAGTGCCCTTAAGAGTGCCCAGAGCAGAGCCCTGCAGGGCCAAAGATAAAAGGAATAAAAGAACCTCAGAAAGAGGGGCAGAAAGGGGATCCACAGCCTTTGCTGTGCACCATGCCACAAATGTATTCCATCTGCAGGCGTATACTGTCTTAGTGGAGGGACGCCTGGCTGCCAAGATTACATCACAGACTTCGGGAGGCAGGTCAAACAACATCAACTGCCGCCGCTCAATCTCAACGCAAGGAGGTGGAGGCTGGACAGGTTCGGGTGGAGGACCGTCCCCTGCTGCTGCGACAGAAGATCCTCCCGAAGAGGCAGTCTGATCAGAGGATCGATGGCCATGTTGAGCAGCTCGGGATACCAGACTCTTCGTGCCCAATTCGGAGCCACAAGAATGACTTGGGCCCGGTCGCGATTGATCTTCTTCAGCACTCTGGGCAGAAGTGGTATAGGCGGAAAGTCGTGTAGAAGACCGCAACTCCACTCGCGACGAAAAGCGTTGCCTAGCGAGTGCCACCTTGGAAATTACAACGCGCAGAATTGCTGACATTGCGCGTTCTCTTCGGTGGCGAATAGATCTAACCAAGGCTCTCTCCACTGCTGAAAGAGACCATGCACCACCTCCGAGTGAAGACGCCATTCGTGATCCATCATGCACCTGCGGCTGAGTTTGTCCACCCTGGCGCCAGGGGTTGAACCACTAGGGATATGCCCTGATGTTCCAGCCCTGGCCAGAGGCGGAGGGCCTCTTGACATAGGGTCCACAACCCCACCCCGCCTTGTTTGTTGCAGTACCACATGGCGGTGGTGTTGTCCGTGAACACCTGCACTACTCTTCACCAGACAGATGGAAGGAAGGCTTTGAGTACAAGACGGATCGCCCGAAGCTCCAGAAGGTTGATGTGGAGCCCCGACTCCGCCGGAGACCAGAGGCCTCTGATCTCCGACTCTCCCATGTGGCCGCCACATCCCAGAAGGGATGCGTCTGTCACCACTGTGTGTTCTGGTTGGGGAAGGGAGAGGGATCTGCCGTTGACTCAATCCTGGTTCGTGAGCCACCACTGCAATTGTGGTGCAGTGCCCTCCGAGATCTGGACGCAATCGGACAGATACCCCTGATGCTGCGCCCACTTGAACTTCAGGTCCCACTGCAGAGACCGCATAGGCCACCTGGCATGATCGACCAGCAGGATGCAGGAGGCCATGAGGCCCAGCAGCCTCAGGGTCATCCTGACCGAAACCCAGGATAGAGGCTGAAAGATTGGAATCATAGCCCGAAAATACCGGACTCGCTGTTCGGGAGGATAAACCCGAAACTGCGTCGTGTCCAGAACCGCTCCGATTAAGAGGAGCTTCTGAGAGGAGGTCAGATGTGACTTCGGCACATTGATGGAGAAACCCAGCAAATGCAGGAGGTCGGCAGTAGTCTGGAGGTGGGAGACGACAGCCTGGGGCGAGCCCGCCTTCAAAAGCCAGTCGTCGATATAGGGGAAGACTGGAACCCCTGATCTGCGCAGATGAGCTGTGACCACCGCCATCACTTTCGTGAACACCCGAGGGGCGCTAGTAAGGCCAAAGGGGAGCACGGTAAACTGAAAGTGCTCGTGGCCTACCGTGAACCGCAGGTAACGCCGGTGGGCCGGCAGGACGGGGATGTGAAAGTAAGCGTTCTGCAAGTCCAACGCTACTATCCAGTCTCCAGGGTCTAGAGCAGACAAGACATGAGCGAGCGTCAACATCTTGAACTTCTCCTTCTGGAGTAAGTGGTTGATGTTCCTGAGATCCAAGATAGGACGCAGGCCGTTGTCCTTCTCGGGAACCAGAAAGTAGTGGGAATAGCAACCACAACCTGCTTCTGGGGCAGGAACGCCCTCGATGGCACCCTTGGCCAAGAGTGCCGAAACTTCCTGTTGGAGAAGGGCCAGGTGATCCTCCGACATGCGATGGTACTGACGTGGCATGGCTGGAGGGCTAGTCTCAAAGGGGAGGGAGTAGCCCCTTCGGACGATTTGCAAAACCCACCTGTCCGACGTGATGGTGCGCCAGTGGGGGAGGTGATGGCGTATCCTGCTGCCCACTGGCGTTTGGTGGCCCTGAAAGGTCGGACTAGGAAGGTTTGGAGGCTGCTGCAGAGGGGGCTGTGGTGGACTGGCCCGCCCGCTGGCCCCCAGAACCACGCCGGTGGTTCCCACGTCCCCGGCCGCACTGGGGACGTGGGAACAGCTTGCGCCTGCCTGTGGCTCTGGCCGGGACTTAGTGGGGCACCCCTTCCGTTGCCACGAAAGGGGCGAAAGGCAGACTGTCAAGAAGGAAAACCTCTGAACTGACCTATATTACTTTTCATTGCGATCTCAAAGGGTTCAAACTTTGCAACCAGCTCAAAGAGAAATCACTTAGAGTAATTTGTGAACAAATAATACATATGTCTTTATTAATTTTTTTAAACGTAAGTTAATCATAAAATTACATCTCATGTACAGTTGTCCTAATAGTCACATTGAACAATAATGTATTCATACACTTAGATATCTAACATTGTTAGGATAAGATGATAACATTTGAACAATCAATAAATGTTAGGAAACCACTATCAAGTGCATTATTCCACATTGTAGTCAGATCTTCATCTGTGACTGTGTGACAAAAAGAAGGACAGCAAATAAAGTCTAAAGAGCAACAGTTATTTACAAAAAAATGTATACAGTAAAAACACTCCACGCTTCACCTCACTACTGCATTCTCTCCTCAAATAAACCCAAGCAACCTGACACTCATACACAGACTAGAACCACTCTCTAGTGGAGATCCTAGAAAACTATAACAGGGACAGATATGGGCGAAAACTGTTCCATGCTCAGAATAATAATTGTGTCCGTCTCTGAAGGGACTCTCCATATATATAGTGATGGTCTACGCGCGTTTCGGTGGGATTCACAATGGCACCACCTTCCTCAGGACCAAAACATACTCAAAAGCATCCCGTTTGGGATGAGCGAGGGGTATCTGCAAGAGCTAAACCAACGGTAAAAGAGGCAATGTGGCATAAGTGCGCCCAACATCCATGCCGTAGGATATTTATACGTTATCCTTTCCAAGAGTCTGTCCAACTGTGATATGTCCCAAATCGCAGCACATGTGGTTTGTAGTTAGAATATAGTTCCTTTTCAAAAATCTTGTTAAAATTTAAAGTGGCCTTAGGTCCTCTGTTTTGATAGTCACAAATGGAAGCTTGTCCTGCCGCTGGCTTTTTCCCATGAAAGGCAGACTGCACAGGGCAGGTGGTGGAGAGGCCCAAGGACCTGGCCGTAGCCCGAGAGTCCTTAAAGTGTTCCAGCGCGTTGTCTGCCTTGTCGCCGAAAAGGCGACGGCCATCAAAGGGCATGTCCATAAGGGTGGATTGGACATCCCCGGAAAAACCAGTCGAACGCAACCAGGCGTCTCTCCCCTCTGCAATTGCACGGTAGAGTATGGCCCGGGCCTCCTCAGGGCACTGAGGCAGCACCTGCGGCACCGTATCCCACACAGAGTGGGTGTAACGGCCCAACAGACATGCAGTGTTTACCGACCCCAGTCCCAAGCTGGCGGAAGAAAACATTTTCTTCCCAAGGTGGTACAGCTTTTTGGATTCCCTTTCCAGTGGTGCGGTAGGGAAGGCGCCTTTAGAAGTAGAGGCTTGAACCACCAAGCTCTCAGGGGTTGGGTGTTGGGAGAGGAAAGTGGGGTCGCCCGGGGCCGGGGGGTGGCGTTGGGCAATCATCCTGTTCACAGGAGCCCTTGTGTTCGGCCTGGCCCACGTGCCCAAAAGAATGTCCGTGAGGGTTTCATTAAACGGCAGCAGGGGCTCCGAAGAGCTCGCTGCCGGTTGAAGGACCTCCGACAGGAGGTTAGTCCTGACTGCTACCGTAGGTAGCACGAGGTGGAGAGCCTCGGCTGCCCTACGCAACACCACTGCGTATGACGCTCTCTCCTCCGTAGCCACGGTAGGAGGAGACAACATGCCTAGGTCTGGGGAGGTATCCAGACCACTGGCATCCCACAGTTCCTCTCTCCAGTCCGGGTCGTACTCCAACTGGTCTGTCAAAGGGTCCTCAGACCCCTCGCAGTCTTCCTCACCCTCCTCTGGCTGCCAAACTGCCTAAAAATGGCCAGGGTTGAACACAGGGACAAAAGTACCCATCGGCGCCGGATCCGGCGTCGGCCGATGCCGGTCCGGCTCCGTCTCCACGTCGGGTTGGAAGCCTGGGTCGACGCCAGCTGGGGGTCCAGCCGGCGTCGGCTGCGGACTTGGTGCCGGTGGAGTCGGCGCCGGTGGAGGTGTCACGAGGTCGACCTGCGCCGATCCGGATCCAGGCCTGGATCCAAGGGGGCCCTGCGGTGCAGAGGCCGGAGCCGCCGGCGTCGAAGGCCTAGGGCCCCCAGCCGAGTCCGCGGGGCCCAAAGGGGCACCGGCAGGGTCGGGCTGCCCAAAGATGGCATGCATCGCTTCATAAAATTGACGAAGCTGGGCAGGGGTCACTCCCGGTCCCGGGAAGGGAGGGAAGGCCGGAGTCGACCCTGAATGCTCCGCCCCCGGAGCCGCGGGAGGGGCACCACCCGCACCCTGCCGGCCGACGGACGAGGGGAAGTCGAAGAGCGACGATGCTTCTTCGACTTCTTTTTATGCTTCGACTTACCTGACCCTGAGTGCGAAGACTTAGAAGAGGAGTGATGATGACTCCGCGATCGGTCCCTCGACCTCCCACGCGACTGGGACCTTGCGCGACACGGAGCCGACTGCCGAGCCTTGAGGAGCTTTCGGGACCGCTCCCGCAGAGTCTTCGGGCCATGGTTCGACAGTCGGAGCACGACTTGGGGTCATGGTCGCGCTCCAGGGAGAAGAGGCACACGCGGTGCGGATCCGTCACCGACATTAGTCGCGTAAAGGAACCGCACGCCTTGAAACCTGGCATCCCTCGTGCACCAGGAGTCGGTTGCAGACTCAAAAACGAAGTCAACAAAAGTCACAAAAACACAGTCAAAAAGTGACTGGGGGTACCGCTCTCTCCGGATCTGCGCTTGCTGGCGCGGAAAAAGAAAGAACTGACGTCAGCGCCAAGGGCGGCGTCAATGTAGCTACCGCGACGTCATCCCGGCGACCACGATGCCGACGACGGACGCGGAGTCGACCGACGCCACTTTGTGACGCGCAGGGGTACTGCTGACGAAAAACTCTCCGGGTCCAGTCTGAAGCCTGGGGGTAATTCTAAGGTACGGAATCTATAACTAACTGTTTCTTTCAGATATTAAGTACACTGTGCAGAGAGTCCAGTGGGTCCCCAATTGATTTACAGAGACTAACGTAGATAATACTAATGCTCTCTTTGTGGTAGTATGGCCGAGCAGTTAGGCTTATCAGAGGGTAGTGCAAAGCATTTGCTGTACTCACAGAGGCAATAAATGAGACACACACTCAAAGAATAAATACGAGACCAAATTAGAAAAATAACACTTCTTTTTATATATGTTTTAAAACCAAGAACTTCGTTCAAAGGTAATCTTCAATATCAGTTTGTACAAGTAAGCAAATAGTTCAAACTTGTGCGCCTTTACGCACAATACAATCCTATGGGAGGAAGAGTCATAAATGAAATAAAGGTAGGTACTGTCAGCTTTAGGGGTGCACCTTCTGGATTCAATGTAGTTGGGGGCCAATGTCCAAAGTACTTTCAGCAGTTCTTCTGGACCTGCCTGGATTCGGCCAGAAGCAGAGGGCTGGTGAAGTTGGTAGCTGGGCGCGCTACGGAGAAGGGGGGCCACCTAGAAACAGGCTGTGCAGGGGGACTTGGGAACAAGTCTGAGGGCTCCCAAACTGGGATTTAGGTCGCAAGGGGTCTTGGAGAAAGCAGACACAGCCAATTCTTCGGTACCCAGGCCGGGCGGCGCGGGTGCAGTGTGGTTAGGTTGGCTGGGCTGGATGCGCAAAGGGGCTCCTTGCTGATAGGAACAAACAGCTGGCAGGGACAAAATCAGGACAGCTGGGGCTCTCATGAAGAGGGTCTCAGTGATGCTGACATCCCTCGATGGCTGCTCGGTCGTAGGGCAGTGGGAATCCAGATTGGACTCCCGCTGTTGCTGTTTGGTGCAGGGCATCCGGTACCCCAAGGATTGGTGCTGCACGGCTCCGGTCGGTCCTGGTGTCTTCACATTCGGTGGGGAGACAGATCTGATCTTACCGAGCATGAGTACCTCTTCCAGGTTCTCTGCGGTGTCGGTCGGGACGGGGAGCTGCAAGGTGGTGGACCGGACTTGGTTGTCAGTGCCTGCGGGCTGCAGGGGAGTAGCTCCTCTACTCCAAGGGAGGCTTGAGGTGATTTGCGAGGGGCTGGCAGGCTACACAAGGATTTTGTAGTTGTCCAGCTGGCAGGATGAGTGACTCTGCCGCAATTGTTGAGAGAAGTTGTGGCAGGCAGGGTTTCGGCCCAAAAGTCCACAGCTCTTCTGCTGTTCTCGCCAGGCAGTGACTCTTCTTCATCCTTCTTCTCTTGATCAGTCGAATCTGAGTTCTTGGGTTTTGGGGTGCCACCTAAATACTCAATTTAGGGGCATTAAGGGGAGTGACGGGTATCTACAACCTCTATATGACCACTTCCTGTGGGAAGTGGGCATAACCCTGACCTTAGAATGCTAATTCCGCCCAAAACAACATGGAGGAATCTGAAAAGTGGGGTCCACATCAGCTTGTCAGTCCACCTGAGGGGTGGTGCTGGCTTAATGTGGGCACACCTCCTAATCTTACTAATTTTGCGCCTGTCTTGGTGCCAAAAGTGGGAGCAGGATGGGGGGTGGGCATCTCCACTATCTAGAGAGGCCTGGGTCACATAAAGGTGGCAGGGCCATTGAAGCTTCCCGCCCTGGAAGGCACATCCTGTTTGGTGGAGGTGTTCACACCTCCGCCCAGACCAGGCTTTGTTCCTGGCCTCCGAAAGCGAAGGCTCTCACCTCAGGAGGTCAGAAATGTGTCTATTGTGGCTGGCTGGTCAAGCCCAGTCAGTCTACACACTAGTAGTCAGTAGGTCTTCAGGGGGCACCTCTAAGGTGCCCTCCGGGTGCATTTCTTAGTAAATCCAACACTGGCATAGGTGTGGGTTTACCAAGATGAGATGTTTGGTACCAAACACCTGGGGGTACAGTGAAGCCATCATGTAGCTGGGAAACTCGCAATGACGGGTGTCCAGCCCATGTACTGGGTATGGCTTCCCTGTGCACTTTTGGTATCTAAGGGTGAACTGAAATATCACAGGGACACATCTACTCATGGAGATATGCCCAAACATGGGTATAGTGCACCCTGCCTTAGGGCTGTGAGGCCTGCTGTAGGGGTGACTTACCTATACCACATGCAGTGTTTTGCAGGCATGGCACACAGGGGTATGTGCCATGTCGACTCTTCGTTTTTATCTGCACCAAGATATGCATGCTGCAGTGGCAGTTTGCATGAGCTTGGTGAGGGGTCCCTTAAAGAGGCACAATTTGTGCTGCAGTCCTTAGAGACCCCTTTTAGCCCCAATGCTCTAGGTAACCGGGGTACCACCTTCTAGGGACCTACATGGAGCCTGAAGGGGTGCCAATTGTGGAACAATGGTACGCTTTTTGGTGAAAGAACACTGTTACTGTGGACCTGGTTAGCAGGGACTCAGCTCACTTTCAGTCAAAGTTGCATCAGATACCAGGCAAAAAGTTGGGGGTAACCATGCCAAAAGGGGCACTTTCCTACAGCCCTCAAGTGGATTGCCTACTTTCTCTCAAGACACACACAGAGCATCCGACTGCCTCCCTTCACCTTCGCACCCAAGAACATCATATGCGGCGTACCACAAGGATCATCCCTCAGCCCCACCCTGTTCAACATATACATGACCCAGGGACACGACATAAACTACTACACTGACAACACTCAACTAATCCTCTCGCTCACCGAGGACCCCTCCAACGCTAAAGCCAACTTCTGCAACGCCATGACGAATGTAGCCAAATGGATGAGAGACAGCTGCCTCAAACTCAACTCCAACAAAAAATAAGTAATGATCTTCGGGGAGAACACCTCTGCCTTTGAAGGCACAGCTGGTGGCCAGCAGAACTCGGACCAACACCCACACTGACAGACCATGCACGCAACCTTGGCATCATCCTTGACAGCCAACTGACCATGAATGACAAATCAACGCAGTCGCCTTCTTTTCCTCCCACAATCTTTGCAGAATCTTCAGATGGATCCCAATCAACACGAGAAAGACCGTCATGCAGGCCCTTGTCACCAGCTGCCTTGACTGTGGCAATGCTCTCTACGCCAGAGTGTCCACCCAGCTCTTCAAAAGACTCCAAACCATACAAAACCTTGCAGCCAGACTCATCCTGGAACTCCCCAAATGAACCAGCATCGCTCCTCACTTCAGAAATCTCCACTGGCATCCCATCCACAAGAGATGCCAGTTCAAGATTCTCACACACGCATACAAAGCTCTACACGACCAAGAACCATCCTACATCAACCATCAATGGAGCTTTCACCTGCCCTCAAGACACCTGCACTCCACCTCACTCACCCTCACCCCCCGCATCCATTGCAGCCGCAGTGGGGGCTGCTCCTTCTCCTACATTGCTGCCAAGACCTGGAACAACCTGCCCCTCCACCTCCCTACAGCACCTTCCCTGGCGGACTTCAGAAAGAAACTCAAGACCTGGCTTTTCGATGGAGACACTGCACCCTCAGCGCCCAGACACCCCTAGGGGAGACAGTGCTGCGCTATACAAATGCTGATTTGATTTGACCCAATGCAAGAATATGTAGAATTACAACATACACAACAAAGCCTTTTACATAGAGTACAGGGAGGATACATTTAATCCACATCAGATTTTACAAACACCAGTAGAATACTTACAGACAAATGCACTGGGGGGTTTATTATGTGTAATTTGGATTAATATTCAATGGACATTTGACGGGAAAGCTTAGAGTCTACTTCCAAAACTCGGAAAGAACGGAACTGCTGGCATTTATGAAACCAAAATATGAGCTAAACAGTGAAAAGAACTCATGGTGTACATGCACTTCTTTACACTGCCTCTTGATTATGCCCTTATCAAAATCCTATGATGCCAAAGTAGTATCAATTGCTTCTCTTTTATAATGCTTGAAAGTAAGCTTAACCTGAAGATTGGAGGGGAAATGTTTAAAGTGTGCAGTGTCACTCCTGATGGCATCTGCAGACTTTTATCATATGGTGTGGTCATGTGCAGTAATCAATAGGTATTGGACCACCATAATCACAGAGCTAACCGGGGTGCTGGGATGGGAGGTTCCCCACACACCTTTGGTCCTCCTTCTGGGGGTTATGGAGGGTCTGGGAGGATCTGCTGTGTAGAGGCGTTGGTAGTACTCCGTAAAGGTCTGTGCGATACCTCTAAGGGTGCGTTGGGTGCGCCCTTGGGTGTCTATCACTTCTGGTATGATCCGATTGGCTACGGGACTGGAGGGAAGCCAGGAAAGGAGTTTACCATTCTTATCTCCCCAGCCATAGACTCTAGCTGTGGAAGCCCTCCACATCTCTTTTGCCATCTCAAGAGAAATGTGGTGAATTTCCCCCTGCACAAGATCCAATTGCCGGGTAGCTCCTTCCTCACTATTCAGAGTTGTGATTGCTCCCGCTAGGCGGAGGGCCTGCGCCTCCAGGCTGGAGAGGTGCTGGCCTTGGGTCTGCTGATTCTTGTTTAAGGTACTCCTTGGCATATCCTCTAATGGTGGCCTTGCTTGCCGCCCAAAGCGTATCGGGGGACTGAACCGTACCGTAACTAAGTTGAAAATACGCCTTGATTTCTGCTTCAAGCGCCCGTTTGTAGACCTTGTCTTGGAGGAACCAGGCGTTCAAACGCCACATGGGTAGCAGTAGCCTGGTGGGGGTACTCAGGCGAAGAAGCAGGGGGGCATGATCCGAAATGCCACGAGAGAGGATTTGAATATGAGTGACAGTTCGGCATTCAGGGCAGGCATAAAGATGTGATCTATGCGGGCGTGAGTATGATACGTAATAGAGGTTTGAGTGCACTGACACTGCCAGGGATTCCATATTGTCCAGACATCACACAAGCCGAATGTGGTGGTCCAATTTGTAAGGCATCGAGCACCAGAACAGCTACTCACCAAGGGAACCCCAGTGGCATCCAGATGAGGAGAGATCACCGCGTTGAAATCACCTCCAATCACCATCAGTCCCTCTGGAAGCTTTGACAAAACGTTGGGGAGGTCTTGAAGGAATGTGTCCAGGGTCACTGGGGGTGCATAAGCACAAATTAGATCAATTATACTTCCTCCTATAGTCCCCGTGCACAGGCAGTGCTGCAGTTGAAACACCCCGCCTGACCTCGGTGATCATGGAACACTGCAGTGAGCATCAATCACGGATAGTACTGCAGTGGAAACACCAGGCCTGACATCAGTGATCATGGGACAGTGCAGTGAGCACTGTGCAGAGGCAGAACTGCAGTGGAAACACCAGGCCTGACATCAGTGATCATGGAACAGTGCAGTGAGCACTGTGCACTGGCAGTCCTGCAGTGGGAACACCCCGCCTGACCTCAGTGATCATGAGACAGTGCAGTGAGCACTGTGCACAGGCAGTACTGCAGTGGAAACACCAGGCCTGACATTAGTGATCATGGGACACTGCAGTGAACGGTGCACTGGCAGTGCTGCAGTGGAAACACCACACCTGACCTCAGTGATCATTGGACACTGCAGTGAGCACTGTGCACTGGCAGTGCTGCAGTGGAAACACCCCGTCTGGCCTCAGTGATCATGGGACATTGCAGTGAGCATCGTGCACGGGCAGTACTGCAGTGGAAACACCAGGCCAGACGTCAGTGATCATGGGAAACTGCAGTGAACATTGTGCACAGGCAGTGCTGCAGTGGAAACACCCCACCTGACCTCAGTGATCATGGGACACTGCAGTGAGCATCGTGCACGAGCATCGGGCATGGGCAGTGCTGCAGGGCAAACACCCAGCCTAACCTCAGTGATCATGGGACACTGCAGTGAGCAATGTGCACGGACAGTGCTGCAGTGGAAACCCCAGGCATGACATCAGTAATCATGGGACACTGCAGTGAGCATCGGGCACGGGCAGTGCTGCGGTGAAAACACCCCGCCTGATCTCAGTGATCATGGGACACTGGAGTGAGCATCGTGCATGGGCAGTGCTGCAGTGGAAACCCCAGGCATGACATCAGTGATCATGGGACACTGCAGTGAGCATCGGGCAGTGTTGCAGTGGAAACACCCCGCCTGACCTCAGTGATCATGGGACACTGCAGTGCGCATCCTGCACGGACAGTGCTGCAGTGGAAACCCCAGGCATGACATCAGTGATCATGGGACACTGCAGTGAGCATCGGGCACGGGCAGTGCTGCAGGGCAAACACCCCACCTGACCTCAGTGATCATGGGACACTGCAGTGCGCATCATGCATGGACAGTGCTGCAGTGGAAACCCCAGGCATGACATCATTGATCATGGGACACTGCAGTGAGCATCAGGCACGGGCAGTGCTGCAGTGCAAACACCCCGCCTGACCTCAGTGATCATGGGACACTGCAGTGAGCATCGTGCATGGGCAGTGCAGCAGTGGAAACCCTAGACATGACATCAGTGATCATGGGACAGTGCAGTGAGCACTGTGCATGGGCAGAACTGCGGTGGAAACACCAACCCTGAAATCAGTGATCATGGGACAGTGCAGTGAGCATGGTGCACTGGCAGTGCTGCAGTGGGAACACCCCGCCTGACATCAGTGATCATGGGACACTGCAGTGAGCATCGTGCATGGGCAGTGCTGCAGTGAAAACACCCCGCCTGACCTCAGTGATCATGGGACACTGCAGTGAGCATCATGCACATGCAGCGCTGCAGTGGAAACCCCAGGCCTGACATCAGTGATCATGGGACACTGCAGTGAGCATCGGCCATGGGCAGTGCTGCAGGGCAAACACCCCGCCTGACCTCAGTGATCATGGGACACTGCAGTGACCATCGTGCACAGACAGTGCTGCGGTGGAAACCCCAGGCATGACATCAGTGATCATGGGACACTGCAGTGAGCATCGGGCACGGGCAGTGCTGCAGTGCAAACACCCTGCCTGACCTCAATGATCATGGGACACTGCAGTGAGCATCGTGCAGTGCTGCAGTGGAAACACCCCGCCTGACCTCAGTGATCATGGGACATTGCAGTGAGCATTGTGCACGTGCAGTGCTGCAGTGGAAACCCCAGGCATGACATCAGTGATCATAGGACACTGCAGTGAGCATCGGGCATGGGCAGCGCTGCAGGGTAAACACCCCGCCTGACCTCAGTGATCATGGGACACTGCAGTGAGCATCGTGCACGGACAGTGCTGCAGTGGAAACCCCAGGCATGACATCATTCATCATGGGACACTGCAGTGAGGATCGGGCACGGGCAGTGCTGCAGTGCAAACACCCCGCCTGACCTCAGTGATCATGGGACACTGCAATGAGCGTTGTGCATGGGCAGTGCAGCAGTGGAAACCCTAGACATGACATCAGTGATCATGGGACAGTGCAGTGAGCATTGTGCATGGGCAGAACTGCGGTGGAAACACCAGGCCTGACATCAGTGATCATGGGACAGTGCAGTGAGCACTGTACACTGGCAGTGCTGCAGTGGGAACATCCCGCCTGACATCAGTGATCATGGGACACTGCAGTGAGCATCGGGCACGGGCAGTGCTGCAGTGGCAACACCCCGCCTGACATCCGAGATCACAAGACTCGGCAGTGATATCACAAATGAGGAACGCGAAATAATTCACCATCGATGACGAACAAGGTGAGTTATCAGGAGACGGAGCGCACCCACCTCAGAGCTGTGAAGGGCTGGTGGCGGCTGACATCCTCCCAGCATCAGAAGGGCGTGCAGGGTGTCTGCCCTGCAAGACGCCGGGTCTTCTCCTAGCACAGGCACGTGCAGTGTGCCTCCCCTGTACAGGTAACTGGTCCTCTCCCAGCACAGGCACGTGCAGTGTGTTTGCCCTGCACAGTCACCGGTCCTCTCCTAGTACAGATGCGTGCAGTGTGTGTGCACTGCACGGGTACCCGGTCCTCTCCCAGCACAGGCACGTGCAGTGTTTTTGCCCTGCACAGACACCGGGTCCTCTCCTCGTACAGATGCGTGCAGTGTGTGTGCACTGCACGGGTACCCGATCCTCCCCCAGCACAGGCGCGTGCAGTGTTTTTGTCCTGCACAGACACCGGGTCTTCTCCAGCTCCAGCTCAATCATGTGCAGTGTGTCACCCCTGCACAGACGCCGGCCCTCTCCAGGCACATGCAGCGTGCCAGTCCTGCACAGATACCGGGTCCTCTCCCAGCACAGACACGTGCAGTGCGTCTCCCCAGCACAGACACCGGGTCCTCTCCCAGCACAGACACATGCGGCGTGTCAATCTCTCACAGGTATCGGGTCTTCACCTAGCACAGACACGTGCAGTGCGTCATTCCTGCACAGACCCCGGGCCCGCTCCCATTACAGGCACGAGCCGTGCGTCCCCCTAGCACGGACACGGGGTCCCTTCCCAGCACAGCAGGCTAGCCTCGGCAGCGGCCCACGCGGTGCTCTAAGTCCGATCAGTCCTTGCCGCAGAGACAGGGCACCTTCAGCTATTCAGCAGTCTGCTGCTCTGACTGCCCTGGTTAGATACTCACTCCCCAGGGAAGAGCCCCTCCCGCGTCACTGCAGCCCCGCCCTGTAAGGTTACATCTCGCAGAGACCCGAGAGAACATCACTGTTTAATACTCTGAGTTGCAAGAAGTAAAGTGAAGCACGAGTGAGAAGGGAGACGAGATTGAGAGGGGCATGGGCAGCCTAATGCAATAAAATCATTAATAAAACTACATGGATGTACACCTACCTGCGTGGGCTCTGGATCAGCTCTCTCCCTCCATTGGTCTATTGTTGTGTCATTCACGGTCTGCTCTTCCCCACCGCAGCATTGACCACTGGTTAATGGGTCCGCCCACTCCAGCCATTGGCTCTCTTGCACTGAGTGAGGTATTTTCCTGATCACAGATCTCTCCAACAAGCATTTGCAATGCAATAGGTCTTGCCTTTGGGACCTTATAAGTGTTTAGACATGCAGCACATTATCCCGAGTGCTGTGCCACCAGGGACTGAAGAGCTATACAATTACTACATACTGGGTCCTACAGTCTGATCAGGAATACATGCTTGCCTCAGGAAACATTTATAGACACATTTCAAGGCTTTTTAACGCACAGACAGAAAGGCAAGTGTCTCGATGCACGCATACAGCACTATAGCATTATGTGTGCGACTGCAAAGTACTAGGAAGTAACATATAAAATCATGTGCCTTCCCTCTCCTGCGTCACTTTGGGTCGTTGAAGCAACAGAAAGGCAGTAAAAGTGCTGCCCAACTCCAACGCCACCCACACCGAGGAGTTATTATATTGTCAGGCTATTATGGGCCAAGACGCAGTTTTATAGCATCTGCCCTTCATGGGTAAATTGGTAACACAAACAAAGACCAGCTTTCAAGATGGCGATCTGTGTTTGACACGAGAGTCCGAAAAGCAGAAAACATTTATCCCCTAGCAAAACAAAATGTGAAAACAAGCGAAATATTACCACTTTGCGAAGCCACAGTTGTATGGTAGTAGCCGAGGGTCGGAGGAATTGTAACAGAGACTAAAATCAGTTGTGAAAATGGCCCTGTGTGTGTCTTGAGTATTTTAAGAGGCAATCAAAAATCTGTGTGAAATAATGTTAGGTGAACAAAGCAAAATTAAAAAAAAACGATGTGTTTCTCTAAAGAAAGCGTGCACATACTGAAAGGAGGCAGATAATAAAGTTAACTCGTAAATGTGCATTATAGCCAGGTATATTTATTTATTTTGAACATATTGAAAAACAGTATATATTTATCCACCCCAAAAAGACATCAGAAAACAAATGAAGTATTTGCGCCTAGCCAGGCCACCGCTGTATGGCATCTGGCGTTCGTGGGAGACTTGAAACACGGGCGTATTTCCGTTGTTCAGAAGGTGCTCTACGTTATTTAAGAGGGAGCATAAATGAGTGTAAAACGCTGTTAGGGGAACAACGCGAAAAAAACGATGCCGTCCCCTAAAGAAATCCTGCAGGTACTGGAAGGAAGCCGATGTTAAAGGTATTTACTTATAACGTCAATGCACATTATAGCCATTTATCTTTATTTGAGTTGGAATTTCGTCATATGGAGCAAAGTAATTATGTGACCAGCTGAGGCTTTTAGTAGTCTACAAACTATAGAAGTAGTGGAGTTGCTTAATGTGGAGAAGTGGGTTTCGGTTGCAGTAACCCCCCCCCCCACACTTTTTGCCTGACACTTGATGCACTTTGACTTGGTTTCTCCTGGGTCCCTGCCAATGAGGTTCCCAGGGCCTGGGTTCTTTCCCAAGATTGTACCTTTGTACCCACAATTGGTACATCTCTGGCCACAGGTTAACCGCTTGTAAAAGGTACCAGTGGTACCAAGGGCACTGTGACCAGGAAAGGCCTGTAAGGGCTGCAGCACCTATTGTGCCACCCTTAGATGCCCTCTACCTTAAAACCACCCACACCCTGCCATTGCAGGCTGCGTGTTATGGTGTAGAGAAAAGTGAAGAGTCAACATCGCACACATCCCTGTGTGCCATGCCTGCAACCCACTGCCTATGGTACAGATAAGTCACCCCTCTAGCTGTGTACACTAGCCCACAGGTGAGGGTACACTTGCATGAGCACTGTATCCCTATAGTGTCTAAGTCCATTCTTAGACATTGTAAGTGCAGTAAAGCCCTAAAGAGTATATGGTCTGGGAGTTGCTCGCTACGAACTCCACAGCCCCATAATGGCTTTACTGAAACCTGGGAAGTTTGGTAGCAAACCTCTCAGCACATTAAACCCACACTGAAGCCAGTGTGGGATTTAATGTAAAATGCACTCAGAGGGCATCTTAGAGATGCCCCCTGAAAAACGAGCAGCCCTTGTGTGGTTCCTGAATGGCTGCCCTCTATTTGCCACCACCAGACAGGTTTCTGGACCCCTGGGTAGAGGGCCTCCGCTCTCTGGGTCCAGAAACAAACCCCATCCTGGGTAGAGGTGTCATGCCTCCTAGACCAGGATGGGCTAGGTTCACGAAGGGGATGCTTCAAAGGCCTGCCACCTTTGTTAGCTGACCCTGCCTTTTGCTGTCCCCAGCAACTGACTCCCACTGGTTCTGACCCCCAATTTGGGTGGGAGAATTGCTGGGAAAACCAAGTTAGGAAGAGAGGTCTGCCCCAGTTTGCCAACCCTATCCCTTAGGTGGGGGAGGCGAGTTGAAGCACATATCTCAGTCCCCTCCATCTTGAAGATGAGGGGACACAGCCAATCAGAGAGAGGCTCTTGCCCCCCTCCCACTGGAGGGTGGCATAATATGGGGTGTACTCACCCCAAAGAAGGGACTTATTGGTCCCAACCTGCACACCCCCTGTAACGCCCCTAAATTTATTATTTAGGGGCGACCCTGAACCTTGCCTCCTCTGATACGAGGAAGAAAGAATAAGGACCAAAGTGCCGTGCAGACCCAGGAAGAAGAGAACACCAACTGCTTTGGCCCCAGCCCTACCGGCCTGTCCCGACTCCGACCTGCTCACAGCAAAACCACGGTGTGTCCAGCAGCCAGCAGCTATCCAGAACCCGGAGGACCTGCCCTGCCTTCATCTAAAAGACTGTCTCCCGTGAGCACCGGATTTGCCCAACCAAAGACTCCTACACAGAACCCGGACCCAGGCGACTCCGCGGTTCTGCACTATTCTGCACCCGACGCCCACGGTCCAAGTTCGAGTGGCCCAACACCACAAGGAGGTTTCCCCAGCGATTCTGACCTGGGATCTGGAGATCCCTGACCTACTTCGAGCTTCAGACCGATGCCTGCAGCCTCAACCTGAGGGGTCCCCCTGACCGCAACCGGAGCTGGTATGAAGGTTTGATGCCCGAAGACACCCCTGCACCCGACGCTTCACGGCCTTAGGTGGCCCAACCGACGGTGTCCAGGCATCCCCCAAGAACCCAACTTACCTCTTCTGCCAGTGGTCGCCTTCAGAAAACCTTCTTGACCGAGCCTGTAGCATTTCCTTTGAACCGGAGATCTCCATTGAAAACCACAGGGCCCCCGATAACTTCTTGGCACTCTGCATCCGGCCGCCTCGGTGCTGCTGGTGGTGCTGCTCCTGTGCTGATTGTTGGCCCCTGCAGTGCTGATCTTAACCCCAGGAGCTTCGCTCCCACAATCGAGTGGCCTGCTCATAAGCAGCCTCTGACCGAAGGCCCCCTAGCCCCATTGGCTAACATTGGGCCCCTGCACTCTACACCCGGCCGCCCTAGTGCCACTGATGGTGCGATTTGAGTGCCTAACTGAACCTTGGTTCTAACCCCCAAAAGCTATTCTTGCAGTTGTTTACTTACCTGCAAACCGATAACCTTCTTTTCTCCCATAGGAACCAATGCTATGATTTTTGTTCCAAATATGTTCTAAGTGTTGAACTGTCTTTTTGTGTCAATACTAAAGTAACTTTCCTTGAACCAAAAACTGACCTACTTACCTGTGTTTTGTAAGACCCACCTTGCGATATCTAGACACATCACCCGAGTAGTAAAAGTAACTAAAACGTAATCCAAAAGTACTCCAAAGTAATATCTATCTATTCTAAACTATTTTAAAAGCAAATACAAAGGGGGCGTGGTCTGGCCACGAGAGGAAATGGCCGCCTGAGTGTGGAGCTCCGCTTCGGGAGGTACCCCAGACGGAGGCGGCGCTCTCTTTAGCGTGAACAGGACTGCTGCAGCGTCGTGTTTGAAGAGCCCAGGGTGGCGGAAGTGGTTGACCCGAATTTCGCGATGATGTGAGCTCGTTTGGAGTTCATTTTAGGTGAGGAGGTCTTCGCCTGACAGACGCGCACCGGGCCCTGTTGCGCAACAAGAATCCCCGGCCCTCGAGTGACTGGTGCGCGTCGTTTATTACCTCAATGCTGGGCTTTTGACATCGCGTGTAGAGGAACTGAGGAGATGAAATCCTTTTGACTCCGGTTCTTCAGAATTGGTGAGACCTACCAACATTTTTAATACATTGCTATGTAAAGCTCTCTGCTTATACCTCTGGAACCTCTACAAATGGGAAATTAGCGGACAGCATTTCATACCGGAACATTACTTTCAGCGCTTCTGAGAGAGCTGTTTACTCTCAGAATGTGATAAACTCGCTTAGAGCTCTTCTTTTTGTCGCTACTGCTTGATAATATTTTCAGGTCACCTCAGTAATTACTTCATCTGGTCTCTTGCATTGTGAGTTTACAGTGTTACTTCTGGCACCTCATGAGGAAAATAATATGTCTGTGGTCGCTTTGGCTCTTGTTCTGAGGTGAATTCTTTCAAGTTTCACAACAATTGCAGTGTAATGTATGGGGAAAATTCCTGTGGAGCATTATGAGTCCTGAGTTTTGAACACTTTATGAATATTACGTTGTTTCCTCACGAAAGTAAAAAGACAGCACCAAACGTTTCATGATGATATTATTTTAATAAAATTCTGAAACGCAGAGTTAAGGGGAATTTTCTGCGCTATGTTAACTTCAATGCACCTGTCTTCACAGAATCTTATAAACATCCTGTGGTAAATTACAAAGTTTCAATGCTGCAATCCTCGCTACAGTCGTCTCAGAGCATTCTAAGTAGCATTTTGTTAAGAGTAGTGACTTTTGAAGATGTTACATATACTAAGAGGATCTATTCCTGACCTTTTCAGCTATAAGAACTCAATTTGTCAAATTTAGTTATTGTTATAATTCAGGCAAGAGGTTTCGTGTCACTACTATTAATATTCTATCAATTTACAATAGTCAATATCCAAATGCCTAATCAAAAGAGTGAGAACAAAACTATCAAGCAACCTCACTTCGCAGACGTGCTTAAACAATCTCACAGTGTTGCAGCGAAAGGTTCGCCCTCATCAATGTCTAAGTCGTCTTTGGCCACTTCCTCTGCAATGTCAGCAGAGACTATGGATCGTATTTTACAAGAGATATCAACTATCAGTTGCCGTTTGACAGATATGGACATTAATATTTCTTCTCTCGCTGCAGAGACTAAGTCCATCCGAGCAGAAATTGTGCAATTTAATACTAAGACGGATGAACTAGACCAACGCCTATCAGTGGTAGAATCCAAACTTGTCTCCACACGAAACAAGGATCAGGATCTCCTGTCTCTCCGCAGTAAGTTAGTTGATTTAGAAGATCGTAGCCGACGAGACAATGTTCGTTTTTTTGGTTTTCCTGAAAAGATTGAAGGTCAGAATGCCAGACTTTTCCTACATAATGTTCTCCCCAAGCTTCTGGGCATATCCTTCAGTCCGCCACTTGAAATCCAGCGTGCCCACCGAATTGGTGCTCCACGTACTGCCTTAGATTCTCGTCCGCGACCCCTCATTGCTTGTTTTTTGAGACATGAACAAGTACGGCAAATATTAATAGCAGCATGAACACAAGGTTCATATTTCTACGCTGGTCATGAAATCCGTATTGCAGCTGATTTTTCGCGTGAAACTAATGACAGGAGAAAGGCTTTCCTCTCTATGAGGCCACAGTTGCGGAAAATGGACATTAAGTACGGCTTGTTTGATCCTGCCTGTTTTCGTATTACCAAAAATGGCGAATCCAAAGACTTTTACAATCCTGAAGACTTGCAACACTTTATAGATGCACAATGCATCCAGGTCATGGATGTACAGTTTACCCCTATTGATCAGCCTTCCCACGGCTCTCAAAATCCTCCACAGTTACCAGAAACCCGGCGACATAACTCTAGTGAACTTCGTCTCCGAGGCAGAGACACTGAACGATCAATCCGTAACCATGAAGATAAGATCTCTGCCCTTCAGTCAGTATCTACCTTCACACAAGATCTGCATAGGGATAAATCCCGATCTCCCTTGAAACCTGCTTCGGATGAAGAATGAAAATCTGCTTCGGATGAAAAGCGACTTTCATAATGTTTGTTTTCTGCTGCTGACATGATTGTTAATTCACATCCCCTTTATAGATCTCTTCTAGCTCCTCACATCAGAGATTGCCTCAGGATTGGTTATAGGAGTTCTCACTCTCTGTCATTTATTGCAATATGCTATTAATTTTTGGTCCTACATAATTTCCTTGAAATGTGCTTCGGATGAAGAATAACTTTCACAATATTTATATTTCGATACCGACATGTTTGATGGTTCATATCCTCTGGATATTTCTTTTCTAGTTCTTCATATTAGAATTTACCTCCTACAGTGGTTACCCTCTGTTTTATTCATGTAATTATTTCTCAACTTAGATTGATTATAGGTTTATTCATTACTCCATTTTGTAATATTTACCCTGATCTATTGTTTAATCTCAATAAGCAATGTACTTACCTCCATTTATGTTTTTGGAGTTATGGTGACTTTATTGCAGCCTCCCACATTTTATTAGCCTTGCTTTCCTCCCTTTTAATAAGTTTATGTTGAATATGTTATTATTAAATATTAGATGATATATCTATTTATTAGCACATCTTGTCCTTTTTATTATCTATTTAATAATATTTATATTTTTACTTGTAACTTAGCTTATACCTTCTAATTTTAATATATTATATATTTAATGTCTACTGTATCCAATCTATAGTTATATATAGACTTTACTGTACCCCCTTTAATTTTTATCAGTTTTCACTCTTACACTTCATATTAGTCATGGTTCAATATGTCATTATTATGTATTAGATAATATCTCTACTCACTAATGTATTTATTGATGTATTTATATTCCTCTCACTATTTATCTAATAATGTTCTATCTATCTTTATACCTAAGTTTAGTTCTGTATCTCATTTATATTTGTACTTCTCTAATCACCTTTCTCTATTCTATTTCTATACCTATTTGTTATTGAATCTACACATATCTGATATCTTACGATTTACTCTATTAACTTCCTCTTTCCTTCTTAGTTATTCTTTCCTTTCACTTTTCTCATCCATTTTCTATTTTTATTTATTTCTAAGTTTATATTATTTAATCATCTCTCTCTCTTTTCCTTCCAGTTATTTTCTTCCCTTTACTTTTCTCATCCATTTCTCTATTTCTATTTATTTCTAAGTTTATATTATTACGTTTAATTCATGTGCATTTATTGTTAAATATGTCTTATTAATAGTTGTAAATCATCAGCTAAATGTTATGCATTTCATGTCTATAATGATATTTTAAATGTATATATGCATATTTCTATATATCTATTGATCTATTCTTTTACAATTAGTTCTTTTCTTTTCCACAGATGTTTTTCTTCACTCTATTTGATTCTATTTATAACCACAGTTATTGTTAAAAGTACTTCATTCACAGTTGTAATATGTAATATTTTGTTTTATATTTTAAGTCGTATCTAGGTAATAATGAACTCATATCTATTTTTCTGTATGCCTATGAATTTTGCCAACGTCTGTCTTTCTCTTTCAACAATCATTTTATATCTGTTCGTTCTCTATATTTTCTCCACATATATTTCGCTCTCCAGTTTTTATCTTTACTTTCTTCCATAGTCCTCATTTTAGTCTCAACCCTCTTGACGGGGTTCCTACCCGTTGTGGTGCCCTAGTGAGCCCAGACCCGCGGTTAAAGCTTTAGGTTTTCTTATTTTACATTTTTCCTTTCTTTGGTAATTCTTTTCCATTACATTTTCTTACTCAATAATTATCTTACTAGTATTCCCCTACTTTTCCTTTCCCCCCCATTCATTCTTTCTATTGATTTTCTTTACTCTTTCTTTTATTTCAGCCTTATTCTTTTCCCCTTC
The DNA here is from genome assembly GCA_963921515.1 of Calotriton arnoldi. NCBI lineage: Eukaryota > Metazoa > Chordata > Amphibia > Caudata > Salamandridae > Calotriton > Calotriton arnoldi. The sequence continues at coordinate 1,534,524 of CAWUFW010001870.1, read as the reverse complement.
TCTTTTCCTGGTGTTTCTGTGGTAGGCCAGAGTACCCTTTTGCTATACCTTCTTCATTCCTTTTATTATATCCTTTCTAATCTATAATTTTCTTTATTCTGACAAATATATTCACTCTTGAAATATTAACTCATTTTGCATTGCCCCAATATGATGAGTACTCGTCCCCTATGTACCATTACCTGGAATGTTCATGGACTCACCCACTACATTAAACGGAAAAAAGTACTTTCTTATCTACAATCCAAACACGTTGATGTGGCTTTATTGCAAGAAACTCATCTAGATGCACTAGAATCTGATAAACTTTGCAGGGATTGGGTGGGGAAGGTTATCCACAGCAGTGCTCGAAAAGATGATCCTACAGACACTACTCCTATTCGTAAATGTGGTGTGGCGATCCTCATTCGCAAATCACTCCCTGTTAAAGTCTCCAAAACTTGGTCAGACCCTGATGGCCGCTATGTATTTGCTAAACTACGTATTGGGAATTCTTTTATTTGCCTGGGATCAGTTTACGCTCCAACAGGAAATAAGAAATCATTCTTCCTTCAATTGAACCGTCTACTAACGGAGATTGATGCCTCACAATATCTTATTGGTGGAGATTGGAACCTTATGCGAGATCCAATTTTAGACAAAACGGGTCCGTTAGATAAAGGGAATGCAGCAGATAGAGCCATCTTAGATGATATAATTTCAGACAATGGATTAGTTGATCACTGGCGTCTTAGTCATCCAACAGACACAGAATACACATTCTTTTCTCCCACTCACGGCACATTCTCTCGTTTAGATTATTTTTTAACATCGCATAGAGAGGTCCAATTGGTAATGGAGTCTGGCATTTTAGAAGCAGCTTTATCCGATCATCCCCCTGTTCTTTTGTCCCTTGATCTTGGACTCTCTCGGCCAGGACGCAAACCATGGCGAATGAACATTCAACGGCATAGGACCCCCAAGGGTAAACTTCAATTGCAATCCCATCTTCAAAATTATCTTTCTATTAACAAGGACTCTGTAATTTCCAGTAGGACTATCTGGGCTGCGGCTAAGGCCACTCTTAGAGGTCAGTTAATGTGTGACGCAGCGCTCGCTAACAAGCAGAATGCTGCGTGACAAATAGAGCTGGAACGTGATATTCAATCTTTCTCGTCTATACACATCAATCCCAACTTTACAGAATCGTAAATCACTAGAGCAAGCACGTATGGCTTTAAATAATCTTTTCACCTATAAAGCGGAGTTTGCTCTGCAGAGAATGAAGGGAAGACATTATGAGCAAGGGGAGAAGGCAGGGAGATTGCTAGCTGCACAATTGCGTCAAAGAGAGGCAGCCATGGCCATTCCAGCTATTCAATCAACGCAAGGTGACATACTCACGAGACCGCAAGTGATTGTCAATGAATTTGCTTCCTTTTACCAATCCCTTTATACTTCAAGTAATCAATTAGATTTAGATAAAATGTCTTCCTTTCTTACAGGAGTGGATCTTCCTTGTCTTTCTGACGACGGTAGAGCCCTACTTGAGGGAGAAATTACTAGGGATGAAATTTCTAAAGCCATTACTGCTCTACCTTCCCACAAAGCCCCTGGGGAAGATGGATTCCCTGCTGAATTTTACCGTTGGGCAGGGCTCAATGTTATTGATACATTACATTCTGCATTTCAGGAAGCAGATAGATAATCTTCACTAGGACCTCTTTCTAACAAGGCAGTTATTGCAGTATTACCCAAACCTGGTAAAGATCCTCTACTATGCAGCAGTTACCGTCCCATCTCTTTATTAAATTGTGATATCAAAATCCTAGCCAGCATTCTAGCTTCCCGCCTCCGTAAAGTCTTACCCTCCCTAATACACCACACACAAGTGGGCTTTGTCCCGGGGCGTTCCTCTCGAAATCATTTACGTACGTTAGCCCATACATTGTGGTCTACTAAACATCTCACAGAGGATGCATTAGCCCTTTCACTTGACGCTGAAAAGGCGTTTGATCGCATAGAATGGGAATATCTTTTTGCAGCAATGCAACGATTTGGGCTAGGCGATCAATTTATAACTAAAGTCCGCTTGCTGTATGACAATCCATCTGCTCAGGTGAACTGCGGGGGTTTTTTGTCTGATACATTTCAGATTCGAAGGGGTACACGTCAGGGATGCCCTCTATCCCCCCTTCTTTTCCTCTTGGCAATGGAACCGTTAGCTGCCACAGTTCGTCAATCTGCTGAAATCACTGGTGTTCCCCTCCCAATTGGACACTCTAAAATTTACCTATATGCAGATGATATACTACTCACCCTTACAAATCTCCCCCGCTCTCTTCCGACCCTTCTTAAAATCATTGATGACTTTTCTTCCTTCTCAGGCTATAAAATTAACTGGGATAAGAATGAGGCTTTACCCATTTCTGATGGAACTACAAAAGCATCTATATACGGCTTTCCTTTTCATTGGCAATTCTCACGCCTTAAATATCTTGGAATTTTAGTTAATAAAGGCTTGGAAAACATGGTCTCTGACAATTTAGCCCCTCTGATTTCTCAAATGCAACGAGATTTTGATAAGTGGAAAATTTTGGGACTCTCTCTTTGGGGTAGAGTCCAAGCCATCAAAATGGTCACTCTACCGCGTTTCATTTATATTTTAGGCATGCTTCCCCTTCAAATCCCTTTGAAGGGGAATGGGACGGTCCTACCCATACTAGAGGTCACTTGCTTGATCCTATATTTTCAAATATAAACAACCTATCTGTAGATAAAGCTGTTCCTATCCCATGGTCAGACCACTTCTTACTTCCCTTCGCATGGGCGCTACCGGATGCCATTACACCGACTGCTAGAGCTATGAAATTTGCTCGTAAGTGGTCGACACTCCCCCTAGATGCCCTGATAGGTAACTTAAACGTTACTTCTCCTCCATCCCACTCAAACCCCACTGTCGCTAATGATAATTTTAACAACTGGATTGAGTCAGCACTTAATTGTGTTCTTCCTAGGAAACAAATCTCAGAAAGGGTGGGAGTCAAAAAAAAACCTTGGTATTCCCAAAAACGACGTCAACTAAAGCAGATATGTAAAAAACATGAAAGAAGTTGGAGGAAGGATTTCTCTGCTTTTAGCAAAACTAAATATCGAGAAGCTATTAAAATTTACAAAGATGAAATAAAAAATGCTCAGGCCTTCTACTACCAAGACAAAATTTTAGCTGTAAATTCCTCTCGTGAGATATTTAAAATAGTCAAATCCCTTCTCACCCCCCGACACCTTCTAAAGTCTTAAATAACGTTCAACTGCGAGTGCGATCAAATCGCTGAATATTTTTCAGAAAAAATATTAACCATCTATAAATCATTTCCTCAAAATATAGATTCACAGGTTCCCCTATCGACTGCTACACCTACCCCTGAAAGTTCGATCTTGCTCGAGGAATTTCCGCCCCTTGATCTTACCACTCTTCAAGGGCTTCTGAGAGAGCTAAAATCTGGCTCTCCCCTAGATCCTGCCCCTCCTACCATTCTTCATCAAATCTCAGAGGTTGTGTCACCAGTTATACTGGAGGTGATAAACACCTCACTTAAGACAGGTATTGTGCCATCTCAATGGAAACATGCAAGGGTCAAGGCACTCCTAAAGAAACCTAGCCTAGACCCAGAAAACTGGGGAAATTATCGACCTATTTCCTTACTGCCGGGAATAAGTAAGCTAGCTGAGAAACACATTAACTCCATTCTATCGGCCTTCTTAGAAAACAACGATTGTCTCCATCCTACACAGACAGGATTCAGACCCCAACAGAGCACAGAAACTGCTCTTTTGGCCGTATTAGAGGAAACAAGGAAGACCCTTGATAATGGAGGCTGCGCTGCCCTTATTTTATTGGACCTCAGCGCAGCCTTCGACACTGTAAATCACCGTCTAATGATACGAAGACTCAGAGAGGCCGGAGTGACTGGATTAGCCCTAAAATGGTTACAGTCTTTCCTTCAAAACAGGGTTTTTACAGTTTTCGAAGATGAATATTCTTCAAAACAAATCCCTTTGAAATGTGGGGTCCCTCAGGGATCCTCCCTCAGCCCCACTATGTTTAATGTTTACATGAGATCGCTAGCTGAAACAGTACGCCCATTTGGGGTACATATCGTCACATATACGGACAACACTCAGTTAGTCATCTCTATGAAACAAAACAATCAACATGACCCCGATTTGGTTACCTGCCTGGAGAAAGTCTTTTACTGGATGAATAACTCATTCCTGAAACTCAACGGATCAAAGACTGAACTCCTGCTGTTGAGGAAGTCTGCTCCCCTAAACATAGACCACCTCTGGCCTAGTGTTTTAGGTCCCCCCGCCCCTAGAAAACAAATCAAAAGTCTCGGGGTCTGGCTTGATTGCAACCTCGATTTTAAGGCACAATCATGCATAGTGGCAGCTAGCTGTTACAGCCTTTTAAGAATGATTAGAAGGATACTTCCCCTGTTACCTTTTATTGCTAGACGGGTGCTAGTCCAAGCTCTCATTTTATCACGATTGGACTATTCTAATGTCATGTACCTGGGAGCCCCCAGGGCACCATCAAAACTCTCCAAACAGTACAAAACTGTGCAGCTCGCATGTTGATGAATATCCCCAGACGCTCCTCCGCAAAACCCGCTCTCGCTACCTTGCATGGGCTTCCTGTTCAGGAAAGAATCCAATTTAAGGCGTTATGCATCACCCACAAGTCACTCTCTGGCAAGGGCTCGTCTTTGATCCGTCCCTGGATCCAACCTTATGTGCCTAACAGGGCCCTTAGATCCAAGAACAAAGGTTTAATCCTAGTCCCTAAGATTAAACGATCACGTAGTGGAGGCCGACTGTTTACGTACAATGCATCCATACTTTGGAACGGTCTTCCCCTCCACATACGCTCTGAACCTGATTACCTCAAGTTCAGAAAATTGCTGAAAACTTTCCTCTTTCCATGATTTCTTCATAATTACAGTTTCATACGGTGTCATAGCGCTGGGATGCCTCCGGGTAGCCATGCGCTTTATAAATGTTCCCTCATTCATTCATTCATCTACGCTTCGATCGATTGATTCTAAAATGAAATCCTTTGTATGGGGCTCTGCTAGACCTCGCCTTGCAATGGCAAAATTAAAAGCTCATCAATTGTATGGAGGAATGGGTCTTCCATCCATTGAACACTATTCCCTTGCATTACACATCTCTCAATTTTCTTATTTCTTGCCATGTCTCAAAGATATCCCGCAATGGGTCCATATAGAGCGTCATCTTTTGGCTACGAACTCAGGTCTCTCTCTTTTGTATGGAAGCGGCACTACCCGTTCTGATCCTAAAAACCCGGTTTTATCGGCTATGCATAAATCTTGGCAAAGAGGACATTGTCTCTTGGATTCAAACGCACGTATTCACATCAAGGCTCCTTTGTGGAATAATTCAGGTATACGCATTAATGGTCGTATGTTATCTTGGCCATCTTGGCAAGCAGCAGGCATTCATTCCCCAGATCAGCTTCTTCATAATGGTGAATTTAAATCCTTCTCACAATTGAGGGAGGAATTTAATCTTCCTATTCAACATTCTCTTAAATACGTTCAACTTCAACAATGTTTGAAGAAACATTTGGGGTCGCCCCCCTGGATGCTTCAAACATCTCCAATATTATCTTATTTGTATGTGTGGGGGAAACATAAAGGAGTGACATCTTGTCTTTATAAAACCTTTACGCTCCATCTTTTTTCACAAACCCTCTCTCATAAACTCCAACTTAAGTGGCAAACTCGTTTAGCAACTTCTTTTACAGCTGTGGAATGGGATCACATACTAGAAGGTCTACATAAAGGAGTTCGGGAAGCACGGCTTACATTTTGCCTGTTTAAAATTCTTCATGATTGGCATTGGTCACCGATCAAACTACATAAAGCTGGTTTACTTTCACATACTGATTGTTGGAGATGTTCCGCTTCTGGCTGTGACAACTCACATTATTTGTGAATGTCCAAGAATAAAACCTTTTTGGAATTATGTTGGTAAAACATTACACTCTACAATGCCTTTACATTTACCATTTACATCTGCCAACATTCTTTTACATGATCTACGTCATTCTCCTAAACTTTCTAAACCACAACACCGTCTCTTCCACACTGCAGTAGCTACAGCTAAAATTTGTATTTTACGCAATTGGAAATCATCATCCCCACCCTCTCAAGAAGAATGGTTAGTGGCAATGATTCAGACAGCTTCACATGAACGATTGATTTATAACCTCCAGGATCAAGTTGATATATTTTTACAGACCTGGTCACCCTTCCTTAAAGCCAAAGCTGATGAAACTGACAACTCTCTTGTCCCACCTAATACACTCAGTCAAGCAGACTAAGGGGCCGATTCCGATTTCGGCAGGAAGCGAACCTAACACTATTCGTCTGGAAAAAAACCAAGCCGAACGCGTGTTTCCCGACCGATTCGAACATTCGCACTAACGAGCAAGTACGATGCGCATAACTGCCCAGATCCCGACCCAGCCGTACTTACCCATTCCAGCTCCTGTTCCCCGCCCGAGCCGGATCCGTAAACGCAGAATCGAGTCGCACGGAAGCAAAAATACAGCACCTTCCGGCCGGACCAGTACGATGCGCCTTCCGTACGCGCCGAACCCGTCGCTACGTCCGGCACATCAGAGCATCCGGGAGAGCCACACATAAGCTCCGATTCGCGCCACAAGACGATCCACGGGTACGAGACGAACAAGCCTGCCACGAGTACGAGTCAAAGCAACGAGAAAGCCGAACGAGACGAACCAACCATGAATCCCATTGCGCAGGTCCTACCAATACTCTACATCTATTACCGGAACAGGTACGGACGCGTACGGCGCAGATGGTAAGTTAAACACCCACTACACAAACGACACGTACCCAACATATAACACACACACATAGGGATGCAGAAATGACTTACACTAGCAACAGCAGAACCATAGGGCGGGATGGCTATCACCAATGCCATATACACCCATAGGGGCCTGGATGCCAACCACTAACACCACCCCTACTCAGGGGGGCTGGATGCCTGTCACTACTACCATCCCCACTCATAGGGGGATGGATGCCTACCACCAACACCACCCCTACTCATGGGTGGCTGGATGCCTACCACTACCACCACCCTACTCATGGGGGGCTGGATGCCTACCACTACCACCACCCCTACTCATGGGGGGCTGGATGCCTACCACTACTACCATCCCCACTCCTAGGGGAATTGATGCCTACCACTACCACCACCCCTACTCATGGGGGCCTGGATGCCTACCACTACCACCACCCTTACTCAGGGGGGGCTGGATGCCTGTCACTACCACCATCCCCACTCATGGGGGCCTGGATGCCTACTACAACCACCACCCCTACTCAGGGGGGCCTGGATGCCTGTCACTACTACCATCCCCACTCATAGGGGGATGGATGCCTACCACCAACACCACCCCTACTCATGGGTGGCTGGATGCTTACCACTACCACCACCCTACTCATGGGGGGCTGGATGCCTACCACTACCACCACCCCTACTCAGGGGGGGCTGGATGCCTACCACTACCACCACCCCTACTCATGGGGGGCTGGATGCCTACCACTACCACCGCCCCTACTCAGGGGGGGCTGGATGCCTACCACTACCACCACCCCTACTCAGGGGGGCCTGGATGCCTGTCACTACTACCATCCCCACTCATAGGGGGATGGATGCCTACCACCAACACCACCCCTACTCAGGGGGGCCTGGATGCCTGTCACTACTACCATCCCCACTCATAGGGGGATGGATGCCTACCACTACCACCACCCCTACTCAGGGGGGCTGGATGCCTACCACAACCACCACCCCTACTCAGGGGGGCCTGGATGCCTGTCACTACTACCATCCCCACTCATAGGGGGATGGATGCCTACCACTACCACCACCCTACTCATGGGGGGCTGGATGCCTACCACTACCACCACCCCTACTCAGGGGGGGCTGGATGCCTACCACTACCACCACCCCTACTCATAGGACGGGTAATGCATGACACAACCAGCATACTCCAACATAAGGAATGTCAGAAAAACACATCCCCCCAACACCATGACAAGCGTGTGCAGTCTGTGTCAAATGCCTACAACACTGAACATGACATTGAACATACAATGTGACCCCCTATCACATGTGTCACACATAAATGTGTGTGGCCTCCACAATGCAAGCAGACCATGACCACTGTGGCAATGGGGTCTAACACCCCATCATCACAGTGACCAAAAGGTAAGTGTGGGGTCCATAGCTGAAGCACATTTTGAACATTGTGGCAATGGGGTCTAAACCCCCATCATCACAGTGACCAAAATGTAAGTGTGGGGTCCATAGCTGAAGCACATTTTGAACATTGTGGCAATGGGGTCTAAACCCCCATCATCACAGTGACCAAAATGTAAGTGTGGGGTCCATAGCTGAAGCACATTTTAAACATTGTGGCAATGGGGTCTAAACCCCCATCATCACAGTGACCAAAATGTAAGTGTGGGTCCATAGCTGAAGCACATTTTGAACATTGTGGCAATGGGGTCTAAACCCCCATCATCACAGTGACCAAAATGTAAGTGTGGGGTCCATAGCTGAAGCACATTTTGAACATTGTGGCAATGGGGTCTAAACCCCCATCATCACAGTGACCAAAATGTAAGTGTGGGGTCCATAGCTGAAGCACATTTTGAACATTGTGGCAATGGGGTCTAAACCCCCATCATCACAGTGAGCAAAATGTAAGTGTTGTCATGGGAAAAGCTGCAAATGCCAAACAGCATGGATGATTCCTGGTCACAGAACAACAAACACATCAGTGGCATAGTAGTGCTTGTGTCCCATAGCAACATAGATTGGGTGAGGCAAACAGTGCAGTGCAAATAAGACATACCTTTGGCCATGTGCAGACAAACATCACCCATGGGGGCTGAGATTGTCAACATTCATCAATAACACAATGACAGAAGTGACCATCATAATGCAGATTCAAACAAAGAAGGGACTAAGGGGCAAGTTTACCGAGGTCCAACGTACGTGCCCCAACAAGGCTGTGTACAAATCGAGTACGAAGTTCCTCCAGGACAAGTAATGGAAAGGAGTAGGGCTCATAGAGACAATGGAGTCAAAGCAACCGCTATCAGGTTATTAAAGGAGAAGGAGTTCTCCTTGTTGGAACTAGGGCTCTCACACACCCAGAGAACTGGGTGTCATGCTTCATCATTTGAGCCTGCCCCTCGTCAGGTCGGCGCTGCAATTCCTGACGGGCACCCGGAACCGGGGCTCTTTGTCGGGGATCTTTTATTCCTGCCGGTGGGTGCAGTGGGGGTAAGGGCCCTAGTATGTGTAGATGTGGAAAGACATGTGAATTAAAATAGGTCAGTTAGTCCTAGTCGATATTTATTCAAAAGGTAAACTGCCTAAAATAAAAAGTGTGAGAGGGGCAAAGGACTAGACGTAATGTTACTAGTGGTGTGTGCCCTACTCTCAAATGATCGACATGTTTCGTGCCTATCGTGTCATAAAGATCTGGGCACTTCCTCAGGATCAAAGGGACACTATCTACACTGAAAAATATGTATATAGGTAAGTGAATACTACATACCCCGATCTCAGGTTTAATCTGTTGGTTAAATAAAAACGTATGCGGATTAATAAAAATTTCCATATAGACAATACATGATATAATAACCATATTGTGTCTCTACAGCTCAAACATTCAATGTCCGACAAGGCAGACGTGCTCATGATCCTAAAAACCGGTACAATGTGTTACACATATCTCACAGTGAACTAAGCCTTGATTGGCACCGTGCTATATACCATATGCAGAGTGCTCATAAGTATTGTCAGCTTATTCTGTGGTGTAGTCTAGTCAATAACAAGGATAATACTTTAGTATATATGCAATCAGGACAACGTGTAACTCACCTAGGTTGTCCACAAGTACATGCTTGCTACAGCAGTCGGCGGTAATAAAAGGACACCAATAGGGTCCTATTGAGAAACATGGAAGTGATGTAATAAATATTGACATCTGGCATAGTCAAAGCGAAGGTAATGATATAGTGGCATATTCGGTTCCATACATACTGAAAGGATGGTTGAGCAGGAGTACCGGAAGACCGCCATTAACCAACCATAGAGGGGGAGCCATCACAGTGCACAAAAAGGGGGACCCAGAACTGCCCGCCCGAGTCACGCCGGTCCCAGCCACGCATCGGATTGCCAATGCACCGCGGGAACCCCACGAAACCCCGGCAAACAGTCCCAGAGCCCCAAACAGCCCACAGGCGTATAACGCCCCCCCAGGAAGATCCCAGCATGGATTCAACCCATACCGAGTAAACTCACCCTCAAAAGTAGTCGAGTACCTCCACGAAAATCCAAGAGACACTCACCGATAGTATCCTCAAAATGTCAGTGGTGTCTCTTACAAATGATGGAGTCTCTGTCACTAATGGTTGTAGGAAATGGTCACAGAAAATGGAGAGGGGCTCGAGGATAGAGCCAATTCCTATTACACGTGACCTCTCTACTAGACCGGGTTACCACACTATCTACTGTCACGGATACCTTGCTAGGTGCCTCGATATAGATAGCATCAGCCCTTGGTAGTGACTGACAACATGCCGCAATACCAATGGCGTGGTTGCGGGATTTTTGTATATATGTTGAATTTTAATTATATTTTTTTTATATATATACATGTATATTTGCAGTGTCTCATACCCATTAGCCTCCATGGATAGGCAATGGGGCTTATGGCTTCTTTTATCCTGTTTTACTATTTGGAACAGACCGTTTTTGCTCCTTGTAAGTCTACTACAAGATGGCCGCCATTCTCACCAGCTAGAATGCCATTGAATGGTAGACTACCTAGACGGTTAATTACTTAGACATGTGACCCTCCTCGTGATGCGGTCACTCTGATTATATCTAGACCCGCCGCCGATATCTCTTCACCATCCCGGTGTCGGCGGCAGGAGTAGGTCAATCGCGCACTACGTGATACTATCGGTGAGTGTCTCTTGGATTTTCGTGGAGGTACTCGACTACTTTTGAGGGTGAGTTTACTCGGTATGGGTTGAATCCATGCTGGGATCTTCCTGGGGGGGCGTTATACGCCTGTGGGCTGTTTGGGGCTCTGGGACTGTTTGCCGGGGTTTCGTGGGGTTCCCGCGGTCCATTGGCAATCCTATGCGTGGCTGGGACCGGCGTGACTCGGGCGGGCAGTTCTGGGTCCCCCTTTTTGTGCACTGTGATGGCTCCCCCTCTATGGTTGGTTAATGGCGGTCTTCCGGTACTCCTGCTCAACCATCCTTTCAGTATGTATGGAACCGAATATGCCACTATATCATTACCTTCGCTTTGACTATGCCAGATGTCAATATTTATTACATCACTTCCATGTTTCTCAATAGGACCCTATTGGTGTCCTTTTATTACCGCCGACTGCTGTAGCAAGCATGTACTTGTGGACAACCTAGGTGAGTTACACGTTGTCCTGATTGCATATATACTAAAGTATTATCCTTGTTATTGACTAGACTACACCACAGAATAAGCTGACAATACTTATGAGCACTCTGCATATGGTATATAGCACGGTGCCAATCAAGGCTTAGTTCACTGTGAGATATGTGTAACACATTGTACCGGTTTTTAGGATCATGAGCACGTCTGCCTTGTCGGACATTGAATGTTTGAGCTGTAGAGACACAATATGGTTATTATATCATGTATTGTCTATATGGAAATTTTTATTAATCCGCATACGTTTTTATTTAACCAACAGATTAAACCTGAGATCGGGGTATGTAGTATTCACTTACCTATATACATATTTTTCAGTGTAGATAGTGTCCCTTTGATCCTGAGGAAGTGCCCAGATCTTTATGACACGATAGGCACGAAACATGTCGATCATTTGAGAGTAGGGCACACACCACTAGTAACATTATGTCTAGTCCTTTGCCCCTCTCACACTTTTTTATTTTAGGCAGTTTACCTTTTGAATAAATATCGACTAGGACTAACTGACCTATTTTAATTCACATGTCTTTCCACATCTACACATACTAGGGCCCTTACCCCCACTGCACCCACCGGCAGGAATAAAAGATCCCCGACAAAGAGCCCCGGTTCCGGGTGCCCGTCAGGAATTGCAGCGCCGACCTGACGAGGGGCAGGCTCAAATGATGAAGCATGACACCCAGTTCTCTGGGTGTGTGAGAGCCCTAGTTCCAACAAGGAGAACTCCTTCTCCTTTAATAACCTGATAGCGGTTGCTTTGACTCCATTGTCTCTATGAGCCCTACTCCTTTCCATTACTTGTCCTGGAGGAACTTCGTACTCGATTTGTACACATCATAATGCAGACCCACATATCTGCACCAATGGACACACACATGTAGATATCCTGTGGAGACTGTAGATGTGAGGTGAACAAATACCATACCATGGCAGCAATGGGACATACAAACTATGATCATTGTGCTGACTGATGACCTAGGAGTCCCAGGGACAGCAGGGGAAACCCACCAAACAACATACAGCCAATGGCACACTAAAGATATGCCAATGCAGTGGTGCAGATGCACAAACACAAACAGGCAGCCTCACACTGCATATCAAACACAACAGGTGATGGGGGGGTGTGCCAGTGTCCCCAGGCAACCACACAACACATGAGGAGGCCTGAATCCCAATTACACAGATTTGTATACAGTGCCACACAAAAGTAACTCATGGATCGGATTCCCCTATGTGGGCAATCAGGCATTGTTAGATGAGAGGGAGCCCAAACAACACATGTCACACAAGCTTGTAGGAACAGCAACTAGCACAGCAAGAGACAGACCCACCACAGCACTACCCCCAGGGACCCCACATTGTGGTGACACTGGCCTGCATGATAATCCCACTGTGATGACAAAGCTAGATGTCGTTCACACTGTGAACCACAGTCATGTGTCCTCAGCAACAAACTACCATCACACCTACCCAAGCACAAATCAATCAGCACGGCCTGTCAGCCAAGGCCAATATGGAGGTAGGGGTCTAGCCGTGCAACAACTCTCATTTGCACACACTCAACACCACACACCTTGATCTCCACCAATGTGCAGCAGTGAAGCTCACATGGACTGGTGACATTGCACATGCACCCATGACAATCCCAGGGGTGGTGGTGGGAACTAAGGTGCAGAAACCCATCACACATGGCCAGTCAGCAAGACTTGTGAATGTCTGACACACTGCACAGTACGCCGTACATGGGCATGACGTCAAATCCACACCAACCAATGGGATCCCGGACACAGTCACACACCAATGAAGAAGCCAAGGTCACCCACAAAGAACACACATAGACAACTTCCAACATTGCAGCTCTGACCCTGAGGAGTGGCAGCAGTCACACACACAACGTGTCACAATCACTGAAAGCTACCACAAACTGTAAATTACATGACTTGTGTAATCAACAAGTGCCAAGGGGAATCCTGACTGTGTCTCATCTGCGTTTGCCCACAAACTCAGCCCTGACAGCAAACACACCTATGGATGACACCCTGATGACCAGTAATGTGCCATGCACCCACATCCCAGAGAACCCAGGGCGAAGATTTTGGGGGAACATAGGTCAACTCAACAAGCATCACAAACAGGAACATCACTAGGGATCCCAGCCTGCATAGCAAAATGGAAGTGAACACACACAGACATGCTCACACAACACACACCTTGGGCTCAGGCAATGTCACGGAATTACACACTGCCATGAGGGGACTCCACTCCTGTGTAAGGAAAGCTGTGCCATACGTTGTCTCTGCAGGGCTCTATCATGTCAGCAGAACACTTGGTCACTCAGTCAACAATTAGCACAAAATGAAGGCTCTCGTCACATCAGCCAGGTCATGGGAATGTCACCGAAATCATCTGCACAGATCCAACACACATGTATAGCAAGTTGCACTGATAACAGATGAGTCCTTCCCCATTGATGCCCAAACTTGCATGTCCAGTGGAGATGGTCACACGGTCAGGGAAATAGACAAATTGAACAATGGCAAGCACAACAGATGTGCAGGGGTGTAAGCCACAGATGTGACATTGCAAATAAAAGTAGGAAATCCCATTGGCAAATATTGAAAACATGACACCCTCATATTGCTGCAAAGGATGACATGGATACACACCAGGATAGGACACATTCCCCCTGGACCACATGGGGTCCTGCACAGTAACACTTCATTTTCCTGACATCAAAAATCACCATCACTGCAGCAAGGGCATGGTTAGCATCATCAACATCATGTACATCTGAAGCAAAAGAGAACAGAAAGTAGCTTTATTCAGCATATGTGGCTTCAAAAGTGAAAGTCCTGAAAAAACACAAAGGCCAATGGCCAGTCCATTAGTAAAGTCCGAACAGGGTGACAGTGGCAGATGTCACCCTTTGCTTGCCTGCACTGCTACGGACCAGGGACATTCCCCTCGGAGGGGCATACGGGGGGCAGGCCAGGCACCGCAGGGACAGGATCAGGGCTCACCAGAAGGAGGCAGGGAAGGGGTGGTGGGTGCTGGAGAGTCACTGACAACTGCAGTGGAGGTGTCTGACATGGTGTGTGCCGGCACAACTGGGGGCATGAGTCAGATGGTGTGGGTGCCGGCACGACTGCAGTGGGCTGGCCAGATGGAGTGGACAGGTTCCCCACTGCAGTGCCCAAGTCAGACGGGGTGGTAGTGGACTTCACTGCAGTGCCTATCTCCAGGGGAGTAGAATGGGGTTCAGGTAAGGTGGGCAGGACAGAGGGGAGGACACGGTCTCCACACCAGTAGCACAAACATGCGCAGCGGGGGTGTGGTGCTGGAAGAGCAAGTGGTAGGGGGAGAAGGCCGGATCATTTTGGGGATGGTGTATCTGTGGGTGGGGGAACCTGGGGCAGGGTGTGGTGGGGGAACCTGTGTAGTGGGGGCCTGAGGGATGGAGGAAGGAGACTGTGTGGTTGAGCTGCAGGGCGGTGGCGGGGTCTTGCTCTTCCGGGTCCGGGGGGACTTGCGGGTGGGGGCCTCAGTCTGTCTGTGCCTGGGGGAGGGTGTCCGGGGGTGAGGGGCACTCCCCTCTGTGTGGGTGGACTTCCTCTTCCCCCCGTATGCTGGATCAGCTGGATCGGAGGGGAAGAGGCCAAGGTCACAGAGGAAGAGCTGCTTTGTAGGTGGGGTTGCAGGTGAGGCAAGGGAAGGGGCCTTGGAGGGAGAGGTATCGGAGGACTGCGGAGTGACTGTGGATGCCTGTGTGTGTGTCTGTTCCCCATCCCCTGTGGGTGTGGTATCAGTCCCCTGAGGGTGCTTGCGTGCACGTTTTGTCTTTGTTTTGGGTGTTCCTGTGCTGTTCGTGTTTGGGTGATTGTGCAGGTGTGCATGTGCTTGGGACAGGTAGGGTGCCAGGAAGTGTGGATGGGGCAGAGGTAGGAGGGGTGAGGGACTGTTGGAGGAGGGACACTGCTGCCATCAGGGAGGAGTCCATGGACTTATTGCTCCTCTGTAGGGCAGACATGCCAGATGAGATGCCCTCCATGAACGACACCAGCTGTGTCAACAGAGTGGTGTGTGCATGGAGGACACTCAGCATTGCTGTCTGCCCTACATGGAGCTGGCGAAGTAAGTACACAGACTCCTCACTCAGGGCAGCAGGGGACACAGGGGCAGGGGGTGTGGTGCCTGGCACGAAGGAGACACGCTCCCGAACACGGGAGCTTCCACGGACCTCAGGAATGGGAGCCGATGGGAGGGCAGTGGTGATGGTGGTGGTGGTGGCGGGGACAGCAATACTAGCTGGGGTGTGGTGGCTGCTGACACCCGCCTCCACAAGGGAGTCATCCTCCGAGCTGCTGTGGTCCTCAGCTGAGGTGGATGGTGCTGAGGACTCCTCAGTGTGGCTCCCCTCGCCCTCCGTGCCACTGGGTCCCTCCGACCACTCATCGGCTGCTGACCCAGTCTGGCTCTGCAGCTCCTCCTGATCCGTGGAGCTGTCCCCTCCTGTGGCCGTGGATGTATCTGCAAACAATTAGGGAAACAGACAAACATCAGTCACCTGCACTGACCGCACACACCACAGTAAGTACAGCACATTACAGAGCAAGCCCTGGCATCCTTAGTTGAACATTGCCAAAAGTGCTCAAACAGATTAGGAGAAGCCAATTGTCAGTCTGATGGTCAACCATGGCACTCACATCCCTCCTGGCCTCGCACCCATCTGTCTGGTGCCTGTTGGATGGTAATACCCCAGTGTGGACACATGCACCACCTACACAGTAGTTGGACATTGCAGAGAACACGGTGAAGTATGTGAACATGCACACATCACATCTCTTGCCACTGAGTCAGTACAGGTGTCCGGATAAAGGGATGGCCAGAGTCTAATATGAAATGCATGTGATGCATACCAGCACCAGACACCATGATGCACCCATGTCCTGATAGTCAATGCCACAATGGGGTGCATGTAGCACATGTCACTCACCTGCAAGATCACTCTTAGGGAGTTTAATGCCATGGCACAGGCATGCCTGCAAAGTCATACATCACTGTCTCCAGTCACATGGGCAGGGCAGCCAGCCAACAACAGTCTGCACTGTGTCACAATCCTAGGTCATGGGGAATGCAAGTTCTGTAGCTGACAAGTGCACATGTCCATCCCCCACAAACCACATCATCTGAACTCTTATTTGTCCACGTCATACCAATTGGACATATGGGAGACATGAAACACAACCCTCTGAACCTGAGCACCTCACAGTCTGCTGTGAATGAGAAACAGATGCCTGAACTTCACAGTCGCATACCCCAGTCTGCACAGTCAAGTGATCAAACACCTATATGTCACACAAGTATCGTCTCCTTTGGTCACATCTCAGGTGGCATGCTGAGCCCTAACCGATAAACACCCCAGTAGTCCTGACAACGAAGCCACAGCACAATGACACAGAGGCAGACACCTGAGGGAACATTTCACTGAGCACAATGTGTCAGCTGATACACGGGAGTGGGAGTACAGAGTGTATTGTATGGCCTGGAGTAGGCATGACTGTCCTGCTCCACGTGAAAGAGGGATGAGCCCTGGACAGTAGGCAGGTGGCTAGGTATGTGTGACACACTTGATATACATACTCCTGAGGCCCAAACATTGTTCCCACCCGCAGCATGGGTGTGTGCCAAATACCCCAGGCACATGTGGTGAGTCAGATCAGCAATTGGACCACATATCAAAGTTACATGCAGATTACATGTCAGAACCCAGGCATTGTGTAAGCAATTGACCCACCCATGAAGCCCACCACAAAGCTACGGGAACAAATGCTGTCCCCCACCTTGAGCTAAGCAAAATGCAAGGACACAATTTCCTGACTGTAAGGGCCACACCTGGGTATCAGATGAGGAGTGGGCATGTCACAATTGAGGGACATGGGTCCTAGACCACAAGACTGATGTACTGTGGAAGTTTAACCAGGCCAGAGGAGGGCACATAGCATGTCAGACACAGTTCACAGTGCAGTCATTGACTCACCCCCTCCTTGCTGCTGTCTGGCCTTCAGCTGCCCATCCAGGTCAGGGAAGACCACCGGCAGGATCCTGAGCATGTGGGGGGTCAGGGTCCGGTGTCCGCCCCTCCTGCGAGGAGGCGACAGCTTCAGCTGGACCCTTGCGATCCTCCGGGTCCAGCCCCGAAGGTCCTGCCACCTCTTCTGGCAGTTGCGGATCCGGCGCTTGTAGACCCCCACGGATCTTACTGCCCGGGCGATGGTCAGCCAGATTTCCTGCTTCTGGTGGGCATCAACCTGTGAGGATGACAAAGTGAAAAGGCCATTACTACACATGCAACATATCCATGCATCACACATTTGGATATACATGTCTCAATCACAGGGGCATATGATGTTCACAGGCAGTGCAACTATGGCTATGGACAGTTTGCCAGCAGTTACCACATGGTATCATTGCCTGGGAAGTCAAACCTTGTTGGAATGCACTGTTACTGCACTATACCTGTTCAGTGCATGTAACTACACACTTTGGGGGGTGACAACTACTCAGTGAGCATGCTAGCCAGTGGTGTGCACACTGTAAGTCTTGCTAGTCAGACAACATGCACATTTAGTAAGGCAGTGGACAGCACACTCACCTGCTCCCCTGGTTTCCCATACAGCTTGCTGTACTGTGGAAGGAGGCTGTCCAGCAGGGCCTGGTTCTCCTCAGTGCTGAAGGCTGTGGCTCTCTCCACAGTACGTGCCATTGCAGTAGCCAGAGGATGCAGAGACAGCAGCAGTGGTGGTGGCAGATGTCGTCCTGGAGCATGTAGTGCAGGCAAGTGAGCTCTCAGGGGAACAGCCAGCATTATATGTGTGCTGCAGAGGCAGATACTGTCCCATGTGTCCAAAGTGATAGGTCCAAGTCGTTTGCATCTTCTGAATCTGGCCAATCCATGGAATTGCACCACTTATATATGCCCACAGCATCCTTCAAAAGTTCAACTTCATGACACCCATGAATTTGCAACATTGTTGTGGGTGGCCAACTGAATTCACTGCATCAGACTCGTTAAAAGGTTCGAAAACGCGTCCGTTGCCATGCCAGGCCATAGCCAATGCGTGCGCACCGATCGGTCCATTGCTGTACAACGCGTTCCCGTTCACATCATATGCAATGGCCAATGCGTGCGCACCGATCGGTCCATTGCTGTACAACGCGTATTTCTGTCCACATCATATGCAATGGCCAATGCGTGCACACCGATCGGTCCATTGCTGTACAACGCGTATTTCTGTCCACATCATATGCAATGGCCAATGCGTGCGCACCGATCGGTCCATTGCTGTACAACGCGTACCCGTTCACATCATATGCAATGGCCAATGCGTGCACACCGATCGGTCCATTGCTGTACAACGCGTCCCTGTACAAATAACTCGCATATGTCACCATGGTTGTCACTGGTGAACGTATGCCAGCCACAATTACTTGCCAGGGACTCAGGGGCACACCTACAACACCACAGCCTGTCCACACTGTATCCTAAGGCATGTAAGGCTGCATTACCTGTGTGTGTATGGGGGTCAACCTGTGTTTTTTTTGGTGGCACTTGGGGGCAGCCACTCCCAGGCTGTGCACGTGTTCATGGGGACAGAATCCTTTGTGTGTTGTGCACATGACCACTGTGATGTGCAACTGTTCAGTTCAGGGCATGTGGCATGGTCACATTTCCAGGTTGTGTATGTGTATGTCATGTCACATACACCCTGAGTCCCATGTGGGAAGGTATGTACGTCACAGGGTGACCCATTGCCACAATAGTGATGGCCCTCCACAGTCTGTGTGCATGTTGTGTTTCAGATGTCTCTGATTCAATGTGCACAATGGGAGACAGTCTCCACATCCACGTTGTTTGTGCATCTACTTTGATGTTTTGCATGTGTGTGTCACAGACGTCCATGTCTGTCCTGCAGAGGCAACAGGGGCCACTACCTGTGGGAGTCATGGTTGTTTTGCTGACGTGTACATGATATGCCATGTCAGGCCACTGTCCATGTGGCAATATAGGGTCCCTGGGAATCTACCTGTCAATGAGCTGTGATGCCTGTGGCACATCTGTCCTCACTTGTCACAGTGGTGTGTGTTTGGAACGTGACAGCAGTACATGGGTACTGTGACAGCCTAATGATTTCCCATAGCACGACCTGGAACTTGTTGTCAACACATGTTGAACTGTGATGTTAGATGTTGGCCATGTAGGTGCCATATATGTCCATACAGAACGGCACACACATCAAGTACTTGTGTCTTGTAATGATGTATCATGTGATATTGAGTATGGTCAATGCCACATTTGTGGGGTGACTGACAATCTTTCTTTGTTCACCTATGCACTGCAGGGCACCAGCTGTCCATAGACCATTCCCTGACCTTGCAACCATGGTGGAACATGACTGCATCCGACGGTACCGCTTCAACAGGCCGCTGATTGAGGAATTGATGGTGCGGTTGGCCCCACATTTGCAACCTGGCCGGACATACCCTACAGCGCTGACCCCCAAGGTGAAGGCGATGGCAGCCCTACACTTCTTTGCCACCGGTACCTTTCAACACACTGTGGCGTCTGCTGGTGGGATGTCACAGACCATGTTCAGACGTGTGCTACGCGATGTTTTGGAGGCAATGTTGAGATACCTGAACCAGTACATCTATTTCCCTAAACGTCAACAACTCACTGACATCAAGAGTGACTTCTATGCCCTGGGGAGGATGCCACATGTCATTGGCTCCATTGATGGGACACATGTGGCTTTGGTACCACCACAGGCACATGAGCAGGCATACAGGAACAGGAAACATTACCATTCTATCAATGCTCTGGTGGTATGTCTTGCAGATATGACCATCTCACATGTGTGTGCACGTTTCCCCGGTTCTGCACATGATGCCTACGTGATGAGGAGTAGTCGCATCCCGAGGATGATGTCACAGATGCAGAACCAGCGTGCCTGGCTTGTCGGTGTGTACTGACTTTTTACCATTGTGTGTGTTCGGCAATGTTGTATTCCACCCTCTTTACCCAACTCAGCTAATGTGCAATTGTCTGTATGTAGGTGACTCCGGATAGCCCAACATGCCGTGGTTGCTGACACCCCTCAGGAACCCTGTGACACCAGCCCAGATGCGCTACAATGAGGCACATGGTCGGACCAGGAGAGTGATCGAGCGGACATTTGGTCTCCTGAAGAGCCGCTTTCGCTGCCTGGACAAGACAGGAGGGGCCCTCCCATATGCCCCAGCAAAGGTGTGCAAGATTGTCATCGTCGCACAAGTTACTAACTTGTGTAACGATATATCTGTAAGAGACAGTAGTTAGTGATAGATTCCTTACCTTAGAATATCCCCAGGCGTCAGGCTGGATCCGGAAAGTTTTGCGTAGCAGTACCCTTGCGCGTCGGTAGGCGGCGTCGTGCGGCTCCGCGTCCGTCGTTGGCGTCGTGATCGCCGGGATGACGTCGCGGGCAGTACTTAGACGCCGCCCCTGCGCGCTGACGTCAGTTCTGTACACGACTTTCCGCGCCAGGAACGCAGAGCCATGCAAGAAGCTGACACAGGTGTCTGAAAAATACTAGGGCCCTGAAAGGGATGTCCTTAACCCTAGAAATCAGTTCGCAGAACGGGGAGGATGGGTGGGGCGGTAAGGAATCTATCACTAACTACTGTCTCTTACAGATATATCGTTACACAAGTTAGTAACTTGTGCATCTGAAAGAGACACGTTAGTGATAGATTCCTTACCTTAGAATAGATACCCCAGCAATACCAACCCCGGTGGTGGGTCTGCGAACAAAGATCAGACAAGGAAGTCCTGGAGGACAGAACGGCCAAAGAAGCCGTCCCTCCGGACCTGACTGTCAAGGCAGTAATGCTTAGTAAACGTGTGCAGCGAGGCCCACGTAGCTGCCTGACAGATAACCGGCAGCGGAACACCGCGGCCCAAGGCCGTGGTAGCAGCCGTTGCCCTGGTGGAATGGGCACGCAGCCCAACAGGAGGCTCCTTCTTAGCCAAAGAATAGCAGGTCTTGATGCACAAGGTAACCCAGCGGGAGATGGTCCTCTTGTGCACCGCCCGACCTTTTTTGGCGCCCACGTAGCCAACAAAGAGCTGGTCATCCACCCGGAAGTGTTTTGTGCGGTCGATATAGAAGGAGAGCGCACGTTTTGGGTCCAGACGGTGGAGCCTCTCTTCCTCTCTGGAAGGATGCGGAGGCGGAAAGAAGGTGGGCAAAGTGATGGTCTGCCCAATGTGGAAAGCAGTAACCACCTTTGGCAAGAAGGACGGACGCGTCCGAAGAACAACCTTGTCTGGATGAACAGACAGAAAGGGCGGTTTGCAAGAAAGAGCCTGGAGCTCACTCACCCGCCGAGCGGAGGTGATGGCCACCAGAAAGGCTGCCTTTAGAGTCAGAAGACGAAGAGGACAGTTATGCAGAGGCTCAAAGGGAGCGCACATTAAAAAGGTAAGAACCAAGTTCAAGTCCCACTGAGGCATTACAAACGGAACAGGAGGGAAGAGGTGAGTAATGCCTTTTAAGAACCTGTTAACAACAGGGGACTTGAAAAGGGAGGGCTGATCAGGGAGCCTGAGGAAGGCCGAGATAGCACAAAGATAACCCTTGATGGTACCCAGGGCAGAACCCTGTTGGGCCAGAGAGAGAAGGAACAGAAGGACCTCAGAAAGAGGGGCAGAAAGGGGATCCACAGCCTTTGCTGTGCACCATGCCACAAACTTGTTCCACCTGCAGGCGTATACCACCTTAGTGGAGGGACGCCTGGCTGCCAGAATCACATCACAAACTTCGGGAGGCAAGTCGAAAGGAATCAACTGCCGCCGCTCAATCTCCACGCAAGCAGGTGTAGACTGGACAGGTTCGGGTGGAGGACCGTCCCCTGCTGCTGCGACAGAAGATCCTCCCGAAGAGGCAGACGGATTGGGGGATCTATGCTCATATTGAGTAGCTCGGGATACCAAACTCTTCGAGCCCAGTCCGGAGCCACAAGAATGACTTGGGCCCGGTCGTGCCGAATTTTCTTCAACACTCTGGGTAGAAGTGGTATAGGCGGAAAGGCGTACAACAGACCGCAACTCCACTCGCGACGAAAAGCGTCGCCGAGCGAGTGCCGCCTTGGAAATTCCAACGCGCAGAACTGATGACATTGCGCGTTCTCTTCGGTGGCGAATAGATCTAACCAAGGCTCTCCCCACTGTAGAAAGAGTCCTTGCGCCACTTCCGAGTGAAGACGCCATTCGTGATCCATCATGCACCTGCGGCTGAGTTCGTCCGCCCTGGCGTTCAGAGAACCTGCCAGGTGTTGAACCATCAGGAACATGCCCTGATGTTCCAGCCATGTCCAGAGGCGCAGAGCCTCCTGACAAAGGGTCCAAGACCCCACCCCGCCCTGTTTGTTGCAGTACCACATGGCGGTGGTGTTGTCTGTGAACACCTGCACTACCTTCCCTTTGACAGAGGGAAGGAATGCCTTGAGTGCAAGCCGGATCGCCCGGAGCTCCAGAAGGTTGATATGGAGCCGGGACTCCGCCGGAGACCAGAGGCCTCTGATCTCCGCCTCTCCCATGTGACCGCCCCATCCCAGAAGGGACGCGTCCGTCACAACTGTATGCTCTGGCTGGGGAAGGGAGAGGATCTGCCCATGACCCATTGCCGGTTCGAGAGCCACCACTGCAACTGTTTTGCAGCCCCCTCCGAGATCTGGACGTGATCTGACAGGTTGCCCTGGTGCTGCGCCCACTGGAACTTCAGGTCCCACTGCAGAGCCCGCATATGCCATCTGGCATGATCGACCAGCAGGATGCAGGAGGCCATGAGGCCCAGCAGCCTCAGGGTCATCCTTACCGAAACCCAGGATAAAGGCCGAAAGATCGGAATCATAGCCTGAATATCCCGGACTCGCCGTTCGGGAGGATAGGCCCGAAACTGCGTCGTGTCCAGAACTGCTCCGATGAAAAGGAGCTGTGGAGAAGGAATCAGATGCGACTTCGGCACATTGATGGAGAACCCCAGCGAGTGCAGGAGTTCGGCCGTAGTCTGGAGGTGGGAGACGACTGCCTGGGACGAGCCCGCCTTCAGCAGCCAGTCGTCGAGGTAGGGGAAGACTGAAACCCCTGCCCGGCGCAGATGAGCCGCGACCACCGCCATCACTTTCGTGAACACCCGAGGGGCACTGGTAAGGCCAAAGGGGAGCACGGTGAACTGAAAATGCTCGTGGCCTACCGTGAACCGAAGGTAACGCCGGTGGGCCGGCAGGACGGGGATGTGGAAATACGCGTCCTGCAAGTCCAACGCTACTAACCAGTCTCCAGGGTCGAGGGCAGTCAAGACCTGAGCTAGGGTGAGCATCTTGAACTTCTCCTTCCGGAGGAAGCGATTGACGTTCCGGAGGTCCAAGATAGGACGCATGTCCTCCTTGTCCTTTTTGGGCACCAGAAAGTAGTGGGAGTAGCAACCACGCCCTACTTCTGGGGTCGGAACATGCTCGATGGCCCTCTTGGTCAAGAGGGCCGTGACTCCTTCTGTAGAAGCACCAAGTGATCCCCTGACATGCGGTGGAATTGAGGTGGCATGGCTGGGGGTGGTCTCGAAGGGGAGGGAGTAGCCCCTTCGGACAATGTCCAAGACCCACCTGTCCGAGGTGATGGTGCGCCAGTGGGGAAGGTGATGGCGGACCCTGCCCCCTACTGGCGTGCCGTGCACCTGAAAGGAGGGACTAGGAGGGCTTGGAGGCCGCGGACGGGTTGGAGGTGGTGGCCTGACCCGCACGCTGGTTGCCCGATCCGCCACGGCGGAATCCACGTCCTCGGCCACGCGAAGACGCCTGCTGCGCGGGCCGGTGGCTGGGCTGCTGACGTGAAGGGGCGCCCCTACCGTGGCCACGATAGGGGCGAAAAGCAGAAGGCAGCGGAGGGCGTGTAGCAGAAAGGCCCAGGGACTTGGCAGTAGCCCGTGAGTCCTTAAAGCGCTCCAACGCATGGTCTGCTTTGGACCCAAAAGACCGACTCCATCAAAGGGCATGTCCATGAGAGTATTCTGGACATCCCCTGAAAAACCAGTGGTTCTCAGCCAGGCGTGGCGGCGGAGCGCCACCGTCGTTGCAATCGACCTGCCCAGCGAGTCGGCGGTGTCAAGGCCACAACGGATAGTGTATTTGGCCGCATCCCTTCCTTCCGCAATGGCGCGGGAAAGCAGTGCCTGGACCTCCTCAGGGCACTGGGGCAAAACATCCGCCACCGAATCCCACAGAGAGTGGGTATATCGGCCCAAAAGACAAGCGGTGTTAACGGACCGCAAGCCAGCACTGGAGGAAGAAAAACCTTTCTTCCCAAACTGATCCAGGCGTTTGGATTCCCTATCCGGAGGAGCGGTAGGGAAGGCGGTGTGGGAAGCGGAGGCTTGGACAACCAAGCTCTCAGGAGTGGGGTGGACAGAAAGAAACAGGGGGTCGCCCGGAGCGGGGCGATGGCGTCGTGACACGTTCCGATCCACAGGAGCCCCTGTGTTGGGCTTGGACCAGGCGCCCAAAGAACGTCTGTGAGGGCGTCGTTAAACGGCAGCACAGTCTCCGCAGAGGAGGCTGCCGGCTGAAGCACCTCTGTCAAGATGTTAGGCTTGACCGTCAAAGTAGGGAGCTGGAGACGTAAGGCCCCAGCAGCCCTACGCAACACCGTACCAAAATTGGCCCCCTCCTCCGTAGCCACGGGAGGAGACAGCATGCCAGTGTCAGGAGAAGTATCCAGACCACTGGCCTCCCCTAGACTCTCTGTCCAGTCCTCATCATACTGACAGTTGCGAGTCAGAGGGTCATCAGACCCCTCCCAGTCCTCCTGGTCCTCCTCTGGTTCAAAATAAGGAGGAGGAGGGACATTTGGGACCCAAGGTCCCATCGGCGCCGGAGCCGGCGTCGAGCGACGCCGCTCCGGGTCCATGTCCGGAGCCGGAAGGAACTGGGGACGACGCCGCCCGGAGCCCAGGGCGGCGTCGAGAACGGCACCGGAGACATCGGCGCCGGCGGAGGTGTCGTGAGGTCGACCGGCGTCGATGGGGGTTGTGGAGCCGGGATCGAGGCCGGGGCCGAAGCCGGAGCCGGGATCGAGGCTGGAGGCCCGGGCGACGCCGGAGCCGGAGCCGCCGGCGACGCCGGAGCAACCCCATCAGGGCCCGCGGGGCCCGAAGGCGCACCGGAGGGGCCTGAAGGCCCGAAGAGGCGGGCCATGGCCGACAGGAACTCCTGTACCTTGGCCGGATCCGCCCCCGAACCCGGGAAGGGCGGGTATGACGGGGGCGACTCCACAGGCAAGTCCGGGGCCGCGGGGGCGGGGACGGTGCCGGGAGGGGCCTCAGCCGAGTCGCGAGACCGGCGAGGCGAAGTCCGAGAGCGACGATGCTTCTTGGACTTCTTGTGCTTAGACTTACCGGACGAAGAAGACTTCGACGCCGACGACCGGTGTGCACTCCGCGAGCGACTCCTGGACCTCTCACGCGACCGGGGCCTCCGTGGAGCCGAATGCCGGGCCTCGAGGAGCTTTCGAGACCGCTCTCGCAAAGCTTTCGGGTTGAGGGCCTGGCATTCGGGACAAGACTCGGTGTCGTGGCCTCGGCCGAGGCAGAAGAGACACTCCCAATGCGGGTCGGTGACGGACATCATCCGCGCACAGGCGCCGCATCGCTTGAAGCCGGGCATCCCTACGACACCTTAAAGATGGAAAAAACAGTGAAAAAATCACCAAAAATAATGGTCAAAAATTGACCAGGGCACTGCTCTTCCCGGATCTGCGCTTGCTGGCGCGGAAAAAGAAGAACTGACGTCAGCGCGCAGGGGCGGCGTCTAAGTACTGCCCGCGACGTCATCCCGGCGATCACGACGCCAACGACGGACGCGGAGCCGCACGACGCCGCCTACCGACGCGCAAGGGTACTGCTACGCAAAACTTTCCGGATCCAGCCTGACGCCTGGGGATATTCTAAGGTAAGGAATCTATCACTAACGTGTCTCTTTCAGATTGCTGCATGCTACACAACCTGGCAGTGCAGAAGGAGTTGCCTCTCATCCTGGATGCCGATGACCAACATCCGCCACCTGTGGAGGATCCTGGCCTGGGCCACGATGCCAGTGATGATGATGATGGTGATGTCCGCACACAGCTCATCACCAACTTCTTCAGCTGAATGTGAGTATCCAGAGTTGTCATGTCAATGATTTGAGTTTGCATGATATGTGTTGGTGGTGCTCTGTTGCTGTTTGAGTGTGGCCATGTGCTACTTGACTGTATGCGTGCAGCGATGTGTCCTACAGGTAGTCTGTACTCCCCAACAGTGTTGACATGCTAACTTGGTTTTGTGTAGGTATCTTGTGACATGTATTGGGCATGAGTATTGCAGTTCTGTCCTGTTCTTCAGTGCTTTTGACTGTGTGTCATGTCTGTCCTTCACAGGGTGCTTTCAGAGATGTTTGGTCCACTCGGATCCCCCGACACCATGATTCAACTTCCAGGGTGGAAGCAGTTGTTTCCCTACAAGTGATGTGCCCCACACCCCTGGACTTTATTTCTTCTACAATTGTTGACTGTGTGGCCACTGCCACGTGGATTACCTTGCATCTGTAGTAGAAACAACATGTTGCAAATGTGTAATAAACCTGTGCTTCACTTTGGGATGTGCGTTGTCTGTGGTCACACATCTGGCCTACATTAGCTTACTTCACCTGTGGGCTAGTTAACACAGACTGTGAATAGGTGTGGTGTCTGTGCATTCCACTGTATTTCCTGGCAACATCAGTGTAGGCGATGAGTCAGATGGCCCTGGTGTGTATGTGTTGTGTAGCCCTAGTGGTGTGTCTCCCTCATATGTGTCACGTCGCCATGACTCACATGACGGTGTTGAACTTGCTGTAGCAGTTAGCATGCACAGTGTCATTTAGCAGATCATCATCTCCATGACAGAAACAACGTTGGAATCACAACAGAGGCAAGTATGGTGTATTAGTGAGTTTATTTACATACATGTGTGAGGATAGAGCACAGGATGGTGGGTGCTGTACATTGGGATTGGAATCCAAAGTTCCCAGATGAGTTGGAAGTGTTGGTAGCAGAAATGTCCTGAGTAAAGTCCACAGTCATCTGATACATTGGTCCAACTTAAAGTCCCCATGTCATGTGGGAGAGTTGGGTTGCATTCGACAGGGTGAACAGTTTGCACACAAAGGTGGATTTCCAGAACAGGTGTTGGGTTCCTGGGGGATGTACATGGCCATCGGCCTCTCAGTTCTCCTTCCTCGGACGACCCCTCTTCTTTGGGGGAGACCCTCACGTGCAGGCTGCTGCAGTGCAGAGGACTCTCCGCCAGAGTCATCCTCCCTCCCTGTGGCAGTTGCAGTTGTTGCGGCACCAGATGTTGTGGGCACACAGGGAGGTGTGGCCATGTTGGTGCTAATCTGGCGGAGGCATGTCAATATGTCCCTATGCACCGCTGTCAGTTCTTGCAATGTGTCCCACTTGGACTCCATGGGAGACATGTGTGTCTCCACATGGGACATGTGTGTCTCCACACGGGACATGTGGGAGTCCAAGCGGGCATGATGGGCAGCCTGCTGCTGTTGCATGTCCTTGAGGATCCCCACTACCTGGCTGACCTCTCCGGTGCTATTCTGGTACGCTTCAGCAATGCGTACCAGTTGTGGGTCATCATGCAGTCCAGACCCCTCTGCAAACAGCGACCTCTGCCTACCACCCCTCCCACCACCCCTGGCCACACGTGCGGGACCTGCGGTGGCACGCACAGGTGACCCTAGGCCCCCTTGGGGGTTGGTACTGGGGTTGTTGTCCGTTGCTTCACGGTGGGCCGGGGTCCCTGTGCTGTTGTCATTGGTGGTCCTTGGTCTGTCCGTGTCGGCGGGGGTGGTCTGTGTGTTGGCAGTTGTTGGAGGAGTGGGTGCAGGTGGTGGAGATGGTGGTCCTGCTGGTGCTGCATGATGACTCACACCGGAGGGGCCAGATAGGTCTTCGCCATCCGAGGAGGGCAGAGGCTGTTCCACACCAGAGTGCTCAGGGTCCCCCGGAGCCTGGGACAGGGACTCCTCATCGTCTGCTGCTGTGTCCCCATCATCACCTGTTTTTGGAAGAGACACACAATGTATGTTATGTTTCTACAGGCATCAATGGTTCAAACACCTGACAGTTGTGACTGTACCTCTGGATGCGGGCCTGTACATTCATTGTCCTAAGTTGTCACAGTCAGAGGTTGATATTGGTGTGGCACATTGTCCTGACAACATGAAGCATTTCAATGTGAATGTTGAGGTGTGTGCATGGCCAGCATTGGTGGTATTTGGTTGACATCCGGACATCCTTCTCCTCCAGCCCAGTTATCCCACCATGAAGCATGCCACCCTTGCAGTGGGTGCAGGTTGACTCTCAGGATGTCAGTCAGTGGTGTCCTGCTGTTGGTTGGTGCCCAGTTCCCAGCAGGGCCTTGTGCTCCCCACAACAGAGCACCAGTGTCAGACATCTTTGAAGTGGCTTTTCACTCCCTGTGAGGTATGCATGCTTCAGTGTGAGCTTGCTGGGCCATGTGGGTGGGGGATGTTGAGCTGTGACTACCACTCCCATCATGCTATTGCCTACACCCCCCTTCCCAGCATGCCCATACTTCCTTCCTTTTGACTCTGCTTCCCTGTGGGGTAGTGTGCCTGTGCTGACAGGATGGCTGACAGTGTTGTCCTGGCGTTAGTTTGGCTACAAGTCCCAGAAGTGTCCCTGTGCTTCACACAGCATAACCCAGGGTGGTAGTTCTTTGTGGGATATTTAATTAGAGTGTGAGGCAATGCATTCTCCCAGGTGAGTTGTGTGTAGTTTGTGTTAAGGGTGTGTGTGAGAACAGCTGCTGGTAACTATGGTCAGTGCTGTCAGTCCTACTTCCCACCCAGCCAGATATCCCACCATGGAACGTGCTTCCATTGCAGGGAGTGCAAGTTTGCTTTCGGGGATGTCAGACAGTGGTGTCCTGCTGTTGGTTGGTGCACAGTTCCCAGCAGGGCCTTGTGCTCCCCACAGCAGTACCCAGTGTCAGCCATCTTGTCAGTTCTTTTCCACTCCCTGTGATGTGAGCATGGTTCAGAGTGGTGTTGATGGGCCAATCGTGAGGGTGAGCAATATCTGTGACTACAACTCCCATCATGCTATTGGCTACACTGACTTCACCAGCATACATAGAATTCCTTCCTTTCAGTGAGCTTCCCTGTGAAGTGGTGTTGTAGTGGTGGCAAAATGTCTGACAGTGTTTGTTGGTTAGATTTGTGCCACTGCCTTGCTCTATTTGTTGTTAGGTTTGTACATGTCATGACACAGTTACATATCACTATGGGATGGCAGGTATTGTGTTTGTCTAACTAACATACACATCTTGGGATGATTATGTTTTAGTTACTGTGGCTTTGCTAACGGTGCATGGTTTGACTATCCCCTTGACAGTGATGTGTGTGTATTGTCACACGATATTGGGTATATTGGTTGTGTACTCACCAGGCTCTGGGATGTTTGATAGTCCATGTACGCTCTCTGGTGGTAGGATGGCCCGCACCTTCTCCTCCCAGGGCCTGAGGTATACTGGTTTGGCAGGAGGGCCACTGCCGGTGCGATGGCTCAAGGTATAATCCTTCTTGAGTAGGGCCTTGACCCTCCTGCGCACATCATACCACCTGTTCTGGATGTCTTCCTTTGTGCGCAAACATGGTGATTGTGCGTTCACCCTGTCGACGATCCTCTCCCACATCTTGGTTTTCTGCGACATGGGGGTCTGTTGGACCAGTGTACCAAACAAGTGTGGCTCTACCCTGAGGATTTCATCTACCAGCACTTCCAATTCACTGTCTAGGAACTTTGGATTCTTCTTTGGGGGCATGGTGATGGGTGGTGGTGGGGATTGATGTGTGTGTGAGTGTGCAAGTGAGGGTGGGTGAGTGTCAGTTTTGCTGGGTGTATTTGAGGGTGCTATTTGGGAGGTGCTAATGGTGTGTGGCTTGTGTGATGGATGAGTTGTGGGTGTGTCTGTGGTTGCTGTCTGATGGTGTTCTGTGCTGGCAGGTCATTTGAATTTGCAAAGGATCATGGTAGGGATTTGTGGCCTTTATATGGGTGGAGTTGTGGGTGTGTCTTTGTTCCATGTTTTTTCCCCCAGTATTTATTGACTTTGTCATTGCTTGTTTGGCCCTTTTTTTTGTATTTTTTCCTTTGTAGTTTTGGGGCATGTAGGAGACGTTCTTCTGTCCGAGTAGGACGCTGCAGTTGTCTCGTGCGAGCTTCTCCGAGTCTTTCAAGCTGTGTTTCTGCTGTGTTTTATGTGCGGCGTACGCGTCGGTCGCGGGGTATTGGGTTGCTTCGGCTCGGTTTTGTATGCGTGTCGGTCGTACGGCTTGAGCTCCGTGCGACTCGGTCTGGTTTTCCACGCATTGCATCGTACTGCGCGGGTCGGAGTTCGCGGGTACGTTTCTGTCGGGTTCATTCCTGGTGCGTGTCGGTCGGTTCGATTCGCGTGGTTTCCCGGCCGGATAGCTGTTTTCCGTGCGGTTCGGTCGTTCGGCTTGTGTTCCGTACGAGTCGGTCGTGATTCACATGCATTGCATCGTACTACGCGGATCGGGCAGCGCCGGTACGTGTCGGTCGGAATAAATTCCCGTACCGAGTCGGTCGGTACGTTTTCCGGCCCGAATCGGAATTGGCCCCTAATTCTTCGCTTTTCTTCCCTGTTTACTAAGTCTTTCCCATTATTATTTACTCTATCTATCTCATCTTGTTCTATTCACACCATATTGATCTTCCTTCATTCATTTTTCTTCTTCCTTTCTCTTTGTACTCTGGCTCCACTCCTCCACATAATTCTTTAAGTTTACTTTTTTCTTCTTATTTTCTTATCCCTCCCCTTCTTTTGTACCCTAAACTTTTGCTAGACGAGTATTTTTATATGATAATATGTTTCTATATAATTTGTAAGATGCTTTTATGTATAGTCATTGTGTCATATTTACATTTAATCTACTTATTTATTAATTAATATTGTATGCATTATCAATTTATTATATATATTGACTTTCACTATTTATTATATACCTATTTATATATTTCATATTTATTCGTTTTTATTCAACAGCAAATGTTATACCTCCATTGATATCTTTTATTCTTATAGTATGTATTAACAATTTATTGTTGTCTTGTTCTTAACTTGTACTATATTGTAAAACTCAATAAAAAATTTCAACACAAAAAAAAAGCAAATACAAACCTGTAACAATTTAAATTTCAACCAGAATTGAATTTTGCATTTGCAGTTTTGCATTTGAAAGCATATCCTACTTACCTGTGCCAAACACTGCTTGGTTCTAGCAATAAGACATAGGTATACCTTTTTATGGTATTCAGACAGAATATCGAGTTTGAAATATCGGCTTACACAAATATCGAGTTGGAAATATCGTGACACAGAAATATCGAAAGCAAGAATATCGTGGTCAAGAATATCGAATTTAAAGTAAGAAATATCGTTTTCAAAAATAAAGAAGTCATTAATATCGTTTGCAAAAATATAGTTGTTTAAAATATCGATTTTTTTAATTAGTGTTATGTATTTTAGTTTATATTTGAAATGTATGTGATGTATTTTTTGTATAAGTATTGTTTATGTTCTTTAATATATGTGTTAAAGTTTTAGTAGTTATCAATTTTATTTTAATTACATTTTGCATTTTTTAATTCCGTAGTGGGTTGTGGGTTTATAGGGGAATAGGATGGGAAGTAAATTTAATTATAATAAATTAATGATTGTTTTGTATTTAATATTATTTATTTAATTGAGATTTTATAGTGTTAACTGTGGGAAGTAATTTATTTGTATTTAATTATTAATTGGTTGTTAATTAATATTACTTAATTAATTGGTAATTAATTATGGCAATTGTGTAATTGTTTTTTAGGTGCGGGTTGTGGGGTTTATAGCGGTAACGGGTGAGAAGTAATTTATTTTTAATTAATTAATAATTAGTCATTAATATCAATTCATTCATTGAAAATTAAATATGGAAATTGTGTAATTAATTTTAGGTGCGGGTTGTGGGGTTTATAGGGGTAAAGGGTGGGAAGTAATTTATTTTTAATTAATTAAAAATTTGTTGTTAATTAATATTAATTAATTAATTGAAACTTAAATATGGAAATTGTGTAAATAATTTTAGGTGTGGGTTGTGGGGTTTAAAGGGGTAAAGGGTGGGAAGTAATTTATGTTTAATTAATTAATAATTAGTTGATCATTAATATTAATTAACTGATAATTAATTAGAGTAATTGTTTAATTTTTTTGTGTGTGGGTTTTGATTATATATGGATAAAGGGTGGGGAGTAAATTATTTTTACTTACTTTATAATTAGTTGTTAAATACTATTCGTTTTTTAATTAAAAATAAATTTTTATTGTGTAATTTTTTTACAGTTTAATTTTAGCTGAGAGTTGTGGGGATTATAGGGTTAAGGGTGGGAAATTAATTAATTAATTTTTACGTGTTTTAATTTGTTTTTTAATTAATAACATTTCTTTAATTGATAATTAATTATGGAAGTACATTTTAAAAAAAAAATTAGATGTGGGTTGTGAATTGTGTGGTGTTATAGGGTAGGAAGTAAATAAACTAAATTTATGTAATAATTAATGTTTTTGTCTCTAAATAAATTCTAACTAAAAATATTTATTTGTTTGAAAATATTTTTTTCTTTTATTTAATATAATATTTGAAGGCATTTGTCATATGTAGTTAACATAATATGTTTTTATTTTTAATTTTTAATATTAAATATATTTGTATTTTAATTTTTAACATATTTATATATTTTTTATTTATTTTGTTCAAAATATTTTGTTTGTTTTTACTGTTGCACTGACTGGAGTGGGAATAGTAAATTGTACCCCTCCGCAATCCAACACTTTCCCTACTGTTGTACTGAGTGGAGTGGTAATAGTCAATTTTACCCCTCCGCTATGCAACACTTTCCCTACTGTTGCACTCACTGGAGTGGGAATAGTAGTTTTTACCCCTCCGCTATCCAACACTTTCCCTACTGTTGCACTCATTGGAGTGGGAATAGTAATTTTACCCCTACGCTATCCAACATTTTCCCTACTTTTGCACTCATTGGAGAGGAAATAGTAATTTATACCCCTCCGCTATCCAACACTTTCCCTACTGTTGCACTGACTGGAGTGGGAATAGTAATCTTTACCCCTCTGCTATCCAATACTTTCTCTACTGTTACACTCACTGGAGTGGGAATGGTAATTTTTACTTCTCCACTATCCAACACTTTCCCTACTGTTGCACTTTTTTGGAGTGGGAATAGTAATTTTTACCCCTGCGCTATCCAACACTTTCCCTACTGTTGCACTGACTGGAGTGGGAATAGTAAAGTTTATCCCTCCGCTATCCAACACTTTCCCTAATGAGGCACTCATTGGAGTGGGAATAGTAATTTTTACCCCTCCCTATCCAACACTTACCCTACTGTTGCACTGACTGGAGTGGAAATGGTACATTTTATCCCTCCGCTATCCAACACTTTCCCTACTTTTGCACTCTTTGGAGTGGGAATAGTAATTTTTACCCTTACGCTATCCAACACTTTCCCTACTGTTGCACTGACTGGAGTGGGAATAGTAATTTTTACCCCTCTGCTATCCAACACTTTCCCTACTGTTGCACTGACTGGAGTGGGAATAGTAATTTTTACCCCTCTGCTATCCAACACTTTCTCTACTGTTGCACTCACTGGAGTGGGAATGGTAATTTTTACTTCTCCACTATTCAACACTTTCCCTACTGTTGCACGCTTTGGAGTGGGAATAGTAATTTTTACCCCTACTCTATTCAACACTTCCCCTACTGTTGCACTGACTGGAGTGGGAATAGTAATTTTTACCCCTCCGCTATCCAACACTTTCCCTACTGTTGCACTGACTGGAGTGGGAATAGTAAATTTTATCCCTCCGCTATCCAACACTTTCCCTACTGTTGCGCTCATTGGAGTGGGAATAGTCATTTTTACCCCTCCCCTATCCCACACTTTCCCTACTGTTGCACTCATTGGAGTGGGAATAGTACATTTTACCCCTCGGTTATCCAACACTTACCCTACTGGTGCACTGACTGGAGTGGGAATAGTACATTTTATCCCTCCGCTATCCAACACTTTCCCTACTTTTGCACTCTTTGGAGTGGGAATAGTAATTTTTACCCCTACTCTATCCAACACTTTCCCTACTGTTGCACTGACTGGAGTGGGAATAGTAATTTTTACCCTTCCGCTATCCAACACTTTCTCTACTGTTGCACTCACTGGAGTGGGAATGGTAATTTTTACTTCCCCACTATCCAACACTTTCCCTCCTGTTGCACTCTTTGAAGTGGGAATAGTAATTTTTACCCCTACGCTATCCAACACTTTCCCTACTGTTGCACTGACTGGAGTGGGAATAGTAATTTTTACCCCTCCGCTATCCAACACTTTCTCTACCATTGTACTCACTGGAGTGGGAATGGTAATTTTTACTTCTCCACTATCCAACACTTTCCCTACTGTTGCACTCGCTGGAGTGGGAAATTTAAGTTGAAAGATTTTTAAATAGTTCAATGTTTTAATTTATAATAGAATGTTTTAAAAAAAATAGATTATGTTATTGGTATATGAATATATATATAAATATAGGTCGGGCATCTTTGAAAGAAAAACATGTGACTGCAGTCCTCGCTGTTGACTCCTTATCTAGCCTTTGAACAAGGGCGTGTAAGCCCGAAACGCGCCTGGCTGAGATTTTAGGCATCTTGTCGCTGCTTTGCTTGCTGCACCTTCATTAAAGGAATTTCATTCCACCTGAGAGGCTTTTCCGTATGAGGGCAACCCTTTTTCTGGATTTAATATGGCTGGCCCGGTCGTGGAACTGCCCGCCGCGGAAGTGCGGATCTGTGGACCACGAGTGCGTGGTACCTGGGACTGGTGGTTTTCCTGATGAAGGCTACAGGTATTGGCAGGGAGCAGGTTGGTGACATTAATGCCAACCCACTGTGGTAATAATTTGTGCCCGAGACTAGGAGCAACATCAAGACCCACTGGGGTGTTATTTTGTTTTGCAGCACTACAAGCACCAGAATGCTCGGAGGCCCGTTGGGGCGGGGCATCTTTGAAAGAAAAACATGTGACTGCAGTCCTCGCTGTTGACTCTTTGCCTAGCCTGTGAACAAGGGCGTGGAAGCCCGAAACGCGTCTGGCTGTGATTTTAGGCATCTTGTCGCTGCTTTGCTCGCTGCACCTTCATTAAAGGAATTTCAATCCACCTGAGAGGCTTTTCCATATGGGGGAAACCCTTTTTCTGGATATATATATAAATATATATATATATATATATATTTATTTGTTACATTCTATATAATTTTAAAATTATGAAATACATTAAAATATTAGTTTAATGATTGTTTTAAAGTATATATATATATAATTATTATATATGCATGTATAACTTTTTAAAATTAAGTTTATTTGTTATATTTGTTAAAATGTATATTAAATCTAATTTATTTTTTTAAATTAATTTTATTCTTTAATATATTTAAGATTTATTTATATTTTATATATATATAAAAATCGATATTTTGTACAACTATATTTATGACATCGATATTTTTTTCCTAATATTTTTGTACAAGTATAGGATGTAAATATTTTTTACTTCGATATTTTGGTCACGATATTTTTGTATGGGGATATTTTGGGTGTCGATATTTTGTCAGTGGACCCCTTTTTATACTTTCCTAATTGGTCTGGACTCTGTCTCTGAGTATGTGCCATCAGTCTTGATTGAGTGAATACAATAAATGCTTAACATGCCCTCCTGATAAGCCTAACTGCTCGATCACACTACCACAAATAGAGCTGTTAATGTTTGTCTAATTAACCTCTGTTGTACCTCTGGGGATTCACTGGACTCTGCACACTATACCTTACTTTGGTATCGTATACACAGAGCCAGCTTCCTACACTTAATAAACAAAAAACAATTGTTAGAGATTCCAAAAATATTGTGTTTAATACATTGGTGAATATTTTGGCTGTACTTTATGCTTTCAAAGTAATTTGCTTAAAAAATAATATATTCCTATATGGTAAGTTACAGCCGAGTCCCTAGACAGAGCTTTTATTACATCTGCCTTGTCACAGCAGGCCTGTCTCCATCCTGTAGCACCCACTACATAGTAAAGTGTTCTCATAAGACCCAAAAGCCTTGGAGTCATTAACGGCTCCACAGCAACTTTCCGAACCAGCCCTGCATGCTGGGACAGACTGATGTTTGTGGGAGACATGCAGCGCCTCGTAAGTGCCGTCAAACAGGGTCAAACGTGAACCAGGGGCGTAACACAGGCCCCCGCAGCCCCCGCAGTGCGAGGGGCCCCAAGCTTCAGGGGGCCCCCTCAGTACTGCACTCTGGCCATAGAGCTCCTAATTGAGCCAGGAGGGGCCCCTCCAAGTACCTTGCAGGGAGGCCCCCCTAATTTTCGTTACGCCAGTGACGTGAACAACTGTGTGAGGGATGAGAATGGTGCTTGAGATGGGCCGATAAGGTGGGGCAGGCTTGATAGGTGTTAGTTCATTGGTGTGGGAAGCGGTACGTTTGAAGGGGCAGTAAAGTAAAGAAGATAAGCCGGAATGGCTGGTGCTAAGTGCGACACTTGTGATGGAACTGGTGCTTGTGCATAGCAGATAATATTGGCAAACTTTATACTTGAATAACATACATATGCATTTTGCTACAGACGGTGTAGTTGTAGAGTTGCTCACTTGTGTGGGATTGAATGCACAATTTATGGACAGTCTTTACGTTTTAGCGTGCTCTTCCTGTGGCAACACCCCCCAATCAAAATAAAATCAGAGACATGCCCCAACTTTGGACCTGGGGAACCTAGTTAAATGTACGGAGTGCTCTTCACGTGGGAAAGTCCCTAAAATAAATATAGAGACATACTGATATTCAAATTGAAAGGACCGTATGGTTTGTACAAAGATCATTAGGCCAGCGATGTAATCAGTTGTTTGTTCTGTTTTTAAATGTATTGAAAGGAGGTGAGTTTCAGTGGAAAAAAGGTAGAATGTTTTGGGAAAGGGATGTAACATAACATCCAAAGCGGCCGACCATTAAGCAGGAGAGCAGTGGTTAAAGTTCGGCGTGCTTTCCTTGTGCCAACAAAAGCCAAGATAAAATGGCAAACATCTGCAAATAATCTAAAAATAAAGTCCGATTGACTTATACAGGGCTGGTAAGGGTGGGATTTTTTCGTGTATTTGTTAGACATAGCTGACATTTTGAGAACTGTGTTAAATTTGTAACGTGCTGCCCACGTGCCAAACCATTATAAAACCAGGAACTGCTGCTTGGATTTCACATGCGTGTAAGACTATAGGTCAAGAGAGACATACGATGACATAGAAAGGGCCACAACGATCACGTAGGAAGCCCATTAAAGATATGCTCCTGGAATATAAACGGTCTAGCAAACAAACTGGGGGACCAGGGTACCATATCCTACCTACGTTCCTTTGAAATTATTCTACTGCAAGAGTCATGGCTTCTGCAGCCGCAGCACCTAGAAGGGTTTAAAAGCCACCATATCCCTGCAACCAAACTAAAGTCCTTTGGCCGCTGTAGTGGCGGTCTAATCATTTATATATCGGACACCAGTGCAATTAGCTCCTGGGACCTTGCAAGTAATACCGAAGGGCTCCAGATAGTCGCCACCTCATTCAGTACCCCCAATGGTCAGTCAAGGATTTTAATATTGATGAATGTTTATATTCGCCCTAATTTGACATCCAGGTCAGCTCTAACTGATGAGCTGATTTCTACTGTCCTAAACGTGAGATCAGGCAATCCTAATGCAGGCATCTTAGTCTCAGGAGATTTCAACATGTGGCTGATGTCTGAGCTCCAATTGAACGAGATAACGCAGCAGCAGGAAGGCGACTGGGCTATTCCACCGCAGGATCGCCCCGGGTGGGAAAAAGAGGACTCAAGGGGACGAGCCCTCCAGTGCAACTTGGAACATCTCGGCCTTAGAGCCCTCAACGGCCGCTTCCATCCAGACAAGCCGCCTGGTCTCTCATTCCTATCTAAAACTGGGGCTTCCCTGATCGACTATTCGTTTGTCAGCCTTCCCCTGCTGAATCAAGTCTCCTCCTTTGGCTTTGGCAATAAAATGGATAGTGATCATCGCCCCCAAGAGCTTTCTCTCAACATAAGGCTGCAGCAACATGACATGGCAGCTGACCAAGGTTTTGATTTCCTTACCATCAACTTAAAACGTATTAAATGTTCAGCCAATAATCTCCAGTTCTTGGCGACAGAAGCTAAGCAAATAATAGTGAACACCTCTGGGACAAAGGGGGACCCAATCGCAAACTGGACAATGTTCTCGGTAAGTCTAGCAGCCAGGTTTGCAAAACCTATACAGCATCCACAAGTGAAAGGGCCAAAGCAACTGACTCTTTCTGCCCCCGCAATACGAACTGCAAAACGTAGTATCAACCGGTTGTGGCGGAAACTGAAAATGATACCGATGGATCCAACTATCATAAATAAATTAAGAGAGGCACGCAGACAATTGAAGGCGGCAAAATGTGAAAATCGAAGGAACTCTTTCTGGGCCAAATTGCAATACGATATAAGGTCTAGTAATTCTGCGAGGTTCTGGCGCACTATAAATGGCCTAGGGGGAAGGGCCCCTAAAGTTGCTTCATCCAACATTCTGGAGTCAGAGTGGTATCTTTTTTTTATACGACCATTTTAATGATCCTCCACAGCCAGACCAATATTACAAACAGCCCAAAAACCTTGTGGGCAGTACGGCTTTGGAGGCTCAACCTACGACCTATGATAAGTCACCTCTCAGGCTCTCCTTTACAGTGACATCAATTCAAATGCAGATCGCTAAGGGGCACAAGGACGGGGCCCCTGGTCCAGGCGGTGTTCCACCAGCTCTTTACAAGGAAGACCCAGGCTTCTGGACCACTCAGCTAGCCCCGCTCTACCATTCCATCTTAGAAAAGATCACCATCCCGGCCTCATGGCGAGGATCGATTCTCGCTCCGATCTTCAAAGGTGGCGACAAAAAATCTCCAGCGAATTACCGCTTGGTCGCTTTAATTGATAATGAAGCGAAGTACTTTGCAGGCGTACTATTGAATTCCCTACGACAATGGGCTGACGAATGTTCAATCATTCCACCAAATCAGACTGGCTTTATAAACAATACCGGGACAACGGTCAATCTTATTACACTTTCCTTCTTGATTGATCAGGCGGAATCCAATTCTAACCCCGTATATATGGGGTTCATAAATTATAAATCTGCCTTTGACAGAGTTAACAGGAAGAAGCTGTGGCAGAAACTTTCCTCACTGAATATTCCGAACAGCCTCCTTAGGGCTTTGCAGCTCCTACATCAAGACACTTGGGTCAGGATTAAGATTGGGGATGGCTCACGATTGTCACGACCAATACCAACAACGCAAGGCCTCAAGCAAGGGTGTGTCCTTGCTCCCACGCTTCTTAACTTATTCCTGTCCGATCTCTCTGCAGACCTTGATCTAGTCAATTTGCATCCACCAAAACTGGGCAGTCTTCGTCTATCTAACTTATTGTACGCCGACGACCTGTTTCTACTTAGTCACACTAAAGTAGGCCTACAGCGTCTTTTGGATGCAACCGCTATATATTCCAATAGGAATGGGCTACAGATAAATAAAAAGAAAACCAAAATCCTTGCGGTCCGTACATCTGGCTCCAAAAACCCTGTATGGTCTCTAGACCAGGAAAGAATCGAAGCAACCAGATGTCATAAGTACTTAGGCGTCCTCTTTAACTATAATGGCAGCTATGTGAATCAGCTGGGAGAATTAAAAAAGAAAGGAACTGCGCTGGCTTTTGCACTTAGATCCATCTATAAAAAACCAAATGGTCCAACACTTGCTCCAATTCTTCAGGGGGCCCAGGCAAAGGTCATCCCAAGTCTAACAATTGGGTGCGAGGTTCTAAAAGGGCGCAACAGCGGGCAATTAGACAAAATAATGGCAAAAATCTATAGAACGACCTTCCAGCTTCCCCCTTATACGTCACCAGCACAAATAAGACTGGAATTTGGCATCTGCAGACAGGCCTTGGCCCGCATGGCGGCTTTCTTAATCAGCTGCCACAAGCTTAGGGCGTCAAAGGAAGGCAGTCTGGCCCACCATCTATGGAAACAGCTGTGCACAAGTCGATGGCCGGCAGGCAACTACTATTTGTCTTGTGGCCTCAGTTCTCTTGGCTTGAGTGACCTTTGGGACCTAGAAGTCAGCCAACAAGAATTCAAGAGGCTAGCAAAAATCAGCACAAAACGACTTTCTTCATTAGAAGACAGGGCCAGCCTCTCTGCAGGGAGTCATGGTTGGATGACCCTACGCACCTACTCACAGCTGAAACCCCAGGGCTATCTAATGATTACTTTTAATGCATGCACCAAGCTTCAGTTCCTAAAGCTGAGAATGGGGGTGATTCCTACGATCTGTCACCTCCCAAAATGGGAAAGAGACTGCACCCAGGAAATGTGTTGGCTTTGCGGCCAATACAGGGAAGACATAACTCATGTGTTATGCTTGTGCCCCAATCTCCTAGAAGACAGAAGAACCTTACTATGAAGGGGCTGGATCGCAAAGGACGTTAGATCTTGCAGGGGAGTGGTGCTGGCCTGCTTTGACCCTGTGAACATTACCCTCAATTGTGCCTTGGTTAGGTTCATGGATCGCTTCACAAAAAAGTTAGGGGAGGCGAGACGTGCACAGGTTGGTCGGCCAGGAACTCAGAGGGGCCGATTCCGATCTCGGCCGGTAGGGCTCCGAATCGGATTCGGCATAACCGGATCCGATTCGGAGCCCTATTTCCCGACCGATTCGTACGCGCGTCCGGACGAGCGAGTACGATGCGTGCGCTCGTGAAATCTCCGACCGACTCGTTCACAGGACCCGACCGCTCCGACCGACTCGCACGGGGACGACTCGCACCGCGCAATGGAGACGTTCCCCGGCCGGGTAAGTACGATGCGCACCTCGACCGCTCCGACCGACTCGCGCAGTCCGGCTCCAAGGAGCTGTCGGAGCCGCACTTTGGGGGTCCGTGTCGGACCCCCCTGGAAGCGTAGGCATGCGAGTCGCACACAGGGGGGACCCATGGGTCCCCCCTACACATGCATGTACGGCGCGACCCGCATCAACGCGAACACGCTGTAGGGGGCGCCCTTGTTCGCGTCTTGCCCATTGAGTCAATGGGAGCCCGTGTACGCGTCGTACGGCTGGCTCCCATTGACTTCAATGGGAGTCTGACCGAATCGAGTCCGATAGCATGTGTGCGCATCGTACTCGTTCGGTCGGGCTGCTAGGGTCCGATTCGGGCGGAAATCTCTCCGGGTCCGGCTCGGTCGGGGAGATTTCCGGCCCGAATCGGAATCGGCCCCAGAGTCTCTGCATCTCCGCGATTGCCATCCCTGGCAACTGACCTACAGTCATGATCTAGACCCATTGCCAATGCATGGCACACGCAGCGGAGACTATTCGGTTGCATTATCTTTTTTTCTTTCTGTTTTTTTTTATTGAACATACCATAGTGCTTTAAGGACTGCTCCAAGCCGCAGGGCTTTTTTACGTCATAATAACTTTTGTTTCCAAATTTTCAATTTTTAATCTTCAACTGCTAAATTGGTCTCTAGTGTCTTCCTTAGATCAGGCTGTCACGACGTTTTAAAATTCCAATGGAAGTACTATTCAGTAGCGACTTGTAGCATCACGTAGTATTGCTAGGATTTTTAATTAATTTTTTCAATTAATTATCACTGTTAATTATCCAGTTACGAATTTTTGCTATTGAATACTGTTGCAATGGTTTTATTTAAATCACGCAATAAAGTATATTATTATTAGGTCAAGAGAGGCGCTTTACAAACATGCAACGATAAACATACAACTAATGCACACTCTGGGGCCGCTACACCCGGGCTCCCCTCTCTCCTCAGCCCCTTCACCTCCGGATGCAAGGCACCTGCGCAGGTGCCACAGTGCCCGCTCAGTGCTCGCCATCTCTGGCTTACCCTGGGCCATGCCCTCGAAGAGCTTCTACAGGAAACGCAACTTCTCAGAAGGCCGCGCCTCTAGCAGCTGCACCAGCACAGGTGCCCCGGTCCGGGCAAGAAGCTGCTTGGCCATGAGCCCTGCACCATCCCTGCGTGGCATCATTGGGTCCACGGCAACCAGAGTCATGCAGGTAACGAGAGCAGTCTTGACTACGCCCACTCCGGCTTCAAGAATAACTTTATCTCCCCGCGCTTACTAAAAATGAATGTGTCCTTCTGTAACGTATCTGGTGCGCATGTAAAGTGCTCCAATACTTACGGATCAAGATCGTGCTATATAAAAAAAATGTATAAACTGACCGGTCTTTTCCTGGTCCGGTGGCGGGCCATAGAGCGGAATTTGCCCGGCCCTTGTGAAGACAGAGCAGCCACCCTTGATAACCAAAAGGGCGGGGTTGGCAAGCAGTATACAACATGAGAGCAGTACAATAAACAACAGGCGGGGGCAAGTAATACATGGCATTGGAGCAATACAATAAACAACGGGTGGGGGAGCAAGCAATACACGGCGCAGGAGCAATACAATAAACAATGGACAGGGGCAAGCAATACACGGCGTGGGAGAAATACAAAAACTACAGGCCTGGGGGCAAACAATACACAGGCAGGAGCAATGCAATAAACAATGCACGGGGAGGGTGGGGCAGCAGCAATACACGGCGCGGGAGCAATGCAATAATGAGCTAACCCTAAAGAAAACATGGAGTGAGGAAGACAGCTTTTGTTTCTGTTGCTATAAACAATGCTAAACCTGCAATAGCCATAGGAGAGGCAATCAAATGCTGTACAGTGTGATGACCAACAAAAATATTCTCTTAGGGAAATCGCTGGAGAGGGAACTCAGCACACAAAGGAGGGACATTTACACAAATGCACCAATAATAAGCCAGCATTTCTGAATGCCACAGATAACAACCAATGGCAATCGGTGGGTGTGCCAAAAGCCCACAGAAGAGATACAACAGGTCTTGCAGATAGCACAAGCGCTGTCGAGGCTTGACCTAAAAAGAAGTGCACTTCAGTGGCATAGTTGTTGGGTCAAAACCTTTTTTTTTTAATTAGTGGCCATGATGTCTGTTTAAATTATGCCATCATGTTACAGTAGTTAAAAGCCAACAGTACCCCTTCTTTCTACCAATAATAATATTTTTCTGAGATGTGTATTCAAACTAAAATGAGGTTTCATTCCGGTTCTACAAAACACTTACTGGGAAGCACCCATGCAGTTCTATTGAAATTATATTGAAAGGTTATTTGTTAATTTTAACATTTTCATTGCAGGCTTATGATCAACACGTCTTCCCTTTTCTTCTTTTAATTTTGTGACATAAGATTGCAATAAAAATAATGTAAAAAAAAATGTAACCATCAAACCAGATTGTCAAGATCGGATGTTTTGACTTTACAAATGCTTGCATTTAAAGGTTGACAATCAAGTAATTCTGTACGCTGCCAGAGGGCAGATGCATAATGAAAAGGGCAGTACAGATAGGAGGAATGAGGTAACATGTATTAATTACCCTTTACCTTTTTTGCACTTTATGTTTTTTTTACAGCAGAGAGGGTTACATGCTCCTGATGAATGCCTGTACACCTCAGATGAGGGTGTCTGCTGGGCAGAAACATGTCGACCTTTCTGTGCAGGTAGAACTAATCCCTGTTTTTTTTCTACCATTTGGTATACAATACAGTTTCTGGGTTCAACCAATAGGTAGTTTTAGCTCATACACTTTCTCCTGTGCATTCCAGCTCCCTCATATAACACCCACAACTGTTTTTCAGGAAGCACCAGACATGTTCTTTGTCTTGATAACACCTCATGAGCTCACCGTCATGAGGGTAGTAGCGCGCAACCAAGATTGCCAATACTGGGGCCAGGAGGGGTCTAATAATGAAGCATGTCACCCAGTGTGTGTGAGGACTCTTCGACCTCTGATTGCAGTGTTGTCACTTGATTATAATAACCCTGGGCACGAACTCCACTCCGCTGGCGGAGTTTACGGAATTTTGCATACTCCATGTTCCACGGAGAACACAAAGTTCCTGCAAAACTTC
Source organism: Calotriton arnoldi (assembly GCA_963921515.1). Lineage (NCBI taxonomy): Eukaryota > Metazoa > Chordata > Amphibia > Caudata > Salamandridae > Calotriton > Calotriton arnoldi. The sequence continues at coordinate 1,489,551 of CAWUFW010001870.1, read as the reverse complement.
CGACTCCGCAGCGGAGCGGAGTTCAGCCCCGGACCCTCCCGCCTCACCCCTCCCTCACAATACATATTTTTTAAATAAAATTTACAATACAGTAAAATAAAAGCGCACCTACCTAATCGCGGCGTCCCGGGCTGCCCTCCGCCTCCTCGCCGTAATCCCCTACGTCCAACGTATGTCATGGTAGGACTGCGCATGCGCATTCCTACCATGACGTACGGGATTACGGCGAGGGGGAGGAGGGCATCCCGGGACGCCGCGATAAGGTAAGTGCGCTTTTATTCTACTTTAATTGTACATTTTATTTAAAAAATATGAATTGCAGGGGGGTGGAAGGCGCGGAGCGGTGCTGAGCGGAGCTCCACTGAGTTTTTGGCCAACTCCGTAGAGCTCCGCGTAGAGCAACTCCGCCTGCTACGCCCGGGGTTAGATTATAACTGCAGGTGTCCCATTTACATCTGTTAATTAGAATGCATGGAATATGTTTTGGTGGTTGTTTTCTAGTAGCCTGTAGTAGGTAATTTAAAGCCTAGGTCAAAATTTGAGTACAAAAACTACACAGTACAGGTTTTTCTGCCTGATTCACAGTCTGGTGCCAAAATTGGGAATAACGCACACATTTGTTTGTACCCATTTTACACACTTACCACTGTATTTTCCCCATTTATGCCCTGGTTTTTCCTCCGGCTTGTAGCTGCTAAAATAGACTAGCCACAATCCAGAGCAGGCGCAATTAGCGATCAGTTGACACATGCGAACGAGCAATCACTGATGCACTGGTCTTCTTCACCTCTGCAGTAATCTGTGGGAAAGGATCATTAGCTAAATATGAACCATACATCGAATCACTTCCTTCATATCATTTACCACCTATATGTCTCTTAATCTACTGTTCTCTGTTTAGTCCACAGGATTTGATCCCCCCGTGCAATTAATAGAGCATTTTTGTAGACACATGAAACCCGGAAGAAGTGTTGTTTGTACCCACATTGTAACTGTAAGTACTGCAGGCATTGGACCCAAGCACCACAAGCCACAGTATTGGACAATGGCCACTAAAATACATTTTCACTTGTAAGTCTTAAAGTGGTCATCAAATGAGTGTGTTCGTTTGTTTTATAGTTTACATAGTGGTGGGTAACTACTATATTACCTTTCTACCTAATTTTGTACAGCCTGTGTCCAGCTAATGAATAGGAGTAATTACAAAACGCATGTGCTCCAAATGCATCATAGGTGTGTAGAAATATTTAACTCATTATAAATCTTATTGAAGAATAACTCTGTGTGCAGGAGACAGTTGACAACTTGTGTTCAGCATGTTCCACATAAGTTCTTTGGCTCTGCAGAAAAAGTTTCCAACAGGGCAAATATTCTATTTACTACATACTAGGTATTGTAAGCAGGCTTTAGATATTAGACAGTTTCTACATACATAGAAGACCATGTGCACCAGGTACTAGCCTATGTACATGTTCTTGTTTTGCTTCAGAAGATGGATTATCCATAAAGATTTCACCACAGTACGAAGGCTGCAGGTAGTATGATCTTGAGCACCTTCAGATCTTGGTTATTGTAAGTGAATAGTCTTTCTTTGGACAAGTTTTGCATAGAGTGTACACTGTTCTTAGTAGATACTTTTTAATACTCTGGAGTGTATGTCTCATGAGAGTTTCACTGTCTGCAAACAGTATGGTATAGAGTAAATTCTCTCCATAGAGTAAACACTGTTTACAGTACCCACTTTTCTACCCATATCCACTTTATTTCTCAGTATAGGTTCAGTGACTGCTAGGGGTTTGATACAGGAAAAGACTGTCTGTAGTAGGGTATTAGTTATGTAACAGGTCTTGAGTTTCTGTAGGAACTTGGCTTTCCCTGAACAATTGTATACAGATTGAACATCGTGTGCAGTATTTGTTACCCTTTTATCTGTTGTTGATAGTCAAACTGAACTCAGATATCCATGAAGAGTATGGTATAGGGTCAATGTTGCATGTAACACAAGCTTGCTTGACCTATGGGGGTTGTATGTATGAGCAGTAATGATGCTTCATATTATTCTGAGCTATTTTGCTCTTACTTTCATAGCTCAAATGCCATGTCCGTTTATAAGGGAATGAGAACAAAAGAAGCTTTAATGATGTCATTAGTGATGTCATAAATGATGTCATAGTACGTGGTATGAGTGATGTAATATGTAAGGTCATATCCAGTGCATGGCAGGGGCGCAAGATCTAGTTAGCTCTGCTAACTATAAATGGTGCATTGCTGTTTTTTTTGTGTTCATTACATTAATGTTCTCACTGACATATTCACCTAACTATAACGCCACTTTAATTCTCCAACTTAAAACGCGCCACAGGGCGTGTTTGCAGACATGTCACCTCAGGCCCCACCCCCTTCCTTCACCATTGTGCAAATATTCCTCTAAAATCAGCCGAACTATGAATTCCGATTTACTCACCTGTTATCAGGAGAGACCTCAGTGCTGCATCTTTGAGCCCAGTACTGATCCTGAAAAGTAATTTTAACCATACTTACCAGTAACTTGAATTTCCTTCCATAGGCTAACATTGACTGGTTTCACTTGGAAATTCTTCTAAGTGTGGAGTTTTGGAACTTTATAATATTCCTCTAAAATCAGCCGAACTACGAATTCCGATTTACTCACCTGTTATCAGGAGAGACCACAGTGCTGCATCTTTGAGCCCAGTACCCATCCTGAAAAGTAATTTTAACCGTACTTACCAGTAACTTGAATTTCCTTCCATAGGATTTCATTGCCTGCTTTTTGCTGAAAAAGTTTGTGTTGATTTTTGTAACATACAAATTTTCCTCTAAAATCAGCCGAACTACGAATTCCGATTTACTCACCTGTTATCAGGAGAGACCTCAGTGCTGCATCTTTGAGCCCAGTACTGATCCTGAAAAGTAATTTTAACTGTACTTACCAGTAACTTGAATTTCCTTCCATAGGCTAACATTGACTGGTTTTACTTGGAAATTCTTCTAAGTGTGGAGTTTTGGAACTTTATAATATTCCTCTAAAATCAGCCGAACTACGAATTCCGATTTACTCACCTGTTATCAGGAGAGAACCCAGTGCTGCATCTTTTAGCCCAGCACTGACCCTGAAAAGTAATTCTAACCGTATTTACCAGTAACTTGCATTTCCTTCCATAGGAATCCATTGTCTGGTTTTCAGCAGAAAAGTTTCAAAGTGTCGATTTTCACAAACTACAAATATTCCTTAAAAATCGCCTGTATGACTTAAACGCATTCTTTCAACTGTTTACAGGAGATGCACCAGTGCTGGATCCAGGATCCACCACTGAGTAAGAAAAAGTAACGATAACACTACTTACCTGCTAAGTGAATTTCCTCCCATAGGATAACATTGGTGATTCTATGTGAAAAAGTTTCTAAGTGTCAACTTTTAAAATACAATAATATTCCTTAAAAATCACTACTGTAACCAAAACGCTTTTACTCAACTGTTTACAGGAGATGTCCCAGGACTGAATCTAGGATCCAGTCCTGTGGTTAGAAAAGTAATCCATAAAGTAACTAATTGCATTTAACTTGAAATTCACATTGAGCTCAATGTTGCATTGTGTTTGAAATTGTGTTGCCTATTGCAACAACTGTAACTACTGTACTTAAAAGTCTATTGCCTATTTGCAAAGTATTTAAACTAAAGTAATTCATTCTGAGAAAGTATATTTTGTAATGTAATGTATAATGTAATTACAATGTATTTAAAAAATAAAATATCTAAAAATAAATAGTTTAAAAAAATGTAGTAAATCAGTATCAAAAAAATAAATATAACAATTAATACATTTTAAAATTGTCATTTACAAAACCTTTGAAATTCACTGAAAAAAACCATAGGTTTCAGACATGTTATAGTTAGGAATTAGCATTTAAAAAACCTTTGAAATTCACTGAAAAAACCATAGGTTTCAGGCACGTTATAGTTAGAAATTAGCATTTAAAAAACCTTACAAATTCACTGAAAAAACCATAGGTTTTAGGGACAGTTATAGTTAGTTGGACATTGCACTCGTACAAAACCCGTGAAATTCCCCCGTTATAGTTAGTTCAGGTAACTATAACTCGCGCCCCGCAATGCACTGCTGATGACGTCACATATTACATCACTCATGACATGGTCAGTGACATCACTGATGACATCACTGATGACATCTCAAATTACATCACTGATGACATCACTGATGACATCATCCATGTGATAATTTGATGCATCTTCTCACACCCTAATATAACTTTTGATACACCCACTGTAAATTACAGACTGCCATTGTCAAAACCATAGACACTCCAACACCAATTACTATATACACACTCACTGATTCTTAGGTCTACACACACACATCTACTCACTCACCCGTACAGTCACTCATACTTATAGTCACTCAGTACAGGACTATTATATGCACTCATACACATATATAAACACTCACACACCGCCACTCATCCATAGAGGTACTCACACACCTAGTCAGTCATGCAAAAAATTAAGCACACACCCATTTACTCACCTATACAGTTATACACACACCAACTCACTTACTCATACAAATACTAGCACATTCTTCAGTGATGTCATCAGCAGTGATGTCATAATCTGATGCACCTCCTCACACCCTAATATAACCTTTGATACACCCACTCTAAATTACAGACTGCCATTCGCAAAACCATAGACACTCCAACACCAATAACTACATACCCACTCACTGATTCTTAGGTCTACACACACATCCACTCACTCACCCGTACAGTCACTCATACTTACGGTCACTCAGTACTAGGACTATCATATGCACTCATACTCCTATATAGACACTCACACACCGCCACTCATCCATAGAGGTACTCACACACCTAGTCAGTCATGCAAATAATTAATCACACTGCCATTTACTCACCTATACAGTTATACACACACCAGCTCACTTACTCCTACAAATACTAGCACATTCTTACGCTGTTATACAATCACTGATACAAGCACACACTCATCCACACAGCCACTCTCACAATCACACACTCTCACTTATAGCCATTTAAATACTCCAACACACATATATACTGCCTTTCACATATGTAGTTACTCACACATGTACCACTGAGATATACATTCACTCACTAACACACCCATACACACACTCACCCACCCAAGCAGTCCATCACAGATGCACTCTTGAAAGCATCCACCCAGTGAATCACCCACTCACACATCTATGCACAGAGTAGCACACACCCCACCCACACAAACGCTCAGGCACCCATACAGATACTCAGACAACCAATCAATAACTCATATAGACACTCATGTAGCTATTCACAAACCCATGCAGCCACTTACACAGCAACAGACAGACGGATACAGACATTCACCCAGTTTAGTCACTAACCCATGCATTCAGTAAGATACATTTAATCACTCACTTATAGAGTTAGTCACGCACCTACTAAATCATCCATACAGACACTTATACACCCACTCATTCTTCAATACGCCTTTCCCTATATATATTAAAAATATTTAAACTTTACAGAAACACACAGTCACTGGATGATGTCATCAGTGATGTCATTTGAGATGTCATCAGTGATGTCATCAGTGATGTCACTGACCATGTCATGAGTGATGTAATATGTGACGTCATCAGCAGTGCATTGCGGGGCGCGAGTTATAGTTACCTGAACTAACTATAACGGGGAATTTCACGGGTTTTGTACGAGTGCAATGTCCAACTAACTATAACTGTCCCTAAAACCTATGGTTTTTCAGTGAATTTGTAAGGTTTTTAAATGCTAATTTCTAACTATAACGTGCCTGAAACCTATGGTTTTTTCAGTGAATATAGATATATATATATATCAAACCCACCAAGTTTGCCTGCTGTAGAGGACGCACACAACAGGTAAGGATTTGCCACATCAGCTTTATTGGTGGAAACAGTGAAAGGACAGCAACCCAGCCCACGCAGTTTAAAGTCCGGTCCCAACGCGTTTCGTACAATCACTTCATCAGGGGCTCTGGGCTAGGAGGCAACAGCAGAGTGATTTGGAGGCAACCTAAATATTCAAAGAAACCCCGCCTCTGTGGGCGCGGCCACGGCTGTGGGCTGCTGGTACTTGTGGTTCCGTCGGTTTACTCAAGTGAGTCTCCCTGCTGTTGACTTCATAAATTAAAAATTCTTATCCAAGTGGATCGTGGCACTTGGGTAAAAAGTCCAATAACCGCTTGTATTTCCTCCAAAAGCGGCACCTGTCCCATAAGCAATTCCGCCGCTTGACGGACTCGCTGGAGCGCTTTTGACCAGCGCCGGCGCTGCTCCTCCGCGGCTCAGGCAAAACCCGCTCAACATCAAACCCACCAAGTTTGCCTGCTGTAGAGGACGCACACAACAGGTAAGGATTTGCCACATCAGCTTTATTGGTGGAAGCAGTGAAAGGACAACTACCCAGCCCACGCAGTTTAAAGTCCGGTCCCAACGCATTTCGTACAATCACTTCATCAGGGGCTCTGGGCTAGGAGGCAACAGCAGAGTGATTTGGCGGCAACCTAAATATTCAAAGAAACCCCGCCTCTGTGGGCGCGGCCATGGCTGTGGCCTGCTGGTACTTGTGGTTCCGTCGGTTTACTCAAGTGAGTCTCCCTGCTGTTGACTTCATAAATTAAAAATTCTTATCCAAGTGGATCGTGGCGCTTGGGTAAAAAGTCCAATAACCGCTTGTATTTCCTCCAAATGCGGCACCTGTCCCATAAGCAATTCCGCCGCTTGACGGACTCGCTGGAGCGCTTTTGACCAGCGCCGGCGCTGCTCCTCCGCGGCTCAGGCAAAAGCCGCTCAACATCAAACCCACCAAGTTTGCCTGCTGTAGAGGACGCACACAACAAGTAAGGATTTGCCACATCAGCTTTATTGGTGGAAGCAGTGAAAGGACAGCAACCCAGCCCACGCAGTTTAACGTCCGGTCCCAACGCGTTTCGTACAATCACTTCATCAGGGGCTCTGGGCTAGGAGGCAACAGCAGAGTGATTTGGTGGCAACCTAAATATTCAAAGAAACCCTGCCTCTGTGGGCGCGGCCACGGCTGTGGCCTGCTGGTACTTGTGGTTCAGTCTTGGGAGACGTGGACTTCAGATTCATTCATTGCGAAACACCAGAAATTCCAACATTCTATCACCTACCTAAAGTACATAAATGTAACAAAAATCCACCGGGCAGACCAATTGTGTCCTCGTTGAATAGTCTGCTGGAAAATGCCTCTGTATATATAGCCTGTTTTTTAAATCCACTAGTTAAAGACTTGAGCTCCTACGTAAAAGACACTAAGGACTTTTTACGGATTATTTCCAACATCCAATGGGAATCTGATATGCTGCTCATAACCCTAGACGTAATAAGTCTATATACAAGCATAGAACATGACAAAGGACTAAGAGCGCTAGAGTTCTTTTTAAAGAAACGAAATGCAAAATTCCTTGAACACAATCAGATGCTTGTAGAGCTAACATCCTTTTGTCTAAAGAATAATATTTTTCTATTTTCAGGGGAGCTGTACCATCAGGAACAGGGAACTGCGATGGGCACGTGCTTCGCCCCCAGTTACGCAAATTTATTCGTGGGCTGGTGGGAGAAGCACGTGGCCTGGGCAGGAAATAATGAGAAGTGGCTAGAAAACATTGTATTGTGGACTCGCTATATAGATGACCTCTTCATTATTTGGAAGGGGACACGAGAGGAGGCGGAAATCTATATAGCGGCCCTCAATCACAATACATGCAACCTGACATTCACTGAATGCATCAGCGATACACAAGTACCCTATTTAGACTTATTAGTCTATATAGAAGAGAACAATATACAGACTACACTCTATCGGAAGCCTACGGCTGGAAACAGCACGCTACATGCGGATAGTTTCCATCCCAATAGTGTAATCAGTGGTGTTCCATATGGTGAACTTGTGAGAATCAAACGAAATTGTACAACACAAAGAATTCTTGAAATCTAAAACGGATGCATTCAATAGACTAAGGGAACGAGGGTATAAAGAAAAAGTGTTGAGGGGAGCGGAAAGAAAAGCAGAACAACTAGAAAGAAAGAATCTGATACTAGGAGAAAGAGAAACCTCAGGACAGGGACAGGGGAAGAAAGGAGAAATAAGGATGATAACCGAATACTCAGCCCAGTCCTCAGAGATTTTTCAAATCTTTCGGAGGAATTGGAAGATTTTGAAATCAGACATTAGTATAGGGCCACACATACCGAGGAACCCCCTGATAACCTACAGGAGAGGTTCGGCCCTGAAAGACCAACTAGTGAGGAGCCACTTTTCAAAAATCCCAAAAGGAAAGATACCGTGACAGGGTTCTATCCATGCATGAGCTGCAAGGCGTGCAAAAATTGCAAAAAGGTTAAGGAGTTTAACATCCCGGGCAGAATAACAAAAAGGAAAATCAATAAACTAATGAACTGCAACACTGATTTTGCAGTATATTGTCTGACCTGCCCATGCGAGCTAAGCTACGTGGGGAGCACCATCCACCCTACTAAAAAACGGGTTCTTGAGCACATGCGTGCTATAAAGAACCGGGATGCCACGTATCCAGTGGCCCGCCACTTTCAAGAACACCATAAATCCAATCAGAACCTCTTAAAGTTTTTCTGTATTGATCAGGTCCCCAAAGATGAAAGGGGTGGGGACAGAGTAATGAAACTTAGGAGGTTGGAATCGAGATATATAGTTGAATTGCAAACAAAAAGTCCGGCAGGCTTGAACAATGAGGACGAATTATGGATACACATTCCTTGAAGTTAGTAAAGGAAGCTTTGTAAATATGTATCATATGGAAGATAGGAAGCACTTTGCACTGAAATTACACTTGCACACATGGGGGTTATTAATTGGGAGATGCTTATGTAACATGAATTAAACTCTAAGCCACTGTGTAATTTACGGTACACCAAAATGTTGATGGATTGTGATGTATTGAATCTCTGATTGAAGTATTTGCGAAAATAAGCCCATTCAGGGCATAATAACAGGAATGGTAGATCTTCAATCTGTAGTTTCGCCAACACAAACCAAGGAGCTATATGAATTTCACAATATCCATTGCACCATTCAGGGCTAGACTGTATAAAATTAGTTATACATGGTGTAAATAGTTGTACATAGGCTGAACAGAATGAATGTTTAGTAAGCAAATGTAAATAATGAACAGTAGATCCTATGATTAAGTCGATAAATTATATGGTTTATAAGACATCCTAAGATGGCCGCCGTTTGAACCTAGGATCTGCTATGATTTACAATAACCCCTCGTTGCTTTCTACATACAACCCGGATGAACTGCTCTTCCCTTTCTATGTCGATGATTTTATTTTAAAAAGAAAGAGTAATGTTTACCCTACCGACATTGACGAAGGCGTGTAGCCGAAACGCGTCTGTCGGGTGTGTTTTTTTGTGTGGCTTTAATAAAATAAGAAGAATATAATCCCTCAGTGTGCGCCTCGTTTACGGCCCCTGGAGAAGGGCCATCAAAGAGGAATATATATATTATATATATATTGGAGAGAGAGGCATGTGGCCCCCTCCTCAAACCTTACAAGGCCCCGGGGACCCCATCCCCGAGGCAAAATATAAATAAACAGGGGAGGGGGTGTGCAGCCCCCTCTCCCTGAGCCTTTTTGGGGCCCACGGACCCCATCCTCCAGACCCAAAATCTAAGTGGAGAGAGGGCGTGAATTCCCCATACCCTACTAGGCCCCTGGAACACTATCCCCTGGGGCCAAATTCAATAAAAAAAGGGAAAGGGGGCTACCAGCCCCCCTTCCGAAGCCCTGATAGGCCCTGGGGGCCCCATCCCCCAGGGACAAATATAATAAACAAGCATTTGCAAGGCAATAGGTCTCGCATTTACGCGAGTTTGAGCTATTGACATTGTAAATGACAATGCCTTTTATTTTTATTTTACTTTTTAAAACATAAATAAAAGGCATTGTCATTTACAATGCCAATAGCTTAAACTCGCGTAAATGCGAGACCTATTGCATTGCAAATGCTTGATTTGCCAGTATTCTGGTACTTGTAGTCTCCAGTTTCAATAGCCTCTTAATTATAAGATAGGCAAACCCACAAGCAGCCAACTGTAAATGAGAACAAGACCCCACGTCTGACAGGAGACAATGCGAGGAGTCTGGAAGAGGCAATATGCCATTCAAAGCAGTGCATAACGTAAAATGAAGGGGACCACCTACTGAATGTTCTGAACGGCCTATAGACTGGGACCCCCATTTGCACAGCTGTAAATCCGAGACTGAATGGGCACCTCTGAAAGGTGGGGTCCTCTGCACCTCAGGGGGCTGTGGTACACCCCTGATTCGACTTAAGGTGATACATCTGTGACTTCAGGAGTTTCCTTTGTATTTTGTGGCGCCTAGTGTTGTTTATCACAATATAAAATAAGGACTCCAAGCCCGAGGATGCAAAGCAAACACCAGACATGCCTGACCCGCTCACGCATAGACCTGCGAAGCTTACGAGCTGAGGCTCCATATACTAATTCCTGCAAGGAGGGACGTAGTTAATAACAGCGCCACAGATTGAGCTCTCGGTCTCTCCCATGCGCCTGTAATTATTATTTATTGTGAAGGATTTGTTTTGCTCCCTCTTGCCGCACCTTCGGAACGTTTGACCTGGATGAATGGAAAAAGTTACAGAGGGGGTAGCCGAGTTACGTGCCCATCGACACTGTGGACCACAGATGGGAGCTCTATATCGCCCCTCCCCCTTTCGTTGTCACCCACCCCAGCTCAGCCTTTAGCAAGGGGACAAAAGAAGGGCTTTTCAAAGCAGTAATGGGCACCACCCCCTAAACTTCCTGCCCTCAGTAGGTGCATGCAGGGGCTGCCTTTGTTACCTACAAGCATCTCCTCCTCTGATCCCCATCCTTATGGGGTGTGGGGGGTGTACTCCCCGGCTGAAAGACTCCTTTAAACAAGCGCAGCTGCTAAAGTGAGCGGACTGTGCTGCAAATTAATTTTTTTTTAAAAGCGCGGCCGCTAAAGAGAACAGACCGCGCTGCAAATTAATTAAATAAACCGCATGGCCGCTAAAGTGAAAGCGGACCGCGCTGCAAATTAATTAAATAAACAAGCGCGGCCGCTAAAGTGAAAGCGGACCGCGCTACAAGTTAATTAAAAAATAAACAAGCACAGCCGCTAAAGTGAGCGGACCGCGCTGCATGCAAATTAATTAAGTAAAGAAGCGCGGCCGCTAATGTGAAAGCAGACCGCGCTGCAAATAAAAAAACATTAAACAAAATAGTGCTCACAGCCAAGATAAAACCGACCGTGTAACATGACCAGTAAAAGGTCCAGTCCTTATGGGAGGTAACAAATGTAGACAAGGCGATACCAAGGAGGGACTAACAAGCCTATTTACCAATCAGGAGCCAGCATTTAAGAAGGACAAAGACACAAATTCAATGACAAATATGGGCCGAGAGTGGGCGGGGCTTCTAGTGCATACCCTAATACAGCATGCCTCGCAGAGCGAGCAGTGCATGCGCACTGCCGCTAGGCTCGACCTAAAAATAGGGAACTGCTTGAGCAAAAACCATTCATGCCTGTAATTTTACAACTTTTTTCACCACCTTACCATTGAGATAAATGACAGACATGCACTGTTTGAGTTCATTACGAGAAAAGTGCAAAATTAAATGTAATATTAATCTTACAACTACAACTCTACTAATCAGCTGCAAGACACAAGAGTCATAGAACCTTACGCAACAGTCAAATAAGTCAAAGGCACACTAAACCTCTTCTTAGCACTTGTCTAGTAAAGACTTGGTTGTTGCTAACTTGCCTTTTCAATTCACTGTGTGGCATTTCTCTTATTTTGCACTCAAGACTAAATGCAGTGTCGATCAGAAAAAGGGGGAGGAGGAGGATTGGGCTAGGTTCACCCTCCTGTGTGATCAGAATACATCAAAAAGAATCCGTAGGTGACGGATCAAAAGAACCTAGCCAAGAAACAAGGGCGGGTTCACCAATTATTGATAAGATGGGGTCTGCCTTGGGACTGAATAGGTCGTATTGACGGAGGGTTGCTGAGCACAGGTTTCTACAGGCCCCTCCACCCAGACAGACCATGAGGTGCACTTTTGCCAAAAATAATTACTACGTGTTCAGAAGCAACCGTATGTATATATTTTTCCCAATGCTCACACAATAGGTGTGCATTAATAATTTTTCACTTCACTTTATTATAGGTCCGGCACGGAGTGGTACACAAAGGGCTGGTCCCTTTGTTGTCCTGAAGAAAAGGTTTAGGGGATACCTTGAAACATGTTGACATAATACAAGGGATTATAATTACATAAGTTACATTTCCCTTTTATTAACCCCTTTTTATCCCTACCAACTAGGAGCAGGAATAAAACAATAGCTCACTAGTTAGGTAATTTTTAAAACATCACTTACACCACTCCCCCTACACTGCACGACACATAGCCTCACAAGGTAAGTGCTCCTACGTAAATCCGCAAGTCGCAGCACGCCCCAATCAGTAGATGTTTGGGATGGCCCCAATGATGAAGCATGTCACCTAGGGGCAACCCTGGGTGAGTGAGGGGACACAAGAAAAGACATTTTTCTTTTCTACCAGTAGAGGTGGCCTTCACCCCAATTGGTGAACCCGCCCTTGTTTCTTGGCTAGGTTCTTTTGATCCGTCACCTACGGATTCTTTTTGATGTAAATGCAGTGTCGATCAGCAGCAGTCATAATTAATTTACATCATTGCATAGTGATTCTTTCACTGATAATATGTAACATTACATTTACTCACAGACAGAGAATGGGTGAAACCCTTTGCTACATCAGCCCCCTTTTCTAGCGAGTCAATATTGATAGGTGAATTGTCAAACACTCCAGGCTTTAAACATTCAATTCAAGGTGTAGTGACAGGTATATGTGAAAAGAGTGCTGTCACCAAGCTTCTGGGATAGTGGGGGAAACTTGACACCAGACTTTTGGAAAACATGGAACGCAGTGTCACTTGGGAATGCAGCTGCAAAAGGTTATTTATAAGTTCAAAAAGATTGGAGTGATATTGTTTGTATTTGTAATGATTCAGCTACTTATATGAAAAAGTTGTGTGATGACCTGTCAAAATCAATACCAGAGCTGAAGTGCTTCTCTGTAAGAGATCCTTGCCACTTGCTAGATGGTGTGCTGAAGAACAAGTTACTTACCTTCGGTAACGATATATCTGTAAGAAATATAGGTTAGTTATAGATTCCTTACCTTAGAATTACCCCCTGGCGTCAGACTGGATCCGGAAAGCTTTTTCGTCAGCAGTACCCCTGCGCGTCGGAAGGTGGCCTCGGTCGACTCCGCGTTCGTTGTTGGCGTCGTGGTCGCCAGAATGACGTTGCGGTAGCTACATAGACGCCACCCTTGCGCGCGGCTGTCAGTTCTGTACACGACTTTCCACGCCAGAAGCGCAGAGCCATGCAAGACACTTACCACTGGTGCACAAAACTAGGGCCCTGAAAAGAAGTCCTTAACCCTAGAAGTCAGTTCGCAGAACAGGGAGGATGGGTGGGGAGGTAAGGAATCTATAACTAACCTATGTTTCTTACAGATATATCGTTACCGAAGGTAGGTAACTTGTTCATCTGAAAGAAACAGTTAGTTATAGATTCCTTACCTTAGAATAGATATCCCAGCAATACCAACCCCGGAGGTGGGTCTGCGAACTAAGTTCACACCAGAAAGTCCTGGAGAACAGAACGGCCAAAGAAGCCGTCTCTCCGGACTTGGCTGTCCAGGCAGTAGTGTTTGGTGAACGTGTGCAGCGATGCCCGCGTAGCTGCCTGACAGATGTCATTTAGGGGGACTCCTCATCCCAAAGCAGTGGTAGCTGCCGTCGTCCTGGTGGAATGGGCGCGCAGTCCCACTGGAGGCTCCTTCTTTGCCAGAGAATAACAGGCTTTGATGCACAGAACGACCCACCTGGAGATGGTCCGTTTGTGACGGCCCAACCTTTCTTAGCGCCCACGTAATCAACAAAGAGCTGGTCGTCCACCCTGAGTTGTTTGGTGCGATCCAAGTAGAAGGAAAGTGCACGTTTTGGATCCAGACGGTGGAGCCTCTCTTCCTCTTTTGAAGGATTCGGAGGTGGAAAGAAGGTGGGCAAAGTGATGGTTTGGCCAATGTGGAAAGAAATAACCACCTTGGGAAGAAAGGAAGGTCTAGTTCTGAGGACGACCTTGTCCGGATGGACAGCCAAAAAGGGAGGCTTGGAAGAAAGAGCGTGTAGCTTACTCACCCTGCGAGCAGAGGTGATGGCCACCAGAAAGGCAGTTTTCAAAGTAAGAAGCCTGAGAGGACAGTTATGTAGCGGCTCAAAGGGAGCGCACATAAGGTAGGTAAGGACCAAGTTCAAGTCCCACTGAGGCATTACGAAGGGAACAGGAGGAAAGAGATGAGTAATGCCCTTAAGGAAGCGATTTACAGCAGGGGACTTGAAAAGAGAAGGCTGATCAGGAAGCTGAAGAAAGGCTGAAATGGCTGAGAGATAGCCCTTAAGAGTGCCCAGAGCAGAGCCCTGCTGGGCCAAAGAAAGGAGGAACAAGAGAACCTCAGAAAGAGGGGCAGAAAGGGGATCCACAGCCTTTGCTGTGCACCATGCCACAAATTTGTTCCATCTGCAGGCGTATACCGTCTTAGTGGAGGGACGCCTGGCTGCCAAGATAACATTGCAGACATCGTGAGGGAGGTCAAAAGACGTCAACTGCCGCCGCTCAATCTCCACGCAAGGAGGTGGAGGCTGGACAGGTTCGGGTGGAGGACCATCTCCTGCTGCAGTGACAGAAGATTCTCCCGAAGAGGCAGTCTGATCGGAGGATCGATGGCCATGTTGAGCAGCTCAGGATACCAGACTCTTCGTGCCCAGTCCGGAGCCACAAGAATGACTTGGGCCCGGTCACGCTTGATCTTCTTCAGCACTCTGGGCAGAAGTGGTATAGGCAGAAAGGCGTATAGAAGACCGCAACTCCACTCACAACGAAAAGCGTCGCCTAGCGAGTGCCGCCTTGGAAATTCCAACGCACAGAACTGCTGACATTGCGTGTTCTCTTCGGTGGCGAATAGATCTAACCAAGGCTCTCCCCACTGCTGGAAGAGGCCTTGCACCACCTCCGAGTGAAGACGCCATTCGTGATCCATCATGCACCTGCAGCTGAGTTCATCCGTCCTGGCATTCAGAGAACCTGCCAGGTGTTGAACCACCAGGGATATGCCCTGATGTTCCAGCCATGTCCAGAGGCGGAGGGCCTCCTGACATAGGGTCCACATCCCCACCCCGCCTTGTTTGTTGCAGTACCACATGGCGATGGTGTTGTCCTTGAACACCTGCACTACTCTTTCCCGGACAGAGGGAAGGAATACCTTGAGTGCAAGACAAATTGCCCGAAGCTCCAGAAGGTTGATGTGGAGCCCCGACTCTGCCGGAGACCAGAGGCCTCTGATCTCCGCCTCCCCCATGTAGCCGCCCCATCCCAGAAGTGATGCATCGGTCACCACTGTGAACTCTGGTTGGGGAAAGGAGAGGGTTCTGCCGCCGACCCAATCCTGGTTCGTTAGCCACCACTGCAATTGGTGTGCAGTGCCCTCCGAGATCTGGACGCAATCGGACAGGTTCCCCTGATGTTGTGCCCACTGGAACTTCAGGTCCCATTGCAGAGCCCGCATATGCCATCTGGCATGGTCCACCAGCAGGATGCAGGAGGCCATCAGGCCCAGTAGCCAGAGGGTCATCCTGACCGAAACCCAGGATAGAGGCTGAAAGATCGGAATCATAGCCCGAATATCCCGGACTCGTTGTTCGGGAGGATAGACCCGAAACTGCGTCGTGTCCAGAACCGCTCCGATGAAGAGGAGCTTCTGAGAGGGAATCAGGTGTGACTTCGGCACGTTGATGGAAAACCCCAGCGAATGCAGGAGGTTGGCCGTAGTCTGGAGGTGGGAGACGACAGCCTGGGGCGAGCCCGCCTTCAACAGCCAGTCGTCGAGATAGGGGAAGACTGGAACCCCTGATCTGCGCAGATGAGCTGCGACCACCGCCATCACTTTTGTGAACACCCGAGGGGCGCTGGTAAGGCCGAAGGGAAGCACAGTAAACTGAGAGTGCTCGTGGCCTACCATGAACCGTAGGTAACGCCGGTGCGCCGGCAGGATGGGGATGTGAAAATAAGCATCCTGCAAGTCCAACGATACCATCCAGTCTCCAGGGTCGAGGGCAGACAGGACCTGAGCTAACGTCAACATTTTGAACTTCTCCTTCCGGAGGAAGCGGTTGACATTCCTGAGATCCAAGATAGGACGCAGGCCTTTGTCCTTCTTGGGAACCAGAAAGTAGTGGGAATAGCAACCACGACCTACTTCTGGGACAGGAACTCGCTCGATGGCCCCCTTGGCCAAGAGTGCCGAAACTTCCTGTTGGAGAAGGGCCAGATGATCCTCTGACATGCGATGGTACTGAGGCGGCATGGCGGGAGGGGTAGTCTCAAAGGGGAGGGAGTAGCCCCTTCAGACTATTTGCAAAACCCACCTGTCTGACGTGATGGTGCGCCAGTGGGGGAGGTGATGATGGCGAATCCTGCCGCCCACTGGCGTTTGGTGGCCCTGAAAGGTCGGACTAGGAAGGTTTGAAGGCTGCTGCAGGAGGGGCTATGGTGGACTGGCCTGCCCGCTGGCCCCCAGAACCACGCCGGTGGTTCCCATGTCCCTGGCCGTGCTGTGGCTGAACAGCTTGCGCCGGCCTGTGGCTGTGGGCGGGACGTGGCGGGGCACCCCTTCCGTAGCCACGAAAGGGGCGAAAGGCAGACTGTGCAGGGCGGGTGGTGAAGAGGCCCAAGGACGTGGCCATAGCTCGAGAGTCCTTAAAGCGCTCCAGGGCGTTGTCTGCCTTGTCGCCGAATAGGCGACGGCCATCAGAGGGCATGTCCATAAGAGTGGATTGGACATCCCCTGAAAAACCAGTCAACCTCAACCAGGCATAGCGTCGAATGGCTACTGACATGGAAATCGTCCTGCCTAGTGAGCCGGCGGTATCCAGCCCACAGCGGATGGTAAACTTCGCTGCGTCTCTCCCTTCGGCAACTGCCTGAGAGAGTGCGGCCCGGGCCTCCTCCGGGCACTGAGGCAGCACTTGCGCAACCGTGTGCCACACGGAGTGGGTGTAACGGCCCAAAAGACAAGCGGTGTTTACCGACCGCAGTCCCAAGCTGGAGGAAGAAAACATCTTCATCCCAAGATGGTCCAGCTTTTTGGATTCCCTATCAGGTGGTGCGGTAGGGAATGCGCCCTTGGAGGTGGAGGCTTGGACCACCAAGCTCTCTGGGGTGGGGTGTTGGGAGAGGAAAGTGGGGTCACCCGGGGCCGGGCGGTGACATCGGGCAATCATCCTATCCACAGGAGCCCCTGTGTTGGGCCAGGACCAGGTGCCCAAAAGGATGTCCGTAAGGGCTTCATTAATCGGCAGCAGGGGCTCCGAAGAGCTCGCTGCCGGTTGAAGCACCTCTGTCAGGAGGTATGTCCTGACTGCCACCGTAGGTAGCTCGAGATGGAGAGCCTTGGCCGCCCTACGCAACACCACTGCGTATGACGCTCCCTCCTCCGTAGCCACGGTAGGAGGAGACAACATGCCAAGGTCTGGTGAGGTATCCAGACCACTGGCTTCCCCCAGGTCCTCTCTCCAGTCCGGTTCATACCCTAACTGGTCGGTTAAAGGGTCTCCAGACCCCTCCCAGCCCTTCTCACTCTCCTCTGGCTGCCAATCTGGTCTCAAAGAGCCAGGGTAAAACAGGGGCACAAAAGTACCCGTCGGCGCCGGATCCGGCGTCGGTCGACGCCGGTCCGGCTCCGTGTCTACCTCGAGGAGGAGGCTGGGGTCGGCGTTGGCTGGGGACACAGCAGACGCCGGTTGCGGACGTGGTGCCAGTGGAATCGGCGCCGGGGGAGGTGTCACAAGGTGGACCGGCGCCGATCTGGATCCAGGCCTGGATCCAAGGGGGCCCTGCGGTGCCGAGGCCGGAGCCATCGGTGTTGAAGGCCCAGGGCCCCCAGCCGAGTCGGCGGGGTCCGACGGCGCGCCGGCGGAGTCGGGCTGCCCAAAGATGGCATGCATCGCTTCGTAAAATTGACGAAGCTTGGCAGGGGTTGCACCGGGTCCTGGGAAGGGAGGGAAGCCCAGTGCCAGCCCTTCGGGCTCCGCACGCGGAGCCACGGGAGGGGCACCACCCGCATCCCTCGTCGTGTCGGCCGACAGACGGGGAGAAGTCGAAGAGCGACGATGCTTCTTCGACTTCTTGTGCTTCGACTTACTTGACCCCGAGTGCGAAGACTTGGATGAAGAGTGACGATGGCTCCGCGACCGGTCCCTCGACCTCCTACGTGACCGGGACCTCAAACGGCGCAGAGCCGACTGCCGGGCCTCGAGAAGCTTTCGGGACCGCTCCCGCAAAGACTTTGGATTCATGGTCCGGCAGTCGGAGCACGACTTGGGGTCGTGGTCGCGCTCCAGGCAGAAGAGGCACACGCGGTGCGGATCCGTCACCAGCATCAGTCGGCTACAGGAACCGCAAGCCTTGAAGCCGGGCATCCCTCGTGCACCAGGAGTCGATGGACTCAAAAAAAGATGTCGACAAAAGTCAGTCAAAAAGTGACTGGGGGTGCCGCTCTCTCCGGATCTGCGCTTGCTTGCGCGGAAAAAGAAAGAACTGACATCAGCGCGCGAGGGCGGCGTCTATGTAGCTACTGCGAGGTCATTCCGGCGACCACGACTCCAACAATGAACGCGGAGTCGACCGACGCCACCTTCCGACGCGCAGGGGTACTGCTGACGAAAAAGCTTTCCGGATCCAGTCTGACACCTGGGGGTAATTCTAAGGTAAGGAATCTATAACTAACTGTTTCTTTCAGATAGCATCTTTACAATCTTCAGACTTAATGAAGATTGCTATTGACTTTGTAATCCCTTCTGGTGCACCGCTTCGTTATGCGTGGGAACTAAAATGCAAATATTTTTCATTTTGTGCTTTGTGTGGCATCAAAGAAAGAGTCATTCCAACTGTGCCATTTAGGCGGCAGTTCTCAGTCCTAGAGGCTGTGAATGCTATATTATCCATGTGGCAACCGTTTACGGAATTTTTGCTCAGTGATGATGCCAAAGGCAAGAAATGTGAGGATCTTCGGTCGCATATTGATAGTGATGTGAAAAAAGTACTCTATTGCATTCTTAGATTTTTACAGGAAAACATGTCTGCAGTAGTGGACATATTAAAAAAAAAAATAGAGTCTGAAAACACCCTTGTCTCCCAAGTGTTCAGCGTAATTAGTGTAGATGTGAAACATCTCCTTTAGTGTAGGGTGGGCAACACTTTTAGTGACTTTGGTACTGCAACATGTTCCATGTTAGAATGCTTGCCACTTGGTGAGCAGAGAAATGTGGAGGAGCAATTCAGGAAATTTTATTTTACAATGCTTGAGAAATGGCTAGCAATGATGCATAGAAATGTCCCTTCACCAACCATGGCATTTGAAGTCAATGAAGCCTCACTGTGGTACTCCGTAAAGGGGAATTTTCTCCAGACTTTCAAAAGTGCTGCTTCATTTTTGACCGCTTCAATAACTCAGAAGGTATGTGTGCCCAAATCAACACATATATGGCAGAACCTGTCCCAAAGAATCGAAATCTTCAGGTGCACCAGTACTGGCATGGAAAGCTATGTCAGTGGCCAGAGTTAGCAAATTGTGTACTGGCTGTTTTGGTGTTGCAAGTCTCAAGTGTCGATGTTGAGAGGGCCTTTTCACAGATAAAAGTGTACATGGGAAGGAAAGATCGAGCGTGCATGACCAAAGACTCACTGAAGAAGCATTGCATGGTGTGCTACAAGTTTGATTTGTAAACATGTATTTGGACCTCATATACACAGTACGTACACTATCTATATACCATGCACTATCAGTGCAGAAAGCAAGCAATAATAAAAGCAAAACATTTCAAAAACACCAGAAAAACACTGTTTCTGTTGTCTTTAATGGCACGAAAATGTGTAACCACTGATAACCACTGTTTAAGGTATTGGAAAAAACTGGAAAACAATGAAAAAACCCCACCAGTATTTACCAAAAATAGATTTGGAAACAGGAAAGCCTAACAACAAACATGGCACCTCAGCAGCTGTGATTTTTAGGTTTACAATGCTCAGAGACTTGTGCGGTCAGATCGAGACTCCAGCAGGAACATGAATGGAAGAATACTGTATTTATACCACGTTAAAAGCAAACCATATTCTCTATTCCAACCCAGTGTAGATAAGAGAGATGGTTAGCAACTGAAGTGCAAATGCAAAGGTTCAACAAGTGTTGACCTGCTATATTTTGAACAATTAGTAACCTGAACAAAAGATATTTGCAGAGACTCAAATGGTTTGCTTTTCCCTAGTTGTGGTATGAGGAGACAGCAGCAGGTGGAAGCTAAACAAATGATCTGGGGAGTGAAGAACTGAGAAAACTCAAAGCATCCGACCTATGGAAGCTCTTCTTAGGCACAGTTCTATGCATTGTCCCACTGACATGTTTTGACCTCCAGAACAGAGACTAAGGTCTCCATTCTTAGTGTGGGGGAAAAGGGTGGGCACTACTTGAACCAGTACATAATAGTACCCGTAGGATTTCATGGGTGCATTTATTTTGAGTGCCAATGGTCGGAACAAGGGTTAACGCGTGGATTTTTTTTTAGCACCAATTACCTAATCTTTTCTAGCTTTCCAAGCATTTTTTACTGGAAAAACATGACTTCCAACAATTTTATAGTCCATGCTGGTGGGTCATCCAACTCTGCCCGTCTGCATTTTCATCTTTATGCCATCTATGCACTACTCAAAATGTGCTGAACACAGGTAGACATGTTGCACAGATATCTGCTTTTCTGTCAAGAAGGTAGCACATTATTTAGACTGTAGGAACTCCCTAGTTCCAGATGCCTTTAAGCATATTAAATTAACTAGATGCTCCCAGTTGTAACTGCAGCACATGATGGTGCTTGAGAATTTTGAGTTCTACAATGGGGGGTGGGTGGAAGGACGTTTTTTCCCATAACCTGTGCTCTCCTTTCACTCCTATATGCACATTAGACAGGCAGCTGCATTAAGCTTTTTGAACGGCAACAGCTATAGCATGCAAAATGACCCTGTTTTAAAGAATTGTTACTTGTTCCAGGTAAACAACCGTGGCAATATTCATGACTTAAACATAATGAGGTTGGGGCCCGTTAAGATACCATCAGTCACTTGACTGTGTCCAATTAACTCAGACACTCTAGTAATGTAGCCTGTATCTCGGTCTGAACGGAGATATTTCGGTGCATCGCCTGCCACTCAGCTTCTCACCAGCATAACAAGCAGCAATGTAAGGACACCCATCCCATGCACCACTAAATTGGATGGATGGAAGATAGCACCCCACCCCTGCCTCAATAGAATATCCTCCACTCCTTTAACAAGTGACACCTTTGACAGCAACCCTCTTTACGTGCAGCAGTCACTCTTGCCCTCAAACTAAGGTGCAAACTGCCACCCCAAGGTGAAACGAACACTACATCCATAGGCACTCACCTGCCAACGGCCGTAGGATAGCAGCAGCACAGAGAGGGGTATAGCGGTGCCGGACATGGCGTGCGTAGAGGGCATGCTGTACTCGGAATTATAAAAAACCTCAAGCTTCAACACAGGCAGGGAGGAGGGTCGGGGACGCTGCACTAAGTCTTTGGTGCACTGGCCCAGGTACATCACCCACTCCCAGACGATGATCAGCCGCCAGCCCATGTAGGGATCCACGTTCCAGAAGGTAAAAAATGAGATACAGAAGAGCTCGTAGCCCAGCTCTGTGCCCAGGGTGAACAAGTAGTACAGCGCCCGGTTCCTAATCATGAAAGGCTGGCCTTCCTCCCGGTTACAAAGTTCCCGCGCTGTCCTGTCCCCCAAATCCTGCCCTTGGGTGGCCTGTGCCGCAGCTCCTGATTCTCCAGTTTATTGGCTACGATATCTTCCGACCCAGAAAGCTTCCCCACGGCTTCCCCTACCCCACACAGCTTCCCTTGCAACCGTCATTAAATGAAGAGCAGAGAGATGTGTTGTAACGGCGACAGCGGCCGACTTTGAAGCTGGGGAACCGGGTTTGAGTCTTGGCGGGAGGCTCAGGCTACCTGTGATTCTGGGCAAATCACTTAAATCTCTCCGCGCCTAAAATTAAACATGTCCGTCTGTAATGCAATTGGTTGGTACTCATGTTAACCCCTTCGCCGCGGTGCGAATTCCGCCGCGGTGCAAGGGGGTTGGGGTTGGGCGTGGTGCTGCGGTACTCATGACGGCTCCCGGCCGTCATAAATCACGGTGGGCGTGTGCTCATGACGGCCAGGAGCCGTCAGAACTCCGCCCACTTATTAATTCTCCCGCACAGGCGGGGAATTAACAGCACATGGGCGGAGCGTCAACGTTCTGACAGCTCCCGGCCGTCATGAGCACACGCCTACCGTGACTCATGACGGCCGGGAGCCGTCATGAGCACCGAAAAGGTTAAAGTGCTTCGATACCCTCGGGTCAAGTTTGCGCTATAAGAAACTGAAAAAAAAAAGGTTTTCGCACAGCTTCTGTCCCGGAGTTTGTAAAATGACCCTTTCTGGGTGTAGAGTCACGCGGCCTCGGGCCCGCTTTACTGGAAGCAGCGCTAGGCTTACCTACCTCGAGTGCTGCTATTGTGTAGGTTATTCGTGTAAGTGGTGGTATTGTTAACAGCCAGTCGACGACGTCTGCTTTTTTTGTACTTGTCTACTGAACTCTTTCTGCGTTTTATTGAACGTGACTCATACCTGTCAAAAATGTGAGAACAATGGAGACTTAGAGAAACAAGCATTTGCAATGCAATAGGACTCACATTTACGCGAGATCTATTGCATTGTAAACGATAGTCATCACGGAAAACGGGAGGGGGAAGTCACGGACAATGGGAGTGAGTGGGGAGAAGGCATGGACAACGGGAGTGCGGGGGGATGGCAGGAGAAGGCACAAACAATGGGAGTGTGGGCGGGGGAAGGGGGAGAAGGAGCGAGAAGGCACGTACAACGGGAGTGCGGGCGGGGGAGGGGAGAAGGCACGGACTATGGGAGTGCGAGCAGGGAGATGGGGGAGAAGGGGCGAGAAGGCACGGACAACGGGAGTGCGGGCGGGGGAGGGGGGAGAAAGGGCAAGAAGGCACGGACAACGGGAGTGCAGGAGGGGGAAGGGGGTGAAAAGGCACGGACAACGGGAGGGAGGGGGGGGAGTAGAGAAAGCAGTGGGAGAACCTCAATAAAGTAAATAGTGCTCACAGTCTAAATAACACGTACCGTGTAACACTCGAAGTAAAGGGGCCAGTAGCCATGGGAGGGGACAAATGACGACATGGACGTAATAAGGAGGGACTAACAAACCAATAAACTAATCCGAAGGCAGCATTTATGAAGGACAAAGACACAAGCCAATGAAAAATATGGGCGGGGCTTCCCTCACATACTGAACTACAGCAGATCTTCACCAGAGCAGTGCTTGCGCGCTGACTCTAGGCTCGACCTAAAAAGGGGAGGGGGCTGTGCGACCCTCCTCCTGAGCCTTATTAGGCCCTGAGGATCCCATCCCCTGGGGCCATTCATTTTTAAAAAGTTGTGCGGGCTGCATGGCCCCCCTCCCCGAACCTTATTAGGTCCAGGGGACTCCATCCCGGGGCCCGTATTTTAATAAAAAGGGGAGAGGGCTGCACAGCCCCCAGACCTGAGCCTATTATGGCCCCAGGGATCCCATTAATAATGGGTGGGTGTCATAGTTCCTTCAAGGCACCCACCAAACACCAAGCTGGGGACCGCAGGGGAAGCTCTAGGGCCCCCGCAGGCCCAGCTGGCTCTCCACATGGTGCCGGAGTCAGCACTGCTCCCGCATGGAGGGAACAGCTATTCATGCTGATCCTTCCGGGCAAGAGCAATATGGGTTCTGTTTCCCTGTCCACATCAGGGCCGGCAGGGAAATAGAACACTAGTCTGCTCCAAGCCAAATTTAGGGCCTGATTACGAGTATGGCGGTCCCAAGACCGCCGTACCCGCGGTGGAGGTCCTATCGCCGCAACCTCGGC
Organism: Calotriton arnoldi; assembly: GCA_963921515.1. Classification (NCBI taxonomy): domain Eukaryota; kingdom Metazoa; phylum Chordata; class Amphibia; order Caudata; family Salamandridae; genus Calotriton; species Calotriton arnoldi. The sequence goes on along the minus strand of CAWUFW010001870.1, from coordinate 1,465,269 downwards.
GGTTCAGCCTCCCGATTACGAGTTTGGCGTTCGGACCACCACCAGCCCGACACAAGACAGCCATCTCCGCCAAGATCCTGGATCCCGACGGGGCAGCGGAGGGGAAAGTGGTGGTCTGCAGTAATTGCCGTGCAGATTACGACCTGCCTTTCCGACAAGACGTTCATGGCGGGGACTCAGCCATGAACAGGTTGAAGGAAAGGTAGGGAATGGGCCCCCAAACAGTGCCCCAGGACATTTTAGCCCATGGACTGTGTGCATGGGGACACATGTCATGCCCCCACTCTGCTTGCACTGACATGCGTGCTCTGTGTCAATGTACAACATGGTGCATGGCACACAGTGCACCGACATGCAAGAGGCCTGGATGCCGCCGGCTTGTCTGGCGGCATACCGACCGTTGCACTGACGGTCAGGGGGTCGGACCGCTGATCTCCATATTGTGTTTGCTCCCGTTTGGCAAGAGAATTAAAAATATTCCAGCCAAACAGGAGCAAACACCTGTCTCCCTGCCCGGTGTAGTGCAGACAGAGAAACTACTGTGTCCCCGGGGTGGGCTCCCTTGGACACAGAAAGTGAGTCAGCCCCGGGGGATGGGGTCCCAAAGACAACAGAAGGGTCAGAGAATGGAGAGCGCAGTCTCTCCCCTTTCTGGGACATTTCGGACCTGGGAGCGGGCTTCCCTGGGCTTATAATGGCTCGCAGAAGGGGGTCCCGTGGCCCGTTTCCCCTTAATTAAAGAAATAAGCCCCGGGGGATGGGGTCCCTGGGGCCTTTGAGGCTTGGGGAGGGGGCCGCGAGGCACAATCCCCTTAATTAAACAATGCGGCCTCGGGCTGCCATTTTTTTTTTATACATACGTGTTCCTGTGGGATCGTGGCAAAAATTGCAGTATTTATTTTTGTATTTTGGCCACAGAGGCAGTCCCTCTGGGTCCCCCCCTTGGGGCCTATGGGGGCATGGAATCCCTACCCTGCCCCCTTATGTTATTTTTTTTAAATTTCAGGACAGGGGATTAAGTCCCCGAGTTCTGTAATGGCTGCCAGCAACATTTTTCTCCTGTTGCTAGCAGCCAATCAGAGCGCCCGCTAGAGTATGACTCCTACAAGAGTGAGATGGCCTAAGGGAATAAAAGCTCTCTGGGCCAATCAAAGCACTTTAAATTTAAACTGACTCTCCAGCGAGACTCTCAAGCCTCTCACGGACCCAACCTTCCAGATATGCAATTATTTTGAAACCTCAATTTCTCAAAAACTACCAAACGGATTTACAGCAGACCACAAAAGCACGATTTGTGGACCAAGATCTAGTTTCCTGCCAACTTTGGTGTAATTCCGTTCAGCAGTTTTAGCACTAGAACTTCTTTAAGAAATCTATGTAAAATGCATGGGGATTTTGTGTTTTGGGACCTCCCTTTTTAGGTCTCGCCTAGCGTTGCAGCGCGAATGCGCTGACATCGCTTTGCGAGGCATGCAGTATATACTGTAGCCTGGAAGTTTGGTGGAAGCTCCGCCCACTCTCTGCCCATTGGCTTTTGTCTTAAATGCTGCCTTCCGATTGGTTTGAGGCTTGTTAGTCCCTCATTCTTCATTTGTATCCTTCCACGGCTCCCGGCCCCTTTACTTACAACAGTATTTTTCTTCCCCTGCCTTCCCCCCTCCCCTCCCACAGTCCGTGACTTCTCAGACCACACCAGCCCCCCCACTCCCGTTCGTGCCTTCTTCCCACCCGCACTTCCGATTCTAATGCAATAGGTCTCGCGTAAATGCGAGTCCTATTGCATTTTCAATGCTTGCTTATAAAGTCCTTTCTGTGACGTACGGATTGGATATCCCGGCAAGCCTCTGTTCGCACTTGCGTCTCGCTGGTTTATTTGAGTCATTGTGCGTGGCTCTTCCGGCTCCCACGCCTCCTTCGGACGGGTGAAGAAAGACAGTGAAAGATGAGGCCAGAATATAATTGCGGATGGAGAGTCAGGCAGGAAACTCCGGGATTGCAAGAAGGCGCAGGGCTCCTATGTGCGCGTTCTGTGCATCTGTTTCTTCCGGCACAGCACACTGTAGACGTGTAGCCTTTTCTTTTCTCCTTCCTTCGTGTGCCTAGAGTGTGCTTTCTCGAAAGTGGTGCCAAGGAAGCCATGTGCATGGCTGTCAGTGGTGGGGGCGGCGGATTCCGCGGACACGTCGGATCCTTCTGCGGACCTGCACACGGGGCACCTTTTTTTGTCTGTCTGGGTGTCGTGTGTCACCAAACCAGGGCAGAAACTACTGCTGAGAAGAGCGCACGGACAGAGACTAAATGCCCCACTACGGTTACTTTTAATTGCACACCAGAATGAGGGCCCCTATTAGATGGAGGCGGGGGTTTGCGACTATAGCGATCAGCCCGCGGTTTGAAATTTTGGCGGGACGGCGCGGGCTTCATGAAACCGCCCGAGTCAAAGTTCATCCCCTCAACTTTAAAGCGTGCTTTTATTGAACTATTGTACGCAGATTAAAAACGTTTCTACACGAGCCCTGCTCACCCACTGCTGTACCTTTTATCCTCAAACTCCCTACACCCAGGATGGGTTGTCCCAGCAGTTTACATTTTGGGATTTATTTTTGTAACTCCCCCGCCCCCCATTTCATCACCCAATGCACCTTTCCCCGTACATTGATTTTACCACTCATACCGGTCACACTGTCCATTCTGCGCACCTCCCAAACTTTTGAGTTTCCGAAAAAATTGCAACTCAGGTTTTGGAGGGCGATCCAGTTGGCAGAGTATCTGCACACCACAGGAGCAAACAGTTACTCTGTACAGTGAGTACCACCGCTTCTGTACTTCAACTTAAAGTGCTGAATGCAAATGGCTAATAGAGGATCGGACATTTCGCTTGTTTGGAGGGTGGAAATTCGTCCAATGAGGGTGGGTTGAGAAAAGTCCAAGGGGACAGGGCTTTTGTGTTGACCCACCTTGGATAAATCTGAGGACCGAGTACCTTCAACTGAATAAAAGCAGAACGAGCATTCGGGTCAGTGGATGGACAGGAGTCTTTATTTATTTGCTTATATTTTCCATAATATTGTTCTACGCAGGGCTTTAAGTGGGCCGGGTCCTGCCGGGGCAAGCAGGTGCTGAGACTGGTCTCTATCGGGCTCTCCCTTTTTGCATTCACCCTCAGGGTGAAAAAAACCTCTTAACTCTGCAGCAGTGCCACCCCTATGTCTTTGATGTAACTTCAAAGAGACTCGTTATAGTTACATACAAAATGAATTAATTGTGCATATTCACCTGTGAAACCTGTGGATTTCATGGGGTGAGATAGTCAGTGGGTCTGAGGACCTTGCCACGTGGGTCTGTGGAGAACTTGCAAGTGATGTGTTTCGTTCTGCCTCATCCTTTCATTTATCTGAGGTGGACGAATCAGTATACTACACCTATGTGTCCTTTTCAAACCCCGCTCTTCACCAACCTTTGTCCATATGAGGTTAACAAATTCAATACCATTAGGTTGGGTAAAAATAATGTAAGGCTGGCAACAAGCAGTATAGAACAGCAAATTGACATGAGGTTTTTTGCATGGGACATATTTTGCGCTGAGAAGTAGCAAAACAATTCACAACAGCAATATTGTGTAAATTACTAGCATATTAGACTTGCGGTCAAGGTGCTTGCACAGCTGACATCTTGTCCTGTGTCTCATACAGGACACTTTCAGTCACGATTTTCAGACTTCACCCCTTTTACCTTCCCATTGTAAGGATGATGTTGCCAGTTCCAGCAAACTTAGTGCAGTTGCCTCTGAAAACAGACCAGGCTGAACTTTAACCTCATGACATTGGTCCAGGTGAAAGCGGTGTGCTGGGTATGAGGAAGTCATAGAAACGAATCATCTATAAAATACCTACCAGAACTTGAATTATCTATTGATGTTTAAATAACAGATGAGTGGGGGCTGATAAATCTGTGACCTGCTGGTTACACACATCAGTGAGCATGTGGGTTACTCATTCTCTCCATGTTTACAAACGCCATCAGCTGTTGTCCTTAAGTCCTCTTGCATTGAAAAGTGGAGTTCTCAGGGGAAGAGGTGTGGCTCTAAATATTAATGAGCCAGCAGACAGAAAACTCTACTCCACCCCTTACTCGTGCCTTGCAGGAATTTTACCCGCCAATTTGTAGGGAAGAAACCCATTTAGCCCCTAACTGCATTGGCATGGTGTCATTTCTTTACAGGCGAACATCTTTCCTCATCCATATGTGGGTTCACGTACAAAGGAAACTGCCCTAGACATGGGAACTTATAATATGTCTCTGATGGGGCTGGCTGGTGTTCTCTTGGACGTGGTGTCAGGAATACACACATACTCCATTAAAGAAATAGTCAAGACCCAAGTAGGCGTTGATGCTACCTCTAGTTCAGCTAGGTCTCACTGAGCTAACAAGGTGTACTGAACACCACTACCTTAGCATTCCTTAGCATCACAGGGTGATGTGTGGCAGGACACAACAGGGTGGCTGATTCTAACTTCATGCTATTGATTCGAAAATGGATAAGATGCATTAATAAAACATTTTTTGTTTTTTTCTATACTTTGTTGTAGAATTGCCTGATGGTATTGTAGATATAATTTGCACATCCTAAGAGTTGTTTTTATTAATGTACATTTGGAATTAGAAACTGGTTGAGTTAATTTGTTTTCCTCCTTTATTTACACATCTCTACATTGTGGCCACTTGATGTGATAATTCCTGCTCAATAAATAATAGCGATACAAAAGGGGATAATAGAACAACTACTAGCAAAACAAAAATGATTTCCTTCTATATATAAGACATCTGTGAGATAAAGAATGTAATGTGTGATAATTCAGTGTACTTTTGAGATGTCATATAGTCCCTCAAGCATTGCAATAAATGCTCTCTGTAGGAGGCAGAATGATATACTTAACACCCAGTAGAATGAGGTGAAAGACAGATACTCCTCTGGGTGAGTCAAAGCCAACTCTATGCATACTGTAAAGAACTGATAACAAAAGCTCGTGCAGACAACTAGGGTGTTACGCCAGACCTAAATGTCTGTTATTAGATAGGTTCTTTATTGCTTTAATTATTAATACCTGCTCTGATGATATTGGTTTTGTCTTAGTAGTAGATCTTTATACACTTTGGAAACAGACAGTCTAGACACCAAAGTAGAGTGATAATTCAACAGCCACTTCTATATCCCCTTTTATGGATATATGTAGGAGAACTAGTGCTTCCATCCCCTGTTCCTTCTTCGGAGCGAGCTCGTGTGGTCAGTGCAAGGAGCAGTTTTGTCTTTTAACCCAGATGATTTGGTACAGAAGATTTAGCACTGTTTGAAAGAATGCAAACTTTGCATTTTTGCAACTCTTAAGCATATTGTCCCTTAAATGAATAAGATAAATGCTCCTAATTACGTTTTCCTTAGAGCTACACTAATGTATCGTAGTTTGCCAGAGAATTTTTATGAATGTTAGGTAAGCTTGGCTGTTTAAGTAGGTGGAGTGTGTACATACCTCATACTCATTTGGAGGGGTCACCCACCTAGCAATCACCCTCCTAAAATGCCTCTATAGACTTCAATGAGGTCACGCTCCTTGCGCAACTCGCTCACCTTCCAAAATCTGTTACCACTTTGATTTAAATTCAATGGGATAACCTGCCACAAACACCTGATTTCACCCATCTTGTGACATAATAGGTTGAGCGGCGTCTGGGCGTCCTGATTGGTTGCTGTGATTGACATGGAGAGTGTGCACATGTGAGTGGAGTTCAGCATTAACAGGAACAGTTGCAGCTGACTAGACCACAGTCTTTGAGGCTGAGCACAAAAGGGATTGCATAGGGCTGGAATTGTTTAAGATAGAGTTGTCCTGGAGTACCACTGTTTCTCCCCGGAGTAGTGGGCCTTCAGGTCTCATACCTTAGGACAAGGTGGGTGCAAAAAGGTGAGATAAACACCCTGAAGCATCAGTATTCAGTTACGATTCAGTATTCCATCAACCTGGAATCATTCAGGTGCTAAAGCTAAGTTTACTATTCTACTTGCAGTCCGCAGATTTTGGGAAAGTGCAAGTTTGGAGGGCTTATTTATAATCCAACTCACCACCTGGAATATTTTTGGGAAAGTTAAACATTCTGCACATATTTTAAAACGGAGTTAAAATGTTGAAATTTAGCAAAGTCGGCAGGTACTGCTCTGAGGGTGCCAATGAGGGCAAAAAGCTATGGATGATGTATTTATTTTAGAAAGGACAGCCGCATTACCAACAGAGAGTGCATTGTTGACCACTGATAAATTAATTCAGTTCCCTTACAAGAAATGTTGGGGTGATGTTGATCGGATATGAAAGTACAGATTCTTGAAGGGGTTTCTTGCCAAGTCACCTAAACAAGTGCACACTAGCTAGGAAGATGGTTAGTAACCGATATGAGTAGTAAATAACTATTTGAAGAGAAAAGGTAGGTCTACTAAAATAGTATTCCTTGACCACATAGTTTGTGGGTATAAATTGGTCCCATATCTTCGAATCTGAAAATGATATGTTCTTTTTATTATTACCTGTAGTTTAAGGAGCTATTGGGGTACCAATCCAGCCAATCCGACTTGGCTGCCAATCATTTAATTGATTAACATTAATTATAAGGCTTCGAAATGGCAGGAGTGTGGTAGGAAGCTCAGTATAACAATTGCTTATCCAGTGTTTTAAAAAAAATTATGCTGAATAATCATAGGGGCATATTATCAAGGATCTGCGATATTTATCACAAAGCGCGCTTAGCGCTGTTTTTTTTATCGCCGGCTATCGCTGGATTTCCTCGCCGTGATAGCGCGGTATTATCAACGCGTATCGCAAAGGTGATAGGAAATCCAGCGATAGCGTGTAGAACCAGCAATAGCGTGAGAATTCCAGCGCTAAATCAACAGCGCTAATGAAAAGCTTGCTAATAGGCAAGTGCATACTTAACCCAACAATCCACCCCCCATTGACAAGATGGTTAAGGCAAGTTTTTTTCAGGCGTTAAGTTCCAGCGATAAGCGCGGTTAGCGCGAATTTTCCTATCGCTGCGCGGGCATTGATAATAGGGGGAAGTTGTGTTTGCGACTGTTTCAATGGAGTTTTAGTCAGGAACGCCTACTTTACATGTCATTAGCAATATATATCGCTGACATGCTTAGAGGTAGAAAAACGGCCGCTATCGCTAATAAACTCACGCTAAGGCCCGTTAGCTGCAGCTTGTTAATAGTGTGATAAAAATATCGCTGCATTAGCGGCAGAAAAGTGCCGCTAACACGGCGATAAAGGGCTTGATAATATGCCCCCAAGTATTTTCGCATTAGGATTTTTGTACAAAGAAATGCCAAATGGGGAATGCGTAGTGGTGATTTGTGACTGATGTACTGCTGAGGACTTGACCACCAGTTTAAATAATTAGCTGATAGACGAACAACTTTGTATTTATCCTAAGATGTTGTAACAGGTTTTTTTTATGAATAAATGTTCTTTATGTTTTCTATTTTGATATATCTTTTTGCATTTTGAAGTGGGGTGACTAGACATCCCGGTTTTGCCCGTACAGTCCCAGGTTTTAAAGACTGTTCAAACTTCCCAACAGTTTCTAACAAAACAGACATGTCCCGGTTTTTAGGTCGAGCATTCGAGACCTCTTGTATATACTTCAGTATATACTTTAGTATATATACTTTAGTATATACTTATATGTGTATGTACTTTGTGGGCTCTGGAGATCAGCCCTAGGACTTGTCTGCCTCCGCTTAGGGACTTTCTTTTCTGTTCAACTGCCTCTATTTAACTGTCTTGATAGAAAATGACCAGCAGAGGTCAGTAAAATACCAGAATTGCTTTCTGCTGAGGGACTTTCTTTTTTTAATTTTTCTGGCAACTGCCTCTATTTAACTTTCTTGATAGAAAACGACCAGCAGAGGTTAGTAAAATACTAGAATCACGTTAGCATTCTCTAGATTCCCGTCCATAGAAATAGTCTTCCACGAGCACCCGTAGACAATAATATTTTTTTCAAATCTTGTATTTTCAGTGATATGACCACCGAAGGCCCTGCTTTTATATTAAAAACAGAGCGTTGGACCATACCATTTCCCGCTGAAAGGCAATATTCCTCTCCATGTGTTCCCATACCTGGCGTGTCACGCAGTTTGGTGCTTACTTTCCCTCCATGTTAAAAAACAGTAGATGTTTCAGCACCGTGCTGCATAGCTTAATACATATAAGGCCCCAAAGGAGAGACCGAATGCATTGAAAATGCTTTTTTTCTTGTCACCGCTTGACGGATCACCCTGAAACGTTGAATGCAGAAACTAGTGAAAAAGTAGCACCTTTTGGAAAGTTTAGTGAAGATTTTTCAAACGGAGCTAAAGTCATTAGCAACACAAAAGACGCATTTCCTATGGAAACGCTGACCTAACTATAACTACCCTGTGACAACCGCCACTGGTTAATAAATATCTATCTATCTATCTATCTACATAGACATGTGTGGGTGATTTTAGTGCACAAAATAAAAAAACAATATCTATGAATGATATATATAACAAAAGGCCACTTTTTATTCTGCACAAAATGCCAAATTAAGTCAAATTAAATGTTCTATAAAAGTATTAAATCTGTGTGTACAAAATGTGGTATCAATGTCTTCCTTTAATAAGGAAAATGTCATTTTCATTGGAAATATGGGCCTCATCATGCTTTAAAGAACTAATTACTGGTCGTGGGTCAGGGAACAGATCTGTCACAAGATAAAAACGATGAGCTCTTAGTTGCATATGTGCTCTAGGAGTGGAACTAAACAGAAGACTATGAGAAGCACTGCCAGCACTCCCAAACTTCACTTGTTACTCTCTACTCACTAAGGACAACAATCCTGAAACACGTGTCTGCAGATACACTGCACTGGCTGCACCAACAATGGTGAATACTAAAGACTTTCAACTGAAGTGAGTGCTATCATGCACTGCATTTACCATAATGCATCTGGGCTTATTGTGTGCTGGTATGCCAGGCAGTGTGCTCCCTCCTCCTTTTGCGATTGGCTCCTTGCTGTGTTATTGGACTGATGAGCTCTGGGATGCACCTGTGCTCTGGGAGTGGTAATAAACATGAGAAGACTGAGCAGCATTGTCAGCACCCCAAATTTCACTTGTTGCTCTCTACTGAAGAAGGACAATGGTCCTGAAACAAGTGTCTAGAGATACACAGCACTGGCTGCACCAGAAATGGTGAATACTAAAGACTTTCAATTGAAGTGAGTGTTATCATGACCTGCGTTTACCACAATGTATCTGGTCTAACTGTGTGCTGGTATGCCAGGCAGAGTGCTTCCTCCTCCTTTCAAGATAAGGAATGGTCATCACATATATCTTCCATCAACAAAATACAAGGACTTCAGTCTGGGGTTAATGCTGGTTTTATTATTAAATGAGACCTATCTAACAAACAGTATATTACTCTCCTGCACACAACAGCATCTGATCGTCCTAAAAGAAGAGCGACTCAACATCACAGTATTTTGATACTTTTTAGAAAGAACACATAGAGACTGGTTAGCTTTAGTGCAATATTAGGAAATATTATTAGGAGAGCAGGAGACAGCAAATGGAGACAGATCAGAGGTGCTGGTGGTGTCAAAACAGGTTATGCTGCCCAAGGGCTCAAAGTTACTCCTGAATCTTAGAATGAGTGATACTGTCTGAGAACATCACTCGTGCAACAGGTTTGGATCTACAAGCATCTCGTCCACGACGTGTAAAATCACCTCTGTGCTGAAACTTTAACCCCTTCGGCGCTGCGCGAATTCTCCCGCTGTGCGGGATAATTAATAAGTGGGCGTGTTTCGGATGGCCCCCGGCCGTCATCCGCACACGTCCACCGTGACGTCGGACGGCCGGGGGCCGTCCTGAGCACCAAAGGGGTTAAGAAGGGTGATCACCGTCTACAATAGATGTGTTGGGCTTGCATACTCTACTCAAAGAAACACAAGGCTAGTCTTATAGGAAAAGAGATGACAGCGAACAGCAACACACTGTAAACTAAAGGTATAACACAGCAGTAATGAGCAGCAATTGTGCAAGGATATGTCAGTTTCTGAGGGACTGTGCTGAACTCATTGTTTTGGCAATCATTCACTTTGCTCAATAAAGCTGAACATATTGATTGACTGTGGGAAACACAGGAGAAAGAACCAAGCCCCAACCTGTGCTGCTCACTGCAGGTAAGCCAGTGACTTCACTAGGATCAATATATTTTGAACAGACTGTACGCGTGGGAAACCTGGGAAGAAGAACCACGTTTGTGGATAAAGAAAGGAATATGGACATCAAGTCTGTCAGTAATCCATCAATAGTGTTAAATGTCATTCACAGTCAGAGATAGAGACCCAATAATTCTCAAAAGCCTCTAAGGATACTTTTAAGAGGTTAAGTGAGCCTTTGAGGATGGAATCTTGCTCTGAGAGACAGGATGTAGCAGTGATCAAGATGGTTATCTGAGAGGTGATATCCTGGTGATCAACTTGGGTTCCCTTACAGGAGACTTTATTTCCTCTTCACAGCACAGGGTCACCTGTCGAACAGTCCACTAAAGGACACAGTGGAGGCGCTACATTCTATCCTTAGTACTGACTTAGGACTTTGCCTGCTAAGAGACTGTCATGCATGACGGCTAGGTTTGTGCGCCATGACATGAACCTGTCACCTTGGATTGCTCCTGGCACCAGCAGAGTCCTACAGTACAGAGGAGGAAGCCTTGTAGACAAGCTCTCGGTACCAGGATTGACCACTGAACTGTGCGTGAACCATCTAAACTGGATGCGTTTCACACTCAAGCATGATCTGAAAAGGTGCTGCAGGTATAGTGAGGGCCACTTGAAAAAGGATATGAAGATTCTGAAGCCCACCTTGTGAACTTCGTGAAGTATTTTTACTACAAACTTCTTTGGAAAATATTCTGTAAGTAAATCTATTTCTAAAGATGACAAAATATAAGTAGGCATGTAAACACATGGTACATCTACTGAATATGATAGGCCGAGGTGAGAAGAGTCACATGCCTGATAATAGTCAATAACTTGGTCAAAGAGATCTGTTCAAGGCAGAGGGAGGCATCTTAGTATCTTTCGTCTGGGATCCATCAGAGACAGTCGAAAACCTTCTGTCGAAGCCTGCAATGTGCCTTATGTCAAGCGGGTATCAGAAATATGCGCCGTGAAGGTCCGCCACTTTTTTCAAAATGTCCTTCTTAACTATAAAGAGCGGTATCTTCTTATTCAGGACCATCCACCTGAGAGAGCTCCCTCGACCACCACCCTGCAAGAGAAAGAAAGCACACTCTGAGAAAGGAACCAGATATCCATCCACCCTAAAACTGAGCCTCAAACATCTGTGTACACTTAGCCCCAAAGACAGACCTCAAGATTGACAGCGTGAGTCCAGTGACCCAAGAGGGCCATTGCTACTTACCTGCACCTTTAAGCAAGCAAACTCCTGGGATTAGCCTCAGGCCTGCTAAATACTGCTAGAACAAATCATGATATGGTTACTTGAAACAGTTTCTGCAGGGGCTGTGTTTCTTGTGATGCTATTTTAGCTGAAAGGTCACATGAAGGTTTGTTTCGCTGCATTGTTGTTGATGACCAGGAATAATTCCCTTTCAGGTTTTGATACAGGTAGAACATCTGCCTTGAAATACATCACGTTATTTTAAATGCCTCAAAAACAATTATGAAGTATTATAGACAGAGTGGGATTTGAGTCAAAGCCCTTCAATGATACTCGGGGGGGTTGCTTCTTGGCCAATGCATAGAAGATCTTAATGTAGAGCACGATCCATCAGGAGATGGTCGACTTCTGCACAGCCTTTCCCTTCTTTGCTCCGACATATCCCACAAGGAGTTGGTCATCCACCCAGAACTCTCTCGTGCGGTCAAGGTAGAACAACTATGCTCTTTTTGGGTCCAGTCAGTGGAGTCGCTCCTCTTCTTTAGAAGGTTGTGGCAGAGCGTAAAAAGAAGGCCTACGTGAAAAGTAGTGATCACTTTTAGCAGAAAGGAAGCTCTAGTTCGTAGAACCAGCTTGTCTGGTTAGATGTTCAAATATAGAGGCTAGGATGACAAAGCCTGAGGCTCACTAACCCTCCAGGCAGATGTTAATGCCACGGGTAAGGCCATCTTGATGGTAAGGAGCCTAGAGGACAGTTGTGCAAGGGCTCAAAGGGAGCGCACATCAGAAATGTCAGGACTAGATTAACGTCCCTCTGAGGCATGCTGAAGGGAGAAGGAAGAAACATATTTTGTAAACCTTTCAAGAGCCTATGTACAATAGGGGATTAGAAGAGGGATGTCTGGTGAGGCAACCGCAGAAAGGCTGGTATAGCAGAAAGGTAGCCCTTTAAAGTATCCAGAGCAGAGCCCTGCTGGGCAAGGGAAAGAATAAAGAGAAGAACCTGAGAAAGGAGGAGTAGAAAGGAGGTCAATCTGTTTTTCTGCACACCATGTCACAACTTGCCCCAACGGCAGGTGTGTACAATTTTGGTGGAGGGACGCCTGGCTGCCAGAATAACATTACAGACTTTAGGCGGAGGGTCTAAAGCTGTCAACTGTCGCCGCCCAATCTCCACGCAAGAAGGCGGAGCATTGACAGGTTCAGGTGCAGAACCCTTCCCTGTTGCTGAGACAGAAGATCATCCCGAAGGGGCAGCCTGATCGGAGTGCCGATGGTCATGCTCAACAGCTCGGGATATCAAACTCTCCGAGCTCAGTCCGGATCAACAAGGATGACTTGGGTCCATTTGTTACTGACCTTCTTGAGCACTCTGGGCAGGAGTGGTATGGGAGGTAAAAAGGTTTTTAATGCCAGCCTGATCAGCCAGAGCTCCAGAAGGTTGATGTGAAGTCTGCATTCCACCAAAGAACAGGGGCCTCTGATCTACACCTCTCCAAGATGGCCTTCCATTCCCAGGAGAGACGCATCTGTCACCACTGTTGGATCTGGTTAGGGAAAGGAGAGGAGTCTGCCGCTGACCCAATCAAGGTTCGTTAACCACCACTGCAGATCTTTTGCAGTTTCCTCCGAGGTCTGGACCACTTTGGAGAGATTCCTCTGATGCTGCGCTCACTGGAACTTTAGGTTTCACTGCAGAACCTGCATAAGACAGCGGGCCTCTGTCACAAGAAGGATACAAGAAGCCATGAGGTCCAGTAGCCTAAGAGTCAGTCTCACCGAAATCCAGGATAGAGACTGAAACACAGGTATCATAGCCTGAATATACTGGACTCGCCTTCGGGAGGATTAGCCCAAAACTGCACTGTGTCCAGAACAGCTCCGATGGTCCAAGGCAGACAGAACTTGAGAGAGTGTGAGCATTTTGAACTTCTCCTTCTTGAGGAAGAAATTTAGAGGGTAAAGTTCTAGGATAGGACGAAGGCCTCAGTCCTTCTTGGGCACCAAAAAGTAGCGGGAATAGCAACCACGACCTGCTTCTGCCACTAGCACCCTCTCTATGGCTCCCTTGGCCAAGAGAGCTATCACTTCCTGGCAGAGCAAGGAGAGATGGTACTCCGTCAGTCTGTTGCAAGCAGGTGGCATGGGTATGGGGTAGACACGAAGGGGAGGGAGTATCACCTATGGACAATTTGGAGAACCAATTGGTCTGATGTAATAGACCTCGAGTGGAGCAGGTTATGGCATATCCTGCCCCCCACTGGGTGCCCATGATTGTAAGAGCGCAGACTCAACTGTGGCCACCTGCCCCACAAGGTCTGTGGGTACCATGTCCTTGGCCATGCAGAAGCTGGGAAGATTGCACGCCACGGTGGCAGGGAGGGTATAGACACAGCTGGGAGCCCCTTCCGTGGCCACGAAAGGCACATTAGGGATCATGGGGGCCATGGAAAGACCAAAGAACCTAGCCGTGGCCCTGCTGTCCTAAAAGAGCTCCAGAGCTGAATCCGTCTTGTCTCCGAAGAGATGGGAGACATCAAAGGGAATGTCCATAAGCAACGCTTGGACATCCCCTGAAAAGCCAGTTGTCCTCAGCTAGGCGTGGTGCCATAAGGCCACCATTGATGACACTGCTCTGCCCCAGCGAGTCAGTGGAATCCAGTCCACATCTGATTATGAACTTAGCTGTGTCTCACCCGTCAGCAACAGCCTGGGGCAGTACAGTGCAGGCCTCCTCTGGGACGATGCGTAGCACCTGTGCAACTGAATTCCATAGAGCATGGGAGTAACGGCCCAAAAGGCACGTGGTGTTCACGGACCACAGTGCCTTCCCTAAGGTGTCCAGCCTTTTGGATTCCCTATCCGGTGGAACAGTAGGGAATGCACCAGGGTTTACATCAGAGGTAGAGGCTTGGACCACCAAGCTCTCGGGGGTAGGGTGTTGGGTGAGGAAGTTGGGATCCCCGGGGGGGATGTGGGGGGGGGAGGCGGTGTAAAATCGTCCTGTTCACAGGACCCCCTGTGCTGTGACCAGCCCTCAAGCTGAACGTTTGGACTGGCTACATGAAATGGGAGAAGTGGTTCTGAGAGGGTCACTCTCGGCTAAAGCACATCTGTCAAGACGTTAGTATTGAATGCCACAGACTCAAGCTAAGGTCCAGGAACTTGGCCACCCTTCTCACCACCAGATCAAAGGACGATCTCTCCTCCATAGCCATGGCAGGGGGAGAAAGCATGCCAGTATCTGGAGAAGTGTCCAGTACACTGGCTTCTGCCAAATCCTCACACCAGTCCATGTTTGGGGCGAAAGGCTGGTATTCTTCAGGGTCCAGCGACTCCTCCCTCTCTTTTCCGAGCCCTAGCCTATAGGAATAGGCCTCAGACTCTGGCCTGGGAGCCATGGCTCCAGTCAGCGCTGGAGTCGGTCGGGATTCAACTGTGGATCCAAGGGGCCCAACTGGTGCCAGGGGTGGAAGTTCCAGCGTGGAACCAGTAGGGGGCCCGCCTGAACCTGCGGGGCCTGAAAGCAAGCAGGCTGGATCGGGCCACTCAAATATGAGGCGCATGGCCCCTTAAAACTCCTGGATTTGAGCGGGGGCTCCTTCGGCTCCCCGAAACTCAGGTTGGGCGGAGCCAGCAAAGGTGCTGGCTCAAACACGGAGCCAGGCCTCGAGCGTTGATGCTCCCTTGCCCAAATGACCCAACGAGTTTGAGTGTGACGAAGATCTTGGACCCTGCGACCGATTGAGACCTTCCTCTTTACCAGGAGCGAGACAGTCGCAACATCGCATGTCGAGCCACCAGGAGCTTGAGGGAACGCTCCCTCAAGGCCTTCGGATTCATTGTCCGACAGCTGACGCAGGTCTACACATTGTGCTTGATGCTCCAGAGGCAAACAGGGTGCGGGTCCGTCACCAACAATGAGAGGTGACAGGCGGCGCAGGGCTTGAAGCTGGCCTTCCGAGATGACATCATTGCCACACTAGGAGAAGATTCTCTCAAAAGAGTTCGACAAAAAATGAAAAAAGGCTCGTCAAAAAGTGACTAGGAGGTATCTCTCTGGATTAGCGCTGACTGGCACAGAAAGAAAAGAAGTGACGTCAGCGCGCTGAGGTGGCGCCTATATAGGCACCATGCACATCACTTTTTGTGCGGATGACACCAATGATGCCACGCAGAGCCGAATGAAGCCACCAACCGGTGCGGAGGGGTACGGCTCACAAAAAAATTCCAGATCTAATGACACCTGAGGATAATTCTAAGGTAAGGAATCTGTGGCTAGAAGTCTCTATCAGATAAACACAAAAAATGAAAGGTCTCTTTATGGTTTATTCTCCTTCTGACCTCCTGCTAAATTATTTCAAAGGTGCTTGCAGCATCTCTTGCACCCCTACTTCCAATGCTCCTGCCAGAATGGTCCGTATTTGCTTCTTCTACAAGTTCTGGCAGCTATCTCTGAGCCAGATTTGAGATCCAGCCGACAAAGTGAAATATGCTGAATTTGTCCTGGTGTCATTTTCCCACACTGGTACACATTTCAGCAGCACTCGCTAGTTATCTGCTTTTCTGTCCTGAGCAGCAACCTGCAGGCAGGGAGAGGGCTTTCTTATTTTCACTTATAGATGGGCACAAAACAAAGGCCTGATTTAAAAGGCCTTTGATTCATAAAAAGGGGCTGGAGGAGGTTTTGAGACCTGAAAAGGTTGGCTCCCCTACCTCATGTATCAAAACACCAATATGAACCCTTGGGTCTAAAGTGCAGTGTTAACCTTGCTGGAAAAACATACCTACCTAGGAGAGCTCCTTTTATAGGACGGTTTCCCTCACCCACCAAAGGTGGCATGCTTCATCATTGGGGAACCTTGTCTTAACATGATACCTAGTCATGACACGGGCTACAACCCCCTCAGTGAGAGAGAGGAGCGCAGGGATGTTTTTGTATAGGAGAGGTATATACTAAATACCCAATTGTAGAACTTGGTTTGGTAAGGGCAGCAGAGCAAGTGAAAAAAGCGATTTAAACTAACTGCACTAGACTTTATATGGGTGACCCTGGGCTAGGGTTAAAAATAGCACGGCACTGCAGGATTGAATAAACCCGCTTGAGTGTCACAAAGGTCGACATGTTTCAGCCAATGACCCAAACGGTGTTGCAGCTTTCTTCAGGACCTAAGAGTGCTGCTACTCAATGCGCTGAAAACAAAAAAACGTTAAACATAATAATGTTATATACGAACCATCCAGTGATCCAAAGGAAAATCTGAGGGTGAAGGACTCACTGGAGGTACCCGCTGGTGTTGGGTGTCTCACCGCAACCATCCTTGGCATGGGGCTCAGGGGGCCTCTATCCTTTTACTAGAGCTCTCGAGCAATGATGAACCATGTCACCTTTGGTGGGTGAGGGAAACCGTCCTATAAAAGGAACTCTGCTAGGTAGTTGTGTTTTTCCAGCCAGGCTAACACTGCACTTTAGACCCAAGGGTTCGTATTTGTGTTCTGATTTAGAAGACCATCAGGCCCGCCTTTTATTTGAGCATCTTCCTATCTGGGAGCCATCCGGAGCTGAACACCTAGACACCAATGCAATGGAAGGGAACAAAGGCGCACAACCTATCACTTCATAAGTACTTTAGAGAAAATATGACTTGGAGGAAGGCATTTAACATTGTTCAACCCCCTGCCCCGTAAAAGATGTGCATGTACTGTAGGAATGGTAGTTGTATCTGTGTGTATGAGTAATTACAGAAACATTATTTAAATAGCACAAATTCATTTTTTATAGTGCTATTCATCCCAGTGCAGGGTGTCAGAGCGCTTAACATCACAAAGAGACAATACATTACACAAGTATACTAAATCAATGTACAGGAAGTACAAGTTACTTACCTTTGTTAATGCTTTTTTTCTAGTAAAGTTTCTATCTAATTCCTGATTCCTCACCTTAGAATATTCCCCAGGTGTCAGACTTGATCCGGAAAATCTTGAGCAGTACCTCTGCGACATCGGTAGTGACGTTGCGGTGCCCACAGAAGCGCCGCCCCGGTAAGCTGTTTCTTTGGTAACTAGTTGTATGTCAAAAACGCAGAGCCACTTAAAAAACAATGTTTGACCAGTGGGCAGTTCTAATGGGATCTTTAAGGTGAATAGCCCAGTTTGTAGAGCCTGGAGGACGGGAGGGTCTGTGAGGAATCTGCAGTTAGATAGAGCCTCTACCAGAAAAAGTGTTACCGAAGATAAGTAAATTGCTCTTCAGATAGAGTTCTAACAGCAAATACCTCACCATAGAATATTTCAAAAGCAATACCTCCTTGAAGGTGAGTCTATGACCTGGCTCCATCCATAAAATTCTGGAGGACCAAATGGGCAAAATGCTCATCACGAAGCTCCTGACGGTCCAAGAAGCAATGCTTCCTGAATGTGTAAACTGATGCCCAGATAGCAGCTTGACAGATGTCCAGGACAGGTACCCCGCAGGCCAACACAGTCATAATGGCCTTGTCCCTGGTGGCGTGGACCCCAATCCCTCTGGAGGCTGCTTTTTCACCAGATTTTCATGCAGAGTACAATCCATTGGGAGATGGTCCACTACTGCCCAGCTGTTGGAACTGGTATTTTCTGGCTGGCTGAGGCGGTGCCCAATCCTGGCAGAACCTACTACTCCTGTCAGGGTTAGGTGATTGCACTCACTGTATAACCTGTGCTCACCATTGTGTAGCTTGGCACTGAGCAGTCAGGCTTATCACAGAGCATTGGCACAGCACTCCCACACAATAAATACACTGAGCATCACAAAAGAGACTTCACACGTGATGTATGTAAATAAAGATTGTATTCAACACACATTAATGAACACAACATGAACATTATGTATCTCTGGGCAGTAATCACACTTGGAAATATTACTAGCAGTACTAGGCACAACAGTGTTAAAATGACATCAGTTTTATGCCCAATTAGGAAAAATTCAATTTTACCCCAGCACCCTTATGCGGTGCAATACGTTGTCAGAACTGGGCCCATCCTGGCATTTAAAACAATTAAATTCCACACATTTCTAGGGTACACCCCAGGTCACAACAATATCAGGAATGTGTACACACAGAAATTTATAACACTTTTCAGCAGCACCGTGGGCCAAGACCACATGGGTCAAACCAATGTCAAAACGGAGTATTCGTTAGGTAACTAAACAACCAAGTAAAACACCACTGTGCGGTGCAACTATTGGCAGGCTGTTCTCATGCAGCACACTCACAGCACCGTAACGCGGTGCAAAGGATATTGGCAAGACCATATGAAGGACACTTGCATGCACACGCACTCGGCACCGTAACGCAGTACAGATGATATCCGGCAGGTCAGCTGATAATGTGAATGCGTACCCCGTGGCACAATCCCTCATTCACCTCTCAATTACCCCCGCCTCTACTCTGCCCACAGGTTAGAGTCAAAGCAACACCACCTCTCACTATACTAGATTAAAGCCGGGATCACAATTAGTCAGGGGCCCTGGGGAGAACGCTAAAGTCACTATCAGGGTAACCAGGCAACAGTCAACAATTGGGGGGTTGGCCACTACTCAGGAAGTTCACCCAATTTATGGGTAGCACAAACAAGCTAGAGGAAGTCCCAGATCGATCAACAGATCCCTCAATCTGCCTTCCGGCACCAGCACTGTTCTGCAAAGCATAGGGGGGGGGGGTCACACAGTATTTCCACGCACTTCCGATCGCTTTCGGAAGTGTTCCTCAGTTCAGATCTTTACTCTCACCACCCAGGCCTGATCCGGGCGATACCACCTGGCAACACACTGTCGTCATGCCGGGGGAGGAGAGGGCAGTTGGTGTGTCGCACTGAGGGGAAGATGAAACACTCGGTGAATGGGGGGTGCAGCTGTCTCCGCACCCCACGGAAAGTGATACACAACATCTAGTGCACGTTGATCCGAGTCGCACCAGACAATCCGGTCAAATTGAACCAAAAGTTGGGTTCGCTGTACCTCCCTGGAAATGAGGCCACAACATCTGGTGTGCAATGATCCGAGTCACACCAGGCAATCTGATTACAATCACTCCCTGGAATGAGGCACAACGTCTGGTGCATGATGATCCAAGTTGCATCAGACAATCAGGTTTCAATCAACCCATAGTCGAGTTCGCCGTACCTCCCTGGAATGAGGCATAATGTGTAGTGCATGATGATCCGAGTCGCATCAGACAATCTGGTTACTAATCAACACAGTCAGGTTCGCCATACCTCGCTGGAATGAGGTACAACATCTGGTGCACGATGATACAAGCCACACCAGACAATTCAGTTCCAATCAACCCCAGTGGGGTTCGCAGTACCTCCCTGGAATGAGGCACAACGTCTGGTGTGCGATGATACGAGTCACACCAGACAATCCGGTTCCACACAACCCAGTCGGGTTCGCCATACCTCCCTGGAATGAGGCACAATGTTTGATGCGCGATGATACGTGTCACACCAGACAATCCAATTCCACACAGTCGCAAGTTCAGTAGCACCGCACAAGGGAGAATGAGGCACTACTACGGATGCGCACTTGCTCCGAGTGATGTCACTGCTTATGACATGAGTGATGTAATATGTGAGGTCATAAGCAGTGCATCTGTGAGTGAGTAAGTTATAGTTAGCTCAGGTAACTATAACTGCTGAATTTTACTGGTTTTGTATAGGTGAAATGTGAGCCTAACTATAACATCCCTGTAATCATTGGTTTTTAAGTGAATTTCTAAAGTTTTTAAATTCTATTTCCTAACTATAACATCCCTGTAAGCTTTGGTTTTTTAAGTGAATTTGTAAGGGAGAACACATAAGGTATGTTAATATGAGATTGAGTTCCCATAGGGGCATAACAAACAGGGTAGGAGTGAACAAATGTGGCAAACCTTTGAGGAAGGGCGCCAGAGCCGGTGACTAGAACAGAAAAGCCAAAATGGCCAGAAAAGCCAAAATGAATAGAAAAGCCAAAATGGCACACCAAGCTACAAACTTGTCCCAACACGAGGCATATACAGTCTTATTTGAGGAACGGCTGGCTGCCAGGATGACATTACAAACCTTGGGAGGAAGGTAAAAAATCCTCAACTGTCACCACTCAATTTCCAAGCAAGAAGGTGGAGAGTGCACAGGTTTAGATCTAGAACCTTGCCTTATTGCTGCGATAGAAGGTCCTCCCGAAGTGCAGCCTGAACAGAGTACAGATGCTAATGCTCAAGAGTACAGGATACCATACTCTCCATGCCTAATCCGGAGCCACTTGGATGACTTAGGCCCTGTTGGTCCTGATCTTCTTGAGAATCTGAGGCAGGAATGAAATCGGCGGAATGGCTTACAGGAATCCCTGGTGCTAATTTAGGCAGAACGTGTCTCAAAGCAAGAGCCACTCTGGAAACTCGAACACACAGAAGTGCTGGCATTGCATGTTTACAGTGGTTGCGAATAGATTGAGACAAGGTTCTCCCCACCTTGCGCCACCTCCTGGTGTAAGCACAATTGGTGATCCACGAGGCATCAACGGATGAGTTTGTCTGCCCTGGCGTTCAAAGATCCTGCCAGGTTCTGTACAACCAGGAAGATGTCCTGGCGCTCCAGCCAAGTCTAGAGATGCAGCACCTCCTGGAACAGGATCCACGACTCCAATCCCGCATGTTTGTTACAATACCACATGACGATAGTGTTGTTCGTGAATACCTGAATCAGCCTTTTCTTTGATGGATGGGAGGAAGGCTTTCAATGCCAAGATGATAGCTCTCAGCTCCAGAAGATTGATGTGGAGATGAGCTTCCGCCGGAGATCAGAGTCCTCTGATCTCCACTTCTCTCAAGGGGCCACCCCAACCCAGAAGAAATGCATTGGTCACCACTGCCAGCTCTGGATGGGGAAGGAAGAGCAGTATGCCATGGACCCAATCATGGTCCATTTACCTCCACTGGAGATCTTTTGCAGTTTCCTTTTAAATCTGGACTAGGTTGATGTTGCACGTACAGGGACTTTAGATACCACTGTAGACCCCGCACATGCCACTGACCATGCTTCACCAGCAGGATACAGGAGGCCATCTGACCCAGCAGCCTCAGAGGTAGTCTCCATATCCAAAATTAGGCTGAAACATTGGTATCATAGCCCGAATATCCTGGACTCTACGCTCGGGAGGGTAGGAGCAGAACTGCCCTGTGTTCAGAATGGCTCCAATTGAAGGAAGTGTCTGAGAAGGAGTCAGGTGTGACTTTGGCATTTTGATAGTGAAATCCAGCAAGTGCAAAAGTTTCACCATAGTCTGGAGAAGGGTGACAACAACCTGGGGCGAGCGCGCCATCAGCAGCCAGCCGTTGAGGTAGGGGAAAACTGGATCCCCTGACCTCTGAAGATGAGCTGTAACAACTGCAATCACATGCATGATCACCTGAGGAGCACTGGTGAGGATGAAGGGTAGCACAGCAAACTGAAAATGCACATGGCCCCCTGAGAACTGAGGATAGCGCCTGTTAGCTTGCAAGACGAAGATGTATAATCAAGCATCCTGCAAATCCAACATTACCATTCAGTCTCCAATGTCCTGCAAATCCAAT
This sequence comes from Calotriton arnoldi, assembly GCA_963921515.1. Taxonomy (NCBI): domain Eukaryota; kingdom Metazoa; phylum Chordata; class Amphibia; order Caudata; family Salamandridae; genus Calotriton; species Calotriton arnoldi. The sequence continues at coordinate 1,443,189 of CAWUFW010001870.1, read as the reverse complement.
ATTACCATTCAGTCTCCTAGGACAGCTGCTGAGACCGAGAGAGGAATAAGGAAAACCCAGGAGATCTGGTGACCCAACTTTCCCGAAAGTGTTTGAGCGCCATATCAGTTTTGTCACCAAATAGGCAGGAGGCATCAAAGGGCATGTCGATCAGGGATGCCTGGACATCCGACGAGAACCCAATGGAGCATAACTAGGTGGGGCGACGCAGTGCCACCGTAGGAGTCATGGCTCTGCCTAGGGAGTCCATATTATCTAGCCCACACATGATGAGGTTTGCTGCATCTCGACCATCCACTAAGGCTTGGTTGAGGATAGCTCGAATCTCTACAGGGAGCATGGGGGAAGCAGCAATGCAACTGAGTCCCACAAACATATAGGATTATTAGCCCAAGAGACATGCAGTGCTCACTGGCCACAGGGCTATGCTAGTGGTAGAGAAAATATGCTTCCCAAATGTGTCCAGCATCTTGGATTTCCTGTCTGGTAGAGTGGAAGTCAACGTCTTGAAGTTGAGGCGTGTGCAACCAGGCTCTCCAGTGAGTGGTGCTAGGAGAGAAAGGCTGGGCCTCTTGAGGCACGGCTATGGCATCGGGCAATCATTCTAATCACAGGAGCCCCTGTGCAAGGTTTGGCCCAGGCCTCTAGGACAACATCAGTGAGGGAATTGTTAAAAGGGAGCAGAGGTTCAGCCGAACCTGCTCTAGAGTGAAGCACGTGCATAAAGACGATGGTCTTGACCTTGACTGCGGGAGCTGCAGCTCAAGGACTTCAGCCACCCTCCGCCTCACAGTGGCAAAGGATGCGCCTTCCTCCGACACAAGGCCTGCAGGGGAAAGCATGGTAGACTTCAGTGAGGTATCCAGACTACTGGCATCACCCAGCTCCTCCTACCAGTTCTTTCCTGGCTGAAGATCCTTCTTTAGGGGACCAAACTCTTCCTCCTCATCTCCCCCTTCAGGAGTGTAGGGTTGATATAGGAGTGGTAAATCCAGGGGTAGAGAGGGCCTGGACGGTGCCGGCTCCGATGTCGAACGGCGCTCGTTCGGAATTCTGAATAACAATGGGTTCGTTGTCGAGCGCTAATGGCAGCATCAGGTACGGCACTAGAATGGAAGGAGCTGGGGTAGAACAAGGCACCTGTGATGGTGTTGGTCAGGATTGGGTGGCGGATCCAGAGGGCCCATCTGGTGTAAGGGCGTATCTGTTGGCAGCAACCCAGCAGGGACACCTCTCAGCTCCACTGGGCATGAAGACGCACCAGTGGTGTTGAGAGATTTTAATGCCATGCTACCTGCTGAGAAGGTTTTCTTGGCATATTTGTCTAGCTTTTTTGACTCCCTATCTGCCAGGACAGATACCAATGATCCCGGGGTCATCTTTGATGAGCCTGAGGCTTGTACAACCAAGCTCCTAAGAGATGAATGGGCTGACAGGAAGGCAGAGTCACCAGGTGTCAGTTTATACCTTCTGGCTATTGCTCTCGAAACTGCTGTAGAGGTGGTTGGTTTCTCCCATATTGCCATTATAGGTTCAATAGGAGCCTCATTAAAGGGAAGAAGAGGTTCAGAGGTATGAGCAGAGGAAGAAAGGACGTCTGCCAGGATGTTACATTTTACTTCTGCTGAAGGTAGATTCAAGTGTAGCATAACTGCAGCTTTTTTAATGACAAAGTGGCAAGAGTTGACTTTGGGAGGATCAATGCCTGAGGGAGATACGGGCTTCCACTCTGGGGAATAGTCTAGACCACTCGTGTCGCTAAGCCCTTCAAATTTTGGATCTAGACCAGGTTGATCATTATCCTCTTCATATAAATCTCCCCGTGTATCTCCTTCCTCCAGGAAAAAAATCGTTCTTCCTAAAGCCTTTGACCTTCTCTTTTGGATCTTTGAGGGAACATATGTGAAGGCAAAGAGAAAGGTTAAAGTGGAGAGGATACTGCTTTAGCTGGTGGAACCGGAACTGGTCACGCTGGAGGAGTCGACTGTGGTGCCGGAGAGTTGATGGGTTCCGGCTCCAACAGAGAAGGTGTCGGTGTGAAGAGAGGGGGAGGTGAAGTTATCCTTGGCGCCAATCCTGCAGATGCTAGCACCGGTAGGGATTCACCCAAGAGATCTGTTGCGTTGGATAAAGGGAGTGAAAGGTGTCATCTGGAATGGCATTGCCATCGCTCCCATTGTGTAGGACAGAGTACCAATGGGGTTGAGAGGCACACCAGTAGGAATCTTGGCCCTATTGAAACTGATGAACATCACATTTATAAAGATTGATAGATCCGTCCCTGGAGTTGGGAATTCGAGGTATTGGCCACCTGACTGGAGCCTTGGAGATGGCACAGCAGGAGGAACCAGATATAAAGTTAACAGGCCCACTTGAGCTGCAGATGCCAGTTAGGTTGGAGTTGGCATAACATCATCTTGAGGTGAATTTCTGACCTCCGATTCAGGATGTGGAGAAGTTGCCAGTCTAGGTGATGGTGACTTGCTGTTGGAAGATCTTCACTGGGAACTAGGTCTTTTCTTCTTGTACTTTTTCTTGAAGACTTTTAGATTGGAGGTGATGGAGATCTTGATCTCGGACGTGACTTACGATGACCATGTTTCTCATCTTGGGCTCTGGCCATGAACACCTTGGCTGTCAGTTCTTTAAGAGCCTTAGTGTGCATCTTTTGAGAGGATCTACACTTGACAACATAGTGATCTGATCCAAAGCACCATAAGCAGATGTTTTGATGGTCCGTGATGGACATTTGGCCCTCACAATCTTACACAAGTTGAAACCTTATCTAAGAAAGAGATAAGCAAAAAATCAACAAATGATGGTTTGCTGAGGAGAGTAATCCGGAACATGTCAATGGTGTGGAAAAGGGGAACTGACGTCAGCGGCCGAAGGTGTCGCTTTATGGCTCCAGTGATATCACGTGGTGCAGCATGCGGATTCTAAGTGGAGCACCAATGTAGGAGAGCTATTGGAGAAAAGTTTCTGGTTCGAGACTGACACTGGGGATATTCAAAATGTGAGGAATATATATTGCAGTTTTATATGCATGAACTCAGCCAAATGGCATTGGAGCACATAAATGAGCACAAGAATAAATTACATCAGTTCAGATGTATTTTATTAAAAGCAAAGAAGATGCAAAGATTTGTCCAGAATCATAGAATTTTGTGCTAATGCCGGGACTTGAACCTGGTTCTTCAGATCCAAAGTCGACAGCTCTAGCTGTTGGGCTACATCCATATTTCTCAATTTATGTGTGAGAGTTATACACAAGTTGTATGGTTGTGTATGATCACATATAGTAAGCACATTCAATGTTGATATGGTTTTGTGAAGTGAAAAGCCTGCAAAAACATACTGGAAGGTTCACCCAGAGTCTTGCTTGGGAATACTTGCAAGGGTTTGTAAAACTAGACTTAATTGAGCACCTTTGTGCTGGTGAACCAACAGGGCTAATAATTTTAAATATTACTAATATATAGACCAGGACTTTTGCGACCCCACAAAAATTGCCTCATTTGGGAGACACTGCCTTAGAGTGTAAGATGAGACTGCAGCCAACCAAAATGGACGCTCTTGATGACTTTCTTTCACTAAAAGAGACCATGTGGATTAAAAACAATCCCATAGAATCAGCAAAGGAGATCAAAATATCAGGAACACTGTCCAATCTCTGCCTGTCCACTTTGATAGCGGTGCCATATATACTGTGAACATATTCCCATCTTACTAAATGCCTTGCTCATGCCATATTAACTTCCTGCCTCACTGAAGGACCCTATCAGCCCTCACACACAGTTGTTGCAAATCTTAAACTCCAAAGGCCATTTAATCATGTTGTGAAAATTGCAAAAGCACAAGAAAATAATACAAAAAGCCTATCGTAGTCAAACCGACTAGATACACTGACAGGGGACCAGCACATTCTATAATCCTGACAAGTAAAGACAGAAAAGGGAACTGAAGGCCTTCCAGCAAAATGGCAACATTTTCATGCTTGGTGTCATCACATCCAGTCGCTCGAAACCAGTGTCAAAGTCAATGCCCTCTCTTTGATAGCATGAAAAGTCCATGCAGGGTACCAGCCTGTGGCTGGAGATACTTCAAAGAAGAATCTGCAGAGCAACTATTAAGCATTAGAACCTGATTTCACTAAGTGTTCTATCATAAGTGACTTACCATCAGGGAACTAGGCTGAGGAGGTCACAGGCTCAAATGACCTGTGGCTAGCATGCTATTAGGTCCATTTGGAGAAGAATGTCTAGCTGTGAGTTTGTTGAGGACGCCCAATGAAATTGTGCCTAATGTCCTAGTAACCTGTAAGATGAACATCTGCAGCAGGACACAACCCCTTTAGATAGTTTAGGGGTATGACATAATGAGCTCAGATGAAGATACAGTTAAAAAACTTAAAAAGCAAGTGTGCGTAGAGACAAGTAAAACCTGTTGCTTTAAGTTCGGGTGACTTTGAATTTTACTGAAGTGGGTTATTCTGGTGGCATGAATAAATGCTGCCGAAATACTGAAAAATGATGAAGATTTACAAAGAGACCTTGGACTTAAAATATCGCACTTGTTACACTGTAGGGATAGTATCCGAGTGTTGCAAGGATCAGGGGAAAAAGCCTCCTATTCCTCAAATAGTGAAAAGAATTCACACATGTATTAGCAAAAGAATGATCAGCACCCACTATTATCAAACAATTTCAATAATGCATCAAAATCAAGGTATCACATTTAATTCGATCAAAATTATGTCCATGGAGACGCCTTTATAAGTTTTCAAATTTTATTCTTTTCAAAGATTAAGTCTTCCAAAATTAGCCAATGCGTTTCGTCCCGTCTTGGGACTTCTTCAGGGCTTGATCTTATATATTGGATTCTTATTTATGATACGCTGTGTCTTCTCTATAGACCAGGTCATAGGATTTGATCTAGATAAGAAAATGCTGGTTAACAATCCATAGTTGTAGTATAATTCGTCACGGGTAATTCAAGCCAATGTCGGCCACCGCACCTGGGATTTGCATTAGTCAATGGGCATAGTCAGTCTCCGCGCGCAGTCTCAGCGTTCGTTATCAAGAAGAAAGTCTAGCTGTGAGTTTGTTAAGGACGCCCATGGAAATTGTGCCTAATGTCCTAGTAACCTGTAAGATGAACATCTGCAGGAGGACACACAACCCCTTTAGATAGTTTAGGGGTATGACATAACGAGCTCAGATGAAGATACACAGTTAAACAAGCATTGGCATAGCCAATAGGTCTCGCCTTTGGGACCTTATAAGTGTTTAGCCATGCAACAGTTGCATAACTAAATACTTGTAAGGTCCCAAAAGCGAGACCTATTGTCTATGCCAATGCTTGTTTTGATAAAGTGCTCTGATTTGGCGAATGCGGCTTTATACAAACCAAAGACCTGTGAAGTCTTCGAACACATGCAGCAATGAAAGCAAAGCCCTTTTCCAGCACTAGCAACGTCCCCAATCATGAAAACTGGAAATGACACACTCCAGGAAATTCGTCGAATGCGGCTTTATACAAAACCTGTAAAGCCTTCAAACACATGCAGCAATAAAAGCAAAGCCCTGCTCTAGTCCCAGCAACGTCACTCGAGCATGAAAACTGAAAGTGACACACACTCTGGGAAATCAGCTGTTGCGGGTGAGAGAGCAATTACAACTCTGACATACCTAAAAAACCCAATCCGAATTACAACAATCAACGACCTCTATCGAGGTCATATCAGAGGCTTCCATGGTTTGAAAAACCTCGGCTCAATCGAGAATCACTTCAGCCCCTTGTGCTGCAAAACACAAAAGCACCTGATCGAAAGAACAGAAAGCATTCTCACATGCCCTGCGTAATGCGACTGAATGAAAGGGTTTGTTAACAAACGTAAGAAGTTGGGCTCAACAGCTCCTTTGAATTCTGCTGATATGACAGAAAGTGATGCTATTATGAAGTGTTGATGCTGCAGGGAAGCAAGGCTCCTCCCGGCAAATAGAAAGGCAGAGAGCGCAAACCATCATTTTCTGAAGCCAAAATCGTGTGTAAATAGTTTCTTGTAATCCGACTCCAAGTCGCCTCGGGGACAAAAGGCAGCATGGCGAAAGAGGGAGCTTCCCGTGAAACGAGAAGGGTAACCCACGCAAACACATCTGAAAGAATGTGATGAGATAAGAACAAGATTGACAGGCATGTTTACGCAGCTCAGAGCTAGTGAAAACACTAAGTGCTTTTCAACTAAGAAACAAGCATTGGCCGCGCGGCCGTAAAAGTAACGCCGCGCGGCCGTGAAAGCGAAAGTCATCGCGATCGCGGTTAAAGCAAAAGTGATCGCGATGACGCGCTCTGTGCTAAGCACGCGAGGGATGCGCGCGCAGCACTGATTGGAGAGGCGGAGCGAGGCGCGCGCGCTTGTGCGCGTAACCGCACGCTGGTGGCCGGAAAAAGCCTCTTTGGGAGCACTTTCAAAAGCCCCTTACTAAATGTCTCGCAGAGCAGCGCATGCGCTGGCTCAGAGAGACCTAAAAACTTAAGCAAGTGTGCGTAGAGACAAGTAAAACCTGTTGCTTTAAGTTCGGGCGACTTTGAATTTTACTGAAGTGGGTTATTCTGGTGCATGAATAAATGCTGCCGAAGTACTGAAAAATGTTGGTAGACACACACTGATCATTATAGTTTTAAAACATGCATAGAGTACATCGTAGACATTTTCAGCCAGGTGGTCGGTTTGTGTTGGTGTATTTTTGGGAAAAGATCTTACCTGTATCAAGTTGTCTACTTGGGCATGGGATTTTAAGTGCAAATGAACAACAGTTGTCTCTATCCAGGCATTGTCCGTGTTCCTGGGGTCATCCAGGTAGCCTCTGTACACCTAAAGGAAGAAACACCATAAAGATTCATGTAAACCATTGATATGCTGCTCATTGGTCACTACAGTATTATCAGATTCCAAATTCTTCCTGCCTATCTTGTCTGCATCTTACTCTTGGCCATTCATGTGTTTGGTTTCCCTTACGACTCTCTTGGTTCCTGGTTCTAACCTCCTGACAGCTCATTTTCATCATTTGCATTTTCTATTTAATCTCTTCAGTTCACCTTCTTTCAACATATGTGTGATTCAGTGGCGGCTGGTGAACTTTGAATGCTGCCCCTAAATCTATGAAGGAGACTCTACTTTGTGGAGGACCACATGGTGCATTTGGCAGTAAAATGTCTTCATATAATGACTTTGAATGCAGAAGTTCTGAATGGGCACTTATTTAAATATTCCAATACTTTCATGTCAAGCATTATGACCCTTTCCATGGTTTTGAGGGGTTCACCCTTCCCAAGAAAATATTTTTAAAAACTTGGGAAAATGATGCTTTTTTCAGCACAATTTCTCTAAGAATTGGCTACATGACCTATCATTTTTTTAAATGTATACAGCATCTTTCTTCACGTTTCCATTCTATCTTATAACTAAGAACCTATTTGGAAGGGGCAGGGTGGACAAATCTACATACACAAATGGCATTATCGCAGGCTTGAGACAGTAAAGCTCGACAAATCTTTCAGGCTTGGACAGCAATGCTACTGCTCAACCTACAGAGATCTTATGGGACAGCAAGCAGACAAGTTACACAAATCTTACCTGCTCAGGGCTGTGAAAGCAGTAGTGATAACATTTAGATACATTATGAATAAAGCTGATGAAGGGGGGCGTGGCCAGCTGGCCATGATGGCGGACGCGCTTTAGCGAGGCTCTGCCCCGAGATCCGCCGATCCAGCATTTATCTGGCGTGAAGCAGCGCCATCGAACCGGCAGCGGCAGCCCACTGGCACGGGGTGCTGCTGGACGACTGTGTAGCCAGCCTGGAGGCTCCTGGTCCCAGTATACGGCACGCAATGGCTGCCTGAACTTGAGCGGCGCCATTGTCCCCGCGCCGTGAGACGAGTGGTGGCGAGGAGCGTCGGACCGCAGCGGTTGGTCTACACGGCTGCGGCGGTGACTTTGAGGCAAGGCGACCCCCTAGGCATGAACGGAGGCGTCCGGTTTCGTGCTCCGCGTGGGCGAGTGACTTTTAGCCCAGTTGTGAGCCGCTGCAGAGCCCCGAGACACGGAGAGCGGCCCTCGGTGGCCGCGGAGGACCAGGTGCAGCCCTGCTGGTGAGCGGCGGCTCCCGAATGCGTGCGGCGCCCAGTGCATGTCCGGTAGGAGCCCCGGCAGCCCATTGACACAGGGGTGATGCTGGAAGACAGCACATGGTACTGTAAGAAGCACTGTATAAAAAACAGATTTCTAGTTATTTTTGCTATTTTCATTCAGTGGTGAGAAGTCAATGTTACATGTCTTGATTGCTCATTGTTTTACTTGCCATGGGCAGCATTAGTTTAATATTATGACCTGTCTGGTTTTGATTCTGCTTATTAGCTTAGGACCAGATTGTTCTCATTGTGGAGATTCTGCCCTGAGTGTGGAGACTGCCCCATGACTGCGGGGCCTCCGCTACAACTGTGGAGAGCATTTATGAATCAGGCCCTTAGTGGAGCCCCTGGCCGCAGTATATGGCGCGCAATAGCCGCTTGAATTGGAGCGGCGCCATTGTCCCTGTGCCGAGAGACGAGTGGTGGCGCAGCAGCAGCTGATCTCCACGGCCGCGACAGCGGCTTTGAGGCAAGGCGGGCCCCCAGGCGTGCACTGAGGTGCCCAGTTTCTGGCCCCGTGCAGGCGAGTGACTTTCAGCCCAGTTGTGAGCTGCTGTGAAGCCCCAGGACACAGAGAGTGGCCCTCGGTGGTCGTGGAAGACCAGATGCGGCCCTGCTGGTGAGAGGCGGCTCCTGAATGTGTGTGGCGGCAAGTACGAGTCACGAAGGAGCCAGGCCCTGAGATGAGGAGTGCGGGGTGTCCTTGCTGCCTGCGACAGCGGATTGGGGGCTTGTGCAGCGCCACCCATCAGACACTATCTGGGAGCTGTCCCGAGAGTCGGCAAAGCGCTGTCTGCCGAGGCCCTCGCCACGGTGTTTAACATGGTCACTACTGAAGCAGGTGCAGTGGGCTGGATTGAACCCTGTCCCCCTACTGGAAAACGGGAGCGCAGAGGTGCTAAGGAGTACAGACGTAAATTGCACTGACTCCTGGGATCCCAGCCTTGCCGCGCACCGCGTGTGGGTGGACTACTACACTGGGCACACCCGGTCAGGAAGATAGGTGCTTGATCTGAGACTGCTGACCATCGCGGCGCGCTGTACCCCCCTGCTATCCAAGGTGCCGGCGACGTGTGGAGGGGCGCCCACACGGCGGACTGTTGGTGGCCCATCTGTGGGCCTGCTGTAACTAGCATTACATACTCACTCACCTGTGAACACATGGGACCGTGAGCTGGGGCGCGGCCTAGAAGCCAAGGACAGCACCCCTGAGTCGGACAGACGGAGGGGGTGTGCGGACCTGCCTGCGCAGATAACTGAGACGGCGCAGGATACGCGCCTGCCCGCCGGATCACGCAGTTGAGCTCCTTCTCCAGTGCGGTCAGGTGCAGGGAGTCATAGGCCGTTAGCTTATTCCCAGTGTCAAGGGCGCTGCATTCTCAGCGAGATGGGCAGACAACGCACAGGAACGGGTGCAGCGCCCACGCGCTCGGCGTCGGGCCCAGCGCACTCAGATCAGGAATCTGAAACACTGAGGGCCTTCAGAGCTGCCAGTCTGGAATCCAAGATAGACTCTGTGCTTCAGGCAGTGACGCAGATCGGAGAAGCGCTGACGCAAACTCGTACATCCCTCGAAGGTCGCATTGACAAGGTGACTTCCGATTTCACGCTCCTGTATGCGGACCACAGGAAACTGACTGGACGAGTTCACGACCTGGAGAAGGAGGTGAGAGAGGTGGTCACGACCAGACTCCGCTCTCTAGAGCGCAGAATGGATGACGCGGAGGGTCGATCGCGGCGGAACAAAGTGCACGTGGTGGGCCTGCCAGAGGGCACAGAAGGCGGGGATGCAGTGGCGCATACTGAAGGCTGGCTGAAGTCCCTGATACCTGAGGGAATGCTCTCTCCTTTCTTCGTGGTGGAAAGGGTGCATAGGGTGCCATCGGGCCGCCCTTGACCAGGCGCTGGGCCAAGACCTTTTCTGATTCGCCTCATGAACTTCAAAGATAGGGACACAGTGCTTCGGGAAGCCAGAAAAAAGACGTCATCAAAGTGGGCAACTCACAGGTCTTTTTTTTCCCAGACTACGCCCTTGGTGTGCAACGGCAGCGGAGTACATTTCTGACTGTCAAGAGACGAATGCGTGACATAAATTTGCAATACTCCGTCATATTCCCGGCTCGGCTGCGAGTGGTTGCGGATGGATCCACGCACTTCTTTGACACCGCTGAGGACGCCTGCGAATGGCTTGAAACTAAAGGACACCACACTTCCCCGAGTCAACGGCAGGGCGGCGCAAACCCGAGGACGGGGAGTCGGAGAGGACGTCGGACCAGGCATAGGTCACATGCGGCGGAAACCCTGGTGCAGTCGGCGGCTGCTCCGGATCGCGAGCAGGTCCTTCGGGAGCAGAGAAATGCACTGCAGGCGGTGGTGGAACTGGGAGACTGACGGAGCAGCAGGGACGCTGATGCCTCTTCTGAACAGTCGTTGAGTGAGGACAGCACACAGGCTATATGGACAACTCCTGAGGACTCGCAGGCACTTCCAGTTGTGACACCCCAGACTGCTGATGACCTAATGTATCGGCGCAATGCGACTCACGGTCACGCAAGTATTGTGTTTGGTGGTCGCATGACTGTGGGCCACTTGCACTGCATACACGACTCCCGTCTGGGTTGCCTACTTACACTGCACGGAATAGCACGGTTGGGAGGACCTCTTCCGAGGGGAATACACTCCAGTCTGTTGATCGCACATACATGCTAGGCGCAGCTGCACAGCGCACACATATCTACATACAAGTAGGATCCAACACCATTTACCCCATTCCTTGCCAGCTTAGCCCACCCCACCTCCTAGCAGGACTATAGCGGCGTGTGTTGCCGTGCTTTGCCTTAGGGCACTGTTGACAGTTTGGGCGGACACATTGTTTTTCTGCACTACCCCAGTTGAGCCGATTAAGGGCTCCCCCCGCATCCCCTGTTCGAGTTCCTAAACTCCTACCCGCTTGGACACTGCAGCTATTATTTGCACTCAATAGAGATACCCCATGTTGCAGCTTTGCCCTTTGCATTGACAGCAGCCTGCGTAGCGCGTCGCTCATCCAACATGCCCTATGCCTCCCACAAACGTAATCACTTGGAATGTTAGGGGGCTCCACACACCAGCCCGCAGATATGGAGCGTACGCGTATCTTAAGCGGCACTCCGCTCATGTGGCGCTCCTGCAGGAAACGCATATCTCCCAGCCGGAAATCAGTAGACTGCAGCAGAGGTGGAGGGGTCAAATACTAGCCACAGGCTACTCGGATTATGCCAGGGGGGCTCTGATCTGGGTGCGGCCTAGCACTCTGTTTGAAACAGAGGGGGTCGTCATTGATCCCTATGGTAGATACGAATTCGCAAAGGGGCGTCTAAATGGGATACATTTGGTGTTGGGGTCTATATGCGCTCCGAACTTTTTGGCAGACATTGACGGATTCCCTCTCACGCTGGTGTCACGTTCCCTGGTTGCTGGGTGGTGACTTTAATACGGTCTTAGACACGACATTAGACAGGTCATTCCCGCTCTTACCACAGACGGCTGCGTCAGCCAACGCAAGGCATCTAGGGGAGTGGCCGCGTAGGTGGGATTTATTAGATGTATGGAGAGCTCTTCACCCACGGGCGCGGAGGTATTCGCACTACTCACACCCACACAGGCTGCATGTGCGCATAGATCGATTTGTTGCAAGCGCGCCGTTGTTGGCGCAATGCCTCGCTGCGGATTACCACTGCAAAACACTCTGACCATAGCCCACACGCGATGAAACTGGGAGGCAAGACTGGGGGACCAACCACCCATCTATGGAGTCTCCAGCCTCTGGCGCTAGAGGACCCACCCTTTAGGGCAGCGGTACATACAGCGATAGACACATACTTCGACCGCAACACGGGGTCAGTCATCGACGAGGGCATTTTATGGGACGCAAGCAAGGCAGTGGTAAGGGGGTGTTGTATGGGGCTGAGTTGGAACATTAGGAAACAGCTGGGCGACGAGGTGAAACGAATTGAGGATTCATTGACCCAACTTCAGGCTGACTTAGCGCAGGGCGTGGATGCACAACCCAACATCGATGCACAAAGGGCTCAACATGCAGAGGTGATGGAGCGGCTACGGTGTCTGAATTATGCGTCACACGCTGCACGCACTCATGCGGCGGCTGATAGGGCGGGCAGACTGTTAGCACGCATGATCCGGCATGAACATGCGCAGAGGCCTGTACTACAGCTGAGATCAACGATGGGAGCGCTGCTCACCACAGCATGAAATTCATGGTGCGTTCACTGCGCATTACACCAGAGTGTATCAAACGGTGAGCCGTGCGACACAAGCAGACATAGAAACTTTCCTTGCCCCTTTACCTCTGCACCAGGTCACAGCAGACCAACGCTGTAGATACACAGTCCTATCAGCTCCCTAGCTACAAGTAAAGCACCAGGCCCAGACGGCTACCCGGCGGAATACTACAAGGCTTAAAAGCAACTCCTGGTGCTGCGCTTTCTCGCAGTCTATAATAACGCACAGGAAATGGGCGTGCTCCCAGACACGCTCCGCAAGTCCCTGCTGGTGTCCTTGCCCAAGCCTCACAGAGATCCGGAACTGATTGGATCTTACCACCCTCTGGCGCTACTTAACACCGACTATAAAGTGCTGGCTAAAATACTAGCAAATAGGTTGGCCCCCTTGGTGCCGCAGCTAGTACACGCAGACCAAAATGGCTTTGTGCCTGCCTGCAGCACGTCGTTAAATTTGCGCTGCTTCTTCCGGGTGGCGGGCTACGCTGGAGGTAACTGGGCGCATGCCGGATGCCTTGTGCTGGATCTGGAGAAGACGTTTGACACCTTAGAGTGGGAGTTTCTGTTTGCCGCGCTGCGCAGATATGGGCTAGGGGAGGTCTTCCTGGACCTCGTTAAATTGCTTTACACTCAGCCCACGGCCAGGGTAAAGACAGGCCCATATGTATCGGCACCGGGACAGGGCTGTCCACTCTCCCCATTGTTATTTGCGCTTGCCATTGAGCCACTGACTGAAGCGCTCCGTCTCACACAGGATGACTGGGGAATCCCATTGGGGGACGGCACACATGCGGTCTCCCTATATGCGGACGACCTGTTAATATATCTTAGGGATGTGTCGCAACCGTGTGGAACAATTGAAGCCACTCTTCTTGGATTCGCCTAGGTGTCAGGGTTAAAGGTGAATTGGGAGAAGTCCTGTCTGTATACGTTTGTGGGGTCGACTCCTGAACCACACTTAGTAGTCAATGGCAGAGCTGTGCACTGGCAGAACGAAGCGTTTCGATATTTGGGGATTCTCATATACAGAGACCCGCGAGACCTCCTGGAGGGCAACTTAGTCCGCGCCGTTACAGCGGTGAGGGCTCAGATGTCCTTCTGGGCCACCTTGCCGCTGGCGGTCATGGGCAGGATTGCATTGTTAAAAATGGTGGTCCTGCCACGTCGCCTTTATTATTTTACCAACTTACCGTTACACCTTACGCCCCCCTTCTTTAAAAACTTGGAAGCTGACATGAGGCAATTTATATGGCACGGATCGCGGAGCAGAGTATCCTTGGCTAAGATGTATTCACTGACCGCGCAGGGCGGGCTCTCACTGCCCAACATGGAACAATATTATCTAGCTGCACAGCTTCAGTGGGTAGCGCACTGGCTAAGCGCGCGCCACCTTGAGGACACAGCGGAGCAGACGCCCGGGTTCACCCATCCCCAAATTGTCACATTGTTCCATCCGGGTCGAACGGGAGGTGCGCCTACGCAGCTGCTGGTCAAAGTGGCATATCATTGTTATCGACTTAGCCTGCGCATCACGTGCCACGTGGTGCCATATGCACCATCACTCCCTATATTAGGTACGCTAATGCTGTGTGTGTACGATGTGAGGAGACTGACGCGACTTTACTACACATGCTCTGGTCATGTCCTACTATTCAAACGTACTGGGGATCTGTCACCGACTGTTTGGCCCAATGCACGAAACGCACCCTGGACTGGTCATGGGAGGTGTGCATTCTGGGGCTCTTCTCAAGGTCCAAAGGCCACAAAGTGACCTCTAGGTTCATAGATCTGGGCCTTATAGTTGCCAAATGTCTACTTACGCGTCGGTGGAAGTCTCCTGTCCCCCCAGTAGCAGTGGCTTGGTATCACTCCTTACTATGTTGGGTGCAAGTGGAGAGCGTGGCGCTTCGCCACGAGGATGCCACAGGGTTACGTAAACAACCACTAATGGAGGCGTGGGGCGCGATACTGGCTGACTTCCGCGCGACCTGGCGAGATCGCTTAGAAGCGCAGGCAGATGAGCCTACAGCGGATACCGGCAGAGCAATAGCCGCTAACATATAACATGCAGGTAGACGTGAGACTCGCAGCCGCCTAGCACGATAACTTCTGAACATGAATGTTAGACATACTTACCCCCTCCCCCCTCACCTCCCCCCCTCCCTCCCTCCGTCTCCCCCCCCTCCTTTTCCCCAGCAATCCGCCTGCTCTCTGTGGTCAGACATATATACAGCCCCCGAGCATCACCACACGTCATCTGCGTGGCAGTCATTGAGTGTTGGGAGGCGCGGGATGCCAAGGTATACGCTAAGACTAGTAGTCACGGCTGGGCGGGCTGCTGGGACGGGAATGGCGAGACACGGACATAAGACATGCAGCGATACATGGATTCACTGTAAATGTTACAGGCGACGAGGTACACTGTTTAGAGTTATGTTTCTGTTTTTAGTTAATTGCTCATTGTTTAAATCTGTATGCAATGACAGCATGGTGAGGACCCACAACTGGAGCCCATAAACTTTGATGATGCTGCAAATGAGGAAAGTCACAAATGTATTAGTTGTTTATGCAAAGATTCAATTTGTATGGTGACACAACCGCGTATAAATGTAATGCACACAGTGATTATAGCAACAACAATAATAATAATAAAAACAAAGTTAAACAAAAAAAAATGAATAAAGCTGATGAAATGCTTATACACAAATTAAAAAATAACAGCCACAGTAGTAAGTGATCTGTAGAAGGAACCCGCATCAGCAATAAGCCCTCTAGACACAGCAGACAATATAACTCAAATATTGGCTGCAAGTAGAAGAAACACTGTTTTATTCCCAAGTATCAGCCAGTTTCTGAAAATACACACATTTTACTATCAAATACAGCCTTTATGCTTTTCATAAATAAACTTAATTCTCTGAAATGTTAGCTTGCCGTGTTCAAATTCAGCCTTTACCTTTTGGATAAATACGTTTATTTCCCTGACACGAAAGCTTGCCAATTTCATGAACCGAATACTATTTTTGTCCCAAAATAGCAGCCTTTCAATTGAATAAATACATGTTTGGT
Organism: Calotriton arnoldi; assembly: GCA_963921515.1. Taxonomy (NCBI): domain Eukaryota; kingdom Metazoa; phylum Chordata; class Amphibia; order Caudata; family Salamandridae; genus Calotriton; species Calotriton arnoldi. The sequence continues at coordinate 1,427,647 of CAWUFW010001870.1, read as the reverse complement.
CCCAAAACATCAGTCTGACATCCTCTCAGGTAGTAGTGCCCAGTAGATTCTAACTTTACGCTCTTTCATCATCAACAAAGTATGAAAATCAAATGGTAGAGATTTCCGCTAGCATTAAAGCCATGGATTTTGACCTCCATTGGCCCTGAGATATCTAGAATTATTCTTGGTTTATCTGCTTAATGTCAAGAATGGGACACCATTATGCCATCAACAGCCAAAATTCTGTAAAGCATGGCCCCAATCCATCAAATCTCCCACAGGTATGCTGGGCATTGTCAAAGTGGTTTGAAGAATGCCGACAATACATCAATGATTAGGCACTATTTTGCCATGGATAGCTGTAATGTTGTCCAGAATGCCCACAATATGTTAACAATTGACCAAGATTATGCCAGGAATAGCCAAAATGTAGTCAAGGATGCCCAGAGCATGTAAAGTTTGGTCTTCTTGTAGGTCAGGGATAACCAGAATGCCAAAATGCCCCAAATATTCATGTGTTGATCATTAATATGCTACTGACAGTCAGCTTTCTATGGGAGCAATATGGGAGCAATTGTTTGCTTTTGCTCCGAAGCTGGCAAATTTATATATAAATTCTTTTGAACAACAATCAATTAAAAACACTTAAAAACTACAAACCATATAGATCATCATTCCAGTGCTGGAAGTGGTACAACATTTTTTTCATCTGATGCTATTCCAAACATAAAATTGATGGATTTATAGTTAAATTGAACCAAACATAAGAATTTGAAATTCATCTCTAATAGTGACAATCATCAGACACCCTTTCTGGATCTCATGATCAAACACGACAATAAACTTATTACCACATAGTACCGTAAACCAGTATGGAGAAATACCCTCCTAAAATATCAAAGCTTCCACCCACGCTCTCTGAGGGACGATCTGCCTACAACCAGTACATACAAGATTGCTGGACTCCGAAGGCCACCTATTTGGCAAATATCTATTGAACTCGTTATATGCTTGGGCGATCGAGTTCAATCTTTTGCCATCACACCAATCCGGATTCGGGCAAACCCAATCAACCACCGACAACATTGTCAGCTTAAAACTGCTTATCGATAAAACATTGCAGAGGGGCCTCAATCTATACACATTTTTTGTTGAAAGCTCATCAGCCTTTGATCGGGTTAATATATCAAAGTTATGGGAAAAAAATTATTTAACTGGGGAATCAATGAAACATTCAATTTTCTGGTTTTACTGAGTGAAAACATCTGGCTCCAAATTAAGTTAACTAATAACATGCTTTTCTCCAAGATGACCATGAACAACGGTCTTGAGCAAGCCTGTATTCTAGCACCTCTTCTTTTTCCTTTACACTTATCAGACTTAACTTTTTACTTGGAGAATGCTAGTGGACTTGCACCAAAACTAGGAAGACAACTTACGTCCTATTTAGCTTATGCTGAGAATATTATGTATTAATCACTAACACCCAGCAGCCTCTAAAACCATCTAATGAAATTAGAAAAATGTAACCATACTAATGATTTAAGGGTAGATCTTGACAAGACAAAAATAATGATTTTGGGAAGCCTAGGAAAGAAAGGAGGTGGCGCATAAACGGGACTTGCCTTGAAGAAGTGAAATTATATGAGTACCTGGGGGATACCGTCAATAATAACTTATCAGGGCCTGCACATATTGAAAAGAGGCAAAAGAAAGCATCCATTATCACCAAATCAGTGAGAAGATTTGCTAGTAACTATGGTGGGAGAGCAATTACACCAGCACTTAACATATTTAATCTGAAACTCAACGTTATTGTAGGGCTCAGTTGTCTTCGAAGACACAACGGTTATCACTCTTAGTCAAATCTACCATAATGAGAGAAAATCTTTCATATCTTTACAGCTTTCAACAGCAGAGGCAAGGCTTACACTGGAACTCTGTTTGCCATCTTTGATAACCCGGCAACATATGGCTAAGCTGAATTACATTTATGGCTGTCTAGCATCGACAAAGGAGTCCTTAAAATGACTCATTGCCGACAGATTGAGATGTGCCAAAATCTTCAATTCTATGTTGACTCTAGCCTCAGTCAATAAAATTATAACAGCAAATAATTTACCACCCCTACAGGTCTTGGTAGCAGCATCAAGGTTACACCGGAAAAACCTGATTAGAAATCATTCAAATATCAATATCAAAAAAGTGGATTTGGGCATGTTAAAATCATACAGTTTTCCTTCTATACCATGGATTCTTATTCACATGGAGGGGTGCCTTTAACCAACTTTGGTACCATCTTGTAAACTCAATTTCTAACGATTTTGTTTATTTTGAATCCCGTTAGCCCAATGCCAAGGTGCATGGAACTTGAATTGTTCAGCACCAAAACCTTGTCAACTTTTGGACTCTGCAATTACAAGAATTAAACTATTGAACATATTGTATGTATTTGCCCGGCACTTCTTGAATTGCGGAAGTATCTGAAGCCTTTGCTTATTGCCAGTAAGAAACAAATAGTAATGAAATCGGTAATGTTCTGCTTTTTAACACAAATTGTCAAGGAATAGGAAGGATAACAACATTTTTAGATCTGACTTACTGCCTTTTATGCCAGACTAGTTGTAAAAATGTCTGTGAATGTTAAATTCTGGAATTTTAAATCATTGTCTTTTTTCTTTTAGCAACAGTCACTTCAATGTCAGCTGTTTTATTACTTCTAATACAATAAACGTATTCATTCATACTAGATTGATTATTACAGGGGCGCTAACCTATTTCATAAGAAACTGTCTGACAGGTACCATCCACATAGAAGAGTTAGGGCTGCCCTCAAGAGAGCTTGGCTTAGCACCAGGAAGGACCTGTTACAACCCACAATTAGGTAAACCACAGACAGGTTTGTCAGCATAACTACCTTTTAGTGACACACCAATAAGGTAACTGGTGCTTTAAAGAAACTTAGGCACATCCTGCAGAATAATGATGCCTCTTTGGAGATGCCACTCCTTGCCTTTAACAGAGGTAGGAGTGTTGAGGACCACGTTGTCCACTTGGCTCAGGACAAAATTCTCATGAACAACACTGATTAGTTGCTGGGGAATTTGACCACTGGTAGCTCACTACAGGTGTAGTAAGTGCATGGTCTGCCAGTTCACACATAACACCAAACATTTCACACATAATAGAATTCATGTTGGGCTGAGATATTTCACGAACTGCAACACAATATCTGTAGTTGTGGACTTCATACACTGTCCATCTCAATTAATTTATGTAGGACAAACTACACAGCAAGTAAAAGCAAGTCAAGGCAAAGATTGGGCAACATCGCAGCAACATTAGGTGCCGGGTGGTCAACACACCTTTGGTTGCCCACTTCACTGGACAGAACCACTCAGCTGATGACTTCAGGTGCAGATTGTTGCTGTTGCACACATTGCCGATAGAAGTGGTGACCTTTCCTTAATTCTTAAGAGCCTGGAATGTAAATGTTTAGAAAAGTGTGACTCTATTGAGAGAGGATTGAACACTGGAGGAATGGTGTGGATTTGTTGCATCAACAAACGACTAAAGCCAAGGACTTTACAAGTCTGGTGGATCAGGCTGACTGGACAGTATGATTTTTCAGTATTAATGGAGACATGTTCTTATTCTGTTCATTGGCTTCTATTATCATGTATGTCTTACCTCCAATGTCTGTGACAGTTTCTTGATTTTCATTGATTTACTAAATTGACTTGCACTGTCCCAATTTGTTTTTGTAGATTATCTTGTTTTGATTAATATTGTGTGTGATTAGCCTTATTTTTTCCATCTTTAAACATACCCTTATTTTGCCATCTTTGAATAGCGTTTTGTCATCATTATGTGATCTTGCTGTGCCTGAGGTTAACCATTAGCCACAGACATCCATTCCCCATTAAGGTGCGACTACCCTAGCATGGATCCACCGCTACATTATACAATCCTGATGGACCCAATATCTTTGCTTTATTCTACTAGCGTGCCACCACGGACAGTGATGGTCACGCTCTGTTGAAACACGCGTTGCACTCCAAGCCTCTTGTTTGGATCCGGCCATCTTTATTTATAGCGTGCTCCTCTTGTAACTCTAAGTTACATCCAATAATAGCAACGGTTGTACTGCACCCCGCTTGTCCGCACAGTTCATGCTCCATCCTGGAAAAGCAGCACCCTGGAACTATTAGTATTCCTAATTTTGCACCAATTCCTGCCTGCACAGGAATGAGAGGGCTTATTGTGATTTAATCCACTTTGTTCCAGATTTATTCGGAAATACTGCCTGCTCATCAACTTTGGTGCCACAATCCTGCACTATTCTGCACTTGTATGGATCAAAGTTTACCAATTTCCCTTTGCCCCCACGCTTTACCGGTGGCGCTCATCTTGCACTCATGGGTAGGTCGGCATTGTAATGTATGTATACATTTTCCATTATGCCTCTATATTTGATCAGGTTTTATTCTACCACCCGTTAGTATTCAATACCTTGTGCTCCACTTGTGTGCACCTGTGCGTGTTGCATGCTTACAACTTTACACCCAGTACACTGACCGCCGTAGTTTAGTGACCCCAGCCTGACCAGGGTAAATTATATTTCAATCCATGTTCCATACCCATCATGACCTCGATAGTCCAATTTCCTTATTGAAGTCCTTACACTCCTCCCTAGGTGACCCTTTCATTGCACATGTCCTGAGGAAGCCTGGCATCACAACAAGGGCCGAAACATCTACAAGAAATATTACAAACAAACTCATTATCAGCATGAATTCAGCTCCGATAAAGGCATATAATGCCAACGATTTTAATGAAGTTTTAGGGTTGTTTGTTGTTGAGTGTCACTTTCTGTAACTACATTGTGTTTTTTTCTCTGTTCACTTGGGACACATTGCACGATTTTTGGAGTAACAATTTTTTTTTTCCGAATAGTTTATTTCGGATTCGAAAATCCTTATAAACATATACATCTACATATACAAACATTAGTATTAATATCCAATACACAGTGTTAAATACCATTAAACAATGCACAGTGCATTGGAGGATAATTCATCAATGAACTGAAAAGTCATTCCCATGTGCTGAAGTGTACAAGTGGTCATGGTAAAATAACAGAAATCTCATAAAGCGCATGTGCTGAGCAGCCTCCCGTTAGTAACACCAAAAATTAAAACATGGCTACATCATCTCACGAAGTCATGGTTATGATAAGCGCAGAATTTCGCGGATAGCCATTATAATCACGCTGTGTCGAAATTCAACCTCAACGCAAGGGCTTTCTTGGGACTAATCCATGCAGAGAATAAGAACTTGCGACACTGATGCAGACCTTCTCGGCGGTGTCCGTTCTCATTATTCTCAATGCATGTTCTAATCTCCTTACGCCTAACAAGATGCACATAGGTTTAATCCACTTCTTGCAGGGGGACACATAGGCTTTGCAAAAGAAGAAATGATGTAGACTCTCCTCCTCTAGAGTACAGGTAGGACATAAAATGCTGGTGCAATAATTGGGTCTCCAGCGTATGCATAAACTGTTAATGGGTAGCGTTCCATATCTGAATCGTATAAACAACTGCTTGGCTAGGAGCAAATAATCTTGTCTAGAAAAGTCTCAAAAAATGGGAATGCTTTAATATCTAAAGAACGGTCTGTGCAGCTGCCCTGATTGAATTTGCTTAGTTCCTTTTCCCATAAAAAGGATTTTAGTCTATCTTTTAGCATGGATCTTGGAATAGAGGTGGCATCATCAGGGGAATTCAAAAGGACAGCTAAGTCAAGCTTTAAAGTCATTTCCTTCACAAACGTTAGCCAAGGAATTTTCCGATAAATATTTTGACACAGGAGGAGCCTATTTGGAGCCAGTTCTTCTTTGGACCATTATCTATTCCAATACAGCAGAGGTTGGAGTCTGCAAACTAGAGCAAGTGGAAGAAAACCGACATCTATAACCTGCGGAAGACATGGAGTGCTTTGTGGCAAGTTCAACAGCGCTCTTATAAATGTATTTGCTACCACTGTCAGATTCTTCACCTTTTGCTGGCCCCAAAGCTCCACACCATGAAGGACAGATCCCTCAGCCTTGGCATTATGTATCTCCACTGCCGGAGAAAGGGATTTGGTCTGAGTCTTGTTAACATCATGAGCATCACCCTGGACTCCTGCTGGAGCTTAAGTGGACTCTTCTCTAGCCGCAAAGGCCAGGCTAGCTTCTTGGTGAGTCTAACTCCCAAATAATCAAAGTCTTTAACTTATTCAAGCAATTCGCTTTGCGCCCGGATACTGCACCACCTAGAAAGGTAGGGACTGAAGGAAATAAATTTAGTCTTTTGGATGTTCAATTCCAAACCCCTTTCAGCACAGAATAATAGAAAACGGTTCACCAGGACTTGCAAACCTGAGGGGGTTTTAGAAATAAGCAAAGGGCTGTCGCGTGAATAATAATGTGGGGACTTTGAGTGATCGATTTTTGGTGCATCATTACCTGGGACGCCCAGTTAGTACACTAGATCATTTATATATAGAGGGAAGAGAGTGGAGGCTAGTACACAGCTCTGGCGCACTCCCTTTTGGATTTGAATGCTATTTGTCAATTCGCCGTTTCTGCCACACCTGACCCGAGCATAGCTGAGCTCATCCAATCTTATAATAATTGATAGAATCCCATCAGGTACTACCATATTTCCCAGAACAGCCCATAGCTTATGTCGGGGATAGAGTCAAAGGACGATTTCAGGTCCACAAAGACCACATAAAAGTGGCCCTTCTCTACTAGCACCGATTTCCAATAAATTGTGCACAACTGAAAGTTTGATCCATAGCGCTTATCTTCTGGTGGAACCCAGCTTCAAGATCAGAAAGTATATAATATTCTCCTGGACCCACTCGACAAGTTACTCCCAAGATTTTGCGGCAAACAAGTTTTTGCATCCCATCAATCAAACTAATAGGCCTGTAGTTGCGGGGGTCATCTCGATTGCCCGTTTTATATATGGGCACAATCTCTGCATGGTTCCATGACTTGGGTATGGGCTCACCCCTCAGAATGGTATTAGTAAAGAGGCACCCCAAATTAAAGGCTCTGCAGCAAATAATTCATAAGATATTCTACCAGGGCATGGGGCTTTTCCAGGAACAATGGCTGTCAGGGCCTCAAGGGACTCTCTAGTAGTTATTTCAAGGGGGTGTAACAATTCCTTACGATTAGGTAGATCTAAGTGGGAAACATCGCCAGACATAGTACCAGCATCAGATTAGAGCCCCTCAAAGTGTTCAGCCCACATTTGAGGCTGCAGGAAGAAATCCACAAATATTATCATTGTAACTCCTTGCAGGTTCTGTATTAAATCCTTTATATTGAGACAAGAATTGTATCGGTCCTAATATATATTAAAACATGTATTGTGCATTGTGATTCACTATATATCCAATGTTTCATGTAAATGAGACCCATGAGAAACACTGTTCCACGACCCAATGTTTTGAGGACAGGTCACTATCATCTCCTAGATAGATAAGCATTTACTTGTATTTACTTACTCATGTTTGACTTTAAACTTACAAAGGACTAAGAGAAACCAGGAACGCCACAAATGTGTGATCCTTCACAGAGGGGAAGATAACACAAACCAGGTGAGAGAGAGAGGGACAGATCCAGTTCTGTATCGTTTGCAGACAGACCTTCAGGGTAGTTAGGTCATGGCCTACAATGCTGCTAGCATGTTAATGGCAAACTCCTATTATGCCACACAGAGTCAAATTGCTGTCAAGTATGCTCCCACTATATCAAGGATAGTTAATAGGCCACAATGTAGGGATAGGCCATCATTATGCCGGGGCTCATAGCAGTCACACTGTTGTCAAGGATGTCTACAGCATACCACAGAATAGCTAATAGTAAATTGGGGATAGCTGCAATGTTGTGAGGAACATGCTAAATAGTGTACAATGACAGCTTATATACCACTAACCATGCAACGACACCACCATCTTTGTCAGGCCTTTCACAGTTTTCAAATTATAACTAAAGGAGTGCATTCATAGCAATGCTTATAGATATTTGCTTGGTTTACGCTATATAAATACCAAGGAGGGCCTCCATTCTGCTGAAATATTGCTTCGGAGGTAAGAGGACAGGATGAGGCCTGAAGCTGTGCTATGGTGATTGTGTAGAGTGACATGACAGCAAATATTGGCTCTGGATCTGCCAACGGAGTCAAAGCAGAATCTAGAACTGACACACATATGTGAACAACTGGCAAAGCCTTCCGCACGGAGTTTGAGATACGGCCCAGTGCTAAAGGCAGAAAGCGCTGAGGCTTAACTGGGGCAGTCAGTGCTGAAGAAGGACTTCCCGGTGAAAGTACAATTGGAGGACCAGACAGATCTGAGGACCTGAAGGTGGACCAGAGGGTTCCTGGAGAATAAGTTACTTACCTTCGGTAACACCTTATCTGGTAGAGACTATCTAGCCGCAAATTCCTTACCTTTGAATTTCCCAGGAGTCAGACTGGATCCGGACGTTTTTTCGTGAGCAATACCCCTGCGCGCTGGTAGGTAGTGTCATTTGGTTCCGAGTGCATTGTGGTCCGCGCCGGAAGTGATGTCTGCGGCACCTATATAGGAGCCACCTGGGCATTGTGATTTCAGTTTATTTTCATGACTTTCCACGCCAGAAGCGCAGAACCATGAAGAACACTGGCCACTGATGTGGAAAACTAAAGCCCTGAAAGGGATCAGCCCTTTCCCTAGAAATCCGTTCACAGAGCAGGGAGGATGGGTGGGTCCGTAAGGAATCTGCGGCTAGATATAATTTCTACCAGCAAAGGAGTTACCGAAGGTAAGTAACTTGTTCATCTGGTAGAGACTTCTAGATGCAGATTCCTTACCTTTGAATAGATACCTCAGCAATGCCATTCCCAGAGGTGGGTCTGAGGACCCATTTCACATAAGGTAGTCTTGCGGGACTGACCAGGCAAAGTGTCCATCCCTATGGACCTGACTTTCTGGACAGTAATGTTTGGTGAACGTGTGCAGGGAGGCCCACATTGCTCCCTGGCAGATATCCAGGACCGGAACTCCACGTGCTAACGTAGTGGTCGCAGCTTTAGCTCTGGTAGAATGAGCTTGCAGGCCTTCAGGAGGTTGCTTCTTGGCCTATACGTAGCAGATTTTGATGCACAGCACGACCCATCTGGAGATGGTCCACTTCTTCACTGCCCGACCTTTCTTCAGGAAGAGTTGGTCGTCCACCCGGAACGCTCGTCTGCGATCAAGGTGGAACGACAATGCTCTTTTTGGGTCCAGAAGGTGGAGTCGCTCCACTTCTTTAGAGGGATGCGGGGAGCATAAAAGGTAAGCAAGGTGATAGATTGGCCTACATGAAATGGGGTGATCACTTTCGGTAGAAAGGAGGCCCTTGTGCGAAGCACCGATTTGTCAGGTTAGACTGAGAGGTAAAGCAGTTTAGCTGATAAGGCCTGCAGCTCACTTACTCTACAGGCAGATGTGATCACCACAAGGAAAGTTGTTTCGATTGTCAGAAGCCTTAGGGCACAATTATGGAGAGGCTCGAAAGGAGCACACATTAAAACAGCGACAGCCACCTTGGAAACTCCAGCGTGCAAAACTGCTGACTTTGTGAGTTTTTGGTGGTGTCGAACAGATCTCATCAAGGTCCTCCCCACTGTTGAAAGAGGCCTTGCACCACCTCAGGATTTACATGCTATTTGTGAGCCGCTAGGCATCTTCGACTGAGTTGGTCACTCCTGGCGTTCAGAGAGCCCACAAGGTGTTGAACCATCAAAGAAATGGCCTGGCGTTCCAGCTATATCCAGAGACGCAGAGCCTCTTGACAAAGAGACCAGGACCCCACCCGCCCTGTTTTTTGCAGTACCACATGGCGGTGGTGTTGTCCATGATCACCTGCACCAGTCTTCCCTTGATCGAAGGAAGAAAGGCTTTAAATGTCAAGTGAATCGCCCATAAATCTAACAGGTTATTTTAAAACTTTATTTTATTGTTTTACAACTCTCGGTGTTACATAGTTTATGTAATAACAATCTTTCCCTGTATCTTAGTGGGTATAGCATGATATATAAATCAATAGTGCCATTATGTAAAACAGTGCGTTCGAAGCCATAGTGGTTAAGGTATAATCCAATCAATTACCAATTGCAGAATATTGACATTAACCTGGCACAGTGATGAGTTTGCTCTATACATGTTGCCACCTATCCACTGTCATGGGTACTCTGTCATGTCCCTGATGGACCAGTGCCCCACAATATTACTGGGTTCCCTCGTCACAAAGTGCCCTACGTAAATAGCCTCTTAGGGGCTGCCAAATATCTTTGGGTCGTGACGTAGGAGGCTGCTACATAACATACAGTTCACTATTAGTATCACAGTAAGTTAAACTTTTGATCCATTGTGCCACCATTGGCGTGCTTTTATGTCCCCATTGTATGGCCAGTTCCCTCTTTGCCATGAGTAAGGCTATCGCCACATATCTACGTGATGCCTTAGGGATGTCAGCAACATATCCTAGTAGGGCCAGCCGGGGGGGATGGTTTAATCTGTAGTTGCGTCATGTGTTCTAGTTCAACAAATATTTGCCTCCAGTATTCTGCTATCTTACTGCAAGTCCAGGTCATGTGGATAAAGTCCGCTGTGGAGGCCTGTCATTTAGGGCATCGTGATGTGCGGGAGGGGTCTATGCGGCCATCGTTACCGGCGTCATCTAGATCCTACGTAGATATTTGTAATGAATCAGTCTGTGTCGGTGTTTGCAATACACTGTGCGGGTGTGTTTACAACAATTTTGCCATATTTTATCTCTAAGTGGGTGTCCTAGGTCTGCCTCCCATGCGGCTCTTAGTTTGGTGTCATGTGCAGGCATTAAGTCTAGGCTTGCATGGTACAGTTTCGAGATCGGTCTATCTCTCTCACTGTCTGTGATAAGCAGCTTAAGTGGTGTGAAGTTGTCAGGCTCCAGCGGATAAGTGGATTGTCGACTCCTACGTGCGTTCTGTAGTCTGATCAATACAAAGTGATCTAGGTAGGGGGCGCCTACAAAGCGGGTGTCTTCAGTGCGTGAGAATATGTGGCCTCCGGGAAAAACATCCCCAATGTATATAAAGCATATCGCCTAAGAGTGCGCTTCACTAATGGTTCTTTTGTAATGGGTAACCATGGGTTGTCTACCAAGGGAAGTGGTGATGCGTATAGCATAGTGCCCCCGTGATATGCAATAGTTTCCTCCAGGCCCAGCAAGCGGTGGACACAGTTTGGATGTCTTTTCTGTCCTGCGGTAGTCCAGCTGGTAGGATGGCCCGTAGCGGTCAATCTCCGGTTTGGAACATGGTATGCGTGCATCTGGATGATACCAGTGCCATGCATAGCTGCATTGTGCTACTAAGTAATATGGTTGTATATTTGGGACTCCAAATCCCCCTTTTTCATATGGGAGAACCAGGGTGGTCCATCCAATTCGCTGTTGCTGCTCTCCTTAAATGAGACGTGTAAATTGTGTGCGCAGTTGGGTAAAGAATACAATTACGAGAGGAATAGGGATATTATTGAACAGGTAAAGCAGCTGAGGCAGTGCCACCAATTTTAATAATGGCTATCCGACCCACCATTCAAAGTGGCAGTTTAATTCATCTATCTATTTTGGTATTCAGTTTATCTATTACTGGCCCGTAGTTGTGTCGCAGTATTTGCTCTTTATTCTTATGTAAGGTAACCCCCAAGTATTGTGTTTCCGACTCACACCAGAGCAGTGGGAACACTTCACAAGTGCGATCAACCACCTCCGTTAGAGGGAAGACCTCAGATTTTTGCCAATTATTATGTAGTCCTGTCAACTCCCTGAAGTGCGCAATTCCGTGCATCAGTGGTGCTACGTTTTCAGCAGGGTGTCTGACATAATTTAATATCATCCGCATAAAGCGTTAACTGTAAGGGGCCTGGTTTGAACTGTAATCCCCAATGGAGATGGTTTCTGTGCAATTGTCTCACCAGGGGATCCATTGCTATAATGAAAAAAAGCGGTGATAGCGGACAGCCTTGTCTAGTTCCTCTAGTTATACTAATCGGTCCTGTTATCGTGCAGTTTACTCTGATGCACACAGTTGGTTGGGTATACAATAAGGTGATGAGTGATATGAATCCCGCCAGACAGCCCAATTTCCACGGCACGGCTTGCAGGAAGAGCCATTCTAAGGAGTCAAATGCCTTTTTGTCATCCAGCAGTGCCGCCATGGCCAGAACTGTAGGTGCTATTCTATGAAGGACTGCAAAAACGTCCGGAGATTTAGTGCAGTGGACCTATGTGGGACAAAACTCGACTGCGCCAGTGATATTATCTGCCCTAATAATAGCGCAAGTCTAGTCACTACCATTTTGGCCAATATTTTGGTATCAAAGTTTAGCAAGGACAAAGGGCTATATGAGCCACAATACATTGGCTCCTTCCCCAGTTTGAGGAGTAGTATAATAACAGCCTCCCGGAGCGTAGGGGAGTACTCCTTCCTTCAACGCTTCTGCACATACTTCTAGCAAGTGTGGCGCCAGAAGGCCCTTGTATGCCTTGTGAAAGGCTCCAGTGAAACCATCCAGGCCTGGGGCATTATTCCCATCCATTGCATCTACAGCTTGTGTGAGCTCATCAGTAGTGAACGGTTCACTTAGAAATTGTTGCTGTGCAGACGTGAGCCACACCATCGCTATCTCCTCTAGATAGTTGGCAATTTCACTTTTGCCTTCCACTTGTTTCGTTTAGTACATGTCAGTGTAATACCTTAGCAGCTCTTGTTTAATTCCAGGTGTGTCGGCTATATACTCATCATTTAGACCCCGCAATCCCAGAATGTAGGATTGCCTGCCTGGTGGCTGCAATAGCCGAGCCAATGTGCGCCCTGGCCTCTCCCCCTTTCCGTATTTCCTGGCTTTCACATATTTACCCAGAAAGTGAGCTTCCCCTCTGCCGATTCCTGATACTCCGTCATCAAGGTCGCCCTTCTAGTCAGATAGTCAGAGGTGACCAAATCAGTCTGACCGCTGTCTAGTCATAATAATTCATCCTCCAACCTGGTCAGCATGTGTCGAAGATCTTTCAATATCCCTGTACTTTTGGCAATGCATATCCCCCTCATGTACGCCTTAAATGCCTCCCATAGGGTAGCTTGCGACGATACTGAGCCCTGGTTATGTTCAAAATATTCAGTTATCGCCATCCTAAGTTCCTCTTTGAACACCGTATCTAACAGTGCCATCTCAGGGAATCGCCACTGTCGCTCGACCCCCCCCTCTCCCTCCCCCCGCGGTCCCAGGCACCCACAGAGACAGGATCACCGGAGAGTAATCTGATAGTGTTTGGGGTAAGTGTTTAACATACTGAAGCCATGGGGTCATGGTTTGCGTCAGTTACCAATAATATAGTCGTGTCCATGTGTTGTGTTGCTTGGTGTGTATAGGCTGGTTCACAGGCATTAGGCGCCATGCATCGTGCAACGCATATGTCTCACACATTTCCTACAGCGCAATGCGGGAGCAGTGTTTATTAAATGGGGCTGCCGCCGTGCTATCTAATGCTGGATCCAGAAGAATGTTAAGGTCACCTCCCATTAAATTATGGTCAGTGTCAATTAAGTCAATTTGTGTTTGTAAATTATGATAGAATTCAGGATTGTCCACGTTAGGGGAATATACATTAACTAATAGTAGATTTGATTATTTATTTATTGTTCAGTTAGTTACAACCATAACAATATTACAAAACACTGTTTAAAATGAGAGAAGAGCAAATTGCATAAAAGTTACATATCTCTTAAAAAAACATCGTAAAATGTATATAGTTATTAAAATATAGTTCATAATTTATCCATTACTCGGATTTGGCTTTCAGTTCTCGTTCATGGAAACATAAAAATTTAACCAATTTACAGTTCATTTGGGGGTCGGTGGAATCTAGTCCTCTTATAATAGCTATTCTGCAAGACTTTATGCCTCTATCCAGAAATGCTCGGTGTAAGATTGTAGTTCGTGCTGGTTGCAGTATCTTACAGTGGCATACAAGATGAATCAGATCTTCCTTTTTGTAGCCACAGTGCCGGCAATTTTCATGTTCCCTTTGTACCCAATGAGGAGCTTCTGCAAGAGTAGGGAAGTGCCCAAACCTTAATGTAATTAATTTTCTTTTCACATAGATCGAGAAAGTGGAGTCCAAGTAGGCCGCTTGTTTCAGTGTTTTATACGAGTTAACTAATAGTATGCGTTGCCCCAAGAGTAGCCCTAGTACTAACAGGTAGTGTCCCTCCGGATTTACGGTCGTGGATAAGTGCAGAAAAGGCAGGGATTTGCGTATCAAAATAGATACTCCATGTAAGTAAGAACTGCAGTTGTGGGGAAAAAAAAACAATGGGTTCCACGTGTGGAGGCAAATGAAGATGAGTGGGTGGGCGCTAAGTGCGTTTCTTGCAGAAACACCACATCTATCATGACGTGTCAACGTACATATTGTAACACCTGTCTACATTTTCCTGAATTGTTTAATCCCCTGATGTTCCAGGACATGAATGCAATGTACGTATATGCTTTGACATTAGCCTGCATTGCTATATATTGTGCATGTTTTAAGCGCCCTAATGCAGGAAATTACTTGGAATTGTTGTACACCGAGAGTCAAAAAACTGTACCCTACATAGAAAAAACATCCTATCATTTGCCCCCACCTCCCCCTCCCATGCTGGGTGGCTGTCCACCGAGCACATCCCTTACCCATTAAACACAGCAATTGTAGACTTTTCCATGGCCAACAACAGGTTGATGTGGAGCCTGGACTATGCCAGAGGCCAGAGTCCTCTGCTCCACCTCTCCCAGATAGCCACCCCATTCTAGAACTGGTGCATCTGTCTCTAGTCATCTCTGGTTTGGAAAGAGAGGGGTCTGCCACTGACCTAATGGGTGTTCGTCAGCCACCATTGCAGGACTTTTGCAGTCATCTTCGAGAGCTAGGCCAAGTAGGAGAGATTCTCCTGATGCTGCGCCCACTGGGACTTCAGGTTCCACAGCCGAGCCCGTATATACCAACAGGCAAGGGTTACAAGCAGATGCAGGAGGCCACAAGGCCTAACAACCTCAGGGTCATTTTCACGAAAACCAGGATAGAGGCTGAAACATCAGTATCATAGCCTGAATATCCTGGACTCGTCGCTTGGGAGGATAGGCCAGAGACTGTACTGTGTCCAGAACAGCTCTGATGTAAGGGAGTGTCTGAGATGGAGTCAGGTGTAACTTCGGCACATTGATAATGAACCCCAGTGAGTGCATAAGGTTTTCCGTAGTAGTTTCACAGCCTCCACTGGAAAGACTAAGGGCCTGATTACGAGTACGGCGGTACAAAGACTGACGTACTCATGGCGGCGTCCGACCGCCTGATTAGGACCATGGCAGATGGACCGCCACAAGACCGCCGCCACAGCCAGGATCTAGGATCCTGCGGGTGTGGCGGTGGGAAAAGGCGCGATCTGTGGTGGCAGTGCAGATCATGATCTTCTTTTCTGCTGACGTTTTCATGGCGGGAAAAAGGTTGGCGGAAAGGAAGGTAAACGGGCCCCAAACAGGGCGATTCTGCCCAGTGTGGGTAGTGGTTGGGCGCACATGTTGTGCCCCCATGCTTGCACTGTTGTGCGCGCACTGTGCACAACAGTGGAGGCACTGCGGTACTCTGTGTATGAGCCAAAGCAAACCGCCACTGGCACACCACCAGCCCGGTGGTAAAGTCAATATCCGCCAAGGTCGTAATCAGGCCCTAAAGACACTCTCTCTTAACATAATTGTGCCCAAGCTTTTATGGGAGATTGCAAAAAAGATGTGAAGTGACCCGCAGAAGAACCAGCCGTGCTATTCAGAATGGGCCAGGGTAGGAAGTTAATACAAAACTACAAGAGGCTCTTACATACATTAGGAAGAAAGTGGCGAAATAACAAGTAGATTGGTCTAAAATAATTCATACCACCCAAACTAAAGATTTGACCATTCATGCATGCTATGAAAGAATTTACCAACAGCATAGCAGTATGAAAAATCTCTTAGGATAAAGGTTATCTCTTTTGTGCCAGGGTTGTGCCCCAATATTAGAACACACTTGCAAACATCATTTGTGTGTTCGCAACAGGAAACAATAGAACAGTGGATAAATATTGAGTAGAATATCAAGCACGGCTTTCTGAAGAACTAGAAGGAAAGTTGAAAAGGGGAAGGAGAGAATAATGGTAGCACTCATCCAGTATTTTCAAGGGCACGGTTCAGAAAATGTTGGCAGGAGCGTGCTCAGTAGATCGAGAGGGCGCGGCCTGGGCAGAGAAAGAGGGGGGCTTGGATGTCCACTAAGCAGACAAGGAAGTAATTGTTTTAACTGCAATCAGCCCAGTCAATGGTGAGGTCAGTGCCCATGCTAAAAACAGCACACAGAGGCGGGGGTATAGCTCTACCAGGTAACGCGGCCCCTACGCATCTTCCCAATGCCATAGATAATTACACACCTGTTCCACAAGACCCACGGGTGGGTCCAGCCACATTTTCAGGTTTTTTATGTAACCTACACACTTTGGATTGTTTCGAGAGATTTTGAATGAATAGTTTATATTTTTGTGTTTTTTGGGGGACTTTGGGAATGGTTTTCTTCATTTTTTATGTATTATTATTATTTGTTACATGGATGTACAGTAGGATCTACAACTACAAAATGGTAAGTCTTATATTGATTTTTTGCTGTGGGTGGGAAATGTTATATATTGTTTCTGTTGTGTTTATTTTATTATTATGTGGAGTTTTCTGGATTATGCATTGTATTTTGTTAATGTGACGTTTGAATTTGTTTTTAAGTTGGTTAGATGCTTAGCAAATAATTTTTGTAATTATTAATATGTATATTTTTATTATATCAGTGTTTATTTTTGATTGTATATAATTATTTCACTGATGCAATAACATATTCATATAATTATTATAAAAAAATATTTGGTTTATTGGTTTAGGATATGTTATAGTTTGAGGGTTTTGGTAGATTTATATCTGTTTTAGAGGATGGATTTGGCTATTACTTCTAAGTAGTCTAGTCCTTTGTTATTTACAAAGGTTTGGACTTTGCATTGTAGCATTTTGTAATTTTTTTTAGTTTGTTTGTTAAGTTTAGGGTCAATTAGAGTAACAGATTGTTCTATTCTTTTTTTTTTTTTATTCTTTTTATTGATGACAAGTTTACACATTGCAATCATTATACTAACATAAGCGCTCAAGGGTGCGTCTTTATCCATACACTTTGTCACTGACCGTAGCTCATTTGTGCTCTGTCGATTCCATGTTCGGTCAACTTATACTTAAGCTACCCCGGATCTCGCTCCGGAACCAACTGCGGGGGCTCACAGAGTGCTCCCCTGAACTCATTCCATTTCTCCCAAATCTGTGACCACTTTTTAGGACACCCTCTGGATTCATATATTGTCTTTTCCGTCCCCATGCACCAGTCCATGTCTCTTTTCCATGCTGTAACTGTCGGTGCCTCCTGGGCTCCCCACAGTCTTGCAATGTTCCGCTTGGCAATGATCATTCCCATTGCTACCCACATTCTCTCCTTACTGTTTAAGTCAGTTGGACCCCATATATTCAGGAGGCACATCTTTATACTATATTCTATTTTGTTTCCCACCACTTCTTCCATGCACTTTGTCAGCTCAGACCAATAGCTTTGGATATGTGTACATTCCCAAATTACATGCACAAAGGTGCCCTCTTGCCCGCATCGTCTCATGCACCCTGAATCAGTCCTACAGCACATCTTTACCAACGCCGGGCCCGCAAGATACGTTCTATGGAGTATTTTGAGCTGCACAAGTCTCAACCTTGAGGAGATAGCAATCTCCCTGGGGGAAGCAAGTGCCTCTAACCATTCTTCCTCCTCCATCTGTTACATCTTGTTCCCAGCTGGCTCGGAGCCGGAGGAGGGGGTCAGTCATGTTATTAATTAGTTTCCTATAAGTCATTGAGATGGATTTTTCTGGCATGTATTCATCTAAGACCCTATCCTCCAGTGGAGAGGACTCCGGCAGCGTTTCCCCTTTTGTAATGACCGCTTGTAGTGCATGTTTGATCTGTAAGTATCTAAAGTACTCTGTATTTGCGAGGTCGTATTCAGTTTGTAGCTGAGCGAAAGTCACCACCTCTCCCGCCCTCCACAATTCCCCTACCTTAAAGATGCCAATCAAGTCCCATCGGTCAAAACCCTTGGTGTTTCTTAAGTTGCCTAGCATTTCTGTGTCCCAAAGTGGGGTGACCTGCGCGACCTTTCCCTCCCATCCCAGGCTCTTCGTGGCTGTCCGCCATATTTGGACTGCTTGTATTGTGGGGCCTGTCAGCTTCAATTTGGTGGGTTTGGTGTAAAATACTCTTGTGAAATCTCCCTCCGGTAGCAGCCACGTATCCATTTGGTATCCCGGGTCCCCTTGAGGCCTGTACAAACATTGGTTAATCACAGCGAGCTGTGCTGCCCAGTAATATCGTTTGATATTCCCCCGTCGTACCACCCTCTTGCGAGCTTCTGAATTGATATCCGGGGCGGTTTCCCTTCCCACAAGAGTTCTCTGGGCGCGTTCTATGGCCTTGAAATATTCTGTCCCTACTGGACTTGGGAAGTTCTGCAGGGCATATAAGAAGCGCGGTAGGGACATCATTTTAAAAATCAGTGCCCTCCCCAACAGGGACAGTGGGAGTGATTTCCAGTGGTTGACATCGCTTTTAAGTCTTTGTAGCGGGGGCAAGAGGTTGCGCTCGTAGAACTTGGTCAAGTCCTTAGAGATATATATTCCCAGGTATTTGAATCCCTCTACTGCTTCATTACTAATAGCACCTCTGGGCAGGGAAGGGAGCTTGCCACTGAGGACATAGATGACTTATTTGGACCAATTTGTACTGTAATCCGAATATTTCCCGAAATTAGTAAAAATGTGCAGTGCTCTGTTCAGTGAGGTTCTGGGCAACGCCATATATAACAAAATGTCATCCGGATATAACGAAATACGGTCCTCCCAATCCTCGGCCCATTTAAGTCCCCTCATGATGGGGTCTTTCCTTATCCACATCGCCAATGGCTCTAACATCAGGGCAAAGAGCAGTGGGGAAAGAGGGCATCCCTGCCTGGTGCCCGTCCTGAGGGTAAACACTGGGGACTTCCGGTTGTTTACGACTATTTGGGCCAGTGGGTCCCTGTATAGGAGCTGGATCCAGCTCAAGAAATCGGGGCCAAATCTGAATTTCTTTAGGACTGAGAACATATAGGGCCATTCAATCGTATCGAACTCCATGGCTGCATCGAGGGATACCACCACAGCGTCTTCACATATTGTGTCTGCCCGCTCCATCACTCCATGTAGCTGTCGTAAATTAAGAGAAGTGTTTCAGGCTGGCATAAAGCCAGATTAGTCTGGGTGCACCAGTTTGGTTATGACCTGTAGTAAGCGGGTGGGCAGTATTTTTGCTAGGATCTTGGCTTCTGCATTAAGCAAAGATATTGGCCTATACGAGGAACATTTATTCTGAGGTTTCCCACTTTTATGATTGGCCACTATGGTGGCCAATCTCTGGTCTATCGGGAGTGTCCCCTTCTCTCAACTCTCTTGAAACATTTTTGTAAAATATGGCGCTAGCTTACTCGGAGCGAGTTTGTACAATTCAATCGGCAAGCCGATTACTACAAGTGGGGGGTGCGCAAGGCAATGAAGTCCAGTAGACTGTAAGTAGTATCAAAAAATCCTTTATTTCAAATTTGTTATTCCATATGGAAGTTCTATAGTAAGCAACGCTCAGCCAACGCGTTTCATTCCCTCAAGGGGAACTTCATCAGGGCTGAAAATTACATGTAAAAGGATACAAATCAAAAAATGGATACAAACCAATACCAACCAAAATTGTGTTAAAAACGGCACAAGACTCAAACACAAACCCACACCTATTGCAATGGAGAGGTTACACACATGACAAATACACACATTTAAAATTGGACGGTGATTACCATAGTACTTAAAGTTTAAAAGCATATTACTATATACAAGTTAAAAAACATGGCAAAAAGACATGTCATATTAAAAATTGGCACCACAAGATAAAACCATTAGGTGAGTGAGGTAGTTAACTTCCTATACATGCACCAAGATAGATGCATGAGAGGCATATGGCAGAGGCAGGAAACACCATATCGCCAGGAGCGAGAGGGTGGATGGAGTATAATGTGGTCTACTTCGTCAGCTAAAGACGGCACAAGTGTAAGGGATAAGTAGCCAGTGCTCTGTAGGTGATACCACACTAGGATAGACAGGAAATCCGTAACAAATGCGTACCTCATAGAGTCATCAAGTGATATCCAAAACTGAACGGTCCCATTAATAATTTTCTCCAGTGTATTGCACTGGAAGCCCTTGGAGTTCTTACAGGCATAATAAGGCCTGCATGTTGCGAACCTGATGTATATAAAGAGCCAATGTTAAAGAAAGAAAAGAGGGGGAGAGGCGAGTCAGTGTTGAGATATCTCAGAGCCGTGTAACATCCTAACGTGCCCCAATCCATGCGGATAAATAGCCAACAAAGTGCATGTGAAATAATATATCACCCCCTGTGCCTGCTGTACATAAAGTCACATAAGATAAAGACGAGTGTAGGATTACTGGCCTGTTGCACATATCCATGAGTGCCTCTGCACGCGTTAATATTCCTCGCGGTTTGAATCCTCCGCGCTTGCACCCGAAATTGTTTAACTTAAAGGTCAGCAAGGGCGAGTCAACCTTAAAAATTCTCAAAGACGCGTCACACCCTAACGCGCCCCAATCCACGTGGATAAATAGCCAGTCCGGCGCATGTAAAATACTACATCACCCCCCCTGAACTTGCAGCACATCAAGTCACATCAGACAAAGGAAAGTATATGAAAAGTAAAGGTCCGCTATCCTGTTGCACACAGTCATGAGTGCCTTCGTATGTGCTATCCTTCCTCGCGGGGTGTTGATCATAAAGATACACTACCCCCCTGTGCCTCTAGCCCCAAAACATGAAGTAAAAACAATATACGAGAGCCAGCCAGCCTGTTACGTGAAACGTGTACTATTTAAGTCACGGCGCTGTCGCTGCTGACAAGGTGCTGCTATGGTAATAAACGGCCAGCCCCCGTAAAGCCAAATATCTAAGCATGC
The DNA here is from genome assembly GCA_963921515.1 of Calotriton arnoldi. NCBI lineage: Eukaryota > Metazoa > Chordata > Amphibia > Caudata > Salamandridae > Calotriton > Calotriton arnoldi. The sequence goes on along the minus strand of CAWUFW010001870.1, from coordinate 1,406,396 downwards.
AAACAAAGCCACTGCCATCTCCTTACCGCAAAGACGCCCGTCCGGTCAGACTCCAAAGTTGATGTGCGCACTGATACCATCATTGAAGTACCCTTAGCACCTCCCTCATTGTTGAATGGTCCTATCAGGTTAGATCAACGCAAGGAGGCTAAAAGCTTGGAGTACCCGCCCCTTTCTCCCGAAAGATGTAGCGGAGTAATGTTTACTTAAAGCTGCCATCTTGGAGTGGCCAAATGGGTATCTACAATATTAAAGGGCGCCACCCTCAACTAATGGTGTAATGCCCAAAGAAAACAACAACAATAAGGGCACCAGTCCTCACAATAAGAATAAGCAGAGTGAAGACCTATAACATATTGCATATTATATCGGGATGTTATAATTAGTCGTGAATGTTAGAACGAGCAACTACATTCCTCACAGAACAAACTAAAAAAGGTTAAGTTGAGGGTAGCATAGCTTGACCCAGCGTCTGTCCGTGATCTGCACATGCCAAAATGCCAAATGTCACTGTGAAAAAGGACCAATCCCTGCCTACATGGAGGAGGCCCACCAATAGCGTGGAACCAAAGGACAAGAAGTATCGATAGCGTGGGACCAATAGAAATATGCTATTGATGGAGGCGACATGCTGCATGTCACCTTGGAACCAAAAGGCAAGAAGTATCGATAGCGTGGGAACAATAGAAATATACTACCGATGGTTGCAACATGCTACATGTCACTGTGAGAGAAGACCAATCGCTGCCTGCACGGTGGGGGCCCACGAGTGACGTTGAACCAAAGGCCAAGAGGTATCAATAGTGTGGGACCAAAAGAAAGATACTATTTATTTATTTTATTTTATTTATTTATGCATTTTTATATAGCGCGGACTTTACCCGAGGGTGTCAGAGCGCTTCACAACAGGATTAGCAACATTACATAAGGAGGAGGATACAAATGAGCATAATACAAAGGCAAGCGTTACATTGCATGAAGAAAAGTGACAATTGTGCAAAAACAAACAAACCAAATACAAAAAGAGGAATAAGTTCCAATAGGAAAAAGTGACAGATGTGCATGAAACAAGGGATACCAAATACAAATGGAGGTATAATGCTGCAATAAGTGGCAGTCACACATGACACACTGGGAAGGCACTTCTATAGGCTTGGAGTACAGAATTTCCTATAGTGGAAGAACTTCCTTGAGGTAGTAGAGAGGGCGTGAATTCAGCAGGGGGTACATGGGGTACAAAATATATGATACATGGGGTACAAAATACCACTAAAGGCATAATACTGTAATAAGTGGCAGTAACTCAAAGCACACTGAGAGGCCCTTCTATAGGCTTGGAATACATAATTCCTATCATGGAAGAGCTTCCTAGAGGTAGTAGAGAGGGCGTGACTTCACAGGGGACTTAACCTGGGGGAACACGCACATAAAAACCAACACAACACACAAAGTAAGGAATGAACAGACAAAAGTACAACTTTAAACTGACGGGCGAACTTCCTAGAGGGGCCTAAGACCGAACGTATTAGTTCTGGAAGTGTCTTTGGAATAGAAGAGACTTGAGGTCAGCTTTGAAGATCCGGGTAGAGGAGGTGGCACGGAGCAGTGGGGGAAGCGAGTTCCAGATTCTTACCGCATTGCCCGAGAAGGATTGAGCCATCGATCTTTCTCTTTTGAAGACGGGGGCTCAAGCAGAAGCTTTTCCGCATTGCGAGAAGGGCGAGAGCCACCGGACAATTTCAATTTATTCGCCAGGTAACAAGGGGAGGACGTGTGTAAGGCTTTGTGTGTGATGCAGGCAGTTTTGTAAATAGATCTTGCCTCGATCGGAAGCCATCGCAGAGAGGACAGGATAGGAGTGATGTGGTCGCTTCGTTTAGACCCTGAAATGAAGCGAGCTGCTGAATGGAGGATGGATTTGAGAGGGAGAGGTGGGATTTGGGTAGGCCAGTCAGAAGAGAATTGCAGTAATCCAGTCTTGAGAGAACCAGAGATTGTACCAAGGTTTTTAAGTCTTTCTCCGGGAAGAACCGACGGATCCCCCACAGAAGGCGCAGCTGGTACCGTGCATTCTTGGCAATAGAGTTGATGTGGGCGATTAGGTTGAGTCTTTTGTCGAGAATGACACCTAGGGATTTAGCGCTGTCAACAATGATGGGTTTGTTGCTGAGAAGGTTCAGCTGATCCATCCAAGATTGAACAGGAGGAGGTGAGAGAGAGGTAGAGAGGAGGAGGAATTCAGTTTTGGCGGGATTCAGAATGAGTTGGTGAGCTGACATCCAGTTGTGAATAGAGTTGAGGGTAGAATTGAGTAGGGAGAGATCGTGTGCAGAGGACACCTTAAGGTAGATTTGCGTGTCGTCCGCATACAGATGGTAAAGGATCCCAGATTTGCTTAGGAGGTTCCCTAAAGGTTCCAGGTAGAGATTAAACAAGGTGGGAGCCAGGATAGAACCTTGAGGGACGCCCTGACCTACGGCCATGGGAGATGAGAGACTGTTCCCTATCTTGATCATTTGGGATCTGTCCGAGAGGAAAGAGGCAAACCATTTGAGCACAGTGCCGTCCAGACCCATTCTCTGTTGAAGAGTGTTGAGGAGGGTGCTATGATTAACCGTGTCAAAGGCTTGTCGATAGAGGGGAGTCACAGAGCCTGTTGGTAAAGGCCTGTGCAGAAAAAAGTGGACATACTCAACAAAGAGGGGGCAACTAGATGCCTATGTGACACAAAACACATGAAGCAGAGGAGGATGAAGTGTCCCATGTTAACACATAGGTAAAAAGGAAAGGAGGTGACATAGCGGTGCTATTTCACAAAAGGCACAAAAAAGTGCACAAGGTCTGTCACCAAAGAACACAGTAAAATCTGTCCTATTCCACATTGCCACAGTCGTAAAAGTTAGGCAAATGCCCGCAGATGTAAAAGACAGGAGGGGGGGTTTAATGGTATAGGATGCAAAGGACAGCCATGGGTATGGAGGGGTGTTCAAATTAGAAGTGTTGGCAACCATATGGGTAAAACCTATGTGGTACATGATCGAAATTGAATTGTACATTGTAATGAGTGCAGTTGCAAGAGTGTTATAAACATTGTACACCTGTAACGTGCATAAATATTCAGGATAGCATCCTCACTAGTTGAGCTCAGAAAAACCAAACGTGACATATTAGACAGACTGTGTTCATTAGTGGTTTCAGTCATCATGAATAAACGGTGCTGCATCAGTATACTAGCATTCGCCCAAAAAGAAATGCATCTCATTATCAGTGTTGAAGCCCTGATCAATAGTTCTCAGCTTGCATATCCATTTGGATTCCCACTGTCTCAGACGCAGTTTCCTATTACCACCCCTAGGACCCACTTCCACCTGATCGATACCATGGAACCAAAAGTTGGTATCCCCTGGATGGTCTTTACCATAATGTTCCACCATCAGGTATCTCATGTCCCCATTAATGATTGCCCTACAGTGCTCCTGAATTCGTAGTTTGAGGCTTCTTTTAGTGCTAATGCCAAAAAACAAAGAAGGGAGTGAAGAGGTACAAGAAGTCGTGGACTCAGCCTCCTCTGCAAGTCATGAAAAAACAACGAGAGTCCACTCTCAATTCCCAAAAACCGTGCTATCCTTACAAAAAGTGATTAAACCCAAGAGAAATACTCGGTTTCTTGCATGGGAGAAACGACATGTGTTCTAAAATAACCCTCACCCACCTTGGTGGCATGCTTCATCATCGGGTTCTTCCCGCCCCGCTGCGGGACGGGGCGTGCTACAACCTACGGAGACGTGGGATCACTTACAAGTGAAGTGAAATAATGTGTTTGATGTGAGAGTGGAAGGGTCAAGAGATAAGTGAGTTAAAAAAATACCTGACTGCGTGGAAAACTAAACTTTAATACTCCCTATAGCTGGTATTAATAAAAGTGGGGAAAAGGAGGAAAAAGTGCTATAATGGGCAGTTTCCTCACGGGTCTACATGTTTCGAAGCCTACCCCTAAGCTTCTCTTCAGGACCAAGGATATTGATCCCTTGTGCCACTCTAACTGTTCCCTAGTTTGGTAAGCCTGATCAATCTCAAAGGCTAATAAGCATCTAGGTCAACATACATTCATCAAAATACCTACTTGGTATTCTCCTTAAAAACGATCTGGAAGGATAGAGGAACAAAGTTATTAATTGTAATATATATTTTAATATACTACAGCCATCCCTTCACCACACTTGTGAAAGGTCAGGTAGTGATATATTTTTCTCATTCCATGCACGACATTTCATTGTCATTCTTACGTGTGTCGTGCTGCCCTTTTATTGTTCTATTCAAGACGTACAAGACAATACAATACATATAACAAGAAACACACACTCTAAGTGAGTTTTCATTTCCCAGAGATCGGTGCCGTTTTTCAATCCATACATGCTGTGTACCAATAGTTATCTATATAGGAGAGAGAACACGATGTGACAATTTCTCAACATATTATAAAAGATTAATAGGTAACATACACTTAGGTTGCCTAATTAGGGCCCCATGAGCTTCAACACGGGAGGGGAGGAGCGCTTGTAGTCAAACACTGTGGGTAAAAGAAGGGGTCAGTCAAGGTAAAATATATATATATAAAGAATATGGTAGTGTGTCTGGATATGCTGCCCTGGGTATTGGCTATGCCGTACTCACTTCGGCAAAGCTGCTCTCTCACCCAAAATGCTGCCTGCCTGTGGCTCGGATAAACGGAGAGTGTTTGTCGAACGCCGGTTTTTGTATTTGGTTAGTTCTGCAATTAGCGTGCGTGTGAATTCAAACGCTCGACTGCTAACCTCAAAGATGGCCGCCTACCTTGGGGATGACTAACTTCCTGGCCTAAGAGGAGCAAGGGCCGTATGGCTAGAACGCTAAAATTCACAAAATGGCCGCCTCGTAATGGCAACACTTCCTGGTTGGTTTTTTACAGATAGGAGTTCGCGGATGCATTTATACAGGTCGGGGATGACCAACAAAGTGGGGATTTTAAAAAAAGAATTATGGTTCTTGATCATTCCTACATTATGAAACGAGTGCCACGCGGAGTCATTTAGCATTGAGGGAAGGACACATCTAGTCGTGTACTGACTAATGATGACCGACTTTCAACTTTAAAAAAGAAGAAAGAAAATGGGCTGTGCAACTAGAATGCTGATTTTCACAATATAGCCGCCCCGTTATGGCCGAGCTTCCTGGTTGGTTTTTGATTAAAGTATCTGTTCGTGAATGCACTTGGATAAATCTGCTCATGACCAAACAGGTGCGAAGTATAAATAAAGAAATAGAAGGACAGTTTCTAAGAAAACCATTGACAGTAAAAACATGAGACCAGGATTCCACTCAGAGAAAGGATCACTTGTGGGGCCATTTGATGTTTGTAAAAATAGAATGCATTTTAGTAATGGTTTTTACTCATAATTGCAAAATGGAAAGAGGTGTACATACACTACTTGATTTGCCCCCATGGGATATCATCATTGAGGCCCCTGGTGTGTGTGCCAAGACGGAAAACCCAAAGCTGTTCCTTTTCGAATAAAGTGGCTTCTGAGTCTAGTTGTTCGATGACTGTCCACTGCAGGTCTAGTGTGGTGTGAATGGTTTATAGGTAGTGTGTTGACATTTTTGTTGTGGCTTTTTTGCATTTCACATTGCTCCTGTGTTCGCAGATGCAGACTTTCCCAGGGCGTGTGGTCATCCCTGTCTAATGTAGACCGCACGGGCAGGTGATCATGTAGATCACATTGTTGCTATTGCACGCGGTGAATCCGTTGTTCCTATTTGGTTTAATTTTTAAAGGTAATGTTCTTACTCATTCTGGTTAGATGGCATACGCTACATTGACCACAGGGGTGGTGACCTTTGAGTGGCGGAAGAAGAGTGTTGGACACTGCACTATCTGTCAATTTCCGTGGTCTTGTATGTACAACTAAATCACGTACACTTTTCCCTTTTCTGTGCGAGTACATCGGTTTGGGGAAGTTCAGATGCCCACAGTTGAGTGTGCACCAGTGCTTGTTTATTATTTTGGTTACTTGATTGGAACAAGTATTGAACGTTGTGATGCAGATTGGTTTGTCTTCCCTGACATTCTGCGGTGTGGGTACAAGTAGGGCGTCCCTATTGTTGTTCTTAGCGCGTTTTAGGGCGCTCTCCACCACTTTGGTTGGATAGTTCCTTTTCACCAATTTCTTTCGCAGTTCTTCAGCTTGGGTTTTCTGGACCTCAACATCTTCCCTAAGGATGGGGACTTAGTAACTACCACACATTTCAAAGCAACAGCTTGAAATGACGGAAATTGACAGATAGTGCAGTGTCCAACACTCTCCTTCCGCCACTCAAAGGTCACCACCCCTGTGGTCAATGTGGCGTATGCCATCTAACCAGAATGAGTAAGAACATTACCTTTAACAATGAAACCAAATGGAAACAACGTAGATTCACCACGTGCAATAGCAAAAATGTGATCTACATGATCACCTGCCCGTGCTGTCTACATTATATCGGGATGACCACACGCCCTGTAAAAGTCCGCATCTGCGAACACAGGAGCAATGTGAAATGCAAAAAAGCCACAACAAAAATGTCAACACACTACCTATAAACCATTCACACCACACTAGACCTGCAGTGGACAGTCATCGAACAACTAGACTCAGAAGCCACTTTATTCGAAAAGGAACAGCTTTGGGTTTTCCGTCTTGGCACACACACCAGGGGCCTCAATGATGATATCCCATGGGGGCAAATCAAGTAGTGTATGTACACCTCTTTCCATTTAGCAATTATGAGTAAAAACCATTACTAAAATGCATTCTATTTTTACGAACATCAAATGGCCCCACAAGTGATCCTTTCTCTGAGTGGAATCCTGGTCTCATGTTTTTACTGTCAATGGTTTTCTTAGAAACTGTCCTTCTATTTCTTTATTTATACTTCGCACCTGTTTGGTCATGAGCAGATTTATCCAAGTGCATTCACGAACAGATACCTTAATCAAAAACCAACCAGGAAGCTCGGCCATAACGGGGCGGCTATATTGTGAAATCAGCATTCTAGTTGCACAGCCCATTTTCTTTCTTCTTTTTTAAAGTTGAAAGTCGGTCATTATTAGTCAGTACACAACTAGATGTGTCCTTCCCTCAATGCTAAATGACTCCGCATGGCACTCGTTTCATAATGTAGGAATGATCAAGTACCATAATTCTTTTTTTTTTAAATCCCCACTTTGTTGGTCATCCCCGACCTGTATAAATGCATCCGCGAACTCCTATCTGTAAAAAACCAACCAGGAAGTGTTGCCATTACGAGGCGGCCGTTTTGTGAATTTTAGCGTTCTAGCCATACGGCCCTTGCTCCTCTTAGGCCAGGAAGTTAGTCATCCCCAAGGTAGGCGGCCATCTTTGAGGTTAGCAATCTAGCGTTTGAATTCACACGCACGCCGATTGCAGAACTAACCTGATACAAAAACCGGCGTTCAACAAACCCTCTCCGTTCATCGGAGCCACGGCCCTAATTGGGCAGCCTAAGTGTATGTTACCTATTTATCTTTTATAATATGTTGAGAAATTGTCACATCGTGTTTTCTCTCCTATATAGATAACTATTGGTACACAGCACGTATGGATTGAAAAACGGCACCGATCTCTGGCAAATGAAAATTCACTTAGAGTGTGTGTTTCTTGTTATTTGTATTGTATTGTCTTGTACGTCTTGAATAGAACAATAAAAGGGCAGCACGACACACACGTGAGAATGACAATGAAATGTCGTGCATGGAATGAGAAAAATATATCACTACCTGACCTTTCACAAGTGTGGTGAAGGGATGTCTGTAGTATATTAAAATATATACTACGATCAATAACTTTGTTCCTCTATCCTTCCAGATCGTTTTTAAGGAGAATACCAAGTAGGTATTTTGATGAATGTATGTTGACCTAGATGCTTATTAGCCTTTGAGATTGATCAGGCTTACCACACTAGGGAACAGTTAGAGTGGCACAAGGGATCAATATCCTTGGTCCTGAAGAGAAGCTTAGGGGTAGGCTTCGAAACATGTAAACCGTGAGGAAACTGCCCATTACAGCACTTTTTCCTCCTTTTCCCCACTTTTATTAATACCAGATATAGGGAGTATTAAAGTTTAGTTTTCCATGCAGCCAGGTATTTGTTTAACTCACTTATCTCTTGACCTTTCCACTCTCACATCAAACACATAATTTCACTTCACTTGTAAGTGCTCCCACGTCTCCGTAGGTCGTAGCACGCCCCGTCCCGCAGCAGGGCGGGAAGAACCCGATGATGATTCATGCCACCAAGGGACCTTTTGGTGGGTGAGGGTTATTTTAGAACACATGTCGTTTCTCCCATGCAAGAACCCGAGTATTTCTCTTGGGTTTAGTCACTTTTTGTAAGGATAGCACGGTTTTTTGGAATTGAGAGTGGACTCTCGTTGTTTTTTCTTTTAGTGCTACCCACATATATCTTATTACATGGGCAGCCAATCAGATATACTACAAAGGTGATGTTACAGTTAATGAACCGTGTGACTGCATAATTGGCCGAACCATTGTAACTGAAATTCTTGATCTTATTAACCCCAAACTTACAAATATTGCAGGTACTGCATATATGGAACCCTTTGGGTTTATCCGGTAACCAGGTAGCCCCTTTCTTAACAGTGGTGACATAGCTGGTGACAAAGTTCGTTTCTTAGGGTGGTACCTCATCTATATGTTACAGAGGGGTTTTTCTTAAGTGAGTCCTGTAGGCTTGGGATCTCCTCCAGTAAGTGCCAATTCCTTTTGAGCAGCCTGGAAATCTCATCACTGAATGTTGTGTACTTCGTCACGAACCGAACATCAGTATTGTCCCCCTTGTTATTTATTTTTCTGTTACTATCCGTCAGGGTTGTTTCCCTCTCAAGTGTCTGCACTCTTCTCTCTGCTGAGTCCAAGGCCCTCCTGTCATATCCTCTAGCACCAAATTTTTCCTTGACATTTCGGATATTGCTCACAAATGTTTTCTCTTCACTGCAATTCCGTCTAATCCGGACCATCTCCCCATATGGGATGTTCTTAATAACAGAACTTGCATGTGCGCTGCTGGCATGCAGCAACCCATTGCAGGCCGTTTCCTTACGGTAAAGCGTGCTCTGTACCGTACCGTCCCTTATGTAAAAATGTAAGTCAAGATAATTGATTCTCTCTCTGTGATATTCAATGGTGAGACTAACATTGTAGGGGTTGGCATTGAGGTACTGAAAATATTCCATAAGGGAGTCCTCTGTACCCGACCATAGGCATATTATGTCATCAATGTACCTCCCCAAAAAGACTATGTGTTCAGTCCAGGAGGAGGCACATCTGTTCCAGGCATGCTCCCTCTCATACCACCCCATGAACAGGCATGCATAAGAGGGAGCAAATCTAGAACCTATAGCCGTACCCCTCTTCTGGTGGTACCAAATGCCATCGTGGAGGACGTAGTTCCTAGTAAGAACCAGTTCCATCATGTCTAGGACCATATAGTTATGCTCATAACAATCCGCCCCCTCTCTGTCTAAATATGACCTAGCTGCCAAGAGCCAAAACGTATGCTCAATACATGTGTACAGGCTTGTCACATCTAGTGTCACAAAAAGTAACTCCTCAGACTAAACCAGGTCCTTGAATTTTGAAAGCCATTGGGGCCCATCGCCTTTCCCCCTTGCAGGTCTCTTATCGCTCTTTCTACCTCAGTGCTTGCTAGTTCGGTTTCTAAGTTCGCACAGTCTTCTTCCGAGAGTGTGGGTAGGGGCATGTCACACAATAGAGAGTCTGCTTCCTCTTCTGTGGAGGACGTATGGGATTTGTAAATCTGGCTGTAGTAAGTCCCAGATTGTTCTATTCTTAGTTCTTGGCAGCGTTGCTTCTTTTGTATTGCTTTGATAAATTGATATAGTGTAGGTTGAATTCTGCCTAGTGTAGATTGGAAGGCATTGTGCCATCCTTCCACTGCATTGTATGTTTTGGCTTCCTGTGCCAGGGTGCTGTCATAGACATTCCACCATGGTATTTGGAATTTAGCATGGCGTCTGTGTCCTGACCAATGTAGCCTGCCAACCCATGTGTCTTCAAAATAGTCCATTAGGGGACTATGGGCCTGATTACGAGTGCCAGACTTGAGGTGGCGGTGGTCTGACCGCCGGATTAAGACTCTCTGATTCGTTCCGATGGTGGACCGCCGGCTGCACCCGGAAACCACCGCTACCTGGCGGTGGTGCTGCAGAAGGGCAATACAATATGCTGAGCGGGACTGGCCCAGTCCCGCCAAGCATATTTCAAATTCCTCCACCGCCAGGCTGGCGGTGGGGGAACAAAGGGGGCCCTACAGTGCCCCCATGCACCCCCCACCATGGGGATGCGTTCAGGCTCCTGGTCTTCCAAAGCGTTGGCTGGTCCTCACAGCTGCAGCGACAAGGTTACCATCAATTCTCCTGCATCTTCTGTCATCATTGGTCTTCCGTGCCTCCTGGTCACTCCTGAGTGGCATAGACTCTGTCCCCTCTGCTTGCAAGTACTTCTCTTGAAAGAATACATCCTTGGATTCCACCCGACTCTTTCACCTTCTTTGACAGTGGCATCTTTCCTAAAGTCCTCGAAGGGGGTCTACGGCGATGTGAGGGGGCCGACTCGATATCCACCATCCATCTCCTTCCCTTAACCCCTATGTGTCCTGTAAATACGATCGCTGTTCCTGCGAGGCCGGGGAACAAGGGTTAACTTTCCCCGATGCCTCTTACGTGCAGGAGGGAGTCCGCCTGGTGGAGAACCTAGACCAATGGGAATGAAGAGAGGCGGGGCCAACGCCATGTGAGGAGGTCCCGGGGAACCCGGAAGCGCGCCAGAATCCCAAAGATAGAGGAAGTCGGACTGCTGAGAAGAACGAAGACACCGTGACAAGGAATCCTGTCCGGGAGCGGAGAGAGAGCGGACTGTCCTACGAGGAGGAAACTGCAGGAACCGCCGCTCCTCAAGACCGAGACGAAGACGGAGGTCCCGAGACCTGGTCCGAGGAGTGGTGGATACCCCCGGAGGACGCCTGTGAGCGCCGCAACTCAGGAGAGTTGCGGCCGTTGCGGCTACGTGAATCGAGGGGGAGGGAATGAAGGGAGGGAACCGGGGAAAGGGAGACACCATGATCTGCACAGTGTGTTGTAGTATTGTCACCAAAGCCCTGCACAGTATATAAACGTTCACTTCCCCCACACGAGTCCTGCGTTCGAACTCAGCACGTCGTTTCTGAGCACCTAACCCACGTGGAAGCTGGTAGATAGAAAAGGGATATCTCCCGACTTCTGCCTTCCCTGCCCTCCAGTTGTTAACTACCAAAGCGCCGGATTACAGGTCCCTCCCCAGTACCCTGAAGAAAAGGGCTGTCTAAAATAGCGGAGGAGACGTCTTTAGTGCTGGCATAATTCAGCGATCTTGTGTTTTGTTTTGTTGGGAGCCCCCTTTGCTATTGCATGCATATCACCCACTTCCTGGGACGGTGAAGGGCCCTATCCTGAAACTAAGCCACGTGGACAGAAAAACTTACCGCCCCTTCTCTTTTCTCTTTACTGAGCCTCCTGAGGTGTCCCTCTCAGAAAAAGACGAGCCATATTGGAGGAAGACCACGGACAAAGAGCAAGAAAAGAAGAAGAGAAGATCCCACCTGTGTTATTGGCTTTTGGTTTCTGCCCCTTCAATAAAAACTTGTCAAAATTGATCCACCAATCCGGCCTCCTAGATTCTTCTTCCGCCCGTCCCTCTCACACCTGGTGTCAGAAGTGGGATCAGAGGGAATGGAGGCCGCAATGCAGAAGATGGCAGAAGGCCAAGAAAGACTGGGCCGTGTTATGGAAAAAGTTTTGGCTGTTGCCGAGGAGGATTGGGAGAAGCTCCACAAGACCCTGTCAGAACAAAGCCAGACCCAGGAGACCGTTATCGGGAGGCTGGCAGATACTCTTGGCCAACAAAGAAGCCACATCACCCTTCCCTCTGTAGTCCTACAGAAGTATGTCAGCAGGGAGGACCCCGACTTTTCTTTACTAATTTTGAAAGGATGGCAAGGGCACCTGGATGGTCTGTCGACAAATGGGGCCAATACCTGGGTCCCCTGCTTTCAGGAGACCTGCAGGCCGGGTACCAAGCGGCCAACCCGCTCGGCCTCACCACATATGATGAAGTGAAAAAGAACATATTAGAAAGACTAGGAATATGTGAGGAAACCTATAGGATCCGTCTTCGGCAAGTTAAAGAGGGACCACAAGAGACCCCTCGAGCACTCTCCTACCGGGTTCGGGACCTGGCCGACCGGTGGTTAAAACCCCTAACCTCCTCCAAAGAAGAAATAATGAAGAGAATCTATCTTGAGCAGTATTTGTCTTCCTGTATCCCCATGTACAGAAATGGGTGCGGCAACACACACATCTAACATTGGAAAGGGCTGTGGAGATAGCCAGCGCTTTCAACCGAGCACAGGAGCTCCAACGGGGACGGGAAGAGCATCATTGGAGACATTCTGGTGGGGCCCCTGCTAGGGTAACCAAACCGCCCATTCCCCGTAAACCGGATACAGTGACACTGTTGCCCAGCCCTTTACCCGTCCCAATCCGACCACCGCCCCACCCGATGCCTCTTACGTGCAGGAGGGAGTCCGCCTGGCGGAGAACCTAGACCAATGGGAACAAAGAGAGGCGGGGCCAACGCCATGTGAGGAGGTCACGGGAATCCCAGATGCGCGTCAGAATCTCGAAGAGAGAGGAAGTCGGACTGCTGAGAAGAACGAAGACGCCGTGGCAAGGAATCCTGTCCGGGAGCGGAGAGAGAGCGGCCCGTCCTATGAGGAGGAAACTGCAGGAACCGCCGCCCCTCAAGACCGAGACGAAGACAGAGGTCCGGAGACCTGGTCCGAGGAGTGGTGGATACCCCCGGAGGACGAGTTGCGGCCATTGCGGTACGTGAATCGGGAGGGGGGAGGGAATGAAGGGAGGGAACCGGGGAAAAGGAGACACCACGATCTGCACAGTGTGTTATAGTATTGTCACCAAAACCCTGCACTGAATATAAACGTTCACTTCCCCCACACGAGTCCTGCGTTCGAACTCCGCACGTCGTTTCTGAGCGCCTAACCCATGTGGAAGCTGGTAGATAGAAAAGGGATATCTCCCGACTTCTGCCTCCCCTGCCCTCCAGTTGTTAACTACCAAAGCGCCGGATTACAGGTCCCTCCCCAGTACCCTGAAGAAAAGGGTCTGTCTAAAATAGCGGAGGAGACGTCTTTAGTGCTGGCATAATTCAGCGATCTTGTGTTTTGTTTTGTTGGGAGCCCCCTTTGCTATTGCATGCATATCACCCACTTCCTGGGACGGTGAAGGGCCCTATCCTGAAACTAAGCCACGTGGACAGAAAAACTTACCGCCCCTTCTCTTTTCTCTTTACTGAGCCTCCTGAGGTGTCCCTCTCAGAAAAAGACGAGCCATATTGGAGGAAGACCACGGACAAAGAGCAAGAAAAGAAGAAGAGAAGATCCCACCTGTGTTATTGGCTTTTGGTTTCTGCCCCTTCAATAAAAACTTGTCAAAATTGATCCACCAATCCGGCCTCCTAGATTCTTCTTCCGCCCGTCCCTCTCACACCTGGTGTCAGAAGTGGGATCAGAGGGAATGGAGGCCGCAATGCAGAAGATGGCAGAAGGCCAAGAAAGACTGGGCCGTGTTATGGAAAAAGTTTTGGCTGTTGCCGAGGAGGATTGGGAGAAGCTCCACAAGACCCTGTCAGAACAAAGCCAGACCCAGGAGACCGTTATCGGGAGGCTGGCAGATACTCTTGGCCAACAAAGAAGCCACATCACCCTTCCCTCTGTAGTCCTACAGAAGTATGTCAGCAGGGAGGACCCCGACTTTTCTTTACTAATTTTGAAAGGATGGCAAGGGCACCTGGATGGTCTGTCGACAAATGGGGCCAATACCTGGGTCCCCTGCTTTCAGGAGACCTGCAGGCCGGGTACCAAGCGGCCAACCCGCTCGGCCTCACCACATATGATGAAGTGAAAAAGAACATATTAGAAAGACTAGGAATATGTGAGGAAACCTATAGGATCCGTCTTCGGCAAGTTAAAGAGGGACCACAAGAGACCCTCGAGCACTCTCCTACCGGGTTCGGGACCTGGCCGACCGGTGGTTAAAACCCCTAACCTCCTCCAAAGAAGAAATAATGAAGAGAATCTATCTTGAGCAGTATTTGTCTTCCTGTATCCCCATGTACAGAAATGGGTGCGGCAACACACACATCTAACATTGGAAAGGGCTGTGGAGATAGCCAGCGCTTTCAACCGAGCACAGGAGCTCCAACGGGGACGGGAAGAGCATCATTGGAGACATTCTGGTGGGGCCCCTGCTAGGGTAACCAAACCGCCCATTCCCCGTAAACCGGATACAGTGACACTGTTGCCCAGCCCTTTACCCGTCCCAATCCGACCACCGCCCCACCCGATGCCTCTTACGTGCAGGAGGGAGTCCGCCTGGCGGAGAACCTAGACCAATGGGAACAAAGAGAGGCGGGGCCAACGCCATGTGAGGAGGTCACGGGAATCCCAGATGCGCGTCAGAATCTCGAAGAGAGAGGAAGTCGGACTGCTGAGAAGAACGAAGACGCCGTGGCAAGGAATCCTGTCCGGGAGCGGAGAGAGAGCGGCCCGTCCTATGAGGAGGAAACTGCAGGAACCGCCGCCCCTCAAGACCGAGACGAAGACAGAGGTCCGGAGACCTGGTCCGAGGAGTGGTGGATACCCCCGGAGGACGAGTTGCGGCCATTGCGGTACGTGAATCGGGAGGGGGGAGGGAATGAAGGGAGGGAACCGGGGAAAAGGAGACACCACGATCTGCACATTGTGTTATAGTATTGTCACCAAAACCCTGCACTGAATATAAACGTTCACTTCCCCCACACGAGTCCTGCGTTCGAACTCCGCACGTCGTTTCTGAGCGCCTAACCCATGTGGAAGCTGGTAGATAGAAAAGGGATATCTCCCGACTTCTGCCTCCCCTGCCCTCCAGTTGTTAACTACCAAAGCGCCGGATTACAGGTCCCTCCCCAGTACCCTGAAGATAAGGGGCTGTCTAAAATAGCAGAGGAGACGTCTTTAGTGCTGGCATAATTCGGCGATCTTGTAAAGACGAGCCATATTGGAGAAAGACCACGGACAAAGAGCAAGAAAAGAAGAAGAGAAGATCCCACCTGTGTTATTGGCTTTTGGTTTCTGCCCCTTGAATAAAAACTTGTCAAAATTGATCCACCAATCCGGCCTCCTAGATTATTCTTCCGCCCGTCCCTCTCACAGGCGGTTTCCGACGTCACTTCACACCTATGCACCGGCTTCCCTGGTGTAGGTATCCTGGTTCCTGGGGTATCCATGGGTGGGGTGACTCTCCAACCTTTCATCTTCCATGGGGTTTCTTCAGGGTCCACTGGGAAAGGGTCCTTCTTCTTTAAAATTGAAACTGCGACTTTCCCATTGACTTTAACAGAGCACGCAGCTGTGTTTCTAGTTTGCACACAGCGTCTGTGGGGTTCCTGGGTACTTACCTTGGGTGGTTCCTTGGGTCCCCAGCTCTTCTGAGTCTTCTGGGTCAAGTCTCGACTCCGGTCGCAGTTCGCATCCCACTTTCTTAGTATATGGTTTGGTCTCCCCCTGGAGACCACTGTGTATTTGTGCTACTTACCTGTTCTACTTTTGAAATATTGTGTGTATTCTGTTGATATCTCCGGGTTGGACATATACCAATGTGTTAGTGAGTGTGTATAATAAATATAACTATTTTTATAACTACACTGTGTGATTCCTTTTCATTTAACCTACACTACATGATTAGTTCTGGTAAAACAAGCTTCTTAACACTCCTTCTGGACTAAGCCTGAAGGCTGCTCTCCACAGCTACCATTTAGAGAGCTTTCTTTGGTTGTCTAAGACCACTAAAATCACCATAAGGGTTGTCTGGATTAGTGCAGGGTGCTTCACTTAAATAAGGGTGCACCATATACTAAACCAGCCTCCAACACAGCCCCTCTCCCAATTGTTCACCATTTGCTCTTCAAAGGTGGCTTCCCCTTCGAAGCTCACCTTTTGGGCCAATAGCCATGTGGCTTCCTGCAAGGGAGAGGTGACCCTCTCACCCCAAGCAAGCTTCTATTGTGTCCTTTCCTGGGAGTCTTTTGCAAGTCTCCCCAGTATGCCAGAAACCTATTTTAGGGACAGACCACATGTGCAATCGGGACGGGAAGAGGAGACTTTGTGCAACAAAGTGGGAACTTTATAAAAATTGCACACTGCAACAAGTTACGTTCATTTCTACTTGGGCCTCAAGTTGGGCCTAATTAACAAGCTACTTACCTTTGGTAATGAATTTTCTGGTAGAGACAATATCAAGCTGCAAATTCCTTACTTTTGAATTTCCTCAGGCGTCAGACTGGATCCGGGAGATTCTTGCGTAAGCAGTACCCCTCCACGCCGGTAGGTGGCATCGATCGGTTCCGCGCGGTGTTGTCGGCATTATCCATGCCACAAATGACATCCGCATCACCTATATAGGTGACACCTCGGCACGCTGATGTCAGTTACTTTTCACGACTTTCGAAGGGATGAAGTGCACTGATGTGTCCAAACTAGAGCCCTGAAAGGGATTATCCCTAACCCTAGAAATCTGTCCACAGAGCGGGGAGGAT
Source organism: Calotriton arnoldi (assembly GCA_963921515.1). Lineage (NCBI taxonomy): Eukaryota > Metazoa > Chordata > Amphibia > Caudata > Salamandridae > Calotriton > Calotriton arnoldi. Next base: position 1,389,630 of record CAWUFW010001870.1, on the reverse strand, counting down.
GGGTTAGTCAGTATGGAATTTTCAGCTGGATATTGTCTCTAGGAGATAATGCGTTACCTAAGGTAAGTAACTTGTTCATCTGATAGAGACATCCAGCCGCATATTCCTTACCTTTGAATAGATATCGAAGCAATACCGTTTCCGGTGGTGAGCTGCAGACAAATTCTAAACTAGAAAGTGCTGCAGAATCGAATAGGTGAAATGGTCATCCCTGTGGACCTGACTGTCCAGGCAGTAATGCTTGGTGAACGTGTGCAGGGACAACCATGTTGCTGCCTGGCAGATGTCCAGGACTGGGACTCCAAGTGCCAATGCAGTGGTTGCAGCTTTAGCCCTCGTGGAATGAGCACTTAAGCATTCACAGGGCTGCTTTTTGCCCACTGCGTAGCATATTTTGAAGCAGAGAAAGACCCAGCAGAACATGGTTCGTTTCTGTACCGCCCAACCCTTCTTAACTCCAAAATACCACACGAAGAGTTGGAGGTCCAACTGGAACTCTCACGGTCAGTCACGGTAAAATGACAATGCTCTTTTCGGGTCCAGACGGTGGAGTCGCTCCTCTTTTTTGAGGGATGTGGAGGAGCGTAGAAAGTGGGCAAGGTGACTGATTGGGCCATATGGAATGGTTTTACCACTTTCGGTAAGAAAGAGGCCCTAGTGCGAAGCACCAGTATGTCTAGAAACACAGATAGAATGGAGGCTTGGATGATAAAGCCTGTAGCTCACTCACCATCCAGGCAGATGTTATAGCCACCAGAAAGGCTGTTTTGATGGTGAGCAGCTGGAGGAGACGCTTATGAAGAGGCTCGAAAGGAGCTCACATGAGGAATGTGAGAATCAAATTAAGGTCCCATTGAGGCATAATGAAGGGAGAAGGTGGGAACATATGTACAAGACCTTTTAGGAACCTATTTACAAAGGGTGATTTAAATAAGAATGGTTAGTCAGGCAGCCGCAAGAAGGCAGGAAAGGCAGAGAAATACCATTTCAGAGTGCCCAGAGCAGAGCCCTGCTGAGCAAGGGTCAAAATAAAGAGTAAAATGTCAGAAAGGGAGGCAGAAAGAAGGTCAATGGACATTTCTGTACAATATTTTACAAACTTTTTTCATCAGCAGGCGTATACTGTCTTGGTGGAGGGGCGCCTGGCTGCCAGAATAACATTGCAGACTTCGGAAGGAAGGTCGAAAGCTATCAACTGCCACCACTCAATCTCCAAGCAAGAAGGCAGAGAGTTGACAGGTTCGGGTGGATTACCCTCCCCTGCTGCTGTGACAGAAGAACCTCTCAAAGGGGCAGCCTGATCGGAAGATCGATGCTCATGTTCAGGAGCTCAGGATACCAAACTCTCCATGCCCAGTCCGGAGCCACAGGGATGACTTGTGCCCGGTCGTTCCTGATCTTCTTGAGAACTCTGGGCAGGAGTGGTATGGACGGAAAGGTGTACAGGAGGCCTGAGCAACACTTCAGAGGAAAAGTGTCTCTGAGCAAGAGCCACCTTGGAAACTCCAGAGTTTAAAATTGCTGGCATTGTGTGTTCTCGGTGGAGGCAAACAGATCTAACCAAGGCTCTCCTTACTGCTGAAAGAGACCTTGCGCCACCTCCGGGTGAAGACACTATTCGTGATCCACTAGGCATCAACAGCTGAGTTCGTCCACCCTGGCGTTCAGAGAACCTGCCAGGTGTTGAACCACCAGGGAAATGTCCTGCTGCTTCAGCCATGTAAAGAGATGCAGGGCCTCTTGACAAAGGGTCCATGACGCCACCCGGCCCTGTTTGTTTTGTTGCAGTACCACATGACGGTGATGTTGTCCGTGAATACTTGTACCAGCCTTACTTTGATAGATGGTAGAAAAGCTTTCAAAAACCAATATGATTGCTTGGAGCTCCAAGAGGTTGATATGGAGTCCGGATTCCACTGGAGATTGGAGTCCTCTGATCTCCATCTCTCCCAGATGGCCGCCCCATCCCAGGAGTGACGCATCGGTCACTACTGTGAGATCTGGTTGGGGAAGGAAGAGGGGTCTGGCTCTGACCCAATCTTGGTTTGTTAGCCACCACTGCAGGTCCTTTGCAGTTCCCTCCGAGATCTGGACCATGTCGCAGAGATTCCCTTGATACTGCGCCCACTGGAACTTCAGGTCCCACTACAGAGCCCACATATGCCATCTGGCATGTCTGACTAGCAAGATGCAGGAGGCCATGAGGCCCAGCAGCCTCAGAGTCAGTCTCACCAAAATCCAGGATAGTGGCTAAAACATCAATATCATAGCCTGAATATCCTAGACTTGCCGTTTGCGAGGATAAACCCGAAACTGCACTGTGTCCACAAAAGCTCAGAAGAAAAGGAGCGACTGAGAGGGAGGCAGGTGTGACTTTCAGCATGTTGACAGTGAACCCCAGCAAATGCAGGAGGCTTAGCATAGTCTGAAGGTGGGAGACGACAGCCTGGGGCGAGCCCGCCTTCAGCAGCCAGTCGTCGAGATAGGGGAAGACTGGCACCCCTGATCTGCGCAGATGAGCTGCAACCACCACCATCACCTTGGTGAATACCCGAGGGGCGCAGGTAAGACCCATGTGAGCATCTTGAACTTCTCCCTTTTGAGGAAGTAGTTGAGGGTTCAGAGATCTAGGATAGGGCGAAGGACCTTGTCCTTTTTCAGAATCAGAAATTAGTGGGAATAGCAACCACATCCTACTTCTGACACCAGAACCCTCTCTATGGCTCCCTCGGCCAAGAGAGCCATGACTTTCTCCCAGAGCAGAGACAGATGATCCTCAGTCAGTCGGTCGTAATATGGAGGCATAGTAGGAGGGGTAGTCTTGAAGGGGAGGGAGTAGCCCATTTGGGCAATTTGTAGAACCCACCTGTCCGATGGTATGGACTGCCAGTGGTGGATATGATGTTTTATTCTGCCACAAACTGGACACCCATGATCTTGTAGAGCAAGATTAGGAGGGCTTGGAGGCTGCAGCTGCGGGGGGTTGGTGGTTGTGGCAGACCTCTGGCTACCTGACCCACAGGGTCAGAAAGAACTGCGCCCCCGTCCACACTGAGGCTGGGTAGCTTGTGTGGCTCCATGGCTGGGATATGGCTGGTGTGATTGAAAGCCCCTTCAGTAGCCAGAAAAGGAGCGAAAGGTAGACTGGGGACGTGTGGCCACTGAGAGCCCAAGGACTTGGACGTAGCCCTCGAGTCCTTAAAGTGCTCCAGCGGCGAGTCTATTTTATCTCTGAAGAGACGGTTGCGATCAAAGAACTTTTCCATGAGGGAAGACTAAGCACCCCCTGAAAAGCCAGATGTATGTAGCCAAGCATAGGGCCTAACGGCCACCGTCGACTAAACCGCGCTGGCCAGTGAGTCAGTTGTGTCCAAACCACACCTAATGGCGAACTTTGCTGCATCTCTCTCGTCCTTGACAGCTTGGGAGAGGGCGGTCTGGGCATCCTCCGGAACCTGTGGCAGCACTTGTGCAACCGTTTCCCACAGACAGTGGGAGTTACGGGCCAACAAGCATGAAGTATTCATCGAGTGCAACGCAAGGCTAGTGGGAGAAAACATCTTCTTCCCCAAGCAATCCAGCCTCTTGGATTCCCTCTCCAGGGGTGCCGTAGGGAACGCGCAATGGGAGGTAGAGTCTTGAAATACCAAACTCTCAAGGGTAGGGTGTACGGTGAGGAAGCTTGGGTCCCCAGGTGCGGGTGATGGTGGCAGGCTATTGTCCTATTCACAGGAGCCCCAGTGCTGGTCTTGGACCACGTTCCCAGTAGGACATCTGTAAGTGCTTCATTAAAAGGGAGATGGGGTTCTGAAGAGGAAACTCTCAGCTGAAGCACTTCCATCAAGATGTTAGTCTTGACTGCCACAAAGGCAACTCTAGGCCGAGGACCTCAGCTGTCCTCTTCACCATCATAGAATATGAAGTTCCTTTCTCCATAGCCAACGTAGGATGAGAAAGCATACCAGTGTCTGGGGATATGTTCCCTACACCAGTCCATTTCCTGACCCTCTAACTGGCATTCTAAAGGATCCAGTGAACCCTCCCATGCCTCCCCGAGGCATAGACCTTCAGAATAGGGTTCAGGCTCCAACATAGGACGTCCACGACCATTCTGGCTCCATGTCGGATTCAGGGATGTAAATTGGGCTGGTGCCGCCAGGGCGGAGAGGGGGGGTGGGCTGGGTGGTTGGGGTGGGAGTGGCAGGAGCTTCGGCGTCAGGGACGGTCGCAATGGAACGACTGGTGTTGGTCCAGACCCACGACTGGATCCATGGAGGCCCATCGGAGATGGTGCAGAACCCAATGGGACCCCCTCTAACCGCACAGGAGGTGGCTCATTGCCTCGTAAAATTATCTTACCTGAGCGGTGGTTGCTCCAGGAAAGGGTGGGAGGCTCGGAGTCGACCCTGGGAACGGCTCCGCAGAACCTTGCCTGGAAGGCTGATGTTCCCTCGTCGTGTCAGCCAATGGACAAGTCGAAGCATGCCTCGACTTCTCGTGTTTCTTGTGCTTCTTCCTCGTCTCTCTTTATGACCCGGAGTGGGAAGAAAACGACTTGGGGCTCCTGGAACGGACTCTTCCTCTCGATCGGGACCAAGACCTGAGCAGAGTTGCGCAACAAGGTGTCGCCTGCCAGACCTCTAGCAGCTTCAGGGACCGCTCTTTCAAAGCCTTCGGCACTGTGGCCCGGCAGTTCAAGCACGATTTGTAGTTGTGGTCGCGTTCGAGACACCACAGACACACGAAGTGTGGGTCTGTAACCGACATGACGCGATGACAGGTGTCACACGGTTTAAAACCTGTCTTCCTCAAAGACATCACCTCGACATACCAGGAGAAAGAGTTTCTCAAAAAAGAACTCGACAAAATATCAAAAAAAGTCTGTCAAAAACCAACAGAGGGGTAGCTCTTTCTTCGGATCAGAGCTAACTGGCGCAGAAAGAAAAGAATTGACGTCAGCGTACCGAGGTGTCGCCTATATAGGTGATGCGAACGTCATTTCAGGCGTGGACAATGTCGATGACAATGCATGGAGCCGATCAACGCCAACTACCGGCGGGCATGGGTGCTGCTCACACAAAAATCTTCCAGATCCAGTCTTATGCCTGGGGATATTTAAAGGTAAGAAATCTGTGGCTAGATATCTCTATCAGATGCAACGAGTTGTTTGATACCTTACAGCAGTTCCAGTTAGAAGTTAGCAAGGCTGAAGTGTCACCCTGTAAGTCTGCACTCGCCAATGGGCTACTAGCCTTTTACACAGTAAAAACGACAATTACAGGTTTTTACTATTGGAACATGTAGAAGTCCATGTTCCACTTTCGAATCTACAGCATCCTGCTTTAGGGCTTGATAGGCCTACATTTGGTGTGTCTTTCATATATTAAAAAGTGAGGATTGGGCTTTGCCATTGCTTTGAATGGAAAAGAATTAGCTGTTTAAAACTGCCCTTCTAATCAGCAGTGGCACAATCAGCGCTGTAGTCTCTGGGGTGACCCTCTAACTCACATGCCCTGGGTACCATATACTAGGGACTTACAATTAAGTTAGCTTATGCCAATTAGGTATAAGCCAATCAAACATACACAGATTAAGGTCAGGGCACTGGCACTAAGGTCTGGTTAGAAGGCCTCAGTGCACTCTCAAGTCAAAAATCCACCAGCATCAGTCCAAAACTGTGGGGGTTACCATACAAAAAGGAGCATGTCCTTACATTCACTACTTCCCACTTTGCTACACTCATTCTTTTTACATGTGTGGGCCCACCACCCAAATGATGCAAGTCAGCTCATTGATTACCCCCTGTCCAAATAATGTTGTTCTCAGGAAGGAATTTTACCAAAAATCCCACTATATAACATTTCCAAAGAAGGTGAATTGGCCATCAAAACAGTAATTAGATATCTCCAACAACAAGACATACTGAGAGAGATGTTAAGTAGTCTCTGTAACACTCTGATTCGACCTGTAAACAAGCATTTGCAATGCAATAGGTCTCGCATTTGTGTGAGTTAGAGGTATTGGCGTTGCAAATGACAATGTGTTTAACCCATGAATTTTGGATTGGAGTGGAGTGATGTATGTGGTGTGGAGTGGAATTATGTGGCTTGGATTCTAATTGTTAGTTGTGGAATTGAGGTGGTGGAATTTTGTGGTGTGAAGTGAATTTGTGTAGTGAAATTATGTGGCATGCTGTGCAGTGGAAATATGTGGATAGTAATTGTGTGGTATTGAGTGTACTAGAATTATGTAGAGTGGGATTGTGAGTCAGAGTGTAATTATGTGGAATGTCATTTTGTGTTGTGGAAGTATGTATTTGCAAAATGAAAAAAGTACTAATGTAAGAGCCAGTGCATTAACTATGCCCCCGAGGGTATCCGACTTGTGGCAACGCGAACCGAAGTTACCGATGAAATGCAGTAACTCTGACTGAAAAAGAGAGACGCTGAAGGACGATAACGTGCCCCTGAAAACCAAATGCAGGTGATATAAGTTGACAGGCAATGGGGATACTTTATCCCATATATCGCAATAGGTCTCGGCAATGTGAGAGCAATTGACTTTGTCCGTCTTTAGTGGTTATTGGCTAGTGCGTTGACATTGGTATGGGGGAGTGTACTAAAGTAAACGACACAGGACTTGCAGAGAAAGAAAGCAACACATTGAAAAAAAGGCAAGATGGAAGAGAAGATGAATAAAAGGAGAATAAAATAAGAATTGGCAGTAAAGTAAATGTATTTTAAAAAACGAGTGAGCACTAAAGGACAAAATCACAGGAAAAACGATCACCGTAGACAGAAAGGTTACAAAGTACACATTACAATACTATATGCTTGGTAGCCATATTTTGCGTGTTATGGCCATATTTTTACATATTCTATGCAGCCACAAATACCAACAATCACACGGGTATCCTTACACCTTATGTTCATAGTGTGCAGGGTGTTGGAAAAGTAGCATCCCAAGACTCCCCGGTGAATTTATATGTGTCACTAGCTCCTTAATAAGTGTTCTTGATACCTTTATGTGCAAGGACTGAGAAGGTGGGATGTTTGGCGTCGAGACACAATATTTCATTAAAGGGCACTGAGTGCGTGAGGGGGAAGGAAATGTAGGGCTGGACTGTACATTCCCGTATTTGGACATTTTATCGGCACAGTATAAAGTACTAATAAATTGAAAGGTATTTTCTATAATTCGTGTCTTTTGCTTACATTAAATGATAATTGGGAAGCAACTTTTTAAGGTTTGTCATATTTGCGTCAGACCATTTTACGTGTAAAAATAGGGAGCATTTGTAATTACTTAGGCACTAAACATGAGCTTTCTGCATGAAAGTACTGGTACAATTGTATCTAAAATACAACAGTATTGCCGACAAGTGTTATAGCTATTCATTATAAATATGGCAGTACAGCAGACTTGTAGGTACCATCCCACTGAAATTATGGCAGCCCTGTTAGTAAGTACTGATACACCTCCATAAAAAAGTTCAGCAAGTTAGCCACAAGCTGCTGAAATCCGTGCCGAATGCAAGTGCCGAGTTTTATTGTTAGCCATGCCAACTCAGCCTTTCATCCTTCCCATGTCATTAATTTCAGTACCATTACATTGAATAGTAGCGGGGGCGTGGCCAAGCCAGCCAAGATGGCGTACGTGCTCGATTAGAGCTCAGAACGCCGGCCTAAATAATCGATATTCATCCTGATCGGTGGGGCCCTGCAGTGAAGAGAAACGGCGCCTGCCTGCCGCCGGATGCCTGGCGAGCGCCTGGGGACTGCCTCCAAGAGCGGCAAGGCGGCATAAGGAAAGGTTCAGAGCGCCTCGGCCTCGCGACCGCTCCCCCAAAATGGCGGCCCTCTCGGGCAGATGACGAGGTGACAACGTGCCATCCGCAGGTTAAGTGAGAGCGCAAAACACCAGTTCGGAGCAGAGCAGTAATCTGGCCCGAGCCAGGCTCCGAGCGCAAGCCGTCACCGAAGAGGAAAACAAGGTGAGGAGCAGACCGGGGAGACGCAAGTCGCACGGCGCTGGAGCTAGGGACGCGCTGGTGCGCGACCAGGGAGCCCAGACACCGCAGCGCTCAGCCTGCACGGACTTGACGGCGGAGGGGAGAGGAAGCCAGACCCGTCCCCCGCCAACCAAAAACTGCTTAGCAGAGGACGCCTCGCCGCCTGGTGCTCGGTGGCCGGCCCTCGAGCGCAGTTAGAGCCCGGGGACGACAGAGAGATCTATGTGGGGGAGGAGATGAGCTTGGGCCACCCTGCCTGAGGGAATCCGCCCGGAGCGCGGCGGCTGGCTGAGTCCCAGCGCTCCAGTTGACATCACCGGGGTGGTATTACAGCCCCCGGCTGGGGTCCCTGGCTGGCCAGGTGCCCCCCAGAGGACCACCCAGAAGGCGGGCGGACGAGGAATCCCCAGAAATCCCCAAACACCTATGAGAATCCAGCGCAGGATGGAGAGAACGTATTCTAAACCCACCCAGAGGTGAATCAGCGCACCGCAGATATCTCACTGTTCGCCGCCAGGCCACAAGGCGCAAGTGAGGTTGGGAGCACCCAGCGAGGTATTGGCCAGGGCGCAAGAAGCCACCGGACCACCCCAGGAGCCGGTGATGACACAGGAGCCCCCAATCAATGCAGCGCTAAACCCAGGAGATTGCTCCAATTGAAGAACTTCCAACTAGGTCGTAATACAAACCAGTCCAGGTGTAGAAGAGCGGCCTACCAGAACAGTGGGCCACACACGTGCTGTGGAAGGCCAGATATGAAAGCCCGCTGAAACACTCTAGAGACAAAGACCCACCGAGGGGTGAATTAGTGCACCGCATATATCTCACTGCTCTGCGCCAGGCCACGAGGCGCAAGTGAGGTAGCGAGCACCCAGCGAGATATCGGCCGAGGCGCGAGAAGCTACCAGGCCACCCCTGGAGTCGGCGACGACACAGGAGCCCCCTGTTAGTGCAGTGCTAAACCCAGGAGATTGCCCCAATTGAAGAACCTCCAACCAGGTCACAATACCATCTAGCCCAAACGTAGAAGAGCAGCATACCAGAACAGTGGGCCACGTATGCACTATGGAAGGCCAGCTTTGAAAGCCCGCTGAAACACCCTAGAGACAAAAGAAACTGACACACCCAACCACCCCTGCCATCCAGAAGCTAGCATCCCGGCGGAGGCCGCGGCCGCCACATTGGTGGACACCAAAGTCTCGAAGACCCACCAGGAGACAACGGTAGCAGCCCATATTCCGTCACAGGTGATTGAAACCACTGGACCGATCCAGGTACCACACAAGAAGGTGATACCGTCACACGACCGGATGCATCATGGGGCGCCTACGCTCTAACACAGGATCACAGACACCAGCCCCAGAACGACATCTGCTCCAGATGGCCTCCAATCAGCTCCCAGCAGCCGAGACAGCTACTTCACAGTCGATTTCTGACAAGCTAGACAAAGTACTAGCCGCAATTGAGCCCTCATAGGCCACAATGGAGGACACGTTCAGGGCCCTGTCCTCGGATCTCGGCCTGCTGCGAGATGACCGCCGTAAGCTGGCCAACAAAGTAGCGGACGGTGAGAAAGCCCTCACCACCCTTCAGCTGTTAGCTAAGTCGCAGCAAGAAACCTTGCGTGACATCAAAACCCGTATCACCAGACTAGAGGAGAGAGCAGATGACTTAAAAGGGCGATCCCGACGAAGCAATATCTAAGTGATCAACCTGCCGGAAGGGGCAGAAGGATCCAACGCGGTGACGTTCATAGAGACGTGGCTCAAATCATTCACCCCAGACTCCTAACTCACACCCTTTTTCTCAGTGGAGAGAGCCCATAGGGTCCCTGCTCGGCGACCTCCTCCGGAAACATCTCCACGACCGCTACTCCTAAAGTTACTTCACTTTCGGGACAGGGACGTAGTGCTGAGAGCAGCCAGACAACATGGGCCACTTCAAGTGGAAGATAAACAAGTGATGGTCTTCCCAGACTATTCTAGGGCGGTATAGCGGCAGCAAGCCTCTTTCCTGGGGGTAAAACGAATGCTCCGCCAAAAAGGGGTCCAATACTCGCTGCTTTTTCTGGCCCACCTCAGGATCATACATGACTGAGGCACAAGGTTCTTCAAAGACCCGAAGGCAGTGTTTTTATTGGATTGTACTCCACGTACAGGACAGTACACACTGGGAAGCAGTCCACAACACACGGGAACCATGAAGCAGACGCCAACGGGGGAAAAGAACCTCTCAGCGACAGGAACCGAAACGCCAGAGCCCTGTCACTGGCCCCCCCAACCTCGAGGAAAAAATAGCTGAACAAAGAAGAGCTCTTCAAGTGGCGGCAAATCTGGGCCCAGCCCCGATGAACTCAGGCAGGGAGGATGGCCCGCAAATCTTCTCGTCCGAGTAAGACTCCAGGGACACAAGCATATCCCGAGCGGACTCGATGACTCCCCCCATGGTGACCCCCCAAACGGCAAATACATTAATCTGAGGGAAACCGATACTTAGGACCACAGTTCCTTCCTCCCATTCACCCCTCTCCCGACAAAGTCCCCACCTTGCTTATGCCCAGGAAACATGTTGAGGCTGCACTGCCACTAATCGCCTCGCAGCCTCCCTCACATGCACAATAGACCCCACCGACTGCACACTCGAGAACATGGGCCACATTGGGCAACGGAAACAGGACCCGGAGTGCACAGCCCCCCCCAATACACTAGAACTTTAGCTCTATGCATAGTTTGGACGTATCACCAGTTGTGATAGGTCTGCAATGTTGGGACCCTGTCCCTTTGCAGTGTTTAAACTCCCTCCCAGTTACCCCCAAATCCCCACGAACATAATCCCACTCAGGGCGGGCGTCTTCACTTGACAGCATTACATGCAAGGGGGCTGGGGTCAGGATCAATACAAGATACCCTCCATTCACCCCCCCAGCCCCAGAATGTACTGCATCATGCCAACAACCGCAGACATTAGTCTCTTGTCCCTAAACGTCCATGGAATGCACACAGCACGCAAAAGATACGCGGTTTACTCCTATGCCAAGCGCCAGAAAGCACAGATAATCCTGTTACAGAAAACACACCTCACAAAGACTGAATTAGAACTTTTTGTGCTACCACATACTCCGTGTTTGCGAGTGGAGCGCTAATCTGGCTCAGGTTTGGGATCCCATTTAAGGAAACCCGTAGGGCGGTAGACAAGGAGGGAAGGTATGCATTCATAGAGGGGCTCCTGGTTGTTCAGCCCCTACTCCTTGGCAGCATCTACGCCTCAAACGCTGACCAGGGGAAGTTCTGGGACTCTCTATCAGCAGCTCTGGCACAATTCCCAACATCACCTTAGGTACTGGGGGGGGCGAATATAACTGTGTGTTAGACTTATCCCTGGACCGCTCCAACCCCCTTGGCACAGGTTTCTCGGCCCAAGCACAAATGGAGCGTTTCCGGTCGTGGGCGCAGCACTGGTCCTTGACAGACGTGTGGAGGAGCCGGAACGCAACCTCTACGCTGTACTCCTTCCACACGATACCCCATATCTACGGGTACGCCTCGACTGGTTTCAGTGCTCGCCGACGATAATCCCTATGACCCAGCAAGTGGATTACTTAGGACGATGGTTTCTGATCATGACACGCACCTTCTAACCCTTCAGTGGCAACCACCCCACCCACCAGTCCCCACCTGGAAACTGCAGCGAGAATGCCTGGAAGACCCAGTTTTTCGCCACGACCAGGAAGACAGTATCAAAGAATACTTCACGAACAATGCCAACACGGCGTCCACGAGGACGCTGGAGTGGGACGCCTTCAAGGTGGTCATCAGGGTGGCCTGAATCAGGCAGATAGCGGTAGCCCGCAGGACACTCGACCGAGGCCTACCAAAAGCTGAGCTCAAGCTGGCGGCCATGACCAAGGGTGCGGACTTGGGCTCGGTGACCCCAACCCAAATCGCGGAGGCGAAGACGGCATACGCGGAACGATTAGCAGACCTGCGGGGATATAACTTCAAGCTGTATACAGCCAGGAAACATAGGGAAGGGAACAGGTCTGGGGCAGTCCTCGCCTGGCTTGCCCACCAGAACCAGGACGCACGACCAATTACTGAAATCATTGGCACTTCCCAGACAGATATCCTATGGCTCTTCCAGGACCACTACGCAAAGATATACAAGAGCCCTGAACAGAACTGCCAGAGGCTAGTCAACCACTTCCTAGCACCTCTCACCATACCTCAGATCCCGAGTGAGGATGGGGCCCTCTTTGAGGCAGTGATCGCACCCTCGGATGTGAAACAAGCAATTCCGGCCCTAGCCCGGAACAAAGCCCTCGACAAGACGGCCTACCCCTGAATTACTATAGTACCTTCGCTACATTGATGGAGCCAAAACTGGCAGACATGTATGAGGCAGCACTAGAGGAGGGGGAACTACCTGGCTCTCTGCGGGAATCTCTCATAGTCTCGATCCTGAAGCCTGAGCGAGACCCGACGCAGTTGACCTCATATAGGCCAATAACGCTACTGTCCGCTGATTGTAAGATCCTGGGCAAGATCCTAGCGGACCGATTGGGCCCAATACTCCCGCCGTTAATACACCCGGATCAGAACAGGTTCGTACCAGGTAGAAATACATCCCAAAACATCCGCAGGCTGTTTCATGTCCAGGACCGGGCCCCGTACCGCCACCCCAGGGCGGCATGCCTGGTCCTGGACTTGGAAAAAGCATTTGACACCCTGACCTGGCCATACCTCTTTGAGACACTGAAGCAGATGGGGCTAGGGCCCATCTTCAGAGCGCAAATAAAACTATTATATATGAACCTCACGTCCAGGGTGCGACTGGGTAAATACATCTCACTGCCCCTTCAGATAGGGAGAGGCACCCGGCAGGGGTGTCCCCTCTCCCCCCTATTGTTCACCATAGCGATGAAGCCTCTCCCGATTCGGTTACACCAGTAGGGAGAAGCCTGGGCATCCAATTGCAGGTACCACACATATTGTGTCCCTATTCGCGGATGACCTGTGTTAGACCTGGCACCATTGGCGTGGGTCTCCCTTCCATTTTTCGCTGTTGTCTCCTCTGTTTTACTGGTGTTAGATGCTCTAGGCGCTGTGCCACTGCCATTCAGTGTCACAGCGCGAATGCTCCCTGTATAAATATGTCTATGTGAATTGGTATATCCCTGATTGGCTTATTTGGTTTACCTGTTAGTCCCTAGTAGTGTGGCCTATGTGTGCCCAGGGCTGGTAAACCAAATGCTGCTGGTGGGCCTGCAGCACTGATGTGTGCCACCCACAGAAGCAGCTTGTAAAGTGTGTCTCAGACCTGCCACTGCAGTGTCTGTGTGCAGTCCAGAACTGCCATCTTGGCTGTGAAGTGCGACCACTTCCCAGCCCCTGAACCTTCCCTTGGCATCCTGTAAGTCGCCCCTCGGGTAGGGTGCATTGTATGTGTAAGGTAGGACATGCCTGGGTGTGTGTAGCATGTCCTGGTAGTGAATTATGCACCATTTCGTTTTTCACTACTGTAAGGCTACCTGTTCCTCATAGGCTAGAATGGGCAGTTTGACTATTACATGCTATAGTCCTAACTGACCCCAGGGACATGGTAGAAAAACGAATTTAGTATGCCTGAGCTCAGAATATTAAAATACACCTTTTAGTGAAGTTTATTTTTATATTCTGTGTTTGAAAATACCACTTTTAGAAAGTAGGTATTTTCTTGCCTAAGCCTTCCAGTGTGCTCTGCCGTTATGTGTATTGGCTGTCTGGTTTTAGAGGGGCAGGACAGGCTGAGTCAGACCTTGGTGGAATAGAGAGATCTGCATTTAGAGTGTGGGGAAGGGTGGCTCTTTGATCTGAATAGGGCTGTGCCTGGCAAGGTGAATGCTGGCTCCACCTCCCACTGTGTGTCTGCTAGCAGACCCCTCTTTCTGAAAGGAAGGATGCAGCCTGGTAAACAAAGTGCTCCAGGCCTGAGCAGAACTGGTTCTGGCTAGGTTCAGGGACTGGTAGCTTCAAGGATCAAAGGCTTTTGGGGTATAAATATCTGTGCTCAAACCCCCTACTTTTGTATTGCTTTTGGATCTGGAGAGGAAACTCTGTCCGTGCCACTGGAGGAATCTGCAGGAAGTGACTGTCCTTGTGCTTGTGTGTTGTTTCTTGCACTGGCCTGCAGCAGTGACCACTGGACCTTGAAGAAGAGGAAAAGGAACTATTGAGAGAACTTTTATTTTTGTACAGCAATCACCCAAGGGCTAGGAAAAGAGCTAGCCTCCTGCTGGAGTCTCAGGCACAACAGACTCCACCACCAACCTCCTGCTTCCTCCCTGCGAGGACTGCTATCTGCTGAGGAGGCTCCTGTGAGTTCCAGGGCCTCTAGTTTGCATCAGAGAGAAGAGGGTAAGAAATCGGCGCTAACGCATCTTTGCGGGCCGCTGCAGTCGAGAGCGCTGGGAAAATCATCGCGCTGCTGCCGCCGAGGGCCCGCAACCCGAAACCATCGCTGACGCCCCTTTGCGAGCCGCTGCAGCCGAGACGCGCTGGAAAGATCATCGCGCTGCTGTCGCCGCGCACTCGCAACCCTGACAGAAATCATCGCTTCGAGACATCGCAGTGCGGACGCCGTGCGTTCGCCACTTTGATCGCATCACACCGAATTTCGCCGCTCCCTCGCGGAGCGTCTTGTCTTCGCATCGCAACACGATCGCACCGCGCAACAGGATCACCGCATCGACTTCTCCCACGCGGCAAGAAAGTCATCGCATCGGTGGTCCAGCGTGCAGAAGTTTGTCGCATCGTCTCCGCACGCATCCCGCAGATCGGCGCATCATCCTCCCTTGCGGCAAGGATTTCAACGCATCGCCGGCCTCGCGTGCCGAGAATCATCGCTACAGCTTATTTGCGACACTTTGTTGGTTTTGCTACTAAACCCAGGTACTTTGTGAAAGAAAGGGTCGCAGAGACCACTGCTTTGAACTTGAACCTTATTTTTGCAACCTTTGAACTATTTTTGACAGCCCTTCAACAGCTATCCTATTTTTGACGGTATTGTGGCTTTTACAGTTATTGGTCTTGTGATAAATCTGCCTTTATATAAAGATACTTATTTTTTATAATAACTACTTGTGTGGTGTCCCTTTGTAGTGTTCCTCATTGTGTTACTGTGTATGATCATAAATGCTTCACACCCTGCCTCTGAGATAAGCCTACCTGCTCGTGCTACGTTACCACAGGGTTGAGCAGGGGTATTAAAGAGGGTAGCCCTCTCACTCTGACTTAGGAAGAAGGGTCCCTACTTGGACAGTGGCCAGCCATTGCCAACTAGAGACCCCCATTTCTAACATTGGTGGTCAGCGGTGAGGATCTGGACTTGCATTTATGATCG
This sequence comes from Calotriton arnoldi, assembly GCA_963921515.1. Classification (NCBI taxonomy): domain Eukaryota; kingdom Metazoa; phylum Chordata; class Amphibia; order Caudata; family Salamandridae; genus Calotriton; species Calotriton arnoldi. The sequence goes on along the minus strand of CAWUFW010001870.1, from coordinate 1,374,242 downwards.
CATACAGTAATTATAGTGTACACTACTAGTGAGTGCAGACCATAACGTACCGCATACATTTTTTTGAGAATTGTTTTTTTGCTTCTATATTGTGATTGATATTGCCGGTGATTTTTCACCCGCGCGCAGTTTCTGAGAGTTTTGGGATCCTATATTGTGATTGATATTGCCGGTGATTTTTCACCGCGCCCATTTATTGAAAGTTTTGATCCCCTATTGTGATTGATATTGCTGGTGATTTTTCACCCACGCACATTTCTGAGAGTTTTGGGATCCTGTATTGTGATTGATATTGCCGGTGATTTTTCACCGCGCACATTTATTGAAAGTTTTTGATCCCCTATTGTGATTGATATTGCTGGTGATTTTCACCCACGCACATTTCTGAGAATTTTTAGGATCCTATATTGTGATTGATATTGCCGGTGATTTTTCACCCGCTTACATTTTTTGAGAAGTTTTCTTCTGTCCTTTATTGATATTGCCAGTTATTTCTACAATGGGCAAGCCCAGATCCAATGCCTCAGAAGATCTCTCCTGGGAAGAAGAAAATAGAAACCTACAATGCCAAGTAGCTCAAATATTTTTGCAAGCAATTCACAGTCCCTATCACAGGTCTCACTAGGAGGGAGGAGTATTACAAGGCGCTGAAGGCCTGGCTAGAAGCCAGGGATGACCCTAAGGATCTAGGAGAGCTTGTGGAGGGAGGAGAGCAGCAGGGCGATGTAGTAGACTTAGTAGGAGACCCAGCCCTTTCCAACCCGGGCTCTAGTGTGTCCGCTAAGGGTCTGTCCCCAGAAGAGCTGGAGGACAGGGAGAGAGATAGGCGGCATAATATGGAGATGGCTAAGCTTAAAATGGATGGTCACCGGGACCTAGAGAACAAGAAGTTAGAAATTGAGATTATGAGGATGAAGCTTGAGCATGAGAGAGTATTGAGGGAGTTGGAGATTAAAGCTAAGAGCATGGAAATCTCCCCCTCTGGTGGCAGCGTACCTGTAGTGCACCCTGAGAGTAGGGTGTATATACCCAAGGAGGTTATTAAAGATTTCCACAAAAGTGAAGATATTGGGCAATGGTTTGCCGCTTATGAAGTAGCCATGGTGTCCCACCGGGTCCCTGAGAAGGATTGGGGAGCAGGGTTGTGGGGACGCTTTGTGAGTGAGGGGAGGGATACCTTGCTGGACCTGCCCCCAGAAAGTAGGATGGTTTACGCCCACATGAAGGAAGCGTTGGTGACCCGCTATGGTTTGACCCCTGAGATGTATAGACAGAGGTTTAGGGTCTGTAAGAAGCTAGAGGGTACCACGTGGGTTGAATATGTGTCCTTTTTTGCAGAGCCATGGAACGCTGGGTAAGAGGTAGCAAAGTAGAAACTTTTGCACAGTTTTATGATTTGATTGCATGGGAGCATTTATCTAGCAATTGTTTTCCTGAGCTACGCCAGCACCTAATTGATTGCAAGCTGACTAACCTAGAAAGCTTGCTGAGGAGACGGACCGCTGGGTGAGCACCCGGGTCCGCAAGGGTCCAGTGGGAGACGTCGCCAAAGGTGGGCAGGGTCCCCAGCAGAGGAGTGGGGGGACAAGGGTCAGCCGAGGAGTTCCCCGAGGGCCCCAAAGTAATCCCCAGGGAACCCAGCAGTGGTGTCCCAGCCCCCAAGAAAGGAGGACCGGGCCCCCACCAGGTAGGCCTGTTCCCAGGGGCCCCCACGTGTTACAACTGTGGTCAAGTGGGCCACAGATATTTTGATCCCCAGTGCCCCCAAAGGGGGCCAGTGCACCCCCCGTGCACCACCCCGCCAGATTGCTAGTGTAGCCCTGGGAGAGGAGGAGATGGGTGCCCAAGAGGGGTGGGATCCCGTAGAATTGACCCTTGTCTCATTAGGGGACTTTGAGATGGTCCCCAAGCCTGCACTGCCTGCTAACACTAAAAAATACAGGCAGTGGGTGACCATCAATGGCCATAGGGTGGAGGCTCTAAGAGACACAGGGGCCAGTGTAACTGCTGTCAGCTCCCGGTTGGTGTCCAAAGAGCAGGTTGTCCCCCATGCATTCTACCCAGTAGTGTCCGCCGACAACTCAGAGAGCCAATGTGAGGTGGCTCAGGTTCCCTTTGAGTGGGGGGGGTCTCAGGAACTCTTCAGGTAGCTGTGAGGCCCGCCATGCCTGTAGACTGTCTGCTGGGCAATGATTTAGAGGACTCCCCGTGGGCTACGGTGGAGAGGAAGGCTCACTTAGAGATGTTGGGTCTGCCTGAGTGGGCGTGTGCTACCACGCGGTCCATGGCAGCCAAGGAGGGTGTTGAAAAGGATCTGGAGCCTGAGAGTAGGGCCCAGATCCCTGCCTTAGAGAGAAGGGGCAAGGGCGCGTGAAGCCGGCCCCCTTGGTTCCCACGGCCCAGGAAGAAGCAGACCCTGAGGGGATGCCCTGGAGCCTACCGGGGAGCAGATCACCGAACTGGGGGACCTGCCTGAGCTGACCCATTGGCAGCAGGAAGGGGGACCCACCAGGGAGGAATTTTGTGAGCAGCAGAGAGTTTGCCCCTCTCTTGAGGGTATGCGGCGACAGGCTGCAGCCCAGGCAGAAGGTGACATGTCTGGTTCACATCTGATTTATTGGGAGAACAGTCTCCTGTATAGTGAGCCTAAGGTTGCTGAGCCAGGGTCAGCCCGTGTGCTGGTGGTACCCGAGTGCTTCAGAACCTTCCTACTGGGGTTGGCTCATGACATTCCATTGGCAGGACATCTGGGGCAGACCAAGACCTTTGAGAGGCTGGCTGCCCACTTTTATTGGCCCCAGATGCACAAGAGTTCAGACTCTCATTGCAGGACCTGTGAGACTTGCCAGGCAAGTGGGAAGAGTGGGGGAAGATCAAGGCCCCACTCCAGCCCTTTCCAGTTGTGAGTACCCCATTCGAAGCGAGTGGGCATTGACATTGTGGGGCCTCTGGACCCCAAGACAGCCATGGGCAACAGGTTCATCCTGGTCTTGGTGGACCATGCCACCCGGTACCCTGAAGCCATCCCGCTCAGGACAGTGACGGCCCCGTGGTGGGACGTGCACTGATGGGGATTTTCTCCCGTGTGGGATTCCCCAGAGAGGTGGTGTCTGACAGGGGACCAACTTCATCTCCCAGTACATGAAGTCTCTGTGGAAGGAGTGTGGGGTAACGTATAAGTTCACCACTCCTTACCACCCCCAAGGTAATGGTCTGGTTGAAAGGTTCAACCGGACCTTGAAGAGAGCATGATCATGGGCCTAGAAGAGCCCCTGAGGCGTAAGTGGGACGTCCTCTTGCCATGCCTGTTGTTTGCCTACCGGGAGGTGCCACAGAAGTCCTTAGGGTTCAGTCCCTTTGAACTCCTCTATGGCCACCCGGTTAGAGGACCTCTGAGTCTGGTCAAGGAAGGCTGGGAGCAATCTCCCAGGAAACCTCCCAAGATGTATTTAGCTACATGTTGGCCTTCAGGAACCAGACTCGGCGTTTCAGAAAAAATTGCTGAGGCAAATCTGGAAGCCAGCCAAGAAGAAATGAAACGTTGGCACGACCAGAATGCCACTCTGGTCGAATTTCAACCTGGTCAGAAGGTTTGGGTACTGGCCCCAGTGGAGCCTTGTGCGCTCCAAGATAAGTGGACCGGTCCCTTTGAGGTGGTGGAGCGCAAAAGTCCAGTTACCTACTTGGTGGACTTTCAGTCTCCCAGGAACCCTTGCGGGTCCTGCATGTGAACCGCCTAAAGCCCCACTTTGAGAGGTCTGAAGTGGGCATGCTTCTTGCCACAGATGATGGGGTTGAGGAGGAGAGTGAGCCTCTCCCTGACCTCCTGTGTGCAGAAGAGAAGGATGGGTCAGTGGAGGGTGTGATCCTCTCCACCACACTGACCCCTGAGCAGCAGAGAGATTGTCACCACCTGTTGGGGCAATTTTCTGATTTGTTCTCCCTGGTACCTGGTGTCACTGATTGGTGCGTCCATGAGGTGGATACCGGGGACAGTTCTCCTGTCAAGCACAAGGCTTACAGGGTAACTGACAGGGTCAGGGCTTGCATTGAGGAGGAGGTCTCCAAAATGTTCGCCCTAGGGGTGGTTGAGTCCTCTAGCAGCCCCTGGTCCAGCCCCGTGGTCTTGGTACCAAAAGCTGCGACGCCTGGTGCCACTCCTGAACTTAGGTTCTGTGTGGACTACCGAGGTCTCAATTCGGTCACCAAGACCGACGCGCACCCCATCCCCAGAGCTGGCGAGCTCATAGACCGGTTAGGGGCTGCCCGGTACCTCAGCACGTTTGATCTGACGTCTGGGTACTGGCAGATCGCCTTAACGGATGGGGCAAAGGAGAGGTCAGCATTCTCCACACCAGATGGGCACTACCAGTTCCGTGTGATGCCCTTTGGGATGAAGAATGCCCCTGCCACCTTCCAGAGATTGGTCAACCAGGTGTTGGTTGGGCTGGAGGCTTTCAGTGCCGCCTACCTGGATGACATTGCAGTGTTTAGTTCCTCCTTGGAGGACCACTTGCGCCACCTCTGGGAAGTGTTGATGGCGCTGCGCAGAGCAGGCCTCACAATCAAGGCCAGTAAGTGCCAGATTGGGCAGGGTTCTGTGGTGTACTTGGGACACCAGGTGGGGAGCGGCCAGGTGGCGCCCCTGCAGCCCAAGATTGAAACCATCCTGACTTGGGAGCCCCCAAGGACCCAGACCCAGGTGAGGGCCTTCTTAGGACTCACGGGTTATTACAGGAGGTTTGTCAAGGGGTATGGCAACATTGTTGCACCCTTGACTGAGCTGACTTCCAAGAAGCGGCCAAAGATTGTGAACTGGACTGACACCTGTCAGAAAGCCTTTGATGCCCTCAAAACTGCTATGTGTACAGCACCCGTACTCAGGCGCCCAATTTTGCTAAGGAATTTGTTGTCCAGACAGACGCTTCAGAGCATGGGGTGGGGGCCGTTCTGTCACAGATAAATGAGGAGGGACTAGACCAACCTGTGGCCTTCATCAGTAGGAGGTTACTTCCACGGGAACAGAGGTGGAGTGCAATTGAGCGTGAGGCATTTGCTGTGGTCTGGGCACTGAAGAAGCTGAGACCATACCTGTTTGGGACTCACTTCCGAGTTCAGACAGACCACAGGCCCCTCAGATGGCTGATGCAGATGAGGGGTGAGAATCCCAAGTTGTTGAGGTGGTCCATTTCCCTACAGGGGTATGGACTTCACGGTGGAACACCGCCCTGGTACAGAACACGCCAATGCTGATGGTCTGTCCAGATTTTTCCGCCTTAGCGATGAGAACTTCCAAGGGGATGGGTAGTTCTCCCCACATTTCAGCTGGAGGGACGTGTGTTAGACCTGGCACCATTGGCGTGGGTCTCCCTTCCATTTTTCGCTGTTGTCTCCTCTGTTTTACTGGTGTTAGATGCTCTAGGCGCTGTGCCACTGCCATTCAGTGTCACAGCGCGAATGCTCCCTGTATAAATATGTCTATGTGAATTGGTATATCCCTGATTGGCTTATTTGGTTTACCTGTTAGTCCCTAGTAGTGTGGCCTATGTGTGCCCAGGGCTGGTAAACCAAATGCTGCTGGTGGGCCTGCAGCACTGATGTGTGCCACCCACAGAAGCAGCTTGTAAAGTGTGTCTCAGACCTGCCACTGCAGTGTCTGTGTGCAGTCCAGAACTGCCATCTTGGCTGTGAAGTGCGACCACTTCCCAGCCCCTGAACCTTCCCTTGGCATCCTGTAAGTCGCCCCTCGGGTAGGGTGCATTGTATGTGTAAGGTAGGACATGCCTGGGTGTGTGTAGCATGTCCTGGTAGTGAATTATGCACCATTTCGTTTTTCACTACTGTAAGGCTACCTGTTCCTCATAGGCTAGAATGGGCAGTTTGACTATTACATGCTATAGTCCTAACTGACCCCAGGGACATGGTAGAAAAACGAATTTAGTATGCCTGAGCTCAGAATATTAAAATACACCTTTTAGTGAAGTTTATTTTTATATTCTGTGTTTGAAAATACCACTTTTAGAAAGTAGGTATTTTCTTGCCTAAGCCTTCCAGTGTGCTCTGCCGTTATGTGTATTGGCTGTCTGGTTTTAGAGGGGCAGGACAGGCTGAGTCAGACCTTGGTGGAATAGAGAGATCTGCATTTAGAGTGTGGGGAAGGGTGGCTCTTTGATCTGAATAGGGCTGTGCCTGGCAAGGTGAATGCTGGCTCCACCTCCCACTGTGTGTCTGCTAGCAGACCCCTCTTTCTGAAAGGAAGGATGCAGCCTGGTAAACAAAGTGCTCCAGGCCTGAGCAAGACTGGTTCTGGCTAGGTTCAGGGACTGGTAGCTTCAAGGATCAAAGGCTTTTGGGGTATAAATATCTGTGCTCAAACCCCCTACTTTTGTATTGCTTTTGGATCTGGAGAGGAAACTCTGTCCGTGCCACTGGAGGAATCTGCAGGAAGTGACTGTCCTTGTGCTTGTGTGTTGTTTCTTGCACTGGCCTGCAGCAGTGACCACTGGACCTTGAAGAAGAGGAAAAGGAACTATTGAGAGAACTTTTATTTTTGTACAGCAATCACCCAAGGGCTAGGAAAAGAGCTAGCCTCCTGCTGGAGTCTCAGGCACAACAGACTCCACCACCAACCTCCTGCTTCCTCCCTGCGAGGACTGCTATCTGCTGAGGAGGCTCCTGTGAGTTCCAGGGCCTCTAGTTTGCATCAGAGAGAAGAGGGTAAGAAATCGACGCTAACGCATCTTTGCGGGCCGCTGCAGTCGAGAGCGCTGGGAAAATCATCGCGCTGCTGCCGCCGAGGGCCCGCAACCCGAAACCATCGCTGACGCCCTTTGCGAGCCGCTGCAGCCGAGACGCGCTGGAAAGATCATCGCGCTGCTGTCGCCGCGCACTCGCAACCCTGACAGAAATCATCGCCCGAGACATCGCAGTGCGGACGCCGTGCGTTCGCCACTTTGATCGCATCACACCGAATTTCGCCGCTCCCTCGCGGAGCGTCTTGTCTTCGCATCGCAACCACGATCGCACAGCGCAACAGGATCACCGCATCGACTTCTCCCACGCGGCAAGAAAGTCATCGCATCGGTGGTCCAGCGTGCAGAAGTTTGTCGCATCGTCTCCGCACGCATCCCGCAGATCGGCGCATCATCCTCCCTTGCGGCAAGGATTTCAACGCATCGCCGGCCTCGCGTGCCGAGAATCATCGCTACAGCTTATTTGCGACACTTTGTTGGTTTTGCTACTAAATCCAGGTACTTTGTGAAAGAAAGGGTCGCAGAGACCACTGCTTTGAACTTGAACCTTATTTTTGCAACCTTTGAACTATTTTTGACAGCCCTTCAACAGCTATCCTATTTTTGACAGTATTGTGGCTTTTACAGTTATTGGTCTTGTGATAAATCTGCCTTTATATAAAGATACTTATTTTTTTATAATAACTACTTGTGTGGTGTCCCTTTGTAGTGTTCCTCATTGTGTTACTGTGTATGATCATAAATGCTTCACACCCTGCCTCTGAGATAAGCCTACCTGCTCGTGCTACGTTACCACAGGGTTGAGCAGGGGTATTAAAGAGGGTAGCCCTCTCACTCTGACTTAGGAAGAAGGGTCCCTACTTGGACAGTGGCCAGCCATTGCCAACTAGAGACCCCCATTTCTAACAACCTGCAGCTGTATGTGCAAGATATCACAGCAGATCACAGTCCCATATGGAACACACTCTCGGACTTTGCAACTGCGGCAGGGCTAAAGGGCAACTGGGCAAAATCCACTATATACCCATTAAGTCTAGACCTTCCCCCCGGGAGATAAGATTTGGAAACTCGAGTATTGCCTGGAGTACCTGTGCCCAACGAAACCTCTGCTACAGACTTTATCACGCTCCCGCTGACCTATTTGAGGGCAGCCATCGCAGAGCTCTGGCGGGAGCCAAAACCCGAGTAAATTTTTGGAAGACCCTGCCCCTAGGCCCCATAGGCAGAATAGCCTTAGCAAAGATGATCTTAGTGCCGCAAATCCTTTAGCACTTTGCCAATACCCCCGTCATTCCCCCTCGCTCTTTCTTTCACAAACTGGAAACCTTATTAAGCTCACTTATATGGGGAAACGGGCCTGGGAGACTGGCCCTTTCAAAGCTGCAACTCCAGACAGACCGAGGGGGACTGGGAGCGCCATCCTTCGAGGCCTACTTTCTTGCGGCGCAGTTCCAGTGGATGTCCTGCTGGACAGTGGGGCGACATCTGGAGGATACCGCCTCTGAGGAGGGATCCATGTCAGTACAGGCTCTTTGCCGCCTGCTCCTCCCAGGCACCCGTCCTGTGTCGACATATCCTATACAGGTGACGGTAGCATGTGCATGCATGTTGCGCCTTCACTGCATTTCTGGTGGGACCCCCCTATGCACCCCCTTATTCCCGCTAGCTGGTCTGCCCAAAAACGGAGGATACTACTCCACTAGAGCAATGCAAGTCTGGACGAACCACTCGGTCCTGGAGGTGGGGTCCCTCTTCACGGAGGGTCAACTACTCCCATTCGACCAGCTATCAGAGGAGACAGGTCTCCCACAGGGGCAATTCCTGCTCCACAGACAAATAGTCCTCAGTAGCCGCCGTATTTGGGACCTCTCTGAGGGGGAACCCGCAACACACCCGGTACTCCACACAATACTCCACATGGGCATGGAACGACACTTAATCACATGGCTTTATAAAGCAATCCGAGATCTCACTGCCACTACACTTACCCTGCTGCGACAGAGTGGGAGGGGGAGATAGGGCGCCCACTGCATGACAAGGAATGGGAACAAGCTTTAGAATACCCAAAGAAAGTGTCTCGAAACGCTCGGTTTAAAAACATACAGTTTTCCATAATACATCGGGCCTACCTTACCCCGGTGCATCTCCAACGGTTTTACCCAGACACACGATTCCTATGCCCGATCCCAAGATCCAACATTCAAGCACATGTTTTGGCTCTGCCCCACGATACAGCCCTATTGGAGTACAATACACAGGGCACTGCAGGAACTAACAGGGCTCACTGACATTAACACCTGGGAGGCCATCGAGATATTCCGCAGACGAAAGACCCTCAAGGTTCAAACGCACTTTGCCTCCCTAGCCCTTCTACTGGCGAAGAGAGGGATCACAATGTACTGGAGAACCCCAGAGGGACCCTTATTAACGGCCTGGACGGGAGCAGTTGGTAAATGGGGCTCGGCAGAGGAGGACACAATCAGGTGAGAGGAGGTACAAGGTGTACGTAGGAAACACATTTCCACAGAGTGGGCTACACTGCTACACCAATTCCGCCACCACACAGTAAGCACCCAGCAACCACCACCATCGACAATTGCAACTGAAGTCCCGAGCCGAGATACACAATCCGAGAACCCTCAAAACCCAGACGACACAGTTACCCCCAGGCACCACGATGGTACGTGATTTAGCAGCACCCCGACGAGAATAGAGGCCCATGCACAGCACCCAAACTCGCTTGAGCCACGCTTCAGGAGAGCCCCATTCCCCCCCTACAAATACATACAACGCCATAATCCTTCCATTTTTAGATGCCCGCAGGAGGAGAAGTTCTGGTTTGCCCTGCCCCGCCTACCCCAGGTTCCCATCCCCAGTTAGTTGTACACGCTGGTAGTTCCAGAGACCGGATACTTTTCAAGATGAACAGCTCCTTACCAAAGCTACATTAAGACACACCACGACACTGCGCGACCACAGCAGGGTGATCAACAGACAAACCCGCTACTCACGTATAATGTCACACCCTGGGTAGACCAGTAGAAATGTAATGTGCAATCATAATAACCGTTCCATATGTTATGACTGCAACCATGTAAAATGTCATGAAAAATTCAATAAAAATTGTTTTAAAGAAAAAATTACATTGAATAGTAGCAGCTGAAGTTTACAGCATTTTATAACACCAAAGATTGTGAAATATTGCACAATCATAAACCACGATATTATTATGAAGGTAGGAACATACTGGGAAGGGCTACTGCTGCCCATTACGAGTAGAGCAACATTTCTGAAAGGGGGTAGACTGGACATTATAATTACAGCGGTCCTGATGAAAAGTTTTAGTACCACTTCACCGACCGTGTAGGAGACAGTTCAGTAGCTGTTCCAGTACGGTTATACGGTTAACTGACAAAGCAAACACAAGGAGATGATGGACGGAGCGCTGAAACTTTTTAGACACTCACCCCCAGTCACAGATCTGGGTTTCAAGCTAGACTGGCTGATGAGGGCTGTTAGCCCGAAACCGGTCCCAGGATGCTTGATTCCGGTCCAGGGAAGACATGGCTTGGCAGTTCGGTCTGGACTGTTCCCATGAAGCACAGGGTCAAGACTGATTTGCATATAGTTGTGTCTGAACTGGGGTGGCAAAGTGAGCTAAAGAATGATGATGGATTCAACCCAGATCTGTGACTGGGGGTGAGTGTTAGAAAAGTTTCAGCACTCCGTCCATCATCTCCATGTGTTTGCTTTGTTCGCCCTAAGTTGGCAGGGTATGCCCAGACGTGGGTCCCTTGCTCACTTTGCCACTGGATTCAAGCTAGCCTGGCTGATGAGGGCTGTTAGCCCGAAACCGGTCCCAGGATGCTTGATTCCTGTCCAGGGAAGACATGGCTTGGCAGTTCGGTCTGGACTGTTCCCATGAGGCACAGGGTCAAGACTGATTTGCATAAAGCTGTGTCTGAACTGGGGTGGCAAAGTGAGCTAAAGAATGATGATGGATTCAACCCAGATCTGTGACTGGGGGTGAGTGTTTGAAAAGTTTCAGCACTCCGTCCATCATCTCCTTGTGTTTGCTTAATGCAGAATTAACACCAGCCATTCTTGGATGGAGATAAAATCTGCTTCTTTATGGTCTCTAGATCGTTTTCAAAGCACATCTCTCCGTTTCAGCAGTGGAGGTTCTGTGATGTGCAGACTTTACTAATTTACTTAATTCTTTCTGCAGCATCTTTGTTTGCTTGGGTGCATGACTGCTCAGAAACATCTGTCCAGTTTCTAGTGGACATGTTACACGTATAAATGACAATGTCACAAGGACAAGACGGACGATTTCACTCAACATTACATCTTCCTTGTTCTTCTGGAAGCTTCTATTTGCACCGCACCACTGAACAGCACACTGTGAGCGTCTCACTTTTTAAACAACATTTGCAGGTTAGAAATCTTGTCATCCTTTCTGTGAAATAAGCATGTAACGGTGCGATGTGTTACGAAAACTTTTCACTGGTGTAACAAATAAGGGCAAATCTATTGGCACAATATTTGCTGCTCTGTAATAGAAACTGAATCAAAAAAAGCACAGTAAAGGTACTTTTACCTTCAGACTCGTGACCATTTTTCGCTATTTAATCAGACACACTAGGCACTGAGAGGTGATTTGTTTACAAAAGGATGACATTGAATGTTGAATACAACATGAAACAAGCGCCAGGGTCTGCGCTTTCACTGTAATGGTGGCCCTGCTACTTTCTTTTGTTATATTCCATATAGGTACCCTTTATAGGCGCAGGTAACACTGCAACCTTTTACCTATATCCTTCCCTACATTACATACATAACGGTTCATAGGGACTGACCTTTTACCTAGATACGACACTGCATTCAGAACGCGAGTTTTTCCCTGGTTCGATACTCATACATTATGCATGAGGTTTCTTGGAAGCACAGCAGGACTCACAGCAGGATGAACATCTCCTGTATAATATCTATGTTAAAGTTCAAGCCCAACGTCATCCTTTAGGCCGACACAGTAACACAGCAAGGTAGGACCCCTGAAAGACCTGTGGGTATATATACATCATGTCTTGCTTAGACAGACGGAGGAGACCGTGACTTCCCGGCTGACACACTGACCAGAGACGCTGAAGTTCCTGCATGCAGACGCTCCAGCTAGCAGTGGTCTAACATCCCTCACGAGGTGTCCAACTCGAGACCAGGACGGGGTCCCACATTCTCTAACTCTCAGGTAATGGGGGTTGAATAGATCCTAGAGGGATTCTTGGCATAACACCTACACCGATGCTAGGTACATTTAGGTACATCTAGTTAGGGAGACATCGTAGGAGTACGCACTTTCTTATCATGCGTTTTATGTACTTGTATATATTTATGATTACTGCAAAATGGTAGAACTGTACCATCCCTTTACTTTTGTAGTGCTGCTAACCATATATCTCTGCTACTGTCTGGTGGTTGTTACAGCACATCTATTTTACACTAGAATAACAACTGTTCAATAAATCCTTATTGAAACGCCCAGACTGTTTATTCTGTGTATCTCTGAGACAAACTAAGTATGCATGAGTGACTGAGCGAAAAGTAGTATATTGTTTCCACGATCCTGGGGGATCAAGGTTGCCATGTTCTAAGGTTGCCAGAAACTATTCTCTCCAGGATAAGAGGAGATTCTGGTGGCACTGTGAGCTAGCTAATGCAAACAGGCTAACGTATCCGGTGGGGGTGCACGGAATCAGTCTGCCACCAAACCCCCAGTTTATGTTATCCAAACGCGCAGATCCTGTATAGGTAATATAGGAACTACACAACATGGCGCCGCCAACGTTGGCTGGGTACTTATTTAACCTTAGAATCTGAGTAGTTCAGTCGTGCTATTCTCAGAGACCTCTACTCACAAAACACCAGAGACGTCTGCAGTTGGTGGGCGCAAACTCGCCACAGCTGAGTAGGCGAAAAATCCTATTTATTGGCTGTTGGTTAATCAAGCTTGAAGGACACAGTGTTCCTAAAATTGTGCATTAAAACCTTATCTTAGTTCCCTTGAACAAACTTCTTCTTTACAAAAATGACTGAGGACAGAGATAACCCAGTAGTGGATCTGCACCTCTCAACATGATTAGAAGATACAGATGCAATTCCGATTGCAGAAAAATTCAGACATACAGTCACCATGAAACTGTTAGAGAATGGTTTATCAGCCAGGGGTGGGTTAGTAGTTTTCGTGATTGAGGCACACAAATCTAACAAAACAGATGTATTTTATTTGTGGGTTACATTCCCAGCAGCAGATGCAAGAACACAGACATTTCACTCTTACACAGAAGGAGATGCACCAGTGGAATATGGTCCGTTCGAGGACATAGAGATTCCACTCACGTACCAGGAACACTTATACTGGTTTAAAGGCGCCCTACCCCATATAAGAAGAAGAGTAAGACTCGGCCCGCTCGGAGGAAAAGGGGCAACATGGCCGATATTAGCGGCCTACACACCACATCCTGACATTGAAACAATGCCACAAGGAGACTTACTCATACAACACAAAGATTTAATTAAAATCTATACAAACATGACGCACTTCGTCATGAGGACATTCACTGTCCGACCGGCAATAGTTGCAACAAATGGAACTCAATCTCAAGGTACAGCAACTAAAATCACACCACAAACATTACACGCAGTGATGGGCAAAATGCCCACAAAACGTGAACAAATGCCATTCTGGGTAGCTCAGAAAATAACACCGCTCTAGGCAGTATTCCCAAATACTACCCCGTATGAAAAACACATAATGCTAACAATCTGCTTGCCCATGGGGATAACACCACAAGTAGAGGATTGTACCACTTGGGGTACAGTCTTTGCTGCCGTTTATACCAGACCTCATGGTATTCCTTCATTAGCGGTAATACCAGATGTATTAAGACAAATACAAAACGAGTACGGAGCAGAACCTGCTCTGAACTTAGGGATGCAGTTACTAGATAACTATGCCCAGGTATCACCCATAATACTAGCTAACATTAAAGGGGAAGCAGCTTCAGTGGCTATCCGCCAACGCCTAAGGGAGTTCAGTCCTTTAGAACAGGAACACGAACTACCCAAAATAATTGAAACTGCATATGCAGAATTAGGCAGAGACAGTTTGGGTGGGAAAGCATTGAAACCACAACTGATGGGCAGTCCTGAAAAGGACACTTCCAAGCAGACACCTGCTTCTTCTAAAAAGAAGTGGGACAATAAAAAACAACAAACATTTAAGGGAAACAGATCTCAATCCCGAGGTAGATCTTCTCCACAGGAGCCCTCCGAAAAGAGGTATAATCTCATGAATAGGGATAATATTAGGAAACCTGACAAGTATCAGGATACTGATACACGTTCCTCTCGTTCCTTTCAGGGTTCATCGAAAAACTCAGAGAGGGAAGGACGGTCAGAAAGACAAGAAGAGCGTACAAAGTCCAGAGACAAGCAGCACGCTCAAGATTACACTTCTAAAACAGAAGAGAAGCCAAAGCAAAAGCCACAGTTCAAAAAGAAGAAGGTTGCAGGTCTAAAGATCAGACATGCCCAGAATTCTGAGGACTCGACTACTGAACGGGGAATGGGCTCTGACAATGCTAGACAGTGCGGCAGAAGTAACAAAGGGCTCACCAGAACCTGATGGAATTTCTGGTGACAGCGGACTTGAATGATTATATCACGGTGGAAACACCTGATACCAGAGTAAGTGTCCCACATAAAGTATATGAAATAACGCTCCAGATGGAGTGGGGCAAGTGTAGAAAAGTGAGTGGTCTCTTTTGGGAGAACCTTACGTTTGGCTATGAAATTTTATTAGCTGAACAGGATTGGCCGCCAGCATTCGTCATGGGTTGCCCTAAAGGAGAAACGGTAATTCTTCCGGCTTTCTCAGACCATATACCCAGGCATTTGCAACACACTTATGCACAGGAGTGGGCGGTAGCCCAGGCTCCAGCTTTATACAAAAAACCATGTTGGATGGGATGAGGATTCAACCCACCACATAATTCCTTTAAAAAATACTCCAACTGCACAGAGGCAGTATCCAATAAAGCAAGAAGCTAAAAAACAGGTCAGGTAGATCTTAGATCAACTTGAATACCAAGGGGTGATTGAAACTTGCACCTCTCAAATGAACAATCCTTTGTTTCCTGTCATGAAACCTGACAATACATATCGTCTAGTTTTAGATTACAGACATTTAAACACTTCAACTAAGACATTTTCAGTTCATAATGCACACAGTGCCGCATTAATGAATAACATTGTGCGGAAAAAATACAAAACAACGCTTGATATCTCAAATGGATTTTTTTGCCAAAATATAGCGTACGAAAGCAGGTATTTAACAGCATTTTCAGCACTAGGGTCGCAACGGCAATTTCGGCGACTCCCCCAAGGGTATAAGAACAGCCTGGGGTTGTTTTCGGCCAGGGTAACAGAGTTACTTCAGAAATTAGATGAAGAGGCATTGTCCTATGTGGATAATATTTATCTAACGGACGATGACCTGGAGGAACACTTGAACAGAGTAAATACCATAATTTTGGTATTTGCATCTGAGGGCTACAAATGTAACTTTAAAAAATCAAAAATTGGGGCGTGGCCAAGTAAGATGGCTGAACGGACGTGTCAGGTCTGGACCCCCTTGGCCGCTTACACATATTTCTGCCACGGTCGGAGAGACAGATCCCGCATGCAAATAGCGGACACATACCTGCGCAGATCTGGAGCGCGACACCCGGTTCCGAAGTCGGCGTTCAGACCCGGAGAGGACGAGAGAAGAGAGGAGGGCGCGTCCGGGCGATATCTGCAAAATGGTGCCCTAGAGAGGTGACGACTGCGGCCTGTCTGTGCGGGCTGCTACAGGACTGTTTTCCTGCTAGGGATGAGCGGGCTGCACCGGGATGGTTCCCCTGTCGGCAGTGAGCTCCCGCCTGGTGTGAGTCCCACGTGAGAGACAACTACGGACGCCGGGGGCGACCCGCTGCCTCCCAGACGCAGGAAGCCGCGGTATGCGGTAACACGGGGCTGAGACCGGGTGCTGCGCCGGGAATCGGGGGTTGAAGCCACGCTGACTCCTGACTGCTCGTGCCGCGAGGTCTAACGGCGGCAAACTCAAGACGCCCCAAAATTCGATCAGTTATCCCCATTTTTCTTTTCTGTTTGCCGCCGATAACCAGCCCAGGGGGAGTCCAGAGAAACCAGGCCTGCCTGACCTTAAGATGGCGCCGTCATTGTGACATGCTTGGAAACAGGGCTTGGTCTCACCAACGAGGTCCGCAGGGAGGCTGCGATTCTCTTCATATGCTCTGCCCCTCCTGAGGCCCACACCGAATTGCGCCACCTGCATTTATCCACGGCTCAGGCACCTGTGCCGGGTTCAGCCCCGCGACTGGAAGTTGTGAGATCGGCGGCGGCAGCCCGCGGAGGGTCCCCGGCGGCTTCAGGCATTGCTCTGCCTTTATGCCACCCAAAAAGGCGCCAAATAAAGTCTCCCAGTATTTTACGTCGGCGGACAAGCCTGCTCCCGCGACCAACCCGGAACAGGCGAAGAAAATGGCGCTCACCAGGGAGGGCCTTTTAGCCTCCCTGCAAAATTTCAAAACAGAGCTCTGCCTGGAAATAAAACACGACCTACATGCCTCGATGGACCACCTTAAGGCTGACCTAACGGAGAAAATGGTGTCGCTTCACCATGATGTGGACGCGGTGGGATCCCGAGTGCTGGAAGTGGAAGAACAGATGCAAAACCTGGATGCTCGTTCCAACAAACTGCACGAAACACAGCAAAACCTCCAGGCACAGCTGCAACAAGTGATCTTGAAGACAGAAGATCTGGAAAATAGGGCCCGGAGGGAAAACATGCGCATCCGAGACCTGGAAGAGGGCGCGGAGGGTCCTGATCTCGAGGCGTTTGTGATCGGTCTCTTCGCAGACATCCTGGCACCCCGTCAACTGAAGGTGAAGATCAACCGAGTCCACAGAGTAGGGCCCATGCTGACGGGGGAGCGGCGCAGGACACGTGACGTTTTGGTGAAACTGCACTCTTTCAAAACAAAAGAGGCCATCCTCTCCGCTGCACGGAAGAAAGAAGAAACCTCCTTCCAGGGCTACAAATGCGCACTCTTTCAGGACCTGGCGCCCTCAACTCTGGCACGCAGGCAGTAACTTCGGCCTGTCACCACCAAACTCCGTGAAGAAGGGATCCGTTATCGTTGGACATTCCCTTTTGGTCTCGCTTTTGAACACAAGAACAAGCCGCAACATGTCACAGAACTCCGGGACGGCCTCCGCCTTTTGGGCCTACCAGACCCTGAGAATGACGAGGCCTCAGGTCAAGTGAATGATCTGAGCCAACATCGGAAGGGGACTCGGTCATGGCAGACGGTCACTAAGAACAAGCAGCAAGCTAAATGACTCTTTCCGAACTGGGAACCGTAGAACTTGACCTGGTACACCAGGAAGGCGCCTGAAGGCCCGCAATGCTATCACGCTGAAGGTCACGAGCCGGTTGTGGCAGTCCATACTCCGCTGTGAGACATTGAATAACTAAGCATTGTAGTCTTAAGACAGTACTGACATCGTTGACTGTTCTTTCCGTTCCTTTCGCATGGCGACCGGGGGGTACAGGCCTTGCCCGTTTCGCCCATAATTGCTGTACTCTCTTTAAGGGAGTCTCTTGCTGGGAGCCCGTTGGCTTCTCAGCATAATTTTGCTAGAGGTTTTTGGGGTTGGGTGGGGAGGGGGGTGGGTTCCCGGTGGTGGTGTAGGGTAGGCATACACAAATACTCAGGAGGGATGGGCTTAATTCACAAGAGAGTGGGTGTTGCCGACTGGGCTCTTCCAGGGCGGGACGCCAAGACGGGTGGTTACTAGCTCGGGTGGGGGCTTTCCGAGCGGGTGGAGAGGGTTCGATCCGTGTAAATGGTATCTATTGCGTCATGGAACGTCAAAGGTTTAAATTCGCCCCAAAAACGCCCAAAAATATAGAAATACCTCAATGACCACCAGTTTGATGTGGTAGCACTCCAAGAAACACACCTCAAGAAATCTGAAGAAACACGGCTACGCCAAAAAACCATATCCATTGATCTATAGATCCTCAGCGGGCACCAAGCACAATGAAGTAGCCCTGCTTTTTCGTAGCACAGCCAAATTCCAGCCTGAGGCTCCCAAAACTGATCGGGAGGGCAGAGTCGTGATGGTAAAGGGGAGACTCAGGTGCAAGCTTTGCACATTCATCTCCCTCTATGCCCCCAACTCGG
The DNA here is from genome assembly GCA_963921515.1 of Calotriton arnoldi. Taxonomy (NCBI): domain Eukaryota; kingdom Metazoa; phylum Chordata; class Amphibia; order Caudata; family Salamandridae; genus Calotriton; species Calotriton arnoldi. The sequence goes on along the minus strand of CAWUFW010001870.1, from coordinate 1,356,178 downwards.
GACAGTCGACCTTCCTGTCTACCACTCTCGACATGATAGGAGACTTCGCGGAGGGGCCGGTTTTCCTCCTAGGGGATTTTAACTCAACATGGCAGGCAGCGCTAGACAGCTCCCACGCACACCGGGCTACACCCAATGGTTTCTCTAAAGGGGTTAAACAGAAATTGTCCATGTTAGGTCTTCACGACTCCTGGCGCACAATCAATCCTACTACCAAAGACTTCACCTATTACTCTCACGTCCACCAGTCCTACTCCAGGATAGACTACATTTTTATTAGTCAGGCCCTGGTCGGATCCCTACGGACAGCCCAGATACTACCCCTTTCGATCTCAGACCATAGCCTAATCTCTGCTAGTCTAACTTGGGATGGAAATAGGCCGGGCACGGCGCGCTGGTACTTCCCGGGCTCACTCCTTCGAGATAAAACCCTTTGCACCGAATTGCGAACCTCCATTAATGAGTACTTTACGCTTAACACTCCACAAGCTACTTCCCCACAAAACAATTAGGATGCTTTCAAAGCGGTGGTGAGGGGCAAATGCATACAACTCAACGCGGCTCTGAACCAACAGAGAGCGAAGGAGCGAGCAGCGCTGGAGGGGGAACTGGAGATGGTGGAAAAAGCCCACAAGACCGCCCCCACGCGAGCACTTCAGTGGCAGCTCACGGCGCTTAGAGGCAAATAGCGCGCTATCTACAACAACAGAGTGGAGTTCACGCTGCTGAAACTGAGGCAATCAGCATATGCCCAGGGGGATAAAGTGGGGAGACACTTAGCGCGTCAACTCCGTGAAAAGAGGGAACGAGAATTCATCGGGGGTATACTGGACGGGGATGGCCATATCACACACGCAGATGATCGCAAAGCCAATGCCTTTGGCAAGTTTTACGGGGAACTTTATTCAGGCACCCCTCCCGACATAGCCCTGCAACAACAATACTTGGACACAGTCGAACTTCCACATCTCTCACCAATGACCGCAGAGTCCCTAGATGACCCCATTACCGATGAGGAGGTCAGACACGCCATTGCCAAACTTAAGCTCCACAAAGCCCCAGGTCCCGACGGACTCTCAGCACACTTTTATAAATGTTTTACATCGGAGCTGGTTCCGCACCTTGTCATACTTTTTAATGTAATTGCGTCCAATGCTAGGGTCTCGGACTCCATGGCCGAAGCAGTAATCTCGGTCATTCCCAAACCAGGAAAGGACCCCCAGCAATGTGCCTCGTATAGGCCAATAGCCCTACTCAACTTAGACGCGAAATTATACTCGGCAATCCTAGCGGCCAGGCTGAATAATCTGATGCCCATACTAATCCACCCTGATCAATCCGGCTTTATAACGGGGCAACAAACCCACGATAACATCCGTCGCACTGTACACCTAATTGAGAAAGTCTCTAAATTTAACATCCCGGCAATACTAGTGGGCCTCGATGCCGAGAAGGCCTTCGACAGGGTGGATTGGTCATTCCTCTTCTTGACTATGCGGAAGTTTGGCTTCGGTGATAAATTCCTTCATATGGTCCGTGCAAACTATCATCTCCCGAGGTCGCGTGTGCTGGTGAATCGGTACTCGTCTCTCCCATTTGCCCTTAGCAGGGGCACTAGACAGGGCTGTCCGCTTTCCCCCCTATTATTTGCCCTCAGTATCGAACCCCTGGCCGAGAGATTCCGAGCCAATGAGGAGATCCGGGGAATCCGCTTCGGTGGTACGGACCATAAAGCATCCCTTTTAGCGGATGATATCTTGCTTACCCTCCGGGACCCTGCCTCCTCCCTCCAGCCAGTTCAGGAGGAGCTGGCCCGTTTTGAACTGGCGGCAGGCTTTAAAGTTAACCTTACCAAATCCTCCATTCTCAACCTCACACTCTCTGATTCGGAAGCAACGAGACTGAGGAGCCAAACACCTTTCCAATGGACGACACACTCCCTCCTCTACCTGGGGGCCTATCTTATGCCTAAAATTGGGGACCTTTACAAAGCTAACTATCCGGCCCTAGTGTCACAGACGCAACAAGATTTTAAGAGATGGAAACCGCTCTACATCTCTTGGCTCGGGCGAATAAACGCCGTCAAAATGACAGTCCTACCGAAGTTTTTATATCTCTTTCAGGCTCTCCCCATCGAGCTTCCTCGGGATTTATTGTCCCGCTTATGCTCATTGACCACCAATTTTATTTGGCAGGGAGGGAGGGCTCGTCTACCATTTCATGTGCTGCGGCGACCGAAAAAAGAGGGGGGCGTGGCCCTACCGGACTTCACATTATACTATCAAGCGGCACAATTACGTGTAGTATTGGAATGGTCGGCAAGGGAATCTGAGAAACACTGGCTCCATATGGATCGGGCCAGAGTGGGCCGCTCTATCTGGGATGTCCTCTGGAAGCCCAGGAAAGATAGGCCGGCAAATGCATACCTTAGCACCCCCACGCGCACCACTCTCGTCGTTTGGGATCACATTACAAGAAGACAGGGATGGACCACTTTCCCCTCCCCGTACACACCAATACATTTTTACCCGGCCTTCCCCCCGGCCTTACACGAAGGACCATTTGACTGCTGGAAGGAGGGCGGCTGCCTTAAGCTCTCAGATCTCTTCCACAACTTTGATATACTGACGTTTGACAGCTGTAAAAGAGAATTCCAGATCCCTCACAGCGAACACTATCATTACCTCCAGCTTAAACACTGGGCCACGCAACCACATATACGGGAGGCGGCCACTAGGGAACTGACGGCCTTAGAGAGACTGGTATTGAAGGCGGGCAACATGAAAGGGGCCATCTCTTCCCTATACGCTCTGTTATTGAGTACCATACAGGCTCCCAGAGCGTGCTACATGTATTTCTGGGAACAGGTGCTAGGTCGGGACATCACAGGAGAAGAGTGGAAACATGTTTGGGGGGACATTACCAGCCACAATCACTCAGTTGCACTGCGCGAGGCCCACTACAAGACACTTCTAGACTGGTATCTCTACCCCACTAAACTCAAACGAATTTTCCCTGACACCTCAGATCTCTACTGGCGGGGCTGTGGTATGCAGGGAGACTTCCGCCACATCTGGTGGGATTGCCCAAGCATTCGGCCATTCTGGGAGGAAATTCTCTCTCATATTAAAGAAATGCTAGGATACTCCATCTCGACGACCATAGAGGGGGCTCTATTGGGTATCAGGGATCCCGGGCTGGAACATCAAACAAGAGCCGATAAGGCAATCATGTGGGCTGGACTGGGAGCGGCTAAACTTACAATTGCGGCTGCTTGGAAAAAGAAAGATGCTCCAGCCCTATCGCTATGGCACTCCCGTCTATGGAGGATACTCTCCATGGAGCGCCTGGCTGATATCTTCCGAGACGACTATAAGAATTTTTAATATAAATGGGGTCCATTGGTTAACTACCTGTCCCGAGGCCTGCCATCAGCGGTTTGTCCACCCTCCGTAAGGGCTATGCACCTCTTCCAATTCTAAGCCCCATCAGGGGAACCGGGTAGACATACGCATTCCCCGTAGACCGGTCGAGTCCATCCTTATCTGGACGCCCACCCATAAAGCATTCATACCACACAACTCCTCACTATGCGGAAACCACCACCACCGGGGTTGGGGGGGAGGGAGGGCTTTGGGGGGCTTGGGGGGGGTTCTGAGTTTATGGTTTCTTGTTCTTACGTAAGGGTGCTCCCTTGCGAATTTTGGACCGAAAATAAGCATCTTCTCCGCGGTAATGTGGGGGGCGTGCATGGACCCTGAGATCTTAAGCAACTGGACTGCAATTAGCTAACTTCTCTGCCTTAGGGGTTTGCATGCTTTACAACCCCAGTGTTGTTCCAGTTGATTTTGATGCTGAATAATAAAAACGAATTTTGACAAAAATCAAAAATCGCCCACCTCAGTGTCCTGTTTTTAGGATAGGAGCTTTCAAGTGAAGGAAAAAGCCTGGCAGCAAATCTTTTAGAAAAATGCGCGCTGCTCCAACCTCCAAGATCATTAAAAAATCTATAATCAATACTGTAATTCCTAAATTTTGGTCGAACATACATTTTGGATTACGCAGAAAGAGTAAAACCTTTCTACGACTTAATTAAACCTGATTTCTCAGCCAGAAATTGGACACGGGAACACACAGATACAGTTCGTTCCTTACAAGCTGACACGATAGCTTCCAAACACTTACAGACACGCGTAAACGTACGCAACCTGGTGATCCGTATAATTGCGGGTCAATCAGGGTACACCTATCTGACATATGATGAAGGTGAAACAGTACCAATTGCATACAAATCACATTTGAACACAAATGCTGAGATGCGCTTCGTATCTACTGAAAAGATTCTGACAGCAGTACAGACTGCTGTAGTGAGAGAAAGAGCACTGGCTCAGGGGAAACGAATAATAGTAGTTACTCTGGTTCCAGCCTTAGAGGCTGCGACAAAGGCAAGCGTCCCTAACGCTAAAGCCTTACATCCGAGATGGATACAATGGGCTATTTCTCTCACTGCAACAGATGTAGAATACAGGTACGACCCAAATTTGAAGACACAAGCATTCCTGCAATACGAACAAGAATATCCGCTACCTAATGAGATAATGCCTCTAGATCAGTATGAATATATAATTTACACTGACGGATCTGCTCAACCGGCCATAGGAAGTAAGCAACAATATAGCGCGGCATGTGCTATCGTTACAGGTCGCATGCGGGATGGAAAGTTCCATCCAAGTTGCACTAAAACGCAATCTCTAGGAGACTGCACGGCACAGTTGGCAGAGTTAAAAGCACTGATACTGGCACTTGTAAATTCGGATCGAGAATTCCCCACACTAATTGTGTGCGATTCCTTTTACTGTGTGCAGTCATATAATGAATACTTGCAATACTGGGTTCAAAACGGGTTCAAAGACGCAAAAGGTGGCACAATTAAGCATAAAATGCAATGGGAACAGGTAGTGGAGTTGAAATCCGAACTACCAAGTACTCACGTGATACACACACTGAGTCATCAGCATGATGGCGTTCACGTTGAAGGGAATTCATTGGAAGATGAAGCCGCGAAGGGGGCTGTACGTACGGCTTCCGTAGCTGCAATCACTCGTTCTAAAACGAGAATAGACGGTGAGATTATGGTAGCTGTCATTGCTTCACGCAAGAACAGCAAAGCACTACCAAAGAAGTTTCCACTCAAGTACTCCTACAAGTTAGATGCCAATAACATTCCATTCACTCAGATTCCTGGAGTGGGGGATAGAGTAATACCAAATATGGATCGTAGGCTAGGGTTAATTCTAGCAGCACACGAAGGGATAGGTTCTGCACATGCAGGAGTTACGGCGACTGTTTCGTTGCTGAAACAACGCTATTGGTGGCCTGGATTAACCAAGCAGACTAAAGACTATGTCTTGAAATGCGACATCTGTCAGCAGATGAAAGGTTCCACCGTAACACGTCCTGCGCAGACACCATTGTTAATATCTGACAAACCACTAGCGTGTGTTTACCTAGACCACTGCGGCCCCTTAAAAAGAGATGGGGCTGAAAGGTATATCATGGTAGCAGTGGACTCCTGCTTGAGATTCCTATGGGTGTGGTCCCAGCGCTCAGCTGACGCTCACACTGTTATAAAAGATTTGCGAGTCTTCATAGGGACATACGCAATTGGCACATTACATTCTGACCAGGGCACCGCATTTAGCTCTAGGGCTTACAAGGAAGCCATGGGAAGTTTTGGTGTAGCATTGTGGTACTCATCTCCGTACCATCCCGAGGGAAATTCGGCACTGGAGAGAAAAAACCGAGACTTAAAGCAATCTTTAACAGCTAGAGTATTAGGCACGGGTGAAAGTTGGGTAAAACATCTTTATGGAGTCCAGAGGGCCCTTAACAATATGCCAAGAAGTTCTCTAGGGGGGGGTCACTCCATATGAGGTCCTATTTGGGACAAGAATGTGGGTACCTGATCTTGATTGTGAAGGCGCAGTGGCAGATGAAAAGCCTTTTGACATCCATGAACGTTTGGCTGTTTTACAGGAACTAAATGAATCAAGGACAAAAGAAAGTAACGTCCACCTGAAGCTGAACGCCACTGGGGAAGTCAAATCAGTCACGGCAAGACCTGCCTGGATCTCAAAAGTCGGGGATCTGGTCAGAGGGAAAATAGCGGACAAGAAAGAGTTTGGGCCATCTTACAGAAAGCCTGTACCGGTCCTAGCCATTGAAGGAACAAGAACTCTGTTCTTCTACCGCCTCTTGCCGGAAAAAAGGAGAAAAGATTTGTCTCAATTGACTTAATCAAACCACACTATGTGGCCAAAACTAAGCAGTAGGCCACGTGGACTCCAAAGTAGCAGACGCCCTCCTCTCGCTACAATTCAAGAAGTTCAAACGGAAAGACTCATCACGTTCGAAGAGCCTCCTGTACGGAATGAAGGACTATGCAACAATGCTATGGAACTCGTTCCCCTTGAACCTGAAGTTCAACTTCAAAATGAAACTCAAAATGACAGACAAATTGCTATAAGAGCGAATACAGATGTCTACGTCAACATGCCTCAACAAGAGCAAAGTGTGATTTCAACAAACCCTGATGCAATTCCAACAATTGATCGAACTGCTTCTGACTATTTCATGAACTTTGATACGTTTTCTTTGGATCCAAGTGAACCTGAAACGACGCCAGTCCAAAAATCACGCAAGCAGCAAGTTAAAGACTTTCTAAACTTTCTTAGGAAAACTTACCTGATACCACCATGGGTAGAACTATGGGTAACATCCGGGGTACTTTTCTTTCTTTTCTGGTTAGGCTTAGTGATAGTTTTTAACATGCTTATTAATGGACAATACCTTCGACAAAGCTCTGAAGCCCAAAAGGTGAATTTAATTTTGAAACCACATCAATCATCTCATCGAGAACAAAGAGACTTGTCATCAGTGAACATTACAGCAGTTCCTGTACCGGATGGTATAGTTTGGGACAAGGTTGATTTCGATATATTTGGCGCGACAGAAATTTTAAAAATTCCACATTTATTTAAAATATCATTAAGTGATATCATTACCTCAAGTACATTTTCCGATTATTGGGATTTTGAAACTGTAAATAACATGTTATCTGATTTAGGTGATTGGGCATAGGTTTTTTGTTTCGACTGGGGAGAAGATGGCGGCCGGCTGAACAGTCCGGTCGGGAGCTCCTCAATCTCCGAGCTCGATATGTCTGCATACTGGCGAGTGTGAACTAGCACTAGCACGAGAAGGGCATTATCACTATCGCAATCCAATTGATTAAGTTTAAAAAAAGGAAAAAAAAACATCAGGAGAACTTACAGACACGGTCGGCGGCGAGGGCAGCATTCACAGCCCCGAACACGGACGCGGTGGAGCCAGGAAGGAAGGAGGCGGTGACGAGCCGCGGCACGCTCTGGCCGGGAGGTGTGTGGGCGGAAGCAGTTGCGGCTTGCCGCAGCAGCAGGAGGGCCGCCGCGAGAGTCCCCCTGAGAGGGAGAACTGTGAGTCAGGCAGCAACTTCCAGAGGCAGCAGGAGCGCCGAAGGGAGTGAGGTTTCACCAGAGCTGGCACCCGCACCTGCACCTCGAACAAGGGGGAAAGGAGGAAGAAGAGTGTTGAGAGGGTCAAGCGGAGTCAGCTGCCGGGTAAGTGATACAGGGCCTTGGTGTAGGCAGGGTGAAAGATGGACAAAGGAAATTGCAGGACATTCTGAATGTACGGGGTCATTAATGTTGGGAAGGAGAGGAGAGGAAGTTAAACCGGTCCCTCCTAGTCCAGAGAACAAAACCAAGACCTCAGATAAAGGGGCAGTACCGGTAAAGACTTACAGCCTTAGAAGCAAAGGGGGGGGTAGTCAGGCCCCCCAAGAGATCGTAAAAGAACGCACCGACATAGAACCCAAAAGCACCAAAAAGAAAGACAAGGCGCACGCCTCAGGTCAACCACGAGCCCCCCTATCCAGGGCAAGCAGGAAAAAACTAGGGGCTTCAGGTCCAGGAGCAGAAGCCTTCTTAAAAATCACTCCATCCCTGAGAGCATACTTTAAAGTTCAGGAGAAACAGGGAGGCACAGAATCTGGGAGAGCAGAGGCAGGGACAGTAGGAGTGGCAGGTACAAAAATAACAATAGGAGATATAATGGAGGGCAACAGGTTCAAAGTGCTAGAAATGCCTGATCATACGGAGACAGCCACAGAACCACAACCCCTAGCCTTGGCGGATTCACAGCAAGGGGAGCGTTACAGTCAACCTCCTCAAAACACTACAGAGAGACTGATGGAAGCCATGTTGGGGGAAATGAGGTCCAATTTTGCAATATCAGAAAAAAATCAAATTAAAATACAGGAAACATGTGGGGCATTGCACCACAAGATCAATGCCCTAATGGAGAGAGTGTCTCTGGTAGAAGCGTCTGTAGACGCCTTAAGCAAAAAAGTGGAAGTACACCAGAAAGAATTAAAAGACCTAAAGGCATCAGATTCTGATATCAGAGACAAAATGGAATCCCTGGAAAACCAGGCTAGAAGGAATAATCTAAGGTTGCTTAATATACCGGAGGGCTCGGAAGGGGAAGATATCCGAAAATTTACAGTCACGCTGCTTGAAGAGACATTCCCTTGAGCAAAGGCATGCAACCTAGCAGAGGATATCCAAAGAGTGCATCGGGACCCCTTTGGCAGAGAAAAATTGAGAAAGAACCCAAGAAAGATACTACTAAATTTTAAGACATATGTCCTAAAGGAGAGAATCCTTAGTGAAGCTCTAAAGGCAGCCTCTTTTAACAAAGATGGTGGGTCATTCCGAATTAGATCTGATACCGCCAAAGTGACGCAGGACAGGCAATGGGAGCTTGGCCAGTTAATGCAACAACTAAGAACCTTAGGGGCTTCAGTCCAGATGCGATTCCCGGCATCACTGCGGATCATGTGGGAAAACAAAATGCACAATATTAGAGACCCCAAAGAAGTGGAGTGCCTGATAGACCAGATAAAAACGCAACAAAAAGTTCACACTTGAAAAAATAACACACGTGGAAAAAAAAAAAATTAATACTCAATAAAGTTAATTAAGCTGTAGGAGGTTGAGGAGCTCGAAAGGGCAGCACATTGCCTAGAAAAGAAATGGGAGGCTTCTCCAGGGAAGGAAAGGGTGATGGGAAGGGGAAAAGGGAAGAGTCACTAAGAAACGTTTGGAAAAAAGAAACAAAAATAGCACAGGGTGGGGAGCAAGTTAGGGAAAAAAAGGGAAAAAAAAGTCCAATTTGTGCAAAGTAAGGGAGGAAGGGAAAACTGGAAGAGGTAGTAGGTCCTTACAGCAAGGCAAAGGGTGGGGGAAATCCCCCCCCCAAAAAAAGGATGAAAATTAACATACTTACATGGAATGTAAATGGTCTAAGAATAAAAAGACGTAGACAGAAAATTATGGAATATCTGAAAGCAGCAGAATGCGACATAATAATATTACAAGAGACCCACCTCTTAAAGGAGGAATGGGCAGATATAATTAAATACCAAAAATGGGTAGATGCTTATATATGCACCAACCAAGAATGCTGCATAAAAGGAGTGGCAATCCTGCTTAAAAAATCCCAAAATGCAAGAATAGGCTCAGCTGGGGTGGACCCTAAAGGGAGATGGGCAATAGCCAGAGTTAAAATATACAACATAGCATACACAATAGTGGGCTATTACGGGCCGAATATAGATGACCCCACTCCATTACAGAAATTGTACTCTCAGTTACTGAATACTCAGTACCCCATCATAATAGGAGGCGACTTAAACATAATTTTAAACACAGAGCTGGACCGTCTCCCAGCTAGAAATAGAATGAACCTACCAAAAATGAGAGAATGGGTGGGAGTATGTATTAAAGACCTGGGGATTACAGACATCTGGAAAGAGAAGGGGGATATGAACAGACGTTTTACTTTTCAGAATAAGAAACATAAACATGCCTCAAGAATAGACTTTTTTCTTATTGATAGTAGTCTGACTAGTATCACACAGAAAGTGGACCCTCTACCGGCTCATCTTTCGGACCACTCGGCAGTTCTACTGCAGCTATCGCCTATAATCTTCCCCCCCCCCCCCTCAAGGTGGACGGTAGATCGTATTTTTTTTGTAGATCCCTTGATTACTGAAACTCTAGCTAATGAAACAGCCCTGTTTTTCCAAATGAATGAGGGCGGAACTTCTAAACAAATTGCGTGGGACACGTACAAAGCAGTCATTAGGGGTAAAATCAAAAATCTTGCAACACACAAACATAGGAGTACCAAGTCTCTTATAAGCCAAGCAGAACATGAAATAAAAGTTCTGGAGCAAAATCTGTCACAAAAGGAGGACCCTAATGAAGTAGCAAAAATAGAAGAGGAAAAAAAATCAAAGAAGGAGGCTCTCTCCGATATTCTGGAAACAATATTAAGGAATAAATGGGAAGTAAGCAAACTCTCGCAGTATGAATATGGGGATGGTTGTAGCAAGATCTTAGCATGGAAGCTAAAAACAGAACACGAAATAGGGTAACAAGTATTCAAACTGATAATCAACCATCATATAGCTCGGAGGACTCAAGGATCAAAGAGGCCTTCGTAAAAAAAATAAAACATTTGTACTGCGAAGAGTCTTCTGCCACCCTAGATGAAATATCTAGCTTTCTGGAAAACATAAGACTCAGAAACCTGAATCAAGAACAGAAGGAAAAGCTTAACCAGGAAATTACCAAAGAAGAAGTGGCAGAGGTGATCTGAGGCCTGAAAAAGGGGAAGGCGGCAGGTCCAGACGCACTGCCCAATGATCTGTATGTTAATATATTAGAAGTCTTAGTTCCCCCCATGACAGAGCTCCTGAATGAAATCTTCTTAAATCAAGGAGACCTCCCTGACTCATGGAATGAGGCTATCATAACCATCCTATTAAAAGCAGAGAAAGATCCAACCAAGTGCGAGTCATATAGGCCGATCTCTCTTTTAAACACAGACTATAAAATCTATACACAGATACTGGCTAAAAGGCTTGGCAAGGTTGCTGGTTTGTTAATTCATCCGAATCAGAAAGGTTTTATTAAGGGGAGACAAATACAGGAACTAACCCAAGAAATCATTGGTGCAATAGACATAGCCACTCAATATAACACTCCACTATCAATCATTACCTTTGACGCAGCCAAAGCATTTGATAGGGTCAGCTGGGCATTTCTGAACGAAGCGTTGGGGAAATTTAATCTGGGAGAAACCTTCCAAAAAGCCATAAAACTAATATATAAGAACCCCTCAGCAAGAATTTTGGTCGATGATAGCCTCACTGATAAAATAACAATTAAGAGAGGCACAAGGCAGGGTTGTCCCCTGTCTCCCCTTTTGTTTAACCTTTACATAGAGCCGTTAGCCTGTCTGCTGAGAGGAAACCAGGAGATTACTCCGTTTACTCACCAAGGTTGGGAGAAAAAAGTGGCACTGTATGCCGACGACCTGATGCTATTCACCAGTAACTTAGTAACATCTTTCCCAACAATCGAGGAGGTTATGGCTCAGTTCGGAAAAGTCTCTGGATATATGATAAACCATTCAAAATCCGAGATCATGGAATGGAATTACATCTCAAATAACCCACTGGCAAAGGAAAAAATAAAATATCTCGGTATAGAGCTGGTAAAAGACTTACAAACCCTAACCAATGTGAATTTTCACAGAATTTTAGGGGAAGTCAGGAAGCTCCTCAAAGTTTGTGGTGGGCGTCCGCTATCCTTTATGGGGAAATCCAACATAATCAAGATGTCAGTCGTGCCAAAGTTTACTTACATCTTTAGTGCTATACCATTCGAGTACAAAAAAGAATGGCTGTAAAAGCTACAAGGGGAGTTAAATAGTTTCATATGGGCCGCGAAGGGGGCGAGAATAGCCTGGAGAAAATTGAGAAGAAAAAAAGACCAAGGAGGAATAGCAAGTCCCGATCTGGGGGAATACTGCAAAGCATTACAATTTAAATATTTAAGAACATTATTGTACAGATACAAGGCCTACCACGCATATATGCAAGCGCTAATCAAGAAAGATGATAATCACTTTCTGTATAAATTTGGGCACCCCAAATTCTTCAAAAAGATAGGACTGAAGAATCTACAGTCAGCCGCGAAACTATGGTACCAGATAAGGAGTACACTGAAAATCCCCTATTATAGTGACTTCGCTCCAATTTCGGATTCACCTGGTACCCCAGAGTGTCTTAACCGCTTCGCCGCGATCGGAATTCCGCCCAGGTGCTGGACATTCCGATCGCGGGTGTGGTCGTGACGAGCTCAGCTCGTCATGCGCACACGCCCACCGCGCAGCATGACGAGCTGAGCTCGTCATGAGCATCGAAGGGGTTAAAGACAGACCAGCGATTCCCCTAAAAGAAGGAGGAACAAACAAATGGGGCGAACCTATTGAGCAGAATTCAATCATCAGCTGGGAAGCCCTTGTAATCAAAACCAAAGGTTCCATCGCTAGATTTAAATACAATCAGTTACAGAATTGGGTCAAGGGCCTTGGGGAAGAGGAAACTGGTACCAGGGAAATCGAAAAGCTATTTTAGGAAAATAAGTCTCCTAAAAAGAAGTTTTTTGCTGGTATGGGCTCTCATTCAAGCTGGGGAAGAAGAATTTTTTATTCCAAACGAGATATGGGGGAAAGAGCTGTGGACACTGGATATACCACACATATGGCAAGTATCTATGGCAACATGTTGGCGCATAGTTAAATCCGCCCCTTTGAGAAAAAATCACCTGTTTACTACCCACAGAGCATACTGGTCACCGAGAAAGCTATCTAAGATCAACAAGCAAATGGTGAGATGCTGCCCAAAGTGTGGGGAGGAAAGAGCGGACGACCTCCATATGTTTCAGCAGTGCCCCCAACTCGAGCAGTTTTGGAACGATGTGGGTAAGCTTCTCTCTAGTCTCCTGGGACAACCAGTAGAGGTAAGCACAGAACTTGTTATTTTTGGGATAGGCCATAACAGCACAAACTATCCGAATTTAGACAAAGAGCGAGTAAATTTACTCTTTTTATTAATACTATTGACCAGGAGAGAAATCTGTATAAAGTGGGTGAAACCTATACCTCCAACACTTAGAGAATGGTTATCCTCAATACTGAGAGTATATAACTTAGACAAGAGCGGGAGGGTAAGCAAGAGACATAAATTTTGGGGTATTTGGGAACATTTTTATAATCCTTCCTGAATACGGCTTTTTGATGTATAAGTCCAATGATTAAAGCAATGGCCTTCAAGCAATGGGCTTGAACGAGTAGTCATAATGACTAACTCCCCCCCCAGTTGGCGCCAAGTTATGGTGGGGAAACAAGGGGGGCCCCCCCAAGGGAAAGGCCGGAAACTCCTCTCTTCAACCCCAGACCCAAATTACAATTACAAAGGAGTAACATAAACCGGATAGGACAGGTCAGGGGGCCTCTGATACACCCCGTTCGTTAACACTGCACAATGAGGACCAAAAAAAAAAAAACATGTTATCTGATTTAGAAAATTCGAGGGTAACGGAACATCAGAGGAAGGGATTACATTAGATGATATTATACAATACAACAGATCAGACCCCGATTGGAAGAAATGGTTGATTTGGCCCACAGACACCAATGGTTGTCAGGAAAGATTCATGGGTAAAACCGAAGGGTTCACAATCTATAGGCCAGATCCGCGCTATGTACAGAGACAACTTCCAGGGGTAGTGACGTCATACAGTGTTGGGAAGTTGTGCCTTAATTGGCTAGAAACCTCAACACTCACAGAGGTGAAACAACACTTATCCTTACTCACACAGGACATGGATCTTAGGGATTTTTTACTAGGTCCCAGGAAGCCACACCAAAAGCGTTTCAATATGCTGGCATTTACGCTGCCTACAATGAAATTTGGAATATATTCCAACAAGAAGCCGCAGAAAGAATTTGGGAAATAGACTGTATTAACTTAGAGAAATCTCTAGCAGTGGTAGACAATGGGTTAACAACATTGACCTCCAGGATATATTCCTTAGGCAACATTGTATCTTCTGCGATAGACATTCTAGAACAAGATTTGGCCATATTACAACACGGGCAATCTCAGTTAAGTTCTATTATGTTATTGAGCTGGACGCTGCAATCTTTGAGTGCAGGCTATGTGCCTTGGCGTTTCATCAATAGTACGTCTCTGTTTTCTGAATACAATCAAACAGATAGGAATGGCACAAAGGGGAGCAAAATATACAATGCTGCGTACCAAAAAACTGGATAGATTACCATTCACAGTGGCAGAATCACCGCACACAGAATGGCTAATCCATGGCCAATTAACTCTACCGGTCACTACTTTTCAGTTTCAATATTGTTTTGAACAAAAGCAGGCAGGCACATATGAAAAATGGGTAAGGAATACATTAAGGAATCTTGGGAACTACCATACAGATTTCGATGCCGGAGTGGGGATCGAGAAGTGTTTCTAAGTGGTACTAACTGCAAGAGCGCTTTAAGTGCACGGGGCTTGTAATGGTTCTGTGGCGAACTTGTCCTGCCATCTGAGGGGTGCCCCAGCTGCCATGATTACTCCAGCATTTCGGCTACTTTCAATTGGGAGTTACTTGATGCTGAAGAGTCAAGGCTGCTGGGGAATGCTCCCGGGTATCGCATATCTGGTAACCGTGAGCTCCAGGGTTACTTGTTGTATGCAAGTATTGTTTCCACCGACACATACAGTCAGGGAGGCGCCGTTATGGCCTTCACTGAATGTTTCTTTAATACGGTTAGATATTCTAGGCAGAATGAAAGCCATGCTTTTACAGAAGTCTGTGCCCTTAACCTCCGCTCGAGAGACTTTTGATCTCGAGAACGCAAGGTCTTCAGCTGAGATACAGGCGCTTTTCCATACAAACTGCCCTTTCCATTTCGTAGAAATGGTGAATCGTATCTTTAACATGTCTGATACGACTGGCATTGTCTACCTATTTAGGACCATGGGTTCTGGACTTCTAAGCACCTTTCAGACGATACTTGGAGTTATACCAAACTTCAGACACTCCATGTTCGGAAGTATCTTTGGAGGAGTTCCGCTGATCCTGTTTCTAATAGCAGGTATCCTGATTGTCTTCTATCTGCTACTCAATGGACGTCCCAGTCACCAAGGAGATGGAAAAAGTGCTCCTGGAGCGGAAATACAGTGACCGAATGGTACAACACCTGGGCACGCCCCGCCTGAGAGAACTAAGTGCATCTTGGTTCCTGTCATTTCGACCAGTCTGGCTGGACTGCATCTTACCTGTCCTTCGATCCCTGTTTTGCAGAGAAGAATGCGTGTTAGACCTTTGTTTGACACTCCCATCATGTGCGCAACCGGACGTGAATGCTCTACTGGACTCGATAACGGCCCATGTTCTGCAATGTCCTCAGCGTATTCCTATGTTGATGGCAGCATTCCTTGAGCCACCGCAGGTAGTAACTCCACCTGTTGGTATGGACACCGGCTCCTCCACTGACACCCAGGCTTTGGACATCGCACAGGCTGCCCCAGCACTGGCTGTGGACAGCATGGAACATCATCTGTGCTCAATTGACGTACTCTGCGAGGTGTTACATGGGCCGTCTACTGCGGAAGCAAGCAACGAAAATGTTGCGTCTACCAGCCAGGACACATAAACAATTGACTCATTTTTGGGTCGTAGTGTGCTGGAAGAAATTCGCCCTTTTTAATAACAAGCTCAATTTGGAACTTGGATACAAAATTGACATTCCTTTTCATTTATTGGGCATGAATGGCTTTCTAATGCTTATAGTGGACTATAAAAACTGACACTTTTTAGAGCTAGGGCCTGCCAAATATTTTTCTCTTTACATTTTTAAGTCTTTTTAGAAATTTTTTAGACATTTTTAAACATTTTTTAGCTAAAGGAATGTTTTAACACTTTGTGCGTACCAATGTCTAGTCAGAATGGTAGTACACTTATAGGTTGTCGTCCAGTCGGAAGAGGAGTGGGTGTTATATTCCATATAGGTTCCCTATATAGGCGCAGGTAACACTGCAACCTTTCACCTATATCCTTCCCTACATTACATACATAACGGTTCATAGGGACTGACCTTTTACCTAGATACGACACTGCATTCAGAACGCGGGTTTTTCCCTGGTTCAATACTCATACATTATGCATGAGGCTTCTTGGAAGCACAGCAGGACTCACAGCAGGATGAACATCTCCTGTATAATATCTGTAGGAAGGTGGAATCTGACTATATGGTTGCCCCCACTTTTTTATGGTGTTTTGCTGGTTTATGACTTAGTTGGACTGGGATCCTGCTATTCAGGGCCCCAGTCTATCTGCTTTCTCTGTAAAAGGTTTCCATGTGCCTTAGGCACATCACTGATTGGAATCTGGAGTGCCCTTATAAGTCCCTAGTATATGGTATACTATGTACCAAGGGCATAGGTACCTCAGAGGCCTGCCAGGGGCTGCAGCATGTATTATGCCACCCCTGGAAGGCCATCCAAACTGACACCACAGGTCTGCTACTGCAGCCTGGGTAAGGGGGTGCATGCACCCCTTACTGTGATATAGGTTACCTATATCACTAAATACATACACACATATAAACCTATAAGTCACTCCTAAGGCAGGCCTTATCAATCCTGAAGGCAGAGTGCATGGTTCCTATGTGAGAGGGTGCCCCTGCATGAGCAGGGCCCCTCTGCAGCATTCGGAGATCCTTCTCTGATGCTGTTTGTAGTGCAGCCTGACCATATACTCTTAAGCGCATTATAACCTCGCGTTAAATGCTAACTTTGGAATGGCTGCACCTAAACATGTCGTGTTTGGTGTCAAACATCTTGGAATACTACCCCCCGCCAATTCTGGCGGCGGGGGTACGATTCCACCCTTCTAGAGGGAGAGACATGTTAACCCTGGCCTGGCCGGTAACTTCTTTCTAAAGCCTGGCATCACAAAATGGATGCTACTGCCACAGACACAAGTCTGGCCTCCTGCTGCTGGACGAAACTCCGGCAGGGGAGGCCTGGACAATAGGTTTCCTGTCCCAGGGAGGTGTGACCACCTCCCCAGACAGGATAATGTGTATTGGGGCTGGGCGGGAGCACTTTTGGGTGCGTTGAAGTCCTGCACTGGGGGCACACTTGGTGTCCCTGTGCATACCCCAGTTCAAACCGGATCAGGGGCTTGCAGCCCCTGCTTTGGCGCGAACTGGACAAAGGGAAAGGGGTGTAGCCACCCTCTGCCCTGACCCACCCATAGGTGGGGCCACAGAGTAGTCCAACCCCTAAACTTGGTATAGGTATAGGAACCCAGTCCTTAGGACTTTAGATTATCCCTGGACGAAACTCTGAAACTGAATCCTGGACCTTCGACGCTCTACTCACGATTAGAGGACAGAAGAATCTCCCTTGGGGTCAAGGAGTGACTCCCCTGCTTGGCAGGCACCAAAGAAGCATCTGTCCGGTTCGCATTTCTGAAGCTCCCGTCGGACGCCGAAGTCATCGCATCACCAGAGGTCGATTCTCAGACTTCCCCGAGGCTACCCTGAGTCCCCAGCAAAGCTGAGGCCCGTAGCTATCGTGGGTGACTTGAGACCATGACCCCTAGACACCGAGCACATTTGCAAGTGCATCCTCTTCTGGGTCTCCCAAGAAGTCGTGCTTTGGGCTCCGAGTAGCCCTAGCCTCCAGCACCACCTGCACCGAAGATCACTGGCCCCCACTCCATGAGTGTCCTGTAAGCCCGATCCACGTGCGGCGTCACGAGGCTCCTTCGCGGTCGCTAGCCCGTTGGCTAGTAGCCCTTAACGAAGGCCAATCTTTTTCTAACTTGGCGTTGCTCCAGGCCTGCCCTCACTTACCCTCGCGGGGTGAGTTCCCCAGACCTTGCTGGTCTGCACCATCGACGATCTTCCTCTGCATCGAGACTTGCCGTTGCCAAGGCTTGTTGGGTCCAATCCGGTCGCCGACACCTCAGCACTCGACAGACATCGTGTACCAGCCCGAATCCTTCTCCTGGTCGCAGACAACGCCTCCTGGACCTCGGGGCTGAAGAGTCAAGACGACCGTCAACGCACTTGAAGCACTCGACATCGGTGGGCATCTGTCCATCGCCTTCCTGGTCACTGGCTAGTGACCCAGACTCTGACCCCTCTGCTTTCAGGTTCTTCAGATCTCCGATCCACTCTTGGATCCACCTGGACACTTTCCACTTGGTCGCCAGCAGCACTTTGCAGCAGATCGCCATTCAAATCGACGACGAAACCCGACCCGAAAGGCACCTATGCACCCGGCTTCCCTGGGTGAGGTAACACGAGTACTCCGGTGCTCCCGTGGGTAGAGACTCTTCAAAGTACTAGATCTCAAAGGGTTTGCTCCAAGTCCTCCTTTAAGTGTCCCTTTTCTTTAATTTCCTGATCACGACTTTCTCCATAGAAGTCAACGGCGTATCGCGGTTGTGTATTTACACTGCACGCGTCCCCCGTGGGTCCCCTGTGTCACTACCTTGGGTGGTTCCTTGTGGTCCAAGCACTTCTAGAGGCTCTAGGCCTAGTGTCTAGTTCAGTCGTGGTTCTTATACCACTTTATTGGTATATGGTTTGGTACGCCCCTAGGGCCCAAACGTGTATTTGTGCTATTACTGTGTTTAAATAACTTCTAACTTATGTACTTGAACTCTAGCCTCATAAAGAGACTAGAGGGTGTGTTTAGCAATAAATACATATATTTTGAATATATACCTGGTGTGGTGCTCTTTCATTTGATCACTCAAGAGATTATAGACTGGTAAAACAAGCTGCTTTACATTCCTTCAAGACTTAGCCTGAAGGCTGCTCTCCATAGCTACCACTAGGATAGCTTTCAATAAGGTTGTCTTTAACCTATCTCCAATAAGGGGTTGTTTGGACTGGTGCAAGGTGCCCACTATAATTAGTGGACAGCATATACCAGGCCAACTTCTCACATTGGTGTGCAGCGTGTGGGATTCCAGCTTGCTATTGTTTTACCAGATAATCTCAATTGAATTGATCAACTGAAAACCACTAAAGGTACCTAAGGTACATATAATTTAAGCTTACAATACAGTAAGTTCTACTGAACTTAGAGTTGTGTGTTAAGGGATAGCACAACCCTTTCTACAACTCAGGAGAGTTTAGTAGGCCACACTAGAGTAGGTAGTGCATACACCACACCACACTAGTAATGTCTTTAAGGGTAGGATCTAAAGAATCCTTGCAGGAAGCCACTGAGCTTCCACCCTCCAAGTATGATACGCTCCCATTCTTGGAATTGAGAGCATTATGTAACTTGAGAAAAATAAGGACAGGCCAAAGTCCCACCACCCAACACCTTAAGGAGTTGTTGGTAGCTTAGGACCTTAGTAAGCCCTTGGGGACTGAAGGGGTAGGAGCAGAGGGTGGGGCAGAAGAGGAGGATGGGGCCAGGGGTAGAAATACCCCCAGCCCCCCCTCTGAAACTGGCCAGGAGGGTGACAATGACCCTGACCTGGATAACCCAATCCCTCCTGAGGAAGATGAAGAGGATGATCAGGATGATGCCCTCTTTGTCCCCCAGGAAGGATTATGAGTGTGCCCAGGAAGTCTAGATCTCCTTCTCAGGAGTCTAACCACTCTGGCACCTCAATAGGGAGCTCTGCTCATCTCATAGGAGGAATCCTCTCATGAGAGAAGAAAGAGGCTGATTCAATATGAGGAAGCTCAGCTTGAACTCAGAAGGAAGCAAGTAGCCTTAGACAGGGAGTCCCTAGATCTCTTTAGAGAGAAAAGAAAGTTGGGACTAGAGTCCCATGGTGGCAGCCATGTCCCTAGAGATAGGGAAAGGTCTTATGACCATAGAAACCTAAACAAGATTGTCCCTCCCTACCAGAGTGGGGATGACATCCACAAATGGATAACTGCACTGGAGAGGGCCTGTAAAGTTCAGAAGGTCCCCAGAGGCAGTGGGCAGCAATCTTGTGGCTCTCCTTTGCAGACAAAGGTAGAGACAAGCTCCTCACTGTAAGAGAAGAGGATGCTGACAATTACACAGTCTTGAAGAGTGCTTTGATAGATGGGTTTGGCCTAACCACTGAACAGTATAGGTTGAAGTTCAGAGACACCCAAAAAGCTCAGACTCAAGACTGGGTTGATTTTGTAGATTGTGCTACAAAGGCTCTGGAAGGTTGGATACATGGCAACAAAGTGCATGACTTTTTAGGATTGTACAATTTGATTATGAGGGAGCAGATCCTTAATAATTGTCAAAACCAGCTTTTGCACCAGTATCTGGTGGACTCTGATCTGACCTCTCCCCAAGAATTGGGAAAGAAGGCAGACAAATGGGTCAGAACCAGAGTAAAAACTAGAAATCAGGGTGGTGACCAGAAGAAAGATTCTACTAAGTCCCAAGAGAAAGGTGGGGATAAATCTAAGGATAAGTCCCCTACAGGGCCCCAAAATTCCTCTTCTGGGGTGGGTCCCAAACTCCTTCCTCTCCTGAAAAGAAACCATATTGCCATGTCTGTAAAAAGCCTGGGCACTGGAAATCTGATCCCAGTTGCCCCAGGAGTGGCAATAAAGAAAATGTTCCCCCAGCAACTACTACCCCCCTCCTGGTACTACCAGTAGTAATCCTCCAGTTGGGAGTAGTGCACCCAAAAGTTAGGTGCTTTTGCAACAGGAACAGAGGTGGGCCCTGGTTCAGACAGGGACCCCTCAACAGACTCCTCTGACTCTGATGGTGGTGTAGGATTTGCCACCTTTACCATGGGTCCCACAGCAATGGGCAGGTACAGACTGGAGCCAATGATTAATGGTCAGAAAGCTGTGGCATTTAGGGACACAGGGGCTAGTGTCACCATGGTGGCAGGGAAACTAGTCCCCCTCACCAGCTTTTACCTGAGTTTAAATACCAGGTGACCAACATTGATGGTGTCAGAACAGATCACCCCATGGCCATAGTCAATCTCAGCTGGGAGGGGGTCACAGGCCCAAAGAGAGTGGCAGTGTCCCCCACCTTACCTGTAGATTGCCTGATGGGCAATGATCTGGAGATTTCAGCCTGGGCTGAAGTTGAACACCAAACCCACCTTAGGATGTTGGGCGTCCCTGTAAAGGTTAGTGGGGCTGTAATGGCCACAGCCCCAGCCCAAGAATTTGGAGAGATGGAGCCTGAAAGAATGGCCCACTCTCCCCCAAAAGAGAGCACAAGGGTTGAAGAAAAGTCTTCTTCCCTCCAGACAGTAGGTAAGGGTCAGCCTCCTCAGGGAACTGACCCTACCCCTAGTGAAGGAACTGCCCCAGAGGTAGTCAGGCCTGGCCTGGCCACTCCCCTGATGGCAGAGGACCCTTCCAAGGTGGTACCCAGTCTGGAGCAGGTAACCTGCCCCTCTCTACCCTGCCTCAGCCAGCCCAGGGCTGCAGAGGTCAGGGAGGTCAGTGGACCCCCAGGGCCCCCTGTCCAGAGGAACCCCCCATCAGCAGATTAGGGGCACCCAGTCTAGTAGCCCTAGCCAGGTGAAAACTCCTCTACACGCTGAGGGATCCCCCATGCCTTTATGTAGGGACCTCCCCAGAAGGACTCTGGTAGGCAAGGGCAAACCTGGGACCTGAAGGTTCCAAACCTGCCATGTCCCTCCAGTAGTCCATCCAAAGGGACCCAACCCCCAGCTGTAGGCAGCCAAAGGTTGACCCTTAGAGCAAAGTGCAACTCAGTCATGGAAAGACAGGCATACATAGTGACCAGTGATCTGAGGAAGCTGAGGCCAACATTCCTAGGGCCTCACTTCCCTACTCAGACACCTCACCAGCCTTGTACTTTACCTAAGCACACCACAGGTAGTGATTCCCCATGGTGGAGACCCTCTCATACCCTTAGGGTGAGGGATTGCTTAGTGGACCATAAGACAGGGGGCAACCATGCTAGTGCAGGTGCTTCCTTATATGACCACTTAGTCAATGAAGGCTCAACTGGCCAAGGTTAGCCTTATCTCCTTTCGTTTGGGGGGGTTATGTAGGAAGGTGGAATCTGACTATATGGTTGCCCCCACTTTTTTATGGTGTTTTGCTGGTTTATAACTTAGTTGGACTGGGATCCTGCTATTCAGGGCCCCAGTCTATCTGCTTTCTCTGTAAAAGGTTTCCATGTGCCTTAGGCACATCACTGATTGGAATCTGGAGTGCCCTTATAAGTCCCTAGTATATGGTATACTATGTACCAAGGGCATAGGTACCTCAGAGGCCTGCCAGGGGCTGCAGCATGTATTATGCCACCCCTGGAAGGCCATCCAAACTGACACCACAGGTCTGCTACTGCAGCCTGGGTAAGGTGGTGCATGCACCCCTTACTGTGATATAGGTTACCTATATCACTAAATACATACACACATATAAACCTATAAGTCACTCCTAAGGCAGGCCTTATCAATCCTGAAGGCAGAGTGCATGGTTCCTATGTGAGAGGGTGCCCCTGCATGAGCAGGGCCCCTCTGCAGCGTTCGGAGACCCTTCTCTGATGCTGTTTGTAGTGCAGCCTGACCATATACTCTTAAGCGCATTATAACCTCGCGTTAAATGCTAACTTTGGAATGGCTGCACCTAAACATGTCGTGTTTGGTGTCAAACATCTTGGAATACTACCCCCCACCAATTCTGGCGGCGGGGGTAGCATTCCACCCTTCTAGAGGGAGAGACATGTTAACCCTGGCCTGGCCGGTAACTTCTTTCTAAAGCCTGGCATCACAAAATGGATGCTACTGCCACAGACACAAGTCTGGCCTCCTGCTGCTGGACGAAACTCCGGCAGGGGAGGCCTGGACAATAGGTTTCCTGTCCCAGGGAGGTGTGACCACCTCCCCAGACAGGATAATGTGTATTGGGGCTGGGCGGGAGCACTTTTGGGTGCGTTGAAGTCCTGCACTGGGGGCACACTTGGTGTCCCTGTGCATACCCCAGTTCAAACCGGATCAGGGGCTTGCAGCCCCTGCTTTGGCGCGAACTGGACAAAGGGAAAGGGGTGTAGCCACCCCTCTGCCCTGACCCACCCATAGGTGGGGCCACAGAGTAGTCCAACCCCTAAACTTGGTATAAGTATAGGAACCCAGTCCTTAGGACTTTAGATTATCCCTGGACGAAACTCTGAAACTGAATCCTGGACCTTCGACGCTCTACTCACGATTAGAGGACAGAAGAATCTCCCTTGGGGTCAAGGAGTGACTCCCCTGCTTGGCAGGCACCAAAGAAGCATCTGTCCGGTTCGCATTTCTGAAGCTCCCGTCGGACGCCGAAGTCATCGCATCACCAGAGGTCGATTCTCAGACTTCCCCGAGGCTACCCTGAGTCCCCAGCAAAGCTGAGGCCCGTAGCTATCGTGGGTGACTTGAGACCGTGACCCCTGGACACCGAGCACATTTGCAAGTGCATCCTCTTCTGGGTCTCCCAAGAAGTCATGCTTTGGGCTCCGAGTAGCCCTAGCCTCCAGCACCACCTGCACCGAAGATCACAGGCCCCCACTCCACGAGTGTCCTGTAAGCCCGATCCACGTGCGGCGTCATGAGGCTCCTTCGCGGTCGCTAGCCCATTGGCTAGTAGCCCTTAACGAAGGCCAATCTTTTTCTAACTTGGCATCCTGGTTGCTCCAGGCCTGCCCTCACTTACCCTCGCGGGGTGAGTTCCCCAGACCTTGCTGGTCTGCACCATCGACGATCTTCCTCTGCATCGAGACTTGCCGTTGCCAAGGCTGGTTGGGTCCAATCCGGTCGCCGACACCCCTGCAATCGACAGACATCGTGTACCAGCCCGAATCCTGCTCCTGGTCGCCGACAACGCCTCCTGGACCTCGGGGCTGAAGAGTCAAGACGACCGTCAACGCACTTGAAGCACTCGACATCGGTGGGCATCTGTCCATCGCCTTCCTGGTCACTGGCTAGTGACCCAGACTCTGTCCCCTCTGCTTTCAGGTTCTTCAGATCTCCGATCCACTCTTGGATCCACCCGGACACTTTCCACTTGGTCGCCAGCAGCACTTTGCAGCAGATCGCCATTCAAATCGACGACGAAACCCGACCCCGAAAGGCACCTATGCACCCGGCTTCCCTGGGTGAGGTAACACGAGTACTCCGGTGCTCCCGTGGGTAGAGACTCTTCAAAGTACTAGATCTCAAAGGGTTTGCTCCAAGTCCTCCTTTAAGTGTCCCTTTTCTTTAATTTCCTGATCACGACTTTCTCCATAGAAGTCAACGGCGTATCACGGTTGTGTATTTACACTGCACGCGTCCCCCGTGCGTCCCCTGTGTCACTACCTTGGGTGGTTCCTTGTGGTCCAAGCACTTCTAGAGGCTCTAGGCCTAGTGTCTAGTTCAGTCGTGGTTCTTATACCACTTTATTGGTATATGGTTTGAGTACGCCCCTAGGGCCCAAACGTGTATTTGTGCTATTACTGTGTTTAAATAACTTCTAACTTATGTACTTGAACTCTAGCCTCATAAAGAGACTAGAGGGGTGTGTTTAGCAATAAATACATATATTTTGAATATATACCTGGTGTGGTGCTCTTTCATTTGATCACTCAAGAGATTATAGACTGGTAAAACAAGCTGCTTTACATTCCTTCAAGACTTAGCCTGAAGGCTGCTCTCCATAGCTACCACTAGGATAGCTTTCAATAAGGTTGTCTTTAACCTATCTCCAATAAGGGGTTGTTTGGACTGGTGCAAGGTGCCCACTATAATTAGTGGACAGCATATACCAGGCCAACTTCTCACAATATCTATGTTAAAGTTCAAGCCCGACGTCATCCTTTAGGCCGACACAGTAACACAGCAAGGTAGGACCCCTGGGGAGACCTGTGGGTATATATACATCATGTCTTGCTTAGACAGACGGAGGAGACGGTGACTTCCTGGCTGACACACTGACCAGAGACGCTGAGGTTCCTGCATACAGATGCTCCAGCTAGCAGTGGTCTAACATCCCTCACGGGGTGTCCAACTCGAGACCAGGACGGGGTCCCACATTCTCTAACTCTCAGGTAATGGGGGTTGACTAGGTCCTAGAGGGATTCTTGGCATAACACTTACACCGATGCTAGGTACATTTAGGTACATCTAGTTAGGGAGACATCGTAGGAGTACGCACTTTCTTATCATGTGTTTTATGTACTTGTTTATATTCATGATTACTGCAAAATGGTAGAACTGTACCATCCCTTTACTTTTGTAGTGTTGCTAACCATATATCTCTGCTACTGTCTGATGGTTGTTACAGCACATCTATTTTACACTAGAATAACAACTGTTCAATAAATCCTTATTGAAACGCCCAGACTGTTTATTCTGTGTATCTCTGAAACAAACTAAGTAAGCACGATTGACTGAGCGAAAAGTAGTATATTGTTTCCACGATCCTGGGGGGATCAGGGTTGTCATGTTCTGAGGTTGCCAGAAACTATTCTCTCCCCGATAAGAGGAGATTTTAGTGGCACTGTGAGCTAGCTAATACAGACAGGCTAACGTATCCGGTGGGGGTGCACGGAGTTAGTCTGCCACCAATCCCACAGTTTATGTTATCCAAACGCGCAGATCCTGTATAGGTAATATAGGAACTACACGACACTTTAGACTGGGCTTGTATAAACAAACGTGCACGGCCGCTATTAAAGTGAAAGCGCAGAATGCTTTTTTTTAAAAATAAAAGTGCTCTATTCCGCGCTTTCACTTTAATAGCGGCCGCGCACCTTTGTTTAGACGAGCCCAGTCTAAAGAAAGTAGCAGGGCCACCATTAAAGTGAAAGCGCGGAATGGAGCGCTCGTTAAAAAAAAAAATAGTCCATAAATAAATACGTAAGATCTACAGTGTAAGGAAACTGTAGTTGGCCGGTGCTCCTAGCTTCCAAATATAAGTGATGAATATGGAGCACCGGCCAATAAGGCGCCAGGAAACAAAAGCAATAGAGTTATGAACCAATGGCAAGCAGCACTGTATTTTCACTCTGTAGAGTGATTACAGCAGGTCTTGCAGACAGCGCATACGCGCTGATGCTCAACCTAAAAATGGCATCCACAGGCCTAAATGGAAAGCTTATCTTTCGTTTTGTAAATGATTTAAGAGAAATGAATGTTCTCCTTTTCGGTTGTACCAAATCCTGCTACAATCTTGACCAATATACCAGTTGACGCCAAATATTTCACTGTTCTAGATTTGAGTTTTGTTTTTTTCCCAGTCCTATTGCACCCTGATAGTCAAAATATGTTTTTGTTCCAATGTGACAATAAATCATACTGCTGGATAAGATTAGTGCAAGGCTATTCAGAGAGTCCTTTCATCTTTTCCCAAGCCTTAAAAATGTGACCTAGATGCTCTTACATTCCCGGGAGGCTCCACTTTGATTCAGTACATGGACAACTTGCTTCTAGCCTCGGCAGATGTTTGCAAACAAGTCACTATTGCTTATCTCTATCATCTGGCAACAAACGATTACAAGGTATCAACGAAGAAACTGCAGTATTGTGTCACCTATGTAACATATTTGGGCAATGAAATAATTGAAGGGTCTAGAAGACTATCACCAGGTAGAATTTCTAGTAATACACAGTTCCTTCGACCCATCACACAAAAAGATGTTAAAGCTTTAATCGGCACAACTGAATATTGCCACTAATGGGTTCCCAATTTTTCAACGATAGTCCGCCCTTTGTGTGCATTGTCCCATAATGATGTGCCAGATCTGCTCCCATGGTTTCAGCAGTGTGTTGTATTGAAGAATGAATTGAGTATGTCCCATGCCTTGGGGCTACCTGACTACTCTAAGGAATTCAATTTGTTTGGTCATGAAAAGGAAGGTGGTTCGTTAGCTGTGCTAACTCAGAAACATGGTACTTACTTCTGCCCAGTAGCCTGTGATTTTGCCACACCAGACCCAGTCGTGGCTGCCTGGCCTTCTTGCCTTTGCCCAGGGGCAGCCGCAGCCTTGGTCATTCAACAGTCTGACAGTACCGTTTTGGCTCATCAGTTGGCTCTGCATGTTCCCCTCACAGTAGTAATATTGTTGACAATAGTACTCAACATCTCACTAATGCCAGATTAACCAGATACGAATGGACTTTATTAGCACCGCATATTGCTATGAAAAGAGGTACCACTCTGAATCTTGCCACTTTGTCACCAATAGTACAAAAGCAATTGTTGAATGATGATGCATTCCATAATTGCATATTGGCTATCGAGCGTTACACTAAGGTGAGACATGACTTGCACGATATGCTCCTTTCTGGTGCTGACTGGGATCTGTGGATGGTTCCCGCTTAGGGCACCAGCAAGGAACACTATAAGCTTCTTTCGCTGTTTGCACTGCATGCTGGCTCAAAGAAGTGGCACAAATGAAGGGTATTAAAAATGCACAGGCCGTGGAATTCATGGCCTTAACCAGAGCCTGTTGCAGGTCAAATGATATGAAAGCGAACATCTGCACCGATTTGCATTCGGGTGGCCCATGACTTTGGACACTGATGGGCCATGAGAGACTTTCTCATGTCAGCAGGACATGAAATAGAGCATGCACAGCTGATCTATGACCACTTGCAAGTTCTTTTGTTACCATCAAAAATAGCTATCACAAAATGTGCTGCTCACGTCATCAAAAGATTATGTATCACAGTAATGCCTTTGCAGATTGCAAAGCAATAGAACTAGCAACTTCAGGACTTATTTAAAATATGCTTGCCGAAACAACACCACATGAGGAATGCCATAATTTTGAGATTTTGAGCCACAACTTGCACAGCCACAAGTTTTAGAATATGAATTACAGTATTGGTCCTAAGGTGGACATGTGCAAATAGAGGAGGGATACAGGAAGGCACAAATGAAAAAATATGTATATCAATGGCTTTGCTTTCATCCATGGCACAATTATTTAATGGATCTTCACACACTGGCCATGATGGCATGATTAGACTATTTTCCCAATGTTGGTATCACCCAAAATGTCGTCAGGAAGCCGAAAGACTTTGCAAAAGGTGTACTGTATGTGCCCAATACAATTTGAGTAAGAAAACACCTAATGCACCAGGCCACCTCCCACCTCCACAAGGGCCTTTAAAAAGTTTGCAAATTGATTCCATCAAACTACTACCAATTAACAAATTAAAGTATTTTTTTATATGCATGTTTAGCAGAACTGTGATGCATTGACTGAGGCTAATTGCCTCCGGAAAGAACTGGATCCAAGTTTTGGTACCCCCAAACTTCTTAGTTCAGACAATGGACGGGCCTTTGTTTCCTAAGTCACACAACGGGCACCTGCAAGGGGTAGGGGGTGATGCAGAAAATGCACAGTACCTATCATCCACCCACAGTGGGTGCAGGGGAACGCTAGAATGGGGCACTGAACGGTACGTTTGGAAAAATCTGTGCATTCACTGAACTGTCAGATTGATGCACTGCCTCTTGCCCTGGTCCTTTTTAGGTTTCGCCTGCACAGCGCTTGTGCTGTGCTTGTGAAATCTATTGTATTTAATATATCTTAAAAGGGCCTTACATCCCGCCCTTACTTTTCATTTGCTGCTGTGCTTGCCACTTACTTTTCCTCCTTTTCTATTGGTTGTTACATGCTATTTCCTGCTCTTTCCTTATGTGTTTCTCTTATCAGTTTCCCATGGCCTTTTTATCCAAGGGAACCTCTTTTATTAGGTTTGCCTGCACAGCGTTTACTGTTTATCTTTTCCTAATCTTTTTTTTGTTTCTCCGATGCCTTTTAACCAGCGGGGAGAGGCCGGGGCTCCCAAAGTGAGGCTGTCTTCACTCCTCCCCGGCTCTCGAAGAGGCCGGGGTGCATGGCTGCTTAGTTTACATTCCTCTACCAGCTGCCATCTCCGTTTGTGAAAAGTTGCTGTTGTTGTGGTCCGCTTCTCTTCCATTTGCCTCAGTGGAGATTGAAGCACCCTCCCTCCAGTCGCCTCCATTATTTACACACGTAAATTGCAATCTTTCCTCCATCACTGACAGAAATGTTTTTTTTTATTCTTGTTGCATGTTTATTCAGTCGCTGATGTGTCATTACCTTTCACTGAGAGGTTATTAGAACGATATTATGATACTGGGTCATTTGTCCTTCCATGTGATAGTGCACCTAACAATTCTGCATTGCAAAACAGTCCTTTCTTTTAGTTTTCCTAAATCATTATGTGGGTTAGTAGATTAGAATATTTTTGGTAAAAGTGTGTGTTTGTGTGCGTATGTATGTATGTATGTATGTGTAACCACGCACATATGTGGTGTGTGAGATGCTTAAGGCTCTGTTAGTTGGTGATTGATGCTGGTAGAGAAGGACATAGTGATTTGTTTGTATTTACCGAATAAAGCGTGTTTTCATTGACATTGCCTGCTATCCAAATGTCCCACTGTTTAAAGTTCATAGAGGTCGCAGTTTGTTTTGTTTCTTTAACGCCCTGCTTGCAGGCTATGGGGTGGCGTGTCCCCATGTAATATCCTATCAAAAGGGTGTCCCAGAAGTGTGTAGGATATGGTTCAAAGTGCAATGATGAGTAATTTGTGTGGTTCTAAAAAAAAATTAATTGTCATCACGCTGTTTTGCGTGGAAGTCCTCATTCACTTCAAAGGTTGCAGTTGTGAGAAAGGTATAAATTCTGTAATATGTCACTGTTACTGCTGGGGAGAGAGGATCCGCAGTGCAATGGAAATGTCTAGATCCAAGAATTTCAGGTTGCGGGGTCTCTGGTGGCATGCCATGGCGTTGGGGGTCAGGTCTAGGTGAGCATACGTTTATGGCAATGACTTACGATGGCTATAGATCCGATCCAGGTTTCCCAGACTGTAATGTGCATGTGTTGCCCTGCTTTATACTGTAAGCTTCTATTCACATATTATACCACCAGTGCCCACTGCTGGAGCTCAATTCCCCAGGCATGCAAGGTGAAGGGGGGCATCCTTTCAGTTCATCGCTATAGCACATTTAGCAAGCGTAAGTGCTAAGTCAATGAATTTACTACTGGCTTTGTAGCACCAGGACGCTCCTGTTTGGAGCATCTGTTGGAACTTTAGAAGTTGGTTTCATCCATTAATTTGTCTGTCTTGGAGGCGGGACAACAGACCTAGTAGACACGTTTCGGAGTATTGCTATGTTGCCTCCCAGTCGCATAAATAAGTAGTTTGCACACCTCTTTCAGAAAGGTCTGGAGTGTTGTGCATTGCCAGGTCATGTGAAAGAAATCTGCCAGCACGGTATCACATGTAGGGCATTTATGGGACGCTGTGTTGAACATACGATGCAGCCTAACCAGGTAGGTCCTGGGGGAAAAGTTAAATTGCAACAGCTTCGAGCGGGCATTGCTCGAGACCTTGGGGATGCAGCTTAAGATTTTAAACCAGCTGCTATTTATTGTTATTACTGGAGGTCCTGGCACCATTGAGTCTTAAGGGCTGTCAGAGGGAACATCTGCCCCTACCTCAATATTGGTACACGGTTGTGATACTATGATGTTTTGTGCTAATTGTCAGCAATATATGTAGTGCCTTGCCTGCTTCTGGTTCAGAATTCATGTCTCCCCAAATACTGCGTACTGCCCTGTAAATTGCCCCTTGTGTCAGGAATTTTCCAGACAAGAGCTTGTATACTTCGCCCAGTTTTGCGAATGTGAGGGTAGTGTATGAAGCAAACAGCTGCCCTATATTCACTGTAGCTGCCTGTGTCCAATGTAGCTTGTTGGCAGTCGGTCCCAATGTTGTGAAGTGGGGCAAGCACCAAAGCAGGAGCCCTGGCGAGAACACGTTCGGGCACCCTGTTCGGCGAAGGTAGCGAGACCAACAGTAGTGGGCCACCTGGGCAAAAAGCAGCATCTGCATGGTTTGGGGAGTTTCACCGAAAATGCCCTGAAGGATGGACGATCTGGTTGCACCTTGCCAAACGTATCCCATCTCGGGGGCCACCGCCTGTGCGATCCAAATTATAATCCACAGTAGTTGCACTGCCAAATAATAGTATTTTTAGTCTGGAGCGCCCAAGCCTCTGGCGGGACTCATTGCCCAGTTCACCTCACTGAGTCAACTGTTCAGTTTGGGGAACACCGGCCAATGCAATATTAGGGGTATGTTAGTGAACAGATGTAAGAGGGATGGGGGAGCCACTGTTTTGGGTAATGCTGTGCATCCCAGTGGAGAAAGAAGACGTCTTTGCCAGAAATCTGCAGAGGCTTGGAGGCATGCCAATGCTTTACCAAGGTTTCCCTCATGGACATCCTCTGGTTGCCTGTAAATATGAATGTCTAAATATTTGAAAGTTTGTAAAGAAGTGGGAATCACAAAATGTACAGTCCCAATTAGAAAGTTTGCGCAGATTATCTGTCAAAAGGAAGATGTAGAAATTAGGGTTTTTTTTGACGAGTAGGTCCAAAATGAATGCAAAAGTGTCTAATATATACGCAGGGTCCGGTCAAGGACGGATATGAAGTCATGCAGATAGATTAAGAAGTCATCAGCGTACAGGGAAATTGAATGGTTATACCCTGCGACACTTAATCAGTGTTTGACGCTTTGCTGATGAATTCTGCATGTCAGAGGTTCCATCAAGAGAGCAAGAAACAAAGGCAACAATAGACAGCCTTGCCTGGTGCCTCTGGGAATATGCAGGAAGTCAGAGAATTCCCACTCACTAATGCCAGATTAACTGGATATGAATTTGCTCTTACCACCGGATCCGCATATAGGACTTTGATCCAAGACTGTATATCATCATAGAAGTTCATCCGCTGCAGAACTGCAAACAATTACTTCCAAAAGAGGCAATCAAATACTGTCTCCACGCCAACAGAGAGCACCATAACCTGCGGCTGAACATCTAGCAACCCATCCATCACAAAAACGACTTAATGTTCGAGGATGCTGGCACAGACCTGCACTGGTCGGGGTGGACCAGGTATGGTAGATGCTAATGAATGTGGTTCACTAATAATTTGCCCAGACTTTTGCAATCCAAGTTAAAAATGGAGAATGGTCGATAAGACCCTCTAAGAGGGACACTGCTGGCCTTGTGGGGCATGATGATAAGACTCTCCTGGACAATAATTGATCTTCAATCAAGAATATGTAGATTAAGTTCCTTTATTTGCTTTTCAGATTCTTGGTTAATTCTTTCTTTCAATCATATTCCTCCAATTTTTTATTTCCAACTGGTTGGCATAACGCCATATACTGAACAGCGTGTTTTATATCATACAATAATTCCCATTGCCCAATGCATTTCGTATCCTGTGACCCTTCATCAGGGGTCTCTGAAAGCAAACAATATAGCAATGTATATATGCACCGAAAGGGTTGCCAACAAACACAAGATTAATATGTCTTAAGTATAACTGTCAATGTGTCTTACGTCCAAGTCTCCACCGTCCTCCAGTGTGCGTGTGCGGAAAAAACGTGGCTTAAGTGTTCGATGTACATAAGCAAACTTCAGAATGCCTCAACCTCCTTCAAGGGTCCATTAAAAACAGTGCCGTGCATGCACCGCATGTCTCACCAAGTGACTCCAGTGCTTTGTGATTATGCATATAGTTACCCCGTCGCTTTATGAAAGCCTAAAATCACTTCAGGTACCGCAACTTACAAGGTGCATCGCCCGTGAAAAAAACACAAGAATCTATGCGCACCCACGTCTCGTGCCCCAACTAGGAGTGGCAATGTGCATTTAAATGTGCTTCAATGATATCGCTTCATGCTTGCCCAAATATTAGTGCACGCTATAACAATGCGCCAAAAGCCGCGCTTACTTCGAAAATGCGGTGGATGCGCTGTGAAAGTGCGTGTGGTGCCGCTTGTAAACGCCTGCATTCTCCTGGCACCGCTACCTTCTCCAGCGTATTTATTTATTTATAATGCGTTTTTATATGGCATGTACTTTATCCAGAGGTGTCAGAACGCTTTACAGTAGAATGAAGTACATTACATAAGGAATTCAGAGTAACATGGTGGAAGTGACAATACATGTATCTACTACAGTTACTTGTGGTGAGAGTTATAGATTTTACAAGTTACATATTCACTCAAGATTACATATTTAAGAAAAGTTGGAGTGATTAGGGTTGAACAAATGCATATTACATAGTTACAGAGTTGAGACGGAGGGTTGTAGTAGCTTCTGCAAGTGTCATGTAACAGTCAGGGATACAACATGGGATGTGGGGGCATATGCCGGGTGGGGAGTTTGGTGAGGAGAATTATTGATAGAAGTGTCTTTGGAAGAGAAGACTTTAAAGGTCCATTATGAAAATCTGGAAAGAGGTGGTGGTGCAAAGGTTTGAAGGAAGCAAGTTCCAAATCAAGTAGCATTACCTAAGAAAGATTGCGCCATTAGTCTTTCCCTTTTAAAAGATGGAGGTTCGAGCAGCAGCTTTTCAGTATTGTATGAAGGTTTGGAGCCGCCTGATATTTTGAGTTTGTTAGTGAGGGGTAGAAGTGTGTACGGCTTTATGGGCAATGCAAGCAGTGTTACATACTGATCTAGCTTCAATGGGAAGCCAGCAAAAGGAAATCAGTATGGGTGTGATATGGTAATTTCTTTTGGCCCCATAGGCGAACCGTGCCGCCGAATGGAGGTTGGATTTTAGAGGAGATGGGTGGATTTTGGGGAGGCCTGCAAGGAGAGAATTACAATAGTCCAGTCTGGAGAGTACCAAAGATTAAACAAGAGTTGTCAGGTCTTGCTCAGGAATGAAACGCCAGATCCCCCCGAGAAGGGGAAGTTGGAAGTGTGCATTCTTGGCCATGGTGTTGATTTGGGATTGGAGGTTGAGTTTTTTTGTCTAGGATGACACCCAGGGATTTGGCATTGTCAACTATGATAGGTTTGTTGTTAAGAATGTTCAGATTATCCATCCATGCTTGAACAGGAGGTGGAGAGTTTGAGGTTGAGATAAGAAGGTTTTTAGAGGGATTCAGATTTAGGTGATGAGGAGAGATTCATTCTTGGATGGAGTTGAGGGAGGTAGCGAGGATTGAAATGTTTTGTGCGGAGGACACTTGAGGTAGAGTTGGGTGTTATCAGCATAGAGGTGATAAAGGATCCCGTTTTAATTTTAGCAGATCTCCTATTGGTTCCATGTAACGATTAAATCGGGTGGGAGTGAGGATAGAGCCTTGAGGGATGCCTTGATCCACAGGCTCTGCTTTAGCA
Source organism: Calotriton arnoldi (assembly GCA_963921515.1). NCBI lineage: Eukaryota > Metazoa > Chordata > Amphibia > Caudata > Salamandridae > Calotriton > Calotriton arnoldi. The sequence continues at coordinate 1,321,971 of CAWUFW010001870.1, read as the reverse complement.
TTACAGTTTTAAATTGTAATCATCTGAGATCTGCCCTTGAGGTATGATTTAAATCATTTAAGCACAACTCCTTCAAATCCCATTCTTTGTTTTAGTGTGTTAAGGAGTGTGTTATGGTTTATAGTGTCAAAGGCTGCAGAAAGGTCCAGAAGGATCAGGAGGCAAGAACTGCCTGAGTCAAGTACTCGAATGTAGGCATCAGTTACTTGAACTTAATTGGAAGTACTTGTAACAGTACTATGCAATTAACAATGATATATAAAGCACCTTGCGGGTGAACACTGTTGTCATATACATGAAATAAATCGCTGGCACCTAACTAACATTAAATACAAGGAAGTTGATGGGACCCCCAATAGGACTACGAGAAGCAAAACTACACTCCTCAAAACATCTCGTTTCAAAAAGACCTCAAAGCATAATCAAACCTTCTCATTGTATACCACTTGATATGAAATCCCCTTCACACTGATGTAATTCTGATATCAAATGTTTAGTTTCAGACTATAATATCATATATTAAACAGTAATCACTTCACACACCTAAATGGCTATAAGCTGAAGTTGTTCATAACTTTCCTAATCTACAAACCACTGAATAAGGCATTCTTAAAGGTTTACACTCAATATATTCTACATCTACCCCACTGATGTGCCTGTCTTCTTTATTGTATGTACCAACTCCTGTGAATCTCAAGCGGACATTTATGCATCGTCTTAAATTATATGTTTCCTATTCCTATGTGGTACTCAAGACTAGTATATTTTCCATGTATGTGCTGCATGTTTGCATGGCTGATGACTACATCTGTCCTCCTATATTTGACTGCTGCACAATTGTAATATGTCCAATGTACCACTATTGTACAGTGCTCTGTTACCTCGTGTGGTTTAGCAACCCTCTATCAAAAACTGTTCAAATAAAAATTAAAATAAATACAATACAAATGTGAAATTGTAATAGAAGTAGAATCAAGCATGCAAATGTTGAAACAGAAGTGAACCTCCACTAAAAATGTTCTTTTTTCTCAATGGGGAAAACATTTTTCTTCATGGAGAAACTCCTTCCTCCATTGACCCATCAATTTTAGAGGTGTTGCCTTTATAGTCCCACCTTGGTAACTCATTCAAAGCAGGAGTAAACATGAGTATTTCTAAGGTGAGAAACTCCTTGCAAATACTTGGTGAACACCCACAAAAGTAAGAATATACGATTGTTTGTCAACTTTTAAAGACTAACTCAATCAAGGCTGCTACTTGGTTTGCAAACAACTAATGTCAACGATGCTGGTAGAATTTGTGCAAGCTTGAATCCTATTTGAGAGGGTAAAATTCAATGATTCCTATTTATTTAAATCAGAATTTAAAAGTCGTATAAAATTACGTACAATGCACATCACTGTTGATTTTAAGTGAACAAAACACTTAGGAATCGGCACCATCATTTCACATGAAGATTAGCACAATAATCAGCCAGAAGATCGGCACCATCATTTCACATGAAGATTAGCACAATAATCAGCCAGAAGATCGGCACCATCATTTCACATGAAGATTAGCACAATAATCAGCCAGAAGATCGGCACCATCATTTCACATGAAGATTAGCACAATAATCAGCCAGAAGATCGGCACCATCATTTCACATGAAGATTAGCACAATAATCAGCCAGAAGATCGGCACCATCATTTCACATGAAGATTAGCACAATAATCAGCCAGAAGATCGGCACCATCATTTCACATGAAGATTAGCACAATAATCAGCCAGAAGTCCTAGAAAGATCCAGGTCCTGACAAAGGTTCCTTAGAGATCATCTGCAAAAAGTTAACTATCTGGGCGTTTACCTTGATATCTGCATTTAATGCTGTTTGGACATTCCAGGAAATACCAACTACCTGGAAAACTGCAAAAAGAATAATACCTGGCCACAAAAAAGGTCCTCGCAGTGACCTCTCAAGTTATAGACCAATATCACTAATAAATGCAGCAGGAACAACCTACGGGAAACTTCTGCTCATTTGCCTCTAGGACTGGGCAAAGGACAGCAGGACACTGTCTGGCCTTCAAGCAGGTTTTACTCTTTATGAGGGAACACAGATGGGTTCATTGTCTACATACTGATCAGGATGGACTCATGATAAGCCTTCATTTGATGACATCCAATAATCATTTGTATACCTCAGCGTTGTCATGGCCTTGAAATATATACAAGGGATTTAATCAATTAGGATGTGGAGTGACAGTGCTATTCAGAACATTTACACATGGTATTCGTGATGATTGGTTTGACCACGTCAGCCAACATACAGAAAGGGGATTCTGGAGCATTTCCTAGTAATTCAATCAGGTCAATACATACCACATACACTTCGCATATACAGACATCTTAGCTTCCGCAGTGACTGCAATCGTTGAGAGTCGAACCGCTTGGTGGATATAGCAAACTATATTTCCCAACTACCCGAGGGGCAGTGACATCAGGTCCGCAGCAGGTGACTTGCATTTTTCCTGAACGGATAGGAGACGCCAGATCGACACGGCTGAGACACAAGTGAGTGGATCAGTAAATTGGGGGTCTATAGGTAGCGTTTAGAGTTTTTTAGAATGCGGCATTAGTGTGAACTTGTAACGTCAAACCATGGAAGGGCGGGAGCAATATAGACGCTGTTCCTTGCTAACGTCAACGATTGCAATAGTTTGCGCACCCCAGCTAGGACAGCTTTCAACAGTGGGAGAGGCTGTTCAGGCTCTGTCGATGAAACACATTTCTTTCTTATATACAGGGCCATAGCTTCAGGGGGAGGTTGGGGTGTTCCACTTCCCTAAAAAATTATCCTCTAGTAAATAGTTGGGTACAAGTGCTTTCAGTCGGGTATGGTGAGGTGTATGTCAGATTTCACCTGGGAGCTCTACAGAAACATAGACAAAAACACAAACACACTGGCTCTCTCATCTCTGTTTTGAAGGCCTTAAAAAATGTTGGTTCATTTAAAAAATATTGAAAATTAAGTACTCCTAACAATATGCACTGGCCCTTAAACCCCCACCCCCCTCCACCCCCCACACCATGCTTCTCATATTATGTATTTCAACAAGGTATATATGCGTGATTGCTGGGATATCTGAAGTTCCCACCCTCTCAAACTTACTGACCAAGGTACGCCCCTGCTTATATATGAAGAATATTTATTGGCGCATGACCGCTAAGTTGTTTTATCTATATCGTGAGGATAAGAGATGGACACAAGTTAATTCCAGATCTGATTTTTGGGACCATATTAAATGTACAGCAGGTCGGAGCCGTACTATCTCCACCTTCCACGAACAAGTAAAACTGGACGGGAACACTGGTGCGGCAAATATCAGAATTTTCACTAACATATGGGACACACCACACGTTTTTCACATTTACTAACAAGAATTTCGCCTTTTCACAAAGGGGTGGTCTATTACACGCAAGAAGATTTCCATTGATTGATTTATTTTTATATAAATTGATATTGTGAGTTTTCTTTTTGGTTACAAGCCTACAGTTAACTCAACTGCGGTGGATACGTGACGTCTGGAACTCTTTACAGATGCAGGTAGTACTCTTTTTTATAGTACTTCATATGTATATCAGCACCAATAGAAAGGGTGATTTGAGTTCTGATGAATGGCACTCACGCCTGTCGATAGGGGAGATACAGGCAGAATCATGTCAACATCACTACGTGGGTAAAATTATTCCCCAACATTTTTATTCTACCACTAGGGCACCTAATTAAGTACATTTTCCCACCTAGTAGGCAGTTGAAGGAGAGTGCCTCTTTTTGCATGGTTAGCCCCCACTTTTTGCCTGATGTGATTTCGAATTGAAAGTGCACTGGATCCCTGCTAACCAGCTTCCTAGTGCCAGATCTCTTTCCCAAACCTGTACCACGGCTGGCACAACTTCAGCAACCCCTGTAAGTCCCTAGTAAATGGCACCCCTGGTACCTAGGGCATTGGTACTGAAGAGGGTCCACTGGGGCTGCAGCACAACTTGTGCCACCCTAGGGGCCCCTCACCAAGACCATGCACACTGCCATTGCAGGCTGCATGTCTTCGTGCAGACAAAACCGAAGAGTCGACATGGCACACAGCCCCCTACACTGCATGAGGTATAGGTAAGTCACCCCTACTGCAGGCCTTATAGTACTAAGGCAGGGTGCACTATGTACCATGTGTGGATATAGCTGCATGAGCCTAGATATGACCCTACAATATCAAGTCCATTTTTGGATATTGTAAGCTCGCAGGGAAGCCATAGAGAGTACATGGGCTGGATGCTTGTCATTAAGAGTTTCCTAGTTCCATAATGGCATCACTGTACCCTAAGATGTTTGGTATCAAACATCTTGTCTTAATAAATCCTCCCTGATGCCAGTGTTGGATTTATTAATAAGTGCACACAGGAGACCCTTTAGATGGTCCCCTGAAAACCTACCAAGCACTGGTTTGGTCTCTGACTAGTCTTAGCCAGCTTGCCACCACCAGATGTGTTTCTGACTTCATGGGTTAAGGGCCAGCTCTCTCAGAGGCCAGGAACAAAGCCTGCTCTGGGCGGAGGTGCTTCACACTTCCTCCAGGACAGGATGGTCTTCCCAGGTGGGAAGGTACAAAGGTGAAGCTGCCTTTGAAATGCAACCCATGCATATCCAGATAGTGAGGGATGCCAACACCCCCATTTCCTGCTCCACGTTTGGAGGGAAAATTAGTTAGATGAGGAGGTGGGCCCACATTCAGCCAGCAACACCCATAAGGTGTGGCGGGAGATGTGGATCCTACTTTTGCAAATCCTCCATCTTGAGATGGTTTAAAAACAACTTATCAGGGCTAGGGTAGTGCCCCTTCCCACAGGAAGTGGTCACTTAGAGGGTGTAGACACCCTAAAGGAAGGTAGCCCATTGCTATTACCTTTCTCCCCCTTTAACACCCCTAAATTTAGTATTTAGGTTGCACCCCTGGACCTGCTGACTTAGATTTGACGGACCTAAGAGCAACGGACAAAGAAGAGCTGCTGACCCTAGAACTGAAGACCTGCTGCAGAAAATTGGCGCCAAACCCAGCCGGCTGCTTCTAGCACTCAACAATCATGGCCTGCTGTCTCGTCCTGCAACTGTGAGGCCTCCAAGAACCCCGGAGCTCCTCCAGCCTTTGCAAATTGCCAAGAACCTCCCTTGGAGTAGAGGAGCTACTCCCCTGCAGGCACTGAACCGCGAAGTCTGGTTTACCGTTTTGCTGCTCCCCGGCGACTCCAACGCAGCACCCAAGCAAGAAGAGGTACATCTGCTTTGAAGGATCAGATCTGTCCCTCCACCAAGTGGGAGGACACCAGGACCTACCGGAGCTATGCTGTACCAATACCTTGGGTACCGGACTCCCTGCACCGAAGACCAAGAAGAAAGAGTCCAATTCAGATTCCAACGACACAGGACGCAGACACCATTGAGGGACTTCGAGACCTACACCGTGAGTGGCCCAGCTGTCCCAGAATCGCCTCTGCAACCCGCCTGCCCCTGCCCCTGACCTCAAGGACCGTCTCGACACATGACGCTTGGCTGCCCTATCTGCTTTGCACCCAGACCACGTGGCAGGGGTAACGACAAACCAGCTGTGCTCCTCTGGTCCGAGGCACTTGCCCCTGCTCCCTCGAGTGGGACCTCCCGTACTTACCTGGAAGTCCTCCTGTGCAGTGTGTTTTTAAGTGGCCCCCTTCTTCGTAGCACTCCTGCTACCAACGACCTCAGCACCCTGTGAACTTCTGCTGCTGGAACATTGGACCTGGTCTTGCTACTTACCCGAATCCAGAAGGTGAACCTCGAGAACCAACTGTGTGATTTTCTATGCTTTTTCATATTTTCTCCAATTGACTTCTATTGTGCATAATTGCGCACAACAGTGATTTCTTTTGCAAACTTTGAAAATTTGTAACTTAAAAAGTACTTATCTTAGAACAAAGTTATTGGTCTGAAAATTTTTATGTAAAAATGGATGTTATTTTTACAAATTGGTCTCGGATTCATTCTGGAGTGTGTGTCTCATTCATTGCGTCTGTGAGTACAACAAATGCTTAGCACTACCCTCTGATAAGCCTAACTGCTTGCCCACACTACCACAAATAGAGCGTTAGTATTATCTACTTTACCGCTGTATACCAATAGGGGACCCACTGGACTCTCTACATAGTGTACTTTGTTTTAGTGCTCTATATAGAGAGCCGGGGCCTAATTCACAAATGTAAAATGAGACAAAGGTCTAACTTTACGACTTTCGGTATTCACATAGGGCATTTACTACTCGTAAATGCCCTTTGTGAACACCGAAAGTCGTAAAGTTCTGACTGTTAGTATTCACAAAGGGCATTTACAAGTAGTAAATGCCCTTTGTGAATACCAAAAGTCATAAAGTTAGACTTTCGTCTCAGTTTACTTTTGTGAATCGGATCCCAGTGTTCTACAGTAGTTTTATTCATTTTTTCCCTATACACACTTTTCCCCTCTGCACAGATTTACACCATTCCTGACCAGATAGGTGGCATAGCTTATGTACCAGATACCATCCCCCTAAGCTCCCCTATATCTAAAAGGGTAGCAACTCACATCTACTCCATAGGAGAGATGACAGGAAGGGCCCAATGATGAAGCATGCCGCCCATTGGGTGAGTGAGGGCCTTCGTCCTTAACCAGAAGGGTTTCCCACTAATACATACTAGGATTAGGGATTTAGTTCATGTATGAGGGCAGTTAGCTCTCTCTGAGTTTGTGTAAATACCAAGGAGGTTGAACTGGCTACCTTTTGATCCTCACGACCGTGATGCGTGTAATGGAGAAGACAAAGAGCCAAGCTGGCGTCCGTTACTCGCTTGCATCATATCTGGTTAGAGGTAGAAGCTGCATCAGCTTGTTGTGACCGATGTATATAGTTATGGAAGTTTGTTTCTGCATCATTCTACTCATGTGACAATGTCAGTGTTACCCTGGATTGTACAGCTTTGACAACCAGCACTTTTGAACTACAATGGACTTCAGTTAGGTGTGTCTGCTTCCACCTGGATGGTCACTTTATCAACCTCTAGTTGGTAGAGGATGATCAGGATGTTTCGGGAGGTATCAACATGAACCGGGAGAGCTGGTTCATTGGTGTAGTGGATTTGGCTCCAAGAACATCTTCTTTCTGCTGGCTGCCCCATATATCTGCTGAGTTCTCTCTCTCTTTCTCCCTCTCTGTCTCCCTTTCTGTCTGTCTGTCTCTCTCTCTCTCTCTCTCTCTCTCTGTCTCTCTCTCATCATGCAGCAAATTCTAACCCCCTTTTATTTTTGATGAAGAGCTTATAACGACTTGACCAGAATCATCACAGTACTTTAGGAATCACGTTTACGGTACCCTGGAACTTTATCATTCAAGAGTTCTCTGGTAGTGAGCATTAATACTTCCCCTTGCCTCCTGTCCCCTTTAATTCTATAACCCCGAATCATCACTTTTGTCCTGTTTTTGCAGTTTTGCCCTGTGACATAGTTATATTTCCCTTTCACAGCTTGAGCAGGCATTGGCTTGTAAATATGTGTCCTTTTAACCCTCTCCTTAGTACAGGTGCTGATCATTCGCCATTCCTCTGTCACACTGAAGTCTTACACCTTTGCCTGAACCGGTACACCAATCAGCCCTTCTAGATTGATATCTGCGATCCATTGTAGCACCCAGAGATGGAATCAGAACTGGCGCCGCTACATATATATATAGAGGTAGTGACATCACAGACCTTCCGTTTGGGAAGGGGAACTAGAAAGGGCTTCCCCGTCCTCACTTCTTTCTGCCTGTGTGGTGAGGCTTCTGGCCTGCTGGGTTAGGGGAAACCCGCAGTGGAGAATTTTAATTGGATACAGACCAAGAGGATAGAATTGCGTTATATATGGATGCTACTCAAACCCAAGCCGCTAATACTGAGTCTACGGGCCATGTACAGATAATTTGAAAGTGGGTCAGGCTATAAGATCAATTAGCAGAAATCCTTGTTATTTAGGACCTGACAGTGGGAGGTTAAGGGATTGAGTGTAACCCACCTGAGAACCACAAAGACACATGGGATTAGAGGTTACTGTATGGCACTGCATAAACACAAATCCTATCCCACTGCTGCCACCAATTTTCGAAATTGGCCTTCTGGTTGGCAGAGGTATGCACCCTGTCCAAGCAGAAACCACAATCCTAGTCAAGGTAAGTCACAACCACACTATAAATTAACCTGTGCTCACCCCCTGATAGCTTGGCACAGAGCAGTCACGCTTAACTGAAAAGGCAGTGTGTAAAGTATTTGTGCAACACTCCAAACAGTAAAACAGTGAAAGCACCACACAAAAAGATACCACACCTGGTTAGATAAATAAAGCTTAATTAAATGAACAAAACATCACCAAAACAACACAAATCCAATCAGTAGAACCGGAAATATGAATTTTTAAAGAAAAAACTGAAATGTAGTACTTAAAAGTATAAAGCACCAACCAGGTCTATCTGGTCGCGCTAGAACAGGTCAAATCCAAAAGTTCAGGCTGACCTGCGATGTAGCGCGGGTCGGATACAGGGGCCAGCCTAGGCCCGCTGCAAAGTCCTTTGGTTGCATCGAAGACGAGATTTGGGGTGCAGGTGAGGCGATGCGTCATTTTTGGTTCACAAAGGAATACAAAGCATCGGTTTCGAGCCGCGCAACGGGGATGGTTCGTCGAGAATGAAATCGATGCTCCGCACAGTCAGCAATGCGTCAGAGTTGATCCTTGCAACAGCAGCAAAGCGTCTACAGAGGAGGAGACGCGCCGGTTCCGAGTCCTTGCGTCAACAGCAATGCTTGGATTTTGCTGGAGCAGCACTTTAATTCCACTTCCAAGGGACCAGGACTGGGTTGGCTTCACATGGAAGACTTACAGATGGCAGAGTCCGGGTGCTGCAGCAGGTGAGTTGAAAGTCTTTTATGTCCCAGAGTTAACTCAGGAGGTAAGCCAGCAATCCCTTGATGTCACTCTGGTTCTGGGTTCAAGTGATGTGGGTCCAGTCCTCCTCACCCAGGCACAGAGGGCAGCAGGCAGCAGGTCAGCACAGCAAGAAAACAGTTCTTCCAGAGCAGCAGTCACAGCAGTCCTTCTTCCTGGCAGAGAAACCACAGATCCAGAAGTGTACTGATGTGGTAGAGTCAGAAGTATAGTTCTTAAAACCCACTGGTGCCTTTGGGAGACTTCAAAGAAGGGTGTTGAAGTGCACAGAGGTCCTCCCTTCCTGCCCTGGCTTCAGACTCACTACAGGGGGTATGCAGCCCTTTGTGGGGACAGGACACAGCCTATTCAGGTGTAGGTGTGAGGCTGTGGCCAGCTCCTTCCTCCCATTCTGCCGAGGATGGCCCATCAAGATGTGGATGGCCCATCAAGTCACACCAAAAACTCCCTTTGTGTGTGGCTGTCTAGAGGGAATGTACAAAGCCCAGCTGTCACCCACCCCACACGTTTACTGGAGACAGGCGGCAGGCACACAGGGCTGGCAGTAACCCTGGGCGTAGTTCGCGTAGTAGCGCTACGCGTAGCTACGCGAAGTGCACTTCGCACTACGCGAGCTACGCATAGCTACGCGAACTGCGTAGTGCACTGTGCAAAATGCTGTTCGCACTGATTGCACAGTGCCGGATGCTTGTCCGCACTGTGCAATCAGTGCAAACCGCATCTTGCACAGTGCAAGCGGTCGTTTTCTGCCGCTCGAGTAGATTTCTACTCGAGCGGCAGCTTTCTCAACGCAAACTGGTAGTTTCTCATCGCGAGCGGTCGCGAGCATACGCGACCACTCGCAATGAGAAACCTGACCTCCCCGCGTTGAGAATCTCGCTGGGAGGTTTATTTTCCACGCTCTCGATCGGCAACTTGATGTTGCTGATCGTGAACGAGGAAAAAGTCTCGCCGGGATGTCATTTTGCTTGCTCGCGGTCGCCAACTTGACGATGAGGACCGCGAGCAAGCAAAAAATGACCGCTACGCGTGTTTGCACTGTGCTACGTGCAATTCGCGTAGTGCGAAGTAGCGCAAACTTCGCAAACTACGCGAGCGTAGCGTAGTACTTTGCCCAGGGTTAGCTGGCAGCAGAAAAACATCTTTCTAAAAGTGGCATTTAAAAAATTTTAATGATAAATTCGACTTTACCATTAAAAGGATTTATCATTACAATTCCATACGTACTAAACATGACAGCTCTACCTCATCAAATATAGGAATTACAACTTATTAGATGTAACAAGAAATCCCCAATGTTAATCTATGAAGGGGGGGGGGGATAGGCCTTGCAGTAGTGAAAAACAAATTTAAGAATTTTTCACTGCCAGGACATGCAAAACTTACAAGTGCATGTCAAACTTTTTAAATACACTGCACCCTGATGTGGCGCTCCTCAGGGAAGTGAACTAGAGGTGACCTTTTTGTATTAAAAAGGAAGGCTTGGGCCTGCAAAAGGATTAAAACTGCACACACAGGCTCTGCAATGGAAGGCCAGAGACATGTGTAAAGGGCAACTTAAGCGGGTAGCACACTCAGTGCTGCAGGCCCATAGTAACATTTAATTTACAGGCCCTGGGTACATGTAGTGCACTTTATTAGGAACTTATAAGTAAATTAAATATGCCAATTGTTGATAAGCCAATATTACCATGAGAGCGCACATGCACTTTAGCACTGGTTAGCAGTGGTAAAGCCTAAAGCCACCAATAACAAATTCAGCAAAAAGGGGAAGAGGAAGTCAATAAAACGTTTGGGGGTGACCCTGTAGAAAGGGCTATTTCCAACACACGGGATAAAAGAGGCGTTTTATTTTAACCAAACCTAAAGTCGGCCCTGATTAGCTTTGAAGAAGGTGTGAGACACTGTTATTTAAAATGATCTCACTGTTGTGCTTTTTGTATGTACTTTAGAATACTCCCCATTACCTGGCAGAGGCCTTTTCAATGAAGTGGAAGGTGAGCTATAATACATGCTATTGGGCGGGGGTCCCTCACAAACTGCACTTTTGGCGTTGTATAGGACAACCTACATGTGCGGTATTGTTCTCCATAAAATTATTGGCCTGAGTCAACCAGCAACAGGGCTGGAAAGATATGAACTGGGTAAACAAATGTATTGCCATTACTGGTACAATGTTGCAGGATGCGATCTCTACCGAGCGAAACTAAAGCTGAGCTCAAAATATGGAAGGTGATAGGTTGGAATGGACAAATGTGATAACCAGAAGGACACCAGTGTGAATGGGAGGAATGATGGGAAACTTGACAAGACTGGAGGGCACATGGTCACAACATGATTGGGATAGCGTTGGACCGCATAGGTATTTCGGCATTTGGGGATCGGAGGATTGAAGGAGTTTAGCCAGCTGCAGCAAGTCTATCAAGTGAACCCGTCGCAGCACTAGAAATACCAACAGCTTATACATGGAGCGACTACCTTAGAGGAGGACTGGTCAGCCATACCCGAAGAGACCCCACCAGGAAACAAGGACCTGCAGGGAAGATCTGGGGAGGCAAGCAGTTTCGGTTATCTAAAGGAAGTTCACAAAATGCACCCCAGACAACCTACAAGAGCCGATAGAGAAGCAGGAGGATGACCTAGGAATATTAGACCATGAGTATTGAGAGGATGCATTAAGACACCCGGCGGAGGTGGCAATACAAACCAGATGTCACAGATTAGCACCTGTCAACCAAAATGTCAACAAATATCCCACATCAACCTATTTATCAAAAGGCCGGATTGTGTTCAGAATATCTTAGGACTGGTTCCTTATTTTTTGTTGAGTTGATACATCAACAAAAGCCACCTCACTTTCATGGACTCTTTAGACTATATGGCTCTAGTTGGTATGTGCTATTACACTGACCCTCTATTCCATGCAACACTTCTATGATTCTGCCCTTTAATACTGAAAACAAATGTCGTATATGAATTAACTGTTTTGCATTGTTTGCATAGAAACAGAGTACACCTTCCTTCATATATAAATATCATTGTATAATTAAATTCTTATAGGTTGGATTGATCCAGACCAACCGATTTAAAGACTAGAATCATTGACACATGATTCCTTCAGGAGTCTCCTTGTGGATCCCACGCATTCATACCCAATCCCCTGAGGGATCACTGGGTTTCACAGTTGTGTGTTGAATTAGTCCATAAAACATAGTATTGAGAATGCCAAACACTTGCACCAGCACATTCTGAAAAGAACTCAGCACATCACTGGTCCCCAAAATCCAACCACATGCACAATAAACCACCTTGCATGAAGAAGCCACACAGACTCATCATCATCATACAATGACCATGGAACCCTCCATGTAAGACTCCACACAAAAACTTATATTATTGCTAAAGCAAACTATCAGGCAGGATAGCATCACTGGACACACAAACTTGCACACCACAAAACTCACGTGTCCCCTACATGTACATCTGATAAAACAATGCATAGACAGCAAATGAGATGAAGCTACGGCATTTCCCTTGCAACACAAATATAGCAACCTACAAATAATGGAAAGCTGTGTCCGCAGAACAACGTATATGGCCAAGCAATAAGGAAAGGGCACTTCCTACAAGACACAAACTCAAATAGACACCTGTGAAAATGTGTGAAAAGCCAGATATGCAAAGATCAACTCCAGTGACACAAAACAGCTGCCCCAAGGACTTCCCAAATGTAACCATGACAGCAGTATTGCAGGAATAACATTCATATTAACAAGACATTAAAGAGGGTGCCAAAGAATGGCCTGGTATATATTTTCCTATATATTCCATTCTCCAAACACACCTGTTTTCCCTCTTTTTCTATCAGCGCCTGTAGCTTCTCCCAGGATTCAGATTCTCCAATATCTTTCAAGGAGGATGGTATCGTCTCTTCTGGATTCAGCATTCCCTTAAAGAAAAGGAAGGGTGTTAAAGGTCTCAGGCAATAGACCCCTGGAGCTCCTCAATCCACCCATGCATTTCATTGGCTTACAAAGTACATTTCCTGTCTCTATTTTGAAAGCAAATGTATAAAATGCGGCACCTCATAATCTGTCAATTCAGCCTCCAGCCAGATTTAACTTGCAAAGAGTAGAAACAGAACTGGATGCCATAGCAGATGAACCCTACTGGGTAGTGTGGCCTCCTGATGAAGCAATGGATTATGGAAATGCTCTTTATTTTGGCCTGCCGGAGTACCTGCTGGAGAAGCTTCAGGCGGTTCAGAACACAGCAGCTCGTTTCCTCTTGAAACTGTCAGTTGAAATGCATGTATCCCCTCATTTGCGCGCCCTGCACTGGCATCCTATCATCAACAGAATCGTGTTTAAAACTTTAGTGCTAGTGCATGGAGCATTATATCTGTCCGCTGCAGAATACCTTAGAGCATGGGCACTCACAAACATTTCCCAGAGGGTCGCAATGTACTGTCTGTGGCATGCCAGAGGGCCGCACCAATGCAAGCAGGGCGAGGGTCGAGGTGATGAAAGGTGGGCATAGGGGGACGCAAAGCAGATGCATGGTGTGGATAACAACCAATGCTCTATTCTTATGCACCAAGAATTAAAGTCAAAGCAACGCTCAGGCAGGTTAATAAAATCAACTCTCCGCAAACTTCAAGAAAGTGTATCATGTTTTTACATGTTTAGTGCAAGAGGTCTTTAAAACTAAAGCTGTTCCTGAAGATAAGTTGTCCAGGACACCTTCTTTTCTTCTTTACCGTTACTTTAATTAACGTGTAAATAAAGGAAACCTGTTTGTTTTGCAGCTTTCTGAATGTTCCTGCTCTGTCAAGTGAACAGCAGCCCAGTGCTGCTGTTCACCAGGGAGCTACAATTAAAGGTCAGGAGGCCCGCATGCGGCCCCTGGGCCATACTTTGAGTATCTCTGCTTTAGAGCAAGGTTCAGCTTTCACGTTCCAGCAAGAAACCTGAGGTCTGTTAAAAAACTATTGGCAGTGACCCCCAGAATTTGGCGGGCTAGAGCAGGACGCAGATCTCTAGCTTACCTAGGATCTACAGCATGGAACAAGCTCCCTCTTGAACTCCATGCTGTTAGCAATTCACCAATGTTTAAAAAAAGGCTGAAAACCTGGGTTTTTAGACAGGTCTAAAACAACAGAACACACTTTCTTTTTGACCTGTGCAGTGCGCCAGGGCACTCTGCGTTGTGCAATACACGTCACTTTCATCATCATTATCATCAATAAAGTGACTAAATTGACTACAATACCTTCTGCCTTAGGGGAGCACTGTTCTGATATTCGTTATTCTAGACCCTTGTGCTAAGAATGTTTCTGTTTCATACCATGTAAAGAAACATTGCAGACTATTGCAAAATAGAGGCACGGATACAGGAAATGGGGGAGGGAGGTGGTTGATTAATCAGTGCTCGCATCCCAAGGTCATACTGTTGAAGGAGGAACATCACCTACTGATAAGCCATGCGTTCCAGCTAGGCTATAATAGAAGCCAAATAACGGATCACTACGCTTACTATGGCGGGACATGATCAGCCATGAGATATGTAGTAGATCACCATCACAAAGACCATTATAATAACTACGTATGAGAACAGGATTGTAGGAGGCTAGCTCTATATATGATATTGCCACTAGGTGGTAATACTGTGCACAGAGTCCAGGGGTTCCCCAAAAGTCTACAGGGCTCGATGCAAAACCCAAAGAACAAGTTACTTACCTTCGGTAAAGATGTATCTGTAAGAGACATAGGTTAGCTGTAGATTCCTTACCTTAGAATTTCCCCCAGGCGTCAGACTGTATCTGGAGATTTTTCTTTAGCAGTACCCCTGCGCTTCGATAGGTGGCGTCGGTCGACTCCGTGTCCATCGTCAGCGTTGTGGTCACCGGGAAGACATCGCGGAGCTTACTTAGACGCCGCCCCTGCGCGCTGACGTCAGTCCTGACACGACTTTCCACGCCAGAAGCGCAGAGCCATGAAAGACACTGACCATTGGTGCGCCACAACTAGGGCCCTGTAAGGGAGTCCCTATCCCTAGATGTCAGTTCACAGAGTGGGGAGGGTGGGTGGGGCAGTAAGGAATCTACAACTAACCTATTTCTCCTACAGATACATTGTTACCGAAGATAAGTAACCTGTTCATCTGAAAGAGACAGTTAGTTGTAGATTCCTTACCTTAGAATAGATACCCCAGCATTACCATCCCGGAGGAAGGTCTGCGAACCAAGTTCAGACAAAATAGCCAGTAATGTCTGGTGAACGTGTGTAGAGATGCCCATGTTGCCGCCTGGCAAATATCAAGGAGTGGGGCTCCACGTGCCAATGCAGTGGTTGCTGCCGTAGCCCTAGTGGAATGAGCACGCAGCCCCACTGGAGGATCCTTCTTCCCTAAAGCGTAGCAGATCTTTATGCCAAGTTCAACCCATTGAGAGATGGTACGTTTTTGAACAGCCCAGCCTTTCTTGGCACCTACATATCCAATAAAGAGTTGATCATCCACCCGGAAATCTTTGGTACGGTCAAGGTAGAATGACAGCGCACGTTTAGGGTCCAGACGGTGGTCTCTCCTCCTCCTTGGAAGGGTGGGGAGGTGGGAAAAAGGTGGGCAAGGTGATAGATTGTCCTACATGAAATGGTGTAACCACTTAAGGAAGGAACGTTCTGAGCACCACGTTGTCCAGATACACAGAGAAGAAAGAGGGCTTGGAAGACAAAGCTTGCAGCTCACTCACCCTGCGAGCAGAGGTGATGGCCACAAGGAAGGCAGTTTTCAGAGTAAGGAGCCTAAGATATGTTAGAACAAGATTCAAGTCCCACTGGGGCATTATGAAAGGAGATGGAGGAAATAGATGAGTAATGCCCTTAAAGAATCTATTTACAATAGGGGACTTAAATAAGGAAGGCTGATCTGGCAGCCGAAGAAAAGCAGAGATAGCAGCAAGATAGCCTTTGAGAGTGCCCAGAGCAGAGCCTTGCTGGGCCACAGAAAGTATGTACAAGAGGACCTCTGAAAGAGGGGCAGAAAGTGGATCCACAGCCTTTGCTGTGCACCATGCCACAAACTTCTTCCACCTACAGGCGTATACCGATTTAGTGGAGGGACGCCTGGCTGCCAAGATGACATTACAGTCTTCGGGCGGAAGGTCGAAAGCTGTCAAATGTCGCCGCTCAATCTCCACGCAAGGAGGTGGAGACTGGACAGGTTTGGGTGAAGAACCGTCCCCTGCTGCTGCGACAGAAGATCCTCCCAAAGGGGCAGTCTGAACAGAGGATCAATGGCCATGCTCAGGAGCTCGGGGTACCAGACTGTTCGTGCCCAGTCCAGAGCAACAACAACAACTTGGGCTCAGTCACGCTTGATCTTCTTGAGCACTCGGTGCAGAAGAGGTACAGGCGTAAAGGCGTACCGGAGGCCGCAGTTCCATTTGCAACGAAAAGCGTGGCTGAGCGAGAGCCGCCTTGGAAGCTCCAACGTGCAGAACTGCTGACATTGCGTGTTCTCTTCAGTGGCAAACAGATCTAACCAAGGCTCTCCCCACTGCTGAAAGACACCTTGCACCACCTCTGAATGAAGACGCCACCCGTGATCCACCAAGCATCGACGGCTGAGTTCGTCCGCGCTGCCATTCAGAGAACCCGCCAGGTGCTGAACCACCAGGGTCATGCCCTGATGTTCCAGCCATGTCCAGAGGCGAAGAACCTCCTGACATAGGATCCACGACCCCAACCCGCCCTGTTTGTTGCAGTACCACATGGCGTTGGTGTTGTCTGTGAACACCTGCACCACTTTCCCTTTGAGAGAGGGAAGGAATGCCTTCAGTGCCAGTCGGATCGCCCGGAGATCCAGCAGGTTGATATGGAGCCCGGACTCCGCCGGAGTCCAGACGCCTCTGATCACCACCTCTCCCAGATGGCCGCCCCTTCCCAGGAGTGACGCATCTGTCACCACTGTTAGATCTGGGTGGGGAAGGGAGAGGGATCTGCCTGTGACCCAAGCTTGATACGTTAGCCACCACTGCAATTGTTGTGCAGTTCCCTCTGAGAGATAACGTAGTCGGAAAGATTCCCCTGATGCATGCGCCCACTGGAACGTCAGGTCCCACTGCAGAGCCCGCATATGCCATCTGGCATGATTCACCAGCAGAATGCAGGATGCCATAAGGCCCAGCAGCCTCAGAGTCATTCTCACCGAAATCCAGGATAGAGGCTGAAACATCAGTATCATAGCCCGAATATCCTGGACTCGCTGCTCGGGAGGATAGGCACGAAACTGCACTGTGTTCCGAACAGCTCCGATGAAAGAGAGCGTCTGAGAGGAAATCAGGTGTGATTTCGGCACGTTTATAGTGAACCCCAGTGCAGGAGGTCCGCCGTAGTCTGGAGGTGGGAGACGACAGCTTGGGGCGAGCTCGCCTTCAACAGCCAGTCGTCGAGATAGGGGAAGACTGGAACCCCTGATTTGCACAGATGAGCTGCGACCACCGCCATCACTTTCGTGAACACCCGAGGGGCACTGGTAAGGCCAAAGGGGAGCACGGTGAACTGAAAGTGCTCGTGGCCCACCGTGAACCGTAGATAGCGTCTGTGGGCTGGCAAGATGGTAATTTGGAAATAGGCTGGAAGTCCAACGCCACCATCCAGTCTCCGGGGTTGAGGGCAGACAGCACCTGAACCAACGTGAGCATTTGGAACTTCTCCTTCCGGAGGAAGCGGCTGAGGGCCCTGAGGTCTAGAATAGAACACAGGCCTTTGTCCTTTTTGGGCACCAGAAAGTGGCAGGAATAGCAACCACAACCTACTTCTGGCGCAGGCACTCTCTCTATAGCTCCATTGGCCAAGAGAGCTGAGACTTCCTGGCAGAGAAGCGCCAAATGATCCTCCGACATGCAATCGAAAGATAGTGGCATGGAGGGAGGAGTAGTCTTGAAGGGGAGGGAGTAGCCCCTTGGGACGATTTGCAAAAGCCACCTATCCAACGTGATGGATTGCCAGTGGAGGAGGTAATGGCGAATTCTGCCTCCCACTGGCCGTTTATGGGCCTGAATCGTCGGACTAGGAAGGTTAGGAGGCTGCGGCGGGGGGGAAAGGGTGGACTGGCCAGCCTGCTGGCTTCCGGACCTGCGAGGTCGCTGAGTCCCACATCCATGGCCACACAGAGGCTGGGCAGCTTGCAAGAGCTGGTAGCTAGACTGGGCCGGATGTGGTTGGGGCCCCTTCCGTAGCCACGAAAGGGACAAAAAGCAGACTGGAGTGGGAGGGAAGGCGCAGCATGGCCCAATGATCTGGCCGTAGCCTGAGAATCTTTAAAGCGCTCCAGCGCCGAGTCTGCTTTGTGGCCAAAAAGACGACGGTCATCAAAAGGCATGTCCATCAAAGTTGACCGGACATCCCCCGAAAAGCCAGATGTCCTCAACCAGGCGTAGCACCTAAGGCGATCGTTCTACCCAGTGAGTCGGTGGTATCCAGTCCACATCTGATCGTGAATTTGCTGCGTCTCTCCCACTGCCTGGGAGAGAACGACCTGAGCCTCCTCTGGGCACTGAGGGAGCACCTGCACAACCGTATTCCAGATGGTATGGGAGTATCAGCCCAGGAGGCACGTGGTATTCACGGACCGCAGTGCCAAGCTGGAAGAAGAAAAACATACGCTTCCCAAGATAGTCCAGCTTCTTGGATTCCCTATCTGGAGGGGCAGAAGGGAATGCGCCCTTTGAAGAAGAGGCTTGGACCACCAAGCTCTCAGGTGAAGGGTGTTGGGTTAGGAACACTGGGTGGAGGCAGGCAATCGTCCTCTCCACAGGAGCCCCTGTGCTGGGCTTGGACCAGGTGCCCAGGAGGACATTAGTGAGGGCTTCATTAAAGTGCAGTAGGGGTTCAGAAGTGGACGCCACAGGCTGAAGCACCTCTGTCAGGAGGTTAGTCCTGACTGCCACTGAAGGGAGCTCAAGGCCCAAGACCTTGGTCGCCGTACGCACCACCCCAGCATAAGACACTCCATCCTCCGTAGCCACGGTAGGGGGAGAAAGCAAGCCAGTGTCTGGAGAAGTGTCCAGACCACTAGCATCACCCAGGTCCTCTTTCGCCAGTCCAGTTCTTCCGGCTGGTCAGTTAAAGGATCCAGCAACCCCTCCCAGTCCTCATCACCACCCTCTGGTCGATAGGGAACACCAGGGATGAACAGGGGCACAAACGTACCCTCCAGTGTCGGTTGTGACATCGCCGGACGGCGGTCTGGCTCCGGGTCCTACTCGGGGTTGAGGATGGGGACGGCATCGGTCGGGGGCATGAACGGCGCCAGGGCCGTCGTCGTTGGGATCGGCGCAGGGGAACGTTGAATGAGATCTATCGTCGTCGATCCGGATCCAGTCCTGGATCCGTGGGGGTCCACCGGCCCCGGAGCTGCCGGCATCGAAAGCCCTGGACCCCCGACCCATTTCGTGAGGCCAGAAGACACGCCAGCAGAGTCGGGCTGCCCAAAAACGAGATGTAAGGTCTCGTAAAACTGTCGAAGTTGGGCAGGGGACGCTCCGGCTCCCGGAAATGGGGGAGGCGTGGAGTCGTCCCCGAAGCAGGCACCAGAGACAGAGCCTTGGAACGACGACGCTCCGAATCCCTTGTCGCATCAGCCGACCGACGTGGAGAAGGCGAGAACGCTTGTGCTTCTTCGTCTTCTTCTTATGTTTGGACTTACCCGATGACCTCGACGACTTAGAGTGCGACGAAGAGTGGGGGCTCCACAAACGGTCTTTAGACCTTCCTCTCGAACGAGACTGAGAACAACGCGGAGCCGACCGCCGGGCCTCCAACAACTTTTGGGACTGATCCCGCAAAGTCTTCGGATGCATGGCCTGGCAGTCAGAGCACGGGTCGTGGTCATGCTCCAGACACCACAAGCACATGAGGTGCAGGTCCCTCACCGACATCATCTTGTGACAGGACCTGCAAGGCTTGAAACTGGTCTGACATTGGGACATCCCTCATGCACCAGGAGTCGATAGACTCGAAAAGAAGTCGACAAAACATCGCAAAAAGGCTAGCTAAAAAGTGTCTAAGGGGTAGCTCTCTCCGGATCTGCTCTAGGCTGGCGTAGAAAAAAGAAAGTACTGACGTCAACGTGCAGGGGCGGCGTCTAAGCAGGCACCGCGACATCATCCCGGCGACCAGGACGCTGAAGACGGATGCGGAGCCGACCGATGCCACCTACCGACGCGCAGGGGTACTGCTAAAGAAAAATCTCCGGATCCAGTTTGACACCTGCGAGAAATTCTAAGGTAAGGAATCTACAACTAACTGTCTATTTCAGATGTGCTCTATTAGTGGTAGTGTGGGAGAGCAGCCTTAGGCCTAACACAGAGGTGTGTAAGACATTTATTGCACAACCGTGATCAATAATGAACACACGACTCAAGAAGAAGATCCCAGACTCATTGTCAGTGAAATTGCTCTCCCACCCTCGCAGCTCCACCATTAAGTGAGGCCTGCCCTGCACTCTTGAGTGTTGGTGATCGAGGCCCTCCTCCACCCGCAGGTTTCCCTGCGCCTCATCCCTGGTGGTCCAGTGGACCTCTGTCTCCTTCCTCTCACTCTGCTCTTTCACTCGTTTTCACTCGCTATTCTACCCTTTTTATCTTTCACCTTTCTGCACTTTTCTGCATCTCTGCTCTTTTGTGCTTTATTTCTGCTTATTTTCCCTCTCTTCTTTATCCCTTATTTCCTCCCTTTACCTTTCCCCGCCGCTGCTGCCCCCGCGGCCCCTCCCCCCCCCAGCGCAACCGGCCCAATCCAGCTCCCCTCTCCGCTCCCGCCTCCCAGCTGTCCAGCCCTCCCCGACCCCTACTTAATGGCGGCCCCTGTGGGGACAGGCGAGCAAGACCACTGACTCATTGTCAGTGAAATTGCTCTCCCACCCTTGCAGCTCCACCATTAAGTGAGGCCTGACCCTGCCCCTGCACTCTCGAGTGTTGGTGATCGAGGCCCTCCTCCACCCGCAGGTTTCCCTGCGCCTCATCCCTGGTGGTCCAGTGGACCTCTGTCTCCTTCCTCTCACTCTGCTCTTCCACTCGTTTTCACTCGTTTTTCTACCCTTTTTTATGTTTCACCTTTCTGCACTTTTCTGCATCTCTGCTCTTTTGTGCCTTATTTCTGCTCATTTTCCCTTCCTCTCGCTCTGCTCTTTCACTCGTTTTCACTCGTTTTTCTACCCTCTTTTATCTTTCACCTTTCTGCACTTTTCTGCATCTCTGCTCTTTTGTGCCTTATTTCTGCCTATTTTCCCTTTTTTCTTTATCCCTTATTTCCTCCCTTTACCTTTCCCCGCCGCTGCTGCCCCCGCGGCCCCTCCCCCCAGCGCGACCGGCCCAATCCAGCTCCCCTCCCCGCTCCCGCCTCCCAGCTGTCTAGCCCTCCCCGACCCCTACTTAATGGCGGCCGCTGCGGGGACAGGCGAGCAAGACCACTGACTCATTGTCAGTGAAATTGCTCTCACACCCTAGCAGCTCCACCATTAAGTGAGGCCTGCCCCTGCCCCTGCACTCTTGAGTGTTGGTGATCGAGGCCCTCCTCCACCCGCAGGTTTCCCTGCGCCTCATCCCTGGTGGTCCAGTGGACCTCTGTCTCCTTCCTCTCACTCTGCTCTTTCACTCGTTTTTCTACCCTTTTTATCTTTCACCTTTCTGCACTTTTCTGCATCTCTGCTCTTTTGTGCCTTATTTCTGCTCATTTTCCCTTTCTCTCGCTCTGCTCTTTCACTCGTTTTCACTCGTTTTTCTACCCTCTTTTATCTTTCACCTTTCTGCACTTTTCTGCATCTGTGCTCTTTTGTGCCTTATTTCTGCTTATTTTCCCTTTCTTCTTTATCCCTTAATTCCTCCCTTTACCTTTCCCCGCCGCTGCTGCCCCCTCGGCCCCTCCCCCCCAGGCGCGACCGGCCCAATCCAGCTCCCCTCCCCGCTCCCGCCTCCCAGCTGTCCAGCCCTCCGCGACCCCTACTTAATGGCGGCCACTGCGGGGACAGGCGAGCAAGACCACTGACTCATTGTCAGTGAAATTGCTCTCCCACCCTCGCAGCTCCACCATTAAGTGAGGCCTGCCCCTGCCCCTGCACTCTTGAGTGTTGGTGATCGAGGCCCTCCTCCACCCGCAGGTTTCCCTGCGCCTCATCCCTGGTGGTCCAGTGGACCTCTGTCTCCTTCCTCTCACTCTGCTCTTTCACTCGTTTTCACTCGTTTTTCTACCCTTTTTATCTTTCACCTTTCTGCACTTTTCTGCATCTCTGCTCTTTTGTGCCTTATTTCTGCTCATTTTCCCTTTCTCTCGCTCTGCTCTTTCACTCGTTTTCACTCGTTTTTCTACCCTCTTTTATCTTTCACCTTTCGACCGGCCCAATCCAGCTCCCCTCCCCGCTCCCGCCTCCCAGCTGTCCAGCCCTCCCCGACTCCTACTTAATGGCGCGCCGCTGGTGCACCGAAGGCGCGTCAAAGGCAAGCCCGCCTGCGCCCGTCTGCGACCCGTCCGCGACCAGCGCCTGTAACCCTGGAACTCCGCCCCGCCAACGCTACGACCCAGCAGCACTCCACGCACTCAACCCAGGCCGCAACAACAACTGCAAGCTAGCATCACCAGCCGACACCCACGGACCCTTCAGCTGTCACTGCTGCCGGCACACCTGCACCACCGCCAAGAACACAGATCCAGCACAACCCGCCCACAAGAACACAACCGAACCGAAGACCCTGAAATGCATCCTCCTCAACGTCCGATCCCTCCACAAACACGCCACAGAAATCTGGGACCTCCTCGACAGCACCACCCCGGACGTAGCGTCCTTCACCGAAACCTGGACCAACACCACCTCGGGACCGGACATCGCCATCGCCATCCCCCAAGGATACAAGATCTCCAGGAAGGACCGCCCCACCCGCCCAGGAGGAGGAATCGCCATCGTCCACAAATCCAGCCTCCGCCTGAGCACACTCCCCGACGAGCCCACAGAACTGATGGAACACCTTCACTTCAAGATACTGGCCAGCCCCACCGCCACCCTCCGAGGAACCCTCATCTACCGACCCCCTGGACCCCGCGGACCCTTCGCCAACTCCATCACGGACATTATCTCCCCGCAGGCCATCGCATCCACCAACTACACCCTGCTGGGAGACCTCAACTTCCACCTCGACAACCAACTGGACCCCAACACCACATCCCTCCTGGACAACCTCCACAACATTGGACTCCGCCAGATCGTGACCGAGCCCACGCACTCAGCAGGACACACCCTTGACCCCCTCTTCACTACAGGAAACTCCATCACCTTCAGCCACACCACCGAACTCCCATGGACCGACCATCGTTGCGTCCACTTCACCTTCAGAACACCCACCATCCACAGACACCAGCACCTGCTTCCACGAAGAAACTGGACCAAAATCACCGACGACCAGCTCACCTCCTCACTCAACAACTCCACCCCAACCATCGCGGAAAACGACGACCCCAACACCGCAGCCCGAACCCTGCATAGATGGATCTCGGACAGCTCCAACACCATAGCCCCCCTCAAGAAAAACAACAATACCCGCGCCAAGAAAGCCAGATGGTTTACCACCGAACTTCGAGAGTCCAGACACACATGCCGCCGCCTCGAAAAGGCCTGGAGGAACACCAAATCCACGGAAGCCCACAACAACTTCAGAGCCGCCACCAACGCCCACCATCAACTCATCAGAGAAACGAGGAAAAAAGCGATTGAAGACAGAAACTCCACCCACACGCACAACAGCAAGGAACTCTTCAGCATCATCAAGGAGTTCGCCCAACCCACCAGCGAGTCTACCGACATCCCTCCCTCACAAGACCTCTGCGACAAACTCAGCACCTTTTTCCACCACAAAATCAAGAGCATCTACGACAACTTCGACGAAGACAACCAACACACTGAACCCTCACCAACCACCCCCGACACCCGGAAACCAGCGATTGACGACTGGACAGCCCTCACCACCGAAGACACACTGAAGACAATGAAGTCAATCCACTCAGGGGCCCCCACGGACCCCTGCCCCCACGACATCTTCAACAGAGCCGCCGACACCATCGCACCCATGCTCCGCCACACCATCAACCGCTCCCTGGCAACCGCCTCGGTCCCCGACGACTGGAAACACGCTGAGGTCAACCCCCTCCTAAAGAAACCCTCAGCGGACCCCACCGACCTCAAAAACTACAGACCCATCTCCCTGCTCCCGGTTCCCAGCGAAAGTCATCGAGAAAGCCATCAACAGCCAACTCGCCACATTCATTGAAGAACACAACATCCTTGACTCCTCCCAATCTGGCTTCAGAAAAAACCACAGTACGGAAACCGCCCTCCTCGCCGCAACAGACGACATCCGCACCCTACTGGACAAAGGAGAAACAGTAGCCCTCATCCTCCTCAACCTATCAGCGGCGTTCGACACAGTATCCCACCGCACCCTAATACGCAGACTCTACGACGCAGGAATCCAGGACAAGGCCCTCGACTGGATCCGCTCCTTCCTCTCTGGCAGGACGCAGCGGGTCAGACTCCCCCCTTTCCTCTCGGACCCCACACCTACCACCTGCGGAGTCCCCCAGGGCTCCTCCCTCAGCCCGACGCTCTTCAACGTCTACATGGCTCCACTTGCCCCCATCGTCAGAACCTACGGACTCAACATCGTGTCATACGCAGACGACACCCAGCTCATCCTCTCCCTATCCAACGAGCCCAACACCGCCAGATGCAACTTTCGAGAAGGCATGGAAGCTGTCGCCAAATGGATGAAAAACAGCTGCCTACAACTAAACACCAACAAAACAGAAGTACTCATCATGGGCCCAAACCCCGACGCCTGGAGCGACACCTGGTGGCCCCCCGCCCTCGGACACCCGCCAACCCCCACAGACCACGCACGCAACCTGGGAATCATCCTGGACTCCGAGCTCAAAATGGACCGCCAGATCAACTCTGTCTCGTCTTCCTGCTTCCAAACCCTCCGCCTCCTTCGTAAGACCTTCAAATGGATCCCCCTCGAACACCGAAAGACCGTCACTCACGCCCTGGTCACCAGCAGACTCGACTACGGCAACGCACTCTACGCCGGAATAAACAAAAACCTCACCCGCAAGCTACAGAACATCCAGAACGCCGCCGCAAGACTGGTCCTCAACCTGCCAAAACACTGCCACATCTCCCAGCACCTGCGCACACTCCACTGGCTCCCCGTCGAGGCGAGAATCACCTTCAAGATGCTCACCCACGCACACAAGGCCCTCCACGGCACCGGAACAGCATACCTGAACAGCCGACTCAAATTCCACACACCCCAAAGGACCCTACGATCAGCCCAGCTCTCCTACGCCGTGGTCCCCCGCATCAGAAAGACCAGATCGGGAGGCCGCTCCTTCTCCTTCCTCGCGGCCAAAGCATGGAACGCCCTTCCGCTCCACCTCAGACAGACAACATCGCTCCCCATCTTCGCAAGAAACCTCAAAACCTGGCTCTTCGACAGACCCCCTCCTTGATGGAATGGAACCTGCACCCCCACCCCCCCCACCCCAGCGCCTTGAGACCCTTACGGGTGAGTAGTCGCGCTTTAACAAACCCCTGATTGATTGATTGATTGAGAAAAATTATTCTTTGTTTGTATTTTTATTTTAAGACCAAGACCTTCTTGCTAAGATAAGTATGTTTCAAATTAGAGATATGAAGTGGGCTCACTTGCAGACTGTAGTGTAGAGCGAACACAGGAGAGCGTAGACCAGCAATCTTCAGTATTTTCAGTGGCTTTATTGTAGAAACAGGAGTAACAGGTACACATGTATTGAGGGCTCAGGATGGTCGCTCCAACTGCCGCTGGAGTGTTCCATGCCACTGCCCAAACATTCTGTTGCAGGTAATACATAGAATATGTGCACAAGTACAAAGTAAGATTCTAACAGAAATATATAATAAAGGGGCACTGGCAGATGAAGCACAAAGACCACATATCTCCCCCTTTAACGAGAATGAGAGGGGATGGCGAAAAGGAAGAGAAACAAAAATAAAATACTTATTGAATGTATCTACTGGGAATTTTCCTAATCCTGGAACTTTTTCTAACACCAGAAAAACTTTGACCATTACTAACAACAGGACCACGAGAAGTGTTGGTCTTAGCCAAGCGACCCATATTCCACCATTGACCATTGTCTAATTTGACAGCATTACCTTTAATATTGACAATACATGCAGGATCTCTGAATTTTGATTTTCCTTTTTGTAACAATAAAGGATCCTTAACACATACCCAGTCACCAATGGCAAACTTAACTTCTTTCTTGGGCATTGGCGGTGTGAGTTTTTTACACCTGCGAACACTGGCTTCATCGCTGCGAATTTTAGCTGTGAAAGAATCTTTCGTCACATTACATTCATTGTTCAAACAATTCAATTTCCAAAACGGATTAAGAGTGGAAACCACTTTTCTCCCTCTCATCAGTTCGAAAGGGACAAGACCTGAAACTGAGTGAGGCGTAGTTCTATATGCCCATACAACATCCCTAATGACAGACTCACAATCTACTTTTGCTTTTATTGCACTTTGAATACATTCAACTAGAACCCTTTTGAATCTTTCAACTTTGCCATTGGCTTGAGGAAAGTATAATGGTGTGCGAAGGTGTTTAATACCCATTTTTGTTAAAAAATCTTGCATAAATTGTGAGGTAAACTGGACCCCATTGTCAGTAAGTAATTCTTCAGGAGTGTCCTCTCTGCTGAATACATCTTGAAGAAAACGGACGACAGATTTGGTGTTGGGCTCAGAAACACCCCTGACTTTCACCCACCTGGATAAGTGATCAATTAAGACAATGAAATATCTCATACAATTGGGGAGAACATGAAATGGTCCTAGAAAATCGACAGCGATCTTTTGCCATACCTTGCTGGGCGATACAGTGGGTTTGGGAGAAGGAGAAGAGGTGGACAAATGTTTGTCACTGTACAAACACTGTGTGCAATTGTTAAGAAGAACTTCCACATCACGATCAACAGAGGGCCACCAAAAGTCATTACGTATCCTGCGTTTGTTGGCAGTCATACCTAGATGACCTGAGTGCGCAGTTTCTAGAATTCTTTTCCGGAGACAAGAGGGAGGAATTAGTTTGCCTTCTCTAACTAAGAGTTTGCCTTCAAAGGATAATTCGTTGGCAATCTTACAAAAGGGCTGTAAATCAGGATCGATGGATCTTTCTTTAGGCCAACCTTTTACAACAAAATCCATGACTTGTTTAAGTAACGAATCATTTTCTAATGCTTTACACCATTCCTCCATGTCTGGACAAATTACAGTATCATCAATGGTAGCAATAATACATTCTTCAATGTCTTCTTCTTGTCCTTCATTAAGTTTGACCTCATGGACGGGAAGTCTGGACAAAAAATCAGCCTTAATATTCTTGCCTCCAGCTATATTGTACAGTGAAATTGGATTCTAACAAATTGGTGGCAAGCCTAGCTAACCTAGCGGTGGCTTTTTTAATCTTATTACCAGACAAGATATCTACTAACGGTTTGTGATCCGTCCGAAGGCAAAATTTTCTCCCACACAAATATGGCTTGAATTTCTCAATTCCCCACACACATGCAAGCATTTCTTTTTCAATAACTGAGTACCTTAGTTCTACATCTTTCATCCTTCTCGAGGCAAATCCAATGGTAAGCTCATTGTTGCCCATTA
Organism: Calotriton arnoldi; assembly: GCA_963921515.1. Classification (NCBI taxonomy): domain Eukaryota; kingdom Metazoa; phylum Chordata; class Amphibia; order Caudata; family Salamandridae; genus Calotriton; species Calotriton arnoldi. Next base: position 1,294,202 of record CAWUFW010001870.1, on the reverse strand, counting down.
TTTGCGATAAAACAGCACCCATGCCATATGAACTAGCATCAACAGTTATATATGTGTCCCGACCCTCCACATATGCCTGAAGAGCGGGAGCAGAAAGAATACTTTCTTTGATGCGTTGGAAATGGTCTTGGCAAGTGGCTGTCCATATAAAATCAGAACCTTTCTTTAGAAGACTTCTGAAGCATTCAGTGAAGTTTGCAAAATTCTTGATGAATTTGGAGTAAAATTCGCAAAGCCCAATGAAAGAACGAAGTTGTTCTTTGTCAGTGGGATGTGGTGCATTGATGATGCCATCAACAATGCTTGGCTTGGGTTTGACACCATCTTTAGAAAGAACATGTCCCAAATATTCGATTTCGTTAACTGTAAATATGCATTTGTCTTCCCTAACAGTAAAATGATTGTTTTGTAGGATGGTAAGAACTTGTTCAAGTACCTCATTGTGTTCCTCCTTTGATACAGTGTGCACTAAAATGTCGTCTTGAAATACAACTACATTGGGTATACCCTTAAACATATTACTCATCACTTTCTGAAATACAGAGGCTGCTGACGCCAATCCAAATGGCATTCTACGAAACTGGAATGTACCATCAGGTGTAACAAACGCTGTAAGATGCCTAGAAGACTCATCCAGTTCCACCTGATGGTATGCAGCTCGTAAATCCAATTTAGAAAACCACTTAGATTGGCCAACTGCAGTGATGAGGTCCTCAATGCGAGGTAAGGGAAAATTTTCCACCCAAATTGCGTTGTTAATAGAGCGCAAATCAACACATAAACGTAACTCGCCATTCTTCTTCTTGGCAAGAACAATGGGAGAAAGCCAAAGCGTGGCATCTACTCTCTCTATGATGCCATTGTTTTGCATGTTATTTAACATTAGAGATAATTCATTCCTAACACTGTGGGGCACATTGCGCAGCCTATGCTTGACTGGTTGCACACCTTCTTTGACCTTGACGGTATGAGAAATTTTTTTATCAAACCAATTTTATCAGAAAATACATCTTTAAATTTCTCTTTCCAGGATGTATGGTCAGAGACAGAACTGGTAAGAGAGACAGGGTGTTTGTGGCCAGGTTTGATAATCATACCGAACTCAGCTTGATGCCACCAACCAAGAACATTAATGCCCTTATAGGCAACATACATTTTTCCATGAATGGTTTTAGTTTCGAAAGTGATGTTGCCACAAAAATACCCTGCTAAATCAATTTTGCTACCTTCAAATGCTGTGGTGACGACATCTGGAGGTAATAACACTTTGTGTGCCCAGTTTTGTTTGTACTTATCAACAGATATGATGGTGATTCTTGCACCAGAATCAATAAGAAGTGGGATGTTAACATTGTCAATAAAAATATGAACTAAAGGATCAGAAACTATTTTGTCCGAATGAACATTGTTAATGTCAATACAATCCACAGCCAACATTAATTCCTCAAATTTGTTTTCTACTAATATTTGCTCAGTATCAACATCACAGTTTTGAACATATCGAATAGGATGACGTCTGCCTCCTCTACAAACATTACCAAAATGGCCAATCTTTTTGCATTTCCAGCACTCTTGTCCTGCAGCTGGACAATTTTTAAAACTTGAAACGTGAGAATTCAAACCACATCTAAAACATTGTATTTTGCCACGACCATAAGTTGCACCTCTGGAACCTCTTGATACTGGTAAAAAAACCTCTGGATTTATTTGCACTGACATCAGCCGTGTGTGGAATTTTTGTGGAAACACCAGCAAGGGTGGTTGTGGGTGAAGGTTGAGTTTCTAAAAGTTTGGAATCGTTCTCAGATGTTTCGATGCTTTTTGCTATATCAATAGCTTCATCCATCGAGGGATTCCTACAGGAAAGTAGTATTTGTTGAATTTTCTTAGAATAACATTTGGAAACTAGCTGATCCCTAATTAATTGTGAGGTGAAGTGATCAAATTCGCAATAGCCAGCCAGAACTTTTAATGCAGTAATGTAAGTATCAATGGATTCGTTGGGACCTTGAATGCGAGTGAAAAATTTGTGACGATGAACTACTAAATTGACTTTTCCCTCAAAATAAATGGATAATTTCTTCACAGCTAGCTGAAATTCATCAAGATCACCCAAATCTTGACCCAAATAAACAGGTAAGTGGTCAAAGACATTTTGCCCTTCAACCCCTAAGTAGTAATACAGGAGACTGCGTTTTCTTTCTGGTTTAAATTTTAAACCATCAATGGCACCTAGATATGCCTCGAAAGATCTGTACCAAAGACGCCATTTCAGAGGAGGTTCCCCAGGATCTTGTAAAAATGGTGCAGGAGGAGTAACAGATTGCATAATGCAAAAGAAAACAAAAGACAATAAATTTATGTCCAACACAAGTGAAGAGCGTGTTAATCGCTGATGTTCATGTGAAACAGGATACTGTTGATGAAGATATGCATTAACACGTGAAAACAAAGAGCGTGTTAATCGCTGATGTTCATGAGGTGAAGCGTACTGTAGAATAAAGTATGCGTTAACACGTGAAAACAGCGTGTTAATCGCTGAAGTAATTGAAATGAAATGTACTTATGAAAGTACATGCAGTTCCGTAGTAGTGCACAGGTGGCGCTGTGGTAGAACGAGGAAGCTTGGATGTGATACGCAAGTGTTCTTTACTATGGGACAATTCCTTTATTAAAAGTGGAGCGACGCTCACGGCTGTAACAGTGAAGTAGATCCAGACGAGATGGAGTGGGATTTGTGCTGGAGACAAAATGGCACGGTAAGGTTGACAGCATAAATTGTAGATAGGCGCGCCGGGATGCGCGCCGAGTGTCAAATGTTCAGGGAGCTGGTAGAAAGCTGTGGTCTGACGCGCGCCGAAATACACGCCGAGAGTCAGACCAGTGATGATTAAAGGTTGGCTCAAGCGCGAGCGACAGCGCGTGTCAGTTTGAAGATAAACACGGGCCTCTGTGCGAGCTTTGACTCAAGCACAAGAGCGGTTGTTAAGGTAACGCTCGACGCACTCAAGTAGGCATAGAAATACCGTGAGATTTGACGGTATAACCCAAGAGTTATGCTGATAAAGAAAATGAACCCACTCAACTGTGCTGGATGAAAAGAAGACGGCACACAGCGATAGAGCAAAGTCTGTAAATGGTGCCGAAACGTAGGTGGAACGTACAAGACAAACGAAGTGTCTGAAATCTTTTAACTTTGGTCCGAGGATATCGGAATTTCAGGGAAAAGAGTCCTTGAGCCCTCAAAGATAACGAAAAAAAAAAAAAATTATAAGATTACAGTACCTTGAGATCTACGAACACAGGAAGCAAGCAGAGAAAAAAAAATTAAGTCCCAAACTTGTCGCCAAAATTGAAGTGGGCTCACTTGCAGACTGTAGTGTAGAGCGAACACAGGAGAGCGTAGACCAGCAATCTTCAGTATTTTCAGTGGCTTTATTGTAGAAACAGGAGTAACAGGTACACATGTATTGAGGGCTCAGGATGGTCGCTCCAACTGCCGCTGGAGTGTTCCATGCCACTGCCCAAACATTCTGTTGCAGGTAATACATAGAATATGTGCACAAGTACAAAGTAAGATTCTAACAGAAATATATAATAAAGGGCCACTGGCAGATGAAGCACAAACACCACAAGATACTTTTCACGTTCACAAGTCGACAGTACAATATTCAAACAGTTAAAGATCATCCTGTGAAGAAAATCAACTTTGAGATCTATCAAGTGAGAATACAACTTACAGTTCCAGTCTTTGTGTGATCAGACCAACACTGAGTGCAGGGTCGGTCATGGGGGACTGGGAGACTGGGGCACCCCTAAGGTGCGGATTTCAGAATCTTTTCCAAGGTGGTCGATACTGGCAATGATTTTCAGCCTTGTGGTCGGCGGGGACAATGAGCTAGATAGGTTTCAGCAGGCAGCCAACACAGTTACCATTGCGGTCGGTGGCTGTAGATCAGATGGGGGTCTGCCATCGTCAGATCATCCTGGAGAGATCGCAGTAAGGCAGGGTGTGCAGGAGGTGACCGGCAGGGCAACTAGCAGGAGGATACAGGCTCTCGGGCCCGGAGCTGTGGGCAACTTGGGTCGTGGGGCTGAAGGATCCCTCAAGGTCATCCAGTTTCTTCGGGCAGGGTAGAGTCGGGTCGACACAAGTGCCGGTCCTCTACCGCTGCGGTCTTGGGGACTTCTTTGGTAGCAGTGAGATGCGTCGACACCAGTGTCGGTCCTCAACTGCAGCTGTTCTTGGAATTCTTTTATAGCAGCGAGTCACGTCAACAAGTGTCGGTCTTGCCTGTTTCAGTTCTTGGAGTTTATTTTTTGTTGGACAGGTCCAGTGTCCGCTGGAGATTGCAGTCTTTATCGAAGGCAGCAGTCCTCCCGGGGTTTCAGAGGTTGCTGGTTGCAAGACGGGTCGCAGATTTGCAGAACCTGGAGACAGGCCGGCAGGGCTGGGTCCAAGGCAGTCATCGTCTTCAGTCTTCTCTGCATGGTCGCCTACTTGCTTCTTAGGTCATTGCAAATCCGAGGGTCCGGTCTGGGGAAGCCACCTAAATACTAAATTTAGGAGGCGTTTTAGGGGAGTGGCAGGTAGGGCCAATGGGCACCTTACCTGGGGTGGCTACACCCTCTATTATTCCACCTTCCTATGGGAGGGGCATAGACCTAGCTCTGATTGAAGGAGTCCCCCCATCTTCAAGATGGCGGAGTTGTGCTTCACCTCGCTTCCCCTCACCGTAGAGGTGGGGTTGGCAGAGGTGGACACACCTCCTACCATTTCGAATTTTCCCACTGGTTTTCCCGCCCAAAGTAGGGGTGTACACCAGGGGCTGCCATCTGCTGCTAGCAGCAGAGGCTGGGGGTCACATTACAAAGGCAGCAGGCCTTTGAAGCTTCCCTCTTCGAGCACTGGCCCATCCTGGGGGAGGTCACATGACATCTCTGCCCAGTATGCGCATTGTTTCTGGTCCTAGAGAGCAGGGGCTCTCTACCCAGGGGTCCAGAAGCCTGTCTGGTGGTGGCTGACTGCCTACAGCCGGTCAGAGACCACACCAGGGTTGCTAGGGATTCAGGGGGCACCTCTGAGGTGGACTCTGGGTACATGGTACAATAAATCCCACACTGGCATCAGTGTGGATTTATTGAAAGGAGTAGTTTGGTACCAAACACTTATATATTCAGTAAAGCCATCATGGTGCTATGGAACTCGAGTTCCCAGCCGAAGTACTCTCTATGGCTTCGCTGGCACTTACACTAGTATTGTTGGGGCGCATCTGCTCATGCAGATATGCCCCCACCTGAAGTATAGTTCACCCTGCCTTAGGGCTGTGAGGCCTGCTAGATGGGTGACTTACCTATACTGTCAGGCAGTGCTAGCTGGCATGGCACCCAGGCAGGGTGCCATGTCGACTTTGTCATTTTCTCCCTCACAGGGGCATGCAGGAAGCAAGGGCAGTGGCATTGTCCCAGTGAGGAGGGTCCTAAGGGACCTTCTTCAGCTTCCAGGCCCTAGGTACCCAGGGTACCATTTACTTAGGACTTACAGGAGGCAGAAGTACCAATTGGGGGTTTGTTTTAAGAAAGGAGCACTGGCACAGGGGACCTAGGCGGTAGGGACCCAGTGCACCACATTTGAAACCACATCAAAACCAGGCAAAAGGTGTGGGGGGGGGGGGCTAGCCATGCGAAAGAGGCACATTATCACATGCCCTCCCCCCCCAAACAAAAGAGGATGAAACTAACCTTCCCCTGGAGAGTCTTCATTTTCTAAGTGGAAGAACCTGGAAAGGCAATCTGCATTGGCATGGGCAGTCCCAGGTCTGTGTTCCACTGTGAAGTCCATTCCCTGTAGGGATATGGATCACCTTAGCAGTTTGGGGTTCTCACCTTTTTTCTGTTGTAATCACTTGAGAGGTCTGAACTAGGAAGTGAGTGCCAAACAGGTAGGGCCTCAACTTCTTCAGGGCCTAGATCACAGCAAATGCTTCCCTTTCTATGGCACTCCAACGCTGTTCTCTAGGGAGTAGTCTTCTTATAAAAGCAACAGGTATGTCATGTCCATCATTTGTTTGGGCTAGGACTGCACCTAACCCATGCTCAGAGGCATCTGTCCGCACAATGAACTGCTTTCAGGACTGGGGCAGAGAACATTGCATCCTTCAAAGTGTCAAAAGCCTTTTGACAGCACACAGTCCAGTTTACTTTCTTTGGCATCCTTTTGGAAGTAAGTTCTGTGAGGGAAGTCACTATGCACCCATAGTCCTTCACAAACCTTGTATAGTACCCAGTCAAGCAAAGGAATGCCCTGACTTGGGTCTGGGTTGTGGAGCTACCCAGGCCAGAATTGTCTGGATCTTGGGTTGGAGTGACTGAACTTGGCCTTCACCTACCAGGTGACCCAAGTACACAATCTTTCCCTGCCCTATCTGGCACTTGCTTGCCTTAAGTGAGGCCTGCACTTCTCAGAGCCTCCAGGACCTTGCCAGGGTGGATCAGGTGATCTTGCCAGGTGGAGCTATAGGCAGCAATATTATCAAGATAAGCTGCACTAAAGGATTCCAACCCCGCAAGGACTTTGTTCACCAACTGTTGGAACTTGGCTGGGGCATTCTTTGATCCAAATGGCATCACAGTAAACTGGAAGTGGCAATTTGGAGTAGAGAATGCTGATTTATCTGATGCTTCAAGGGTCAGACCTATCTGCCAGTACCCAGATGTGAGATTAAAGGTACTAAGATATTTGGCTGCCCATAACATGTCAATGAGTCCATCTGCTCTAGGAATTGGGTGAGCATCGGTTTTTGTCACAGCATTGAGGTCCCTATAGTCCACACAAATCTAATTTCTGTCTTTTCACCCTTGGAGTGAGGTTTGGGGACTAAGACTACTGGGCTGGCCCAGGAGCTCTCTGCGGGTTTAATGACACCCAATTCCAGCATCTTGATGACTTCAACTAGGATGCTCTCTCTGACATTAACAGACTGCCTATAAATTTTGTTTCTGACAGGTAGGCTGTCACCAGTGTCAACATTATGGGTACACCAGCTAGTCTGGCCAGGGCTCAGAGAGAAGAGCTCAGCATACTGACTTAGGACTAGCCTGCAGTCAGCCTGCTGTCGGTCAGTGAGGGTGTCTAAAAAGATCAGTCCATCAACGGACCCATCTTGGGGATTGCTGGAGAGGAGATCAGGGAGAGGTTCACTCTCATTTTCCTGTCCCTCATCTGTGATCATGATTATGGTCATGTCGGCTCTGTCATAATAGGGCTTCTGGCAGTTGACATGAATTACCCTTTTGGGGTGTCTGCAACTGCCAAGGTCCACCAGATGGGTGACCTCCCCTTTTCTTTCAAGGACAGGGTAGGGCCCAGTCCACTTATCTTGGAGGGCCCTAGGGACCGCAGGCTCCAAAACCCATACCTTCTGCCCTGGGTTCAGTTCTACCAGAGCAGCCTTTTGGTCATACCACTGCCTTTGCAGTTCTTGGCCGGCCTGAAGGTTTTGGCTTGCTTTCTCCATGTACTCAGCCATCCTGGAACAAAGGCCAAGCACGTAGTCCACTATGTCTTGTTTTAATTCTTTGAGAGGTTTTTCCCAAACTTCTCCTACCAGACTTAAAGGACCTCTAACAGGGTGCCCAAACAAAAGTTCAAAGGGTGAACACCCCACTCCCTTCTGTGGCACTTCCCTGTAGGCAAAAAGCAGGCATGGAAGTAGGACATCCCATCTCCTTCTGAGTTTTTCAGGGAGCCCACCGATCATGGCTTTTAATGTTTGGTTGAAAATCTTCACCTGGCCATTGGTTTGTGGATGATAGGGTGTGGTGAATCTGTAGTTCACGCCACATTCATCCCACATGTGTTTTCGTAATGCAGACATGAAGTTTGTAGCTCTGTCTGACACCACCCCCTTTGGGAAACCAAACCTGATAAATACACCAAAGAGGGCCTTTGCCACCATTGGAGCAGTGGTGGCCCTTAGGTGAATAGCTTCAGGATACCTGGTGGCACGATCCACTACCACCAGAATATACTTGTTCCCGGAGGCTGTTGGAGGGTCCAGGGGGGGGAACAATGTCGACCCCTACCCTTTCAAAGGTTACCCGAACCAATGGAAGTGGAATTAAGGGGGGCCTTTCGATGGCCTTCTGTCTTGCCACTGGATTGGCAGGTGACACAGGACTGACAAAAGTCCTTCACCTTCTTGGACATCCCTGGCCAGTAGAAGTGGTTAACTAACCTACTCCAAGTTTTATCCTGGCCAAGATGCCCAGCTAAGGGGATATCATGGACCAAAGAAAGGAGAAACTCTCTAAAACGCTGAGGCACTACCACTCTCCTGGTTGTACCAGGTTTGGGGTCTCTGGCCTGGGTGTATAGGAACCCATCCTCCCAATAGAACCTGTGGGTGCCACTGATATCACCCTTTTCCAATGCAGCAGCTTGCTGCTTCAGGCTTTCAAGAGTGGGACAGGTTTCTTGTCCCTGATACAGATTTATCCTAGAGGGTCCCCCTGGGCCCAAGAGATCTGCCTGGTAAGGCCCAATCTCTTCAGGCTCAGTTCCCTCTCAGAATACCAAGTCCTCTTCCTGAGAAGAGGGGTTCAGACCTGGGTTCTGTGTAGAAGCTGGTCCCACAATCTTCTTGCCCTTTATCTTGGAGGGCTTGTCCATTCTTCCAGGATTCAGCACCTCTTTTTCACTCAGAGCTCTGTGCTCTGGCTGTACACAACCCCTTCCTGAAAGACCAACCATGGTGGCATGGGTCCTCAGTTCGACTTCAGTCCAAGGAGAAGTCTCCAAGTCATTTCCAATCAGACAATCTACAGGAACATCAGGAGACACAACCACCTCTTTCTGTCCAACTACTCCCCCCCCCCAGTCCAAAGTGACCATAGCCAAGGGATGGACTGTGGTGACATTGTTAGCATTGGTGACTGGATAGGACCTTCCAATCAGGTACAGATCTGAGTGAACTAGCTGCCACGAAACCATTGTGACACTAGCCACAGTATCCCTCAAGGCCTCTATCCTGGACCCATTAATCTTGGGAAACTGCCTGTAATGTTCGTGTTATCTGGCCAGGCAGCACAGACTAGGTCTACCTCTCCCTCAAAGACTAATATTGCCTCAGTGGGGCTACTGACATGGTCAGGCCACACCTAGGATCCCATCTGGATGTTAGCAACTGCAGGTACTGCAGGTGGACTAGAGTTGTATTTTTATCTTTACAGCTAAGATCTCCAGTTCGGTGTCCTAGGGCTTTACAGTCATGACACCAAGCCTTGTTGGGATCCCAGTTCTTACCCTGGTACCCACCCTAGCCTGTGTAGAGACCCTGGGCCCACCCTCCTGAGTATGTTTTGGGGGTCTTGTAGAAGACTCTTGGTTATTTTTAGGCAAGAGGTAACGGAACAGTAGTGTGGGCTATATGGGCTGCACCAGTAAATAAGTCCTCAAAGGTGCTCACATTTGACTTGACCCCACTACTGAGAGGTCAAATTTCAGAGAAAACGAATTTCTCTTCTAATAGCAAAGATAGTATCAAGGAGCACACTAATATCTAAAGTGATTCAAATGTCAAGTACAATATAATCTTTTAAATCATGGCATTAATGAAACATATGTAGACAGGAGTCTTGATAGTTCTTGAATTCAGTTATGTTGCTTTTATTTTCACAATTAGAAGAATGAATACATGCATCAGCCCAGCCAACGCGATTCGTCCGTAAAAGGACTTCATTAGGGCTGTAAAAACAATTAAATAAACATTTTTTAGTAACTTAGGGGCCCATTACGATACCCGGCGTAAAAAAATCCGCCAGGCATGGAAGCGGCAAAAATCCGCCCGCACACACCGTCTGAACACCGACCACGCCATTACGATTACACAAACCGAAAACCGCCATCGGCGGAAAAATCACACAAAATACCGCCCGCCAACGTCCGAGTCGGAGTCAAACCGCCCGCCACGGACGGAAACACGCACGACAACACAAAACCGCCGACCCTCACGGCCGACACACCGCACGTGAAATTACGATCGCACCGCCATGAGCGCGGAAAAACCACAAATATACCGCCCGCCAGCGCAAACAACGCCGATGAGAATCGACACGGCAGAAGCCATGGCGCCCACGTACCTGCACAGAAACCATCCGCTCACAAAACCAATAGCACACAACATGGCCAACAAGTCCACACAGCAAGGCACGCACAAATACACAAGCACAGTACACATCCCGAAAACACCCCCCGGACAAACAAAAAATACAAAGGCCAGAACCCCAGACACAACACACCTGAAAACAACAGACCATGAGGACACACCCACATAGGTGAGTACAAAAGCAGCACTCCCACAGACCACAACCCCTTGCTACATTGCAAACCAGAGAGGAGAGGAGAGGACACAGTGACACAGCAAGGACAGCAGCACACCACAGAAACGCACACATCACAACCACCACCACCACCACCACCACCACCAAACACCTGCACCACAAACCCCCTGCACATTACACAACACACACCGCACCAGCACCACAAACACCATGGCACCACAAAGGATGCCCAAGTACACGCCCATTGAGCTGACGGTCATGGTCGACGAGATCATCAAGGTGTACCCACAAATCTATGGGAACATGGTCCAGCACACACCACTAGCCACCAGAAACAGAATGTGGAACCGGATCGTAGACCAGGTCAATGCAGTCGGGACCCTGCCCAGGAACAGAGGAGAAATAAACAAACGTTGGAATGACGTAAAGAGCCTGGTCAAGAAGAAGGAGGGCAAAAACAGAGAGCTGGCTGCCGTCACTGGCGGAGGGAATCCCGCGCTCTTCAAGACCTTCAAAGCGTGGGAGGAGAAGGTGCGAGTCATAATACATCCGGAGATCCTCGCCGGATTAGCAGGGGAGTGGAGGCTGGTAAGTACAAACTAATGTATACCAGCACACCGCTATGTACTCACATGCACTACCACCATGCCACAGCTCCCAGGGACAAACACCCCCATGTCCAGCACACAATACACAACACATCACACACACATGCAACAGACACCACCACACACAGCCCAAACCGAACAACTGTAACATACGTGGGGACATGTGTACACTCAGCCAGCCACGTAACCACCAACAGGTCCCCAAATATGCCAGAAGCGCCACAACGAGCACCCACCACACCCATGTGTCCGCCACAGCTGCACTAACCGACAAGTAACAGGTAAGTGGCAGGAACACAAAGTGCAGTGGGTGGGACGGTGGACAGCCCAAGTACAACACACACCAGGCCCCTAGTCCCACAGCACAGCAAGGAGGAGCATCCCCCACACCCCACAGCCACGTGTCAGCCACCGCAGTGCACAATGACAGCCGAAAGGCAGACATCACGGTCCACAGCAATCGGTGTCAGTGGGTGTCCAGCCACCCCCACGACCCACAACACCCCCCACCCCCACAGACCTGCAACATGGAGCACCCCCGCTTAGAGCCATGTGGCATCCAGTACAGTGCACGCACGAACAACTTGCAGGTGGGAAACTGGACAGGGCTGGATTACTGGAGGCATGAGGACCATAACACGACCAACACATGGGACATGTCACGTAGCAGACGAACACGCAGCACCGCCCACCGTCACGAACAAGTGAACAATGTGCACATGGACATGAACAACAGACTCACACCCCACATGACCCATCACAGACATAGCAACACCCAAGGAGCCACGTCTGCATGCACAAGCCACACTGAATATAGTACCACACGGCAGCCACTGTGCAACTCATCACACACAACCGAAACACCATTGAAGTCCTGTCCATGTAGCCCCTACTGCCTGTCAACCACACACCCCACAACTACGCCTATGTAAGACAAACAACACTAGACGCAACAGAGCGGAACAACATAAATGCACACGAACACCACTGAACCCATCAAACACACAGACACACCATGCACATACAACATACCATCCATCCCATCCGTCAGCCCCAGTCTCATGAAAGGCATGTCATCCGCACAGCTGCCACACATACAGCAGTCACGCTAAGATACATGCCCATGACCAACCATGTGCCAGAAGTCAATGAAGCGCACAACACACTGTGAGCAACAACACACAACATGGGCCACACCCCCCGAGCACTGCAGTGATGCACATGGCACAGGGCAGCACGCACACCAAGGAGATGGGACAACTGCAATACGTTGGCTGGCACACAACCATCACTCACTCATAACGATGCGTCCAATGCCATGTCCAGTAATCACAACAGACAGCAAATATGCAGGCCATGTCAAGCATGCACACACCTCAAACCATGCACTGTCATGCTGCCACAACACATGTCACGTTCGGCACCCATGGCTCACAGCATGTACCCCAAAAGCATATCCCCTCCCAAATGCGAATCTGGGGCATGGCCCCCATGTTGCCATATGCGTTCCTAAGCGTTCCATTTGAACCCCAAAAGCATATTCCCTCCCAAATGCGAATCTGGGGCATGGCCCCCATGTTGCCATATGCGTTCCTAAGCGTTCCATTTGAACCCCAAAAGCATATCCCCTCCCAAATGCGAATCTGGGGCATGGCCCCCATGTTGCCATATGCGTTCCTAAGCGTTCCATTTGAACCCCAAAAGCATATTCCCTCCCAAATGCGAATCTGGGGCATGGCCCCCATGTTGCCATATGCGTTCCTAAGCGTTCCATTTGAACCCCAAAAGCATATCCCCTCCCAAATGCGAATCTGGGGCATGGCCCCCATGTTGCCATATGCGTTCCTAAGCGTTCCATTTGAACCCCAAAAGCATATTCCCACCCAAATGCGAATCTGGGGCATGGCCCCCATGTTGCCATATGCGTTCCTAAGCGTTCCATTTGAACCCCAAAAGCATATTCCCTCCCAAATGCGAATCTGGGGCATGGCCCCCATGTTGCCATATGCGTTCCTAAGCGTTCCATTTGAACCCCAAAAGCATATCCCCTCCCAAATGCGAATCTGGGGCATGGCCCCCATGTTGCCATATGCGTTCCTAAGCGTTCCATTTGAACCCCAAAAGCATATTCCCACCCAAATGCGAATCTGGGGCATGGCCCCCATGTTGCCATATGCGTTCCTAAGCGTTCCATTTGAACCCCAAAAGCATATCCCCTCCCAAATGCGAATCTGGGGCATGGCCCCCATGTTGCCATATGCGTTCCTAAGCGTTCCATTTGAACCCCAAAAGCATATTCCCACCCAAATGCGAATCTGGGGCATGGCCCCCATGTTGCCATATGCGTTCCTAAGCGTTCCATTTGAACCCCAAAAGCATATCCCCTCCCAAATGCGAATCTGGGGCATGGCCCCCATGTTGCCATATGCGTTCCTAAGCGTTCCATCTGAACACCAAAAGCAAAGTACAAACCAGACCCAGGATGGGCCAGGAGCCCGCATACACCAGAGTCACAATAAGTAGGGGCACAGCAACACACCCATCGGCATGGCCAATCCGTCCCATGCCACATGTGCACAGCACACAGTCCCATTGCCAAGCACACACAACTACAGATGCTACAGCCACACACACGCCTCCGGGAAACCCATGTACGAGATTGCACGAACTGTTAATGTCAGACGACAAATACATACTTCGCCAGGTGCAACACAATAACAAATCTCATTCTCTCCACAGGTGACGAACTGCTGGATGCTGGGGATGGAGCCAGCAGCCAGCACAGCCAGCCTACAAGCCCCCAACGAGGACACACGGATCTGGAGGATCTGTCCTCCTCTTCGGACACGGACCACCAAGCAGGCCCATCTGGTGTGGCAGGGCCCAGCCGCTCCCCAGGACCCCTCCTACCCACCAACCCATCATCCAGGGCTGCTGAACATTCCCAGCCCCCTGCTGCCACTGTCGTTGCGGCCACACCCACGGTCATTGTGGCCACTACCACTGCCGCAACCGCCACCATCGCCGCACCGACCGCCACCACCACCACGTCTTCGCTGGCACCAGCCCCAGCGCAGGTGGTGGCCCGGCCGACTGGATCCACCCTGGGAGCCACAGCGAGGACCGTGGTGAGCAATGTGGCTAGTGGGCAGGCCGGTGGCAGCAGGACTGGTAGGAGGAGCAGGGTCAGGGAAACGCCAGCCTCCCCTGGGAGCCATGCCCTGCCTCAAATGGCCAGAGTCCTTGGGGCCTATGAAGAGGCCCAAGGACAATGGGTCCGGTCTGCTTCAGACACGCGTGAGGTGCTGGGGGTGCTGAGGTCCATGGACGCCCGTATGGGCCAACTCGTGGACCTCATGGGCCAGCTGGTGGTGGCGGTGAGGTCACAGCCAGGGACAGCAGCTCCCCCTCCGCCACCACCTGCCGGGGCGCAGGGTGGAGCAGCAGTGTCCAGTTCCCCTGCGTCCACAGCCAGTGACCACACCTCAACCACCAGCATGTCGCAAGCAGGCACCCCCCTCGCAAACGTGGAAGGGGCCGTCCGAAGTGGAAACAGATCTCCCGGGAGGACTTCGCACGCTCCAAACGCAAGTGAGGCAGCCAGCCAGCCTTCCGCCAGCCTTCCTTGACCAGCCACTGCATTGACTTGGACTACGATCCCACTCCACACAGCCATCTGGATGGCATGTGTGTGTTGGACTATGGACATAGAACCAGTGGGTACACCCTGAGCATCACGCAGCCATGACCGACAGCTCATTGTCACTGCACGCACCACTTTTGTCATCACCTTACACACAATCACATGTCACAGTTTGTAATAAATGCACCTTTTACACTAACTGCTGTTTGTGCCCTGTGTTTTATTTGTACGGAATACAACGGCCACCTTGGGCGGAAAGGCACCTGATGCGTGGCATGGCAATTGAATCCGGAGGGCCTGTAGGGACCTAGGGGTGGGAGACAGAACAGGAGCACATTCAATGAGTGTGTCACACACCCATCACACAGTACATGTCAACAACTACAAGCAATGTACACACATCGCACAGAGCAATAGGGCACAATGCCACAGCCACCAACAGTGGCATACTACCCTGGCCATGGAGCGTTGACACACAGCACGCAGTGAACAAACGGCCACCCTGACACAGCACACACACACCTGCACAGATACAGCCACATCAGCCGTCGTACATGGACACTCACCGTCAAGTGAAGTAGCGGGCGATGAGCTGCTGCCGCACATTACCAGCTTCCTCCTCTCCGCTGTCCTCCTCACTCGAGCTGTCCTGGTCTGCGGGCTGGGGCCCTGGTTGATCTCCGTCATCCACGATGAGGGGGATCTGCTTCCGAATGGCCAGATTGTGCAGCATGCAGCACGCCACCACTATCCGGCACACCTTCTGTGGGGAGTACGCCAGCGCACCCCCGGTGCGGTCCAGGCACCTGAACCTGGACTTGAGGAGGCCAAAGGTACGCTCGATCACACGTCTGGTCCTCCCATGTGCCTCATTGTAGCGATCGTCTGCTGGGGTGCGAGGATTCCTCAATGGACTGAGCAGCCATGCCCCATTCGGGTACGCAGAGTCACCTGGGTGTGAGGGACACAGAGAACCGTTGCAATTCCAACTGGACAGGGGACAGCATCGCACAACCAGCACGCTACACCACTCCACATACTCACCGACAATACAGGCACGATCCTGTTGCATATTGGACATCAGTCGTGGCAAGATGCTGTTGCGCATTATGTGTGCGTCATGGGCCGAGCCTGGGAACTTTGCACACACGTGGGTGATCACCATGTCCGCAAGGCACACCACTTGCACATTCAGGGAGTGCGTGTGCTTCCTGTTGCGGTACAGGTGCTCAGTGGCCTGTGGTGGAACAAGGCCGACATGTGTGCAGTCAATGGCTCCAACGACGTGTGGGATTCTGCCAAGGGCATAGAATGCACTCTTCACTGCCGCCAATTCACGAGCCCTGGGGAAGCGGATGTACCTGTTTCGGTACAGCATCATGGCTGCCAGTACATCCCTCAGCACCTTGCTGAACATGGGCGGGACATCCCTCCTCCAATGCCCACTGTGTGCTGGAATGACCCAGTGGCGAAGAAATGCATGGCGGCCATCACCTTAGCCGTGGGGGTGACAGCAGTCGGATACACCCTGCGGGGACGGAGATGGGGTTCTAACATGGCACACAGTCGATGCAGGGTTGGCCTGTCCAGCCGAAACTTCCTAATAACCTCTGTATCGTCCATGTCCACCAGCAATTGGTATGGGCGGTCAATGTTCGGTCTCCGCCTAGGGACAATGGCAGAGGACACATGTCAAAGCAACACGACACATAGCAATTTCGCATACACATCACTGACATGACTGAGCAAGCACATGAGCCACAGCCCAGCTGTCAAGCTGGGACGGCACGGCCACAATACACTTACACAGGTCTCCCAACAATGGCAATGGCTAGTGATACAAACCACTGCCATGTGCATGCACATGGGGATCTAGGCCCCAATGACTTGCGGGGCGTGCTGATGGGGACTGACTGCATATCCGTCAAGCGGCAACGCCACGGCAACATGAATGTCTGCTGAGCATGGAACTGCTTCCGCGGCTGGATGAGTATGGCACACGACGACGACGATGTGGGCACAGGCTGAGCGACCAAAACAAGTGGGACCTGTGGCACGAGGGGATATGAGACAGTAGTAGGTGTCAGCACTGCACCCTATGTACAGCACTGTACGGATCACACCTCCCGAAACATTGACAGGTGTCCACATTGACAGCCCCATGCCAAGACGGCTGTGTGCTTGCAGTCACACGTCACAGGTCAGAGGTTACATTGCACGTGCCAGGTGGCAGACGTACATAGTGGGAGCTGGCATGTGTGTGCATGTGTCTCCTGTTCAGGATCCACCAGATGGGCGCTGACTCTGTACTGACCATTGGACACAGCATGTTCCGTGGAAGGCTTGTGTGTGTGGGATGGTGGCACTGGATGTGCCTCCGTTGGGTGGGGGCCATGCACAGGGCGGGTACGTCGATGATTGCGCATTGTTGGTCACGGTGGGTGCACCAACTGAAGATGTGTTGCCCTGTGTTCAATTCCTATGTCCGCATGATGATGGACTGTAGATGTGGGCAGACTACACATTGGTCGATGTGCTGTCTATATGCATGTGCCTTCACACCAGGCACAGCTGCCCCTGCACATGTGACCCCTGCTAGACTCGCTGCTGGGTCTGTGGAGCTGATGCACCTTCTGCGCGTGGGGCGGACAGCTCTCCTCACTTCCCTCATTGCGCATGTCATGACTTTGCCGCAGGTGACATGGATCATGGAGGGCCCACATGTACGCGTGGGTAGGCTACACATGATTGTACACTGGTCGCCACCCCCAGTCAGTGTTTCGAATGGGAAGGTTGTCGTGCTGGTGGTATGTTCGATGTGGCGGATGGGCGGGCCTAGGTGCGGGCTTACATTCCGGACATGGGGGGTAGTTGGATTGGCGACTAGTTGCAGTACACACGGGACACGTCTCTTCCTTTCCACATCTGGGTCATCCCTTGTACTTACTGACAGTGATACAGTCATCTTCGCCCCAGCCCTCATGTCCTCCCCTCGCTCCCCCAATATGCATGCTCACCTGCGAGGCTAGCGCCTGCACAGGCAGCCCCAAGCTCGCACCAGAGAGGGCAAGGAGTGTATGTGTGGGTCCAGTTGCACGAGTGGGCTGTCTCAGGGTATGATGTGTGGCGGGACGCCGTCCACCTGCGTGGTGCCCCAAATGGAGACCCGGCCTGCATGGACTATGCATCACAGTCTTCGCCTTCCGGATCCGCCACCTGCGACACCCAGTGGCTGTGGCTGCCCTTGCGGCCAGGCCGCGTCCGTCTGTGGCTGATGGCCCACACATTCACTCTTTGGCCTCTCTGGGGAGGGCTCGGGGGTGGTGGCGCACGCGCTTGCACTTAGTCGCAATGGCATGTGGCGTGGTTGGTATGATGGGCAATGGATGGGATGGTGCGAGCCACCTCCCGTGACGTCAGTGCTGCTCGTGCTGTGGTGCGTCCCCCT
The DNA here is from genome assembly GCA_963921515.1 of Calotriton arnoldi. NCBI lineage: Eukaryota > Metazoa > Chordata > Amphibia > Caudata > Salamandridae > Calotriton > Calotriton arnoldi. Next base: position 1,276,162 of record CAWUFW010001870.1, on the reverse strand, counting down.
ACACTTCCATTTGACTTGTGCCATGCTAGACGTTGAGGTTCTATTGCCTGCGTGATATGACCAGGAGGAGCGCGAGGAGACCTCTCACACACCATGCTCCACTGCCATCCCGTGCCCTGTATCGCCTGTGCGGATTGACTATGTTGGGGTTACACCTGGTCGACTGGGGCTGTGTGTGCCTTGTCAAGGGGCATGGCGGGCGCACAACAGGATCCAGCTTGTCCACAGAGGGTGGGCTGAGGTGCGCCTAGTACCGCTTTGTACGTGTGCCCGGCTGCTGTGCACACACGTGTTCACTCCCCCCGACAGGTGTCCTCTCACAATGCCCAGGGAAGCGGTGGTGTACTGTTCATGACCCCTCCCAACACGGCGTGCTCCAACTTGGCATGTGCGCATCTACCCGTCACACCCACCCACCTGAGCACTGCGTCCATACGACTTCACACGACACATGTGTGTCTTCCACAGTAGTGCTACTCATTTGCGTTGACATCCAATACCAGTGGACTACATGGTCATGTCACGACTGCCGTGTACTTCACATACTCTCATCCTCTCTCATTCGTACTTGTGAAATGAGTCAGCGGAGACAGTTTTGGTTTCAAACATTATATTGAGTCTTCTGTCCTCTGTGATGCAGTATAGTGGACACTACTGGCAGCGGAATACATGTTGAGGATATACTGAGCATGATTGCAAATGGGATAGGGTGTGGGGTTACATGTGATTGGCTGTTGCATGTGGGATGTGGGCTTCAGAGTGACATCTGCTTGGCCAAGGCTGTGCTAATGTACATTTACGTATAGCTGCGGAGCTGCGGACTTTGACACAGACGGTATACATGTAGCCTACCAGACCGCTTGGCATCATGGGCACAGTCCATCTCAGTTCCATGTGACAGGTTTGCTGCGGTTGTTCCTCATGCACGCGTGCATGTGAGATGACATCAGGGCATGTGCTTGCGTGCATGCAGCGGCGTGCCACTTGTTGTTGCACTGTGGTGGTTACTGGACATGTCACAGTCACTGGGGTCGTGTTGTTGTTGTATGCACTTGTCGTCCATGCAAAGGTCCTGGTATGGGATTCCCGGGGCGGGGGTGGGAGGGGTGCAGCACCCACAGACTCCAGGCGACCTATTCATGTCCACTGAGCGGTGTGTGTGTCCATGGGCGCTGGATCCATGTCGTGTCCTGGTTGTTCGTGCAGTTCCGTCCATGTGGGTGCGATACACAGAGCCCATGCCACTGCCTCCCACGATGCATGCGGTGCTCCTGGATGTGATGGGGAACAGTGTGCATGTCCCGGTCATATCCGATGTCATGGCGATGTCGTTGATGGTGTGGTTACAGTTGCCGGTCGTTTGGTATGGCTGTTGTGGTGGTGACTGGCCAGTCCGTGCGGAAGCTAAGCATGGGTGCGGGGTTGGACATCATAGGTCAATCGGGGAACCTGCGTTGTGGTCCGACGAATTGACAGGTTGTCAGGTATGCGATGCCGTCCAGCAGGGCTTCCATGTCATTGGTGGTGTACATGTTTGCCAGCCAATGTAGCGGATGGTGGCTGTCAAGGTGTTGTTCGTAAGTTGTCCCTTGGAGGACCATGATGGGGCATGCTGGGTGACATTCGATGTAGCTGTTCTCGATGATCCGTCGTGTGGAGGCACAGTGGTCCCATTTCAGTGCGGGTGCGATGTTGGCCACATACGCCATGCCCCCATAGGCAGAGCAGGCCCTGTCGTGTGCGTCCAGAGGGAGGAGTAGTGGTAGCAGGTCCGCCTTCAGACATGCCGGGTTGGAGAGGCATATCTCCACGGGATGCTGGTAGGGACACCTCCGACAGTAGAAGACGGGCATGACGCAGCTGAACAATGTGATGCGGTAAGTCAGTCGGTAACTTACGTTCAGCAGGGACAGGAGATCGCATCCCAATGTATGAAACAGGTTGGTTTTGTACAGCTTGAGCTGTTCGGCGTAGTTGGGTAGGTGTGTTGCGGTTGCCATTTCGCAGCGGTGCGTTGTGGTGGCGTGCTCCGGCTGTGTGTGCAGTCTGCAATGTGCACGCTCCGAGGTTGCTGTGAGCTCTGTGTAGTCGTAGGGAGACAGGACTTGTGCTCTGTTGGCTTGTTTGGAGGACACGGGCCCTCTTCCCACATGCTTCTCAGACAGTTCAAGGTCAGTGATGTGTGACTCCTTCCAATTAACTTGCATGTGGCCGACATGGGGGAGTGTTTTCTTCTTTCTTCCCCGTCCGTTGTGTGCTTCTGTGATATGCGCTATCTGCCCTGTGGTCGGTCTCCTCGGCATGCCTGTGTTGGTCTATTCTTGGACAATGGCTGTATTCACCGGCTTCTGTCGTAGGGCTGTGGTTTCGGAGTTGGAATGGAAGGTCATTCAGTGCTGTCTGCTCTCCCTTGTGTGGGCGGCAGGCTGCCTTTCCGCTCTGCGTTGGGCCTTGTGTGTGAATGTTATTCTTGGGCCACCTGTTGTCGGTCCCCGGGCTCTTTGGTGTTCCGTTTTATATGTCTTGTTCATATGTGCAGGGTGGTATGGGTGTTTCAGTGTGGTACTGGCGTTCCTCTTCCCGAAGGGGCCCTGCTTCTCCTAGTTGGTGTTGCCGCCGCTGTGTGCTACGCCATGTTTGTTACACTGGGGTGTGTCCTGCAGTTGCGTGTCTTCACTAACATGTGTGCGTCGGTTGTGTGGCGTTGGGTGTTGTCCGTGAATTGGGCGTTGGGGACATGTCTGTGGCAGGCCTGTCACGTGTCATGTGCGTTCGGGGTGGGGCTGATGTGTGTGCTGCTTGGTTGTGTCCCTGTGTCTGTGTGCGACGCATGCATGGCGCTGCGGTTGGCCTCTGCGTTGTGCGCATGTGTGGCGGCGTCATCGCCGCTTTGGGGCCGTGACGGGGTGGTTGGTTCCTAGTCCCAGGTGGTGTGTACACATGTGTTACGCGATGTTACGATTTGGCCTGTGTGTCATATGTGGATGCAATGGTGGATGTGTAGTGTACACGCGCTGGTGGGGGGTTGTCCGCTTTTTCCGCCCTTGCACTGTGTGCGCTGTTTGCGTGCACTTGTTGTGTGTGTGCCTACCTGCGTCTCCGCGGTACGTTGCGTCCTTGGTGATGCATCAGCAGGAGCATGGGGAGGGCCTGCAGTGCTGGATTCATGCTCGGGGGAGCCGCTTCTTTGTTGTCCGTGCTCGGCGTCCGTGTTACCGCTTCGGTTTGTCGTACGGTATCTCTTGGCCGTGGGAGCCGTTTGTTTGCGGCATCGTAATTTATGCGCCGGGCGGTACGTGTTTCCGTCGGACGGTGTGTGTCAGTTGTGCTGCGCCGCTACGTGTACGGGCGCACTTTGATGGCGGACGGTGTTGCTGGCTTGCCGGCGGTGTTTGGCCTACTTTTCGCATCGTAATTGGGCGGGCGTGTGGACTGCTGCGTGCCGGCGGTAACTGGTGGTTTTTGCATCCGCCAGCACGGCGGTTGTGCTTCCGCCCGCCATCGTAATGGGCCCCTTAGTGTAGTAATGAGGACACGCTGGTATGATGTAATCCAAGTAGGTTTATTCAGGTAAGTTAACAGGTAGTGTGAGAAGTTGGCCTGGTATATGCTGTCCACTAGTTAAAGTGGGCACCTTGCACCAGTACAATTCGACTCTTATGGTAGATAGGTTTAAGACAACCTTTAAAGAAAGCTATCCTAGTGGTAGCTGTGGAGAGCAGCCTTCAGGCTAAGTCTCGGAGGAATGTAAAGCAGCTTGTTTTACCACACAATCTCTTGAATCACCAAATGAAAAGACACCACACAGGTATATATATCAAATATATATGTGTTTATTATTAAACAACTCTCTACTAATCTCTTTATGAGATTAGAAGGCAAGAACATATGTACAAGTCAATGTTATCAAAATAAGTTAGCACAATCAGATATCACAATCTTATCTTGGCTAGACCGGGGTCTAGAGCATATAGAATCGAGGGACCTCAAAGAACCACCCCAGGTAGTTGTAGGAGACCCACAGGGGACGGACGCGGTGTTCAGACACTGGTGCGAGTCCTGTACGAGTCTATGCGAGAGAACGCGATTGAGTTATCAATGTTACAGGTCCCTGGCGTGTTCGAGGCGAACACACCGATCGGTCAGTACGCGTCGAAGGACGCGGTTACTGGTAGAGTTACAAGGGAGTTGTACGCGATGTGTCTAACACAGACGCGAACCCTGTACGAGCCAGTGCGATAATCGCACGAAGAAAATAGGAGTTTTAGGGAACTTCTAGGGTAGCTACAAGCGAGTCACTTACAGGGTAAGTAGTTCTAGGGCCAACACCCACAGGAGCACCGTAGTGCTGAAGTTACCTCACCCAGGGGAGCCGGGTGCATAGGTGTCCTTTGGTGTCGGGTCGCAGTGTCGTTTTCAATGGGAGCCAGTGAAGACTTGCTGCTTGCGACGACAGAAGAAGTGTCCGGAGGAATCCAAGCCTGGATTCGGAAGGAGGAAGACCTGAAAGCAGAGGGGACAGTGTTCAAAGTCACTTGGCAGTGACCCGGGGCAAGGAAGATGAATGCCCACCGTCGTCGACAGGATTCAGGTCGTTCACGGGTCTCTTGACTCTTCGGCCGCGAGGTCCAGGAGGCGTCGAGGATGACCAGGAGCTGGATTCAGCGTGTCCCACGAAGTCTGCAGCTGACTGCGGTGTCGGCGACTCGATTGGAGCCAACAAGCCTTTGTAGCAGCAAGTCTTGTGGAAAGTGCAAAAGGTCAATGGTGCAGACCAGCAAGGTCTGGGGAACTCACCCAGTGAGGGTAAGTCAGGGCAGGCCTGGAGCAACCAGGGGAGCCCTTTGGTTCTTTAGAAAAGTCTTCAGGGGACCCACAAGCCGGCTGGCAAGGGATCGCGAAGACGCCTCAGGAGGATTCCTTCGACAGGGGCCCACGGTCACTCGGGACGGGGTAGGCCTCTGCTCTTGGGAGGAATCTCTGCTAGAGGCTGGGACCACACGTGGTCCAAAGCACAAGTTCATAGAACGTCGTGAAGGGGTTGCACACGACAATAGTGCACGGTACCCAGGGTCTGCGGTTCCTCGTCGCTCGTGGGGTCCACTTGCCTCAGCTTCGCTGGGGACTCACGATGGCCTTGGAGAAGTCAGGAAATCCTCTTCCTGGGCTGCAGGGACTTCGGGCTCCGGCGGGAGCGGTGTAGTTTGCGACCGTCATTTGTAGTTTTTGGTGCCTGCCAAGCAGGGGAGTCACTCCTTGACTCCAAGGGAGATTCTTCCGTCTTCCAAAGGTAGTGGAACGTCGAAGGTCCAGGATTCTTCTTAAGAGCGTCGTCCAGGGAGATCTGGAGTGCTATGCACAGGTTCCCCATCTTATACTAAAAAGAAGGGAGAGACTAGCTCTATGACCCCACCTATGGGAGGGTCAGGGGAGTGGGTGGCTACACCCACTTCCCTTTGTCCAGTTTCGCGCCAGAGCAGGGGCAGGTAGCCCCTGGCATATGCACAGAGGAGCCTTCTGCTCCCCCAGTGCAGGACTTCAAAGCACTCTAAGAGTGCACCCACCCAGCCCCAATACACTAAACCCTTTCTGGGAGGTGGTCACACCTCCCTGTGACAGGATACCTATTGTTGGGCCTCCTCCACTGCGAGTTTCGGTCATCAGCAGGAGGGCAGCCCAGTGTCTGTGACTGGTGGCATCCATCTTGTGATGCCAGGGCTCTTCAGGCTTCTACCGCGTTTCCACAGTAGGTACATGTCTATCCCTCTAGAAGGGTGGGATCATACTCCCACACCAGTTACTGGTGTGGGGGTATGATTCCAAAGTGTTTGACACCAAACACGACATGTTTTCGTGCAGCCATCCCAAAGTTAGCATTTAACGCGAGGTTATAATGCGCTTAGGAGTATATGGTCAGGCTGCACTACAAACAGCCTCAGAGAAGGGTCTCCGAATGCTGCAGAGGGGCTCTGCTCATGCAGGGGCACCCTCTCACATAGGAACCAAGCACTCTGCCTTCAGGATTGATAAGGCCTGCCATAGGAGTGACTTATAGGGTTATATGTGTGTATCTATGTAGTGATATAGGTAGCCTATATCACAGGAAGGGGTGCATGCACCACCTTACACAGGCTGCAGTAGCAGACCTGTGGTGTCAGATTTAATCTGCTTCCCAGGGGTGGCATAATACATGCTTCAGCCCCTAGTAGGCCTGTGAAGTACCTATGCCCTTGGTACCTAAGGTACCATATACTAGGGACTCATAAGGTACCCAGCATCCAATCACTAGTGCACCTAGAGTGCACTCCAAGTCGTTTAGAGAGAACAGTGAGGCTGGGGCCCTGATTAGCAGGGTCCCAGCCAGACTATAGCCAGAAACCAGTGTAAACATCAGAAAAAAAGTGGGGGCAACATAAGAGGCAGATCCTACTCTCCTACACAACCCCCCCCCAAACGCAGGGACACTAAACTAACGTTGACCAGTTAAGTCTTCGTGCTCTAAGTGGAAATACCTTGAGAGTCCATCTGCATTGGCATGTTGGGTCCCAGGTCTATGCTCCACTGTATAGTCCATCCCCTGTAGGGAAATGGACCACCTCAAAAGTTTTGGGTTTTCTCCTTTCATTTGTTTAAGCCATAGGAGGGGCTTGTGGTCGGTCTGAACTATGAAGTGAGTGCCAAACAAGTATGGCCTCAGCTTCTTCAGGGCCCACACCACAGCAAAGGCCTCCCTCTCTATAGCTGACCAACGTTTCTCTCTAGGGGTCAGCCTTCTGCTAATGAAAGCTACTGGCTGATCTTGACCTTCATCATTCAATTGAGACAGTACAGCTCCCACACCCAGCTCAGAAGCATCTGTTTGGACAATGAACTTTTTGGTGTAGTCTGGACTCTGTAAGATGGGGGCAGTGCACATGGCCTGCTTTAGGTCTTCAAATGCCTTCTGACAGCTAGCTGTCCACTGAACCTTTTTTGGCATTTTCTTTGAGGTCAGATCATTCAAGGGGGTCACTATAGATCCATATCCCTTTACAAACCTCCTATAGTACCCAGTCAGGCCTAAGAAGGCTCTCACCTGTGTCTGGGTGGTTGGAGCAACCCATTCCATTATGGTTTGGATTTTGCTCTGTAAAGGCTGAACCTGGCCTCCACCCACAAGGTGGCCCAGGTACACAACCTGACTCTCCCCTATCTGGCACTTAGTGGCCTTGATAGTGAGGCCTGCTTTCTGCAGAGCCTCCAAAACATTCCTGAGGTGGACCAGGTGATCCTGCCAGGAGGAACTAAAGACAGCAATATCATCTAGATAAGCTGAGCAATAAGTTTCCATTCCTGCCAGAACTTTATTCACCAACCTCTGAAAAGTGGCAGGTGCATTTTTCAATCCAAAGGGCATCACCACAAAGTGGTATTGCCCACCAGGGGTCGAAAATGCTGTTTTGGCTTTTGCATCATCAGCTAACATGATCTGCCAGTAGCCAGCTGTTAGGTCAAATGTACTTAGATACTTGGCTGAGGCCAAAGTATCAATCAGCTCATCTGCCCTTGGTATAGGATAGGCATCAGTCCTAGTGACTGCATTGGGGCCTCTGTAGTCTACACAAAACCTCATTTCTTTCTTACCACCCTGGGTATGAGGCTTGGGTACTAGGACTACTGGGCTAGCCCAAGGGCTATCTGAAGGCTCAATCACACCTAACTCCAACATTTTCTGGACTTCAGTCCTGATACAGTCCCTGACATGGTCACGTTGCCTGTAGATTTTACTCTTGACAGGCAGACTGTCTCCAGTGTCCCCCTCATGGGTGCACCAGGTAGTCTGACTGGGGGTCAGGCTAAACATATGTCTGTACTGCTGCAGAACTTGTCTGCACTCAGTTTGCTGATGGTCAGTGAGGCTGCTTGCCAAAGCAACACCATCTACTGACCCATCATCAGGGTTCTGTGAGAGCAGGTCAGGGAGAGGGTCACTCTCCTCCTCCTGTTCCTCATCAGTTGCCATGAGCAAGCCCATGTCAGCCCTGTCAACATATGGCTTTAATCTGTTGACATGGAGCACCCTCAGGGGGCTCCTGGGAGTTCCAAGATTCACCAGATAGGTGACTTCTCCCTTCTGCTCAACTATTGTATGGGGGCCACTCCACTTGTCTTGGAGGGCTGCTGGGGCCACAGGCTCCAACACCCACACTTTCTGTCCTGGCTGGTACACAGTCAGCACAGCCTTTTGGTCATGCCAAGCTTTCTGTAATTCTTGGTTGGCCTCCAGGTTTTTGGTTGCCTTTTTCATGTATTCAGCCATCCTGGAGCGGAGACCAAGTACATAGTCCATCACATCCTGTTTGGGGGCTTGAGAGGTAACTCCCAGCCCTCTTTGACCAAACACAATGGACCTCTTACAGGATGCCCAAACAGAAGCTCAAATGGGCTGTAACCAACCCCCTTCTGTGGAACCTCTCTGTATGCAAACAACAGGCAGGGAAGAAGAAGGTCCCATTTCCGCATAAGCTTCTCTGGGAGTCCTTTAATCATTCCCTTAAGGGTTTTGTTGAAGCGTTCAACCAAACCATTGCATTGTGGGTGATAGGGGTGGTGAACTTATAAGTCACACCACACTCCTTCCACATTGCTTTCAAATATCCTGACATGAAGTTGGTACCTCTGTCAGAGATGACCTCCTTTGGGAAACCCACTCTGGAGAAGACTCCAATGAGGGCTCTTGCCACCACAGGGGCTGTGGTGGTCCTCAGGGGAATTGCCTCTGGGTACCTGGTGGCATGATCCACTACCACCAGGATAAATCTGTGCCCAGATGCAGTTTGAGGGTCAAGGGGACCAACAATGTCAATCCCTACCCTCTCAAAGGGTACCCCCACCACAGGTAGTGGTATCAGGGGGCCTTTGTTGTGCCACCTGCCTTGCCACTGGCTTGGCATGTGACACAGGAGCGACAAAACTCCTTTGTGTCCTCTGACATATGTGGCCAATGAAAATGTGGAACAAGCCTGTCCCAGGTCTTGTTTTGGCCCAAGTGACCTGCCAAAGGGATGTCATGTGCTAGGTCAAGAGGAACCCCCTAAACTTCTGAGGTATTACCAACCTCCTGGTGGCTCCAGGGGCTGGATCTCTACCCTCAGAATATGGGAGTCCCTCATCCCAATAAACTTTATGGGACCCACTAGCACTCCCAGCAGCCTCAGCAGCAGCCTGCTGTCTGAGGGGTTCAAGAGAGGGGCAGCACTGTTGCTCCTTACTCAGATCTTCCCTAGAAGGGCCCCCTGCCCCCAATAACTCAACCTGATCAGGCTCAAGTTCCTCTGGGGCAGTTCCTTCTTCAGGATCTGCTCCTCCTCCCTGGGGAGGGGAATCAGTGACCTGAGACAGAGGGGAAGGCACTGCCTTAACCCTACTGCTCCTCCTCTTGGGAAGCATCTGGTCCATAGTTTCAGGATCCAGAGCTGGTTCAGTGTTATGCATTTTGGCTTGTGACCTGGTCACAGCAAATACCTCTGCAGGGATGCCCAACATCTCAGCATGAGTCCATAACTCTACTTCAGACCAAGCTGAATTTCTAGATCATTGCCCAATAGACATTCTACAGGGAGGTCTGCACTGACTACAACCTTCTTGAGGCCAGTTACCCCTCCCCAGGAGAAATTTACAACTGCCAGACTATGGTTGGTCCTGACATTGCTTGCATTGGTCACCTGGTACATTTCGCCCAGGATGATCTGTCCAGGGTCCACAAGTTCCTCTGCCACCATGGTGACACTAGCACCCATGTCCCTAAATGCCAAAGCCTGTTTGCCATTTATTACAGGCTGCTGTTTGTATTTGCCCAGATTACTGGGACTTACAAGGAAGGACATGTCAATGTCTCCATCACAAATCAGCATTGCCTGAGTGGTTACTCTGACTAGGTCAGAGTCCACTTCAGAACCCAGGGTCAACCCTACTACACCCTTCTTCTGAGTACCACCTCCACCAGTAGCTGAACTAGGGGGAACAGTTGCCTTAGGGGCAGGAGTGGTGGTGGTTTGGTCTTTGGACTTGTTACAGTCAGAAGTCCAGTGCCCTTTCTGTTTACAGAATTTGCACCAGGGCTTCTTTTGGCCTTTTCCCTTGTTGGATTGTGACTCCCCACCAGATGCAGATTTTTGGGGCCCTTGTGAAGACTTCTGGTCATTTGACTTATCCCCACCTTTCTCAGAGCCCTTAGAATCCTGCTTCTTGGTGTCACCCCCTTGGTTCTGGGTTTTCTGCCTCACCCTGGTTCTGACCCACTTGTCTGCCTTCTTTCCCAATTCTTGGGGAGAGGTCAGATCGGAGTCCACCAGGTATTGATGCAACAACTGGTTCTGGCAATTATTAAGGATCTGTTCTCTCATCATTAGATTATACAATCCCTTGAAATCAGTAACCCTACTGCCAACCAGCCAACCCTCCAGAGCCTTGGTTGCACAATCTACAAAGTCAGTCCAGTCCTGAGTCTGTGCCTTCTGGGTGTCTCTGAATTCAACCTGTACTGCTCAGTGGTTAAGCCAAACCCATCTATCAGTGCACTCTTCAGGACTTCATAGTCATCAGCATCCTCTTCTCTAACAGTGAGGAGCTTGTCTCTACCTTTATCTGAAAAGGAGAGCCACAAGATTGCTGCCCACTGCTTTTGGGGGACCTGTTGTACTCTACAGGCCCTTTCCATAGCAGTTATCCACTTATGGATATCATCCCCACTCTGGTAGGGAGGAACAACCTTGCTCAGGTTCCTATGGTCTGGAATATATTCTCTGCCTCTAGGGGGTTCTAACCCCTCTCTTCTAGAAGCTCTCTGGAACTCAAAGGCTTCTTTATCTAATGCCAACTGCTTGGTTTTGAGGGCAAATCTTGCTTCCTCATACTGCAGCAGTTTGTACATTCTGTCAGAGGAACTCTCTCTTCTTAGGAAGTAGGAGTCCCTCGGCTGGACAGTTTCTCTGCCAGAGTGATAGGAGCGGTCAGATTCCCTAGAAGGGGACCTAGGCCTCACCCCCACTATGTCAGTTCTCTTAGGGAGAATTCCTCTGTCCTGTTCAGACCCCTTGGGATCTGGCCCTTCAATCACAGAGTCCTGGTCAATCTGATTTTCATCATCTGACCCAGATACTGTAACTGACCCACCCACTGATTCAGACCCATCAGCTCCTAGAGCTAATCTAAGGTCATCTGCTGTCAGCAGATCTATCAGGTGCAGTGTGGAGGGACTCTGTCCTATCTTCAGGTGCCTTGCAGCACACATGGCTTTCAAGTCAAAGAAAGTCATGTCCTTATACTGAAGCTGAGTGGATCCACTGGGTTCAACCCTTAAGGACATTCTAGTGTTGTGCAGTGTTGTACTACCTACACTAGTTTGTGGCCTACTGATACTAGCTTGAGCTGTAGAAAGGGTGTGCTATCCCTTGGCACACAGCTCTAAGTTCAGTAGAACTTATTGATACTAAGCTTGACTTTATATGTACCTTGAGTACCTATAGTGGTTTTCAGTTAGTAATTCAAAAAGAGAGTTTTCTGGTAAAACAATAGCAAGCTGGAATCCCACACGCTGCCCACCAATGTGAGAAGTTGGCCTGGTATATGCTGTCCACTAGTTAAAGTGGGCACCTTGCACCAGTACAATTCGACTCTTATGGTAGATAGGTTTAAGACAACCTTTAAAGAAAGCTATCCTAGTGGTAGCTGTGGAGAGCAGCCTTCAGGCTAAGTCTCGGAGGAATGTAAAGCAGCTTGTTTTACCACACAATCTCTTGAATCACCAAATGAAAAGACACCACACAGGTATATATATCAAATATATATGTGTTTATTATTAAACAACTCTCTACTAATCTCTTTATGAGATTAGAAGGCAAGAACATATGTACAAGTCAATGTTATCAAAATAAGTTAGCACAATCAGATATCACAATCTTATCTTGGCTAGACCGGGGTCTAGAGCATATAGAATCGAGGGACCCCAAAGAACCACCCCAGGTAGTTGTAGGAGACCCACAGGGGACGGACGCGGTGTTCAGACACTGGTGCGAGTCCTGTACGAGTCTATGCGAGAGAACGCGATTGAGTTATCAATGTTACAGGTCCCTGGCGTGTTCGAGACGAACACACCGATCGGTCAGTACGCGTCGAAGGACGCGGTTACTGGTAGAGTTACAAGGGAGTTGGACGCGATGTGTCTAACACAGACGCGAACCCTGTACGAGCCAGTGCGATAATCGCACGAGGAAAATAGGAGTTTTAGGGCACTTCTAGGGTAGCTACAAGCGAGTCACTTACAGGGTAAGAAGTTCTAGGGCCAACACCCACAGGAGCACCGTAGTGCTGAAGTTACCTCACCCAGGGGAGCTGGGTGCATAGGTGTCCTTTGGTGTCGGGTCGCGGCGTCGTTTTCAATGGGAGCCAGTGAAGACTTGCTGCTTGCGACGACAGAAGAAGTGTCCGGAGGAATCCAAGCCTGGATTCGGAAGGAGGAAGACCTGAAAGCAGAGGGGACAGTGTTCAAAGTCACTTGGCAGTGACCCGGGGCAAGGAAGATGAATGCCCACCGTCGTCGACAGGATTCAGGTCGTTCACGGGTGTCTTGACTCTTCGGCCACGAGGTCCAGGAGGCGTCGAGGATGACCAGGAGCTGGATTCAGCGTGTCCCACGAAGTCTGCAGCTGACTGCGGTGTCAGCGACTCGATTGGAGCCAACAAGCCTTGGTAGCAGCAAGTCTCGTGGAAAGTGCAAAAGGTCAATGGTGCAGACCAGCAAGGTCTGGGGAACTCACCCAGCGAGGGTAAGTCAGGGCAGGCCTGGAGCAACCAGGTGAGCCCTTTGGTTCTTTAGAAAAGTCTTCAGGGGACCCACAACCTGGCATGCAAGGGATCGCAAAGACGCCTCGGGAGGATTCCTTCGACAGGGGCCCACGGTCACTCGGGACGGGGTAGGCCTCTGCTCTTGGGAGGAATCTCTCCTAGAGGCTGGGACCACACGTGATCCAAAGCACAAGTTCATAGAACGTCGTGAAGGGGTTGCACTCGACAATAGTGCATGGTACCCAGGGTCTGCGGTTCCTCGTCGCTCGTGGGGTCCACTTGCCTCAGCTTCGCTGGGGACTCACGATGGCCTTGGAGAAGTCAGGAAATCCTCTTCCTGGGCTGCAGGGACTTTGGGCTCTGGCGGGAGCGGTGTAGTTTGCGACCGTCGTTTGTAGTTTTTGGTGCCTGCCAAGCAGGGGAGTCACTCCTTGACTCCAAGGGAGATTCTTCCGTCTTCCAAAGGTAGTGGAACGTCGAAGGTCCAGGATTCTTCTTAAGAGCGTCGTCCAGGGAGATCTGGAGTGCTATGCACAGGTTCCCCATCTTATACTAAAAAGAAGGGAGGGACTAGCTCTATGACCCCACCTATGGGAGGGTCAGGGGAGTGGGTGGCTACACCCACTTCCCTTTGTCCAGTTTCACGCCAGAGCAGGGGCAGGTAGCCCCTGAGCTGGTTTGAAATGGCATATGAACAGAGGAGCCTTCTGCTCCCCCAGTGCAGGACTTCAAAGCACTCTAAGAGTGCACCCACCCAGCCCCAATACACTAAGCCCTGTCTGGGAGGTGGTCACACCTCCCTGTGACAGGATACCTATTGTTGGGCCTCCTCCACTGCGAGTTTCGATCATCAGCAGGAGGGCAGCCCAGTGTCTGTGACTGGTGGCATCCACCTTGTGATGCCAGGGCTCTTCAGGCTTCTACCGCGTTTCCACAGTAGGTACATGTCTATCCCTCTAGAAGGGTGGGATCAGTGGGGGTATGATTCCAAAGTGTTTGACACCAAACACGACATGTTTTCGTGCAGCCATCCCAAAGTTAGCATTTAACGCGAGGTTATAATGCGCTTAAGAGTATATGGTCAGGCTGCACTACAAACAGCCTCAGAGAAGGGTCTCCGAATGCTGCAGAGGGGCTCTGCTCATGCAGGGGCACCCTCTCACTTAGGAACCAAGCACTCTGCCTTCAGGATTGATAAGGCCTGCCATAGGAGTGACTTATAGGGTTATATGTGTGTATCTATGTAGTGATATATGTAGCCTATATCACAGGAAGGGGTGCATGCACCACCTTACCCAGGCTGCAGTAGCAGACCTGTGGTGTCAGATTTAATCTGCTTCCCAGGGGTGGCATAATACATAGGCCTGTGAAGTACCTATGCCCTTGGTACCTAAGGTACCATATACTAGGGACTCATAAGGTACCACAGCATCCAATCACTAGTGCACCTAGAGTGCACTCCAAGTCGTTTAGAGAGAACAGAGAGGCTGGGGCCCTGATTAGCAGGGTCACAGCCAGACTATAGCCAGAAACCAGTGTAAACATCAGAAAAAAAGTGGGGGCAACATAAGAGGCAGATCCTACTCTCCTACAGGTAGTATAAATCCTTAGTAAGTCCTCATAAACAGGTATATAAGTCCTGTAGGGCAGCCTGTAGGTGATCATCAACAGCCCCACCAGGAGCAGCCTGCTAGCTGCTCAGCCCCTCTCACCAACTGTCATCACTCATCCAGTCACACAGGCATTCCACACAAAGCCCACACACCAACATTCCACTGAGAACACTCACACAAGCTGATCAGCTAGGGACAAGATAACATGGGAGATAACATAGGAGAAAAACCATAACATCAGAATACTACACTTAGGTCTAAGAATTAGGGACAGAACGCACTAGTCTTGCTGATAGTTGTCTTGTCTATCTTGTGTCTTTATTTAAGTTTTGTGCTTTAATTTTGAAGTTATTTAGTTGATACTAAAAAATGTTTATTTAATTATTTTTACAGCCCTGATGAAGTCCTTTTACAGATGAAACGCGTTGGCTGGGCTGATGCATGTATTCATTCTTCTAATTGTGAAAATTAAAACAACATAACTGAATACAAGAACTATCAAGACTCCCGTCTACATATGTTTCATTAATGCCATGATTTAAAAGATTATATTGTACTTGACATTTGAATTGGATTAGATATTAGTGTGCTCCTTGATACTATCTTGGTTATTTTTAGAGTTACCCTCTTTCCCTAGGGGAGAATGGGGGCCTTTTTGGCCTCTTTCTTTTGGTCTCCCCCACCAGTGTTAGTTTTGGTGACCCTTGTCTTGACCCACTAGTCTGCCTTCTTCACTAACTCTTGAGGAGAAAGTGGACCTAGGTCTACCAGGAATTGATGTAGTTTCTCTTGGTGACAATTACTTAAAAGGTGCTCCTTCATAACCAAGTTATACAGCCCTTCATAATCATGTACATTGTTACCACTCATCCAACCTCCCAGTGTTTTCACTGGGTAATCTTCAAAATCTACTCAGGATTGGCCTTAGGTTTTCTTGGCCTCCTTGAACTTGATCTTATATTCCTCTGTGCTGAGTCCAAAACCCTCAATCAGGCTACCCTTTATGAGGTCATAGGATGTAGCATCTTTCTCATTGAGTGTCAGGAGTCTGTCCCCGCACTTTCCTGAGAACATTTCTCACAGGATAGCACTCCACAGCTTCCTGTGGACCTGTCGACTAACCGGTCAGGAAAAAACTCCCTTTGGGTTTCTTGATCCAGTCTCCCATACAATTCAGACTCTTACCATAGTCTCACTCATCACTTCGTATACTCCCCTGGTAACAGCAAGCCACTTGTGCTCCCAGTCTGTCCTGCCTTTATGTTGGAGAATTTGAAAAGACACATATTTATAATGAGATGGCCCCCTTTTATGAAAATGTTATAGGCTGGTACCGCTTCATAGATGACATCTTTTTTATATGGGAGGGACCAGCGGAACAACTAGAGGAATTTTTAGTCTGGTTGAATTTGGGGTAACCTAATCTGAGATTTACATCCCACCAGAGTAAAGATAGTGCTGTTTTTTTGGACATTTCTATAAAAGAGAAAATAGGTAGATTGGAGATGGAGCTACACACCAAATAAAAACACCCTTCTCCACTACTCTAGTTTTCATCCTAAGTCCCAGAGAAATAACATCCCTTTTGGACAATTCCTCCTCCTGCGGAGGAATTGTTCTACACTGATGACTTGTATAAGCATGCTGAGGTACTGAAATTGAAGCTACGGGATAGAGGTTATCCCAAGAAATGCATCACCACTCCTTTAAACGAGCTAGATTTTACAATAGAGAAAAGATGTTCAATAGAACTAGAGACAAGAAAGAGATGACCAAAATAGTATTTGTGAGCCAGTTTTCTGAGATTAGCAATCAAGTTAAAAATGTGATTAATAGAAACTGGGGGATTTTAATTGATGATGAAAATATCCATTTGGATAAGCCCCTATTTGCTTTTAAACGGAATAAAAATGCCAGGAATCATTTAGTACAAAGAAGAAAAATTAAATCAACAATCAACTCTGGATACCAGGGTGGCGAGAGGGAACCACAAATGTGGGAACTGCAGCCTTTGCAATCAATGTTTCGCTTCGAAAGAAACAGAACATAATGGAATAAAAGTGATAGCATGTACCCAAAATAATTGCTGCAGCAAAAATGTGATATACCTCCTTAGATGACCCTGGGGATTAGGGTACGTAGGGGAAACGAGTAGAGAACTAAGGGTTAGAATACAAGAAGGTAAATCAGCTATCAGAACGTTGAAACCAAATTCCCCACTTGTTGATCACTTTAAAAAAAAGGTCATGGCCACATGGATTTTTATTGGTTTATCTTGAAGAAAGTAATAATAAATAGGAGAGGTGGCTGTCTTGATGATAAGCAGAAATGAAGAGAGCAGTGGCATATCTCTAGATTAATTACGATCAGGAACAGGTTAATTCTGAGAGAAGAATGGGAGAAGTTCATTACATAAATAAATAGGTTGCAATATAGATACCCACTAATTGATCAGGGGGTCCAAGGTGTTACCTTTTAAAACACTAAATCTGTGATATATTGATGTTGAATTAATGAAAGATATGAACTAATAGAATTTAGAAAAACGGAAAATGTGTATATATATCTATAGAAATGTATTGTGCTTATTATTGTTTTAATGTTTTTTGTATAGGTATTACTGTTTTTATTGAGATTGTGGGAGAAATCTACTTATCCTGAAGAAGGTGGCTCTAAATATTGGGAAACCACCGAAACGCGTTGATGCAATTTTAACACTAAATCTGACAGGCATTGAATGATACAGCAGATATTAATGATTTAAAGATACTCTCTGCTATGAACAATGACCGAAACAGATAAGTGGTCGGAAAGACACATGTGATTGTCTACGGTACTCTCCCTGTCCATGTCTGTTTATGTATTTGAGCAATGAACTGGTTTTGTGTAAAGAATTGTTTGTTTTGACATAAAAGGAAGAGATTTGTTCACTACTGGGAGGGGGAACAGTATAATGAGTTTCTATTGGTTTGGTGTCAATTTTTAAATCATTGCGAATTTGGTCTTCTAACAATTTTTAAATATTCAATTGTAACCCAATTGCCCTTCAGTATAGATACGCTGTTTCTTCTATAAATAAAGTGTAGAACTTTTTATAATATGAGTGTGGGGTCTCACCTTGATGTTACCGGAGGAGTATACGAAGTGATGAGTGAGACTATGGTAAGAGTGTGAATTATATGTGAGATTGGTTCAAGAAACCCAAAGGGAGTTTTTTCCTGAATGGATAGTCAAAATACGGTGCCCCGTCCCTTTGGGTAGTTGGGACTCTCTCTGTTTTTTATTAACCGGTCTACTAAGACAGGTTCTCTCAAAAGCAATGAACCACTTAGCGATATCATCACCCTCAAAATATTTAGGGACAATCCTTTTGGGGATTTTGGAGTCTGCAGAATCTGCCTCCCTATTTATTATTTTGCTGCCACCAGAGATGGGTCCTAGGCCCATCTCAGCTCTTCTTTTTCTATGGCTAGGAGTTTAGCTTCTAGAGCTATCCTCTTGGCCAGTTTCTGAAGATCTGCATCTTCAGTATCTACCTCATCTGGGATACTACTGGGTTGGCTTCCACCAGTGGTGGTGTTATCTGAAGGGGTAGTGACTGAGTCAACATCCTCCCCATCTACTTCTTCCTCCTCTTCTACTTATTCCCCAGTGAGGAGAGATTTGTTTGCCAGGGCCTTGTCATTCTCTACCAGCAACTGCTGGAGATGGGCTTTATTGGGTTTAGGACCCATGGCAATGTTCTATGCTTTGCACAAATCTTTAAGTTGGGAAACTTTAAGATGTGCATAGGGACCCAGGCTGAGTTCCTGGCAGGTCCCTGGAGTATCAGTCATGGTGTTTAAATTAAGTGAGGTCTTATTAGAGAATTACAAAAAACTCTAAGTATTTCTAAGGCCTAAGTGCTTTAAAAAGTATTTTAAGTTTATAAACCAGTGGGGGACTTAACCAAGGCCCTAAAACTATTTTTAAACAATTTGGAAAATATAGAAAATTCAATATTCTATTCTAAAGTCTATTTTTGGATTTCCTCAGTGAAATCAATTATCAATCACGTGGTACAGCAAATGTCAAAATCTGTACCACACCGCTGCACCACCTATGCAGGAAGCTGGCTCTGTATATGATATTGCCACTAGGTGGTAATACCGTGCACAGAGTCCAGGGGTTCCCCAAAAGTGTACAGGGCTCAATGTAAAGCCTAAAGTGCTCTATTAGTGGTAGTGTGGGCAAGCAACTTTAGGCCTAACACAGAGTGTAAGACATTTATTGCACAACCGTGATCAATAATGGACACACGACTCAAGAAGGAGATCCAGACAAATTTAGAAAAATTATTCTTTGTTTGTATTTTTATTTTAAGACCAAGACCTTGCTAAGATAAGTACGTTTCAAATTAGAGATACTTTTCATGTTCAAAAGTCAACAATGCAATATCTGAACGGTTCAAGATTATCCTGTAGAGCAGAGGTCTTCAAACTTATTTGCTCTGAGCCCCCCTAAGAATTTTTATTTAATGTCAAGCCCCCCTCCAAAACTTTATGGCAAGGATTGGGTGAGCGGGAGGGAAAAGGCTGAGCATAGGTGCATGAATTATGAGATCATTTCAGGAGTACTTTTTCTAAAGCTCATAAACCACACTAAATATGAGACTTCTAAAACAGCAAATGAATCAAACAAAAACAGTTACTGACCCCAAAATACTGCCCCCTATAATTGAGGTGTTGTGAGCCCCTCACACTACTGCTCCTCAACGCAACTACACTTGCTGCACAAATGATAACTTCAGTCCTGAGTAGCAGGCTATCTCCTCTGCCTCTTATACCCCTTCGCCACCATGCCGGACCATCACTCTAATCTTAAAACAGGCCCTTTCAGAAAAAAGATCTCCCACATGTTGTCTTCCTTTATTTGCAATGGTGCCCTTGGTCCTAATGTTAGAAAGTAAGCTCCCATGCACTTTTTTTAAAGTGAGACAGTCATAATTGTGATGCAGTGGGCCCCTCCGACCCCTGGATCCCAGTGCTGCTGAACCTGCTTCACTAATGTTAGCTACTGCCTTGCAAAGAGGGCAGTCTCCTCTGCCCTTTGTTAAAAACATGGACTCCTATCTAGCCACACACCCTTCTCTGCCATCTCTCTGAGGCCAAATAAAGGTGTCTCCACTGCATACATTTTTACCCTCCTGTGGGCTATTACTCTGAGGCCCAAATCAACACTGGCAAGTGTCCATGGGCCCTAGTGCTAAGAAGAAAGGACAGTAAACAACCATAATTAAGGTTTAGCTGGCTCCTCATACTTCTGGCTCCTGGTACCACTGTACCTGCAGTACCAGTGATTCTTTCTGCCCCTTTATGTTAAAAAGCAGCAAGGGTAACCTGGGCTCTGATACTAGACTAGCAAGGAAAATGGGCACCACTCCACTTCATGGTAAGATGGCCATAATTGAGCAGCAGTGGCCACTTACACACTTGACAGCGTTACCTGCTGCACTAATGGATGGCCCTGTTTTTATATTTATAAAAAAGGCTACCTTATATCATTCATGTCTTTGGGTGTCCCTCTGAGGAAGCCGTCTCTGGCCATTTGTAACCATAAAAATGAAGCCTCCACACAGTGTTTCTCTTCTGGGCCATCTTGTTGACTATATTTATGAATCTTACTCTTTTCCTCTTTTTCCTGGACCATTACTCTGCGGTCCTAGGGGTCAAGAGGACCAGAGCTCTGCATCTGAATGGAACCCTGCTGACCCCCTCCCTGCTACCCCCTGGACTCACCTTTTACAAAAACAACTGCCCCTGAATGGTTAGTGCTGACTTTGAGATGCCTCTGCTTGAAAGCGAGGGTGGGGTGGTATTGCAAACAGTTAAAGAAGAAACCAGGCTTTTCTTTTTTTGCATTTTTATGTAATGCGTACTTGGCCCGAAGGTATCAGAGTACTTTACATAAGCACCAGTTGTATTACAGACAGACACGTAATTTTTTTTCAGGTGCAGGGAGATTAAGTGATTTGCCCAGAATTACAGGATGCTTTAGCCTCCCGTCAAGACTCGAACCTTGTTCCCCAGCTTCAAGGTCGGCCACTATGACCGTTACAATACATCCTTTTACCAGCCATTAATTGATTAGTCACTTAAAGCCAGGGCCACTGGAATTGTGTGTTTTTGAGGCAGAAGCGTTTTCTGCATAGTTATGGATTTACCGCATTTGCTACATAATCGATTATCTGTTGCATAATCTGCAGATTTTAACTAAAAAATGTGATTCTAGTTCAAACAGATCAAAAATTACTTAAAACGTGGCTGGTGCCATGTTTTCCAGAGCAGTAGAAGGCCCTTCATAAATGTTGATTGGTCATCTTGTAGTTGCTTATTGATGTATTTGGGTGTTAAATTGGTACAAATGAGGTATATTTCACCTGACAGTGTTACCATAACTAAAAATGAAAAAAAAAATGAAATAAAGCTAACCACAAAATGTGTCAGATTATGCTGCATAATTTACCTTTTCTTCTTGCATAATTTAATCAACCCTGTTGTATAATTTGGTCCTCTCTCTTGCCAACTAATTCCAGTGGCCCTCCTTAATTCGTCAAAGTGACAAAGATTTTTTTTAGGGGTAGTGTAGGGGTGTTATCTTATACTTATAAAAATGCTGACATTAGATACAGTCTGATCACTTATTACTAAAAGCTATATTTTGTAGGAACATTTTTTTATTTCAAATACTGCATCATTTTGCAGCAGCCTAAGTTAAACTGTGTGTAATGCAACTTGATTTTATTTTTCAGTGAATCTGTTTGCTCATTATTTTATATGCAGTTAGCTGACAGCGAAAAAACTAAATACTCAGACTAGTTAGTTCTTTTAGCCAACTTCTGGACACTCCGTGACCTCCCTTCACAGCACTCCGGGCTGTGTGTAAATGAAGACAGCCAGGAAATGCAGCAAATAAATACGGCCGCAGTTCCAGGCCATCTTCATTTACATGCAATTACAGAGGCATTCGCGCCCCACTTGGAAACCATCCACGGACCCCCAGGGGGGCGCGCCCCACAGTTTGAAGACCTCTGCTGTAGAGGAAATCAACCGAGGGATGTATCAAGCGAGTACACAACTTACAGTTCCAGTCTTCGGGTGGTCAGACCAACACTGAGTGCAGGGTCAGTCGTGGGAGACTGGGGCACCTGTAAGGCGTGGATATCAGTGTCTTCGCCGAGGCGGTCGATAACGGCAATAATTTTCACCCTTGCGGTCGGTGGGGGCAATGAGCAGGATAGGTTTCAGCAGGTGGGCAACACAGCTACCGTTGTGGTCATTGGTGGTCGGTGGCTGTAGATCGGATGGGGGTCCGCCGTCATCGAATCGTCTGGGGGAGATCGATGTTAGGCAGATGGTGCAGGAGGCGACCGACAGGGCCACTAGCAGGAGGGTACAGGCTCTCGGCCCTGAGGTGTGGGCAACTCGGGTTGTGAGGCCGAGAAGATCCCTTGAGGTCATGGAGGTCGTCCAGTTGCGGTGCTTTCTTCCGGCAGGATAGAGTCGCGTCGACACAAGTGCCGGTGCTCTACTGCTGCGGTCACTGGGAGATCTTTGGTAGCAGTGAGTGGTCCTCAACTGCAGCGGTTCTAGGAGTTCTTTTGTAGGAGGAAGTTGTCGACAAGTGTCGGTCCTCCCTGTGGCGGTTCTTGGAGTTTGTTTCTTCTTGGACAGGTCCGCAGGCTGTGGGAGATTGGAGTCTTTTTCGAAGGCAGCAGTCTTCTCAGGGTTTCAGAAGTCGCTGGCTGCAAGACGGGTCACAGGTTCGCAGAACCTGAAGACAGGCCGGTAGGGCTGGGGCCAAGGCAGTCGCCGTTTTCAGTTTTCTCTGCAGGGTTGTCTACTTGCTTCTTAGGTCATTGCAAATCTGAGGGTCAGGTCTGGGGGAGCCACCTAAATACTAAATTTAGGAGGCTTTTTAGGTGAGTAGAAGGTAGAGCCAATGGGACCTTACCTAAGGTGGCTACACCCTCTATTATACCACCCTCTTATGGGAGGGGCATAGACCTAGCCTTGATTGCAGGGACTAAAGCTGTGCTCCACCTCGCTTCCCCCCATCTTAGGGGTGGGGTTAGCAGAGGTGGGCACACCTCCTACCTTTTTCAATTTTCCCACAGGTTTTCCTGCCCAAAGTGGGGGTGTAAACCAGGGCCTGCCATCTGCTGCAAGCAGCAGAGGCTGGGGATCACACTACAAATGTGGCAGGCCTTTGAAGCTTCCCTCTTCGCGCACTGGCCCTTCCTGGGGGAGGAGACATGGCACCTCTGCCCAGGATGAGCATTGTTTCTGGTCCCAGATAGCAGGGGCTCTCTACCCAGGGGTCCAGAAACATGTCTGGTGGTGGCTGGCTGCCTACAGCCGGTCAGAGACCACACCAGGGTTTGTAGGGATTCAGGGGGCACCTCTGAGGTGCCCTCTGGGTAAATGGTACAATAAATCCCACCCTGGCATCAGTGTGGATTTATTGAAAGGAGTAGTTTGGTACCAAACACTCCTGTATTCAGTAAAGCCATCATGGTGCTGTGGAACTCGGGTTGTCGAGTTCCCAGCCTGTGTACTCTCTATGGCTTCACTGGCACTTAAACAATATTGGGAAATGGTGCCCAATATTGTAGATGCACATCTACTCATGCATATATGCCCTCACTTGGAGTATAGTGCACCCTGCCTTAGGGCTGTGAGGCCTGCTTGAGGTGTGACTTACCTACACTGTCAGGCAGTGCTAGCGAGCATGGCACCCAGGTAGGGTGCCATGTCGACTTTGTTGTTTCCTCCCTCACAGGGGCATGCAGGCTGCAAGGGCAGTGGCACTGTCCCAGTGAGGGAGGTCCCAAGGGAGCCTATTCAACATCCAGTCCCTAGGTACCCAGGGTACCATTTACTAAGGACTTACAGGAGGCAGAAGTACCAATTGGGGTTTTGTTTTAAGGAAGGAGCACTGGCACAGGGCACCTAGGTGGTAGGGACCCAGTGCACCACATTCGAAACCACATCAAAACCAGGCAAAAAGTCGAGGGCTAACCATGCAAAAGAGGCACTTTCTCACAAGGATGGAACTAGATGTCCTTACCAACTAGAAGGGGATGAGATTTAGGGATAGATTTACAAGTTTTGTCACGCAGCGCAGCAAGTCACCTTGCTGCGCTGCACTGCGTGATAGAGAAATGGCAGGAATGCGCCATATTTAAGGTAATACACTGCAATCCTGCCTTTTGCCTTGCGCTGGCGCCCTTTTGGCAGCCTAGCGTCAATGTAGGCACCCTTGCACCACTATGCAAGGGTGCCTGCGTTGCAATCAGGATTGTTTTTGTGCAGGAAGCAACACCTTCCTGCACATAAACAATCCTGAGAGGCATATTCCTCTTTCTGTGTGTGCTGCAGATTGAAATTAAGATATTTCTCCCCGTTACGCCTCTCATGGGAAGGCGTATCTTTTTTGGCCCATGGAACATCTTCTCAGGGTAGCGTAAGGCAATGCAGAGATTTGCGGTGTGTTGCCTTACTCCAGATTTATGGAGGCATTCAGGGCCACGCAAAGTGGCCTTGCGTGGCTTAATAAATCACATTTAAGGTTTGCGTTGTTCTTGAACCATGCTACATCATGCAAGAGTGATGCAAACTGGCTCATAAATAGGACACTTAGAGACTGTCACAGTCGCTATGCCCAGGGCAGACCCAGAAGCCTAAGAATATAGCATCAATTTCACCTTCCTTGGAGAGGCCATCAGCACAAAGAATGATGGAAGGAGGTAGATTCAACCTCAAGTCTTTCCTAAGGTCCAGCCTTTCCCCAAAGGTGTTCCACATCAGACTAGAACTAGCAGACAAGCGAGTGAGAGACATGATTAGCACCCCAAAGGAGATGTCCAGCACTCGTGTTCACCTCTGGGGCCCAGCTGCCAAGACCTCTGCCTCTACAAGGGCACCCAAGCCCAACTTTACAACAGCAGATGTTCTCTCCTCTCCCTTAACCGGCTCTACAGCAGTGCAAAAACTGGGAATAAAATGATGGCCCAATTCTGATGAGCTCGGTGTGAATAGTCGAGAGACTGACTTGGCTACTTTAGCACGACTGAGGAACTTCTGCCACAAGCTGTCGGTAACAAGGAATGCGCAAACAGATTGAAATACTATCTGCAAGGAGACCAAGGACTGAAGGAGAAATCATCCATATTCAATGATATGTACCAAGATATGTGAGAGAGGTAAGTACCCGGATAGCTTCTGAATCCGGCTAAAATACTGACACCAGTCGAATGCAACAAAATAGAAGAAGAACCCCCAGCAGACGTGAGGAAGGCCTTGTCAAGAAGACAATATGGTTGGAAAGCTTCAGGTAGCAACTCATGATTAGCAGCAGCTCACTGTCATAGACCTGGCCTAATGTTCTTAAAATACACACACTTTGGCACCACCAAATCTCCCATAAATGCCTTACGGAAACCCACAACCCCTCTGTCAAGTGGTACTTAAATCCTAATACTTATCATAGATGTAGATGTTACTGGCCTCATAGGCCATAAAACAACCAATTGATCACTAGATTTCTACTAGGTACTTTCTCTTCATCAGGGAGGACCGGGAGCAGTCGCCTAGGATCCACATGGGAAATTTCCCTTGATGCAGGTTTGACTACAGGGGTTTCCCCTCCCTCCTCCCATGGGGCAAGTAGCTTTGGTATCTAGGGCTTGAAATTAGAGGCCATCAAGTTGTGGAGTGTGGCAGTGCTCACGCCCACACAGTGGTTTACTCTTACCACTAGCTGGTAAGAACGGAGCCCTCTATGTTCTTTTTAGGTCCTGACGAATGCCCTGGACCCAAGCGGGCCATTAAGGCAGAAACATGTTGACCTCTCACATAACGGATAGGGGACATTAATTCCCCCACATACCGTCACTTGATTTTAATATTATATAGTTACCTTTAACATTAAAAACACGATTAAGATAACTATAATGTTTTTTAACCACACTTTTTGTTTATGGGCCCCCACTTAGTTTAGAAGTGCATCCCTGTCGTCAGGTGTATGCCCGCCCTCTATCAAACCAAGGTTTTAGAGGGCGAGGACTGGTCAATGATGAAGCATGACACCAGGTGGTGTGTGAGACCAGTCCGTTACTTTTTGTGAGATGCCTTCACTTACAAATACATCCCAAACCTCGTAGTGGCAATTCAGTTAGGAGCAGCTTTTTGTGGTTAGAATAAAATGATGGCCCAATTCTGATGAGCTCGGTGTGAATAGTCGAGAGACTGACTTGGCTACTTTAGCACGACTGAGGAACTTCTGCCACAAGCTGTCGGTAACAAGGAATGCGCAAACAGATTGAAATACTATCTGCAAGGAGACCAAGGACTGAAGGAGAAATCATCCATATTCAATGATATGTACCAAGATATGTGAGAGAGGTAAGTACCCGGATAGCTTCTGAATCCGGCTAAAATACTGACACCAGTCGAATGCAACAAAATAGAAGAAGAACCCCCAGCAGACGTGAGGAAGGCCTTGTCAAGAAGACAATATGGTTGGAAAGCTTCAGGTAGCAACTCATGATTAGCAGCAGCTCACTGTCATAGACCTGGCCTAATGTTCTTAAAATACACACACTTTGGCACCACTAAATCTCCCATAAATGCCTTACGGAAACCCACAACCCCTCTGTCAAGTGGTACTTAAATCCTAATACTTATCATAGATGTAGATGTTACTGGCCTCATAGGCCATAAAACAACCAATTGATCACTAGATTTCTACTAGGTACTTTCTCTTCATCAGGGAGGACCGGGAGCAGTCGCCTAGGATCCACATGGGAAATTTCCCTTGATGCAGGTTTGACTACAGGGGTTTCCCCTCCCCTCCTCCCATGGGGCAAGTAGCTTTGGTATCTAGGGCTTGAAATTAGAGGCCATCAAGTTGTGGAGTGTGGCAGTGCTCACGCCCACACAGTGGTTTACTCTTACCACTAGCTGGTAAGAACGGAGCCCTCTATGTTCTTTTTAGGTCCTGACGAATGCCCTGGACCCAAGCGGGCCATTAAGGCAGAAACATGTTGACCTCTCACATAACGGATAGGGGACATTAATTCCCCACATACCGTCACTTGATTTTAATATCATATAGTTACCTTTAACATTAAAAACACGATTAAGATAACTATAATGTTTTTTAACCACACTTTTTGTTTATGGGCCCCCACTTAGTTTAGAAGTGCATCCCTGTCGTCAGGTGTATGCCCGCCCTCTATCAAACCAAGGTTTTAGAGGGCGAGGACTGGTCAATGATGAAGCATGACACCAGGTGGTGTGTGAGACCAGTCCGTTACTTTTTGTGAGATGCCTTCACTTACAAATACATCCCAAACCTCGTAGTGGCAATTCAGTTAGGAGCAGCTTTTTGTGGTTAGAATAAAATGATGGCCCAATTCTGATGAGCTCGGTGTGAATAGTCGAGAGACTGACTTGGCTACTTTAGCACGACTGAGGAACTTCTGCCACAAGCTGTCGGTAACAAGGAATGCGCAAACAGATTGAAATACTATCTGCAAGGAGACCAAGGACTGAAGGAGAAATCATCCATATTCAATGATATGTACCAAGATATGTGAGAGAGGTAAGTACCCGGATAGCTTCTGAATCCGGCTAAAATACTGACACCAGTCGAATGCAACAAAATAGAAGAAGAACCCCCAGCAGACGTGAGGAAGGCCTTGTCAAGAAGACAATATGGTTGGAAAGCTTCAGGTAGCAACTCATGATTAGCAGCAGCTCACTGTCATAGAC
Organism: Calotriton arnoldi; assembly: GCA_963921515.1. Lineage (NCBI taxonomy): Eukaryota > Metazoa > Chordata > Amphibia > Caudata > Salamandridae > Calotriton > Calotriton arnoldi. Next base: position 1,248,909 of record CAWUFW010001870.1, on the reverse strand, counting down.
CTGGCCTAATGTTCTTAAAATACACACACTTTGGCACCACTAAATCTCCCATAAATGCCTTACGGAAACCCACAACCCCTCTGTCAAGTGGTACTTAAATCCTAATACTTATCATAGATGTAGATGTTACTGGCCTCATAGGCCATAAAACAACCAATTGATCACTAGATTTCTACTAGGTACTTTTAACCCTGTTTACTGGACTACTGAATTGAAAAATCTATCATCTGCCACTAAATCTTCCTTGCTTTTTTAAACGCATGAATTTGCCTAATGGTATGAAAAATACTCCATTTGACACTAAATCTCCCATACATTCCTTGGAGAAATCCCCAGGCTCTGCTGTCAAGTGGTCTCTAAATCCTATTACACATTGAAAATATGCACAATTTGCCTGTAAATTTGTCAGAATGGAATACGGAACAATCACCAATACACCTCTAAATCAGCGTTTGCATGATAATATAATCCAACCAAAGGTGCTGAGTTCATATGCTTTTAAACGCATACTTCCCCCTTGAATGTCTGAGAAATTCTCTCTAAAAGAACCTTGGGAAGGCGTGTTTGTGAATCGTGCTTACAGCTATGCGAGGTCAATATAGTGTAATAATTAAGCATTGTCACGAGTTTTCTGGACAGTAAAAAACAGATGTGTTTGAAAGGTGAATCCGATTCCTGGTGTTTGACGTGATAGGCTGAAATAAACATCTTGCACTGGGTTAACTTATGAGGGGTGTGACAACTAGCTGAACCAGAACTGGAAAGGCAATAAGACTGGCATTTTCAAGCAACCCTTGTAGTTTTTCGCACGTTTATCAGGTCACATTGACATCACATGTTGAAGTTGGCATTGCTTTTGGCGAGTGAAATAACCAAGGCTACAAATCCCAGAATGCATTAATCTGTGACATGAAAATACTAGACTTTGAAAATAAAGTATTAAAAGAGCCTCATGGGCACAATGACTTAATATACAAAAAAAATGCAGCTGCTCGGTTTCTACACCCCCTTTTGAATGGAGAGGAAGGATCAAAACATGTTCATTTTATTTTTTTACTTGATTAAGGGTTTCCTAAATTTACCAATACACAGAATCCTGCGAGTCTATGATTTAGTTAAGATCAAATGCAGGTGCAACTTTATACGGCAATCCAATTTGGCCATAGTCTGCACATCTGCTTGCAGATAAACAGTCAAGGAACCAAGTGTGGTCCAACTAAAAGGGATAGAGGGGATAGACACTCTCCAACGGGTAAGACAGTTAAAAACTCTCCAGGGGAAGATTCAGTATCTTCAGTGCATCTCTGAGGAATTTCACACATCTAGCTGATAGCTGCAGGTTTACACCACTCAGACAGACATGCGATGATAACCTTTGTTTAGGTCTGCCAAGTATAGAATGAACAATAGTGGAACAAGGATACACTCTTGTTTTACTCCTGAGGTGGTCTTGATTTTATGGGTTGTGACTCTATTAGATGTAACTTTTACTTTTATCCTGGTTCACATGTATAGGCTTCTAATGGCCCTTAAAAGATTTTCCGAGATGCCCCAATTGGACAGCTTCTGCCACAGTCTCCCTCTGACCACTTTGTAAAATGTGATTTTAAAGTCTATCGAGAAAACATAGAGTGGAGGGACCTTTTTGCAGTTTTAGCTTTGATCAGAGAAGAGCAGATCATAAAGTTGTCTTCAGTGCCATGCCCGCACCTAAAACCCGATTGAGTGATGGGTATTAGGGCCTTAGTGTTGGACCACTCCTCTAACTCATTGTTTAGGATTTTAGCGAAGCATTTACCTTCCACATCGAGTAGGGCAATGAGCCGGAAGTTAGATGGATTATCGCATGCACCTTTTTTAGGTCGAGCATAAGTGTACGACCTCTTGTATACTTTAGAATACATATATCTCTGCGGGCCAAATGCCATTCCTTGCTTCTCATTTGTTTGTTTCAATGTCCTTTAAAAATCCTTGCTTACTAGTGGCCAGTCCTGCATCTTTGTCCCTCCTTTTTCCTCCAAGGAGAAGGTACTTAGTACAATATCATCACGCTTTGTTCTGTTGATCTGTTCATGGGGGACTATTTTATTATACTTTCAACCTCGTGTTACACTGTGGGTGCTCAGACATAGCTGCTTACATTTTATTGAGGCATTCACCCTCCCAGTTCCTTCCATGTGGCTGGTATTCTTTTGTATTCTTCCAGAAGGCAGCTCCCAGGCTGGCTTGGAATGCAGGCAATTAATTATTGTAGTTTTAAGTCTACCTCCTTTAATTTCCTCTAGAAACGGGCACAAAAACACTGCAACTGCAGCTCTGGGCCCCACAAGGCTATAACTGGCATGGATTGCCTCTTTAACAGGTCCCTAGAAACCGCCCTGGCTCCCTTCCTGTCTTCCTTTCCCTGCATTGATACCAGCTCCGAAGCCAGCAGCAGCCAGCCATGCCTTCTAGCTACTGCAGCTCTAAATCATGTAAAAAGTTAAACCACTACTTAATACAGCTCATTGTTTCAGTTCCATTAAATCAACGCTTCAAATGATACTTTAATATGCAGGCTGCTTGTGTTCTTTCCTCCCCTCCAGGAGCTGGGCTTGGCTGCTGGCTGAGGAGTTTGAAGTCTCTCCTCGTCTGTTTAGCGCTGAGGCCAAAATGTTTCCTTCTGGAAGAATGTCCCCAGTAAAATAAATAAATGCAGAACAAGAACGCAGGGCCGGCACAAGGGCAGTGCTATCGCACTGGATACTGACTTCAGAGGGGCAATGTTTCCGAGTTTATTTTGCTTTTAAAAGCACTCGCTGACACGTTCCTGGCCTCCAGAAATTTCCAGACAATATAAATGTCAAGATAACTCAGTGATTAATGTTCTTGCTGGAGAGATCGGAGTTGTCTTGTGAAAGAAGGTTTGACTCATCGCAAAGTTACGCAGAGGGTTAATATGCCGGTTGCAAAGAAAGCGTACCATGCAGATCACAAAGTGCATAAAATATAAATAGGTCAGTGGGTTACTGGTTTTCTGTTACTTGCAGCTCATAAGTTAACATCTTAACATAGAACAGTGAATGAAAATTTGCCTAGCTGTTGTGCTGGTAAGTTTCAATTCTATTAAGGACACGGAGGCGAGGATTATGCCTTCTTCCTTCACTACATTTCCCATGAACAATAGGGAAACAAAGTTCCAACAGGAGTCCTTCCTCGCTGTCCGCACTCCAGCCAGCCAGCATAGTCCCTTCACGCTGTTTCCTCTTCCTCTTTCTTCGCGCGAACCATTTCTTGTCGGTTTTCACGCTTCTTGTTTGGAACCATCATTTCCTGCAAAATAGGTAGTGTCAGAGGACTATGCTGGAACCAATTGCAGTAAAACACCAGCAAACAACACTATATGAAGAACTTCAACAACTCATTACCACTTTGTAAAGACCCATGAATGGCTTACTTACATTAGAACGGGGAGGGTCTACATCTTCAGAGGTCATTGGGCGGGATAATCCTCGCCTCCGTGTCCTTAATAGAATTGAAACTTACCAGCACAACAGCTAGGCAAATTTTCATCCTATGTCAGGACCGGAGGCTCAGATTATGCCAGTTCAAAGCTTGTCGACTACTAGCCTTGCCACCTCCAGTACTGGCTTGAAATAAAACCTCTTAAAGGTGGAGTCAGAGGACCAATCGGCTGCGCGCATCAGATCTTCCAAGCGCGCGCCTAACGAAAAAGCCTTGGAGGCCATCGCTCCTCTCGCCGAGTGAGCACTAAACTGCTTTGTATTGATCCTCGCCTCCTGCATCACCCAACGCACCCATCTTGCGATGGTCGGGGACGAGACTGCTCTGTACGGTTTATGTAGCGCAATGAGCAGTTGCTTCTCACCCGGAGGGCGAGTTTCCTCAGTCAATTCCTCATAAGCACGGAGGCATTGCACCACACACAGTTTAGGGGAATCCGGAAACGCTGGGTACGAAATGACCCTGGTATTACTCTTGGTCCTTCTACTTAGCACTCTGGCTGAAATGTCCAAAGCCCTCACGTCTGAGACGCGTCTGCACGAGACCAGGCATAACAGCATTGCCAATTTGGGCGTTACTTCCTTACGGGACAGAAACCTATTTGGTTGCCAAGAAAGAAAAAGATTCAACACCCGATTCACGTCCCAAAGGACGGAGTATCGAGGTTCCGGAGGGAGAGCGAGGCGAATCCCTCTGAGAAGCCGGCAAACCAAAGGGTGTTCACCCACCGGAGAGCCCTGCACCATAATGTGACCGGCTGAAATCGCGGAGCGGAAGGTATTGATTGACCTATATGCCAGACCATCCTCCGCCAGACTCGCCAGAAAATTAAGGACGTGGACTACATCTGCCCCCACGGGATCGACACTCCCTCGCACACACCAACGACACCATCTGTGCCAGGCTGACCGGTATCTCTTGGTCGCGCTGTCTGCCCATGCCTTGGTGAGCAAGTCCTCAGCTTTTCCCGAAAGGCCTGGGAGCGACCAGCGACGCCGGAGATCCGCCAGGCCATCATCTTCAACGTTCCTTCCACTACCAGCCGATGGGGAACGAGATCTGGATTGAGGAGAATGTGAGGAAAGTGGGGGAGTCGGATTGGAAAATCCCAAGAAAGTTCCAGTAGAACCGGAAACCAGACTTGAGACCTCCACCAGGGTGTGATCAACACCACCTCCGCCTGCTGGCGGCGAAGCAACGCAGACACTCGCGTGATCATGGAGAACGGAAGGAAGGCATAGCTGTGCTCCCGCTGCCAGTCCTGGAGAAACGCATCCGTCGCCTCCGCCTGCGGATCTGGCCGCCAACTGAAGTATCTCGGTAACTGATGATCTAGTTGTGACGCAAAAAGATCTACCGAGAAGGGGCCCCATTTCTCCGACAACTCAGAAAAGACCTGAGGGTCCAGCTTCCACACGCTGGCATCCAGGAGGTGACGAGAGTGCCAGTCGGACACTTCGTTCTCCCGCCCTGGAAGGTACTCCGCCGTCACTGAGATCTGGTTGTCTAGGCAGAAGTGCCAAAAGTCCCTGGCTAGGTTCGCCAACATCCTAGATCTGGTGCCACCTAGGTGGTTGATGTACCTGACCGCAGAGATGTTGTCCATCCTGAGAAGGACGCACGAATGTACCCTGTCTTTCGTCCAGCATTACACCGCAAACGACCCTGCCAGCAGCTCCAGGCAGTTGATGTGCAATGACTGTTCGTGAGTGGACCATGCTCCACCCGTGGAGAACTCTCTGCACCTTGCTCCCCAACCGGAGCGGCTGGCGTCGGATTCGATGACAATATCCGGAGCGGAACCGAATATGGCCCGACCATTCCACGCCTCCATGTGGGTGAGACACCATTCCATCTCGTCCCTCACATCGTCCGTCAGAGGTATTGACTGGGAGTACGTCAAACCCTTCCTGAGGTGATGCGCCTTCAGGCGCTGCATGGCACGGTAGTGCAAAGGCCTGGGAAAAATGGCCTGTATGGAGGAGGAGAGAAGACCTACGAGACGCGCCAGTTAGCGCAAGGAAATCTGCGTCTTTGCCAAGGTCTGGCGCAGTTCGTGCCTGATCTTCGCCATCTTCCTGGCGGGGAGACTCAGAGTGGAAGACACAGAGTCCACATTGAAGCCTAAAAAGGTTGCACACTGGACCGGAACCAACAGGGACTTTTTCTCGTTTATGACAAGCCCCAGTCCCTGGAGAAGGTTGACCGCGGTCTTCAACTGGTTGGACAGCCTCCTGGGGCACTGATCCAGAAAGAGCATGTCGTCCAAGTAGACGATCATTCGAACACCCTGCGCACGCAGGAACTCCACCGCCGGTCTGAGAACCTTTGTGAAGCACCACGGAGCGGAGGGTAGCCCGAAAGGGAGCGTGGTGAACTCGAAAACCTGCCCTTCCCACCTGAACTGCAGAAAACGCCGATGAGGGGGGAAAATAGGGACCATCAGGTACGCGTCCTTCAGGTCGAGCCGGACCGTCCAGTCGAGTGGTCTCAGCACATCTCTGAGGAGGGGGATCCCCTCCATTTTGAAGTGGCGGTAAACCACCCACTCGTTGAAACTTTTCAAGTTGATGACCGGCCGCCGGCTGCCATCGACCTTGTCGACTAAGAAAAGATTGCTGATGAAACCACCGGGATGCTCCGCTGCGCGGCAAATTGCCCCTTTTTTGAGGAGGGCGGAGACCTCTTCGAGTAACTAGCTCGGTATCGCGTTGCGAGAAGGACATGGGACGGGGACGGGTTAGCTGACGTGGACGGCCATGAAACTCCAACCGGAAGCCCTGGACCGTCTGCAGCACCCAAGCATCGCTCGTGAGGGAAACCCAAGCCGGGATAAACAGCGCCAAGCGCCCCCCCCCACCTGCAAGCTCGCCGAGGGTATTACACTCACCTCTTCCAGCACCCAGTTGCTGGCCTCTTTGGCCTCCACGGCCACGGAACTTCTGCCCTCTGGTGGGATAGAAATTGTTGAAGAGGGCATTGTCTTGATATTGTCCTCGCCCGGAGCCTTGCCCCCTGTCAGAGTTGAAGAAGCGGCCGGTCGTGCGACCCCTACCACGACCGGCCCCTTGGAAAACACGGGGAGTAAAAACCTTCTTGATATTCGACTGGGCTCTGTCAAGTGAGGTGAAAGTCGCCACAAACTTTCCTAACTCTTTGACGAACGGGTCGCCAAATAAGCCCCCCTGGGCCACAGCGCCTGCCTCAGAGGAAGCCAGGTCACCTAACTTGGGGTCCACCTTAATTAGGAGCGACCGCCTTCTCTCCATGGAGAACGCGCAATTCGCGTTTCCAATAAACACTATCGCGCACTGCGCCCAGCTCGAGAGAACCTCCGGGGAGATAAGGGCACCGGACACCTTGGCCTCTTCGGCCATGTCAAGAATTTTGGTGACAGGTCCCACTGCATCTAGCAGTTTGTCCTGGCACGTACGCCAGGAGTGATCAATGCCCTTTTTAGGGTCCCGTACGAATTTTTCTAGGAAGGTTGCCATCTTGGGATCTATTTCGGGTGTTAGGGCAACCTTTCCCTCCAAACTGGGGTGGGGACACTCTGCCCGAAGGCAGTTGCGAGCGTCCTTGTCCATTGGTTTGCGCAGACGGCTCGCCACATACTGGGCCACTTTATCCCCGGGAACCCACTCCGTAGACCTGGGGTGGACAATGTCGTCCGGGTCCAACATATCAGAGGCCCCCCCTGGGGCAGGAGTGGGCGTCGGGAGCCAAGACCTAGAGGAACCCGCTTCCTCGTCCATGTCCCCGGGGGAGTCACCATTATCAAAGGGGTCAGGGGAAGCAGTGCGCGGAGGCATTGGGGTGCAGTCCGCGGGGACACCGGGTCAGGCTGCGGGGGCACCTGCGCCAAGACAGCCTGTTTCAGAGGGGCAAAAGCATCTACATCCACCCCTTGAGGACATGGTTTCTTAGCAGGGGAGAACCAGAAGGTTGAGGCGCAGGAGGGGACTTAGGGGCAACTGGCGCGGGAGCAGCCCACTTGGCACACTCTTTCGCTATCTGCGCTGACAGGCGTTGCTCCAAAGGCTCCATGGCTTGGTTGACAGCCCTGTAGATGGAGTCATCCACTGCCTGGTAAAAGTCATCATCCCAGGGGAGGTACGCCAAGGGATCCTCCTCCTGGTACTGATCTTGCTCCGACTGCATAGTCTTAGGTAAGTATATAGGTGTAGTACAGGTAAGTAAATTAGGAGCACAGGCAGCTTGGTGCTGAAAGCACTATTTTAAAGGCACTACAGGCGCTCTGTTTACAAGCTGGGAGGGAGCCCAGACAAATAAGGGTGGCCAAGGGCATACGATTAATGGTCAGAGCCCCAGGGACAGACCAGCCCTCTGATCACAGGGCAGCAACCCGGGACAGTGTCCCACAGGCACCACAAGTCACGGTGCAATTGCGACCCCGCAGGGTGTTCAAGGATGTCTTACAGACCCTCATAGGGCGTTCAATGAAAATCAGGGAAAAATACAGACCCCACAGGGCGTAAAACCGGGTGGCAGGAGGCAAGGCTGAGCTCTCACCGGGCAGCACTCGTCAGGACTCTAATGCTAGTGCCTGACTCTTGCTGCCCATAGAGAGTTCACTATGCCCCCTGGCGGCGGGAGGACCACACCGCACCTCGCAGGGAATCAGTCACGTAAGGTACGTTTAAAAACGTCCCGTGACTAAAGGGAATCTCTGCAAACAGAAAAATATACAAAGCGCTAGCAAACGCCACCAAATTAGCCAACTAACAACCCCCATAACAGGAGAATAAAGAAAAATCAACTTATCTGCTGCTGAGCAGCGAAGAGGAAGAGGAAACAGCGTGAAGGGACTATGCTGGCTGGCTGGCTGGAGTGCGGACAGCGAGGAAGGACTCCTGTTGGAACTTTGTTTCCCTATTGTTCATGGGAAATGTAGTTGGTTATTGTGTTGTTGGAAATATGCTGCTGTTAAAATAAAGCGAAGGAAAAAGGCATAATCTGAGCCTCCTGTCCTGACATAGAATTTATAACTGTCTTCAAAGAACTGCATACACTACAAAGTATAGATTAGAGCAGATATTAATGTTAGTCTGGGTAGAAATCGATTCTTTTTAATTAAGAGAACCCCCAACTATGGTGTTCTGTTTTCAATTCTGAGTGTGTGCTTCTGGAGCCCAAGCAGTCTTTAGCAATCCTGCCTACCAATATGCATGACTTGTGACTCTTACACCCTGTAGTCCTCTGTCTTATGTAAGATTTCCTTTACACTAATTTATACATGTATGATTGATTGTCTCTGTGCAATTTGTGTGTGATGCAAAGTGCTCTGACACCCTACACTGATATGAGTGGCGCTTTATAACTAATTAAATGCATCTGAACGTTTGTGGTTATGAAGCCTTAAGGGATACTGTTAAAGGGTGGTGGTGGTGAGAGAATCCGCATCACTCAGCCTTACCTCAACATCACCTCAGCACAGCACAACCTCCTCATCAGTGCACCACTACCAGTGCAGCACCAACTCACCATCAGTGCACCACCACCTCAACAGAGCACCAACTCAACATCACTCAGCACCACCTGAGCACCAGCTCAGCACCACCTCAGAACCAGTGCAGCACCACCACCTCAGCATCACTCAGCACCACCACAGCATCACTCAGCAGCACCTCAGCATCAGCACAGCACCACCTCCTCATTAGTGAGCCACCACCAGTGCAGCACCAACTCAGCATTAGTGCAGCACCATCTCCGCATTAGCACAGCACCACCTGAACACCACCACCTCAGCATCAGCACAGCCCCATGTCAGCATCAGCACAGCACTGCCTCCTCATCAGTGCAGCACCAGTGCTGAACCACCTCTGCATCAGTGCAGCACCATCTCAGCATCAGCACAGCGCTACCTCCTCAGTGCAGCACCAACCCAGTGCAGCAGCACATCATCATCAGCACAGCACCATCTCAGCATTACGACACCACAATCTCTGCATCAGTGCACCACCACCAGCGCAGCCCCACCTCAGCAGCAACTCGGGACCCATGCAGCATCACTTCAGCATCAGCGCAGCACCACCTCCGCATCAGCACAGCATCACCTCAACACAGCACCAACTCAGCACCACCTCAGCACCACCACATCAGCATAACTCAACCCCACTTAATATCACTCAGCACCACCACAGCATCACTCACCACCACCTCAGCATCATCACAGCACCACCTCAGCATCATCACAGCACCACCTCCTCATCAGTGCACCACCAACTCAGCATTCACGCAGCACCACCTCAGCACCACCGCAGCACCACCTCCGCATTAGCACAGTACCATAGCCACACCAGTGCACCACCACATCAGCATCACTTAGCACCAACTGAACACCACCTCAGCACCACCTGAGCACCAGTGCTGCAGCACCACCTCAGCATGACTCAGCTCCACCTCAGCATGACTCAGCATCACCTCAGCACCACCTCAGCATTAGCACAGCACCATCTCCGCATCAGTGCACCAATGCAGCACCACTTCAACATCAGCGCAGCATCACCTCAGCACAGCACCAACTCAACATCACTTGGCACCACCTGAGCACCAGTGGAGCACCACCCCTTAGCAAGAACCAGCACCACCTCCTCATCACCTCAGCATCATGTCCTCATCAGTCCACCAACAACTCGGCATTAGCACAGCACCACCTCAGCATAACATAAACATCAGCACAGCACCATCTCCACATCAGTGCACCACCACAAACGCAGCCCCACCTCAGCAGCAACTTAGCATCACTCAGCACTAGCGCAGCACCACCACCTCATCATGACTCAGAGCCAAAGCATCACTCAGCACCACCTCAGCATCACTTAGCACCACCTCAGCATCACTCAGCACCACCTCAGCATCACTCAGAACCACCTGAGTATCATTCAGCATCACCTGAGCATCACATCTGCACCAGCATACCACCACCTCAGCACCAGTTCAGCATTACTCAGCACCACCTCAGTGTGCCTCGGAATATGGCATCTATTGATTCTCTCCTAGTGTCCGTCCGCTGCTTGTGTTGTAATTCAGGTACTCCAATTCCAAAAACTTTATTTCGGTCATTACAGACCATAAAAAGTAAACAATACAAGTAGTGAAAAAGACAATTTTAAACATTTTTTTAGAATTATATCAATTAACTGTCTATACCACCAATGGAAAAGGAATAATACAATGATACATTGTTATTAATTTAAAACAATAAGAACAGCTAAAAACATTAAAAAGAACTTTTAAAAAAAAAAGGTAATAGTAAAATACGAATCAATGCACAGTGGAGGAGATTACTACCTACAATAATAAGCTTAAGAATCCCCTTCGACTCTGCCACATTGAATTTAAAAAACGGGACACTGCAAACACAATAGGTGGGTGTGTGTCAGTTCGTAAAATTCTGAATGCCTCTAAACATTGATCACACCCTAGATTTCTACAAAGCGGTACGAGCCAACGCTGTCTAGCCTTAATATAGCCTGGGCAAAAAAAAAAAACATGGATAACCGTCTCATCTAAACAGGTACAAGCGGGGCATCCAAGAGGAGGCACTTTCTGCCATTTGTTAGTGAAAGCATGCAGTGGCAAGGTTCCTGTTCTAAACTGAATATACAGCTTCCTTGCCAAGTTGGGTTGAATGACATCTAAGAATGGCTCTATAAAATAGTCAGTTTTAAAATTAAAAAAATCAACCGTTAAGTGACCAAGATTGGGATTCCCCTGGATATCAGCAAGCTTAGCAGATCGGTAGGCTCTTACCAATCCTAGACGTGAGATTGTCAAACACGCCACCTCGGGATTGCTCCACAAATCGGGCATACCAATCCTAAGTGATACGTTTTTTAAGTGTTAAAACCATGGTAGGTTAGCTACCCCCGGGAGACCCATTATCCCCTTTAGCTCTGACTGGTAATCTGCTAGCTCCGGGGTCACCCACAATCTACGCCAAAAAGTTAGTGGCCTCAACCGACCTCGTCTGCAATAGGTCTAATGCCCAAATCTAGATGTAGTGGTATAAGGGGTGAACTCAACGGTAAGCCCAACAACTGTCTCATAAATCTGTTCTCTATCCTTGACAAACCAGCAGTGGGACGATGACCCCAAAGTTCAGGTACTATTTCTCAATCTCCACCTTCCTATTGTTTATGTCCCTCCATTCAAAACAACAAAAAAAGCTATAACAAACAATCATTACAACAGGCAGGAAGGGGCTGCCAGCATTGCGAGGACAAAAAACTAGAAGACAGTTTTGGTTAATTATTTTTTTAATGGAGTCATTCAATTGTACATAATGTCTTCTTTAAACTCCACTACATAACATCCACAAACCAAAATACCATTCCACATACTTACACTCCATTACACACAGTTCCACTCCACATAATTCCAATACACTCAAAAACACATGTTTACTATCCACATAATACAACTGCACACCATACCACATAATTCACCTACACAAATCCACACCACAGTTTCACACCACACAATACCACAACTAACAAGTCCAATCCAACCCACATAATTGGTACACACCACATACATCCACTCCAATCCATAACACATAGGTAAGAGACATTTATATTTACAATGCCAATCGCTCCAACTCTTTCCATTTTTTTAAACACACAGATCTGATGCTTAGCTCATACCTATTTGTTCTTTTCCGTCACTAATAACGCAAAGCTATACACACAGTTCCATACTACACAATTCAGCTCCACACATTTCCAATCCAAAGCACATATTTTAACACCAACCCACATAATACAACTCGACAACACAATTACGCACAACACCACATACATCCAATCCACACCACACAATTCCACATCGTGCTGCAAAATTCAACAGCCCAACACATAATTAAACTGTACTACTTACCACTCCACAACACACAATCCCACTCTACATAATGCCACTACACTGAATGCCACATAATTGCTAACCATATATTTCCACAGCACACCATGCCACATAATGCCACTACACAAATCCACTCCACACCACACAATTCCACGCCACACAATTACACAACTAACTAATCCAATCCAACCCACATAGTTCCACTAGACACCACATACATACACTCCATAACACATAAGTAAAATACATTGCCATTTACAATGCCAATAGCTCCAGCTCAAGCAAATGCGAGACCGATTGCATTTCCAATGCTTGTTATGAAATGGAGTAAGTATGGAGCCTCTTCAGCTGTCAGGCACTGTGTTCTCCCCAAACAATTTTTAAATAGGAAGCTGAGCAGAAATGGCCATTCTCCTATGGCACCTTTAAATATTCTCATGGGCAAGGCGTTCAGGAACGGGTATCATGTAGCTCGAAAAAAGGCCAGAATACGGTTAATCGATTCTTGGGACGACAATGCTTCACCCCAGTGCAGCAGATTTTTATTAGAGCATTCGATCTTATCTGATCAAAGCTACAAACTGCAAAAAGGCCCCTCCGCTATATGTCACCTCGATAGACTTTAAAACCACATTTGGCATAGTGGACAGAGGGACACTGTGGCAGAAGCTGTCCAATTGGGGGATCTTGGAAAATCTTTTAAGAACCATTTGTAACGTAAACAAGGGAACCTGGGCGCTAGGTGGCGCACGACCATGATGGCCGCACACCTGTGAGGCTCTGGCTGCTTGGCGGCATAATCCTCCAATTATCCGCATCTATACTGCTTTGACCCACTATCTACAACCTGTTGCTTGCTCTTCCAACCATCCGCTATCTGCGGTGAAAAATCCAGAGCCCTCGGACCTTGACAAGCGCTGATTTTGCTGACCTCTGCTGTCTGTGAGGTGGGGGAGGTGACACGCCTGGAGCCCTGCTCGGCCGCCGCAGCCACGCAAGCCTTGAGAACTCCACGTGGCGACAGGCCCTCCGCCCACATCGCTCTGGGACCCAGCTCTGCATACTGCCCATGAGCTCACCTGTGGAGGCCGCTCTCCGGTGCTGCTTGACCCGCTGACTGGCCCCTCCTGCCACGAGGTGCTGTGTCCACGGGGCGCTGTCACGCGCACCTTGCTGCCCGGATCTTTCCTCTGCTGTGGGTGCGTTTCATCGGGCCTCACCGGCTGGTGCTGGGAGTACCGACGCACCGTTCCCCGGACTACACTCCGGCCTCCTCAGCCTCAGCCTGACACCCATCGGGGGCAGCGACCTTCGTACTGCGGTAAGAGAGCCGCCGTGTGTCCCTGCTCGTGCCGCACCCCAGCCTCCCTGCCGCTGCTGCAGTCCGGACGCTCTCCTGTCTTCTGCATGCCGCCCTGGGCACGAGCACCCACGCGCACCTGATAAACACCGGCGGCTCCCGTTTGTGCCCCGCGGTGCAAGCTCCACGCGGTGCGCTTGGCGGGGGCCCTCCCATTTCCTTATTGAGGTGAGCGCCGTGTTCTGTGGGAGCCCCGGGCGGCCGGGATCTTGATGTGAAGAGGTTTACCGCGATCTACGTTCCACTGCATTCCCTTGGGATTACCCTTCGTCTGGTGCCCACGGACTCCAGCTGTGGCGGCAACTATTCACCACTGTTCGGCCTGCTGTCGGCGATACGGAGCCACGAAGTGCTGGGCTCGCGTGGTGATGACCGCGGACCCTGCTGCCTGGATTCTTCCCCTGTTGCGGACACGCGTCATTGGAGGTTGCCAGCAACTGCTTGAGGCCTGCCCCGATACCACTGCCCCGACCTCCGGATTCAGCTCCTGCCTCCTCAACATTGGCCAAACGTCCCCTCTGAGGTTAGCACTCTACAAACTTGTAACCTTCCTGGGCTGCCTGACATCCTCGTGGGCTGAAAACTGTGGGGGTGCGCATCGGAGGGCGAGAGCTCCGCTGCCCGCGCTCTGCATTTGGCTGTGGTCCCCCACCATCGGATCCCTGCCGGCTGGTCTCCGGGATTGGCCCCCTCCATTGGCACTCCGATCTTTGACAACATCTTTCCCTGCTCTGTCACACGTCATTAAATGTGGTGGGATTCACCTGGTGCAGGACTGCGTTCACACTGTCTTCCAGCCTACACCCCGCTACCAATCGATAGTTCGCTCTGTCCACTGTGTATGCCGCCCTGGGACGGCCCTGCCGCTAGAACCTGATGGACTTTGGCGCCCTTATATATATTCCTCACTGTGCAGCGCTTTCCGATCCCTTGGTTTGCCGTGATATTGCTGCACTGATGGTTCGAGGCGACCTGCCTTCTGCCCTGACCCTTGTCTCAGCCGGATTTCATCTTCATGCATTTGGGAAACCCAATAACAAGAGACACCTCGCTGGGCGCTGTGCTGCAGGCCTGCAGACTGCCATATGAGTGGTGCATTCTTCTTGCTCCCTGTTAGACTCTACCGCCGAAAGCTTGACTACCACGCACTTACTCCCACTGTCCGCTACGCCGACGGGCCTCGGCCGCTCTTCTTCTGGCTGTAGTGGTGGGCTGGCTGCCTGGCGTGCTGACCGACAATCAAGACGTGACACTGCGTTGTCCGGTACCCCCATCCACCTCGGGCTGACAACGCTGCTTACACAATCCTGTGCTGCGCCTTACTTTGACGGACACCTTCTCTCGTTGTTCGCCCTTGCTCACGACAACCATGGGGAAACCAGATGGGCGCCAGCCTAAGTTGGTCTTTGATGCCAAAAAGACGGCCACACGCTCCAATTCAGTGGATTCCATTCATCCAAGCGAGGAACAGCCACAAACGCAATCCTCCACCTCTGGGGATGAGGTCAAGACGCTCCTTCTGGCTATGCAACACAGCCTCACAGACCTCTCCCAGAAAATGGACACCATGAACAATCGCCTAGATTTTCTAGTCCAGAAGGTGGACAAGCACGATGGGCAGGTCAAGGAAGCGGAGCGTCGTATATCAGACACCGAGGACACCACAGCACAGCTGCAGCTTCAAGTGTCGCAGATGGACAAATTGCTTAAAGTCATCGCGGCCAAAAATGAGGACCTGGAAGCCCACAGCCGACGGAACAATATCCGCATTATTGGCATTCCGGAGAGCACCAACATGGGCCGTATGGAGGACTTTGTTGAACGCTTTCTGAGGGGTGCTTGCGGTGCCGATGCTTTCTCCTCGCAACTCATCGTGGAACGGGCACACCGATCCCTGGGTCCTCGACCTCCACCAGGCAGTGCACCTCGCCCCATTGTGGCCCGCCTCCTTAATTACAGGGATCGAGACACGGCGCTCAAAATGGCTCGTGAGAATAAACCCCTACATTACGAGGGCTTGGAATTCACCATCTTCCCCGATTTCACCGTCGCAGTGCAGGAGGCTAGGCCTAAATTCCTGGCAGTCAAACAGAAGCTTCGGAAAGCACAGATTGAATACGCCCTCCTATATCCAGCACGTCTACGGATCTCCTACCAAGGGACGACCACCATCTTCCCCAACCCGCAGCAAGTGGACGACTTCCTCAAATCCATCTCTCGGTGTTCCCCTAGGGGGGCCTCCAATCTCCGCGAATCCAGGTCCCCATCCCCTGATGCAGTCTAACCCCTATACTGACATCGAAGCTGGAAGCTGCCCTAACGCCTCATGCACACTTTCTCGCCTGTGAAGCCCATGATCTCGAACGCAGGCGTATTCCTGATGTTGATGTCTGCAGTGACGAACATCCTCGTATTCCAGGTCTCCTGTCCAGTATTTGTAAAGCACACAGCTACCTCCGGGCTCCTGACGCATGACGGCCAGATAAGTGATGAGCTCCGCACAAAAACTATATATGTTGGAACAGCAGATTAACTACATGGGTTGATAAGTAGAAATGAACTATGCCAAGTCTCCCTCCCTCTCTCTCCCAACTCATCCCCATTCCACGGGGTGGCTGCTTGCTTGCAGCACGAGCGAGCAGGCAGGGAACCGTGACCCACCAGTGATCCCCCCACGCGGGCGATCCCCCTAGTTGTTTGATTCTCTAGAATTTGACTACAATGTCATGTTCTTACTGGGTGTTGGGTGGGTTCTGTCATTCCGGCACGTTTGGGGTGCCACTGTGGGTGGGGGCGGGAGGGGAAATGTTGTTTTTGCCTGTTCTTTTGGTTATGCATCAGCAGATAATCATACCAGCACACATCGACTTAGCCTCGTATTGCACATGTCCCCTTGATCCTTACATTTGCCACGTATTTTCCCCCGGATAATGCCTCCAGCTCCAGATACTCTCAATATAAAATTGCTCATGTGGAATGTCAGAGGTCTCTGTGACCCCCGTAAATGCCGGCAAATCCTTGCCTATCTAGATAGACACCAGATACACATCGCCATGCTCCAGGAGACGCACCTCGACCCACGCCACCCTCCCCAATTCGGGAGTAAATGGGCTGCTGAGCGAGTGTTCTCCTCTTATTCTACATACTCCAGTGGCACCCTGATTTTAGTTAAAAAGACCACGCCCTTTATCCTCAGCGGCACTTTCAGCGACCCATCTGGTAGAAGCTGCATGCTCTGGGGTACTCTGGGCACTCAGTCCGTTACGCTTATTTGCTGCTATGGGCCAAACATCGACGACCCAGACTACTTTACTACATTATGGGGGCACATACTCAAAGTGGGTTCCACTCATATCATTTGGGGTGGGGATTTTAACACCGCCCTGTGCCCTTCAATGGACAGGTCCAATCCTCTTCCTCATCACTACACCAAAACTTATGACACACTGTCCAGCCTGCTCCCTGATCATGGCCTTATTGACGCTTGGCGTCACGTTCACCCCACTGCCAAGGAAGGCACCTATTACACAACAGCACATGCATCCTGGTCACATCTTGATTATTGGATCGTCTCCCGAGGAGTTGCCCCTTGGATTCTCTCGGTGGAACACATGGCCAGGACCCTCTCTGATCATGCTCCGGTGTGCATGACAATCGTGCCCCCTAACTTGATTGTCACTCTACGTACGTGGCGACTAATGCCGGAAGCGCTACTAGATACTGTCTTCAAAGCGGAACTTGGGGAGGAGATTTCCGATTTCTTTGAGAGAAATAGAGGCACGGTCACCCATATGAGCACGCTCTGGGAGCCCTTTAAGGTCACGGTCCGCGGGTTCTGTATATCCAAAAGCTTTGGTGTCCTGCGGGACATTCGCCGCAGCCTACGCCGCCTTGAAGGAGAGGTCAAACACATACAAAAAGACATGGAGCAGGATGCAACCCGGAGCTAAAAAAGCCCTACTCAGGGACAAACTCTCTGAACACACTGACACAGCTGCTCAGGAGATCCGCTTCCGCGGCAAATACTTCACTGCACGGCGGTTTGGAGAGGGGGAGAGGCCTGGGAGGGCGTTAGCGACGGAAATTCGCCAACCCCGATTCTCCAATTATATCGTGGACATAATAGATAGTGAGGGCACACGACATCGTGATAGCCTCCAAATCTTACACACATTCACTGAATTCTACACAAACCTCTATCATTCTCGACGGTCCGCGCCCCCGGACTTCGCTCCATACCTTCAAGATATCGCGCTGGGATGGTTGGGGGATAATCAGCGGGAATTCCTGGTGGCCCCCTTTGAAGATGACGAGTTTCGCGCGGCCATTATGCAGATGAAATCGGGCAAAGCCCCCGGATCTGACGGTCTCCCCATTGACTTTTACAAAACATACCTGGATCAATTACTCCCTGTGCTGCGAGAGGTATATCTGGAAGCCCTAGAGGCACAGATCCTTCCTGATACTATGCGTGAGGCGTTCATTATATCCCTCCTGAAGCCTGGGAAGCCTACAGATCACTGCGACTCTTACCCACCCCTATCCCTCATCAACACAGACACTAAAATCCTTGCAAAACTTTTAGCTAATCGCCTCAGCTTACTGATGGAGAAACTTGTACTACCCGACCAGGCAGGTTTCATCCCTGGTAGAGCTACCTCTCACAATCTCCGTACTTTATTCTCCATTCTGCAGACGGTTGATCCCCAACTGGCCCTAGTGGCAGTATTTCTTGACGCCACAAAGGCCTTTGATTCTGTGGAATGGGACTATCTCTTCACCATTCTGCAGTGCATGGGGCTACCTGTAGGTTTCCTGGCATGGATACGGCTGTTATATGCCTCTCCCACTGCAAGAGTTCTGATCAATGGTCATACCTCCCCTTCATTCCATCTCACTCGGGGCACCCGACAAGGCTGCCCTTTATCTCCCCTTCTATTTGCCCTTGCCATTGAGCCGCTGGCGGCCAAAATCAGGCAACATCATCAAGATAAGGCCCTTCGATGCTACCTCCGCCCTATCCTCATATCCCTGTACGCTGACGATGTCACCCTCTATGCCAAAAACCCTCAACAAAACCTCAACCCGCTCCTCCGCGAAGTTGTCCGCCTCGGAGGACCTTCTGACGTCCATATTAACTGGGCCAAATCTCAGCTCTTTCCACTCACAACATCTGTGAGCCGCTTCCCCACTGACTACCCCATAGAGTGGTGCGATTCCAAGGTGAAGTACTTGCGGATACACATTACCACTGATCGTGAGGAATTAATGAGACTCAATTATGGTCGCACATTGGCACGTATTACTAGTAACATCACTTGCTGGAATGCTCTTCCTCTCACTATGGCTGGCCGTGTCTCGCTCATCAAAATGGTCATCCTCCCCAAGCTCCTATATTTGTTTTTAAATATCCCCTATGATCCGGGGAGACATTTCTTCACCAAGCTCCGCTCGGAACTCATCCGCTTAGTTTGGGGTGGTAAACAACCACGCCTACAATGGGCTGCACTTACACGGTCATACTCCCAGGGGGGATTCGACGTTCCTGACTTGGAGCTGTACTACATATGTGCCCAAGCGCATTATGCTCAGTATTGGTTTCACCCGCCTCGATACACACCTCATGTTGCTACCGAACATTGGGTATCGGACCCCATCCCGCTGGACGGGGTTATATTGTCCACACCCCCACCTCGCTCGGCCGTAGATTGCACGGTTGCAGCTTGGCATCGCATCACACACCGCCTTCAAGCCCCCATCCTATACTCCCCGCTACTTCCGCTTACATACCACCCAAAGATGCCGGTTTTACAGGAAGGAGTTTTCCACAAAACCAAACCAAAACTAAACATAATATTCAGTGCTGGGGTGACCTCTTTCTAAATGTCAGGTTCCGCACCATGCAACAATTATTTAGAGACACATCACCCTCTTCTATGGACATTTTTCTGTACGTCCGCCTGCGGCAGGGTCTTAGGGAATACACCCCCTCATATCCTCAGGAGCCCCCGACTATTGCTCCATTACATCATGTGCTGCGCCTCGATAATGCGTCCCACCTGGTCTCTACAATCTACCATAGCGTATACACAGAGATGGCCTACCCCCCCTGCACCTCCAGAGAAAAATGGGTGGCGGACCTCGGCCATGAGATCACAGACCCACAATGGTTGTATTGCTGCAAGCAAACTGAGCAGGTCTCTTCCAGTAGCCGTTTGCACATCACTCACTACAAGTTCCTACACCGCCTATATTATACTCCTGTTAAATTGCACAAATACAGACTGCGCGAAACAAGCCGCTGCGACCGATGTAAGGAGGAAGCAGCCGACTTTCTTCATCTTGCTTGGGGATGTAACTCAATTCTCACTTACTGGCAGCAGGTGTTCACTGCGCTAGAAGCGATGACCTCATTACAAATCCCCTTATCCCCGATCATTGCACTGCTCGGTTACACGGCAGAGATACCGGTGGCTCACCGCAAATTTGTTTCCTTCACTCTCCTACTTGCTAGGCGCCGGGTGGCCTGCAAATGGGGCCGGGGCCGGGCACCCAAGTTCAAGGACTGGATTGGGGATATGACACTCTGGCAGGACCAAAC
Organism: Calotriton arnoldi; assembly: GCA_963921515.1. Classification (NCBI taxonomy): domain Eukaryota; kingdom Metazoa; phylum Chordata; class Amphibia; order Caudata; family Salamandridae; genus Calotriton; species Calotriton arnoldi. The sequence goes on along the minus strand of CAWUFW010001870.1, from coordinate 1,228,561 downwards.
TTGCACATATGCTGAACTACTTCCACTATCGTCCTGACCCCGAGAGATTTGGGACCCACTTAAATTGTATCTCCTTGAGCACTCTGCACAGGCTGGTCATGAGGCCTAATTGCCCTCTCCCTTCAGTCAATGCACTCCCTATTTTCGGACAGCTGATATTTGGTATCTCTCACTTTGAATGTCTGGTCTATCGTCTCCCTGGTAGAAGCCGCTCTACACTGTGTCTACATACTTGTGATATGGCTGTAATGTACAAATGAAGCAATTGCCTTATGTCTTAGAAATAGTTAGAGGCCATTGGAAAAATGCTATACTCATCGATGTGTTTATGCAAGTCTTTGCAATACTGCTGTTCTGCTGGTATGTACACTCTTGATGACAATGATTGTGATTATTTTGCCTGCTAATATGTAAAACTCAATAAATAAATAAAAAAATTTAAAAAAACACGGGAACCTGGGTAAAAGTAAAAGTTACATTTAATAGAGTCACAACCCATAAAATCAAGCCCACCTCAGTAGTAAGAAAAGTTGTATCCTTGCTTTAATGTTCAATCTATATTTGGCAGACATAAACAAAGGGCTGGTGTATGGACGTGCTTTTCTACACAAATTTCCTGGCTCCCACATACAATGCCTTCAGTACCCAGATGATACTCTATTATTCGATCACACCATGGTAGGGCTGCAGCAATCACTGGCAGCCCCTGCTCTTTATTTTGCGGAAAACACACTTGAAGTCAATTATTCCAAAATGAAAATCATGGCTTGTGGAGTCAGAAACCGACGTGCTTCCAAATTACATTTTTCGATGAGCAATGTGGTTCTGGAACAAGTGACAAGCCTTAAATATCTGGGCATCCATTTTAACAACTGAGGCTCCCATGTTACACATCTTTGCTGCTTAAAGGACTCTGCCTTGTCAATGATAATGAGGTTTAAAAATCTGGCTTCCAAGATGAGCGGCCCGATCTAATGGGCATCTGTAAAGTAAGCAACGCCAAATTCATGCCAACGCTCACGTATGGCTCATTGATTTTTAAAGATCGCCTCTCGGTCTGGCTGGACAGTGCACAAACAAGATGTTACAGATGTTCCGGACGCAGCACCATCTTCACAGATACTGCTGAAATTTGGTCTACATAAGGAATCTATAATGTTGAAGGTTCCTTGACTTTTTATCTTCAAACAGATGTGCAGACAATAGTCAAAATGGATTGTCGTATGAAGTTGCACTTGCATTTGATCTTATCTAAATCATAAACTTTTACTGTAGTTTTAGATTTGCCGCAGCGTTACATGCTACATTTCACTGCACCTGTCATTGAATAGCGTTTAATCGGCTGGGGCGGCCTCAGTTCGCCCTGCACCACATTCGATTAGCACACCCCAGCTAAAACGAATTTTTCTCGGTAGGCTGCTGTGGCATTTCATCTAATCGAAGGTGAAAATTGTGTTCTAGTCACCGGATACGCTGCAGAGATGCTTTTTGATGGTTCTGCACGTTGCGCTTTATCAATAATAATCTGTTTATTGACCATTTGTTCTCCACAGAACTCTTGGAAGTGCACACGCCTTCTGTGTAAGGAGTAGGTTCTTATTTTCTCCTCATTAGATGGGACCTTCTAATCCCATGTGGACATCACCGCACCTTGCACTTTAGTGGATCAGGTTTGCAATGGAGTCGAGTGCTTCTCAATGTGTTGATTGAGTAAGCTATCTCTTGCTCTGTTTTATCCGTTTTATCCAGATTGCTGCTTTTATATTGTGATGGTTTTAAATAACTTGATACAATAAGAATGTATCTATCCTGCAAGTTATCCCACTGGGGACACCTCTTGCACCTGTCAGGATTACCAGGAACAGAGGGGGCCTGAGTTCATGCAGACCCTACCCCACACTCTCATACATGTGAAGTCTGCAGATAAGAAAGTCCCAACTGAGGGGCTTGGGCTTATGGTGTGCAGGAACATGGGGACATTAGGTTAGCATTCTAGTGTCCCAGCAGTCAGTGGAGAATATTTCCTGTTTCACTGCTAACATTCTGGGATGGTTCAGGTGCAACAGTTCAAGACAGACGAGTCACCTGTAGAGTGCCTGAATCAGAACACTTTTCAGAGGGCCACGGGGCACGCAGGGGCTACTGGGCCCAACCGGGGTTGGTGAGGCCTTCTACATCTGATGTCCCGGGCCTGACATATTATGAATCCTGAGCAACCTGGCCAAGTAGCGCTTCTGCAATTGACTCTCACTAGTAGCTGGGGATGACCAATCAAAGGCTCCCTCGGGGCTGGGGGGTGTAGGAGGGAGTGTGGATACAGGTAAGTGAACACGGCTAATAACTCAAACTGCAAACAGTACAAACAACATATCAATGTCATGTTAAATAAATACTTGCCGTTATGAGGAAAAGAAGTATTTTATTTCTAACACTACACTTCCAAAGGAATAACGATACGTGCAAGCAATACCAGTCTCTTTGAAGTCAGGGCTCTAGTAGTTGTCAGGCAAATTCCTGTCCCAACTTCTTCCTTATAAAGTGCTTGATTATTCCCCCATTCCAGTTGCGGCTGGTGACATCTGAAAGTAGTGGGACGTAAAAGTTCTATATGAGCACCCGGTGGCAGGCAAGTGTAGCGAGTGAGACTGAGAACATTTTGAAAAAAGAGTGGGCAAATGGTGCATTCTCAAGAAAATTTGAGAAAGCATGAAGGTTAATAAAGCTTTCCTTTTCTTCTTTCTGCCACAGCAGGCAAGACTCCGAAGCTGATTGACCCACAACACAGTTCATGGGAGTGAGCAGAAGTCACACCTGGATGTCAGGTACAGTGATATGTGCATCAGCAGGTTAATCCCAGGCTCCCACCCCTTCTCTTTGTGATTCCCTTAACAGCCCCATCTCCTTTCCTGAGATGTGTGAAGGTCCCTTCCTTGCGATCTATCACTAAATCAAAGAGCAACCTTTTGAAGTGTAAAGTGAGGGTCCCTTCTTCTAGTGTCCCACCAGCTCACAGGAATGCAGAAATACACAAATCTGCCTGAGGGGATTCCTTACCTCCTCATGTCTTCACCAGGCAGGCCTCATCCAGAATATGCACAATCCAAACATACACTGCACAGTACTGCTCTATCCCTGTACTCTACCCTTCCTGGGCACACATACATCCAGCACAGAGTCACCCTCTGCTCCGCAGCACTTCACAATTACCTGAAGGCCAAAGGTGAGTTAAGCACCCAACAGTGGTCCTTTTCATTAAACAGGTGAGTGAACCAGTAGGGCTCACTCCAGTGACACAGGGTAAAGAGGTCCTATTCACTACTACTGATCACGACAAGGTATGCTGCCACCATGCTCGTGTCCGTTACCTACAGGTGAAAGCCGGAGGCTTCCACCACTATAAGGGTAGCTCTCTGGATGCCCCTCCCGATCCAACAAGCCCGCGATCCAAGACATAGGCCTATGTCATGGTGCACAAGCATGATCCGTGTTTACCTATGACAACAAATCAGCATTAGGGATCCAGACAACAGTACAGTTGGGTGCTTAGGGCAGGTGTCGACGTCTTCAACCGTGCAGAGGACCTTTCTGCTCCAACACCCTGCCAAACAAGTGTTTTTCTGTTGCTTTTTGCTGCCGCTTAAGTATGTCACCCAACCTTGCCACTCCCCATTTCTTCTGTCTTCATTTTTATTTCGCCCTTGGTTCATTCCCTCCTGTGAGCAGTTTTTTGAGGGTTTTCCTGTATGGTACCGTACCTGCTTTCTCCTACTGCAGTGAGGAGTGTGCATGTGGGCATGGCTATACATGCACGTGTCATGACCAGAATGGAGTAGTTTCTTACCTGTAACTCCAGTTCTCTTGTAGGGGTATTTCCGTGATAGTCATAATCATGTGAATAGTCCCGCCCATGTGCGTGGACCCCGGAACACTTCATTAGGTATATCTTCTTAAGTTGTCATCTTCTGCCTTTCCTCAGGAAGGCCTGTATAGAAACTTAAGAAACAAAAAGACAATAATGCAGCCTAACCAACTAGGCTACGCTGGCCATTACTTCATCTTGAAGTGAAAAAAGATAGCCAGTTTAACTTTTTAAATTTAGCAATTTGCTGAGTTTTACACATAGAAAACTCTCCTTCACAAAACTCCTTTTTTTTTTCTTCATGATAGAGATGAAAAGGAATGGATAGAGAAGCCCCCATAGGCTGCCATTATATGTCTGCAAATGGATACCGTGCCTTTAAGAGTCTCCAGAGACCCCCGGTATCCCATGATGCACAGCCAGAGGCAGTTACTTTCAGTTCTTTTTGAAGGCGTAAAGAAGCAGTGCCTGCTGAGTCTTGGGGACAACTGTATCTGCCACCGGGTAGGCGGGCGGGTTGCTTATGACTATCACGGAAATACCCCTACAAGAGAACTGGAGTTACAGGTAAGAAACTACTCCTTCTCTTGTAGGGGATTTCCGTGTATAGTCATAATCATGTGAATAGACTAGCAAGCCCATCCCAAAAAAACTCTCCAGCGGTGGAAGAAACAGAGAACAACCGCACTATTGTGCAAATAGATTTCGAAGTGAAGCCTGCCCGACCTGAGCATCTGCCCTAGCATCAGTGTCTAGGCAGTAGTGCTTAGTAAATGTATGGACTGACTTCCAAGTGGCAGCTTTACAGATTTCCGAAATGGGTACGTTACGAAGTAAAGCTGCAGTAGCCGCTTTACCTCTGGTAGAGTGAGCCCTAGGCTTATTAACCAAAGTCTTGTTGGCTTTCTGATAACACAGCTGAATACAAGAAACAATCCACCTAGAAATGGATTGTTTGGAGGTAGCTAGACCAGTTCGGACAGAGCCATAGTTTACAAACAACTGGTATGATCTACGGATATCCTTAGTCTTGTCCAAGTAGAACTTCAAGACCCTCCTAACATCCAAAGAATGAAGCGACCTCTCAGCAGGAGAAGAGGGATTCTGAAAAAATGTAGGCAATGTAATAGTTTGGTTCACATGAAACTCTGAAACAACTTTCGGGAGGAACTTAGGTTGAGTCCTCATAACTACCTTAGAGGAATGAAAGACTGTATAAGTCTCTTTACAACACAATGCCTGAAGTTCGCTAACCCTGCGGGCAGAAGTTATGGCCACAAGGAAAGCAGTCTTCCAAGACAGATGCTGAAGAGAGGCCTTATGAGTGGGTTCAAATGGTTCCCTCATCAGTCGTGAAAGGACCACATTGAGCTCCCAGGGAGACGAAGGACGCCTAATGGGAGGAAACACTTTCTTCAATCCTTCAAGAAAATCTCTGATGACTGGGATTTAAAAAAAGGAAGTTTGTGAAGGACATTTCCTATAAGCAGTTAAAGCTGCCAGGTGAACTTTGATCGAATGAAACTGAAGGCCAGAATGAGCCAAGTATAGCAAGTAAGGAAGGATGACATCTTCCTTGCAGGAGGTAGGATACACGTTCTTAGATGCACACCAGATGCAAAATCTCTTCCATTTATATGCATAGGACGTGCGTGTGGATGGTCGTTTGGCCTCCTTCAATATCTCCATACAGTCCTGAGGGAGATTCAAATGTCTGTACTGTACTAACTCAGGAGCCATGCCGCCAAATTCAACGACGAGAGGTTGGGGTGCACCATCTGCCCGCCGAACTTCGTCAGAAGGTCTGGCCGGCATGGAAGACGGAGATGTGGCAGGAGAGACCGGTGGAGTAGGTCTGTGAACCACCACTGACGGGGCCACTCCGGAGCAATGAGGATCATCTTGGCCCGTGATTGCAAGAGCTTGATCAGTACTGTCGGGATCAGGGGAATTGGCAGAAAAGCGTAGAGAAAGCCGCCTGACCAGTTGATCCATAGTGCATTCCCCAGAGTCCCTGGTTGGTAAAACCTGGAGGCGAAGTCGCGGCATTTGCTGTTTTTCGCGGTAGCGAACAGATCGACTTCTGGAGTACCCCATCTTTCGAAGATGTCTTGCATCACTTCGTCGTTTAAGACCCATTCGTGATTTTCGTGAATGAGTCTGCTGAGCGCGTCTGCCTGAGCATTCTGAACACCTGGGAGGTGAGTTGCTGTGATGGTCAGGTTCCTGGCTAACAGCCAGTTCCAGATGGTCTGGGCTTCCCGAGATAACGCTCGAGATCTCGAGCCCCCCTGCTTGTTGAGGTAGAACATTGTGGTCGTATTGTCCGTCTGAACAAGCAGGGAACTGGTGTGAAACGACGGCTGGAAGGCTTTCAGCGCCAAATGAACTGCTCGAAGTTCCAGGAAGTTGATGTGGTATGTGGCCTCTTTCCGGGACCACGTGCCCTGTATCTGAAGGTGGTCGGAATGTGCACCCCAGCCGTGGAGGGATGAATCCGTCACTATGGTTTGCGTCGGTATCTCCTTGTGGAAGGACTTCCCCTGGAGGAGATTGCGGGGAGAACACCACCATCGGATGGACTGGAGGGCCTGCTGTGACAGCTGAATCCTGTCTTCCCAATCCCCCAGTTTCTGGTCCCACTGATCCTCCAGACATTCTTGCAGGGGTCTCATATGGAGGCGTGCATTTGGAGTGAGGTAGATACAGTAGGCCATGGAGCCCAGGAGAGAAGATACCGTCCTCACCATCGGGGAGGGCATGGTCATGAGAGCCTGAGCCTTCCGAAGGATCGATAAGCGTCTCTCCTCCGAAGGACACACGTTTGCCGTGCGAGTATCGATGGTGGCTCCCAGGTACTGTAGACATTGGACAGGAGTCGAGACAGACTTCGTGAGGTTGATGTGGAGGCCCAAATGAAGAAGGAGATTGGAAGTCCGATTGAAATGCAGTTGCGCTTCCTGAGACGTAGCTGCCTTGATCAGCCAGTCGTCTAGATATGGGTAGACGAACACCTTGTTCTTCCTTAGATGTGCAGCAACTACGGCCATGCATTTGGAAAATGTCCGAGGCGCTGACTTCAGGCCGAAGGGAAGCACGGAGTATTGATAGTGGTTGTTGCCTACGGTGAATCGCAGGAACTTGCGATGTTTCCTTGCTATGGGCACGTGAAAATATGCATCTTGCAGATCTATTGCGCATAGCCAGTCTCCCTGATGAAGTTGAGGGTAGATTTGATGCAAGGACAACATCCGAAACTTTTCTCTGCGAACCCATTTGTTGGCCTGTCGCAAGTCGAGGATGGGTCTGAACTCGTTCTTGTCTTTCTTGCGGACTAGAAAGAACCGAGAATACAGTCCTGTTCCTCTTTGTGCCAGAGGAACCGGTTCTATCGCCCTTTTCTGTAAGAGGGTGTTGGCCTCCCTCTGCAACTCGCGTAGCATGTAGCGTGATCGAGTTGGAGGAATCGACGGAGGAGGACTTGTAAAACGTAGCGAGTATCCACTGCGAACAATATTCAGCACCCAATTGTCCTGAGATATTTTCTGCCACTCTGCCAGATAGTTTTGAATGCTTCCCCCCACCGGAGTGGATAACGGACGAGGGGGAAGAAACCCTTCAGGGCTTGGAACCAGCAGGAGCCTTGGTCCCTTGTCCAGACTGCTGGTTGGATCGTCCCCGCTGTTGGCGTTTCCAAAACGGCTGAAAAGACCGCTGAAACTGCTGTTGTTGGTTGGACTGACGGCCCTGAGACTGCTGAAACCTCTGAGAGGAATAACGCCGCTGGAAAGGGCGGAAGGTTTTTCGCTGTTCTTTAGGTTTTTCTAAACCTACAGCCTTCAAAGTCTCCATTTCAGTCTTCATGCGGGCCATCTCGTCGTCCGCATGAGAGCCAAAGAGAGTCGTGCCAGAGAACGCAAGATTGGAAATGCGCTGTTACGCCTCCGGCTTCAGAGAAGTAAGACGAAGCCAAGCATGTCTCCGTAGAGCAATTCCGTGGCAATATCCGTGGGCTGCCAGGAGTGAAGAATCCGCTGCGGCGCTGATGACTTGATTAGAAACCATCAGGCCCTCATTCACTATCTCCTGAAAATCTTCCCGCTTGTCTCTGGGCAGGAGATCCACAAATTGTTGAAGGGACTCCCATAAGGATCTGTCATAACGGCCCAGCAAGGCAGTAGAGCTGGCCGCCTTCATGGATGTAGCCTCGGTGCTGCAAGCTTTTCTCCCCACCGAATCCAGCTTACGGCTTTCCTTATCCGGTGGCACCGTGGAAGTCGGAGCCGTAGCATGCTGTTTCTGTGCCGCCACCACTATGACTGAGTCCGGGGTGAGGTCCAGTCGGAGGAAGGCAGGATCCGACTCAGGTGGGCAATATTTTTTCTGTAACCTGGAAGGTGCAGATTTTATAGAAGATGGCGTCAAAAACAGCTCCATAGCCGGTTCCTCCAAACCAGGCACCAACGGGAGCAATGGACGCGATGTTTGTCTCTGCTGGAGAGTTTCAAATATCACCGATGTCGACGGCACAGGAGTAGACAGGGGAATGTTCAGCTTTGAAGCCCCTCTAACCAGAACCTCCTGGAAGGTGGAGATATCGTCAACAGGAGACACCCTCTGAGGGGGAGAATCCGTTAGAGTAGGGGAGTACCTCCCCGTACTCGTGGAAGACGTATCCCTGGTATGCCGGGAGCGAGATCTCTCATATCGATGACGACGGGATCGTGTGGAAGACCGGTGGTGTCTATGGGAACGATGTCTCGAGCGAGACCGTGTTCTTGGTCTTCGAGGTTCCACAGGATGCGTGGGCTGAGGAACCGTGGGCCCAGGCTGAGGCGGAGGAGGAGGAGGCGGTGGAGGAGGCGGTGTAGGAGGAGGAGGAGGAGCAGGAGTAGGTGGAGGCGGCGGAGGAGGAGGAGGAGGACTTGGCGGTGGTGGAGGTGTCACCGGTTGACGAGGAGCAGGAGGTGTCCTGGATGGTGAATAGGCACGCGAGTACTCCGAACCTGAAGAAGAGACCAACCTCCTCCGTTTTCGGGCTGGCCGAGAGGACGGGGCCCTGGACTCAACCTCAGACCTCCCCCTCGATGTCGATCCACTGCTCGACGGCGAGCGTCGACGTCGTCTGGAACGCGAACTTCCTGTCGACGACGATAGGCTCACTACGGAGCGAGTCCCAGAGCGGTACCTCGACGTCGAACGTCGGTGTTGACCCCTCGACGTCGACCTTCCCATCGACTTCGATCTTCTCCTCGACGTCAACCTTCTCGTAGACGTCGATGGCGATCGGCGGCGATGCATCGATGGCAACCGCCGCTGTCTGTGAGACTCTGATCGACGACGATGATGCCTCGACGACGCTCTTCACTGAGTCGACGTCAAACGCGGGGAAACCCGCGACGCCGATCTCGTCCGAGACCTCACCGTTCTTCTCCTCGATATTGAACGTCGATGTCGCTTTGACCCAGAGCCCTGAGTCGACGGAGAGCATATAGTCGTCATACCTGCTCTCGACGTCATCGTCGCCGTCCTCGACGTCGATCGGGACCGGCGTAGTTTTTCTGCCGTTTTTCAACTGGGGAGCCCCCCAGTGGTCGAAGCATGGGTCTTGGTAGAGGACTTACCCTCTCCTTGCCCAGAGGCTGAAGATGCTGCCTTCTGTCTTCTCTGCTCCAACCCTTGGAGCCGAAGTTTCTCCCTGTCACGCAGGGTGCGCCTGGAAAAGGTCTTACAAATAGAACAGGTGTCAGGCACATGAGACACAGGCAAACACAGAATACAGACTCTGTGAACATCAGACTTGGCCTTCTTCCTACCACAGTCAGGACACTTGTCAAATAGAGATGGCATTATGACAAGAAAACTGAAGAAAATTTGCCAAAAGACTACAGCAGAAGGTAGATAAAAGCCAAAGACGTCGCGTGAAACGTCAAAAATCCAAATATATAACTAAGTTTGTAATGTAATACCAAAAAAGGTAGAGCTCAATGCTCCAGGGTCCTGCTAGCAGGAGCCGGAAAAAAGAACTGAAAGTAACTGCCTCTGGCTGTGCATCATGGGATACCGAGGGTCTCTGGAGACTCTCAAAGGCACGGTATCCATTTGCAGACATATAATGGCAGCCTATGGGGGCTTCTCTATCCATTCCTTTTCATCTCTATCCTGAAAGAAAAAAAAAAGGAGTTTTGTGAAGGAGAGTTTTCTATGTGTAAAACTCAGCAAATTGCTAAATTAAAAAAGTTAAACTGGCTAACTATTTTTCACTTCAAGATGAAGTAATGGCCAGCGTAGCCTAGTTGGTTAGGCTGCATTATTGTCTTTTTGTTTCTTAAGTGTCTATACAGGCCTTCCTGAAGAAAGGCAGAAGATGACAACTTAAGAAGATATATCTAATGAAGTGCTCCGGGGTCCACGCACATGGGCGGGACTCTTCACATGATTATGACTATACACGGAAATCCCCTACAAGAGAAAAAAGGGATTGTGCAAAGAGTGCACATGTATCCGAAACTGATGCAATGTCCCTGGCTGCTCTGCCTGCTGTGCTGTTCCACCACATTGGCGACCAGGCTGGAAATCAAGGCTCACGACGCCTGCCCCATAAGTCATGAGCTTTACCCTTTAAAGGGTGTGAGAACAAACAGTGTGTCTATCTGTGTCAACAAGGCAAACCGACAAAGGAAAGGAAAGAGAAGGAAGGAGCACACATACCGGCTATCAGAGCTACTGACACAGCGCAGCCCTCACACAGTCCCACGCCCTCTCGCTTCTCCCCTTAGCGAGTCAACACAACACAGAAGTACCAACTGTGACACCACATGGTTCTCAGAAGGCGTGCCATGCTTACAGTAGTTGGCCCCTGCCATATTAAGATGCGAAATCACAGCGCCACACTACAAGAGAGAAGAGAAAACATGTAGCGCGAGCACCTTCAGTGGTCGACCATCAGCAGCGCACCCATGCACTGCCAAAAAAATAACAAAATGCGGCTGCCCGCGGCACACGCAGTGGGCCCTGTAAGAGGGCATCCCCCTTAGAGCTGCATTAGGCACCACCCCGTGTCCTGTTGCAGGGACCCACTACTCTGGGAGTCCCTCCTACGTCCGGTGCCTCTGTGGCATCATTTCCGGTAGGCTGGGGCCAGGTACTTATACCAGCCCCCACCCACTGGCCACCCTCTTTGTCCCCCGCTGGACACGCTGTCCGGTCCCTTGGTCTGGCGATGCTGCAGGCGTCGTTTTTTGTTTCGGTGAGTTGTGGGCATTATCAGTGACCCCCTCGCCCCCCTTTTGTTTTAGTCTTTTCCTCATCTGTCTGTGGCTCCTACCTCCTGGGTGGAGCCTGGTTGAACGGGTGGGGGGGGGTGGTTTGGGATCGGGACGTCCCCGAGCTCCTAGGCCTGCTATGTGTTGTGTTGGGGGGGGGCGCGGCAGCGTGCCGGCGGGACTATGTCATGCTGTCTTGCGGCAGGTATTAAGTGTCTGGTCGGAGAGATTGAGGCGTCAAGGCTAGGAGCTGCTGACTTTGGTGCTGGAGAACCTGGTTCGAGTCTTGCGTGGCTCAACATTCTGTGATCTTGGGCAAGTCAACATATTGTACCCTGGCATAGCTCGTTGGAACTGACACCTCTAAATGCCCACATACCCTGGGTTTGAATCCCTCATTCTCTTCCCAGCCTGGCTGTGCATGGCCCGACTCGTCTGTTGTATCCATGGGCCAATACCTCGTGGGGGGGAGTGCAGTTGGCTGCTCCGGCCTCCTGTCCGGCAGAACAATAGAGTGGTTGTTGGCAGCGGGGGAACAGGTGAGCACCGTAGGCCCTGTAGTGCACGGCCCTCAAGAGCCGTAGTATGTGGCGAAGGGGGTTGCATGTAGGGCCTGAGTTGCCGCCTTTAAGGCACACGCTGCAAGCTGTGTCATGTTGCGTCGTGTCGTTACGGTGTTAGCGATGGGTGCGGGGCCCTTTGGGGGCCCTGGCTCGTTCGCCCAGGGTGGCGCCTTTCCGGCCGGTTGGCCTGTCTTCCTGGCTGAGCATGGTGCAACTATTGCGGTACCATCACCCAAGGCAGGGAGGGGGAGAAAATTTTGAGCAGCGGGGGTGTTGATCACAGCACCGTTCCGGGTCTGGCCATAATTAATAATGTGGGCGGTACTGCTAACACATGCTCCTCAGGGCTTGCATGAATTATTGAATCAAGCACCGAGCCGAGAAGGGTGTAGGTCGCGGATTCGGTCATGTGAGTAAATAATGCATTTTCACACGCACAGGCCAGCCAGTTCCACCTCTGGGAAGTATCCAATGTGTGTAACCCACTGCAGTGATTGTTGATGGTACGATTGCTCTCCTTTTGATAGATTACTGTTATTTGAAGTTGCTTTCCTTCGAGGGGCATAGTTGTTGCTGTCACGGCCGTAGTTTTTGCACAGTGTGTTTCCCATTACGGGCCTGATTCAGCGCGTTCCCTACAATGGGTCGATTCAGCCAGCCTAGCTCAAATACAACCGACCAGTGACTGCCCGTCAGCATGGCCTGTGCACGTCATGCTCTACTTCCCGCAGAGGGACTATACTAGCAGGGTGGTAGCTCTACGGTCATGTGCTTTGCAAATTTTGGACAGCTGTGTAAAGTTTAATTTTGAGGGCGTCAGGGGAGAACAGCGCAGGGTGCAATTGGAGTAACTATTAAGCTGCATGAAAGACTTCATTGGCGGTTCGAGCGGTGAGCTTGGGAGCTAGCCAGTCCAGTTCGTGCACCAGCAGCTTTTCAGCATCCGGTGTCTCCAGGCAAATGACGTGACATCGGAGGGTTGCGCGGGGTTTTAAGCTCAGAGGTCTGTGAAACAAAATTGAGTGCACATCAGCAAAACACATGACTTCGGGCAAATTGCTTGGCCTCGATTTGAGCTTTGGCATCGGTCGTTTCCACCTCATTGGGCTATTGTTGGTGCCATCATTGTCGCAGTTCCCACATGCGTTGGTCTGTGGCCCTCGAGCACAATTCCTGTCACAAGACCGATGGTAATCACTTGGGAGGTTTCAGCTTTACGCCCCAAGGAGGATCCAGGCACCCGTCCGCATTGAGGGGATGTTTGTGAATGCATTTGGGGCATGTAGGTGAGCTCGGCTGGGCGGATCGGCCGGATGCATTGGGGTCTGCTTGCCACTGTAGTTACGAGCCTTACCCGTAAGGGCAGTGTAAGCTATTCCAACAAGCCCGGGCCAAGACGGGCTTTTCATGTGTTTGGAATTCTTGCCAAATTCGGCGGCACGGGAGTTGTGTGCAGTCATTTAGATGTCCTACACAAGAGATTGCCACAGTAATTCATGCCTTCATGGACGCTCGGCACCAGTCAGCAGCTCTCCCTGAGGCACATTATTGCTTAACTTCTGGGGCTCATTCGGGTAGGATTGCCCAGCATTCCGTTGTGCGGATGGGGTGGTTCCAGGTTGCATTTCGGAATAATGGGTCCTGGACGTGGTGGCTGTGGTGGGGCTGAACAGTCTGGCTTGACATAGGGTGAATAGGGGTCATATTAACAGAGTTTACTCTGCGATGGTGCCGTAAAGTGCTAAGGCCACTCGGTGGCAATGGTGCTACTTTGGCTGAAGAGTGCAGGAAAAGTAGGGCTAGTATTTAGTACATTGAGCGAATACTTGGCTGCTTGGCCAACAAGGTCCTTGTGCCACCAGGGCTTATTCATTCTGCCCTCTCAATGTCTTATTGGAAGAATGCCGCTACTGCTGACAGATGTAAAAATGGAAAAACGGTCATCTGTTCTGGCCTGGGCTCAGCGAGTATGATTTCATCTTTCACACTCTCAGGGTTGAGACATGTGGTCACGACATGTAAATGATGGGTTTGGACCTTTATATTAATTACACGTGACATCATTGTCGAGCACGATCAAGATTCCCATTAGTTTAATAACTCCTTGTCTCACACCGGTACCTCCTCTCCAACCTGCCAGTGCAGATTATTCTTATTCAGTAGGTTGGAGCGCTGCACGCCTGGCCATTCCCTGCTTTAGGGATACATAAGCATTAGTTCCCTGTATTGAATGCAGACAAGGGACTAGTGCTTAGCCGACTAGGGCACCCACTGTAGGAGTCCGTGTTTGATCTCTGGGCCAAGGTTCATATCCCGGCAGACCCACTCAGCCTTTCATCCTTCCAAAGGCCGATAAAATGAGTACCATTGAGCTGGGTATCAATAAACACCTGTTAATCAGCGTCAGGATATCTCCCAGGGCGAAGTGGCGCACAAATACACTTGTTATGTTTGGCAGAGTCAATATCAATCACATTTGGCCACCTTTCTTCCTTCTGCGGCAAGTTCAGGAAACACATACAGAGGGTAGCACATGCCAGATACAGCGCTGAGATAGCAAACCACGGTCTGAAGCGCTAGGTAAAACACTTTATTTGTCCAGATCCAGGTGTTAACTTTATTCAGCGAGGGTTGGTTGTCTGGCAATGTGGTAAATGCTTGGGGCAGGTCAGCAGATCTCAAAGGTGTCTCTGCAGGTCTATGTTTCTTTCTGGCTGAGTAGAGCCAGTCTAAAGGGGCGTGGCTAACCGCCAAGCATGGCGGCCGCACACTGACGAGGCTCCGAGTCAGGACCCGAATATCCTGATGCAATCGCCAACACTGGGGGACATCTGACCCCGATCTCCCCTGCTACCGACACGGGGACGTGGCGGCAACATTCTGTGCCAGAAGGAAGACGGTATTAACATTTACGACGGAGGAAAACCGTCCGGAAGAGGAGCCCTGCGCTGCGTGGCCTGCTGAGGACTGACGCGGGTGCCGGGGCCTGGAGGCCACTACGCCGGAACCTGCTCCAAGTAGAAATGAAATATGCCACGGAACCCACCGCCTTGTGGCCCCGGGTGAGAGGTCCCCGTTGGTGTCTGTACGGCGCGGTGTGCCCGTGGAGTAAAGCTGCCCACGCCCTGCTGGCCTGATGTCTGGCGCTGGGCGGGGCTGATCCGTAGCTGGCGACAACTGCGGTGGAGATCCGCGAGACGCCCAATGCCCTGTCGGGGGCCCTCCGGAATGCTGTGATCCCTGCCTGCCGGACGCCGGAGCGGCCCCGTGAGGCTGGCGCCCTGCTGCACGGAGGCCGCAGGCAGAAGTAAGCTACTGACTGCACTTCTTGCGAGGGGGTCTTAGGCAACCAGCGAGGCGAGACCCTCCTCGGTGGGGATGATTTGTACGAAGGCTCGGCGCTGACGCTCTCTATGTGCTAAATAGAGACGCGACGGCTTGGAGCTGCTGGCATGGAGAGACTGACCTATTCCTGTGGTCACTGGATGTGCGCCCCCTGGTCGAGGCCTGCCTGACGCGACGTGGACGGAGCCACGGTGTATGCAGGTGAGCACCCCCCAGCCTGACGCAACTGAATGGGATGCAGCGTAGGTGCTCCAACCCCCACACGCACGACACCCGCTGTGTCTCTGCTGCGCCCCAGGCACTCGGCGTGAACCACGACTGCTGTCTCTCTCTGGCGCCACAGGGAAATATGTGAGGACTGGTGCTTATCCTGAGCACTGAGGTGGGCGCCATTAAACCCGGGGGAGACACACGGGGAGCAGTACATGCGTATAGCAGGCGAGGCTCACGGAATGCCCCTGCTTACTGGCTCGTGGCTGGGAACCTTTGGGGCCGGTTCTGCCTGCTTGAAGCGGTGAATTCGCTTTTCCATAAGACCTGCTGGATGCATGCAAGGGGTGTGGCTGAGGGAAGACTAAGGGGCCCCCTCAACCTGCAGGACTGCTCTAACGGAGGTGTCCATGCCGCCTTGAGGTTGTGGAGACCGGATTCCTGCCCATACACAAAGGACACCTCTGCCTTTAATAATAGTATGATGCTGGCCACCTGAGAAACCGGGCCTTGGGCGCTATGCACAGGAAGAGGATCCATGAGTCCACTCCCATTACAAGACTGTGTGCACATACCCCGTGTTGCAGATTGAGGCTACAACGGAATTCATATCCCAGTGCTTTTGCTAGGCGACCGACCCCATTTGGCATTACCTTTTACCTCCTCCCAAGCACTTTGGCAGACTACACCACATCATATACCCACTACGACATAGGCAGTATAACCTCCACCATGGGGCAAACAAAGGGCAAGACATCGAAGATGCCACCTGTTGACCACAAGACCAAGGGGGAATCGGACACCACCTCGCAGACATCCTCGATAAGTTGTGTCCCACCGACCAATGAGGAGTCCCCCCCAGACAAACTGGACTTAATCTTGCAGGAGATACTTGACTCGCGTAAGTCTATTGAACAGCAAATAGGCTCCCTGTCCACTGGATTTACCCTTCTGAAGGCAGATCATGAGAAACTGTCTGATATAGTTAAAAATAATAAACAATCGCTGTCGGAACTACTACCACAACACAAAGAACATTCTGATCATATAACCCAAATACAAAACCAGTTGGCTGACCTACAGAGCAGGCGGAGGACACTGAAGTAAGGGCTCGACGCAATAATATAAGAGTGCTGGGTTTGCGGGAACGATCGGAGGGCCCAAATGCGACACAATTCATGGAACAGTGGTTGAGAGACCAGATGGCACCAGACGGACTGTCGCCTCTCTTCTGTGTGGAGAGGGCACATTGGATACCACCGGGTTGACCAACAGCCGGAGCACAGCCGAGAACAATGATTGCACGCATCCTAAACTATAAAGACCGCGACCTCCTCCTCCAAAGAGCCAGGGAGAGGGCACCCTTACAATATGAGAACCACTGGATCTCCCTATACCCGGACTACACAGTTCTGGTTCAAAGGCAACGGGCTTCCTATCTACCTCTGAAAAAGAAACTCCAAGCATTAAACCTTAAGTACGCTTTACTGTTCCCTGTTCGTTTAAAAATACTACATGATCAAAAGTCCCACTTCTTTGACAACCCGGAGGCAGCAAACGACTGGCTGGAAATCACCCTTTCTCCCCAAGCTCTGGCCAATCTAGGTCAGTGGACAAGGCAAGCTCAACAACGGCCATCGGGACAGAGAGAGCGAAGGACCAGTTCATCCCGCCGGGTTGCGGTGAAGAACCCGTCCCCAGAACAGGCCCTGCTGGGGCAGGAGTCGGCACTGGCAGCAGCAGCTGCCATGAGGCACACCAATCCGCCATCCTCTTCGGAGCACTCAGATGACAATATGATACATTCCAACTCTGACAGCAATGATCCGCTGTTCCCGTCGATCACCCCGCAAATAGTGCAGACATTATTTGGTTGATATTGTATAGAGTCAGAGGGCGGCAGCTAATACATCTTAACAAGAGTCCATGCTGGAGGAAAGTAAGATTTTGGCCATGTACCTTGTGTTGTTCTTCTACCCCCTGGTGCCCCATATCTTTATACATGAAACAAGGGTCTTGACAAGTGAGGAGCTTCGTCTTGACTTAAGGTACTATGCTCTGTACAGGCACCACCCCCCCTGCAGTTACTGCAGTAGTTAGCCGATTGGACCTTCAAATTGTTTTGCTTAATGTTTGGATCAGCAAAGTTTTAGTGCTAGTCCTAGTATTGGGATGTTTAGATCTGTTGTTTTTTCTGGGGACATGGCTCACTCAAAGGGATGATACACACAATCTAGGTTGTACTTACCGGGGCTGTTACAATATAATTGAACAAATACATATATGGCGGTGTTGGGCAAATATAAAGTGTTAACATGGAATGTTAGAGGGATGGGCTCAGTGCACAAACGTCATCGAATAGAGTGGGATGCATTTAAACAGTGATACGGGGGGCGTCAAAAGGAGCGACAGTGGGGGCCCGACAAGAAATTAACAAGACTCTCACGGCACTCGAAGATTTCCTACAAATGTTGGAACGGGAAGCGAGTACCAATACTTCCAAACAAACACAATTGCAAGAGGGGAGAATTCGACATGCCGAACTCCTTGAGGACCTCCGCCTAATTGACTACCGAGCATACACTCAACATGCACACGCTGAAGCAGACAAATCGGGCACTCAACTAGCCCGTCTACTTCGGGATGCACCCCCCCCCCCATATCAATACCGGAAGTAGCATTGCAAGATGGCACTATAGTGTATACCCAGGCAGAAATCAATACCGCATTCAGTAATTACTATGAGATGTTGTACAGCGCCCCACTTAATGCACTGCCGGAACATATAGAAGCATTCCTGGAAGGCTTGACCTACCCTAAATTATCAGAAAATGCCCAGGAGGAGTTAGACAACCCAATCACAAGGGCCAAAATTAAAGAGGCCATCCGGGAGCTCCCACATAATAAGACCCCTGGCCTAGATGGCCTACCAGCGGAATTTTACTCTACCTTTGCAGACACTCTCACCCCGCGCCTTGCATGCTTATATAATTCGGCACAAGAGGCCCTTTCCCTCCCACTAACTACTATGCAGGCACTAGTCATATCCCTTCCCAAACCAAATAGCGACCCACATGACATGTCAGGATATCGCCCTCTTTCATTGTTACCTACCGAATATAAGATACTCAGCAAAATTCTGGCCCGTCGGCTCCTTCCCTATCTTCCAAAACTCATACACACGGATCAGTGTGGCTTTGTTCCGGGCCGCAATACGTCCCTAAACGTAAGGCGCCTGCACTATGTTATGGAAGCCGCTGCCAAGATCTCCTGTAAGACTGGCTGTATCTCTCTTGATCTCCAACAGGCGTTTGATACTCTACACTGGGACTATATGTTCGCAGTTATGGAAAGATTTGGCATACCCCCGGGATATATGAAGTGGGTCAAACTTCTATACACTGCGCCTACTGCTCGGGTCCGTACTGGATCCCACATATCTCGCCCCTACTCTGTGGCACGAGGAACAAGACAATGCTGCCCTCTGTCACCGATATTATTTGTACTGGCATTAGAACCTCTACTCATTAAACTTCGGAGGGATGCTGTAAACAAAGGGATCCCACTAGGGGAGACAACACATATAGTGTCGGCATATGCTGATCCCATTCCTACTATATTCCAGCAATTTGAACATGTTTCAGGGCTGGCAATCACTGCTACAAAATAACATGCATTCTTTATGCAACATAGTGAAGATCCAGAACCCGTCCATTTCGGTTGCGTTGACCTGATGGTTGCATCACAAACCTTTAAATATCTGGGTATACAGATATATAGAACACCTCAGGACCTTCTAGAGGGGAACCTACTGAAAACAATTAGATTACAACATGCTCAGGTCTCCTTCTGGACATCATTACCTCTCTCGGTCATGGGTAGAATAGCCATCTCCAAGATGGTGTTACTCCAGAGATTATTAGACTACTTTACTAATTTACCGATTTTGATCCCGACCAGTGTCTTCCGAACACTGGACACTCTCCTCATGGAGCTGATATGGGGTAAAGGGCGCAGGAGGGTGAGCCTGGCAAAACTACAACTGAAGCCGGAGGAGGGAGGACTGGGGGCTCCTGATTTCCAAGCGTACTGCATGGCAGGCCAATTGCAATGGTTGACATATTGGCTATCAGGACGCAATCTAAATGAAATTGGATACACAATGCACAAACTAGATCAAGGAACGCCTCACACAATAATACTACCTGCCTCCAAAATGCTGCCTGAAACTCAATCTTTGCTCAAAACAGCCCTCCTATATTGGAGACGGGCACTGCAATATACCAAACGAACTGCCCAATGTTCCACTACTTGGAATACCCACTACAACAGGACTAATTACCAGACGGAGGATTTCACAAAGGACACAAGAGGGAGTGACAACGGTAGGAACCCTGTTTATAGATGGCATGTTAGCTGACCACGACAATTTCATCCACAATCAGGGTGTTCCCCATTCACTATTCATGTTACACGCTACCATAGTTCACTATGTTAAGAAACACTGGTCCCCGAATGGGAACAAACCCTCCACACATGGGCTGGTGCATGCGGTTTATTTAATGGGTGAGGGACGCCACCTCACTCTATGGCTGTACAGAGGCACTAGAACGCATGTTGGGGCCTCTCTGATGCCCTTACGGGAAAAATGGGTGAGGGATCTCAGTAGAGACATAACAGACAAAGAGTGGGCGTATGCTCTAGAGTTCTCTAAAAAAGTGTCCCGAAATGCTAAATTTAAGTATATTCAATACATGATTCTACATAGGGCATACCTTACTCCACACCCCCTCAACTGTATATACCCGGACGCACAAGTCTGCTGCCCTGGGTGTAAGATGATAGATGCTGATATACTCCACATGTTATGGGAATGCCCGCGTTTGAGGGGATTCTGGTCAATAATAGGGGACATAATTCAGGACACGACCGGCAGCTCCGTCTGGGATACGGCGGATAGCTGCCTCCTAGGGCTACATCCTTGCCCAAAAAATCAGAGAATTCAGTACAAATTTGCAGATATGGCTACCCTCATAGCGAAACGTGCCATCACAATGAGGTGGAAATCAGCTTTTTCCCCTCCGTTACACACCTGGCATACAGAGATGGTTCGATGGGGAGGGGCGGAAAGTGCCACCATCAGAAGGGAGGAATTACGTGGAGTGCGCAAAATCCCCATTTCCATGGAGTGGGACCAGATGTTGGAAACACTGAAGGCTAAAGATCTGGTGGGCTCCCCTGGGCTCTCGTGAGTGTCGTCTCCTCATCCACAAAGCACTGAGTCCATGTAGCACTGTCCCCCTATGCTACACCCCCCACTAAACTACTGATTAACCCTTTCCATGCGTCGGACGGCCCCCGGCCGTCCGACGTCACGGTGGGCGTGTGCGGAGGACGGCCGGGGGCCGTCCCAGACACGCCCACTCAAGGGAACGCCCAGCACCGCGGCGGAATCCGCGCCGCGGTCAAGCGGTTAATAAATAGATGGGTTCAGACGAGTCAACCCAAAGGGACTCTGTACAATTGCAACCTAGGACGACGAGCAAAGTTAGGGGGGTGGGGGGTGGGATAATGGGGAGTTGGGGAGTTTATCGTGTTCCAGGTTGATTTATTTTCTAACAGTCATCACAAATGTGTATAGACATTACATCTATAAGAATGGAAATGACTTTACATGCAAAACTTTATTGATTACAACAAATATAAGGGAAAAATTTGTACGATACTGAATATATTATGAGAAGACCTATTGTGTAGCGTGAGATGACTTCTGAAATGTAACATAATGTCATACTAAGTTGTATTACTTTCATGAACAAAACCAATAAAATTATGTTTAAAAAAAAGTAGATCCAGTCTAATTTTGCATAATGCCGGTGGCGGGTTGATCAGCTGACCCACTTAAGAGATGTTTAGAGGTGGGTCCAGGTTAAAAAACTCCTTTTCTAATAATAAAAAAAAATTACTGCAGAGTTGGATGGGGAAAGTGGAGCTGAACCTTTCGGTTGGTGTGTCAATTCAGTTAAATCCACTGAGGTATCACGAGGCGAGTGAGACTGGTGCTGAGGAAACCCAGGTGGAGCATGGGTGAATAGTTGGCAGAGGTCCTCAGCACACCGTCAGTCCGCCTCTAACACGGGAGGGTGATTTAACCATGCTTTAAATTTGGAGGTTTCGTTAGGCAAATGCCACATAGATTTAGGCTTCAATTGGCTAGAATCAGATATTGGAAGGGGCAATTTCTGCAGCCTGTGTCCAATTTACTTTCAACAGGCCTGGGCAAACATTTGTAATGCTTTTTAGTCGCAGCTTCAGACAGCTGATCTCATACCGAGTTTCAGAGGCTGAGGGGTAGTGACCCCCAGGCAAAGTGCTCCCAGTTCAGGAGCAGGGGGAGGCATATTTTAGGGGCAGGTCAGCAGATCTCTAAGGTGTCTCTGCGGGTTTGATGTGGCACTCTGTTCATTATGGCCGAATAGAGCCATTCTCATTGTGCATGCAGCCTGTGTCATGTGTTCTTCAGCTGCCCCACCTCAGACTTTTAGAGGTATGTCCATGGTAAATTCTGTGCTTATTAAGGTTTTCAGGACCAAAGCGGATGGTTGTATCTTTTCAGGGGGGAGATATAAGTTAAGTACCTAATTGCTTACAACGAAGCACATTTAGGTGGGCAGCAAAAAAATTCAAGTTACAATCATCAGATTCCCCCTCTAAGGTCAGCACCTGCTCACATTGCTAGCAGTCAAGCAGCCTGGGATGAATGGGGGCAAAACACCACAGATTAAACTGAACATGGAAACTTCCTGTAAGAAAGGAAGGACACAGGGCAAGTACAGGAGGACTCCCTTGCTTAAGGTCACATATGTCCAAGCTCATCTGGTAGTTGAGCCGTCGCACATCTTAGTGGGATGGTCACCAACGTAGAACGGGCTATTGGGCCTGCCTTGTCATGACATTGACACACACTTTAGACGAACTGAGCCACTATAAAGCATTATGCTGAATACACAGACTTGGGTACGGTTGGTCTCGAAAATCCTCTTCACCAAGCTGCAGTGCGTTATGTTGTTGCTAGGTGTCTTTGACTGACAGGCAAGTTCATTAAGGGAGTGGTATTAAGTAAAAAGGTTACTTGCAGTGAGGCAGAGGGGTCCCAGTGGACCCACAAAAGGTGGGCTGAGTCTAAAGATGAAACTGGGTATCTCAGATCCCGACAGAGTCATTGGAATAATAATACACAAGACTGTATGGCTACGCTGGGTAAAATGTGTAAACATGAATTACAAAGTTACTAGAAGGCAAGCCGTAGCACTGCTCTGATTCTGGTGGAGGGCAACCAATTCCGGGGATAACGAAGTGAACTAGGTCTATTGCTGGGTTAAGGTACAAGGGTCACAGCTGGTTAGCATGTAGTGTGTATCTGTGATCGGTCTGGGCACACTCAACAGTGAAGAAAGCGAAAGAGCAGGCACATTGCTACAATCCTGAAGTGGGAAGGAAGCGATAATTTTACCCAGCCAAAACATATCAAGGTACTCACCGTAGCATTATCTATAAAACTTGCTGTGGAAATGTCTGGTCATTTAAGCAGAAAGGTGCACTCCGTAAACCAGTGTGTGTTAGTGGTTGCTTCAGTTAAGCTAAATCTCGCTAGCCTTATCAATAGAGTGGGTTCAATAGGTTTTCCTTTTGGCCAGGTCTATAAAAGATGTGCACTCTGTAAATGTGAGAAGAGGGGTAAAGGGATCCTGCAGTTAAGCAAGCCTGGTGGGCTGCGTAAGTTTGTCACTCCAAAAAGTGTGCTGTGACTCCAATAGTGTGCACAATATAAATATTCCCTGAAACCAGATTTAAAACCATTAATGTGTTTGCCAGGGTTGAGCAATAAAAATGCTGTGCAAATGGCTGGTCAAATTCAGCAAATATGTGCATTCTGTAACCGAGGGCAGGTTACAGGTTGCTTCAGTTAAGCAAAACATTACCAGCCCTATAGCCGTGGGAGCTAGGCGAGTTGTGGAAGTTGTCATCTAACAAGTGTGCTACGGTTCCAAAACTTGGGGAAACAATGGGTAAGAGCACAAAAAGGCTACAGTATATTATAGAAAATTTGTCAATTCCATTAGTCAATAAAGGGCAGGTATCTGTACATATTGTTCTCCTCCTGTCACCACCCACTTGTCTGCTCCATGGTACACATTAGCAGAAGTTGGGAAGTGCACGACTTGCTCTGGGAGGGGACATCAGCATGTGACACAGCAGCTAAATATCGCAGTCAGATGCTGATGGGCTAGCATGCAATATGGACATGTAATGAAGCAGAATACGGGGGATGCAGATGTGATGCTATAGGCGTTACATTGGCCCATACACGGGCAGAAGAGTACAGTGTCAGGAACCCGCAAATAGAGTGGGTTTTCAAAAGGTGGGTAGCGTAAGTTTGCCGTTCCATAAAAGTGTGTGCAGTGACTCAAATACACACTGCACACACATAAAAGTGTGTGCAGTGACTCAAATACAATGGAGAAAGAAGGGTTCAGAGCACAATTGCTGACAATTACTAGAACACAGCGTGCATTCAAATTCGGAAGGAGCAGGTAAATTTCCCCCTGCTGGTGCGGCCCATTGTTAACAGTTTGAAACGCCATATTTCGGAATAACCATGTACGGGGGTAAAACAAGGGCTTAGTCAACCTCAAATGTAAGGCACATATTGCACGCAGTGCACAATGGATTAAATCAGACATAACTATGGTTACGAAGAGCAGTAGTTTTGCATTCCCTAATTTGGGTAAGAATTCTCGCTGGCGCGGTACTCCTACACAGGAGGAGGCCAGCTGGCAGAGATAAGGGTATGGTGTTGACCACAAACAATAACTTGTTAAACACTGTTGGCCTGGGAGACGAACTCCAATAGGTTTTCCAGCGTATTCTGAAATCAGTGACTGGGCGGGATGGGTAAATGCACGACCCGGCAACACCTAACAAGTAGGCCCTTATTGGCACAGAGGGCACCATAGGGATTTCACCCTGAACTGTGGTTTAAGTAGAGAACAGTTGTTCTGAATTCCAGAGAGGCCATCGAACATGCCTAAGGATGGGTAAATAAAGCTGTGGTTAAAACGGAGAACAGTAGTTCCCAATTTAAAAGGAGGCCATCAAACTTGCCTACAGAAGGATAAATAAGCAATGCACAATCCCACCAAGCAGGAAGGCTTGGTTCAGCTCTAATTCAAAATCAAATAAAATAGGAAGGGCTTGGTAAATAAGGCATGGGCTCTTTAGTGCATACACCACAAGGTTCCCCCGATGGGGACGGGGGAACACCTGCAGAGGTAGATGGGAATTGTCCAGCTAGAAGGACTGGTAACCTGTCTGAGGTAGATGGGAATTGTCCAGCTAGGACTGGTAACAGCACGTTGTAGGAGGTTATGGAGACTGCCATGGTGGTGGGGGGGCCCGGATATGGCGGAGTTACAGGGCGATCCGGAGGCTGATTGGAACGAGGGGTACCCTTTCAGGAGCACAATAGGGGTGCATTATGCCAAAATCCCAGGAGTCTTTACGACAGGACCCTGGTTGAAAACGACAGCGCCCCGCTAGTCCTTCGGGTGGTTGTAAGCCTTAGCAACCGGGGGCTTGCCTGGATACGCTCCGCCCCTAAAAAGGCGTGAGTAAAAGTGATTGACTAGGGGTCTATAGTATGTAAGGGGGATACCCCCCACATAAATGGTAGCACCGATTGGGTAGGCCACGGTGCAGTTTGGCTCATCAGGCGGGCAGGACAGCTTAGGTTTGGCATACTCCTTGTATGTAATAAACCTGCAGCAAACTGTTTTTCCAACAAAACTTGTGTGGACTGTTTATTTTGCGCAGCGCGACTATTATTGCTAAGCAGGGGGGTTGCCGATATCGGCACTATGAAATGAGCAAACACTGTGAACAGGGAATAGGAAGAAACGTTGACCCGAGCATAACGCTTGCAAGAGGGCTGCACAGCTCGTTCAGATACGGCAGGAACACATAGACAATCCCACAGGAAGAAACAACATAGAGACTATTCTCTTCCACCAACCATGGAGGCGGCAGCACCAGCAATAAATATACCCCGAAGCTCAGCGGCACCAGCACCACCAACTGAAGACACAGCCTAGGCACCCATTCACATCTGGAATTTATAGTACTATGTACTTCCATGCAGTGAACTCGCAGCACCCAAGTCGGCCACGTGGACGGGCAGCCTAACCAACTATTTCACAACAAAAAGAGAGAGTGATCAAAAGATCAGTATTTCTCCTACATTACATAGGGGAAGACATTTACTAAGTGTTCTAGAATCTGCCAAACAGGGAGGTGACAATGACTATGATGCAGCATACACATGTATACACATGCAGCGCTTGAGGTGCACTTCAACCCGCAACTAATTCCTAACTACAAATTTTTGTCCCAAAAAGCGAAACAAGCAGAGGGGAGACGATTAACATAGTATGCATGCTTGAGAGAATTGGCGAGCACATGCGTCGATGATGACACCAACAAAGAGGCGGGTGCACAAATAATCCAAGTGGACAGATCAGCAGGCCTCCGACGCTACAGCCTATGCAATCCCCAAAAAAGACTCACCAAAATTGTGACAATGGATAGATAACATGAACTGGAAGACACTATATAGACAGTCACGACAAAGATGGAACTTGGTGACGGTGAAGATGCCACAAAACCAATTACAGTAGAAGCAGCAGATGCAGTCTGCACAAGATCTCCTCCCAGAGCACCCATGAACTGCGGTGGAAACCATGCTGGTACACAACAGATGTGCGGGTACTGTGAACGAGATGCTCACTTATCACCTGACTGCTTGGCGCAAGGTCAGGCTTGCTCCATGTACGGTGGCAGAATTATTCCCCACTAGTGTTCAGAGGAGGGGGTGGACGATGAGCCGGATGAACAGGGCCACTGCCAGTGATCATAAGAAACATAGGTGCAGAGGTTGGTGATGCACCACAATGGGCACAATCCACAAGGCAGAGAGGCAATGCAATAGAAGCAGTCACCAGAGATGGAAAGGGCAAAGATGAAGACGTATTCCTTATTTAAAGTACAGATCAAAGGTCAGGAATTAGGCATCCACCACCCAAGTGCGAGATCACCATCCATGGAACAAAAGTCGCACTGCTCAGAAACACTGTGGCATCTGTCAATGTGATGGACCAATTAAGACCTCCCAACCTGTGCTATTAGCGACCAAAACACACAAATTTGTATACGGGAACCAAGGCCCTCTCACAACCTCAGGCATCTTCATTGCTTACATCCAGCATGTCAATCAAAGAATGGAGGGATAGTTCTTTGTAGTCAGCGACAGCACCAACAACATCATTGTAGGAAGGTAGGATCCTTCTGCATGGTTACCCCCACTTTTTGCCTGGTACTGTGATGGTTTCTGACTAGTCTGACTGGGATCCTGCTAATCTGGCCCCAGTCTCTGTGCTTTCTCCCCTAAATTGGTTATGGTGAGTACTTAGGTACACCCCAGATTGACTACTGGTGTCTCCTTATACGTCCCTAGTATATGGTACTGAGGTACCCAGGGTATAGGTACACCAAGGGTCCCCCATGGGCTGAAGCATGTATTATGCCACCCATGGGAGACCACACAAACTGTGACGACAGGCCTGCTATTGCAGCCTGTGTAAGCTGCTGCTAGCACCACTTACAACAGATATAGGTTTCCCTATATCTGAGATCACTGCACTTAACACCTATAAGTCACCCCTATAGCAGGCCTTTCAATCCTGAAGGCAGGGTGCTCGGTTCTAAGTGTGAGGGTGCTCCTGCATGAGCAGGACACCCCTACAACCTTCGGAGTCCATTCTCCCGGGTCGTAGGTGCATCAGCCATTTCGATATATAGAGTGGTCATGCGTCATTACGCGATAGCTAACTCTAAACTGGCTGTAACAAACCCTGTCATGTTCGGTATCAAACATAATGGAATCATACCCCAACACCGTAGACGGTGTGGGAGGTATGATTTCATGCACTGTAACACTCCTCTGGGAGGTCCTCAGTGTTCCCAGTACCAGTATTCTAGACCCGGACAGCACAACATAGCTGCTGCTGACCAGAGACACTATTCTGCCCTCCTGCTGCTGAGCCAAGCTCGAGCCGGGGAAGGCAGAACAATACATATCCTGTCACAGGGAGGTGTGAGCACCTCCCAGACAGGGTTTAGTGTATTGGGGCAGGATGGGGGCGCTTGCCAGCGCCACTGAGACTGCTTGCAGGGCACATTTGGTGCCCTCCTTGCATACTCCAGTTCAAACCAGTTCAGCGATCCGTTGGCTCCCGCTCTGGCTCGAAACTGGACAAAGCAATTGGGAGTATCTTTCCCACTGTCCGCACCCTCCCCTGGGAGGGAGCCTTGAATCGTCCCAACCCTTTCCTTAGGGTACTTAAGGGCATACCTGAGGGTGGGTCCCTAGATTCATCGTGGGACAAGATTAATTTCAAGACACCACTTCATCTTCAACCGTCTGGGCATGCTGGACTTTGCTGGACCTTGCTCTGGGCTCCGAGACGAATATATGACGTTACAACACAAACAATTATAATGCATGCTTTTACAACACAGTTTTTACATCGCAACTACCATTACATTGCATGATTTTATAATGCATGCCATTACAACGCATTTTTAAAAACTATCATTACAACGCATTCAATTACAAGGCATACCATTACAATGCATTTTACTTTTAGGGCAAAAGTAGGTAAGTGTTGGATAGTGTAGGGGTAAAAATTACTATTCCCACTCCAGTGAGTGCAACAGTAGGAAAAGTGTTGGATAGTGTAGGGGTAAAAATTACTATTCAAAACCAAAGGGGATGATGGACGGAGTGTTGAACATTGCAAGCACTCACCCCCAGTCAACTGATCTGGGTTTAATCCATCATCATTCTTTAGCTCACTCCGCCACCCCAGTTCAGACATGACCATATGCAAATCAGTCTGACACTGTGCCTCATGGGAACAGTCCAGCCCGAACTGCCAAGCCATGTCTTCCCTGGACCGGAAACAAGCATCCTGGGATGGGTTTCGGGCTCACAGCCCTCATCAGCCAGGCTATCTTGAATCCAGTGGCAAAGTGAGCAAGGGACCCACGTCTGGGCATACCCTGCCAACTTAGGGCGAACAATGCAAAACCAAAGGGGATGATGGACGGAGTGTTGAACATTGCAAGCACTCACCCCCAGTCAACTGATCTGGGTTTAATCCTGTGGGTCCTCCTGAGGATCTTCTTTACTTCCAGTGGGCTCCCCCGCTTGCTCTGGGCCCACTCTGACTCCCCTGTTTGTGGTGAGTCACCTGGACCTTGCTGGTCCCGACTCTGCACCTTGTTCGCTCTCCACGTTGGTTGCAGTTGCCAAGGCTTGTTGGTGCTCCCGACAGACACTGACCCCCTCAACTCTCGACATCGGATGCAGGACAGCTCGTGAACAGCTCCTGGTCTTCCACAGCGTCGCCTGGTCCACACAGCTGCAGCTCCAAGGTCACCGTCAGGTCCCCTGCAACACTCAACATCGGTGGGCATTCGTCTTTCCATGCCTCCTGGTCACTCCTGAGTGGCATAGACTCTGTCCCCTCTGGTGCAGGTACTTCTCAGCTTGAATCCCCCTTTGGGTTCCACTGGACACTTTCACCTACTCCAGCAGCAGCATCTTCCTGAAGTCTTCTATTGAGTTCGACAGCGGTTTCCGAAGCCACTTCACACCTATGCACCCGGTTTCCCTGGTGTAGGTAGCCGGTTTCTAGGGTATCCAAGGGTGGGGTGGCTCTCCAACCTTCTGTCTTCAACTGGGCTTCTTCAGGGTCCGCTGGGAAGGGTCCTTCTTCTTTAAAATTGCAACCACGACTTACCCATTGACTTGAATTGAACCCGCTGTCGTGTTCCCACTCTGCACACGGCCTCTTGGGTGGTTCCCTGGGTCCCCAGCACTTCTACGTCTTCTAGGTATAGTCTTCACTTGAGTCGTGGTTTGCATACCAGTATTTTTGTATATGGTTTGGTCTCCCCCGGGCGACCACTGTGTATTCGTGCTACTTACCTGTTTTCTATTCAAAGTATTATGTGCATTGTGTATATCTCCGGGTAGGGGATATTTGTATGTGTTAGTGAGTGTCTTATAATAAATACATATTTTTATAAATACACTGTGTGGTTCCTTTTCACTTAATCTATACCAATAAGATTACACTCTGGTAAAACAAGCTGCTTTACACTCCTTCTGGACTAAGCCTGAAGGCTGCTCTCCACAGCTACCACTTAGAGAGCTTTCTAAGGTTGCCTAAGACCACTAAAATCACCATAAGGGTTGCCTGGATTAGTGCAGGGTGCCCACTTACATAAGTGGGCACCATATACTAGGTCAGCTTCGCACATTGGTGTGCAGCGGTTGAGATTCAAGCCTGCATTGTTTTACCAGATGATCTTGGTGTGGGTAAATTGAAAAACCATCACTAATATTAGGTACATATAATACAGCTTAGAATAAGTAAGTTCTACTGAACTTAGGGCTGGGTAGTTAAGGGTCTAGCACAACCCTTTCTCCAACCTCAAAGAGTTTAGTTCCCACTAGGGTAGGTAGGTGCAACACCTCATTACACCTAGAACCATGTCTTTAGTTGGGGATACCAGTGTACCCCAGTCTGCTAAGTACAGTGGTCTAAAGTTCCAGGAACTAAGGACACTGTGTAGTTGTAGGAGAGTAGGATCTGCCTCTTATGGTTACCCCCACTTTTTGCTGATGTCTCACTGTTTTTCGACTTTAGTCTGGCTGGGGCCCTGCTATCCAGGACCCCAGCCTAGCTGCTTCCTCTCTAAATTGATTCCATGTACCTTAAGTACACTTCAGATTGGATTCTGGGGTGCCCTTATAAGTCCCTAGTATATGGTATACTATGTACCCAGGGCATAGGTACCCCAGAGGCCTACAAGGGGCTGAAGCATGTATTGTGCCACCCCTGGAAAGCCATCCAAAATGACACCACAGGACTGCTACTGCAGCCTGAGTGAGGTGGTGCATGCACCCCTTACAGAGATATAGGTTCACTATATCTCACCTATCACTGCACATAGAAACCTATCAGTCACCCCTATGGCAGGCCTTATCAATTCTGAAGGCAGGGTGCTTGGTTTTATGTGAGAGGGTACCCATGCATGAGCAGAGCCCCTCTGCAGCCCTCGGAATCTCCTCTTCGGGGTTGTCTGTGGTGCAGCCTGACCATATACTCTTAAGTGCATTATATCCTCGCGGTAAATGCTAACTTTGGGATGGATGCACGGAAACATGTTGTGTTTGGTGTCAAACACCTTGGAATCATACCCCCACACCAGTAACAGGTATGGGAGTAGGATCCCACCCTTCTAGAGGGAAAGACATGACAGCACCGGTATACCGGGTACCAGCTAAACAGAGCCCTGGCATCACAAAATGGATGCTGCAGCCACAGACACGAGTCTGGCCTCCTGCTGCTGACCGAAACTCCGGCAGGGCAGGCCTGGACAATAGGTTTCCTGTCACAGGGAGGTGTTACCACCTCCCAGACAGGCCTTAGTGGATTAGGGCTGGGTGGGTGCACTCCAAGAGTGCTTTGAAGTCCTGCACTGGGGGCACATTTGGTGTCCTCGTGCATACCCCAGTTCAAACCGGTTGCAGGGGCTGCCAGCCCCTGCTCTGGTGTGAAACTGGACAAAGGAAATGGGTGTAGCCACCCCTCTTTCCAAACCCTCCCATAGGTGGGTCCTCAGAGTTAGTCCAACCCTTTTCTTAGGTATACGTAAGGAACCCCTGGCAACAGGACTTTAGATATCCCTGGACGAAACTCTGTAACTGAATCCTGGAACTTCGACGCTCTACTCAAGACTAGAGGACTGAAGAAATCTCCCTTGGGGTCAAGGAGTGACTCCCCTGCTTGGCAGGCACCAACGAAGCAATTGCCGGTCTGCATCTCCGAAGCTCCCGCCGGACTCCGAAGTAATTGCAGCCCAAGAAGAGGATTTCCAGACTTCTCAGAGGCCGATCCGAGTCCCCAGCAAAGCTGAGACCCGCAGCCCTCACGAGTGATGTGGAACCGGAACTCCTGGACACCGTGCACATTTGCTAGTGCATCGACTTCTCGACGTCTCTTGAAGTCCTGCTTCAGGTTACTTGTAGCCCAGGCCCCGAGCACCATTTGCACCGAAGATTGTGAGCCTACACTCCACGAGTGTTCCGTGGGCCCGCTTCTTGCATTTCCGCTCGAGGCTCCTTCGTGATCCCTGGTCCGTCGACTGGTGGGTCCCTGTGAAGGCAACTCTGATTTTCTTTGGACTTTCCTGGTTGCTCCAGACGTGCCCTGACTCCCCACCGAGTGGTGAGTCCCTCAGACCTTGCTGGTCTGCACCGAAGCATCTTTCTCCTTTCTGCGTGGGTTGCTGTTGCCAAGGCTTGTTGTGTTCAATCCGGACACCAATGCTGCAGCACTCGACATCCTTCGTGGGACAGCTCGAATCCAGCTCCTGGTCGTCGTCGACGACTCCTGGTCCTCGTGGCTGAAGAGTCAAGCTTCGCCTCTTTCACCTGAAACACCTGACATCGGTGGGCATTCGACTATCGTGCCCCTGGTCACTGGCAAGTGACCCAGACTCTGTCCCCTCTGCTTTCAGGTTCTTCTCATCTTCGATCCAGGCTTGGATCTCTTCGGACACTTCGCATCTTCCCGGCAGCAGCACTTCTCTGCAGACTGCCATTGAAAACGACGACGCGACCCGACACCATTTGACACCTATGCACCCAGCTTCCCTGGGTGAGGTAACTCGAGTACTCCGGTGCTCCCGTGGGTGTTGACCCTAGAACTGTCTAAGTCCAAGAGGGTTTGGTCCTAGTCCATTTCTAAGTGTCCTTAAACTCTAAAACTCTTACCGCGACGTTCCCATAGACGGTAATGGAGCTCGCGGCTGTGTTCACACACTGCACACAGCCCCCGTGGGTCCCCTGTGTCACTACCTTGGGTGGTTCTTGGGGTCCCAGCGATTCTACAGGCTCTAGGCCTTGTGTCTACTTAAGTCGTGGTTCTTATACCACTTTCTTAATATATGGTTTGGTACGCCCCTAGGGCTAATCGTATATTGTGTGAATTTACTGTGCTATTTGACTTGTAACTTGTGTACTTTGACCTCTAGCCTCATAAAGAGACTCTGGGGTAGTGTTTAGTAATAAATGCATATATTTTATAGATATACCTGGTGTGGTTCTCCTTTCATTTGGTCATTCATGAGATTATAACTGGTAAAACAAACAGCTTAACACTCCTTCGAGACTTAGCCTGAAGGCTGCTCTCCATAGCTACCACTAGGATAGCTTTCAATAAAGGTTGCCTTTAAACCTATCATCAATAAAGGTCGTTTGGACTGGTGCAAGGTGCCCACTATAACTAGTGGACAGCATATACCAGGCCAACTTCTCACAGTAGTCTTAAAAGATAATGACAGGTGGCAACCCCACCATTATGCTGCTCTTAGAGCTGCTACATCAGGATGATGGGCATACTGTGGAGGGAGAAGAACAGGATAATGTGGGTGGGAATACTCATGGAGAAGGAGCACCAGGGGTTCCCCCTGATGATCTAAATTCTGAGTATGGGCAGGAGGACTCAAATGATTCCAACCTGCCAAACTCTGACCCCTCAGGTAATAGTGCAGACGGCACAGATATCCTTTGTTCCTCCTGGGAGGGTCCAGAGTAGACCAAGGAGGTCTCGATCCTCCTCTAGAGAGTACAATGCTTCAGGCACTTTCATAGGAACCTCCATATCTAGTAAGAGGGACATGGAATACCAAATGCTCAAACTTGAGAAAGTCATACTTAAGCTCAGGAGAGATCAGTTGGCCCTTGACAAAGGGTCCCTGGAAGTACTGAAGACTAGGAAGCGATTGGGACTAGAGTCCCTTGGTGGCAGCAACAATGTCCCTAGAATCAAATAAACTTCTTTTGACAATAGGAACCTGAGCAGGATAGTCCCTCCTTACCAGGAGGGGGATGATATCCATAAATGGATCACTGCTTTGGAGAGAGCCTGCAAAGTTCAGAGGGTCCCTCAAGAGCAGTGGGCAGCTATCCTGTGGCTCTCCTTTGCTAACAAAGGTAGAGATAAGCTCCTCGCTGTTAGAGAAGAGGATACTGACAATTACTCAGTACTGAAGAGTGCTCTCATGGATGGGTTTGGCTTAACCACTGAACAGTATAGGATTGAGTTCAGAGACACCCAGAAGGCACAACCCCGGGACTGGGTAGATTTTATAGACAGTGCTATTAAGGCTCTGGAAGGCTGGCTTCATGGAAGCAAGGTAGAGGACTGTGAAGGATTGTACAATTTGATCATGAGGGAGCACATCCTTAATAACTGTTAGAACCAACAACTGCACCACTACCTGGTGGACTCTGAGCTGACCTCGCCCCAAGAATTGGGAAAAAAGGCAGACAATGGGTCTGCACCAGGGTCAAGCAGAAACATCAGGGTGGTGGTGGTGGTGACCAGAAGAAATATACTTCCAAAACCCAAGAGAAAGGTGGGGATACATCTAAAGAGAAGTCCTCTGAAGGTCCCCAAAAGTCTTCCTCTGGGGGTGGGTCCCAAACTCCTTCTTCCCCTAGAAAGAAACCTTATTGCTATGTTTGCAAAAAAGCAGGGCCATACGAAATATGACTCTAATTGCCCCAAGGCCCACAATAAGGATACTGCTACTGCTACTACTAGTACTACAACACCCCCTGGTGCCCCAAGTAGTAGTCCCCCAGGTGGTAGAAGCACACCCAAAAAAGTTGTTGGGTTCTCATGAGGTACTGAGGTGGATCCCCTACACAGGCCACCTTGGTCTGTGATGGTGGCATGGGATTTGCCACTTTTACTGTAAGTCCCAACACCATGGGCAAG
The DNA here is from genome assembly GCA_963921515.1 of Calotriton arnoldi. Taxonomy (NCBI): domain Eukaryota; kingdom Metazoa; phylum Chordata; class Amphibia; order Caudata; family Salamandridae; genus Calotriton; species Calotriton arnoldi. Next base: position 1,194,345 of record CAWUFW010001870.1, on the reverse strand, counting down.
TACAGACAGGAGCCTCTGATTAATGGTCACAAAGCTGTAGCCTGTAGGGACACAGGGGCTAGTGTCACCATGGTGACAGGAAAACTGGTGTCCCCACTTCAGCTTTTACCTGGGTATATGAATCAGATGACCAACACTGATGGAGTTAGGACAGATCATCCCATGGCCATAGTCAATCTCAGCTGGGGAGGGGTCACTGGCCCTAAAAGGGTTGCCGTGTCCCCAAACTTGCTGTCGATTGCCTCTTGGGCAATGATTTGGAAACTTCAGCCTGGGCTGAAGTAGAACTGAAGGCTCATCTAGAAATGTTAGGCCTCCCTGAGAAGGTTGGTGTGGCCCTTAGGGCCCCAGTCCAACCACAGGGAAATTCGGGAGCAGTGGAACCTGAAAGAATGGCCACCTCTGCTCCAACAGAGAGCAAAGGGGAGGGAGAAAAGTATTTTCCCCCCCAGGCTTTAGGTGAGGGTCAGCCTCCTCAGGGAACTGATCCTACACCTTGTGAAGAAACTGCCTCAGAGGAGGTCAGGCCTGTCATGGACAGAAGCCACTGAGAGCAGGGGAACCTTCCAAGGAGGTTCCCAGTCTGGAGCAGGTATCCTGCCCCTCTCTACCAGGCCCCAGTCAGCCTATGGCTGCAGAGGCCAGGGATGTCAGTGGACCACACAGGGCCCACTGCCAAGAAGAATCCCCTCATCCACAGATTAGGGACCCCCAGCCTAGTAGTACTAGCCAGGTGAATAATCCTCAGCAATCTGAGGGATCCCTCTTACACTTAGCAGGTGACATTCCCCAAATGGACTCTGTTGGGCAAAGTAAAACCTGGGACAAGGCTGTCCCAAACCTCCACTGGCCCTCCATTGTTCCAACCAAACAGGATCAACCAAAAGCTTTAAGCAACCAAAGGTTAACTCCTAGGGATAGGTACAGGTCAGTCATGGAGAGAAAGACCTCAATGGTAGCCAGTGCTCTGAGGAAGTTGGGACCAACCCTGCTAGGGCCTCACTTCCCTAATCAGATACCCCACCAGCCTCTCTCCTGGCTCAAACAGCTGACAGGTAGGCACCCCTAACTTTTGAGAGGATCCAAGGCCCTACAGGGGAGGAACATATCAGTGGACCATAAGATAGGGAGTATCCATGCTAGTGCAGGACCTTCCTTACATGGCCACATAGGAAATAAAGACTCAACTGGGCAAGGTTAGCGTTATCTCCTTTCGTTGGGGGGGGGGTTATGTAGGGAGATAGGATCCTTCTGCATGGTTACTCCCACTTTTTGCCTGGTACTATGATGGTTTCTGACTAGTCTGACTGGGATCCTGCTAATCAGGACACCGGTCTCTGTGCTTTCTCCCCTAAATTGGTTATGGTGAGTACTTAGATACACCCCAGATTGGCTACTGGTGTCTCCTTATAAGTCCCTAGTACATGGTACTGAGGTACCCAGGGCATAGGTACACCAAGGGTCCCCCATGGGCTGAAGCATGTAGTATGCCACCCATGGGAGACCACACAAACTGTGACGACAGGCCTGCCATTGCAGCCTGTGTAAGCTGGTGCTAGCACCACTTACGACAGATATAGGTTTCCCTATATCTGAGATCACTGTACTTAAAACCTATAAGTCACCCCTAAAGCAGGCCTTTCAATCCTGAAGGCAGGGTGCTTGGTTCTAAGTGTGAGGGTGCCCCTGCATGAGCAGGACACCCATACAACCTTCGGAGTCCATTCTCCCGGTTTGTAGGAGCATCAGCCATTTCGATATATAGAGTGGCCATGCGTCATTACGCGATGGCTAACTCTAAACTGGCTGTAACGAACTCTGTCATGTTTGGTATCAAACATGTTGGAATCATACCCCCATACCGTAGGTATGATTCCATGCACTGTAAAACCCCCTCCAGGGGGCCCTCAGTGCTCCCGGGTACCAGTCTTCTAGACCCGGACACCACAACATGGCTGCTGCCGACCAGAGACACGATTCTGCCCTCCTGCTGCTGAGCCAAGCTCGAGCAGAGGAAGGCAGAACAATACATATACTGTCACAGGGAGGTGTGACCATCTCCCAGACACGGTTTAGTGTATTGGCGCAGGATGGGGGCGCTTGCCAGCACCACTGAGACTGCTTGCAGGGCACATTTGGTGCCCTTCTTTTATAGTCCAGTTCAAACCAGTTCAGGGAGCCGTTGGCTCCTGCTCTGGCACGAAACTGGACAAAGGACATGGGGGTATCCTCCCCACTGTCCGCACTCTCCCCTGGGTGGGAACCTTAAATCATCCCAACCCTTTCCTTAGGGTACTTAAGGGCTTACCTGAGGGTGGGTCCCTAGATTAGTCGTGGGACAAGATTAATTTCAAGACACCACTTCATCTTCGACCATCTGGGCAGTCTGGACATCGCTGGACCTTGCTCTGGGATCCGAGACTGCAACTGGGAAGACTCCTGCTGCTCCTGGTCTCGCCATCCTGCATGTCTGCTGCAACGTCTGTGCCTGTGCTCCATACAGGAACCTTCCAAGGCCTGTGGACATCCAAGACACCTGAAGGAATCTCCCTTGAAGTGAAGGAGTTACTTCCCTGCATCTGCAGGCACCTCAACGAAGCTGACCGGTCTGCTGATCCTGAGCTCCCACAGACTCCGAAAGGCTCAGCAACACAGGTTGTAGTTCTTCACATCCCTCGAGGCCTGCACTGCCCTCTCACAAAGTTTGAGGACAGAATCCCTCGTAGGAGCCACAGGAACTAAACCCCTGTGCACCGTGCCAACTTGCTGTTGCAAAGGCTTGTTGGCTTCCCTCCTCAAAGATCTTCGGCTCCAAGTAGCCCCCAACTCAAGCATCTCCTGTGACCAAGATCTTCTTCCTTACCACATCACTTGCATCGTGGGCCTGCATCTTTAGTGAGCTGCTCAATGCCCTCTTGCGACTCCAGTGCCTCCAGCCTGTGGGTCCTCTTGAGGCTCTTCTTTACTTCCAATGGGCTCCCCTGCTTGCTCGGGGCCTACACTGACTCCCCTGTTTGAGGTGAGTCACCTGGACCTTGCTGGTCCCGACTCCGCACCTTGTTTGCTTTCCACGTTGGTTGCAATTGCCAAGGCTTGTTGGTGCTCCCGACGGACACTGACCCCTCAACTCTCGACATCTGATGCGTGGCAGTTCGTGAACGGCTCCTGGTCTTCCACTGCGTCGCCTGGTCCACACAGCTGCAGCTCCAAGGTCACTGTCAGCTCTCCTGCAACACCGACATCAGTGGGCATTCGTCTTCCATGCCTCCTGGTCACTCCTGAGTGGCATAGACTCTGTCCTCTCTGCTTGCAGGTACTTCTCAGCTTGAATCCCCCTTTGGGTTCCACCGGACACTTTCACCTTCTCCAGCAGCGGCATCTTCCTGAAGTCCTCCATTGAGTTTGACGGCGGTTTCCGACGCCACTTCACAACTATGCACCCGGCTTCCCTGGTGTAGGTAACTTGGTTCCTAGGGTATCCACAGGTGGGGTGGCTCTCCAACCTTCTGTCTTCCACTGGGTTTCTTCAGGGTCCGCTGGGAAGGGTCCTTCTTCTTTCAAATTGGAACCACAACTTACCCATTGACTTGAATTGAGCCTGCGGTCGTGTTCCCACTCTGCACATGGCCTCCGTGGGGTTCCTGGGTGCTTACCTTGGGTGGTTCCTTGGGTCCCCAGCACTTCTACGTCTTCTGGGTATAGTCTTCACTTGAGTCGTGGTTCGCATACCAATATTTTTGTATATGGTTTGATCTCCTCCCTGGTGACCACTGTGTATTCGTGCTACTTACCTGTTTTCTATGCAAAGTATTATGTGCATTGTGTATATCTCCATGTAGGGGATATTTGTATGTTAGTGAGTGTCTTATAAAAATAGATATTTTTATAAATTCACTGTGTGGTGTTGTGTAGTTCCTATAGTACCCATGCAGGACCTGCGCGTTTGGATAACATAAACTGTGGGCTTGGTGGCAGACTGATTCTGTACACCCCCACTGAGAAATGTTAGCCTGTTTGCATTAGCTAGCTCACAGTGCCACTAGTGTCTCCTCTTATCGGGGAGAGATTAGTTTCTGGCAACCTCAGAACATGACAACCCTGATCCCTCAAGATCGGGGAAACAATGTACTACTTTTCGCTCAGTCACTCGTGCTCATTTAGTTTATCTCAGAGGTACACAGAATAAACAGTCTGGGCGTTTCAATAAGGATTTATTGAGCAGTTGTTATTCTCGTGTAAAGTATATGAGCTGAAACAACCATTAGACAGTAGCAGAGATATATGATTAGCAGTACTATGAATATAAAAGGATAGTACAGTTGCACAAGTTACTAACTTGTGTAACGATATATCTGTAAGAGACAGTAGTTAGTGACAGATTCCTTACCTTAGAATATCCCCAGGCGTCAGGCTGGATCCGGAAAGTTTTTTGCGTAGCAGTACCCTTGCGCGTCGGTAGGCGGCGTCGTGCGGCTCCGCGTCCGTCGTCGGCGTCGTGATCGCCGGGATGACGTCGCGGGCAGTACTTAGGCGCCGCCCCTGCGCGCTGACGTCAGTTCTGTACACGACTTTCCGCGCCAGGAACGCAGAGCCATGCAAGAAGCTGACATAGGTGTCTGAAAAATACTAGGGCCCTGAAAGGGATGTCCTTAACCCTAGAAATCAGTTCGCAGAACGGGGAGGATGGGTGGGCGGTAGGAATCTGTCACTAACTACTGTCTCTTACAGATATATCGTTACACAAGTTAGTAACTTGTGCATCTGAAAGAGACACGTTAGTGACAGATTCCTTACCTTAGAATAGATACCCCAGCAATACCAACCCCGGTGGTGGGTCTGCGAACAAAGATCAGACAAGGAAGTCCTGGAGGACAGAACGGCCAAAGAAGCCGTCCCTCCGGACCTGACTGTCAAGGCAGTAATGCTTTGTAAACGTGTGCAGCGAGGCCCACGTAGCTGCCTGACAGATAACCGGCAGCGGAACACCATGGCCCAAGGCCGTGGTAGCAGCCGTTGCCCTGGTGGAATGGGCACGCAGCCCAACAGGAGGCTCCTTCTTAGCCAAAGAATAGCAGGTCTTGATGCACAAGGTAACCCAGCGGGAGATGGTCCTCTTGTGCACCGCCCGACCTTTTTTGGCGCCCACGTAGCCAACAAAGAGCTGGCCATCCACCCGGAAGTGTTTTGTGCGGTCAATATAGAAGGAGAGCGCATGTTTTGGGTCCAGACGGTGGAGCCTCTCTTCCTCTCTGGAAGGATGCGGAGGCGGAAAGAAGGTGGGCAAAGTGATGGTCTGCCCAATGTGGAAAGCAGTAACCACCTTTGGCAAGAAGGACGGACGCGTCCGAAGAACAACCTTGTCTGGATGAACAGACAGAAAGGGAGGTTTGCAAGATAGAGCCTGGAGCTCACTCACCCGCCGAGCGGAGGTGATGGCCACCAGAAAGGCTGTCTTCAGAGTCAGAAGACGAAGAGGACAGTTATGTAGAGGCTCAAAGGGAGCGCACATTAAAAGGTAAGAACCAAGTTCAAGTCCCACTGAGGCATTACAAACGGAACAGGAGGGAAGAGGTGTGTAATGCCTTTTAAGAACCTGTTAACAACAGGGGACTTGAAAAGGGAGGGCTGATCAGGGAGCCTGAGGAAGGCCAAGATAGCACAAAGATAACCCTTGATGGTACCCAGGGCAGAACCCTGTTGGGCCAGAGAGAGAAGGAACAGAAGGACCTCAGAAAGAGGGGCAGAAAGGGGATTCACAGCCTTTGCTGTGCACCATGCCACAAATTTGTTCCACCTGCAGGCGTATACCACCTTAGTGGAGGGACGCCTGGCTGCCAGAATCACATCACAAACTTCGGGAGGCAAGTCGAAAGGAATCAACTGCCGCCGCTCAATCTCCACGCAAGCAGGTGTAGACTGGACAGGTTCGGGTGGAGGACCGTCCCCTGCTGCTGCGACAGAAGATCCTCCCGAAGAGGCAGACGGATCGGGGGATCTACGCTCATATTGAGTAGCTCGGGATACCAAACTCTTCGAGCCCAGTCCGGAGCCACAAGAATGACTTGGGCCCGGTCGTGCCGAATCTTCTTCAACACTCTGGGTAGAAGTGGTATAGGCGGAAAGGCGTACAATAGACCGCAACTCCACTCGTGACGAAAAGCGTCACCGAGCGAGTGCCGCCTTGGAAATTCCAACGCGCAGAACTGATGACATTGCGCGTTCTCTTCGGTGGCGAATAGATCTAACCAAGGCTCTCCCCACTGTAGAAAGAGTCCTTGCGCCACTTCCGAGTGAAGACGCCATTCGTGATCCATCATGCACCTGCGGCTGAGTTCGTCCGCCCTGGCGTTCAGGGAACCTGCCAGGTGTTGAACCATCAGGAACATGCCCTGATGTTCCAGCCATGTCCAGAGGCGCAGAGCCTCCTGACAAAGGGTCCACGACCCCACCCCGCCCTGTTTGTTGCAGTACTACATGGCGGTGGTGTTGTCTGTGAACACCTGCACTACCTTCCCTTTGACAGAGGGAAGGAATGCCTTGAGTGCAAGTCGGATCGCCCGGAGCTCCAGAAGGTTGATATGGAGCCGGGACTCCGCCGGAGACCAGAGGCCTCTGATCTCCGCCTCTCCCATGTGACCACCCCATCCCAGAAGGGACGCATCCGTCACAACTGTGTGCTCTGGCTGGGGAAGGGAGAGGGATCTGCCCATGACCCATTGCCGGTTCGAGAGCCACCACTGCAACTGTTTTGCAGTCCCCTCCGAGATCTGGACGTGATCGGACAGGTTGCCCTGGTGCTGCGCCCACTGGAACTTCAGGTCCCACTGCAGAGCCCGCATATGCCATCTGGCATGACCGACCAGCAGGATGCAGGAGGCCATGAGGCCCAGCAGCCTCAGGGTCATCCGTACCGAAACCCAGGATAAAGGCTGAAAGATCGGAATCATAGCCTGAATATCCCGGATTCGCCGTTCGGGAGGATAGGCCCGAAACTGCGTCGTGTCCAGAACTGCTCCGATGAAAAGGAGCTGTGGAGAAGGAATCAGATGCGACTTCGGCACATTGATGGAGAACCCCAGCGAGTGCAGGAGTTCGGCCGTAGTCTGGAGGTGGGAGACGACTGCCTGGGACGAGCCCGCCTTAAGCAGCCAGTCGTCGAGGTAGGTGAAGACTGAAACCCCTGCCCGGCGCAGATGAGCTGCGACCACCGCCAACACTTTCGTGAACACCCGAGGGGCACTGGTAAGGCCAAAGGGGAGCACGGTGAACTGAAAATGCTCGGGGCCTACCGTGAACCGAAGGTAACGCCGGTGGGCCGGCAGGACGGGGATGTGGAAATATGCGTCCTGCAAGTCCAACGCTACCAACCAGTCTCCAGGGTCGAGGGCAGTCAAGACCTGAGCTAGGGTGAGCATCTTGAACTTCTCCTTCCGGAGGAAGCGATTGACGTTCCGGAGGTCCAAGATAGGACGCATGTCCTCCTTGTCCTTTTTGGGCACCAGAAAGTAGTGGGAGTAGCAACCACACCCTACTTCTGGGGTCGGAACATGCTCGATGGCCCTCTTGGCCAAGAGGGCCGTGACTTCCTTCTGCAGAAGTACCAAGTGATCCCCTGACATGCGGTGGAATTGAGGCGGCATGGCTGGGGGGGTGGACTCGAAGGGGAGGGAGTAGCCCCTTCGGACAATGTCCAAGACCCACCTGTCCGAGGTGATGGTACGCCAGTGGGGAAGGTGATGGCGGACCCTGCCCCCTACCGGCGTGCTGTGCACCTGAAAGGAGGGACTAGGAGGGTTTGGAGGCCGCGGACGGGTTGGAGGTGGTGGCCTGACCCGCACGCTGGTTGCCCGATCCGCCACGACGGAATCCACGTCCTCGGCCACGCGAAGACGCCGCTGCGCGGGCCGGTGGCTGGGCTGCTGACGTGAAGGGGCGCCCCTACCGTGGCCACGATAGGGGCGAAAAGCAGAAGTCAGCGGAGGGCGTGTAGCAGAAAGGCCCAGGGACTTTGCAGTAGCCCGTGAGTCCTTAAAGCGCTCCAACGCATGGTCTGCTTTGGACCCAAAAAGACCGACTCCATCAAAGGGCATGTCCATGAGAGTATTCTGGACATCCCCTGAAAACCAGTGGTTCTCAGCCAGGCGTGGCGTCGTAGCGCCACCGTCGTTGCAATAGACCTGCCCAGCGAGTCGGCGGTATCAAGGCCACATCTTATTGTGTATTTGGCCGCATCCCTTCCTTCCGCAATGGCGCGGGAAAGCAGTGTCTGGACCTCCTCAGAACACTGGGGCAAAACATTCGCCACCGAATCCCACAAGGAGTGGGTATATCGGCCCAAAAGGCAAGCGGTGTTGATGGACCGCAAGCCAGCACTGGAGGAAGAAAACCCTTCTTCCCAAATTGATCCAGGCGTTTGGATTCCCTATCCGGAGGGGCGGTAGGGAAGGCGGTTTGGGAAGCGGAGGCTTGGACAACCAAGCTCTCAGGGGTGGGGTGGACAGAGAGAAACAGGCGGTCGCCCGGAGCTGGGCGATGGCGTCGGGACACGTTCCTATCCACAGGAGCCCCTGTGTTGGGCTTGGACCAGGCGCCCAAAAGAACGTCAGTGAGGGCGTCGTTAAACGGCAGCACAGTCTCCGTAGAGGAGGCTGCCGGCTGAAGCACCTCTGTCAAGAGATTAGTCTTGACCGCCACAGTAGGGAGTTGGAGATGTAAGGCTCCAGCCGCCCTACGCAACACCGTTGCAAAATTGGCTCCCTCCTCCGTAGCCACGGGAGGAGACAGCATGCCAGTGTCAGGGGAAGTATCTAGACCACTGGCATCCCCTAGACCCTCTGTCCAGTCCTCATCGTACTGACACTGTTGTGCCAGAGGGTCATCAGACCCCTCCCAGTCCTCCTGGTCCTCCTCAGGTTCAAAATAAGGGGAGGAGGGACATTTGGGACCCAAGGTCTCATCGGCGCCGGAACCGGCGTCGAGCGACGTCGGTCCGGGTCCATGTCCGGAGCCGGAAGGAACTGGGGGACGACGCCGCCCGGAGCCCCAGGCGGCGTCGAGAACGGCACCGGAGACATCGGCGCCGGCGGAGGTGTTGTTAGGTCGACCGGCGTCGATGGGGGTTGTGGAGCCGGGATCGAGGCAGGGGCCGGAGCCGGAGCCGGGATCGAGGCTGGAGGCACGGGCGACGCCGGGGCAGGAGCCGTCGGCGACGCCGGAGCAACCCCATCAGGGCCCGCGGGGCCCGAAGGCGCACCGGAGGGACCCTGAGGCCCGAAGAGGCGGGCCATGGCCGACAGGAATTCCTGCACTTGGGCCGGATCCGCCCCCGAACCCGGGAAGGACGGGTATTGCGGGGGCGACTCCACAGGCATGTCCGGGGCCGCGGGGGCGGGGACGGTGCCGGGAGGGGCCTCAGCCGAGTCGCGAGACCGGCGAGGCGAAGTCCTAGAGCGACGATGCTTTTTGGACTTTTTGTGTTTTGACTTACCGGACGAAGAAGACTACGATGCCGACGACCGGTGTGGACGCCGCGATCGACCCCTGGACCTCTCACGCGACCGGGGCTTCCGCGGAGCCGAATGCCGGGCCTCGAGGAGCTTTCGAGACCGCTCTCGCAAAGCTTTCGGGTGGAGGGCCTGGCAGTCGGAACAAGACTCCGTGTCGTGGCCTCGGCCGAGGCAGAAGAGACACTCCCAATGCGGGTCTGTGACGGACATCATCCGAGCACAGGCGCCGCAACGTTTAAACCCGGGCATCCCTACGACACCTTGAAGTCGAGAAAAACAGTGAAAAAATCACCAAAAAGTTTGGTCAAAAAATGACCAGGGCACTGCTCTTCCCGGATCTGCGCTTGCTGGCGCGGAAAAAGAAGAACTGACGTCAGCGCGCAGGGGCGGCGCCTAAGTACTGCCCGCGACGTCATCCCGGCGATCACGACGCCGACGACGGACGCGGAGCCGCACGACGCCGCCTACCGACGCGCAAGGGTACTGCTACGCAAAAAACTTTCCGGATCCAGCCTGACGCCTGGGGATATTCTAAGGTAAGGAATCTGTCACTAACGTGTCTCTTTCAGATCTATCATCTTGCAACTAGCATGAATAAATACATGAATATAAAATGCATTGATAAAAGAAAGAGCGTACTCCTACGATGCCTATCTAGATGCACCTTAAGTGTACCTAGCATGTGAGTAGGTTTGCAGCCAAGAATCCCTCTAGGATTTAGTCGAACCCCATTACCTGAAGTGTGAATGTAGGAGCCCTTCTTGGTCTCGAGTTGGACACCCCGCAAGGGATGTTCAGACCACTGTCAGCTGGAGCGTCTGCATGCAGGAGCCTCAGCGTCTCTGGTCAGTGTGTCGGCCTGGAAGTCTCGGTTCCCTCTGACTACTGATAGCAAGAGGTGCTGTATTTATACAGAAAAGTATATAGAGTCCCTTTGTCCCTTGTTCTTGTGTTAGCCATTATTGGGTATGAGGATGACGTATGGGATGAACCTTGTGCGTAGATATTAGGAAGGTGGTGTATAGCCCTGCCTGGTTTCCAAGTAGCCTCATGAATATTTTATTCATGCAGTGTCAGTCTAAAGATGAAGTCATAGAACACTATTGTTCCGGAAAAAACCCTCCTTCTGCACCCAGGCCTAGAACTAGGTAAAAGGTTCAGTCCATAAAAGGCGTTCAATCCTTAAAAGGCTCGTTAGTGTGTAATGTAGGGGAGGTGATGTACGTGAAAGGGTATGATGTTACCCGGGCCTATATTAGGGTACCTATATGAAACATAACAGTGGTTCCTTTTCACTTAATCTATACCAATAAGATTTCGCTCTGGTAAAACAAGCTGCTTTACACTCCTTCTGAACTAAGCCTGAAGGCTGCTCTCCACAGCTACCACTTAGAGAGCTTTCTAAGGTTGTCTAAGACCACTAAAATCACCATAAGGGTTGTCTGGATTGGTGCAGGGTGCCTACTTACATAAGTGTGCACCTGATACTAAGTCAGCTTCTCACACTGATCAGTTACAACATGACGTAAGCAATGATCCCTGTCCAGCAAAGATCCTGAAGAATATCGCGGAACCTATAAATTCTGCGGTTAATTCAGTTCTTAATTCTTCGCTTGGTCAGGGAATGGTACCCAGCTGTTGGAAAAATGCAAACATTGTTCCCCTCCTAAAGAAACCCACAGCGGACCCTGAGGTCGCTTCTAACTATAGGCCAATTTCACTGTTGCCTTTTTTTCTCCAAAGTCCTTGAGAAGTATGTTAACTCCGTGCTAACAGATTATATAGAAGGAAACCATGTACTTCATGACAGTCAGTCAGGCTTTAGACCCTCTCTTAGCACTGAGACAGCCCTTCTGGAGGTTTCCAGAAACTATTAAAACACAGGTGGACAAAGGGGGCAGTGCGGTGCTGATACTGCTGGATTTATCCGCAGCCTTTGACACCGTGCCCCATGACCGGCTCTTGTGCAGGTTAGCGGAGTGCGGCATTGGCGGCGCGGTGTACAATTGGTTTGCCTCTTTTCTGTCTGAGCGGCAGCAGGAAATCTGGTCTCCGCCCTTTACAGCGGCCATTCCTCCAATGCAAGTGGGTGTCCCGCAGGGCGCTATTTTGAGTCCTACGCTTTTTAATATCTATATGGCCCCACTTGCACGCCTGGCTGAGTCACACGGAGCGAAGATTATTTCTTACGCTGATGACACTCAACTACTGTTCACGTGTGACAAAGGGGCGAATTTTCATGGAATGGAGATAAACAGATGCCTAACGGAGGTTTTTTCCTGGATGCAACTTAATCAACTTAAGTGTAATCCAGAAAAATCTGAAATTATGTTTTTTGGATGTCCCCCATGTGTTGACTGGAGCTTATGGTGGCCGTGCGACATGTCCCCTCCTGCGGCTCCAGTCGGCACAGTAAAAAACTTGGGAGTTAAGCTGGACACTAGTCTATCGATGAAGTCTCATATCCAAACTGTTGCTGGCACCTGTATCGGACTGATTAGAATGGTAAAAAACTTTCTTCCTCTACTCCCGGCTGAATCCCGGAAGATCGTAGTGCAAGCCCTAATTACATCCAGGTTGGATTACGTAAATATCTTGTATCTGGGGCTTCCTGAATATTTGCTCAATCGGCTGCAGGTTGTCCAGAACGCCGCAGCCAGAGCTATTCTTATGGTAAACCCCAGAACGCGCATGTCGCTCCACCTGAAAGCACTGCACTGGCTCCCGGTGAGAAAGAGGATTCAGTTTAAGGCTTTGGTGCTTGCCTATCGAGCCTTCTACGATACGGGTGCGGTTTACCTGAGAAGTAGGATCCAACGCTATCAGCCTCAACGAGTCTTAAGGTCCTCGGGACAATCCCTGATGGTGATTCCCAAATTCACTCGATCTCGGATTGGAGGTCGTTCCTTTCAGGTTCAAGCGGCTCGCCTATGGAACGACTTGCCTCTACATCTCAGATTGACTCAGGACTTGCTGTCCTTTAGGAGACAACTTAAAACATGGCTGTTCCAACAATAACACGATGGTAGGTGGGGCGGGGTCTTTCCTGTTGGTTTTAGAGATTAGCGCCGGGACACTCTATGTGAGTATCCGTGCGCTTTATAAATCCCTTATTTCATTTCATTTCATTTCATTTCAATGGGCATAATATCTTTCGTTCAAAATCAAAGAAGTCGACAACATTGTACAGTGATTCCAGACCTTCTTCCCTGGGTTAGGGTGTCTGAAACAAAAACAAAGATGACACAATAAGGCCGGTCGACCTCAGACACAGGAGAATTCCCTTTCACCTACGAACAAAAGTAGAGAATGCACTGGAATGCCTGGAGCAAATGGAAGTAATCAAAAAGATCATAGGGCCCACCCGAATATGCATCAATATGAGGCCCCCTAACATAGCCATTCGCAGAGAAAATTACATCACACTCACACTTGACAAAATTCTGGCAGACCTAAATGGAGCAAAGTGGTTCTTAAAGCTGTACTTGAATGCCAGATACCAACAGCTCAAGGTAGGCAAAGCCAGGTGTTACATAACAACCTTTTCCACTCACATTGGGCTGAGACAATACAAAAGACTAAGCTTCGGAGTATCCTCAGCTGCCAAGCTTTCCAAGAACCTGATATGAGAGACCATGAATGGACTAGAAGGCGTAATAAATCTGAGCAACAACATTCTCATCAATGCCAGGCCCCTAGCTGAATACAACAAAAGACTATGACACACTACAGTGACTTCGTGAGGCAGGAATGACAGTACAAAAAGAGAAACAAGTATTCTTAAAGAAGAGCATCAAGTTCTTTGAGTACATCTTCTCAAAACAAGGGCTCAGCATAGACCCAAAGAAAGTAGATGACATATGTCAGCCCAGGGCCCAAGTTAGCCACTGAGGTCAGATGTTTTCTCAGCAAGGTGAACTACTGAAGACAATTTATCTAAAATCGAGCCAAAATGTCACAACCCCTCCACAATCTTACAGAGTCGATGACCACTTAGACCTGGCAAGAAGAGAAGCAGACTACTTTCAAGAACATCAAAGAGACTATAATGTAAAATACAATAATGTACTATTTTGACACCTGAGCGAACACTGAGGTCATTGTGGACGCCAGCCCAGTAGAATTAACAGCAGTTCCATTTCAAGAGCAGAAGAAACAGAGCTGGAAGTCAATCGCATCTGCCAGCAGAGCACTCACATACACAGAACAACATTACTCCCAAATCAAAAGGGAGCCATCGCGATTCCTTGGCAGTGCAAATACTTTCACCATGAGACTTTACAGTGATGATTGACCACAAATCGCTGGTACCTCTATTCAAGGGAACGTCACGATTTCCATCTCCTTGCATTGAAAGGTGGACACTCCAACTACAAAGGTACAGCTTTGACATCAAGTACAGACCAAAAGCTGATAACCCTGTGTACTACCTCTCCAGACACCTAGGCAAAAGCACAGTGGAATGCATCCATATGCTGGACGCTACGGAACAGTTTGTGCATCTAGTCTCCAAGTCAAGTCAAGAAATACTTTATTTGGCCACTAAAAGCCATAAAAGCAAACATTTGATAAAAAATACAGTAATTAAAAGATCCCACATATGCAGTTAAAAAACCAAATCACACAAGTCAACAGGCTAAAAGCCAACAGTACAGACGAATGCAGTAAAAAACACGTTTTAAAAGCCGTCACTGAGCATTATAATAGACATAAAATACGGCAAATAAAGTGCACGAGTAATAAAGCATTAACTCAGTAGATAGGCTAGGGAGTTAGCATAACAGACACAAGGTGACACATATAGTACCCGGAACACAGTTTACAGATACAGCCTGACTACTGCAGAAACAACCTCTTCCTATGTCTTGTGGCCCCTGTTAAAAAGCTTGCAACCCCAAAGCAAACCATAGGCGAAGAAAGCATTTGAAGATATACTAGTGCAGGCCTTACTTGGACAAACTGACAATTTTTGAGCAGCGGGAGTATGAACTTTTTGCGTAAAGAATCATATAAATCACAAAAAAATGAAGTGTAGAGTGTCCGGCTCAGAAAAATTGTCACAAAAGCAGGGCTTTAGTGCTCCAGGTTTCGTATAGCCTTTGGGGACGGCTAATAACCAGGGTACCAGATTAAATCGGAATCTGGTTAACACAAAGCGATGGTATGCTTTAGTGACATACAACAAATATGGCTGTACCTGTAGACTCAGGCTCAGTGTAACAAACCTTCTCACAGTGGGCTTAGTTAACTCGTTACCTTCCCTGAGCCACTGCCTTTTGGCCAGAAACAGTTGTTTAATGTCTCTGATGGCTGCCGGGCCTAGAGGCCTAGGATTAGCATACAAGTCAGAGGAGCCACCATTTCATTTGCTCCCTAATATAATTTAGCCAGGGGATACGTGGGGCCCCCTCATGTGCAATGCAATCCATGATGACAAGTTGATTTAATGAAGGGGTGGGACAAGCCCAGATTCTCAACCAGTGCAGCAATGAGGCAACGGCAATCAGGTCTGAAATATACCCCACGCCCAGTTCCTCAAGTAGGATGTACGCCTGGGTAGTTGGGGGGACTGCAAGAAGTTTGCGCTTAAATTTATTTTCTACCCCCTGGATGTCTCTCACATGTTTATAACCCCAGACATCAGACCCATACGTGGCCATAGAAATGCATTTTTCTCTGTACACCTTAAGCAAGGCGGGGATGGGCTTAAAGCAAACTCCAAGGTTGCCCCGGCTGCTCTGGCCAGAATGTTCTTTGTGTGCATTCTTTGCGCAGACCAAGACCCTCTATCATCGAACAGCACTTCCAGGTATGGAAAGGTTGACACTTTTGTTAGTTCTGCCTCTAGTCTCCAGAGTGCCTGCCCCTGGGCGATCCCAGCCAAAGAGATTGATCAAGCCACCACTGAGGCTCGTGCATGCAGATGGCAAAAACAGCACTGCGAGATAACAGGTGGAAGAAATTTCTGACAGAGCACAAAGCTTGAGGTAAGGACACCCGATGGACACTGGCAGAGTTATGGAAGGTCAGATGAGTTGAGCCTTGCCGAAAATGACATATTCCTGTGAGGGGACAAGATCCCATTCTTAAGAGCCTTCAGAGCCACACTGTCACACTGGCCCACCAAAATCAAGGCATCACAAAGACAAAGGCTCAACTGAGAGAAAAGGTGTGATTGCCATTCATGGACAAACTTTATTAATATCTCAACATGCCTTTTCTTTCAAGCACCAGAACCACATAACCCTCCTGCGCCTGTCATGATGGAAGCATGCGAATGAAGAACCATGGACCACCATAAGCACCAACATATGTAGCCACCCAATGGGCAGCAGCTACTGGTCTGATAGACCCATGCTCCCAGTCTCCCATGATACAAATCATGGAGTCTAGCACACTTGAAAAGATCAACCCCAAAATGGAAAAGATCCTTGCTGCATATGGTCTCCCACAACGGCTAAACATGGACAATGGCTCATGATCCTGTGGGCAGGACTTCAAAGAGTACTCACAGGAGCTGCAGATATGGCATCCAAAGGCCTCACTGGCGCCAACTGAATGACAAAGTGGAGAAGTTCATATGTACCCAGAGCACAACAATGAGCTTAGCTTTGGAGGAAGGAGACAACACTGAGTGGGCCATACACCACTTCCTCCCAGCTTACATGAACATTACCCATCTGCTGTTCCTCAACGAGTGTGTTATTTAGAAAGACTCCCTGAGACACCATCCCAACAACCCCTTGCCGGCGTCGACAAAGATTAGACCATGAGTGTAGCCAACTAAGGAGAAGGGCAACCAATGGCCAGGCAACGCAGAGGAGGAGAGCCGTGATTCCAGATGTGCATATTGGAGATCGTGTGTTGGTCAGGGATCCCCACCCTGAAAATAAGTTTGGGCTACATTTTGAGAGGACCTGAGTGGTCATTGACACAAATGGGACCATGGTATCTGCCAAGAGAGGTGCTGACAATGTTACAAGGAACATATCAATGTTCAAGAAGGTCGCTCACCTTGCCAGCCAGGATGACTCTTCAGAGTCACTGGCCAGTGGTGATGAATAGTAGTGGGAAGAGGAATTGCCCAAAACTCACTGGGACCTGGTTACATCTGTGGTGCGGACCTTCTGGTGCCACATGGAAGTACGGAGAGCAAAGTTGGCAAGACATTCTCTTGCAAGGCCAGAGGGCTAGATATGTTCTTTGAAACAATTTATAACCATCCCAGAGGCTGAATGATTTTGTGCAGTTCTGAAAGACGAAGTGGTTCTTGGTTTGTAACTTTGTATGTTCGTGACTCTTATAAGGTTGATGAGGGATTTAGTGTTCCACCTGGAGCAGAGTGAGTCTCTCATTTATTTGTATCCTGGTGATGCCCCAAGAAGGGGCAGGGGCACCACCAACGCTTGTTTTAATTTTGTGGAGGGCTGCAGGGAGTGCAGCAGCACCCAGCAATTCGAAAAAATCCTGTAAGTCTCTAGGTCGCTGAATCAATGACCTTAGGAGAGATTACCATATTTTTTAAACTACCCAAGTTGGAGCTGTATGCTCTTCAACTGCAGTGCTGAGAACCCCTGTGGTTAGTTTTATGGCTGCACTTTGCGGCCTGAAAAATGTTTTAAAAAAAGACTCAAAAACATGTTTAATTTTTTTCAAATGCTTTATTGAAAATATTTTATGACAATAACTATTATTAAACATTGCAATGTCTGAATTTATGAAATATACATTTGAATATAGTTATTTTATTGGTGACTTTTTGACAAAGACAATAGGTCTGCTTTAAATATGTTGATGTCCTGATCACTTGACAAAGCCAAGAGGCCTGCTGCTTTTTATATTTTGGTGTTCTGACCCTTTGACATAATCAGTAGGTCTCCCTTACTTAAAATGACACCTTTTGTATTGTTACATGACATAGCCATACGCACCCATAGGGGGAGGGGGTCTTGGGAGGGGCAGGAGAGCATTTGCCCAACCCTCGCAGATGCCCAAATCCCTGTCAAAGGCAGGGCGCGGGGGTTGGGCACCCAACCCCATGCCACACATGGCGATGGACATCATACTTTAAGTTAAGAAAAACCATAGAAATTCACTGAAAAAAAACAAAGGTTGAAGTGAAGTTATAACTAAGTGAAAATGTCAGTTAAAATATATTGTTTTAAACAAACAAAACCAGTGAAATTCACCATTTCTAGTTATCTCACCTTATATTCACCCATAATGGGTGCTGAGGGGAAGGTCACTTGCAGAGAGCTAGCTGCTAATCATCACTGAACAACAGACCTTTTGGTCAGTCATTGCTGGGAAGGGATGATGGCTGAGCAAGTAGGGCATTAAGCGATCACGGAGGGGTGGCGCTGGGCCACAGGTGAGGCTCTGCGGCAAAAACCCTGTTGCGCATGGCAGAAGGTCATTCACAGCAGGGGATGGCCACATGCGGAGTATTGGGCACTGGGTCTGGCCACAGGGCAAGTCCACTGCCCAACCTTTATTGAATGTTGGATGCAGCTTGTGGTGTGACATCATACCTTTCAGACAGCCTCCACTGTGTATGTCCAAAGTCTGTGCATGGTGGGGATTGGCCTCTTTTGGGGGGTGGGGGGGTGCAGACCCTTGCTTCATCATGAGCCCTGTGTCAAACGTTACCTACTTTTAACTGAAGATCATGTGCAGTGGAGGTTTGGTGCTAGCGGAGGGGTTGATGCAGGGCCTTGCTGGAACCTAGGCACCAAGTCCAAATTGTGATGCAGATTGGATGCAGTCTGGCCGGAGCCTATGAAGGAGATGTCATGAGTAATGTCATAAATAATATAATTTAACATGTCATTAGTGATATAATGCAAGGTCACAAGCAGTGCATGACTGGGGTGCAAGTTATTGGTTTTTCACTATGCTATAACTGACATATTTCAGTGTTTTTTTTTAACATTAGCTAGTACTTCATTCCAACACCTGACTAAAACATCACTCTAACTGTTGTTTTTTCAGTTAAATGTTTTTTTAAACATATGTTATGGTCTTAGCACCTAACCTACTATAGCCTATAACATCTCTTTAACCCTTGTATTTACATTTTTTTCTTCACTGAAAAAAACAAAGGTTAAAGATAGGTGAAAATGTAAATTAAAACATACCATCTCAAGTAACTATAATTTGTGCCCTAAAGTAACTATAACTCCCACCCCCTTCATGCACAGTCTTGTCAATTATGTAATTTCAGATGTTGCCTGCAATAGATCATGTCATGAGTGATGTAATATGTGGGGAAATTAGCAGTGCATGGCAAGGGAGCGAGCTAAAGTTACTTGAGGTCATGAGTTATAGTTACTTGAGATAACTGTAGCTGGTGAATTTCACTGTTTTTGTTAGTCTAAAGCAGTATGTTTTAACTGACACTCTCAACTATTTCCTTCACTGGGACATCACCTAGATTACTACACTTATGGAGACAAGTTGTTTCTTCAGAACCCTGCAAGGAACCCCTGCACAACGCCCCTTCCAACGTACTGTTGTCATTTATGTTTGGTCCCTGTGAGATCTACTGCGCTCTTCCCTCAGTAGATCGTTTGTTCTACTGATGATCAGTTATCTCTCTACTGAATGAATACACCATTAAGGGATGTGTATGCCCCCGTTTGTTTAGATTCTGTTACCAGTACTTTAAATTGGAACTGCCTTGTGCTCCTCCCTTGCACAGGAGCGTAGTATATTGGAGCTGGCTCGCGCTTCTTACCTCACACATACTGAAGTGAACATTCTGCCTCAGCTCCCTGGAGAGGCGCATCATCTATGTGTTTCTAAGCACTGTGCTGCCTAGCTCTTGTGTCTCGCTTGGAGAGACCTTGCAGTGGGTGCCACTTCCTGCTCTGCTACCTGTAATCCCCACGTATGCTCGTTATCGCCTTGATGTATTCCCTGCATTTTGCCTTGTTGACTCTCTGTGACATCATCAGCATCCTGGCCTGCTGAGTGGGCAGTACTTCCTTATTTCTATGGTGGATCATTAGATCGTGTTGTTACTATTTGCTGTTGGAACCCTAGAATGCGCACCATTTGAAGCCTCATTATTCTCCTCTCCTCCAGTCAAATTTTCTGTCGAAACACTTGAATGCGCAAAATTGGGTATTTTATTATTCTGCTATGCTTCAGTGTGGAACTCAATTTCCTGATAGAGCACTGGAATGCTGACCAGTGAGAATTTCATTATTGTACATCTTTTCCGTGTGCATTATTTTTATGTTTTGTTTAGTTCAGAGTTTCCTTAACCTCAGATATATATATATATATATATACTGAGTAAGGCGTAAGCATTGTTTGAAAAATTCAATCCAATCAATCAATCAGGGAATTGTAAGTGCACTACTCACCCGTGAGGGTCTCAAGGCGCTGAGGGGGGGGGCCGCAGATCTGTTTAGCCGAAGAGCCAGGTCTTGAGGGTCTTCCTGAAGGTGTTCAGGGAGGGGGCGCGTCTGATGTCTGCCGGTAGCTCATTCCAGGTCTTGGCTGCAATGTGAGAGAAGGATCTTCCGCCTGCTCTGGCTGTGTGGATGCGTGGGGTTTCGGCCAGTGCGAGGTTGGAAGATCGGAGGTTTCTTTTGGGTACGTGGAAGTTGATTCTGTCGTTGAGGTATTTGGGTCCGTTGTTGTGTAGGCATTTGTAGGCGTGAGTGAGGATTTTGAAAGTGACTCTGGAGCCAGTGGAGACTTCGTAGGTGTTGGCTGATGTGTTCGTGTCGGGGGATGCCGAGGACAAGTCTGGCGGCGGTGTTCTGTATTGTTTGGAGTTTGTGGAGTAGGGACTTGTTGATGCCGGCGTAGAGTGCATTTCCATAGTCCAGTCTGCTGGTGATGAGTGCTTGGGTGACTGTCTTCCTTGACTCAGGGAGGATCCACTTGAAGGTCTTGCGGAGGATGCGGAGGGTGTTGAAGCAGCTGGAGGTGACGGTGTTGACCTGTCGGTTCATGGTGAGTGATGAGTCGAGTACGATGCCGAGGTTCTTGGCGTGGTCTGAGGGGGTAGGTGGGCTTCCAAGGGCGGTCGGGCACCAGGTGCTGTCCCATGCAGAAGGGGTGGTACCGAGGACGAGGACTTCTGTCTTCTCGGCATTGAGCTTCAGGCAGCTGTTGGTCATCCAGACTGCGACGTCTTGCATTCCTTTCTGGAAGTTGAGTTTGGCAGTGGTGGGGTCTTTGGTGAGGGAGAGGATGAGCTGGGTGTCGTCGGCGTAGGATATGATGTTGAGGCTGTGTTGTTGGACGATGGCTGCGAGGGGGGCCATGTAGATGTTAAAGAGGGTGGGGCTCAGTGATGAACCCTGTGGGACTCCGCAGGTGATTTTCGTGGGGTCGGAGAGGAAGGGTGGGAGTCTGATCCTTTGGCTTCTTCCGGTGAGGAATGATCGGATCCAGTCCAGGGCTGTTCCTTGTATGCCTGCGTCGTGTAGTCTGGCGACTAGTGTGCGGTGGGAGACGGTGTCGAAGGCCGCTGATAGGTCGAGTAGGATGAGGGCTGCGGAGTCGCCTTGGTCCAGGAGGGTGTGGCGGCGAGTAGGGTGGTCTCTGTGCTGTGGTTGCTTCGGAATCCGGATTGGAACGGGTCGAGGACGGCGTTCTCTTCAATGAATCGTGTCAGTTTCCTGTTGACTGTTTTCTCTGCAACTTTGGCTGCGAAGGGAAGGAGCGAGATGGGCCTATAGTTCTTGAGGTCGGTGGGGTCAGCTGTGGGCTTCTTGAGCAGGGGTCTGACTTCTGCACGCTTCCAGTCGTCTGGGAAGGTGCCTGTTTTGAAGGTGGTGTTGATGGTGCGTTGTAGTTCGGGTGCGATGGCGGCCGCAGCTCTGTGGTAGATGTGAGGGGGCAGGGGTCGGTGGGGGCCCCCGAGTGGATGCATTTCATGGTTGAGGCGGTGTCTTCGGCCGTGATCGGTGTCCAGTTAGAGATGGTGGGCTGAGTGGTGTTTCTGGGGGGCCGTCCAGGCCATTGGTTCGGCCTCACGTCGGCACCCGCTGTTGTGCGCGCCGGTTAGAACCTCATTGATGTGTCATATATATATATATATATGTATATATATATATAATATTTACTACTGTTGTACTTCAGTATATGAAACATCTCACCACCTCCTTTTTTAGATCGAGCCTAGACAGCGCTTGCCCTGTCAGACGATCTGTTGTATGTACTTTGTGGGATCTGACTCCTCCCACCGCTTTGGACTGGCTTTTGTCTGTGCAATTCAAAAATCGTAGCCTGCAAATCGCTAATGATTGGTGCATGTTCCACCTTTTCTCATAAGTTAACTCCCATGGAGTATTGCAGCGGGAATGAGCAGTGACGTGCACGCTGCTTGTTGTCTTTTGTTTCATTTACATTACGCTTCACTTCCCTGTAGCATCTCTCCTCACCTTCTCACCCCTCCCAGAGCAATGCTAGCACGCCCCCACCACTCATACGAGATCGCTGCTTTTTTTGTCTGATTTGAATTAGTAGAATTATTTCTTTGTCTAATTTAAATTAGTAGAATACAGCGCGGGCACGAGGGAGATTCAATGAATTGCCCAGATTCACAGGATGTTGAGCCGACACTGAGGCTCGAACACGGATCCCCAACTCGGCAGCTCTGACTGCTGCGCCACATCCTCTCCCTACCCTCTCTCGTTCTATTAGAGGCTTGTGGGAACATGTTTGATATATATTGACTCGAGACCAAGAAAAAAACTGGTGATTATACACAGTGTTGCAAAATTATAAATCCTAGCTTCTCAGAGGAAAACATTTGAATCTTAAAGACTTCGGTGTCATTCTTATTTTTTCACAAATATTAATGTTCACATTTTTGAAACTTTTTTAAATGTGTAATATTTTGTTATAATCATTGTATTCATATTCGTCCATGCCTGCAGGGCTGGAATGCCTTTTATTCCATCAGGCATTTCCTTGGTGCGCGGGAACCATTTGAGGACTGTTTTGAACTCAGGGCCGCTGCTGGTACCCTGTCACTTTTCCAGTTCACCGAGAGTAACGGCACCAGGCACAGGGGTCTGCGAGAGAGGGAGAGAGTTAGAGAGAAAGGATTCAACTGCTGCTCTCAATGCGTGTCATCTGCCAGAAACTCGCTCGCGCTCACGTCAGTGCTGAGTTGGCTTTTAACTGCTGCTCTCCATGCCCGTCATCTTCCAGAAATGAACTGCCCCATAGTGCAGCTCTGTTTCTGCCGCCCTGGAACAGTAATATCACACGCACGGAGCCTGGAGCACTACACAACACTCTGCTTTGAAACAGAAAGTCAGCATTTGCTGTCCTTCTTTTATGCTTGTAAGTAAAATACCTGTGCACTAGCTAGTTTTTTGGCTAAAAGAAGAAACAATGCGTGAAATCAATGACCGAGGAGCGGCAGGTCTCGCTCCCTAAGCCTGCCAGGGACCCAACGGAGCTGAGCTTGTATCGGCCTCTGGCTTTATAAAATACAGATTACAAAATCCTAGCGAAGCTTCTGGCAGACTGGCTGGCGCCGCTGGTCCAGTCCTTGGTTCATGCTGACCAGAATGGTTTTGTGCTGACGTGTAGTACTTCATTGAATCTGCAGGGTTTTCCAGGGTAGCTAAATACGCACCGGACCGTTGGCCCTCTTCAGGCTGCCTGATTCTAGACCATGAGAAGGCCTTTGACACCCTGGAATGGGATTTCCTGTTTGCAGTGTTGCCACTTTACGGGTTCGGAGAAGCTTTCCTCAAAATGATCCGGCTCCTGTATAGTGAACCAACGATGAGAGTGCAGACGGGTCCATATATTTCGGCTCCCATTAGAGCAAGGCGAGGAACCAGGCAGGGGTGCCCATTATCCCCTTTACTATTCTTGCTGGCCATCAAGCCTCTGGTGGCAGCCATCCGGGCGCAGGGAGCAGGATGGGGGATCCCACTGGGCAATGGAATACATACAATTTCTCTATATGCGGATGATCCCCACATATATTTTAAAGATGTACACTCAATCCCAAGAGCTATGAGGCAGATCCTAGGAGACTTTGCACTCCTGTCAGGGTTGAAAATAAATGCGACCAAGTCCTGCCTTTACCCGTTTGACAAAACATGTCTTAATCCGCAATATATGCTCAATAACGTCGGCATAAAGAGGCAAACGGACGCTTATCATTAACTGGAGGTTCGAGTGTATCATCAGCATGATGACTTGCTCGAGGGCAATCTGGGCAGGGCGATGATATCGATCCGTTCTCAAATATCATTCTGGAGTGCACTTCCTCTGGCGGTTATGGGCCGCGTAGCCTTGGTAAAAATGGTGGTCCTGCCACGACTGTTGTATTTCTTCAATCTCCCCCTGCAAGTAGCACCAGCTTTTTTCTGATCTCTGGAGGGGATGGTGATGGGACTCATTTGGGGAACTTCCCGTAGCAGAGTTGCCCTCCGGAAACTCTACCTACCGACGAATCAGGGAGGACTTGCACTACCCAATCTAGAACAATACTATCTTGCAGCGAAGCTGCAGTGGGTGGCTCGGTGGCTTTCCGAGTGTTACCTATCAGACACGGCAACACACTTACCCCAGGCCCTTCTTTCATTATTGCATCCATGCAATAGGCAGAAAGCACCAGCACAATTACAGCTTAATATAGCCTATAGATGCTATCGCAGAAGCTTGCTCATCACGCGAGACACAAACCATACACCCCAGCGCTTCCACTACTAGGTACACCCAGAGGTAACACCGCTATCACGGCCTACGAATTACGACACCTGAGAGATGGCAGGATTCACGACACCAGGGATTTGTACCATGAGGGCAATATGATATCGTTCGCCTCTTTGGTGGAGAGTGGTGGGCTTCAGCCGGGGCAGTTCCTCATACACCGCACGATTATAGCAGCATTGAGCAAATACTGGGGTGACATGACAAAAGAGCCCCCAACACATCTAACTATCCAATACTTACACATCATGGGACAGGGGCGTCACCTAATTAGGTGGTTCACCCCCTCCCTTAGGCACCATACGGCGACAGCGTTACTCCCCTTGTGGATGAGCTGGGAGTGGGACCTCCAGCGTCCCTTCACAGGCGCTGAGTGGAACAAGGTATTAGAAGGGTCAAATAGTGTTCCACGCAACATGCATTTTCGCTTAATACAATACTTTATAACACAAAGGCATATCTTACTCCAGCGAAGATCAATAAATATTACAGTAGCGCAGATGTTGCTTGCCCGCGATGCCATACCACGGACGCGGATCTGTTACACATGGTATGCAGCTGCCCACGTTTGAGGGAGTATTGGGAATCAGTGGTATCATCACTAAATCGCTGCACAGATCGCACTATACCCCTCTGCTGGGAAGCCTGTATCCTTCATCTCTATGGTAGAACTAAGAACCAAAAAGTGACTTCCTGTTTTATTGCCCTGGAGTTAATTGTGGCCAAACGGTTGATTACCAAAAGGTGGCTTTCCTCTGAACCCCCTGTCACACTTGCATGGAGGCGCTAATTACAGGTATGGGCCAAGGCAGAAAGTATCGCTCTGCGTAGAGAGGATGCGCTGGGGTTGCGCAAAACACCAATCGCAATACACTGGGACATGATACTGCCGGAGACACAGAAAATAGACGAAGCCCCTAAAACTGCACCCACGACTATGCCAGATATGTTTTGAAAACAGGAACTGTGTGTGTATTATTGCGACCTCTCACAAATACAATAACCAAAAAGACGCTCCCGAATGGTGCGCACCGTATATATATTAAGCAGAACCTGCATGTTATGACACAGATGCATTCTCATGGCAATCACTGTGGGGATCAAGGGTGGGCTGTTCAAACTCACAGGAGGCGCTTTGTTAAGTAAAGCCACATCCCTCGTTACATTTTAGTTGTCCCCATCCTTACAATACACCTCCCCAGTAAGCAACTCAAGCTGCGGTACATTCATGGGCAGGTAACAGACAGAATATACAATTGGCAGCCGCTAGCATGTAATATGAAAGAGATTTCTATGAGCCGCGAATATGTGATGTACCGTATTGCATATATCTTCTTTGTTCTGTGTTAAGAATAAGAAAAACCCCCAAATAAAACAGATTAAAAAAAAAGAAGAAACAGTGCACATGGATACTGTGTGGTAGCCATAATAGTCAGTCACCCGTCGGCTGTTTTCTATGCAAATAGTACCTCCCATCGGTACTTGAAAATCGATGAATCTGCTTTAAGATATTTATTAGGTGTGTTCATACAGTCAGGCTTCATGGCATCAGTTCGGCTAGCAGTTTGGTCCTCTTTGAGAGTACTTTGCGGAAGTCAAAGTAATCGGCGCCTAAAGTAGTAGGTGCCTTTTTTTTGCTGTGATCAATACCAGTCACAGGTGAAACCAGCTTCAGACACCCTCCACAAGCTATGCTTTTCTGCTCCGTGTCACGCACACCTCTCCTGGGCCCCAGGCACCCCAGTAAGAGAATGAGAGAAACAAAGGGATCGGAGAGGGAGTAGGTCTGATTTCGGGAAGGAGTGCTCCTGTGTGAGTTTGCATAAATCTTTTTGTGGAATGAAAAATGTCCTAGCTATCGTAACGGAAAGTTTCAATTCAATTAAGGACTCGGAGGCGAGGATTATGCTATTCTTTATTCACTTTATTGAATAGCAGCCATTAAAAGTAAAACACCAATAAACTATCATTCCCTTGAAGCCTTGGGAATATTACAAAAACAACAATAGAGTCCAACAGGAAGATCGTCCGTCCACCTTCCACCAATCAGGGGGCTCCAGCCGGATCATAATCCCTTGTCACTGGCCCTTCCTCCTCTTTTGGCGCGCAATGTCAGCCTCCATCGGCATTTCATGAGTCTTGTTTGCTTGCGTCCATTCCTGCAACCAAATGACATATTTTAGGACACGACCATGGTTAAGGATTAGCCCTGAAAGAGAAGATTATGCTATCATGTACTCTTAAGTAACAACACAATTAGAACATTATATCGATTACAGATATACTCAGAGCATTACTTACTCCACAACGAGGGTGGGGAGGTTCCAGTTATAGGTGAACCTTGGGTGGGATAGTCCTCGCCTCCGAGTCCTTAATAGAATTGAAACTTTCCGTGACGATAGCTAGGAAATGTTTCATTCTATGTCAGGACCGGAGGCGAGGATTATGCTCATTTAAAGCTTACTTACCACCAAGTGGGCCATCTGCAGAACCGGTTTGAAGTAAAGCCGTTTGAACGTAGAGTCCGTTAAGGATATCCTCCAAGCGAGCCCCTAGTGTAAATGCTTTAAAAGCCATCGCCCCTCTGGTACAGTCGGCCCCAAACATCCACAGGTCAATGCCCGCTTCCTGCATCACCCATCGTACCCACTGAGCAATCGTGGGGGAGGAAACAGCTCTGTGTAGTTTCCGCAGAGCGATGAGAAGTTGTCATTCGCCCGGAGGGCAGAATTCCTCTGACATCTCTTCATAGGCCTTGAGGCAGGACACCACACACAACTTGGGAGAATCCGGGAAGGCCGGATACGAGATAGATTTCGTTCCACATTTGGTGTGTCTACGGATAGTTAAAGTAACCCCGGAGGTGGAGAAGATTATGTCGAAGACATCCAGGGCCCTGACGTCCGACACTCGCCTACAAGAGATCAGGCAAAGGAGCATTGCTAATTTTGCAGACAGTTCCTTTCTGGAGAGGAATCTATTCGGTTGCCAAGAGAAGAAAAGATTGAGCACCTGGTTCACATCCCAGAGGGACAAATATCTTGGTTCTGGGGGAAGAGAAAGTATTTTCCCCCGTAAGAGACGGCAGACAAAAGGATGTTCCCCCACCGGGGATCCATCCACCGCTACATGACCTGCCAATATGGTGGATCTGAATGTATTGATGGATCTGTAAGCCAAACATTCCTCAGCCAGAGAAGCTAAAAAATTCAGAATGTGAGTCACTTCTGCTGCCACTGGATCGAGGTCCCGTAGCAAACACCAACGAGACCATCGTCTCCAAGTGGATTTGTACCGCTTAACTGTGCTGTCAGCCCAGGCCTTGAACATGAACTTCTCAGCCGCTCCCGAAAGGCAAGGGACCGACCATCGTCCCCTGTAATCCGCCAAGCCATAAGAGTGAGGGACCCATGCACGACGAGCGGGTGAGGCTGCTGAGCCAGATTGAGAAGGAGTGCTAGGAATTGGGGGAGAGGGATTGGAGAATCCCAAGAAAGTTCTGGAAGAATCGGAAACCAGACTTGTGATCTCCAAATCAGGGTGATCATTACCACGTCCGCCACCTGTCGCCGAACTAGGGATGAGGCCCTGGTGATCATTGCGAATGGAGGAAAGGCATAGCCCCGTTCCTCCTTCCAGTTCTGGAGTAAAGCGTCCGTGCTGTCCGCTAGGGGATCTGCTGTCCAAATGAAGAACCTGGCCAGTTGGTGGTCCAGGAGGGAGGCAAAGAGGTCCACCAAAAAGGGACCCCATTTCTACTGGAGATACGCAAACACTCCCGCGTGCAGCTTCCACAGGCTCACGTAATGGAAGTGGCGTGACTGGAAGTCCGCTGCTTGATTGTCCTGACCGGGCAGGTACTCCGCCGTGACCGAGATCTGGCGGTCCAGGCAATATTGCCAAAAGTTGGCAGGCAAGGTCGGAGAAGGCTCTCGACCGCGTGCCTCCCAAGTGGTTTATGTATTGCACCGCTGACACATTGTCCATCTTGAGGAGGACGCAGGATTGGATCGAGTCCTTGGTCCAGTATTGGATCGCGAAGGAGCCTGCAAGAAGCTCCAAGCAATTTATATGTAAACGTTGCTCTAGAGGTGACCACACACCTCCCGTGGTGAAATCGCCACACCTTGCTCCCCAGCCTAGCCTGCTGGCGTCGGACTCTATTACAATATCCGGCGCGGAACCGAAAATTGCCCGTCCGTTCCAAGCCTCCATGTTGGCGAGCCACCAAGTGAGTTCCTCCCTGGCCTCCGATGTCAATGCCACCTTCTGTGAGTACGAGAGACCTCTGTGCAGGAGAGAGGCCGTCAAGCATTGAAGGGCGCGGTAGTGCAGTGGCCCTGGAAAGATGGCCTGGATCGACGAGGATAGAAGCCCCACAATGTGGGCCACTTGTCTGAGGGAGATGCGCGGTTTCGCTACTGCCCGCCGGATCTCTTGGCAGATTTTTGTCACCTTCCTGGAGGGAAGACTAGGAGAAGTCTCGACAGAGTTGATCGAGAAACCTAGAAAAATCACCTTCTGGGAGAGGACCAGGGCAGACTTTGCTTAGTTGATCACGAAGCCCAAGCTTTGCAGGAGATCAACCGCTGCCTGGAGTTGCTGAGTGAGTGCCCGAGGGCACTGCGCCATCAGCAGGATGTCGTCGAGATAAACGATGAGTCTCATCCCCTGCGCTCGCAGGCGTTCCACTACCGGCCTGAGGACCTTGGTGAAGCACCAAGAGGCCGAGGATATGCGGAATGGGAGAGTGGTGAAGTCTTAGGTGTTGCCCCCCCAGGAGAACTGTAGGAACCTCCTGTGGGGGGGTGGAGATAGGAACCGAGAGGTAGGCGTCCTTGAGATCCAGACGCGCCATCCAATCCCGTGGTCTCAGGATATCCCGGAGAAGGTGAATACTCTCCATTTTGAAGTGGCAATAGATCAGCCACTCCTTGAATTCGCGCAGATTGATGACCGGGCGCTGCCCACCGTCCGCCTTGTCCACTAGGAAGAGATTGCTGATAAACCCCCTGGGGTGGGGAAGGGTTTGAGAGATCGCCCCCTTGGCTAGGAGAGACTGCACCTCCTGGTCTACCAGGGCGGAGTCCGCTGCAGAGAAGCATATGGTATGTGGGGTTACGGGCTGGGTGGGATTCCCATAGAACTCTATCCGGAAGCCCTCTATCGTCTGAAGAACCCAGGCGTCCCCCGTGATGGAAGTTCAAGCCTGGAAAAAATTTGCCAGATGGCCCCCTACCTTTAGAAGGGAAGAAGGTATGACACTCACCGGCATTGTTGGAGGCGCCGGCGCCTCTGGTCCCTCTATGCTTGCCACACCGTCCTCTGGTGGGATAAAAGTTCCCAAATCTGGCCTGGTCCTGGTATTGGCCTTGGTTGGAGCCTTGTCCTCTGGGAGTATATTGGTTATGGCGGCAGGTCGAGCGGCCCCTTCCTCAACCGGCCCCGCGGAAAACCCGGGAGTGAAACACTTTTTTGATAGAAGATTGGCCCTTATCCAGGGAGGTAAAGGTGCTCACAAACTTTCCCAACTCTTTAATGAAGGGTTCCCCGAATAGGCCGCCCTGCGCAACTGGACCCGCTTCTGAATCCGCCAGATCCCCAAGTTTGGGGTCCACCTTGATTAACAAGGACCTGCGCCGCTCAGTAGACTTCCTGCTTCCACACCCTCCGCCTCCTTCGTAAGACCTTCAAATGGATCCCCCTTCAAACACCGAAAGACCATCACTCACGCCCTGGTCACCAGCAGACTCAACTACGGCAACGCACTCTACGCCGGAATAAACAAAAACCTCACCCGCGGGCTACAGAACATCCAGAACGCCGCCGCAAGACTGGTCCTCAACCTGCCAAAACACTGCCACATCTCCCAGCACCTGCGCACACTCCACTGGCTCCCTGTCGAGGCGAGAATCACCTTCAAGATGCTCACCCACGCACACAAGGCCCTCCACGGCACCGGACCAGCATACCTGAACAGCCGACTCAAATTCCACGCACCCCAAAGGACCCTACGATCAGCCCAGCTCTCCTACGCCGTGGTCCCCCGCACCAGAAAGACCAGATCGGGAGGCCGCTCCTTCTCCTTCCTCGCGGCCAAAGCATGGAACGCCCTTCCGCTCCACCTCAGACAGACAACATCGCTCCCCATCTTCGCAAGAAACCTCAAAACCTGGCTCTTCGACAGACCCCTCCTTGATGGATGGAACCTGCACCCCCCCCCCTAGCGCCTTGAGACCCTTACGGGTGAGTAGTCGCGCTTTAACAAACCCCTGATTGATTGATTGATAGACAAGGCGCAGTTGGCGTTGCCCAAGAAAACCACGGCACGTTACGCCCATGAGGACAGGGTATCTGGGGAGATGAGGGAGCCCGAAGCTGTCGCCTCCTCCGCCATGTCCAGGATCTTTGTGATTGGGCCCAGAGTGTCCAGGAGCTTGTCCTGGCAAGCCCGCCAAGACCTATCGATCCCTTTCTTTGGATCCTTAACGCATTTCTGTAAGAAGGTGGCCATCCGTGGGTCAATATCGGGCGTTAGGGCCACCTTGCCCTCCAAGGATGGGCGGGGACATTCCACCCTGAGGCAGTTGCGAGCATCCTTCTCGAGAGGCTTCCAAATTCAGCTCGCCACATATTGTGCGACCTTGTCCGACGGAGCCCATTCCGAAGAACTCGAATGAAGGATTTCATCTGAGTCCAGCATATCCCCACAGAAGCCCTGGTCGTCATATTCAGTATGGGGCAAGTGGGGGGTTGGGATGAGGGGAGCCAGGGTCGGGAGGGGCCTGCGTCCTCATCAGTGTCCCTGTGATCCCCATCAGCGGGGTCCGTTGGAGGTGCCGTGGGACCAGTGCTGGCCAGGAAGGCCTGTTTCAGCCTAGCAGAGGCATCCATATCTACTCCCGCATCGCAGGGACGCTTTGCTGGCGGTTGAGAGTCGGGGGGGGTCCATTAGGCAGTGCTACGGTTGTGGTACCCGGGACGGATCCTGACAGCTTTTCGCAAGCCTGTGCGATCTGGCGCGAAAGGCGCTCTTCCGGGGGGGGGGGGCCATAGTCTCAGAAACCACCCTGTGTATGGATGCGTCTACCGCATCGAAGAATTCGTCATCCCATGAGAGAGAGCTAAGGGAGTCCTCCTCTTCCCCTTGGTGCTCCATATAGGGTTCCATGCCATAGGGTATGTTCAGCTGCTCCTATAATATAGTACAGCTGCGGCTTAGAAACCACTGATGTGTGGGTAAAATTGGTAATGGCAGGGTTTGCCTGGCTGGAGGGGGGGCTGGGAATCAGCCTAAAGTTTAGTGCGGGGCGAGCCTCGCTTTTAAAAGGGGGTGGAGCCCGGGACCCTGAAGCCCTGGTGCAACACTGTGGGGGCAGCACATCTGGGAGATGGTCCCAACAGGCAAGGAGCCTGCTCATGTACAGACTCCCTCATGGGAGTGTTCAAAGAGAGCGAGAGAGAGGGGTTTATCACCCTACCGACCCTGTGTTCAGGGCGTAAAGTGTTCTGCCACAAAGCACTACAGACGCGCTAATGCGGGCGTAACTCCTCAGACGGACAAGGCTCACCACGGCGCTGCTACTCCGATTCCAGGAATGCGCGGAATTCGGAGCGCGCGCCGCGGGTGAGCGGCGCCGATTGGGTGCCCTCATGCGGCGGGAGGACCGCGCCGCCGAGCCTGCACTACTGACGTATGGCTGCGAAGGAGCGGAGAACACTCCTGCGGCCGGAGTCGGGCCCCCAAGTAGCGGGAAGGCCGAAATTGAAAGAAAAATAACCGCGTGAAGGCAGGCAACATGCTACAAAGACCAAACGCTTACTCTAGGCCATCGCCACCGGATTGACGGCGTATGCGTGAGCGCTACCTCAACTGAATCAGTCTGCACAAGAGCGCGTTGGACAATAAAAGATTTCAAATAAACGCGCTATGAACAAAATACAATTAAATACAGTAAATACATGCCACAGACGTGAGGAAATTAAATACACTTATCTCAGGCTGCGCACAGCGAAGAAAGAGGAGGGACAAGGGATTATGATCCGGCTGGAGCCCCCTGATTGGTGGAAGGTGGACGGACGATCTTCTTTTTGGACTCTATTGTTGTTTTTGTAATATTCCCCAAGGCTTCATGGGAATGATAGTTTCTTGGTGTTTTACTTTAAATGGCTGCAATTCAATAAAGTGAAGAAAGAATAGCATAATCCTCACCTCCGGTCCTGACATAGAATCAATGTTATCGCTGGACTAGTTAATGGAAGTATTCGGGATCACACTACATGGGAACCTGAAGTAGTTTCAAATGTACCTCTTCCCGTGTAATTGTGTACATTATGATTTGTACAGGCTATCTTCCCCCTCCTTCTGTGCCATACCCCAACTGACATGTCCAAGCAGCTTATATGTATGCGGTCTGTCTCTCCAATCACTATGTTAGCAGCTGGCTCACATGTAACTAACTGTCCGGGGAAATCCGGGATGTCTTATCACCCTAGCCACAAAAGGATGTGCATCTAATTAAAGGGCATATTGGCAAAAGGTATATGGCTAGCTTTTTTTCTGTTTTTCATCTCTTTCCCGTTACAAGTTTGCAGATGCTTTTGGATTGTGCTCAGTGATGTTTGCAGTATTGTATTGCACATTATCCATGGCATATTGCTAAAAAAGTTAAATATCTGCAGTGGTGTGTCTGGTATTTCTAATCGAGCAAAATCAAAATGTTTAGAACCTGGGATTCTGTGTTTCTCACAGCATATTATTTTCAATTAGTTTCGGCCTTTTTTCCCCACTGTCTCCAATTGTTTGCTGTATCTGACTTCACTTCATTGTACACGGCTGTGTAAGCCCTGTAAGGTTATTACAAGTAAGCAAGCAGAGCTGTGGTACTCATTTCTTTTTGGCTTTCTTTGGGTCACCGGTGAGTGCTGTAGCTCAAGCCGTCTTTGACTGTCGTGTGCAACATTTTTGTTTCTTCAGTACACACTAGAAGTCCCCATCTTCTAGTTTCACCATTATAGTAACAGTCACCCACTCCAATTTAAACCACTTGTGTTTAAAAAGTGCATACTTAGTTATGCCATCGTTTTCATCTTTGTATAATAAAGATTTTCTCCAGTAAAGGTGGTCAAACTTGGCATGTCCGTTAAGATGGCTGTTGGAACACTCCTAGTTCCCAGTGGCTTTGCCAATTTCTACTAGTGCACATTGACTTGTCCAGTTTCACCAGTGTGCAATGGTGTGTCCAGTTTCACCAATGTGCAGTGCCTGCCCCATTATACTAGTGCTCAGGGGCCCGCTAATTTTCACCAATGCACAATGGCCCTTACAGTTTAAAAAGTAAATATTGACCACCCGCCTTTACTATTTTAGGAAGATCTGTCCAATTTGCATGCGGTACACCTCTATCTATGTGCAGTCTTCTCTCCTAACAAACAACTACCCACGCGCTTCAGACCTTGCCTCACCGTGGAGAAGCTATGAAGTCTGTGTTATTGGATGTGCATGTTCACCTTCCCAAGTTAGCACTCTCCCAGTAACCCTCATGCAGTACATTGCAGTACTGTGGGATATTGTGTCCTGCATTTCAAAATAATAATAATAATAAGGCCCCAAAGGCGAGACCGATTGCATTGCAAATGCTTGTTCTTACTGTCAACTGGGGAACCAACTTTACGTTGGTCAAATTGGAAGAATGTTTTAATTAGCTATTTAAAGTTTTGAGGATCCAACATTTTGATAGAAAAAAACTTCAATGCTTATACATTCTTTAGGAGCTGAGGGGCAAGAAAGTTTTGAAAAATTTCCTGATTTGACTGATGATTCAGATTCTCCCTCTACATCGTTAAATGAGTTTGTCATTGCCTTACTTAAACTGGACAAGCATTTTCTACTTAAAGATTCTACTATTTTTGAACGCTATCATTTTGGCATAAGAGAGCAACTTAAGGATGAGTATGTGGAAGATTTTATCACTGCTTTGAGAAAATTAGCTTCTACATGCAGTTTTGGAGACTTATTGATGAGCATATCAGAGACCAGTTCATATTAAAATACAACAGTGATAAAATCAGAGAAGAACTTTGGCTTAAAGATAATCCAAAGTTGGGAGAGGTTATCACCATAGCTAAGCATGTAGAACACTCCATGGCTTGTGTTTGTGAAATGCATAAAAATAGTGATAATATAAAAAACCAAATCATTTCTAAGCCATAATATTTTCCCAAGCCATCTAATTTCGGTAAACCTAAACTTTTTTGTTTTTGTTATGGAAATCCCAATCACTTAGCCAACAGCAAGGAATATCCTGTCATTGGGGTGGCATGAAAAGCTTGTGGTAAGAAGGGGCTCTTTGACAAGTGCTGAAAAAGTTCCTTTTCTGGAGGGAAAGACAGTAAAATCTTCACTGAAGGGGAGGATATCGTTTTTTAAATTAAAGCTAATGTTGATAGTGATATTTCCAAAGTTTCTTGTGAACATCCTTCAGATCTAGTTAAGTTGAATGGTATAATTCATTCACCTCTGACCATGATTTTGAGTGTTACTTCAGAGGAAAAGTAACCATATATGATCCTGATGTCTTTCCGTTCACTTATGGGGGTAAATCTATTGAATTACTTGGATACTTTGAAGCTAACATTGAATTCACAGGTAACCATGCCACTGGAAAAAAAAATTATATGTCGACCAAAGGAGATATTATTTTGAGTTAGCTGCACCAAAAAATGTTGGGTATATATCTTGAGCCAAATTCTTCTCCTCAAGTGCTAGTACACAAAGTAGAATCACAAAATTCAGTTCCTCAGATGCTACAAGAAGATATTCCATAAGCATTTTCTCAAAAATTGGGTGTATCAAAGGTTACATGCATCACATCTGTTTATAGCCAAATGTTGTTCTGGTTACTTGTAAGGTTAGAAATCTACCCATCATTCTACAGAATCAAGTAAAAAAAGAATAGGAACATCTATGTGATGAAGAAATTATTGAAAATGTTGAAGTTTCACAATGTCTTGCTCCTGTAGTGTCTTGCTTCTAAGCCTACTGGGGACATCAGATTGTGTGTAGGCTTGAGACAAATTAATGACTGAGTAGTGGAATATAGATTTACTTTACCGAATATAACTGAAATGATGAGCTTACTTGCATGAGCAAAGTATTTTACTACTTAGGATTAACTTCCGCTTACCATCAGGCTAAATTAACAGAAGATTCAAAAGATTTTACGTCCTTTATTACACCTTTTTCGGAGTTTTAGATTTAACCGGATGCCTTTTGGATTGTGTTCTGCAGCAGCAGTTTTTCAAAGATTAATGACAAGTTTATTAGGGCATCTGTCCCATGTGAAATATTTTCAGGACAATGTACCTATCTACAATGACACACAAATCAAATTAATATATTAGGCAAGTCCTTGAATTTTTTAGAAACAAATGTATTGCTCTGAATGTTGACGAATGTAGGTTTGCATGTGAGGATATAAAATATGTGGGGCATGTAATTACCTAGGATGACATTCTCCCCAAGGAGAAGCTAGTTAATAACATCCTTAATTTGATTGCTCCCAGAAAAAAGGAAGAAGTGCAAATGTTTGGTGTAGTTTTACTCCAGTTCTATCCCAGACTTTGCCAGCAAAGCCTATGCCATCAGGAAACTTTAAAAAAAGGAGAAGTTTTGTTTAGAATGAGGAGTGTGAAAAGAGATTTTTTATTTTAATGTATTGTTTGGTCAAGGTTTAGTCCTTGACTAGTTTTATACCGGGTTACTTTGTTCTATAACTACAGATGCCAGTATTAAAGGTAAAAGGGCTGTTTTCAGACAGGAAGGGCACATAGTAATTATTGGATTTGCGTCAAGGAGTTTGAAGGAAGTAGAAAATAGGTATTCTACTTTCAAGAAAGAAACATTGGTGGTATTTTGGGCGATCAATAAGTTTAAGCAATTTCTGTGGGGGGCCAAATTTGTTGTTCATTCAGATCATAAATCTTTGCTAGAGGTGATTGATAAAAAGGGATTGGATGGCATTTTGTTTCTCATTTGCAAATGGATAGTTGCTCTACAAGATTTTAATTCTGAAGTTCTATACATTCTAGGTGTTTCTAAAAAAGCTGTGGACTGTTTGTCCAGGTTTCTAAGAAATTTTGTGGAGGATCAGGATTTCACTGATGTGTGGTGGAAAGATGAGTAGTACAAAGTGTGTTTGGTTACCTTAAGTTGTATCTCTCATGAAGAGTGGCTAGTTGAGTTGAACAAGGATCCTGAATTGCAAAGAGTTGTTAAGATGGTGTCTTTTGAGGTTTATGATGTCAACATTGGTAAAGAGTGTGAGTGGAGTAAAATATTTTTCATGAGCTTGTTGTAGAAAGTGGTTTGTTGCTTGGAAGCTCACGTTGGTGGTTCCAGAAGGTGTACATGAGCGATTGATGGCACTTGCCCATGAGGGGCATCAAGGTGTGAACAAGAACAAAGAGCGTTGGAGATTGTCTTACTGGCGACCTGGGATGGATCTTCAAACAGAAAAAGATTAATAGGAGAGTGTGTTGATTGCAGATTAAATGACAAATCTAAGAAGTGGAGGTCAGCTCTAATGGTGAACAGGAAACTGCCTAGTAACCATTGGTCTGAAATTGCATTTGATATAGTGGGACCGTTGAATTCAAAAGTGGGTATTGGTTATGTGTTTGTTCTCATGGATATGTATTCTAGATGGCCTGAGGTGAAATTTGTTCATGATATCTCTACTGTTTCTGTGATTAGATTTTCATCTGAGATTTTTGCTAGGGAAAGGAGTCTAAAATCTTTCTTGACGGATATTGGTGTTCAATTGACGTCGACTGCCATGTCAGACTTTTTTATTAAGAGAGGTATTGTGCACAAAAAGTGTGCTTCGTATCATCTCCAAACCAACTGAATCATTGAGAGGTTCAGTAGAGCAAAGGAGACTATCCAAATGTCCAAATGTCAAAATTCACTGAAAGGGGTTGGAGAGATGCTGTGCTTGACCATGTAGAGCAGTATAGATTTAAGCCACAATTGACAACTGGTGTTGCACTATTTGAGTAGTTCCGCAAAAAGAGGCTGTGTATCATGCTCTCTCCCTGTGGGATGAAGGCAAGTTGAATTAGTCAAGAGTTTCTGAGGGGGTGAGTGTGAAAAAAGCAAAGGAAAATGAATTGAGGGAAATGTTCAAGGAAAAGGGTATTATGACAGAAAGAGAAATGTAAATAATGTGATTGTCAAGGTTGGTGACATGGTGCATGTAAGGTTACCAAAAGGGGGACAAGAAGGAAGCAAATATAGTGAACTTCTTAAAGTTGTTAAGATTAATAAAGGATCGGTTCAGTTGGAAGATCGGAAAATCTGGAATTTCAATATTATTGTTGTAGTTTAAAGATGAATGTTGTATTTGCCACTGTCATATTTTATTGTTCTTCCATTGCTATTCTATATGCTTTTGGCTTAAAGCTCTATGCTGTGAGTGGTCTTGTTTCTCTAGTTCTGGTGTCTGGGTTTGTTTTTGTTTATTGTGTTGTGTTCTTGTGTGTTTGTCAGTTTGTTGTTGTATAGATATATGTGATGTAGACCTA
The DNA here is from genome assembly GCA_963921515.1 of Calotriton arnoldi. Lineage (NCBI taxonomy): Eukaryota > Metazoa > Chordata > Amphibia > Caudata > Salamandridae > Calotriton > Calotriton arnoldi. The sequence continues at coordinate 1,156,552 of CAWUFW010001870.1, read as the reverse complement.
CAATAAAGACTTCCTTCACAGTTGAAGTTAATTGGATTTTTCCTTCTCTGGGAAATCACTGGGATTACCACAGTGTTAAAAAGGCAGAACTACTGACTTTGTCAAAGGGTCAGAACACCAAAATATAGAAAGTTGGCGTATTGGCTTGATGAAGGGATTAGAATATCAACATAAAGCACAAACATTGTCTTTCTCATTAATTCACACAGTTCAATGTTTAATAAAAGTAATAGACATTTAAAAAATAGTGAATAAAGCTTAATTTAAAAAAATCAATATGTCTTTGAGTCTTTTCTTTAACCATTTTCAAGCTACAAAGTGCAGCCACTGAACCGACTTCAAGGATCTCTGCACTCCAGCTGAAGAGCATAGATCTCCAGCTAGGAGTGCTTTAAAAATATGGTAAGCCCTCCTGGGGTCATAGATTCAATGACCCAGGAGACGTTTTGCCAGGGTGCTGGGGGACTGATGTACTTCCCTGCAGCCCCCGCACAACATTAAACAAATATGTGGTTGTGCCCCTGCCTCTTCTAGGGACACCGCAAGCATGAAAATATATTTTGTTAAAATGCCAGAGGGTATTTTGGGGAGCTCCTTGCTAGGAGCAATGAACAATAAATGAGCAGCTCCTGCCGCTCATTTAGTATTATTTTTTTTCCCATATATGTTTGGTAGTCCTGTGCCTACCAGGAACACCCACATAATTTTTTTTTCTTGGAGACCATGGAGGTATCCCCAGGGCCACCAAGGGCTTCCCTGCCAGCACATATCATGGGAGTCAGCAATTCTGGAATCTTTAAGGAGAGCTGGGCATGTGGTCCCCCTCAGAGCCTTTACAGACCCTGGGGAAACCCATCCCCAGTGGCTGTATTTTTTTTTAAGGAGATGGGGGCACGCAGCCCCCTTCCCCGAGTCAATACTAGCCCAGGGACCCAATCCCCACAGAAGCCCACACAAGGTACCCACAAAACAGAAAGCTTGGGGCCATGAGGGGAGCCACAGGGCCCCGGCGGCCCTGCTGGTTCCCCTGCGTGCCCCCATCCTAGGTGCAGCAGGAGCCAGCATTGCTACCCCAGGCAGCTTATTTTTCCATGCTCCCGCTGGACAGGACCAGTCTCTATTTCCCTGTCTGCAAGAGCGCGGGTAGGGGAAAAAATATATGCTCCTACCCGGCTGGAGCATTTCTGCAGCTTACGCACAGTGGGAGTGCACATTGTTTTCACTGCCATGCTCTTGCGGGCAGGGAAACTGTGTCCAGGTATGGGCACCCCAGGACACTTTAGTGGAGCTGGCCCTGGGGGAATGGGGTCCCTGGGGCTTTACGAGGCTCAGGGAGGGGGCGCACCGCCTCCCCTTTTTGAAATAGCAGCCCTGGGGAATAGGCTCCATGGGGGCCTTACAAGGGTTGAGGAGGGGAGCAGTGCGCCCACTCCCCTTAAAACAAAAATAGCAGCCCCGGAGGATGGGGTCACTGGCGTCTTTGCAATCTCGGGTGGGGGGGCCACACAACCTCCTCCCCTTAAAAAAATAGCAACCCCACGGGATGAGGTCCTCGGGCCTTTGCAGGCTCAGAGAGAGGGGCCCACACCCCTCCCCCCTTTTTGAAATAGCAGCCCCAGGGGATGCGTCCCTGGGGCCTGGAAATGCTCAGGGAGGGAAGCCGCCTGCCAGCTTATATGTTTCAAAAAGTGGCGGGCTCCGGGGGATGGAGTCCCTGGAGCCTTACAGGGATGGGGACCGCACACCCCCCTCCCCTTTGAATAATATGGCAGGCCCTGAGGAATTGGGTTTCCGGGGTTAAAACCAGGGCGGGGGGTTGCATGCCTAATAATCGCATATGTTTTGGCCCCCGGGCCCTGGCCCACCCCGGATGTCATTTTAATCAAAAGAAAATGGTGGAAGCCATTTTTTTTAACTGCAATCCTGTGGGAGAACCATGGGATTGCAGAGAAAAACTAAACTTTTTAAAAAATATTTTGGTCCTAGAAGAGGGTCTTTCTGGGACCCTTCAACAAGGGCTATGGGGCCAGGGTATCACTATCCTGCCCTCTTATATTCCTTTTTTAAAACATTTTCAGGACAGGGGACTAAGTCCCCGGGTCCTTTAATTGCCGCTGCAACATTTGTTTTCATGTCGCAGCCAGCCAATCTATGCACTTGCTCCCGCAGGACCCTCACTTCTGTGAGAACAAGTTGGCTGAAGTGAAAAAAGCCCCCCCTCAGCCAATCAGAATGTCTTCTTCCAATCTCAAATCGAATCTGTATTACAAGATTAGTATTTTTGCTGCATGAACCCATATGACCATGAATGTGGGTAACAAACACAGCATGAATAGCATGAGCTCAATGGCTACGGTTTCTGACACATACCCTCACGGGACTGAATCTCTTAGAGTATGATGGGGATGATAATGGAATCATACTTATAGAAAGTATAATTTTCATATCTCCTTTTTCCATATTTTTGAACTTATATGTATTTCTTCTGTTTTCCTTTGTGGATTTAACCCGCCATTTTGTTTTTCCATTGATATACTGCTACTTTAAAACAAATCTAATTTTAGCAAGTTCTAGTAGGCTAATATGAAGTACCTGCTGCTCTGGAGACCTAAGGCCCCTGATCTACAATCCCTCCAGTTGAAGAACACTTCACCTGAGAGTGTGCATACATCACCACCGTGGTCAGCAATGGGGAAGGGCAACAGAATCACCCTCTCAACAGGTGTTCTTTCCCCCAACCACCAAAGTAGATCCGCTGCAACACTCAGAGTATTTATTAGTGTCCAACAGATTTCTCTTGTGTTGGACCCACTGCCTGTGGAGGCACCACTGGAGAACCATTATGTGCCAGTGTGCAGACTTGGCCAGTAGCATGCAAGAAGCCAACAGACCAAACAGGCGAAATATTTCTAGGGCTGGAACCCGAGCCAAATCCTAAAACATCAGAAACATAATCTGAATGTCACAGCTCCTCAGAGAAGGAGGAATGTTCACCGATTAAGGCTCTGTGGAGGATTTCCGAGGTGAAGGTGAATACCTCTGGATTTTTAAACTTTGTTGTGTCGGCACTTTTCCAACATTAAAAGGGTCAATTGCTATATGGGGGCTATGTTTAAGTCTATTCCAGTCGAGAGCCCTACAATTAACATAGAATTTACCCAGAGGACAAGGGAAACCACTCGGGAAAGTCCACGAGATAAGGCTCTAAGAACAAACCATGAATTTGTATTAAAGTTAAGGATTAAAGTCAAAAGGCATTCATTAGTCAATCGGTCATAATTTGCAAAATGCAAATAAGTGAAAAATAGCCGGGTAGCGGAAACTAAGCCCTAATCGAATGAATAGCCAGCATTGAATATGGTCCAGTAAAAAGCAAAAGAGAATCAAGGAGCATTTGTCAAAAGGACTGCTCAATAAGAACATGGAATATATTCTAAGTTCAGAGTGATAAAGAACCTAGCATGGAGTCTACTCTCTAAGAGAGCAGGAGGAAGACCCGGCTCGTTTTCCAACTGATGGGTTTTTATACCTCTTTAGACAGAGAATTTGTGCAGTCTAAGGGGTTTTGCTCTTGTTACCCATTTGATGTAACTGAGAACCACTCAATAAAAAGCATCTCTGTTGTCAGGGAACAGCTCGGGTCCCAGGCCCCACCATATCTCATTTGTACCCACCCACTAGGCTCCTTGGTTGCCCATGTTTATTTTCCTTTATAAGGTTTTAAATACTGCTTCTACATTCACTACTGCAGGATTCTATTGGTTGTAGCAATGCTTGTTTGATCCAACCTGTAAATGCCAATGCTTGTTTAATTGTAGCAATGCTTGTTGCACTGCCTTCATTATGACATGTGATAGCCAACCAACATATTGGTGGGTGTGGCAAGCCTTGTGCAACTGCATGTGGAGGGGCGTGGTTTGCCTCATTTGGAGTGGCGTGGTTTGCCATGTGATAGCCAACTGTCATATTGGTGGGTGTGGCAAGCCTTGTGCAACTGCATGTGGAGGGGCGTGGTTTGCCTCATGTGGGGGGGCATGATTTGCCTCATGTTTACAAGCACCTGTCCTGTTGGTTATAAAAGGGCAAGCCCTGCACATGCCAGTGCTTGGCTTATTTCCTGGATTCCTGCAGGTTGCTGTCTCTCCGGCTGGCAAGCCCTGCACATGCCAGTGCTTGGCTTATTTCCTGGATTCCTGCAGGTTGCTGTCTCAGCATCTCTCCGGCTGTCAAGTGCCAACACCCGATCCGATTACTTCGATCAGGCTTTCAAGAGGATTCCTTGCGGGTCGGACAAGCTAAGTGCTTCACATTCCTTCTGCTTATCTTTTCATCTTGTCTGTGACTTCTTGACCTTGCGCTTGGCTACTTCTTTCGCTCAGTGTGGAACATTAACCAGTGACTCTCTGAAGTGGCAATATTGCTTTTGAAGGTGATTTTCTGGGTTTCTGTCTTACGCCCAGATACGAGACTTTTGGGAACAAGAAAACAAAGACTTTTAGTCCGCTTATCGCCCTTTAGGAATTAACGAACAGTGTTTGTACTCAGTATTTCTTATTGTTAGTATTGTGGCATAATGTGCTGTACTTTCCTGTGACAAGTTCAGAAATTGGAAACTCTAGTGCACGTTATGAATGGTGCTATTTGTTCTTGAAACACGAGTGCACGTTATGAATGGTTACATCTGCTTTAGTCCTTTTATTGTTCAGTTCTGCCTTCTTTTGTTTTTCCTTTGAATCTTTTATTTTGATATACTTACTCCTGTTGGAACAAGAGACTATAATTTTAAACCAAAGCACGAAGTATACTAGAAAGACAAATCATAATATATTCACATCTACCACCCCTTTGGATTGAGATATTAAGAGGCTGCAAGTGGTCCTTGCATTCGGTGAATACACGTTTATTATATGACATTGATATATCTAAACCTGTGAGTGTGTATGTGTGCAGAGAAGTGTAACTGTACTCATCCTTACTATTTTTACCGTCAGAGTATTACACAAACGCTGTAGATTCCTCAGAGACCCAAGACGTGGTGCCCGGCTGGACAAGGCTGAGTGAAGAAGCAGTGTCTTTGTCTTCTCTTCTTTCTCATCCACTTCCCCTTCCCTTTTGGAATATCTGCCAGTGTGATAGCATTCTAGTCGCAGCACTGAGAGGTGTTCCAAGAGGTATTGGGAGTATTCGTCATTCATCGCAACTGCAGACATTCTGAGATTTCAGGTGTGTGGTCACGCCACATCATTACATATGTAAGACACTGTTACTCATTTATAATTCTATATGTTATGCATGGCTTCTTTAAGAATCCTCTGATATTTACAACAGATTCTAAATCTGGTAATTCACTGCTATGACATATCAACAATTGATAACAAAACTTGTTACCCACTGTTGCAATGTCATAAAGACTTTCCAGGCCAGCCCGACAGGGCTCTCTGAGAGCCCATCAGCGCAGCGCTGCTTGTCTGCTTAGACTGAAAGTAGAAAGCACAACTGCAGGAGGGGGCAAGGAAGGCGGGTGGGGGGAGGGGGTAAGGAAGGCCTGGAATAGAATGGTTAAGAATGGCAGGTAAGTAATTATTTTCACATTTGGGTCAGGGAGGAGAGGTCACGTTATTTATGGCTTCCCATTGCTCCTCTGCTCCTACGTAGCACTTGAAAGCAGGAGCTGATGATTACATAACAGAAAATAGATGGGTAAAAAGTAAATTACGGGGATGTTTTTCACCTCAGTGCTCTGAGTGACACCATAGACAACTCAAGCTTTGCTCCTATTGTCTATTTGAATCACTCAGAATCCCTTATTGAAAAACATCTCCGTAATTCACTGCTACCAATCAATAATTCTATATGGTGTACTTTGGTGTGCATTTCCAACAGCTTACCTCAGAAGGCACTTGGATGAATGAAACAGTGGTAGAGACCACCTACCAATGTTTAAGTGAATATTTGAAAAAAGCCCTTTCATTAGCTGTAAAATGGCCAACCACATCAACGGCACTGATAGGTTTAACCTTATAGATAGGGGGTGCAAAAAAAAAAACACAGAAGAGGGGGAACATCGATTGCCATTAAAATTAGATGCACAGTTTCACTTATGGGTGAGAATCCTCACAATGAAGATCCCAAAGAAGAACCTATGCAGATTAGAGATGTGTGCAAATCCCTGATGCGGACTGTAAAAGAGAAACAATTCTGAGATTTTCTGTGCTTATATTGTGGAAACTCTGGACATTATGGCAGAGATTGTCCATTTTTGTGAAAATAGGATCAGCTTGGCTCTGCGGGAGCTTGTAGAATGTCTGAAGGCCTGATGATCTGTGCTGAGCTTGCAGTGACCGCACAGCCTTGAGAAATAAAAGGAATCATGAGACCGAGACCATGAATGTACTGCTCCATTGCTCTGGTTACAGAACATTTAACAAGCCAATATCCAAATATAGTTGAATGTTGTCAATTAATGATTGGATAAATGCCTGGAAAGTCCCAACGTACGGTGATGTCAGATTGGCTATGTCATTTATACAAGATATAAAAACCCATGTGAATCACTGTATTTTAGGTCAGCCACCCAATAGGGCTGTCGTCACACAACTGGATATTTGTACTTGTTTTATTTATTTATTAATAGACTTCTACACATCACCTGTTATCATGGCCAACCGGCATGATTCTTTTCTTGGATTGGCTCTGTTGGACTCCGGCACTTCCAGAATATTCATGGATCACACTGTCTAGCAACAGTGCATCCTCCCTATACAGTGAAGAAACCCCATTCCTGGGGTTGTTAGAAACAATTTGACATCAGGAGATGTCATACGGGAACATTAGTTTTCATAATACATTCAGGGTATCTGGAACAGTTGCAATTTATCAGTGGATTTCATTGCTGACCTGCCTAACAAACAACTATTCCTGTTTTCGTGGACCATATTTCTAAACTAGTCATCTCCTACAACTGAAATAACCTCCATTAGCTCCCCTGCATTGGTTAAGATCTTGGTGAAAGAAATCTTTAGGTTACATGGACTTCTCGACATAGCTGATCAAGGAGCTCTGTTCGCATCTAAATTCTGAAACAAACTCAGCAAAGATCCCCTTAGTTATCACTCCATGCATTATGATCCCTAGATGGAGGGGATAGAACAGCTGAATCAGTCATTAGAACAATACAGAGACAAGGGCATTGCCTGTTTGAGCCTGTTAGAGCCAGGAAGGGCCTATTTTCACCCAGCACTCAATATTGCCAATCCCCACAATCAATCAATCAGTCAATCAGTACTCTCATAAAGCGCGACTACTCACCGGTGAGGATCTCAAGGTGCTGAGTGGGGGTGAGGGGGTGGAGGGTAGGCAGGGGGTGGGTCTGCGGTTCATTTGAAGAGCCAGGTCTTGAGGTCCTTCCTGAATTGAGGCAGCGATGGTGATTGCCTGAGGGGCAGAGGCAGGGAGTTCCAGGTCTTCGCAGTGAGGAAGGAGAAGGATCTTCCGCCAGCCATGGTCTTGCGGATCCGAGAGATGGTGGCCAGGGCCAGTTAGGCGGAGCAGAGATGTCTGGTGAGAGTGTAGAAGGAGAAGCAGTGGTTGAGGTATGCAGGTCCGGCATTGTGGAGGGCTTTGTAGGCGTGCGTGAGAAGCTTGAAGGTGAATCTTTTGTTGACAGGTAGCCAGTTAAGGTCTCTTAGGTGGCCGGTGATGTGGTTGCAGCGTGGGATGTTCAGGATGAGTCTGGCGGAGGCGTTCTGGAAGGTCTGCAGTTTTTTCTTGAGGTTCTGGGTAGTGCTGGCGTAGTGTGCGTTGCCGTAGTCGAGGCTGCTGCTGATGAGTGCATGGGTGACTGTTTTCCTGGACTCGGTGGGGATACACTTGAAGATCTTACGAAGGAAGGGGAGTGTGTGGAAGCAGGAGGATGAAACAGCGGTAATTTGGCGGTTCAATGAGAGCGAGGAGTACAGGATAATGCCAAACTTTGTGCGTGGTCTGTGGGTGTGGGGGGGATTCCGAGCGCTGCGGGCCACCAAGAGTCATCCCAGGCAGATGGTGAGGAGCCCAGGATGAGAACTTTGGTCTTGTCTGAGTTAAGCTTGAGGCAGCTGTCCTTCATCCAGGTGGCAACTGCCTTCATCCCATTGTGGAAGTTGCTCTTGGTGGCTGTGGGTTCGTCTGTGATGGAGAGAACCAGCTGGGTGTCGTCGGCGTAGAGACCATGTGGACTCCATGGCATCTGACGATGTCTGCAAGCGGGGCCATGTAGATGTTGAAGAGGTTGGGGCTCAGGGAGGATCCCTGAGGCACTCCGCAGCTGATCTCTGTGGGTTCTGAGTTGAACGATGGAAGTCTGACTCTGCGTATGGCTGGTGAGGAAGGAGCGGATCCATTCTAGGGCTTTGTCATGGATGCTGGTGTTGTGGAGTCTTGCCCAGAGGATGTGGTGGGAGACGGTGTCGAAGGTGGCTGAGAGGTCCAGGAAAATGAGGGTGTGGGCACCCTTAGCGACCAAAACACCCATATAGCATTAGCAGAACACATAAACCCAACGTCATACATATCTCACTAACTTCCATGCACCCTCAAACTACAGAACACACATTCCAACTTATGCTCATTTACGCTTGCTCTGTAGTACTCCACACACCGGATATCGCAAGGTCATCAACTATCACAAGCTTCACACCCTATTCATCACAGAAACATTGTTCACCCCCACACCCTCGCACATCTTATGTGTCCTTCCCGCAGGTTGTAGCACCCACCAAGTGGACTGTGCACATAAGAAAAGGAGGAGGCCTCACTGCTATCCATAAATCCACCTGGTTCTGTACCCTGGACAAACAAGTAATACTCAACTCCATGCTATGGACCTTGTGAAATACGACCATCAAATTCCAGCTCGTCTACAGGCATACCAGGCAGAACAAGTACTTAATTGAGAGATCCTCAGATCTTACCACCTCGTCCATCCGACATGCTCAAACCACCCTCTTGGGTGACTTCAATCTCCCAGACATTGCAAGTTAAAAAAAGAAAACATCGCACCATCGTCAACCTCTTTGACACACTCAATGTGGTACAGCATGTCACACAAAGAACATACTCAAAAGGCCACATCATCAAACTTGTCTTCTCAACATCACCAGCAATCCAATCAAAATCATCCATACCTCTGAACTGCACCAGCTACTTTGTCATACCTACCTTTTGTTCAGAGTCTTATCAACATACTAAGGTCACCCCAAAAGAGAAGAATGAACATTCAACTCTTTCAAAGACTTCTCCATAGGCTACCTAATGCTTGAATTCTATGTCAGGACCAGGAGGTGAGGATTAGGCTTTACTTTCTTCACTTTAATCAACCAGCAGCCTTTCACATTCTTCGATTTTAAACATAAACTACATTTCCCACGAGTCCATGGGAAAACAGAAAACACAGTTCATCCAATCAGAGGGCAGCAGTCCCATATAACGATTGCGGCAGACTTTATCCCCATTTTTCTTCGCTGCTCCACCAGCAACAGATAAGTGCCTTCATATTCCCCCTTATCATTGCATGTGGAAACTGTTTTGAATGGTACTAAGCAGGATCATTACAACCCGCCGGATACCTTTTCTGACTGTGTGTGTACTTAATAATAATTTAATACTGATATTTTTTCTCCCCTCTTAGCGGGACCGCGGGAACGCTCTCTTTCCTATGTGGCCGCTTAAGGCTGCCAGGCTCTGGTGCGCGCTGCGGACAGCTGGCCACTAGGGGGCCTGCACACGTCTCATTTACATGCTCAGCGCATCTGTACCTCCTGGCGACTGGCGCACGTCAATTTCATTCACCGAGTGCAGTGAAGCGCGTCAGGCCGCGTTACTAGTACGGGGGAAGTCTGTAGGCCCTATTAGCCTCAATTCAAGGCAGCGTTTTTTCCTTAAATAACAGAGCAACCACTTGGAGAGAGACACCCGTGCTGTGGGTAAGAACAACCTCATTGAGGTATTTATTGGGACACATCCCAGGAGGCATTTAACCCTATTACAGCTCAGTGTTTGTCCCACAGTCCCCTGACTCTCTTAAATCTCTCTATCACCTACCTTCCCATTGATTATCAATTCTGTCAGATGATGGATGACTCAGTCTTTAGGGCTGTCTCACAAGTAGTAGCCCCCTGCAGGAGAAAATTATGCAATTGCAGGTGCAATGGCAAAAACCTTTTGAGCAGAGGAAAGACACTTCTGGGCCCTGAATCCCCATACCTCCGAGGCAGCCAGCTACACCCAACCCAGACAAGCCTGGAGAAAACCCAAGAGTCGATCTCTGCGTCTTTGTGTGCCTTATAAAGGTGTTTATGGATTTTTAGCCCCTACGACATGACTCCCAAGTCCCTAGCACCTCAAGAGACGCCCACTTCCCCCCCCCCCCTACTGACCTGGGGATGGTGATAATTCCCTCAATACCTATTATGGGGATGGGGATCTTAGTAGGTCATGGCCTACGACCACCAATCCCTTCAAAGACAATCATCCCAAAACCGACACAAAAAATTCCCTTGACGCTGATTTGTTGGAACCAGATGATCTTCTGCTTCCACGGTCGGTAGGATGGTGCCAAGTGCCCAAAGTGGCCACCTACATGGCAGGCAGATTAAGGAAACCCCTAGATAAAGATGAAAGGAACTGCCTACAGGCAGAATGCGCTAGACCATCTTTGGAGGGTAAAGTGGCCCTCACACCCGAAATTGACACTAAAATGGCCACTTTTCTTGCCAAATGTGTCCAAGACCCCAAGAACGGCATAGACAGGTCTGGCGCCTTTGCCAGGACAAGCTCCTGGATGTGGCAGAGCCCCTGGCTAAAACAATGGAAATGGCGGATGATGCTAAAGCAACCGGATCCCTGGTATCTCCTGATGCCTTATACGGGCCATCATCTTCCTCGGAAACGCCAATTGTACATTTTTGACAGAGCAACACAGATCGCTTTTGATTAGAATTGATTCCAAGTTGGGGGAGTTTTCCACCTCGGAAGCAGGAATGGTGACCTAGGGTAATCCGTTCAGGGACCCTTTTATTTGGGAGCTGGGCAAGTTTGTCAATACTTTACATTTTTTAGACAAGGCCCAAACGTCAATAAAGTGCATATTTATCCCCATCGACCGGCTGTGCTTTTCATCAAGCCTCCGCCAGGGGCAATGACTCTCGAGGCCAGTGGCAAGACTCGTCGAAGTTTGGAAACTTCTATCCGATGAGATCCTACCCCCATCGTCGAGGTGCCAGAGGTGGTTCAAGGAGCAATGGTGCCTACAACAATTCCCAAGGTAAGAGTACAAAACCCAAAAGGGTAGCAAATCGAGTACCGTTTGGTACACTTTTTGAGGAACTGGGAGACTTGGTCCACAGATGCAAGGGTTCTCCAAACAGTAAAAAGGTTTCAGATAGAATTTTATGGTGCTCCATTCCAAACACACAAATCCGGATCCTTAGTTTTCTCCCAGGGTCATTCGAAGCTAGTGGATCTAGAAATAACACAACTTCTGGAGAAAAAGGCTATCGTCCAGACCACTGTACACTCCGACGGTTTTCTCAGCAACCTTTTCCTAGTGAAGAAGAGGGAAGGTGGCCAACGTCCTATTATCAATTTAAGGGAATTTAACGAGTGGCTCGTTTATTGTCACTTCAAGATGGAGGGCATCCATCTTCTCAGGGATCTCCTGCAGGTGGCCGACTGGATGGTCCGCTTGGACCTGAAGGACGCCTATTCGACAAAAGCCATCTTTCCACCTCACAGACGTTTCTTGCAGTTCCTGTGGAAATCTCAGATATTCGAATTCACCTCCCTTCCTTTCGGTCTATCTTCCGCTCTATGGTGTTTCGCCAAAATAATGAGGCCGATGGTCGAATACTTGCGAACTCAGGGACTTCGCTTGATCGTCTACCTCAACGATATCCGCTTGATCGTCTACCTCAGCGATATCCTGATCATGAACCAATGTCCGGTGCATCTGTCCTCGCACTTACAGTTGACCATAGACCTTCTGGAATCTCTGGGCTTCGTGATCAACAAGGAGAAATCTGCACTCTTCCCATCTAAGTCTCTACAGTTTCTGAGATTCCTCATAGATTCGGTCAAAGACACCCTCAGTCTCCCTTCTCGCAAACTGACCAAGCTCAGACACAAACTCAGGAGAACACTGTCCAAGTCACAGGTATCGTTATGGCAGCTAGCACGTATGGTGGGACTTCTCTCATCCTCCACACTGGCTATTTTCCCAGGGTCTCTCCATTATCGGGCTCTAGAACACCTGAAAATCTCTCAACTCTAACAGGGTCTTACGTACTTCCAATTCGTTCCGCTCTCTGCGGAAGCAAGACTGGAGATGCAATGGTGGATCTCCCACATGGAGGCCTGGAAAGGTCGAACGATCTTCAGTTCTCAACCCGACCTGATCCGATGCCAGCGGCTCAGGCTGGGAAGCTTGGTGCGGAGAATTTGCCACAGGAGGAAAATGGTCCTCCACAGAACAATCCTTGCACATAAACTGTTTAGAGTTGATGGCAGACTCATTCGCTCTCAAATGTTAGACCAAGGACGAGGTTCAATGTTCGGTTCTTCTGAAAATGGGCAATTTGGCAGCGGTCCACTACATCAATCGTCTGTGGGGAACAAGGTAAAAGGCCCTGTCGGATCTGGCTCGCACATTATGGGATTACTGTCTAGACAATCATATTTCTGTGTCAGCAGAACACCTCCTGGGCTGGCCCAATCAAGAGGCAGACTGGCACTCCAGACATTGGAGAGATGTCAGCCTGTGGAAATTACAAACCCAGGTGATTCAGCAGATTCAGGGGAGGTGGGGCCCATTCTCCATAGACCTCTTTGCGTCTCGGCTAGACTTCCAACTGGACAAATATTGCAATTGGCAACCTGACCCCAATGCAGTGGCCAAGGATGCATTTCTCCAAGATTGGAGCAAGGCAACAGCATACACGTTTCCTCCATTCGTGATGATAATGAGATTATCCATGCAAGTGTGCACGCAACGGGCGTGACTAAACACAAATCTTAGATTTATGACCTACTGAGGGAAAGATCACTTGACGCACTATTTTTGACTGAGACCTGGCTTAGTAAGAGTTCCACCCCAGATGTCCTAGATGCGCTCTCAGATGACTATATGATAGTAAGGCAGGATCGAGAGGGTCAAATAGGTGGCGGAATTGCAATAATGTTTAAGACCACAATAAAGTGCAACGTTAAGGAGGCAAATCTAGAAAATTGTGAGGCGCTCTTATTTACATTGTCTTTTTAAACAATACGGGGGTTGGGCCTATACTATCGCCCAAACTAGGCCACAATAATAGTTTACAACAGAAGGTTGTTTTGGGCGTGCGTTATAGATTATTGCATTCAACAAACCACTTTCACAACTAGAGTGGTTAGGTGTCTTTATTTCACCTTTCTATTTTTCCTTTAATTATATAATACATTGACCATTTAAATCATGTAATAAAGAAAGACAATACATTTATAGTGACATTCAACACTACATCGAAAAATAATTACAGCACATTTGTCATTCAACAAATAAAAGACCAAAAAAAAGGAACAAAACATTACAAAAACTAACAGAAGAAACGATAGACCAGTCCTAAATTTAACAATAAAATAATGGCGGCACAAACTGTTTGCATATTCACAATCTAACAGCCTGCCATACACAGCTAGCTGATACATCAATTACACCAGGCGAGTTGCCTTGTTTGTACACTGTATTAATCATTAGAATGGTGGTGGTTACAGCTAGCTGGGGTAGGTCGACGCGTTTCAGAACCCTACTTTTCTTTTTGGGTTCTCCTCAGGACCAGGACAGGTCGAACACTAAAATATTGTGAAATGAGAAAAGGTTGTATCAGCTGAGTTTCCCTGTATTCTAATTACCCAAAAACTTGTGGTTAAAAAGTTATCTATTCTTACTATTCAGGGGTGTTGATCCCGGGTGCTGTGTTTAGCAATAAATAACGCGCAAAGTCGCTTGATGTAGAGAAATTCTAAAAAGTAGAGAGAAGTTGGAGCGTTTACCAAACTATAAATCAATCAGCTCTAATGTATGTGCACTCCATTACAACGTCACTATTGAGCAATTGCTCATAGTTCTGATAAACACCACAGTTAGTGTTCCACTTGCCTTTTGTATGTCTAGAGAATTGCCAAATGACGGTTCCAGTAATGAGTTTTAACCAAACGTCATGTAGAGTAGAGCCTTAGGGGCAGCCTATAAGACATAAACAATTAATACGTGCTGTGATTTAATTGTTAAGATCAGGAGGCCAATGTGTGCAGTATATTAATAGTGAAAGGGACATACTTCACTCGAGTTGATTTAAGCGTGGGCGGTGCCCTCATCTATTTTTCAAATTCTTTTTGCTCTACCATAGTTCCCGATTTCAACACACGAAGTAGGGCACTGTACACATTATGTCAGTGACACCTAAAATGTAAAACATAAAAAGCAGTGTGGATATATTCATGCGTAAGTCCGTATCTAACGAGACAGATGCTTGTAACAATTTAGACATCGCCAAAGCGAAACAAATAACTCACTGAAGACTTGCTACTCGATCCCGTGTTACCGAACTGGGGACGTGTTCGTGTGTTATTTCTAAAAGACAAAACGGTGAAATTACGTGTGAGCACCTAAGGCCTAACGCAGTTCATTGAGTCTGCATACTGCTGCACGTATATTTAGCAAAAAGAACTTGCCTAATCTTTCTTTGAAGCTCCCTGACAGCGTCCCTCTCCGGCCTCTCATCGGCGGCAATTCCACAAAGCGGAAGTGATTGCCGCTCGCGGGGTGACCTGCTTAATCATTTCGTAGCGCGCTAATGCGCTTGGAATGCTGGTACTTGTGGTTTGATTAATGAGTTTGTGCACGGGAATGCAATGTTTTGGCAATTCTCATAGCATTACACAGATAGCTTATATTAAAGTGTATTACAGGCTATTGAATTAAAGTCTATTAATTTCGGACATCTCATTCAGTCCTAAAGAGGCTGTATTAAAACGCATGATTAAATAAGCTTCTCTTTGGAGGAGTGTCCGTTCCATGTCACCGCCTCTATGGTTCGGTTTGATCACGCTCAGTACTGTCCACCTGAGGTCTTTTTCAGTGTGTCTCAATTCTTGAAAGTGGGCGACGAGAGGTGCATTAGGTACATTCTTTTTAATCCTTGATCGGTGCTGTGTTATTCTCTGCCTGACCTCTTGTGTAGTTTTCCCGATGTAGATCAAAGGGCAGGGACACAAAGCGGCATAGACCACATTCTTGGTCTTACAATTTGAGAATTCTGTGTGCTTCCACTTGTCTGTTCCGTTCACAAATTCTGTGCCCTCAATCGTTGAGTTACATGCTTGGCATGTGCCACATTTGTGGTGTCCGACTACCGGCTGTAGATTCAAAAAAGGACGTAGTGAATCTGATTTCTTTGGGGGATCATACGCTGCCCGTATAATGCGCTGGCCAATGCTCGTGTTCTTTTTCAGTGCGAATAAAGGAATTTGAAGTTTGGTGTCCATATCCTTTACCAAGTGCCAATTCTGGCGAATGATTTTCTTAAATGAATTGGTATATGGACCAAACGTTGAAACGCATACTAAACGTGTCAAAGGATTTTTAGTTTTTTTTTCCAGAAGTACTTCACGTGGCGTGAACCACGCTCTTTTGCACGAGTGTTTCAATAATTTAGATGGATACCCCTTCTCCTTTAATTTCTCAGTCAACGCTTTCAAATGAATCTCATAGTCTTCTTTACGTGTACAATTGCGCCGCACGCGCAAGTACTGGCCATATGGCAGATTGACCTTGAGACTTTTCGGATGATGACTTTGAAAGTGGAGTGCTGTATTTTTATCTGTGGGCTTCGTGTATAGAGTTGTAATTAACCCATCGACAGTGGGTCGTACCTCCACATCCAAAAATGTGATGCTAGTTGTGCTGTGAGTCAAACTGAATTGGATGTCTGGATTACGATCGTTCACCCACACATGGAAATTAAGAAGTTGTTTTTCCGTTCCAGTCCAGACGCACCATACATCGTCGATGTATCGATACCATTGGGCCACGTACGCACTGAAGGGGTTGTTGTTGTAAACGTGCCGCTCTTCGTATCTCGCCATGTAGAGGACCGCCATCTCCGGCGCGAAGGGACAGCCCATGGCGGTCCCTTTCACCTGGAGAAAGAAGTCGTTTTCAAACTTAAAGTAATTACGCTTCAGTGCCAGGGCCGCAAGGCCAACAATAAATTGAGTCGGAATCTGATGAGGGCGTTCCCTACTCTCCAAATAAGATCCCAGGACATCCAACGCATCTTCCTGGGGGATTTGCGTGTATAAAGACACGACATCCAAGGTGACTAGTGTGTGGTTATTTGGATCAAATTGGAAACCTTCGATTTTGTTAATAAAATCTGTTGTATCCATCAGATATGATTTTACATCTTTCAAAAATGCTTTGAGAAAAAAATCCACGTACTTGGAGATGGGCTCAAGTACGGAATCACATCCCGACACTATGGGGCGGCCAGGGGGGACGGTGGCATTTTTATGGACCTTAGGGAGGAAGTAAATCACAGGTGTCCTTGGGTGTTGTTTTGTAAGGTACTCATGTTCTTTGGGACCCAAGATACCGGCCTCTAGCCCTTCATCAGCCATACTTTTGATCTCATTTTGAATCTGTTTCACTGGATCCGATGGGATCTTCCGGTACCATATTTGGTTGCCCACATGTTTACGTCCTTCTTCAAGGTATGCCTCCTTTGACCAAACCACTGTAGCACCACCTTTATCCGCCGGCTTTATGACCCACTCCTTATCATCCTTGAGTTCCTTGATCACCAGTCGTTGTTTGGTCGGCATATTGCTTTTAACAAACACCTTCTGATGTTTCAATTGACTCAGAGAAGATAGAACCGCTTGTTCGAATGCTATGATACTTTTAGGGATTGTATTAGAAGGAGGGCAAAATGTTGACTTGTTGCGTAGACCAGATGTTTCCCGGGTCATGGGCATCTCTTTATCTTTAAAAAATGCATGGAGCCTAATTTTTCTGAAAAGTTCCATGGCTTCGATCTTAAGATGGACCAGATCTTGATTTGACTAGGAATACATTTAAGGCCCAATTCAAGCACCGCTTCTTGTTCCAGTGTCAAAGTCTTTTGGGATAAATTGATGATCGATGTCTTCTTCACGACTTGTAATATTGGCGCGTGGTGCGCATTTCCCATGGTTGGGGTTTGTATCGTTCTCGCTTCTGCTGTTGGCCTCCCCCTAAAAAATTACCAGCGTTTCTTTGCTGTTGGTTGGCGTTTGATGGACCTTCGCCCGCGTCAGATTCTCCAGTGGAGTCCGACGACGATGTCTCAGAAAAAGTCAGGAACTTTCGTCTGGATCTGCCTCTGTATTCTGGAAGAGCCCAACGAGATTCCTCTCTCGTGTAAAAGTCCTCCCTCAGGTATGGGTACACTGTTTCCAAATTGAACGATTTTCTGTCACGTTCAAACTTAGTGTTCTTAAAATTTATTGTATTATCTTTAAACGTTGAAACCTCCTTTTCAATCTTCTCCAATAAAGCTTTAGCTTCAGTGACTGAATGGTTGTCCTTAATAGACTGTATAAATTGTTCAATTTCGTCCGCTTGAATGCGGCAAAGCCTTTGTGCTGTTTCAATGGAGTGCACCATCAAGTCTCTACTGCACTTTGTGCTGATAAAACTAAAGCCCTTCTTGTATTCCGGGTCTTCTGTAAAGATCACAGGGACATTCTTTATTTGAAGTCCCCACGGGATGGTACCTGCCTTCAGGTTTTCTAGAAGAAAATAACCATGTAGTTCGGTTCTAATCTGCTTTTTCTGCAAACGAAGTAGTTTCTCTGATTCGTTTTGTGTTTTTGCAGTAGAACTTAAGTTGACTGTTGGGAACAGGGATGGTGCTGCTATAAGTCGTTGGATATGATCCTCAGTGAAGGAAAGTGTATCCTTCTCTCACATGACCCCTGTTAGGTAATGCCTTGTGTGGCAAATCCAACAAAAAATGATTTGAAACCCCTTTGATTGGTATTTCCAGAATACCCACACGGGCGAAAGCCCGCTCAAAACTTTTTAAACAATACGGGGGTTGGGCCTATACTATCGCCCAAACTAGGCCACAATAATAGTTTACAACAGAAGGTTGTTTGGGCGTGCGTTATAGATTATTGCATTCAACAAACCACTTTCACAACTAGAGTGGTTAGGTGTCTTTATTTCACCTTTCTATTTTTCATTTAATTATATAATACATTGACCATTTAAATCATGTCATAAAGAAAGACAATACATTTATAGTGACATTCAACACTACATCGAAAAATAATTACAGCACATATGTCATTCAACAAATAAATGACCAAAAAAAAGGAACAAAACTTTACAAAAACTAACAGAAGAAACGATAGACCAGTCCTAAATTTAACAATAAAATAATGGCGGAACAAACTGTTTGCATATTCACAATCTAACAGCCTGCCATACACAGCTAGCTGATACAACAATTACACCAGGCGAGTTGCCTTGTTTGTACACTGTATTAATCAGTAGAATGGTGGTGGTTACAGCTAGCTTGGGTAGGTCGACGCGTTTCAGAACCCTACTTTTCTTTTTGGGTTCTCCTCAGGACCAGGACAGGTCGAACACTAAAATATTGTGAAATGAGAAAAGGTTGTATCAGCTGAGTTTCCCTGTATTCTAATTACCCAAAAACTTGTGGTTAAAAAAGTTATCTATTCTTACCATTCAGGGGTGTTGATCCCGGGTGCTGTGTTTAGCAATAAATAACGCGCAAAGTCGCTTGATGTAGAGAAATTCTAAAAAGTAGAGAGAAGTTGGAGCGTTTACCAAACTAGAAATCAACCAGCTCTAATGTATGTGCACTCCATTACAACGTCACTATTGAGCAATTGCTCATAGTTCTGATAAACACCACAGTTAGTGTTCCACTTGCCTTTTGTATGTCTAGAGAATTGCCAAATGACGGTTCCGGTAATGAGTTTTAACCAAATGTCGTGTAGAGTAGAGCCTTAGGGGCAGCCTATAAGACATAAACAATTAATACGCGCTGTGATTTAATTGTTAAGATCAGGAGGCCAATGTGTGCAGTATATTAATAGGGAAAGGGACATACCTCACTCGAGTTGATTTAAGCGTGGGCGTGTGCCCTCATCTATTTTTCTATTTCTTTTTGCTCTACCATAGTTCCCGATTTCAACACACGAAGTAGGGCACTGTACACATTATGTCAGTGACACCTAAAATGTAAAACATAAAAAGCAGTGTGGATATATTCATGCGTCAGTCCGTATCTAACGAGACAGATGCTTGTAACAATTTAGACATCGCCAAAGCGAAACAAATAACTCACTGAAGTCTTGCTACTCGATCCCGTGTTACCGAACTGGGGACGTGTTCGTGTGTTATTTCAAAAAGACAA
This sequence comes from Calotriton arnoldi, assembly GCA_963921515.1. NCBI lineage: Eukaryota > Metazoa > Chordata > Amphibia > Caudata > Salamandridae > Calotriton > Calotriton arnoldi. The sequence goes on along the minus strand of CAWUFW010001870.1, from coordinate 1,137,050 downwards.
AACGGTGAAATTACGTGTGAGCACCTAAGGCCTAACGCAGTTCATTGAGTCTGCATACTGCTGCACGTATATTTAGCAAAAAGAACTTGCCTAATCTTTCTTTGAAGCTCCCTGACAGCGTCCCTCTCCGGCCTCTCATCTGCGGCAATTCCACAAAGCGGAAGTAATTGCCGCTCGCGGGGTGACCTGCTTAATCATTTCGTAGCGCGCTAATGCGCTTGGAATGCTGGTACTTGTGGTTTGATTAATGAGTTTGTGCACGGGAATGCAATGTTTTGGCAATTCTCATAGCATTACACAGATAGCTTATATTAAAGTGTATTACAGGCTATTGAATTAAAGTCTATTAATTTCAGACATCTCATTCAGTCCTAAAGAGGCTGTATTAAAACGCATGATTAAATAAGCTTCTCTTTGGAGGAGTGTCCGTTCCATGTCACCGCCTCTATGGTTTGGTTTGATCACGCTCAGTACTGTCCACCTGAGGTCTTTTTCTATGTGTCTCAATTCTGGAAAGTGGGCGACGAGAGGTGCATTAGGTACATTCTTTTTAATCCTTGATCGGTGCTGTGTTATTCTCTGCCTAACCTCTTGTGTAGTGGTTCACGCCACGTGAAGTACTTCTGGGAAAAAAAACTAAAAATCCTTTGACACGTTTAGTATGCGTTTCAACGTTTGGTCCATATACCAATTCATTTAAGAAAATCATTCGCCAGAATTGGCACTTGGTAAAGGATACGGACATCAACCTTCAAATTCCTTTATTAGCACTGAAAAAGAACACGAGCATTGGCCAGCGCATTATACGGGCAGCGGATGATTCCCCAAAGAAATCAGATTCACTACGTCCTTTTTTGAATCTACAGCCGGTAGTTGGACACCACAAATGTGGTACATGCCAAGCATGTAACTCAACGATTGAGGGCGCAGAATTTGTGAACGGAACAGACAAGTGGAAGCACACAGAATTCTCAAATTGTAAGACCAAGAATGTGGTCTATGCCGCTTTGTGTCCCTGCCCTTTGATCTACATCGGGAAAACTACACAAGAGGTCAGGCAGAGAATAACAGATTTCGGAACTCATCAAATGCTCTTTTCAAGCAGGTGAGGTTCCCATTAAATGGAAGCAAGCGATAGTTCGGCCACTCAAAAAGAAGCTGTCAGTCGACCAAGCAATACTAGAAAATTTGCGCCCCATTTCACTGCTACCATTCGTGGCAAAGATTGCGGAGAAGGTAACTAACAAACAACTAGTAGACCATATCAATAAGAACGATCTACTGCACCCCTCCCAATCGGGTTTTAGAGCAGCACACTCGACTGAGACAGCAATATGCCTGAATAAAACGGTTGCTCTCCTATTTCCCGTCCGCAACCGAGGAACGACCATCATGTCGTCGCTTTGCTTATCACTTTAATCGGGGTCCGCTTCCTTATCCTGCCCGAGGAGCACCCGCTTTATTCAGGCATATTGCTATCTTTTTAATTGGGGTCCGCCTCGTTTCCTGCCCGAGGAGCACCCTCTTCATTTAGGCGTTTTGCTATTGCTGACGAACTATTGCCCTATCAGAACACATCTGCCTCGTTTGGAGCCCGGGAGTTTGTTTAAGCCTGCGCCATTTGACTGTCTCAAGCCCAACCCCTCTGATATCGGCAGTTTCTGAGGCGCACATCCACTGGATGCCTTGTGTACATGTGTTTCTCTGCGCCCAAACCTACGTGGAAACTCCATTCGGCCTGGGTCTGAGGCCCTCCACTCCCTAAGTACCATGAGATTGTTTCCTTTCTCCTGATTCTTTAGAATTCTCCCACCACTTGATCGCTTCGTTACCCGCGCCCTGAGGAAGGTGTTTGGCCACACCCGGCCCTCACACCGAAACGCGCGTCGGCGTTTGGGACACTCTAACTTCCGTTAGAGATTTGCTTAACACATTTCCCCCCCCTAGATAACTACTGTATTTGTCAACATATCCCTTTTTTTATTGTTTTAATGTATATATTCATGATATGTATTGACCACATTGGTGTTTCTGGATTATTTGACTTATGTTACCGAGGAAATTGGGGGTTATGTTGTTATTCATGTTGTTTTGCTAAATCAGTTAAGTGATTGTATGTTTGTTGTGAGCTTGAATGAAAGAGGTATGATAGCATGCTCGTTTGTGTGAATGTGACTGTCTGAGTGGTGGGATTGTCCTCATATTTATTATATCCGTATATTTTTTCCATTCTATTGAATCAATAAATTTATTTTGTGATATATTTGTTCCCTTCATTCTTCAGCACTGTTTAGAGTATTATCATTCATGACGTGATGCATATGTTGAAATAAATAGGTAGGGACCTTCTCTTGTTTTACTGCCATGTATTTTCCCCTATGATTTCCCTACCTTTATCCGCCTTAATAGGGGCCCCCTCTGTTTGAGTGGCCTGGGACACTAGGCCAAGTACCCACCCCAAAATCGGAAGTAAAGAACCTTGGAGTTTGGTTCGACTCCGAATTGACTTTCGACAGCCAAATTCGCTAAGTAGCGGGCAAATGCTACGGGACCATGAAAATCCTAAGAAAGATCCTTGACCTCCTGCCACCTAATGTGAGAAAAAGCATAGTTCACGCTGTGGTAACCTCTCAAATGGATTACGGCAATGTACTATACCTAGGGGCTTAAAAAAAGGGCTGTCCAAATTGCAAACGGTACAAAATGCGGCGGCCCGCCTGGTACTTAGCCTTCCAAGAAGAGCCTCTGCTAAGAAAGCCCTGGCCGAACTACATTGGCTCCCAGTGGAAAAAAGAATCGTTTTCAAGGCAATGTGCCACTGTCACCGCATCCTATCAAGAAAAGGTCCACGGTACCTGCAACCACTGCTAACACAGTATACACCTGGCCGGACTCTAAGATCACAGGGTAGGGCATTGGTGACAGTACCTAGAATTTTTAGAGCTAGATATCTTGCGGCAAAAGCGTGGAACACTCTACCAATGGACCTAAGAACGGAACAATGCGAAACCAGATTTCGCAAAAAACTGAAGACATGGCTATTCACAACGACACACTAAAATACAGGTACTGGGCGTGTAATGTAATTGCCTCCCAAATTCTTTAAGAGGGACCGTTTTAGCGCGGGACACACCGGTGGTGTAACCAGGCACTCTACAAATGGCAAAACTAAACTAAACTAAACTAAACTGGTGGTGATCACCCCAATCTGGAGGTCTCAAGTCTGGTTTCTAACGATGATATAAGTTTCTTGGGATTTTTCAATCCCTCTCCCCCTATTTACGGATCTCCTCCAGGATCCCCAGGACAACCCTCACCCTCAGGTGCTAGCAGGTTCACTTTGTCTCATGGCCTGGAGGATTACCAGGAACGAGGGAAAGTCCTGGGCATATCAAGAGAAGCTGCCTCTTTACTCGCCAGAGCTTGGGTGGATAGCACTAACAAAAGGTACCGGTCTGCCTGGTCTAGATGGCTGGGTTGGTGTATCCAATGCCAGGTGGATTCCTTGGGAGCAGACACTGTCCACATCCTGAATTTTCTGGTGAATTTTGCCTCAGAAGGTTTGGCTTACAGGTCAAAAAACACATTCCGATCAGCTATTTCAGCAGGTCACTTGCAAGTGGATGGTCACCCGGTTGGGGAACATCCTTTGGTATGCAAACTCTCTTTTTTTATTTTTTTTTATTGTTTTATTGGTATACATTATGATACACAACCAACAAACATTTGGCACATAGAAAGTCACCCTGCATTGCACATCTCTCCATTGTTTACACAATCCTTGCGGTATGCAAACTCTTACAGGGTATTAGATTGTTGCTACCTCCAGAACCCAGATAGTCTATCTTATGGCACGTAAATAAGGTCCTTACCCTCCTCAAATCTTGGCCTTCTAATAAATATCTGTCCAGGAAACAATTATCGGCAAAATTAGCAATGTTGTTGTGCTTAATTTCATGCCACAGAGTCTCAGATATTCAAGTGTTAGACATAACAGGTAGAGTATTTACCGAGAAGGGGGTAACGTTTCACACTGCATGTCAAACAAAGTGTAATTCAAAGATTGTATCATATCCAACATTCCTAGATGCACTTAAATTATGTGTTGTTCAAACAATAAAGGCATATGAAATTTTGATGGAGGACCTGCGTCCTCATGGAGAAAGACAACTGTTGATTGCTCTGATAGGGCGGTTTCTTCCCGTACGATTGTCAGGTGGGTAATGCAAGAGGCAGGTAGTGATATATCCCAATTTGGGATAATATGTGCTAACGTTTGATGTGAGACAGATAAGCATTTCATATTTGGAATCTATGAAATTGTAATTAAAAATCCTCTTTAATGAAAAAGTCGGGTTTTAAATAACAATTTTGAAAATGTCACTTTTCAAAAATGTATTTTAAAGGAACAGTCCCTAAAGAAAAACAGATAATCTCAGATTATGTCAATGAATTTAAATATGACACAATGTCTTAATTTCACATTTTTTAAAAACATATTTATTAACAATCGAAAATAGTGGGTAGCACCAAAAGAACACAAATTAATATACTCAGGCAATTTCCCAGTGACAATTATAGAACTTATTCCATGTATGTCACAGTACACTAACCCACAAACTAGCCCTGTCAAATTACATATACAATATAGGGTCAGTGTGCAGTTTGACGTTTCGATCCATTCCAAGTTTAAGGATTATCATCAGGACAGTTAAAATTCAATGCCTGAGATTCAACTGTATGATAGGTGGCAGTGAATAACAGATGAGTGCTAATGATGTAGCGATCTCAAGTAAAATAATATAATTCGCCGCCACAAATAGGCATCAGAGAGGTCGGAGCTGGAATCTGCATCTATCAGAAAATTTAAAGCATGGGCATTGACCTTGTGTGCGACACTTAGGGGTAAAGGGCCGCAAAAGGATCCTGACGCTATCCTTAGCAGAGGCGTCCTTTTTCAATCCAGGACCTCTTTGCGGCCCTTTACCCCTGAGTGTCACTCCCTTCAAATTCTAGGAATCTGCAGAATTGTAACCTGCAGATAGACACAGGGTCAATTCCCGTACTTTAAATGTTTAAACTTTTAAATTTAAATCACAGAACTTTTCCCTAAGAATTTCTTCTAAGTCCGAAGGTAAGCGCAAATTGGGCCCAATCCACTCTTTATATCCGACCTGCACTCCATCACGGTTGGCCACATTTTTCAACTTTGACCCGAAGTCACACGACTAGATGTCCACGGTTGGCCCTTTGATCTTTTAGGTGCTAGTTTTGACTAAAATATCAAAACATTCATAACTTAGGTTCTACTGATTGGATTTTTGTGGTTTTGGTGTCACATAATTTGTTAAATTTTACTCTACTCTATGTTTCTAAATGTGTGGGACATTTCTTGTGTCGTGTTTACACCTTATTACTGATTACTGTTTGTGTGCTGCATAAATACTTTACATATTGCCAAGTTAAGCCTAACTGATTTTCTGCCAAGCTACCCAGCTTTAAGCACAGGTTAATTTAGTGACTCTTATGGTTAACCCTGACAGGGATTATGGTCTGTTGGTTGACCAGGGCTAATACCCCAGTCAACCAACAACCCAATTTCTCACACACATTCAAGGCACTACATAGCTTAGGTGCCACTTACCTGAACAGTCGCATCTCCTTCAACCAACCCTCCACTCCACACACACTCCTACTGCCACACATCCCACGCATACACAAAAGCAGATTAGGCAGATGTATATTCTCTTACATCGCTCCTAAAGATTGGAACGGTCTCCTACTTCACATCAGAACTACCTCCTCTCTTTTTGAATTCTGCAAGGAGCTGAAGACATGGCTTTTTAATTAACCAACGACCATAGGCAGGACTAGGCATACACACCTGCTCAGCACCAGGATACCATCATGGATGTTAGTGTGCTTTACAAATACACATATCATCTACTGCACAAACTACAATTTCACAAATATAACCACCATTCATCTCCCATATCTTCTGCCACCCAATTGCTCTCCATTTACTTATCCTTATCCAATGTCTGATTAACTCTAAGACACATCACCTTATTGAGCACCCCAGGTAAACATGGCAGAAAGTCATACTTACGGCAAGAAATTTAAGGTGCTCTATAATAAAGCCAGGTAATGTAGGTTCTACTGACAGTGGGACACACATGGGCCAAATGAGCACCTTACAATAAGGGGAATATGGAGGGTTCTCTACCACAACAGCCAGGCACCTATAGCTGACTCATCATCCTCCTGTGTGCTAACTTGCCGTCAAGCACTCTGAGATGTGGAAAGGAGGGGGGACACACCCTACAGCCAGACACATGCTGATGTTCTGTGGTGCAGGCTCTATAATACAGTGGCCAAGGCTAACACAATCGTTCCAGTCCTCACTTTATATATTTTCAAACTTACAGGCACAAGGGGGCTTCTTCCTTACAGCTTGGCACAAAGGGGCTTTATGAGCTGCTCCTCAAGACCGTTTCCCCACTCTCACCCTCTTCCCTCGCCACTCTCTCTGCCCTTGCCAGTCTGCCCCGACTCCATGCCCAACTACCCCTGCTCTGCCTTCTTTCCCTCTGCATGCCCTATTGCAACTGCAGGACCGTCCATGCACTGCCCGACGTTGTACATCCAGGTTCTCTGTATGGCTCGGCTACTCGCCCATTTTGCCCTCCTTCAGTTGGACCTGTCCCTCCCCTCTCTATTTACAGCCCAGCTTCCCCTCCTCTCAATGGCTTATTCCTCGTTTTGCATTGCCTCTGTTCCTAACATTTGTTGCTCCCAGTTCCTGTTCGGTGGTTTACACTGTGTGAGCTACAAAAGACAACACAAGAAACATCTGCCTGTGATCAGGAAGCAGGGTCATGTTTTTTGTCTCCTATAGTTTGTCACTACACAATTTGCTGCACAGGATAATGAAAAGATGGCTCTCAGTGCTGGAGACTGCCACAGATACCATCGCCATCACCCTTTGTGTGCGAGGCCCTTGCAGGGATGAACTGACTTTTCAGGACACAGGCAAACTACAGGGAGGCTAGATACCATGAAGGCATTTTTCCGGAGTCCCCCATTCCATCTTTCTAGTCCCAGGTGCTGCAAGAGGTGTTGTAACTAGCAGTAGCCTATGTTTACCACTGATACTCCCTCCATAGACTCTGCAAGTGCACCAGCAAGTTGCTGATGCTGGAGGTGCAGCAGAGAATGCAGCTAGCGGAGGTGTAGTTCTGCTGTGCCGTACAATAGTCATGGAAGAAGTGTGGTAGTACATATGAAGATTGTAAAAGCATGTCTGAACGTGGAGCCTGGGCCAAGTGTTAGATCCGCAATGCTACTCCCATGCGTTGGGGCAAACATAAATACTAACATTTGAGATTCCATTGCAGTGCAAGGAAGCTTCTCAGTCCATGCACTGGAGTGGAAGCATTCCATAGTTGGACACATACACCTAATTCACCAATGAAATGGCTGGAGCCCAACAAAGAAGAAATACTCCATCAACTGACCCAAAATGTGAATGACACTTTCAACAAGCAATGGCTGAAGGAGGAGGGAAGCCAAAGCAACCAATGGCTTTATGGCCCCAAAGCCTTCTCTATGTCCATCCTCGACCCCTCCCAATCCGGATTCCGCAGCAACCACAGCACTGTGACTGCTCTACTCGCTGCCACAGACGACATCCGCACCCTCCTCGACCAAGGACACACTGCTGCCCTGATCCTACTCGACCTCTCTGCAGCCTTCGACACCGTCTCCCACCGCACACTCACCGCCTGACTCCACGACGCTGGCATACAGGGAACCACCCTCGACTGGCTCCGCTCCTTCCTCACCGGCAGAACCCAAAGAATCAGACTTCCACCCTTCCTCTCCGAACCCACTGAGATCAACTGCGGAGTACCTCAAGGATCATCGCTCAGCCCCACGCTCTTCAACATCTACATGGCCCCCCTCGCCGCCATCATCAGACAGCATGGACTCAGCAAAGTATCCTACGCCAATGACACTCAGCACATCCTCTCCCTCACCAAGGACCCTATCACCACCAGACTAAACTTCCAGGAAGGAATGAAGGACGTTGCATCCTGGCTGAGCAGCATCTGCCTCAAGCTCAACTCGGAGAAGACAGAGGTCCTCGTCCTCGGACCCTCCCCCTCTGCATGGGACAACACCTGATGGCCCACTGCCCTCGGCAGCTCCCCCCCTCCCCCAGGGACCACGCCTGAAACCTCAGCATTGTACTCGACTCCTCCCTCTCCATGACCCGTCAGGGCAACGCCGTCGCCTCCACCTGCTTCAACACCCTCCGCATCCTCCGAAAGACCTTCAAATGGATCCCCCGAATCAAGGAAGACTGTCACCCACGCACTCATAACAAGCAGACTGGACTACGGAAACGCCCTCTACGCTGGGATCAACAAGTCTCTGCTCCGCAAACTCCAGACCATACAGAACACCACAGCCAGACTCGTCCTCGGCATCCCTCAACACGAGCACATCACCCAACACCTGCGTAACCTCCACTGGCTCCCCGTCGAGAAGAGAGTAACTTTCAAGATACTCACACATGCCTACAAATGCCTCCACAACACCGGCCCCCAATATCTCAACGATTGAATCTCCTTCCATGTACCCAAGAGGGACCTCTGATCCGCCGACCTCGCCCTCGCCGAACCCCCGCGCATCCGCAGAGCAAGAACGGGTGGAAAAACCTCGCCCCACATCGCGGCCAAGACCAGGAACGCGCTCCCTATCGACATCAGACGCGCCCCCACCCTGCACATCATCAGGAAGACTCTCAAGACCTGGCTCTTCGACTGACCGGAGCTGCCCCCCCTCCTCCCTCCCCCCCCCAGCGCCTTGAGACCCTTACGGGTGAGTAGCGCGCTTAAAATTCACTGATTGATTCTTGAAATAGGCTATTGCAGACAGCTAAACCAGTATGTATCCAAGAATTGAGAGTAATATATCAGGAACATAGTTTAGATAACAAGTGATTTACTCAGTTATTACTTTAAGGCATGCAACATCTTCAAATTCTTTACAAAATATAGCATGATGAAGGAAAATGTGTTAACTCATAAATAACATACAAGCAAATGAGCAAATGAGCAAATGAGTAAAAATACAGCAATCATTAAGTGTGAGAAGGGTAGAATAATGGAGGAGAACAACGTTTCTCCAATCTGGATCATTTCACGAAAGTTGAGCTCTTGAAAGTACATTTCCACAGGCTGCCTCCCCAGAGTAAACTCTAACACTCACTGTTCTTCCAGCTGCAGTTCATGCCAAACTCATTGTTCACCATATCCTAGGAGAGTCAATTTTGAATAAATCCCGACTATCCTTCATATCTTACCCCTGGAAGTGTCCACTCTTTTGATGAACTATATTTTACTACCAGGAGCAGCAGCATCTTCTTTGAGTCTTTTTTGATAAAGGAACCAGCTTTGTCTACCTTCCAGCTGTGAAGAGAACAATATTAGCTTGGATATCTTACAGAAGCATGCATTCACAAACTACTCTTTCAAAGTAGCAATCAAAATAGGGCAAACCTTTGATCAACCACTGATGCCCATGATTTGTCAATCAACATAAAAACAGGGAATTCTGACACAATACAAATTCGGTAAAGTCAATGAAGAGTCTCGTTTTGAAGCTTTACCAAAAGAAAAGCCATAAAATATGGAATTATTTGAAGAGAAAGGTCCAGGTCTGTATAATTGGTAGAAATTGCTTGCAGTTCCCTCTGCAAAACTGTATTGAATGCAACCCACAGAAAGGGAATATAATTAGCAGTTTTATCAAATGATTCTTCAGACAGATGACTGAACACTACCTCATCCTATTCTCCCTCGCCCTCTCAGGCTAAGAATTCTTTCATTGGCTAGGTACAGCATTCATTCAAATCTATTTCCCCAGAGGTTTTATGCTAGGCTTTCTCTGACATCTTACCAGCTTCTTCCCTACTTTTCCTTGCCACTGACCTTACTTTATTCTACATTTAAGTCACTACTGTTGTGACATAGTGTTAAGGATTTGTCCTTATTTGTGTTCTTTTGCATTCTTGACAATGTGCAGAATAGGATTTTACACTCAATTCTGTATGTACACACTGATATGGTGCTGAAGTTTTTTAAACAAGTTTCCTATGACATACAGAAGGGTGTTTTACTGACTTGTTGAGTAGACCTCAATTGGAGCTTAGCAGCCATGTTTTATAAAATGGATGTCTATCCAGTCTCCTCTCCTTTCCTTCCCTCTGCACATCTCAGTCGTTAATTCTGCAGCACACGATCAAGCTGATATGTATTTGTTTATTTCCATTGTCCTCTTTCTGCTGTTCTCAATGAATCTTCCCCGGCTCAGTCACAAAACTCTAACCTTTACAAGGTCCTTCTGCTGACTCACTGTACCCTATTCATTCACAATAAGTTACTGTTGCTCATGCAACTAGTTTGTTCCACAATCTTGGGATGGCATTAGCATAGAGTGGGCAGAAGAATATTCATGTAATGGGATAGTGCTTAGGTGCTAAAGCAATGTGTCTTTTATTAAGAAATGTGCTCTGATTTGCTAACAACGTAACCATTTTTATCACACCACAGTGATTCTGCAGTTTTTACTAATTTCATATGCGAAAATAGTGCACATAAACCCTCAATTTTGAGGGTGAGCGACATGACTTTCCTTAAGACCTAGATGCTGCTTGGGATGCTGTCCGTTTCTCCCTTGATTTTGCTGCCCACTTGGGGCTTGCAATAATTTTCGATTTGCTCTTCTCTGTAATGCCCTAATTTCTGAGTGTCATCATGGCACCAACTCTGTATTGCTTTATTTTAATATTTTGAAATAAATCCCTTTAACTATTCCGCTGATCTAGAACATTTATTGATTTTGGGCCCTATATTGAATTGATTTTATTTTTGACTATATATTGCCTCATTAAATTGAGGTTTAACACCGTCTCTGATTCATCAAATTGTAAGTGTTCTCATTGAGGTAAATTTGGGGATTTTGGAATGTCAAGATTGCGGGATCGCCCACTCTCACAAACTGTGGTAGCAGAGGATGGCTGCAAGTTAACAGCACCTCCTTGCTGCTTTCGAAATTGTCTCTTTTTAATTTTTGTTCAGTTTTAGTTAATTTTTCAGTGTGGATTTTCCTAGTGGATTTTTGCAGGAATCCTGGCTTGTGGTGTTATTCCAGAGCAAATTGGATTGTCAGTATGAATGATCCTGGTGATTGAGAATGTTCTGGTGTGTTTTGGGGTATTGTGGTCTGCGTTGTATAATGGACTGTTATACTGCATGTGAGGATTTTGGTTATGCAATGTTGATTTTGGGTTTCATTAGTGGTTGATTACTGTGATTTTGATATACTATTCTTATTTGTGATTTGCATCAAAGAGGTTTTGGTTTTATATTAGATGGTTTGGTTATCAGATTTGTCAAAATCCAAGATCTCAAGATATTATTGTTGAACTTGTTTGCATATAGGATTCTAAACTAACAAGTTTTTAAGGGTTTGCCTCTCTAATCTGGGTTAGTGTCCTTTCCGTCTCAGTGCACAGCAGTAAATATACTAGCCAGAGGTGGATTGCCACTGGACGTGAGTCTGCTTTAGTGTGAATTGAGATTGACATGCTGCAAAGATACTGGTCTTGTTTCTGTTGTTTGCAAGAATTGCTTTACTTTAACTTGCCTATTTTCTGATATCTAGGTTGAGAAGACAGGATGTATTTTGGTTTGTTTTTGTGTGTTCATTGAGAAAGGGCATGCAATTGTTTTCTCATTCATTGAAGCCACGTTGTGATTGGTTAGTCACCCGAGCAGATGCCTTGTTATTGGTTGGTTGCTGTCAAAAGCGCGCTGTAGTTGATTGATTTTTGCCATAGCGGTGCTGAAAAGAAGACGGAAGGTAAGTTTCTCAATCACTTTATTGCCAGCAAGATGGAAGCAATGAACAGCTGGACCATCCAGCACAGTAACAACCGTTTCTCTGCTGCACCTCCCGTTCTGGAACTCTACGGTGGTAAAAGTTCCCTAAGGCCACGAGAGGCACAGAGAGCCAAGTAATAAATAATAATAATGCACAATACATGTGCAACCCAACACATCTTCCCCTATACAAATGGAAAACAAAAAAAAATGGAAACACAAAAAAAACATAACACAAAGGTTCATAATAAAGAAACAACATGGCAAGAATAAACCGAGTGCAGAGCATGCTAGTGCATAACATAGTCATGAAATTTGTTGGGTAATCTCGTTGCCCTGGAGGAAGGAACACGGGTATTATAATCATGACACATTCCACCTTGATTAGAACGAGGGGTAGAGCGATTAGGAGTCAAAGCATGAGATGACTTAGGAACAGAAATCTTGTTTTTGTTCCACCATCTTCCGTCCTCCAATTGTACCGTACTCTTGTTAACTCTCACAACAGACTTGAGATCAGAGAACTTGGATTCGCCTTTAGGCAAAATCCTGGGACATTTGACCCTGACTTGATCCCCAACTTTTACAACCAGCTCCCTAGAACCATGTTGAATGTACTTGTTTCGGGCTTCTATTCTTTTCCTGCTTACTGCTTTTATCTTAGCTGCTGGTAATTAGAAAACACACATCCACTTCCTTAACAATTTTGAAGATGGAAGACGGCCCCTTAGTAAGATGAACGGGGAAACCTCAGTATCAGAATTAGGGGTGGTGCGTATAGCCCACAACACATTTTTAAGTTCATTTTTGCAATTTAAATTACTGGCTTTAGATAATTGTATGTTGTCTTTGATCACCCTGTTGAATCTCTCAACGAGACCATTACTCCTAGGGTGATTAAGTGAGGTTTTGGTGTGTTTAATACCCATAAAGTTTAAAACTTCTCAAATTCTGAAGAAGTAAATTGACAGCCGTTGTCCGAAACTATCTCATCAGGAACACCTTCCCTCGCAAATAAAAATTCAAGGAATTCTATCACACAAGCAGTGGTGGGGACTTTTACAAACTTCAACTCTGGCCAGCGACTATGGTAACCCATTAGAACTATACCATATTCGGAAACGCCGCTGTCAGACAAAGTTAAAGGGCCAATAATGTCAATGGCCAGCTTGTACCAAGCCTTGGAAGGAACGCTTACAGCTTGAACAGGACTAGGAACTGTCACCTGGGACTTGTCACTTACAGCACAGTATAAACAGTCTCTCACAAAATGCTCTACTTGTTTGTCTAGACCAGGCCACCAAAAGTGTTCTCTAATCCTTTTTTTCATGGCACGCATGCCAATGTGGCCTTCATGAACCAGGGTAAGCACTTTGTCTCTCATACTCATAGGAACCACAAGTAAAGAAGAACGATACAGGAGACCATTGACAACAGAGAGTTCATCAAAAACGTATTTGAATTTACTGATGAAATCATCTTGAGAACATTCTCTTGTCCAACCTGTGTGAACCATATCGATACGTTTTTTAATGTCTAAATCAGTATCATACGCGTCCCTCCATTCATGCTCTAAAATGGCTCCATTAGAGTGAGACACAGCGTAACAAAAAATGTCAGACTCAAAATTCTTATCGTTATAATCGCCCACCTCATGCGTACTACTGGGCAACCTGGACAAACAATCTGCCAAAATATTTCGTATCCCCGGGACATACTCAACATTGAAGTTATGTTCTAAAAGCCTATATTGCCATTTGGCAATCCGAGGAGTGGCTTTATCTCCCCCGTTGGTAGTAAAAAGCTGGACCAAGGGTTTGTGGTCCACTCTTACAGTAAACTTGGAGCCCCATAGATATTGTTTAAAATGGACAATGCCCCACCAGCAAGCCAACGCCTCACGCTCTACAACTGAGTACGTAGCCTCAGCACCCTTGAGACCTCTGGAAGCAAAAGCTACTACCTCATCCCTGCCATTCCTATGTTGCATAAGTACAGCGCCAAGGCCTTTCTGACTGGCATCGGTCATGATTATAGTGTGGTCATTGATGTCGAAAGGCTTGAGAGGAATGACGTGTGCAATTTCTTTTTTGATTAATTGGAATTCCTCAGCACAATCAGCACTCCATTTGAAAATGACATTCTCTTTAAGGAGATTTCTCATATGAAAAGTTTTGGCAGAACAATTAGGTACAAATCTTGCATAGAACTCAATGAGTCCCATGAAAGATCTCAATTGATCTTTATCGTCAGGTGCACAAAAATCCTCAATAGCTTTAACTAAACTGGCTTTAGGCTCGACACCCTTAGCAGATATTCTGTATCCTAAATAATCCACGGAGGTTACATTTAATTTACACTTTTCAAGGCTGAGAGTGACACCTTTTTCCTGTAAGATGGAAAAGACAGTATGCAATCTTTCATTGTGCTGATTTTGATTGGAGCCATAGACTAACACGTCATCTTGAAACGCCATCACCCCGGGGATGTCCTTGAACATGCTCTCTACAATCCTTTGAAAAACTGCGGTTGCGGAGGCAAGTCCGAAAGGCATGCGTTTGTATTGGAACAGGCCTTCCAGGGTGATGAACGCAGTGTACTGCCTGGAGTCGGGGTGTAAATCAATTTGATGATAAGCTGATGTCATGTCAAGTAGGCTAAACCATTTACCATCCTTAAGAGTAGTGGTCATCTCAGTGATGTTGGGCAAAGGGTGTTGATCAACCCAGATGTGACGATTCAAATCGCGAAGATCAACACACATGCTCAACGCCCCATTGGCCTTCCATGCTAAAACAATGGGGGAAACCCAATCAGAAGATTCAATGGGTTCTATGACATCGCTAGAACATAGTTTGTCTAACTCTTTTTTAAGTGCATCACGCAAGGCTAGGGCTACCTTGCGAACTTTGTGTACTACCGACTTGGCACAATCAAGCAATTTAATTTTATATTTGAATCCTTTAAATAGACCTAACTTGTCATTAAAAATTTCAGGATACACAGACTCCCATGTTTCTTCCTTGACAGATTGTACACAAATTAAATCCTTCTTCAATATAACTTGATGAGGATCATTGGGGTCCAAAACAATCCCTAGGTTACCCTGGTCATGCCACCCTAGCAGACAGGTATCGTCTTAAGCTACATAAATAACACCTTGAGCATTGCTACCTTTGAAACACAAATTGGCATGAAATTCACCGAGCACTTCAATGGTTTTACCACCATAACCAATAGGACGAACTGATGAATGCTTTAAAACCAACCCTTGGGACTGAAACAATTCTAATGTGTGTGGAAATGCACACGATGAAAGGAGATGATAACGTAAAGATCTAAAACTGGTGTTTTGAAGCGCATTAAGAAGGGTCTTGAATTAATGAGCTGTGCAGCTGTGCGTGTCAGCGAAGAAATAAAGAAGATGCGATGAACACTTATAAAATAGGCTGTGCGCATCAGCGATGTCTTTACGAGCTGTGCGCATGGAGAACAAAATGCTAAACAGCTGTGCGCATCAGCGTTGAAGATAACACTGGCGTTGCTATGGTAATGCAACGCGAAGAAAATTAAGCAAAATGGCGGCACGCAACGTGGGGACGCTGTGTAATGCGGAGCCAGGCGAACGGGCAAATCCTCACGAGGATACGTGTGACACGCAGTATGTCACAAACAGGGGCGAGAGGCTGAAATCAACATTCTGTGGCGCGCACGGGCTTGCGGCACGAGGAAAATCCAACCGCAAGGCAGCTTTGAAAATGTTTAAAATGAACAAAGTCTCACCACAACCTCTGTCAGAAACGCAGTTTTCCTCTCCGGCGTATTAAGCAGTGCGGCAAAACGACCTCCATGGACAGGTAGCCTCGACGACTTCAATCAGGTTCGCTGCTCCGGGTAGTCGGCTGGAGGCAGGAAGGCGAAAGCGGAGACGCTGCAGGATCCGCACGCGTGGATGTCTTGGAGGCAACAGGAACTCGTCGCCAGTGAAAAGAAGACGGAAGGTAAGTTTCTCAAACACTTTATTGCCAGCAAGACAGGAGCAACGAACAGCTGGACCATCCAGCACAGGAACAACCGTTTCTCTGCTGCACCTCCCGTTCTGGAACTCTACGGTGGTAAAAGTTCTCTAAGGCCACGAGAGGCACAGAGAGCCAAGTAATAAATAATAATAATGCACAATACATGTACAACCCAACAGGTGCTTGGATTGGTTGTTGTTTGCGAGCTTCTTTCCTGCAGTTTTTGGATTTGTTTTAACAAAAATAATGGGTTCTATGTTGAATAAACCTTAAGCACCTAGGGTGTCTATTATGGAGGGTCAGAAAATACCTGCTGAGGGTTTGCAAGTATTCGAAATGATGGAGAGTATTCATTTTTATATGTGTACCTGGGATCACAACTGGCATGAATATACCGCCGCTGACAAGGACCTGCAGTTTCTTTTAGAGGGTACCTTTAACATTAGGAACTTAGATTTCTTGAGGCAGACAATGAATGAGAGGAAGCCTTTACTTAGACCCACATAGTTTAAGGAATTGAATAAATGAGATCTGATGGCTACAGAAAAGGAGAGAAAGATGATGAAGAAACAGCTCAAGGGTTCTTTCAGACAGTGGCTTGAAGGCAAGTGTGACGATCAGGAGAGATGCTGGAGAAAGGATATAGTTAAAGGAATGAGAATATTTCCTACAATAGTTAAAAAAACAACAGACAAAAAGGAAAGTGATGAAGGGGACAGAGAAAAACAGAACCGAGAACCTAATTCAGATGAGGACGATAACATCTCAAGTGACCTTTTGAATTCTAGACCTCCTCCAAACAACAATGGGATGCATAGACAGGGGCAGAGCTCGGCAGTACCTGACATGGGTGCAGCAGGAGAGGGTACGAGTGTACAAGCACAGGACTGACTGTGCTTGCAGTTGCAGGTGCATAAACGACTGCCCCACCTGAGAATACATTGACCGAGTAGTAGCAGAGGTACAACTGTTGCCTCTCTGGTTTGCCAATGACATGACTGTTGAGTTTCTTAAAAAGAGAGATGTTAATATTGGGCTTTTAAACACTGAAAATGGGGAAGTTTTACAAGAGACAATTGATTTAAACAGATTACTGACATACAATGTGAATGAAATGAGGTACTTGATCAGAGAAGCAGTGAGGTGTGCAAATGAGGCACATTATGAGCTGGAGGAATTAGCTGATGAGTGTGAGGTTGACATCAGTAGAATGAGAAATGTGCAAAGGAATTACAAATGGATTTTAGTAATAATGAAATAAAGGAGTTGGGACTAAAAACTTTACATATTAAAAACGTAGTTGAAAAAACAAAGGGCTGGAGGGATTTGAAGAAGTACAGAGAAAGGCGGAAGAAGAAAGTTAGTACTAAAAAGAAAGCCTCAGAGACAGGAAAGAAAACAAAAGGTTCTGTTAGTGATTCAGAGTTGGAAACAGTTTCAGAATTCCTCTTGAGAGAAGTACATGAAGGGAATTATGTGCTTGTGCCTTGGACGAGAGGAGATCTTTCTGCTTTCACAACAAATTTTTCACAGCTGAGAGAGAATCCTGAGAAGTGATAAAGGAGGTTCATAGATTGACGATGATTTTGAAAATGCTGTAAACCAATCTACATGCTTTGCTTGACATTGGTGTTCCTAGTGATCCGTGGCCTGAGTGTAAGGTCGCTGTTGTTTGGCCTACTGAGGCACCATCTAGGGTTGCGCCTAAAAGTGCTCCGTCTGAGGTGGTATTTGACAAGTACAGAGTAATGATAGAGCATTTGAAAAAGAAGGTGCCGGAAAAAGCGATTAATTGGATGAAAATATTTATATCGACATAAGAGCTGTAGGAGTCAGTGCATGCCTTTCATAAGAGGCTCATGCAGATTTTTAAGAAGCTCAGTGGAGTTGAAGATCCCGAGAAAAATGGTGCTAGTGGTTTCATGTCTGCTTTTGTTATGAGTTTGTGTCCTGAATTGAGTTTGCACATTCAGCGGTGTGATGTGTTGGCTGACTAAAGGTATTAATGAAATCCTAAAGTATGCCAAGTGAAGTAGTGATAAATTTGATGCGAAACTGAAAAAGATCAAAGAAAAATGTATGGTTGCAGAAACAGTTTAAGAGAAATAGCAAGAACCAAATTATGGTTTCTGATTCGGGTTTTGTGTTGCCCAGCAATCCTAGAATGAATGGAGCGCATCAGATGCAAGGAATAAGATTGGGAAATGAGATGGTACCTATGCCAGGACATGGAAGAGGCGTTGTGAATAATCCTGGGATGAATGCAAACATTGATTTACTGAAGAAGAGCACTGCTTTATAATTCTGCAGTAAAGTCAGACCGTGGAAGCAGGAATTTAGACAGAATCCAGATGAAATCCAGAATTATTTTGTTCCCCAGATGCAGCGGAATGTGAATCATATCCAAATACAGTCAGCAGACCCAGCCCAAGCAACTTCTGTACGGAGTATGCAAAATCAAGGACAGTTCCATATAGATATGTCCACAGCTCTAATGTTGAAGCAAAACATGAGAAACAAAATGCTTTATAGTCCAGGGTACTAATAGAATCCTCTGATTCTGAATAATGATTTTCCTCGGTTTTTCCCAGAGACCAATTCACCATGATGGTTCCTGAAGAGGGAGAAGGATTGCTTACTTGGAGAAGTCATGGAGGTAGACCAGAGTGCCACACACATTGATGGTGAAGTCAATGGCACCCCGTGTGTTTTTTTGATAGACACTGGTGCTACATGCTCTATGGCTTGTTCTGCGGAGGTTCAAAACCTACCTCTCTGGAAGAGAAGCCCAAGTTGTGGGCATTAAAAACTGATTGTTAACCAGGTTACAGAAGATGTCCCTGATCAAATAGGATCAATGGAGAATAATCATCAATTTATATTGTGTGATTTCAGTCCTGTTAATGTGTTCGGCAGAGACTTGCTGTGACCTGCATAATTTATTGCACACCGGATGGTATTAAAAGTGAAACCCAAGACGAGGACTCGGTGTGTAAAATAAGATCACAAGACTCAAGATTTTAGTTGTTTCCAGTCCTTACTAAAGATGATTTGCCTCTGTATTTAAGGCATACTGTCAAAGCTGATTTCACAGGAAAAGCGATAAGACCGATGAGAAGTGCAAAGACTATCAAGATAAATGTAAAATCAAATACAATTCTCCCTAGACATAAGCAATACAGACTTTCAAAAGATAGAATGAAGCTTGTTATAGATAAAATGGTTGAACAGGGAATCCTTCGAGACATGCTTGGTAGTACTTAATCGAGTGACAAATGGAGAATAGTGCAGAAACCTTTGAAAACTAAATAGAATAGTGATTCCATGTTGTACAGTGGTACTAAATCCTGCTATAATTTAGTTTCCGTTTCCATCAGATGTAGAATGGTATACAGCCATCAAATTATGCCAAGCATTCCTCATCATTCCTCTGCATGAGAACTACCAATTTCTCTTTCCATTCCAGTTCAAAAATAAAGTTCTTGTTCGGTGTCGAATTCCACAGTGGTATACTGAAAGTCCTTCAATTTTTAGTCAGATTCTGAAAAAAGATTTGAAAAATTTGAAGTTGTCATGTAATTCAGTCCTGGTGCAGTACACAGATGATCTATTGGTGGCACAAAAGGCAACAGAGCTCTGTAAACATGATACAATTGCATTAATAAATAATTTCAATAACATTGGTCACAAGGTTTCCCCTACAAAGATGTAGTACTATAAAAAGGAAGTGATTTATCTTGGTCACCACATTGAGAAACGTTCAAGGAAAGTTGCAGAAAAATGTGAAATTGAAGAAAGTGACAGGTTTGTGATGGGACATACGCTGATTGTGTTTGTTCCACACTCAGCTGAAATTTTGCAATCCCATACCCGGTCCCAGCACGTGACAAACATCCTTAGATCAGGTAAGAACAAGTCATGCTGGCAGCTGAAAATACCTCTATCAAACTGTAATTATCTAAATCCTGTAACATTACTTCCTGTTACAGACAGCAGGGAAGATATAGACAGATGATGATTATGAATCTGAGCATGATTGCATCAGTCTTGCAGAGTTATGTATCAAATCAAGAACAGATATCAAAGAAACTCCTCTTGAAATGGCTGATCTGATTTTGTTTGTTGATGGTTCTTGTTTGAGAGAACATTGTAGAGTACGGAATGCTGCCTGTGCAGTATGTTCCATTTCTGAAAGTCTTGAAGCTTCATACCGGCTACATGTAACTTCAGCACAAGTGGCTGAGAAGGTTGCATTGACAAGGGTTTGCTGTCTTGCAGAAAATTTGTATGTGACGTATTACACAGACATATAATATGGTTTCGGAGTGATCCATAACTTTGGTCAGTTATGGCCAAATATAGGTTTTATGACATTGTCAGGAACTCCCATAAGGAACAGTTCCTACATTCTTGATTTGTTGGAAGGAATGCAACTCTCAAAAGAGAATGCAGTGGACAAGTGTGCTGCCTATAAGGCTGGAAAAGATATGGTCACTTTTGGAAATAAATATGCAGGACAGATGGCCAGATATTGTGCACTTGAGACTGAAGCTCTGAGATCAAATGAACAAATTACGATTCAAGAGACAAAACAAAATGAATCAATTAGAAATTCTGATGAAAGTGCAGACAATGGGAGTTGTTTCTTGTTGAATCCAATACAGACTTCCTTGAGTGAACTGAGGGGCCTCCAAGAGGAAGTGCCAGAGGATGAGAAAAGGAAATGGGAAAGGCTGGGTTTCAAGAGAAAGTATCAGGATGTTGGGGTGACTTCTGAATATAAATATGTGTTGCCTGACTCAATGTTCAATAGCATGGTTAGGTATCTACATAATCAGTCACATGCTGGGAGAGACTCAAAAACCTGTGCAGTCAATAAATACTGGTCAAAATCCAAATTTAGAAGTGCTGCAGAAGATTTGTGCCAGCGATGCTTAATCTGCAAGGCAAAAGGACTACTGTCTTCATGAATCATATCAGTAACTCACCTTTATTTGACTTAAAGCAGATTTCATTGAGATGCCAGTTTACAGTGGCCTTTAAATACATACTTATGATTGTCTGCTTATTCTCTAAATAGGTTGAGGCTTACCCCACCCAGAGATTGTACAGTCTGATAGTTGTCAAATTCTTTCTGAGGAAATTAATATACAGGTTTGGTCTGACAACATGTATTGATACGGATCGTGGCTCTCCTTTAAAAAAATGACCAGAGGTTCCATTGTAGCTATTGCCCTCAATCATCTAGTTGAGAAGATGAATAGAACTATTAAAAACAAATTGGCTAAAGTGAGTGGCACAACCCATTTGAAATGGCCTAACGCCCCTCCAGTTCTCCTGATTAGTATCAGTAGTAGCCCTGACAAAAAAGACTGGTCTATCACCCTACAAAGTGCTGATGAGCAGAGAAATGAGATTGGCCTGTATTCCTTCAGCTTCACTTGTTTCAATGACTGATGACCATGTTCTACATTACTTCAAAGGCTTAGCTGATATGGTGAAATCTGCTTTGCATCAGGTATATTTTCCAACACCGTCAACTAAAGAAACTCATTGTCATCCCTTTAATCCTGGTGATAGTGTGCTCATAAAGAACACTTATTCGCAAGGGCCACCTTGAAGAACAGTGGAATGGTCCAGATAAAGTTGTGCTTGTGAGTAACACTACTGTGAAGTGTGTTGGAGTTCTACAATGGATCCATGCTGCTCACACAAGGAGAGTAAAGGTGGTGGATGAAGAAGTGGTGAAAACACCCACTGATTCACTGAGTCAAGTTCAAGTTCTCAGCATGGAGCCAGAGAGCGGGGTGGAGACAATTTTGAATCTGGTGAAGCAGCTGATGAGAGAGAAGATCCTGGTGAAGGTACCAGTTGCAGTGGCTAGTTTCAATGTACAGGTTAGAGTGAAGAGTTGCTGCAAAATCACCATTGTCAACAAGTAGTAGTCCTATGATCCGTCCAGTGAAAGGCTCCAGTTGAAAATGCGAGTCTCAAGAACCTCCAGAGGAAGAAAGCAGTACACAGTGAGCCGAGTTGCTGATGCAGATCAAAGCACTAGTTCATCAGTGAGTGAAGAAGATTCAGCAGTAATCACAAGTGAAGGTGCAAGATTTGAGACACCAAAGGCAATAGAGAGAACCTGCAAAAGAAAGCACTGGCAGAACGCAAGACTCAAGTCGATCCAAGAAGAACCAGAGGTAAAAGTTAAAGTCAATCTGCTGTTGCTAAAAGACGAGCAAGAAAGAGAATCCAAACAGAGAGTACACTCCACCTAAATGAGTGTATCTCGCATCTGTGTCTTTAGAAGAGGAAAAAGAAGAAGAGCCAGATACAGAATTCTACAGTCCAATATACTGTTGCCAATTAATTTTGAAAGTGAACTGGGAGAAGAAGAACCACCATGAACTCAATTACTGTTTGCAAAAGTCTGAACGTGCTGAAACTAGTTTGAAAATTGCAAAGAATCCAGATGATGAAATTAATTTTGAGAATCTGAACTATATCAACTGAGTAAAAGTGAGCTGAAGAAAGAACCTGTTTTGATTTATGATTATTTCTTTAAAGAAAAAGAAGAAAATAAGTTGTATTATTGTTTTGGAAAAAATAAATCCTGATTGTCTTTTTGTTTTTTTATCTCAATAGAAAAGGCATGCAGCAATTGCTGTAAAATTGTCCTGTGTATCTCCTTAGTAATGACACTGATAGTTTTAGTTGGGCTTTTTTCTCCGATAGGATGTGCCTCCACAAAGGTTGAATTAACTAATACAATGCATAATAATAGTGTTCAAACTAATACATTGACACAAAGGGAAACCTCATTAAGTGGGTTTTATGATAATATTTATAGCAAAATGGTGGGTGAATATGTGGATATTATGGTGGTCAAAGAATGTTTTGTACGTACTTTTCTCCTCTCTTCTGCAGCTGAAGGAGCAACATATCTACATCTTCCATTGTCTTATGGACTTTCTTGTAATGTGTTATATTTAGTAAAAATTAATTTCTATAGCCTTGTCTGACGTATTTCAACATTTCGCTGAGAAACCTTCCTGCTTGAGAAGAACCTGGGGTTAAATTAACATATGGGAAATGTCTTAATGCAGTTGCACAAATAGCTGTTATACTAACAGAACTATATGGGAGTATGTATGTGGTTTAAGTAAAGAGGAGGGTGAATTTATTAAGGAATATAATGAGAGAAGAGTGAAAGCTGAGAGATTGGAAAGATGAGAAGAAAATAAGAGAACAGATTAAGTCTGAGGAGTAATTTAGGTTTTCAAATTTGCATCCAAGATTGAGAATGGAGCATAGGAGAAAAAGTGAGTTCTGTATGGTGTGTTGTATACCTACAGGAGTTAGATCAATTGAGTAAGTGGGTAAGATTCGAACGTAAAAGAAGTTACGTTGTCAGTAATGATTTTCTAGTTGGTGAAGCACCAATTCTGGGAGGGATTTATTATGGGTGTGATAAGACTTCCAATTTCAACATGCAATGTGAATGGGTGTGTTCTTGCTATCCTGCTTTAGTGTTTACTAGAGTTTATCATGTGAATGGAGAGAATGATGTTGCCGTTGGTTTGAGGAAATTGAAACAAAGTTTTGGACAGATAGTTCTGGAGATATTTGATTCCATTTACAGGTGTGGTGACTATGAATGATGTGAAGATTAGAAGGTTGTTTACACTGGTGGATTAGCTTGCTTCTAATACAGCTGGCACCATAACACAGATTAACAGAATTAATTGTGATTATGCAAAACCGCTTAGCGCTAGCTATCCTTCTTACGATGGAAGGTGGTGTTGAGCTGAGTTGGCACCGAAGCTGAGGGAGTGCTATGCCTTCATACTCGATAACGATAACAGTAGGGTTAATAATGTGTAAATAAGATGCCAAAAATTGCTTGTTAATTCCAAGCTTTAGGACAGCATGGCTTGTAGGAATGAGTGGCTCCAGGTTTAGTGAGACAGGAAAGGGGTTAAGCAAGGTTGGTGAACGGTTCAACAGTTTGGCAGGGAGTATGTTAGGACTTTCACAAATCACTGTATTAACTGTATTGATTTGTGCACTTGTCCTGTCTCTCTTGTTTACATTTTCTGAGTATTTGTTTCGAAATTGTGGGTCTAAGGATAAAAGGATCAACAAAAAACTGAAATGGAGGATGCAAGAGATAGTGATTACAACCAGCTGAAACTGATGGAGGAATCGGTCAAAAGAAGCAGAAAGTGATGCCGACCGTATTATAATTGCTGATTAATTAGATTAATGATGTTTTCGTGATTATAAAATAATCAGAGTGGGGATTTTGTTAAGGATTTTTCTATATTTGAGCATTATTAACAACATATAGAATGTGATTTTACACTCTATTCAATATGCATGCACTTATATGGTGCTGATTTCTTTAAAACTAGTTTCATATGGCATACAGAATGTTTTCCTGACTCTTGTTAACTAGACCTCAATTAGGAAATAGCGACCATGTTTTATAAAAATGGATGTCTGTCCTTTCTCCTCTCCTTTCCTTCTCCCCTGTACATCTCTGCTCGTTATTTCTACAGCACACAGTCAACCTGATATGTATCTGTTTATTTCTGTTGTTGTTGTACTTGTGGCTGACCAGGACCAATGCAGGCACCCTTGTGCCATGGCACAAGGGTGCCTGCGTTACGGGCAGGATTATTTTTGTGCAGGACGGGAAACCTTCCTGCACAAAAAGAATCCTTGGAGGCATATTACTCTTACTATGTGTGCTGCAGAATGCAGCACACAGGGAAAGAGAAAATAACGAGGAGAAATAAGGGTATTTCTCCTTGTTTTGCCTCTCTGTGGTAGGCTCACCATTTTGGCACAATCCCAAGTTGACTGCCCTTAGTAAACCTAGGATCGTGTCAAATTCCATGGGTGGATGCACGGGAACGCCCATGTTCCACCCATGGAACACCTACCACAATGAAACGCAATGCAACGCAGTGCAAGCCAATGTGTGCATTACATTTCTTTGTGTGGTTTTGTAAATCCCATTTCATAACCTGTGTTGCCTTGCGGCAGCTTGTGGCAAGCAAGGATAATGCAAGTCTTTAGTACACATGGCTCTATGACTTTAAAAAAAACTACTCTCAAAGACTTTGGGGCAAAACCTGTTTTGTCACAGGAGTGTTCCCCACAAGCTTGTGACTGCCCAAGCCCATTCATGTTCCTTAACACCCACTTCATTTCTGCCCAGAATTGCTCCTGGGCGGTTTTTTATCTGGTTTGACATAACATAAACCTGTCTTCTGCTCCTATCATACCACAGTCAGTGAAATAACTGATCTCTTTGCCTGCAAACTCTGTGAAATTATTTGCACTAACCAGGATAACCAGTTAATTTTTTTCTTGCATCCTTTCTATCGTTCTGTCCCATTGTCTCCCGTTAATTTATTCAATCATGACAGATTTACCTCCACACCAGACAAAATGAAGCTCACCTATTATGCTGATCATTCTGTACTCCAGGTTCTCAAATGGCACAAAACTAGAATCTAGCACCACTCATTAATGCTTTTTTCACATACCAGCCATTTCCTGACTCCCTTATATCTCTTCAGGTGTACCCCAGTAAAAATACATGGACAGCACGCTGCATCACAGTGAGTCGGACAACTTCCAGTGATTCAGAACTTATTCCCTTTTGGGAAAATTCCTTGAAAAGTGTCCAGCATTCAAGGCTCAGCACCATTTTGCAAACCAGTCTCTTCTACATCTCTGGCGCAGCACAGAGCCTGCTACCTCTTGGTGGAGGATGTAACATAGTATCCATGAAAGCCTGCTACCTCTTGCTGGAGAATGTAAATTGGAACCCATGACAGCCTGCTGCCTCTTGGTGGAGAATGTAAATTGGAACCCATGACAGCCTGCTGCCTCTTGGTGGAGGATGTAACATAGTATCCATGAAAGCCTGCTGCCTCTTGCTGGAGAATGTAAATTGGAACCCATGACAGCCTGCTGCCTCTTGGTGGAGGATGTAACATAGTATCCATGAAAGCCTGCTGCCTCTTGGTGGAGGATGTAAATTGGAACCCATGACAGCCTGCTGCCTCTTGGTGGAGGATGTAACATAGTATCCATGAAAGCCTGCTGCCTCTTGGTGGAGGATGTAACATAGTATCCATGAAAGCCTGCTGCCTCTTGCTGGAGAATGTAAATTGGAACCCATGACAGCCTGCTGCCTCTTGGTGGAGGATGTAACATAGTATCCATGAAAGCCTGCTGCCTCTTGCTGGAGAATGTAAATTGGAACCCATGACAGCCTGCTGCCTCTTGGTGGAGGATGTAACATAGTATCCATGAAAGCCTGCTGCCTCTTGCTGGAGAATGTAAATTGGAACCCATGACAGCCTGCTGCCTCTTGGTGGAGGATGTAACATAGTATCCATGAAAGCCTGCTGCCTCTTGCTGGAGAATGTAAATTGGAACCCATGACAGCCTGCTGTCTCTTGGTGGAGGATGTAACATAGTATCCATGAAAGCCTGCTGCCTCTTGCTGGAGAATGTAAATTGGAACCCATGACAGCCTGCTGCCTCTTGGTGGAGGATGTAACATAGTATCCATGAAAGCCTGCTGCCTCTTGCTGGAGAATGTAAATTGGAACCCATGACAGCCTGCTGCCTCTTGGTGGAGGATGTAACATAGTATCCATGAAAGCCTGCTGCCTCTTGCTGGAGAATGTAAATTGGAACCCATGACAGCCTGCTGCCTCTTGGTGGAGGATGTAACATAGTATCCATGAAAGCCTGCTGCCTCTTGGAGGAGGATGTAACATAGTATCCATGAAAGCCTGCTGCCTCTTGGTGAAGGATGTAAATTGGGATCGGTAAGAGCCTACTGCCTCTTGGTGGAGGATGTAAACTGGGATCCATGACAGCCTGCTGCCTCTTGGTGGAGGATGTAACATAGTATCCATGAAAGCCTGCTGCCTCTTGGAGGAGGATGTAAACTGGGATCCATGACAGCCTGCTGCCTCTTGGTGGAGGATGTAACATAGTATACATGAAAGCCTGCTGCCTCTTGCTGGAGAATGTAAATTGGAACCCATGACAGCCTGCTGCCTCTTGGTGGAGGATGTAACATAGTATCCATGAAAGCCTGCTGCCTCTTGGTGGAGGATGTAACATAGTATCCATGACAGCCTGCTGCCTCTTGGTGGAGGATGTAACATAGTATCCATGAAAGCCTGCTGCCTCTTGCTGGAGAATGTAAATTGGAACCCATGACAGCCTGCTGCCTCTTGGTGGAGGATGTAACATAGTATCCATGAAAGCCTGCTGCCTCTTGGTGGAGGATGTAAACTGGGATCCATGACAGCCTGCTGCCTCTTGGAGGAGGATGTAAACTGGGATCCATGAGAGCCTGCTGCCTCTTGGTGAAGGATGTAAACTGGGATCCATGACAGCCTGCTGCCTCTTGGAGGAGGATGTAAACTGGGATCCATGACAGCCTGCTGCCTCTTGGAGGAGGATGTAAACTGGGATCCATGAGAGCCTGCTGCCTCTTGGTGGAGGATGTAAACTGGGATCCATGACAGCCTGCTGCCTCTTGGTGGAGGATGTAAACTGGGATCCATGACAGCCTGCTGCCTCTTGGAGGAGGATGTAAACTGGGATCCATGAGAGCCTGCTGCCTCTTGGTGGAGGATGTAAACTGGGATCCATGACAGCCTGCTGCCTCTTGGTGGAGGATGTAAACTGGGATCCATGACAGCCTGCTGCCTCTTGGAGGAGGATGTAAACTGGGATCCATGACAGCCTGCTGCCTCTTGGTGGAGGATGTAAACTGGGATCCATGACAGCCTGCTGCCTCTTGGTGGAGGATGTAACATGGGATCCAAGAGAGCCTGCTGCCTCTTGGAGGAGGATGTAACATGGGATCCATGAGAGCCTGCTGCCTCTTGGTGGAGGATGTAAACTGGGATCCATGACAGCCTGCTGCCTCTTGGTGGAGGATGTAAACTGGGATCCATGACAGCCTGCTGCCTCTTGGAGGAGGATGTAAACTGGGATCCATGACAGCCTGCTGCCTCTTGGTGGAGGATGTAAACTGGGATCCATGACAGCCTGCTGCCTCTTGGTGGAGGATGTAACATGGGATCCATGAGAGCTTGCTGCAGATGCAGAAACAAAATGCAGTAATGAAACAGTCTCTTTTTTACTTCATATAAAGGAATCAATTCAGTGAAAAACAAGCCAACACATTGTTTGAAAACATTTCTTTGTGTCCAAATCTAATCTATAATGTTTTATAAATGTATGTGGTGAACCACAGGTGGCAGCCCAACCTATTTCTGCCAAATGTACTTCTTTAAATTGGGCAAAAGAGGCAGCCACTCCTCTTGTGTAAAGTCCCCGCACATATTATGTGCCTTGAAATAATGCACACATTGAAAAGGGGATTCTGCAGATGCTACAGTGGATGTCTTCTGGTGTTCATCCTCAGGTTTGGCTCACAGTATTAACCACAAAACAGAGTGGGATCCATTTAAATGCCTCTGGTTTGAATTGGCACAAGATGGAATGTTAGGACAGCTTGCCAGACCGTGGAAGGGTACTGCCTACATTCCAGTGGCTGGAGGGCGGATATGCACTCACTGGTGTGAGTGTGAGGATGGTGAAAGAGCTATCTTTACAAATTCAATGAAGAATTTCTTAGCAAATGGCTGCTGACTAGACTTCCTGAGGCACTGTCTTTTGTAGATGCTATAGATAAGGAGGGGTGGAGCTCCAGGGGCCCTTTAAGGGAGATCAAGCCCTTTGTCTACCTTGTTCACATTTCAGTGCATAACCCTCAAATCTCTTTGTGCCTGTGTTGTGGGTGATCTAGGCCATTGACTACTCTTTTATGAGGGGCATCACAACCAAAAGGCTGTGTCTAGGAGAGGAAACTATCTCACCCATGCACTTCATATAGGGTTTCAAAGATCATATATATGCTGTGAATGCCTTCACCACCTCAGTCAAAAATGTGTTCTCTTTGACGTCACGGTTGAACACCATGTCTCCTCACTCCTGACGGCCTTCTGCACTTCGTCTTATCGACAGTCGCACATTATCTCCTTGATGTACCTTGTACCTTTTTGAAACAGAACGGCCTCTGTTTTTCGGCCCAAACTCTATGAAATCAGTCAATGCTCCCATGCCCTGCTGCCAGGCCACGATTCAAACTCATGGGGAAACCTGAATTAGCATACACTTTGCAAACAGGACATTGTGTACCTGCATGCTATCAGTGCACTTCATGTGGAACTGCACCGAGGCGTCGCAGATGGAGCTGAACTATTTCTTTATAGTTGGTGTTTTGCAGTGTATCTTTAGCAGAAATGGTATCTGGAGGTTGTAGGAAGGTGGAGTATTATGTGGTGATGCTGTTAGGCTTCACCATGCAATACTCTCTCAATACCCCAAAGAAGGTCCTTGGATTCACAAAAATAAATCCGTATCTCAGTCCTGGTATAGTAGCAAAGAGCAGTCAGGATTTACTAGAGGAACATGTGTTATGCATTTCAGAGTACTAATATACACAATACGTAATTGACACGACTCAAGAGAAATTCGAAACCAATTTATAAAAATAAAGCTGAATTGTATAGAAATTTAAACACCAAAACAAAGTCAATCGGATAAGTAACACAGGAGTTATGGATTTTAGAACCAAAATTAAATCAGTACTGCAAATGTTTATCATTGCAGTCAATGATAAAAAGTACTAGTGACAATCGGTCACTTGCAGGTCGAGTTGCGTGGAACCCAAGGAGGGCAAGGGTGATGTGGGTCTCAGTACCAAGCCACAACAGTCAGTTCGATTTTACCTGACTCGAGAAGCGAGTGCAGAGTTGTCCTAGCTGTCCTCGGTGCTGTCGCGGGAGCGGCAGGGGAGCTGGTTTTACCGCTTATACGGTGCTGGTGGGTAACTGGGTGCACAAAGTTGACAATGAAGTCAATACTGATGCCGGATTAAGGTTTTGCGGATTTCCCTCGAGGAGCATTGTCGAGTAAAGGTGGTGGTTGCTGAACTGGCGAACAACAAACCTTGGCAGCGGTAACGTCAGCAGACAGTTATTTCGATGTCGGAGGTAGCTGCCTGAAACTTGGTGGAGGTCAGAACTACACTTCCCACAATGCAATAGAACATTTACTTTTGGGCGATTCCTTGGAGGGCCCGATGGGCAGCGATTCTTTGGTTATGGTATACTGTTTTTACCTGCAGTGTGCAGGGGATTAGGGGCAATAATCCAGGAGAGTCTGGAGTTGCCTTTGTCTATAAAAGGGGTCCCTCTGTTTGGGGGAACTGAGCTTGGGCCAGGATGAGTCGAAGGGCACTTTCCTACAGAAGTTAAACCAACAAGATAACTAAAGCTTCTCAATCTTTAAACATGGGGATGGGTGTTTACTTTTCTTTCTCTGACTGCAAAGTGGGAGGAGTTTTTAAAGTGAATTATTTAACAATCTTGCAGGAGTACAAGGAGTTTGAAAGGAAAAGCAGTAGGATGTTGTGTTTTTGCAACATGTAAATAAACTGTTGTGTTCAGCAGTTAGGAAAAGAAAAATGAAGCACATTTTTTGTGTAACTGTGCTGTAAACAGAGATTTTAACAGGTTCAAAACAAATCAGGACACATTACTTGGTGATGCACAAATGATAAATACTCACAGAAACCCGATTTCCATACATTATCATTTGTGTGCTATACAGTTTTGATCAGTAAAACTCATTACTGTGCGAAGTTAGTGGCCATTTTAATGGAAAATGTGTACTACCTCACGATACATCAGTTACAATCAAAAATCGCCCCGCCTCATGTCCATTAAAGGTAGGTGGATTGTGAACGCTTGTCTTTCTAAAAAGTGGGTCGTCGTTCTAAAAAGTTTGGGAAGCACTGCTCTAGTAGCTAATACCTAGGTAAATACACACGCTGCTGCTGACACCCCAAAAGGAAACACTGTGAACTGGTAATGATCTTCCCCTAATGCGAACCTAAGGTATTTCTGAGGAACGATTGATAGGCGTTTTGGTGATCCAAAGTGGGTGGGATATCTCCAGAAGTCACAAGAAGAATTATTGTCTGCAGTGAATCCATTTTAGATTTCCTTATCTTGTCTTGTTTTTACCTCTACACGGAATGGGAGCTTGAGTGATGTGAGATTATAACTGTGGCAAGTAGAAGTCTGGGTATTTCCTCGACTGTCCTCTGGAACACAGAACACCAAGGGATAAGACAGAGAGGCAGATTTGCCGATGATCATGAATCCAGAGATATGTGCATATAGTTACACATAATTATATTTTAAAACAACACTGGGAAACGCGAGGTTTTGTATATTGTCTTGTATGGGTTTGTATTTACTTGATGTATTTATCTTTTCAGTAACACACACGAGTGTCTACACAGAAAATGACAAGCCAGGTCATTATTTGTAATTGCACTTATCATGTCAAACCACACATATTCCCTTGAAGATTTGGTAATTAACCAGGAAAGGGATTGTCACATTTCAGGGATTGCTAGTCCTGAGGAAGGCCGGAACGACCCTTTTTGGGCGACTAAAACGGCCAAAACATGTCGACATAGAAGCAGTATAGGAGATATGGAATTAATTCAAATTGATAAAAATAAAATTCGAAATCCAGGACTGTCTAGTGAACGTAACACCCCTGCTATGACATTAAAAGAGACAGACGAGATGGAGAAACTGACAAGGAATACGAACTCGGAAATTATTTTAAATGAACTTCTCTAACTCCACCTACCACCTCAGGCTACACCATATGTTATTATCTTAACAAATGTGCCAAGGTTGGAAAACAAATCTGGTGAAACCTATGAGAAGTTGAAAAATCAGGTGATACACTGGATAACAGGAAAGATGAATATTGATATAAACGTTTTACAACGAAAACATAATAATGCTGAGAAGAGTGAGCTGGGTAGGAAGTACCAGGAAGGATTGTGTGGGGGATTGTGTAGTGGTGAATTTCCGAAGCAGGAACTTAGTAGAGACTATTATGGATACCATTGTAAACAATGTTATGTTACCAAATTTTATTGGGTCTGGATGCATTACTGCTGTCCCCTTAGGGTATTTTTATAGGCCATTCCATGAAAATGTGAGAACAAATGCAAGAATAAATAGTAATAGGCAATACAAGATTACTCCAACGGTCCCTACTTATAATAGATATGAATTACTCGGGACCTGTAGTGAGATTGACTGACATAAGGAAAAATTAGGGAAGAACACCGAGATACCTTTAGAATACACCCCCTCTAAGCCAGCCGGAACCACATGCGCAGAGATGTCCAATGGGGTTCAACAAGAAATACACATATCCAATGATAATGTCAATAGTGCTGGTATAACGGAACTGGAAGATGTGGTGGTAAGCTCTATTAACACACAATCCCAAGAGTTTGTGAATATCATGTCCTGGAATATTGCAGGAATTAAGAATAAGATAAAGAATAATGAATGGCATAAAACAATAGAAGGCTGCGCTGTAATTATGATTCAGGAGACATGGGCTACTGAGCACTTTTTTATTAATGGTTTTAAAGTATTCTGTACCAACGCTACCCCATCTAGAAGGGGAAGAGCAAAAGGAGGACTAGCTACAGTAATAGCTGTTACTGTGCCTCTGATGGTGAAGGAAGCTAATCTCAAGTCACAGTATTATCAACTAATTGAACTATATTCGGAAAGTAAACAGACAATTGTTTTGATACATTTTTACAATAATGTTTTCGATAGTACCAGATCAAGGGTAATTAAAAATTTAGAGGTAGACCTCGAGCTTTTTGTAAAGAAATTAGCGGGGGATTATATAGTTATTTGGGCGGGTGATTTTAACTGTGAAATTTGTAATATTGATATGGATAAACAATGTGGGTACAGTGATGACTTTGGTGATCGAATTCTACATTTCCCACATGATATGTACGGAGAGTCCATAAATAATACTATTTTTAAACATAATCTGGCAATTCTGGAGCCAGAAAGTAAAGAGGGCAATTCACCAATCCCTACATATGTAGGAGGAAGAGTAACATCTAATATTGATCACTTTATCGTGTCAATAAAGTGTAAGGATATAGTGGAAAAATGTATTATTAGTGAAAACATGCTCAGTGACCATTATCCATTAATTATGATGACGAAGCTTACCCTGGTGAGACAACTTAGGGGTAAGATGTCGGGAAATAATATAAAACCCCAAGGAAGAAATGGGGTTTCCATCAAATGGTCAAGAGTTGATCCAACTGTGTTTTTGAATAATCTAAAAGCGAAAAAACAAAAGGATATTAACGTCTGTATGGATAGTTGTTCCACGGACACGGGGATCATAAATGCCTTCTGTAATATTACCACTGAGATAGCAGATGACTTAACCCTTAAAAAGAAGAAAACGGTGTGTGATAATAACCCTAGATGGTTTAATAGGGAATGTTCTAAGATTAATAGGGATTTAAAAACAGCCCTTAAACTAAAACCGAGGGATACTGTGAAAGTTAGTAATTTAAGGAAAGATTATAAAATAATTTTAAATCACAGAAAAAATGAAATCCGTGAGGAAGCCTCGGCAAGTTTAATACAGGCCGTAGAAACAAGAAATGCAGTTCTATTCTGGCAGACAATAGATCACCCCTTCTTTGAGGATAAATCAACTATGAAAATAGAAACTGTTATAGCTCCAGATGACTGGATATCACATTTTGGGCACATTTTTAACCCACTTGCTGTTACAAGTACGACAGTAATAGATAGTAATTTTATACTAACAAAAGCCGCAAACTCCGTACCAATCATGCAAGATGAAATTAAATTGGCACTCTTAAAAAGTGCTAGTGTGAAGCGGCAGGCCCGGATGGGGTGCCCATTGATGTTTTTAAAAGTAACATGGATTTTTGGATTCCTATATTAATGAAGGTTTTTAATGCTGCCATAGGAGGAGTATTACCTGTAACATGGGTAGAAAGCATCATTGTACCCATTTTTAAAAAGGGAGACCGAGGGAAGGCAAACTGCTACCGTCCAATTTCCCTTCTGGACTCAACCTCAAAACTGATGGGAAGAATTCTTCTGGGAAGGCTGGATGTATGGGTTAAGGAGAATAATATTCTCACGGAAGCACATTATGGGTTCAGAAGGGGCATTGGAACGGTGGAGCAGTGTTTAAACTTAGAATTATTAATAGGAAAATATACCCTAGCAAAGGAGGGGGTTCTACATCTTTGTTTCGTGGACCTCACGAGTGCATTTGATTTGGTGAACCATACTAAGTTGTGGCAAACCCTCAAAGAACAGGGAGCACCGATCGATATTATCTCATACTTATCCCAGATATATTCTTGTTTAACATCGAGAGTACGTTTTGGAATGAGGGGAGAATGCACGCAGGATTTTAGGGTCACAAGGGGAATACGACAGGGATGTGTATTAGCGCCACTTTTATTCTCCTTGTATATAAATAATGTGGACCCGTTTTACAAAAGCAAAAAGCGGATAGCCCAAAAGTTGGAACACGCACCACCCCAGTTTTACTCTATGCGGATGACGCTGTTCTTTTATCAAGAACAGCTAACGGTTTACAATGCTTAATTGAGAAGTTTGCCCACTATAAGTCAGAAAAGGATTTACAGCTAAACCTCACTAAAACGTTTGTTATGACAAGTGGGAAGTCGAAGCTGAAACATAGGAAACATTATGTGGGTGGAGCTGTTATAGATAGAGTCCCATCTTTTTCTTACCTAGGTCTCCTTTTTAACAAAAATGGCGGGTGGAAATCACATATTGATCTTTGTAATTTAAAATTTCTAAGAGTAGTCGAGGGGATATTTAGATTTTCTGCCAGATTAGGAAATAAACCTGTAAGGGAAATCCTCACGCTGTATAGAACTAAGGGGTCGATTCCGATTCGGGCCGGAAATCTCTCCGACCGAGCCGGACCCGGAGAGATTTCCGACCGAATCGGACCCGTGCAGTCCGACCGAACGAGTACGATGCGTCCGTATGTTATCGGACACGAGTCGGTCGGACTCCCATAGAAGTCAATGGGAGCCGGTCGTACAACGCGTACGCGGGCTCCCATTGCCTCAATGGGTGCGAGGCGGACAAGGGCGCCCCCTACAGCGAGTGCGCCGCGGGCGCTCCGCGGCGTACACGCACAGGTAGGGGGACCCTTGGGTCCCCCTGTGTGCGCCTCGCACGGGTACGCGTACAGGGGGTCCGACACGGACCCCAAAGTACGGCTCCGACAGCGAGTTCGAGTCGGACGGCGCGAGTCGGTCGGAGCGGTCGAGGTGCGCATCGTACTTACCCGGCCGGAAAACGTCTCCATTGCGCGGTGCGAATCGGGTCCGAGCGAGTCGGTCGGAGCGGTTCGAGTCCGAGCGAGTCGGTCGGAGTTGTCGGGACGCCCGGACGAGTCGGTCGGCGAATTCGCATCGTACTCGCTCGGCCGGACCCGCGTACGGTTCGGTCGGGAAACAGGCTTTCGCATGGCTTTTTTCCCGACCGAATGGTATTGGGTCCGCCTCCGACCGAGATCGGAATCGGCCCCTAAGTGTGTGACAGGTGCCTGTTATGGGGCCGCAATATGGGGGAGAGTAAATACCTTGTCCCTACAAACACAGGAAAATAAATTTTTAAAAAGAATTCTGGCGGTTCCAAGTTCATTAACTTTTATATTGCTAATTATATTGTGCATAAGGAACTGTCTGTATCCTATATAAGTGATTTTATCGTGGTAGCGGGCCTTACATTTTGGAGAGGGCTCTGGGCAAAAGAAGAGACAAAATTTACAACGAATCTAATAAAGGATTGCTTGTCTCTTGAGCATGGAAAGAAAAATACCTTGGTTAGAGTATATTCGTAACCTTTTGGCATGCTGCGAGATAGAGCTCGACAATACGAACCCTGCAAATATCCAAGGGATCAGTAAAAATGAATTAAAGTTGAGATATATCTCAGAAAGGGAACATGTTAAATCTGAAGCTGCGAGGCAGAAAAAAAGTGTTGTTATGTATGGTGAATTACCCTCTGTTGAGGGCATTGAAACATACTTAACTTTGATAAATACCCAACAGAGATTTTATTTCACAAGACTTAGATTGGGTACTCTACACTATTTAATTGCATTTTCTGATACAAAAAATGGTCCCATACGCTACCAAATTGCCCATGCAATGGTCGTACCCCCCAGTCCACGCTACATTTTATGCTATTTTGTACTTTGTATAGTGATATTCGGAAAATGATTTTAAAACCACTTTTTTTAGCTAATAGGTTGTTTAATTATAAAAATGCTTTTAACTTCCTCTGTAGTACGGACAATATGAAAACTGTATACTCGGTTATTCATTTTATTGAAAGGGCGATTAGGAAAAGAAAGGAACTTTTATTTTTAAATGTACTGAAATATGAGAAAAATGAAGAGGATTGCTAATAATGTTCAGAAGTGATAGTTTATGGAGATCAATTTAGATATTTTAGTATATTTTTAAGATGCAGTATTTCCGCATAATGCACAGCCGTTTGCACAAATGAGATTTTGCAGTTTTGCACATTATGCATAAGTTTTGCACATGGGATATTTTGCACTAAAAATCAAATTTACCTCTTTTATATTTGTAATAATGAAAGTATGGAAATGTTATTATTTTTATCATTTGAGTATAATATTCGAGTCACCCCCCGAATATAATATTGAAAATCTGGTATTTACGTGAAATTGTATGTTTTTAGAGTAAATGTTGAATTTGACGTGATTTAGTATGCTTATATGGATGTACACTTTACACCGAATAAAGCTGTTTTGACTTGACTTGAATTATTGTCTGCAGTGAATCCATTTTAGATTTCCTTATCTTGTCTTGTTTTTACCTCTACACGGAATGGGAGCTTGAGTGATGTGAGATTATAACTGTGGCAAGTAGAAGTCTGGGTATTTCCTCGACTGTCCTCTGGAACACAGAACACCAAGGGATAAGACAGAGAGGCAGATTTCCCCATGATCATGAATCCAGAGATATGTGGATATAGTTACACATAATTATATTTTAAAACAACACTGGGAAATGCAAGGTTTTGTATATTGTCTTGTATGGGTTTGTATTTACTTGATGTATTTATCTTTTCAGTAACACACACGAGTGTCTACACAGAAAATGACAAGCCAGGTCATTATTTGTAATTGACCTTATCATGTCAAACCACACATATTCCCTTGAAGATTTGGTAATTAACCAGGAAAGGTATTGTCACATTTCAGGGCTTGCTAGTCCTGAGGAAGGCCGGAACGACCCTTTTTGGGCGACTAAAACGGCCAAAACATGTCGACATAGAAGCAGTATAGGAGAAGAAGGGGGTCCTAATTTCCCCTAGACCTTCTCCGCCACTTTACATTTAATCCTAACCATGGAACCTAAGAATATAATTTGATACAAGATATCCCTGAGTTAGTTTTTAGACTTCGCACTCCACTGTGTCTTGTTTACTGCATGGATTCCAACACATTTATGCTCGTTTTGTCTTTCCCTCCCCTTGCTTCATCCCAGGCGTTGATCTGCGCAGGGATGTTGTAGCAGCCCTATGATGGAGCATGCCACTACTTAGTGGGTGAGGGCATTTTTTTTACAAACCTTACGTTTCCTTAAAGATGTTGTGAAGAGACAGATGATTATCTTCGGCCACCTGACACCCCCTCCTTTTCCTCATTATGCGGTTACAGTTTGATATTTACAAGGAGGATGGAATAGGAGTAGTACCTCTCTCCCCTTCTCTTTTGTGTGTACATCGGGGTGCCTGGACATCACCTGAAAAACCTGTACATCTCATCCAGGTAGGATGCCTGAGCACTAGGCTGGTACCGACTGTCCTGCTCATGCAGCTGGTAGTGTCTAGCTCTGATCAGATGGTGTACTTTGCTATTTCCTGTCCATCCTGAATAATTTGCCCCAGGTTCATTCTATATTTTTCCAGGACCCTCAACAAGAACTTGCCAACCATGCCACACACTGCATGCAATGTTTGTTTCAGGAGATAGCTGGCAGAGGAGAACCTCCTTTTCCCAAGAGCTTCCATATTTTTGGACACCCTATTTATAGGTGTAGTGAGGAATGAGTTTGGGTTTAGTTTATTGGTGGACACCTGGACCACCAAACTTTCCAGCAAAGGATGTTGTGAAAGAAAATTCGGGTCTCCCAGCTTGGGTCTATGTCGTCTAGCCATTTTCTTATTTACTGGCAGGCAAGAACGGGGTTTGGCTCATGTACCCAACAAGGTATCAGTCAGACCTTCATGCAAGGGCACAAATGGTTTAGTGAAAGTTTGCCTGGGCTACTGTAATTCAAAAAGCACATTTGTTTTTACCTCAACAGAGGCCAACTGGAGGACGAGAACTTCTGCAGCAGTGGATAACCACTGCAAAAGAAGCTAATTCTTTAGTAAAAGGACTGGGGGATTCAACTCATTGGCAATGGAAGTATCCAGCACACTGTCCTCCTGTAGGTTGGCAGAGTTCTGTCTGAACCAGAATGAAACTGTATCAGTTGAGGGTAAATTGCAGGAGGACACTACTTTGGCCAAGGTAGTGTTGGGTTCTGTTCTGAATCAGAAAGCACAATAGGTTTTTCTCCCGGCATTGGCTGCACTGGGGCCAGTGTCAACACAGGCAGGACTGGCATGGGTAGTGACGCAGAAGTAGGGACGAGAGCCAGCTGTGGAACTGGGGTGGACCCCTCTGCGGGTTCGAGGGGCACAGACGGCATTGGGGACAGATCTGCCAGAGGAAATCCAACTGGAGGCCTCCTCAAATCCGTGGAGTCCAAAGGCACCCCTGAGGAAACAGGAAGGGTGTTGAAGATACACAACATGGCCTCCTTAAAGCTTCCACCTGTTTCAGTGTCGCTGATGGCCCCAGGAATTCAGGATGCATTGGGACCAGTTGGGTAATCAGCTTTTCAGTAGGCATCCACGACCGAGTGGCACCTTGGCATCCAAACAACTTCTCACTTCTTGCATTTCTTTTTTGACTTCAACTTACCTGAAGATCTGGAGTGGGAAGGAGATCTGCCATGGGAACAACCTCAGGAATGGGACCATGCTCTCGACTTCAATCTGGATCATTTTTTTCTTCACTTTCTTGCAATCTGCAACCAGCATTTTTGCAACCAGTGTGGTCAGTTGTGAACCTACCTATGTACTAATAGGTTGGTCGCAAACTACAGATTCCTAGTAGGTTGCAATTCAACGTACCTTATGAATATTAACAAGGCAGGTCACAAATTGAGAGCCACTAAGAATCACAGCCATCATAAGAATGGTGGCCTCCTGAGGTCAGCAGATCACCATGTCTGTGACTGCTTTTAAATAAAGCTTTTTTTTTTTTAATGCAACGCAGAAAATGGGATGTGTTTGGGAAAATAAATTGTAAGTTTCATTTTTTAAGAGTAGGTAGTGGTCTACTG
Source organism: Calotriton arnoldi (assembly GCA_963921515.1). NCBI lineage: Eukaryota > Metazoa > Chordata > Amphibia > Caudata > Salamandridae > Calotriton > Calotriton arnoldi. The sequence continues at coordinate 1,097,586 of CAWUFW010001870.1, read as the reverse complement.
CCTACTTGTAAACAATGTTCCAATCAACATTTACAAATGGTAAGGGATCCCTTGAGGACTCCTTCCCGTTTACAAATTGCTCACTATGTCCTTTTGAGGAGATGATGAAAGATTAATGTTTTGGAACTGGAATTCAGTCGCAAAACATTAACATATACCAATCCGATTTGGTATTTGGAAGGGACACACTAAACACGCCCCTTCCAAATAACAAATCGGTATTTGATTGTAAATCTAAATTGCAATTTGGTATTATGTTGCAGAATCGCATAAGAAAAGGCATTTTTGAGGTTGCAAACATCCCGATTCTGTGGATTAGACCCTTTGTGACCACAAAAAGGATTCAGACATGGGGCGGCTTCTCCGCTAAGGCGGAGGAGCATCACCGCACTGCTCTTCGAGCAAGAAAAATAAAATGATAATAATGCCGTTATTATGTTTTTTGCAGGATAGGGGCTGGGTTAGGGCGGGGCTGGAGGCAGAGGGGGAGGAGTGGTTTGTGCACACTAAGTGCATATGACTGCTTGGCCGGCCGTCTGGGCCCGGCCAAACAGTCATGCGCACTTAGCCTTTCACCCCGCCCCTCCACCCTCATTGCCTGCCAAATGCTACTGACCTATTAAGAGGGATGGGTTGACTATATGAGTGTTGATAAGAAGATCCAATGCAAGAGATGTAGGTTGCTTCGAAGTCTGGTTATGACAAGTGAGTTCCAGGAGCAAAGGTCTTCTTTGGAAAAATCTGCACCCCTTTATAAGAACAATTTGTTTTAATGTAAGAGGTACCATTGATTGTTGAACATATTAATTCCATAACACCTCACATGACCCAACTCGTCTAACACCAGGAAAGGTGTACATAGGAGAAGGGGCGGCTCCTTCGCTAAGGCGGATCAGCGTCGCTCCACTGCTCTTCGAGCAGGATAAATAAAATGATATTAAAGTCGTTATTATAATTTTATTTTTTGCAGGATAGGGGCTGGGTTAGGGCGGGGCCGAAGGCACAGGGGGAGGAGTGGTTTGTGCACACTAAGTGCACATGAATGCTTGGCCGGCCGTCTGGGCCCGGCCAAACAGTCAAGCGCACTTAGCATGTTCCCCACCAGGCTGCATTACACAGCCTGGTGGGGAACATGCCCAGACCCCCAGTCCCCATCTGAGTGCCGATCCAGCGCTCAGACCAATCACAGCGCTGCATTGCAGCGTTCTGATTGGCTTAGGGGAGCCAATCACAACGCCGCATTGCAGCGTTCTGATTGGATATGGAGAGCCTGGGTGCTTCCTGGTTCCCTGACTCAGAAGAACCGAAAAGAGACAGCAGTCGGAAGAGGTACATTTTATTTTTTATTATTAGGTTTATCCGCCCGCTACCCTCCCTTACCCCCTCCCCTCCATCCTCAGTCCCTGCCAGCCGCTACTGCTTCAGACATCTGGCCCCAAGTGAGGAATATGTGGTTAGGAGTATCCATCAAAGCCTTCCATGCAGTCCAACAATTAGTTTCTTTGGAAAAACCATGAACGATCTGCACAAATAGTGAAATTAGACTATTGTCTACCTTTCAAAGATGTATAGCTTTCTTTGGTCCTGGGTTTCACACCTGTTTCCACCAGAAATTGCAAGTAGGTTGCAACCACAAAAAAGATGGAAAACCAACTCCCATTTAGAAAAAAGCAAAAATTATAGTAAAAAATGTTTTTTGTTTTTCTTTTTTATTTTACTACTTTGCTTGTTCCTAAAAGCTGGGAAGGTGGTGATCTTAGCACTGCCAACCTCTTATTGATACCACTTTTAGAAAACATTATATGCTTGCATAGACAAACTCTTCCACTTTTTTAAAAAACACCCCAACATTTTCCATATATTTGACGATTTTGTCTGTTTCTTCCAAAGGAATCTACTACAATCCTTGGATGTCTTTAGAATCTCCAACATGTGGGTGCAAAGGACCCAAATTTAGCTTGATTACCTTTTGCGGAAAAAAATACAGAAGGCTTAAGCATGAACTGAACCCAAACAAAAAACACAGCTCAGCACTAGGGGGTGGGATATGGCTAGCCTCTGTAATTAAAGTGTTAGAGTGGCTGTTTCTTCAGTAGTAAAGTGATGTTGTCCAGCTTCCATAGTTGTTTTTAGACTGGTTTGTTTCTACCCGATACCAGGCCTACAGCTGCACTGTTGGTATTTAAAGATCACACACGTTGTGTATTTACATTTTATTCTATATTTGAGATTGGGTCAAATTTTTTAATCCCATCATAACCATGCAAAGGTGAAAATACAAGTAAGTAGGCCCGGCCCATTGATTTGATGATGTCTCCCGCTTTCTCCATCAACCAACACCTATCAGAACCTTCTGTTATCTCTGCAAGCCCTTGGTCTCTCTCATGTTCCTCCAGGCACCCTGAAAGAAAATCTTTCTCAAGTCCGTAAGTGTAGGAAGCTGACTCTTTATACAGTGGACCAGAAAGAGGTACACTGTGTAAAGAGTCCAGGCAAACCCCAAAGGAAATTGCAGAGGCACAAATTATACCCCAAATGTTCTCTTTTGTAGTAGTGTGGGCGCGCAGTTAGGTATATCAGAGGATAGTGCTAAGAATTTATTACACACACAAAGGCAGTAAGTGAGACCACACTCAATAAAGAAATCCGACACCAATTTATAAAAATAACATGTACTTTTCGAGTTATGAATTTTTACAGTTTATAGAAATGGACACAGTGCATTTTCTGGATTGCAAATGTTATCCTATGGAGGAAAAACATGTGTTTCATTCGGGCACTTGATAACGACATACAGGACTGTTCTTCTGGACTTAAGGTGAGTATGGGGCAAGGTCCAAGGCCACACCAACAGGTCACCTCGGGAGGCTCTGGGGCATTCAGGTGCAGAGGTGTGTCACAGGGTCGGGTGTCCCATTCACTTCAATAGGAGAACGGACTGTTGGTAAAGAGGCTGCAAGCTTGGACTGGGGGAGCCGACCGGGAAAACCTACAGGGGGGCTCGACCCTTGAGATCTTTGTGCACACAAGGACACCCTTGGTCCACTTTTCCCTGGGCTGTGGAGCTCAGATGCAGTGATGTCTTTTGATGTTGGATCCCGGTGCAGGAGTCTCTCGCGGTTGGAGGAGGCCTGCAGAAAGAGGCTACAGGCAGCGACTGGAAGTCCAGTCTGGGCAAACCCAAGTATGGGCCTAGCTCTTGTAGGTCGGGGGACCCCGTTGGCACCGTCACCTCCCTTGGACTCGGGCTCTAGAGCGCGGTGCATAGGCACTTTGAGGTGTCGTGTGGCAGGGTCGCAGACTCACTCTTTGTCTTGGTTTCTGCTGCGGAGGGGCAAACAGGACAGCTGGACCCCTCTCGATGTGGGTCTCACTGTCGCTGAAGTCCCTTGAGTTGCAGGTCGGTCTTCTTTGGCGTTGGTGTCCGGAATGGACACAAGCCTTGACTGCTGCAAGGGGTCCAGTACACCAGGGATTGGTTCTGAGTGGTTCCGGTCGGTCCTGGTGTCCCCACACTTAGAGGGAGGATGGATCTGACCTTTAGGGGCACGGCTACCTCTTCCTGGGCGGCTGCTGCGTTGGTAGTCCCCGCAAGCGGCAGGTTGGTGTACAGAGTCTTGCGTCTTCGGTGCATGCGGCGGCCGGGGAGTAGCTCCTCTACTCCAAGGGAGTTCCTTTGGCAATTTGCTAAGCACTGGCAGCCCTCCGGGTTTCTTGAAGTCTGCACAGTCGCAGGACGAATCAGTTGCTCCATGAAGGTTGGGTGCAGCAAACAGGCCAGTGTGGTTGTTGCCAAGTCAGTCGTGCTCCTCGATTCTTGGGTCAGCAGGCTTCTCCTTTGTCCACTTCATCTTTTGTTCCACAGAAATCTGAAGTCCTGGTACCAGAGGGTCCCTTAAATACTCAATTTAGGGTTGTTAAGGGGAGTGAGGGGTATTAGCCAATGGCTACTTATCCTGGGGTCACTATGTCCCCTATATGACCACTTCCTTTGGAAAGTGAGCATAACCCTGTCCCAGAGTTGCTATGGTTGCCATCACAAAGATGGCACCTCTGACACATCATGCCCCAATCAGTTTAGGCCACCTTAGGGGTGGTACTAGCCTGGTGGTGGGCATGCCTACCTGGCTAGCTAATATTCCTGCCTGTCCAGGTGCCAAAGCAATCTGGACAAAGGGGTCAGCATCCTTTCCTGGGAGGGGAGGCAGATTTGCATCTCAAAAGTGGCAGCTTCTTTGAAGCCCACTGCCTTGGAATGCTAAATTTACCAGACTGCCTGAAGGAGGAGGTGATAACACCTCTCTCCAGAGCAGGCATTGTTGCTGACCTCCTGAGAGCGAAGGCTCTCACGCCTGGGGGGTCAGAAACTCATCTGTGGCAGCAGGCTTGACTGAACCAGTCAGCTAGCACACCAAAGAGCTGGTAGATGGGGGCGCTAGGTGGCGCACATCCAAGATGGGCGCACACCCGTGATGCTCTGGCGGTTTGGCGAGTTAGATCCGTCATTTATCCTACATAACCACTACAGCTTGACTTGGAAGGCGAAGGATCCGACTGCTTGAGCAGCGCAGCAACCGCGGTAAAAATATCTCGGCGCTCCGAGGAGTGGCGGCGCGATTGGAGCACGAGTCTGAAGCCGGGGGGACTGAAGCACCGCGGCTCTGGTCCTCTAGGGCGGCGCGCTGCGCTACTGGAGCCCCGGGGACCCCACGTGGTGCCAGGCCCTGTATTCTGCACTAGCTGCTCCGGACACGCAGGACGAATACAGCGGAGAGTGGGGGGGCGGATCTGTAACCCGCTGAATATCTTCGTGACAAGTGCGGCGGCGAGCCATCGATAAGGTGAGACGGTGGGACAAAGGAGGGAGAAGGGGGCTCCGGCGCCATTTCTCCAGCGGCCTGCTGTGCGGGCGAAAGACAGTGCGGGGGATTGAGGGGGCCCTGTTCCACATCGTGGGACCCCCATGTGAGACTGCTAGCCCTGCCTTATATCATTGGCCTCTGAGGTGGGGCGTGAGGGGTGCCCCCCCGGGAGAACCGCTGCCGTCTTCGACTCAGCGTAAGCTCCTGCCGCACCATAGCATGCCGTCCCCCCCATGGCTGCTTCGGGACTGGTGAATGCTGACCTCTGTCTCCCGCGAACTACGTACTGTGCAGAGAGCGTGACAGCGGAACCCGGACCCCAGGGACAGCCAGAGTAGCCGAGAGAGTGGGCAGATGGGGGCTGAGCTCTGGGGTGCGGAGCACGCATCATTGGGAGGCGGGGAAACTGGCGGGCCCTGACACGGCGGACCCGTCCACTTCTCACCAAAGAACTGTGGCAAAGACATCGCGCAAGTACACAGCAATTCAAACAACAGGTCCAACGAGAGAGAGGATACAGGTACGGAAGCCGGAGTCCCACGACGGGACAACAGATAAACCCCCCGCTGCGGCTCAGGGAGGCAGGTTTGCAAGCTCCTGGCACTTCTAACGTAAGGGGTACACACCATTACCAGCCTGGGATTAGCACCACACTCCCGTCCACGATACTATAGGACCGGCTCTTCGCCATACGAAGGCTGTTAACTCTGGTCCCCCCCCCCAAGGAGCTGCACACTGGTCTGGCGAACATCGGAAAGGGCCTACAGGACACTAAACTAACAGGCAGTGAGGCCAACAGTAGACCATACACGAAAAACAGAGGCAAAACATCTCCTGACGGCAGAGCCAGTGGAACGGGAATTCGGAACAACATAAATACACGATGGGGAAACCTGATGGCCGCCAGCCCCGTCTCACCTTTGACAACAAAAAAACATCTACTAGGTCCACCTCGGCGAATTCTGGTTCTACCAGCACAGACCAGTCTCGCACCCCCTCGCCGACCCCGGAAGACGATGTAAAAACGCTACTCCTCGCTATAAACACAGTCTTAGTGACCTGTCCGGGAAAATGGACACTATGAACAATAGACTGGACGTCCTCGTGCAAAAAGTGGACAAACATGATGGGCAAATAAAAGAAGCAGAACGGCGGATATCGGATACTGAGGACGCCACAGCCCAGATGCAGTAGCAGGTATCGCAAATGGACAAAATATTAAAAGTCATAGCAGCCAAGAATGAAGATTTGGAGGCCAGAAGTCGCCGCAATAACGTCCGCATTCTTGGAATACCAGAAAGCACCAGCACCGGACGTATGGAGGAGTTCGTAGAACGGCTGCTGATTACCACATTTGGAGCGGAATCCTTCTCGGCACACATGGTGGTGGAAAGAGCGCACTGCTCCCTGGACCCCCGGCCCCCTCCGGGAAGTGCTCCGCGACCCATAATAGCCCGGTTGTTAAACTACCGGGACCGAGATGTGGCCCTCAGGAAAGCTTGCGAACAAAAAAACCTGCACTTTGAAGGGAATGAATACACCATTTATCCGGACTTCACAATGGCTGTGCAGGAAGCACGAAGGAAATTTCTGCCAGTGAAGCTCAAGCTACGGAAGGCCCAGATTGACTATGCTCTAATGTACCCCGCAAGGCTCCGGATTTCACACAACGGCAAGCAGATTGTCTGCAATACTCCGCAACAAGTGGAAGATTTCCTAAAAACTACGCAGCGAGGATCGCCGCGGCAGGATCGCCTACCCAGATCATCATCTCCGACAGCGGAATAACCAGATTGCGAATTGTTCTCCCAACCGGATGGGACAGGGAGGATGCCTGCCCTCTCTGTACGTGGAAAGCTGAACGATCCTGTCGGGCCGCTGTGCCCCAGCTGCCCTGACCCCCCACTGAGAGGACACTGGAGTTGCCTGGCGATCTCCACCTTGCGGTATCGATTCAATTACAGGACAACTGTGAACAGCTAAGTGCCCTTATGGGCGGGATGGGTTACTGTTATTATATGATTGTGAGCAGGGTTTTTCCAAAGTGCAGATTCCTTATGCTGCTCTAGATCAGGTAGTGGACTTATTGGACTACTCATCGCCAAGCCCTCTTCCCTTACCACTCCTCCCCCTCCCCCCACACTGGGAACGGCGGGAACTGCAAGGCAGCGGAGTTGGCCTATGGGAAGGGTTGTTGTAGCTCACCGGCGCCCCCCCCTGTATGGGAGATCCCCATTACCGTTTTATTTCTACCTTAATCTCTCTTTAGCGTGACGCCTACTAGTACGGTGTCATAGTTTGGACCTACATAGTACAGTTTTGTTGTTTGGGAGGCTGGGAGGGTACTCTTATACCGGCACGATTGGGGTGCTGTTGTGGGAGGGGGTGGGTCGGGATGTTGGCACTCGCCTTAATGGTGAATTGCGAGGGAGTGTGGGGGAGGGAGGGGAAGAGACGGGGATGTTAAGATTTGAAATTATGACTAAGAGACAGCGATTGTTCGTAATACCTAACTCTTTTGGACCAGTAGTACCAAGAATGCCCAAAGTCACAAGCGATGCCATAAAACACTACCTACTGTTTAAGAAACCCAATGGTGATGTCGATACATACTGAACCTGTGCGAATCAAACTACTCCCGTGGAACGTGAGAGGGCTGGGGAACCCCCGCAAACGACGCCGAATACAGGCGTATCTAGACAGGCATAACATACAGATAGCGATGTTACAAGAAACACATGTAGATCCCCGCCGCGAACCGTGTTTTGGCAGCAAGTGGGCCTCCGCGAGGGTGTTCTCTACATACTCTACATATTCACGGGGTACACTCATACTAATTAAAAAAGGCACACCCTTTATACTCGGAGGCACCCACAGTGATCCCTCGGGTCGCAGCTGTCTGCTCTGGGGAACACTGGGCACCCAATCGGTTACGTTTGCCTGTTGCTATGGGCCTAACATAGATACCCCAGACTTCTTCACCACTTTATGGGGACAGATAATCAAGGTGGGATCCACTCACATCATATGGGGAGGGGATTTCAATGTTGCCCCAAGTCCCGCACTAGATAGCTCCAACCCCCTCCCGCAACATTATAATAACACACAAGACACCCTATCTCAACTATTCTTAGACCACGGACTTATAGATGCTTGGAGATACGCCCACCCATCTGTCAGGGACGGCACTTTTTACACGGCTGGACATCACACTTGGTCACGGTTGGATTATTGGGTTTGCTCTAGAGGGGTCAGCACATGGATAAACTCGGTAGAGCACTTGGCCCGAACGTATTCCGACCATGCGCCTGTGTGTTTAACAATTATGCCCCCCAGCCTAATTACGACCCCACGATGCTGGAGACTAGTGCCGGAAGCGCTGTTGGACGCGGTGTTCCAAGCAGAGGTAGGCGAAGAGATAGCTAATTTCTTTGCCAGAAATAAGGGCTCGGTTAAATATGTTAATACAGTATGGGAAGCTTTTAAAGTAACTATGCGGGGCATATGCATGTCCAAAAGCTTCGGGGTGCTCCGTGATCTACGGCGCACACTACGCACCCTAGAAACAGACATTAAGACATTGGAACAAAACATGTGGACGGAGGCATCGGGCACCCAAAGGGCTCTCCTGCGAGAGAAAATATCTGAATATACAAACACGGCGGAGCGGGAGGCCAGGTTTAAGGGCAAATATTTCACGGCCAGGCGATATGGTGAGGGGGAAAGACCGGGGAAAGTGCTGGCGTCGGAGATAAGACCAACTCGTTTCTCCAATTTTGTGTTGGAGGTAGTGGGGGGAGATGGGACGAGACATAGAGACAGCCGGGATATTCTGCACGCCTTCACTGAGTTCTATACGGATTTATATATCTCACGTCAAAATGCCCCCCCGGATCTGTCACAGTACCTTGCAGATATAGCGCTGGGGTGGCTGGGGGACGGTCAGAGAGAATTTCTAGAGGCGCCATTTGAAGATGATGAGCTACGCGAAGCCATCATGCAGATGACGTCGGGGAAGGCTCCTGGGCCCGACGGCATCCCAATAGAGTTTTACAAAGTGTACATTGATCAGCTCCTTCCAGTTTTAAAAGAGGTTTTCTTGGAAGCACAAGAACTTCAGCTCCTACCCGGGTCAATGAGAGAGGCGCTTATAATCTCACTATTAAAGCCAGGTAAACCAGCAGATCGATGCGAGTCGTATCGCCCCCTCTCGCTAATTAATACCGACGCCAAGATACTTGCCAAATTAATCGCAAACCGGCTCAAGCTCCTCATGGAGAAGTTGGTTCTGCCAGATCAGGCCGGCTTCATTCCTGGCAGGGCCACTGCTCATAATTTGCGGACATTGTTCTCCATACTCCAAAATGTAGACCCCAAACTGGCACTAGTGGCGGTCTTTCTGGACACCACGAAGGCCTTTGATTCGGTAGAATGGGGATACCTTTTCACCATACTCCAATGCATGGGGCTCCCCAACGGAATCATGACCTATATCAAACTCTTATACACAGCACCAACAGCCAAGGTCCAAATAAATGGATTGTTCTCGGCCCCGATCGCACTTTCGAGGGGCACCCGCCAGGGGTGCCCACTATCCCCTTTACTATTTGCCCTCGCAATGGAACCCCTAGCGGCCAAAATTAGACAACACCATGCTGAGAAAGGGCTACAATGTTTCTAACGCCCCGTACTAATATCTCTATATGCGGATGATGTCACGCTCTATGTCAAGGATCCACGGCACAACCTGAACCCACTACTCAGGGAGTTCGTTAAGTTTGGAGGCAAATCTGGGATCCATATAAATTGGGCAAAATTCCAGGTCTTCCCACTGACTGCAGCTGCCACACCCTTTGATATAGATTATCCCATAGCATGGTGCGCTGACGAGGTGCGATACTTGGGGATCACGGTTACGGCAGAGCGGGAGGAGCTGATGCGACTGAATTATGGGCGTACAATGGACCACATCACCAGATGTGTGACCCATTGGAATGCACTCCCATTGACTATGGCGGGTCGCATCTCCCTAATAAAAATGGTAATTTAACCAAAATTTTTATATTTATTCCTAAATATCCCATATGATCCGGGGAGACATTTTTTCACTAGCCTCCGCGCTGAGCTGATCAGGCTGGTATGGGGAGGTAAACAACCCCGGATAAAATGGGACACACTAATGCGTCCATATGCACAGGGGGGATTTGACATTCCCAATTTCGAACTATACTACCAGTGCGCTCAGGCACATTTCGCCCATTTTTGGTTCAACCCCCCCGCTACACACCTCACGTAGCAACTGAACACTGGCTCGCACACCCTATCCCGTTAGAGGGGGTAATACTCTCAACACTCAGACCTCGGGAATCGCGTCCCACCTCTGTGGAGTGTACACTCAAAGCCTGGCAACACATAGCTAATAAAGCACACGCACCATGCATCTATTCGCCACTGCTCCCATTGGTATATCACCCACAGATACCTCTGCTGCAGGAAGGGGTGTTTAGAAAGATGGCCGGGACCCGGAATATTCGCCAATGGGGCGATTTATATTTAAATGGTAAATTCCGCACCTTACAACAACTCTTCTCGGACCCCCCGCCCACCACAATGGAAACATTCCTATACACTCGCTTAAGGCATGGGTTGAAAGATTGCACACCCGAATATCCAGCTGAGCCTGGGACGCTTGCACCATTACACCACGTACTACGCACACCCACAGCCTCACATCTAGTGTCCGCACTATACCGCGCTATGTACACTGATGCTACATATTCCACGTGTGCCGCCCGGGACAAATGGTCAGCTGAACTGGAACACCCCCTTACCGACAAGCAATGGGAATTTTGCTGCAAGCAAACTGAGCAAATCTCCTCAAATAGCCGCCTACGCATTACTCACTATAAATTTCTTCAGCGCAGTTACTATACTCCACTCAAGTTATACAAATTTGGGTTAAGAGACACACACAGGTGCGACAGATGCAGAGCGGAATCTGCTGACTTTCTCCACCTAGCTTGGTCTTGTCCAGGGGTGTACGAATACTGGACTATGGCCTTTACTGCACTAGATCGCATGGTTTCTATACAAATCCTGAGATCTCCTCTGGTGGCACTGCTTGGCTATACTGAAAGCACCGCAAATTTGTGTCCTTTGGTCTCATGCTGGCAAAGCGGCGAGTGGCCTGTCGATGGGGCCGAGGGAGAGCACCTAAATTCAAGGACTGGCTAGGAGATATGATTTTATGGCAAGATCAGACATGCTTATATGCTGAACAACTCCCGATTGCTTCACGCCCAAGGAATATATGGGGCCCGCTCCAGGCGTACTTGCTGGCACACCCGGACGCTGGCGTACAGGACACCTCTGTGTAATTTAGGAAGCAACAGACCCCCCGCCCCTTGTGGATGGCTCCCCCTCGGGGGCATATGTGACAGATGTGCAGCCCCTCTCATGCACCACGCCATGCTGTATCCAAGACTGGTACTAATGGGAAGGGAGCAAGGGTAGACCATACAATGTTATGTATCGCTGTAACTGTATGTATAAATTGATGTCAATTGGTCCTCTACAAATCGCTGACTGTCTCTTGCACACGAATGTGAGTTATGTATGTATCATCTTCAATAAAATTTAATAAAAAATAAAATTTAAAAAAAGAGCTGGTAGATTTCAGGGGATACCTCCAAGGTACCCTCTGGGAGCATGTATTAATAAATCCATCACTGGAATCAGTGTGGGTTTATTAATACAAAGTGTTTGATACCAAACACCATATACTTCAATAAAGCCATTATGTAGCTAGGGAACATGTTTTGACCAGTGCCCAGTACATACCTTAAGATGGCTTCCCTGCTCACTTGAAATATCTAGCGATAGAACTAGACATCACAGGGGCATATTTGCTCATGCAGATATGTCCTCACATAAAATATAATGCACCCTGCCTTAGGGCTCAAAGGCCTGCTGTAAGGGTGACTTACATACATGACACACAGGAGTGTGTCATGTTGTGTTTTCAGTCATGGTTTGCATCATGTCACGCAGCCTGCACTGGCAGTCTGTGTGAAATTTGTATGTGGGTCACCTAGGGTGGCATAAGCTATGCTGCAGCTCTTAGGGGCCCTCTTTAGTACCCTGGCGCTAGGTACCTGGGGTACCATTTACTAATGACTTACAGGGGTGCTAAAGTCCTTAGCAAGTTGTAGCACAATTAGACTTTACCTTGTTTTAGGGAAGGAGCACTGGCACTGAGGCCCGATTAGCAGGCCTCAGTGCACTGTCAGAATCGAAAATCAGCATCTAGGAGCTAAAAAGGGGGCAAAAAGTGGGTGGGAGTAACTGCAACAAAAACCCAGTTCTCTGTAATAAGCAACTGGAAGTGCCGTTCTTAACCAAACTCCTAATGATCCTGCAATCCTACTGCCACCTTATAAGCCTTTCATAACTGCAATGAGTGGGAAGAAGGGTGCCCCATTTCTGCGGGTTTATGGGGCATTGAAGGAACCGGAGTGATGTTTCTCACACTGAGCTGTGCCGGTTTGATTAAGGCACTTAAAGTGCTGGTACCCGAGCCCTTACTCAGCCTACTGCTGATACAACCAGACCTGGGGTTCCATGCAGACCCATCACTCCAGGAGCCAACAAACTTTACCCCTAAAACTGTGGCTCACAGAGTTGGGTGAGTTGAATCTGTCTGAAGGGAAGTTTAATTTCTGGCTCTTTAATGTCATCCTCAGAGTGGTCCAGAACCTCTGCAGCCAGTGAAATAACAGCGGCTGTTGCTTGTGAGCCATCCGGCAAAGCATGTAATCCACTCAGTTCCTGAAGGTCCATCAATAATTCAGTCCATTGATAGATCTGAGCTGCCTTATCTTTAGCAATCTTCAAACCAAAAAAGCCGGCCAGTTTTGCTTCCCTAAAAGCACTGACATGAGATTTTTTCGTAGGCAACGGTTGCAACTCCAATATAGGAGCATGGGATAGGTAGATCTTGGGCCACTTCCTTTCCTTACCATGTCTGGCAGGAGAGTGGTGATGCTCTCTTATGCTTTTAATGGTGACAAGATGGGGACCTAGATCAAGATCTGGAGCAAGATTTGGTTTTCGACAAGGAGGATGCCCTTGTGGGGCCATCAACTGCTTTTTTTTAAGGATGCCATCTTCAATTTGACTTTTCTCTTCTTGATGGGTACCGAAAGCCACAGATCAGAGTCTTGAGTCATGCTCAGAACCCAGAGACTACAAACATTTGCAGTAAGGATCTGCCACTGGCATTGGTTGGCAACAAGCAGAATTTAAAACCCAATGAATTTAGAAGGCGCATCCCTTCATAATGTAAAAATGAACAAATTGTTAAAAATATTTTATGATAGATTCACCAATGGCTCAGGGTCCAACATCTGTGGCGGTGCCAGAAAAAGGAACTGACATCACCGGAGCTCCTGAATTGTGCATGTCCCTTCCTGCGGCATCTCACAACGCAGGTCAGGACATCAATGGACAACACCTAACCGATGCAGAGAAATGCCTTAAAACATTCCAAGCAGAGGAATGGCTTAAAACATTCCAAACCCAGTCTATTGTCTTGCATAGGCATTCATTTGAGGTATCTAGAAGAGTATGTGGTGGGCATACCACGGGGGCAATGAAGACGAAAGACCAAGTTGTGTGCAGTTAGAAAAGTCAATTCTATTGCAGTAAATGAAATCATGATCCAGGGATGCCATCAACTGTCCAGAACACAGTGCAATCCCAGATGGGCCAGATGTCAGAAGGACTATGCAAATTCAACAGAAAGACACAAAACAGAATAGTATTTAAACACCAAAGACATAAAATACCATTAGAGTAATCAATTTGTAGTCACGTTGTTGAAGTGGTACAAAACGGTTCATACTAATCAATAGGACACAGTAGTAGAGCTCACATTTGAAAATATGTCAAAGGGCATGTCATTGCACAGTACAAGATTAACATATGGGCCAGGGAGAGGTTGTGCACCTACCATGTCAGCAAGAGGTGCCAAAAGCTGTTCGATCCATACTGTTCCAGGCTTCCAAGTCCCCAAATGCCTGTCCTTCCCATTGGGTTCCTGATAAAATTGATTTAATAAATTTAAATATGTACAAGCCCCAAAGGCGCAATGTTTTAATTTTCTCTTACACTTGCTCACTGGTTTACTGGACAATTTCCTTTCTACTAGCAGAAATACATTGGAATCAGTGATACACCTGGGCACCACCTGGTGTCTGTTAAGAGCCAGCCAGGGGTGTGCAGATGGATTTGCCGAGCAGATCCAAGTCTTTTTGAAGGCCACACTTGGTTCATCGTAAATCATTTCAATGTCCTACTTAGTCTGCATTTCACCCTCTCCATCTTGGGTCCAACCTGTGTCAGAGCCCTTTTGCAAGGGAGCTTAATCATCCCTTACCCGTAACGGGCATTACCATTATTTATAATTTTCAGAAAAAAGATTTTCCACAAAACAAGTGCACTGTATACGGAAAAATACAACATGTAGGTACAATTCAGGTAGACAGGCATTACATCTGGCAAACCCCTGCACCAGTGAAGCCAACAGATTCCCTTTTTGTTAAATTATCATTCTGGAATAGTTTGGACGACTCTAAAATACTTTCAAAGGTAGGTTTGCAAGTATGTGCTGTTTTAAGTTTACATCACATTACTCCCACCTTGCTGGAACCCCATTGGCTCCCTTTGCTGCGCCCACCATCTTCAAAACCAACTGCATCAGTTACAAAGCCGTCACAACCAGCACCCCTGCTTATCTTGCAGAGAAGCTCACCTTCTCCGTTGGTTCTCAGGACACCATCAGACTGCAGACCAAGAAGTGTAAAAAAGAAAAACACAAGGCAGCAGGCCTTTTCCATCTATGCCCCCCAGGATCTGGAACAACATCCCCGCATCCATCAGGACAATCTCAATGCTGCTCCATATTAGGGAAGATCTGAAGACTCGCCTCTTTAAAGAACACTGCATCACAACGCGCTAACCATCCACAACCCAGATGCAGAGAGATCTAGTGGGATGAGAGCCGCCGTGTGGCCCTGGTCGAGGAGAGTGCAGATGTTGTCTGTGGCGGCTAGGAGGGCGGTCTTGGTGTTGTGGTTGCTTCGGAATCCGGATTGGGAGGAGTCGAGGATGTTGTTAGCTTCGATGAAATTTGTGAGCTGGATGTTGACAATCTTCTAAATAGGAGCAGGACAGCTCTTTCATGTCCGCCTTTTTGCAATCCATCATGTATCGCGAAAGTCCTTTTATCAGTAGGAAAAACCTGTCTAAATTATAAAAGGACTTTGATACATTTTAAAAAGGTGATCGTAACGCACCTTTGTACATGAGGCCCAGAGGTCCTTACAGCTGTTCCTTATGCTAGAATTTATTAAAAGTATCTCTATTGAAATAAATTCTTATTTGTGGCAGCTTTCGGAGTCTTACTGAGATTTTGTTCACATTATTGCAGGGATTGGCCACATTCTTGTCAACCAGAAAGGCAGCAATAAGTGGTTCCAGGAGATAATGAAGATTACCAGTAATAATCAACGCACTCACACTACATGCAGCTGTGGGCTGCAGAATCTTACCTTTCAAGCTAGGCTGAATTGAAAGCCAGCTCAGGCAGACATACTGTACCATACCAGGTGAGAGTAACCTGTGCTCTTAATAAGGGAATGGATCCCCAGGTTTAGGCCACAATCGAACTGCCTACTGCTACAGTCTACTCCTTGCAATGGGAGAAAATGTAGTATGTAGGGGGAATTAAGGAATCGTGGCAAGATCAAATGATATCTCTGGATTTTGCAATAATATAGCAAAGCGTATGTTGGTAAAATGTAGCTACATCCATATTAGATGACTGCAATTGTTATAATCGCTTTTGAAAGCAATGTACCTATTTCAGCTCTGTCACCACCTCTTGCTGACAACTAACCAAAGATCCTGTCATAATGAACTAGTTATTTACATTCAGTAATGCCATATCTGGTAGAGACTCTTTCTAGTCGCAGATTCCTTACCTTAGAATTATCCCCAGGCGTCAGACCGGATCTGGAACTTGTTTTGAGTAGTACCCCTTCGCGCCAGTAGGTGGCATTGTTCGGCTCTGCGTGGCATTGCCCACCCGGAAGTGAGTGTGGTACTAAGCAGGCGCCACCCCTGCATGCTGACGTCAGTTACTTTCGCTTCTTTCCACACCAGGAGCTTGGAGCATCGATGAGCACTGACCACTGGTGTGACAAACTAAGGCCCTTGAAAGGGTGTGCCCTACACCATAATTGATGCACAGAGCGGGGAGGATGGGAGGGTTGGTAAGGAATCTGCGGCTAGATACAGTATCTACCACATAAGGCATTACCAAAGGTAAGTAGCTTGTTCATCTGATAGAGACTTCTAGTCGCAGATTCCTTATCTTAAAATAGATACCCAAGCAATGGACTGAACAGGTGAAGTGCCCGTCACAACGGACCTGACTGTCCAGGCAGTAGTGCTTGGTGAACTTATGCAGTGAGACCCATGTTGCCGCCCGGCAGATGTCCAGGACCGGGTCGTTGCACGCTAACGTAGTGGTCGCAGCCTTGGCTCTTGTGGAGTGAGCCCACAAGCCCTCGGGCTGCTGCTTGTCCAATCCGTAGCAGATCTTAATGCACAAGACAATCCATTGCAAGATGATTCTCTTCTGTACTGCCTTCCTGCAGGAAAGTGCCATTTTTCACATGGTTACCCCCCACTTTTTGCCTGGTATCTGATGCAACTTTGACTAAAAGTGTACTGGGTTCCTGCTAACCAGGTCCCCAGTGCCAGTGTTCTTTCCCTAAACTGTACCATTGTTCCACAATTGGCACCTCTTTAGGCTCTATGTAAGCCCCTAGCAAATGGTACCCCTGGTACCTAGGGCTCTGGGACTGAAGAGGGTCCCTAAGAGCTGCAGCACGAATTGTGCCACCCTTAGGGACCCCTCACCAAGCACATGCAAACTGCCATTGCAGCCTGCGTGCCTTGGTGCAGAGAAAAGTGAAAAGTCGACATAGCACACATCCCTGTGAGCCATGCCTGCAAAACACGGCCTGTGGTATAGGTAAATCACCCCTAGAACAGGCCTTACAGCCCTAAGGCAGGGTGCACTATACCCCATGTGTGTGCATATCTGCATGAGTGGATGTGTCCCTGTGATATCTAAGTTGATTCTTAGATATCATAAGTGCACAGAGAAGCCATAACGAGTATATGGGCTGGACACTCTTGATTACGAGTTCCCCAAACATCTCATATTAATAAACCTACACTGATGCCAGTGTTGGATTTATGAATAAATGTACCTTAGAGGTACCCCCTGAAAATCTGCTGACTACTAGTGTGCTGACTCACTGGTCTTGACCAGCCTGCGTCCACAGACATGTTGCTGACCTCCTGAGGTGAGAGCCATCACTCTCGTAGGCCAGGAACAAAGCATGCTCTGGGCAGAGGTGTTTACACTGCCTCCAAGCAGGATATGCATTCCAGGGAGGAAAGCTTCAAAGGCCCTGCCGCCTTTGTTATGCGTCCTTGGCCTCTCAAGATAGTGGAAATGCCCGCCCCTTGTCCTGACCCCGAGTTTTGGCGGCACGATAGGCCGGAAAACTAGTAACATTAGGAGGTGTGTCCTACAACATGCCAGTACCACCCCTAAGGTGGACTAGCTGATGTGGACACCACCTTTTCAAATTCCTCCATCTTGCTTTGGACAGAATTAATATTCTAAGGTCAGGGTAATGTCCACTTCCCGCAGGAAGTGGGTATATAGAGGGTGTAGACACCCTAAAGATAGAGAGCAGATTGTCTACTACCTGTCAATCCCCTTAATGCCCCTAAATTGAGAATTTAGGGGGCACCCCTGAACCCAAGACCTCAGATTCGACAGATCAAGAGAAGAAGGATGAAGAAGAATCACTGCCCAGTGAGAACTGAAGACGAGCTATGAACTTTTGTCACAAAACTCTGCAAGATCACAAACTCTCTCGACAATCGTGACAGATTGGCTTGTCCTGCAGCTGGAGAACTACCACAAGCCCAGGTAGCCTGCCAGCACTTCGAAAATCACCAACAATCTTCATTGGGGTAGAGAAGCTACTCCCCAGCGGTCCGCAGGCAGCAAAGAGCAGAGTCCGGTCTACTGCCTTGCAGCTCCCCAGCCTAACCGATGCAACAGATGACCAGGAAAAAGTGCCTGTGCCCTAGAGGGTCAGTTCTGTCTTCCCACCACGTATGAAGACACCAGGACCAACTGGAGCCGGGGTACCGAACGCCCTGCACCAAACACCAACAGTGGGAGTCTATTCCGGATTATCACTGCACCACGACTGCACAGCCGTTGAGGGACGTCAGCATCTCTGACACCCACTTCAAGAGTGGCCCAGCTATCCTGATTTTGCGCCTGCCAGCTGGTTGTCCCTTACCGCAAGGATCCCCTTTTAGGCATTTGGCCCAGCCAACCTATCTACTCTGCACCCAGCCTGCTCGGCCTGGCTTCTGATGAGCCGGCTGTGCTCCCTTGTTCTAAAGGCCTTTGCGACCTAAGCCCCTGTTTGGGAGCTCTCTGACTTGTCCACAAGTCCCCCTATGCAGCTGGTATCTAGGTGGCCCCCCCCTTCTCTGTCACGTGCACAACTACCAACCTCACCTGCACCCTGCTCCCGGCTAAATCAGGTCAGTTAACGAAGTACTTAGGACCTTGGCCCACTACGACCCAAAACCTTGAAGGTGAACCTCTGAAACCGACTGTACATACTTTTATGCATGCATGACTTTTCCTCCCATAGGATTGCATTGTCTGTAAAGGCGCACTTTTAAACGTTTACTCACCTGCAAAAATTAAGAATGAAAACAGTACTTACTTTTGAACAAAGTTCTTGGTTTCACAAAATATATTTAAAAAAGTGTTATTTTTCTAAATTGGTCTCAGATTTATTCTTTGAGTGCGTGTCTCATTTATTGCCTCTGTGCTTACAACAAATGCTTAGCACTACACTCTGATAAGCCTAACTGCTCGCCCGCACTACCACAAAAGAGAGCATTAGTGTTATCTACTTAAGCCTCTGTATACCATTTGGGGACCCACTAGACTCTCTGTACAGTGTATTTCTTTCTAGTACACTATATAGAGAGCCAGCTTCCTACACTTCCCTTTTTTGCTCCCCCGTATCCCAAGAACAGTTAATCGTCCACATGGAATTCTCTTGTGCAGTCAAGGTAGAACAACAACATTGTTTTTGGATCCAGATGGTGGAGTCTCTCCTCCTCTTTAGAGGGATGAGGTGGGATAAAGAAAGTAGACAGGGTGATGTTCTGGCCTACATGGAATGGAGCCACAACCTTCGGAAGGAAGGAGGCACGTGTTCGGAGAACCCGCTTGTCTGGATAAAAAGTGAGGTGTGCCGAGTGCCTGTAATTCGCTGACCCTCCTGGCCGATGTTATGGCCACTAAGAAGACTGTTTTTAAAGTTAGAAGCGTAAGAGGGCAACTGTGGGGAGGCTCAAATGGTGAACAAATCAGAAAAGTGAGAACCAAATTGAGGTCCCACTGAGGCATTATGAATGGTGTAGGGGAAAATGTATGTTGCAGGCCTTTAAGGAAACTAACCACTACCAGTGCCTTGAAGAGCGAGGGTTGGTGCGGCAACCACATAAATGCTGAGATGGCAGAAATGCAACCCTTCAATGTGTCCAGAGCAGAGCCCTGCTGGGTCAAGCATAATGCAAACACTAGAAATAGGGATGCAGTTTAAATGGAGTCCGATTGGTGGCACAATACATGCTGCAGCCCATGAGAGATCCCTGGTGTACCACTGCCCTGGGTACCTTAGTACCATATACTACGGACTCATACGGGTACCCCAGTAGCCAATTTTGGAGGTACCAAAGTACTTGCCATAACCAATTTAGGGAAGAAAGCACAGTTGCTGGGGTCCTGATTAGCAGGATCCCAGCAGACTAGTCAAAAACACACTGATACCAGGCAGAAACTGGGGGAACCATGCTAGAAGGATCCTACCTTCCTACATTTCTTTAGATGGCCGCCGAGCCCTGAACCAAAAACGCAGGTGACCCCCTTGTAAAACCAGGTTGTTTTATGATCGATTATTTTGATGCCTCCACAATACGTTTTGGCCCCTCTCTGTCGCGGGCACTTGGCCCACCCACACAAGTGAGGTAGCATTTTTATCAGGAGGCCTGGAGGAATGCTGGGTGGTGATCCCACAACTTTCCCACCCAGAAATGTGAGGAAAATGTGAATTGTTTAGCTAACTTTGAGGTTTGCAGGGGAATCTGGGTAAGAAAACGTTGGGGGATCCTTGCAAGCCATACCGCCCTGGACTACCCTGGACTACCCCTAGTTTTCAGAAATGTCTGGGTTTGATAGGTTTCCCTAGATGCCCGTCGAGCTCAGGACCAAAAACACAGGTGACCCCCTTGCAAAACCAGGTTGTTTTATGATCGATTATTTTGATGCCTCCACAATACGTTTTGGCCCCTCTCTGTCGCGGGCACTTGGCTCACCCACACAAGTGAGGAAGCATTTTTATTGAGAGATTTGAGGAATGCTGAGTCGTAGGAAATTTGTGCTGGCGTGGTGATCCCACAGCTTTCCTACACAGAAATGTAAGGAAAGTGTGATTTTCTTTAGCTAAATTTCAGGTCTGCAGGGGATCTGGGTAAGAAAATGTTGGGGGAACTGTGCAAGCCATACCTCCCTGGACTCTCCCGGGTGTCTAGTTTTCAGAAATGTCTGGGTTTGGCAGGTTTCCCTAGATGCCCGCTGAGCCCGGGACCGAAAACGCAGGTGCCCCCCTTGCAAAACCAGGTTGTTTTGGGATCGATAATTTTGATGCCTCCACAATATGTTTTGGGCCCTTCCCTGTCGCGGACATTTGGCCCACCCACACAAGTGAGGCAGCATTTTTATCGGGAGACCTGGGGGAACGCTGGGTGGTAGGAAATTTGTGCCAGCCAGTGATCTCACAACTTTCCCAAACAGAAGTATGAGGAAACAATATGTTTTTGTCAATGAATCAAATTTACAAGGGCTTCTGGGTAAGTAAACCTTGTGGGAGCCACACAAAACATATCACATATTATTCCCTTGGTGACCAGTTTCCAAAAAGATGTGAGGGCAAAAGATGTTCACTCCAAAGTATGCATTGATGGTAAAAAGCAAAAAATAACACCAAAACATTACTGGACACCCGTCCAATAGTCAATTCCAGGCATTCTGGTTGGATTTGGCACAAAGGTAAGTAAATGGTTCATAAAAAAAACCAAAAAACTATTCACCCATGACTTTACAAAATACAATCCGCAAAAGTCATTGTTAATAATTTCAACATTAGATTAAAGAACAACTGACTTACAGCTCATGAGCTGTTAAGCCACGTCAAGACACCAATCGCTTTACAATCCATTCAC
The DNA here is from genome assembly GCA_963921515.1 of Calotriton arnoldi. Lineage (NCBI taxonomy): Eukaryota > Metazoa > Chordata > Amphibia > Caudata > Salamandridae > Calotriton > Calotriton arnoldi. The sequence goes on along the minus strand of CAWUFW010001870.1, from coordinate 1,076,260 downwards.
ACGCCTTTCATGCGTCAGACACAGAAAACCATTCACACTACAGCTGCAGGCCCAACACAATACAACACTCATATTTACAAACAGTGCCATTCAAGGCCCCATCTCACCACCAAGCACCCAAACATCATACAATTGACAAACACACCTCAAGCAAGTCCATACACATATTGGCTACCAGCCACCAACACACTGCCAGCCAAGCGGCAGTCTATATGCACTGCCCACCAAGCAAGAACCAGCCTACACACACAATCAATCAATCAATCAGGGATTTGTGAACCGCACTACTCAACCGTGAGGGTCTCAAGGCGCTGCACCACCAGTCAAGTGCCAGTCTACACACACCACCAGCCAGACGCCCGTCCACACGCACCGCCAGACAAGCCCCAGTCCACATGCCCCACCAGCCAAATGCTAGTCCACATGCACCGCCAGCCAAGCACCAGTCCACACACACCGCCAGTCAAGCGTCAGTCCACAAGCACCGCCAGTCAAGCACCAGTCCACATTCACTGCCAGCCAAGCGCTAGTCCACACACACCGCCAGCCATGCTCCAGTGTACACACACCACCAGCCAAACTCCAGTACACGCAGACCGTCAGCCGAAATCCACTACACCCACACAGACATATAAACTTTCCCTGGTGTCTAGCGGCTTTATGCCTCCCTTGGAGGCATATGGGCTTAAAAATAAGGCTGATCTGCCCCCGGGCGGTCAGAAAACATCAAACATATTGCCCCCATAATGGGGAGTAACCCTTGCCCAAGGAGCCGCACCCCAACTTATCAATAAATTAAATCCCTGGTATCTAGTGGGTTTCTCCTCCCCTTGGGGTCAGAATGACCTAAGAATATACCCGATCTCCCCCCAAGAGGTGCAGAAACGGCGAAAGTTTGCCAAATTATGAAAGGGAGCGGCCCTTGCCCAAGGGGGGGGGGTGTCAGGGTGGCAGTGGAAGCGCTTCCACTGCCACCCCCGGTGGGGGCATGTAGGTGGGCGGGTGCCAGGATGTAAAGGTTATATCCTCTGCACAGCAGCACCGCTGCTGAGGACGTAACCATTACATCCATGGTACACAAGGGGTTAAAGACTTCGCTCTAAAAATGGCAAAAGACTTTTCCCCTTTCTATCTCGGCATGGATGGTACTGTGCTAATCCTATGCTTAAAAACTTAATAGAAAAGCAGACATTTGAGGTGAGCAAATTTAGAGTTTCACTGGTGTTTTGGAGTGCTCTATACAGGAGCTGCTCTCCACCTAAACTTGGGAACTACCCACAGCTCTCTGCTACTTTGTTGCATAATTTATCCATCACTATGCCTGAAAGGGTATTGTTTTGACTTACACTGGGTGCTTTCTTGTGTCTGGACAAAGCTAAACCTCTCTTTTGAGCTATAATGATAGTGAAACTCATGTCAGGGGTTGTTTTATTCATTTCAGGTTAGATTGGTTGGTATTTTACCAATTCAAAGCTGTAATACTGTGCCTGGAGTGGTAAAAGGCTTTTGTGTTTTTAAACCTCGGCGTGGATAGCACTGTGCTAGTCCAATGCTTAAAGACTTTGCTGTAGAAATGGCAAAAGACTTTGACACTCTCTATCTCTGCGAGGATGGCACTGTGCTAATCCTATGCTTAAAAATGTTGATAGAAAAGCAGACATTTGAGGTGAGCAAATTCAGAGTGTCACTGGTGTTGTAGGGTGCTCCTAAACTTGGGAACTACCCAGAGTTCTCTGCTTCTTTTTTGCACAATTTATGCATCACTCTGTGCCTGAAAGGGTATTGTTTTGACTTATGCTGGGTGCTCCATTGTGTCTGGACAAAGCTAAACCTCTCTGAAGAGCTATAATGATGGCAAAACACATGTCAGGGGTTGCTTTTATTCATTTCAGTTTGGCTTGGTTGGTATTTTACTAATTCAAAGCTGTACTACTGTGCCTGAAGTGGTTAAAGGCTTTTGTCATTTTACAGCTTGGCATGGCTGTCACTGATGCTATGCCTATGCTTAAAGACTTTGATGTAGAAATGGCAAAATACTTTGTCCCTTTCTATCTAGGTGTGGATTGCACTGTGCTAATCCTATGCTTAAAAACTTTGATAAAAAAGCAGACATTTGAGGAGAGCAAATTCAGTCACTGGTGTTATAGGGTGCTCTATACAGGAGCTGCTCTCCACCTAAACTGGAGAACTACTCAAAGTTCTCTGCTTCTTTTAGCATAATGTATGCATCAATCTATGCCTGAAAGGGTATTGTTTTTAGATAGATAGATAGATAGATAGATAGATAGATAGACAGCACGTTTACAAGTAAGAAAATACAGCACTTAGACGAAAAGACAAAAGCACCGTAGGCGAGAGGCATCCTGGGTGTCCCAGGCTCCACAGAGTTCATGGCAAGCCATATCCTATCAAATTGATAAACTCTTTCATGGACAATGGCCAACAGCTTCGGCAGTGGAAAAACTGCTCAGGCTATTACATATGTTTTTAGAAACAAACGATTTTTAGCCTCCATCAGACCTAAAAAGGCTCCTGTGATTGGTGATCCTAACCAACCCATGGCGTGACCCTAAGCACAGTATGAACAACTGCCTATGTGCTGTTCTCGTAAATCCTAAAGACTAGAAGAGAGTTTAAAGTAGCATCTTTGTGACCAGGGCATTTTAGTAGACTCCTTGGAGGTGAAGACTTCTGCTCTGCATCATGTACACAGGTGCTTTGCAAGGCCTGATCTGCAGAGGTAGACACTCAGGGCCTCATTTACTAGCCCATTGCTCCGCCAGTGAATAACTTTTTTAGAGGCACCGGCGGCGCAGTGTGCCTGCCCATATTTATAAGGCCACGTAAAGTCACCTTGCGTGGCTTTTCATGGCCTTGTAAATGTGGGCCCCTTTCACACATTACTCTACATAAAAGGGGTGTTCCATGGGTGTTGCTGTGGGTGTTAACATGCAACATCTTGGAACCTGACACATTCCCAGATTCACAAAGTGTCATAAACCTGGGAATGCGTCAGAAACCTACGCCTCACTAAGGGAGGCGTAGGAGTAGCGCAACGAGGAGAAATACTTTTATTTCTCCTCGTTGTTTGTTCTTTCTATGTTTGCTGCATTCTGCAGTACACATAGAAGCAGCAAATCATCTTTAATGATTGTTTATGGGCAGGAAGGTGTTCCTTCCTGCACATAAATAATCATCCCTGCAACGCAGGCACCCTTGCACCATGGCACAAGGGTGTCTGCATTTGCGCACGGCTGCTGTTTGTGCGCTGATGCAGGGGAGACGGACAGGGATGTGCCATATCTTGTAGATACGGCACATACCTGCCCTTTTATTTAGACGCATGCCAGCGCAGAAAGAAGGCTTGCTGCGCTGCAGTGTGTCAAGATATAGTAAATGAGGCCCTCAGTGCATTTGGGATTTCAATCTTGATAAGGATATTTTCAACAGGCCACTGATAATTCCTAAATGTGGTTATTTGCTTGCTACAACAGTTCAGTGTCATTATTCTAATAAGACTTGCACATATCTTCATGAACATGACACACCTGACAAAAAAGTCTGAATGAAGAAAGAAGGAACATCTTTTTGCTGTGCATATCTTCCATGTGTTGCAAAGTCCTCCTGTGTGCCCTGTGCACCCCCATTTGTTGCTGACTGGTACTGGTGGTAACTGACTCTGACTGTCCCTGGGCTCTCTATAACCAGGTCCAGGGCCAGTGCTATGTTGAAAACACAGTGAAAACACACACATACATTAGAATACACTTATAATTGGCCTGACCTACCCTATAAGTCCCTTGAACATAATAGGGCAGAGGAACAGCAGCCCTTTCTGCACTTACATGCGTGCACTGCTGAGAACCTGAGGTGATTTTAAAAGCAGCCTTGTGTTGCAGCCTTGCTTTTAAATGTAAATTGTGCCCAATCTCGACTTTGGTGGTAGGGGCAGTTAAAAAGTGAGAAACTACAATATTTTGGCATATTATGTACCCCAGGGGTGGGGGGTCATGTACTTATAAGGAGGACCCTTATAAAAGAGGTTTTATTTGCCCTGGGGATGGAGAAATTGCCCAGTTCACTTCCCCCTTTGTAGTAAAGTGCTTCCCAAAATCGACTTTGGTGCTAGGAGCACTGTGGTGTGAGGATCTACACTATTTCTGCACATTCAGAACTCCTAAATTCTCCCCTAGGTGTTCCAGGGGTAGGGGTCCTGTAACAATAAGCAGGGGCCTTATAAAATATTTTTTGTATGCCCTAGTGATTGAGAAATTGGACATTTCATTTTTCCCATTGGAGATACCTAGCCCCATAGGAAAACATGGTAATGCATAACTATAACTAGGAATTAACAAAAATATCATTCAAGGACTAAGGAGAATGGTATTGATAAATCCAACAATATACTATTGTTGAGAATTTATCCTAAAATATACAGAAATGAAGTGGTAAGCCAAAACTCAGGCTTCCTGTGGTCTCCCCTGATTGGTCAGAGTTAACAGGCTTTGCCAGGCTGCTTTGATGAAGTGATAACTGGCTCACACAGAGAGAAGCTATCTGTTAGAGGGAGCTCTGCTACACAGGAATGCCAGAGCAGGAGGGAGTGGTCTTAAAGCATGAGCTTCAAAGGAGGGATAGGACAGGCAGGGAATGCCAGGCCCATCTACCACCAGCACCACCCAGCTAGATGACAGGCTTAAGGCAGGAATTTGCAGATGGTAGGGAGAGTAGAGCTATGGAAATGATCTATATTGAAGGTTAGTTTAACTAGTTCTTGCTCCACTGCTGAGGTTTCAGCCATTCTGAATTTCGGAGGAATAGTGCTTTCTGGGAGAAGATTATGCCACACTTTAGAGCAAGTGATCATACTCTGGGTTGTTGCCCTGCACCTCATTGGACAGGAGGGCTCTCCTGCTTGACCCCAGAGAAAACTGAATAATTCTGTGAGAGGAGCAAAGCCTCCCAGATCTGCTACTTGAAACTAAGAGAAGAAAAAGGCTTGCCAAGCTAGAAACTTGATTTGCACCATCAGGCCCTGCATTCTTACTGACTGTGCCTGCTGAATTATCTGGAACTATAGACCTTTGGATGTACCTTGTTCCAAGTAGAATAAAGAGTGCACTCTCTGCAAGCAACAGGTTAACAGAGCTAATCTGGACCATCACCACCAAGAAACCCCTGCCTGGAGTGCATCCAGTGGATTTGTAAGGGGTTTGTCCAGGTGAATTGTGGGAATTGTGGTCCCAACCTTTCAAGGACCATCTTGGAGATTTCAGACCCTTGGAATGTGTTTTGGACACTTTGGACCCTTAAGAGGAACTTCAGGAAGAATTTCCAGAAGTTTTGAAAAAGCTTGGAGCAACTTTGGAAATGCTCCATAAGGGGAGTGACTCAACCGCGAGAACCAAGCCGGTCACCTTCAACTGCGAGCTGGCCTGCCCTGCTGATTAATCCTGCTGAAAAGCTCTGGAGGTCCAACTTCCAGAAACTGGGTAAATGCATATTTACCACTACAAATAACCCACTTTTCAACACCATGCCAGAAAAAGGGCTGTCTAGTAATCACAGCAGCAAATGTTTAGAGAATATTTTCTGATGCATCACTGCTAATGGGGTGGTTAAACACCTCTCTCAAATTTGCCCATGGATGTTTTATAGAGAGACAAGCCAATCCCCTTATTTGAACATAAAGGAGATGCGTTGTCAATAGGGATTTCTCTGACTGGGATATTTCAGTGTTCATGGAGCTGTGTGCAGTGGGGTTATAATCTATATTTACATCTCCTTAGTTGTTGACACTGGCCCTTCAAGCTTTCCGTGTATTTTTAATTACTGATGATTGTTCTGCCCATATGTTTGAAAGAGTAAGACGAATCTTTTCCAGGGTAAAGCGCACATCAGTCAAGTACTTCAATTTGGAGTATCTTAGATTAGCAGTTGCCCTTTATAACATCCTGGTAATGTACATGTCTGAGGTGGTCCCAAATATGAATCAAGAGTAGGACTGGCTTTAAGCAGTAAGAAGCTAAAGACGTTAAACTCCAAACTCAAGGTCGAGTTTAAGATAAAGTGAAATGTTATAATATGTTAAAAATCATTTTATAGGACTGGCTTTCTTTCTGTATATAAATGAGATGGTAGAGGCTGATGAAGCATGTGTGCATGATGCTCCGAAATTGGAGTATTCAAGATTGCGACACGTTTATTCGCGGACAATGCCTTTTCGGTTTCTAAGACTTCTGATAGTCTCCAAAACCTACTGGGTTAATCTGATGAGGTGTGATCCACCTTAGGCCTGATCATTGACACATCTAAAACAAAGTTTGGCCCACACAAAGGTGATACGAATAACTTCAGGTATGGATAATTTTCCACTTGAGCAGGTGTACGAATTTACATTTCTGGGCATATATAGTATGCTTGACATAAAATAAAAAAACACAAACCCAGACCGAGGAGCTTCTTACACAGCCATCAGGAGCAACTCTACTCTCTGCTCCGGAGAAGGGTGAGCGTCTGACTCCTCCGGCATTAGAGCTTCATAGGTTACCGGGATAGAATGTAGCTCTATACAGAGTGGAGCTGACAGAAGGGTTTTATAAAACACCTAATGGACCTCCCCTTTATTACCCCTACACAGGGCTTTAAGTGGGGGGGTCTGTGGGGGTCTGACTCCATTGGAGCTTCATAGGTTACCGGGATAGAATGTAGCTCTATACAGAGTGGAGCTGACAGAAGGGTTTTATAAAACACCTAATGGGCCTCCCCTTTATTACCCCTACACAGGGCTTTAAGTGGGGGGTCTGTGGGGGTCTGACTCCATTGGAGCTTCATAGGTTACCGGGATAGAATGTAGCTCTATACAGAGTGGAGCTGACAGAAGGGTTTTATAAAACACCTAATGGGCCTCCCCTTTATTACCCCTACACAGGGCTTTAAGTGGGGGGTCTGTGGGGGTCTGACTCCATTGGAGCTTCATAGGTTACCGGGATAGAATGTAGCTCTATACAGAGTGGAGCTGACAGAAGGGTTTTATAAAACACCTAATGGGCCTCCCCTTTATTACCCCTACATTACCTCTGTTTTTGAAGTTTAGGATGATCGATATTTCTTCGCTTGCCAAGTTAGTTCCTATTTTATATAAGGTTGGAGTACGGGGGCTCCTGAGATAAGTCATCATAGGCAGGTCTTACAGGAAGTTCTAGGTCCGACATGCAGCTGTTCATTGATCTTCACGAGTTATTGGGAGGGATACCTATGTCCGCACTCTGGTCTTCACTAGAACCTGTTACCCCTGGATTAACATATGAGGTGAAACCCACGTGAATAAACTGTCCTTGAAGTTGATGGTTTCAAATGCCAGAACAGGAAGGTTAAGTGGGATTTTCCTAACTAGGAAGCATGCGCCTAAATACAAGCACTACCTGGATGAGGTGGAACCAACACTGGAAAAAGTTTTTTTTTATCTCAAGTGAATGCCCGTAAACTGTTACAGCTGTAACTGGGGTGCCCCTCATACAGCATCAATATTGTGCCATAAAAGCCCACAGCAGGGCTTGGACTAAACACGCTTTCTGTTCCCCTGCCTGGTGTATGCTAATCAGCGGGAAGAACTGCTTAAGCAACTAAACTGATACTTCAAGATCTGTGATCTTTCCTGGCCCACAAATCCGTTTGCTGCATGAGAACATACTGTCCTCGAATAACTACAATTTGCACTTTCATTATGTGAAACATTTTATGAATTTCTGGTGACATTTTATGCAACATGATGGAAACTTTTATCTGTATAATCACTTTTTCAATCTTTCTTAAAATGTATTTTTTTTTTTGATAATCCCCTAAAATAAACTAATTTAAGTGACCAAGAACTGACTCTCCACTGAGCTAACGACAGAGACACTTGTCAATTGTTGGGACAGAAAGTATTGGGAAGATAAATTGGGTTGAATATGAGAAGCCTGGGTCAGAAGAGAGGTGTTTTAATGTTCCTTTAAGTTGCAATCTGAAACTTCACAGAATGCTTTACAGGTGGGATTTGCCAGCCGACGGGATGCGTCCTACAAGTGTCAGGGGTGGAGGACTGATGTGGTATCTCTGGATTAGGTAGAACCACTTCCATGTTAAAATCTATGTACAAGGGAGACCTCTTTGAGAAAAGGAGGAGCAACAGAAGAGGAAGGGAACAGACCAGCTTGCTGATGAACCCTGGGCTGGAATGTGAAGTATCCACTTTGTGTTTCAAGAGCTAGAGGCACTGAGCCACCCATGGGACCAGTTCAGTGTGTATTTGCTGCGGACCCTCAAGGAATAGTCTGGTCTTGATTTCAGGTGCTACAGACTTCTGCTTGACAAAGGCATCCCTCAAAGTTGGAAAAGGCCTTGTGTGCTTGGGGACTGCAGGCAGGGAGACAGGAATGTTTCTCAGTTCATGTTTAAAAACCGTCACTTTTAATCAATCAATCAATCAGGCGTTTGTTAAGCGCGACTACTCACCCATAAGGGTCTCAAGGCGCTGGGGGTAGGGGGGGGGGTGCAGGTTCCAGTCCATCAAGGAGGGGGTCTGTCGAAGATCCAGGTTTTGAGGTTTCTTGCGAAGATGGGAAGCGATGTTGTCTGTCAGAGGTGGAGCGGAAGGGCGTTCCAGGGTCTGGCCACGAGGAAGGAGAAGGAGCGGCCTCCCGATCTGGTCTTTCTGGTGCAGGGGACCACGGCGTAGGAGAGCTGGGCTGATCGTAGGGTCCTTTGGGGTGCGTGGAAATTGAGTCGACTGTTCAGGTATGCTGGTCCGGTGTCGTGGAGGGCCTTGTGTGCGTGGGTGAGCATCTTGAAGGTGACTCTGGCCTCGATGGGGAGCCAGTGGAGTGTGTGCAGGTGCTGGGAGATGTGGCAGTGTCTTGGCAGGTTGAGGACCAGTATTGCGGCGGCATTCTGGATGTTCTGTAGCTTGCGGTGAGGTTTTTGTTTATTCCGGCGTAAAGTGCGTTGCCGTTGTCAAGTCTGCTGGTGACCAGGGCGTGAGTGACAGTCTTTCTGTGTTCGAGGGGGATCCATTTGAAGGTCTTACGTAGGAGGCGGAGGGTGTGGAAGCAGGAGGACGAGACGGAGTTGATCTGGCGGTCCATTTTGAGCTCGGAGTCCAGGGTGATTCCAAGGTTGCGTGCGTGGTCCGTGGGGGTGGGCGGGTTTCCGAGGGCGGGGGCCACCAGGTGTCGTTCCAGGCGTCGGGGTTTGGGCCCATGATGAGTACTTCTGTCTTGTTGGTGTTTAGTTGTAGGCAGCTGTTTTTCATCCATTTGGCGATGGCTTCCATGCCTTCTCAAAAGTTGTGTCTGGCGGTGTTGGGTTCGTTGGATAGGGAGAGGATGAGTTGGGTGTCGTCTGCGTATGACACGGTGTTGAGTCCGTAGGTTCTGACGTTGGGGGCGAGTGGAGCCATGTAGACGTTGAAGAGCGTAGGGCTGAGGGAGGACCCCTGAGGGACTCCGCAGGCGGTTGGTGTAGGGTCCGAGAGGAAAGGGGGGTGTCTGACCCGCTGTGTTATGCCGGAGAGGAAGGAGCGGATCCATTCGAGGGCCTTGTCCTGGATCCTTGCGTCGAGGAGTCTGCGTATTAGGGTGCGGTGAGAGACTGTGTCGAACGCCGCTGAGAGGGCAAGGAGGATGAGGGCTGCTGTTTCTCCTTTGTCCAGTAGGGTGCGGATGTCGTCTGTTGCGGCGAGGAGGGCGGTTTCCGTACTGTGGTTTTTTCTGAAGCCGGATTGGGAGGAGTCGAGGATGTTGTGCTCTTCGATGAATGTGGCGAGTTGGCTGTTGATGGCTTTCTCGATGACTTTCGCTGGGAACGGGAGCAGGGAGATGGGTCTGTAGTTTTTGAGGTCGGTGGGGTCCGCCGAGGGTTTCTTCAGGAGGGGGTTGACCTCGGCGTGTTTCCAGTCGTCGGGGATGGAGGCGGTCGCCAGGGAGCGGTTGTTGGTGTGGCGGAGTATGGGTGCGATGGTGTTGGCGGCTCTGTTGAAGATGTGGTGGGGGCAGGGGTCAGTGGGGGCCCCGGAGTGGATTGACTTAATTGTCTTCAGTGTGTCTTCGGTGGTGAGGGCTGTCCAGTTGTCAATCGCTGGCTTCAGGGTGTCGGGGGTGGTTGGCGGGGGTTCAGTGTGTTGGTTGTCTTCGTCGAAGTTGTCGTAGATGCTCTTGATTTTGTGGTGAAAGAAGGTGCTGAGTTTGTCGCAGAGGTCTTGTGAGGGAGGAATGTCCGTCGATTCGCTGGTGGGTTGGGCGAACTCCTTGATGATGTTGAAGAGTTCTTTGCTGTTGTGTGCGTGTGTGGAGATTCTGTCTTCAATCGCTTTTTTTCTTGTTTTTCTGATGAGTTGCTGTTAATAAATATATTGATAGAGCATTGTGTGGTACATCATCATTCACAAATAGCAAATCTCCCATTGAAATGGCCACAAACTTTCCAAATGACATGTAGTTTTACTGATAAAGCCATGCAGAGTACACACGACAATGTGTGGAAATTGGGCGTTTAGCAAATTTGTATAATTTGCACATCACTAAGTAAGGTGTTCTCATTTGTTCTGATCCTATAAAAACTATGTTTCCATCACACTTCAAAGTTACAAAAAATGAGCTTTCCTAACTACTGATATATTTTGAAATACTCGTACAGTTAATTTGCAAACTATTTAAAAGCTGTTTATCAGAAAAAACTGACATCCCACAGCCTTTCATTTCATTTTTCCTGTACCGCAGCAGGATTGTCAGACAGTTCACTTTACAAAGTCCTCTACCTTTTCAGACAGAGAAAGCAAAGTGAACACCAATCGTCAAGATAAAATAGGCAGCAATTTGTAAGAAGACATAGGTTGACATTTGACATCTGTCTTTGAATGCACAGCAAGTGTGCCAAGATAAAAACAAGTTTTAAAGACATCTTTATTGCTTATTAACTATTTGAAAGAACAAAACCAGAACACCTGTTCTTTGCCAGCTCAAGCTCTCTCTTCAGAATAGGCCACTAGGCCCTAAAAATAGCTCGCCCTGATAAATCCTGACTCTTCATAGCAAGCGGGTGAGTAGATTTGTTTAGGCCTGACATGGGTGATATATTAAGCACTTTTGCAGAAGAGCAGATGGTATTTGTCAAAGGAGAGGTTTCTACATTATAACTGGCTGAAAAAGGATCTCCACTCCGCACCCTGCTCCAAAACCTATCCCGATTACTAGACATCTTAGAATTCAGAAAAACAATGTCAATGGTATATCAGGCTGTGAGAAAATGCCATTTTTATGTGGTCACCCCCTTTCGTACTGACATTTATAGCCTGTTTTCACTCTGCAAACTGGGGCAGTGATGTTCAGTGTCTAATGGATGTGCTCTGAACCCTACAACATGTAGAAATTGGTTAATCCCTGAATGGCATATTTAACTTTTCTATAAGGCCATGGTATATTATGTAGAAACTGCACCCATGGCATGGAAAGTGAAATCTCACCTATCGACTGCAGAACATATTGTGCCATCCACTAGTGTGACAAGGAGAAGATGGCTTCATGCCTACCATTGTAGCCTGACTGCTGCAGTTCAAACCTATAGTGTGACCTGTCAAAATACCCCTTTAGCCAGGTAAAAACCTCAATTTTAAATATTAGTAAGACACCCCTATGTAGACCTGTTAGGTAGGGTGCAAGGTATTTAAAAGTGGGACATGTAGAAAAATAATGTCAACATGTTCCTACAGGTACAAGGGCCAAAAAGCTATTTTCACTATGGCAGATCTAGCTTTCCTATGTAGAAAACCAGAGTGCAGTTTAAAATACTAATACTACAAAAGCGGGAAAGGGACCAGCTAGAAAAATAATTAAACCACTATTTTGAATAATTAGTAAAAATCCAATTCCATGGTGAAATCAGATTTCTAATAAATATTAAGGAAAAGTAAATTTTAGAAAGTTACCCTTTATCTGCCTGAGCTTTCAGGAAGCTAATTTGCATTAGCTCTCCAGCTATTCCCAGCCGGTGCTCAGCCTTAAATGAGGTGTTAATTAGGTGTGAAACCACCTGTCCTAGGACCCCACAATAGGCTGACTTAAATGAGCAGAGATGACTGTGAACTTAGTAGAATAAGCAGGGTAGAGGATCTGCCCCTCCTGTTGACACCCCAGTGTCAAATCCTACCTGGCAGGTCTGTCTGAAGCACATGTAAAGGTTTTGCATCCTTCAAAGGGAACAAACAGGAGGCTAGGACAATTCTTGTGTACTACCTGTGTAGTTTCTGAAGAATCCTACTTTTGTCTTTCCAGATATCTGTCTCTGGCTTTGTTGTGAGCATAATGACTACTTCAAACTTTTAGTGTGAAATGTGGGAAGACACCAGGATTATCATAGTACACTCCTTACACAAATCTCCAGCCCCAGCTAAAGAGAACATTTCTGTGAAGAATCCCAACTGACCAGTGGCAAATGTACCTGGACTGGACTTCGCCGTAGCCCTCAGCCTAACACCTTGAAAATCTCTATGTGCTCCCCCTGAGGTCCTGTGGGACCAAAGGAATTTTGGGAACTTTTTCAACATTTTGCTTCAGAGTTTCAGGGTACCTGAAAGCAACAATTATTTGATTGGAGAAAAGTGACAAAGTCACTTTTCAGATTGGGACTTAGAATTTTTTTGACCTTCTCTACCCCCAAGTCCTAGTGGGGCCAAGCTACTTAGTGTATCCAACTCATGGCCCTTTGACTAAACCTAACACGATAGTGACTTTATTATGTGTGGTGAACACCAATTCACCCCAAATAATAAACCAGTTTGTCACAAAGGCAATCAGGAATGGTATATGAAAACGGAGTAGAGACAGATAAAGGCCCTCCTATTACTTTAGAAGTCCTCTAGTTAGGCACTTAACTATATTACATAGGAAGCTCACTGCTGCTAACACGCTACACAAGATGAAAGATTATGGTAAGAATATGGAAGATAGGTAATCAATGCATAAGACTCAATATGTATGCATATCAGCGTTATCTCTTAAAAGGTGTTACTTACTTACTTACTTACGCCTACTACCCCTCCTGGGGTATAGGCCGTCAATCAGGACTCTCCAACCATCTCTGTCCTGGGCTTTTGTTCAAATCTGACTCCAGGTGTAACCTATCTCCTTGCAGTCAGCCTTGAGGCCTCGATGCCAGGTGTTTCTTGGCCTTCCTATTTTCCTTTTCCCTTGGGGGTTCCAGGTGAGGGCATGTCTGGTGGTGTTTGATGCAGGATTGTGGAGGGTATGACCTATCCAGCCCTAGGCGCTTTTCATGATTTCTTCATGAGCAGTGAGTTGGAAAGTTTGCAGCCATTGGCCGTTATTGCTGATGGTGTTTGGCCAGCAGATTTGGAGGATTTTCCTCAGACAGGTGTTGATGACGGACTGGACTTTGTTGGTGGTGGTTACTGTTGTCCTCCAAGTGTCTGCTCCACACAGAAGGACCGATTTTACGTTGGTGTTAAAAAGTCTGATCTTTGTGAGCAACATTAGGTCCTTGGAGATCCAGATATTCTTTAGTTGAATGAAGGCAGCCATTGCTTTGTAGAAAAAGGTGTTACACTTAGCATTATTATTAGCCAAAAGAAGGGCAACGATCCTTCAGATGTCAACTAAGGCGCCAAGACTCAGAAAGTAGGTCACAGACATACTTAAATGGAAGACGGCTGAGGAAATACATACGGAAATGATACGTCTCAATGCTAAATTGGATGTCAACATGGTTGACTGATAAACTTACGTATGAGAATTGCTGTATACCTCTGATCCATTTCTCCCTCCCCATAGGGCTGATGAAAACGCTACTGCAAAAAGTAATATAGATGCCTTAATGATATTCCTGTACTAATTGGCTACACATTCTTCTACCTATGGCTCATCATTTTAATATTTAAGCTGGATCTATTCTGAACCGAGTCCCAATGATGAATGGCAATTCCACAGTGTTATCTTTGGCTCTCTGTGTAAATGTTAAATCTGAAGGATTGTCATATGCACTTTAAATACAGTTGTAATGTTTTTTTTCTCCATTATTTTAAATGCCAATGAACACTTATTAAAATATATTTACCTATGTTACCCAAAATTTATAATCTTTTACTTATGTATGCTTTACTTTTTACTTTTCTGTATGCATACTTTACTTATTCACTTGTGACCTATTCCATGTGAATACCGATTTCCTATTTTGATTCTAATTAAACTTATTAAGCCTAAAATACAAAAAGAACCAGGAACCAACTATGGGCCATATGTATCAAAATGTCCTTTTGCGATTCTCAAATAGCGATTTTTTGCGAATCGCTATTTGAGAATCGCAAAACGCTATGTATGTAGGATTTGCAATACATTTTGCGAAACCTTCATATTCCTTAATTGCGAATCGCAAATTGCGATTCGCAATTAAGGAATACCTCCCCATTCATTCCTATGGGCCTAGAGGCCTAGAGGCCTCACCGCAAGCTACAGAACATCCAGAATGCCGCCGCAATACTGGTCCTCAACCTGCCAAGACACTGCCACATCTCCCAGCACCTGCACACACTCCACTGGCTCCCCATCGAGGCCAGAGTCACCTTCAAGATGCTCACCCACGCACACAAGGCCCTCCACGACACCGGACCAGCATACCTGAACAGTCGACTCAATTTCCACGCACCCCAAAGGACCCTACGATCAGCCCAGCTCTCCTACGCCGTGGTCCCCTGCACCAGAAAGACCAGATCGGGAGGCCGCTCCTTCTCCTTCCTCGCGGCCAGACCCTGGAACGCCCTTCCGCTCCACCTCTGACAGACAACATCGCTTCCCATCTTCGCAAGAAACCTCAAAACCTGGATCTTCGACAGACCCCCTCCTTGATGGACTGGAACCTGCACCCCCCCCCCTACCCCCAGCGCCTTGAGACCCTTATGGGTGAGTAGTCGCGCTTAACAAACGCCTGATTGATTGATTGATTAAAAGTGACGGTTTTTAAACATGAACTGAGAAACATTCCTGTCTCTCTGCCTGCAGTCCCCAAGCACACAAGGCCTTTTCCAACTTTGAGGGATGCCTTTGTCAAGCAGAAGTCTGTAGCACCTGAAATCAAGACCAGACTATTCCTTGAGGGTCCGCAGCAAATACACACTGAACTGGTCCCATGGGTGGCTCAGTGCCTCTAGCTCTTGAAACACAAAGTGGATACTTCACATTCCAGCCCAGGGTTCATCAGCAAGCTGGTCTGTTCCCTTCCTCTTCTGTTGCTCCTCCTTTTCTCAAAGAGGTCTCCCTTGTACATAGATTTTAACATGGAAGTGGTTCTACCTAATCCAGAGATACCACATCAGTCCTCCACCCCTGACACTTGTAGGACGCATCCCGTCGGCTGGCAAATCCCACCTGTAAAGCATTCTGTGAAGTTTCAGATTGCAACTTAAAGGAACATTAAAACACCTCTCTTCTGACCCAGGCTTCTAGAGGCCCATAGGAATGAATGGGAAGACATTCTCAATTTGCGATTAGCAATTAGAGAATCGCAAATTGAGAATGCAATTTCAAGGGTGCCAGGGTGTCAAAAGGACACCCTGTTGCACCCCTGAAATGTGCATGTGTGCACATGTGGCACACATACGTGCCCTAAGGGCATGTATGTGCGCCACATGGCACTTTAAAAATGCAAAATAGTGCATTTTTAAGTGAAATCGTAAGTTACCACCAACTTGAAGTTGGTGGTAATTTGCGATTCCTGCTCAAATCGCACTTTCTTTTGTGCTTCTTACATTGCATTTAAGGAATCGCAATTAGCGATTCCTTAAATGCAATCGCTAAATAGGGAATCGCAAAATTTGCGATTCCTTATTTTGCGTGGGGGTTTCAGTGTGATACATTGCACACTGCTAATTTGCGATCATGAACGCCGAAATTCTGCGAATTTCGGCATTTGCGATCGCAAATTGGCTTCATACATATGGCCCTTAGTTATCGCTCTGACAGTACAAAGCTAACAGGTCGGAGAGTTAGTGGGCATTTGCCACTTAACAGAATTACGCCTGCCATATAAGAGGATTGGAAAAGCAAAAGGCAGACAGTATTTAAATACAGTAAGCAGTCAATAAAAACAAACCCAAAAAAGAGAGCTATACTTACAAAGGACTTGCAATTTTCTTTGTCACAGAAGAGCTAAAACCGTAATAAAGACAATGTTGATTGCATTAAGAATTTTTGTTTCAAACAAAAGTAAGAGTTAAAGTATATACCCTGATATAACTGTAAATGTAAATGAACAGACATGAAACAATTTTTATGGGCCATGAAGTACATAGAATAAAAAACATAAAATAAGGCAAAGAGATAAGACAGATTAATGCTGCTAAAGAACAGAAACTCTGATGCCTTTTGGCCAGGTTTGCGTTATAAGAATTCCATATACACGCAAACATACACTAAAGATATAGTAAGAACTGGGGATAGGAAAGTTGACAGATATTGGCAAAATTGAACAGAACAAAAAATGGATGAAGAGTAAAACTGGGAAAGATATAGGGAAAACAGTGGCAATGACCGCTATCTTTGTCCTATGATATTTTATCGCGATGATCACCATTGGCCATTAGGAGGAGAGAAACTAGGTGAAAAGAAGGGCTCCTAATGAGTTTATTAAAAAACACGATGCCCAGGAGGAGGGTTTTGGAGGTCTGAACATAAAATGTTCGTAATCTGGCAAAAAGTGGCATTCCCCACATAGCAAATATTGCTTCAAGACGTTTATACTGCAGAATCCATTTTGCTCATCTAGGAGAAAGGTTGGGAGAGGTATGTCTCCTGCCCGACTGCGTGTATCTGGTATACTAACTTTCTATTTTTGATCATGACTTGGTCTAAGTGTGTGTAGAAGCCTGGTGTAGAGGCCTAGATCTTTTCCTGACTATGAAAGGTCCTGGACTTGTCTTGTGACATGTAGGAGAGCACCAAGTGTGATCTCATTTATGGCAGAGGAAAACTGTCCCTGTCATCGGTTTACTATGTACAGCCATTATGGCAGAATGCCATGTTTTGAAGATGCATAGTGTGACAGGCTTTTTTATCTAGGTCACTGGAGTGGAGGCCTACAGGCCCACCTGTGTAAAGGAATATAGCATGCTACTACGCATGCTATGACATCGTGTTCTTTTACAACGCGGTCGTTGCAACAACCGCGTTGTTAGAACGCGATGTCATTACAAAGCAAGTCATTACATTGACTTGCAGTAGATGGCGCTCTAACATTAGGAATAGTATAATTTACTATTCCAACTCCAGCCTACGCAACAGTAGGGAAGGTGTTGGAATAGTAAATTATACTATTCCTTATGTTAGAGCGCCATCTACTGCAAGTAGATGTAATGGCTTGCGTTGTAATGGCATCGCGTTGTAAATGAACTGCGATGCGATGACTGCGTTGTAAACGCTGTCATCGGTGTAAAGTTCCGCTTCTGTGCACTTTTTAAGTTCTTTGTGCTAACATCCCAAAGAGTTGCTAAGTGTGTGTGGCCAATGTGGCACATGCATCATGTGTGAGTGAGCCAGAGTAATGGATGCCAGTGGGATCTATTCTGGATGCCCCTGGCCTGGCCTTGCACAAAATGGAGGGTGAGGCCCCAGACAGTGGAAGTATATTTCTTAGATTCCTGAAAATCGAAGGAGGAGAGCTAGACACTGAAGTGAGGGGAATTGAGACAGGGTTCCACGAGCTATTCTAAGGGTCCTTTTGGTTAGCAAGATGATGCTGATTAGTTTTCCTAGCGCTGCCATTTGGTGGATGGTAAGGGAAAGGGGTGGCCTACAGACTCTGCTGTGAAAGGTGGTGTAGCCTTTAGACCCTTTTGTCTTTCCCTGATTTATCCTTCAGTTGTACTGATGACATCCAGGTGCAGACACCTCACACCTTTTCTGTCTTTGTTGTGAGTGCTCCAGGTAGGAGACAACCCTGCTGTGAGAAGCATCAATCTACACAAAGGCTGTATTTGGAGGACATCCTGGAAATGGCACTTGAAAAAACAACTACCCAAAACCAGTTCTACAGTTTGAGACAGTGAATCCACATCTCCTGTCTGAATTTTGTGTAAAAACGTGGGACCAAAACCCTTCCACTTATTCCTGTTCCAAGACATCTATCACCTAGGAAGGGAGTGCTTCGCAGAGTACTCAGAGTGGTGCTATGCAACTAGGGCTGGTGCCTGCCTGACACTCAGTCTCACAGAGGCGAGGGGACATCACCTGAAGTCTGGATTTCTTACTGGAGGAGCTGTGAACATACCCAAAGTGCCTAGAAGCCTGTGTGTTTGCTGAGAGAGGAATGGAGTCTGCCTGGCCCTGCAGCAGGCAAGACTGTCCAGAAAGATGCTTGGTCCAGTGCTTCCTGTTGGGTTACTGAAATCCTGTGCAAGGCTGCAACTGCAGAACTGACGAAGGACTCAGTGGAGCCTCATCTGCCAAAGTGCTGAAGGCCCAGTTGGGGGATACAACTGCTGTCCAGAAGGCCTGGACGTGGGCTAAAACTGTCGTTTAAAGAGGTACCTCCAGGAACTGCACCTATCTACGGTCCGTGTAATGACAGTATCTTCTTCAGGACTGCCAACCATCAGGCGACCAACTGCGGCAATAGTGGCAGAGCTGCACCATTCAGGTCAGCATGACCACGAAAGAAAGGCTGGGCAGGCATGTATCCCTGCAGCCAGTGCTAAGGAACTCAATCGAATACTGCCAGCGCACTGTAGCTCTTAATAGTGTGCACGACTGCTGCCAGAGTGTAAGTCAACTCTGAAATTACCTTGAGAGTGCTCTTCCATCCAGCACAGGGGTAAGACTTGGGACTGAGGACACTTTATACTGTAGGTGATTGAACTGTACCTCAGCCTGATTCTGGATATTCCTGAAAACCCTTGGAGACTAGGGGAGGGGACACAGAACCAGGCGAGAGAGCCTAGGAGGAGAACAGTAAGGAGAGGGGGTGAGTGCAGCACCTACAAGAGACAGCTCCCATAGACACTGGCTTGTATATGAGCATTGAAGTGGGTAGATTTTAGCACAATGGTGTGAATAAAGTCATTTTCCTTCTGGCAGAGTTGAGCACTGGGTTGGAATTTCACTTTATTGGGCAACTACCTCCCTTGGAAGTCTGTGACTGCTCACCCTTGTTATCCTGAGAGTCAAGTGCAAAAGGGGTCATACTTGGCCCAGGTTGCAGAACCATAATAGGATGGGCCCTTGGACATCTTTGGGAAAACATCTTAACCAACTTTCAAGCAACTCAAATGAGATATAGTGTAGAGTGGAGCAGAATCTATATGGCAATGATGTTTCCTTTACCACAAGATATGGGGTGCTCCACTCTGGATAGTGCCGGGGATCGCCAAAAGCCATAGGAACTAGGAACGATTCTCCTTGAAGTGACTACAGTAATTGTAGGTACATGTCAAGGAACTTCACCTCATTTTCGTCTCCCATTTGTTATTATACTGACTTTTCACCAGGTGTGGAAGGAACGTGATTTCAAATCTGGGTAGTCAAACAGTGCTTTATGCTGAGGCCAAAGGAATGGTCAAATAAAAGCTTTAAAGAAGGTAAGGTGAAAATTGGGCTGCCTGGACACTGGGTGCTATTCCCCACTATGAGTGTGGGGCATCCGAGAAATTTTTGACGATTGAGAGGTGGATGCAGGGAGGAAAGAGAACATGGCAGGCATCCTATTGCCACCATATATAGGTTTATGTTGACAGACATTCCCTCAGGGAAGACACCAGTCATTAAAGATAGGATAGAACTGGGGACTGGGAGAGAGTTTTTTTTTAATGAATGTCTCAGGATGGGATGCGCTACATACAATTACAATGTACTGGTGTAGGAAGCTGGCTATTTATGTAGTGTACCAATGTAGGGGTACACCATGCAAATAATCCAGACAACCCTTATTGGTTTGCACAGCTTAAATTAATAATCCCAAATGCTCGATTGGTGGTAGAGTGGTCGAGCAGCATAGCTTATCAGAGGGTAGTGTTAGGCATTTGTTGTACACACAGAATCAATAAATGGGACACACTCAAAAAACTTAGAGACCAATTTAGAAAAATAACAGATTTTTATATAATTTTAGACACTATGATCATCAGAATCAGGTAAGTACTTTTGGAGTTATAGATTTTTGCAGAATTAGAAAAATACAGTCAAATAACGGTTTAGAGGTATGAGCCTCGAAGCTGGTAATGTTATTCTATAAGAGAAACATACACTGCATAGGTACGCTTGTGAATGGTTTTGGAGGATACCTTTTGGGACTCAAAGTGTTTAGGGGCCAAGGTCCAAGAAACTACCAGCAGTTCAGGTTTACCTGCCCTGGTGAGTTTGGGTGCAGAAGTGCTGGTCGTGTTGGTAGCATTGAGCGCTACGGGGTAAAGTCAAAGACAAAGGTACCTGCAAAAGAAAGGCAGCAAGTGGGGACTTGAGGACAAGTCGGGCAGAACCCAAAGAGAGGCTTGGCTCTTGAGGGTCTCTGGAGCACAGGCACACAGCTGGTTTACGTGAACCCATGGTGGGGGGCTCAGGTGCAGAGGTGTTTTGGCCGTGGTTAAAGGTTCTCACTTGGCTTGGTGACCTGGAGAGGGAAAGAAAACAGGACAGCAGGGAAACTCTTGGTGTTGGCCTTGGTGAGCCTAAAGTCCCACGTCAACAGGTCGGGATCAGCGTCAGTGGTGTCCGGACTGGACGCACAACAAGCCTTGGTTGCTGTGAATACTCCGGTACCCAGGGTATTAGTGCTGGGAAACTCCTGGAGGGCCTGACATCTGCAAACTTGACAGGGAGACAGATCGGACCTCCTGCAGCAGCAAAGACTTCTTCCTGGCGAGATACTCCTTCAATGGACCTGATGGGTCGCAAGTCGAGGTACAGGGTAAGTACGGTCGGTGCCTGCAGCTGCAGGGGGATGGCTCCTCCACCCCAAGGGAGATGCTGCTTGGTTGTTGAAGTGCTGGATAGTCCTCCATGGGCTTGGGAGGATGCACAGCTCTTGAACGAGTTGGGTTGATGCAATTGTCGAGGTACCAGCAGCAAGGCACAGTTTGGCGCCAAGTTCAGGGAAAGTACTCAGTTCTTATGGTGATTGCTCTCTACTGTCCTTCGGTTCCCAGGTAGACAAATCTGAGTTCCTGGTTTCAGGGGCCACCTAAATACTCAATTTAGGGTAGTTAAGGGGAGTGAAAGGCAGTATCCAATGGGTTACTTACCCCTGGGTGACTACACCCCTATTTGACCACTTCCTGTGGAGAGTGGGCATAAACCTGACCCAGAGTTCCTATTTTCACCAAAAACAGGATGGTGAAACCCTTCTTCGAGTGTCCACTTCAGCTTTGCATCTTCTGAGAAGGGGGTCAGAAACTTGTCTGTGGTGGCAAGAAGGAAGAGTCCAGTCAGCCAGCACACTAAATGACTGGTAGGCTTCAGGGGGTACCTGTAAGATGCACTCTGGGTACATGCCATAATAAATCCAACACTGGCATCAGTGTGGATTTATGAAGACGAGGTGCTTGATATCAAACACCATTATTTTCACTAAAGCCATTATGTCGCTGGGTAACTTGTAACGACCAGTGCCCCGTACATAGGCTTAAGATGGGTTACTGATCACTTGCAATGTTGTGGCAATGGAACCAGACATCACAGGGGCATATCTGCTCATGCAGATATGCCCTCACTTAAAATATAATGCACCCTGCCTTACGGATCTAAGGCCTGCTGAAGGGGTGACTTACCTATAGACTATGCAGTGTGCATGGGCATGGTACACAGGGAGTGTGCCATGTTGTGTTTTCAAAATGGTTTGAACCATTTCACGCATCCTGCAAAGGCCGGCTGCGTGCAGTTTTTGTGTGGGTCCCTTTGGGTGGCACAATACATGCTGCAGCCTGTAGGGACCCTATTTAATGCCCATGCCCCGGGTACCAGAGGTACCATTTACTAGGGACTTACAGGGGTGCTAGAGTCCTTGCCAATTGGGTTACAATTAGATATTTACCTGTTTTAGGGGAACGGGCACTGGCACTGTGGGCTTGGTTAGCAGGGACCCAGTGCACTTTTGGTGGAAAAGCATCAGTACCAGGACAAAAAGTGGGAGTGACTTTGTCAAAACGGGGCACTTTCCTACAACTGGTACCTATCTCCTGAGAAAATCCACACATGGGACAGCAGATCATTGGGTGAATGCTTTCAGACTAGAACAATAATGGGTTTCCTCCTGCACTTCCTGAGACATTATCCAAAGTTAAGCAAATATGCAGGTGCTAACCTAAAGGCGGTGAAGAACAAGTTATTTACCCCCGGTAATGCCTTATCTGGTAGAGACTCTATCTATCCACAGATTCCTTACCTTAGTCTACTCTAGACCCCAAGCGTCAGGCTGGATCCAGAAACGTTTGTTGACCAGCACCCCTGGACGCCAGTAGGTGGCATTGTTCGGCTCCACGTGACTTTGTCGTCCGTGGCGGAAGTGACGTGCGTGGTATCTATATAGGCTCCACCCTAGCGGGCTGATGTCAGTGTCTTTTCACTATGTTCCATGCCAGAAGCGTTCTCAGCGGTGGTGAACAGATCTAACCAAGGCTCTCCTCACCCTTGAAAGAGGCCTTGCGCCACTTCTGGATGCAGATGTCATTCGTGATCTGTTAAAAATAGAAAAAGAGGCAACCCAGTAACCCAAGGACCTGGGCTGGACAATTATTAAATAATAAAGCGGTCCTTATGGGGGTAGCATAGCCCTTGACTACCACGGCAATAATGAATGAATGAATGTAATTTATAAAGCGCAAACTCCTGCCCGTGGGCGTCTTGGCGCTATAGAAAACGGATGTAGCTGCAGAACTGTTAGAAACGATTCTAGCAGACGGTCAGGTGCCTTCTAGTCCTGTGAGAAAAGCCAGGTCTTCAAGGCATTTCTGAAAGTCGAGTTAAGAGGAAGCCCCTTTTAGTGTCAGTGGAAGGCTATTCCAAAGCACAGCTGTGGTCCTGAAAAAACTCTTCCACCCCAGGTGGTCCTCCTAAATGAGGGGACAGTCAGGGTCATGGCAGAGCCTGAACGAAACATCCTCCCTGGGACGTACCATTTGAGCTTCTCCCTGAAACGGGCTGGCCCCAGTCCGTGCAGTGATTTATAGGCCAGACAGAGAGCCTTAAACCTACAGCGTTGTCTGACTGGCAGCCAGTGGCGGTTCCTTATAGCTCCTCTAGCTGATTCATATTTAGGAATTTTAAAAAGAAAACGAGCAGCAGCATTTTGCAAAGTCTGAAGCCTCTTCAGGAGACCTGATGCGAGGTTAAGATAGAGACTGTTGCAGTAATCGATCCTTGTGAGTACCAATGCGATGATTACAGATTTCAGAAGTTTAGGAGGCAGAAATGTTTCAATCTTTTTTATGAGCCTTAAGGAGCAGAAAGAAGCGGATGTAATTTTATTCACTTGGTCCTTGAGCTTCAACTCTTTATTTAACAGAAAGCCTAGATTTTTTACTTTGTTTGAAGGTTCAGGAAGTAGGCCCAACTCAGGCGGCCACCATTCCGGCGTCTAAAATGGGGGGTTGTTGCCAAAGATGACGACCTCAGTTTTAGCAGCTTTCAATTTAAGGCAGTTGCGGTCCCTCCAATTACTCACATTGCTCATGCATGTGCTAAATGCCACGCCAGAATTGTTTTTGGGTTTTGCTAGTGACACCACAATTTGGGTGTCATCAGCATAAGACGCCAAGAAGAAACGGGAATTTTTGATGATTGTCGCCAGTGGCGTAACGTAGAGATTAAACATTGTTGAGCTCAATGCCGAGCCCTGGGGGACTCCACAAGGCAGGGAGAAGGGCCTAGATGTAAACTTCTCCAGAGTCACACAATGTTGTCTATTAGCCAAGAAAGATTGGAGGAGATCTAGTGCTGTATCCTCTATCCCCAGACTTCGCATATGGTGAGCCAAAATCTTGTGGTTGACCGTATCAAACGCTGCGGAGAGATCCAGCAAAATCAAGGCCGCCATTCCTCCCCTATCAAGCAGTTCCCGTATATCCTCCATGGCTACCACCAGAGCAGACTCTGTGCTCCAGTTTTTCCTGAACCCATGTTGTGTAACGTCCAGTAGTGAGTTTTCCTCTAAATACTCTGAGAGTTGTTTATTTATTACTTTCTCCGCCAACTTGGCGGCAAAGGGGAGTCTTGATATAGGGCAATAGTTGTTCAGGTCCAGAGCATTCAGATTGTCTTTTTTTAACAGGGGCAGAACAGAGGCAAGTTTCCAGGGTATAGGGAAGGTTCCCCCTGCGAACATATTGTTAAGGATTAGCCCCAAATATTGTGCCACTTGTGCAGGGATCATGTGCATTATTTTTGGAGGACAGGGGTCTTGTGGAGCGCTAGATTTGATTAATGGAATTAACTTTGTAAGTTGTTCTTCCGAAGGGGCCATAAAGGTAGAGAATCTGATTTTACCTAATGTGGCAATTGAGGAGTGCCCATCCTGTGGACCGGCTGCCCTCCCAGCAGAGTTGGGGCTAGCAGGTACTACCAGTTTTTTTTATAACTGAGAAAAGGGTTTTGTTTGCATCACAGGCTGCTTTTATGTGCTCAGAGTAATAAGAGGTTTTTGCAGCTATAATACATTTTTTATGTTCGGCTAGTTTATTTTTGTAGATAGTTTTTTCCTCAACCTCATAGTTTTTTCTCCATTTCTGTTCTTGTCTAGGGCAATCCTGTCTTGATATCCTAAGGTTTTAATTGTACCATGGCTGGGATACTTTCTTAGCTGTGAATTTTTGTTTGATTGGTGAAACAATGTCCAGAGCAGAGTTTAGCCATAGCGAGAAATTTTCGACGCCCTGCTCCAGGTTGTCGGCTGGTTGCCAGGGTCTAGGGGTAATAGCATCTCTCAATTGGGCCAGCCGTACTTGGAGTTTGTTGGATAGTATCTCTGTGCATGATCATTTTCCCAGTCTTTATCTGCCAGGTAACAGCCCAATGATCGAACCAGGTGAAAGGAAGGGATGGGAGTAGAGTGATAGCTGGGTAGTTGGAAAGGATCCCATCTAACATGTATCCAGCCCTGTGCGTCAGACCGCTGGAGATTAAGGATAGTCCAAATGCATTCATTACATCAATCAACTTTAGGGAATCTGGGTCAGTTTCACTTTCCAGATGAAAATTGAAATCGCCTAACACCAGCTTTAGAGATAGAAGATTCAAGAAACGCGCTAAGCTTGTAGGCAAAGCCACACCTAGGTCCTGGTGAGCGGTAGCTTAGCAGTTCCTTAACTGACTGCGAGTCTGGCGGCTGCACCGAAAAAGCTAGGGCCTCAAAACCAGGGGTGGTTAGTGGCTCAAAAGTAGTTTTGGGGGGCCAGCCCCCCACCTCCCTTTTTAATTGTCTGTCAAGCCGATGGACGGCATATCCGGGGGGTGGCCTCGACAATTTCTGGGCCAGAGCTAGGATCTGCCCACGTTTCAGTTACGAATGCCAGATCTGCGCACTGCGCTTGAACTAAGTCGGAGAACTCTAGATGATGTTTCACTGGGGACCTAGTGTTCAGTAGCATGCCAGAGATGTCTGAAGGTATTGGACTGATGCATTTCCTATTTTGCTGGGCAGTTGCCCCCGTATCAGCTGGGTTGTTTGCCAGATTGGGTCTAGGGCACCCTGTTTGGTTGGGGCAAGAGAATTGAGGAGGGGTCTGGGCAGGAATATTAAAACTGATGTCCGAAGGGCCTTTACCATACGATCTCAGTGCCAGTAGAGCATCCCGAGAGTAACTAATGATACCTGCTGTGTCTTGGGCCAAACGACCAGGGGGACGGGCGCTGGGCTCGCTCCAGGCGCGGGCGGGCGCAGACAGGCTTGCCTTTGGCGCACCCTCTGCACGTCGGCGCCATCCTCTCATTTTATGGTCAGAGTCAAAGAGCAATGGAAGGAGACTAGAGCATCTCACTTCCAAGATGGCGTCTGGAGAATGGCCCGGCAGAAGTGAGTGCAAGCCACGCCAAACCAAACCTCCCTCCACTCAATCAGCAAACAATCTGCTGCTGTGGACCGGGAAGAAAAGGAAGCAAGATGGCAATCGTTTGATGCGGTGAGCATCTTACAAATGCTTAAAAGCAGGTAATTAGGATGGGTAATTAAAAGATAAAAACTTCAAATAAAGTTAAAAGATAAAAACTTCAAATAAAGTAAAAAGGTATTTTCATGCACACTAACAGGGCAGGTACCTTTCTGCAGATTAGCCGCTGTGCATCAGCGCCATCCTCTTTTTTTATGGTCAGAGGCAAAGAGCAATGCAAGGAGACTAGAGCGTCTCACTTCCAAGATGGCGTCTGGAGACTGGCCCGGCGGAAGTGAGTGCAAGCCACGCCAAACCAAACCTCCCTCCACTCAATCAGCAAACAATCTGCTGCGGTGGACCGGGGAGAAAAGGAGGCAAGATGGCAATCGTTGGATGCGGTGAGCATCTTACAAATGCTTAAAAGCAGGTAATTAGGACGGGTAATTAAAAGATAAAAACTTCAAATAAAGTTAAAAGATAAAAACTTCAAATAAAGTAAAAAGGTACTTTCATGCACACTAACAGGGCAGGTACCTTTCTGCAGCTGAGCCGCTGTGCGGCGGCGCCATCCTCTCTTTTTATGGTCAGAGGCAAAGAGCAATGGAAGGAGACTAGAGTGTTTCACTTCCAAGATGGCGTCTGGAGAATGGCCCGGCGGAAGTGAGTGCAAGCCACGCCAAACCAAACCTTCCTCCACTCAATCAGCAAACAATCTGCTGCTGTGGACCGGGGAGAAAAGGAGGCAAGATAGCAATCGTTTGATGCTGTGAGCGTCTTACAAATGATCAAAAGCAGGTAATTAGGACGGGTAATTAAAAGATAAAAACTTCAAATAAAGTTAAAAGATAAAAACTTCAAATAAAGTAAAAAGGTACTCTCATTCACACTAACAGGGCAGGTACATTTCTGCAGCTTACCTCTCTCAAATGAGTAAGTTTCAGTTATGCGTTTAGTGCATTTATTTATACATATCTCATTTCCAAATATATTAATTAATTCACATACTATGATATAATACTCATAGAAGGTGCTTCTAAAGAGTGACGGTCCAGCGAAAGTGATATAAGGAGAATGAAAAGTGATTTGTCCTATTTACAACATATATACATGTGGCTGATAGGGACAACAGAATGTTTTGAAGTCCACACCCGTGAAACAAGTGTTGACATCCACCATCAAAATTGTTAAAAACACAGTCCACATATGTTATTTGTCGACGCTTCGACCCGTAAACATAGGCATTTAGAGCAGGGTCCTCATCAGAACGAAAATTAACTACAACGGAGACACCCAAGGGATAGAGGCAGATATTTCTTCTGCCAAATAAATGTCAGACAGTTTGTCCTGGACCAACTTCAAAGTAGGTATTGGCATACCCAGAATTTATGGCATTGAAAGTCCCATAACCGTAGAAGTGTGACACTATTTCTAAGCACAACTTTAAGGTTGAGTTTGCGCACACAGGGTAATCCAACCGGTAAAACAGGGCGAGAAAGTTTACCATGGTTGCACCTACAATTGGGATGCATTTGGAAAAGCTCCAAATTGCTTCAAGTAAACCAACACAGGATGGTGTCAGGACCGAAATTATCAAAACAGCACAAACTACAGATGTATTAATCATCTGAACTGAAGTCAGAGGCCTCCTTTCAAGGCGCGCTTTCTATTCAGTTTGCTTGAATGCAACTCAAACTTTGCCCGTGCTCAGCCTCCTGGATTCCCAACTTCTACCATTAAAGGACTTTCAATGCCATAAATTCTGGGTATGCCAATACCTACTTTGAGGTCGGAGAAATGGCAACATGTTCGCCCGCCCAAGTTAGATGAGACGACATATGTCACTTTTTACTGTTCCTTACCGCCAGGTAAAATCTGGCAATGGGACAGTAAAATTGTTATAATGCTTCTTTCGCCAGGGGAGAAGCCTCCCATGGCGAGGGGAGCATTATATTTTTTCTTTAGAAAAAGAAAATCCCATTTTGGAATTTTCTTTTTGAAAATAAAATAAATACTGTTTGCTGCAGGGCTGCGTCCTTCGGACACAGCCCTGTCGCACAGAATAAAATGCACTGACAGGAACCGTTGTCACGGCGGTTCCTGCCAATGTCTTTATAAATGACCGCCTGCTTGGTTTACTTGGTGTGGAAAGAAAAGAACTGATGTCAGTGCGTCACTTCTGGCACAGATGACACCAATGCCATGGAGAGCTGAACAACGCCACCTACCGCAGCGCAGGGGTACTGTTCAACAAACGTTTCTGGATCCAGTCTGGCGCCTGGGAAATATTATGATATAAGGAATCTGGGGCTAGAAGTCTCTATCAGATGCATATGTTCACAGTACAGACTTATTGCTGCCTAGTGGAGTTACTGCTGAGTGGCGTGGTCATTAAGTTCCATTGTGGAAGCAAATTTCCATGTGAGTTAAGGCAGCTTTGAAGTCACACTTGATGATGTGGGACACACAGACCATCCCAACATTTAGGGACAGGCTGACACATGCATGGGAACTATTGGCTCTTTAGATAACAAACAGAAAGGGGCTTATTACGATGTCGGTCGGTGTTGCCTCCGACCGACACCGTCTCAGACTCGGGACCGACCGACATGAGGTCGGCAGTTCCAACCGCCTGATTACGATGCGACCGAACACTGCTCGGTCAGATTCCCACTGTTCTCTATGGGAGCTTGTGTCACTGCCGTAAACCGGTCGTAATACAGGCTCCTATAGAATAATGGGGGGCGGGGTGTAGAACTGCAGGATTTTACAGGGGGGTACCCTAGTTACCTCCTCGACCACCAACCGTAGGCCACAGAGGCAAGGGGGCCCTGCTAGGGGCCGCCACAGTCACTTTCCGAAGGCTGTGGGAAACTGATATCGTTATCCTGCCGTCCATAGGAGATTACGGTGTGGTTCCGACCAGCTGGAAGACTCCGAGAGCCGGTTGGAACTGAGTCGGAATGACCGGCCAGTTTACGTTCTGACCGTCGACATCGTAATCGGTCGGTCGGACCGCAAACCGATTGTGCCAGAAAGCTTCCGACTAGCGGTCGGAGACTTTCGGACCAACATCGTAATTGGCCCCAAAGTCTTTAAAGTTGACTAGTCCCTTTTCTTGGCTATCTGGCTACAGAGCTTAGGGATCTCACCTAACGGTGATAAATAAGAGTTCTCTGGATAACTCCAGCAGAGCTCTCGCATATTAGGAGCCCATAATTGAATCCACTTTCAACTTAGGACAGTGCCTGCACATCCTAAGACTAGGAGAGGAAATTGGAAATCCAGATGTATGATGGTCACGAAGGCCTGATCTGCTGTTGGAGGGAGGGAAGGAAGGTTCTTGGAGGGGGGATTTGAGTTTTTTATTTTCTACTCACCAACTTCAGATGTATGGAATGGTAGGTGTTAATAATGAAACCAAATAAACAGAGTCATAAAGTAAAAGTTACTTACCTTCTGTAACGCTATATCTGGTAGAGACACAGTCTAGCCGCAGATTCCTTAACTTTGAATTCTCTCCAGGCTCCAGCCTGGATCTGGAAATTTTTCAGCAGTACCTCTGCGCGCCGGAGGACGGCGTTGTACAGCTTCTCGGTGACCTCGTCTCCGGACATGACGTCAGTGGAGCAATGTAAGTCCCCTCCGGCGTGCAGACATCAGTTTCTTCTGTGAACCCTTCTGTGCCAGAACGCCGAGCCACTACAGAAACTGGTTGTGGAAACAGTGTGCCAAAAAAGATCAAAAATCTTTGAAACATTAACAAAGAAGACACATTAAAAAGGTATATTAATACCAGACATGGATTTTACAGAAAACCCCCAATAAAATCAACAAACACAGGGCTACATGAAACTCAACGCCCTGGCCAAATAACCCCCAACTGAGTAAAAACACTCTGCACTCTATAAACCATTCTGCAATGGTAACAAATGGCATGGCAATAGCCAACACAACCTACAACAACAACACCAGGTTGTGTGTTAAATCACACCATTACGTGATATATTGACAGTACCAATGAAAAGGTATGATGATACCAAGAAGACTTTCGTAGAAGGTACAAAGAAATTAATACTACTCGCTGGTGTGTCATCCAGGGGAAAAGAGAAAACACACCCCCACTCCACCAACCACACACATTTGTAAATGGATGTTATTGCAACATCCAAACAAAAGCCAAGTGGCCAGATCGAGCAATATGTTTAGTCCCAACATAGATTGAGAGTGTGATCACTGGTATATAAACCCATCATTGAAAGTGTATAACTTTTACCCCAAAGTTAAATCTCAGAGCGGGGAAGATGGGCAGGGCGTTAAGGAATCAGCGGCTAGACTGTGTCTCTACCAGATATAGCGTTACCGAAGGTAAGTAACTTTTACATCTGATAGAGACATCTAGCCGCAGATTCCTTAACTTTGAATTAAATACGATAGCCATACCCCACTGGAGGAGGATCTGCGAACTAATCCCACAAAAGTTCTCAAAGACAACTAGCCGGTCAAAACTAACAACAGGCCAAATGTATGTAGGAAAAAACAGAACAAGAGCTAGGCTCTTAACAGAATCCATGATCACTGTCACAAAATATATAATAAAAAACAACTTTACAGGTCCAAAAGAGTCGGTCCTAGAAGAAACATGGGTTGAAAACCCCTGAAGAACTATCTGTCGGATGACAAATAATAACCCCTGTCCCCCAAAGGGGTAAAATAAAAACTTGATGACCAAAAATAGTCAATGCATGATAAAAGTCATATAGTCTGCATTGTTCATGACAATAAAGAATCTGAAAAAGTACTGTCCTGATAAAATCCAAAAACAGGACATTCAGAACTCATTTCCCCAAGGGAAGGTGAACTATACACCTCCTTGGTATAAATTATTTAAATTGGTCAAAAAGGGAAAATCATATTCATTCTATGTATATTTTGAATGTGTCATCAGACACTCCGATTGACTCTGCAATTCACAACAGTTCACTGGCCAATAACTACTCCCAGTATGCCAAAACGTATAAAGCTTGCCTCCCTACAATCTTCAATGCCATTGTCCGACAGACTGAACACAATTTCAAGCTCTGACAAGCTCAAACACCAAGACAAGGTAGAAAAGAGATTAAAATCGTTTTTTTACTAATATGTGTAACACATAAAATACAGTCATGTGTACTCTGTATACATGAGAACCAACTAGAACTGAGAAACCAGTTCCAAACACGTTCTTTCAATAATATTGAAAAAGGGTAACACACTTAAAAGTGCAATTCCAAAATAACTTCTAAATAAATCCTTGTACAACAGGCACCTACGACACCTGTGATACAAAACAATATATGAAACACAGCAGCACATTCTATCATGTATACACAGTATACCAAAAGACCACTCTAAAAAGAGAGGTTCAGCAACATGCACAACCCAGAGAGAAAAAAGGGAGTACTCTGCCACCAACACCACACCGTAGGTGACTTGCAGTAAGAAAAAGCTGCCTGTCAAATGGTATCCTAAATAACTGCCACAAGAAACAACAGTTATGATTCCTCACGAATTAAGGAATGTAGAAAATAATAAGTACATTGTTCCAGAAGACAGGCAATGCCGATCAGATCAAGAATATCAAGGGAAGAAGAAAAAACCTCCATTCAAAAAAGTGTCTCCGAGACCTTTCTAGATGATTGGCGGCCTGTTCGGAGACCATAAACGTCCCGACACCCTAGGACATATTGTCTGAGGTCCGGGACAACAAGCCATCAAATTTACATCGGCCGTGGGACAAGATGGCCCAACCCGCCTTTGGCTGCTAATTTACAGCACCACAAAATGGAGTAGGATTAGGAAATGGAAATGCCTACTGTTGAGATAATATTTATGTCTTCCTAGACATCGTTCCTTTGCCATAAAGGAAGAACTCACAATCAAATAGCATTCAAATAATGCAAGCATATACTCTGAGCCAGAGCAACGCTTCAACTTGCTGAAGCACTGATACCCTAAGAGTAGACCAAACAGTCACTATACACCAGCCTACAGCTGGTATAACCATATTCTAAAAGCCATGCAACTTGCATACTGAACTGCTTCGAAGAAGCATGTAACAGATCCGCTTCCAAACAGGAAGTCACCTCTCTTAATGATAGCCTCTTGAGCAGAAAGCTCATCCTCAAAGGCCAGGGAACTAAGGGAACCTCCCTCAGTGATTCAAACCTAAACACAAGTAAAAAGAAAATGGAACTGAGGTTATAACCACCACTCTTCACCGGTGTACACGAGGTGGTACTGGTACTAAAACTGGACATGTACAACATCCTAACAAGGCTACACTTTGCCTAACAAAACATAATCCCCACCTAGGGACAAGCAAGGACACAGTGAGAGAAATGGCGGACTACGACTCTGTAGATCTCCGTCTTCCTTGGAAGCGTCTTAACACCGCATCTGCCTGATCTCCAAAAAGACAGACACCGTCAAAAGGCATGTCGCCCAAAGCAGACTGGACAACTTTCAAAAAACCCGAAGATGCCAACCAACCCCGACGCCTTAGCACCACTGCAGATGCCCGACCCACAGAGTCCGTAGTGTCCATGCCACACCTTATAGCAAGCCTAGCCGCTTGCTGACCATCTTTAATCAAGTTGCCTACTTCAGCACGGAGGTTATCCGGAAGAGATGGGAGCATAGTCTGTAAAGAATCCCATAATGCATAGGAAAACCGCCCCAGCACACAAGATGTGTTGGTGGCTCTCGATGCTGAGCTGGCTGAGGCAAAAATATGCTTACCACAAGCATCACGACCCCTAGCATCCTTACCCACCAGAGTCTTAGGCGTAGAATCTATGTCCTGAGAAGACGTTGCTGCCTGAGTTACCAGACCACTAGTAGATGGATGCCTAATCAAACAGACAGGGTCCCTAGGTGCAGGTAAATGTCTACGTGCAACATCACAGTCCACTGGGACCCCTGACTCAGGCTTAGCCCAGGCACCTAATAAGACATCAAATAGGGCCTCGCTATATGGAAGAACAGGTCCCTCTCCCGTTTGTCCCTGATAAAGGACCTCAAACAAAGGGTCTGTAGACCTCTGCACCATGGGCAGGGATAAATCTGAAACTGCAACCACTTTCCTCAGCATGTCTGCAAAGGAGGAACTTGTCTCCGTGGCAAGACTAGGGGGAGAGAGTAACTCCAATGCTGGTGAAGAGTCCAGCCCACTGGCCTCACCAAAAGCTGCAAACCAACTCTCTTCCACCTGAAACACATTGGTGTCTGAAATAGGCCGAAAAAGTCCTGCCCCGGGTGGATCTCCTGACACCTCTTCATGAAGAAGAGCCACAAACTGTACAACCCCTTCAAGCTGCGTAGGCAATACCCCCCCGACGTCGTACGACGCCGAAGCGGCACGTCACAATGTCGACAGGGGGATGAGAGGCGTCTTCGACTGCCGCTGCCGACGTCAATGTCGGAGCCCGTTGGTCAATGACTGGCGTCCAAGGCAAAGACCCCAAAAGGCTGGGAGCCTGCACCAAAGCGATGTCATCCGACGTCCGCCGACGCCGATCTATCAACTCCGATGGACCAACCGTCACCGAGGAAAAAACCTCCGACGGTGCCCCACTTACCTCCTTGGGGCCTTGAGGCGCTCCAGAGGGAGATGGGGTCCCAAAGATAAGATGTAAGGAATCATAATATTCCCTCATCTGAGCCATCAACGCCCCGGCTCCAGGAAACACAGGGAGATGCGGTGCGGAGTCGCGACTTGCTTCCTCAACAGTCGAGCGGGAGGAGCCGTGGGAGCCCGAGAATGCGACTTCAATTGCCTCTTACCTTTCAACTTCCCTGGAGAACGACGTCTTCTAGACCAGCTTCGGCTTCTAGATTGACCTCGCACATGCTCTTCCCGGGTTGACGAAGTCCGGGGCTGGGAAGCCTCTGAGGATCGTGAAACACGCGCCGCTATCAATTTTAACTGCTGCTCCTTCAACGACTTAAGTTTCAACTTCTGGCAGGAACCACAATCCTTGGCATCGTGGTATTCACCTATCAGTCAAGGCACACTGTTCCACCGACACCAAGTGTTGAATAAGGTCTGGAAAAAACGACCTGAGGAACCGCTTCTCCGGATCCGCATTACAGCTATGGTTCAAGGGTAAGACCTGCTCACATACACAAGATGTTGCTCAGTAGTGGGAGACTTCCACATGGTTTGGAACTGCAATGTAGTAAGAGACTACTGGGGTTCAGTACTTCAGACATTGTCAAGGATATTGGGACAACCTACTGACCCATATCCTATACTAGCATACTTGACGATACTGGAAGATCCTGTAGCAACTGAGGAGAGAGAAACTTGGTGGGTATGCTTTTGGCCAAAATAGACATTACTAAGAACTGGATGGCGAAATGGCCCGCCAATGCAGCACTGGCTGATGGTGGTAGACTCATCTTCAAAGATGAAGATGAAGAACCAAGCTAACTCGTCAGAGGTTGCCTAAGACAATTTGAGGGCCTTTTAGGATTATTTTCATAACTATACTGCCTAACTTTACCAGATACGTCTTTAATGTTTCCGTCCATTGATTCAAAATCAACAAAACTGGTTTTATAGAAACAAATTTATGTGCAAGACAAAGTCCTGAATGTCACAGAAAAGGTTATGATTAAGTGCATTTTTGACATGTAAAATAGTCCATTATGCATTTCAATGCAAAACCTCCATAGAAAGCACAATAATACACCCAGTGGCCAACAGCATTAGGCGAGAGAGAAATATTCATCTGGACAAGATGTGATTGACACTATCTCAAACCAATTGATGAATACACCTGGTTCAAAGAAGCCAATGGTTGAAAGCAGCGAACCCAAAGCCCACTCTATGTGTACTGTAAGCAGTAGGTCTGTTAGACAGCTTTGCTGTCAACCTAGACCTAAAAGTGATGTTTAATATTAATTTAATTCGTACTGTGAATGATGCTTGTAAAATCTTTTTAACCGTGCCACCTAAATATTGCTCAAATGTGGTGACTATTTTGAATCTTTAATATAATATTTTGGAGTATAAAAGGAATACATTTAGTTTGGCGATTACATTCTTTTTAGATTCTTTGTAGTGGGGCCTATAGTTTCTTCCAATCCTGATGTAATGGTTTATGACTTATTCATTTTTAAGATTATTTTGAACATGCTGTATTTTTTCTGTGAGGCAGAAAGGTGTGTTTTATTCTTATGAGGAATGACTAAATAAATGTTTAACTGACACTACAGAGCACTTTTGAGACTGTTGGAAGAGCACTGGCAAATTTCTTGTGTGTTAAGGGTGATGTCAACCAGTACCATCTTATGGTTTTCTTTTTCTGGGAAGAGTTACACTTTACTTTTCAATCAACTATGTTTTGTAGTGTCTGCATGTAGTTCCATATGCTTTATTAAAAAACAGGAATTGCTGCACCTTGTTAATGATTTCAAAAAACATTTATCAAACTGTGCTCTGTGATGTGCCACGTCAGTGAAGACAAGATATTCAAAGGTTTATAAATTTCAACTATCACCATATTATGGATAATCTCTCTTCAGAAAATATGTGGATATGAGTACAAATAACACATTCTTGGAATCCTACAGATTTCAAGCCACAGAAACGATAACTTCCAGAAGAAAAATAAGAAAAGTAGGCTGTGTAGTCAGGGAATTGTGTTACAGCAAACAAATGATGGACGGAATGCGGACAATGCAAACATTCTCCCCCAGTCAAAAGATCTGGGTTAAATCCATCGTTCTTTTGCCCACTAAGCCACCCCAGTTTGGGCCCAGCCATATGCAAATCAGTCTTGACCCTGTGCCCCATGGGAACAGTCGAGACCGAACTGCCAGGTCAGGTCCTCCCTGGACCGGAAACAAGCATCCTGGGACCGGTTTCAGGGTATGTCACCCTTCTTCAGCCAGGCTAGCTTGAATCCAGTGGCACAGTGAGCACGGGACCCACGTCTGGGCATACCCATCCCACTTAGGGTGACAAAGTGTTACAGCAAACAAATGATGGACGGAATGCTGACAATGTCAAACATTCTCCCCAGTCACAAAGATCTGGGTCTAAATCCATCGTTCTTTTGCTCACTATGCCACCCCAGTTTGGACCCAGCCACATGCAAATCAGTCTTGACCCTGTGCTCCATGGGAACAGTCCAGACCGAACTGCCAGGCCAGGTCCTCCCTGGACCGGGAACAAGCATCCTGGGACCGGTTTCAGGGTATGTCACCCATCTTCAGCCAGGCTAGCTTGAATCCAGTGGCGCAGTGAACAAGGGACCCATGTCTGGGCATACCCATCCCACTTGGGGCGACAAAGTGTTACAGCAAACAAATGATGGACGGAATGCTGACAATGCAAACATTCTCCCCAGTCAAAAGATCTGGGTTAAATCCATCGTTCTTTTGCCCACTACGCCACCCCAGTTTGGGCCCAGCCATGCCACTGGAGTCAAGCTATCCTGTGCTGATGAGGAGTGAAACCCGAAACCGGTCCTAGGATGCTTGGTTCCAGTCCAGGAGGACCTGGCACTGGCAGTTCGGGCTGGACTGTTCCCATTGGGCACAGGGTCAAGACTGATTTGCATATGGCTGGTTTCAAACTGGAATGGCACGGTGAGCAAAAAAATGATGGATTTAGGCCCAGATCTCTGTACTGGGGTGACATGTATGACATTGTTCTGCATTCTGTCCATCAATTGTTCTTATGCATTGTCACCCCGAGTGGGATCGGGTATGCCCAGACGTGGGTCCCGTGCTCACCATGCCACTGGAGTCAAGCTATCCTGGCTGATGAGGGTGAAACCCGAAACCGGTCCTAGGATGCTTGGTTCCAGTCCAGGACGGACCTGGCCTGGCAGTTCGGGCTGGACTGTTCCCATTGGGCACAGGGTCAAGACTGATTTGCATATAGCTGGTTTCAAACTGGAATGGCATAGTGAGCAAAAAAACGATGGATTTAGGCCCAGATCTCTGTACTGGGGTGAATGTAATGACATTGTTCTGCATTCTGTCCATCAATTGTTCTTTTGCATTTGTCACCCCGAGTGGGACGGGTATGCCCAGACGTGGGTCCCGTGCTCACCATGCCACTGGAGTCAAGCTATCCTGGCTGATGAGGAGTGAAACCACTGAAACCGGTCCTAGGATGCTTGGTTCCAGTCCAGGGAGGACCTGGCCTGGCAGTTCGGGCTGGACTGTTCCCATTGGGCACAGAGTCAAGACTGATTTGCATATGGCTGGTTTCAAACTGGAATGGCACGGTGAGCAAAAAAATGATGGATTTAGGCCCAGATCTCTGTACTGGGGTGAATGTATGACATTGTTCTGCATTCTGTCCATCAATTGTTCTTTTTGCATTTGTCACCCCGAGTGGGACGGGTATGCCCAGACGTGGGTCCCTTGCTCACCATGCCACTGGAGTCAAGCTATCCTGGCTGATGAGGAGTGAAACCACGAAACCGGTCCTAGGATGCTTGGTTCCAGTCCAGGGAGGACCTGGCCTGGCAGTTCGGGCTGGACTGTTCCCATTGGGCACAGAGTCAAGACTGATTTGCATATGGCTGGTTTCAAACTGGAATGGCACGGTGAGCAAAAAACATGATGGATTTAGGCCCAGATCTCTGTACTGGGGTGAATGTATGACATTGTTCTGCATTCTGTCCATCAATTGTTCTTTTGCATTTGTCACCCCGAGTGGGACGGGTATGCCCAGACGTGGGTCCCGTGCTCACCATGCCACTGGAGTCAAGCTATCCTGGCTGATGAGGAGTGAAACCCCGAAACCGGTCCTAGGATGCTTGGTTCCAGTCCAGGGAGGACCTGGCCTGGCAGTTCGGGCTGAACTGTTCCCATTGGGCACAGGGTCAAGACTGATTTGCATATGGCTGGTTTCAAACTGGAATGGCACGGTGAGCAAAAAAAATGATGGATTTAGGCCCAGATCTCTGTACTGGGGTGAATGTATGACATTGTTCTGCATTCTGTCCATCAATTGCTCTTTTGCATTTGTCACCCCGAGTGGGACGGGTATGCCCAGACGTGGGTCCCGTGCTCACCATGCCACTGGAGTCAAGCTATCCTGGCTGATGAGGAGTGAAACCCTGGAAACCGGTCCTAGGATGCTTGGTTCCAGTCCAGGGAGGACCTGGCCTGGCAGTTCAGGCTGGACTGTTCCCATTGGGCACAGGGTCAAGACTGATTTGCATATGGCTGGTTTCAAACTGGAATGGCACGGTGAGCAAAAAAATGATGGATTTAGGCCCAGATCTCTGTACTGGGGTGAATGTATGACATTGTTCTGCATTCTGTCCATCAATTGTTCTTTTGCATTTGTCACCCCGAGTGGGACGGGTATGCTCAGACGTGGGTCCCGTGCTCACCATGCCACTGGAGTCGAAGCTATCCTGGCTGATGAGGAGTGAAACCCCGAAACCGGTCCTAGGATGCTTGGTTCCAGTCCAGGGAGGACCTGGCCTGGCAGTTCGGGCTGGACTGTTCCCATTCGGCACGGGGTCAAGACTGATTTGCATATGACTGGTTTCAAACTGGAATGGCACGGTGAGCAAATAAATGATGGATTTAGGCCCAGATCTCTGTACTGGGGTGAATGTATGACATTGTTCTGCATTCTGTCCATCAATTGTTCTTTTTGCATTTGTCACCCCGAGTGGGACGGGTATGCCCAGACGTGGTTCCCGTGCTCACCATGCCACTGGAGTCAAGCTATCCTGGCTGATGAGGAGTGAAACCCCGAAACCGGTCCTAGGATGCTTGGTTCCAATCCAGGGAGGACCTGGCCTGGCAGTTCGGGCTGGACTGATCCCATTGGGCACAGAGTCAAGACTGATTTGCATATGGCTGGTTTCAAACTGGAATGGCACGGTGAGCAAAAAAATGATGGATTTAGGCCCAGATCTCTGTACTGGGGTGAATGTATGACATTGTTCTGCATTCTGTCCATCAATTGTTCTTTTTGCATTTGTCACCCCGAGTGGGACGGGTATGCCCAGACGTGGGTCGCGTGCTCACCATGCCACTGGATTCAATCTATCCTGGCTGATGAGGAGTGAAACCCCAAAACCGGTCCTAGGATGCTTGGTTCCAGTCCAGGGAGGACCTGGCCTGGCAGTTCGGGCTGGACTGTTCCCATTGGGCACAGGGTCAAGACTGATTTGCATATGGCTGGTTTCAAACTGGAATGGCACAGTGAGCAAAAAAATGATGGATTTAGGCCCAGATCTCTGTACTGGGGTGAATGTATGACATTGTTCTGCATTCTGTCCATCAATTGTTCTTTTTGCATTTGTCACCCCGAGTGGGACGGGTATGCCCAGACGTGGGTCCCGTGCTCACCATGCCACTGGAGTCAAGCTATCCTGGCTGATGAGGAGTGAAACCCCGAAACCGGTCCTAGGATGCTTGGTTCCAGTCCAGGGAGGACCTGGCCTGGCAGTTCGGGCTGGACTGTTCCCATTGGGCACAGGGTCAAGACTGATTTGCATATGGCTGGGTTCAAACTGGAATGGCATGGTGAGCAAAAAAACGATGGATTTAGGCCCAGATCTCTGTACTGGGGTGAATGTATGACATTGTTCTGCATTCTGTCCATCAATTGTTCTTTTTGCATTTGTCACCCCGAGTGGGACGGGCATGCCCAGACGTGGGTCCCGTGCTCACCATGCCACTGGAGTCAAGCTATCCTGGCTGATGAGGAGTGAAACTCCGAAACCGGCCCTAGGATGCTTGGTTCCAGTCCAGGGAGGACCTGGCCTGGCAGTTCGAGCTGGACTGTTCCCATTGGGCACAGGGTCAAGACTGATTTGCATATGGCTGGTTTCAAACTGGAATGGCATGGTGAGCAAAAAAACGATGGATTTAGGCCCAGATCTCTGTACTGGGGTGAATGTATGACATTGTTCTGCATTCTGTCCATCAATTGTTCTTTTTGCATTTGTCACCCCGAGTGGGACGGGTATGCCCAGACGTGGGTCCCGTGCTCACCATGCCACTGGAGTCAAGCTATCCTGGCTGATGAGGGGTGAAACCCCGAAACCGGTCCTAGGATGCTTGGTTCCAGTCCAGGGAGGACCTGGCCTGGCAGTTTGGGCTGGACTGTTCCCACTGGGCACAGGGTCAAGACTGATTTGCATATGGCTGGTTTCAAACTGGAATGGCACGGTGAGCAAAAAAAATGATGGATTTAGGCCCAGATCTCTGTACTGGGGTGAATGTATGACATTGTTCTGCATTCTGTCCATCAATTGCTCTTTTTGCATTTGTCACCCCGAGTGGGACGGGTATGCCCAGACGTGGGTCCCGTGCTCACCATGCCACTGGAGTCAAGCTATCCTGGCTGATGAGGAGTGAAACCCCGAAACCGGTCCTAGGATGCTTGGTTCCAGTCCAGGGAGGACCTGGCCTGGCAGTCCGGCTGGACTGTTCCCATTGGGCACAGGGTCAAGACTGATTTGCATATGGCTGGTTTCAAACTGGAATGGCACGGTGAGCAAAAAAACGATGGATTTAGGCCCAGATCTCTGTACTGGGGTGAATGTATGACATTGTTCTGCATTCTGTCCATCAATTGTTCTTTTTGCATTTGTCACCCCGAGTGGGATCGGGTATGCCCAGACGTGGGTCCCGTGCTCACCATGCCACTGGAGCTCAAGCTATCCTGGCTGATGAGGAGTGAAACCCCGAAACCGGTCCTAGGATGCTTGGTTCCAGTCCAGGGAGGACCTGGCCTGGCAGTTCGGGCTGGACTGTTCCCATTGGGCACAGGGTCAAGACTGATTTGCATATAGCTGGTTTCAAACTGGAATGGCACAGTGAGCAAAAAAATGATGGATTTAGGCCCAGATCTCTGTACTGGGGTGAATGTATGACATTGTTCTGCATTCTGTCCATCAATTGTTCTTTTGCATTTGTCACCCCGAGTGGGACGGGTATGCCCAGACGTGGGTCCCGTGCTCACCATGCCACTGGAGTCAAGCTATCCTGGCTGATGAGGAGTGAAACCCCGAAACCGGTCCTAGGATGCTTGGTTCCAGTCCAGGGAGGACCTGGCCTGGCAGTTCGGGCTGGACTGTTCCCATTGGGCACAGGGTCAAGACTGATTTGCATATGGCTGGTTTCAAACTGGAATGGCACGGTGAGCAAAAAAATGATGGATTTAGGCCCAGATCTCTGTACTGGGGTGAATGTATGACATTGTTCTGCATTCTGTCCATCAATTGTTCTTTTTGCATTTGTCACCCCGAGTGGGACGGGTATGCCCAGACGTGGGTCCCGTGCTCACCATGCCACTGGAGTCAAGCTATCCTGGCTGATGAGGAGTGAAACCCGAAACCGGTCCTAGGATGCTTGGTTCCAGTCCAGGGAGGACCTGGCCTGGCAGTTCGGGCTGGACTGTTCCCATTGGGCACAGGGTCAAGACTGATTTGCATATGGCTGGTTTCAAACTGGAATGGCACGGTAAGCAAAAAAATGATGGATTTAGGCCCAGATCTCTGTACTGGGGTGAATGTA
This sequence comes from Calotriton arnoldi, assembly GCA_963921515.1. NCBI lineage: Eukaryota > Metazoa > Chordata > Amphibia > Caudata > Salamandridae > Calotriton > Calotriton arnoldi. The sequence continues at coordinate 1,034,598 of CAWUFW010001870.1, read as the reverse complement.
TGACATTGTTCTGCATTCTGTCCATCAATTGTTCTTTTTGCATTTGTCACCCCGAGTGGGACGGGTATGCCCAGACGTGGGTCCCGTGCTCACCATGCCACTGGAGTCAAGCTATCCTGGCTGATGAGGAGTGAAACCCCGAAACCGGTCCTAGGATGCTTGGTTCCAGTCCAGGGAGGACCTGGCCTGGCAGTTCGGGCTGGACTGTTCCCATTGGGCACAGGGTCAAGACTGATTTGCATATGGCTGGTTTCAAACTGGAATGGCACGGTGAGCAAAAAAAAGATGGATTTAGGCCCAGATCTCTGTACTGGGGTGAATGTATGACATTGTTCTGCATTCTGTCCATCAATTGTTCTTTTTGCATTTGTCACCCCGAGTGGGACGGGTATGGCCAGACGTGGGTCCCGTGCTCACCATGCCACTGGAGTCAAGCTATCCTGGCTGATGAGGAGTGAAACCCCGAAACCGGTCCTAGGATGCTTGGTTCCAGTCCAGGGAGGACCTGGCCTGGCAGTTCGGGCTGGACTGTTCCCATTGGGCACAGGGTCAAGACTGATTTGCATATGGCTGGTTTCAAACTGGAATGGCACGGTGAGCAAAAAAATGATGGATTTAGGCCCAGATCTCTGAACTGGGGTGAATGTATGACATTGTTCTGCATTCTTTCCATCAATTGTTCTTTTTGCGTGTAGTCAGGGAAAGCCCTAGCACCAGCAAACTTTCATAGTGTCACAGCTGTTAGCGCCAATGACAAAATAATCTAGCCAATTCATAATCATTTTGGAAACTGTGAGAAGTTGGCCTGGTATATGCTGTTCACTAATTAAAGTGGACACCTTGCACCAGAACAATTCGACTCTTATGGTAGATAGGTTTAAGACAACCTTTATAGAAAGCTATCCTAGTGGTAGCTGTGGAGAGCAGCCTTCAGGCTAAGTCTTGAAGGAATGTAAAGCAGCTTGTTTTACCACACAATCTCTTGAATCACCAAATGAAAAGACACCACACAGGTATATATATCAAATATATATGTATTTATTAATAAACACTCTCTACTAATCTCTTTATGAGATTAGAAGTCAGGAACATATGTACAAGTCAAATATTATCAAAATAAGTTTAGCACAATCGAATATCACAATCTTAGTTTGCTAGACCTAGGTCTAGGGCATCTAGAATCGAGGGACCCCCAAGAACCACCCCAGGTAGTTGTAGGAGACCCACAGGGGACGGACGCGGTGACCTGGCACCGGTGCGAGTCCTGTGCGAGTCTATGCGCTCAGACGCGATTGAGATTTCAATATTAAAGGTCCCTTGCGTGTTCGAGGCGAACACACCGATCGGTCCTTGTACGAGTCGAAGGACGCGGTCACAGATAGAGATGCAAGGGAGATGGACGCGCTGTGTCTAACACAGACGCGAACCTTGTGCGAGTCAGTGCAATGGAGATCTCAGAGTTACAGGCCCTTTGTGTGTTCGAGGCGAACACCGATCGGACTCAGTACGAGTCGAAGGATACAGTTTTAGATAGTGTTAAAAGGAGATGGACGCGGTGTGTCTAACACAGACGCGAACCCTGTACGAGTCAGCGCAATTGTCGCACTTAGAAAGTTAGAGTTTTAGGACACTTCTAGGGAAGCTACAAGCAAGTCACTTACAGGGTAAGTAGTTCTAGGGCCCACACCCACAGGAGCACCGTAGTGCTGAAGTTACCTCACCCAGGGGAGCCGGGTGCATAGGTGTTCTTGGTGTCGGGTCGCGGCGTCGTTTTCAATGGGAGCCAGTGATGACTTGCTGCTTGCGGAGACAGGAGAAGTGTCCGGAGGAATCCAAGCCTGGATTCGGAAGATGGAAGACCTGAAAGCAGAGGGGACAGTGTTCAAAGTCACTTGGCAGTGACTCGGGGCAAGGAAGATGGATGCCCACCGTCGTCGCAAGATTCAGGTCGTTCGCGGTTGCCTTGACTCTTCAACCACGAGGTCCAGGAGGCGTCGACGACGACCAGGAGCTGGATTCGGCGTGTCCCACGATGTCTGCAGCTTACTGCGGTGTCGGCGACTCGATCGGAGCCAACAAGCCTTGGTAACAGCAAGTCTCGGGGAAAGTGTGAAGAGGCAATGGCGCAGACCAGCAAGGTCTGGGGACTCACCCAGCGAGGGTAAGTCAGGGCAGGCCTGGAGCAACCAGGGAGCCCTTTGGTTTCTTTAGAAAGTCTTCTGGGGACCCACAAGCCGGCTGGCAAGGGATCGCGAAGACGCCTCGGGAGGATTCACTCACAGGGGCCCACGGTCACTCGGGACGTGGTAGGCCTCTGATCTTAGGAGGATTCCTGTTGGAGGCTGGGACCACATGTGGTCCAAAGCACAAGTTCGTGGAACGTTGTGGAGGGGTTGCACTCGACAATAGTGCACGGTACCCAGGGGTCGCGGTTCCTCGTTACTCTTGGGGTCCACTGGCCTCAGCTTCGCTGGGGACTCACGATGGCCTTTGAGAAGTCAGGAAATCCACTTCTTGGGCTGCAGGGACTTCGGACTCCGGCGGGAGCGGCGTAGTTTGCGACCGTCGTTTGTAGTTTTTGGTGCCTGCCAAGCAGGGGAGTCACTCCTTGACTCCAAGGGAGATTCTTCAGTCTTCCAAAGGTAGTGGAACGTCGAAGGTCCGGGATTCGTCTTCAGAGCGTCGTCCAGGGAAATCTAGGGTGCTGTGCACAGGTTCCCCCTCTTATACTAAAAGAAAGGGAGGGACTAGCTCTATGACCCTACCTATGGGAGGGTCAGGGGAGTGGGTGGCTACACCCACTTCCCTTTGTCCAGTTTCGCGCCAGAGCAGGGACAGGTAGCCCCTGAGCCGGTTTGAACTGGCATATGCACAGAGGAGCCTTCTGCTCCCCCAGTGCAGGACTTCAAAGCACTCTAAGAGTGCACCCACCCAGCCCCAATACACTAAACCCTGTCTGGAAGGTGGTCACACCCCCTTGGGACAGGATATCTATTGTTGGGCTTCCTGCGAGTGTTGGTCATCAGCAGGAGGGCAGCCCAGTGTCTGTGACTGGTGGCATCCATTTTGTGATGCCAGGGCTCTGCAGGATTCTACCGCGTTTCCACAGTAGGTACATGTCTATCCCTCTAGAAGGGTGGAATGCTACCCCCGCCGCCAGGACTGGCAGGGGGTAGTATTCCAAGATGTTTGACACCAAACACGACATGTTTCGATGCAGCCATTCCAAAGTTAGCATTTTACCGCAAGGATATAATGCACTTAAAAGTATATGGTTTAACCGCATCCACAAACAGCACCAGAGAATGGACTCTGAGAGCTGCAGAGGGGCCCTGCTCAGGCAGAGGCACCCCCTCACATAGAAGCCAAGCACCCTGCCCTCAGGATGGATAGGGCCTGCCTTAGGGGTGACTGATAGGTTTATATGTGTGTGTAGGAGAGATATAGCGGACCTATATCTCAGTGAGGGGTGCTAGCACTTCCTCACCCAGGCTGCAGTAGCAGGCCTGTGGTGTCAGATTTAGTCTGCCTCCCAGGGGTGGCATAATACATGCTGCAGCCCCTGGTAGGCCTGTGAAGTACCTATGCCCTTGGTACCTAAGGTACCATATACTAGGGACTCATAAGGTACCACAGTATCCAATCACTAGTGCACCTAGAGTGCACTCCAAATCGTTTAGAGAGAACAGAGAGGCTGGGGCCCTGATTAGCAGGGTCCCAGCCAGACTATAACCAGAAACCAGTGTAAACATCAGAAAAAAGTAGGGTCAACATAAGAGGCAGATCCTACTCTCCTACAGAAACCTAACAGTGTAGAGTTACAACTGTCTTTTTTTATAAATTTCTGATGCTATGTCATTTCCAGGCACACTATCCCCATCACACCTGAAGCACAATTTTTACTTTTAATGTTTCTAACCTTTTTCTCTACACCCCATCAAATGGACTGGATAAAGAGAGGAATGTATGTAAGAGGGAGGACGGAAGAAAGGGTAAATGTATGAAGGAGGAAAGCAAGCAATGAAGGCAGGAATAGAGGGGTAAAACGAGAAACAGTTGGAGGATTGAAAAAATGATGAAGTGAGGGATGGAATGAAGAAAGATGGGATGGATATGGAATGAAGGAAGGCCTTAAGAAAGTAATGACTAATAGGAAATTGTGAAAGGATAAGGAATACTAGAACAGATTGAAGGAAGAGGACAAACAATAAAAACTTTGCCAATAGCCAAAATCATTTAATCACAATAGAACAGAGGAGTAGCTTAGTCCTCGTTAGAGTAGAATGTCTGGGTAAGATGGTTTACTGTAGTTTCAATGCCTACCTTTGAGATTTGACCTCTTCTTCCTCCACTGGATAGAGAGGGGGGCTATACTGAGGAAATACAACCTGCAAAGAAGAAGAATCAATGCATGATTGAACAGCAAATCTCAAGACTGATGTCTCATGCCTAGACCTATATAGACACATAAGAGGCTTAATGTGAGACATTATAAATCTAGAGAAAATTGAGAGTCACAGACAGAGATGGCAGAAAAGACTACTCCCTCTCCTTAGCTCATGATTAGGCTCGGTGTACTGTATGGATATGATACCCCTACACCGCATTAGGAGAGTAATTGTTAAATTACGTACCAATAATCTTCATTACTCTGAAAACCCTTTGTCTCATACCAATACTTACTCTATAATGTATCTAACCACTACCCAAGCATCACCTGACCTAACTGGAACCAATCGAAAAACGCAAAGCAAAACACTTTCCACGCCTCTACCTAGCTCCTCCTACCATTTTGGTAATAAAGAAGGCCAGAGAACACCACCCTTCCTGTACATTACAAAGCTATGAAGGAATGCAGTTTGTGAAAGAGACGGGTTGGAGGGTGGTATGTCCTGGTATGAGACAAAAGGTTTTTGGAGCAATGAAGATCACGGTCAGTAATTGAATCATTACCTCCTCCATGCATTTTCTCATATGTCTACTTACTCTATGAGGATACACCAGAGCTAAATAATTACAACCTGATGCCCTAACAAATAACCGCTATTCTCCTGACTGATGGAAACCAGAACATTTTTTATTATTGCATATATTAGGAGGTGTAAGTGTTGACAGAATAATGCCAGCCACAACTCTAGAACTGAACTCCATCAATTTCCTAATTCCCATCTGTAATGAGAAATAAAGGCAGAGGGTGTAGCCCCAGTGGCTGCATTAAAAATGTGCAAAATAGAGGCCCCACAAGCTTCAGCCCAGGAAACAGCCAGTCCCTGAATATATATGACCTGAACTCTACCTGGCAATGTGTGTCTTGTAAAGCATACATAATAGAAATACGTTTCCTAATTAATCTACTCAAAGTTGAAGTAGAGGCCTTCTGCTCATGACAAAAACACCAAAGTTAATGAACAAATTCTAACATTTTCAAAAAGCTTTTGACCTGGACAAATAGATCTTCACTGCCTTAATACATACAGTGCATGAAGGTCTCTTTCTCAAGAGTGATGGGTGCTGGAAAGAAAAAAGGTACTATTTATTGCTCCTGATGGGAGTAAGTCAGAACTTTAGGAAAAAAGCCTTGAACTAATTTAAGAACTAGCCTATCAATCAATCAATCAATCATGTCACTTATAAAGCGCACTACATACCCGCGAGGGTCTCAAGGCGCTGGGGGAAGAGGGGGGTGGTGCTGCTACTGATCGAAGAGCCAGGTCTTGAGGAGTCTTCTGAAGGCCAGTAGGTCTTGGGTCTGTCGGAGGTTGGTGGGGAGGGTGTTCCAGGTCTTGGCGGCGAGGTGGGAGAAGGATCTGCCGCCGGCGGTCGTTTTCCGGATGCGGGGGACTGTGGCGAGGGCGAGGCTGGTCGAGCGGAGCTGGCGGGTGGGGGTGTAGAAGCTGAGTCGTCTGTTGAGGTAGGCTGGTCCGGAGTTGTGGAGTGCTTTGTGTGCGTGGGTGAGGAGCTTGAAGGTTATCCTCTTGTTGACAGGGAGCCAGTGCAGGTCTCTCAGGTGGGGTGCCTATCTGTAGAAAGTCCTAAATAAGGAGGCCTGATAGATAATGAACCCAAGTCTAAAGGCTGCCATTATAGCCAAAAAGAAAACTTTTAATGACAAGTACATCAAATCTACCTCTTACAAAGGTTCAAAGGGATGAGTTTGTAATGCCTTAGAAACAGTTTGCTCCATCAAAGTCTGGTGTCCATGGAATCCATCTCAGGAGTACCCCACGGTGCGCTCACCACTCCTTTATTGCTGTCCATTGTGCCTTTAGAGTAACAATGGCTAACCCCCTATTTCAAACCCCTCTTAGAGACATTGTAATATCCATTATTAGACTTACAGTTAGCAGGGCTCAAAGATCTACCTATACACCATTTAGAAAAGGATGGCCAATGATGATCATAAGATTTTCTAGTAGATAACCTTCTTGATTGTTGCACTGAACAGACCACAGGAAGAGAAAGACCCAGCAATTCCTCTCATTAGTCATACAGTCAACCGCATTTCTTGCACATGCTCCGAGGAATGAATGAATAGCGAGACTTGTAAAGCACAAGGCTACTCCTAGGAGTGTGTTGGTGCTAGTGGGAAAGCAAGGGCGGAAAAGAAAGGATGCAATTTGAGAGTAAAAAGCCAGGTCTTCAGCTGCTTTTTAAAAGAGCGTTCACTCGCTACTAGCCCTTACTCGGCTGGCAAGCTATTTCAAGCTTGCGGGCCCAGGAGGTAAAAGGATCTACCTCCTGTTTATGCACGCCTTACCCTAGGGACCTTGGCAAAATAACCAGAAGATGACAGCAGAATTCTACCTTATTGGATAGGTACTCTGGACCAGACTGGTGGAGAGCTCTGTGCATAAGTGTCAAGGTTTTGAAGAGGATCCTTTTTCTGACAGGTACGCAGTGTAGGTTAATCAGATGTGTCGTTGTTGACACATGTCTGGGAAGATGGAGTACCAGATGAGCCGCTTCATTCTGGACAGTCTGCAATTTCTGCAGCAGATATTGAGGAAGGCCTGCATCCAGATGATTGGCATAATCTAATCTGGACACTACCAGGGCAAGGAGCACAGTAGTCTTGACAGGTAGGGAAAGGAATTGTAAGAATCTTTTGGCCATGCGCATCAGGCCAAAGCAAGTGACAACAACCGTGTTAATTTGAGCTTGGAAGGCCAGCTGTTTGTCAATCTTAACGCCCAAGTTCTTTACTACTTCGGCTTGGGCTCTAGGTGGAGGGGTACCATCCGGCCAGTGACCTTGTAAATTCTTTTTTTTATTTTTATTAAACAAGTAATAGGCTTCACATATCATTCTGCAGTGGTATGAATTATGTCATTGCACATGTGTTTTCATTTTGACTTCACAGAGCCCCATATAGTACATGATCCAGGCGGATCGTCAAGGCGCTTTTAAGGCCATACCATTCAGTTAGACTAGTGAACCTTGTTATCACCCTGCTTTACAAGCAATCCCGGTGACCTTGTAAATTCAGAGTAAAATTATAACCAAAGCTAAGAACCTCGGGCTTCTCAGGGTTACACTTAAGTTGATTAATACCCATCAACTGAAAGACCGCAGATGCACAGGGCTTAATGGCCTCTTGATCCAGTGTCTCATCTTTCTTAAATGGGAAGAGTAGCTCAGTTATTATCTTCACACAAAGGATCGTAATGGGATCAGAGAAACCAGAAGCGTACTGATCCCTATTAATCAGAAAACCCACACAATGTACGCCTGGTTGTGTATTCAGAACGACCAATCTTATCAACTGTTTCGAGATTTGGTCCTGAATGTGCACTAATAATCGTGTGCAACAAAGCTACTGGGAAAGACCTTTTCAGGACAAGAACCCTCACTCACCTGAGGGTGACATGCTTCATCACTGGGTTCCCTCCTCACACCTGGACTGCTGGGTCCATGGTGTAGGCTACAACTCCCCTGAGGGGAGGAGCTGAGGTGTTTTGCAAAGATGAGCGATGGCGAAAGGGTAGTGAAGGGCAGAGTGCAGACAAAAGTGTGTTGTGGTTATGAATAAAACTATCTCCAGAGGTCCATGTAGACCTTATTAAGTGGCCTCTGGGATAGAGTTTAAAAAGAGGGCTAGGGATTAATAAATCATATCCCTCTCAGGGGTCAACTTGTTTCTGCCCAACTATGGTCCCATATAGGGATTCCAGGTCAATTTGACGCAGAGTGACTTTATAACTTTGAGGTCCTGACGAATGCCCTGGAATCCCTATATGGGACCATAGTTGGGCAGAAACATGTTGACCCCTGAGCGGGATATGATTTATTAATTATTTGGAAAGCTAGATCGGCAAGAGACTGAGACCCTGCTGTGGTTGACTGCTTGTTCAAATAGGATTTTGTGACAGTGTTGTCTGCCCTTATCATGACCACCTGACCAGGAGATGAGTAGTGAAAGAGTGCATGATAAACCGCCTTCAACTCCATGCCAACTTGAGACGTAATACCTGTCTTCCGGAAGCCATCTTCTCTGTATTGACTGACTGCCCATAGTGGACTCTAACCCAACTTGCTTGCGTTTATGGTCAGAATATGAGGAGAAATGGGAGTCAAAGGGAAGCCCTTGGCTAGATTTATAGGATTCTAGCACAGGATTCAATCACCACTGCATCGTCCCCCAGATTTAGTTCATTACAGGCACCATTTTGTCCAGGCTGTGTGACTCTGGGTTCCAGAGTGCCAAGAGATGATGGACCAGAGGAGCCAGGTGGAGGCGAGCTCAAAGAATCATAAATACACACAATGCCTAAAAGGAGACATAAAAACACAAAGTAATCATGTAGTAAACCATAAAGGAAATAAGAAATTAAAAGGAAGTTCTTTTCAAAAGACAAAGAACTTACCATGTGACCTAGGAGACACTGCGACTCCACGGCAGGCACTTCTGATTGCTGTCCTATGACAAGTAAGACACTCCTTATCTTCTGGGCTCTTGTTTGAGGCCAGTTAACTAACCCTGGGCGAAGTTCGCGTAGTCGCGCTATGCGGAATTCCGCGAAGCCGCAGAAAACCTCTGCGAGCTACGCAAATTTCCGCAAGCGCACAGAGTTGCTTGTTCCGCCCGTTCGCGATGCGTTTGTCCTGTTCGGGAACGCGTATTACGTGTTTGGGGACGCTTTTTGCACGCTCGGGGGGAAATATCGCGCAAAATGCACCACACGATCGCCTATGGGCGCGGCCATCTTGTTTTTCACTTTTTTGCTATGGTTCTGGGCCTGTTTTTCTATCCTCCCTATATCTTTTTTTTGATATTTTTTATTTATTATCCATCCCTCTCTATTCCTGATTGAATATTTTGTGTTTGTTCCTAATTTTTTTGTGTTTTTTACTGCGTTTTTCACTCTTTTTCTATTACTTGCTTTTTAAATTTCTTTTACTTACTTTCTTAGTTCCTACCTTTTCTTTTCCGCCCCGCCTACCCAGAACCATGGAAAAGGGCCAGGGGAAGAAGACTAGGAAGTCTCGCAGTGAGAGCCGCGGCGACCACATGGGGTGCAGGCACGGGCCTTATTTAGTGAGGCGGAGGTGGCCCTGTTTTTTTTTTATCAAGCGCCACCTCCCCTTAACCCTGGCAGCAGGTGGCAGGCCTGGGTCTGGGTAGGGGCTGCGGGAGCGTCACCGGCGGTGGGCAAGGGTGCGCCGGGCAGTGTTTCGCTGCTCTGGGGTCCGGCGCACCCATAACCAATTGACGCACCGGTGGTCCGATATCCTGGACCGGGAGCATGACCTGCTGGACCTGCTAGGTGTTGAGGTCCCGGGGCTTGGTGAGTAGCTATTTATTTATATTACTATTTTGTGTTCTTCTGTTCTGACTGTTATTTATTGCGATTGCGAATATTATTTTTTTCGCAAATAGCTAAGATGCTGCTGCTGCAGTGCTTACATGCAGGTAAGGTAACCTATGTTTAAAAATGTTATATTATGTGATTGTTACTTCCAGACAGGTGCTCGGCGCTACTAACTAATCGTCGTACTTGTTTGCAACTTTGTGCTCACTTGGGCTGGTTATGTAAGAGAGGTTAGAGAATTTAACTTACGTAGGTATTTAATCCACATAGGAAAGACTCCAGTCCTTTCCTTTGTCCTGTAAGGCTGTCCTGTCTCCTGTCACTAAGATAGTGGTAGTAGTTAGTATTATTTGGTAATTTAGCGGCTTGCGTCGTGACACGTTCTCAGTCTCTCACATGATTTCAGTCCTACTCCTAGTAGAACTTTTTGTAGTTCTTATAGTGAGTGAATAATAGGAACCAACCAATTTGGTGTATGCTGCAATTATGCATGCGTCCATCTATGCATTAAGAAGAATAAATGCAGACTTAGTAATTGGCCCGTCAAAGGGGGTTGTTGGAGTTGAGACTGAGACTGTAAGAGAGATGATTGGGAATGAGATCTGAACTTAGAAGCAAAATGCAAATATAATTTTTTTGCAATTCATTCCAAAGTCAGGAATAGGCGGGCTAGGTATGTTTAGCATCCAGGAATCGGAATTGAACTGTGGACTAATAATGATCGGATGGTACTTGACTGACGATACATACTAGTCGACCACTACTAGTCGAATAAGTCGATCTGATTGATTTAGCATAGGTCAATGTTATTTCAATTGCCGTTTCCTGTCTAAAAATATTTTTAGAGCAATTATATTTATATATTTAACACAAATCATTTTTTGTCTCTTTACATGATCAGTATCCAGGGGCAAGAAGAAGACTGGGGCAGCTGGCAGTGCGGCGGGTGCGGGAGCTGGTGAGGCCTCCCAGGAACAGCAGGAAGCGGCTCAGGCGCAGCCGCAGATGGCCCTGCTGCCGGCCCCAGTAAGTCCTCCTAGTGTTGTAATATATTAATATTTCCCTAACTTTTACCGCTCTATTATTTCTATTTCCTAATGCACAAGTTACTAACTTGTGTAACGATATATCTGTAAGAGACAGTAGTTAGTGACAGATTCCTTACCTTAGAATATCCCCAGGCGTCAGGCTGGATCCGGAAAGTTTTGCGTAGTAGTACCCCTGCGCGTCGGTAGGCGGCGTCGTGCGGCTCCGCGTCCGTCGTCGGCATCGTGATCGCCGGGATGACGTTGCGGCCAGTACTTAGACGCCGCCCATGCGCGCTGGCGTCAGTTCTGTACACGACTTTCCGCGCCAGAAACGCAGAGCCATGCAAGAAACTGACACTGGTGTCTGAAAACTAGGGCCCTGAAAGGGATGACCTTAACCCTAGAAATCAGTTCGCAGAACGGGGAGGATGGGTGGGGCGGTAAGGAATCTGTCACTAACTACTGTCTCTTACAGATATATCGTTACACAAGTTAGTAACTTGTGCATCTGAAAGAGACACGTTAGTGACAGATTCCTTACCTTAGAATAGATACCCCAGCAATACCAACCCCGGTGGTGGGTCTGCGAACAAAGATCAGACGAGGAAGTCTCGGAGAACAGAACGGCCAAAGAAGCCGTCTCTCCGGACTTGGCTGTCAAGGCAGTAATGCTTGGTAAACGTGTGCAGCGAGGCCCACGTAGCTGCCTGACAAATGTCCTGCAATGGGACACCACGTCCCAAAGCCGTGGTGGCGGCTGTCGCCCTGGTGGAATGGGCACGTAGCCCAACAGGGGGCTCCTTCTTAGCCAAAGAATAGCAGGCTTTGATACACAAGACAACCCAGCGGGAGATGGTCCGCTTGTGTACCGCCCGACCTTTTTGGCGCCCACGTAGCCAACAAAGAGCTGGTCGTCCACCCGGAACTGTTGTGTGCGGTTCAGATAGAAAGAAATCGCACGTTTTGGGTCCAGACGGTGGAGCCTCTCTTCCTCTCTGGAAGGATGCGGAGGCGGAAAGAAGGTGGGCAAAGTGATGGTCTGCCCAATGTGGAAGGCAGTAACCACCTTTGGCAAGAAGGACGGACGCGTCCTAAGAACACCCTTGTCTGGATGGACAGACAGAAAGGGGGGCTTGCAAGAAAGAGCCTGGAGCTCACTCACCCGCCGAGCGGAGGTGATAGCCACCAGAAAGGCTGTCTTCAGAGTGAGAAGACGAAGAGGACAGTTATGGAGAGGCTCAAAGGGAGCGCACATTAAAAAGGTAAGAACCAAGTTCAAGTCCCACTGAGGCATCACAAACGGAACAGGAGGGAAAAGGTGTGTAATGCCTTTAAGAAACCTGTTAACAACAGGGGACTTGAAAAGGGAGGGCTGATCAGGAAGCCTGAGAAAGGCCGAGATTGCACAAAGGTAGCCCTTGATGGTACCCAGGGCAGAACCCTGTTGGGCCAAAGAAAGAAGGAACAGAAGAACCTCAGAAAGAGGGGCAGAAAGGGGATTCACAGCCTTTGCTGTGCACCATGCCACAAACTTGTTCCACCTGCAGGCGTATACCACCTTAGTGGAGGGACGCCTGGCTGCCAGAATCACATCACAAACTTCGGGAGGCAAGTCGAAAGGAATCAACTGCCACCGCTCAATCTCCACGCAAGGAGGTGGAGACTGGACAGGTTCGGGTGGAGGACCGTCCCCTGCTGCTGCGACAGAAGATCCTCCCGAAGAGGCAGACGGATCGGGGGATCGATGCTCATACTGAGTAGCTCGGGATACCAAACTCTTCGAGCCCAGTCTGGAGCCACAAGAATGACTTGGGCCCGGTCGCGCCGAATCTTCTTCAACACTCTGGGTAGAAGTGGTATAGGCGGAAAAACGTACAACAGACCGCAACTCTACTCGCAACGAAAAGCGTCGCCGAGCGAGTGCCGCCTTGGAAATTCCAACGCGCAGAACCGATGACATTGCGCGTTCTCTTCGGTGGCGAATAGATCTAACCAAGGCTCTCCCCACTGTAGAAAGAGTCCTTGCGCCACCTCCGAGTGAAGACGCCATTCGTGATCCATCATGCACCTGCGGCTGAGTTCGTCCACCCTGGCGTTCAGGGAACCTGCCAGGTGTTGAACCATAAGGAAAATGCCCTGATGTTCCAGCCATGTCCAGAGACGCAGAGCCTCCTGACATAGGGTCCACGACCCCACCCCGCCTTGTTTGTTGCAGTACCACATGGCGGTGGTGTTGTCTGTGAACACCTGCACTACCTTCCTCTTGACAGAGGGAAGGAATGCCTTTAGTGCAAGTCGGATCGCCCGGAGCTCCAGAAGGTTGATATGGAGCCGGGACTCCGCCGGAGACCAGAGGCCTCTGATCTCCGCCTCTCCCATGTGACCGCCCCATTCCAGAAGGGACGCATCCGTAACAACTGTGTGCTCTGGCTGGGGAAGGGAGAGAGATCTGCCCGTGACCCATTGTCAGTTCGAAAGCCACCACTGCAACTGTCGTGCAGTCCCCTCCGAGATCTGGACGTAATCGGACAGGTTCCCCTGATGCTGCGCCCACTGGAACTTCAGGTCCCACTGCAGAGCCCGCATATGCCATCTGGCATGATCGACCAGCAGGATGCAGGAGGCCATGAGGCCCAGCAGCCTCAGGGTCATCCGTACCGAAACCCAGGATAGAGGCTGAAAGATCAGAATCATAGCCTGAATATCCTGGACTCGACGTTCGGGAGGATAGGCCCGAAACTGCGTTGTGTCCAGAACTGCTCCGATGAAAAGGAGCTGTGGAGAAGGAATCAGGTGCGACTTTGGCACGTTGATGGAGAACCCCAGCGAGTGCAGGAGTCCGGCCATAGTCTGGAGGTGGGAGACGACTGCCTGTGACGAGCCCGCCTTCAGCAGCCAGTCGTCGAGGTAGGGGAAGACTGGAACCCCAGCCCAGCGCAGATGAGCTGCAACCACCGCCATCACTTTCGTGAACACCCGAGGGGCGCTGGTAAGGCCAAAGGGGAGCACGGTGAACTGAAAGTGCTCGAGGCCTACCGTGAACCGCAGGTAATGCCGGTGGGCCGGCAGGATGGGGATGTGAAAATATGCGTCCTGCAAGTCCAACGCTACCATCCAGTCTCCGGGGTCGAGAGCAGTCAAGACCTGAGCTAGGGTGAGCATCTTGAACTTCTCCTTCCGGAGGAAGCGATTGACGTTCCGGAGGTCCAAGATAGGACGCATGTCTTCCTTGTCCTTTTTGGGCACCAGAAAGTAGTGGGAATAGCAACCACGCCCTACTTCTGGGGTCGGAACGCGCTCGATGGCCCCCTTGGCCAAGAGGTCCGCAACTTCCTGTCGAAGAAGAACCAAATGGTCCCCCGACATGCGGTGGTGCTGAGGTGGCATGGCTGGAGGGGTAGTCTCGAAGGACAATGTCCAAAACCCACCTGTCCGATGTGATGGTGCGCCAGTGGGGAAGGTGATGGCGGCCCTGCCCCCCACCGGCGTGCCGTGGACTGGAAAGGAAGGAGGGCTTTGAGGCAGCGGACGGGGCGGAGGTGGTGGCCTGACCCGCACGCTGGTTACCCGACCCGCCTCGGCGGGAGCCACGTCCTCGGCCGCGCGAAGGCACCTGCTGCGCGGGCCGGTGGCTGGGCAGTGGACGGGACTGGGCGTCCCTTTCGTGGCCACGGAAGGGGCGAAAAGCAGACTGCTGCGGAGGGCGCGGGCGGAGAGGCCCAAGGACTTGGCCATAGCCCGCGAGTCCTTAAAGCGCTCCAGCGCGCTGTCCGCCTTATTGCCAAAAAGGCGGATACCATCAAAGGGCATGTCCATAAGGGTGTTTTTGACATTGCCCGAAAAACCAGTGGTCCTCAGCCAGGCGTGACGGCGCAGCGCCACTGTCGTAGCAAGCGATCTGCCTAGCGAGTCAGCGGTATCTAGGCCACATCGGATAGTGAACTTCGCTGCGTCTCTCCCGTCCGCAATAACACGGGAGAGAAGTGCCTGGACCTCCTCGGGACACTTGGGCAGCACCTGCGCCACCGAATCCCACAGAGAGTGGGAGTAACGGCCCAAAAGGCAAGCGGTGTTCACGGACCGCAAGCCAGCACTGGAGGAAGAAAAAATCTTCTTCCCAAATTGTTCCAGTTTTTTGGATTCCCTATCCGGCGGAGCCGTAGGGAAGGCGGTTTGAGAGGGTGGGGTGTTGGGAGAGGAACAGAGGGTCGCCCGGGGCCGGGCGATGGCGTCGGGCTACGTTCCTGTCCACAGGAGCCCCTGTGGTGGGCCTGGACGAGGTGCCCAAAAGAACGTCAGAAAGTGCGTCGTTGAACGGCAGCAGTGGCTCCGAAGAGGTAGCCGCCGGCTGAAGCACTTCCGTCAGGAGGTTAGTCCTAACAGCCACTGTAGGGATCTCGAGGCGCAAGGCCGCGGCCGCCCTACGCAACACCGTTGCATAACTTGCTCCCTCCTCCGTAGCCACGGAAGGAGGAGACAGCATGCCAAGGTCAGGAGAGGTGTCCAGACCACTGGCATCACCCAGTTCCTCAGCCCAGTCCTGATAAGGCTCACATTGAGCTGTGAGAGGGTCTTCCAACCCGTCCTCCAAAACAGGTGAAAAGTATGGAGGAGGGACATGAGGGAAGAAAGGTCCCATCGGCGTCGGAATCGGCGTCGAGCGACGTCGATCCGGCTCCGTGTACGGGGAGAACCTGGGGACGGCGCCGCCAGGGGCCTCGGACGGCGCCGTGAACGGTACCGGAGAGGTCGGCGCCGGTGGATATGTTATTAGGTCAACCGGCGTCGACCGGGATCCAGGCCTGGATACGAGGGGGTCCTGCGGGGCCGGAGCCGCCGGAGACACCAGGGCCGGAACCGCCGGTGGTGCCGAAGGGGGACTCCCACTGGGGCCCGCGGGGCCCGAAGGCGCACCGGGGTAACCCTTAGGCCCGAAGATGCGAGCCATGGCCGACAGGAAGTCCTGTATCTCGGCCGGAGTCGACGTCGGACCCGGGACAGGCGGGTAGGCCGGCGTCGGCTGTTCGGGTACCCCGGAGCCGCGGGGCGGTACCAACTGGACCCTCGGCCGGGTCGTGAGACCGGCGAGGGAGGTCTTAGAGCGACGCTTCTTAGACCTCTTGTGCTTCGCCTTACCTGAAGACGAAGACTTCGACCCTGACGAATGACGACGGCTCCGCGACCGGCCCCTCGACCTCTCCCGGGACCTCGAGCGGCGCGGAGCCAAGTGCCGGGCCTCGAGGAGCTTTCGAGACCGTTCTCGCAAAGCCTTCGGGGCGAGGGACCGACACTCGGGGCACGACTTGGGGTCGTGGCCGCGCCCCAGGCAGAAGAGACACTCTCTGTGCGGATCCGTAATCGACATCATGCGAATACAGATCTCGCATGGCTTGAAGCCGGGCATCCCTACTGACACCTTGGAGTCGAAGCGACTCGAAAACTTGGACAAAAAAGTCTCAAAAAATACTCAGTCAAAAAAGACTGGGGGCACTGCTCAATCCGGATCTGCGCTTACTGGCGCGGAGAGAGAAAGAACTGACGCCAGCGCGCATGGGCGGCGTCTAAGTACTGGCCGCGACGTCATCCCGGCGATCACGACGCCGACGACGGACGCGGAGCCGCACGACGCCACCTACCGACGCGCAGGGGTACTGCTACGCAAAACTTTCCGGATACAGCCTGACGCCTGGGGATATTCTAAAGTAAGGAATCTGTCACTAACGTGTCTCTTTCAGATTTCAATTTTTCCAAAATCCTCTTCAATCTATCTGCTTCTAAATTCTTGTTTTTGCTCCACCGTTACCTACTACTAACTAAGTACTACTACTAACATTGTTTCTTCTAGTGTCTGTTTTTATTTTTACATCAACTCAAACTGCATCTGACTAACCTCTGCTCTGACTCTGTATTAGACAGTCTGTCTGTAGCTTGATTTCTTCTGGGTTTCACTGAGCTTTCCCTCTTCCCTTATGTGGATTGCCTAGTAGTGGTACTGTAAGACTCAGAGAACCCATTGGTCCTAGCCTAGGCTACTACTAGTAAGGACTCCTTACTACTACTAGTAGCACTAATGTGCTGTGCAGACTGCAGATTGCATGCCCAAGACAAGTAAGGTATATCCGCAGGTTTGTGAATTGTGAGATGAGAAGGCTTTAGTTTCTTTTACTGTCTCATCATGCTCAATCAGTAATGGTGGTCACTCACGTTGCAAAAGAAACAATTGATGGACGGAATGCTGGACAATGCAAACATTCACCCCCAGTCACAAGGATCTGGGTTAAATCCATCATTCTTTTGCTCACCACACCACCCCAGTTTGGACCCAGCCATATGCAAATCAGTCTTGACCCTGTTCCTTGTGGGAACAGTCCAGCCCGAACTGCCAAGCCAGGTCCTCCCTGGACCAGAAACAAGCATCCTAGGACCGGTTTCAGGGCATCACCCTTCTTCAGCCAGGCTAGCTTGAATCCAGTGGTGTAGTGAGCACGGGACCCACGTCTGGGCATACCCTTCCCACTTAGGGCGACAAATGCAAAAGAAACAATTGATGGACGGAATGCTGGTCAATGCAAACATTCACCCCCAGTCACAAGGATCTGGGTTAAATCCATCATTCTTTTGCTCACCACACCACCCCAGTTTGGACCCAGCCATATGCAAATCAGTCTTGACCCTGTTCCTTGTGGGAACAGTCCAGCCCGAACTGCCAAGCCAGGTCCTCCCTGGACCAGAAACAAGCATCCTAGGACCGGTTTCAGGGCATCACCCTTCTTCAGCCAGGCTAGCTTGAATCCAGTGGTGTAGTGAGCACGGGACCCACGTCTGGGCATACCCTTCCCACTTAGGGCGACAAATGCAAAAGAAACAATTGATGGACGGAATGCTGGACAATGCAAACATTCACCCCCAGTCACAAGGATCTGGGTTAAATCCATCATTCTTTTGCTCACCACACCACCCCAGTTTGGACAGGAGCAGGACCCCCCAAAGTGGTGTATTTATATTTTCTAATCCAGGCCTAGTACTTTTTTAGTAGCAGCAATTGATGGTGAACACTGAACAACTGTTACCGTGCACCGTGGCTGGAAGGAAATATATGAGAGGAGTAGGAGGACGGCATCATTTTCCAACTAAGAGAGACCTCATGTCCGCCCAGTTGGCGCCTCTTTCTTCTTTTCAAAAAATGAGATGCACCATAGCTCTAGTCACTGAGTCCAGTCCTATGGGTTGTCCTCTTCTTGAGAGGCTTTTCCAAAATTGCCACCAACAAAATGCCCAACCGGATATTTTTTAGTTATTTTTGATCGGACATACTGTCTACTGTACTGGTATCCGAATTGTAGATAGTGATGTGTGTGGTGTATATGTATTATTAATTATGTATTTTCAATCTTGCTAATTAAAAAAATAAATAGGGGAGGTGTATATGGCATCTAAAAAAATGTTAATTTTTTTTTCCAGGCGTACCGACCACCAGTGCCGGCGCCAGCGGTGAGGGCCACCATGCCACTCCGGAGGGAGCGGATGCGGCAGCCACACGGGGTGAGCCAGCAGCAGTGGCGGACGGTAGTAAGTCATATTTCTTACTTATTGAGAATGATGAATACACTTGCTGCAAGGGTGTACACTCAGTACTAGTAGTACACTGTACTTCTGCTGAGGCTAAGTTGTTGCTTGTGAGAACACTGAACAGTTGAAGAAGACACCCTGGCCTTTACTTAAACATTAGCATTAGCTGCGGGGGTTGAGTAACTAATGGTATATTCTATCTTCAACTCAGCAAAGACAGTTTTATGACGAAGACAAACAGTCAGATGACATGTATGACTGGCAGAGAAGGATGCGTGGGTGAAGGAAGGGGCCCCGGGATGCATAGGTGGTGGATGAAGATGATAGGAATAGGATGCATGGGTAGTTGAAGGATGGGTGAAAAGGTGAGAGAGAAAGCAGAAAGGATGCCTGTCTAGGTGGGTGAAACTGTATGAGTGAAAGGAATCCTCCGGGTCGGGGTTTGAGGGGTCAAACTCTAAGACAAGCAAGGACGCATGGCATGGGTGGTGGTTGGTTATATATCTAAAATGTATGTTGTTATTGGTGAAAGCCGGTTTATGATAGCCATGTTTGGATGGATGGATGCCTGGATGGTATCATAGTAGGTGAAAACAGAGTCAGACTGGATGAAGAGAATGTAAAAGAAAATTAAACCGTGCCACAGTACCAAAGCCAAGGGTGAAGAATATTATGAATAAAATAATGATAATGCTAGAAGAGCAATGCACTGAATGTAAATGAAAAAAACAAGCCCTGGGAAGAACAAGGACCTTTTTTTTTGCAAGGTTTTTGATTCAAAGGTTTGAGGTTTTACTTGTATTTCAGAATGCAATACTCCCTTGACTCACAGTAGTTTGCAAGCACAACATATATATTGTGCATGACTAAATATTTACCCTACCCATAATCGCCTCCCTCCGACTCCGAGGCCCACTTCCGCTCCAGTCCCCTCCCTGTGCCAGCCATGGGTGGCCTATCGGCTGCATGGTAATTGGTAACTAGTACTTACAAATCACTCAGTGTGTCATCATCATCACGTGACGTGAGTGACATGATGTCGTGCCACCGTTTCTCATCATCCATAAGCATGTGATCATTAACCATCATCAGGTGCCTTATTGCAGTAGTGCAGTCAGGGTGAAAGTGAAATTGTCTGAGCATTTGCCATTGATTTAACAGAGTATGGCCGTAATGGAAATATATAATTGTGTAGTACAGCTGCCCCACATGCAGACAGTAGTAAAGTACATGAGTCTGCGAGACTGCGACACGAGTATGTCTGTCTAGGGCACAAGCTGACTGAGCTGGCATGCCTACAAGATTAATTGTGCTAAACAAGAGAGAGAAAAAGAATACTTCTACTCTACTCCATACTTAGTGCCTGAAAGTATAATCATCACATCCAAATCTTAGGGGCAGAGGAAGGGAAGTGAGGAAGAGAGGAGGATACGACAGCTGCTAGTGCTACTGCTACTACTGTGCCACTATAATTTTTATGTGTGGACTGTAATGAAATTTTGTGTTACTGTTTTGCTAAGTGTATTGGTTACAACAATTCTCTTTTTTTTTCCTTTCTTGATATAGCTACTCCTTCCCAAACCACTAGGCAGGAGTTGGCGGCCAGGGCCCGGCACAGGAAGCTGGAGGCCATCCGGGATGAATATCACCGGCTGGTTGTCCTGGCGGAGGAGGAGGAGGAGGCGGCAGCTGCAGCTTCTTCCTCCAATGCCTCGGGGCCCAGCCAGCCCCCCCGTGCCTCCGGTGGTATGGCGCCGTGTTCTGGCAGCCGCCCGCCGCCCATCACCATTGCCAACATCTACTGCTGCACACCCCTGTTGTTCCTGCAGGAACTTTCGGAGCCGCGTGCTCCGCAGGGTGGCGCGCCTGGAGGCCCAGATGGAGGAGGTCCTAAAGAAAACTAGCCGGCACCCCCGCCGCTAGACGTCAGACTCATCTCACATCACCGACCTCAGTCTTCTTTGACTCTTGCCCCTTTTTTAATATTTTTTGGGTGGGTGGGATGTTGGGACTAGTTGGGGAACCTTGGGGTTTACTTTTTCTTGAACTAACTTGGACATGGACATTTATTTAATTTACTGGACATTGGTTGGGGTTAGGGAGAGGGGTGGGTCAGGTGTTGTGGGTTTTTCTTATAGTTTATATTTGTTAGGGTAATAAATAATTTATAGTTTTCCAATACATATGATATGATGCAAATCTTTTCTGGGGGGTGGTTACTCTTTTACATCACCTTGTTTGTTTTTGTTTCCTCCTTTTGCTGCAGGGTCGCAGCCAGTTTTTGAAATCTGCCAATAGTGTAACACACAGACAGATAGATGCAGTACCCTCACTTGTCCTACTACTGTCAGTCTCTCCTCCTAATCTATGCATTCTGCAACTAAAACCCCTTTGTAGTATGTACTCGGAAGGATGTGGGTGTGTGAATTAATTAATTTCCATAGGATATACATTATTGACTCCCCCACACTTCTTCTCTTACCTGTGATTAATGTTTTCCCGAAGCAATGGCTGCATGGTAATGGTTTGGTTTCCTAAGGTGCCATGGTGGGTGGTGGTAGCAGTAGTAGACAGTTGCATTTGCAAAACAAAGAGAATGAGACAAGTCAGTCACCTGAGGGAGACTAGGGAACGAGTAGTAGAAGTACAGTAAGTAGTAAGTTCACAAGAAGAAGACTGTCAAACAAGAAGAAAGTGATGATGAATGATATTGATATTATTAATGCTAAAGTAGAATAAAACATAATGGTGGCAGGGATAGCCTAGTACAAGTTACAACAAACTGAAGTAGTGGACTTGACCTATGAAGTGGACAAGCGAAACCTTTAGTGCTGGAAGGATGAAATCCATGACGGCAATTAATAATGGGTTGATAATATAATTATGTTCCTCTGGAAAAAAAAGAGAATAGCGAATACTACTGAGCATGGGTGGGCACTGGGCAATCTAATCTGTTGCCAGTGTGGCCGACGATATATATATACTTAGAGCAGAATTAGAAGATCCTCGTCCTGCCTTGAATTAGTGTTGCTTACTTGCTTGAACCACATCCGCCCCAGCAAGTGTGTGATCAATTATTGGTGTAAATGTAATTTAGTCACACCTCAATAAATCACACAGTCCGGGGGAAGAGGGTTAGGGTTTGATGAATGGTTGGGAAGGGGTATTTGAGGGAAAGGTTTGACAAAGACAATCACTACACATGGACAACACACAATCTTGGCAGACGACCATCATATTCATAAATCTGTTAAGGGAGAAAAAGGAAATGCATGCATGATGTGGTTAATGATAAGTAGTACTACTACTAAGTAGACTAATAGACAGTACAGGGCAGCAGTATATTATTAATTATTATTATGCAATTGCATTGCCTGTCTGCCCTCAGAGAGACCCAAATTACATACATTTTATTTATGTTATGTTGTACCGGGCTTCCTTTTAAAGCTAGCAAAGAACATTTTAAAAATAGCTGTAGGGATATAAGCAAAGACTAAGAGCAAACCAAATAAACAACAACACACAGTCGTAATGATTGAAGAGAAAAAATGAATCAAATTAATTAAAAGATGATGAATGATACTAAGTTACTGTATGATCCTGGTCAAATTGGGAAGTTGCATCTCGTTATTCCTCTTGGTCTCCTCCCTTCCATGGACGCTCCGTCCGTCAATCTTGGGTGCCCCACTGCCTGCCTGGCGGATGCGGATTGGTAAGGTAAGTGTGAGTTGTTTTTCCCAGTATAGCACAGGGTAAAGGCCGGCCTCTAAGTGTAGATGGAAAACCCAAAGGGATATTGAAAAATCAAGGAGAAAAAAAATGCATAAATTACGGAGCAGTGCAACAATTTCAGAGGCGGCATGGCTAAATCATGTCTACTCTGTTTCCAGCATTAACCACGCTACAACAACAACAGGACAGAGCATGGCCATGGCACCCACCAAAACTCCAGTTAGCTTAGATTTTGCCTGAGCCAGCCAGAGCACACATATACAGCAACATAGCATTTTCCAAATTAAGTAACTAAATCAATGCACCGCTGTCAGTCATACCACTCCACTACACTGACTCGACTCCACCACTACACAGTCACAGACATGTAGGTCTGCTGTGGTTGTTGTTGATTGACTTGTTTACCTTTATGCCACTTCATGAAACGCCCCGAGTTATTCCATCAATCATCTCAGATCCTACTGACTGACTGCGAAGAGTATAGAGTATGTGGTCATCATCGTCATCATGGTGTCCAACTCAGTCTGTAGTGTTGTACCGAGTGAGTCCAGATTCCATATTCCAAAATGCAATGGACCACCCTGCAGTAGAAGTTCAATTTGGTATTAAACAACAAGAAGGGAAACATTGACTTGAGTCACTTTGTTTTAGTGTGTAGATTAAATACTAGTACACTTCATGCACAACAACAACAACACAAACACCAACCACTCAGAGTCAGCGTCCCATGCATGCCATCAGATTCATTACCTGTTCTCATCTTAAGGGGCAGTCCCTCTTGGCTCGGAAAGGAGGATAGCTATAGTCATGTTCCTTTGGAGGGACTCGACGAGGCAGGCACACATTTCTTATACTATTCTCCATCCAATGTCTGGCTTGAGGGAAATGGATTTAGGGCGAGTCAGGATGGATGGAGCAGGACTCGGAGGAGTGGACTTCTTTAATAAATGCACACAGTTGCAACTCCAATACGGCAATAAAAAGACATGACGGTGGTGATGGATTTGTTGTGAATCGAACCAGAAAAACAGAGACACACTCAAATAATAAAAGTAAATAAGGAAGAAAGAAAGTAACAAGTTGAAAGCCTAGTTGTCAGGGAAGTAGAGCTCGTTCTCAAACTCTGGTGGTTCACCCAGAAGTAGGTCATCTACCACACTACTTTCGTCACCTAAGTCACTGTCCTCCTGTTCCTGCTGTGCTTCAGGTATGGTGTAATCCGGTGGTATAAAGTGCTGATTCATTTTGATCATGGTTAACCTCTCCACGTTTTGGGGTGAGAGACTGGTCCTTTTCACTGTTACAATGGCACTAGCAGCACTGAAAACACGCTCAGAAGAGACACTTGCGATAGGGCAAGCCAGATAGTTTATCGCCAGCCTGCTGAGCACTGGCCAATGGCGACTTTTCCCAAACCAATACAGCAATGGGTTTTGATCAATGTAGACCTCTGTTGTGTCATCCAGATAGGCCTGAACCATCCGCTCAATGCTCAGGGGTGCTCCGCTTTGCCCGGCCTCTTTTGCCTTTGCATTTGCATCAGCACTGGACCGAACATGCCCTTGCTGTAGATACCATTCTTGTGCCGATTTTACTGGGGCTGGTGATGATCCTGTTTTTGCTGTTGTTGATGTTGGTGGTTTTGACTGCTGTGAGCCAACCGCACTGCCCTCAGGCTCTGAAATTGAACTTGACGCAGGCTGCCCTGCAGTACTTGTTGTGGACTCTAATTTCCAGCCGGTCTTTTTCAAAGTCACTGGCTACCGCAGCTATCCAAGTTTTGTACTTGGCAACATCCACTTGTGAAAAAGGAATTAATGTGTTAGTGTTCAGTACTGATTTGTACCGTGGATCCAGAATTGTGGCAGAAATGTAATTTTTGGATGACACAATCTCAGTTTGCACCCTTGTATTTTCAGCTAAGCGAAGGGCTAAGCTCTCCACCAACTCATATGCTTCTTGTTTTTCCTCCACACCTGCGTACATTGCAGACACCCCCTTCAGCTGTTCCTGTAGCATGTGCAACAATGGGATAGCTTGGCCCATAGTACAGTCCTCCTTGCTGACTTGACGTGTGAAGAGCTCGAAAGGAAGCAGCATCTCTGTCAGGCATTTAACTAGGTCCCATTGGTCCATCTCAATGGTCATGCCTTTCACACTAGCATCCTCTAGTCTTCGCATGACCTATTCATTGATTTATCTGTACTGCTCAAACAGACGGTCAAGCATGTAATAAGCTGAGTTCCAACGTGTTGGCACCTCCTGGATGAGTGCTTTAACTGGCACTCTATACTCACGTTGAATGATCCTCAGCTGCTTCCAGGCTTTAAAAGAATGGCTGAAATGTGTGCATATTCTTCTGCAGGTGGTCAGTAAGTTGCTGACTCAGTATTCTTTTTTCAGAAAGTCTTGAACAATGATGTTAATGCAGTGCGCCGAACACAGGACCCTGAAATAGCCACCATCGCCCATGGCCTTAACTATATTACTGCCATTGTCTGTGGCAACAAAACCAATGTTAAGCGCTCTTGGGTGCAGCCATTCAAAGACCTTGCTGTTAAACTCCTCCAAAATGTTTGCAGCAGTATGAGATTTCTCCATGGCGAACATGGCTACAGTTGCATGTTTCCGAGTGGCATTAAAAATCTCAGCAGTGTCAACACCTGCAGATATCTTTTCTCTAACCCCCACAAAAGAGATTCAGTGTGCAGTGATACACATGTAATCAGTGGCTTGGCAACTGGTCCACATGTCTGTTGTCATGTGGATACTGTGAACAGCACTCTGCCGCAAAGCTAGTCCAAGCAATTCCAGCACGTCGTGATGTAGTGCTGGAACAGCAACTCTGGCAAAATAGGACCGGCTGGGAACCTTCCATTTCGGGCAGATGGCTGTCACAAATTCAAGAAAACCCACCACTTCCATAAAAGAAAAAGGGAGAAGGTCTAACGCTAACATTTTAGCCAGCTTCGCATTGTACAAACGTGCCGTTGGGTGGTTGCGTTCGCACTGCCCCTCCGACCTAAACATGCTGAGAATGGTAGGCTGGATTTGTTTCCTTTCTGGTGCCACTGATGCAGGTGACTTCTTGACGCCAGATGTTGTTAGGCTCAACGCCGCACTTGTTTTCGTTGCGGTACTCTGTTGCCTTGGTGTCTCACTCTCAGCCTGACTCTTACTCTAGTGCCACTGAGATGTTGCTGAGGCTGATGAGGATGTGGGCGGTACCACTTCACTGCTGGGGACAGGGCTACTTTGTGTTCCAGAGAAAATGTCTCCCTCTTGTTCACCTTCCACCGCGATCGTATCTTCAACTTCTTCATCACCAACAACAGCAATGGGTGCAGTTTAACTTTTTTGGCCTTTATGGTGTTCCTCCCACTGGATCAAGTGGTGTGTTTTCAGATGGGTTTTTTGGCCTCCGGTACCATAGGTTGTACCAAGCTTACCCCGACTAACACCTTGTTTACAAATGGAGCATATAGCAACGTTCTCCTCCTTACTGCTAACCGAAAAGAAGTCCCAAACTGGGGAGGTGAACTTTCTGGAGCTGCTGGAGGTGCCACTTGCAATGCGGGATGAACTGGAGGGTGGGCGTGGAATTTGACTCTGTGCACTACCACTACCTACTTCTACTGAGGTGGTTGTGCTGGATGTAGGTCGCTGCCGGGCCTTTGCAAATGCAAATATGGAAGCTGGAAGTGGTGTTGGTGTTTCCTGTGTTGGTGGTATCCGTGCCACATCCCTCACAGAAATTTGGGATGGGGTAATGTCGTTCTCCACCGGGGTGGGACTGATGTCCATGATGACTAGCTCATCATCATCTGCCTCTTCTATATCTACCTCCATAACTCTGAGGCTTTCTGGAACCTTCCTTTTCCCTAGCCTTGTCTCGTGGCGTCTCTCACTCTCAGACTGAGGTGGTGGCTTCCAAGTGGCATCTAGATCATCAGCAGGGGGGCTTGCAGAAGATCCCCTTTTCCTTGCTGGGGATCTGGAAGACAATGAATCTCCTGAAAGAGTGGCTTGCTATTCTTCCTCTGCAGGAAGCTCGATTTCCTGAACTGCCCCTACTTCGGGAGGAACAACTACTATTGTGGGCGGTGGTTGCGGCTGTTGTTGTCCACTTATCTGAGTTTCCTGCGTTGATTGGGTACTACTTTGCGATAACGATAAGTCAATTTCAACATCGCTGCTCATTGGCGTTGTTGTGATGAGACTGGCTGCCTCTGCGACAGACATGGGCTTGGGCCTAGGTTGGTGAGGTGGGTCCACTGATGCGGGGGTGCTGCTCCCAGCTTGATCCCCAGACACCGCTGCTGCAGGCGCAATTTTTGGTTTCCCGAAAAAGATCTTGGTCGGCACACCGGAAGTGGTAAGTGGCACTTCCTTCTTCTTCTCACTGGCAACTTTCTTGGTACTGGAGGACCTGGTGCCTTTCTTTGGGGCCATCTTCTTCAGATGTCAGCAGCACGCAGTGGCACAAGTTGAAGAGATATCTGTGGTCACACGTCACGTGACGTTGTGCGCAGCAGGACTTCTGTCTGGCAGTACAATGGGTGATGACGCCTCCTCCTCTTTTGTGCACCTAAATGCAAAGAAGCAAGAAGAACATCAGTGAAACATGGCATTTATAGTTGTGGTTCAATTTACTACTGTACAAACAAACAAACAAATATAATATATAACTTAGTGTGTGATCACACTTGTTAGTGTTATTATTAATATTAATAAATTGTATTAACTCAGTTATTAAAAAACATAACAACAGTGTAGCCATTTGTGAGACTTTGACAACAAGGGCTTTCATGGTGCACTGTGTACACTCAGGAAGGATAGGAAAGAAGAAGAACAAAAACAAAAATACAAATGTAATGGAACCTGTTTGGCATTGTGATTTGTGAATGTGATTGTGCATCACGTGGGATGCAGCATCATTCAGGAAGCTGCAGCTGGCAATGGGGATGGAAGCAGTAAGCCAAGAGGAACAAAGGAAAGACATGCAGGCCTATGGCAAAAGCAGCACACTAACTACCACCACAAAATGGCCACCAGCCACATGGTTAGTCACTCACACAACAACAAGCAGGGGGCCTGTAAAACAATGAACTCAAGCAGGCCTATATGGCCAGACAAAGGAGGCATGCTAAATAACACAGCTTTAATGCAACAATGCAAAAATGAAAAACCACAGGGCTAAAAAAGGTTTGCAAGTTACACAACAACCTCACCACACACATCCAACAAAGGCATTTATTTAACACACTCGAAAAAAGGGAAATACCCCAAAAAAAACACATTTTGCAATTCAATCCAATGCCATCCATGCGCTAAATGATGTTTAAATTCAACAGACATCACAGAAACAGTTGTTTCATGCACACATGAGTAACTCTGGGCCTACTGGCTGAAAAAGGCCTATTGGCAGACTACTGGGCTAGTGAATTAAATAAATGTTGCAAATTGATTGCAAAAGTTAGAGAAAATGTAGTGAATTTTGCAACGTTTCCTTTATAAAAGAAAACTAGAAGAAAAATGATATACAAAGAAACAACTAGGCCCCTACTGAAACTACAAGCCACCCACCACAATACATTGAAAAAAACCAATGAAGAGTACAAAAAAATGTAGGTGCAATGCCCCAATCAAACAAACAACACCAATTTTCCAACTTACTTGTGAAATCTCAAATCCGAAAGTCCTCAAATCCAATGATATATGATGCAGCAGACAAAAAAAGGGATCCTTCCAGCTCCAAATCCAAATGAAAAGTGAACAGGAGATGGACAAAGTACTGGGAGGAGCCTGCTGGACAGGAACAGGAAGTTGGAGACACTGGGGCACTTCCTGCCTCTTCACAAAATAAGTAAAAAAAGAAAGAGGACTCCTAGCACAAAAAAGTACAGCCAAATGTCAATCTGAGGAGTTTTTTTAATCCAAATCATCATTTCAAGAAGGTTTTATGCTGCTCAAGAGATATTCTTCTCCAGCTTGCAAATTCTGCGTGTTCAGCATCGCGATCTTCACGAAACTTCCGCCAGAAGTCCGATGACGTGTTCGCAGACCCTCGCGGGACCCTGCGGCCGGCTACCAAATCTCGTGGCGCACGCAAACGGATAGGAAATCTCGTCGGCAAACGCTCCTGCGCGTGCGAAAACGCATTTTGAACGCGCAAACAAAAAAAATACTCTGCTCTGCTGCGGAGCGCGGAGTTTTCGGTAACTCCGCGTTCTACGCGGAACGCAGAGTTGCCAAAAATCCGCAAACTCCGCAAGCGGAGCGGATTTTTCCGCCCAGGGTTACAGTTAACATCCTGAGATGAGTATGGAAATGAGCCAGGATGAACGGGCGTGAGGTGATATTTCTTCAAGTTTATTAAGAGACTGTGATCTTCCAATGTTTGTCAGACTTTGTTGACATAACTTTGAAGTATAGTCTTTGAGGGAGAGTGAATGAGCCAATTGTCTAAACAAGGGTGAATCTGAATACATCTGCAGTGCTGAATGGCCACAATCGGTGCTAGAACTTTAGTAAGAACTCTCGAAGATGATGTGAGACCCAAAGGAGGTACATGGATGGCCAGTGAGGACCTTCCACACAAAATCCAAGACAGTGTTTGATAAGGAGGATAGATTGGAATGTGTAAAAAGGCTCTTAGGTCGTAGGCTGACATCCATTCCCCCGGAGTTACAAGAGTAATTATTTTCCGAAGCATCTCCATTTTGAGACAGGTCTTTTTGAGGAACACATACCTTTCCCTTTTGATTCTTCAAAACTTGACAGATTGCATTCTTCATAAACAGTTCTAATATTCCCTGAGATAGAGCCACGGTCTTTGCAGCATCCCCTAACTGTGATAGATGTATAGGACCAGAGTCTGGAGGAGTCTCCTCAAATTTCAATGAGTAACCTTTTTCTACTATCTGCAGAACCCATGCATCTGATACATTTTCGCGTCATTTCTGCAGAACAAAAGAAAAGTTCCTTTAACCACGAGCTTGGCATAGTCTAAGCTTTGATGGAAGAGGAGGCTTTGAGCAATTTCCCATGATCAAAAAGGACTGAGTGGGTTTGTTCCTCCCTGTTTGAAACTGAAACTTTCATGTCTTCTTCTTGAAGTTCTTCGAGTAGGGTCCGACTTTACCTTTGTTCTGAATAACTGTGCATAGAAACTGCCCTTATTGCCCACACGGATGACATCCTCATGACTCTGGACAGAGGCGACATGGCTGCCCTCACCCACCACGACCTCTCAGCAGTGTTTGACACAGTCTCTAATCCCATCCTCATCGAATGCCTACACGACAAGGGAATTCACATACTCAGATGGATCTGCTCCTTCCTGACTGGAATAACCCTGTCAGTCAGCCTTGCACCGTACACCTTGAATGCCTGCGATCTCATCTGTGGAGGTTCACAAGCATCCTCCCTGAGCCCTACCCTCTTTAAAGCATACATGATCCTATAGCCACCATCATCCGGTCTCACGACATCAACGTCCTCTCGTACACTGACGACACTCAACTCATTCTCTCCCTCACAGACAAGACGCGCAGTACCCAAGTTCAATGACATGACTGACATTGCCCAACATCATGAAGACCAATGTGTAGGAGTATCATATCCATACATGATGAAGACCAACTGTCTGAAACTGAACACTGACAAGACAGAAATCCTGATCTCCAGGAAGAGCACTTCACCGTGACTCTCCACCTGGTGGCCAACAGAACTAGGACCAACACTGAACCCCACCACCCACACCAAGAACCTCTGGATCGTCATCGACAACAAACTCGACATGACCACCCTAATGAACGCCGTCACTGCCTCATGCTCCCATACCTTGAAGATGCTGAGGAAGATTTTCAAATGGCTCCCAATCAGCACCCGGTAATCTGTCACACACACACCCTTGTCACAAAAAAGCTTGACTACAGGAACACCCTTGTTGCCTGGATCAACAAAAAACTTACCATAAGGCTGCAGGCCATTCAGAACTCGGCAGCCAGAATCACTGTCTACCTCCTACGCCAGGCTCACATCACACCACATCTAAAGGAACTCCACTGGCTCCCCATACACAAACAAGCACAATTCAAACTCTTCTCCCACACTGTCAAGGCATTACATAAAACTGGCCCAGCATACCTCAACAATCCCATCTGCTTTCACAAACCTTTCAGACACCTCTGCTCTTCCGGACACATCCCACAAGTACGGAAAACCAGATCCGGTGACATGGTAGGAAGTAACCTTTTTGGGGCAAATATAAATGAAAAGGAGCATACGATTGTGTAATCAATTTGTCTTAATTCATAGCAGTACAACAGAATCCATACAGTTCTATAGCAACATATTTCCATTGTTAGTGTCCAATCAGATTCCTCATCAACTCCATTGTTAGATTGTTATCCCTGCAGAGGGTGAGAATGGAGTTAGAAAGATTAGAAAAGTGATGTCCATGCGTATGTATGTAAGTAAGCAGAACTGCAACAGGTATAGGTACCCGGGGAGGTGGGTGAGCGCATGTGAATCTACAGCTCTACATGCCAAGAACAGATGCTTACTGGGTTAGTAACATTATCCGTTCGAGGCATGTGAGCTGTAGATCACATGCTGTGCATAGACTATACAGCAGTATCCTCCCAAAGCGGTGGCTAACCAGTAGCTGTAGCAGTTGTCTGAAAAAGTGTTCTAAGTACTGCCTGGCCTACATTAGCTTGTTGTCTCGCTAACACATCTACACAATAGTGCTTGGTGAATGTGTGCGGTGTAGACCATGTTGCAGCTTTACAGATGTCAGCTATGGGGATGTTTCCTAAGAAAGCCATAGTATCCCCTAGTTTGCGGGTGGAATGCACTCTAGGGGGCATTGGTAGTGTCCTCTTTGCTTTTGCATAACATGTTTGGATACATTTAACAATCCACCGAGCAATACCGGATTTAGAAATAGGATTGCCTTTGTGTGGTGGAGCAAAAGCCACAAAGAGTTGTTTAGTTTTACGAAATAGTTTTGTTCTCTCTATGTAATATAGTAAGGCTCGTCTAACATCTAAAGTGTGTAGAGCCCGTTCTGCCACTGAATCTGGTTGAGGAAAGAACACAGGCAACTCAACAGATTGATTGATGTGAAAGGCAGATACCACCTTGTGTGAGAATTAGGGGTTAGTACGAAGACCCACTTTGTCTTTGTGGAGTTGGAAAAATGGTTCTTCTATGGTTAGTGCCTGAAGCTTACCCACTCTCCTCAGTGATGTAATAGCAATGAGGAAAGCAACTTTCCAAGTGAGAAATTGCAATTCACACTTATGCAATGGATCGAAGGGTGGACCTGGTAAGGACAATGTTAAGATTCCATACTGGAGCAGGTGGAATTCTTGGTGGAATAACTCTTTTAAGTCCTTCCATAAAAGCCTTGATAACGGGTACTCTGAAAAGGGACAGATGTTGTCTATTTTGAAGGTATGCAGCTATTGCAGCGAGATGTAAGCGTATAGATGTGTAAGCTAACGCTGACTGTTGCAAATGTAGTAAGTAACAAATGATATTTTGAATGGAAGCATCTAAGGGATTGATATGGTTGTTATTACAATATATAACAAACCGCTTCCATTTAGCTGCGTAGCAAGCCCTTGTAGTAGGTCTTCTGGCCTCCTTAATGATGTTCATTCAGTCTGGTGGAAGGTTTAGATAACCAAACTCTATGACTTCAGCTGCCAGATTGCTAGGTTGAGTTCTTTGGGATCTGGATGTCTTATGTCTCCATGGCTCTGAGTGAGGAGACTGCACGTGAGATGTAGTTTTTGATGGGGAACTACTGAGAGCTCCAACAGGGTGGTGTACCAAGGTTGACGGGCCCATGTGGGAGCTACTAGGATTAGTGTGAGAGATGTTTGGCTGAGTTTCCGAACCACCATTGGAATGAGTGAAAGAGGAGGAAAAGCATAGGCAAATATCCCTGACCAGTTCATCCATAGTGCATTGCCTTTGGACAATGGGTGTGGATTCCTGGAGGCAAAGCTTGGGCATTTTGCGTTTTGTGTGTGACGAACAGATCTATCTGTGGAGAGACCCACATTTGAAAGAATGGAAGGAGAACTTGAGGGTGAAGTTCCCACTCATGGATCTGTTGTCTGTCTGCTGAGCAGGTCTGCTATTTGATTGTTTACTCCTGGGAGGTGTTCTGCCAGGAGAAACATTTTGTGATGTATGGCCCACCTCCAAATTGCTTGTGCAAGGCGTGACAGCTGGAGAGAGTGTGTCCCCCCGTTTCTGTAAATAGTACATGGCTGTCATGTTGTCGGTGCGGACTAGGACAGCTTTGTCTGGTGTCTGGAAGGCTTTGAGCGCTAGAAATACTGCTAGCAGTTTTAGATGATTTATATGAAGTTGCTTTTGCTTCTGACTCCACAAACCTTGAACAGTGTGAGTTTGGAGATGAGCTCCCCAACCAGTGAGCGATGCGTCTGTTGTTAGCACTGTCTGTGGAACTGGGTCGATGAAAGACCGCCCTTTGGATAAATTCTGTGGATTCCACCACTGCAGAGAGTGGAGAAGTGTGGCTCAATGGTTACAGCGGCAGACCCTGATGCAGAGATCTGGCCCGGGACCAGGGTTCAATTCCCGCCTCGGCGGGTCTTGGGCTCAATTTCCCCGGACCTGATAATTCTCGCCTCGGTGCCTATTCTAATCATAGGTCCCACTCTGCAACTCTGGGCAATAGCTTGCTTAATCTCCACAACGGCCCCACCAGCGCTGGGATGCCTGGCTTCACCTTGGGGGTGCCCAGGAGTGGACATTTCACAGGGAAAAGACAGGAAGGGTTCCACAGCGGTATGCGTACAGCGCCAGGACACCCTAGGGTAACAGTGCGCTTTACAAGTACAAATTTCATTTCATGAGTGCAGTGGTCTACCAACACTAGATCTGATAATTGACCCTGAGACTGATTCCACTGACGTGCTAAGCATTCCTGAAGGGGACGCATTTGAAGTCTTGCATGAGAAACTATTAAGATGCAAGACGCCATCATTCCTAGTAGCTGCATGTATGCACGCGCTGGAAGTGACCGGCTGGGCTGACACTGTGAGACTAGAGCCTGAATATTGGAGATTCTGGCTGCATTGGGACAGGCTAGAGCTTTTTGAGTATAGAGAGTGGCTCCCAGATATGTTTGTGTGTTGGAGGGCTGGAGATGTGACTTCGACACATTCAGTGTGAAACCTAGATCGTGCAGTAATTACTCTTGGAGCAGTGGTGACTCCGAATGGAAGCACCTTGAACTGGTATTGTTGTTCCGCTACCACAAACCTGAGGTATTTGCGATGAGCGGGATGTATTGGAATTTGGAAGTATGCGTCCTTTAAGTCTAAAGTGGACATAAAGTCACCTTGCTTTAGAAGTGGGAGTACCTATTGAAGTGTGACCATATGAAAGTTGTCCGATTGAATGTATTGATTTCGTTCCCTGAGGTCCAATATAGGCCTGCGACAGCCGTCCTTTTTGGGTATGAGAAAATATAGGGAGTACACGCCCGATCCTTGATATTGTAGTGGTACGGGCTCTATAGCTCCTTTTTGCAGCAGAGAGGGAACCTCTTGTTTGAGGAAGTGTAAATGCTCTGGCGACATTTTGTGATAACATGGAGGAATGTTTGGAGGGTTGTTGGTAAGCTCCAGACAATAACCAGATTGGATAATTCCTAGAACCCATCTGTCTGAAGTTATTGTATGCCAGACGGGGAGGAATTGAGAGAGACGTCCCCCGACAGGTGTGGGATGATCGGGGGAAGAGGAGGCAAGTCACTGTTTGTTTGTTGAGGGGGAGGTGCAGGGTGTGGAACCTTTACGTCTTCCCTTGCCATTTTTGCCTCTAAATTCGCCTCGAAAGTAACCTCTTGAAGAGGATGACTGAGTGTTACCTTTGTAAGACATAGATGTGTTGTCCGTAGATATGTTTTTAGAGCCCCCTCTGTAGAAGGAGCGACGAAAAGAACCCCTATTGGATGGGGACTGTAAGGCCCCCATAGATTTCGCAACGTCTGTGTCCTTCTTCATCTTCTCTAAAGAAGTGTCTACCAGGGGACCAAATAGATGCTCCTTGTCAAAAGGTAAGTTTAAGATAGGAACCTGTACTTCGGGTTTAAACCCTAAAATCCTAAGCCAGGCGTGCCTTCGTAGCAAGACACTGGTGTTGATTGCACGAGCCGCTGTGTCAGCTGCATCTAAAGCGCATCTAATAAATGTGTTTGAAATTAACTTCCCTTTCTGAACTAGGTCATGCGCCTTGTGTTCGTCAGGCAGAAATTGGAGCAATTGTTCCAATTCGTCGTAGTGTGCTCTGTCGTATCTAGCTAGAAGAACCTGGGTATTAGCCATAAGACAATGATTGGCTGCCTGCGCAGCTATTCTCTTTCCGGAGGCATCTATAAGTTTAGATTCCTTGTCAGGAGGAGGGGCATCTCCTGATGTTTGTGAGTTTGCCCGCTTACGGGCATTAGAAACCACTAGGGAATCTAATGGTAATTGACCTCTGATGTAAGCTGGGTCTGACG
The DNA here is from genome assembly GCA_963921515.1 of Calotriton arnoldi. Lineage (NCBI taxonomy): Eukaryota > Metazoa > Chordata > Amphibia > Caudata > Salamandridae > Calotriton > Calotriton arnoldi. The sequence goes on along the minus strand of CAWUFW010001870.1, from coordinate 999,904 downwards.
GTGCAGATTTATACTTTTTATCCACCCTTGGTGTAAGAATTCGTACGCGGACCACATCTTTAAAAATGTCATCTGCATGTTTAAGCATATCCTTAAGCATGGGTACTGTGTGAGTGGATCTTTGGGAAGAGCTTAATGTCTCAAAAAGAAAGTCCTCCTCAATGGATTCTTTAAGAAGCTGAACTCCATGATATTCAGCAGCCCTATTTATTAGATCTATGTACCCTATATTATCATCAGGTGGAGAGGGTTTTGTAGGGTATAAATCTGGATCATTGTCTGTGTTTGGATCTGTATTATAATCGTTCCATGGATCAGGACAATTATCATCTAACCCGTCCCCATTATCCTGGTTATCAGGTGATTGTGGTGGTGGTGAATTTGTAGGTAAGCAATGTCCTGGGCACACGTTATAGAGTGAAAATAATGGTTAGTACAGTCTCGTACATTTGGAGAGTTATCATGTAAGGTCCACTCAAGTAGTATAAAGTCTCTTTAGTTGTTTAATCTTTATCGTAAAGGGACACAACCAGCCAACACGTGTTTCGTCACAATGGGAATTATCCCGTGACTTCTTCAGGGCTGTATGAGAAAGCGTAGATGTCTTTGGGAAATCTAATGAGAAAATAATATGAGTAAGGGGAAAATATTATTTACGAAAAGGTCGACACTTAAAGAGACCATTTCCGGAACAGAGGTGAACCAGTGCCTGCATTCTGCATAGCACACCCGCTAGAGGTCTTGTTGAAGCGGCGGACCCGCCCCTCAACACGAATACAGGCACTTACTTTCTGAGATCTCCGTTACATCGGAGCTTCCCTGTTTCTTTTAACACTCCCAAGGACTTCTCCGTTAATTGTTATTTCCTCAATCCAGACCAGCCGGGTCGGAATTATCACCAGCGGAGCGGTGAGGAGCTTCATTTTTACTCCTTTCTCTTTAAGTGTCGACCTTTTCGTAAATAATATTTCCTCGTCCATGTTGGACTCGGCTTCTGACACGGAAATGGGCTCCTCTTCTTTCTTGGCTCCTTGCGCGTCGTCGACGTCTTGCTCGGAAATCTTCTCCGAAGAGATCCGGAATGGAGCCGCTATGTTGTTGTTGCATTTTGTGACGTCGAGCCCGACGGTCACGGAGCATCTTTTTGGATCGGTAAGATTTGCACGCGTCGCAGTCTTATTCGTCGTGCTCCGGGGAGAGGCACAAGTTGCACACTTCGTGCGAGTCGGTGCGTGGGTACTTAGCGTGGCACCGAGGACAGAATTTAAATGGAGTCCGTTCCATCGACTGCAAGATGTTTCGGCGTGGGTAGGCCCAGCGGCCTTCCACAAAGTTTCCCGATCAAAAGACTTTTTATGAAACCGATACGATACGCGGAGAATGGGAAACGCGATCGAATAACAATACCGTCGGGGGTGAGTGGATTGCGCACCGAGGGGAACCCGAAGAACGGCTTTGAACTGGAGCGCAGCAATACACGTCCGAACCCAATGGCAGAAAAAAACAATCTAACAATGGAGTCGATGCCCATGCGCGCTATCACCGAAAGGAGGAGTCACCTACTTTGTGACTGGAAAGACTTCTTCGAAGAAAAACAACTTGCAAACATCCGAACCCAACACTAGATGGCAGGAGTATGCAAAGCATGTGATCTACAGCTCACATGCCTCAAACAATAGAATTACATGTTCAACCACTTCGATCACCCCAGGGCAGAAAGGGCATGTTTTGTCAGACTCGGAGTTCCCAGACCGCCATGCAGTCGTAAAGGCTCAAATTGGAAGGATTCCTAAACGGAACTTTAAGTACAAGGTTCTGGCATGGGGGTTTCCACCTCATCCAAATTATTCAAAGCAGTAGTTAATTTTGAACTCCCAGAAAGAGACAGTGAGGGAGCCTACCCTAGAGGTACTTGCAGTATTTTGGTCCACATAACGCCAATAGGCTCTTTTCAATGCTTGTTTGGAGACTAGTGCAACATCAGTTGGTGTTGACCAGAGATTGCCAAAACTATCTAAACTGATCCCCTACCACCCTAAACCAGGAAATCTTACTGGACCCCAACTGCCCCATTACTTCTTCCAAGGCTCCTCAGAGAAATATAATATCCAGGGCTGACCATAGTCTTCGCAATACATTAAAGGTTTCAGCCCCACTACGTCATTAACTCTCTTTAATCCATGATCAAGTCTTAAAGGATAAAGGGGGGTACTTGCTGGGAGTTTGTTCAAGCTCCTCAGAAAACTATTTTCCGCTACGTCAAGTGGCCTAGCGCCCCATAATTCAGCACTGTACGGTGCAGCCCCAGTGATTGACATCTATAGATCTCTAAGGCTGGGGTAATTGGTCAGTATGGGTATGTGCTCTGGCCCCTCAAAATACCCCCATAGTATTGCCCAAGCTTAATTTTTCACTTAATTTTTCACTTCTGAACATGGAATGACCAGTCAAAGTGATCCAATAAGGTCACCCCCAAGTAATTGAACAATTGAACATGCTCCAAACTTTCACCATTGAGGGTGGGATTTGAGAAGGTTGTAGGACGGGGATTATAGACCATGTACATAGTCTTGCCAAGGTTGAGCTCCAGGTTGCAGAAGACCCCAAAGCCATCCAAGAGTTTTTGAATGCCCATGGGAGATTTGGATAGCAAAAGGGTGTCATCCGCAAATAGTAGAGCCGGGACCTTCACCCTGTCAAGAGATGGGACATCACCTTCACATTTCTCCAGATGTGAAACTAAACTATTAATATAAAGGAGGAAGAGGGTTGGGGCCAGCACGCACCCTTGTCTCACCCCCTGATTTACAGGTATACTGCTTAGGCTGTTCAAAACAGAATGAAAGTTCAACTAGCCAAAGCAAAGAACTGTGTTTATTTTGATGACGTTTATTATTTTAAAAAGAAAGCCACAGACGTACCCTTCAAACACACGTGGTCAGTCAAGGGCTATTAAGCAGCTTTTTTAAAAGCCTGTCTAAAAATCCTGCATTTTTATGGCCAAAATCAATGATCCTCAACCAGACGCCCACAACTGTCATCAAACTACATGATACATGTAAAGAATTATTTGATGGTTTTTGTTTAAGGTTGCTGCATGATTTGTTGCCAAAATGCGCATACAGATATGATTCAGGTCTTATCAAAATCTTTCAGAACACTCCAAAGTGCATGTAGCCATAGCAAAAATCTTGAGTGGATATAGGGTCAATGTTCAACCTTTGATAGAAGGCTTAACAAAAGAGCTATAGAAAACTTTTGTGCAGTTTTTATTTAAACAATAGACATTGTAGGGTTTTTAAAAATGCTTAGTCTACATTTTGATGTTACTTTTGTTTACATACTTACTTTTAGGACACGTTCTAGGATGGCATATTCTAATATACACCCTGGATACATCTTTATTGCAAAATTACCATTCATTATTCTTAAAGAGACAACAGCAGAAGTAAAACCTGCAACTCGGAAGTATTTGAAGTTTTGTGCTCAACCAGATGCTCCACAATGTACATAACCAACTTATGTACTAACACTTGGGGCCTGATATACAAACACATAGGTTGCAAATAGTGGTCGCAAATTGTCAAAGTAGATTTAATTAGCCTTCAGAATTTTGTTAAGCTTAATAATGGGTGAAAATACATATTGGCTGTCACCAATGTTCTGTCTGAGCATGCCTTTTAAGAAGTGCTAAAAGAAAGGTCCAGTTCAAGGGTCTCTGTGGCCTTTGAGTTCATAACTAACTGGGGGCCGCCTCCTCCTCCTAAAACAGCCATAAAAAACTTAGGTATGTGGCTGGACCAGAACTTGACGATGGAGGTTCGGGCCAAAAAATTATCAGGTACTTGCTTTGGGATACTCCGCATGATCAGAAAAATAATGTCCCTGCTCCCAGAGGAGTCTAGGAAGACTGTAGTCCAAGCCTTGGTGGTATCAAGGCTGGACTACGGCAACTCTCTCTTTCTGGGCTCCCCTAAATATGTCACGAATAGACTGCAAGTCGTACAGAATGCAGCTGCCCGACTGCTGTTGAACATACCTAGACACCACTCAGTTAGACCCGCACTGAGAGAGCTTCACTGGCTTCCGGTCCAAGCCAGAATCAAATTTAAGTCCTTAAGCTTGGCCCACCGAGCCATGTATGGGAGAGGCCCCGCCCTGATCCAAAGTTGGTCTCACACTATTCCCCCCGTCGACAACTCAGGTCAAGTTCCAACTTTTTGATGAACTCGACCACATTTAAGAGAGCCAGATGGGGTGGAAGGTCATTCACCCATCTGGTGCCAAAACTTTGGAACAGTATGGACCCAGAACTCCGACTAATTGAAAATGAAGTGTCCTTCAAAAAAAGACTCAAAACATGGCTCTTCCCCTAATCCCAAGTGCTAACAGCCTCCGTCCTGTATCACCTCAGCGCTGAGATGCCCAAGGGTAGTCACGCGCTTTACAAATCCCATAAACATAAACATGGGTAAAAACCATAAAGAATACACACAGATGCTGGAAAAGAAAAAGTAAAAAAGACATTTCAGAGATTTTTAAAACATTACTCAATTTATTATTTTTAGGTCTTGCCTAGGCAGCGCTTGCGCTGTGTCTTCGAGACATGCTGTATTCAGGTATGGACTTTAAGTGGCGCCCATTTTCCACCTATCTTTTCAATTGGCTCTTGTTACTGCCCTTTGTAAATGGTGGCTTTTGATTCATGAATAGGCATTGTAGTCCCTCCTTAGTACCTCCTTTTCTCCTGTTGTATCCTCCCGTAAGGACTTCCCCCGTTACATGTGTTGTTACTCGGAATGTTTTAGTTACAGTCTGTGCGCACTATTTTCTTAAATAACTTTCTCCTGCCTGCTGTTGCAGGCAGGACATGATGTCCCGCAACCGCTTCTTTTTTAACTAGCGCAGCATGCCTTGCGGCCGCGCGCTCCTTTCTTTATGCGTGGCTGACCGAATTTACGTTAACAAAGTCTTTTTCTTTTCTTAAGCGCCCCATGCCGCAAATTTCACTTTAATGGCAGCCGCGTGCCTTGCTTTATACGCAGCTCCTGTTAACAAACAAATACTCCTATGCCGCGCTTTCACTTAAACAATGGCAGCCGCACCCCTTTCTTTATGCGCGGCTCACAGGATTCACTTTTGAAAACAGACAACTCAGTAGGTTTGTCCGTTGTTTTTGGCTGTGGCGGTGCACAGTGTGTGGCGTCATTTCCATGGGCAAGCCTCGAAGGTGAAGGTACAGCCCATTGTTTTCATATGCCGCTTGTAGCGCCCATTTCACGAGCGCCGTACTCTTTCTTTTCACTACAATGCTGTTTATCATTACTTTATTCATGTGCCGCTTGTTGCGCCCGTTTCATGAGTGTCGAATTCTATCACTTTTCTTTCACGCCTGGTGAGGGGGGTTCTTGCCACGCCATGCTCATGCTCACACTGATGTGAATGTGATATTATGTTCATACCCCCACATACCCTTTACAGTTTCCTACCCGACTGACAGCACATATAACACGGATTCAGCTAACATGTTCATAGAAACCCAATTTCACTGCTCAGTGAGTGGGCATTAGCGAGACAATCACTCCCTAGGCTCGCGCATTGCAGAAGATAATTGCGATGTTACGCTGTCCAATGGTGCATACACTGTTTATATTGTGTTCAATAAAATAATGGCAGCTGCGCCCCTTTCTTTATCCGCGGCTCGACGGATTCACTTTGGAAAACAGACAACTCAAGTAGGTTTGTCTGGTTTCTTTGGCTGTGGTGGTGCGCAGTGTGTGGCATCATTTCTATGGGCAAGGCTCGAAGGTGCAGGTACAGCCCATTGTTTTCATATGCCGCTTGCAGTGCCTGCTTCACGAGCGCCACACTCTATCACCTTTCTTTCACGCCCGGTGCGGGGCGTTCTTGCCACGCCATGCCCTCGTTTACGCGAATGTGATATTATGTTCATTCCCACCAACCCCCTTCCAGTTCCCCACCCAACAGACAGCTCATGTACCGAGGCTCCAGCTGACGTGCTCATAGAAACCCTATTTCACTGCTCAGTGAGTGGGCATCAGCGAGACAATCACTCCCTCTGCTCGCACATTGGGGAAGATAATAGCGATGTTACGCTGGCACTGGTGCATACACTGTTTTTACCATGTTGTTGCAAATCCCGTTAGCCTACAACAGCCTATCTGTGTGTTTGTGCATATGACTGCATGTAAGTATGGTTACACGATTCAGGCTTGTTGTTTTTGTGTATGCATGTGTGGCGGGGCTAAATATTGCTCTGCAAGGCTGCGGCCCGTTGCTAGAGCTTGGCACTGGCGCACACATAAGTAAAAAACATTTCCATTACAAGGCCAATAGCTCTATCTCTAAAAAAAAATGCGAGACCTATTGCATTGCAAATGCTTGTTATCATGTGCACAGATGTGAAAGCGGCACCAAAAGATTGCTTTTATAGAACCTTAAAAACTATAATATGGTGGCATTTCACAACTTATGTATGGAATTCTTAAAATCAATTACAGATTCTTATAACAGTAGCTACCATTGGTCTATCAAGGCTACACCTGCTTCAGTAATGAATTCTTGAGCTGTATGAAGAACCGTGAACAGTCATCAGTTAATGGCGAGAGTAAAGAAACCCCGTCTGAAAGAAGGGTAGGGCATCATAGGTGAGAGATGAAAGGGACAGTTATTGAAATACCAAAACCTCTTTCATTAAGGAATAACACGCGTAAGGACACTAGAAAATGGAAAATGCATTTTCAAATATTTATTTTCAAAATCAAAACCCAAATCTAGTGAACATGATATGAATTGTAACCACAAGAAAGATAAACAATAAGGCTGCAGGAAAGTTTACAAAAAGTGCAAAGAACAGATAAAACTCCAACATTGTTGTTATGTATTTTATAGCAATTACCCTCATTCCGCTACTTCTAAGTGCTACACTAATTCTAGCACATTTGCAAGTAAAAGCCTATTTTGAGTTTCAAAGATGGTTCATACCTGTTTAAGACAATAAGGTTGGATGCTCAATTGAATAGCAAGCCTTAGATTTATGTCTCAGAGGCGGAGCTGTGCATGATAAATACACCACAGCCAGCCAGTCAGCAAAGGTCGATTGCCTCCCAGTAGCCTTCAGATAACGGGGGTTCTGTGATTGTGACCAGCCTGTCCTGATGTTGCTTGGCCTGAAGGTCCTCACTCAATCTTAGCTTTTTGTCTCGGTCTTTTATAAGATGTTTCAGTAATTGTTGAAAGCGTTTTAAAATAAACAATTAGAGAGTGGTGTGATACACTGACACCTATTTTCATGCCAAAAGATTGTGGGGGATATTCTCAAGAACGTGTGATAACTACTGCAAAAGTAGCTTAACACAACTCTCCACATCGCAGTCTATCGCGGGAAAATAACACCGTGGTAACGCGGCATTCCCAAGCCGGCGGCACCATGCGATAGGCTCACGATAACGCGTCAAATGTCCGCGATAAAGTCAACGCGACGCCGCAAAAATGTGAAACACGAACGCAAAAAAAGCAGCGATGAGGCCAAGCGCGATACAAAAATCAGCGAAAACCAGCCACAGGCCTGCAATTCCCACGCGTCATGCGGGAAAATGCACTATAAAAGGAAAACAAAAGAACAAACCAAATCAAACTGCGGAGCACCATGGATGCACCCGGACCGAGTGCAGAGGACAACCCGAACCCCACAAGCCCCACGGAGGACCAGCCAGGAACCCCGTGCTCGGGGAAGGGAAAGGAGAAGAGGAAGAGGAAGACGGGGTTCAGTCCGCAGGAAGACCGGATCATCGTCACGGAGGTGACAGAACACTATCAACAACTGTTCACCTCCACTACGTCATTGGCAACAGAAACGGAAATATGGCAGTCCTTCGTCAACAACGGGAATGCAGTTGGAGTGTCGAGGAGGTCAATGGAGGAGGTCAAGAGGCGCTGGCATGAAGTGCACAGCCAAACCAAGGAGAAACTCGCTGCCAACAGGAAGGCAGCAAAGGCGACTGGAGGTGGGACTCCTGTGCCACAGGAGGAGCTGGATGAGCTGGAGGAAATGGTGGCCACAGTCATCAGTGCGGAGACGGTGCAAGGAGTTGATGGACTGGACACAGCTCGATATGACCTGACCCAACAGCAACAGGGTGAGTAACGACCAGGGCCTGGGGGGACGGAGGGAGATGGGCACAATGGCACACATGCACAATCATGCGCAGCACACTGCACACCCACAATGAGTGTGGAACATGTCCCTGATACCCTTGGCACACTGCAGCACACATAGAAACACCAAGTAGGCCCCCGTCCACTATGTGCACAAAGGGGCCCCCCTCCATATCACCAATGCCACAACCTACCCATGCACATGTGCTGAATCCAGAAAAGCAGCGGCTCTGTGAGCCACACAGACTATGCAAGTGACACTGCATGACAGACAGCATGGCTGCAGTCACAATACATGACATGGTGCACGAGACGACTTTGAGGTGGCAGAGTGTGGACCACATCCGTAAAGAAGCAGGTCACACTCACACGTGCACCTACAACCCATGACGTCAAAAACACATCTGCAGACAAACAATGCACAAGAGTACAAAATATGTCCAAGAGCACAAATGACCCAAGTCGCAAACATCACAGCACCCGAAAAGCACACAAGTCAAAGGCACACCGACTCAAAGGGATGAGGGGCCGCCAAATCAGAGATGCAGGGCCGACTCGCCAACAATGCAGCACATACACATAGCAATCACAGCACATCAACATTGACGACAATGTGGTACAAAGTGCAACACTTACACAACAGGACAGAGGACACAACTGGTGCCGCTCGTGCGTAGAAAATGGCCAATCACATCTGGCATTGCATGACACTGTGAGATGATAATGTATGAGTACAACCTCACATCCGTCATGTAGTCGAAATGTCCACTGTCTCCCATCAAATAGCCAGTTCCTCCAAAACAGTCACAATGTACATTGTCATGCAGTCTGTATGTAAACATGTACAATGCGTGAACATACATGGAACACACTGTTAACCTGCATCTCCCCGTTACATTGCAGAGGGACAATCAACACCTCCTGCAGAGCAGACCACACAGCTCTACAGTGATGATGAAGAGGACACCCTGCACATTTGCCCAGACACCCTCCAACGGCTCGTGGTCAGCCTCCGCACCCCATCCCCAGGAGCAGGGCAGCCCAGCTGCATTGCGGTGAGCCCACACCCTGAACAGACCACACAGCAGGAAGCACACACCACCATGGCTGGCCCACAGGACCCACACGACCAACACATGGAATACCAACGCCGTGTGTTAGCGTGCCAGGAGGAGTTGGCTGATCTGCTGAGGGTGGGTTTCGACCTCGTGGCAGCCAAACTCGATGCCATACGTGGGTGTCTGAGTCCCATCAGGGACCATGTACAGTCCCTAACGGACAGCCCCTGTCCGCACCATGCTCACCAACAATCCCTGGCTGACCTCGCTGGGGCCATTACTCGGATACAAGAACTGTCTAGTCAGACAGGCTCCAGCGATGACAGCACAGAGTTGGCACAGTTGCGGAGGACAATGGAGACCATGGAGCGGATGCAGGCTGGAAGTAGGGCTGCCACGGCTGAACACCAGCGACATGTATCTGGGATCTTCCATGCCTTGCAGATCCTCATCTTGCCATTGCTGCCCCACAGCCTGTACCAGATGACTGCTGCAGGAACTTCGACACACACATCTCCACCCCCAGATGTGTCATTGGCACACAGTGATGCGGCCGTTACACCTCCGACCCATGATGTGTCAGTGGCCCACAGTGATGCAGCCATAACACCACCACCCACACCTGACACACCGGACACAGAAGACGTCTCAGAGGAGTAAGATGTGGAGGGTAATGACTGTGTGAGGAAGGAGGCAGTAGCATCCGTACCCGCCACACGGCCTGTCCTTGCATGGTTCAGCCCTATGCATCATGCCCTGGAACAACACCTCCCACTGTCCCCCGGAACACTCTGCGACATTCACCTGGACCCCAACATGGACTGCCATATCTGCTCTTGTACCAATGACACAGCAATCCGGCTGAGGACTGTACTCTTCCTCTTCAGATTAACTTTGCATTCCCCCAAGGACTCTGGTTGGCCGACCACTGGGCAACCACTTAATGTGGGCATGAACTGGCCATGTACCCCTCCAGCTCCGAGACTCCCCAGAATGTGAATAAACATTCCAAATCACACAGATGTGTCATGTCTATGTTCACTCATGTGTACAAGTACGGAGGAATATAGGGACGTTGATTGCACTAAAAGGTACACCCTGGTAAATGTCATCAATGCGCATGTTTGAGCCTGACCCACATGGCCAATTAGTTGAATGTGAAGGTGTGAACTAGCTGTGGCCTCATTGCACATGAACAACAATCTCGCATCCCCCAACGTAGCCCCACGTCCAGGTATCATATAGGGCTGTGTGTGTAAATGTCAGAATGGGTAGCCCGCCTGAAGTAGTGTCCCCCATCGCATGTGGCTACAGAACATCTCTTCGCATGACGTACTCACACACATCAGTGTGGACACAGTCAGTTTGAATGGATCATATTGATCCACATGGCAAGAAGTTGGACACCATACTCACATTGCTGAAGACACGTAAGAGCACAGGTCAACTATCCCAAACACAATGTCTGGCTCACAGAGGTGGAGCTGCCAATAGGGATCCACCACCTATGTACCAGAGGCAGTCTGTCCCTCCCTGTGTACGGACAATGCTCATTGAGGCACACGATTTGTCATACTAATCAACACTCATCACAGTTGTACACTGGTGAAGTTGCGTAGACTTTATTAGCATGTGCGTGTCAGTACGGGCAAGTGATGGGCCACAACAGGCAGACAAATGCTTAAGACACTTACAGGCAGAATGGGAACGTGTCGAGGTGCAAGGAATGGGCTTGCAAAAATGAACACATATCCTTACGGTTGGCAACGGTCTCAGCCCACCTTGCCTTGCTGGTCGAGTCATGTGATGTTTGGCGTCTGCTCATTGCCCCGTGTCAGGGGACACGACTCACAGCCCATGGGATCTGCATGGAGCTGTACCACCGGACTGCGCCGACTGTGTGCTCTGCTGACAGTGAGCAGGTGAAAGGGACCAACAAGGTCACATGTTGTGCTACATTGCCATGTGTGTAGTCTCCCTCCAGCAGTATGTCAGATTTAGGAACTTTGCCAAACGACGCTGTGCAGCTCCGCCCATGGGGCTGCAGCACCTTGCACAGGTGTGTGACAACACGCGTAGGTGCACGCACATGCACTCTGAGTCCGAGTGAATGCAGACATGTCCACTGTTGTACTGGCTTATGGGACCATTCCTCCACGATGCAACACAGTGTTGGGATCTGTGCTATGGGTGTCAAGCAGTTGTGGCTGCAGGAAGGTAGTTACTCGTCCATGAATGCGAGCGCTGCTTCATAGGCAATCAGTTCCAGAAGTACGTCGTTCTCGAATTCAAGGAACACGAAGGAGAGCCAATCCATTAACTGGTCCGGACAGATGTGCTCCGACCACGCAGTTTCACCAATCCGCAACACAGCCCAATAGGGGAGCGCCTCGATGTGGTCACTGCACACGATGACTTGTGCAATCTCCCATCCACTGCTGCCGGCACAGACACCACATATCAAGGCATCCCATGCCCGGGTATCCCGGTTGCACTCCTGTTCGTGGGCCAACAGGGGGCGCACACACAAGTCATAATCCAGTTCAGCTACCGTTGTTTTGGATAGGCAGACCTCCATGGGCCACTCGAATGTGCATGATCGACAGTGGAACCATGGCTGGACGCATGTGACGGACACAAGCCGGAAACTTGGACGGTACCTGATTCGCAAAACTGCCATTGGCAGAGCTCACAACAGATGCAGCATTCGTGCACGGTACAGTTCCACGTGACTGGGGTTGTGCATGTGCCCGGGATTGCCTGCCATTGCGTTTGTTGGTCTCGTACCACCGGCACTCTTCAGACCGGCGGCAGTTCTGTGGACGATATGCCACAGCTCGGAGTAATGAGTCATATGTGTGTTGAACGTTTGGACGTATGGGTTGTCTTTTTTACCGATGTGTTGGGGGCATGCCATGCAGGTGTAGCTCGAGCAGGGACAAGTGTGTGTGGGGTGTGGACACGTTGCTCTTTCATTAGCGCAGTTCGTGGTGTGGGAGTCGTCAGAGTCTGGCATGGTATCTCACTCAGGGGGTGCCGGGTGCATTGGAGACCAAGGTCGGAGGTTCGGATGTCCTTCCGCCTTGTGTATTGAGACAAAGGAGCTTTCATGCCTGATTTTAGTCTGACTACTGCTTGCATCTCTGAAATGTGATGTGGCCTTCGCGCTGAAATTATTGCCAGGCCTTAGATTTTGGGTGCACCAATTGCGAGACACACGCAACAGTTGGCATGTATTGTCCTTGCGCTCCTTGTTCAGTCTCTCTCTCTCTCTCTTTCTCTCTCTCTCTGTCCTTTGATGAGTGCCTGACACCTTCTTATCTGGGATATTGTCTTGCAGGCTGTCACTTACAGATTGTCCAGGGATGACCCGCCATGACTCTTCCAAATAGTTGTTTGGTTTGGAATTTGATTGTGATATTTTGTTTGAACTCTCAATGGTGAATGATTGATTCTGCTTTTACTGTACTCACATGACTGTTAGTTGTTGTGATTCTGCGGCATCAGGCGAATGATTTTGTTCATGATTTCGTGACGTTGATGTGCAATCTCTTGGTCCGGGGGAGCTGGGGGGTGCCCGGGGTGGGGCCCCGGGAGGGGTGGTATGGGGGGGCGGTGGGTGTTGTGGCCCTCTTGGGTGTCCGAACTGCATGATCGTTGGCTCCATGGCATCTGTTGTTCTTCAGGTGTGGCTCTGGGCTGTGCTCCCTTTGATGGTGCAGGTTGTAGTCGACTTTGCACAAGGTCAGAGCAGGTGTTAATTTCCTGCACCTAACGCGCCTTATCGCATGTTTTGTGTTCTCATCGCCGATCTGGTTGGTCTTTGAGAATGTTGAGGTGTGGTGTTGTCGCGGCTTTTTGCTCGGGAATGCCTACTCTGCATCTCATTAGCGATAGTTGCCGGGGTCATCCGTGGCGATGTTTTTTGCGGCTGCTATCGCAGGTACACTGGTGGTGTCGGCTGTTTGCACCAGCTTGTGAATGGGGCGGTAAATTTATCGCGACTTTGGCTGTGATAAAGTGTTGATAACTCGGCGATAGATCCTTGAGAATATGCCCCTGTGTTCTTTAAAAGAACAGTAAAATGTAACACTTAATTAGCAACATTCTGCAAACTTTGCACATTATTTCATAACAATGATTTACAAAATGAATAGCCAGCTTTCATATTAAAAACTATTAACACATTCACATAGGATTGTTTAACAACTTTAAAGAACATGTCAACATAAATAGAAATGTACATTCTAATAATCAAGTATTCACTTTAGATTGATTAGCACATGTAATTCATAGAAAAGGAATGGCCAGAGAAGAAAAACCATAATATTCACAGAAAAGCTGTTTCAGGGGGCTTTACCAAGGGAAGATACACAAAGTCCTGGATTATCAGCAGTGATTCTGCAGCGTTGAAAAGGGTTGAAAATAGAAAGTTAAAGGTGCAAAGAAGCAACTTAAGTCCAGCTACGATGGCCTGATGAACAAGTTACTTACCTTCGGTAACGATGTATCTGTAAGAGACATAGGTAGTTATAGATTCCTTACCTTACAATTACCCCCAGGCGTCAGACTGGATCCGGAGAATTTTTTCGTAGCAGTACCCCTGCGCGTCGGTAGGTGGAGTCGGTCGACTCCGCATCCATCGTCGTGGTCGCCGTGATGAGGTCGCGGTGTCTACTTAGACACCGCCCATGGGCGCTGTTGTCAGTTCTGACACGACTTTCCATGCCAGAAGCGCAGAGCCATGCAGGGCACTGACCAATGGTGCACATAACTAGGGCCCTGCAAGGGAGTCCCTATCCCTAGAAGTCAGTTCGCAGAACGGGGAGGATGGGTGGGGCGGTAAGGAATCTATAACTACATATGTCTCTTACAGATACATCGTTACCGAAGGTAAGCAACTTGTTCATCTGAAAGAGACTGTAGTTATAGATTTCTTACCTTAAAATAGATACCCCAGCAATGCCAACCCCGGTGGTGGGTCTGCGAATTAAGTTCACACCAGGGAGTCCTGGAGAACAGAACGGCCGAAAAAGCTGTCTCTCCGGACCTGGCTGTCCAGGCAGTAATGTTTTGTGAACGTGTGCAGGGATGCCCACGTGGCTGCCTGGCAGATGTTAATCAGCGGAACTCCACGTCCTAAAGCAGTAGTGGCTGCCGTCGCCCTGGTACAGTGGGCGCGCAGTCCTACTGGAGGTTCCTTTTTCGCCAAAGAATAGCAGATTTTAATGCATAGGACGACCCATCAAGAGATGGTGCGTTTGTGCACGGCCCGACCTTTCTTGGCGCCCACATAACCCACGAAGAGTTGATCGTCCACCCGGAAATCTTTAGTGCGGTCAAGGTAGAAGGACAGCGCACGTTTTGGGTCCAGACGTTGGAGTCTCTCCTCCTCTTTGGAAGGGTGTGGAGGCGGGAAGAAGGTGGGCAGTGTGATGGTCTGACCTATGTGGAAAGAGGTAACCACTTTGGGCAGAAAAGAGGGCCTAGTGCGAAGGACCACTTTGTCCGGATGAACAGCAAGAAAGGGAGACTTGGAGGACAGAGCCTAAAGCTCACTCACCCTGCGAGCAGAGGTGATGGCGAGCAGGAAAGCAGTCTTTAAAGTAAAAAGACTAAGAGGACAATTATGTAGTGGCTCGAAGGGAGCACACATAAGATAAGTAAGGACAAGATTCAAGTCCCATTGGGGCATTACAAAAGACGGAGCAAAGAGATGAGTAATGCCCTTCAGAAATCTACTTTCAATAGGGGACTTGAAAAGAGAAGGCTGATCAAGAAGGCGAAGAAAGGCCGAAATGGCCGAAAGATAGCCTTTAAGAGTGCCCAGAGCAGAGCCCTGCTGGGCCAAAGAGAGAATGAAGAGATGAACCTCTGAAAGAGGGACAGAAAGGGGATCCACAGCCTTTGCTGTACACCATGCCACAAATGTGTTCCATCTACAGGCGTATACCGTTTTAGTGGAGGGACGCCTGGCTGCCAAGATGACGTTACAGACTTCGGGAGGAAGGTTGAAAGCTGTCAACTGTCACCGCTCAATCTCCTCGCAAGGAGGTGGAGGCTGGACAGGTTCGGGAGGAGGACCATCCCCTGCTGCTGCGACAGAAGATCCTCCCGAAGAGGCAGTCTGATCGGAGGATCGATGGCCATGCTCAAGAGCTCGGGGTAGCAGACTCTTTGTGCCCAGTCCGGAGCCACATGAATGACTTGGGCCCGGTCGCGCTTGATCTTCTTCAGCACTCTGGGTAGAAGTGGTACAGGCAGAAAGGCGTACAGGAGGCTGCAATTCCACTCGCAACGAAAAGCGTCGCAGAGCGAGTGCCGCCTTGGAAACTTCAACGTGCAGAACTGCTGACATTGCACGTTCTCTTCGGTGGTGAACAGATCTAACCAAGGCTCTCCCCACTGCTGAAAGATACCTTGCGCCACCTCCGAGTGAAGACGCCATTCGTGATCCATCATGCACCAGCGGCTGAGTTCGTCCACCCTAGCGTTCAGGAAACCTGCCAGGTGTTGAACCACCAGGGATATGCCCCGATGTTCCAGCCATGTCCAAAGGCGAAGAGCCTCTTGACATAGGGTCAACAACCCCACTCCACCCTGTTTGTTGCAGTACCACATGGTGGTGGTGTTGTCCGTGAACACCTGCACTACTCTTCCTTTGACAGAAGGAAGGAATGCCTTCAATGCAAGACGGATCGCCCAAAGCTCGGGAAGGTTTATGTGGAGCCCGGACTCCACCGGAGACCACAGACCCATGATCTCCACCTCGCCCATGTGGCAGCCCCATCCCAGGAGTGACGCATCTGTCACTAGTGTGAACTCTGGTTGGGGAAGGGAGAGGGATCTGCCGTTGACCCAATCTTGGTTCATGAGCCACCACTGCAACTGACGTGCAGTCCCCTCCGCGATCTGGACGACATCGGAAAGATTCCCCTGATGCTGCACCCACTGGAACTTCAGGTCCCACTGCAGAGTCCGCATATGCCAACTGGCATGATCCACCAGCAGGATGCAGGAGGCCGTGAGGCCCAGCAGCCTCAGGGTCATTCTCACCGAAATCCGGGATAGAGGCTGAAACATCAGTATCATAGCCCGAATATCCCGGACACGCTGCTCAGGAGGATAAACCCGAAACGGCGCTGTATCCAGAACCGCTCCGATGAAAAGGAGCTTCTGAGAGGGAATCAGGTGCGACTTCGGCACGTTGCTAGTAAACCCTAGCGAATGCAGGAGGTCCGCCGTAGTCTGGAGGTGGGAGACGACAGCCTGGGGCGAGCCCACCTTCAACAGCCAGTCGTCGAGATAGGGGAAGACTGGAACCCCTGATCTGCGCAGATGAGCTGCGACCACCGCCATCACATTCGTGAACACCCGAGGGGCGCTGGCAAGGCCACAGGGGAGCACAGTAAACTGAAAATGCTCGTGGCCTACCGTGAACCGCAGGTAATGCCTGTGGGCTGGCAGGAGGGGGATGTGGAAATAGGCATCCTGCAAGTCCAACGCTACCATCCCGTCTCTGGGATCAAGGGCAGAGAGGACCTGAGCCAATGTGAGCATTTTGAACTTCTCCTTCCGGAGGAAGCGGTTGAGGGCCCTGAGGTCTAAGATAGGACGCAGGCCTTTGTCCTTCTTGGATGCCAGAAAGTAGTGGGAATAGCAACCATGACCTACTTCTGGCACAGGGACCATTTGATAGCTCCGTTGGCCAAGAGGGCCGTAACTTCCTGGCGGAGAGGGGCCAAGTGATCCTCCGACATGCGATGGAGTACTGGTGGCATGGAGGGAGGGGAAGTCTTGAAGGGGAGGAAGTAGCCCCTTCCGACTATCTGCAAAACCCACCTGTCCGACATGATGTTTTGCCAGTGGGGGAGGTGATGGCAAATCCTGCCGCCCACTTGGCTCCGGTGTCCCTGAAAGGTCGGACTAGGAAGGTTTGGAGGCTGCTGCAGGGAAGGTGGACTGGCCCGCCCGCTGGGTCCAACGTACGCAGCCACGCATAGACTTGGTAGCTTGCGCAGCCCTGTGGCTCGATTGGGTGGAATGTGGTGGGGCACCTCTTCCGTAGCCATGAATGGGGCGAAAGTCAGACTGCGTGGGGCGAGAGGTTGCTGCGAGGCCCAAGGATCTGGCCATAGCCCTAGAATCCTTGAAGCACCCGAGCGCTGAGTCCGCCTTGTCTCCAAACAGGCGACGGCCATCAAAGGGCATGTCCAAAAGGGTGGATTGGACATCCCCCGAAAAACCAGACGTCCTCAACCAGGTGTAGCGCCTCAGGGCTACAGACGTGGAAACCATTCTGCCCAGAGAGTCAGTGGCATCCAGCCCACACAGGATGGTGAACTTAGCTGCGTCTCGACCCTCAGCAACTGTGCGGGTGAGAACAGCCCGGGACTCCTCCGGGCACTGTGGCAGCACTTGCACAACCGTATCCCACACCATATGGGTATAATGGCCCAAGAGGCATGGGGTGTTCACCGACCACAGCCCTAAGCTGGAGGAAGAAAACATCTTCTTCCCAAGGTGGTCCAGCTTCTTGGATTCCCTATCTGGGGGAGCAGTAGGGAGTGCGCCTTTCGAGGACAAGGCTTGGACCACCAAACTCTCGGGGGTTGGGTGTTGGGAGAGGAAAAGTGGCTGCTATTCAAGGCGATAGGGAACACCAGGGATGAACAGCGGTACAAAAGTACCCTAAGGCATCCGTACAGACGTCGGCGACGTCGGGCTGGCACCGGGTCCAAGTCAGGGGTGAGGCTGAGGTTGACGCCGGTTGGGGACACAACCGGCATCGGGGCGTCGTCACTGGAATCGACTCCAGGGAAGGTACCCTGAGGTCGACCTGCGCCGATCCGGATCCAGAGGAGTCTGTGGGGCCCGGAGTCACGCCTGCGGATTCGGGCTGCTCAAAAATGCTGTGAAGCGCTTCGTAAAAGGCTTGAAGTTGGGCAGGGGACGCTCTGGCTCCAGGAAAGGGAGGGAATTACTGAGCCGTCCCAGGAGCCGTGTCGCATTGGCCGACGGACGGGGAGAGGGCGAAGAGCAACAATGCTTCTTCGCCTTCTTCTTGTGCTTCGACTTACCCAAGGAGTGCGAAGACTTCGAGGATGAGTGATGGTGGCTCCGCGACCGATCCCGAGACCTTCCTTCCGACCCGGACCTCGAACGACGCGAAGCGGCCTGCCGGGCCTCCAAAAGCTTTTGGGACCGCTCCCGCAAAGACTTCAGATTCATGCCCCGGCAGTCGGAGCACGACTTAGGGTCGTGGTCACGCTCTAGGCACCAGAGGCACACGGGGTGCGGATTGGTGACTGACATCAGCTTGTGACAGGACTCACAAGGTTTGAAGCCGGTCCGACGATGGGACATCCCTCGTGTACCAGGAGTCGAAGACTCGAAAAAGATGTCGATAAAAAGTTAGTCAAAAAATGACTAAGGGGCAAGCTCTCTCCCGATCTGCGCTGGCTGGCGCGGAAAAAGAAAGAACTGACGTCAGAGCGCAGGAGCGGCGTCTAAGTAGACACCGCGACGTCATCCCAGCAACCACAATGCCGACGATGGACGTGGAGTCGACCAACGCCACCTACCGACGCGCAGGGGTACTGCTACGAAAAAATTCTCCTGACCCAGTCTGATGCCTGGGGGTAATTCTAAGGTAAGGAATCTATAACTACAGTCTCTTTCAGATACATTTACATGTGGGTAGAGGGTAGTTTTCTAAAGGACATAAAAGGTTTAGGCTCCTGCAGAAGAAATTAAAAAAAACATTTTAAATCGCTTTACTTTCCAACTTCAGTAGACATGCTCCCAAACAATCAAATTTCTTACTTTACTGTGAAACTGGTTACACATGTGGATTTGAAATGAACATTGTTTTTGTATAGCGCACTACTGCCCGAAGGCGTCTAGGCTCTTAAAAAGATTTAAAAGGGGCATAGGGAAATAGCCCTCACAGAAACCCAGTACATCTGAACCCGGCTAGTTGCGACAGCAGACGGTTGAGGTATTCCACTGCAGATTTTGTTATGGTTGTGGTTTCAACTGTTTGTAGATTACGTCAGAAGGAAAGTCTTTTTAGAAGTCCCCCTATTAATACAGAATTTATTTGTACTTGCAAATTGAGTAGGGTTTTAGAAACAGTACAATGTATGAAAAGAGCTGTACAGTTAGTGTCAGGATCTTTTGATCCTGCCATCAGGTGGCGCTACTTGAAGATTTTCTGTGAGCCTGCTTCTGTCATGAACACTTGTTTGGCACCTGTGCTGTACTCCCACGTTCATTGACAGACTTTACAAACCGTCTTAGAAATCATATCCACTCCAGAGTCCAATCCAATGTTTCCTTATCAACCACTAATGCATTATGGTATATGTATGCCTTTTCCAATCATGAGAGCTGGAGAGGATCCTTTTGATGTATCTTGTTATACTTGGAACTCTGTCTTTGCACTTTCAGCATGCCATGTACTCTCTTGAATCACTGTCATATTATTAAACAAGATCCAATCCACGTTCCACTGTGGATTTTCATTCTGCTAATTGGCTGCTTGCTGGAACCTCTGTGCACTCCTTCAAGCAGAGAGCTGGAGGAGGGACTGTATCTGCTCTATCCTGCACTGTGCTGCAGCCAGCTCACACCTGTTCTGAGGTCCAATCACCCAGTGTGGCTGTGATCTGGGAGGAGGGATTTAAGCCTGACTTCTGCATTCAGAATTCATGATAAACTACTGTTACAAGGCGCTCCTGTGTTCTTCTCTAGCTGCCTGCACTGCTGAATCCTTGAAATCCTGAGAGGAGTCCAGATTCCTGCTACTGCTTTTGGCAGTGTCCTGCTTTTCTGTGGCTGCGCCACTGTGCTTTGTGCTTTCCTTGCTTAACAGTCAAACCTTTTTTTCTGCATATCCTTTGTAGCCTGATATCCTGATTTCGATGTTTTCCCTGTAGGGCTTCTGACCACAACTTAGCTGAGTTGGGAGCAGTTGTTTTGGTTCCTTGTTCAGATTTACTCTTCTGTCCTTGATGCAAATTCCAGCGCTTGCTCCACATACCAGCAGGGCATTACTTCTTCCAGTGCCTGCTGAGTACATTTTTGAATTCCTTGTTCTGTATCCTTATTCCAGTTTCAATGTACCAGCAGGGCATTACTTGTCCCAGTGCCTGTTGTGTACAGCCTGCCTTTGATCCCAGAATTCCTCTCCTTGATTTCGAAAGCCCTGTTCATAATTCCTTTATTTTGTTTCTCTCCTTGTCTCCATACTGTCTTGCCTGTCCTGAATTCTGGTTATTCTTTCCACTCTGGTATTCAATTCCATTCCAAATTTGGTCCACTTTCTGTTGCAGTCCATATCTATTCCCAGTGTGACCTGTCTTGGTCTCCCTTCCGATCAGATGAGGGAAAGACTTCTGTTGTTGCATCCAGGTCTTTTGGAGTCTTACCTGTCTCAGTGTTGTTGTCAGTCTCGGTCCACCATGCACTGAGTACAACAGTCCCCATAACAGCAGGGCCGACTATGACTTCGCTGTAGGACTGTTGTTATGAGCAATATGCTGGCGTCAGTCCAAAGGGTGCTCTCTAAGCTCTGAGAGACCTTTTGTCACATACCAGTACATCCCTTACTTTAATCAAACCTTGTACTTGTCTGTCTACAATCCTCTCTAGCTCTGTGACACAGCTATATACTTTGAGTAGCCTGGTATTTACGTAGCTAAGTGTTATGTCTGGAATCACCCATTCCTGCCTTCGCTCTGTCACAGTTAGTTTCATTGAGTCCGGATATTAATGGTGCCTTCTATAATCTCTGGATATATAGAGATGTTATAAAGCCACAGAGGGTGGCGATAGTTACTCCCCTTTCCTGAGCTGTATGCTGGTCAAAGGGGACAATAACACAATTGCTAATATTAAGTATGTGGAACTAATTTCTGAGAGACATTTTGACATCTTGTCGATCTTCATAATTGTTTAGTTATCCCAGGAAGTGGCGTTTAAATACAAGCAAGCATTTATAAGGTTTCATTCAAGACTGCTGCTGTGAATATTGAAATGAAATCAACATCGTGTTCATGTATATATATGGTGGCCCTTCCCTCCACAGGGACTATTACTGTACCAGGCTGGGACGGAGGGCAAACATTCTTTCAAGGTGCCCCCCTTGTGTACAGAGCAGGATTTCAATGCCTTTTGATTTGAAACACAAACCCCACATTAAAGTGGCTGCTGAAAATATCGCACTTGACATGATGGATAAGATAATGCTTTATTGTTCATGGTTATTTAAAACCTTTACAATTTGAAACGAAGGATACAATTAAAACAGCGGTCAAGTTCATACGTATTAAAAACAGTAAATTCAGCCATAAGGAACATACTGGGGTTACCATACTAATAATAATAGATAGTTATTCATCGTGTATAGCAGCCTAAGGATGCAGTTAAACAGCCGTTTTTATAGAAAAGAATGGACTGTTTTATTGCCCGCAGAGTAGTGATCTAATAAAGTGCTGCTGCAATTTGAAAACAACTATGAGTTGTACAGCATGTCTTCAAGACAGCGATAAATCCGGATCGCCCAGGGACCCACTTCCTATTTCTGTGCTCAAGCAGCTTGAGCCTCCATCTTTGCTTGTTATTATGGACCTCCTGAATGCTTCCTTACAGGAAGCCATAGTTCCACCAGAGTGGAAGCATGCTATGGTGCTCCCACTTCTGAAGAAGGCCAACGCGGATCCCAATTTACCTTCTAATTACCGGCCCATCTCTTTGCTACCGGCCTTTTCCAAGATTTTAGAAAAGCACATCTATGCACAGCTGTCCAACTTTGTTGAGTCACAAAAATTCCTTCACTCTACCCAATCGGGCTTCAGAGCTGGATTTTCAACTGAAACAACGCTTCTTGGGGTCACGGAAAGACTGCGTCGTCATCTGGATGCTGGAGACACGGTGGCCCTTATAATGCTTGATCTGAGCGCAGCATTCGACACGGTGTCTCACACCGTGTTAGTAGAAACCTTAAGATCATTGGGCATCTGTAGCTCAGCCCTCGATTGGCTCATTTCTTTTCTTGCCAATCGGACCTTCCAAGTCTTCTCCCCTACTGCCAGCTCCGACACCCTTCTCTCACCCTATGGGGTAACTCAGGGCTCCATCCTTAGCCCTCTACTATTCAATCTGTATGTCAGACCTTTGGCTGATGTTGCTGAAGATGCTGGATTGTCCCTGTTCTCTTACGCGGACGATTCCCAGATTATCTTCTCTCTGTCAGTGGAGAGTGCGGCTGAGACTTCCCTCCTCCGGCTGGGCTTGGGTAAAATTGCCTCATGGATGCAGGCCAATTACGTTAAGCTCAACGGAGATAAGACCAAAGTTTTGGTCTTGGGGAAAAACAAGGATCTCTGGGGCCCCCAACATTGGCCCAGCGAGATGTGTGCACTTCCTCAGCCCTCCCGCCATGTTCGTAACTTGGGTGTCATCATTGATGATTCACTGACTATGCAACATCAAGCTGTTAAGGTAGCTGCCACATATTTTACCATTCTGAAATGGCTAAAAAAGATCATTTGGATGCTGTCGGAGCCCGCCCAGAGAACAGTAGTCCAGGCGCTTGTCACCTCAAGACTGGACTACGGTAACATTCTTTATCTGGGGGCCAATAAGGAGGTGACTCGTAGGCTGCAGATGGTTCAGAACTCTGCTGCAAGACTTCTTTGCCGGTTTCCTAGAGCTATCTCTGTTTCCGGTCACCTGCAGGACCTTCACTGGCTCAGGGTTGAGAACCGTATTAAGTTCAAAGCCCTGAGCTACATGTTTAAAATCAGGTGTGGCCCCTCAGTATCTGCAGTCTCTGGTTTGTCCCTATGTGCCTCCTCGTTGCCTTCGCTCATCTACCCAAGGGAAATTCATTGTGCCTAGAGTCAAACTATCCCGGATGGGTGGACGATCGTTTGCATACCTCGGTCCTTCCTTATGGAACTCCCTCCCCACCTCACTTCGGAATGAAACGGTGTATATCCAATTCCGCAAATCCTTAAAAACCTGGCTCTTCAACCAATAATCTTTAAGCTGCTATCCATTCCTAGATCTGGTCGGCGCCGGGAAACCCTTTTTGGGTAGCTGTTGCGCCTTACAAATTTAATTAATAATAATAATAATGATCATCCAAGTTGGCAACTCGGATTGTCCCCAGATATGAGTCTAGTATTGTTGGATATAGTTTGAGTGACTAGTTGGTTTCACCAATAAGTATAGCTAGATAAAAATAGAAGCTAGTTAGTAGCAACACAATAATTAAATAAGATTTAAAAACCTTTAAATATGTCCCATCTGGTTGGCTTGGTCCTGAATAGCAGCATGTTGTTTCTCATTGCCGAAAGTCTGATAAAGTGCTGGTGCAATATAAGAATGACCATTAGTTGCAGCAGAGTGATCCTCAAAGCGGGCGCCCTTGGCATAGCAATGCTCAAGGGACTGTTTTTGTTAAGTGCAGTTAGGTATGCCTGGTCATTTTCAGCAAATAGTTCGATGGGGTATACAAGGCCCATCTGTTGAGCCCCTGGCCCGCTGAGCATATTGAATACGACGGTGACAAACTACGTCAGAAAAATATTCAGGGCTGTGTTGTCAGGATTTAAGGAGGTGATGATGGCCTCTCGACGTATGTGAGCTACTAGTTTATTCCACTCTCTTAGTAGAGACAATGCCATTGTCTTTCCAAGTGTAAGGACTTGGAGCAAAAAAAGTCGATAAAAATCAGTTTTCCTTCTAGATCCATAAACTCACAAGGTTGATTTGACCTCATGAGGGGCAAGGGGTACGCCGCATGCCAGCACTGTACTTCCTGTTTCTTTGCTGGTGTGAACTGGTACTTTCTCTTTAGGGGGTTAAAGGGCGTTGTTCCGCTCTTCCTTCGCATTGCTGCTGGTTTTTTTACTTTCTTTCAAGAGTTTGAGGCGAGCTTCCGCACCTTCAAGGAGTTTTACCATCCGACAGCTCAGTTGGATGTCGTCGCCATAAAAGCAAACCAGCACCGCTTGCCTACAGGACCGTATCCTGCGATTATTAAAGAGCGGTCTGAGGAGGGTCTGGCGTTCTTGTAATAGTTCGCTGCAAATGGCAATATGGTGTACGATATTTTCTTCGCCATTTCCACAGAGGCGACACTTTGCTGGTAACTGAGGGCGTAGCCAGAGCGGTTGATGATTCGCAGACGGCAATAACCCTAGACGCAATTTCAGGAACTTCTCTTTCGTTTTTTGGGAGAAGCCTGTCTGTAGATATGTTTGAGGCGAAGGTTTGATATAAGATTGAACTGCGAGCCAACCGTGAGCACGCTCTGTCAGGGAGGCTTTATCCTGCACCAATGATTCTTTTCTGACTATGTTATTGACAGCTTTTTTAAAACCTGCTGAAGACCCTGGGAGTTCCCATAGTAGCCGTAGCCCCAGCTGGTTGATCGCGGCCTCCAGATATAGCCTTGCGGGGCATGTTTCTTTGTCTTGGAGTTCCTTCCACAGGAGGGCATTTAATGTTTTTGGTTCTCCCCTGCTTACTTTATGCCAGCTTTTTAGGTATGTTCCTTTGCGTGCCAGCTCTTCTTTTGGAAGCCCGAATTCTAGCCTCATCTGTGCGGGCGATGTGTACCTAGGTAGGCCAAAAATCATGCGCAACTCCCTTGCTACAGTCCCGTCTACTGTTGCAGCATCCCTCCCTCTCATTGCTTCGCTACCGTAAGTGATAGCTGGGATTAATTTTGCCTGGATCACCTTTATGAGGGGAAGTAGGCTTGGACCCGAGATTTTATTTTTTAAGTTTCTTGATGCTACCGCAGTCATTAGTCCTCTCTTTTTTATGGCATCACATTGTGGCTTGAAATTGCTCTTACAATCTATGATGACCCCCAGGTATCTGTATTCGCAAACTGCGTCCAGCTTGCTTGATGCCAAGAACCAGTTGCTTATTCTTCTCTTTTTGGAGATGTTGATACACATGACTTTGGATTTTTCTTGGTTGATACTGAGCCTATTTGCTACAGAGTATCTCAACGTGATGTCCAGTAGCCGCTGTAGGCCTACCGGGGTCCGGCTGATGAGTACCAGGTCATCTGCGTAGAAGAGGTTGGACGACTGAGTCCTCCCTAACTTTGGTGCGTGCGAATTGCTTTCATTCAGCAGCAATGATAGCTCTCCCATAAAGAGATTAAAAAGTATTGGAGTGAGCACACAGCCTTGTTTTACCCCTGTGCTTGTTGGAATCTTCCTTGATAGGTATTCGCCGGAGCCTAGTTTAACTTGCACCCAGGTCTCGCTGTGCAAGAGAATTAATTGGTTTAGGAGCAGCGGGGGATGTTCAACTTTTTTAGTTTTTGCCACAAAAGGTTTCTGTTGACGTGGTCGAATGCGGAGCTGTAATCAATGTAGCACAGGTATAGGGGCTGTTTTGCTGCGAGGGCAGCGTCGATCATTAGGGATAAAGCTAATATGTTGGTGGTCGTCCCCATATTTTTACAGAAGCCGGTTTGATTGTATGGAATTGCTGTAACGTCGGCTGCCCATGATGTTAATTCCTGGAGTAGAAGGCCCGCATAATATTTGGCCTCATTATCAAGTAGGGCCACTAGCCGGTAACTTCTTGGGTCATTTCTATTACCTTTTTTGTAGATTGGGGAGATAATAGCTCCCCTCCATGAAGATGGAATTATTGATGTTTGTAGAATTTTTTCAAATATTGGTTTAAGTGCAGCAGCCCAAAATTCCGGCTCTTGTTTGAACAGTATGGGGGGTATCCCATTTGGTCCACGCGCCCCCTCGCGCCTTCCCTTTGAGATTCTTTTACTGATCAGTGCGTTCGTGATTAAAATTTCCTGTTCCAGCAGTTGAAGTTCATAAAGTTGCGGTGGTCGACCCTTGATATCGTTTGTTGGGTTATGTATTCTTTGACTGATTATTTGGGCTTAATTGAAATGCGAGCAAAGGAAGGTTGTCCAGTCCTCTTCTGTGACGTAAGAGTCTATACCCTGACTCCGCTCGCTAGTCAGATTGTTGATCTGTTGCCAGAATTGTGCACTGTTGCTGGTCTTGGCATCATATAACAGTTTTGGCCCAGAGAGGCTCGTCTGCTTCTTGTTTAACTCACCAGATCAGCCTTCTGCGGTCGCCCTTTAACCGTCTCAGTACTTGTTGGGCAGCGGGGTCTGTCCTCAGTCTTCGGAGTACTTGGTTGATCGAGGTCTTTAAATTTTTTAGGTGAACATTGTTTCTGAAATTTTGGTGTCTCTTGTGCTTCGTGATTTTGACCGCTCCTTCAGGCCGGATGTTACCCTTTTTTGTTCCCATTTTGTTTCGCAGTGTTTTTGTAAACACCTCCCAACTCTCGATTAGGTCTGTTGTTGCCATTTGAGCTTCGCCAAATGCCTGCTTGGCGTGGAGTAAGAGACTCTGAGGGTCTTTTGTTCTGCATTTTATCCGCCTGTCATTCGCGGTATAATCTGAGCTGTGCACGTTAGCTGGTATTGGACTTAGAATTGAGAAGGCCTCGAACGTGACTTCCTGAGGCAAATGATCGCTGAAGTCTAATGAGCCGATGTGAAAATCTCTTACCATTCAATACAGACTGCGGGAGAGGAAAGTGAAGTCAATTGTGGAACTAGTCATTGTGCTATGAAACGTTGCCGCTTGAGGACGATCCCCTGTGAATCTTCCGTTGAGTGCTCGGAGGCCCAGTTCTTCTAGTGTTGACAGAAGTCGCTGTGCTGTTTTCGATTTTCTGCCTCCGGAGGTATTATCTTGGGGGCTTAATTCCCATACGAATGGGTCCTCCTCTGTGGTGATTTCTGCGGCTGGGTTGTTAAGCATGTTCAAGTTGAAATCCCCGCTAATGATCAGACTGTTGGTTTTCTCAATGGTTAGTAATTTTATAAGCTCTTCTTTCAGCTGTTGTGCCCCTCTGTTTTTTCGTCGGGTTGTAAATAGAGGTTTATCAGAATTATGGCCTCCTTTTTGACCTGCTCTAGAATGGAGATTCGTAATACTTGCATAGCATTCGGCGGGTCTAGCTTTTGTGCCAGAGGCGCTACTGCAAATATGCTCCTTATTGAGCTGTATATGGCAAGGCCGCCCTTTTTATGGCCAAACATTGCACTCTGTGCCGGAGGAATGAAATTCAAGTTATAGCCCGGAAGTGCTGGCGGTGAGTCGGACCATGTTTCTTGTAGTGCAATGATGTCGAATCTTTGCAGGTAGGAGTTTAATTCCATGTCCGTAAGCTTATCTCCTAAGCTATTAATGTTCCAGGAGCACAGTTTGAATGTGTTGGAGGTGTTCCCAGCGACGGGGTTGCTTTGTCAGTGGTTTTCTGTTTTGATGTTTATAGTC
Organism: Calotriton arnoldi; assembly: GCA_963921515.1. Taxonomy (NCBI): domain Eukaryota; kingdom Metazoa; phylum Chordata; class Amphibia; order Caudata; family Salamandridae; genus Calotriton; species Calotriton arnoldi. Next base: position 972,306 of record CAWUFW010001870.1, on the reverse strand, counting down.
CTGGACAGCCAGCTCCAATCTTGATGGGTTGAGTCTTTCATAGCGTGTGATCTCTTATTGCGCTGCTCTTTCCAATCTGAGGTGTCAAGAGTGTTACTGCGAGCCCCTCGCAGTACAGAGAGCGGTCGTAGGTCCGGGTTGGCCTGTCTTTTTTCTTTCCATTGTTGACCATCGGTTGCCAGGGGGTCAGGATATCTAGGTTTTACGAATGGTTGAAGCTTTATGCCCCAGGTATTAAACTTGACTTGTTCTTTAAACACTCTCTCGGCTAGTTCCGCTGTGGCCCAGACTGTTTTTGTGGCTTCGACCCCTGAGTGCTCCGGTAAATCTATGAATTCGACTGACTCCAAATCGTTGGTAGATATATTTTTTAGGCTATTGATGGAATTTAGTAGGCGTAGTATGTTCCCCCTATTTAAAATATCCAGAGTGCCCTTAGATATATACTCAATAATAAGCACAATTATGGGGCTATCTATTTGCCCCGTTTCCGTTGTTGAGTTATTCTGTGCAATTGTGAGGTCGTTCTCTGAGCCAAGGGTTTCCTCTGTTGTTGTTCTCCGTTCCTGGGCCCTCATTTCCTGTGGCTGCATTGACTCTTGGCCAGGGGTATTTGTTGATGTTGTGACCCCTGGTGAGCACCCAGCTTCTTTTTTGTGAATAGGGCTAGAGGCAGATTTTCTATTTCTAGTGGTAATCGCTTTGGTATTTTGCCTCTCATCCTGGTTTGGGCTTTCTCTAGGGTCGTTGGCTGTATTTATTTTGTTGCTCATCTGAGGACGGACTACTTCGTTTTTAGGAGTGGCCCTAGTGGCAATTTTTCTTCTTCGACTGCTTTTTCTTTGGATCTTGTGCCACTCTTCCTGTTCCAATATGGCTCGCGAATCCTGATCCGTATCGATTTCACTGCCCATCTGGGCTGACATGTCATGTGTTGGTTCCAGTATCATATTCCTAGTGTTGTTGTTCTTGCCCTTGGGTATTACGGGGATGTTTATCTTTTGATTACGGCCCTTCCTTCTCTGCTTTCTTCCCTGTTTTAAAGTTCGGGGGTATTCCGGCAGTTCTTTGTTTTGCACGGTTTCACCCGATGATGTTATATTAGTAGTTAGTGACATTTGACGTTCTCCATCCTTCGGACAGCTGTTTGGTCCTAGCATTGTTGTATCCTCGATTTCCCTGATCAGCTGTGTTTCCAGATCCTGAATTGGAGTAAGCTTAATTGATGTCTGGGTTCCTACGTTAGTTAGCAGCCACGCTTTATTTTTCTTCTGGGCAGATCCATTTGATGGATTGTTTTTCACAACCTCCCTGATGTCGGAGAGGAGATTGTCCATTGCTGTTGGAAGTGTGGCCAGCTTGTCCACGATTGTTATGCAGGTGCAGGTTGTTTGTGTGAGTTGTGTCTCTGCTTGTGCCCTTCTAACCAGACTATTCAGCTCGGCTAACTTGTCATCGATATTGGCAACGAAAATTGAAAGTGAGTTGAGGACCGACAGCTGGAGGTCCATCTTGTCCGATTGATATTGGATGGCATTTACAGACATTTGCATTGTGTGCAAGAGAGATACCCAGATGTCTTCTTTTGCTTGTAACGTTATCTTGCTAGGGATGGAGTATGGGGCGCTGTTATTCAGGCCTGTTAATTCCTCTTGGGGGGCCTCATGGGAGGCAGCAGAGTAGGAAGCTACTAGTTCTTCCCACTCCTCTGGAGTGAGATATGAGGATTCTGGGTCCATGGCCTGCGATGGTATAATGACTGGGGTAACTGAGCCCACGGTTTGACTTTGACAAGAAGCTAAGTTTGGCCTAGAATGCTCAGGTTGTTGGTCATTTATGTAAAGTGCCGGCCGATCCTGAACTATAAGTTGCGGTGCAGTAGGTGTATTTGGAGGCTTTCCCTCTGTCTTGTCTGCCAAATTGATGGGTTCTCTCGTTCCCTTGTTGCGTCAGCCTGCCGTCTTGCATTGGGAATATATGATTGTCGTGCACAGATCCTTCTTGTGATCGTAGGTCCCTCTGTCCTGCTATTATTGTGTTACCCCTGTTCAGCGTGTTGGAGTTACTAGGCACGCTGGTTGCTGATGCCTCGGGTGCCTCTTGACCCTCAATGTTTCCTTGTGGTCCTTGTCTATCATCTAGATGTTCTTCCGCTCCGAGGCTTGCTGGACTTGGGGTACTCTTCTTATTCCAATTTGTTGTGGTTCCGATTCTCAGGGTAGGGTCTTGACGCTCACTCTCGCCCTCTTTGTCACTCCCGCTTGCTTTTAACTTTGGCTTTAACATTGGGTCCTGGTCTGGGTCCCGCATCCTAGAACTCAATGGAGTCGCATTTCTAAGGCCCTTGTTCTGCTCTTCTATGGTTGTGACGACAGCACCTTCCCCCCCTTCGCCAGCTTCATCTGCAGCTGGTTCTCTCTTGAACTCCAGCTGTGATTTTTGCTCCAACGAGTAGGTCCTACTGGGTTGCAGCGGAGTAGGCAGATTGCTTGGGTTACGATTGTTCAAACAAAGGACTGAACCAGCCTCTTTAATAAATGAAAACTTCGTATAAATTTTCGTTTGATAGCCAGGCTTGTTCAGAGTGGATGCACTTGCTGCCCCTCTCACTTTGAGGGTTGGCGAAGGTTGAGGGCTTAGGAGTAGGGGAGTCAGGGAGATCAAGTGCGCTTCACCTCCCCCCCTCCTCCTCCTCTTCCATCTCCCCTTTCTTCCTCCGGTCAGCCTCACTGACCTTCATAAGGTCTTTATTGAGTTTCTTATTGCCCTTGTTTGCCCTCCTTGTTCTTTTGCTAGAGTTTGAGGGTGCCAGTGGGTCTCTTGATCTCCCAGATCTCATTGTCTTTTCTTTCTTTTTTCCTTCTTTTTCCTCTTATCTTAGTACTCTCTTAGTGCTTAGTGCTCTCTCGCTCTCTTCCTTCGTCCTTCGTCCTTGCTCCAACCCCCTCTGTCCGCCTCTGATTCAAGGCACTAATTGCTGTTTTGCCTTGACTCCGGGGGTGTATGGAATATTGATGTACCGCTAGTAGCAGCTGCTTAACTGTAGTGCTGGCAAGGCGATGTGACAGCTGTGGCAGCACCGTAAAGCTGCGCCTGGGCCCGGGGACGAACCGGAGGACGAACCGGAGGTGCTGTATCAAGCTTGCTATGCCCGACCGTCTCTGGCTGTATCAGACAGTATCATACTATTACGCCGGATCTCGCTGAGTGCTGTGCGCTAGGTGCTAGGTGCTGGCGTTAGGTGCTGGGAGCAGGGATCAGGATCAGTGGCTGGAGCTGGTTACTGGTTGCTGGTTGCTTGTTGTTGGTGGTGGCTGCTAATAGCTGCCGGTGGTTTGCCAGTGATTATCAGTCAGGCGTCAGGCTTCCAGAGAGCTCTCCCCGACAGCGGAGATGGGGAGAACGGGGGGTCCTGGTGAGTTGCAATGGGCAGACCGGCAGACAGGCAGACCGTCGGGGAGCGGAGGACAGGGCAGAGATCCAGACAGAGAGCAGGGCACACTGGAAGCTGCAAGCCGCACCCAACCGCTTCTGCATGCTTACCTGGGCTCTCCACTCAGCGGTCACTGCTCAGCGGTCACTGCTAAGGTGAACGCGCTCTCTGTCTGCTCAATCTACTCTCCTGCTTTCCTGCTGCTTTCCCACTGCCTCAGTCCACAGACCTCTGCACCTCTGCCCTTTTACCCTCACCACCTCGGTGAGCTTTGAGTCGTAGCTGCGCCTACGCCTCAAAGCCTACGCCTCTGGTCCTTGCCGCATTACTCGTCCCCACACGCCACACCTCACCTGCTCCTGTCTCCCGACTTGTCTGTTTGCTTCTGACTACCCCAGGTTGCTCGTAATCGTGCGCAGCTGAGCTCCTGATGCCGTTTTCGGGGTGTGCAATCACAGAGGGTCACAAAGAGTTACAGAGATAGATGAGGGGGAGGGGGGACACGGCGAGCAGGGCACACTGACGGGACCGCAAGCTGCGCCCAGCCTAGCTGGACCGCTTCTGCGGGTCCGCTGGGCTCGCACTCTGCCACCGCCTACTACTGGCGGCGGCGCTCGCCGACCTCCTTACCTCACCGCTGGCGCTGTCTTGCCGCCTCAGCTGCTCAACATGCCCCCGTGAGAGCTGCGCTGTGCTGTGTCGAGGCCACCCCCCGAGTAGAGGGACGAAGGTGGAGAGCTCTCCTCAGCGGCTTGCTTCGCTCGCTTAGCACAGATCAGTCGGCTCTGTCAGCTCAGTCGGCAGTGGCGCGTAGCTGTGTTTGGCGTCCTATGGAGGAGGAATAGTGGAGGATAGTGTAGCTGCTTAGGCCCCCCGAATCAAGGCAGGCTGGGGCCTACGAAAGCGATGGCCCGGGGAGGACCGGAGGGCGGGCTGAGGGCAGGTGGCGCCATGACTGTGCTCTCTCCCGCGGCTCCACACAGCTCCGCTCACCGTCGCTTGATTCCGCTTCACTGGCATCCTCGGCTGATGCAAAACACGGAACCGTCCGAGTGTCAGTAGGTGAAAGGAAGCTACCAGTAGGCACTTGACATGATGGGATTGATTATATCAGCAGTTTTGTGCCTAATTATTTATTGTTTGATTAAATACAACCATTACACTCACATAAATAAGACCATTTCATTTAAAACATAGGTAAAAATAATGTCAATAAGAAACAATATATCCATAAGTACAACATTACAGTGCGCAGGTTTAGGATACAAAATTCATTTTTCCAGTGTTTCAACCCGGCAAATGAGTAGAACAAATGTAAATCACAAATGTATATAAATGGACAGATAAAATAAGCATTACTTAGCAGCAAGATTAATACTAGTAACTTATTAAACTGTACAAATCTACTGCAATTCATATAGCCAAATAATTTCATAAAACCAAAGCTCTTAATCCACTGAATTTTAACCAGGCGCTGCTTAGTAGCAAAAACTAAGGGTGGGCGGAATTTGTGTAGTCGCGTTACGCAAAATTCTGCGAAACGGTAAAAAATCTCCGCAAGCACGCGGAATTGCTAGTTCTGCCCGTTCGCGATGCGTTTTTCCTGTTCGGGGACGCTGTTTCCGTGCTCGGGGGGGAAATATCTTGCAAACTTGCCAATGCGGTAGCCAATTGGCGCGGCCATCTTGTTTCACTTGTCCCGCCCGCTCGCGATGCGTGTTTCCTGTTCGCGAACGCAGATGTCCGATGGCGCGTCCGAATGACGTGTTCGCAATCGCACATTCTCGCTGGATCGCGCGAACGGATAGGAAAACTCGTCGGCGAACGCAGGGATCCCGGTAAGTTGCTACCGCGTGTGAGAACACGCATTTTGAAAGCGCGAACAAGGAAAAAATTCCGCTACGCCGCGGATCGCGGAATTTTTGGTAATTCCGCGTTCTCCGCAGAACGCGGAATTGCCAAAATTTCGCAAATTCCGCGAGCAGAACGGAATTTACCGCCCAGGCCTAGCAAAAAGCCGTGCAAAACATACACAAACCGTGTAAATGTGCTGAGGTGCATACTGTTTGGTGCTTGACAACTCCAGTAAGGAGCAATATTTATGCATCATCCAAAGACTGGCACTAAAAGGAAGCAAAAAGCATCATGCCAAAAGGATCCACCCATGCTGCATAAAAAGGAAGCGTGCTTCGAACTGTAACATGCAAGAGGTCTTCCAAGAATAAGGTAAATACCTTCCAATGTAGATATTTTTGAAACTGAAACTCAAAAAGCAATAGAAACGGTCTTTGTGCACCGTGCCTGTGGAGAATGTGCCAAGCTGAAGTTACATTTGTTTTGAAAGTATTTTTTTCTTGGAAGTTTCACCACACCAGTAGCTCTAACCCCTTTAGTGATCCGTCAGCCATGTATTTTCATCTCCAAAATACTCTATTACATCTGATTTACGCATTTTTCTGCCAACTTCTGCCCTCTATTTTTTCCTCTCTCTGCTCGTTCTTGCCGTTATTTTTCCTCTTTCTTCTCGTTTCTGACCTTTATTTTTCCTCTTTCTCCTCGTTTCTGATCTGGTTCTTTGACGGAGACGACGCATCCACAGTGCACAGATACCCCTAGGGGTGACAGTGCTGTGCTATACAAATGCAGATTGAATGATTGATTTGTAAAACCACAAACGTAAGTGGTGTGAACCTAGACATAGATGCCAATGATGTCCTACCATGATGTTCTTATCTGTAACCAAGCAGACATTGCCCTGTCATTTAAAGTGATAACATGTCTGATTATATAACCTATATTGAGAGTGTTCTCAATCACATCAATGTGACTCCAGCTACACAACTTCCTGGTGGGACCCTCTACAAGAAAACATTTTCCCACTTTCTTTGAAAACAAAGAACGGGAAGGTGATCATAGTAAACTATGTCCTAAACTATTCCTTCAAGAACTGGAACTGCTGTAATGTTCACTAAGGACAGGTCCCTCTTTTCACGGTGTGATGATGCATGCGGTTTCAGGACCAAGTTCACATATTGTACTGCAGAGCATTCTGGAATGTAATGTCCATTCAGAAGCAAGACAAAGACAGTCACTACAGCAATCCAAAGGACTAGGAATAGTAGACCAACTGTAATCCAAAGCTGTAGCCAGGGAAAAACAAAGTAAATCTTTTTCAGCCTAAGGAAGAAATCACACATTTGTTGTTTGTGGGGAACAGGCCCTGGCGGTAACTCCGGTTCACTGGGATCCAATGAAAAATCATCAAAATCGATGAAGTACCCAAACGCAGTCTTAGGTAGCTCAGCAGGTTATGTGGAACTGGCAGATGCCTCCTTTCGAGACATATTCACATAGACGTCAGTATTAGGCCAAATTGAGATCTGTGTGTGATTTGTAGTTTGATGCTGCACAGTTTCAATAGGTACAAGTTGCATTCCATTGTTGGTATCTCCTTCACTTTGTGGAGTAGAATATTCAAAAGTTATTAATCTTTCCATCTGAACTTCCTGTATGGTAGCGAGAGGAGATCAGTGGCTATCCAGGAGCCCACGCAGCCCACTGTTGAGTATTGGTCACATAGCTAGGTTTAATCAGATAAATTGAGACAAATCTCATCTTTACAGCCGGTAAGGGGCCGAAGAAGAACTGTTCTTGTTCCTTCAACAGCCAGGACAGGTACAGGCGCTCTGTAAGATGGCCCAAATTCTTTTTTGTCTACTATCTTTTCTCTGACCAGGTCCCCAATCATCAGGACCCAGGAAGGTCTTGCCAGAACAGCTTTCACTTCTCTAGTGGCGGTGCGTTTTACTTGGACGTTGCTTTGTAATGCCCGGAAATCATTGAGTTCCTGTAAAACAGCCAAACGATCATTGATGTCAAATTGTTTTTTATCTGCCACTGTGCTGTCACAATCGAGGTCTGGTACCCACATTTTTATCCCGAACAGGACTTCATATGGAGTACGGCCCCCCCATGGATTTTTGGGGGATGTTGTTAAGTGCCCTCTGGACCCCATATAGCTGATTGACGCAACTAACACCCGAGCCTAATACCCTAGCTGTTAAGGATTGTTTTAGGTCCCGGTTTCTCCTCTCCACAATTGAATTTCCCTCAGGATGATACAGGAGGAGTACCGCAATGCTACACCCAAACTTCTCATGGCTTCTTTGTAAGCGGGTGAGCTAAACGCAGGGCCACGGTCGGATTGTAATGTGCCAATTGCGTTTGTCCCTATGAAGACTCGCAAATCCTTTATAACAGTTCGGGCGTCAGCTGAGCGCTGAGGCCAAACCCACAGGAATCTAGAGCATGAATCCACTGCCACCAAGATGTACTTGTAAGCCCCGTCAGATTATAGGGGCCACAGTGGTCCAAATAGACACATGCGAGGGGTCTGTCTGATATCAGTAGTGGTGTTTGAGGTGGGCGTGCAACGGTGGAACCTTTCATTTGCTGACAGATGTCGCACTTGAGGACAAAACCTTTGGTCTGTTTAGCAAGACCTAGCCACCAATAACGCTGCTTCAGTAGTGAAACAGTTGCAGCGATACCTGTGTGTGCTGAACCCAGACCCTCATGTGCAGCTAGAATTAATCCTAATCTGCAATCCATGTTTGGTATTACTCTATCCCCCACTCCAGGAATTTGAGCATACGGAATGTTTTGTACATCTAATTGGTAGGAGTCCTTTAGAGGAAAACCTTTTGGCAAGGCTGACCTGTTGCGCGTGGTGTTTACAGCCATCATTATTTGTCCGTCTATCCTCGTGCTGGAACGAGTGATTGCAGCAATGGCAGCAGTTCGCACTGTCGCCTTGGCGGCTTCATCAGCCGATGAATTCCCTTCAACGTGCTCGCCAACACGCTGATGATTCAATGTGTGAATTACATGAGCCTGTGGCAAGCATTCTATCAGCTTTGCCACCTGTTGACAAAGCAGCTTGTGCTTTATTGAGCAACCTTTGGAATCTCTAAACCCATTCTGGCCCCAATAATGAAGATATTCATTGTATAACTGGACACAATAAAACAAATTGCACACAATGAGTGTGGGGAATCAGGGCTTTTAGTTCTGCCAGCTGCTCGGTGCAGTCCCCTAGGGATTGCGTGTGCATTTTATCAGGTCGGAACTTCCCGTAATGCATGCGCCCTTGAACGATTGTGCAAGCCGCAGAGTATTGCTGTTTAGTTCCTATGGTGGGCTGAGCAGATCTGTCAGTATAAATGATCCATTCATACTGATCGAGAGGCATGATTTCATTCGGGAGAGGATATTTTTGTTCGTACTGCAGAAATGCTTGTGTCTTTAGCGTAGGATCATATCTGTAATCTACATCTGTTGCAGTCAGACATTTAGCCCATTGTATCCATCGTGGATGCAGTGCTTTTGCGTTTGGAACGCTTGCTTTGGTAACAGCCTCTAAGGTTGGTACTGGAGTCATCACAATTGTGTGTTTTCCCTGTGCTACTGATCTTTCTCTCACTACAGCAGTTTGCAATGCTGTCAGTATCTTTTCCTTGGATGCAAAACACATTTCAGCGTTTGTGTACAAATGTGATTTGTATGCTATGGGTACCGTTTCGCCTTCATTGAAAGTGATGTAAGTGTACCCTGATTGACCCGCGACTACACTGATCACCAAATTAGTGGTATTTACACGTGTGTGTAAGTCTTTGGAAGCTATCATGTTAGCTTGTACAGAACGGAGAATTTCTGTGTGTTCCTGTGTTCAATATTGATGGGACTGAAAAATCAGGTCTGATTAGGTCGTAGAAAGGTTCAACCCTTTCTACGTAATCAAAAATGTATGTCCTGCCCAAATTTAGGAATCCTAAAATGGATTGTGAACCTTTCAGAGTATTTGGAGGTTAGAGCAGAACACATTTTTCAAAAGATTAGCTGCCAGGCTTTTCCCTTCACTTGATAGCTCATATCCCAAAAATAGGAATTTGAGGTGAGCAATTTTTGATTTTTTAAAGTTAAATTTGTAGCCCAAATTGGCGAACCCCAAAATTATGTTGTTCACCCTGTTCAAGTGTTCCAATAACTCATCGTCCGTCAGATAATTATCATCTACGTAGGACAATGCCTCCTCATTACAATTTTGAATTAACTCTGTTACTCTTGCTGAGAACAACCCAGGGCTATACCCTTGGGGCAGTCTACAGAATTGGCGTTTAGTGCCTAAAGCCGAGAATGCTGTCAAATGTCTGCTTCCAGGCGCTATATTTTGGCAGAAGAAACCATTTGAGATATCTAGTCTAATTTTTTATTTTTTCCACACAATGTTATTCATTAATCCGCCACGGTGTGCATTTTGTACTGCAAATGTTAGTGTGCATGTGTTCAAATGCCTGTAGTCTAAAACTAGACGGTATGACTTGTCGGTTTTTATTGTAGGAAACAAAGGATTATTCATGGAAGAGTTGCAGTTTTCAATCACACCTTGGTACTCAAGTTGATCCAAGATCTCAATGACTTGTTTCTTTGCATCATGTTTTATTGGGTACTGCCTTTATAGAATAGGAGTAGATTTTAACAGGATTTCATGGTGATGTGACTCAGTATCCCACCCTACATGATTGTGGTAAAGTGCCCACTCCTGCGCGTATGAATTTTTAAGTGCCTCTGGAACGAGGTCGGAGAAAGCTGGTAAAATCACATCTTTCCCCTTAGGGCACTACATAACGAACTCAGGCGGACAATCTCTTTCAGCCAAAAGGATGTTGTATCCATATGTAAGGTTCTCCCAAAAGAGGCCTTTCACTTTCCTGGGTATGTCCCCCTCCATTTTGGGCATAATTTCGCATAAACGATGTGGGACACTTACCCTTGCATCCGATGTCTTCACTGTGATATGTTCCTTCAACGCTGCTGTCACCAGAAATTCCATCTGCATCTGGTGAGGTATTGTTAGTTCTGCTGCGTTGTCTAGCATCGTCAGAGCCCATTCCCCGTTCAGAAGCAGAGTCCTCAGTAGCCTGGGCATTTCCTATTTGAAGGCCAGCTACCTTCTTCTTTTTAAATTGAGGTTTAGTTTTGGGTTTATCTTCTTGTTTGATAATGTATTCTGAAATGCGATGTGTCTCCCTTTTCGGCTTGACTAGCTCTTCTGATCTGGGTTTTGACCGTCTTTCCCTCTCCGAGTGTTTTGATGAATTCTGACAGGAACGAGAGGAATGTGTATCAGTATCCTGAGACCTGACAGTTTTTTTTTAATATTATCACGGTTTCTAAGACTGTATCTTTTTTCAGAGGGCTCCTGTTGAGGAGACCCACCCCGTGATTGTAATGAATTCTGCTTATTAATTTTTGATTGTTTGTTATCCCATTTCATTTTAGAAGGATCAGGTGCTGGCTTCAAGTTATCCTTTTCAGAATTACCCGTCACTTGTGGTTTCCCAGGTCTAGCTCCCAAGTTATCTCTACCCAGCGAAGCATATGTTTCTTAGGTAGTTCTCGCTCCTGTTACGCAGGAGTGAATTCCCTCAGGCGCTGGCATATAGCCACCGCTGCTGCCTCCCCTTTTATGTTACTTAACATAATTGCTGACACCTAGGCAAAATTGCCCATCAGTTTCATCCCCAAGTCCAGGGCAGGTTCTGCCCTGTACTCATTCTGTACTTGTTTCAATACATCTGGTAAAGCTGCTATTGAGGGGGTACCATGAGTTTTGGTATAAACGGCTGTGAAAACTGTACCCCAACTGGTACAATCCTCTATCCGGGGAGCCATCCCCATTGGCAAGCAAACTGTTAGTATTCTGTGTTATTCCTGCGGGCTTGTATGGGGAAATACTACTTCAAGCTGTGTTATTTTCTGTACTATCCAGAACGGAACTTGCTCTTACTTGGTGGGCATTCTTCCCATAACCGCGTTCAGCGTTTGTGGGCTGATAGTTGATGTAGTCAATTGAGGCTGACCAGCTTGAGCAATCCATACTGGTTGAATTGTAAGTGTTTGCATTACGAACTGTGTAAGGTTTCTGTATAGTTTTACTACGTCTCTGTAAAGTGTACATAATTTTGCTGCTGACAATGTATCAATGTCTGGATGTGGTGTGTAAGCAGCTAGGACCGGCCAGGTTGCTCCTTCTCTGACCGAGTCTCACATGTGTTGTGGTGTGGGGAGGGCACCTTTAAACCAATTAATATGCTCTTGGTATGTTAACGGGACTTCTATGCCCACATATGGAAAGTATTTTTCAGGTGTGTCATCTTCAATGTAACTATGAAACAACTTTATGCGTACATCTGCAGGCAGGAATCTGACCCAAGAATAGAATACCTCTGTTCTGAATGCCTCGTGTGCCTCAATCATGAAGGTAACACCACCATCCGTTGCCGGGAGGCCGTATTGCAATAATTTCATAGTAACTGCATGTCTGCAATTTTCTTTAATGTTAAGAGGAACTTCCTGCTCTTCTTCCCCCTGTACCCGCAACACTGTGTCATTGACAGACACAGTGGAAGGAAGTAGTAAGGAAAAGAGATAAGAATTTGCACAGGTGGGAATTTTTAATCCTTCAAGCTTGCATAACCTACAGCCAATACATAGGTTGTACCTACTCAGCCGAAGCAGATTTCCCTTCTCACTACAGACGTCTCTTGTTAAATGTGAGTAGGGGTCTCTGAGAAAGCACGACTTAACTACTTAGATTTGACCGTTAAATAAGAGCCAAACCAACGTTGGCGGTGCCATGTCATGTAGTTCCTAAAAATATATAGGATCTGCGCGTTTGTTAGACAACATAAACTAAGGGATTGGTGTCTAGACTGATTCCGGACACCCCAACAGGATATGTCAGCCTATAGACCAGCTAGTTCACAGTGCCATTATAAACCCCCGAACAATACCAGGGAGCGGATAGTTTCTAGCAACCTTTGAACATAACAACTCTTGATCCTTCAGGGATCGTGGAAACAGTACAGTACTTTTCGCTCAGTCAATCGTGCTCACATAGTGTCAGAGATATACACGGAATAAACGTTGGGGACGTTTTCAATAAGCATTTATTGAACCAGCGCCATTCTAGTATAAAACATGTTTGCTGCAATAATCAATAGACAGAAGCAAATGTAAGAGATTACAAGCACCAAAAGAGTAAACAGTAGATACATTTTTACCATGGTGCTAAGCAACAAATATATGCAGGCATATATAAAAACAGTAATCTTCGCGTACTCCTACTAGGCGTATCCCACCTGAGTGTACCTCAATGTACCTAGCATGTATGTGGATGTGAAGTCAAGAATACCCTAGGAAAGAGCGCACCCCATTACCTGATGGGAGAGAATGAAGGAGCCCATCTTGGTCACGAGTTGAACAGCTCGCAAGGGATGTCAGACCACTGCGTGTTGAAGTCTCAGCGTGCAGGGACCTCCGTGTCAGTGTCAGCGTAGAAGCGTTTCCTCTGTTTACCTAGTGAAGGTTTGGTTCTTTTATACCAAAAAGGTAACCTCAGGGGTTTTACCACAATCGTTATGTTGTGCGTACGATTATGTAGATGAGCCTAAATCAATAATTGTAATTATGCAAAGTAGCCCTGTCGCCTGAGGATTAAGATAGCAATGACTTTAGTACAGAGTATGTTAATCCTATTATGTACATCATGTGCAGGGGATTAATATATGAAGCTAAGAATCCTCATGCATAATAAATGAGGCTAATTTCAACAAAATCAATCGACATTTATTCAGCACATAACTGGGTAAAAGGTCATTGCTGGAACCGTTATGCAGAGCAAGGTAGGACAAATGTAGGACAAAGGTCACTTTGAAACTTAGGCCTAGGTTAGGAAACAGAACACAAATACTGTCTAAAGAAATGTTAAACAGGAAGCCACATATTCCTCTTGAAGAGTTCCTTTTTTAATTTCAGATTTAATCGTCATCATTAATTAGGAATGCAACGTTCGGGAACAAGGTGATATGGATGCATTTTAAAGAGGCTTAAAATACTATGGTAGAGGGCTATTTGGATGGGATACAGACCTCCTTGAGGACAGGATCTTTTAAAGAATCCAAAAGATGTCTGTTTGCTGCAGTAGCTACAGTGGAAGAAAGAACGTTCAGGGGGTGTGGCCAAGATGGCAGCCACATCGAACTCTTGCTAAAAGAGCTCTTTCCCGGGCCCGCCTAAAATCTTTCTTATACATTAGCAGCTGTCAATGGACTGGGCTTTCTGGGCCCGCCGTGCACACAGTGACTGTGCCCACACACTGAGAGTGTTACCTGCCCCTGGGAGGCCTCCAGGAGACTGCTGATGGGGGACACAGTCGGGCGAGTCTGGCGACGCAGTTTACATGGTGCTATACCCCAAGTGAGACCAGAACGGCCCAGCGACGCGATAGATGGGAGACCGCTGACAGCCGGCGAAGAATCGGGCTGAGGCAGCGAGCGGCTTTCCGGAGCGGAGCTACAAGGTCGGCGGGAAGGCCTGGGAGCAGTGCTCTGTTCCCAGCCTGCCAGCTGCGGGGCTGGAGCCCCAGGAGGTAGACCGGTGGCAGCCTCGGCACTCAGGGCCTGGCCCCAGGGGACCTTACTCTACGACATTGAAACTGCGGTGCCCCCCTCCTTGCCCAAGTGACAGACTGGAGTTGTGTATGTGGTGCCCGAGGCCTGTGGGAGTGGGCTGACTCGTGATCCATGGCAGAGAACCGTGCAGGATGCCTGGGTCTAAAATGGAGTGGCCTACCCCAGCCGACAGGAGGCACAGCATCAGATCATACTGGTGCCTTTTGGAGGAGTGGCATGATCGCTGTGTCCCCCCCCTAGAGACGTGGTGGCCCTGAGACATTCCAGCCCGGGGGAGTGTGCCCCGCAGCAGGCGGACGTGGCCCAGTGAGGCATGGGCCCAATCGTAACTCAAAATAGGGCTGGAGTCATGCTGGGAGGCGCCTGGTAGCACTGCTGAGAGGAAGCACCTGCGGTGGGATGCAGGAGGATAGTCTCGAAAAGTGAGACCAGAAGCACGACCAGCTGACACACAGATCCACCCCTAACACCGTTCAGGGCCTGCTGCGACCAAGCGGAGAATACAAAAGCGACCATGCAGGACAGAATGTGGACATTCCAGAGGAGGCAAATATCCCACGCAGACTGAACTTGAGAGGGATGCTGCCCTTCGGACAGTTGCAGATATTGTGATGGCACATAAATCAAACTCGAGGACTGGGACACCTTCTGAGCAAAAATATGGGCTGTCTGACTCCAGGTCTTCTCAGGGCGACAACATTAGACCCCCTGTGGTGACTTCACAGATGGTAGAGGAACTGCTTTGATATCCTTTGATGCTTTCTGATCCTCTTGGTGTTCCCCCCTCCTATTTTTATTCTTTGGGGTGGGAGGGCGGTTCATGGGAGGCATGGGGAATAAGTGGGGAGGTTTGAAAACTGTCTGATGCTTTCTATTGATCTATAATTATTCTCTGTGTGGCATAGATATGTTCCTGAGTAGTTCATCGAACTGCTCCATTTATATTTGCTGGGCCAGAGTGCATTGCCTCAGCAAGTTCACCTTGGCCTGCCCCTCTTGGTACAAACCTTGTGGGCTACCTTGGGAAGTTACTCATTCATTTGGACTGCCAGCCATTGCTGCACTGACCTTGGGCTGGGGAGTTTATAGTCGTGGGATGTTCTTTTTTCTTCCCCCTTTTGTTTCTTTGCACGCACAAGGACCACACAGTGTACTAATAAAGGGATGTGTAGGGGGAGGGGGAATTGGGAAGATGACGTGGCTCTGTCACCAGTGTGCCGATATATGGCGGATCATCGATAGACATTGACCATCTTCTCCTGGAATGTCAGAGGGATGGGATAAGCCTTCAAGAGATATAATACCCACAGATACCTGAAGCGGCGGTGGGTACAGGTGGCCATGCTGCACAAAATGCATCTGGTTGGGAAGGAGACTGACAGGTTGAGACGCAGATGGAGGGGACAGTTGTACACCACTTCATACTGCCAGGGGCACCTTGATTTGGATTAGGGCAGAGACCCCCTTTGAACTTACCCGCTCTGTCATAGACAAGCAGGACAGATTGTGTTACTGGAGGGCCGACTGATGGGGAAATAGATAACAATAGGGAGTATTTATGCTCCAAACCAGGAGCAGGTGGTCTTTTTCCAATCCCTTTCTGGACAATTGGCAGGCCTCCTTATGGATAAGTTACTATTAGGTGGTGACTTTAACTGTGTGGTGGATGTTTGCAGGACCCAGCATGGAGCAGAATGGGATTATTCCTATTTCTCACACATTCACTAGCTCCACACCAGGATAGATCGCTTTTTATGTTCTCATAGGCTCAGCCACAATACAGGTCGTGGTGCAGGGTCATTGCCTCAGCCAGACTATAAGATGCCAAAAAGAGTTGAGTAGGGAACTTCAAACACTAGAAGGCAAACTGCATACAGTAGATAACGGCATTGGTAGAAGAGATCCTAGAGATAAAGGAACAATATAATGTCACCCTGGAAAGGCTGCGCTGTCATTATTACAAAGAGTACGTAGCCAGAGCACATGAAGAAGAGGGTAGGCCTGGCGTGGCAGACTGCTGGTGTGGCTTATACGACCTGAATTGAGGAGGACTCCCATCACCCATATTCAACAAGGGAATGGGCATCCGCTGTATTCCCCTGACTCCATAAACACTGAATTTCATACATACTATGAATCCCTATATACCACCCCTGAATCTTAGCGACTGGAAACCTGCTCTGCCCTCCTGGCCAAATTGCAATTGCGCATATTGCCTGAGGAGCAACGGGAGAGCTTGGGGAGCCCGGCATCCACGCTGGAGATCAGAGCAGCCATCAAAGAGATGGCGAAGGGTAAAACACTGGGCCCAGATGGACTCCCAGACGTGTTTTATGTGGCCTATGCTAGGACTCTAGCCGCATAGTTTGAGAAACTATACTATATGATGAGTCCTTATGAATAGGTACCCTTCCCGAGTCCACTAGGGATGCAATGGTTATCCCTCTACCTAAAACTAAGACACAGGGGGCCCGGGTCACGGAGTTACGTCCCCTTTCCATGTTGAATCTGCATTTTAAGATCCTTAGTAAGGTGTTGGCCCTCCGGCTGCTCCCGCACCTGCCAACATAATACAAAGTGATCAGAGCGACTTTGTCCCCACTCGAAACACCTCTCTGAATCTCAGAAGGCTATATAACAGGCCTGGGTGGTAAACTCTGCTCCGTTCGCTGAGTTTGCAGAGTTTTCTGCACTCCACGTAGTGCGAATCGGCAAGTTGGCGAGTGCGAGCTGCTACTCGGATAGAATTTCTACCCCAGCGGCAGGAAGATCAGCATGAACGGCAGTTCACACTGCACTCCGCCACTTACGGAATTCCGCAGAGTTTTTTTGTCACTTTGAAAAGTTCTGACTGCTTCACCAGTTTCTTTTAGATAGTGGGTACCTACGTTTATTACTAAACTTTTTTACCTAGTGGTATCCTACATGCTGCAGCTCATTTCATCCAGGGCCTGAACAAATACAATCACATCACCCCCATCCTGACAGAACTCCATTGGCTCCCCTTGCCAGCCCGCACTATTGTCAAAACCAGCTGCATTATTTACAAAGCTATCACGACCAACACACCACTTATCTTGCAGACAAGCTAAAAATCCCTGGTGGATCTCAGCACAAAAGCAGCCAGTACATCGTCAACCTACAGACTAAGAAATATAAAAGAGAAAAAACAAGATCACAGGCCTTTTCCATCTATACACCCAGGATTTAGAAAAATCTTGGTATCCACATGACCGGCCCATTGCTGCTCGTTTAGGAAAGAGTTGAAATGCTCATCTCTTTAAAGAACACTACATCCTAATGCATTAACCATTCACAACCAGTTTCCTCTCCTCTTACTCGTTGACTTTATTGCTTGTGCTTGTCTTTGATCATGTACAGCATTCTGCTGTCTGTTGGCAAGGTTTGCGCTACAGAAATACCATTTACATACATACATGATACGTCTTCGTCATTACGTGGAATTGATTACATGATATTGGACATTACTGTTCATAGCATTCTGGGTAATCTCTCAAATTGCAGCCACTAAATCATCAGAAGCGGAGCACGGGATAGCCTTCTTGGCTGTAGACTCAGTGACTAACATTATAGAAGGGCTAGATCACGGTATAGAGATGCCAACATGGTCTTTACTATAGACTGTAAATGCTAATGGGGACTCTCTACTGATTCCTTTTGTAAGTTTAGCACACCAGGAGAAAGGGCTGAAAACACTCGTGCAAAGTCTGTAGTCTTCTAGAGTGGTCATTTTTTAAATTACCTATAAGTGATGACATGATTTCTCAGTAGCACTGTTTCCAAGAAAGTTTTTTTTTTTAATTTTTTTTATTTGTTTATTGCATTTCAAAAATAAATTTCACCAACATAGGTGTCATGCGTTACTACGCAACATTACAAACAACTGTCACAACTCGTGACTCATCGGTACATTGCGATTATAGTTTATATATTTCAAGTTTCTCATTTCTCTAAAATCTTCTGTGTCCACTCTGCCGTTCAATACCCCTAAGCCTCTTGTGTAGGTGAATCTATTATGTCCCGTTGGTGAAGGAATTGGCGCAGTGGCTCCCAAATGTCCCTGGGTTTCGATGTCGTCGGCAGTTCCTCTGCGTATAACTCCAGTTTTTCTATACAATATACTAGGTCTTTGAGCCAGTGAGTGTCCCGCGGTGCATGTTTGCCTCCCCATGTCATGGCCACCCGCCTTTTGGCCATCAGCAGTGATACTCTTACAAATGTACCCATGGTGCCCTTCACTTGTGGCAGCAAACCCAGCAAGCATTCCTCCGGCGTTCCCTGTAAATCTATCACAGTCATCTGGCATATATGCCGTATGACTCGCACCCAGAAATCTGCAACACGTGCACACTCCCACGCCAAATGCCAAAAGTCCGCCTCCAAGTGGCGGCAACGCGTGCAACGACTAGAGTCCCGTAGGCCATATTTGTATATCTTGGATGGCGTGTAATACAATTGGTGTATGTACTTGAAGTGTATGATAAGAAGGTTGCCATTGGGTGTGAGTTGTCTGGTTAGATTACATACACTTTCCCATTCTGATATTGTTAGGGGGGTGGAAAGCCTATCATTCCACCGGGCTAGACTCCTGTCTGGGGCCCTAGGGATGTCGGCTCGTATTGCTCTGTAGAGCTTTGTAACCAGCTTTTTCCGTGTAGGTGTAGTCAACAAGACCTGCAGAGATTGTAAAGTGGATGGTTCGCCCGAGTATTTCGAATAATGTGACTTTATGGCATGCCTAAGCCTGTGTATCGTGAATGTAAAGAGGGGTGTGGGGTTAGTAATGTATTGTAGGTCCTCCTTCTTGAGGAGTTTCCCGTTTGGGTATAAATCTTGCATTGTATTTAGTCCAGCTTCTCTGAGTGCCTTCAACGGGCCTTTCTCCTGCAGTACTGAGATGGCCGCATGGTGTGCAATGGGCAATGCCGGGGCGTATATGGGTAATTTGGAGGTGAGCCTGCCAATATCTTGCCATGCTGTAATTGTGGTATCTATGGGATTAATTTCATCTTTCGGAGTGTTTCTAGATGTGTGAGTAATGATACCCGACAGGGGAGTCGGACTAGCGTCACCATCCTCCACGGCAACATGCGGCGTATAGGCATGTGGGTTGAACCAGTAAAATGCATACTGCGCCTGAGCACTCAGGTAGTACGCGTACAGATCCGGAGCACCAAATCCACCCTTGGCGTAGTCAAGTGTCAGGGTAGCCCAGCCCACTCGTGCCTGTTTGCCTCCCCAGATCAATCGGAGCAAAGCCGTACGCAAGGTTTTAAAAAGTGCAGTGGCATAGTGATGGGGATATTGGAAAAAAGATATAAAAATCTCGGGAGGATCACCATCTCTGCAATGGCTATGCGATCAGATAGGGAGAGTGGTAAAGTAGTCCATCGATCGATTTGCTGATCGAGGGTGGCACTAGCACGCCCATAGTTTTCTTGCCGAACCACCGCCGGATCTCGATGTATCCAGACTCCCAGGTATTTAACTGGATCTGAAGTCCACACCAATGGGTAGTCTCTCGGTGGAGGGGAAGTAATGGCTGTCAGAGGTATTATGACAGATTTGTCCCAGTTAATAGTTAGTCCTGAAAATAGACCAAATCTAGTGCATTCTCTCAGTAGAGGCGCTAAGTTACAATCCGGCTCACGCACAAATAGGACCATGTCGTCCGCATATAGGGATATGCTTACCGGGCGATGTAGAAAATTAAGGGCTGTCTCCCGATGTCTTTGGCGTATCACACACGCCAGGGGCTCAAGCGCTAGCGCGAACAGTAAGGGGGATAATGGGCACCCTTGTCTGGTGCCACGTCTTATCGAGAATGGCTCTGACGTCAGTCCCTCCACCCGTGCTGACGGGTCATTGTAAAGCAGCCGCACCCAGCCCAGGTACATCGGAGGGAATCCCATTCTCTGTAGGATGACAAACATATAGCTCCATTCTATAGAGTCGAAGGCTTTCGCCGCGTCAAGCATAACTGCTGCAGCATGTAAGCTTGGATCAAGAATGTGCATCATTGCAAATATAGTTCTAAGATTGTGGGATGTGGATCTCTCCGGTATAAAACCGGATTGGTCCGGGAGAACCAGCAAAGGCATCAGGGGTTGCAATCTCATCGCCAGTATTTTTGCCAGTACTTTGGCATCTAAATTAATCAGTGACAGCGGTCGATATGAGTCGCATCGGTCAGCAGATTTGTCTTTTTGAGTAGCGTTATGATTAGTGCCTGTCGTAGGGAGGGTGGTAAGATGCCCACTTCGTGAGCCTCCGCGTAGACAGCTAACAAGTGTGGTGCTAAAAGATCCGCGAATTCCTTATAAAACTCAGCCGTTAGGCCGTCCGGCCCTGGTGCTTTTCCACTGGGAAGGTCGCGTATGGCCGCTTTAATATCGGATATTCCAATCGGTTTGGATAAATATTCTCTATGGCCGTCTGTTAGCCATGCGCATGCAACATCTGCTAAATATTCCGCCACATTGGCTTCGGTTGTGGTCCCGCCCGATTGATACATCTCAGCATAGAAGGCTCGGAACTGCTCCACCTGCTCCAGTGTTGCATAGTGCTCTACACCCCTAGCGTCGATTATTTTATCAATGCGCGTCTGCTCGATACGTGTCTTGAGTTTTGTAGCAAGGTTTCTGCCTGGTCTCCCGCCCTCACCATATGCCCTGGCTACATGTCTTCGAGAGAGATAGCGCATTTCAGACTCCGCCAGATTGTCGTACTCAAGAATTAGTTCGTGAATACGGTTGAGTGTCTCTAGGTCCGGTTGCGTATTATATGCCGCTTCCAGACCAGCAAGCGTAGTTTCTAGTTTTGCTAGCTGGTGTCTAAGGTCCTTTAAGATGCCGGCCGTGGTACTCATGCAGACACCCCGGATCGTGACCTTGAATGCCTCCCATAGTGTTGCTGTGCTATCAACTGTGCCGACATTGAGTTCAAAATATTGCTCTATGGCCTTTTTTATAGTGTCAGTGTAAATGGGGTCGAGCAGCGCCTCAGATCTGAAACGCCATGTGAATGGGCGGCGCAGTGTATCTGGGAGAGTGTAGGTTAGCTGTACTGGATTATGGTCACATAGTGTGCGGGGTAGCGTGACAACCTCTGTGTTCCACCCAGTTATCTCAGCACTAATAAGCCAGTAGTCCAATCTGGACCAACTATTGTGTGCAGGTGTGGCATGTGTGCCCTCCTTCACTGAGCTATTTTGCAATCTCCAAATGTCTACCAACCCAAATTCTATTATAGCTTCGTTTACACAGCGGGCAACCTTCGGTGACCGGGCACCCTGTGGGCTTGATCTGTCCAGCTCAGGGTCTAGATGTGTATTGAGGTCTCCACCCCACATTGTGACTGCCTCTGGCCAGTCTCTAAGTATTCCTACCATGCGTTGAAATGCCTCTGGTTCGTCAGCAATAGGCCCATACATATTTACAAACGTAACCAGTGTGTTTCCAAGTTTCCCGTGTACCATGGCACATCGTCCTTCTGTGTCTATGTGAGTGTTAATTGGAAGAAACGGGACGCCCCTCTTGACCAGTATAAGGACACCTCTGGCGTAAGAGGAATAGGAGGACGCCAATCTGAACCCTGCCCATTTTCGTGCAATTCTGGTTTCTGTCTCCCTGGTAAGGTGCGTCTCTTGCAGGAGAGCCACTTGTATGCCGTGTCTGTCCAAGTACCCAAACACTTGCCGGATCTTTTTGGGGTTATTTAACCCACGGACATTCCATGTCAAACATCTATATTGTTCACCCATAGGTGCCTGGCGGTGTATATTCTAGCAGAGTGTGAAATCGCCCATTTAGTAGACACATTAATAAGAGAGTTTCTTGCATCAAAGAGGTACCGACATAATCACATAAAACTGATTGCAACTTAGCAAAACTAACTCCCCCTCCCCCTCCCACTTCAGCAACCCAATCATGCCAAAGCCATACCCATTTCCCAGAAAGGGCTCCAACAAAAACACGGAGGATTGCCCCTCGAAACTTGATGGGGTACTCCCATAGGGGGAACGTAGTGGCGCCTACTTCTCCCCGGTGTAGTAGGGAGGAGGCCGCCCTCAGATGTGTAGGGTAAAGCCCCTGACCCACCTCTAGTCCATTTATTACATTTGGATATTACAAAAAAGAGTGCACCCAGAGCGGTACAGCCACCCACACCTTCTTAACGCTTGCCGGACCCATAGTTCAGCCCGGCCCACCCACTCAAAATCATATGTAAGGGAGGTCGCCTCCGCAGACTCTAAGCGTCCGCCCTATCTTAATATTTAACAGTATTCTGATGTGTAGGTCCCCCTCCAGCGACTCTCTGCGGCCCAGAGAACCCCGTAGCTAGGCCGCCACAACCCAAACGTGAATGTCTAATCCAATGCAGAGCAAACCCATCAGGAGAGATATTTAAACAGGGCAAACAGCATCCTGCAGTCAGGGAGCATGGGGAGCCGGGACACATCATCAGTATCGCAACAAATCCCCTACTTTACAGCCAGATCCACTTCTGGCAGATCTTACCCGCCCCATCATCCCAGAGCGGGAAGAAAGCAGAGACTCATGTAGTCAGTCATCAATGTCAGATGTGTGTTCAGCTGTCTGCTTTTTGCGCCGCAGCGATTGAGCGTAATCCAGGGCCTGTTTTGGATTATTGAAGATTTTTGCCGCCTTGTCCACCCCTATCCGAAGGCGAGCGGGATACAGCATGGCATAAGGTACTTGTTCTTGTTGCAATATTTTTTGACCCCTTGGAATTCCTTCCTCGCAGTCTGGACCAAGACCGTAAAATCCGGGTAAAAAGAAAGGGTGTTTCCTTGATGTTGTATGGTGCCCTTCTGACGGGCCACACGTAGCACCGTGTCACGGTCTCTAAAGTTGAGCAGGCGTGCAATGATAGGCCTGGGAGGGGCTCCCGGTGGAGGCCGGGGGCAAGAGATCTGTGCGCTCGCTCCACCACCAGCATATTGGATAGGGTCTCTGGGCCGCAGATGTCCCGGAAGAGAGCCTCAACGTATTCCTCCAGCCGCCCCGTATTCGTGGACTCCGGTAGGCCTAAAATGCGCACGTTATTGCGTCGTGACCACGCTTCGATGTCCTCATTCTTATTTTTTATGAGCGCTAGGATCTTTTCAATGTCCGAGGTCTTGGCTGCAACTTGCTGCAGACCATCTTCGGTGTCTGATATCCTCTGCTCTGCCTCACCCAGCCGAGTTGCCTGCTTATCAAGTTTGGCCGACATAGTGTCCATGCGACCGTTCAGCGCCTCGATCTTGCCATCTATAGATTGCAGACTTGCTTGTATTGCCGCAAGCGTCTTTTCAAGCGCTGTGGATGTCTGCGCTGTCGATTCTAGCTCTGAGTCCGATGCCGCGCTTTGTGTGGATCTGCCACCCTTACGTAGCTCAAAGTTTAGCCTTGGCTGGTTTTTATCCGGCTTCCCCATATTTACTGCGGGTATAGGATGCACAGCAGCCAGCGCACAAGGGTTGCCGCCGCCACCCGGACTCCCACCGGCGCGGGCAGCCCCACCACACAACAGTATCCCGCTGTCTTGAGCTTCAACAATTGAGGCCTACCGCCCACACTCACGCTCCATCACCGAAGCGGGCAGTAGCCCCAGCCTGCAGATATTTCAGCAGCCGGGCCGTGATCACAGTCTCCAGCCCCAGGAGTCCCACATCTGCCAGCGCGCTCTAGGGCCACAAGTCTGCCGCCATCCAGGCCTCAACACGCCCGCTGGCCGCTCCAAATCGCAAGGCTCTGCCTTAATTTCCACTCTTCACTCACTGCGTCATTCAGGATTTACATCTCCACCTCCAGTGCACCAGCCCCTCAGTCTCAGTCAATTGTAGCCCACTGGGGCAGGCGAATGGGGTGAGGCGCCAATGGCCCGAGTTAATAGACGCCCGGTGTGGCGGCGACAGTGCAGTCCCCCCGAGCCACGCTCCAAACCTTGAGTCTCCGCCTCACTGGGAGCTGGCAGCCATCTTGCGCGCTGGGGCCTCCATCACAGAGCGGAGCCGGGCGCTTGCGTATCACTCACCCGCCGCCCCGCAGGTTCGCGGCGTGCAGGGCACCAAGCAGTTGCAGCACTCCCTCCGCGCCAGTTCAGGGACAGGGCTTCACCGTCTGCCAGGTATCGTAGCCGCCGCTGCCCAATGATCGCCGCGCCGCCTCCGCAGCGGGATTGTAGG
Organism: Calotriton arnoldi; assembly: GCA_963921515.1. Taxonomy (NCBI): domain Eukaryota; kingdom Metazoa; phylum Chordata; class Amphibia; order Caudata; family Salamandridae; genus Calotriton; species Calotriton arnoldi. The sequence goes on along the minus strand of CAWUFW010001870.1, from coordinate 948,125 downwards.
TGTAGCGTTGGGCACCCGGCCCCGGTCAGCGCCGCCCGTCTGCCGTCTTATTTCATGTCCGCGGCCGCTGCGATGTGCGTTTCTCTGCTCAGGGGCGGTCCCCCGCCTTCAGCGTCGTACCGGAGGGTAGCCCTCCGCTCCGGTGCACTCTACAGTCGTGTTAGACCCCCGGCGGGTCTCAGCCTTTCAGGATATTTACAGGATTACCGCGGCGGCCGGCAGAGCTGCACTACTGTGCTGCCATCTTGCCGCGCGCCAAACCACGCCCTCCAAGAAAAACTTGATGCTTCCGGGATACATTTGTTTAGATTTAACTGTCATTTTTAATTTGTCTCTAGGTATGAGGTGTTGAGAGCTAATTAAAGGTAGCTCTTGCTTTATTAGAACACATTATGCACATTGTAACAGATGCTTAGATTGCCATGTCAATATTGCATGAAGGATTTCTCCAATTCCCAGTTATTTCTGGCTTTACTTATCAAGTCATCTACAATAACCATGTTTAAGCTGCTTGGGTCAAGAAAATTATCATTGAAAAGACTCCTTTATTCTGTCTATACATTTTATGCATGGAGAAATTGAGGGTTATCTCTAGAAAGAGATGTTGTTAGCATAAATAAAGCCATACATTTTTGGTCAGGTTTGGTGAAAACACTGGAAGTATTTTCTAAAATCCTTTCTATGTAAATAGGATGTACTGCAATTGGAAGGTCCTGCTAAAATGCAGGAACACGGATGCTGCAGTTTAGCGTGCATGGCATGGGGTAAGACAATTAGGCCTGTCAATACATGTAGCTAAGTGTTTTGTAGTCTTCTGTCTGTATCTGTTTATCAAACACTACATGTAAGGTTTTATGCAGTGGCCTGGTTGAAATAATTTTATATACTCAAATTTGAAGCGTAGGCTGCTCAAGGTGCAATATGTCTTGTATTTTGCAAATCTCAAATCTTTTAGCCTTTTTCCAGATACGCCTGCACTTGAAAGAATTTTCAGACTCCTAAGAGGGAGTTTGTACATAAAGAAAAGATTTTTGAAGGCGCAAACCCTGTGATTTTGCGAATTACACCGTTTGCAACTGCACAAGCAATGTGACATCAAGCTCATAGTTCATAAACACTTCCCACACATGAAGCACTTACTAGAATGACTATGGTACAGCATGTTAATGGCCACGTCAAAGGGATTTTCATGCCAACACAACTCATCAAAGCCTACCAGTTGATTATGTGCTATTTCAAACTCAAACCGGGCTTGTTAAGCCCAAGACAGTATAAGGACATCCCTCATGCTATGTTCTGAGAACAACCCTACAATGCATGCTTTCAGACAGGTGTCGGTCTCACTGATGTTAAAAGTGAGTAACCAGCGCTCTTTTTTTTCAATGATTTTCATGTAAAGAGTACTCTTTAATGTTCTGTACATGTTTCTGCTCTGGATCCGCATTTGAAGGTACAGAAAGAAAAAAACTGGTGTCAATGCACAGGGTGGCGGAAATATGTGGCTCAAGTGTCATTTCTGGGGAGGGACGGAGTTGAGGTGGAGTCATGTGACAACACCGGCAGGCGCACAAGGGAATTGCTGAAAAAATTCTCCAGATCGAGTCTAGCATCTCTGGGTATTCACAAGGTGAGGAATCTGCCGTTAGCAGTGTCCATCAGAACTGGCAGACATTTAACATCTTCAGATCACTATACAGGTTTTCAAATTTGTGAGATGTAGAGATAGTATCATTCATTAGTAGTACAACTAGTCTACTAATCTAACTTTTATAGTAGGTTAGTATATATGTTTAACACCCCTAAACCCATTTGAGATGTCATCAGTAATGTCACTAACCATGTCATGAGTGATGTAATATGTGAGGTCATAAGCAGTGCATTGCGGGGCCTAAGTTATAGTTAGCTCAGGTAACTATAACTGTTAAATTTCAAGGGTTTTATATGAGTGAAATCTGAGCCTAACTATAACGCCCCAGTAACCTTTGTTGTTTTCAGTGAATTACTATGGTTTTTATAATTCTATTTCCTAACTATAACGTCCCTGTATCCTTTGTTTTTTTTTCATTTTAAGGTTTTTTAAAAATGTTTCTTAACTGTTAATGCCCCTGTAACCTTTGGTTTTTTAAGTGAAGTTCTATGTTTTTTTAGCTACTAGGCACATTTTCAGAGGGGTGGAGAAAGGGGACAGGGCATCGGACTAGCTCCCAGCAATTCCGCTGTGTGAGACTGACTGCTGGTAACAGGAAGGCTTCTTTGCCCCCAAGTACCCTAAACATCCAAAAGGGCTTCATCCCCAAACAAGTAGTGCACCTGGAGGTGCATTTTCAGAGTGGTGGAGAAAGGGGGAGGGGCCTTTGTCGATGTCTCAGCTATCTCACTGTGTGTGACTTACTGGAGGTAACAGGAGTGGTTGTTGGCCCCAAAGGACCCTCAGCATTTAAGGGGAGTTCATCCCCCAACCAGTCCAGTAGTGTGCCAGGAGGTGCGTTTGCAGAGAGGTGGAGAGAGGAGGAGGTGCCACGGATGATCTCTCAGCAATCCAGCTGTGTGGGACTTACTGGAGGTAACAGGCGGGGTTGTTGGCCCCCAAGGATCCTCAGCAGCCAAGAGAACTTCTTCCCCCAACCAGTAGTGCGCCAGGAGGCATGTCTGCAGAATGGTGGAGAAAGGGTGTGGGGCCTCACATAGCTCTCAGCAATCCCGCGCTGTGGAAGTTACTGGAGGTAACAAGAGCAGTTGTTGACCACCAAGGACCCTCAGCAGCCAAGGGGACTTCATTACCCAACCTGTAGTGTGCCAGGAGGCCTTTGCAGAGTGGTTGAGAAAGAGGGGAGGGCCTCCGCAACTTCTCCCGTGGCTGGCCTTTTTTGTTTTTTATTGGTGGGGCCGCGTGGCCCCTCTCCCCAGGCCCATATTGGCCCCGGAAACCCCATGTTGCATGCCCTGGCCTTTTAAAAAATACATATTTTTATCAGGGGAGGGTGGCTGCAAAGGCACCCCCTCCCTGTGCCGATTTCGGCCCCAGGGACCTCATCCCCTGGGGCCCGGTCATTACACTATGGAGAGGGGGGCTTTAGGTTTTTTAAGTGAATTTCGAAGGTTTTTTAAATTCTGTTTCTTAACTATAAGGTCCCCGTGACCTTTGGTTATTTAAGTGAATTTCTATGATTTTTTTAACAACTAGACGCAATTGCAGAGTGGTGGAGAAAGGAAATGAAGCATCGGACTAGCTCCTAGCAATCCCGCTGTGTGAGACTTACTGCTGGTAACAGGAGGGCTTCTTTGCCCCCGAGTACCCTCGGCATCCAAAGGGACTTCATCCCCAAAAAGTAGTGCACTAGGAGGTGCATTTTCAGAGTGGTGGAGAAAGGGGGAGGGTCCTCCGTTGATCTCTCAGCTATCCCGCTGAATGTGATTTACTGGAGGTAACAGGAGTGGTTGCTGGCCCCAAATTACCCTCAGCATTTAAGGGGAGTTCATCCCCCAACCAGTCCAGTAGTGTGCCAGGAGGTGCGTTTGCACAGTGGTCGAGAGAGGGGGCGGGCCACAGATGACCTCTCAGCAATACTGCTGTGTGGGACTTACTGGAGGTAACAGGAGGGGTGTTGGCCCCCAAGAACCCTCAGAAGCCAAGGGAATTTCATCACCCCAACCAGTAGTGCACCAGGTGGTGCATTTGCAGAGTGGTAGAGAAAGGGGGCAGGGCCCTCCACAAGCTCTCAGTAATCCCACTGTGTGGGAGTTACTGGAGGTAACAGGAGGGGTTGTTGGTCACCAAGGACCCTCAGCAGCCAAGGGGACTTCATCCTCCAACCAGTAGTGTGCCAGGAGGCGCATTTGCATAGAGGTGGAGAAAGGCGGCGAAGCCTCCCAGAGCTCTCAGAAATCTTGCTGTATGGGACTTACTGGAGGTAATAGGAGAGGTTGTTGGCCCCCAAGGACCATCAGCAACCATGAAGACTTTATCTCCCAACAAGTTGTGCGCTAGGAGGCCCCTTTGCAGAGTGGCTGAGGAAGAGGGCAGGGCCTCTGGCAACGTCTCCCGGGCCGGCCCTTTTTTGTTATTAGGGGAAGGGGCAGCGTGGCCCCCCTACCTTTGATGATTTCAGGCCCGGGGACCCCATCCCCCAGGGCCCGGCCATTACACTATGGGAAGGGGAGCTGTGCGGCCCCCTTCCCAGTCTGATTATAGCCTCGAGGACCCCATACCCCGGGGACCGGCCTCTTTATTCTGGGTGCCCCTAGAGCACCCAGTGATCTGTGTTGGGGACTGCGGGGAAAGCATCAAGAACCCCATGGTCCCAGTGGCTTCCCGCCTCCTGTGGGAGCCAGCACTGCTGTGACAGACAGGGGGCTGCTGAAAGACAGCTCCCTGTCTGTCAGAGAAATGTTTTCATCTGTTTCTCTGCACGCATATTTGGTGCAGAAAAACAGATAAAAACTACGCTTCCTGCAAGCCGGAGCTGTTTGAGAGGGTGAGCACCTTGGGAGGAAGCAGGAGTTGGCCCTTGGGGGTGATGGTCCCAAGGACCATACATGGCTCCACAAAGGGGGCCACACCGCCCCCCCTTCATCATAGAAATAAGCCCCAGGGAGGTGGTGGTCGCCGGAGCTGCGGGGAGGCCATGTGCCCCCCCACTTATTTTTGATAAATTGCCCCAGGGAGGTGGTGGTCCCCGGGGCTGCGGGAGGGCCATGCAGGCCCCTCTGCATTCATTGTACGATTAGCCTTAGGGAGGTGGGGGTTCCTCCTGCATTAGTTTGACCTTTAGCCCTGGGAAGAAGGCGGTCCCCGGTGCTGCGTGGGAGGCCATCTAGACCCCGCATTAATTTTAAGTTTATCTCCGGGGAGCTGGCCGTCCCCAGGGGGCCCAATATATAATGTTACATGTTCCTGGTAGGTGGGGTCCCCGTGGCATGGGGGTGCCGCATGGGTACCTCCCTGCATACATAAAATCCAATGCCCCGGGAAGGTGGCGGCCCTTGGGGCTTTCATAAGCCCTCAGAGGTGGCCCCCTCCTATTTCACTGACATGCCTATGGAACTGGCTCACTCGGGGGTTAATTAAAACAAGCGCAGGAGCCTGTGCTTTTTTTACTTTTATTGTAAATATTGCAATTTTTATGTATTTTTATTTTTTAAATGCTTTTTTTTGCCTGTCGGGGTCCCTCTGGGACCGCAGGACCAACTTTATAGGGGTCAGGGTATTCCTACCCCACCCCCTTTTCTTTTTTTTACTTTTTTTTTTTGGGGACTCGGTTGAAGCCACTTCCCAAGATGGCTGCCAAAACTTCCTGGTTGAAGTGTTGGCAGCCAATCATAGCTCTGCATTTCCCTGCACAAGCTCATTATTTTTCGCGAAGTCGCTGCGGCCACAGATATCACCAACTCTGTTTTCTTAAACTTCTCACAAGTACTGAACGGATTTACACCAAACAGGAAAAAGTGGAATCTGCTTAACCAAATCTACGTTTCTGCCAAATTTGGTTTAATTCCGTCCAGCAGTCCGGGCTGTAGGCCTGTTTACAAGTCCTATTGGGAATTAAAATGAGAAACGCACCTTTATTTAAGCCCCCTTTTTCTCGGCCCCCGCTTGACGAATCACACCCGAAACTTTCCATTCGCAACAAGAAACACCAGCACACTTTGTTTGGAAAACGTCAACTGGCGCCACAGTTATAGGAAAGTCAAAAATGCTTTTCCTATGGAAACATGGTCCTAACTATAACTACCTACTGGCGACCGCCAGTAGGTAATATCTATCTATCTATCTATCTCTCTATCTATCTATCTATCTATAGATATATATATTATCTACTGGCGGTCGCCAGTAGATAGTTATAGTTAGAACCTAGTTTCCATAGGAAAAGCATTTTTTGATGTGCTTATAACTTTGGCGTCTTTTGACGAATCCAAAGTTCCTCTTTTTAGGTGAGCTCCTATCCTGAAAGTTTGGGGGTGATTCGTGAAGGGGGGGCTGAGAAAAAAGGGGGTTCCCAAAACGTGTTTTCTCCATGCAATTTCCATAGGAAACTTTAGACAAGGCTACAGGTCAAACTGCTGAACGGAATTACGCCAAATTTGGCAGGGAGAAAGGTCTTGGTCCAGAAAGCACGCTTTTGTTTAAATGGGGTAAGTCCGTTCAATAGTTTTAGAGAAATATCAAAATTTACAGATATCGATATTTGAGAATTCTGACATCTGATTGGCTGAGGCGTTACGAGCACGAGCGTGCGGCTCATTGGTTGCGAACTGTTGAAACTAGGAAGTGTTGGCAGCCATTTTGTGACTGAGTTGAAAGGCGTAGGGCGAAACAAAAGAGAAAAATTGTATAAGAGGGTATAGTAGGAACACTGTGGTCTTAGTTTAAGCAGTCTGTATGGTGGAGAGGCAGGGAGTTTGAATGTTGCGTAGGCCGTGGAAATCACGTCCGCAGAACAACTGTGCGCGGTAGTGCGGCAAGGTTGCGTAGGCTCTGGAAATCCCGTCGGGAAAACAATGTGCCATATTGCGGCAAGCAGTGTGTAAGGTGCACACACAGGTAGTGTGAATGTGCGGTATTGCTGCAATGTTCAGTAGGCTGTGTAAATCATATCGGGAAAATAACAATGCGCCGTATTGCAGCCTTCCTTTAATATAATGCGCAGTAAAGTTTACTTATAATGCGGTGTTCACTTTTATCACGGACAGTGTCACTTTCTTAGACGAAATTTAATATTATGAGGGAGGGCGTGTTCTGTTCGTGTGTCTGGAACAAAATTAACGTTTAATTGGCTGAGGTGTTCCAACAACGAGCTCAATGTTCATTGGCTGCGAACCATTGAAAGTAGAAGTGTTGCCAGCCATTTGCTCCCCGTCCGCGGAGTAGCAGGGACATCTGATTGGCTGACGTGTTCCAAGCAGGACCTTCCCAAGCTTAATGTTCATTGGCTGCGAACCATTGAAAGTAGAAGTGTTGCCAGCCATTTCCTCCCCGTCCGCGGAGTAGCAGGAACATCTGATTGGCTGACGTGTTCCAAGCAGGACGTTCGCAAGCTTAATGTTCATTGGTTGTAAACCATTGAAAGTAGAAGTGTTGCCAGCCATTCCCTCCCCCTCCGTGGAGCATCAGGGACATCTGTTTGGGTAACGTGTTCCAAGCAGGACCTTCCCAAGCTTAATGTTCATTGGCTGTAAACCATTGAAAGTAGAAGTGTTGGCAGCAATTCCCTCCCCCTCTGCGGAACACCATGGACATTTTATTGGCTAAAGTGTTCCGAGTACAAATTTGCTCATTATTGGCTGGGAACGGTTCACTGTTGTGAACCATTTTGTGACGCACTTCAATGGAGTACGGGAAAAGAAAGTAGTAGCGGGGAAGGTAGGAACACTATTCACTCTGTACAGTGGTCACAAGGTGGTGGAGAGGGATTGTGAAGGTAAAAATTGTTTTTTATATATTTTAAGGGCCATTTATATAATTGGCGTGGGGTGTACAAATCACGGCGGGAAAATAACAAAGTGTGTTGCGGTCTTCTTTTTATTAAGTTTGCGGGTGGGATACTTCCCAGGAATACTGTTTAGTTATAATGTGGTGTTTACTTTTCTGACGGGGAGCTGTGGTTGCGCAGCAAAAATTTCAGTCTAGGTTTGAAATAGTTTTTATTAAGCAATTATAAATATACTTTCTTCGGAAACTAGAGCTGTATATAACAAAGGGGTGACAATTAAAAACGTAATTCATAAAATATCCCTTAAGCGTGGGCACACCCTCCCTTTTTTTTTCTGCTATAGTTTGTAAAAGTGTTGCCCCATATTCTTGATAATATAAGAGGGCATGAGTTACTTTTAGATAAAGTAGAAAAGAAGTGCTACAAGAAACACTCCCGCACTACATCATCTCAGGTCACAAGAACAATAACAAGTAAAAAACAGTTAAACACAAATCACTTTATATTACATAGAAATGTACGCTTTATCATTTTTTAAAATTCTATTCTGTAGAATTCGGGAAAGTTCGGTCGTAGTGCTTAGAGGGCGCTCACTGCTCCGCTAACAAATCACGTACTCCTTTAAGAATATATAGGATAGTAGTATAATAATATACACTGCTGGTCGTATATATTCTATAGGGAGAAGGTGAATAGGAACCGCAACAGACAAAAATAGAAATAGCAAAAAAACATTCAGAAATGTAGGGTTTATCAAAGGGATTCACTAAGAAAGTATCTATGGGAACTATTTTTTTTTAAACTGCAATTTCCAAAAATATTGTCACTGTAAAAATATCTGATCAAGTAAGTTATAAAGGTCAGTAAACTGTATTTCAGATGGTTTACTCCTGGGGGCGACAAATCTCCAATTCCTGTTGTGTGGAAATATCACACTCTTACAATATACACAGTGTCACTGATGGCACACAAAAAGGAAAATGAAAATGAAGTCATCAATACAAAACAAGATCAATAACGAAATACTTTCCAGCGATGAGTATGTTCAGAGCTTCTTTTCTCCGGGACTTCGAAATCTTTCATCTTCGCGCCAACGGGTCATAAAGTGCTCTGAGATCACAATGACTGTTAATATTATAATATACATATTCACAGTATATGATCCCAAGGAAGAAACAGAGTAAGAACGAGAAGGTGCTGACGTTAAATATTAATCTTTAGTCTTCGCATCGACGGGTCATAAACTCCACTGAGGTCAGTATAAATGTTAATATTACAATATACATACTCACACTATATGACCTCTAGGGAGAAATAGACTAAAAACCAGAAGCTGCTGACGTTACATATAAATCTTTAGTCTTCGCGCCGACGGGTCACAAACTCCTCTGAGATCATAATGTGTGGTTATTATAATATACATACTCACACTATATGATCTCAAGGGGGAAATAGACTACAAACTAGAAGCTGCTGACGTTACATATAAATCTGTAGTCTTCGCGCCGACGGGTCACCAACACTTCTGAAGTCAAGTACAGTGTCAATATTATAATATACACAGTCACACTATATGAGCTCAAAGGAGCCAGAACAGGAACAATGTTTGCTGTATTCTGTCTGTTTCTGAAAACAAGCTGCTGACGTTACATATAAATGGCAAAAACAACCAATAACACTTTTTTCTAAATACAAGTGTTTAAATATTGACAAATAGCTACGTATTATAAATATCTAGTATGCCATAATCAAACAACTTACAACTCAGGATTATGTTTTGTGGCCGCAAAAGAAGAATCCGACTCTAGAAAACAGCACCTGCATCACTGAATGGAAACGCGTAAATAACTCGCAAAAACGAAAGTAATCAATCAACGGGTGTGGTTTATATACTTTTTGGTTATTGAGTAGTCTATGGAAGGAAGATACGGCTCCGCTCATTTAGATGTCACGTTTTACAGTTGACACGTGCTCACGTTTTAACTGTTTAACTTGTGCACGTGTTAGGAAAAGTTACAAAATGTGAAGCGGAAAAAGTTTCGATTTCGATCCTAACACGTATAAGGTCCTTAATATGTACATACGTTGGAGAGCTTAAAAACTGTTACCCGGAAAACCGTGTCATTTCCATTCTCATGAGTAAATACATTTATTAATTGCCGTAATTCTAAATAGAAGACATAAAAAAAAGATCTTTCAGAATAGAAGAAAAAAAAACGTGATAATATTTCTCATCACTATGGTTTTAAATTTAAAAAATGCGAGCATTTGTAAAGCGTACAGCTACCCCTGGAAAGGTGTGCCGCAAAAGAAGAATCCGACTCTAGAAAACAGCACCTGCATCACTGAATGGAAACGCGTAAATAACTCGCAAAAACGAAACTAATCAATCAACGGGTGTGGTTTATATACTTTTTGGTTATTGAGTAGTCTATGGAAGGAAGATACGGCTCCGCTCATTTAGATGTCACGTTTTACAGTTGACACGTGCTCACGTTTTAACTGTTTAACTTGTGCACGTGTTAGGAAAAGTTACAAAATGTGAAGCGGAAAAAGTTTCGATTTCGATCCTAACACGTATAAGGTCCTTAATATGTACATACGTTGGAGAGCTTAAAAACTGTTACCCGGAAAACCGTGTCATTTCCATTCTCATGAGTAAATACATTTATTAATTGCCGTAATTCTAAATAGAAGACATAAAAAAAGATCTTTCAGAATAGAAGAAAAAAAAAACGTGATAATATTTCTCATCACTATGGTTTTAAATTTAAAAAATGCGAGCATTTGTAAAGCGTACAGCTACCCCTGGAAAGGTGTGCCGGCGCTCGGGGCCATCAGAAAGATTAAGCAAGGTGTTGCCCAAAGTGACATAGTGGTGGGCTAACGTGTCGCTGGAGCCGGGAATCGAACTGTGAACGCTGTTGTTCGAAGTCAGGTATCATAGCTGCTGCGTCACACTTTTTCCACACTTATATGTTAATTAGTGCTAATTAAGTTTTGAACATTGTTAAATTATAACTTATAACAGACTACTGTTACAATTAGTTTTTCACTACAAAAAGTATGCACGTCTTTTTAAAAAAAAGTTAAAAACAATTTAGGTTTCAGGGACATTGTAGTTAAAAATTAGCATTTATAAAACCTTTGAAATTCACTGAAAAAGCCATAGGTTTTACAGACGTTATAGTTAGAAATTAGCATTTATAAAACCTTTGAAATTCACTGAAAAAACCATAGGTTTTACAGACGTTATAGTTAGAAATTAGCATTTATAAAACCTTTCAAATTCACTGAAAAACCATAGGTTTTACAGACGTTATAGTTAGAAATTAGCATTTATAAAACCTTTGAAATTCACTGAAAAAAACCATAGATTTTACAGACGTTATAGTTAGAAATTAGCATTTAAAAAACCTTTGAAATTCACTGAAAAACCATAGGTTTCAGGGGCGTTATAGTTAGCTGGACATTTCACTCGTACAAAACCATAGAAATTCCACTGTTATAGTTAGTTCAGCTAACTATAACTCGCGCTCCCGCAATGCATTGCTCATGACGTCACATATTACATCATTCATGACATGGTCAGTGACATCACTGATGACATCTCAAATGACATCACTGATGACATCATCCACTGACTGTGTGTTTCTTTAAAGTTTAAATATGTATTATATATATGCCAAGGTGTATTGAAGAATGAGTGGGTGTATAAGTGTCTGGATGGAGGATTTAGTAGGTGCGTGACTGACTGTTTAAGTGAGTGATTACATGTGTTTTACTGAATGCATGGGTTAGTGACAAAACTGTGTGAATGTCTGTATTAGTCTGTCTGTTGTTGTTTAAGCTGCTGCATGGGTTGGTCAGTAGCGACATGAGTGTCTATATGGGTTATCGATTGGTTGCCTGAGTATTTGTATGGGTGCCTGAGTGTGTGTGTGGGTGGGTGGAGGTGTGTGACTCTGTCCATAGATCTTGGAGTGGTTGATTCACTGGGTGTATGGGTTCAAGAGTGCATGTGGAAACAGCTGTATGGGTGGCTGAGTGTGTGTATGGGTGTGTTGGTGAGTGAATGGATGTCTGAGTGGTACATGTCCAAGTAACTACATATGTAAAAGGCAGTGTATGTGAGAGTTGGAGTATATAAATGACTATACGTGAGAGTCAGTGATTGTGAGAGTGGCTGTATGGATGAGTGTGTACTTGTATCAGTGATTGTATAAGAGAGAAAGTATGCGTTTGTTTCTGTTTGAATAAGTGATGTGGTGTGTGTATAACTGTATAGGTCAGTAAATGGAAGTGTGATTGATTCTTTGCATGACTGACTAGGTGTGTGAGTAACTCTGGATGAGTGGTGGTGTGTGAGTATCTGTATAGGTGTATGAGTGCATATGATAGTGTTGTATTGATGAGTGACTGCATGTATGAGTGATTGTATGGGTGAATGAGTGGATGTGTGTGTAGACCTAGGAATCAGTGAGTGCGTATGTAGTAACTGGTATTGGTATAAATCCGTATTTGTAAAGCGCGAACTACTCACCCTTACGGGTCTCAAGGCACTGGGGGCCGTCGTGGAAATTAAGTGAGCTATTGCCCAGAGTCACATGGTGCTGAGCTGAGCTGCCGCCGGAGCCGGGGATCGAACCGTGAGCCCTGTGCTCCGAAGTCAGCTTCCCTGGCCGCTGCACCACACCTCTCCACGATGGTTTAGAAAATGGTAGTCTGTATTTTACAGTGGGTGTATCAAAGGTTATATTAGAGTGTGAGGAGCTGCATCAGATTTTCACGTGGATGATGTCATCAGTGATGTCATTTGAGATGTCATCAGTGATGTCACTGACCATGTCATGAATGATGTAATATGTGACGTCATGAGCAGTGCATTGCGGGGCGCGAGTTATAGTTAGCTGAACTAACTATAACAGTGGAATTTCTATGGTTTTGTACGAGTGAAATGTCCAGCTAACTATAACGCCCCTGAAACCTATGGTTTTTTCAGTGCATTTCAAAGGTTTTTTAAATGCTAATTTCTAACTATAACGTCTGTAAAACCTATGGTTATTTCAGTGAATATATATATATATATATATATATATATATATATATATATACACACATTCATACACACACACACAACAGCAGTGAAAATGAATATAGCTGTGACCCAGTAGCATGTTATTTAGAGCAGCTGTACTGATAAAAGCACATTCACACATTGATGGTACATAGGTGAAATCTGAGTCGATTACCACGGTGCAGCAAAACTGACATGAGAAAAACTGTTTTTACTGCCTCACAGTTTGCATGTAACAATCACATACACATGAAGTAAACTCTAATTGTCATGGGATCTCTTCAATGTTACCATACTGTGCGATTTTAACCCATTGCTTCCTTGTGGTGGTTAAATACTTTTTGTTAAAACAAGTATACATGGAACAGCACCATGACATAAACCATATATGCAGATGCACAGAACACAATATGCTATTTATTACCATTGCTTAGGAGACAGGAATCATGACTAACTCAATGCTTCTTCTCATGTGAACGATAGCCCTCAAGTGCTCCTGGATTCCAGACGCAGGTTAGACAATTCGGTCCTTATGACTATTAATGATGATCTCCAGAATTTCTACAACAGAGTTTTCTGCATCTAAAGCATGACCAGCACGCCACATTATCTTGCAAATAAGTTCACCATCTCTGATGGTTTTTCACCCCCCACAGTAAGGATACTATCTGACTGCAAAGTAAGAAGTGTAGAAAGGAAAACAAAAGGCAGCAGGTCTTTTCCATCTATGCACCCAGCATGTGGAACAACATCCCTGCATCCATCAGGACCGAGCCAAAGCTGCTCCAATGTAGGGAAGGGCTGAAGATGCACCTCTTTAAAGAACACTAAATCACAATGAATCAACTGTCCACAAACCAGACTCCTTTCCTAACACTCATTGATTTATGCTTGGCTTTGACCCTGTACAGCACTCCGCTGCCTTTTGGCTAGGTTTGCCATATAGAAATACCATACATGCATTCATACACATATGTAATATAGTTTTCAGATTGAGACTGCTGAGCCAACGTGGTTTACGGTGAATATTACTATTGCGCTGACAGAGCACAATTTCATTATCTTTTGCCATTTTCTGTTAAACCACACTATGAGCAAGTTTTTGTGCAAGAAAGCACACTAAAACTGCTACTTTGAGAAGTATCCTGAAGTTTCTCTGATACAGTGATAAATAAAAGTGTTAAAAACTCCTTGCTGCAAGTATTAAAAGTTAATCTCCTCAGAATGTATGTTCAATATATGCTCCATGGGATATTTGTTAAATTGTATGAATTCCTAACAAATAATTTATTTGTATGTACCAATAATGTTCCAATGTTTAAACAACAAGATATCTTGTATTACTGGAATGTCTTTATTGTTTTGTATTCTTTAACATGCCAGTAATGGGCGTCCTTATGTGACTCGTTTGTTTGTGCTGATTCTGATAACCTTTGGCAGCAGGTGTCAGTTTGGGAACATGCTCAATTGACCTGTGCTAACCCTGATGACTCATTTGTTGTTTTCCTTTTTTTAGGACACATAAGTTCTGGAGCATGCTTGTGGTTAATGCCTTATGGGACGGCACCTCTATTTAAACAGGGAGTGTCCTTTCAGCCACGCTTGCTATTCAGGTTTGAATTTGAAAGTAGCTGCCACATCGAAGAGCCAACACCCAAGGAGGGACTGCGGACAAGTTTAGACCAGGAAGTCCTGCAGGACAGAGCGGCCAAAAAGGCCATCCCTGCGGGCCTGACTGTCCAGGCAGTAGTTCTCAGTGAATGTGTGTAGTGACACCAACATTGCTGCCTGACAAATGTCAAGTACTGGAACACGTACATAAACAAAAAAAGTCCACTTGTGATTGTCCTATCGATGGGATAGTAAGTTCTATCAGAGAAAACGATTTGTTTTCTTAAAATAACCCTCACCCACCAAAATGTTCCATGGGGACAATAAAACCCATCATAGTGTAAATCTCCACTACCCCCGTTTTAGTAGTACCAGCTGAAGGACTTAATAAATATTATCTTCCAACCAGCCAGGTACTTTTTAACAACACTTATTTTTCTGACCCTTCCACTCCCATTCCCTCATAGTCAACATCCAACAAAGTGCTCCCACGTCTTCGTCGGTCGTAGCACGCCCGTCCCGCAGCAGCGGGAAGAACCCAATGATGAAGCATGCCACCATGGGACATTTTGGTGGGTGATGGTTATTTTAAGAAAACAAATAGTTTTCTCTGATAAAACTTACTATCCCATCGATAGGACAGTCACAAGTGGACTTTTTTTGTTTATGTACGTATGACAGGAGGCTGAGTCCACCTTGTACCTTACCTCTCCCTCCCCCCTTTGGTTTACAATGCCTAACAAAAATGAATGTGTCCTCATGTAACGCAACTGGTGCTATGTAAAGCGCTCTGATACCCGATACCTTCGGGTCAAGTTCGTGCTATATAAAACTCCGTAAAAACATTTAAAAAAAGTTTTTAAAAAAAGTACTGTAACACCACATTGCAATGCTGTGGTCGCAGCCTTAGCTCTGGTGGAATAAGCTCCTAAGCCTTCAGGAGGCTGTTTCTTGGCCAGAGCGTAGCAATTTTTGATGCAGAGAACAACCCATCACAAGATAGTCCTCTTCTCCACCACACGACCTTTCTTTGATCCAACGTACCCCACAAAGAGTTGGTCGTCCATCGGAACTCTTTAGTGCGGTCAAGGTAGAGCGACAACGCTCTTTTGAAGTCTAGACGGTGGAGTCGCTCCTCTTTAGAGGGGTGCGGAAGAGCATAGAAAGTGGCCATTACCCCATGTGGAATGGTGTTACCACTTTTGGTAAGAAAGAGGAGCTAGTGTGAAGCTATAACTTATCATGGAAGATGGTCAGGTAAGGAGGCTTGGATGACAGAGCCTGCAATTCACTTGCCCTGCTGGCAGACGTTATTGCTACTAAAAAGGCTGTTGTGATGGAAAGCAGCCGGAGGGGGCAGTTGTGCAGAGGTTCGAATGGAGCGCACATCAGGAAGGTGAGTACCAAATTAAGGTCCCAATGAGGCATGATGAATGGGGCAGGAGGGAACATATGTACAAGCCCCTTAAAAAATTGGTTCACAACAGGGGATTTAAATAAAGAGGGTTGGTCTGGCAGCCTCAAAAAGGCAGAAAAGGCCGAAAGGTACCCTTTAAAAGTGTCCAGAGCACAGCCCTGCCAGCCAAGGGTCAAAATGAAGAGAATGACTTGAGAGAGGGAAACTGAAAGAGGCTCAATAGACCTTTCTGTACAAGAATTTACAAAATTCTGCCACTGGCAGGTGCACATAGTCTTGGTAGAGGGACACCTGGCTGCCAAAATCACATCACAGACTTTGGGAGGAAGGTTAAATGCTATCAACTGCTGCCGCTCAATCTCCATGCAAGAAGGTGTTGAGTTGACAGGTTCGGGTGGAGGACCCTCCCCTGCTGCTGCAACAGAAGATCCTCCCGAAGGGGCAGCCTGATCAGAAGATTGATGCTCAGTTGGAGAAGCTCGGGATACCAGACTCTCCATGCCCAGCCTAGAAACACAAGAATGACTTGGGCCGGGGGGGGCGTGGCTAGCCAACACCCAAGATGGCCGCAACGGGCTAGAGCTCCGACTCACGGCAGACTGAATCCCCCATTATCCGCTCATATATCCGTTTTAGCCCAGTTAAACTAGCGGTCCCGGGCTCCTCAACTCGTGCTGGCGACTCGATTCGAGTTTGGTGAAGCTCCGACATCCCTGGACGGAGCTAACACCAAGGGCGCTTCTGCGTAGAGACAGCCCGGGAAGCCCGGTGACGACGGAGGAGAGCGGGGCCTCCCACGGCCTCCGCTCCCGGTGGTGTGCTCCTCGGAGCAAGTCTGTGACCCCTCCCTGGCTGTCCCGCCCACCTGAGGAACGGTTGGTGCTGCCTGTTTCCTTCGGCAGCCGACTTGAAGATCCTGCGGTGCCCCGGACCGATCCTGACCCAAGCCACTGAGACTGTGCGGCCTGGGGGTCGGAGGCGAGACAACCAGAGGCAAGTGGGGCATAGCGCCGAAGCAGGCAGAACGAACGCACGGCTCAGAGGAGTGAGGTGTTCCCTCTCCCCCCTCATTTCTTCCTCTCTGCTTGCTGTGCCCCCCATCCATTCTCCATAACAAGCGGACTGCCTGGGGGCCAGTGCGGGACGAACTGCTGCTCTCCCCCCCCTCCCGCTCCTTTTCTAATGCGCACCGGCGCTGGAATACAGGCCAGAGGTACCCGCGTAAATAGCGGGTCACTGCTCTGGCATTTCCACCTGCGTCACCCTTCTCAGTGGTTCCCTGCTATTCACTCTTCCTACATCACCCCCGGGACTGGAGGGCCTAACACGTTGTGCCACTTCTGACTGTGGCTGGCACAGGAGGGGCACGCAAAGTTACCTGGGGCCTGAGTGACTACCAATTGTGTGGCAAGCCCTGGCTTCTAGAGTGGACCACCATTTTTGGAACCATTTGGCGATGTGACTGGCCGTCAATGCCCGTGGGCGGTGGGCTGGGAGCAGCCTGCGCCGGATTTGCGCACTAGTGGCCCCGACATCCTGAGCGCTAGTGGGACGGCTGTGAGGGGACAACACCGCCGAGATGTCTACTGTCAGAGAGCCCAAGCAGACCCACCAGACAAAGCTAGACAAATTTGCGCAATCCAAGACGGATGGCTCGGAGGAGAGGGCTGTACCGCATGGCGCTAAACTGCAGTCGGAGGAGGGGGGCCCCCACCCTGGCGGATGTAATGGAAGCCATCCATGGGGTTCAGGCGGCGCTAGACCAGAAAAATGACACTGTGACGACTGAAGTAACCCTCATGCATGCCGACCTACGTAATCTGGGGGAAAGGGTCAAGGCGACCGAAGAATCAGTGTCGACGCTTCAAAAGTCCACGAAAACGCTGGAAACTACTGTCAAAAGGCTTCAGGCACAAACGTCGGACCTGGAAGCGAAACTTGAGGACTATGAAGGGCACTCCCACAGAAATAATGTGCGCATTCTCGGGGTTCCCAAGAAAGCCGAGGGGCAAAATGCAGACCTCTTCGTCGAGGACTTAATCCAAAAACATCTACAGCCCCGGTCCTTATCACAGTATCTCTCAGTTGAACACGCTCACAAAGTGCCCGGTGGCCCGCCTAGGCAGGCGCTCCCCCACGCCCCCTCCTAGCAAAAGTTTTTAACTACCGGGACAGAGACATTATCCTCCAAACCGCACGCATCGCCCCTCCACTCAAGTTTGAAAATTCGACGATCACGTTCTTTCCGGATTTCACGCAGAAGGTGCAAATGATGCCCAGGTCCTTTCTGGAGGTGAAACGTGCACTCCGAGACAAAAACTTGGAGTACGCAATGCTTTTTCCAGCTAAGCTGCGTGTGTTGGCGGAGGGCAAATCCTGTTTTTTTCTTACCCCGGAGGACGCCTGGGACTGGTTGGAGGGCTGGAGAAATCCGACTGCTCAGAAAAATTATTCTTCGCGGCGCCTTCAAGGTCACGAACAGCGACAAGGAAGCTCAGAACGAGAGGAGGGTGTATGACTTACTGTACCGAGTATGTTACACCATCTGCTGACTAGCCCTCCCTGAACTCTGAAACTCCAGTGACGGTGGTAATGTGCGAAGCCTGTTGGTTTGTCCCGGTAAGAGTGGGGTAACTATTTCACGCAGGACTATGGACATGTGGGTGCATCGTCAAATATGTCTAGTTAGCAGGTTTGGCTGGACAACGCTACGTCATATTGTTCTGTTTTTTGTGCCATCAGGGGGGGTGGGACGCCTTAACCGCATTTCCTCAGTTTATTAATAGTCACGGACCGACAGTTCGCTAAATGTTTTATTATGGGCTCCTATGGTTATGTATACGGGGGAACTGGATCTCCTGGTCGAGGTTGTTTGGCTGTGTAGCATTTCCCCTCATCAAGGTTATTAGTTACGGGTTCACAGGCACTCTGCAAAATTGGGGGGTGGGCAGTTACAAGTCCACGTTGCAGGGAGGCAGGGAGGGGGGTGGTTTTGGGGGGTTTACTAAGGGATGTTTACTTTGTGTGTGTATTTTAAGTTATGGTGCAGATTTGAATACTACATTCTTCCTAGTGCATTGCAGATTGACAACCAGTCAGAATGTAGCTCAAGGTACACAATGTTTGGAGTGTTTCATGTGTGGTCGCCAGATGGGGGTGGGAGGCTATGTCCCTGTTTTTCTACCCTGGTTGGCTTGTTTTGCAGATGAACCCATTCACAACAAGCTAAATGAGTGATAAATGTAACTCGGCTCCAATTTTGGGCCGCTTTAAATTACTCTTGTGGAACGTAAATGGCCTGGGGAACCAAATTAAACGTGGGATAGTTCTGCAATATTTGAAGCGACAGGCTCCTGACGTGGTGCTTCTGCAGGAGACTCACATCTAGGGGTCCTCTTATTGTGCACTCAATAGATGGGGATATAAGCTAGTGGCTCATTCGGGCTATGCAAGGGGGTCTCGAGGGGTAGGCATTCTTGTGCGCTCCTCCTTTCTTTTCCAAGTCCTCGCAAGTCGCTCATGACCCACTGGGTAGATTTGTCTAGGTCTCGGGCCTGTGGGAGGGTAAACCTCTTAATATAACCTCACTGTATGTACCTCCCAGACTGCACTCTACGACACTGGCTGCGCTCGCCTCCCACATATTGAATCTGCCTGAGGGTGACCTACTCCTGGGTGGGGATTGCAACGCAGCCCTTGATGGGGACCTAGATAGGTTGCCACCAAGACGGGGCGAAGCGACAGGGAAGATGCTGCTGGATTTCATCGGGGCTATGGGTCTGATTGATGCCTGGAGAGTGAATCACCCGGCGACTAGACAGTACACTTTCCTTTCTGGAGTTCACGGTAGTATGTCCCGAATCGACTATATCGCTGGTAAAGCCACTCAGCTCCCCAGGTTCGGAGAGGTCTCCTTTCTTCCCAGGGGCATTTCTGATCACTCCCCGTTGGTGGCATTTTATTTTATTTATTTATTTTTATTTATTTATTTGAAAAGTTTTATATAGCGCTGGCTAGACCCGGAGGTATCAGAGCGCTTTACATGAGGATCAGTGAGTTACAAGTTACATCAGTTACAAGAGCATAGTTAAACATAGGACAAAAAAGCAATGTTACGGTAATTCGTCGGTGGGAGGGGGTGGAAGGGGACATAACAGGGAGACGGGGAGAAATTGTGCCCAATGTCCAGCTGGGTAGGTGACGGTCGAGGGGGTGAACCAGGGCCGATCTCTATAGCGGTCTAGGCAGCTCCACCGGGCATCAGCCATATTGCTCGGACTCCGCTTTCAGGATAATGATCAGGGTTAAACATAAGACAAAAACAAAAGCAGTGGTACGGTAGTTCGTCGGAGGGAGGGGGGGGGAAGGAGACAATGCAGAGAGATGGGGAGAAACGGTGCCCAATGTCCGGCAGGGTAGGTGATGGCCGAGGGGGTGAACCAGGGCTGATCTCTTCTGTAGCTGTCTAGGCAGCTCCACCGGGCATCAGCCAAGTTGCTCGGACTCCGCTGTCAGGATATTGATCAGGGTTAATCTGAAGAAGTCGAGTTCATACGAGGGAGTAGGAGAGATGAGAACCGCAGTCGGATCTAAGCCCAGGTGTGAGTGGGGGTTAATGTTTTGATGTTATCAAGGCGCAGACAGCAGGAGGCTCGACGTCCGGGGGTGGTAGCCGCCAGAGAACCGGCAGTGCCCCTTCCCCCACACGTCACGAAATGGTCCTCAACCCTTGGTACCTCAAGGTGCCAGTAATTAGAGAGAAGCTCATCGAAACGACCACCCAATACTTTCTTGAAAACGGGGGGTCGGTGGACTCTGACATTGTGTTGCGGGAGGCATATAAGACTGTGGTGAGAGGTAGCGGGGTGGCAGCATCAGCAGGACATAGGACAGAGAAGAGGAAGCACCTACAGACGATCGAGGGTGAGATTGCTCTTATCGAGCGAGATCTCATGGAGTCGGACACTCCAGACACCAAACACAAACTGCTCATGAAACAACAGGAGTATAGAGATATCGCTGAGGACGCAGCGAGGGCCCACTACCGGGCCACCCAGCATCGTATATATGACATTGGCGACAAGGCGAGTAAATTATTAGCCTGGCTAGACAAAAGGGACATAGCCACCAGATGGGTGGCCGACATTGTGAGTCAGGACGGGACTAGATTACATGACAGAGCTGGGATCGCGTACGCTTTCGCTGATCACTTCGAACGGGTCTATTCCTCCACGCAGGCTCCCACCCACGAGGCAGCAAAAGAACTCCTGGACACCCTGAGACTTCCCGTTCTTGATTCTCAAGACGTGGAGGAATTGGATTCCGTCCTGACCGTTGAGGAGGTGTCCAAGGCGATCGGCGCCTTACAGTCCGGAAATTTAATGGGCCCTAGTGGCCTCCCTATTGAACTCTACAAAACAAACGCTACCACTATTGCCCCATACCTCATACATATATACGAGGAAAGTGTGCACAGGGGGATTCTGCCTGCAACACAGAGACTGGCCAACATAGTCGTTATTCATAAATAGGGTAAACCCCCCGAGAGCTGTGACTCATACAGGCCAATCTCCCTCCTGGACCCGGAAGTTAAAATTCTAGCTAAAATCCTAGCATGCCGCCTCTCGCCGCATCTCCACAAATTGGCCCATCCGGACCAATCCGGTTTTATGCCGGCCAGGAACACCGCTCTGAATCTTCGACGTCTCCACGGGGTCCTGGGCAGGGCGGCTACAATTCGAGAGGACACAGTGATTATGTCTCTGGACGCCAAAATGGCGTTTGACATGATCGAATGGCCATTTCTACTTTTCGCTCTTGAAAGATATGGGTTCGGAAAGAGATTTTTATCCTGGGTGCGCCTTCTTTATTCGGAACCATTGGCCCGCATTACAGTCAACGGAGGTCGGTCTGGAACATTCATTCTGTAGAAGGGAATGAGGCAGGGATGTCCCCTTTCCCCATTGTTCTTTGCTTTGGCCCTAGAGCCCCTGGCAATTTGGATCAGGAGGGACCCGCTTATTAGGGGCCTTAACTGGTCAGCGGATTGGGTAGATAAAATCTCCCTTTACGCGGATGATATTCTGCTCTACTTGGCCAGACCCTACTTTTCCATTCACCGTGTCCTACATATATTAGCTCTTTTTCGGAAATACTCTGGTTACACCATTAACTGGGATAAGTCTCTTGTTTATGTTCTGAGCGGGGCCCGCCCAACCCTGCCTAGGGATTGCGGGGCTAAAATAGTTACGGAGGAATTTCTATATTTGGGAATCTACGCCACGACTAACCCCGAAACGTTTTATGACCATAATTTGGCTACGCCGCCTTCAGGCGGATGTTCGACACTGGAGGACCCTGCCCTTAACCCTACTGGGCAGAGTTGCTCTTTATAAAATGATGGCACTCCCCCGCTTTATTTATGCCCAGCAGAACACACCTTATTTGGTCCCGGCGCAATATTTCGATGCGATTGAAGCAGAGGTACGCTCCTTGCTCTGGAATAATGGTGCCCCTAGAATAGCATTGACTAAACTCACAAAAAGCTGGTACGACGGAGGTATCGCCCTACCCGCAATCAAAAGCTATTATTGGGCCTCCCAGCTGGCTGTTGTTAACCATTGGGTCCATCGTCCTGGGACGGACCCCGCCTACAGGATGGATAGACATAACATGCTCCCTGGCAATTATCCCAGGGCAATTTATGGTGGGAAAAATCAGGCACCAAAATACACCCCGACTTCTACCACGATTGCTATATGGCACACAGCGACAACCGCGTTGGGGTGGAAGGCTAGAATTACACAGGTTACTCCTTTGCTTGACACATACCAACTGGGATTGCTATCCAAGCACCCCGGTTTCGACAAGTGGGACATGATCGGCCTCTCTAGGGTGGGCGATCTGTGGGCGAGGGGCGGGGTGGTCCCCTTTAGTGATCTCCAGTGAGATTACCAATTACAGAGTGGAGAAACCTTTCGATATCTCCAAGCCCGAAATGCGCTCCAAAAGGCGATGCCCAAGGGCACGGAACTACCTGCTTCCTCGCCCCTGGAGGATAGACTTCTAGATGACTACCTACAGGAAAAAGCCATTTCCTTGACATATCGCAAAATACTCAACAATACTCCGGACACACTAAGGAAAGTTTGCACACGATGGGTAGAGGACGTCGGGGATATGGATGGATGACGATGAATGGCAGGAGGCGTTGGCTTCCCCCCTGGAGATGGCGATCTGTTCCCGATTCAAACTCATTCAACTTAAACTCCACAACAGGGTTTACTACACCAGTTCAGCGCTTGTTAAAATGGGGGTCCTGAGATCCGCTACCTGCCCCAGGAGATGTGGTCAAATTGGTATGTACCTGCATCAATGGTGGGAATGCCCGATTCTGCAGACATACTGGGGAAGGGTCACGTCAGCACTGTCCGCGACCTGTCACAAAACCATTGAAGTTTCGCCCTGCTTGTGTCTCCCTAATATCTGGGAAGCAACTGATCTGTCTAGAGCCAAGAGAGTTTGGGTCTCCCTCGGCTGTATGGTTGCGAAACGCAACATAGCTAGAACCTGGAAGGGCTTACTTACACCCAAGTTTTGTGATTGGGAGTCTGACATGGACTGGTGTATGCAGGCAGAAAGAGTGGTATATGAGAGTAGAGGGTGCCCACAAAAATGGACCAGAATTTGGGAGGCATGGAATGTGTCTAGGGGAATGATTTGCAAGCCCTTTGATGATACCTACACACAACTGGCAGACTTTGTGAGGGAATAATGTCTATGTTACTTTGAATTGTATGTGACACTTCCTTGAAGTATTGATCTAATGTACCATCTTGTCAAATACTGTACCAATGCACCTAAAATGTTTGAACATCTGGAATTGCACTGCACTTTGTCCCTCCTTTGTGTTTTACCTTCCCTGTTTTGATAAAAATAATAAAAAGATTTGATTTAAAAAAAAAAAGAATGACTTGGGCCTGGTCGCTTCTGATCTTCTTGAGCACTGTGCACAGGAAAGGTACTGGGGGAAAGGCATACAGGAGGCCTGATGGGACAAAAAGCATCGCTGAGCGAGTACAGCCTTGGAAACTCCAGCGCGCAAAATTGCTGACATTGCTCGTTCTCGGCGGAGGCGAACAGATCTAACCAAGGCTCTCCACACTTCTGAAAGGGACCTTGTGCCACCTCCGGATTGAGACACTATTTGTGATCCACTAAGCATCGATGGCTGAGTTTGTCCACCCTGGAGTTCAGGGAACCTGCCAAGTGTTGAACCGCCAGGGATATGCCCTGCTGTTCCAGCCATGTCCAGAGACGCAGGGCCCCTTGACAAAGGGTCCAGGGGCCCAATGCAGTCTGTTTGTTGCAGTACCACATGGCAGTGGTGTTGCCCGTGAACACCTGAACCAGCTTTCCCTTGATAGAAGGAAGAAACGCTTTCAATGCCAAGCAAATCGCTCGGAGCTCCAGCAAGTTGATGTGAAGTCCAGATTCCACCGGAGACTAGAGTCCTCTAATCTCCACCTCTCCCAGATGGCCGCTACATTCCAGGAGTGACATGTGTCACTACCGTTAGATCTGGTTGGGGAAGGGAGAGGGACCTGCGTCTGACCCAATCTTGCTTCATTAAACACCCCTGCAGCTGTGTCACAGTCCTCTCTGAGATCTGGATATAGTCGGAAAGATGACCCCAATGCAGCGCCGATTGGAACTTCAGGTCCCACCGCAGTGCCAAGCTGGAAGAAGAGACCATCCTCTTCCCAAGATGGTCCAGCTTCTTGGAATCCCTATCTGGAGGAGCATATGGTAACGCGCCCTAAGAAGAAGAGGCTTGGCCCACCAAGCTCTCAGTGGAAGGGTGTTGGGGCAGGGACACTGGATTGCCCGGGGCCGGGCGGTGGCAGCCAGGAATTGTCCTCTGCCCAGGAGCCCCTGTGCTGGGTGTGGACAAAGTGCCCAGAAGGACATCAGTAAGGGCCTTATTGAATGGCAATAGGAGTTCAGAGGACGAAGCCGCAGGCTGAAGCACCTCTGTCAGGAGGTTAGTCCTGACTGCCACCGAAGGGAGCTCAAGGCCAAGCACCTTGGATGTCCCTCTCACCACCACAGCATAGGATGCTCCCTCTTCCGTAGCCACGGTAGGAGGAAAAAGCAAACCAGTATCTGGAGAGGTGTCCAGACCACTGGCATCACCCAGGTCCTCTTGCCAGTACGGTTCTACCAGCTGGTTGGTTAAAGAGTCCAGCAACCCCTCCCAGTCCTCATCACCACCCTCTGGTCGAGAGGGAACCCCAGGGATGAACAGGGGAACAAAAGTGTCTGTGTCCAACTCAGGGATGAGGATGGAATGGCCTTGGCCGGGGACACAGCCAGCACCGGGGGCATCGTCGTTGGCGCCAGAGAAGGTCGAGTGAGATCGACCGGCGTCGATCCGGATCCCAGCCTAGATCCCCAGGGGCCCACCGGGGCTGGAGCTGTTGGCATCGATGGCCCAGGACCCCCAATCCGCTCCGCGAGGCCCAAAGGCGCGCCGGTGGAGTCGGGCTGCCCAAAGACGAGGTGTAAGGCCTCGCAAATCTGTCTAAATTGGGCAGGAGATGCTCTGGCTCCCGGAATGGGTGGGAGACGCAGAGTCGTCTCTGAAGCAGGCACCGGAGACGGAGCCTTTGAGCGACGATGCTCCGAGTCCCGCGTCGCGTCAGCCGACCGAAGGGGAGAAGGCGAAGAGCGCCTGTGCTTCTTCGCCTTTTTCTTGTGCTTTGACTTACCCGAGGACCTCGACGACTTGGAGTGCGACGAGGAGTGGGAGCTCCGCGAACGGCCTCGTGACCTTCCTCTCAACAAGACCGGGAACGACGCGGAGCCGACCACCGGGCCTCCAATAACTATCGGGACCACTCCCGCAAAGTCTTCGAGTGCATGGCCCGGCAGTTGGAGCATGACTTCGGGTCGCGCTCCAGACACCACAAGCACACGAGGTGCGGATCCGTCACAGACATCATCTGGTGACAGGAGCCGCAGGGCTTGAAGCTGGTCCAACATTGGGACATCCCTCCTGCACCAGGAGTCCAAGACTCAAAAAAGACGTAGACAAAAGCTGCAAAAAAGCTAGCCAAAAAACGGCTAAGGGGTAGCTCTCTCCGGATCTGCGCTAGGCTGGCGAGGAAAAAAAAACTGATGTCAGCGCGCAGGGGCGGCGTCTAAGTAGGAACCGAGATGTCATCCCAGCGACCATAGTGCTGATGACGGACACGGAGATGACCGACGCCACCTACCGACGCACAGGAGTACTGCTGAAGAAAAAATCTCCGGATCCAGACTGACACCTGGGGGAAATTCTAAGGAATGATATCTACAACTAACAGTCTCTATCAGATATACAGTGTTGTCGGCTCTATGCCCTCATCGATCAAGATAAGCTATACCTACAGAGTTACTTAGAGAAGTATTTCCAGAATGGATTTATTCAACCATCTAAATCTCTGGCAGGCTTACCCTTATTCTTCATCGCTAAAGCAATCAGGAGATTTGGACCTAGACTGATTACAAGGCTCTCAATAACAAAACTGTAAAGAGCTGGTACCCCTTCCACTCATTCCCGTATTGTTGGATCAAGCTAAAGATGCTAACATCTATACTAAAGTAGATCTAAGGGGAGCATAACATCTGATCCGCATTAGGCCAGAAGATGAATGGAAGACGGCTTTTCGGACCGGTTGTGGGCTGTTTGAGTACTGTAGGATGCCGTTTGAACTGTGTAATGCTTCCGCAGCACTTCAATTTTTTGTCAACAACGTACTACACACATTTCTAGATGAAGTTATTATTCTATATATATTAACGATATTATCATCTATTCACATTCCAAAAATGAGCACATCATCCCTGTGAAAACTATCCTAACAATGTTGAGACAACATGGCCTTTATCGTAAATTTACCAAAAGTGAGTTTCACACTACCAAGGTGAAATTCTTAGGATTCATTCTAACTCCTCAAGGCATCTCTATGGTTGAATGTAAGATAAAGACCATTACTGATTAGCCACAAACTCAACATTTTAAAGATGCCTGTAGGAAAGTAGGATCGGCTTTCATGGTCACCCCCACTTTTGCTGGTGTCATTATGTATTTCTGACTAGTCTGACTGGGATCCTGCTAATCAGGACCCCAGTCTCTGTGCTTCCTCCCTTAATTGGATATAGTGAGTACTTAGGTACACTCCAGATTGGCAACTGATGTACCCTTGTAAGTCCCTAGAATATAGTACCAAGGTACCCAGGGCATAGGAACACCAGGGGTCTCCCATGGGATGAAGCATGTATTATGCCACCCATGAGAGACCATTCAAATTGTGACGACAGGCCTACCATTGCAGCCTGTGTAAGCTGGTGCTAGCACCACTTACAAAAGACATACGTTTCCCTATATCTGAGATCACTACACTTAAAAACTATAAGTCACCCCTTATAAAAGGCAGGCCTTTTAATCCTGAAGGCAGGGTGCTCGTTTCTAAGTGGGAGGGTGCCCCTGCATGAGCAGAACACCCATACAACCTACGGAGTCCATTCTCCCGGGTTGTAAGTGCATCAGCCATTATAACTTATAGAGTGGCCATGAGTCATTACGCGATGACCATCTCTAAACTGGCTGTAACAAACCCTGCATGGTTGGAATCATACCCCCACAACGTAGCCGGTGTGGGAGGTATGATTCCATGCACTGTAAAGCTCCTCCGGGAGGCCTTCAGTGCTCCTGGTACCAGTCTTCCCGACCCGGACAGCAAGCAAGGGCTGCTGCCGACCCGAGACAAGATTCTGCCCTCCTGCTGCTTAGCCAAGCTCCCAGACAGGGTTTAGTGTATTGGGGCAGGGTGGGGGCTCTTGCCAGCACCACTGAGACTGCTTGAAGGGTACACTTCGTGCCCTCCTTGCATACTCCAGTTCAAACCAGTTCAGGGAGCCATTGGCTCCCACTCTGCCGTGAAACTGGACAAAGGACATGGGAGTATCCTCTACACTGTCCAGCCCCTCCTTTGGGAGGGACCCTTAAATCGTCCCAACCCTTTTCCCTAGGGTATTTAAGGGATTACCTGTGGGTGGGTCCCTAGATTCGTCGTGGGACAAGATTAAGATCAAGATACCACTTCACACCGACCGTCTGGACACTCTGGACTGCGCTGGACTACGCATAGGCAACCGAGACTGCACCGGGGAAGATTCCTGCTGTTCCTGGTCTCATCGACCTGCTGGTCTTCTGCAACGACTGTGTTTGTCCTCCATAGAGGTTCTTCACCAGGCCTGTGGAACTCCAAGAAACCCGAAGTAATCTCCCTTGGAGTGAAGGAGTCACTCCCCTGCATCTGCAGGCACCACAACACAGCTGACCGGTCTGCTGATCCTGGGCTCCCACAGACTCCGAAAGGCTCAGCAACACAGGTGGTGGTTCTGCAACTCCTTCGAGGCCTGCACTGTCCTCTCACCAGGTTTGAGGCCAGTATCCCTCGTCGGAACCGCTGGAACAGAACCCCTGTGCACCACGTTGACTTGTCGTTGCCAAGGCTTGTTGGCTCTCTCCTCCAGAGATCTTCTATCCCAAATAAGCTCCAGCCTCAAGCATCCTCTTTGACCAAGATCCTCACCTGCATTGCATCCTCTGCACCGTGGGCCTGCAACTCTTGGTGAGCTGCTCAAGGTCCTCTTGCGACTCCTGTGCCTCCGGCCCATGGGTCCTCTCAAGGGTCTTCTTTGGCACCAGTGGGCTCCCTGTTTGCTTGGGGCCTGCTCTGACTCTCCTGCACATGGTGAGTCCCTTGGACCTTGCTGGTCTCGACACTGCATCTTTTTGGTTCACTTTGTTGCTTGCAGCTGCCAAGGCTTGTTGGTGCCCCTGTCGGACACTGACCCCTTACTGCTTGACATCCGATGTGGGACAGCTCGTATCCAGCTCCTGGTCATCCATAGCATCACCTGGTCTGTACAGCTGCAACTTGAAAGGCACTGTCAACCTCGCCTGCATTCTCGACATCGGTGGGCATTCGTCTTCCGTGCCTCCTGGTCACCCCTGAGTGACATAGACTCTTTCCCTTCTGCTTGCAGGTACTTCTCAACTTGAATCCACCTTTATGTTCCACTGGACTCCTTCGTCTTTTTCTCCAGTGGCATCATTGTTGAAGTCCTCCATTGTAGTCTACGGCTGTTTCCGACATCACTTGACACCTATGCACCGAGTATCCCTGGTGTAGGTATCCTAGTTCCTGGGACATCTACAGGTGGGGTGACGCTCCAACCTTCCATCTTCCACGGGGTGTCTTCAGGGTCCACTGGGAAGGGTTCTTTTTCTTTAAAACTGCAACTGTGACTTACCCATTGACTAACATTGAACATGTGGTTGTGTTCCCACTCTGTACACGACCTCCGTGGGGTTCCTAGATACTCACCTTGGGGAATATATGACGTTGCACCGCAAACAATTACAACGCATGCTTTTACATCGCAGTTTTTACAACGCCACTACCATTACATCGCATGATTTTACAACGCATACCATTACAACACATTTTTTTAAACTACCATTACAACGCATTCCATCACAAAGCATAATACTTTTTTGTGCAACAGTAGGGTAATGGTTGGATAGCGTAGGGTTAAAAATTACTAATCCCCCTCCAGTGAGTGCAACAGTAGGGAAAGTGTTGGATAGCGTAGGGGTGAAAACTACTATTCCCTCTCCAGTGAGTGCAACAGTAGGGAAAGTGTTGGATAGCGTAGGGGTAAAAATTACTATTCCCAACTACCCCAAAACCTATACCCACCCCAAAACTTAAAATTCTCCATTACTTACCTTATAATGCGCTGTGATGCTATGCGTTGTAATGGCATGCATTGTAATGGCATGCGTTGTATTGGCATGCGATGTAAAGGCACTTGCGTTGTAAAAGTTGGGTTGTAAAGGCATTGTGATGTAATGCCTGCGTTGTAATGGGCGTTGCCCCACCTTGGGTGGTTCCTTGAGTACCCAGCTCTTCTACGTATTCTGGGTCCATTCTTGACTTGAGTTATGGTTCGCACTCCACTAATTTAGTAAATGGTTTGGTCTCCCCCTGGGGACCACTGTGTATTTGTGCTACTTACGTACTCTATCTCTTGAATATTGTGTGTTATGTTTGGTATCTCCGGGTAGGAGATAATACATTGTGTTAGTGAGTGTTTGTAATAAAATAACTATTTTTATAACTATAGTGTGTGATTCTTTTTCATTTAATCTATACCATAAGATTATGAACTGGTGAAACAAGCTGCTTTACGCTCCTTCTGGACTAAGCCTGAAGGCTGCTCTCCACAGCTATCACTTAGAGAGCTTTCTAAGGTTATCTAAGACCACTAAAATCACCATAAGGGTCGTCTGGATTGGGGCAGGGTGCTATACTTAACTAAGTGAGCACCATATGCCAAGACAGCTTCTCACAATGCCCAATAGTTAGGTTTTGCAATTTTTTTAGGAGATTCATTTATCATTTTTCTTCTAAAGTCACCTCCATTATCAAACTGCTTAAAAAGAGGGTACTATTTGCATGAACACATGAACAAGACCAGGCTTTTCTGGATTTGAAAAAGGCCTTCACTAGCGCCCCAATTCTGAATCGTCTAGGCTCCTCTTAACCATTTATAGTTGAGGCAGATACCTCTGACGGAGCCACTGGATCAATTCTTTCTCAGTACCATTCTGAGAACGGCAAATTACATCCTGTTGCTTACCTGTCTAAAAAATTGTTATTAGCTGAAACAAACTACACCATACCTGAAAAAGAATTGCTGCCGATTCGACAGGCTTTCAAGGAATGGAGACTATAATTGCTTGGGCAAGATTTCCTGTTACCGATTTAAATGAGCAATTTATCCTCCAGTTTCTCAGGTGTGCCTGAGCATTGTCACTTGGACAATTAGGAGTTCGATTTCATTGGACAAGTTACTTACCTTGGGTAACGCGATATCTGGTAGAGACATGATCTAGTTGCAGATTCCTTACCTCTGAACTTCCAGGCGTCAGGCTGGATCCAGAAGATTTTTGATAGCAGTCTCCCTGCACGCTGGTATGTGGCGTCGGTCGACTCCACGTAACGTCATAGGGATCATGTTCGTCGTCGTTGTGACATCTGCGTCGTCAATATAACCGCCACTCCGGTGCTCTGACGTCAGTACTTTTCACTACTTTCCACGCCAGAAGCGCAGAGCCATGAAGTGACTAACCGTGGTGTGTTAGAAAAGGCAACTAGGGCCCTGAAGGGAAAAGCTCTCGATACTAGAATCAATCCGCAGTGCGGGGAGGATAGGTGGGTCAGTAAGGAATGCGGCTAGATCAAGTCTCTACCAGATAAGACATTATCGAAGGTAAGTAACTTGTCCATCTGATAGAGACATCTAGCAGCAGATTCCTTACCTTTGAACAGATACCCAAGCAATGCCATCCCCGGAGGAGAGTCTGCGGATAAGTTTAGACCAGGAAGTCCTGCAAGACAGAGCAACGAAACAGGCCTTCTCTGCGAACCTGGGAATCTAGGCATTAGTGTCTGGCAAACGTGTGCAGCGATGCCCACGTGGCTACTTGGCAGATATCAGAAACGGGAACATCACGCTGGAGAGCCGTGGTGGCCGCTTGCCCGCTTTTGCCCTGGTGGAATGAGCTCTAAGCCCTTCAGGGGGATCCTTCTTCGCTAAGGTGTAACATATTTTGATACAGAGAATAACCCAGCGGAATATAGTCCTCTCTTGGACAACACGTCCTTTCTTTGCACCCACATACCCTATAAAGAGTTGGTCATCCACCTGGAACTCTTTGGTTCGATTGAGGTAGAACGATAACACTCTTTTTGGGTCCAGACGATGGAGATGCTCCTCTTCCTTGGAAGGGTGCAGAGGAGAAGAAAGTGGGTAGAGTAACTGACTGCCCCATATGAAAGGGTGTTACCACCTTAGGTAGAAAAGATGCCCTCGTGCGGAGCACCACTTTATTTGGAAAGACCGTAAGGTAAGGAGGCTGTGATGACAGTGCCTGCAGTTCACTCAGCTTCCTATCAGAGATTATTGCCACTAAGAAAGCTGTTTTGATGGTGAGCAGCCTTAGAGGGCAGTTGTGCAGTGGCTCAAAAGGTGCACACATCAGAAAGGTGAGAACCAAATTAAGGCACATAATAAAGGGAGAAGGGGGGAACAAATGGGTTAACCCTTTCAAGAATCTATGCATCCAAGGGGATTTAAAAAGAGAAGGCTTATCAGGCAGCCGAAGAAAAGAGGAAAGGGCCAAATAAGTTAGCCCTTCAAGACGCCCAGAGCAGAGCCCTGCTGGGCCAAGGAAAGTATGAGCAAGAGGATATCAGATAAAGATGTAGATAGAGGGTCAAGAGACCGTTCTGTACAATATGTACTAAAATTTGGACCATCGACAGGCGTATACCAACTTTGTGGAGGGACACCTGGCTGCCAGAATAACCTCACAGACTTCGGGAGGAAGGTTGAAAGCTGTCAGCTGTCGCCGCTCAATCTCCAAGCATGGAGGCGGAGAGTGGACTGGTTCGGTTGGAGAACCCTCCCCTGCTGCTGTGACAGGAGATCCTTCCGAAGGGGCAGCCTGATTGGAGGATCAATGCTCATTGCAAGAAGCTCGGGATACAAGACTCTCCGTGCCCAGCCCAGAGCCACAAGAATGACTTGTGCCCGGTCGCTCCTGATCTTCTTGAGCACTCTGGGTAGGAGTGGTATAGGTGGAAAGGCGTACAGGAGGCCGGAGCTCCACTTTTGATTAAAAGTGTCGCCAAGCGAGAGCCGCCTTGGAAACTCCAGCATGCAAAGCTGCTGACATTGCGCATTCTCTACAGAGGCGAATAGATCTAACCAAGACTCTCCCCACCGCTGAAAGAGTCCTTGTGCCACCTCCAGATGGAGACGCCACTCGTGATCCGCTAGGCACCTTCGGCTGAGTTCGTCTGCTCTTGCTTTCAGAGAACTGGTCAGATTTTGAACCACCAGGGTAATGCCCTGCTGTTCCAGCCAAGTCCAGAGACGCAAAGCCTCTTGCCACAGGGTCCATGACCCCACCACGCTTTGCTTGTTGCAGTACCACATGGCGGCCGTGTTGTCTGTGAGCACCTGAACTAGCCTCCCCTTAATGGACGGCAAGAAGGCTTGTAGTGCCAGTCGGATCACCTGAAGCTCCAACAGGTTTATTTGGAGCCGGGCCTCTGCCGGAGACCAGAGTCCTCTGATCTCCACCTCTCCCAGATGGCCGCCCCAACCCATAAGGGAAGCATCTGTCATTACTGTGAGATCTAGATGGGGAAGGGAGATGGCTCTGCCTCTGACCTAATCGCAGTTTGCTAGCCACCACTTCAGGTCTTTCGCACTGCCCTCCAAGATCTGGACCACGTCAGTGAGATATCCCTGATGCTACACCCATTGGAACTTCAGGTCCCACTGCAGCGCCCGCATGTGCCATCTGGCATGGTCCACAAGAAGGATGCAAGAGGCCATGAGGCCCAACAGCCTCAGAGTCATACTCACCGAAATCCAGGATAGAGGCTGAAATATTGGTATTATAGCTCGAATATCCTGGACTTGCCCTCGGGAGGATAAGCCCGAAACTACACCGTGTCCAGAACTGCTCCGATGAAGGAGAGTGTCTGAGAGGGAGTCAGGTGTAACTTCGGCACGTTCATAGTGAACCTTAACGAATTACAAGAGGTTCGCCATAGTCTGGAGATGGGAGGCGACTGCCTGGGACGAGCCCACCTTCAACAACCAGTTATCGAGATAGGGGAAGACTGGAACCCCTGATCTCCGCAGATGAGCTGTGACCACCGCCATCACCTTTGTGAACACCCGTGGGGCACTGGTGAGGCCAAAAGGGAGCACAGCAAACTGAAAGTGCCCCTGGCCCACTGTAAACCGAAGGTAGCGAGGATGGGCCGGCAGGACGGGAATGTGGAAATAGGCATCCTGCAAGTCCAACACTACCATCTAGTCTCCTGGGGCAGACAGTACCTGAGCCAGAGTAAGCATCTTGAATTTCTCCTTCTTGAGGAAGTAGTTGAGGGCTCTGAGGTCGAGGATAGGACGGAGGTCTCCGTCCTTCTTTGGAACCAGGAAATAGCGGGAATAGCAATAACAGACTATTTCTGGCCCAGCAACCCTCTCTCTAACTCCCTTGGCAAAGAGAGCCTTGACTTCCTCGTGGAGTAGCGCGAGATGATCCTCTGTCAGCCAATCGTGAGTTGGATGCATAGAGGGAGGGGTATTCTCAAAGGGTAGGAAGTATCCCCTTCCGACTATCTGCAACAGCCACCTGTCCGAGGTGATGTCGTGCCAGTGGTGGAGGTGATGGCGTATCCTGCCACCCACTGGATGCGCATGACCCCGAAGGACCCGACTACGAAGGTTTTGAGTTGGAGGAGGGGATGGTGGCTTGGCTCGACTTCTGGCCTCCTGATCCTTGAGGATGGGATGAACCGCGGCCACAGCCCTACAGAGGTTGCTAAACTTGCGGATCCTGCTGGCTGGAATAGGTTGGCGTGGTTGGAAGCCCCTTCCATAGCCACAAAAGGAGCGAAAAGCAGACGCAGGCCAGGGTGTAGTATTGAGGCCCAAGTTTTTGGCCGTAGCCTGTGAATCCTTGAAGCGCTCAAGGGCTGCGTCAGCCTTGTCTCCGAAGAGGCGTGAGCCATCAAAAGGCATGTCCATGAGGTTTGCCTAGACATTCCCCGAAAAGCCAGACGTCCTCACCAGGCCTGATGGCCACAGTCGAAGAAATTGCTTTGCCCAGCAAGTCCGTTGTATTCAAGCCACAGCAAATGGCGAACTTCGCTGCATCTCTCCCGTCTGATACTGCTTGGGAGAGCAGGATCCGGTCCTCCTCCGAGACCCTAGGCAGTACCTGCGCAACCTTATCCCATACAGAATGGGAGTAACAGCCCAAAAGGCATGCGGTGTTCACCAACCGCAATGCGGGGCTGGCGGAAGAGAACATTTTCTTCCCAAAGGTCTCCAGCCATTTGGATTCCCTGTAAGGAGGTGCGGAAGGGAACTCGCCACGGGAAGTGGAAGCCTGGACCACCAAGCTTTGGGGGGTGGGGTGGGCAGTGAGGAAAACTGGTTCGCCAGGTGCAGGGCGATGGCAGCGGGCAATCGTTCTATTCACAGGAGCCCCTGTGCTGGGTTTGGACCAGGTGCCCAGAAGAAAGTCTGTTAAGGCTTCGTCAAAAGGCAGCAAGGGTTCCGATGAGGAGACACCAGGTTGCACGACCTCCATTAAGATATTCGTCTTGACTGCCACTGTAGGAAGCTGCAGGTCCAGGACCTCCGCAGCCCTACGCACCACCATAGCAAACGACGCCCCCTCCCCCATAGCCAGGTTAGGAGAGACAGCATGCCAGAATCTGGGAATCTGGCATCACCCAGTTCCTCATATCAGTCTGTGGGGCTGTGGAATTTCTAAGGGATCCTGCTCCCCCTCCCAATCCCCTTCATCCAGCCCTAAACCTTCAGAAAGGGGCTGGTTAGACGGTATGAAGCCGTACGGCTCCGTCGGCGCCAGTCTCGGCATCGGTGGATGCCAGACTGGCTCTGTATCGTATGGAATGAGGATGGGGGAGGCACCACCGGCGGGAGCCGGCGGCACCAGAGACCTCGGCGTCGGACGCAGCACCAGGGAAAGTCACTCTGGAGGTGCGACCAGCACCGGTCCGGACCCGGGAACGGTCCGACAGGAGGCCATGGCGCCAGGGCCGGAGCCGAAGGCGCGGGACCCATGGGATCTCCTTTACCTGGGCCTGAGGGGCCAGAATGCGTGCCGGCAGGGTCAGGCCGCCCAAAAACGGCACACATGGAGTCGTAAAATTCCTTAAGTTGGCAGGGGGCCACTCCTGTACCCAGAAAGGGAGGGATACGCGGAGTCAACACAGGTGCCTGCTCCGCGGAACGGTGCCTAGAACGCCGAGGCTCCTCCGTCTCGCCACGTGGTGGACGGAGCAAAGTCGAAGCACGCTTCAACTTCTTGTGCTTCTTGTGGTGCCTCTTACCGGACGACTTCAACGAAGAGGACTTCGAGCTCCTGGAGCGATGCTCGGACCTTCCTTTCGACCCGGACTGGGATCGAGATTGACGAAACGACCTTCGCGGTGCATGCCAGGCCGCAAGCAACTTCAGGGACTGCTCCCTCAAAGCCTTCGGCGCCATGGTCCGGCAATCGGAGCACGACACTGTGTCTCCAGAGACACACGAGGTGGGGGTCCGTTACCGACATAGCGCGGTGGCTGGCGCTGGCGCCGCAAGGCTTGAATCCAGAAGTCTTCCTACTGGACATCCTAACACACTAAAAGGAGTCGACAAAAGGTCGAAAAAACTCTGTCAAAATGTGACAGGGGTAGCTCTCCTCAACGGATCGGCACTGGCTGGCACGGAAAGAAAAGAACTGACGTCAGCACACTGGAGTGGTCGTTATATTGACGACGCGGACGTCACGATGATGACGGACACGACGTCTATGATGTCACATAGAGTCGACCGACGCCACCTACCGGCACGCAGGGGTACTGATATCAAAAATCTTTCAGATCCAGCCTGATGCCTGCAAGTTCAAAGGGAAGGAATCTGCGGCTAGATGTCTCTATCAGATATCACCTTTTGCCCTGGTAGTGATAACAAAAAAGTGGATGCCTTATCCCTTTACTACCTTGAGGAGACAGAAACTATCAATCAACCACCACCCACGATTGTCCAAGAACAGATTATCGGAGTACTATCACAGAGAATTTCCTTGATCAGATCAAGTAATACATGCCAATGAAAAAATTAATAGATGATTTCTGAGCTTTACTGAACACCAAAGATATTCATCACAACACCAATTTGACGTAGGGCTTCAACCCATTCAAACCTGTGAAGGGAACATAAGCCTATAAAATGACAAAAATTCTGAAAAAAACTGGACGGCTCTGGATATTTGTTAGGGCACTGAAAAGTGAAACTTGTGATATATTATATAAAATTGTTAACATTCCAAACTGTGGAGCCTTGCAATCTGTGTCTAAAACCAAGCAGTCCCCCTTGCCGAAATTGAGGAGGTACAGTCTCAAAATTACTAAACCAAAAAAGACTTTCAAGACTGGTTCACAAAAGGAAAAGAGCTATCCATCATCAGTGCTTGAAATGGAAACACAGAAGTGCCCTCTACCAGAGTACCTGTTTGCTTTAGTGAAGTGCTGGGACTCTTCAATTAAAACTATTGAACCTTTGCTGAGAAGTGCAGGTAATCTGTACCTGCCCATTTAAAGTGCTGTCTATTTTAGAACACCCAGTTTGCCCTAAAGAGTGAATGGAAAGTTCAACTTTGGGCAAAGCTCCCTGGGACTTTGTGAATACCAAGGCACGTCTGCGCACATAACCTTACTCATTTGAGCTCACATAACAATAGTGCTATAGCAGTGAACTATTCACAAGAATTGTGATATATTTAATAAATGGAGTACACCTTAAGACTCCTCTGACATGAGGTCAGTAACCAGACTTGTGTGTGAAGTCCCACACATAAGCCTCTCTTGATAGTACCAGAGGTTACTTTATAAGGGAGACATATAGCATAGCACTTACGATTAAGGTGACAGGTTTCTTCATTCAATTTTACAAGCAAATAACGACAGAAAACAATTGGGTTCCATCACTGGATTATCTTTAAAAAGGGAAGCAGTGTTCCTTCGAATGGCTTCCCATGCTGTAATTGCTGCAGGGCTAATAGTTGTGTAGTGTGCCATAGAGAAGAGATTCTCTGTCGAAGCTAAAGTGGATGCATTGTGATTGAACTAACCTGCTCACTTCATATATTTTCAGCACTGAAATCTCACAGGCGTCCAAAGACGAGTGTACATTCTTTCACAGAATTCACGGAATAAAATAAAAATACCTATAAATACTAATCAGATGACAAAAATGTCAAGGTATAAAATATAGAGCCCTACTCCTGACCTTTCCGGAAGGCTGTGCATGGCCGAAGTAGATCTTTCCAGAGTGAGAGTTAGCTCTCAGAGGGATCATGATCAACCTCTCAGGAATGTATGAGTTTATAATTCACATATTCGACTCATGCATTTTTCACTCATACTATCTTTGCGTGTCAATGGGTTTCATTGAAACAAACTGAGTTAATACTGTTTTTCCCGATTTGAAAAATAAAAGAGAAAAAGCAGAAGACGAATAGCTTTCCTTGACAGTGGTCCATCAGGAAGGTGTTATGATTGTAGTTCTCGAATGGATAAAGTGCAAGTAGTCAAGTACCAACACTGCTATTCGTGCTACCAGTCTTCAAATGTTTTTTGAGCCCATAATCAGGCCCTTGGCCAAGGTGTCCAGAATAATCCACTACACAATTGCCAGTCCTTTTTGTTTCTTCCTTGTCTTGGTATTGCTTAAAAACAGTTCAACAAAAACACATTTCCATATGTATCCATTTAACTGAAACTGCTTTAGGAATGGCTTTAACCTTACCTGCCATGGAACCATTTCATCGGGCACAGGAAAGCGCTTAATAGTAGAGTCAGGATACAGCATATCTCGGGCGGACACATGATACACATATCTAAGGCTATCAAGATTTTCAGCATAAACGTCCTTCTCTTCTTCATGTGTCTTTGTAGTCTCTGGGAACAGATAGAATCAGCTGTAGGTATTGCAGAACAGTGCCGCAAGTCAGGTTACATAAATGTGTCAGACCAGTGTGGAATAGCTGTAACCCGTTCTACACCTACATCCAGCAGGATCACTCTGTCTCACAACACTTATTCTCTAGACTTACATCCTGTGAGATTACTCTGCCTCGTAACTCTTACTTCCACATAAACATTCAGCAGGATTGCTCTCCCATTTAAATCTTCTCTTTGCCTACCTTCAGCAGGTTAGCTCTGACTAATAACTCTTCTTCTCTATGCCTACCCCCAGTAGGATCACTCTCCTACATAACTCCTTATTCCATGCTACCCTCAAGCAAGATTGCTCTTCCTTATAACTCTTCTTCTCTATTTTCACATCCTGAAGCACCACTGTAGGAAAGTAGGATCTGCTTTCATGGTTACCCCACTTTTTTGCTGGTGTCATTCTGTTTTCTCACTAGTCTAACTGGGATCCTGTGCAAAGGACCCCAGTCACTGTGCTCTCTCCCTAAATTTGACTATGGTAAGTACTTTTTTACCTTCCCAATTGGCTGATGGTGTACCCTTCTAAGTCCCTAGTATATGGTACTAAGGTACCCAGGGCATAGGTGCACCAGGGGTCTCTCATGGGCTGCAGCATGTTTTATGCCACACATTAGAGACCACTCAAACTGTGACTACAGGCCTGCTATTGCAGCCTGTGTAAGCTGGTGCTAGCACTACTCACCACAGATATAAGTTTCCTTATATCTGAGGTCACTGCACTTAAAACCTCTAAGTCACCCCTAAGGCAGGCTTTTCTATCCTGAAGGCAGGGTGCTAGGTTATAATTGTGAGGGTGCCCTGCATGAGCAGGACACCCCCTACAAACCCAGGAGTCAATTCTCCAGGCTTTGTAAGTGTGGTCAGCCATTTAATACATATAGTGGGCATCAAGTCAATTACGAGGTGTCTAACTATATATTGGCTGCACCGAAACCAGTCATGTTTGGTATCAAACATGTTGCAATCCTACCCCAAAACTGATTCCAGTGTTGGATATAGGAACCCATGTACTGGGGGGCTCCCCTAGGGTGCCCCCCTGTATTCCGGTACCAGCCTTTCAGGGTCTAACAGCAAGCTAGTGCTGCTGTCGACCACAGGCACAATGCTGCCCTCCTGCTGCTGAGACAGGCTCGAGCAGGGGAAGGTAGAACAATAGGTTTCCTGTCACAGGGAGGTGTAACCACCTCCCAGACAGGACTTAGTGTATTGGGCTTGGGTGGGGGCGCTCACCAGGGCCACCAGAATGCTTTGAAGGACACATTTGGTGCCCTCCTTGCACAATCCAGTTGGAACCGGTTCAGGGAGCAGTTTGCTCCCGCTCAGGCGCAAAACTGGACAAAGGACATGGGTGTATCCTCCCCTTTGTCCAGCCCCTTCTCTGGGAGGGATCCCTGAATCGTCCCAACCCTTTCCCTAGGGTACTAAAGGGCTACCTGTGGGTGGCTCTTCAGATTTGTCGTGGGACAAGATTCAGATCGAAACCACTTCCACTTCAACCGTCTGGGAACTTTGGACTTCGTTGGACTTCACTTTGGAAACCAAGGAAGACTCCTGCTGCTCCTGGTCTCGTCGTCCAGCCAGTCTTCTGCGTCATCTGTGCCTGTGCTTCATTCAGGTTCTTCTCTAGGCCTGTGCGCATCAAAGACACCCGAAGTAATCTCCCTTGGAGTTAAGGAGTCTGCAGGCACCTCAACAAAGCTGACCTGTCTGCTGCTCCTGAGCTCTCACGGACTCCAAAAGGTTCAGCAACACAGCTGGTGGTTCTGCAACTCCCTCAAGGCCTGCACTGTCTTCTCACCGAGTTTGGGGAAAGTATCCCTCGTCGGAACCGCTGGAGCAGAACCCCTGTGCATCGCGTCTACATGCCGTTGCCAAGGCTTGCTGACTCTGTCCTCCAGAGATCATCGGGCTACAAGAAGCTCCAGCCTGCAGCATCTCTTCCTACCACGGTCTTCGTCCTCACTGCATCCTCTTCACCGTGGGCCTGCATCCTTTGTGAGCTGCTTGAGGTCCTCTTGCGACTCCTGTGCCTTCTGCCTGTGGGTCCTCTTGAGGGTGTTCTTTGGCTTCAGTGGGGTCTCCTGCTTGTTCGGGCCTGCTCTGACTATGCTGCATTTGGTGAGTCCCTTGGACCTTGCCGGTCCTGACACTGCACCTTCTTCGTTTTCTACATCTGTTGCTACTGCCAAGGCTTTTTGGTGCTCCTGCCGGACACCAACCCCCTGGTTCTCGACTTCCGACGTGGGACAGCTCGTGAACAGCTCCTGGTCTTCCACAGCATCGTCTGGGCCTCACAGCTGCAGCGACAAGGTCACCATCAACTCTCCTACATCTTCCATTTTCGGTGGTCATGGTCTTCTGTGCTACCTGGTCACTCCCGACTTGCATAGACTGTCCCCTCTGCTTCCAGGTACTCCTCTTCAAGAAACCATCCTTGGATTCCACCAGACTCTTTCACTTTCTTCGCCAGTGGCATCTTTAATGAAGTCCTTCATTGTGGTCTACGGCGGTTTCCGACGTCACTTCGCACCTATGCACCCGGCTATCCTGGTATAGATATCCTGGTTCCTGGGGTATCCACGGGTGGTGTGACTCTCCAACCTTCCATCTTCCACAGGGTTTCCTCAGGGTCATCTGGGATGGGTCCTTCTTCTCAAACTGCAACTGCGACTTTCCCATTGACTTGCATTGAGTACAAGGGCTGTGTTTCCACTCTGCACACAGCCTCTGTGGGGTTCCTGGGTACTTACCTCGGGTGGTTCCTTGGGTCCCCAGCTCTTCTAAGGCTTCTCGTCCAAGTCTATACTTCAGTCGCAGTTCGCATTCCACTTTCTTAGTATATGGTTTGGTCTCCCCCTGGAGACCACTGTGTATTTGTGCTTACTTACCTGTTTCCTTTTGAAATATTGTGTGTATTGTGTTGATATCTACGGGTAGGAGATATACCAATGTGATAGTGAGTGTGTATAATAAATGTAACTATTTTTATAACTACACTGTGTGGTTCTTTTTCGTTTAACCTACAGTACATGATTAGATCTGGTAAAACAAGCTGCTTAACACTCCTTCTGGACTAAGCCTGAAGGCTGCTCTCCACAGCTACCACTTAGAGAGCGTTCTATGGTTGTATAAGACCACTAAAATCACAACAAGGGTTGCCTGGATTAGTGCAGGGTGCTTCACTTAAATAAGTGTGCACCATATGCTAAGCCAGCCGGCTGCAACCACTCTCCTTCATAACTCTTCATTCCACTTTAACTTCCAGCAGGATCACTCTGCCTCATAACTCTTCTCTGCTCCTACCTCCAGCATGATCGCTACGCCTAATAACTCTTCTCTATACCTACCTTAAGCATGATCACCCTGTTTCATAACTGTTCGCTGCTCCTACCTTCAGCATGATCGCTCCGCCTCATAACTCTTCTCTAAACGTACCTTCAGCTTTTCACTCTGAATCATCACTCTTCTTCTCCAGATCCAACTCCAGCAAAATCAGTCTGGCTCATAACTCTTCTCTAATCCTACCTTCAGCTTTTCACTCTGAATCATCACTCTTCTTCTCCAGATCCAACTCCAGCAGAATCAGTCTGGCTCATCACTCTTCTCTAAACCTACCTTCAGCTTTTCACTCTGAATCATCACTCTTCTTCTCCAGATCCAACTCCAGCAGAATCAGTCTGCTTCATCACTCTTCTCTAAAC
Organism: Calotriton arnoldi; assembly: GCA_963921515.1. Classification (NCBI taxonomy): domain Eukaryota; kingdom Metazoa; phylum Chordata; class Amphibia; order Caudata; family Salamandridae; genus Calotriton; species Calotriton arnoldi. Next base: position 906,153 of record CAWUFW010001870.1, on the reverse strand, counting down.
CTACCTTCAACACAATCACTCTGCCTCATAACTCTTCTTCTCTAATTTCACCTCCAGCGTGATCGCTCTGCCTAATAACTCTTCTCTGAACCTACCTTCAGTACGATCACTCTGCCTCATAACTTCTTCTCTAGGTCTAACTCCAGCAGAATCAGTCTGCCTCATCTCTCTCCTTCTCTAATTTCACCTCCAGCATCATCGCTCTGCCTCATAACTCTTCTCTAAAACTACCTTCAGCTCAATCACTTTGCCTCATAACTCATATTCTCCAGGCCTACCTCCAGCAGAATGGCTCTGCCTCATCACTCGTCTTCTCTACATTACCTCCGGCCTGACCGCTCTCCATAACACTTCACTCCACATTGATCTACTGTAGTATTGCTGTCCCATATAAGGCTTCTTCTCTAAACTTACTCAGTGCAAGATTCCTCTGCCTTATCAGGATGTCATCACGCTTGCCTCCCCTTTCCCCCAGTGCTGCTTTGGGGTCCCAGTCCGGCCCTGTATGCTAAGTTCAATCATTATCACATTTCTACTTTTAGCAATTATAAACACATTTTGGGTCATTATCCTCATTATACCAAGCCTTATATGTATGCCAAGTAGAGGAATGCTCTGCTCCAGGATCTCCACTATGCCAGGATCCAATAAGCAAATTACAGCGGGCAGACATCAGATACATCCATTTCACTGCTACAGGCCCCTCTCCCTTACCAATGTCACAAGGGGTGTCCAATCATATCAGTTGCTAGCACGAATGAGATTACATACTGCTTCTTTAAATTAGTTTTTTACCACGCATAGTAATGTACATCTATGTAATTTACACCTATGACGCATGTCTTTACAACAGGTTGATGTTTTTATTACAAAGCAGATTAAAAACACTATTTATGAAAACATAATGTATTGTTAAAATATGTAATACAAACACAAATAATACATGAACAATATATTTAATCAATGTGCACAGTTTGTCCCCAGCAAACATGGTCCCCACAGTTTCACACAAATGAAGGTCAAAACTCTATTTAAGCAGCAATAAATAAAGTCATGTATTGATAGGTTAACAATGTACATTCCGAACCATATTTTTTAAATAATAGCGGTTAAAAGTGAAAAAACATACATTTTGTGGCACTTGTCAGGCAACCCTAGAGGTGACAGGATGGGTGACTGAAGAGTGAGAGCTTACAAGCAAACAGCGTCCTCTACCACACTACTCAGGAAAGCATACATATAAATGAAAATTGTATAAACAATAAAAAGTACAGATTTGAAATAGTATTAAAGTCAACACATCATACACCTACTTTTTGTTATTCTGTTCAATTTAGACTAAATTCTAAAGAGAAATTTTTCTGTACATCCTAAGGAAAGTAATTTCCACAAAACATTCAATAAATAGAGGTATATAAATAAATGTGAGATCTAATAATTATTTAAAATATGTTTTTATTTATCTCAGGAAAACAAACAAAACTTAGAGATTTGCAGGGTAATAGAATGAAGAAAGCAAAATTGTTAACATAAATAAGGTATTTTTAAAAACATTTTAAATATATTTGCAGAAAAAAATAAGCTTTGCAAATAATTTCTACCTTTGAAGAAAAATACAATAGGAGAACACCATATTGAAAATGATAAAAAGGTAACCATCGCATTAAAGTGTATTAAGCAAAATATATCAAATATTAAACAAATAACTTACAGCATAACATCTAACTCACTACATATATTAATTATTTTCATCTACTTCACAGGTACTTAAATAAAATATCATTTACAACGAAAAACAAAAAGAAATCAAAGAAGAAAAATACAGTGTAAAAATTGGAGAACATGCCTTAGGCCAATGTTGTGCTTTCAAAGAGAGGGAACAAATTACTAAAGCATGATGGTATCTTTATTGTAAAGTAGATACAATTGTAAGGTTGATAGTTAACCCAAGACTTATTGGATGTGTGTGAACTATTTCTCAACCTGATTCAGAGGCTGGGCAGAGTGGTTACTCAAGGGATCTACTGAAAGAAACTCAGACCATAACCACTATGTTTCTTAAAATGCAGCCCACTGTCTCCTTAGTAAACAATATGCGCAAGCGGTTAAAGCGATTCGTCGTGATGTGGATGCGGATGTCACCGAAGCCACTGGAATCGCAGATGCTTTTCGAGCTTACTACTCGGAACTGTATGCAAGCGACGCTTAGATCACTTTGGATCCACAGGCCTACTTAGATGCGGCTGCGGTTACCCCCCCTTCCTACTGGCGATGCTGCGGCTCTTGATGAGCTTATTCGCACTGAGGAAGTTATCTCTGCGATCGCGCGCCTGAGACCCATGAAAGCGCCCGGACCGGATGGGTTCAGCGCAGTCTTCTGTAAGCTCTTCTGTCCGGAGCTAGTCCCCATTCTCACCCGCCTTTTCAACTCCTCCGCTGAGACTGGCTCGCTTACCGAAACGATGCTCAAGCCTCGATTACAGTCATACTAAAGCCGGGGAAGGACCCAAAACTCTGTAGCTCATATCGCCCGATATATTTATTGAATATAGACGCAAAGTTGTTTGCTAGTATTTTAGTTCAGCACCTCAATTCCCTAATGCCTGGCCTTGTAGATCTAGATCAAGCAGGATTTATTCCAGGCCGACAGTGTGGCGACAACACCAAACGCCTCTGCCACTTGATTGAAAAAGTTCAGCATTCCCAGGAGGAGGCTTTGCTCTTTGCAGTGGACGCAGAGAAAGCTTTTTACAGGGTACACTGGCCCTATTTGTTCGCAACTCTTAAACATTTTGGCAAGGGCACACGTTTTCGAAGCTGGATCGCGAGCATTTACAGCTCGCCTTGCGCTTCGGTTAGAGTAAATGGAGTCAGATCCACGACTTCCACATTGGCTGGGGCACAAGACAAGGGTGTCCTCTCTCACCCCTCTTATTCGTCCTCTATATAGAGCCCTTTGCTCAACGGCTTTGCGATAACCCCAGGGCTATGGGCATTACTTTTGGAGCCGAACAGCATTTGATTAGTCTTTATGCTGACAACGTCATTTTCTCCATTACTCACCCAATGACCTCACTCCCGTCTATCGTGGTGGACCTTCAAACTTTCAGACGGATCTCGGGTTTCCGGGTTAATTTGCAAAAATCTCAAATTTTGAATCTGACTTTCAATATACATACAGGGGGTGCTTTGCGTTCCCAGTTTGATTTCGAATGGGTTACAGAAGACTTACCTTATTTAGGCTTGGTGCTTAGTAGGATTCGGGCAAAGACCGCTGTGTCTAATTATGCCAAGCTGCTTGCCCTTATTCGCAAGGATCTGCTCCAATGGCAGCGACTCCCGCTGTCGTGGTTTGCCAGACTTGCCGCGGTAAAAAGGTACATCCTTCCTAGAGCTCTTTACATTTTTCAGACGCTACCGCTACAGCCACCTCTCGGCTTGCTTCACAAGCTCCAAAGGGAGATCGATTGCTTTATCTGGGGGGCTGTAAAACCTAGGTTGCAGAAACGACTTCTGCAATGTTCAAAGCAGGACGGAGGTCTCGCTATACCCAATGTGACTCGCTACTACCAAGCTGCTCTGTTGCGCTACTTGGTGGAGTGAATCGACCACTCACGGAGTGAGGAACGGTCACGGGATGACATATCTGGAGAGAGGCGTGGCTACCTAGGTCTTTTAGAGTATGGGGGTTGTACTCTTCCCCCTTAACGCGCCCGACATTCCAGGTGTGGGATAAGGTAGCAATTTCTGCAGGACTCACCAAGTTCCCCTCTCCTTTGGCCCCCTTATTCTCGAACCCGGACTTTCCTCCTGGCATGGCAAAGGGTGCTGATAGGCGATGGGGGGGTAGGGGGCAAATGGATTGGATGTCTCTTTGATCACACCGGCCCTATCCCTTTTGCCCAACTTAAAGAAGACTATGGTTTGACTGATTGGGACCAATTTCTCCACTCACAAATGTTGCACTGGTTGCTTGGCGCGTCAACAAGGCCCCACACAAGCAGACCTATGTGCCCCTTTGAAAAATGGTTGTTCCTCAAGAAAGATGATAAAAAAATCCTTTCGGAGATTTACTCTCATCTGTCGATGAAGGCGCACAAAGGTAGATCCCCGGGCCAGATACGATGGGAGAAGGAGTTGGGTCGAACATTGACAGATAAGTAATGGAAAGACACTTTTTATAGAGCACACCATACAGCATATACCATGGGGCATATAGAGACTTCTTACAAAATAATTTCCTATTGGTACTACACTCCCTCCCGGATGCTTAAATGGAACCCTCAGTGCAACGGCCTGTGTTGGCGGGGGTGTGGCAGTCCTGGCACATTACTCCATCTCCTCTGGCACTGCCCGAAGCTCACTAGATACTGGGAGCGGATTCTGGATGAGGTCGATCGGGCCTTTGACACTACTATCCCCAGATTCCCCGCTTATACACTCCTGGGTCTGCCTAACGCTTTAACATTTCCGCTCCACTCTATAAAAGGTAGACAGATGGCTCTAGCACTCAACGCTGCCCACCGAGTGTTACTGTCCAACTGGAACTCCGATAAAATCCTGGATCACCAGCAGTGGCTTCAACAGCTGTGGGTCTTATTGGGCATGGAGCATCTGTCAATGGCAACCCTAGGAGACAAATCAGAATACACTAGCATTTGGGCCCCGTTTGTTTCCATCCTTTCCTGGGAGTCCATCCTCTCCTGTGAGTTCCGGAAACTGACTTGCCCGAAATACCTACGCATATTGTGGTTGATCCCGATGGACCAGGATGAAAAGGAGGCTACTAGTGTCACCTGCTGATCGCTAGGCTTCGGTTTCTCTCCTTGAGTGCGATACACCTAAGGTATTTGGCTCGCTGGGACGGGGTTGGGGTGGGAGGTTTTGGGGTTTTGCGTTTCTCATTTTTGGGTCTTTCTTTGTTGTTTTCAGTTTGGGAAAGACAATCTAAAAGAGGTCCTGCAGCCATCTTTGTATGAGATTGAGTACTGGGGGTTGCTCTGCAAAGACTTGTGACTATGACCGTTATCGTGGAACCTTGACGATTTGTCCACTTCCTCTAGTCTCTGGATGACGCGGCCGGCCCTTGATGGGTTGTAGGCGGCTTGCTGTGTAACCTTTATTCACTCTTAGAACGTTAATGGCTTGCTGATTGCATTTATCTTGTTGGTGCCCCAATTGCGGCAGGCCCAAAAGGGTTGTAGACGGCTTGCTGTGTATGGCTCTTATTACGCGTATTGTAAAAAAAACGACTTAATTCTAAAATGCAGTTAGAGCAAATATTCAACAAATAAAAGCAATATTTACCACCTGCAATGAGCCCTCTGGTGTGGTACGGATGGAGGTATCTAGAAACAGCCCTATGCACATTGCCAGAGACATGCCTGCCATCCCTAATATGATTATCAGCATCAGCAAACTGGGTGACCTGTGGGAAGGGGGGTGACCAGTTTCCGTCGAGACACCGCAGAAAGAATACCACATGACTGGCTCTCAACAATACTGATACATTCAAATCAGATATGTGCTTGCACCCCATATGAACAAGGACTTGAGGATAGAGAATTAGTCACTGTTGGAGGACAAGGTCCTTTCTGAACGCCCTCCTCAAATAGGTAATCTCCCTGGTCTTTAGGAAAACAGTCAATAATTCCCCTGAAACTGAGAAGTGATTGGGAGAGAGAATTGGGAGTACTGAATGATGACGAGTGGGAAGAGAACCCCCAGGGAAGTGGCAATCAGAGCAGAATTCAATCTTGTGCCACTGCAGATCTTGACATGCTAAATCTACGCTACTGAAAATGCAGAATATGAATCCCAGCAGGTGTGTAAGGTGTTATCAGAGAGGTACCTTCACACACGTACTTTTGTCCTGTACCTGGATAGAACGCTTCCCGGAAGAGGTGCGATACTACTTACGGTGCAGAGTGAGGCCAAACTGCTACTGCTCATTATATGGGAGACGAAAGCATATCATAATTTAAAGTATGTTAGGATACTCTGCAACACAGGCCTAATTGTGGCAAGGAGAAATAGCACATGTAAATGATGCAAATTGGCAAAATGATTGATGATCTTGTCTGATTGAATGAATTCTGTTCTTCACTAGTCCTATCATTAATGTCTACATTGGCATCAAAATAGTAGCTTTCTAAAAGGCACACACTCATACCTGCTCATATTTCATATTTTTTCCTAGACACAGCTAGTCCGGAGGCAAAGCCAATCTTCTATAATGTTTTTTCAGCCCTCTTAGGAGAACAAGATAGCAAGTGGCAGTGTGCAGCCCTGAAGCAGACTGTTTGTCATAAGAGCTTCTTCTGGACTGCGTGAAGTCTCTACGCAAGAGGCTCTTACATGCACTTTATATAATCTTTATCAGCATTATTCTGAGACAAAATGAACCCTGGGATCCCTGATGTAAGCTGGAAACAGAAATGTGTGAACTCCCTTACACACTCGTCCAAAGTCACTGCATTTCACACTCAAAGGTCATATTGCATGAATATGTGCATCAGAACCCCTTTCAGAGGGCCACTGGCAACTGGGCCAAACGTGGTGGTTGAGGCCTTTTACTCTTGATTTTCCAGGGCCCAGCCTAATATGGGTTCTGAGCAACAGGGCCAAGTACCCCCTTCAGCACTTGACTCTTAGTGGTAGCACAGGTCAAGCAGTCCAAGGATCTTCGGGGAGGAGGTAAGTGTAGGGTGAAAACAGGATCCCAACTCGAAACACACCCAGCAATCCCAATAAATGATTATAGAGTGAAAATGTGTTTTTATGTAAAAGGTAGTATTTATATATAGGAACACAAAGTAAAAAACGGCACACCACAAATAATATACAGTCCTCTCAAGGCTGACGCCAGTGTTCCTCACGTCAGCTTTTCAAGTCCCATCTCCATCTAAGGTCCGTTGTTACTGCCCAGTTACATGACGTGACATCCAAGTTAGATCTCGTTAGTGACTTCAAGTCTTAGAAGTTCCACAATTTGTTCTTGCGCAATAAGGCATCAGTCGGAGCAGGTTCCCCCAGAGACCTTAGTCTTACCTAGTCTCAGTAGAGTGCTGCTTTGGAGTCCCCAGCCACATGCTACGACTGGCAAAGAGCAGAAGTCTGGATGCCGCGGTCGAAGCAGCAGGTGTCCACACCACTCCACTACCTAAGTAAGTCTCCCTCTCAGTCCGGCGGCAGGTTTGTGTGGTCGTGTATCCAGGTGGGTGAATGGGTGCTCTTCTTTTATGGGTCACAACCCGCTTCATCGACAGCCTTCTTACTTCACCATAGTCCCCCTCCTGGCATACAAGGGTCATTACCATGCACACAGGGTGACAGCCCTGCACAGGGTGGAGGTCCTTTTCTCGATACAGCGATGCAGCAGGGCGACAGCTCTCAATCTTCACAGCAGCCCCCATATGGCATATGGGTGTTGCGAGTAGAACGAATAAGGCCAACACTGCTCTTCTGGTCACAAGGCGATGGCCCATCTCTTGCCAAAGCGCGGCACCAGAACAATGGCCCTTATTCTTAACCGCAGCCCCCACATGGCACAAGGGGGTTGCAACAGCACACACGGGTGGACGGATTGATCAGTGCAGTGGTCCAATGTTTACCGCGGCCCCCAACTGGAATATAGGGCCGCAATAGCAACGGGTGTGCTGATTTGAACAGACCAGAGTCTCACACTCTGCTTCCAACTCCCCAGGATCCCATTGTACCTTGCTCCCTCCAGGCGTTCTTCTTCCCCTCACAGGGTTCACTTGTCATGTCAGGCAGAAGCTAGTTCTCCAGGCTCCAGTGTGAGTGTTTTTGATTCTCTTGGGTGATGTCTCCCAAACCAGCAAGGAGTCTGGCAGACCCTTAGTCCCCAGTGCTGGTCACAACAGACACAACTTGTGCTAAACTTCTTCAGCGCTGATGTACAGCTTTAGTTTGACAATTTGGGATTCTCAAGCACTCTTTTATAACACCAATGTTGTCAATGTATCTTTATTATGATACGGAACTCCTACGGAGGCCCTCATAATCTATAGCAGGTAGTAAAACAATAACACATTGCACCTATCTAGTTCCACAATTAAAAAATATAAAACCTTCAATCAATTACATCCATCATACAAGAATAACAATAACTATCGATTATAAAGTGGCAACGTGCATAGCACCATAGGGCATCATATTTCAATTCACAACACATAAAAGCACTTTATACTCACTTATTCCAAACCTAAAGAACCAAAGAAGGTCTATAAAAATGTATTCAATTACTACTTTCAACCCTTTGTAAAATGCAACATGCGTGGTGCAATATGGAAGGAGCAAAAATGCATCGGTCTTATACATACAGCCTTAAATAGTAGCAGCATACAAGAATAACTATCCTTTATAAAATGGCAAAGCGCATAGCACCATAGGGCATCATTAGATCTCGCCTAGCGAACGCAGCGCATGCGCTGCTTCGCCTTGGCGAGACTATTGTTGTGGGTTTGGTGCGCGAAGGGAGACAAAACATGTGCGGGCCCAGACAGCAGATGGGCACGCGCATGGCGTCTCTTCACTTTCGAGCGCTCCCACCGCTCGCTTTCACCTTTGCGCGCTAGAGCTCACGGCGTCTCTATCAGCTTGCCCCCGACAGCAGATGGGCACGCCCACGGCGTCTCTTCAGTCTTCACTTTCACTTAGCACGATCCAAATCTGTATGCTGTAAGTCCGTATGATGTACTTTGAAATTTAAAACGATTCTGGGGAGCGATGAGGAAGGGAGGCACTGGAAGGGTTCAATACCAGTTACATGGGTGCTTGCTTTCTAGTATTACGTTTTGTTGTTTCCTAATAGTTATATGTATCTTTATGCTTATTTCTCTCGGCAGCCATTTCTTACACCAGGCTTGTATTGTTGCATTTGCATTTGTTTATTTATTTAATTATTTTGGAGCGCGGTCCGCTAACTTTAGCGGCCACGCTTCAGGTCAGCAGAGCTGCTTTAGAGGGAGAGAACCAGGTCAGCAGAGCTGCTTTAGAGCCAGAGAACCAGGTCAGCAGAGCTGCTTTAGAGCCAGAGAACCAGGTCAGCAGAGCTGCTCTAGAGCCAGAGAACCAGGCCAGCAGAGCCGTTGTAGAGCCAGAGAACCAGGTCAGCAGAGCTGCTGTAGAGCCAGAGAACCAGGTCAGCAGAGCTGTTGTAGAGCCAGAGAACCAAGCCAGCAGAGCTGCTCTAGAGACTAAGAACCAGGTCAGCAGAGCTGCTGTAGAGCCAGACAACCAGGTCAGCAGAGCTGCTGTAGAGCCAGAGAAACCAGGTCAGCAGAGCTGCTTTAGAGGGAGAGAACCAGGTCAGCAGAGCCGTTGTAGAGCCAGAGAACCAGGTCAGCAGAGCTGCTGTGGAGCCAGAGAACCAGGTCAGCAGAGCCGTTGTAGAGCCAGAAAACCACGTCAGCAGAGCTGCTGTAGAGCCAGAGAACCAGGTCAGCAGAGCCGTTGTAGAGCCAGAGAACCAGGTCAGCAGAGCAGCTGTAGAGCCAGAGAACCAGGTCAGCAGAGCCGTTGTAGAGCCAGAGAACCAGGTCAGCAGAGCTGCTGTAGAGCCATAGAACCAGATCAGCAGAGCTGCTGTAGAGCCTGAGAACCAGGTCAGCAGAGCTGCTGTAGAGCTAGAGAAACCAGTTCAGCAGAGCTGCTTTAGAGGGAGAGAACCAGGTCAGCAGAGCTGCTTTAGAGGGAGAGAACCAGGTCAGCAGAGCTTCTTTAGAGCCAGAGAAACCAGGTCAGCAGAGCTGCTTTAGAGGGAGAGAACCAGGTCAGCAGAGCTGCTTTAGAGGGAGAGAACCAGGTCAGCAGAGCTGCTTTAGAGCCATAGAACCAGGTCAGCAGAGCTGCTTTAGAGCCAGAGAACCAGGTCAGCAGAGCTGCTTTGGAGGGAGAGAACCAGGTCAGCAGAGCTGCTTTAGAGCCAGAGAAACCAGGTCAGCAGAGCTGCTTTAGAGGGAGAGAACCAGGTCAGCACAGCTGCTTTAGAGGGAGAGAACCAGGCCAGCAGAGCTGCTCTAGAGCCAGAGAAACCAGGTCAGCAGAGCTGCTTTAGAGGGAGAGAACCAGGTCAGCACAGCTGCTTTAGAGCCATAGAACCAGGTCAGCAGAGCTGCTTTAGAGGGAGAGAACCAGGTCAGCAGAGCTGCTTTAGAGGAAGAGAACCAGGTCAGCAGAGCTGCTTTAGAGCCAGAGAAACTAGGTCAGCAGAGCTGCTTTAGAGGGAGAGAACCAGGTCAGCACAGCTGCTTTAGAGGGAGAGAACCAGGTCAGCACAGCTGCTTTAGAGCCATAGAAACAGGTCAGCAGAGCTGCTTTAGAGCCAGAGTACCAGGTCAGTAGAGCCGTTGTAGAGCCAGAGAACCAGGCCAGCAGAGCTGCTCTAGAGCCAGAGAAACCAGATCAGCAGAGCTGCTTTAGAGGGAGAGAACCAGGTCAGCAGAGCTGCTTTAGAGGGAGAGAACCAGGTCAGCAGAGCTGCTTTAGAGCCAGAGAAACTAGGTCAGCAGAGCTGCTTTAGAGGGAGAGAACCAGGTCAGCATAGCTGCTTTAGAGGGAGAGAACCAGGTCAGCAGAGCTGCTTTAGAGCCATAGAACCAGGTCAGCAGAGCTGCTTTAGAGCCAGAGTACCAGGTCAGTAGAGCCGTTGTAGAGCCAGAGAACCAGGCCAGCAGAGCTGCTCTAGAGCCAGAGAAACCAGGTCAGCAGAGCTGCTTTAGAGGGAGAGAACCAGGTCAGCAGAGCTGCTTTAGAGCCATAGAACCAGGTCAGCAGAGCTGCTTTAGAGGGAGAGAACCAGGTCAGCAGAGCCGTTGTAGAGCCTAAGAACCAGGTCAGCAGTGCTGCTCTAGAGCCAGAGAACCAGGTCAGCAGAGCTGCTTTAGAGCCAGAGATACCAGGTCAGCAGAGCTGCTTTAGAGGGAGAGAACCAGGTCAGCAGAGCTGCTTTACAGCCATAGAACCAGGTCAGCAGAGCTGCTTTAGAGGGAGAGAACCAGGTCAGCAGAGCTGCTTTAGAGCCAGAGAACCAGGTCAGCAGAGCTGTTTTAGAGCCTAAGAACCAGGTCAGCAGAGCTGCTCTAGAGCCAGAGAACCAGGTCAGCAGAGCTGCTGTAGAGCCAGAGAACCAGGTCAGCAGAGCTGCTTTAGAGCCAGAGAACCAGGTCAGCAGAGCTGCTTTAGAGCCATAGAACCAGGTCAGCAGAGCTGCTCTAGAGCCAAAGAACCCGGTCAGCAGAGCTGCTCTAGAGGCAGAGGACCAGGTCAGCAGAGCTGCTCTAGAGCCAGAGAACCAGGTCAGCAGAGCTGCTGTAGGGCCAGAGAACCAGGTCAGCAGAGCTGCTGTAGAGCCAGAGAACCAGGTCAGCAGAGCTGCTCTAGAGCCAGAGAACCAGGTCAGCAGAGCTGCTGTAGAGCCAGAGAAACCAGGTCAGCAGAGCTGCTTTAGAGGGAAAGAACCAGGTCAGCAGAGCTGCTTTAGAGCCATAGAACCAGGTCAGCAGAGCTGCTTTAGAGCCATAGAACCAGGTCAGCAGAGCCGTTGTAGAGCCAGAGAACAAAGCCAGCAGAGCTGCTCTAGAGCCTAAGAACCAGGTCAGCAGAGCTGCTCTAGAGGCAGAGAACCAGGTCAGCAGAGCTGCTGTAGAGCCAGAGAAACCAGGTCAGCAGAGCTGCTTTAGAGGGAGAGAACCAGGTCAGCAGAGCTGCTTTAGAGCCAGAGAACCAGGTCAGCAGAGCTGCTTTAGAGCCAGAGAACCAGGTCAGCAGAGCTGCTCTAGAGCCAGAGAAGCAGGTCAGAAGAGCCGTTGTAGAGCCAGAGAACCAGGTCAGCAGAGCTGCTCTAGAGCCTAAGAACCAGGTCAGCAGAGCTGCTGTAGAGCCAGAGAACCAGGTCAGCAGAGCTGTTTTAGAGCCGAAGAGAACCAGGTCAGCAGAGCTGCTTTAGAGCCATAGAACCAGGTCAGCAGAGCTGCTTTAGAGGGAGAGAACCAGGTCAGCAGAGCTGCTTTAGAGCCAGAGAAACCAGGTCAGCAGAGCTGCTTTAGAAGGAGAGAACCAGGTCAGCAGAGCTGCTTTAGAGGGAGAGAACCAGGTCACCAGAGCTGCTTTAGAGCCATAGAACCAGGTCAGCAGAGCTGCTTTAGAGCCAGAGAACCAGGTCAGCAGAGCCGTTGTAGAGCCAGAGAACCAGGCCAGCAGAGCTGCTCTAGAGCCAGAGAAACCAGGTCAGCAGAGCTACTTTAGAGGGAGAGAACCAGGTCAGCAGAGCTGCTTTAGAGCCATAGAACCAGGTCAGCAGAGCTGCGGGAGAGAACCAGGTCAGCAGAGCTGCTTTAGAGCCAGAGAACCAGGTCAGCAGAGCCGTTGTAGAGCCTAAGAACCAGGTCAGCAGAGCTGCTCTAGAGCCAGAGAACCAGGTCAGCAGAGCTGCTTTAGAGCCAGAGAAACCAGGTCAGCAGAGCTGCTTTAGAGGGAGAGAACCAGGTCAGCAGAGCTGCTTTAGAGCCATAGAACCAGGTCAGCAGAGATGCTTTAGAGGGAGAGAACCAGGTCAGCAGAGCTGCTTTAGAGCAGGAGAACCAGGTCAGCAGAGCCGTTGTAGAGCCTAAGAACAAGGTCAGCAGAGCTGCTCTAGAGCCAGAGAAGCAGGTCAGCAGAGCTGCTGTAGAGCCATAGAACCAGGTCAGCAGAGCTGCTTTAGAGCCGGACAACCAGGTCAGCAGAGCTGCTTTAGAGCCATAGAACCAGGTCAGCAGAGCTGCTGTAGAGCCAGAGAACCAGGTCAGCAGAGCTGCTGTAGAGCTAGAGAACCAGGTCAGCAGAGCTGCTCTAGAGCCACAGAACCAGGTCAGCAGAGCTGCTGTAGAGCCAGAGAAACCAGGTCAGCAGAGCTGCTTTAGAGGGAGAGAACCAGGTCAGAAGAGCTGCTTTAGAGCCAGAGAACCAGGTCAGCAGAGCTGCTTTAGAGCCAGAGAACCAGGCCAGCAGAGCTGCTCTAGAGCCAGAGAACCAGGCCAGCAGAGCTGCTTTAGAGGGAGAGAACCAGGTCAGCAGAGCTGCTTTAGAGCCAGAGAAACCAGGTCAGCAGAGCTGCTTTAGAGGGAGAGAACCAGGTCAGCAGAGCTGCTTTAGAGGGAGAGAACCAGGTCAGCAGAGCCGCTGTAGAGCCATAGAACCAGGTCAGCAGAGCTGCTTTAGAGCCAGAGAACCAGGTCAGCAGAGCCGTTGTAGAGCCAGAGAACTAGGTCAGCAGAGCTGCTCTAGAGCCTAAGAACCAGGTCAGCAGAGCTGCTCTAGAGCCAGAGAACCAGGTCAGCAGAGCTGCTGTAGAGCCAGAGAAACCAGGTCAGCAGAGCTGCTTTAGAGGGAGAGAACCAGGTCAGCAGAGCTGCTTTAGAGCCAGAGAACCAGGTCAGCAGAGTTGCTCTAGAGGCAGAGAACCAAGTCAGCAGAGATGCTGTAGAGTCAGAGAAACCAGGTCAGCAGAGCTGCTTTAGAGCCACAGAATCCGGTCAGCAGAGCTTCTCTAGAGCCAGAGAACCAGGTCAGCAGAGCTGCTTCAAAGCCAGAGAACCAGGTCAGTAGAGCTGCTCTAGAGCCTAAGAACCAGGTCAGCAGAGCTGCTCTAGAGCCAGAGAACCAGGTCAGCAGAGCTGCTCTAGAGCCAGAGAACCAGGTCAGCAGAGCTGCTGTAGAGCCAGAGAAACCAGGTCAGCAGAGCTGCTTTAGAGGGAGAGAACCAGGTCAGCAGAGCTGCTTTAGAGGGAGAGAACCAGGTCAGCAGAGCTGCTTTAGAGCCAGAGAACCAGGTCAGCAGAGCTGCTCTAGAGCCAGAGAACTAGGTCAGCAGAGCTGCTCTAGAGCCAGAGAACCAGGTCAGCAGAGCTGCTTTAGAGCCAGAGAACCAGGTCAGCAGAGCTGCTGTACAGCCAGAGAACCAGATCAGCAGAGCTGCTCTAGAGCCTAAGAACCAGGTCAGCAGAGCTGCTCTAGAGCCAGAGAACCAGGTCAGCAGAGCTGCTGTAGAGCCAGAGAAACCAGGTCAGCAGAGCTGCTTTAGAGGGACAGAACCAGGTCAGCAGAGCTGCTTTAGAGCCATAGAACCAGGCCAGCAGAGCTGCTTTAGAGCCAGAGAACCAGATCAGCAGAGCCGTTGTAGAGCCAGAGAACCAGGCCAGCAGAGCTGCTCTAGAGCCTAAGAACCAGGTCTGCAGAGCTGCTCTACAGCCAGAGAACCAGGTCAGCAGAGCTGCTGAAGAGCCAGAGAACCAGGTCAGCAGTGCTGCTTTAAAGCCAAAGAACCAGGTCAGCAGAGCTGCTCTAGAGCCAGAGAACCAGGTCAGCAGAGCTGCTTTAGAGCCAGAGAACCAGGTCAGCAGAGCTGCTTTAGAGCCAGAGAACCAGGTCAGCAGAGCCATTGTAGAGCCAGAGAACCAGGTCAGCAGAGCTGCTCTAGAGCCTAAGAACCAGGTCAGCATAGCTGCTCTAGAGCCAGAGAACCAGGTCAGCAGAGCTTCTGTAGAGCCAGAAAAACCAGGTCAGCAGAGCTGCTCTAGAGGCAGAGAACCAAGTCAGCAGAGCTGCTGTAGAGCCAGAGAAACCAGGTCAGCAGAGCTGCTTTAGAGCCACAGAATCCGGTCAGCAGAGCTGCTCTAGAGCCAGAGAACCAGGTCAGCAGAGCTGCTTCAAAGCCAGAGAACCAGGTCAGTAGAGCTGCTCTAGAGCCTAAGAACCAGGTCAGCAGAGCTGCTCTAGAGCCAGAGAACCAGGTCAGCAGAGCTGCTTTAGAGGGAGAGAACCAGGTCAGCAGAGCTGCTTTAGAGCCAAAGAACCAGGTCAGCAGAGCTGCTTTAGAGCCATAGAACCAGGTCAGGAGAGCTGCTCTAGATCCAGAGAACCAGGTCAGCAGAGCTGCTGTAGAGCCAGAGAACCAGGTCAGCAGAGCTGCTGTAGAGCCAGAGAAACCAGGTCAGCAGAGCTGCTTTAGAGGGAGAGAACCAGGTCAGCAGAGCTGCTTTAGAGGGAGAGAACCAGGTCAGCAGAGCTGCTTTAGAGGGAGAGAACCAGGTCAGCAGAGCTTCTTTAGAGCCAGAGAAACCAGGTCAGCAGAGCTGCTTTAGAGGGAGAGAACCAGGTCAGCAGAGCTGCTTTAGAGGGAGAGAACCAGATCAGCGGAGCTGCTTTAGAGCCATAGAACCAGGTCAGCAGAGCTGCTTTAGAGCCAGAGAACCAGGTCAGCAGAGCTGCTTTGGAGGGAGAGAACCAGGTCAGCAGAGCTGCTTTAGAGCCAGAGAAACCAGGTCAGCAGAGCTGCTTTAGAGGGAGAGAACCAGGTCAGCACAGCTGCTTTAGAGGGAGAGAACCAGGCCAGCAGAGCTGCTCTAGAGCCAGAGAAACCAGGTCAGCAGAGCTGCTTTAGAGGGAGAGAACCAGGTCAGCACAGCTGCTTTAGAGCCATAGAACCAGGTCAGCAGAGCTGCTTTAGAGGGAGAGAACCAGGTCAGCAGACCTGCTTTAGAGGGAGAGAACCACGTCAGCAGAGCTGCTTTAGAGCCAGAGAAACTAGGTCGGCAGAGCTGCTTTAGAGGGAGAGAACCAGGTCAGCACAGCTGCTTTAGAGGGAGAGAACCAAGTCAGCAGAGCTGCTTTAGAGTCATAGAAACAGGTCAGCAGAGCTGCTTTAGAGCCAGAGTACCAGGTCAGTAGAGCCGTTGTAGAGCCAGAGAACCAGGCCAGCAGAGCTGCTCTAGAGCCAGAGAAACCAGGTCAGCAGAGCTGCTTTAGAAGGAGAGAACCAGGTCAGCAGAGCTGCTTTAGAGGGAGAGAACCAGGTCAGCAGAGCTGCTTTAGAGCCAGAGAAACTAGGTCAGCAGAGCTGCTTTAGAGGGAGAGAACCAGGTCAGCACAGCTGCTTTAGAGGGAGAGAACCAGGTCAGCAGAGCTGCTTTAGAGCCAGAGTACCAGGTCAGTAGAGCCGTTGTAGAGCCAGAGAACCAGGCCAGCAGAGCTGCTCTAGAGCCAGAGAAACCAGGCCAGCAGAGCTGCTCTATAGCCAGAGAAACCAGGTCAGCAGAGCTGCTTTAGAGGGAGAGAACCAGGTCAGCAGAGCTGCTTTAGAGCCATAGAACCAGGTCAGCAGAGCTGCTTTAGAGGGAGAGAACCAGGTCAGCAGAGCTGTTGTAGAGCCTAAGAACCAGGTCAGCAGAGGTGCTCTAGAGCCAGAGAACCAGGTCAGCAGAGCTGCTTTAGAGCCAGAGAAACCAGGTCAGCAGAGCTGCTTTAGAGGGAGAGAACCAGGTCAGCAGAGCTGCTTTACAGCCATAGAACCAGGTCAGCAGAGCTGCTTTAGAGGGAGAGAACCAGGTCAGCAGAGCTGCTTTAGAGCCAGAGAACCAGGTCAGCAGAGCTGTTGTAGAGCCTAAGAACCAGGTCAGCAGAGCTGCTCTAGAGCCAGAGAACTAGGTCAGCAGAGCTGCTGTAGAGCCAGAGAACCAGGTCAGCAGAGCTGCTTTAGAGCCAGAGAACCAGGTCAGCAGAGCTGCTTTAGAGCCATAGAACCAGGTCAGCAGAGCTGCTCTAGAGCCAAAGAACCAGGTCAGCAGAGCTGCTCTAAAGCCAGAGAACCAGGTCAGCAGAGCTGCTGTAGAGCCAGAGAACCAGGTCAGCAGAGCTGCTGTAGAGCCAGAGAACCAGGTCAGCAGAGCTGCTGTAGAGCCAGAGAACCAGGTCAGCAGAGCTGCTGTAGAGCCAGAGAACCAGGTCAGCAGAGCTGCTTTAGAGGGAGAGAACCAGGTCAGCAGAGCTGCTTTAGAGCCATAGAACCAGGTCAGCAGAGCTGCTTTAGAGCCAGAGAACCAGGTCAGCAGAGCTGTTGTAGAGCCAGAGAACCAAGCCAGCAGAGCTGCTCTAGAGACTAAGAACCAGGTCAGCAGAGCTGCTGTAGAGCCAGACAACCAGGTCAGCAGAGCTGCTGTAGAGCCAGAGAAACCAGGTCAGCAGAGCTGCTTTAGAGGGAGAGAACCAAGTCAGCAGAGCTGCTTTAGAGCCAGAGAACCGGGTCAGCAGAGCTGCTTTAGAGCCAGAGAACCAGGTCAGCAGAGCTGCTCTAGAGCCAGAGAAGCAGGTCAGAAGAGCCGTTGTAGAGCCAGAGAACCAGGTCAGCAGAGCTGCTCTAGAGCCTAAGAACCAGGTCAGCAGAGCTGCTCTAGAGCCAGAGAACCAGGTCAGCAGAGCTGCTTTAGAGCCGGAGAGAACCAGGTCAGCAGAGCTGCTTTAGAGCCATAGAACCAGGTCAGCAGAGCTGCTTTAGAGGGAGAGAACCAGGTCAGCAGAGCTGCTTTAGAGGGAGAGAACCAGGTCAGCAGAGCTGCTTTAGAGGGAGAGAACCAGGTCACCAGAGCTGCTTTAGAGCCATAGAACCAGGTCAGCAGAGCTGCTTTAGAGCCAGAGAACCAGGTCAGCAGAGCCGTTGTAGAGCCAGAGAACCAGGCCAGCAGAGCTGCTCTAGAGCCAGAGAAACCAGGTCAGCAGAGCTACTTTAGAGGGAGAGAACCAGGTCAGCAGAGCTGCTTTAGAGCCATAGAACCAGGTCAGCAGAGCTGCGGAGAGAGAACCAGGTCAGCAGAGCTGCTTTAGAGCCAGAGAACCAGGTCAGCAGAGCCGTTGTAGAGCCTAAGAACCAGGTCAGCAGAGCTGCTCTAGAGCCAGAGAACCAGGTCAGCAGAGCTGCTTTAGAGCCAGAGAAACCAGGTCAGCAGAGCTGCTTTAGAGGGAGAGAACCAGGTCAGCAGAGCTGCTTTAGAGCCATAGAACCAGGTCAGCAGAGCTGCTTTAGAGGGAGAGAACCAGGTCAGCAGAGCTGCTTTAGAGCAGGAGAACCAGGTCAGCAGAGCCGTTGAAGAGCCTAAGAACAAGGTCAGCAGAGCTGCTCTAGAGCCAGAGAAGCAGGTCAGCAGAGCTGCTGTAGAGCCATAGAACCAGGTCAGCAGAGCTGCTTTAGAGCCAGACAACCAGGTCAGCAGAGCTGCTTTAGAGCCATAGAACCAGGTCAGCAGAGCTGCTGTAGAGCCAGAGAACCAGGTCAGCAGAGCTGCTGTAGAGCTAGAGAACCAGGTCAGCAGAGCTGCTCTAGAGCCACAGAACGAGGTCAGCAGAGCTGCTGTAGAGCCAGAGAAACCAGGTCAGCAGAGCTGCTTTAGAGGGAGAGAACCAGGTCAGAAGAGCTGCTTTAGAGCCAGAGAACCAGGTCAGCAGAGCTGCTTTAGAGCCAGAGAACCAGACCAGCAGATCTGCTCTAGAGCCAGAGAACCAGGTCAGCAGAGCTGCTTTAGAGGGAGAGAACCAGGTCAGCAGAGCTGCTTTAGAGCCAGAGAAACCAGGTCAGCAGAGCTGCTTTAGAGGGAGAGAACCAGGCCAGCAGAGCTGCTTTAGAGGGAGAGAACCAGGTCAGCAGAGCCGCTGTAGAGCCATAGAACCAGGTCAGCAGAGCTGCTTTAGAGCCAGAGAACCAGGTCAGCAGAGCCATTGTAGAGCCAGAGAACTAGGTCAGCAGAGCTGCTCTAGAGCCTAAGAACCAGGTCAGCAGAGCTGCTCTAGAGCCAGAGAACCAGGTCAGCAGAGCTGCTGTAGAGCCAGAGAAACCAGGTCAGCAGAGCTGCTTTAGAGGGAGAGAACCAGGTCAGCAGAGCTGCTTTAGAGCCAGAGAACCAGGTCAGCAGAGCTGCTCTAGAGGCAGAGAACCAAGTCAGCAGAGCTGCTGTAGAGCCAGAGAAACCAGGTCAGCAGAGCTGCTTTAGAGCCACAGAATCCGGTCAGCAGAGCTGCTCTAGAGCCAGAGAACCAGGTCAGCAGAGCTGCTTCAAAGCCAGAGAACCAGGTCAGTAGAGCTGCTCTAGAGCCAGAGAACCAGGTCAGCAGAGCTGCTCTAGAGCCAGAGAACCAGGTCAGCAGAGCTGCTGTAGAGCCAGAGAAACCAGGTCAGCAGAGCTGCTTTAGAGGGAGAGAACCAGGTCAGCAGAGCTGCTTTAGAGCCAGAGTACCAGGTCAGCAGAGCTGCTTTAGAGCCAGAGAACCAGGTCAGCAGAGCTGCTCTAGAGCCAGAGAACCAGGTCAGCAGAGCTGCTATAGAGCCAGAGAACCAGGTCAGCAGAGCTGCTTTAGAGCCATAGAACCAGGTCAGCAGAGCTGCTGTAGAGCCAGAGAACCAGGTCAGCAGAGCTGCTGTAGAGCCAGAGAACCAGGTCAGCAGAGCCGCTCTAGAGGCAGAAAACCAGGTCAGCAGAGCTGCTGTAGAGCCAGAGAAACCAGGTCAGCAGAGCTGCTTTAGAGGGAGAGAACCAGGTCAGCAGAGCTGCTTTAGAGCCAGAGAACCGAGGTCAGCAGAGCTGCTCTAGAGCCAGAGAACCAGGTCAGCAGAGCTGCTCTAGAGCCAGAGAACCAGGTCAGCAGAGCTGCTTTAGAGCCAGAGAACCAGGTCAGCAGAGCTGCTGTACAGCCAGAGAACCAGGTCAGCAGAGCTGCTCTAGAGCCTAAGAACCAGGTCAGCAGAGCTGCTCTAGAGCCAGAGAACCAGGTCAGCAGAGCTTCTGTAGAGCCAGAGAAACCAGGTCAGCAGAGCTGCTTTAGAGGGACAGAACCAGGTCAGCAGAGCTGCTTTAGAGCCATAGAACCAGGCCAGCAGAGCTGCTTTAGAGCCAGAGAACCAGATCAGCAGAGCCGTTGTAGAGCCAGAGAACCAGGCCAGCAGAGCTGCTCTAGAGCCTAAGAACCAGGTCAGCAGAGCTGCTGTAGAGCCAGAGAACCAGGTCAGCAGTGCTGCTTTAAAGCCAAAGAACCATGTCAGCAGAGCTGCTCTAGAGCCAGAGAACCAGGTCAGCAGAGCTGCTTTAGAGCCATAGAACCAGGTCAGCAGAGCTGCTTTAGAGCCAGAGAACCAGGTCAGCAGAGCCATTGTAGAGCCAGAGAACCAGGTCAGCAGAGCTGCTCTAGAGCCTAAGAACCAGGTCAGCAGAGCTGCTCTAGAGCCAGAGAACCAGGTCAGCAGAGCTGCTGTAGAGCCAGAGAAACCAGGTCAGCAGAGCTGCTTTAGAGGGAGAGAACCAGGTCAGCAGAGCTGCTTTAGAGCCAGAGAACCAGGTCAGCAGAGCTGCTCTAGAGGCAGAGAACCAAGTCAGCAGAGCTGCTGTAGAGCCAGAGAAACCAGGTCAGCAGAGCTGCTTTAGAGCCACAGAATCCGGTCAGCAGAGATGCTCTAGAGCCAGAGAACCAGGTCAGCAGAGCTGCTTCAAAGCCAGAGAACCAGGTCAGTAGAGCTGCTCTAGAGCCTAAGAACTAGGTCAGCAGAGCTGCTCTAGAGCCAGAGAACCAGGTCAGCAGAGCTGCTCTAGAGCCAGAGAACCAGGTCAGCAGAGCTGCTGTAGAGCCAGAGAAACCAGGTCAGCAGAGCTGCTTTAGAGGGAGAGAACCAGGTCAGCAGAGCTGCTTTAGAGCCAAAGAACCAGGTCAGCAGAGCTGCTTTAGAGCCAGAGAACCAGGTCAGCAGAGCTGCTCTAGAGCCAGAGAACCAGGTCAGCAGAGCTGCTATAGAGCCAGAGAACCAGGTCAGCAGAGCTGCTTTAGAGCCATAGAACCAGGTCAGCAGAGCTGCTGTAGAGCCAGAGAACCAGGTCAGCAGAGCTGCTGAAGAGCCAGAGAACCAGGTCAGCAGAGCTGCTGTAGAGCCAGAGAACCAGGTCAGCAGAGCCGCTCTAGAGGCAGAAAACCAGGTCAGCAGAGCTGCTGTAGAGCCAGAGAAACCAGGTCAGCAGAGCTGCTTTAGAGGGAGAGAACCAGGTCAGCAGAGCTGCTTTAGAGCCAGAGAACCAGGTCAGCAGAGCTGCTCTAGAGCCAGAGAACCAGGTCAGCAGAGCTGCTCTAGAGCCAGAGAACCAGGTCAGCAGAGCTGCTTTAGAGCCAGAGAACCAGGTCAGCAGAGCTGCTGTACAGCCAGAGAACCAGGTAAGCAGAGCTGCTCTAGAGCCTAAGAACCAGGTCAGCAGAGCTGCTCTAGAGCCAGAGAACCTGGTCAGCAGAGCTGCTGTAGAGCCAGAGAAACCAGGTCAGCAGAGCTGCTTTAGAGGGACAGAACCAGGTCAGCAGAGCTGCTTTAGAGCCATAGAACCAGGCCAGCAAAGCTGCTTTAGAGCCAGAGAACCAGATCAGCAGAGCCGTTGTAGAGCCAGAGAACCAGGCCAGCAGAGCTGCTCTAGAGCCTAAGAACCAGGTCTGCAGAGCTGCTCTACAGCCAGAGAACCAGGTCAGCAGAGCTGCTGTAGAGCCAGAGAACCAGGTCAGCAGTGCTGCTTTAAAGCCAAAGAACCAGGTCAGCAGAGCTGCTCTAGAGCCAGAGAACCAGGTCAGCAGAGCTGCTTTAGAGCCATACAACCAGGTCAGCAGAACTGCTTTAGAGCCAGAGAACCAGGTCAGCAGAGCCATTGTAGAGCCAGAGAACCAGGTCAGCAGAGCTGCTCTAGAGCCTAAGAACCAGGTCAGCAGAGCTGCTCTAGAGCCAGAGAACCAGGTCAGCAGAGCTGCTTTAGAGCCAGAGAAACCAGGTCAGCAGAGCTGCTTTAGAGGGAGAGAACCAGGTCAGCAGAGCTGCTTTAGAGCCAGAGAACCAGGTCAGCAGAGCTGCTCTAGAGGCAGAGAACCAAGTCAGCAGAGCTGCTGTAGAGCCAGAGAAACCAGGTCAGCAGAGCTGCTTTAGAGCCACAGAATCCGGTCAGCAGAGCTGTTCTAGAGCCAGAGAACCAGGTCAGCAGAGCTGCGCTAGAGCCAGAGAACCAGGTCAGCAGAGCTGCTCTAGAGCCAGAGAACCAGGTCAGCAGAGCTGCTTTAGAGCCATAGAACCAGGTCAGTAGAGCTGCTCTAGAGCCTAAGAACGAGGTCAGCAGAGCTGCGCTAGAGCCAGAGAACCAGGTCAGCAGAGCTGCTCTAGAGCCAGAGAACCAGGTCAGCAGAGCTGCTGTAGAGCCAGAGAAACCAGGTCAGCAGAGCTGCTTTAGAGGGAGAGAACCAGGTCAGCAGAGCTGCTTTAGAGCCAAAGAACCAGGTCAGCAGAGCTGCTTTAGAGCCAGAGAACCAGGTCAGCAGAGCTGCTCTAGAGCCAGAGAACCAGGTCAGCAGAGCTGCTATAGAGCCAGAGAACCAGGTCAGCAGAGCTGCTTTAGAGCCATAGAACCAGGTCAGCAGAGCTGCTGTAGAGCCAGAGAACCAGGTCAGCAGAGCTGCTGTAGAGCCAGAGAACCAGGTCAGCAGAGCCGCTCTAGTGCAGAAAACCAGGTCAGCAGAGCTGCTGTAGAGCCAGAGAAACCAGGTCAGCAGAGCTGCTTTAGAGGGAGAGAACCAGGTCAGCAGAGCTGCTTTAGAGCCAGAGAACCGGGTCAGCAGAGCTGCTCTAGAGCCAGAGAACCAGGTCAGCAGAGCTGCTCTAGAGCCAGAGAACCAGGTCAGCAGAGCTGCTTTAGAGCCAGAGAACCAGGTCAGCAGAGCTGCTGTACAGCCAGAGAACCAGGTCAGCAGAGCTGCTCTAGAGCCTAAGAACCAGGTCAGCAGAGCTGCTCTAGAGCCATAGAACCAGGTCAGCAGAGCTGCTGTAGAGCCAGAGAAACCAGGTCAGCAGAGCTGCTTTAGAGGGACAGAACCAGGTCAGCAGAGCTGCTTTAGAGCCATAGAACCAGGCCAGCAAAGCTGCTTTAGAGCCAGAGAACCAGATCAGCAGAGCCGTTGTAGAGCCAGAGAACCAGGCCAGCAGAGCTGCTCTAGAGCCTAAGAACCAGGTCTGCAGAGCTGCTCTACAGCCAGAGAACCAGGTCAGCAGAGCTGCTGTAGAGCCAGAGAACCAGGTCAGCAGAGCTGCTTTAGAGCCATAGAAACAGGTCAGCAGAGCTGCTGTAGAGCCAGAGAACCAGGTCAGCAGAGCTGCTGTAGAACCAGAGAACCAGGTCAGCAGAGCCGTTGTAGAGCCAGAGAACCAGGTCAGCAGAGCTGCTCTAGAGCCAGAGAACTAGGTCAGCAGAGCTGCTGTAGAGCCAGAGAACCAGGTCAGCAGAGCCGCTCTAGAGCCACAGAACCAGGTCAGCAGAGCTGCTTTAGAGCCAGAGAACCAGGTCAACAGAGCCGCTGTAGAGCCAGAGAACCAGGTCAGCAGAGCTGCTTTAGAGCCAGAGAACCAGGTCAGCAGAGCCGTTGTAGAGCCAGAGAACCAGGTCTGCAAAGCTGCTTTAGAGCCAGAGAAACAGGAAATTGGGGCTTATTTACAAGCCCCTTGCGCCGCCGCTGCGTCACTTTTTCCCACCCAAAAATTGAAGCACCAGTGGTGCAAGGAACTTGTAAATAAGCCCCATTGTGCCCATTTGAACGCAATAAAACAGTTACGTAACCTTCACACCACGGAAAAGGTGAAATAAAGCACCAGTTTCTAAAGTTATTGCTCTTTCCACAATTACTGGTAACTCAAGTCTCCTGCCTGAGGTCTACTACATTTATTGTAATTTAAAACTTCAGGTATCAAAATGCAAAGTTGTGTGAGCTATTAGCCTTACACTGGCTGAACAACTGCCTCCTACCATAGGACTGTTACGAGTGTGTACAAATCTAAGATTGTATTTTAGGAAGTAGATGATGCACCTCATGCCTGCAACATAAAACAAGCATTTGCAATGCAATAGGGCTGGCATTACTAAAAGTTTGAGCTATTGGCTTTGCAAATGATAATGTTTGTTAGTTTTTGTATTTTTTTGTTAAAAAATATTCCAACAGTAGCATAAGTAATGAAATAAAATCCACGTAGACCACCAGTACCACCACCACTAACACCACCAGTACCACCACCACCAGTACCAATACCACCACCACTACCACCACCGCTACAACCACCACAAGTACCATAAACACCACTTCAATTATTACTATTACTACTCTGTGGTGATAGTAATAATAATAGTGGTAATTATGGTACTGGTGGAAAATTACTATTATAAATTACAATACCTGTTAATTTTTCAAAAGCATTGCCATTTACAATACCAATAGCTCTAAAACTTGCAGTTGCGAGACCTATTGCATTGTAAATGCTTGTTTTTCAATTCACATCACATTAAAGGCATGTTATGCTCACTTATTTCCAAACACTGGAAAGGCCCATCATTCGTTTAAAGTGCTTATTCAAGTGCTTCATATTCAAACCTTTGTGAAATACGATGTGCATGGTGCAATATGCAAAGTACAGATAGTACATAAAACAATCTTAAAATACAACCTTAAAAGTGGCTGCATACATACTATGGGGTCGATTCCGATTCGGGCCGGAAATTTCTCCGACCGAGCCGGACCCGGAGAGATTTCCGACCGAATCGGACCCGTGCAGTCCGACCGAACGAGTACGATGCGTCCGTATGTTATCGGACTCGAGTCGGTCGGACTCCCATTGAAGTCAATGGGAGCCGGTCGTACAACGCGTACGCGGGCTCCCATTGACTCAATGGGTGCGAGTCGGACAAGTGCGCCCTCTACAGCGGGTACGCGGCGAAGCGAGTCGCGCCGTACACGCACAGGTAGGGGGACCCATGGGTCCCCCTGTGTGCGACTCGCGCGGCTACGCGTACAGGGGGTCCGACACGGACCCCCAAAGTACGGCTCCGACAGCTCTTACGAGCCGGACGGGCGCGGCTCGGTCGGACTGCTCGCGGCGCGCATCGTACTTACCCGGCCGGGAAACGTCTCCATTGCGCGGTGCGAGTCGGAGTCCGAGCGAGTCGGTCGGAGCGGTTCGAGCCGGGAGCGAGTCGGTCGGAGCGGTCGGGATGCCCGGACGAGTCGGTCGGCGATTTCGCATCGTACTCGCTCGGCCGGACCCGCGTACGGTTCGGTCGGGAAACAGGGCTCCGAATCGGATCCGGTAAAGCCGAATCCGATTCGGAGCCCTACCGGCCGAGATCGGAATCGGCCCCATAGATTTGAAACATAGCAATGTCACAGGTCAAGGACGATATAATAATTGTTAAAAAAAAGATTTAAAAATGTGATAAATCTTATTACAAATCACTTCATTTGGGGGGAGGGGAATCATTTTACGGGCCTCCAAGGCGAAGTGGATGTTGAATTTAATAAACATCGACCTTAAAAAACAACGTTGAACATTCTGCAACACAGGGCACACAAACAGTATGTGGTTAAGATCCTGGATGTCAAGCTGGCACAGCTCACATATTCTTTTTATAATGCATTTCAGGGCTACGGGTGTTGCCCACATTTAAATGTCTATGCCTCTGTTCGGCTCTTCCTCCAGAGAACAGTCTATCACAGCGGAGTGTCTTCAAACCTGATAGCGCCAAACACAAGCCATGGGAGTGACTCTAGAATCACGCCTGAATGTCAGCTTCACTGATATATGTTTATCAATAGATTACAATGGTCCCCAGCCCTACTCTTTATGATTCCCTTACGAGGCCCATATCCCCTTTGACCAATGATCTCTTTCAGAATCAAAGAGTACTTTTGAAGTGTACTGACGAGCCTAGCTCTACCTTCCTCCAGTGTGTGAGTCCTTTCAGGAATGAAGCAATCTACACATCTGTCTGGGGGGCTCCTCTACCTCCACATCCTCCTCATGCAAGCCCGGGTCTCCCAAAATAGCACCCAGAGACTTCTATGTATTGTGCCCTTCACAAGCACGCATACATCCCTGGGTCCATGCACACCACACATGCACAAGCTCCCATGCACGGTACCACTTGGCAGACACACTTACATCCCGGCAAGCACACACAGACACACGCTCTGTTTATCATGTATTGCACCACTCACAGGCGCACATACATTCCAGTGTGCCCACACAGACACGCATGCACTGTTTGGCGCTATGTATTGCACCACTCACAAGCGCACATACATTCCAGTGTGCACACACAGACACGCATGCACTGTCCGGCGCTACTTTCAACTTGATGTAAGGAGCTAAGCATATAGCAGCAGAACTTTATATGAGTAGGCCTGTAGACCCCACTCTCCTGAGACAGCTACCAAAACTTGATCATACTACTGATTACTTCATAAAAAACACTATGCTGCCACCACCACACTAGTGCTACTCAGCTGTGGTAAGGACAGTAGCCCTTCGCCCCTATTAGTGGAGAGTGCTGTGCGTCCCTCCCGGTCTTAGCAAGACCGCAATCCATGATACAGACTTACGTCACGGTGTACACGCATGATTCCTGTTCGCTCATGACCAAAAATTGTTACCAAGGATCCAGATATCACTGCAGCTAGGGCACTCAGGGAAGGGGTTCATGCCTATTACCATGCAAAGGACTTTTCCATCCCAACAATATAGCGTATCAACTAATGATTGACTATCAACCTTTAAAAATATAGTTATACAATGAATACAAATAAATGACTTTACAAACAATTACCTGATGACTGCATGAAGAATGGGAGCTCCAAACCAACAGTGTTGTATGATCTTCAGAAAACCAGAGCCTTCATTCCAAATCTGTGTCTTCCATCAACACAGACAAGTCAACCCTTTCAACAGTCCAGGTAATTCACTAACAAGGTCACACCTTCAGAACTTAAATGCAGATGAGCTCAGCAGACGCCTCATGGAGGAAAGTGATGACCAGCATTTTTACAGCATGCAAAGCTTCCTAAGGGTGAGCTTTCCTAACAGGATGGAAGGCCTTCTTAAGTCATTCAGGAAAATCCTTAATCATTGGGATGTTGAAAAAGGATCCCTCAGAAGGACTCTTCCTATAAGCAGTAATGGCAGCAAAATGCGGTGAATAGACATTATATCGAATTATAAATATCGAATTGTAGTAATATCGAAGTTGTAATATGTTAGATAATATCGAATACATGAATATCGCAATCAAAAATATCGTTTTTTTATTTCTTTAAAAAATATCGAAGTACAAAATATCGAATAAGCAATATCGTAAGTAGATAATATCGAATTGTTAGTGTTGTAAAAAATATCGAACAAAAAATATAGAAACTGTAAAATATTATTTTTTAGTCAATAATTAAATATTTTGTATTGTTATTAACTTTGTATTATTAAAAATGTTTTAATATTAGTGTGAAAATGTATTTAAAAAAAATTGTAACATATGTTTTAGGAGCGGGATGTTTAGTTATTAGGGGTAAAGGGTGGGGAGTATTTTAAAAATATTAGTGTAAATTTAGATATTAATTTTAAATTTTTAGAAATTAGAAATTAATTAAAAAACGAAATTTATATTAAAAGTGTAAAATAAATGGGTTTTTTAGGAGCGGGATGTTGGGTTATTAGGGGATAAGGGTGGGGAGTAATTTAAAAATATTAGTGTAAATTTATATTTAAATTTAAAATTTTTAGAAATTAGAAATTAATTTAAAAAACGAAATGTATATTACAAATGTAAAATATATGTTTTCTTTTAGGAGTGGGATGTTGGGTTATTAGGGGATAAGGGTGGGGAGTATTTAAAAATATTAGTGTAAATTTAGATATTAATTTAAAAAATTTTGAAATTCGAAATTAATTTAAAAAACGAAATTTATATTAAATATGTAAAATATATGTTTTCTTTTAGGAGCGGGATGTTGGGTTATTAGGGGATAAGGGTGGGGAGTATTTAAAAAATATTAGTGTAAATTTGGAAATAATTTAAATTTTTTAGAAATTAGAAATTATTTTAAAAAACAAATTTATATTAAAAATGTAAAATATATGTTTTCTTTTAGGAGCGGGATGTTGGGTTATTAGGGGATAAGGTTGGGGAGTATTTAAAAATATTAGTGTAAATTTAGATAATAATTTAACATTTTTAGAAATTAGAAATTAATATAAAAAACGAAATTTATATTAAAAATTTAAAATATATGTTTTGTTTTAGGAGTGGGATGTTGGGTTATTAGGGGATAAGGGTGGGGAGTATTTTAAAGATATCAGTGTAAATTTAGATATGAATTTAAAATTTGTAGAAATTAGAAATTAATTTAAAAAACGAAATTTATATTAAAAAGTTAAAATATATGTTTTGTTTTAGGAGGGGATGTTTGGTTATTAGGGGATAAGGGTGGGAAGTGTTATTTAAATAATATTTTACAAATATTTATTAAATTGAAATTTAAAAAATTGCAAATAATTAGAAGAAATAAAGGGGCCCATTACGATGTCGGGCGGAAGCACTACCGCCGTGCTGGCGGATGCAAAAACGACCAGTTACCGCCGGCACGCAGCAGTCCACACGCCCGCCCGATTACGATGCGAAAAGTCAGCCAAACACCGCCGGCAAGCCAGCGACACCGTCCGCCATCAAAGTGCGCCCGTACACGTAGCGGCGCAGCACAACTGACACACACCGTCCGACGAAACACGTACCGCCCGGCGTACAAATTACGATGCCGCACACAAACTGAACCCACGGCTAAGAGACACCGTACGTCAAACCGAAGCGGTAACACGAACGCCGAGCACGGACACCGAAGAAGCGGCACCCCCAAGCATGAATCCAGCACTGCAGGCCCTCCCTATGCTCTATCTGATGCACCACCAAGGACGCAACGTACCGCGAAGACGCAGGTAGGCACACATACAACAAGTGCACGCAAACAGCGCACACAGTGCAAGGGCGGAAAAAGCGGACAACCCCCACCCCCGCGTGTACACGACACATCTACCATAGCATCCACATATGACACACAGGCCAAATTGTAACATCTCGTAACACATGTGTACACACCACCTGGGACTAGGAACCAACCACCCCGTCACGGCCCCAAAGCGGCGATGACGCTGCCACACATGCGCACAACGCAGAGGCCAACCGCAGCGCCATGCATGCGTCGCACACAGACACAGGGACACAACCAAGCAGCACACACACCAGCCCCACCCCGAACGCACATGACACGTGACAGGCCTGCCACAGACATGTCCCCAACGCCCAATTCACGGACAACACCCAACGTCACACAACCGACGCACACATGTCAGTGAAGACACGCAACAGCAGGACACACCCCAGTGTAACAAACATGGCGAAGCACACAGCGGCGGCAACACCAACTAGGAGAAGCAGGGCCCCTTCGGGAAGAGGAACGCCAGTACCACACTGAAACACCCATACCACCCTGCACATATGAACAAGACATACAAAACGGAACACCAAAGAGCCCGGGGACCGACAACAGGTGGCCCAAGAATAACATTCACACACAAGGCCCAACGCAGAGCGGAAAGGCAGCCTGCCGCCCACACAAGGGAGAGCAGACAGCACTGAATGACCTTCCATTCCAACTCCGAAACCACAGCCCTACCAAAGAAGCCGGTGAATACAGCCATTGTCCAATAAAAGACCAACACAGGCATGCAGAGGAGACCGACCACAGGGCAGATAGCGCATATCACAGAAGAACACAACGGACGGGAAAGAAAAAAGAAAACACTCCCCATGTCGGCCCCATGCAAGTTAATTGGAAGGAGTCACACATCACTGACCTTGAACTGTCTGAGAAGCATGTGGGATGAGGGCCCGTGTCCTCCGCACAAGCCAACAGAACACAAGTCCTGTCTCCCTACGACTACACAGAGCTCACAGCAACCTCGGAGCGTGCACATTGCAGACTGCACACACAGCCGGAGCACGCCACCACAACGCACCGCTGCAAAATGGCAACCGCAACACACCTACCCAACTACGCCGGACAGGTCAAGCTGTACAAAACCAACCTGATACATATATTGGGATGCGAACTCCTGTCCCTGCTGAACGTAAGTTACCGACTGACTTACCGCATCACATTGTTCAGCTGCGTCATACCCGTCTTCTACTGTCGGAGGTGTCCCTACCAGCATCCCGTGGAGATGTGTCTCTCCAACCCGGCATGTCTAAAGGCGGACCTGCTAGCACTACTCCTCCCTCTGGACGCACACGACAGGGCCTGCTCTGCCTATGGGGGCATGGCGTATGTGGCCAACATCGCACCCGCACTGAAATGGGACCACTGTGCCTCCACACGACGGATCATCGAGCACAGCTACATCGAATGTCACCCAGCATGCCCCATCATGGTCCTCCAAGGGACAACTTACGAACAACACCTTGACAGCCACCATCCGCTACATTGGCTGGCAAACATAAACACCACCAATGACATGGAAGCCCTGCTGGACGGCATCGCATACCTGACAACCTGTAAATTCGTCGGACCCCAACGCAGGTTCCCCGATTGACCTATGATGTCCAACCCCGCACCCATGCTTAGCTTCCGCACGGACTGGCCAGTCACCACCACAACAGCCATACCAAACGACCGGCAACAATTACCACACCATCAACGACATCGCCATGACATCGGATATGACCGGGACATGCACACTGTTCCCCATCACATCCAGGAACACCGCATGCATCGTGGGAGGCAGTGGCATGGGGTCTGTGTATCGCACCCACATGGACGGAACTGCACGAACAACCAGGACACGACATGGATCCAGCGCCCATGGACACACACACCGCTCAGTGGACATGAATAGGTCGCCTGGAGTCTGTGGGTGCTGCACCCCTCCCACCCCCGCCCCGGGAATCCCATACCAGGACCTTTGCACGGACGACAAGTGCAAACAACAACAACACGACCCCAGTGACTGTGACATGTCCAGTAACCACCACATTGCAACAACAAGTGGCACGCCGCTGCATGCACGCAAGCACATGCCCTGATGTCATCTCACATGCACGCGTGCATGAGGAACAACCGCAGCAAACCTGTCACATGGAACTGAGATGGACTGTGCCCATGATGCCAAGCGGTCTGGTAGGCTACTTGTATACCGTCTGTGTCAAAGTCCGCAGCTCCGCAGCTATACGTAAATGTACATTAGCACAGCCTTGGCCAAGCAGATGTAACTCTGAAGCCCACATCCCACATGCAACAGCCAATCACATGTAACCCCACACCCTATCCCATTTGTAATCATGCTTAGTATATCCTCAACATGTATTCCGCTGCCAGTAGTGTCCACTATACTGCATCACAGAGGACAGAAGACTCAATATAATGTTTGAAACCAAAACTGTCTCCGCTGACTCATTTCACAAGTACGAATGAGAGAGGATGAGAGTATGTGAAGTACACGGCAGTCGTGACATGACCATGTAGTCCACTGGTATTGGATGTCAACGCAAATGAGTAGCACAACTGTGGAAGACACACATGTGTCGTGTGAAGTCGTATGGACGCAGTGCTCAGGTGGGTGGGTGCGACGGGTAGATGCGCACATGCCAAGTTGTAGCACGCCGTGTTGGGAGGGGTCATGAACAGTATACCACCGCTTCCCTGGGCATTGTGAGAGGACACCTGTCGGGGGGAAAGTGAACACGTGTGTGCACAGCAGCCGGGCACACGAACAATGCGGAACCAGGCGCACACGTCAGCCCACCCTCCGTGGACTAGCTGGATCCTGTTGTGCGCCCGCCATGCCCCTTGACAAGGCACACACAGCCCCAGTCGACCAGGTGTAACCCCAACATAGTCAATCCGCACAGGCGATACAGGGCACGGGATGGCAGTGGAGCATGGTGTGTGAGAGGTCTCCTCGCGCTCCTCCTGGTCATATCACGCAGGCAATAGAACCTCAACGTGTAACTCAACAAGTCAAATGGAAGTGTAGGGGGGACGCACCTCAGCACGAGCAGCACTGACGTCACGGGAGGTGGCTCGCACCATCCCATCCATTGCCCATTATACCAACCACGCCACATGCCATTGCGACTAAGTGCAAGCGCGTGCGCCACCACCCCCGAGCCCTCCCCAGAGAGGCCAAAGAGTGAATGTGTGGGCCATCAGTCACAGACGGACGCGGCCTGGCCGCAAGGGCAGCCACAGCCACTGGGTGTCGCAGGTGGCGGATCCGGAAGGCGAAGACTGTGATGCATAGTCCATGCAGGCCGGGTCTCCATTTGGGGCACCACGCAGGTGGACGGCGTCCCGCCACACATCATACCCTGAGACAGCCCACTCGTGCAACTGGACCCACACATACACTCCTTGCCCTCTCTGGTGCGAGCTTGGGGCTGCCTGTGCAAGCGCTAGCCTCGCAGGTGCACATGCATATTGGGGGAGCGAGGGGAGGACATGAGGGCTGGGGCGAAGATGACTGTATCACTGTCAGTGAGTACAAGGGATGACCCAGATGTGGAAAGGAAGAGACGTGTCCCGTGTGTACTGCAACTAGTCGCCAATCCAACTACCCCCCATGTCCGGAATGTAAGCCCGCACCTAGGCCCGCCCATCCGCCACATCGAATATACCACCAGCACAACAACCTTCCCATTCGAAACACTGACTGGGGGTGGCGACCAGTGAACAAACATGTGTAGCCTACCCACGCGTACATGTGGGCCCTCCATGATCCATGTCACCTGCGGCAAAGTCATGACATGCGCAATGAGGGAAGTGAGGTGAGCTGTCCGCCCCACGCACAGAAGGTGCATCAGCTCCACAGACCCAGCAGCGAGTCCAGCAGGGGTCACATGAGCAGGGGCAGCTGTGCCTGGTGTGAAGGCACATGCACATAGACAGCACATCGTCCAATGTGTAGTCTGCCCACATCTACAGTCCATCATCATGCGGACATAGGAATTGAACACAGGGCAACACATCTTAGTGGGTGCACCCACCGTGACCAACAATGCGCAATGATCGACGTACCCGCCCTGTGCATGGCCCCCCACCCAACGGAGGCACATCCAGTGCCACCATCCCACACACACAAGCCTTCCACGGAACATGCTGTGTCCAATGGTCAGTACAGAGTCAGCGCCCATCTGGTGGATCCTGAACAGGAGACACATGCACACACATGCCAGCTCCCACCATGTACGTCTGCCACCTGGCACGTGCAATGTAACCTCTCACCTGTGACGTGTGACTGCAAGCACACAGCCGTCTTGGCATGGGGCTGTCAATGTGGACACCTGTCAATGTTTCGGTAGGTGTGATCCGTACAGTGCTGTACATAGGGTGCAGTGCTGACACCTACTACTGTCTCATATCCCCTCGTGCCACAGGTCCCACTTGTTTTGGCCGCTCAGCCTGTGCCCACATCGTCGTCGTCGTGTGCCATACTCATCCAGCCTCGGAAGCAGTGCCATGCTCAGCAGACATTCATGTTGCCGTGCCGTCCCTGCTTGACAGCTGGGCTGTGACTCATGTGCTTGCTCAGTCATGTCAGTGATGTGAATGCGAAATTGCTATGTGTTGTGTTGCTTTGACATGTGTCCACTGCCATCTTCCCTAGGCGGAGACCGAACATTGACCGCCCATACCAGTTGCTGGCGGACATGGAAGATACTGAGGTCATAAGGAAGTTTCGGCTGGACAGGCCAACCCTGCATCGACTGTGTGCCATGTTGGAACCCCATCTCCGTCCCCGCAGGGTGTATCCGACAGCATTCACCCCCACGGCTAAGGTGATGGCCGCCATGCATTTCTTCGCCACTGGGTCATTCCAGCACACAGTGGGCAGTGGAGGAGGGATGTCCCAGCCCATGTTCAGCAAGGTGCTGAGGGATGTACTGGCAGCCATGATGCTGTACCGAAACAGGTACATCAGATTCCCCAGGGCTCGTGAATTGGCGGCAGTGAAGGGTGCATTCTATGCCCTTGGCAGGATCCCACACGTCGTTGGTGCCATTGATTGCACACATGTTGGCCTTGTTCCACCACAGGCCACTGAGCACCTGTACCGCAACAGGAAGCACACGCACTCCCTGAATGTGCAAGTGGTGTGCCTTGCGGACATGGTGATAACCCACGTGTGTGCAAAGTTCCCAGGCTCGGCCCATGACGCACACATAATGCGCAACAGCATCTTGCCACGACTGATGTCCAATCTGCAACAGGACCGTGGCTTTATTGTCGGTGAGTATGTGGAGTGGTGTAGCGTGCTGGCTGTGCGATGCTGTCCCCTGTCCAGTTGGAATAGCAACGGTTCTCTGTGTCCCTCACACCCAGGTGACTCTGCGTACCCGAATGGGGCATGGCTGCTCAGTCCATTGAGGAATCCTCGCACCCCAGCAGACGATCGCTACAATGAGGCACATGGGAGGACCAGACGTGTGGTCGAGCGTACCTTTGGCCTCCTCAAGTCCAGGTTCAGGTGCCTGGACCGCACCGGGGGTGCACTGGCGTACTCCCCACAGAAGGTGTGCCAGATAGTGGTGGCGTGCTGCATGCTGCACAATCTGGCCATTCGGAAGCAGATCCCCCTCATCGTGGATGACGGAGATCAACCAGGGCCCCAGCCCGCAGACCAGGACAGCTCGAGTGAGGAGGACAGCGGAGAGGATGAAGCTGTGAATGTGCGCCAGCAGCTCATCGCCCGCTACTTCACTTGACGGTGAGTGTCCATGTACGACGGCTGATGTGTCTGTATTTGTGCAGGTGTGTGTGTGCTGTGTCAGGGTGGCCTTTTGTTCACTGCGTGCTGTGTGTCAACGCTCCATGCCCAGGTTAGTATGCCACTGATGGTGGCTGTGGCATTGTGCCCTATTGCTCTGTGCGATGTGTGTACATTGCTTGTAGTTGTTGACATGTACTGTGTGATGGGTGTGTGACACACTCATTGAATGTGCTCCTGTTCTGTCTCCCACCCCTAGGTCCCTACAGGCCCTCCGGTTCCATTGCCATGCCACGCATCAGGTGCCGTTCCGCTCAAGGTGGCCGTTGTATTCCGTACAATTAAAACACAGGGCACAGACAGCAGTTTGTGGAAAAGGTGCATTTATTTCAAACAGTGACATGTGATTGTGTGTAAGGTGATGACAAAAGTGGTGCGTGCAGTGACAATGAGCTGTCGGTCATGGCTGCGAGATGCTCAGGGTGTACCCACTGGTTCTATGTCCATAGTCCAACACACACATGCCATCCAGATGGCTGTGTGGAGTGGGATCGTAGTCCAAGTCAATGCAGTGGGTGGTCAAGGAAGGCTGGCTGGCTGCCTCACTTGCGTTTGGAGCGTGCAAAGTCCTCCCGGGAGATCGGTTTCCACTTCGGACGGCCCCTTCCACGTTTGCGAGGGGGGGTGCCTGCTTGCGACCTGCTGGTGGTTGAGGTGTGCTCACTGGCTGTGGACGCAGGGGAACTGGACACTGCTGCTCCACCCTGCGCCCCGGCAGGTGGTGGCGGAGGGGGAGCTGCTGTCCCTGGATGTGACCTCACCGCCACCACCAGCTGGCCCATGAGGTCCACGAGTTGGCCCATACGGGCGTCCATGGACCTCAGCACCCCCAGCACCTCTGTAGCAGACCTGGCCCATTGTCCTTGGGCCTCTTCATAGGCCCCAAGGACTCTGGCCATTTGAGGCAGGGCATGGCTCCCAGGGGAGACTGGCATTTCCCTGACCCTGCTCCTCCTACCAGTCCTGCTGCCACCGGCCTGCCCACTAGCCACATTGCTCACCACGGTCCTTGTCCTGGCTCCCAGGGTGGATCCAGTCGGCCGGGCCACCACCTGCGCTGGGGCTGTGGCCAGCGAAGACGTGGTGGCGGTTGCGGCAGTGGTAGTGGCCGCAATGTCCGTGGGTGTGGCCGCAATGACCGTGGGTGTGGCCGCAATGACCGTGGGTGTGGCCGCAATGACCGTGGGTGTGGCCGCAACGACTGTGGCAGCAGGGGGCTGGGAATGTTCAGCAGCCCTGGATGATGGGTTGGTGGGTAGGAGGGGTCCTGGGGAGCGGCTGGGCCCTGCCACACCAGATGGGCCTGCTTGGTGGTCCGTGTCCGAAGAGGAGGACAGATCCTCCACATCCGTGTGTCCTCGTTGGGGGCTTGTAGGCTGGCTGTGCTGGCTGCTGTCTCCATCCCCAGCATCCAGCAGTTCGTCACCTGTGGAGAGAA
Source organism: Calotriton arnoldi (assembly GCA_963921515.1). Classification (NCBI taxonomy): domain Eukaryota; kingdom Metazoa; phylum Chordata; class Amphibia; order Caudata; family Salamandridae; genus Calotriton; species Calotriton arnoldi. The sequence goes on along the minus strand of CAWUFW010001870.1, from coordinate 870,199 downwards.
TGAGATTTGTTATTGTGTTGCACCTGGCGAAGTATGTATTTGTCGTCTGACATTAACAGTTCGTGCAATCTCGTACATGGGTTTCCCGGAGGCGTGTGTGTGGCTGTACCATTTGTAGTTGTGTGTGCTTGGCAATGGGACTGTGTGCTGTGCACATGTGGCATGGGACAGATTGGCCATGCCGATGGGTGTGTTGCTGTGCCCCTACTTATTGTGACTCTGGTGTATGCGGGCTCCTGGCCCATCCTGGGTCTGGTTTGTACTTTGCTTTTGGTGTTCACATGGGACGCTTAGGAACGCATATGGCAACATGGGGGCATGCCCGGAAACGCATTTGGGATGGAATATGCTTTTGGGGTCAAATGGGACGCTTAGGAACGCATGGCAACATGGGGGCATGCCCGGAAACGCATTTGGGATGGAATATGCTTTTGGGGGTCAAATGGGACGCTTAGGAACGCATATGGCAACATGGGGGCATGCCCCGGAAACGCATTTGGGATGGAATATGCTTTTGGGGTACATGCTGTGAGCCATGGGTGCCGAACGTGACATGTGTTGTGGCAGCATGACAGTGCATGGTCTGAGGTGTGTGCATGCCTGACATGCCCTGCATATTTGCTGTCTGTTGTGATTACTGGACATGGCATTGGACGCATCGTTATGAGTGTGTGATGGTTGTGTGCCACCCGACGTATTGCAGTTGTCCCATCTCCTTGGTGTGCGTGCTGCCCTGTGCCATGTGCATCACTGCAGTGCTCGGGGGGTGTGGCCCATGTTGTGTGTTGTTGCTCACAGTGTGGCGTGCGCTTCATTGACTTCTGGCACATGGTTGGTCATGGGCATGTCTCTTAGCGTGACTGCTGTATGTGTGGCAGCTGTGCGGATGACATGCCTTTCATGAGACTGGGGCTGACGGATGGGATGGATGGTATGTTGTATGTGCATGGTGTGTCTGTGTGTTTGATGGGTTCAGTGGTGTTCGTGTGCATTTATGTTGTTCCGCTCTGTTGCGTCTAGTGTTGTTTGTCTTACATAGGCGTAGTTGTGGGGTGTGTGGTTGACAGGCAGTAGGGGCTACATGGACAGGACTTCAATGGTGTTTCGGTTGTGTGTGATGGGTTGCACAGTGGCTGCCGTGTGGTACTATATTCAGTGTGGCTTGTGCATGCAGACGTGGCTCCTTGGGTGTTGCTGTGTCTGTGATGGGTCATGTGGGGTGTGAGTCTGTGGTTCATGTCCGTGTGCACATTGTTCACTTGTTCGTGACAGTGGGCGGTGCTGCGTGTTCGTCTGCTACGTGACATGTCCCATGTGTTGGTCGTGTTACGGTCCTCATGCCTCCAGTAATCCAGCCCTGTCCAGTTTCCCACCTGCAGGTTGTTCGTGCGTGCACTGTACTGGATGCCACATGGTTCTAAGCGGGGGGTGCTCCATGTTGCAGGTCTGTGGGGGTGGGGGCGGTGTTGTGGGTCGTGGTGATGGCTGGACACCCACTGACACCTATTGTTGTGGACCGTGATGTCTACCTTTCGGCTGTCGGTGTGCACTGCGGTGGCTGACACGTGGGTGTGGGGTGTGGGGGATGCTCCTCCTTGCTGTGCTGTGGGACTAGGGGCCTGGTGTGTGTTGTACTTGAGCTGTCCACCCTCCCACCCACTGCACTTTGTGTTCCTGCCACTTACCTGTTACTTGTCGGTTAGTGCAGCTATGGCGGACACATGGGTGTGGTGGGTGCTCGTTGTGGCGCTTCTGGCATACTTGGGGACCTGTTGGTGGTTACGTGGCTGGCTGAGTGTACACATGCCCCCACGTATCTTACAGTTGTTAGGTTTGGGCTGTGTGTGGTGGTGTCTGTTGCATGTGTGTGTGATGTGTTGTGTATTGTGTGCTGGACATGGGGGTGTTTGTCCCTGGGAGCTGTGGCATGGTGGTAGTGCATGTGAGTACATAGCGGTGTGCTGGTATACATTAGTTTGTACTTACCAGCCTCCACTCCCCTGCTAATCCGGCGAGGATCTCCGGATGTATAATGACTCGCACCTTCTCCTCCCACGCTTTGAAGGTCTTGAAGAGCGCGGGATTCCCTCCGCCAGTGACGGCAGCCAGCTCTCTGTTCTTGCTCTCCTTCTTCTTGACCAGGCTCTTGACGTCATTCCACCGTTTGTTGATTTCAACTCTGTTCCTGGGCAGGGTCCCGACTGCATTGACCTGGTCTACGATCCGGTTCCACATTCTGTTTCTGGTGGCTAGTGGTGTGTGCTGGACCAGGTTCCCATAGATTTGTGGGTGCACCTTGATAATCTCGTCGACCATGACCGTCAGCTCAATGGGCGTGAACTTGGGCATTCTTTGTGGTGCCATGGTGTTTGTGGTGCTGGTGCGGTGTGTGTTGTGTAATGTGCAGGGGGTTTGTGGTGCCGGTGTTTGGGTGGTGGTGGTGGTGGTGGTTGTGATGTGTGCGTTTCTGTGGTGTGCTGCTGTCCTTGCTGTGTCACTGTGTCCTCTCCTCTCCTCTCTGGTTTGCAATGTTGCAAGGGGTTGTGGTCTGTGGGAGTGCTGCTTTTGTACTTACCTATGTGGGTGTGTCCTCATGGTCTGTTGTTTTCAGGTGTGTTGTGTCTGGTGTTCTGGCCTTTGTATTTTTTGTTTGTCCAGGGGGGTGTTTTCGGGATGTGTACTGTGCTTGTGTATTTGTGCGTGCCTTGCTGTGTGGACTTGTTGGCCATGTTGTGTGCGATTGTTTTTGTCAGCGGATGTTTTCTGTGCAGGGACGTGGGCGCCATGGCTTCTGCCGTGTCAATTCTCATCGGCGTTGTTTGCGCTGGCGGGCGGTATATTTGTGGTTTACCCGCGCTCATGGCGGTGCGATCGTAATTTCACGTGCGGTGTGTCGGCCGTGAGGGCGGGCGGTTTTGTGTTGTCGTGCGTGTTTCCGTCCGTGGCGGGCGGTTTGACTCCGACTCGGACGAGGGCGGGCGGTATCTTGTGTGATTTTTCCGCCGATGGCGGTTTTCGGTTTGTGTCATCGTAATGGCGTGGTCGGTGTTCAGACGGTGTGTGCGGGTGGATTTTTGCCGCTTTCATGGGTGGCGGATTTTTTTACGCCCGGTATCGTAATGGGCCTTTTAATTTTGACTGGAGTGGGAATAGTAATTTTATATGTTTAGTGTCCAGCACCTTCCCTGAGTTAATATTTACTGTAGTGGGAATAGTAATTTATATATGTTTAATGTCCAGCACCTTCCTTGAGTTAATACTGACTGGAGTGGGAATAGTAATTTATATATGTTTAATGTCCAGCACCTTCCCTGACTTAATTTTGACTGGAGTGGGAATAGTAATTTTATATGTTTAGTGCCCAGCACCTTCTCTGACTTAATTTTGACTGTGGTGGGAATAGTAATTTTATATGTTTAGTGTCCAGCATCTTCCCTGACTTAATACTGACTGGAGTGGGAATAGTAATTTATATATGTTTAATGTCCAGCACCTTCCCTGAGTTAATACTGACTGGAGTGGGAATAGTAATGTATATATGTTTAATGTCCAGCACCTTCCCTGACTTAATTTTTACTGGAGTGGGAATAGTAATTGTTATATGTTTAGTGTCCAGCACCTTCTCTGAATTACTAATTAGTGGAGTGGGAATAGTAATTTTAATTTGTTCAATGTAAAGTAGTTTTTATTATTTAATGTATACTGTATTGGGAATAGTAAATTATATATGGTTAATGTTTTGTATATTTTATTACTAAATTTTAAGTGTAGTGGGAAGAGTAAATTATATATTGTTTAAGTTTACCACCTTCAATGAATATTGTTTAAATGTATTGGGAATAGTTGGTGATGTTTGTTTATGTAGAAATATATTTTTAGAATTATTTATAATTTATATAAAATATTTATATAACAAATATGTTATTTGATGTGTATTTATTTATTTTATATAAAGAGTTGTAGGAAACTTACTGTATGTGTTTTTATATGTGAAGGAATATAAATGTATTTTATTATGTGTAGTGAAAATGAATTTGTCTTGTGTAAGTGATGTATAGTTTATAATTTTCTAGTAAAAAAACCAATGTTAATTAAAATGGTACATTTATCAAATTAATATATTTAAGTAAAATATTAAACAATAAGATATACATATAAAAATACATTAGACTTTCTTTATTTTCAAAATGTTTTATTTTTGTATAAGTAGATAGAAAGAGAAACAATTTTTTATTTATTTATACAATGGAATAGACATTATTAAATATACATAAAATATGTCAATTTTTTTTGAAGGAACATAAATTATTTTACATACATTTATCCGTTAATTGAATTTTTTAAGGGAAAAAAAATTTTATGTTATTATTTTACAACATTTGTAACATTGTAATATATGTATACAAATTATATAACCATTTTTGGCATATAGATACAGAAAGTAAAGCATTGTATGTTTATTTATTATTTAATATTGTAACATTATAATGTTGTAGTAAATATTGTTTATCATTTACAAATAATTAGCACTTTATTACATGTAAATATATTTTTAATTAATATTATTAGTATATAAAATATTGATAATATTAATTATCACATTGTTGTATTGAATGATTTTTTTTTTAAACAGGTAAATTTTATTTAACAATTTTACATAATTAATATGTATTTTATATAATTTTTATCATTACAAAAAAACATACAATTATAATAATAATAAATATATTTTTATATTAATTATTATTATAACTTTACAAAGTATAATACATTATATAGTAATTTTTAAATATACAGAAAATTGTGTACAACATAAGAAAAATATATGTGAAATTTATACTTTGCTATAATGCTTTTTTTAACATTATTCATTTTTTAAACCTTTATTTAAGCAGCCATTTTAAGTTTACAGGGACTATTTTGTAACCGCGTACTGTTATTTTGGGTCATTGAGGATCGGAGAAGCTCGCGGTTGGAAGCTGCGTCGCGTCGAGCAAGGTAAGGGAAATTTTACTTATTTTTCTAAGTTAATACTTATGTTTTAGTGTAGTTAGGACCTATATATTGTATTTATAGTTAGGTTATTACGTTTTTGGTGTGCTGTAGTTGTTAGTTATATTTTAGTGAGATGTCGTGAGTTACTGTTTGAGGTGTAGTGTACACGGACGTTAATATGAGTAAATATGTGTTGTTTTGTTGCTATAAATTCATTTTATTGTATTTAATCAATGTATTTGGGTGTATTTGTGTGGGTGGGTATGCTTTTAATCTTTTTGCAGATTAATTTTAATCGAGTTTACGTTGGAGACAGAGACGCGTTTTTTTAATAAAAGAACTGTGTATTAGTTTGTTAAACTAATATTATTATCACAGTTTCTTTTATTTTTCGGTATTTCCTGGAGCGTTTTTTATATTTTTGTATCTTTTTCGGGTTTTTGAGGGTTTACGTAATTTGGATTTCGGAAGGATGGATTTGTATGGGACGTGTTGTATTTTTGCATTTTTTTGGGGCTTTTTTAAACTTTAACATGGATTAACACATAGATGGAAGGATTATTTCTTTTTGGAATACATTTTCTACAGCTACATAAACCGTAAGTGTATTTTATTTTAATTAATTGGGTGGGAAATGTTTTTAAAATTAATTGTGTTTTATAGTATATTTTGATAATTATTATTTATTTGTAAATATATTTTTTTAATTTAAGAAAATATATATGACAAATAAGTAATATTTGTGAAAATATAATATTAATATATGTGTGTACAGTTTTTGTTTTATGAACGAAAAAAAGTATAATACCTGTGGAACTTTTGTTTATAAAATGCTTTTGGCTATTAGGGATAGGTAATCTAGGCCTTTTGTAGATGGGTATAGGGCAACCTGACTTTGCAGTAGCTCAAACATTTTTTTAGTTTGTTTAGTTAATTTGGGACATATTTGAGTTACAGATTGTTCCATCCGTAATTCTTGATAGCTTTGTTCTTTTTGTATAGATTGTAGAAGTTTTTGTAGGGTAGGTTTACCTCTGCTTGTTGTTGCTTGGAAGGCATTATGCCATCCTTCAACACTATTATTTGTTTTTGATTCTTTGTTTAAGGTACTTAGGTACACGTTCCACCAAGGAATGTGGAATTTAGGTTGCCTTCTATGCCCTGATCTATGCAATCTTTCCACCCAGGTGTCCTCAAAGTAGTCTAGTAGTGGGCTTATTTTGTCTTCGTTCCTTTTGTAATAGGGGCTTTCTATTAGAATATTGTAGTGTTCTGCTACATTGGTTACAGGTACATATGCTAGTGCTATTAGCTTTTTTATTTGGTAGGCAAAAGTACTGTCTGTAGCATATTGTACACTTGGGGGTCGATTCCGATCTCGGTCGGAGACGCACCCAACGCCATTCGGTCGGGAAAAAAGCCATGCGAATGCCTGTTTCCCGACCGATCCGCACATGAATCCGAACGAACAAGTACGATGCGCACAACAGCGCAGATTCCGACCGAGTCGTACTCACCCAATCCAGGTCCTGATCCCCGACCGAGCCGGATCCGTAAACGCAGATACGAGTCGCCCGGAAGCCAAAAAGCAGCCCCGTCCGGCCGGACAAGTACGATGCGCTTCCCGTACGCACCGAACCCGTCGCTACGCACGGCACGTCAAAGCATCCGGGAGAGGCGCACATAAGCTCCGATTCGCGCCACAACACGATCCACGGCTACGAGACGAACACGCCAGCGACGAGGACGAGGCGAAGCAACGACGAAAACGAACGAGACGAACCAACAATGAATCCCATCGTTCCGATCCTACCAATATTCTACATCTACTACCGGAACAGGCACGGACGCGTACGGCGCAGAAGGTAAGTCAGACACCAACCACAAACACAAACTACACGTACCAGACATATCACACACACACACACAGGGATGCAGAAATTACTTACTCCAGAAACAGCAGCACCATAGGGGCGGGATGCCCATCACCAATGCCACATATACACATAGGGGCCCGGATGCCTGTCACCACTGCCACCACTACCCAGGGGGTGCCAGGTGCCTACCACTACTACCACCTCTACCCAGGGGGTGCCAGGTGCCTCCCACTACTACCACCTCTACCCAGGGGTGCCAGGTGCCTACCACTACTACCACCTCTACCCAGGGGGTGCCAGGTGCCTCCCACTACTACCACCTCTACCCAGGGGTGCCAGGTGCCTACCACTACTACCACCTCTACCCAGGGGGTGCTGGGTGCCTACCACTACTACCACCTCTACCCATGGGGGGCTGGATGCCTGTCACTACTACCACCTCTACCCAGGGGGTGCCAGGTGCCTACCACTACTACCACCTCTACCCAGGGGGTGCCAGGTGCCTACCACTACTACCACCTCTACCCAGGGGGTGCCAGGTGCCTACCACTACTACCACCTCTACCCAGGGGGTGCCAGGTGCCTACCACTACTACCACCTCTACCCAGGGGGGTGCCAGGTGCCTACCACTACTACCACCTCTTACCCAGGGGGTGCCAGGTGCCTACCACTACTACCTCCTCTACCCACGGGGTGCCAGGTGCCTCCCACTACTACCACCTCTACCCAGGGGTGCCAGGTGCCTCCCACTACTACCACCTTTACCCAGGGGGTGCCAGGTGCCTCCCACTACTACCACCTCTACCCATGGGGGCTGGATGCCTGTCACTACTGCCACCTCTACCCAGGGGTGCCAGGTGCCTACCACTACTACCACCTCTACCCAGGGGGGCTGGATGCCTACTACTACCACCCCCACTCACAGGATGGCAAATACATGCCACAAGAAGCACACACCAGCAGAAAGAATGCAACACAAAGACATCCCCCCAACACCATGACAAGCGTGTGTAGACTGTGTCAAATGCCTACAACACTGAACAGGACTGTGGACATACAATGTGACCCCCTATCACAAGTGCCACACATAAATGTGTGTGGCACCCACAATGCAAGCAGGCCATGACCATTGTGGCAATGGGGTCCAAAGCCCCATCATCACAGTGACCAAAATGTGAGTGTGGGGTCCATAGCTGAAGCACATATTGACCATTGTGGCAATGGGGTCCAAACCCCCATCATCACAGTGACCAAAATGTGAGTGTGGGGTCCATAGCTGAAGCACATATTGACCATTGTGGCAATGGGGTCCAAACCCCCATCATCACAGTGACCAAAATGTGAGTGTGGGGTCCATAGCTGAAGCACATATTGAACATTGTGGCAGTGGGGTCCAGACCCCCATCATCACAGTGACCAAAATGTATGTGTTGACAAAGAATAAGCTGCAACTGCCAAACTGCATGGATTATTCCTGGTCACAGAACAACAAACACATCAGTGGCAAAGTAGTGCTTGTGTCCCATAGCAACATAGAATGGGGAGGCAAACAGTGCAGTGCAAACAAGACATACCTTTGGCCATGTGCAGACAAACATCACCCATGGGGGCTGACACTGTCAACACTCATCAATGACTCAATGACAGAAGTGACCATCAGAATGCAGACCCACATATTTGCACCAATGGGCACACAAATCCAGATACCCAGTGGAGACTGTAGAAGGGAGGTGAACAGATACCATACCATGGCAGCAATGGGGGACACACACAATGATCATTGTGCTGACTGATGACCTAGGAGTCCCAGGGACAGCAGGGCAAACACACCAAACAACATACAGCCAATGGCACACTAAAGATATGCCAATGCAGTGGTGCAGATGCACAAACACAAACAGGCAGACCCACACTGCACATCAAACACAACAGGTGAGGGGGGTACCAGTGTCCCCAGGCAAACACACAACACATGAGGAGGCCTGAATACCAATTACACAGACGTGCATACAGTGCCACACAAAGGTAACTCATGGATCCAAATCCCCTATGTGGGCAATCAGGCATTGTCAGATGAGTGGGAGCACAAATCACACATGTCACACAAGCATGTAGGAACAGCAACTGACACAGCAAGACACACAGACACCACAGCACCACACCCAGGGCCCCCACAATGTGGTGACCCTGGGCTGCATTACAATCCCACTGTGATGACAAAGCTAGATGTCGTTCACACTGTGAACCACAGTCATGTGTCCTGAGCAACAAACTACCATCACACCTACACAAGCACAAATCAACCAGCACGGCCTGTCAGCCAAGGCCAACATGGAGGCAGGGGTCTAGCCGGGCAACAACTCTCATCTGCACACACTCAACACCACACACCTCGACCTCCAACAATGTGCAGCAGGGAAGCTCACATGCACTGGTGGCATTGCACATGCACCCATGACAATCCCAGGGGGTGGTGGGAACCAAGGTGCAGGAACACATCACACATGGCCACTCTACCAGACTCCTGAATGTCTGACACACTGCACACTACGCTGTACATGGACATGACGGCAATACCACACAAACCAATGGGATCCCAGCCACAGTCACACACCTATGAAGAAGCCAAGGTCACCCACAAAGGACACACATAGACAACTACCAACATTGCAGCCCTGAGGAGTGCCAGCAGTCACACACACAACGTGTCACAACCAATGAAAGCTAACACAAACCAGAAATCACATGACATGTGTCAACAACAAGTGCAAAGGGGAATCTGGACTGTGACACATCAGCGTCTGCCCACAAACTCAGCCCTGACAGCAAACACACCTATGGGTGACACCCTGATGACCAGTAATGTGCCATGCACCCACATCACAGAGAACCCAGGGAGAAGACTTTGGGGAACATAGCTCAACTCAGCAAGCATCACAAACAGGAACATCACTAGGGATCCCAGCATGCACAGCAACATGGAAGTGAACACACACACATGCTCATACAACACACACCTTGGGCGCACGAGATGTCAAAGGAGTACACACTGTCATGAGGGGACTCCACTCCTGTGTGAGGAAAGCTGTGCCATATGACGCATCAGTAGGGCTCCATCATGTCAGCAGAACACTTGTTCACACAGTCAACAATTAGCACCAAATGAAGGCTCCCGTCACATCAGCCTGGTCATGGGAATGTCAACGAAATCAACAGCACAGATCCAACACACATGTATAGCAAGTTGCACTGACAACACAGAAGAGTCCTTCCCCATTGATGCCCAAACCTGCATGTCCAGTGGAGATGGCCACACGGTCAGGGAACTAGACTAATTGAACAATGGCAAACACAACAGATGTGCATGGGTGGAACCCACAGATGTGACATTGCTAATGTAAGTAGGAAATCCCATTGCCAAATATTGAATACATGACACCCTCAGATGCTGCTAAGGACGACATGGATTCACCACAGGATAGGACACTGTCCCCCTGGAACACATGGGTACATGCACAGTAACACTTCATTTTCATGAGTCCAAAAATCACCATCACTGCAGCAAGGGCACGGTTAGCATCATCAACATCATGTACATCAGAAGCAAAACCACTAGAGAACAGAAAGTTGCTTTATTCAGCATGTGGGTTCAAAACTTGGAAGAACTGCAAGGTATCAACAAAGGCCAATGGCCAGTCCATCAAGGAAGTCTATACAGGGTGACAGTGGCAGATGTCACCCTATGCATGCCTGCACTGATCACAACCGGGGACAATCCCCTAGGAGGGGCATACGGGGGGCAGGCCAGGCACCGCAGGGACAGGATCAGGGCTCACCAGGAGGAGGCAGGGAAGGGGTGGTGGGTGCTGGAGAGCCACTGACAACTGCAGTGGAGGTGTCTGACATGGTGTGTGCCGGCACAACTGGGGGGCATGACTCAGATGTTGTGGGTGCCGGCACAACTGCAGTGGACCCTGCAGATGGAGTGGACAGGTCCGCCACTGCAGCGCCCAAGTCAGACAGGGTGATAGTGGACTCCACTGCAGTGCCCACCTCCAGGGGAGGAGAATGGGGATCAGGAAAGGTGGGCAGGACAGAGGGGAGGACACCCTCACCACATCAGTGGTACAGACAAGCGCAGCGGGGGGTGTGGGGCCGGAAGAGCAAGTGGCAGGGAGAGAAGGCCTGACCCTTCTGGGGATGGTGTATCTGTGGGTGGGGGAACCTGGGGCAGGGTGTGGTGGGGGCACCTGTGGAGTGGGGGCCTGAGGGATGGAGGAAGGAGACTTGGTGCCTGAGCTGCAGGGCGGCGGCGGGGTCTTGCTCTTCCGGGACCGGGGGGACTTGCGGGTGGGGGCCTCAGTCGGTCCGCGCCTGGGGGATGGTGTCTGGGGGCCAGGGGCACTCCGCTCCGTGTGGGTGGGCTTCCTCTTCCCCCTGAATGCTGGATCAGCTGGGTCGGAGGGGAGAGGCCAAGGTCACAGAGGAAGAGCCGCTGTTTGTATGGGGTTGCAGGTGAGGCAAGGGAGGGGTCTTTGGAGGGAGAGGCAACTGAGGACTGCGCAGTGCTTGTGGATGCGTGTGTTTGTGCCTGTGCCCCATCCCCTGTGAGTGTGGTTGCAGTCCCCTGACGGTGCGTGCGTGTGCGTCTTGTTTCTGGCGTGTGTGTCCGTGTGCTGCATGTGTCTGTGCTGGTGTGTGCCTGTGCCAGTGTGTGTGTGCTTGGGACGGGTAAGGTGCTGGGGAGTGTGGATGGGGCAGAGGCAGGAGGGGTGAGGGACTGTCGGAGGAGGGACACTGCTGCCGTCAGGGAGGAGTCCATGGACCTATTGCCCCTCTGTAGGTCAGACATGCCCGATGAGATGCCCTCCATGAATGACACCAGCTGAGTCAACAGACTGGTGTGTGCATGGAGGACACTCAGCATCGCTGTCTGTCCTACATGGAGCTGGCGGAGGAGGTACACAGACTCCTCACTCAGGGCAGCAGGGGACACAGGTGCAGGGGGTGCGGTGCCTGGCCCGAAGGAGACACGCTCCCGAACATGGGAGCCTCCACGGACCTCGGGAATGGGAGCCAACGGGAGGGCGGTGGTGGTGGTGGTGGTGGCGGGGACAGCAACACTAGCTGGGGTGTGGTGGCTGCTGACACCCGCCTCCATAAGGGAGTCATCGTCCGAGTTGCTCTGGTCCTCAGCTGAGGTGGATGGTGCTGAGGACTCCTCGGTGTGGCTCCCCTCGCCCTCCGTGCCACTGGGTCCCTCCGACCACTCCTCGGCTGCTGACCCAGTCTGGCTCTGCGGCTCCTCCTGGTCCGTGGAGCTGTCCCCTCCTGTGGCCGTGGATGTATCTGCAATCAATAGGGAAACAGACAGACATCAGTCACCTGCACCGAACGCACACACCACAGTAAGTACAGCACATTACAGAGCAAGCCCTGGCATCCTTAGTTGAACATTGCTAAAACTGCACAAACAGAACAGGAGAAGTCAATTGTCAGTCTGATGGTCAACCATGGCACTCACATCCCACCTGGCCTTGCACCCATCTGTATGGTGTCTGTGGGATGGCAATACCCCGGTGTGGACACATGCACCACCTACACAGTATTTGGACAGTGCAGAGAACCCGGTGAAGCATGTGGACATGCACACATCACAACTCTTGCCACTGAGTCAGTGCAGGTGTCCGGATGAAAGGGATGCCCAGAGTCAAATAGGAAATGCATGTGATGCATACCAGCGACAGACACCATGATGCACCCATGTCCTGATAGCCATTGCCACAATGGTGTGCATGTAGCAAATGTCACTCCCCTGCAGGATCACTAATAGGAAGTCACATGCCATGGCACAGCCATGCCTGCTAAGTCATACATAACTGTCTCCAGTCACATGGGCAGGGCAGCCAGACAACAACACTCTGCACTGTGTCACAATAGTAGATCATGGGGAATGCAAGTCCTGGAGCTGAACAAGTGCACATGTACATCCCCCACACACCACATCATCTGTACCCTCATCTGTCCAGGTTATACCCATTGTACATATGGGAGACCTGTAACACTACCCTCTGCACCTGAGCACATCACAATCTGCTGTGTATGGGAAACAGCTGCCTGAACCTCATATTCGCATACCCCAGTCTGCACGGTCAGGTGATCAAACACCTATGTGTCACACATGTATCATCTCTTATGGTCACATCTCCGGTGGCATGCGGAGCCCCAACCGAGGAACACCCCAGCAGACCTGACAACGAAGCCACAGCACACTGACACAGAGGCAGACACCTAAGGGGACGAATCACTGAGCAAAACGTGTCAGCTGATACACGGCAGTGGGAGTACAGAGTGTATTGTATGGCCTGGAGTAGGCATGACTGTCCTGTCCCACATGAATGAGGGATGAGCCCTGGACAGTAGGCAGCTGGCTAAGTATGTGTGACACACGTTATATACACACTCCTGGGGCACAAACATTGTTCCCACCCGCAGCATGGGTGTGTGCCAGATACCCCAGGCACATGTGGTGGATCAGCTCAGCAATTGGGCCACATATCAAAATGACACGCAGAACACATGTCAGAACACAGGCAATGTGTAAGCAATGGACCCACCCATGATGCCCACCACAGAGTCAGGGAAACAGATGCTGTCCCCCACCTTGAGTCAAGCAAACTGCAAGGACACAGTACCCAAGTGACACAATACCCTGACTGTAAGGGCCACACCTGGGTATCAGATGAGGAGTGGGCAGTGCACAATAGAGGGACATGGGTCCTGGACCACAAGACTGATGTACTGTGGAAGTTTAACCAGGCCAGAGGAGGGCACATAGCATGGCAGACATAGTTCACAATGCAGACATGGACTCACCCCCTCCTTGCTGCTCTCTGGCCTTCAGCTGCCCATCCAGATCAGGGAAGACCACCGCCAGGATCCTCAGCATGTGGGGGGTCAGGGTCCGGTGTCCGCCCCTCCTGCGAGGAGGCGACAGCTTCAGCTGGACCCGTGCGATCCTCCGGGTCCAGCCCCGAAGGTCCTGCCACCTCTTCTGGCAGTTGCGGATCCGGCGCTTGTAGACCCCCACGGATCTCACTGCCCGGACGATGGTCAGCCATATCTTCTGCTTCTGGTGGGCATCAACCTGTGAGGATAACAAAGTGAGAATGCCATTACTACACATGCAACATATCCGTGCATTACACAGTTGGATATACATGTCTCAATCACAGGGGCACATGATGTACACAGGCAGTGCAACGATGGCTATGGACAGTATGCCAGCAGTTACTACATGGTATCATTGCCTGGGAAGTAAAACCTAGTTTAAATGCACTGTCACTGCACTATACCTGTCCAGTGCATGTAACTACACACTATGGGGGGTGACAACTACTCAGTGAGCCTGCTAGCCAGTGGCGTGCAGACTGTTAGCCTTGCTAGTCAGACAACATGCACATTTAGAAAGGCAGTGGACAGAACACTCACCTGCTCCCCTGCTTTCCCATACAGCTTGCTGTACTGTGGAAGGAGGCCATCCAGCAGGGCCTGGTTCTCCTCAGTGCTGAAGGCTGGGGCTCTCTCCACAGTACGTGCCATTGCAGGGTCCAGAGGGTGCAGATACAGCAGCAGTGTAGTGGCAGATGTCGTCCTGGAGCATGTAGTGCAGGCAAGTGAGCTCTCAGGGGAACAGCCAGCATTATATGTGTGCTGCAGAGGCAGATACTGTCCCATGTGTCCAAAGTGATAGGTCCAAGTCGTTTGCATCATCTGAATCTGGCCAATCCATGGAATTGCACCACTTACACACGCCCCCAGCATCCTTCAAATGTTCAACTTCGTGACACCCATGAAATTGCAACATTGTTGTGGGTGACCAACTGAATTTACAGCATCAGACTCGTTCAAATTTTGAAAACGCGTCCGTTGCCAGGCCAGGCCATAGCCAATGGGTGCGCACCGATCGGACCATTGCTGTTCAACGCGTACATGGGAAACAACGCGTACCCGCACACATTGAATGCAATGGGCCGGCCGGGCACACCGATCGGACCATTGCTGTTCAACGCGTACATAGGATACAACGCGTACCCGCACACATTGAATGCAATGGGCCGGCCGGGCACACCGATCGGACCATTGCTGTTCAACGCGTACATAGGATACAACGCGTACCCGCACACATTGAATGCAATGGGCCGGCCGGGCACACCGATCGGACCATTGCTGTTCAACGCGTACATAGGATACAACGCGTACCCGCACACATTGAATGCAATGGGCCGGCCGGGCACACCGATCGGACCATTGCTGTTCAACGCGTACATAGGATACAACGCGTACCCGCACACATTGAATGCAATGGGCCGGCCGGGCACACCGATCGGACCATTGCTGTTCAACGCGTACATAGGATACAACGCGTACCCGCACACATTGAATGCAATGGGCCGGCCGGGCACACCGATCGGACCATTGCTGTTCAACGCGTACATAGGATACAACGCGTACCCGCACACATTGAATGCAATGGGCCGGCCGGGCACACCGATCGGACCATTGCTGTTCAACGCGTACATAGGATACAACGCGTACCCGCACACATTGAATGCAATGGGCCGGCCGGGCACACCGATCGGACCATTGCTGTTCAACGCGTACATAGGATACAACGCGTACCAGCGCACATTGAATGCAATGGCCAATGTGTGCGCACTGATCGGTCCATTGCTGTCCAAGGCGTATTGCCAATACAACGCGTACCAGCGCACATTGAATGCAATGGCCAATGTGTGCGCACTGATCGGTCCATTGCTGTCCAAGGCGTATTGCCAATACAACGCGTACCAGCGCACATTGAATGCAATGGCCAATGTGTGCGCACTGATCGGTCCATTGCTGTCCAAGGCGTATTGCCAATACAACGCGTACCAGCGCACATTGAATGCAATGGCCAATGTGTGCGCACTGATCGGTCCATTGCTGTCCAAGGCGTATTGCCAATACAACGCGTACCAGCGCACATTGAATGCAATGGCCAATGTGTGCGCACTGATCGGTCCATTGCTGTCCAACGCATCCCTGTACAAGTCACTGGCATATGTCACCATGCCTGTCACAGGTGAACATATGCCAGCCACATATACTTCCCAGGCAGTGAGGGGCACACCTACAACACCACAGCCTGTCCAAACTGTATCCTAGGGCATGTAAGGCTGCATTACCTATTCCGTGTATGGGGGTGAACATGTTGTTCTGTGGGTGTCACTTGGGGGCAGCCACCCCCAGGCTGTGCACGTGTTTATGGGGACAGAATCCTTGGTGTTTCGTGTACATGACCACTGTGATGTGCAACTGTTCATATCTGAGCATGTGGCATGGTCACAGTTCACGGTGGTGTATGTGTATGTCATGTCACATACCCCCTGAGTCCCATGTGGGACGTTATGTTCAACCCAGGGTGACCCATTGGCACAATGTTGATGGTCCTCCACAGTCTGTGTGCATGTTGTGATTACAATGTCTCTGATTTCATGTGCACAATGGGAGGCAGTCTCCACATCCACGTTGTTTGTGCATGGACTTTGATGTTGTGCGTGTGTGTGTCACAGACGTCCATGTCTGTCCTGCCGAGGCAACACGGACCACTACCTGTGGGGGTCATGGTTGTTTTGCTGTGGTGTATACATGATACACCATGTCATGCCAGTGTCCATGTGGCAATACAGGGTCCCTGGGAATCTACCTGTCGTTGAGCTGTGATGCCTGGGGCACATCAGTCCTCACATGTCACTGTGGCGTGTGTTTGTTATTTGGCAGCAGGAGATGGGTACTGGGACACGGCCTCATGGTATCCGATGGCATGACCTGGGACTTCTTGATGCCACTTGTTGGACTGTGATGTTAGATATTGGCCATGTATGTGCCATACATATCCGTACGGAACTGCACACATCATGTACTTGTGCCTCATTATGATGTATCATGTGATGTTGAGTGTGTTCAATGCCACATATGTGGGGTGACTGACAATCTTGCTTTCTTCACCTATGCACTGCAGGGCACCAGCTGTCCATAGACCATTCCCTGACCTGGCAACGATGGTGGAACGGGACAGCATCCGACGGTACCGCTTCACCAGGCAGCTGATTGAGGATTTGGCAGTGCGCTTGGCACCACATTTGCAACCTGGCCGTCCGTACCCTACAGCGCTGACCCCCAAGGTGAAGGTGATGGCAGCCCTACACTTCTTTGCCACTGGTACCTTTCAACACACTCTGGCGACTGCTGGTGGGATGTCACAGACCATGTTCAGCCGTGTGCTCCGGGATGTTTTGGAGGCTATGTTGATATACCTGAACCAGTACATCTATTTCCCTAGACTCCAACGACTCACTGGCGTGAAGAGTGACTTCTATGCCCTGGGGAGGATGCCGCATGTCATTGGCTCCATTGATGGGACACATGTGGCGTTGGTACCACCACAGGCCCAAGAGCAGGCCTACCGTAACCGCAAACACTACCACTCGGTCAATGCACTGGTGGTCTGTCTTGCAGATATGAGCATCACACACGTGTGTGCCCGTTTCCCTGGTTCTGCACACGATGCGTACGTGATGAGGAGTAGTCGCATCCCGAGGATGATGGCACAGATGCGGAACCAGCGTGCCTGGCTTGTAGGTGTGTACTGACTTTGTACCATTGTGTGTGTTCTGCTATGTAGTGTTCCACCCTCTTTTCCAACTCTGCTAATGTGCAATTGTCTGTATGTAGGTGACTCCGGATACCCCAACATGCCGTGGTTGCTGACGCCCCTCAGGAACCCTGTGACACCAGCCCAGATGCGCTACAATGAGGCACATGGTCGGACCAGGAGAGTGATTGAGCGGACATTTGGTCTCCTGAAGAGCCGCTTCCGCTGCCTCGACAAGACAGGAGGGTCCCTCCCATATGCCCCAGCAAAGGTGTGCAAGATCATCATCGTCTGCTGCATGCTCCACAACCTGGCAGTGCGGAAGGAGTTGCCTCTCATCCTGGATGACGATGACCAACGTCCGCCACCTGTGGAGGATCCTGGCCTGGACCACGATGCCAGTGATGATGATGATGATGTTGAGGGTGATGTCCGCACACAGCTCATCACCAACTTCTTCAGCTGAATGTGAGTATCCAGAGATGGCATGTCAATGATGTGAGTTTGCATGATATGTGTTGGTGGTGCTCTGGTGCTGTTTGAGTGTGTCCATGGGCTACATGTCTGTATGCGTGTAGCGATGTGTCCTTGCAGGTAGTCTGTACTCCCCAACAGTGTTGACATGCTAACTTGGTTCTGGGTGGGTATCTTGTAACATGTATTGTGCATGAGTATTGCAGTTCTGTCCTGTTCTTCAGTACTTTTGACTGTGTGTCATTTCTGTCCTTCACAGGGTACTTTCAGAGTCGTTTGGTCAACTGTGATCCCCAACACCGTGATTCGACTTCCCGGGTGGTAGCTGTTGTGTCCCTAAAAGGGTGATGTGCACCACACCCATGGACTTCCTTCCTTCTACACTTGTTGACTATGTGCCCGCTGCCAGGTGGGATTACCTTGCATCTGTGGTGGTTTCAACATGTTGCAAATGTGTAATAAACCTGTGCTTCACTATGTGATGTGCGTTGTCTGTGGTCACACATCTGACTGACATTTGCTTACTGCACCAGTGGGCTAGTTAACACAGACTGTGAATAGGTGTTGGGTCTGTGCAATGCAACGTATTTCCTGGCAACACCAGTGTAGGCGATGAGTCAGATGTCCATGGTGTGTATGTGTTGTGTAGCCCTGGTGGTGTGCCTCCCCCATATGTGTGAAGTCGCCATGACTCACATGCCGGTGTTGTACTTGCTGTAGCAGTTAGCATGCACAGTGTCATTTCCCCGATCATCATCGCAACTTCTGAGACAACATTGGAATCACAACAGAGGCAAGTATGGTGTATAAGTGAGTTTATTGACATACATGTGTGAGTATAGTGCACAGGTTGTTGGGTGCTGTACATTGTGATTGTGATCCAAAGTTCCTAGATAATTTGGAAGTCCTGGTAGCAGAAATGTCCAGAGTAAAGTCCACAGTAATCAGAGACATTGGTTCAACTTGAGCTCCCCATGTCATGTGGGAGAGTTGTGTTGCAGTCAACAGGGTGAACAGTTTGCGCACAAAGGTTATTCTCCAGAACAGGTTTTGGCTTCCTGGGGGTTGCACATGGCCATCGGCCTCTCACTTGCCCCTCCTCGGATGGCCCCTCTTCTTTGGGGGGTATTCTCAAGTGCAGGCTGCTGCGGTGCAGGGGACTCTCCGCCAGAGTCATCCTGCCTCCCTGTGGCAGTTGCAGTTGTTTCAGCAGCAGATGTTGTGGGCACACAGGGAGGTGTTGACTGGTTGCTGCTCATCTGGCGGAGGCATTGTAATATGTCCCTATGCACCGCCGTCATCTCTTGCAGTGTGTCCCACTTGGACTCCACGCGGGACATGTGTGAGTCCAAGCGGGCATGATGGGCAGCCTGCTGCTGTTTGATGTCCCTGAGGAGCCCCACTACCTGGCTGAACTCTCCGGTGCTGGACTGGTACGCATCGGCTATGCGTGCCAGTTGTGGGTCATCATGCAGTCCAGACCCCTCTGTGAGCAGCGACCTATGTCTCCCACCCCTCCCACCACCCCTGGCGACACGTGCAGTACCTGAGGTGGCAGGCACAGGTGACCCTGGGCCACCTTGTGGGTTGTTGGTGGTGGTGGTGTCCATGGCCCCACGTTGGTCCAGGGTCCCTGTGCTGGTGGTGGTGCTGCTCCTTGGTCTGTCCGTGTCGGCAGGGGTGGTATGTGTGTTGACAGTCGTTGGAGGGGTGGGTGCAGGGGTGCAGCTGGTGGTCCTGCTGGTGCTGCATGATGACTTGCTCCGGAGGTGCCAGGTAAGTCTTCGTCATCCGAGGAGGGCAGAGGCTGTTCCACACCAGTGAGCTCCGTATCCTCTTGAGCCTGGGACGAGGACTCCTCAGCATCTGCTGCTGTGTCCCCATCATCACCTGTTTTTGGGAGACACACACAATGTATGTTATGTTTCTGCAGGCATCAATGGTTGACACACCTGACAGTTGTGACTGTGCCTCTGGATGCGGGCCTGTACAATGCATTGTCCTAAGTTGTCACAGTCAGTGGTTGATATTGGTGTAGCACATTGTCCTGCATTATTTGGGCATTTCTATGTGAATGTTGGGGTGTGTACATGGTCTGCATTGGTTGTATTTGGTTGTCATCCGCTCCTCCTTCCCACCCAGCCAGATATCCCACCATGGACCGTGCTTCCATTGCAGGGAGTGCAAGTTGTCTTTCAGGATGTCAGTCAGTGGTGTCCTGCTGTTGGTTGTTGCACAGTTGCCAGCAGGGCCTTGTGCTCCCCACAGCAGTAGCCAGTGTCAGCCATCTTGTCAGTCATTTTCCACTCCCTGTGATGTGAGCATGGTTCAGGGTGGTGTTGATGGGACAGTTGTGGGGGTGACCAATATCTGTGCCTACCACTCCCATCATGCTATTGCCTCCACCCCACTTCCCAGCATGCCCATACTTACTTGCTTTTGGGTGGACTTCAGTGTGTGTGAGTGTGAGAGCAATGGCAAGATGGCTGGCAGTGGTGTCCTGCTGTTGGTTGTTGCACAGTTGCCAGCAGGGCCTTGTGCTCCCCACAACAGAGCACTAGTGTCAGACATCTTTGATGGGGCTTTCCACTCTCTGTGGGGTGTGCATGCTTGAGTGTGAGCTTGCTGGGCCATGTGGGTGGGGCATGTTGAGCTGTGACTACCACTCCCATCATGCTATTGCCTCCACCCCACTTCCCAGCATGCCCATACTTACTTGCTTTTGTGTGGACTTCACTGTGTGTGAGTGTGAGAGCAATGGCAAGATGGCTGACAGTGGTGTCCTGCTGTTGGTTGGTGGCCAGTTCCCAGCATGGCCTTGTGATCCCCACAACAGAGCACCAGTGTCAGACATCTTTGATGGGGCTTTCCACTCTCTGTGGGGTGTGCTTGCTTGAGGGTGAGCTTGCTGGGCCATGTGGGTGGGGGATGTTGAGCTGTGACTACCACTCCCATCATGCTATTGCCTCCACCCCCCTTCCCAGCATGCCCATGCTTCCTTCCCTTTGACTCTGCTTCCCTGTGGGGTTGTGTGCCTGTGCTGACAAGATGGCTGACAGTGTTATCCTGGGGTTAGTTTTGCTACAAGTCCCATGTGTGTCCCTGTGCTTCACTCAGCATGACCCAGGGTTGTGGTTCTTTGTGGGATATTTGATTGGAGTGTGAGGCAATGCATTCTCCCAGGTGAGTTTTGTGGAGTTTGTGTTAGGGGTGTGTGTGAGAAACGCTGCTGGTAACTATGGTCAGGGCTGTGAGTCCTCCTTCCCACCCAGCCAGATATCCCACCATGGAACGTGCTTCCATTGCAGGGAGTGCAAGTTGTCTTTCAGGATGTCAGTCAGTGGTGTCCTGCTGTTGGTTGGTGCACAGTTGCCAGCAGGGCCTTGTGCTCCCCACAGCAGTAGCCAGTGTCAGCCATCTTGTAAGTTGTTTTCCACTCCCTGTGATGTGCGCATAGTTCAGGGTG
The DNA here is from genome assembly GCA_963921515.1 of Calotriton arnoldi. Lineage (NCBI taxonomy): Eukaryota > Metazoa > Chordata > Amphibia > Caudata > Salamandridae > Calotriton > Calotriton arnoldi. Next base: position 848,690 of record CAWUFW010001870.1, on the reverse strand, counting down.
GTGTTGATGGGACAGTTGTGGGGGTGAGCAATATCTGTGCCTACAACTCCCATCATGCTATTGGCTACACTGACTTGCCCAGCATACACATATTTCCTTTCTTTCAGTGGGCTTCACTGTGTGCTGGTGTTGTAGTGGTGGCTACTTGTCTGGATGTGTTTGTCAGTTATATTTGTGCCACTGCCTAGCTGTAGTTGTAGTTGTGTTTGTACATGTGATGACACAGTTAAATGTCACTTTGTGATGGCATGTGTTGTGTTTCTCTGAGTGACATACACATTTTGGGATGATTCTGTTCTGGTTGCTGTGTATTTGCTAAGAGTGCATGGTTTGACTCTCCCCTTGACAGTGATGTGTGTGTGTAGTCGCAGAATATTGTGTACATTTGTTGTGTACTCACCAGGCTCTGGGATGTTTTCTAGTCCATAGACGCTCACTGGTGGTAGGATGGCCCGCACCTTCTCCTCCCAGGGCCTGAGGTATACTGGCTTGGCAGGAGGGCCACTGCCGGTGTATTGGCTCAAGATGTAGTCCTTCTTTAGCAGCTCCTTGACCCTCCTGCGCACGTCATACCACCTGTTCTGGATGTCTGTCTTTGTGCGCAAACATGGTGATTGTGCGTTCACCCTGTTGACGATCCTCTCCCACATCTTTGTTTTCTGTGACATGGGTGTCTGTTGGACCAGTGTACCAAAGAGCTGTGGCTCTACCCTGAGGATCTCATCTACCAGGACTTCCAATTCACTATCTAGGAACTTGTGATTCTTCTTTGGGGGCATGGTGATGGATGGTGAGTGATGTGTGTGTTGGTGTGCAGGTGAAGGTGTGTGAGTGTGTGTTTTGCTAGGTGTATGTGAGGTTTCTATTTGTTGTGGTGCTGATGGTGTGTGGCTTGTGTGATGGATGAGCTGTGGGTGTGTGGTTGCTGTCTGTTGAGTGCTGGCAGGTAATTTGAATTTGCAAAGGATCATGGTAGGGATTTGTGTCCTTTATATGGGTGGAGTTGTGGGTGTGTCTTTGTTCCCTGCCCCTCCCCCCAGTATTTATTGGCTTTATAATTGCTTGTTTGGCCTTTTTTGTGTATTTTCCCTTTGTACTTTTCGTGCATGTAGGAGACGTTCTTGTGACCGAGTCGGACCCTGCAGTTGTCTCGTACGGGCTCGTCCGTTTCGTTCACACTGTGTTTGTGCTGTTTTCTATGCTGCGTACGCGTCGGTCACGGTGTTTTGGGTTGCTTCGGCTCGCAGTTTTGTATGCGTGTCGGTCGTACGGCTTGTCCTCCGTGCGACTCGGTCGTGTTTTCCACGCCTTGTATCGTACTTGGCGGGTGGGAGTCCGCGAGTACGTCTCGTTCGGTATTGTTCCGGGTGCGAGTCGGTCGGTTCGAATCGCGTGTTTTTCCGGCCGGATTGCTGTTTTCCGCGCGACTCGGTCCTTCGGCTTGTGTTCCGTACGAGTCGGTCGGGTTTTGCTCGCTTCTCATCGTACTTGGCGGGTCGGGCTGCACCGGTACGTGTCGGTCGGAATTAATTCCGGCTCCGAGTCGGTCGGTACGTTTTCCGGCCGGAATCGGAATTGGCCCCTTGGAGTTGATTTTTGTAGATGTCTCCAGAGACTCTGATTAAAATGATAATAGCAACCCTGAATTGCTGTGTGTGGATAATTTTTTAGTATAGCATTTATCATGCTATTTCAAAGTCAATAATTATTTTTGAAGGAAAATAATTATTGCTTTCTTCTTTTATTTTAGTGAGTATATCAATGTAGGTAGTTTGCTGTTTATTTGGTAATAGTGCGTAGATGAATGGAATATTTGAATGTTGGTATAATCCATGTATTGTGTACAGCTGGTAAAATGGTTTTGGACAGACTTTGAAAGTTCCATCCATCATCCAGGTGTCACATTGCTGTAATTTAAGTAAATTGTTTGCAGTAGCAAACATAATTATTCTTTTTCTGGGCATTTGTTATCAAAAAATATAAATGGTTCTTTACTGTGAGTAATGCTTAATTCTGGTGGAATAACTACTTCTGCAAATGTTTTAGGGGCAGGTATAGTAGTTGTGGTAGCTTTTTTGTCTGGCAATTGTTCTTTTTAAAGAAGCTACGGACGGTAATTGTCCTGATGCATGTTGAGGTAATTTTAATAGTTGCTCTTTTAGTATTTGGGTAGTTGGTTTGTCAGTACTAGTGCTTGCTTCTTTTATACTTTCAAGAGCATCTCTAACCTCAATCTCTGTTATGTTTGGGGGTGATTATGTTCTTTTACAGAAATAACAGTAGTTTCCTGAGTAGTAGCTCTTCCATAGCATTTGTTAGAGTAGTATTTGCTACACTTCCAAAATACTTTAAGGCCAATTTGTTTCTCCTGTGTATACACATACCCCATATAACATAATAGCATTTTATTTTTTGTGACATTACAAATTCTGCACCTTCAGTCATGTTGTTTTGTTTTATGCTAGGGAAAAGTCAAAAAGAAAATATTTTAATATAATAAATACAACATGTTTATTAAATACTGTTACATCTCAGTGAATATACTTACAATGTTTAGTTTGATGTAAATGAAATTGGTTAGGAAATGATTTCAAGCTTTCTTTTCTATTTTCTTGATGTAATTTCTGTTGAGAAGAGGAAAAAACATATTAATAATTTGATTATATTGTTTGTAGATGATAGGCATTTTAGGGGTAAAGGGTTATTTGGGTGGGTATTTAACGTTGTTTAATAATGGAAAATGATATACTTACTTTTTAGTTGTCTTTATTTTGTTAGTAGTTGTAGAATTATTTTGGAAGCTTTTGCTGTTGGCTGTAGAGGAGATAGATAAAAAGAAAATATATATTAGTGAATAACGTTTTGAAAATATTTTTAGGTCGGTTTGGCAAAAATAGAATATACTTACATTTATTGTTCTTTTATTGGTGAGTATTTTTGAAAGAATTTTCTGGCTTTGTAGGATATCTGTAGAGGTGATATAAAAGTAAGGAATGAAAGAATAGTCAATTAGGTTTTAGAAATAATTTTTGTTGCAGGTTAGTAGTATTGTTATATTTTAAAAACAGTTTTACTTACTTAGTGCAGTTTTAAATCTCTTTTTTAGTAACAAAAGTTTTCTTTCAGGAAACAGTTGGGCACAGTTTCACCTTCTTCTTTATTGTAGTTTTTAAGTGTAAAAGAGATGTATGTCTTTGATGTTTATATAGTGTTTATTTAATTGGTTGCTTTATGTTATTGGTGTATTTTGAAATGTAAGCATTTTATTGGTTGAAGTTAATTGTTTTTATTCTTTTGGCACTTTCTTTCCATATAAGGAAACGCTAATTAAGAAACTGTTAGTAGAAAGTAAATATTTTATCTTTTTACTTTTTGTAAATAATTTAAATGTTGTTTTTAATGTGAAATAATGCAAGTATTATATATTTTACAGTTTATATTTTATTATTGTAATACGTTTGTTTAGCCAAAATATTTTGTTTTATATATTGATGTGTTTGCAAATTATTTTATTATGTTGTTTAAGTATTTTATATTGTTTTATAATGTGAATTTATATTTGGTGCTAAAGATATATTTAATTGAGCAGTTTTTATATAGTCGATATTTGTCAAAAGTCGATATTATTGATGTCTATATTTTGGTGTTCGATATTTTTGTAATGTTGTATGTTATAAAAATTTAAACGATATTTAATGTAACGATATTTAGCATTTCGATATTGTGGTAAACGATATTTTTTATATACGATATTGTGTACTCGATATTTTTGTATTTTTATAAATAAGTATTGGTAGTAGATATTATTGTAGTCGATATTTTGACGCCGATATTTTGTATATTCGATATTTTTGTAGTCGATATTATGTCAGTGATCCGCAAAATGCAGCTTAAGAGAACTGAAAGACAGAATTTCTCATATAAAGGAGATACAGTAAAACTGTTTCCTCTTGACATTATCAGAATTAAGAAGGGTCAAGCTGTAGCTTAAAGCAGAAAGACCTGGAAATTGTAGTAAATGGGAAGTTGGCGCATTAGGTCTAGGCCAGCAGTCTAGCGTTTTTAGGTAGGTGGTTCTTGGTGTGTGAACTTTACTTGCTGGTTAACATGGGTATACATGCATAAGTAGGCATGTAGAACAGTAACACCTTTGTCTGGCAGTTGTGTATTTTGCTGAGATTTATTTATAATTGCTACAGTTCACTACATTTCTCATCTTTCCTTCACATTTGTTTTGGTTTCCTGTTCCCTTTCTTTTGGTTCGGGCAATAACTGATCTTTTACGCAAGTTGTTGAGGTCACATGTTTGCTTTCTTCCTCTATGGATGCACACATCCGCATCTTTGTGCGGCGGAGTATGCTTACCGCCAATATATAAAGTGTTGTCCGTTTTGTTGTGTTCATTCTACAACACTGTTACACATTCTACATATCTCCATTATCAAAGTGAGCCACGTAAAGCCCATTTCTATGCAGCTGTGACAAGGGTACATGTGCATGCCTGCTTTCAGCTCAGTAGCATTTACTCTGCACTGTGATATATTGTGAGTCATGAATAACCCATCCAATCTAAACTGACATATTAATTATGTGTCCTTGGGATCTCCCATGCCAGGGATAAATGTCTCATGGAAGGCCATTAGCTTAATTCATGTCATGACTGGAGACTTTTTCCCTTCTCTCAGATGCCAAAGATGTGTGACATCAACAAAGTTCTTGGGAGCAACTCTGGGCCTCCTGTAATTATTTTGCGGCATCTCCAGTGAAAGCTAGAAGAGGCAGGACGGTACGAGAATACATAACCTCCAAGGTTTCAAAGCAACGCCAAGGCGGATTAGTAGGGCATGTTTGTGTAAGGTGTCTCCTTCAGCCGTTTGCCACCACCATTATGTAGCCCTTCCCTGCACCCACCCTTCCCCCCACAGACCTCACATCAAGGCCACCTGCCTATTTATTCCATTGGGCGTTTCCCAAGGGGGCTGGAGCCATTAAAGGCCAGGACCGCTGCTGGAGCCTCTGCCACTTTCTCCAGCTTCCACAGGTAATTGCAGCAGGCACAGCCTGTGCTTTAGGAGAGAGCAAAGAGAGGAGAAAGATAAATGCGAGGAGGAAATCATTGTGCCAGGTTTGCACATTTTTGCCATGGCTGTGTAATAATGTTATGTGTCGGGGTATGTATGGGCTCAGTGGGCATGCTGTAGAATGTTGAGTGTGGATGGTGCCTGGCAGCTGATTACAGCTGGAAGAAGAAAGGAGCCCTAAAAGAACCTATCAAGCTGTGGAGGCGGTAACTTAATGGCCTAGCATGTAATAAAGAACTTATCTCCTACCTGAATGGCTCCAGACTCTTGTGTGAAGACCATGCCCTCTACTTACAACAGATTGCTTTTGGTTCCCAGTCTGGCCTGCTACAGAGGTTCCTGTTGTGCTTTTGCTGAACCCGCACCTCACACCATTATCTCTTCAAATAGCAATGACCCCTTGCAACAACAGTTCTTTCTTTAAGGCACCTCCCTCCATCCCTTTTTTTCCTGGAAATGTATCTTGTTTGGCAAATTACAAACACCTCTCATACAAATACCTATCAACATGCGTGTGTTGAGCATGTGTTGTATTTCTGTCTTGGGGTTGTGTCACTAGCATCTTTGGCAGAAAGTCACGTTTAGTTTTTTGACAGGCCGTTTAGGTCAGTATATCTTCAGGTTGAGCCATTTTTCAGAGTGTTTGCTTTGAATCACTGGCGCACATCCATGTGTGCTCGATGGTGAGAACTGGCACTACCTTGATTTTCTGGTACAACATCCACAAGCTAAATGGGACAGTTAGGGATAGAAGCACTGGACGAGTTTAGGGAGAGGAGATCAATGCAGAGAGCTTGAGGTGAGAGAACAAGAAGAAACTTGCACTCTCATGGAGTGCCGAAAGAAAAATAAACATTAGCAACCGCAGTAGGTCTTGCCTTGTTCAACATTTGGCTTTCCCGTGCTTTTTAGGTCGAGTGTAAGCGTACGACCTCTTGTATACTTTAGTACACTTCTCTTGTGGGCTTAAAGCCATCCCCGTGCTTTTGATTTGTTTGCTTCAGTGTCATTTAAAAATCCTTGCATTCTAGTGGTCAGTCCTGCCTCTTTGTCCCTCCTTTTCTCTTTTGTTCCTTCCAGGAGCAGGGACTATTTATGGTATCATTACTCTTTGCTGTGTTTATCTGTTCTTGGGGGACTTTTTTGTTCTTGGTTTCCTGCTCGTGCTTGGCGAAGCTTTCGTTTGCAGAGCATTCTTGCTCCGAACTTTTTTTTTTTTAATTTGTTTATTGACATTTTAAACAACAAAACATACAATACAACAGAGCCAGACATATCGCCCACTGGTCCTTGTATATTTTAGCTTTACATGACATAATATCAGTCTCGTATACTTTGCATATAACAGGGTCCCACGCCGCCCTGCCCCACACCCAGTCTCCCACCTACGGCACCTCCCTCATCCGTGACACTACTGGAACATTTCGCCTTTCTGTGGCGTCCCAGCAGGAACCCATTGACATACTGTCCCCATCCGTCACATTGATCTCCCCACTCCCACCTCCCCCCATCCGTTTGCTGCTGCATTCACCCTGTCATATCTGCTCTGGCGGTTGTGCTGTCTGACCCTGGTGTTCCCGAGCCCACTCTACAAATGGTTCCCAAATATCTCTCGGCCTAGACGCCGAGGGCATCAGCTCCCAGAACGTGGTCAATTGTGAATGACCGAAGGCCACATCCCTGAGCCAGTCTGTTTTGGTTGGGACTCTTCTCCCTCCCCAATGAATGGCAACACGTCTTTTCGCATATAGTAATAACATGGCGTGTAGTTTTCTATACTTCACCGGTGTGTCTTTGACGTAACCAAGCAAGCCCTGCAAAGGGTTAGGTTCCCCATCTACTCCCGTGATTTGCATTATTATATTACAGACTTCCCTCCAGTATGTCTCCAGTCGCGGGCAGTCCCAAGCAACATGCAGGAACCCCGCTGGGGCTATCCCGCATCGCCAACAGCCAGCATCGTCTCGGAGCCCTATACGGTGCAACCTTTCGGGCGTTCGATAAACTCTGTGAATAAATTTAAAGTGTATGAGACGAAGCCTGTAGTTGGGAGAAAGCGCTGTCAATTGGCCTCAGCAATAAAGCCACTGGTCTTCCGACAGTGGGACCGGGAGCTCCGCGTTCCACGCCGCCAGCGCCGGGGGTTGTAAAATGGGGGCTGATACCTGCATGTGGTTGTATATCCTAGTAATTAGCCTACGTGGTGATGCAATAGCAAGTACATTCTCCAGAGCGGTCAACGTGGGTGGAGCGCTAGGGAAGGCTGTATGTAGTGATCTACAAGCTAGTTTTAGTTTATGATATGCAAATAGTTCAGCAAAGCCCACCGGGCTGTTGTCCCCCGCCTGCGGGGGCAGTCGGAACGACCCATCTGGATACAAATCTTCAAATGTGACCAAACCCATGGAACGCGCTAGCCCCGCTTCTATTCCCTCCCCCACTGGGAAGAGCATCGGATTATTAGCTAGGGGAATGGACGGAGCGTATAGGGTGGTTGCTCCCGCCCTCTCCTTCAATTTATGCCAGGCCCATCGCAGCATCTCCACTGTATCTATTCCCTCCCGCAGGCGTTTATATTCTCCATAGAGCGCCACGTTCAGCGGCAAGGGTTTAGCCAGATCCCCCTCTACGGCCACATGGGGTTGAAACGGGGTGGGGTGCATCCAATAGTGTAAAAATTGAGCCTGCGCACTCCAGGCATAGAGCTTCATGTCCGGAGCCCCCAGCCCCCCCTGCTGCAAAGGAAGTGTGAGCAGCTCCCACGAGATCCTGGCCTGTCCGCCCGCCCAGGTCAGTGAGATTAACAATGAGCGTAGGGACTGGAAAAAGCCCTGAGTAAGCACAATGGGGACATTCACAAACAAATACAAAAATTTCGGCAGCACGACCATTTTTATCAGTGCTATCCTTCCAGCCAGTGACAGCGGGAGCCCCGCCCAAGCAGCAATCTTCCCTTCAAGCCAGGTCATAGCACATCCATAATTCAGTCTCCACAGCTCCTGCAGATCCCTACTTATCCAAACGCCCAGATACTTCACGGGCTCCACCGCCCAGTTAAGTGGGAACTCGGATGCACCACAGGCTGTATTGTCTGTCAGCGGGAATATGACGGACTTCGCCCAGTTTATGGAAACACCGGAGAGGCCTCCGAACTTAATAAATTCACGCAGTATGGGATCTAAGTTGACCACCGGGTCGGAGATGTACAGTGTTACATCATCGGCATACAATGATATCAAGAGACTCCGTGCGCTGAAGCAGATACCCTTTGCAGTGTGGTGTTGCCGGATTCGCGCTACGAGGGGCTCCATCGCTATCGCGAAAGGCAATGGGGACAGAGGGCAACCCTGTCTCGTCCCACGCGAAATAGTGAAGGGTTCGGAGAGGAGACCATTCACCCTCACTCGCGCCATAGGCTTCATGTAGAGTAATTTCACTAAGTTTAGAAAAAGTGGACTAAACCCCATGCGTTCTAGAATTGTGAAACGGTAATGCCACTCGAGCGTATCAAATGCTTTTGTGGCATCCAAGAACACTGCTGCTGCCTGAACCTCGGGGTGCAGATAATGTAATACCGAAAACAGAGTCCTCAAATTCTGCGAAGTGGACCTACCCGGGATAAATCCCGACTGGTCCGGCCGTGCAACCAAAGGGAGCAAGGGCTGTAGCCTATTGGCAATCAACTTCGCGAAGATTTTAACATCCACATTTATTAGGGATAGCGGCCTGTAGGAGTCTAATTCATCTTCTTTACCTGGTTTTAATAGGGCAACTATGATTGCTTCACGCATTGACGGAGGCAGCACCCCAGACTCCAAAGCCTCCTCGTAAAGCTCGTATAATTTGGGCGCTAACTCCTCAACATAAGTTTTGTAAAACGTAGTAGTCAGACCGTCAGAACCCAGAGCCTTGTTTGGAGGCAGACTTTTGATGACCCGGGCTATGTCTTCTACTGTGAAGGGAGCATCTAGGTAGTCCCTATGTCCCTTACTTAACCACAGCAATTCCAGGGAGTCAAGGAATGATAGTAGCCCCTCCGGTGCGGTATGTTGCGTTGTAGCATACAGCCCCTGATAGAAGCCAGAAAAGGCGTCCAAAATGTCCCTCTGTCCTCTAATGTGTGTCCCATCTGCCTTTGTGAGTGTATGGACAAATGTGGTGTTGCGTGGGGGGTGAAGCATAGCAGCCAGTGTCCTCCCAGGTCTATCCCCCTCCCCATACCTCCTCGCCTGCGCGTGTTTCTCAAGAAACTTAACCTCCCTGTCTGCCTCTTCTTCGAATTCGAGCAGCTTTTCTTTTATAGCCGCCAGGACACCTGAATCCCCATTGGAATAAAATTGATCTTCCAGACCCTTTATTTGTTTCTCAAGCCACTCCAATGTGCCTCTAATGGCTCTCAACACCCCCGCCTGTCGTGCGATGCAGTGTCCCCTCACCACAGCTTTAAAAGCCTCCCATAGAGTGGCCACTGAGTTGACAGAACCTGAATTCAGTGTAAAGTAATCCATTATGTCTCCTCTGATTTCCTCTTTAAAGGCCTCGTCTAACAATGCGTCCTGCGGCAACCGCCATGAATATACCCGCTGAGTGGCGTTGGGCATGTCCAACCGCAAAAGGCAAGGCGCGTGATCGGAAAGAGACCTAGGGTAGTGCGATGCCTCCCCCACCCACGTGACCACATCTCTGGAAATCATCCAGTAATCAAGTCTGGACCATGCTTTATGGTATTCAGTGATGCACGTGCCCTCACGAACCCCGGGATGGAGGTGCCGCCAAATGTCCACCAAATCCCCATCCTCCATTATAGCCCTCAACGTCGCACTAGCCGCCGGATGTAGTGCCCTTGATGTCCCCTTCCGGTCTTGCTCGTCATCTAGTATAGCATTAAAATCCCCTCCCCAAACAATTGTTTCGCAGTTAGTGGCTTTCACCTTGGCCCATAGCTGTTGGAAAAATTCGGGTGAATCAGAGTTTGGGCCGTAGACAGCAACTAGCACCACCTCATTCCCATTCAAACATCCCTGTATTATAGCAAATCTGCCCTCGGGATCTAAGTGTGTCAAACCTTCCCGCCAATCTAGACCCCTTCTAATCAGAACCGCCACCCCTCTGGCGTAGTTGGAGTAAACTGACGAGTATGACGCCCCCCACCGGCTATGTTTCAGTCTAGGGGATGGAGTAATACTGAGATGCGTTTCTTGTAGCATACACACATCAATGTGGTGCCTAGTGAGGTAAGAATGGACCAATCTGGCTTTCCTGCCATCGTTTAACCCACGGATATTCCATGTGAGAAAATTTAATGCGGACATAGTGACCTGGTGCCTTTGCATTTGAGCTGGGCGGGCGGCGACCAGTCCAGGAACCCAAGCATTGTCGTAGACTGACTCTCATGCATCTCTAAGGGCGCAGTACTGGCAAACCTTAAAATAACCCCTCCCTCCCACCTCCCACCCACTGCGACCTCCCAAACAGATAGAAAAACAACCCCCCTACCTCCCCACCTCCCACTCCAACCCCCAATCAGGTTGCAGAAATCCCATCCCCAACTGTATAACAGCAGAACTTCTTAATGGGAGCTCTTCCATGGAGGCGTGGTGGCACCGGCGATCTCCCCCGTGAGTAACAGGGTGGCCAAGAATACTGCAGAGTGAACTACTTCCAACCTACTAACAGTGTACACGTGGGAAACTCCCCAGCAGCTCTGTCCAGGACCAGAACTAACTGCCCAGGGGCCCAAAACTCACATCATGTTCGCAGTGCCTCAGCTGATCCTCAACCCACCACTAATCCGCATAGCAGAGCAGTACAGTACCAGTGTCAATCGTTGTCGCTTAGTCGAGCAACCAGTAAATCCGGCGATCCGGGGCCTTTCTTGTTCCGTGCTCCTCCCAAGTGTTTGGCGAATTTCAGAGCAGACTTAGCATCCGTGAAATAGTGTGCAGAACCATCATACGCTACTTTCAGCTTGGCCGGGTACAGCAGGGAGTAGGGGATCTGGGCCTGAAGCAGGAGGCGCTTTGCGGGCAAAAATTCTCGCTGTGCTGCTTGCACGGCAGGCGTGAAATCAGGGTAAAAGGAGATATTGTTTCCCTTATGTGAGATAGTCCCTTTTTTCCTCGCCAACCTGAGGATGTGGTCTCGGTCCTGATAGCTCAAGATTTTTGCCAAAATGGGCCTAGGAGGCGCTCCGACCGGCGGTCTAGGGCCCAGGGATCGGTGCGCCCTCTCCACCGCAAACACATTGGACAGGTGGGGGTCGATCAGTTTATGAAGCAGGTCTGTAACATACGACTCCAGTTTGGACATGGCTGTCGTTTCCGGTATTCCCGTTATGCGCAGGTTGTTTCACCTCGACCTAGCTTCCAAATCCTCATTTTTGGCACGGATTATCCCCAGCAGCTTGTCCATGTGCAGTAGTTGTTCCTTGGTCTCTGTTTGGAACTCGTGGAATTCTGTGCTGCTATTCTCAAGCACATCCAGCCTGGTCTCGTGGGTCTCCACCTGTTTTTTAACAGCGTCCAATTGACCCGTGAGGGTGTCCAGCTTAGTGTCGATGTTACGGAGGCTGGAGCGCATTTCCAACATAAGAGACCGCAGGTCTTCCCCCTGGTCCTCCAGTGGCGTGTCAGAAGTTCTGTCCGAGCTTGTTTCAGGCTCTGACTCCGTCTGCTGCGTGGCCCTCTTGTTTTCAAATGTCAATTTGGGCTGTTTGGCATCTTGTTTGCCCATGGCCTCAGAGTGTGGGAGGAGGGCCGGCCGACCCACAAGGGAGACCCCCAATGTTAAGGCTTATGTACACCACGGCTCGAATCCGCGGCCCGCAGGTGCCACACAGCAGAGCACCGTGCGTTCCCCCACCACGGCAGCTCCCGGACCTGACTCCACAGCGGTGTCACCAACCAGGCGCTACAATATTCCCTGTTCGTTAAATCCGGCGCTCTCCTCGTGGATCCGTCACTTCAGCCCCTACAGCCCGCCTCAGTGTACCAACACGGACCTCCTCTACCAGCTAGCAGTCACATCAGCACATTTTCCGCTACACAGGCCAACGTTCGGCTCTGTGGCCCTCGTGAATGGCTCACACCACACACAATGTCCGGGCCCTTTAAGGGGTGAGATCCCAAGTTATTCGCCTACGTCGTAGCCGGTAGGTTCGCCCTCCGTTCCTGTCACCAAACCAAACTGTACACGGCGGTTGATCAGGCCTCCTTATCCGGTCTCCAAAATGGCGGTTCGAGCCTCCGCGATTTCGCGCCCTTGACAACAGGGGGCCTAGCGCGCCGTCCTCTCACCTCTCGGCGTCACCCAGGGCACCCCGCTACTCCCAGGATCTGGTCTCCGGATGCCGACACTCCGGTTCCCCAAACTACACAGCGCCTCAGACCGACATGTAGGGTCTCCGCTGCACTCGTGCACCCACTGGCACCGCCCGCGGATTCCCCCGGGAAGGCAGGGCATGCCGATTCCCCGGAGTCCGTCTGTGCTATGTCATGCACCCACCTCCACACACGGCAGCTTGTAAGGCCTGTCTCCGGGTTGTAGGTTCTCGGGACGGGGGCACCACGCGCCCTGTTCAGATGTGCGGCCTCGGACACCCGGGAATACTCAGGCTCGATTTCGCCTCTACGCTGCCGCAGCCTCCAGCGCTCAATGCGGGTTGGTCTCGCTCACACCCTCACAGTTCACGGCGCCGGTACAGCCAGGGCTCCTATATCCGACCGCTTGTCTCTCAGGCCACCAGGCAGACCCACAGTACAGCCACAGGCCCGCAGGTCCACTCTATTTGTGCGGATTAATGAAGGATTTTATCTCGGCCGGCGGAGCTCGCTCAACTAGCGGCCATTCCGCAGCCCGACAGACCACGCCCCCATTCTTGCTCGGAGCTTAGTTTCGCTGCAATGCTGTTTCTGTAAACGGCTGTATATCACACTATGTCGATCACATTTACAATGCTCTTGCCCCACTTGTGTTTTATTTTTATTCCTCCCTCTGGCCGACTGCAGTGCTCGATTCACTCTCCCTGCCGCCGGGCCGCGCCCTCCACACCTTCCTGGGTCAGTCACTCCCTCGTGGTCTGCCTGCTGTGCTGAAGGTCCCCACGCTCTCTGCTGAGTTTTTTGTTTACCTTTCCATCCTTGTTTACTTTAGGCGTCCCCCCACCACCTCACGCACGTCGTACTATTTCAGCCTTTTCTTCTTATAAATTGAAACAAACATTTTGTTAAAGCGAGACAGGGTTGGTACGGGTGCTGGCCGCTTAAGGAACACAGGGGTACACTGCACGTACATTAACATTTCCTTAACTGGCTACTGCTCTCTAATCGCTCATGTTCTCTTTAAGTGAAGAAAGATTGTGCAATTAAGCAAAATCGAATTTAAAATGGCCATACTGCTTCCTGTTTACTCCACTGAATACGAAGGTATCCACACAGCTTTACTTTTACTCCAGAGTTGTTGCCCATCGCGCTCCTGTTACAGCGCGTGCCGGCCCCTCCTCTCTCCTCCAGTCTGGGCATCGCATAAGCAGAGTAACTGCATCAAAAGTAAAAATGCATGAGAGGCTGTATGCTTACGTGTATACATGTTACCCTACTCTAGCCATGCGGATGCAAATAAAGAGGAAGGGATGGGCATTAACAGAACACACAGGCCATGCGAGAGGTATAGCTGGGTGCTGCTGGGATACTTCAACCCTGCACGTGTCATTATTCCCTATAATTTCCCACCATTTTACTGATTACATTTCTCTCCACTTCCGAGCGTGGTCTGAATATGGATGCGCCGTGTTCATTCTCCACACTAACAGAATGTTCACTAACAAAAATGGGCATCCACAAGAAGTCACCATGCCTGCATTTTGTAGTTGGCGGTGTCAAACAGGATTAGTATCCTCTAATATTTGGTAGTCACTCAGCACCGTACCACACTCACCCGTGAAAAGAAACACGCATCTGAGAGAACAATGTTTCCCCCTTTTCACCCTTTGCAATAAAATTAACTCAGTGGAAAATAATAATTAGGGGCCAATCAACTGCAGGCTGCCCGGGGTCCACGAAGGAGACCCGCTAAGAGGGCGGCCGCCTTAGTGCCACAAGATGGCACAGGAGGGAGCCTCCCAGTGGTTGGGACCCTCAGGGGTCCGGTGTTCCGCGTCACTTCCGGGCAGAGGGGGTGGGGGGTGAGGTACATATACCTCTCACCGCCCACTGGGCGCCCTCGTTGCCCACTACCCTGACGCCGTTTCGGACGTGTCCCCGGGATCCGCGCTTAATTGCGGTGAGTGCTGTTCCTCCCTCCCCCCTCTATACTGGGCGGCTGTGCACGGCTCATGCTGTGGTGAGGTCCGCCATGGGGTGGGGAGACAGCTCCCGGGGTGAAAAGGGTAGCGGCACCCCACCCCTGGTAGTGGTCGGCGCTGTGACCGGGGAGTGGGCATTTAATTTATATTCCCCACCAGCAGGCCTCCTTTTGGGCCCGGACCCCGAACCCGCATTCGCCTACCTCTCATGGCGGAGAGGCACTGGGGTTGGCCCAGCGAGTCTTCAACTCTGGCTGCGGGAGGCCCGGGTGTCGAGGGGGTAGGCCCGGCCTAGTTGGGCTTCTGCCCGCGGGTGCCCGACGGGAAGGGGGGAGCGGCGAGTGTCGTGAGGCTCCCCCCTCCGCTGCCTCTTAGCATGAGCCGTGCGAGGGCCTTTCGCCTGCTGGGGCCGGCTGTCGCCGGGGGTCGGTCATTACTGGGGGGTACGAGTGAGGTAAAACGGTTACCCGGTCTGACCGGGCTTCCGTCGGGGTGGGGGGCACCGGGTGTTGGCCCCCCCACCTTCAGGCTCCTGATTCTCCCGCTTTTGGCCTGGCCATCCCCTCTAGGCGAGGGGTGGCTTCCCACGGCTAGCGCTGCCCGTTCCTGGTGCCCCTGGCCGAACTGAGAGTGCCGGGCTTCCTGGGAGAGGGTAGGGACAGGAGGTTAGTTTTGCGGTGCGCAGCATGCGAGCTCGCACCGCCACAGGAGGTCGACCAGGCACTGCGTGCGTTCTAGGAGTTGAGGGGGAGGGGGCAGCGCTCCCGTTATGGTATACCCCCCAGGGGGCATGTATCTCGGCCAGTGGGGGAGGGGCCGCATTAGGCAAATCGGGCTTAGAGGCTGGCCCACCCGCCCGGAGGACGTGCTGCCTGGGGTGACCTGCGAGCCTGCCGCGTGTCCTGAGTTAGGTACCACTGGGTGCAGGCGGGCTGGCGGAGGCGCGGGTGGCTGCGGCCACACAAATAGCATATGCAGGGCAGAGTCACCTCTGAAGTAATTTCCTCCTGCCCAGTCCCGCTGTTTCGCTCACCCCCTCCTCGCTCGCGAATAGGGGTAATCACTCTTGTCCACAGTAGATCATCACTTTCCGTCACTTTTTAGGAGTCTCGCCTGCCGGTGGCCTTCGTTCAGCAGCCTGTGCAATGCGAGCTCGGAGGCCCTGGCACTGCCTGGGCGGGGCGGCGGCTGCGAGCCCCGGGGGGGCTTTCCCAGAACTAAACACTGCTGGCTCCCGTACCATAACCATCCTCTTGCTCTGGGGGTGGCGGCAGTGCTGCCCGTCTGAATTTTAAAACTTGGCAACAGAGAAGTCACAGGCCAGGGCAGGGCTTCG
This sequence comes from Calotriton arnoldi, assembly GCA_963921515.1. Taxonomy (NCBI): domain Eukaryota; kingdom Metazoa; phylum Chordata; class Amphibia; order Caudata; family Salamandridae; genus Calotriton; species Calotriton arnoldi. The sequence continues at coordinate 832,972 of CAWUFW010001870.1, read as the reverse complement.
CGTCCTGTGTGGAATTCCGCACGGAAGCTGTATTGGGAGAGTGTTTTATTGTAGGTGCGCTCCGCTCAGCACGACACATTGAAGCCTGCCATCCCTGTTAAAAGCCTGTATCAAATTTTCTTATTACAGTGGACACCTGATGTGTCCCGCTTGTAATAAAGGAATGATGTAAGCCACTCAACAGTAATACATATTACAGCTGAGTCCTGACTTCGCAGTGCCTGGTGGGTGTCTTTCCAAGTTCCAGTCCGGCAGAATGAGGAGGGGGTCGTGTAACCTTAGCGCTGTGCAGATGTGTTCAGCCAGTATCTGGACGGCACCCCCCTTTCTCTGTGCTAGCCAAAGGGTGCATCTAAGCTGCCCCAAGACCTGAAAGGGATATTTCAATCAGGGGTCCCTTTGATGTTATTAAAACACGTGCTAGCGGTTTTATTGGGCGATGCAGTGACAAAGAACCATGACTGCTATAGTAATCTACTGGATATTTACGTGCTCAAGCCAGGCAGGGTGCTTACTGAGTGATGCCGTGGACAATTTAGCTTTGCTTAGTGAAATACTGCTCGCGCTTTCACTTATTAGGTGGAGTGCCATAAGCGCTTGTGTTCTTTGATGGATAATTTCCACGAGCAGACCCGTGTACGAGTTTCCAACTCGATGTCCTCCAAAGCTCCTTTAACGGACGCTGCGGCAGCGAGCAGTTTCACGAAAGGCTCACAGCCAATGACGTGGGCGCAAACATTGCGAGAAGGAGGCATGTGGGTATGGGATTGGCTGCCTCAGTTGTTGTCAGGTGTTCATTGGCAGTGGGCTTGGGTAGCAGCACGTGGCCCTAGCACTGTGTTTAGCTGCTGCACTCCTTGCTTTCCTTCCGCCAGTGGGCGGCCTTTAACAAAACATGGGCTGGGATATTAACGCTACATTCTGGCTGACAGTTTAGCGAGGAAACCTGCGGTTTGAACGGAGTCAAGCCTGTCCGTCAGATAGAAACAGCGTGCGAGCCTTGGTGTGGTCAGAAGACAGTGACACGCGTGAAGGGTTTTTATCCTGAAGTCTGAAGTGGCACACTTTGTCCAGTACACTGTGGCACTATAGGGAACTGCCTGGCTAGTATGAATTAGGGTAAGAATGCTGTCTCTACAGTGAAATTAGTCCTTGGGAAGTGACCAAGCGCAAGTGCTTCATTGGTATTAGGAAAAGCTGGCAACTGTCGGCCATCCTTCGTGGTAGGGAATTGGCATGTTGAATGCCCATTGTTCCCTAAAGTGCGTGTGGGCAATGTAACGGATCCACTGAAGTCAAAACAACTTATGGCGACTTGTGGGGTTTTGAGGATATTCCTGTGTTAGCTTTCGTTGTTTATGTAATCATGAAGGGTCTGCACTTGGTGGTGGTTAGCTGCTATGGGGGAGGCGGTCCATCCTCGCACTCCAGGCATCAACATCAGTGGTAAGGCAGCTCCTCAGCCAGGTCAATGGATCCAGGCAATGCCGTGCAATGCAGGTGTTGCAGCGGGTGACCTCCTCTTCCCACAGTAATTGGCCGGGTGGTTTCCGGTCCTCAGCACCGTCACTTAATTTTCGGCGATGGTGACAGCCCGCCACTCTGGGCGCTGTCTCTCTGTTTTAGAGATGTCCACAGCATCGGACAATTATTATTTCAACATACATTTAATCTATTGCCTGCTGCCCATGCCATCCTAGCACTGGGGGCCTGGAATAGTCTGAATATTCACACTTGCACAATTGTTTGGGTTAGTAGTTGTCATGTTACTAGGACTGGCAGCAGGTCAGGAGCAAGGGGTGCAAACTGAAGTGGCCTCCGGACGCGAGGAGGGCCAGCTTATGCTGTGGGGGTGATTTGGCAGACATGGGACAACGCATACATCCTGGGTGCCGTTTTGACTAAAGGGACTTGGCAGTAAGAGTAGAGGTTGTATTTTGCATTGAGCGGATTCTTCGCTGCGTGGCCAACAAGGCCTTGGGCCACCTGGAGTGAGGCACGTTGCCCTCTCTCTGTCTTATGGATAAATGCTGCCACTTCTGTCAGAGGAAGAAAAAAAAATGGTTAGGGCACGGCGAGAATGGGTTCATCTTTCTCACCTAGGTGTTGGGACAGTTGAATTAGGGGTTGGACCTTTATTTTTAATTGCACGTAACCCAGTGTCAGGGGTATCTGGGGGCCGTTAGTTTAAGAACTCATTGTCTCACACCGGTACTTCCTCCTCAACCTGCCAGTGCAGATAATTCTGTCTCAGTAGCCTTGGGAGTTTGCCGCCAACTTCTTGGTACCAGCTATGGGCTTGGGAGCAAAGCTTCGGGCACAACATTCATAGTCAACTTGACCACGGACAGACTAGTAGAGGGCGGCGGGACCTGGCTTCCACCGATACCACTAGGACTAACATGACTGGCGTTTGTTGGCCGCTGTTGAATGCAAGGGATACCCTATTTCGCAATAAATGTGAGCTCACCTGTGGAATGATTTGGTGTCATTTAAAGTCCACTTACAGCAAGTTTGAAGGCCCAGATCCAAAGGGCCTCGTCACTGTCCTTTTGCCTTCTAAGTAAGTAAACCTTCATTGGCAGGGCCCACCACTGTAATCAGCATGTCAATTAAAGGCAGGTTTAGTGAAAACGAAAACACTACTCGGACCTGCAAAATACAGCCCAACCTCTAGCATTGCTGCAGGGGAAAGGCTAGGGGTGGATTATAATCATGGAGGCAATGACAGAAGAATGGGGAACTAGGCAGCACCCACTTCACGGGGTGGGCCCAGCTTTGCATGCTACCCTGCATTGGTAACTGACTTGAGGTTAGCAGGAAGCGATATATGGCATCTTAGTACACGCAGGCAGTATGGGGGGAGGCTGCACAGACATGGGGTCACTCAGGGGAATGGGTTCTCCCCCAGTCAGGAGCCGGGAGCAACGCGGGGAGACACAGCCCTTGGGTCAACACAGAACCTCTGCCAGGTACCTTGGCTAGCCTCTCCTCCCCCTCCTTATGGCGGAGGGGCGTTCAGTTCCACATTTGGTGTCTATGCCTAGGAAAGATCTGATGGGACACCGTCTCCAGGCTCCTAATTGTAATTTGTCATCATGGGCCGGCAACTACGTTGTGTCATCTAGATCTATTAGTTTGGGACAGCTTCAGCGCACCGAGCTTTCGGTCAGGCGCACTTGATTCCATCAACCGAGGCCAGCTATTGACTCCTGGGCGGGTAGATCTCCTGGGTATTCACCCCTAGGCTAGACGCAAGGATTGCTAAGTGGGTCCCACGGGACGCTTCACTTTTGCATTGAGACTGATTGCCCCATGCTGGTCCTGCCAGGGGGTGTAGGATTGGTTGCCCTTATAGGGGGCCGGGCCTCAAGGTGTGGGGTACACTGGGGGGAGGACTCCTGCTGACAAGGTGTAGGGCAGCTACCCCTTTTCCTCTCCGGCACCCCAGCAATACTTCTAAGCCGGGAGCTTGGTAATCCCACCAGGGTGGGTGCACCTGTACGGCTACACAGCATCCAGCGTTAGTCCAGAGTTAGACTGGGATGGGATTCTGTTCAGATTGTCCGCCCGTTCTCACCGCCCTCTGACTGAGCCCTGGTATACATTATGACAGGCCCGAGGCCAGGGTACTAGTGGCTTCAGTTACTAACATCCCCTGTCCAAATAGCAAGCCCAGCCTGGCCGGTTTAGGAAGGAGACATCTAATATAATGGGGCTGTACCATGTTAGGTAACATATTGCAACGGTACTCCCGTCTGTAAGCCACCCATGGGAGTGGCCGGAGGACAGGCTCAGTGAGTTATGGACAGGGTGAATTTTGAGTTTACCGAAGGCAACCCTGTAAGGCATCACAGGTTTGGCGGGGTGCAGTGTTAGTGTGTGAAATTATGGGCAACCTTGAGTAGTGGGATAGAAGGGGGTGCAGGGCTTCTGTGAATGTTTTGGCAACCTGGCATTTCTTTTTTGCCAGGATCAAAGGTCTGGCCGAATGGCTTTACTGCGCCTTCAGAGGGGCACGGGAATGGAGGCATGGGTATTTCCACCACTGAGGTAATTTGGTTGGTGGTCCCTGGCATGCGCTGGAACAGCTTGCTGTGAAAGCGGCCGCACAGGCTAGGGGGTGGTTCTCCCCTCCCAACATTTTGGTCACTCACCTGGGAAGCAATGATTTGAATTTCCTGGGTAGGAGGGCACGGTTGTAAGGAATGATTTCCTCCAGGTGTAAGTTGAGTGGTATGGGTTGGTTACAATGAGTAAAGAAAGGTGTTTGGCACGTTGCTTTTCTGCAAGGATCTTAGATCTGGGTGACTGGCCATTCAGGCGTCTTGTGAGCGGCACGGTGGGCAGAAAGCAGGGAAGGGAGGCATGGCTTTTCCGCCACCAGGTTAACTGGGTGGGGTACCTAGGCAGGCGCTGGGACAGCTTGCTGAATAAGCTGCAGCACAGACTAGGGGGGGGGGGCTCTCCTCCCAACATCCTGGTTAGACACCTGGGAGGCAATGATCTGACTCTATGGGGGAAGAGGGATTTGTGGCAAGAATTGAAGTCCTCCAGGTGTAAGTTGCACCCATTTGGGGGCAGGTGAGTTAAGGGGTCAGAAATAACCCCTCGTTGAGGGTGGTGAGGAGCCCGGTCTGGGGAGGCCATGGTCACCTCACGCAGGAGAGTTAACAGTGCCATGTGTAAATACCCGGAACAGAGGGGGTTTGGCTTTTCAGGCATGGCTTGCTGCATGCCAAGTCCACAGGCAAACGATTCTGCAGCCACTCATTCTGCATAGGAGCAGCTACCACAGCGTTTAGGGCAGGCCTGTCAACTGAACGCATCAAACAGATGGGGCGCTGGGAGCCCCAGTGTTACAAGAGATACATCCGGTCTTGAAGGCCACTGAAATGGGGCTATGGACTGTGGGAAGGTTGTGGCTAGGATACCCAGGCATGCGCTGGACCTGCTTGCTGGAGAAGCTGCAGCAGACACTGGGGGGGGATTCCTCCTCCTAATGTGATGGTCATACACCTGGGAGGGAATGACCTGGCAGCTCTGGGGAGAAGGGCACTGCTTCAAGAAATGACGGTCACCATGTGTAAATTGAGCAACCAGCTGGGGACCTGTGAAATATGGTGGTCTGAGATAACGCCCGGCGGGTGTGGCAGGGCGCACGATCTAAGGAAGCCATGGAGGTCTCTCGCAGGAAGATTAACAGTGCCATGAGGAAATTCACTGAGCAAAGGGGTTTTGGCTTCATCCGTCATGGGTTACTGCACACTAAGGCCACAGGGTGTTTGGATGAAGATGGGGTACACCTGTCCAGAGTGGGTACGGACCTGTTCTTACTTGATCTGAGGGAGGCCTTGGAGACAGCAGGGTGTAAGTAATGGAGGCTATCTTGGTGAGGGGCTCTGGGGTGACGGTGGCCACACCCAGAGCTGTGGCGGAGATACAGGGCGTTCCAGAGGCTGTAAGGTACATGCGGGTACCATCTGCAGAAGCACAACAAGGGTGCAAAGGCCAAATATCCCCAGGGAGGTCCTCGCGTTGGACCCTGGAGGAGCGACGGAGCCCCATTAGTCCTACGGGCGGTTGTGGACCTGAGCAACCGGGCGTTGCCTGGCAGGCTCCGCCCCCTTATGGGGAGTGAGCAGGGGCGTGGGTGGTTGGTCCACCGGTGGGAGGGGTCTTCCCTCCCCCAAAATATGGCAAACACCGTTGGCAGGGCCACGGTGTAATTTGGCTCATCAGGTGGCAGGCGGCGAGGGGCTGCCTGCCTTGGGATCGCCCGTAAGATAACCCACCATGTTGGCATATTTGTAATGCTAATAAACCTGCAGCAGTTTTCTCCACAAAGAAGGTGTCTTGTCTGGTTATTTCTCTAGGAGATTGCTGTATGGGGGGATGGCCAGTGTTGCCGATATTGGCACTATGTCCCCCACTCCCTTCCGCTCCTGCATCCTGTTTCTGGTAAAAACATCCCTGATACAATGGATTTATCTATAAAAAAAACTTTACATTCGCTGTGTTCAAATACTCCACACATTCTCTTTAAGGATTGATTTAAATATTTTTGTGTACAAAATAAAAACTTATCTTATGCTTTTTGCACATCATACACACATGGTATAGATTTGCGCAGCGTGATTGGGTTACTCTATACTGTATTCAGTTTGCACTTTTGGGCTTCGGTGCTGGCATTTCAAATTTTGCAAGAGACAATATGTTTATTTAGTTTCAGTACCCCAGGGCATGTGGGACAAGTTGCCTTTTTTTGGGTTTTCCAATCACATCCTCTTTAAGGAGAAAAACATTTATTAACAGAAAAAAACCAAAGCGCTTATATTGTGCCATTTGCACATTTTAGACAAAAAAGTATTTAGAAGGCGTTCTTTGCATTGCGGACTCTGGATTTAGTTTTGGCTTTCGCGCTTCGGTGGAACAATCGTCAGTGTTTTTGGCCAACGCAGTCATGTAATTGCTGGTGCTCCTTCAGGAAGAATGATGGGCAGCATGCAGACGGATGCTAACATTTCTTTTGTTGTGAAAAACATGCCCTTACTTAAACACTTGCCTGTCTTGTCGGAAGCTCTTTGTTCATTATCTACGCTCCCATCTTCTGACACTGTGGAGTCAGCACCCACACACTAAAGGTAAAGTACTTTTAACCACATGCTGTTACAGTTACACTAATTTGCAAAAGACCATTGGGGCCCATTCGTTCTCATCTTCTTTACAATCATTGTTAGAAATGCATGGGATTTCTGATCTAAACAATACAAGAACAAATGGTTTACTCTGTAAATGTTTTTATGTTGGAAAATAAAGTTTATTTGTCTACATAGTTTTATTGTTCGAACAACAATTTCCTTCACAACGGTTAAAGACGTCAAATCCAAACAAGCAGTGCTAAATGCATTAGCTTTAGCCTATGTGATTAATAATAATCTGTTTTTTGTTGTAAGTTGTAGCTTTCTGAGTAGTTGTACAATATAAGTTACAGAAAGTCTGTTAAAGTGTTATGACGTGTTTATGTACAAAAAGGCAATATATTGTGCTGTTACTAATGGTATAGTGCAGGTAAGTAATAGCAACATTTTGAAAAATGAAATGAAAGAGGGAAATAATAGAATGAATTGATATAATAGCAATATTATGTGTTTAGAGGAGGTCTGACAACTTTTGACCTCAGTGCCCCTGCACCTGCCGCACCATTCAAATCATGAGCCTATTGCCTGTAAGGTAACCTCACTTGTTACTGCCTAATTAGTAGTAAAATATTGCAATATTTGGTGTTTAAAGGGGTTCCTAGAGCTTTGGGCCCCGGTGTCACTGCACCTGCTGCACCATTGAAATCATGACCCTAGTGCATGCATGGTAACTGGGCTTGTGACTGCCTGTTTAGAAGTTAAATATAGCCGTGGAAACATAAATTTGAAAATTGGAGCCCTGAGAGGTAAGGTGAAGAGCATAGGATGCTTTGCAAATGAAATGTGGGTGTCAAAGTTGTGCATGTATATTGTAAGCCTTTAATCCATGCTAGTAAACAATACGGATGCGTAAGGAAATTCTGCTGCGTCCAACAGTTAAACGTGCAGAATAGAGCAAGTGCATATTGGACCGGTGGTGTATGTTCTTACTTTTGTTGTGTGTATCCATTTGAAGCAGGTGACGCTGTATGTGATCCGATGTTTGGAATCTAGTGTTGCCTGGTGGCCTTCCCTTCAATGATGTATGCCACTCACTTCTTGTGAACTTGAAGACACTGGAGCACCGCTGGGCATCTCCACACTACATGGTGTCCAAGCTGTTAAAAGCAGGTGTTCCATTATTGCTCCTAGCAACTCCATCACAAGGATGGAGGAAGGTAGTGTTAGAGGAAAATCTATTTATAAAGTAAGACAGAACAATTTTACACAATAATATCTTTAATCAATCAATCAATTGGGAAAATCAGCCAGTCTCAAACAGAGACCAAAGTCTGAAGTTCAAAGTTCTGGATAACACACAGTAGTATATATATATACTGAAAAAGCCATAAAAAACGTGAGTTACAAATTCCTCTATGACGCAAATAGCAAGCTGGGCAGATAAGATATTACCTAAACACGTAACAATTTCCAAGAATTGGGTACGTGCCTATGTTTAGCAGAAGCCCCCTCTTGTGGGTTTTTCTTTTAGTTCTCAGAATAAGGGTGAGATAATCATAGAAAAATGTTTTTGTTTTTCTGCATAGTGAGTGATTATCTCTTGTTTTACGTCAATGGGCCCAGCCTAGCCTATCTGACTTTCACATATTCTCAACAGGCTTGGGCTAAGGCAGAATCCACCCTTGTTTACAGCCTGTACTCAGTGCTGCATGACAATGCAAAAAAACAATTTCTACTGTTGGCCTCTCGTTGTGTTTGTTTAACAGATAGAAATGTGGTGACCTTTTCTGTGATGTCCATACAAATTATTGATGTTCTGTCAAGTTTGAATCTGCAAAGAAATATAATCTATTTATGTATTTCAGCGCAGCTAAATTGTCCATGCAACTTATATGTGTGTTTACTAAAACTAATGTGCACTGTGACCTATGTATTTCTGCAGAACTCACAGTTATCTTTTTCAGCACATCCATTTATTGGCCTTGGCTGGTTCACTACTTACATAGGTTTAAAACTATCCCTCACCTGAAATGTTTGTATTGAGGTTTGGGATTTTATATTTGTGTGTATGTGTCTATATAATGTATTCGTATTATTTCCCTACATAAGTAGCCAGAGAACTGCCACAAATCCACTCTAGTCCACATCTTTTCTGGATGCAAAGATATATTTTTGAGCAAGCTCCAGCAATTACAGCCACCTGTTTCTGTATTAAAAATGTTGGAGCTTTATTTCATTTTTCGCAATGTCACCTCCTTATTAGCGTTAAGAATTTCCTTTGCTTTCTCTCTGAATCTCACGTAGAGATAGATGTTCAGCCGCAGTCGGAATGTGAACAATTAACCGCAAGATGGCAGTGTAGCTCCATGTTTTCTTTTCTAAAGATTTTCGTTGCTGACGATGAATTTTCCGTTATATTTGGTTGGCTTGCCTATAAAACTAACCACGCATCTTTACAACAATAGCTAATTTTAGGAAAGAGTCATTGATTTCCTTGGGGAGACAAGTTGATGGTGATGCGTCTTTTTTTCAGTGGCGGCGGATGAAATTTGAAATTGATGAGGCAGAAAGAACCAACATGTATTTCTCTGAGTGAGAAAACAAGTTAATTTCTTCCAAGGGGTTTATAATTCCAGCTTCCTTATGGGCATCAATGTAGCCGGGCCAGATACATCTTCAAAAGCATGGTTTCCATGTGTGCAGACAAGGAAGGTATGCAAAATGTGTGACAGGGTTTCAAGGAGTGCAGCCAGGGAAAGTAAACTAAAAAAAAGTTCTGCACAAAAGCGGAAGTACACAGTATTTCAATGACGGAAACTGTTGAGAGCCCCCTTTTAAGATATATTTAATACAAGAGATTTCACAAGCACAGCGCAAGCGCTGTGCAGGTGAAACCTAAAAAAGGAAAGCCAAACCAGAACGTATTTCAAGCACTTTGGTTTTCGTTCAGACAGGGTAATTCATTTGGCCTTTTCCTCTTATATGGTGGCTTATGTTTTGAGAAACCCATGGCATCTATCCTTTCAATTACTTTCATGGGTCAAGTTTCATAGGTACTTGCAAAGTATCAACACACCACATCATGCCACATAATTCAACAGCACACCACATAATTAAACTCCACAACATACCACTTCACCACAAAAAATGCAATTCCGCATGATTACACTCTGGCACACAATCCCACTCCACATAATTACAGTACACTCAATACCACAAAATTACTATCGACATATTTCCATTGCACACCATGCCACATAATTCCACTACACAAATTAACTCCACACAACTCCACCACACAAAACCACAACTAGAAAATCCCAAGCCACATAATTCTACTCCACACCACATACATCCACTTCAATCCAAAACACATGGGTAAAAGACATTCTCATTTGCAGCGCCAATGCCTCTAACTCTCACAAATGCGAGACCAATTTGCATTGCAAATGCTTGTTGCCAATGCTGTGGAACAGCAAAAAATAAGGAAAAAAGGGGCAATGAAGCGGTTACTGTTGGCGCTCTCATTATTCCTAAAGTGCGTGAATGTGTGATGACGCATCGGCATGCATGCGTCAACACACATGCTAGCCCCGAGGGAGTAACGTAGTGTGATTGTTTATTTATGGATCGAAAGAACAAGTTACTTACCTTCGGTAACAATATATCTGTAAGAAACATAGGTTAGTTATAGATTCTTTACCTTAGAATTACCCCCAGGCATCAGACTGGATCCGGAAAGTTTTTCGTCAGCAGTACCTCTGCGCGTCGAAAGGTGGCGTTGGTCGGCTCCGCGTCCGTTGTTGGCGTTGAGGTCGCCGGGATTACATCGCGGTAGCTACTTAGACGCCGCCCTCGCGCGCTGACATCAGTTCTGTACACGACTTTCTGCACCAGAAACGCAGAGCCATGCAAGACACTGACCACTGGTGCACAAAACTAGGGCCCTGAAAGGATGTCCTTAACCCTAGAAGTCAGTTCGCAGAACGGGGAGGATGGGTGGGGCGGTAAGGAATCTATAACTAACCTATGTTTCTTACAGATATATCGTTACCGAAGGTAAGTAACTTGTTCATCTGAAAGAAAAAGTTAGTTATAGATTCCTTACGTTAGTATAGATACCCCAGCAATACCAACCCCGGAGGTGGGTCTGCGAACCAAGTTCACACCAGAAAGTCCTGGAGAACAGAACGGCCAAAGAAGCTGTCTCTCCGGACTTGGCTGTCCAGGCAGTAGTGTTTAGTGAACGTGTGCAAGGATGCCCACGTCGCTGCTTGGCAAATGTCATTCAGAGGGACTCCTCGTCCCAAAGCAGTAGTGGCTGCCGTCGCCCTGGTGGAATGGGCACGTAGCCCCACAGGAGGCTCAATTTTAGCTAGAGAATAGCAGGCTTTAATACACAAAACGACTCATCTGGAAATGGTCCGCTTGTGTACGGCCCGACCTTTCTTGGCGCCCACGTAGCCAACAAAGAGCTGGTCATCCACCCGGAACTGTCTGGTGCGATCCAGATAGAAGGAGAGCGCACGTTTTGGGTCCAGACGGTGGAGACTCTCTTCCTCTTTCGAAGGATGCGGAGGCAGAAAGAAGGTGGGCAAAGTGGTGGTTTGCCCAATATGAAAGGAAGTGACCACCTTGGGAAGGAAGGATGGACGAGTTCTTAGGACAACCTTGTCCGGATGTACAGCCAGAAAAGGAGGTTTGGATGAAAGAGCCTGGAGCTCACTCACTCTTCTGGCAGATGTGATGGCCACCAGGAATGCAGTCTTAAGAGTTAAGAGTCTGAGAGGACAGTTGTGAAGCAGCTCAAAGGGAGCGCACATCAAATAGGTCAATACCGGATTCAAGTCCCACTGAGGCATTACGAAGGGGATAGGAGGAAAAAGATGAGTAATGCCTTTTAAGAAACGATTTACAACTGGGGACTTGAAGAGAGAAGGCTGATCAGGAAGCCTAAGAAAGGCAGAAATGGCCGAGAGATAGTCCTTGATAGTGCCCAGAGCAGAGCCCTGCTTGGCCAAAGAAAGGAGGAACAAGAGAACCTCAGAAAGGGGGGCAGAAAGGGGATCTACAGCCTTTGCTGCGCACCATGCCACAAATTTGTTCCATCGGCAGGCATATACCGTCTTAGTGGAGGGATGCCTGGCTGCCAAGATTACATCACAGACTTCAGGAGGCAAGTCAAATGACGTCAACTGCCGCCGCTCAATCTCCACGCAAGGAGGTGGAGGCTGGACAGGTTTGGGTGGTGGACGGTCCCCTGCTGCTGCGACAGAAGATCCTCCCGAAGAGGCAGTCGGATCGGAGGATCGATGGCCATGTTGAGTAGCTCGGGATACCAGACTCTTCGTGCCCAATCCGGCGCCACAAGAATGACTTGGGCCCGGTCGCGCTTGATCTTCTTCAGCACTCTGGGCAGAAGTGGTATAGGCGGAAAGGCGTACAACAGACCGCAACTCCACTCGCGACGAAAAACGTCGCCTAGCGAATGCCGCCTTGGAAATTCCAACGCGCAGAATTGCTGACATTGCGCGTTCTCTTCGGTGGCGAATAGATCTAACCAAGGCTCTCCCCACTGTTGAAAGAGACCTTGCACCACCTCCGAGTGGAGACGCCATTCGTGATCCATCATGCACCTGTGGCTGAGTTCGTCCACCCTGGCGTTCAGAGAACCTGCCAGGTGTTGAACCACCAGGGATATGCCCTGATGTTCCAGCCATGTCCAGAGGCGGAGGGCCTCTTGACATAGGGTCCACGACCCCACCCCGCCTTGTTTGTTGCAGTACCACATGGCAGTGGTGTTGTCCGTGAACACCTGCACTACTCTTCCCCGGACAGAGGGAAGGAATGCCTTCAGTGCAAGATGGATCACCCGCAGCTCTAGAAGGTTGATGTGGAGCCCGGACTCCGCCAGAGACCGGAGGCCTCTGATCTCCGCCTCCCCCATGTGGCCGCCCCATCCCAGAAGTGATGCATCGGTCACCACCGTGAACTCTGGTTGAGGAAGGGAGAGGGATCTGCCATTGACCCAATGCCGGTTCGTGAGCCACCACTGCAATTGGTGTGCAGTGCCCTCTGGGATCTGGACGCAATCGGACAGATTCCCCCGATGTTGCGCCCACTAGAATTTCAGGTCCCACTGCAGAGCCCGCATATGCCACCTGACATGATCCACCAGCAGGAAGCAGGAGGCAATCAGGCCCAGAAGGCGGAGGGTCACCCTGACCGAAACCCGGGGTAAGGGCTGAAAGATTGGAATCATAGCCCGAATATCCCGGACTCGCTGCTCAGGAGGATAGACCCGAAGGGGAGGGAGTAGCCCCTTCAGACTATCTGCAAAACCCACCTGTCTGACGTGATGGTGCGCCAGTGGGGGAGGTGATGGTGGATCCTGCCGCCCACTGGCAATTGATGGGCCTGAAAGGTCAGATTAGGAAGGTTTGGAGGCTGCAGCAGAGGGGGGTTGGTGGAGTGGCCCGCTCGCTGGCCCCCTGAACCACGGCGGTGCTTCCCACATCCCCGGCCGCGCAAAGGTTGTGCAGCTTGCGCCGGCCTGTGGCTCTGGGCGGGACGTAGTGGGGCACCCCTTCCGTAGCCACGAAAGGGGCGAAAAGCAGACTGCGCAGGGCGAGTGGAGACGCCCAAGTACTTGGCCGTAGCCCGTGAGTCTTTGAAAAGCTCTAGAGCGTTGTCTGCTTTGTCACCAGAAAGGCGACGGCCATCAAAGGGCATGTCCATAAGAGCGCTCTGGACATCCCCAGAAAAGCCAGTAGATGTCATCCAGGCGTAGCGAAGGAGGGCTACCGACGTGGAAATCGTCCTGCCTAGAGAGTGGGCGGTACCCAGCCCACAGCGGATGGTAAACTTCACTGCATCTCTCCCTGCGGCAACAGCCTGGGAGAGTACGGTCCGGGCCTACTCCGGGCACTGAGGCAGCACTTGCGCAACCGTGTCCCACACAGAGTGGGAATAACGGCCCAATTGACATGCGGTGTTTACCGACCGCAGTCCCAAGCTGGCGGAAGAAAAAACCTTCTTCCCAAGATGATCCAGCTTCTTGGATTCCCTATCTGGTGGTGTGTTAGGGAATGCACTCTTGGAAGTAGAGGCTTGGACCACCAAGCTCTCCGGGGTGGGGTGTTGGGAGAGGAAAGTGGGGTCGCCGGGGCCGGAGGTGGTGTCAGGCAATCATCCTATCCACGGGAGCCCCCGTGTTGGGCCTGGACCAGGTGCCCAAAAGGATGTCGGTTAGGGCTTCATTAAACGGCAGCAGGGGCTCCGAAGAGCTCGCTGCCAGTTGAAGCACCTCTATCAGGAGGTTAAGTCCTGACTACCACCGTAGGTAGCTCGAGGTGGAGAGCCTCGGCCGCCCTACGCAACACCACTGCATAGGATGCTCGCTCCTCCGTAGGTACGGTAGGAGGAGACAACATGCTAAGGTCTGGGGAGGTATCCAGACCACTGGCATCCCCCAGGTCCTCTCTCCAGTCCGGATCATAATCCAACTGGTCGGTCAGAGGGTCACCTGACCCCTCCCAGTCCTCCTCCTCGTCCTCTGGGTGCCAATCTGGCCTGAAAGGGACCCCAGGAGTGAACAGGGGCACAAAAACCAGCTCTGTGTCCACATCAGGATGGAGGCCGGGGTCGACACCGGCTGGAGGCACAACCGGCGTAGAGTGTGGTTGCGGTGCTGAAGGAAACGGCACCGGTGGAGGTGTAATGAGGTCAACCGACGCCGATCCGGATCCAGGCCTGGATCCATGGGGGCCCTGCGGCGCCGGGGCCTGAGCCGCCAGCAGGGATGGCCTAGGACCCCCAACCGAGTCCGTGGGGCCCGAAGGCGCGCCGGCGGAGTCGGGCTGCCCAAAGATGGCATGCATCGCCTCGTAAAACTGATGAAGCTGGGCAGGGGTCGTTCCGGGTCCCGGAAAGGGAGGGAAACCCGGAGTCGACCCTTCAGGCTCCGCACGCGGAGCAGCGGGAGTGGCACCGCCCGCATCCCTCATCGCGTCAGCCTACCGACGGGGAGAAGTCGAAGAGCGACGATGCTTCTTCGACTTCTTCTTGTGCTTCGACTTACCTGACCCCGAGTGCGAAGACTTGGATGATGAGTGGTGATGGCTCCGCGACCGGTCCTTGGACCTCCCTCGCGACCGGGACCTCGAACGGCGGGGAGCCGACTGCCAGCGCTCAAGAAGCTTTCGGGACCGCTCCCACAAAGACTTCGGAGCCATGGTCCGGCAGTCGGAGCACGACTTGGGGTTGTGGTCGCGCTCCAGGCAAAAGAGGCACACGCGGTGCGGATCCGTCACCGACATCAGTCGGGTACAGGAACCGCAAGCCTTGAAGCCGGGCATCCCTACGTGCACCAGGAGTCGGTAGGACTCAAAAAGACGTCGACAAAAGTCGCTCAAAAAGTTCAGACTGTAATTACCGCTCTCTCCGGATCTGCGCTGGCTGGCGCGGAAAAAGAAAGAACTGACGTCAGTGCGCGAGGGCGGCGTCTAAGTAGCTACCGCAACGTCATCCCGGCGACCACAAAGCTAACGACGGACGCGGAGCCGACTGATGCCACCTTTTGACGCGCAGAGGTACTGCTGACGAAAAACTTTACGGATCCAGTCTGACGCCTGGGGGTAATTCTAAGGTAAGAAATCTATAACTAACTGTTTCTTTCAGATAATAGCTGATGCCCATTGGATCATGAAATAAAAAAATACTTTTAGTAGAACAAAAACGTTTTTTTGTACTGCTGAGCATTCAGGCAGAAAATGGCAGCTGCTGGGCTCTTAAAAAAATTGTCATTTTAATAAAGTGTTACGAGTCACAGGGTGTTAAGGGTGCTAAGGAGGAGGTTCCAAGGGTGTGCAACAGCAAGTGGGCATGGAGCAAGAGAGTAATGGCCCAGCTGGAGGCTGGAGTGGGAGAGGCCCCCCCACAAAAAAAGCCAGGGAGTGGTAGGTGGGAAGCAATAGACGAGCTTGACGGGAGATGTGGCTGTTGGAGAGGGAGGTATAAATACAAGGGTTATACCCGGTAATCCTCAGAATCTGGGCTTCTGTAACCTTAAAGATATGTTGATTCTGTCTGAAGCATTTATACTAAATTTTCTGACATTAAGGCTAAAAATGCATTCTCTGTATCCCCAATCCATGGGAGAGAAGAAGTGGACACAAAAATTGTATACATATATACTTGTTTCAAGAGAAAACAAGTACAAACCAATATTATGTGTAGCAAAGTATATTTTCTTAAACAAGACATTATATATCACAAAAGGGTGTTCCTAATGATGAGCTATACCGGCACAGTGCTTGTGTAGGTAGAGTACACAAAAAACAATGAAAAGCTTGCTATACAATGATGTAAACGAACAAGTTACTTACCTTCGGTAACAATGTAACTGTAAGAGACTCCAGTCTGACCCCTGGGAGTAATTCTAAGGTAAGGAATCTATAACTAATGGTCTCTTTCAGATTAACGGTACAATGGCAAACAGTTGACTCAATGTTCATACCCATTCGTCACAACATTTAATCAAGCGCTAAAATATGTAAGCATCAATGTTTCGACCCATTATAACATCATTTAGGTTTGGGTCTTTATCAGGACAGGTTGAAGGGATACACCCTAATTGCATTATTAGTTGAAGTGTACAGCGTTATCAAAATGAGAACAGAAAAATAACCTCAATGGTAGTGGACCAAGGAATATAGTCCAACCTGTAGGTAAGTATCTGGATCGTCGACCTACACGATACTCTTGCGCCTGACTGAACTGATATGAAAGGGTTTTAATGCCTGATTAAATGCAATGACAAAGAGGGTGGAAGAGTAGTACCTGGGTAGCTAGATAGTAAGTGGGTTCAAATGTACAGAGAAAATCAAATGTGTGCACAGAGGAGAACCTGTGTTGTGATGTGTCTGTTAAAAACAGTTTCAGTATAGTACCCACAGGTGCATATTACATGTAATGAGAGAGACTATTAGGTTCTTAAAAAGAATTTCAATAAGCTAAACTGCAGAAAGAGAGAGGGAGACATGCCAGGAAAGGCAGGAGGTACTAGATCCTGGTCACCCAGGTAAGACCAGAGATACATCACCCTTCGGGAGCATATGTAGATTTAAAAGAGCCAAACAAGAACTACAAGCAGGTATCAACCAGTATCACCCAAGGCATGAATAAGTGCAGGACAAAGGCTCAATGGACAATAATCTCTTGAAGAACACCAAGGGGGCCAGGGTACCAGACAAAGTACATAAAAGCATCAATCTTTGAATATTCCTTGGAGGAGTCGGTCTACAACCATAGTAAGAAAAGGTCATTTACTGGGTGTTTCAGTGAAAAAGTGTGCAAAGAGAAGCCAAGCTTCCTGAAGAGATTAGAGCATCAGGCTTGTGAAAGGACACACCAATGACAGAGTACAGCTGGGGGGAGTTCTAGGAGACAAATCTGTCAGCTAGGGGTTATCTAGGGTACAGGGTAGTTGCGAGCACACACCAATCACTGAGAGCTCAGCTTGGGGTCCTCTGGGATACAGGGTGGCTGCAAGCACACACCAACCACTGACAGTTCAGCTAGTGGAATTCTAGGCTACATGAGAGCTGCAAGCACACACCAATCCCTCAGAGTTCCATTAGGGGGTCTCTAGAGTAAAGTGAAGCTGCAAGCACACATAAATCACTTAGAGTTCGGCTAGGTGAGCTGTAGGATTTAATGCAGCTGCAAGCACACAGCAATCACCGAGAGTTCAGCTAGGGGCCTCTAGGGTAACCGGGCATGTGCAAACATGCACCAATCACTAAGACACCAGCAAGTTGGGCCTCGGAGTACCAGACATGTGAAAACCAACATCAATCACCTAAAATTCATCTGGGGGGCTCTAGGGTACAAGGCAGCTTCAAGCATGAACCAATCAATAAGAGGTAGGCTGGCGGGCCTCTACGGTAAAGTACAGCTGCAAGCACGCCCCAATCACGGAGAGTTCAGCTACAGGAGCTTCAGGGTACAGGGAGGTAACAAGCACACAGCAATCACTGAGAGTTCGGCAAGGTGCCTCTAGGCTACTAGGCGTATGTAATCGCATGCTAATCACTTAGAGTTCAGCTAGGAGGCCACAAGGGTACAGGACAGCTGCAAGTACGCACCTACACAGAGTTCCGCTAGAGGAGCTTCGGGGTACAGGGAGGTTGCAAGCATGCCACAATCACAATCCACGTACCCAACAGACACCTCCGCTCAGCTTTCCCTGGCTACCGTCCCACAAATCCGCAAGACCAGAACCAGAGGAATGTCCTTCTCATACCTCGTCTCCAAGACATGGAACACTCTGCCCATCCACCTCAGGAAATCACCCTCGCTGACGCAATTCAGGAAGGACCTCAAGACCTGGCTCTACGGATGAACTCAGCACTTAGTTTGATCCACTGCGCCCTCCCCCAACAGCGCCTTGAGACCCTCACGGGTGAGTAGCCATGCTTTACAAACCCTGATTGATTCATTGAATCACAGAGTTCAGCTAGAGCAGCTTCAGGATACAGGGAGTATGCTAGGTGCCTCTAGGCAAAAAGGTGTATGCAATCAAATGCCAATCACTGAGAGTTAAGCTTGGAGGCCTCTAGGGTACAGGGCTGCTGCAAGCACACACCAATCACTGAGCGTTCAGCTAGGAAGTTTCTAAGGTACAGGACAGCTTCAAGCACCCACCAGTCCAAGGATCTCCAACCTTTTTGATAGCGATAGCTACTTCTGCTTTAGGAAAGTACTCCTGAGCAACTAGATAATTTTTATTACTTTTAAATAGTGACCAAATATGTTAACATTGCACTGTTACAGCTGTAAGCAGGAATTATGATTAGTGACCACATAAGCATTTCAGACGAGGTTAACAGCAGAAAGGCCAGGAGGAAAAAGCTTATAAATATTAAATGCCTGCATGAGAGTAAAAGAACAGCCAAAGCATCTTCTGCACTCTGGCACAAAGGACACAACGAGAGCAAAAAGTCTCCCCATCCCAGTTTTAAATATCATTCAACTTTAAACTCTAAGGGCCTGATTCACAAAGGGAAACTTACACTTTTGTATAAGGCTATGATTGTTTGCTATGCACAAAGGTATTTTACTAGTAGTATCTTTACAACTGCGGAGTCTCCGGACATAAAAAGATAGGCCTATCGTAATCATACACAAAAGTGTAGGTTTATCTTTGTGAATCAGGCCCTAAATGTGTTCTGGAATTGCAACACTTTGTCTTCATCTGCCTATCAGTTTCAGAAAATACACTTTTGTCCATCAAATACGACTTTGCATTTTGGGCAAACTCAATTTTCCAGACAAAAAGCCTTTTCTGGAAAAAAACAAGATATTTTGCCTTCAAAATATCAGTTTTCATTTTAGGAAATACATAGCCCACAAGCATTAGATTGTCTTGGTCAGAGAGTACGTCTACAAATGCCTCACATGGACAGAGTCTGCTTCAAATGCACAAGTATTACAATCATAGTCCATGAATGTGACCTGTAATAAAATTAGTTATTTACCTGTAACTACGGTTCTCCAGTAGTGGTATCTTTCATAGATTCACATGCATGAATCATCCCCGTCGTCGTAGTGGGAGTCCCACGGTATACTTATAAAAGCAGTAGTTAATACTACCATAGGCTACAATGCAATGAACAGTCACTGCAATAGCCTATCCATTTTCTTTAGTAAAAAAGAACCAAACTTAAGTAGTAGCCAATCAGGCGACAGCACCCTGTAGAACACTCTCAAGAGAGGATAGGTTCCTCAGATTTTCAAGTACAAGTGTGAAACTTTATACCTTGAGGAAATAAGGGAAGCCTCTCCGGGAAGGAGGGTGGGTCACATGTGAATCTATGAAAGATACCAATACTGGAGAACCTTAGTTACAGGTAAGTAACTCATTTTCTTCTCCAGTGTTGGATCTTTCATGGATTCACATGCTTGAATCAGAACAGCTAGCAGTTAGTTGCATAGACAAATTGATATAGAACCAATCCAATATATACATATGTACCCTTAGAGGATGGCAGGTAGCTGTTTATCATCAGTATATAAACCAAGTAACATTAGAAAACAAAATAGCATGCCATCATTTTAAAACTGGTAGAGACAGATAATGTTGAAGGAAAAAAATACCTCCTAAAAGTAGAGGCTTACCTTATTGAAACAGATGATGTAGAACCGCTTGTCCTACCACAGCTTCTCTGTAAGTTGCCATATCTAGACAATAATGCCGCGTGAAAGTGTGTGCACTCTTCCATGTAGCGGCACGGCAAATCTTGTCCAATAGTACTCCAGCACAAAGAGCAGCAGAAGAGGAAACTACTCTCGTAGAATGTACCTTGGCCTTGATTGTAAGTGGTTTACCCGCCTTAGTATGACAGAGTTGAATAGTAGCAGCGATCCATCGTGCAATAGTTCTCTTTGTGAACAGCAGAACTCAGCTGCTTGGGCCTTTGCAAATAGAACTTAAGGCACCATTTGACATCCAAGGAGTGGAGAGATTTCTCCGCCAGAGAAGAAGGATGTGGGAAAAAGTGCGCAGGACAACAGGTTCATTAAGGTCAAACTGAGATGGAACCTTCGAGGTGAACTTAGGATTTGTTCGTAGTAAGACGTAGTCATCTGTGAAACGTAAATAGGGTTCTCTTATGGTGAAGGCTTGAATTTCACGTACTCTCCTTGTGGAAGTAAGCGCGAGAAGCAAAGCCACTTTCCAGGTGAGAAACTTGAGCTCAATTTTGTGAATTGGTTCAAACAGTGGTGTCTTTAGTTGAGACAGGACTACATTGAGGTGCCATTCAGGCGGAGGAGGCCGAATGGGAGGAAAGGTCCTGTATAATCCTTTCATGAACTGTTTGATGATGCGAGAGGAACAAAGGGAAGAAGCATCGGAAGTGCGTCTATATTGGGAGAGGGCAGCGAGGTGGACCCTTACTGACGCATACGCCAGACCTGATTTTGCCAGAGATAGGAGATAAGGCAAGATTTGTTCTGGAGATGAGAGGAGAGGGTGAATGTCATTCCGAAGGCAACAAGAGCAAAAATGTTTCCATTTTAGTCTGTACGTTTTAGTAGTTGACTCAGCCTTAGCCCTGGACAATATATCTCTACAGTCCTGGGGTATGACTAAATCCTTGAACTCATTGAATTCAGGTGCCAAACATGCAACTGAAGAGAAGCTGGGTGCGGATGCAGGATTTGTCCCTTGTTCATGGTCAGTAGAGTTGTTGTTATTGTTACTGGCAGGCGATAAGGCTTAGACTGCCACAGCAGGTGTAACTCCATGAACCAATGCTGGCGGGGCCAACGTGGAGCAATGACGATGAGCTGGAACGGTTCCCTTTTCATTTTTATTAGAACCCTGGAGATGAGAGGGGCATGGAGGAAAAGTGTACGCAAAGATTCCTGACTATCTTATCAAAAACGCATTCCCCCATGACCTTCTCTGAGGATCCCTGCTGGAGAAGAACCAGCATTTCTGGTTCCCTCGAGACGCAAATAGGTCTAAGTTGGCTGTTCCCCATTTCTGGAAGATGGAGTTGAGAATCAGCTGATCGAGTTCCCACTCGTGATTTGCTTGACTTAATCTGCTTTAGGTGTCTACCAGGTTGTTCTTTACGCCTGGGGGATGTTCCGCCTTGATGGTTATGTGATACCGTAGTGATATTCGCAGACCCATTCCCAGATCCTTTGAGCTTCCACTGGAGATCTCGTTCCTCCCTGATTGTTGAGATAATGCATGCAGGCGGTATTGAATGTACGAATGAGGACTGAGGATGCTTGTATCCTTGGGAGAAACGACTGGAGGGCTAGGAAAATTGCTCTCAGTGCCAGGAAATTGATATGCATTTTGGATAGAGATAGACTCCATTTGGCGCTAATTTGGAGGTCCTGAAGGTGTGTCCCCCAGCCTTCCAATGACGCATCCGTGGTCAGAACGACTCTGGAAGAGGAGAGAGGAACGTCAGCCCCACAGAGAGATTGTTGGCGGACTGCCACCAAGGAAGTGCGTTTCTCATGACGGGGGTGATCCGAATGATATCCTTGAATGAACCTGCTATGTGAAGCCACTGTCTGTCCAATTGCTCTTGAAAAGGTCTCATCCTTAGACGTGTGTGAGGCACCATGACAATGGCAGAGGACATCATGCCGAGAAAGGATTTGAGGAGACGGACAGAAGCGAACTCTCTTTTGCAGAGATTGTGAGCCAGAGATAGTATGGTGTTCTGTCTTTCTGTGGATAAGAATACATTGTTTTGGAGGGTATCCAATGTTGCTCCGAGAAACGTTATTTGCTGTAAGGTGTGAGAACGGATTTTTGATAATTGACAGCAAGCCCTAGAGATCGGAACAGATGTAGGCAGAAGGAGAAGGCCTCCGAGGCTTGATGAAGAGAAGGAGCTTTCACTAACCAATCGTCGAGATATGGGAAGATCTGCAGGCCTCTTAATCGTAGGTATGCTGCCAAGGGAGCAAAACACTGGGTAAAAACCCGAGGAGCAGAGCGGAGGCCGAAGAGAAGCACTTTGAATTGATAGTGCGCGCCTGCCACAGTGAAACGGAGACATTTTCAATGCTTGGGATGAATAGGGATATGGAAATATGCGTCCTGCAAATCGTGGCTGGCCAGAAAATCCGGATGGTTTAGAAGCTGTACTATCTCCTGGAGAGTTACTATGCGAAAGGATTTTTTCTGCAGATATTTGTTGAGCTATCTGAGATCCAGAATGGGACGCCATTCTCCCGATTTCTTCTTTACAAGGAAAAAGAAGAGTAGAATCCCTTCCTCTCTGGAGAGCGTGACACACATTATATTGCTCCTTTCTGGAGCATGATCAATGCCTCCTTCTTTAGCAATTGAAGATGGGGTGGTATTGATTTCTGAGGCGGATGAGGAGATGGTGTTGTGACAAACTCTAGGGTATGGCCATATTTTATTATATCCAGCACCCATTTGTCTGTGGTCATTTTCTGCCACTGACTTAGATAACAAGGAAGAGGAGTTTTCTTGGTTGAGATAATAGTAGGAAGAGCGGCAGGCGGTAAGACTGTGTCACTGTTTTCTGACAGTATCTCTGGATTGACCTTGTTGTTTCCGCCTGTAGCATGTCTTGTAGTTCTTGAACCAAAGCCACAGGAAGGTGGACCATGGGCTCGCCAACAGCCTCCATGGTCCACAGGCATTTTTGCATGTGGAGGGTGAAATTCTTGTTGATAGTAACTTTCATAGTCATCCTCATCATCGTCCTGATATTTTTCATGAAGCTGAGAGGGACTGTGAGCAGGAACAAACAATCCATCATCATCAGATTCCTCCAAAAATGTTGAAGGTGATAAAGGTGAAAACACTGAAGAATTCTGGAAAAAACGCCTCATCGACGACAATGTTGTCGACGGGTATACAGGTGTTAGTTGCAACGTCGACGGTCGTTTACGGCCAGGTGTGGGATACAGCGTCGTCAGGTTTGTCGACGGCAGTGGTGTCTGTGTGGTTGATGAGGACATGATAGGAGCAGGCGTAGAAATCGTCGTCACTATCATCGACGATGCCGGACAGGTCGTCGTTGACACAGACATAGACAACGAAGAGGTGGTTGTCGACGGAACCAACGTCGTCGACGAGGATGTCGACAAACAAGTTGTCATTATCGTCCAGGTCATCGTCGACGAGGAAGTCGTGGGCGGAGCTGAAGCCTTCGTCGCCGCTGGAAGCAGTGGCGGCGGGCCGCCATATCCGTCGTCGGTGCTGCAGTTTTTGACGACGAGCCTGTCGACGGCGAAGCAGTAAAAATATGTTCAGATGGTGAGTTTTGCGACGACGGGGACCCAGAAAATAGTGCTGTTGATGGTATAAGCTTCTTAGAGACGGTAATCTTCATGGATGGTTCTGAAGATTGCTTTTCCTGCTTAGATGTTATATGGCTTTTCTCCTCAGTAGGAAATGAATGCTTTCCTTTTTGTAAGGTGCCTGTACTTACATGACAAGACTTTTTGGAAGCCTTTTTCCTGGAAACTTCAGGAGATTCATGAGATCTTTCTCTCCTTTTCGATGTTTCCTGTGAGGCCTGTGATGTAGAGCTCTACTCATCCTCAGAGACGACATCAGATTTATTTTTCAGCCTCTGAAGCCAAATCAAC
Organism: Calotriton arnoldi; assembly: GCA_963921515.1. Classification (NCBI taxonomy): domain Eukaryota; kingdom Metazoa; phylum Chordata; class Amphibia; order Caudata; family Salamandridae; genus Calotriton; species Calotriton arnoldi. The sequence continues at coordinate 809,168 of CAWUFW010001870.1, read as the reverse complement.
AACCTACCCTCTCTATCTTCAAGGGTTTTGGTTGAGAAGGTCCTACAAATCTTGCAGTCCTTTACATTATGCTGGGGGTGGAGACAGTAGATACAGTTCTTATGGGGATCTTCAGCATGCAGCCTCTTCTTGCCGCATGTTTCACACGACCTGAAGAGACCTTTCTTTGAAGAATCCGACATTTTGAGTAGAAATCTGGTGAATTGAAGAAGAAACTGAGCAGAGCTTAGGGAGACGCCATGTCACACGACGTGAGGTAGAAAATCTGAGGAACCTAGCCTCTCTTGGGAGTGTTCTACAGGGTGCTGTCGCCTGATTGGCTACTACTTAAGTTTGTTCTTTTTTACCAAAGAAAATAGATAGGCTATTGCAGTGACTGTTCATTGCATTGTAGCCTATGGTAGTATTACCTACTGATTTTATAAGTATACCGTGGGACTCCCACTATGACGACGGGGATGATTCAAGCATGTGAATCTATGAAAGATCCAATACTGGAAAACTCCAGGGATGCCTGTAATGTGGCAAAATGTGTGACATGAGGCTCTACATTATCTCAGCTCTGTATGATACCCTGTTCTTCTCAGCTCTTGGGCGGATAATGCACCTTACTAACACTTTCACTCTGGCTCCTGCAGTTCCACACATTGCGTCAGCATTGGTTACTATTCGGCTACAGGTGAGACTCTACTTTCATGACCCATTGTTCACACACATGGTGTGATGGACAGGGCAGAGCCTACATCATGATGAATCAACTTGTGGCTTAGCTAGACTGACTGGAAACAGATGGTCATGTGTCAGACCCCACAGGCCAACAGTGTGTGTCTGAATGTTATCACGAGGCCCTGCCATTGGTTTGGCTGGCTGCTACTCTAAGGGTCAAGATGAGCAATGCTGCCTTCTTTAATATGAATGAGGTACTGGGCTTGAATTCACCTCTGAAAGCAACTTTGAGGGGGCTAGTGAACAACTAATAGCTCATGAGCAACTTGTTGACAACCCCTGCACCAGTCACTGAGAACTCTAGGGTGCAGGGCAGCTGTAAGAATGCTCAACCAGAAGGTGTAGTGCACCTGCTATACGAGAGGTCACCAGAAGCTGAATGTGCAGGATAAAGTACAAACATGCACCAGTACAGACTCACAGAATGTGGCACCTGCTAATGCTGCATTCTCTTTAACTATACAATACAATATCCTTGCATTTTGAATAATCACATTATCCTCAAACCCAACACTTACTCAAGATGGGAGCAGTACCCTTTGATCCGAATCCCATGTCTGACAGAGCACTCATGATCCAATTCAGAGCAAGAGCAGACTGAAATAAACACATTTTTAATTAAGAATTGTGGTCCAATACTATGATTATACAAAACAAAAAGAATCAAAATATATTAGCTAAAGTAGATACAAATTTGTTAAACTCTGACAACCAGAGTTGCAATAATACAAAATTCATCAGAATAAAAAAAGTTTAAAATGATTAATGGAATAAAATAATCAATGAAAAAGATAACAGAAATTGGCGAGATGCTACTGTATTGAGAATGATAAATACTGGAACAAGATAGACATCTGGGGTCAGTGCACTAAAAATATTGCCTTAGTCGGTTACACAGTAGAGAATTAAGTCAGTGAACTAAGCTGCTAGGCATTTGTTCTTAGTTTTAGAAACAAAGTGGTCAATACCTGGCAATCTGCGCTTCCGTTAGACTATGATGCACTCAAGCCAACCCCAAGGTTGAGGCTTCTCAAGGAAAAAACTATTTTCATTCAGCCTGAGCCTTATACATGTATATCTGCTGGGCAGAGCCATGCAGCTCCTCATGCTCATGTTGCCCCAAAGGCAAATACTGCTCTTTGGCAGATCCTGATGAACAAGTTACTTATTGTCGATAACGCCTTTTCTGCTACAGACTCTAACTAACCCCAGATTGCTCACCTTGTCAATTTCCCCATGTGCCAGACTGGATCCGAAAACTTTTGCAGCAATTTGATTGCCTGTTGGTAGCTGGTGTCGTCCGACTCTGCATCGGATCAGTTTCGCCCTCAATATAATGTCAGGGCCACTATATGTGCGCCACCTCCGCAAGGTCAGACAGAAACACCAGTTTCCCTGGGATCTTTGTCCATGCCGTTGGATGTGGAGTCCTGAAAATCAGAATATGCAGTTTGCAGATTGTAGATGTGGGAATTTACTAATGGATTGTATAAGTCCATTCCTTCTTCCCGCTGGACTCCTCCTGGCGACCCTCGAACGTTTTACTCTTCTTTGCTGGACTGCCTTAACTCCAACTCCCCCTCAGGTTCCCTTCTCTTCTCTCACCTATTCTCAGACTCCTATTCTTGTCCCCCTTTACCTTCTCTGCCCCTTATGACTTGCCATTTACTTTGTAATCACTGTGTAACAAATGTTTAAATTATTGTACCTTGCAACTCGCTGTTCCTTATGTAAAGCACTCTGATACCTCCGGGTCTAGCCAGCGCTATATAAAACTCACCAAATAAATAAATAAGAATGTGGAGGAGAGTGGGCTGGAGTAAGTTTGGCTTGAGTTGTTACATGTGACACTGACAGACCTCCTAGGCACTGCGGGTTTTCAATCTTGGTAGCGCCAAGGACTAAGGCACCTTTCAGGATTTTGATGTTTGCTTCACATCAGCTGAAAATTACATTTGTAGAAAGATTTTTCTCGCCAGAGAAGTTATGATTAAATATTTTTAAATGTCATGGTTTACCTTTATCTTAGCATTTGCAAAGATTTCCTGTGCAAGGTGAAGTCATTTTTACTCAGCTCAAATCCAGCCAAGATGGAAAGTGCAATCACATTTTTTCTCTGCAAGATAACATTTGCAGACTTTTTCTACGCACACTGACAAAACTATACTGTGGCAGGAGTATATAACTATGCTATGGCAGGAGTATAAACGTATACTGTGGCAGGAGTATGAATGTAAACTGTGGCAGGAGTATATAAGTATACTGTGGCAGGAGTATAGAACTATGCTGTTGTACGAGTATATAACTATGCTGTGGCAGGAGTATATAGCTATGCTGTGGCAGCAGTATATAAATATACTGTTGCAGGAGTATATAACTATGCTGTGGCAGGAGTATAAACGTATACTGTGGAAGGAGTATATACATATACTGTGGCAGGAGTATATAAGTATACAGTGGCAGGAGTATATAACTATGCTGTGGCAGGAGTATATAAGTATACTGTGGGAGGAGTATAAACGTATACTGTGGCAGGAGTATATAAGTATACTGTGGCAGGAGTATGAATGTATACTGTGGAAGGGGTATAAACGTATACTGTGGCAGGAGTATAAATGTATACTGTGGCAGGGGTATATAAGTATACTGTGGCAGGATTATAAGCATATACTTTGGCAGGAGTATAAACGTATACTGTGGCAGGAGTATAAACGTATACTGTGGCAGGAGTATATAAGTACACTGTGGCAGGAGTATAAACGTATACTGTAGCAGGAATATAAATGTATACTGTGGAAGGAGTATAAACGTATACTGTGGCAGGGGTATAAACGTATACTGTGGCAGGAGTATATAAGTATACTGTGAAAGGAGTATATAAATATACTGTGGCAGGAGTATAAACGTATACTGTGGCAGGAGTATAAACGTATATTGTGGCAGGAGTAGATAAGTATACTGTGGCAGGAGTATATAAGTATACTGTGGCAGGAGTATAAATGTATACTTTGGAAGGAGTATAAAGGTATACTGTGGCATGAGTATATAACTATGCTGTGGCAGGAAAAAGGTATACTGTGGCAGGAGTATAAACGTATACTGTGGCAGGAGTATAAACGTATACTGTGGCAGGAGTATAAACGTATACTGTGGCAGGAGTATAAACGTATACTGTGGCAGGGGTATATAAGTATACTATGGCAGGATTATAAGCATATACTTTGGCAGGAGTATATACATATGCTTTGGCAGGAGTATCAACGTGAACTGTAGCAGATATTCATTTTGCAATATAAATTGCTGCAAAAGTCACCAGTTTCATGCAAATGTGGGAAGGCATAAGACTGCAAACTTTAGGAAGTTTTCAAAAGAACCGTGCAACGGTGGAAAACCACCTTTCGAATTCACATGTCTGTAAATAAACACTTACATGAAAATGTTTATAAAAGGGAGCGTTGGGCTCATGCTTGACTTAGGATTTAGCGAATATGACAAATAAGGCAGTGTCACATCGAGAAGACATCTGCAGAAAAATGTTAAAAAATGTGAAACATTTATTTCAGACTGAAGCTTAGCTTTTAGGTGACTTGGGAATGCATGTGGCTAAAAAACACAGCAACATGAACTTAAGTTTTAAGCATCCCATTTTTGTGGACAGGATAGCTAGTTTATTTAAGAAATCATACATAAAAACAGGAAAGTTTTTATATTCAAAATATTTTGCAAAATAAGTTGAAACACTTGGAAGAGATAAAACAAGTTACTTAGCTGTACACTGTGGTTCTCCAGAATTGATATCTTTTATAGATTCACATGCTTGAATCTTCCCTGTCGTCATGGTGGGAGTCCCACAGTAACAGTAGAAATAGTAGTACTGAATTCATTACATAGACCTCCATAGAGAGAAAATTCAATTGAGCACTCTATCAACCTCATTTTATAACATCCAAAGTTCAGCCAATCACATCAGAGACCTCAGAGTAACCCTCTCCACAGAGCCACCACACCTCAGATTTCGAGCACAAGTGTGCAAATATATATTTATATATATTACTCTGAGGCAGAATGGTGAGCCTAACCGGGGAGGAGGGCGGGTCGCATGTGAATCTATAAAAGATATCAATACTGGAGAACCACAGTGTACAGGTAACTTGTTTTTTCTCCAGTATTGTATCTTTTATAGATTCACATGCTTGAATCCGATTAAAGAGCAGTATATTGATAAATAGAAGTAACAATGAAGGCGGGAAGGCGAACAATCCCACCATGACAGTACCAAGAAAGAATATATATATATATATATTCACTGAAAAACCATAGGTTTCAGGCAAGTTATAGTTAGAAATTAGCATTTAAAAACCTTAGAAATTCACTGAAAAACCATAGGTTTTAGGGAAAGTTATAGTTAGTTGGACATTTCACTCGTACAAAACCAGAGAAATTCCCTCGTTATAGTTAGTTCAGCTAACTATAACTCGCGCCCCCGCAATGCACTGCTGATGACGTCACATATTGCATCACTCATGACATTCAGTGAATTTCAAAGGTTTTTTAAATGCTAATTTCTAACTATAACGTGCCTGAAAGGGTAACAGAGTCTTTCTCAACAACTTTAGACTCTGCATAGGTACTTACTTGTAGGAACCAAAATCTCTCAATAAACACAAAGGCCCTTTTTAGAGCCACCCAAGATATAAACATATAAGCTTGATGTATATTTAAAAAATAATATTTTTTTTTGTTTGGAGTCGCGCACCCAACGCGTTCACACCAGGGGGCCGCGCTGAGCGCCACGCTGGAGTCGCGACTCAAAAATTTTCCGTAAAAAAAGTTTAGCTCCTACCACTAATTTATATTCTCCCCGGGGACCCCATCCCCCGGGGCCTATACATAATGATGGAGACCGTGGGGGAGCCCCAATGCCCCCACGGTCCCGCCGGCTCCCCACGTCCTTCGGGAGCCGGCATTGCTTTCCACATGGGGAGCTGCTAACATGCAGCTCCCCATGTGGAAAAGCAATCTGGTTTGCATTTTGAAAGAGAGAGCAGGTGTCCCTGCTCTCTCTTTCAAAATCCAAACCAAGTTTGCTATGGCAGGGCGGGAGCCCTGCCATAGCAAACAGCAGTGTCCCGGGGGTGGGCACCCCGAGACACTGCAGGAGCCGGCCCTGGGGGGTGGCAGTCCCCAGGGCCATCACAGGCTCCAGGAGGGGCCGCACGGCCCCTCCCACTTAATGTAAAGCCCCAGGGGTGGTGGTCCTCGGGCTTGGGGTCCGTAACGGACCCCTATTTTGAATATTTAGTGCCCCGGGAGGTGGCGGTCCCCGGGCGTGTGGGGGCTCGAGCCCCCACACAGGTTAAATTAATTTTTTTTTAAAAGCCCCGGGGGTGGCGGTCCCGGGCTGCGGGGGTGCAGAGTGCCCCCGCAATAATAATTAATTAAAGCCCGGGGGGGCGGTCCCCGGGGCTTGGGGGGGCCTCAGAGGCCCCCAAATTTAAACTATCAGGCCCCGGGGGGTGGCAGTCCCCGGGGCTGCGGGGGGGCCCGTGTGCCCCCTGCAAATATTCATACTTTGCCCCGGGGGTGGCGGTCCTCGGGCAGTGTGGGGGATTAGGGCCCCCACACTTTTTGCACATGCCCCCAGGACCTGGCCCACCCGGGGCTTTAATTAAACGAAGCACGGGAGCCCGCGCTTCCTTTTTTCATTTTCGCGGCTGGATCCGCGCACCCTACGCGTATCGCGGCGTTTTTAAAAAAAGCAGACCTACGGGGTCAGGGTGTTTCAACCCTGCCCCCTCTTCTTCTTTACGCCTTCATTTTACTGCCATCTTGTGCCTCGCTTCTACCGAGGCACAAGATGGCTACCAACAGTTCCTGGTTTAGAGTGTTCACAACCAATTACAATGCAGCTCGTGATCGGCAGGTTGCGCGGATCCTAATCTGTAGGGTGCGCGGATCCTCTGCGGCCATAGATATATATGTGTTTTTACTTTTGACTTTCTCAGCAACTACTGAACGGATTTACACCATTTAACAAAAAGGGTTCTTTCTGAACCAAGCACTACCTCTTTGCCAAATTTGGTGTAATTCCGTTCAGCAGTTCGGGCTGTAGCTGTGTCTAAAGTTTCCTATGGAAAATTGCATGGGGAAAACACGTTTTGGGACCCCCTTTTTCTCGGCCCCCGCTTGCCGAATCACCCCGAAACTTTCAAGATAGGAGCGGACCGGAGCACCCCACGAGTTTTGAAAATTTCGCGAAGATTCATCAATCGGCACCAAAGTTATTGGAAATAGAATGTTGCGAATTTCCTATGGAAAATAGGTCCTAACTATAACTATCTACTGGCGACCGCCAGTAGATAATATATATATATATATATATAACCAGAATTCTCTTAATGCAAGTAGAAATAACAATCAAATAGGTATACAAGAATAAACACAATAAGTAGATAAAGAAATCAGGATGGCACAAGCCTCCTACCTTAGGCAAAGAGATGACGAAGAGCTGCTTGGCCCACGGCTATATCTACCTTCCGCCAACCATCTAGGCAGTAATGCTTTGTGAACGTGTGCGTCCTCGCCCACGTTGCTGCCCTGCATATGTCAGGGAGAGAAGCCCCCGCAAACAGGGCTGAAGAAGTTGCGATCTTTCTCGTCGAATGGGCCTGCACCCTTGCAGGCAATGGATGTCCAGCCTTCTCATGGCAGAAGGCAATAGCTGAAGTGACCCAGCGAGCAATACTGGCACTAGTTAGGGTGAGTCCCTTCCTGGGTGCAGAATAAGAAACCAGCAGCTGAGAAGACTTACGAAAGGATTTTGTCCTTTGCAGGTAAAATTTCAAACAGCGTTTGCTGTCCAGAGAATGGAGAGATTTTTTCGCCACCGAGGACGGATTTGGAAAAAATGTAGGCAGAATTATAGGCTTGTTGAGGTGATAAGACGATGGTACTTTAGGTATGAAAGAAGGATTCGTACGTAGAATAACCCTGTCTGCTAAAAATTGAAGAAATGGTTCCTTTATAGAGAATGCCTGGATCTCGCTGATACATCTGGCTGACATAATGGCCAAGAGAAAGGCCATCTTCCAGGAGAGAAATTTTAAGTCACATTTGTTTATAGGCTCAAATGGGGAACGCATTAGTTGTGACAGGACCGTATTTAATTGCCACAGCACTGGAGGGGATTTTACCGGTGGATAGGTCCTGAATAAGCCTTTCAAAAATTCCTTAATAAGTCTATGAGACCACAATAAAGATTGATCCAGACGTCGTCTGTATCTAGAAATCATAGCAAGGTGGATCTTAATGGAAGAATGCAAGAGTCCTGCCTTGGCTAGGTGTAAGAGATATGGCAATACTTGTTCCGGTGTGGATGAATGTGGATGTAAAGAATGAATGCTGCACCACACACAGAACCTTTTCCATTTTGCAGAGTAACATTTGAGCGTGGAAGGAGCTCGAGAATTTTGTAAAATTGCTTTGCAATCATTGGGTATGTTCAAATTCTCAAATTCAATGAAGTGTGGAGCCAAGCCAACAAGTGAAGAGAGGGAATTTGCTAATGAATCACTTGCCCCTTGTCCATGTAAAGAAGAACCTCCTTTGGGGGAAAGAGAATCGGAGTGCACTCTGATAGGCGAAGTAGCTCTGTGTACCAAAATTGCCTTGTCCACCCGGGAGCGATGAGAATTATGCGGCACGGCTCCCGTTTTATTTTTTGGAGAACTCGAGGAATGAGAGGAAACGGGGGGAAGGTGTAGGCGAATTTGCCTGTCCAGGAGAGCAGAAAAGCGTCTCCCCACGATCCCGGCTGAGGAGTCCTGCTTGAGTAAAAGGTGCACTTTTTGTTGAGGTACGTAGAGAACAGATCTAATGTTGGGAAGCCCCAAGACCGGAAGACCATCTGCAACATCTGGTTGTTGAGCTCCCATTCGTGGCACTGTTTGGACACCCTGCTGAGAGAGTCGGCCCACTGATTGTGTACTCCTGGCACATGCTCCACTCGAAGTGAAATTTGATTGAGAAGAAGCCATTCGCAAATCTCCTGCGCTTGAAGAGAGAGAGCCTGAGATCTCATGCTACCCTGTTTCTGGAGATAAAACTGTCCGGACCAGAACTGGAGATCCCCGAATCCGAGGCAAGAATGCTTTGAGGCCCAAGAACTCCGCTCTTAACTCTAGAAGGTTTATGTGGCATTTCGATTCCTGTTTGGACCATTTTCCGTGCACTTGAAGCTCTTGAAGGTGAGCTCCCCAGCCCTCCATGGACGCACCCGACGTCATCACAAACTGAGGAGTTGAGTGAATGAAAGACAGACCCTGAGTCAGGTTTTCCTTGATCTTCCACCAAGACATTACAGGTTTCATAGCCGTCGAGATTTGAATCATGTCATTGAATGACCCCTTGGATTGAACCCATTGAGTGTCCAGTTGCTCCTGCAGTGGGCACATACCAAGACGGCAATTGGGAATTAGTTGAATGCATGAGGACATCATCCCCAGCATAGATTTGTACTTTCCGACAGAAACTGACCTTTTTGACGATAGAAGGTGTGTCATTTCCTGGAGACGCGAGACCCTTTCGGGAGTCGGAAAAGCTTTGCCGAGATTTGTATCGATGTGAGCTCCTAGGAAAGTCAGAGAATTGGAAGGAATAAGAAGACTTTTCTAGATTGAGGTGAAGACCCAGAGACTGGAAAAGATTCCGGCAAGTTTGAGTAGAGTTCCTGGCTGCCTGAAACGAAGGAGCTTTTATTAACCAATCGTCCAGGTAGGGGAATACCTGGTGACCAGAACGTCTCAGAAAGGCAGCTATCGGTGCCATGCATTTGGTGAAGACCCTGGGGGCCGACTTCAAACCGAAGGGAAGCACTCTGAACTGATAATGGCACCCCGCCACTTCAAACCTGAGGTATCTTCGATGCTTGGGATGAATGGGGATGTGAAAATAAGCATCGAGAAGATCGAAAGATGATAGATAATCCCCTTTTTCCATAAGAAGAAGGATTTCCTGCAGAGACAACATCTTGTAAGATTGGTTTTTGATGAATGTTTAGTAATCGGAGGTCCAAGACCAGCCCCCATTTCCCCGTCTTCTTTTTGATTAAGAAGAAGTGGGAATAAAACCCCCGATTGCGCTGACGTAAGGGTACCTTTTCTATGGCGCGTTTGGAAAGAAGAGTTTTTATTTGTCTCTTGAGATCTGGCAGATGACGATGTATTACCTTCGGAGGAGGAGTAGTTGGAGGATACTGTACAAACTCTAGGGAAGTGACGGAAGACATCCAAAACCTATCTGTCCGACGAGATGGACATCCAATTTTGTAAGAAGTTTGAGCAGGTTGGTTGGAATTGTTGTGGGACTGTAGTGGCGGGGGCCTGGAGAAACTCATTGCCTCTTGTTTGAATCCTCCTGTCTTCCGGCAGATTGCTGCCTTTTACGACCAGTGGGCCGTGAATAGGACGATGCAATGCCGGACCTGAAAGATTGGTTGTATGCCTGATAGGTTGTTTGAGGGTAATGTTGAAACCGCTGTTGGAACTGCGGTCTGGATGCGTACTGCCCTCGAACTCTGCCCCGAAAGGACTGGAAACGACGTTGTTGTGGTGTTGCCAGGGATTTAGCAGTGTCTGTGTCCTTCTTTATAGACTGAAGGGCTTCATCTATGTTAGATTTGGGGGTCTCTAGTTGGCAGAGGTAAGTACCTTTGTCCAAATAGGGACCCTTGTGTCTAGTCAGGGAAAGTAGGTACACTCCTGAAATAACCCCTGCTCACCCTCTTGGTAGCTTGGCACGAACAGACAGGCTTAGTTCAGAGGCAGTGTGTAAAGCATTTGTGAACACATACAGTAATCAAGTGACAACACTACAAATGGACACCACACAGGTTATATATTTATAAAAATAGGTATACTTTATATAGATTTATCACAAGACCATAAACGACAAAAATAATCCACAATACTGTCAAGAATGCTTAGTTCTGATCAAAAAGGCTTAATTCAAGGTTCTGTGCGAGTCGGTAGCCTCCTCCGGCTACGGCGATGTCAAGAACAAACAGAGTCAAACAAATCCAGCTGACCGCGTCGAGACGGGCCAACACAGCGTAGACAGACTCGGTCACAGTACCTTCTACTTGAAGCGGCAGGCACGGGCGTGCGAGCCGGATGGCTGTACGTCGCGGTCGCGATGCAAAAATGGAAGCGTTGCAGGACGCGTTGTCCCTTGATGCGGTGCAGGCAGCGGCTCGTTGACGTCGTCGAGACGGAGTCGGTGAGACCAGGGCCGTGCGTTGCAGGGCGAGACGGTGCTTCGATGCGGGGCTGGCAGGTTGCGGTGCGGCGACGGAGCCGGATTCGGGAGCTGGCGTCGATCAGTCCGGACAGCGGTGCGAGTCAGGCGGTGCGTCGCGAAGCTTGTGAGGCGGTGCCCAACTCCAGTGCGGTCACAGGACTCGAACTCAGCAACAGTGACCGTGACCGTGTCGGGCGGACCAGATGGATTCGGTGTAGCGAGGCATTGCAGGACGCGTTGTCCCTCGATGCGGTGCAGGCAGCGGCTCGTTGACGGAGTCGGTGAGACCAGGGCCGTGCGTTGCAGGGCGAGACGGTGCTTCGATGCGGTGCTTACAGGACACCGAGCCGGTCGTCAGAGTCGGTCACAGCTCCCTAACCCTGTAGCCACTGAAACAGCGTTTCCAGCAGCAATTCACAAGGCTGGTGAAGTCCAATGGTCCTGGGACTTCGATCAGGGGGCAAGCTCTCTTCCAAGCCCTTGGAGATCCTTCACAAGTTGATGAAAGTCACAGCAAAGCAAAAATTCCTTTCTCCTTTCTTTGGCAGTCAGGCAAACCACTGCAGGCCAATCCCCCAAGCAGCACTTCAGGCTTAGGGATAGTCTCTACTCAGTTTCTTCTTGGTTCCGCTCCTCAGCAAAGGTTTCTTCTTGTTCCCAAAAGTGATCTAATTTTCCTGGGGTCTGGGTGCCCCTCTTATACCCTGATTCTCTTTGGTCTCTGGAGGCAGAGAGGCCTTTGCCTAGCTTAAACCAGTTCTGTGCAGCTTTGGAGCACTCTGTGTACATGACTCCTTCTTTCCTTTCAGAATGTGGGGCAGGGTACTCAGACGTCCGGCAGGGGGTGGAGCCAGCATTGTGGCAGGCAGGCACAGCCCTATTCAGACCCAGAGGCAACTCCTCCCTCCACTCTGGATGCAGATCTCTCTATTCAGCCCTGGGCTGCCTCACCCTGTCTCCTGTGGCCACCCCCAGCCCCTGTCACGCACAAACCAGACACACAATACACAAGCTGGCAGAGGCAGGCTGGATAGTTAGGCAAGAAAATACCCACTTTCTAAAAGTGGTATTTTCAAACACAGAATGTTAAAACCAACTTCACTAAAAGATGTATTTTATCACTCTGAGTTTAGGCGTACTAAACTCAACTTTCTACCTAGTTCCCTGAGTCAGTTTAGGATTAAAAGATGTTATAATCAAACTGCCCATTCTGGCCTATGGGGAACAGGTAGCCTTGCAATAGTGAAAACGAAAATGGCTATAATTCACTATTAGGACATGCCACACACACCAGGCATGTCCCACCTTATCCTTACAATGCACCCTGCCCGTAGGCCTACCATAGGGGTGTCTGATATGAGGAAAAGGGAAGGTTTGGGGACCGGTAGGTGGGTGCACTTACCAAGTCGACATGGCAGTCACAGACTGCACACAGGCTCTGCAATGGCAGGCCTGAGACACACGTTACAAGCTACTTCTGTGGGTGGCACAACCAGTGCTGCAAGCCCACCAGCAGCATTTGATTTACAAGCCCTGGGCACACTCAGTGCACTGTACTAGGGTCTGACAGTAATTCAAATAAGCCAAACATGGAGTCACTAATTCACATCACAATTTACAATAGGGAGCACTTGCACTTTGGCACTGATTAGCAGTGGCAAAGTGCCCATGAGCATCTAGTCCACAACAGTGGAGGCATTATGAAAAAATGGAAGGGAGACCCATGCCAAGGATGCCAGGTCTAACACGTGTCCCCTCCAGCTGAAATGTGGGGAGAACTATCCTACCCCTAGGGAGTTCTCATCACTAAGGTGGAAAAATCTGGACAGACCATCAGCATTGGCGTGTTCTGTACCAGGGCGGTGTTCCACCGTAAAGTCCATTCCCTGTAGGGAAATGGACCACCTCAACAGCTTTGGATTCTCACCCCTCATCTGCATCAACCATCTGAGGGGCCTGTGGTCTGTCTGAACCCGGAAGTGAGTCCCAAACAGGTATGGTCTCAGCTTCTTCAGTGCCCAGACCACAGCAAATGCCTCACGCTCAATAGCACTCCATCTCTGTTCCCGGAGAAGCAACCTCCTACTGATGAAGGCTACAGGTTGGTCTAGGCCCTCCTCATTGATCTGTGATAGAACAGCCCCTACACCATGCTCTGAAGCGTCCGTCTGAACAATGAACTCATTGGAGAAGTTGGGTGCCTGGAGCACAGGCGCCGTGCACATGGCAGCCTTCAAGGTGTCAAAAGCTTTTGACAGGCGTCAGTCCAAATCACTTTCCTGGGCTGCTTCTTGGAAGTCAGCTCTGTCAAGGGGGCAACAATGCTGCCATACCCCTTGACGAATCTCCTGTAATACCCGGTGAGTCCTAGGAAGGCTCTCACCTCTGTCTGGGTTTTGGGGGCTCCCAAGCCAGAATGGTATCAATTTTCGGTTGGAGGGGCGCCACCTGGCCGCTCCCAACCTGGTGTCCCAAGTACACCAGAGAACCCTGCCCAAACTGGCACTTACTTGCCTTGATTGTGAGGCCTGCCCTCCGAAGCGCCATCAACACTTCCCAGAGGTGGCGCAGATGTTCTTCCCAACTGGCACTGAACACTGCGATGTCATCCAGGTAGGCGGCACTGAAATCCTCCAGTCCAACCAACACCTGGTTGACCAACCTCTGAAAGGTGGCAGGGGCATTCTTCATCCCAAAGGGCATCACCCGGAACTGGTAGTGCCCATCTGGTGTGGAGAATGCTGACCTCTCTTTGCCCCATCAGTCAAGGCGATCTGCCAGTACCCAGACGTTAAGTCAAACGTGCTGAGGTACCGCGCAGCCCCTAACCGATCTATGAGCTCATCAGCTCGGGGGATGGGGTGGGCGTCAGTCCTGGTGACGGAATTGAGTCCCCTGTAGTCCACACAGAACCGGAGTTCTGGTGTGGCACCAGGTGCGGCAGCCTTTGGAACCAAGACCACTGGGCTGGCCCAAAGGCTGTTAGAGGACTCAATCACCCCTAGCGCATACATCTTGGAGACCTCCTCCTTGATGCAGGCTCTGACCCTGTCAGTCACCCTGTAAGCCTTGTGCTTCACAGGAAGACTGTCCCCAGTGTCCACATCATGGACGCACCAATGAGTGACACTGGGAACCAGGGAGAACAGGTCAGGGAACTGTCCCAGCAGCTGGCGACAGTCACCCTGTTGCTCAGGTGTGAGGGAGGTAGAGAGGTTTACTCCCTCCACTGATCCATCTTGCTCTCGGGCTGACAGGAGGTCAGGAAGAGGTTCGGTCTCCTCCTCCATCCCATCATCTGTAGCTAAGAGCATGCCCACTTGGGACCTCTCTAAGAGGGGCTTTAGGCGGTTCACATGCAGGACCCGCAAGGGGTTCTTGGGAGACTGCAAGTCCACCAAGTAGGTAACTGGACTCTTGCGCTCCACCACCGTGAAAGGGCCGGTCCACCTGTCCTGGAGCGCACAAGGCTCCACAGGGGCCATGACCCCCACTTTCTGACCAGGCTGAAGCTCGACCAGAGTGGCATTCTGGTCGTACCACCGCTTCATCTCCTCCTGGCTGGCTTCCAGATTTGCCTCAGCAAACTCTCTGAAACGCCTAGTCTGGTTCCTGAAGGCCAGCATGTAACTGTATACATCCTGGGGAGGTTTCCTGGGAGATTGCTCCGAGCCTTCCTTGACCAAACTCAGAGGTCCTCGCACCGGGTGTCCATAGAGGAGCTCAAAGGGGCTGAACCCTAGAGACTTCTGTGGCACCTCCCGGTATGCAAACAACAGGCAAGGTAAGAGGACGTCCCATTTACGCCTCATGGGTTCTTCCAGATCCATAATCATGCCCTTGAGGGCCTGGTTGAATCTCTCAACCAGCCCATTTCCTTGAGGGTGGTAAGGAGTGGTGAACTTGTAAGTTACACCGCACTCCTGCCACAGGGACTTCATGTACTTGGACACGAAGTTGGTACCTCTGTCAGACACCACCTCTTGAGGGAATCCCACACGTGAGAAAATTCCCATCAGTGCCCGTCCTACCACGGGGGCCCTCACTGTCCTCAGAGGGATGGCTTCAGGGTACCGGGTGGCATGGTCCACCAAGACCAGGATAAACCTGTTGCCCATGGCTGTCTTGGGGTCCAATGGCCCCACAATGTCAATACCCACCCGTTCAAAGGGGGTGCTGACCACGGGGAATGGCTGGAGAGGAGCCTTCTGCTTCCTCCCACTCTTTCCACTTGCCTGGCAAGTCTGGCATGTCCTGCAGTGAGTGGCGGCACTCCTGCGCATCTGGGGCCAATAGAAATGGGTGACAAGCCTTTCAAAGGTCTTGTCCTGCCCCAGATGTCCTGCTAACGGTACATCATGAGCCAACCCCAGTAGGAAGGCTCTGAAGCGCTGGGGTACCACCAGCACACGGGCTGACCCAGGCTCAGCAACCTTAGGCTCTGAATACAGGAGACCATTCTCCCAGTAAATCCAATGTGACCCAGACTGATCACCTGCTGCCTGGTCTGTGGCCTGTTGCCTCAGACCCACGAGAGAAGGGCATGTGTTCTGCTCCTCGCAGAACTCTTCCCTGGAGGGTCCTCCTTCTTGCAGCCAATGGGTCAGCTCAGGTAGGTCCCCCAGTTCAGCTACCTGTTCCCCTGTAGGCTCCAGGGCATCCCCCTCAGGGTCTGCCTCCTCCTGGACCGTGGGAACTTCGGGGGCCGGTTTCCCGCGCCCCCTACCTCCTCTCTCTCCGGCAGGCACCTGGGCCTCCCTCTCAGGCTCCAGGTCCTCTTGAACACCTTTAGCTGCCATTGACCGGGTGGTCACACATGCCCAATCAGGCAAGCCCAACATTTCAAAATACGCACTCCGCTCCACCTTAGCCCAAGGTGAGCTCTCCAAATCGTTCCCTAACAAACAGTCAACAGGCATGGCTGGCCTCACAGCTACTTGAAGAGTACCCGAGACCCCCCCCCCACTGAAAGGGAACCTGAGCCACCTTGCAGTGACTCTCTGTGTTGTCAGCGGGAACAACCGGATAGAATGCATTGGGGACAACCTGCTCTTTAGACACCAGGTGACACTTGACAGCTGTCACACTGGCTCCTGTGTCTCTCAGAGCCTCCACCCTATGGCCATTGATGGTCACCCACTGCCTGTCTGTTTTAGTATTATCAGGCAGCTGGGTCCTAGGGACCATCTCAGAGTCTCCTAATGAGACAAGGGAAAACACTGTGGGATCCCCCCCCCCCCCTTGGGCACCCAACTCCTCTCCCAGGGCTACACTAGCCAACTGCCGGGGGGACTGCACCAGTGGGTGCTGGTTTTCCATGCAAAGGGCAACGAGGATCGTTTGCCTTGTGGCCAGGGGCGCCACACTTGTAACACACCAGTGGTCCCTGGTGAACAGGGGGGCCTGTCAGGGCCACTGGCTTCTTCTCAGGGGGAGGCTGGGAACCTTTCCCTTGGGGTCTACTTTGGGGCCCTTTATGGAACTCCCTCTGTTTACCCTTGTCCCCCCACTCTTCTGCTGGGGACCCTGCCCACCCTTGGCGGGGTCTCCCACGTGACCCTTTGGACCCGGGTACTCACCCAGCGGTCCGCCTCCTCAGCAAGCTGCCTAGGGTTAGTCAGCTTACTATCAATCAGGTGCTGGCGTAGCTCAGGAAAACAATTACTGGACAAGTGCTCCCATGCAATCAAATTAAAGAGCGCCTGAAAATCAGTCACTTTGCTACCCTTTACCCAACCATCCAAGGCTCTGCAAAAAAAGGTCACATATTCAACCCAGGTACTGCCTTCAATCTTTGTACAGTTCCTGAACCTCTGCCTATAAAGCTCAGGGGTCAAACCATATCTAGACATTAGTGCTTCCTTCATGTGGCTGTATGAATTATAGATTCAGAGGGCAAATCCAACAAGGTATCCCGCCCTTCACTCAGGAACCGCCCCCACAACCCGCTCCCCAATCCTTCTCAGGGACCCGGTGGGAAGACATGGCTACCTCATAGGCTTTGAACCACTGCCCAATGCCATCATTTAAAAAAAATTCTTTCACCACATCTTTGGGAATATACACCCTAGCTTCAACAGGCACAGGCGGTACACTGCCACCAGAGGGAGTAATCTCTAAGCTTTTGGCCTTCAATTCGAACTCCCTCAGAACCTTCTCATGTTCAAACTGCATTTTCTTTTCTTCTAGGGCTAATTTCCTAGTTTGCATTTCAAATTCTAACTGCCCATTCAGCTTGAGCTTGGTCAGCTCCATTTCGTGCATCCTACTCTCTTTCCTGTCCTCCAACTCTTCTGGAGACAGACCTCTGGCAGAAACACTGCTACCTACTGGGGAAGGTGGTCTTCCAGCCCCTAGACCAAAAAGCCCCTCCAGCTGCCCTTCTGCATTCTCAGCCCCTCCACAGGGGCACTCCTTGATTCGACCCAGGCCCTCAGCGCCTTTTGGAGGTCCTCCTTCTTGGAGAGCCCGGTCATGGACACTTTAAACTTTTTGCAGAAATTCTTGAGCTGCTTGAGGGTGTAGCATTCTAGCCTCTCCTCTTCCCAATCACACTCAACAGAGGCTACTGATGCTGGTTTCTCCATTGTGATTAAACTTGGCTGTTGTAAAAATAGGAAATCCCAAAAAACAAATGCTATCAAAGAGTATGTGGTTGCGTCTTGGTCTGCACTCACTAAGTAGTGTTCACCAATTACTGTACATGAGTCACAAATGCAAGTCCAGAATCCTCATCGCTGACCACCAATGTTAGATTTGGGGGTCTCTAGTTGGCAGAGGTAAGTACCTTTGTCCAAATAGGGACCCTTGAGTCCAGTCAGGGAAAGTAGGTACACTCCTGAAATAACCCCTGCTCACCCTCTTGGTAGCTTGGCACGAGCAGACAGGCTTAATTCAGAGGCAGTGTGTAAAGCATTTGTGAACACATACAGTAATCAAGTGACAACACTACAAATGGACACAACACAGGTTATATATTTATAAAAATAGGTATACTTTATATAGATTTATCACAAGACCATAAACGACAAAAATAATCCACAATACTGTCAAGAATGCTTAGTTCTGATCAAAAGGCTTAATTCAAGGTTCTGTGCGAGTCGGTAGCCTCCTCCGGCTACGGCGATGTCAAGAACAAACAGAGTCTAACAAATCCAGCTGACCGCGTCGAGACGGGCCAACACAGCGTAGACAGACTCGGTCACAGTACCTTCTACTTGAAGCGGCAGGCACGGGCGTGCGAGCCGGATGGCTGTACGTCGCGATGCAAAAATGGAAGCGTTGCAGGATGCGTTGTCCCTCGATGCGGTGCAGGCAGCGGCTCGTTGACGTCGTCGAGACGGAGTCGGTGAGACCAGGGCCGTGCGTTGCAGGGCGAGACGGTGCTTCGATGCGGGGCTGGCAGGTTGCGGTGCGGCGACGGAGCCGGATTCGGGAGCTGGCGTCGATCAGTCCGGACAGCGGTGCGAGTCGGGCGGTGCGTCGCGAAGCTTGCGAGGCGGTGCCCAACTCCAGTGCGGTCACAGGACTCGAACTCAGCAACAGTGACCGTGTCGGGCGGACCAGATGGATTCGGTGTAGCGAGGCGTTGCAGGACGCGTTGTCCCTCGATGCGGTGCAGGCAGCGGCTCGTTGACGGAGTCGGTGAGACCAGGGCCGTGCGTTGCAGGGCGAGACGGTGCTTCGATGCGGTGCTTACAGGACACCGAGCCGGTCGTCAGAGTCGGTCACAGCTCCCTAACCCTGTAGCCACTGAAACAGCGTTTCCAGCAGCAATTCACAAGGCTGGTGAAGTCCAATGGTCCTGGGACTTCGATCAGGGGGCAAGCTCTCTTCCAAGCCCTTGGAGATCCTTCACAAGTTGATGAAAGTCACAGCAAAGCAAAAGTTCCTTTCTCCTTTCTTTGGCAGTCAGGCAAACCACTGCAGGCCAATCCCCCAAGCAGCACTTCAGGCTTAGGGATAGTGTCTCCTCAGTTTCTTCTTGGTTCCGCTCCTCAGCAAAGATTTCTTCTTGTTCCCAAAAGTGATCTAATTTTCCTGGGGTCTGGGTGCCCCTCTTATACCCTGATTCTCTTTGGTCTCTGGAGGCAGAGAGGCCTTTGCCTAGCTTAAACCAGTTCTGTGCAGCTTTGGAGCACTCTGTGTACATGACTCCTTCTTTCCTTTCAGAATGTGGGGCAGGGTACTCAGACGCCCGGCAGGGGGTGGAGCCAGCATTGTGGCAGGCAGGCACAGCCCTATTCAGACCCAGAGACAACTTCTCACTCCACTCTGGATGCAGATCTCTCTATTCAGCCCTGGGCTGCCTCACCCTGTCTCCTGTGGCCACCCCCAGCCCCTGTCACGCACAAACCAGACACACAATACACAAGCTGGCAGAGGCAGGCTGGATAGTTAGGTAAGAAAATACCCACTTTTTAAAAGTGGTATTTTCAAACACAGAATGTTAAAACCAACTTCACTAAAAGATGTATTTTATCACTCTGAGTTCAGGCGTACTAAACTCGACTTTCTACCTAGTTCCCTGAGTCAGTTTAGGATTATAAGATGTTATAATAAAACTGCCCATTCTGGCCTATGGGGAACAGGTAGCCTTGCAATAGTGAAAAACGAAAATGGCTGTAATTCACTATTAGGACATGCCACACACACCAGGCATGTCCCACCTTATCCTTACAATGCACCCTGCCCATAGGCCTACCATAGGGGTGTTTGATATGAGAAAAAGGGAAGGTTTGGGGACTGGTAGGTGGGTGCACTTACCAAGTCGACATGGCAGTCACAGACTGCACACAGGCTCTTCAATGG
Organism: Calotriton arnoldi; assembly: GCA_963921515.1. Classification (NCBI taxonomy): domain Eukaryota; kingdom Metazoa; phylum Chordata; class Amphibia; order Caudata; family Salamandridae; genus Calotriton; species Calotriton arnoldi. The sequence continues at coordinate 789,335 of CAWUFW010001870.1, read as the reverse complement.
CAGGCCTGAGACACACGTTACAAGCTACTTCTGTGGGTGGCACAACCAGTGCTGCAAGCCCACCAGCAGCATTTGATTTACAAGCCCTGGGCACACTCAGTGCACTGTACTAGGGTCTGACAGTAATTCAAATAAGCCAAACATGGAGTCACTAATTCACATCACAATTTACAATAGGGAGCACTTGCACTTTGGCACTGATTAGCAGTGACAAAGTGCCCATGAGCATCTAGTCCAGCAAAAACATATCGACAACAGTGGAGGCATTATGGAAAAATGGAAGGGAGACCCATGCCAAGGATGCCAGGTCTAACAATCTATATGACTTCCAAATAAGCATTCGCAGTCAAAAGGCATATCTAGCACCTTATCCTGAACCTCAGGACAGAAGCTAGTTGCCTTCAGCCACCCCTGACGCCTCAGCACCGCTGCTCCTGCCATTTGCCGAAATGAAGTAGAAGAGATATCCGTAGCAATCTCTATAATTTCAGTGGAAGCTCTTTCTCCTTCTGATAAGATAATCCTTGCTTCCTTTTTCTTATCTTCAGGAAGATGTTCTAAGAGCGAAGAGATGTCCGACCACATCTGTCGGTCGTACCTTCCCAGAATGGCCATAGCGTTAGAGACTCTTATACAGGTGGCTGCCAGGGCGGAAAACCTCTTCCCGATGTTGTCCAGCCTGCATCCTTCTTTATCCGGCGGTGCAGAACACTGAGATGCGGGTTTTTAGCTCTTCTTTGGGCAGCCTGCATGATTACAGAATCCGGTCTGGGATGACCGATGAGGCATGTGGGTGAATTATCCGGGGCTTTGTACTTCTTATCCAGCTTTGGAATTACCACTGGGATAGAAGCTGGTGTCTGCATCAGTTTTAGACCCTCCTGCCATAAGTAATCCACTATGGGAATTTCCCTAATGGATTGTTGAGTGCCTGGCTTAAAGTCATTCAAGAAACACTCAGTTTGTTTAACTGGCATAGGTAGATCAAAGCGCCTCGAGGTACGTTCTAGAAGGTCATGAAAGCTCACGATGTCAGCAGGGGGAGAGGCTGCAGGAGGAGGGATAGGAGATGACGGTGTGGGAACTACGTAATCATCCCATTCGTCCTGGGTGTCAACATCAGTGTGTATCTCTCCTTCCTCTATCTGTTGTTGGTCCACATTTTGTGTATCATCAGGAATAACAATAGGAGGAGGCAAAACCTTTTCCCTTGTGGGTCTAGGAGTTACTTGTCCTGCGAGCTCTACCGGAGCTTGCTGAGGCGGTGGAGGATGTTGCGGAGCATTTGCCTCGGGAAAGTGCCTGTAGTAGTGATTTAGCATGTGACGTAAGTCTGTTACCAACGACACTTGAACTGTAATAGATGGTTCCCTAAAATGGTGAGGATCCGCTTCCTCATAGGGATGACGCTCTTGAAAAGATTCTGGCTGTTGAACAGTAGCCGTATCAGTGAAAGAATACTCTCCTGCAAGGTATGAGGATGGATTAATGTCCTCTAAGTCCTCATCATCCTCAGAGTCCTGACACTTAACTTTTAATTGGGAAGGACTATACGCAGAGCCAAACGTGCTGTCATCCTCAGACTCCTGGAAGTCAAGCAAACGTGCTGGAGGCAACGGAGACATTTTTGAAAAATCCTGAATCTTTGAAGGTCCCAAATGGATTTTTTCTCCCGTCAACTGGCGTGTCGACGGTACCGTTGACGGTGTCGATGCTGACACCACCACCGTCGGCGGAAAGGAGGACAGCGTCGTCGACGGAGTGGTCGTAGACGGAGAAATTCTCGTTGGCGGAGGAAGGCTCGTCGACGAAGGTCTCATCGTCGGAGATGGTCTCATCGACGATGACACCATCGTCAAAGTCAACTGCGGGCCCATCGACGCTGCGGCTGTCGACGTTGTCGCCGTCGCTGTAGAAGCCGTAGACGGCGGAGAAATCACCTCAGGTCTACTGATAGAGATAGCTCTCGTCGACGACACCGTCGACGGATGAGAAGAAAGATCTCTCACAGGGGATATAGAAGCAGAAACTGGAGCAGAAGATGATTTTAAAGTTCCTCCTACCTGCTTTCTGTGGTGTTTCTCCTCAGATGTTTCCTGCTCCAGTGATTTCGATCTCTTGGAGTCCCCTTGGTGAGAAGAGGAGCTACCTTCTTTTCTTTTCCTTGTGGAAGAATGGGGCTTTTCCTCAGTGTCAGAGCCAGATTCAGAAACTCCTTTATTTTCTGGAGCCAAAGGAGCAGTCTTCCTTCCCTATCCTTGAGGGTCTTGGCCGGGAAAGTTCGGCAGTATTTGTATTCCCTGGGTTTATGGTCAGGGTAGAGGCAATAGAGACATTGCTTGTGGGGATTTTCTGAGAAAAATCAAAATTTGCCACAAGTTTTACAGGGCCTAAACAACCCTTTTTTATCTGGCATTGTGAAAGTCTCAGAAAGTAATACCTTGAGCTGAAAGCTGGAGGTCAAAAGTTGATAAAGCCAACTGTCACTGAGCAGAGCTCAGAGAAACTCCCAATAACACGACGTGCGGTAAGAAATCTGAGGTGTGGTGGGTCTTTGGAGAGGGTTACTCTGAGGTCTCTGCTGTGATTGGTTGACGATTGGATGTTATAAAATGAGGTTGATAGAGTGCTCAATTGAATTTTCTCTCTATGGAGGTCTATGTAATGTATTCAGTACTACTATTTCTACTGTTACCGTGGGACTCCCACCAAGACGACGGGGAAGGTTCAAGCATGTGAATCTATAAAAGATACAATACTGGAGAATTTTGTCATTATGTTATCTGCTGACCATCATACCTTTTGAGCAAAATCATTTTTATCAAGCTGCAGAATATTTTGCCCAGTTGTTTCGTGGTACGCTGTTTATACCCCAGCCAATGGTACTTATTTTATCGACCCTGGGAGGATAAACGCCACCACATGCATTACAGCGGATCATAGCAGCAGGCACTAGCTATGCTATACTGCCAAATCTATCTTGCATATGAGGCACACTTAATGAGTGTGCAAGCCTTAAAGGGGCTACTTCTTGGCTCGCCCAAAGCAGATCTTAATGCATAACACAATCCATCGAGAAATTGTTCTCTTTTGCAACGCTTTGCCCTTTTTAGCCCCAGAGAAAGCAACGAAAGGTTGGTCATCCTGTCAGTAATCTCTGGTCAGATCAACATAGAAACAAAGCGCCCTCTTAGGGTCAAGGCGGTGGAGCCACTCTTCCTCCATGGATGGATGAGGAGGAACACAGAAAGCCAGCAAGGTGATAGCCTATATGGAAGGGCATGCCTATAGGTGACTTAAATAGGGACGGCTGATCTGGTAAACTTAAAAAGGCTGAAAGGGTGGTAAGAGAATACTTAATTGCTGCCACAGCAAGGCCTTGCTTGGCTAACAACAGACAAAACAGAAGAACATCAGATAACTGTGTGCTCAGGGGTTTGATGGTACAGGAAGAACACCAGACCACTAACTCCTCCCAGCATCTTCCTTAAACCTATTTTGTAAACGGACACCTTCCTGTCAAGATGACCTCAGTCACTTCAGGGGGAAGATCAAAACTTCTTCTTCCAGAAGGGCAAGCTCAAAATGCTCACCCTGGCCCAAGTTCTGTTTGCATTACATGTTAGCGCTGGACTTGGAGGACGCATAGTTAAAGAGGTTTTGTGGTGGCTTTGAAGAGAGCGGCTGGTGTTTCAGAAGCTTGTTGTCCATCGGGGACTGGACGCTGTTGACCTGATCCCCACCCTTGATCTCGAAAGGACTGGGAGGCCTGTTGTTGCTGAGGCGTGAACTGTCTCTATTGGTAGCCTCTACCAAAGCCTCAAAAGAGGCGGATTTGCTGGGGGAACTGGCGGCACTAAGCCTAAAGAATGAGCAGTGACCTCAACCTCTTTAAATCTTTCAAGGACTGAATTTACCTTTCCTCTGAACAGTCTAATGCTGTTGAACGGCATATCCAAGAGGGACTGTTGCACATCAGATGAAGATCTGTGGAGCAAATACAGGCACTACCCACACACACTCATGTCCAGACTAGAGCAAATCTAGAATTTCACTTCATTCTGACCATTCAAGATAAGCCTCAGTAATGTTGGCCGGATGTCATCTGGGACAGCACGCAAGATGTTCAACACTCTGTCCCACAGTACATGGGAATACCTGCCCAGGAGATATGATGTATTTTCTGACCTCAGGGCAAGGCTGGCAGAGAAGAACATTAATTTCACAAATTACTCCATCCTTTTAGATTCCCTGTCAGGTGGAGTGGGAGGCAACAAATTGGGGTTCATGAGGCTGGCAGATGTCTGGTCTGCAGTGGGGCACTGAGGTAGGAAGTCTGGACTGCCGAAAGCAGGTTTGTGCCACCTTACCACCTGCCTATTAACTGGAGGGCAAGGCCCTGATTTGCCCAGGTACCCACTAGAACATCAGTCAGCGCCTTATGAAATGGAAGTAAAGGTTCTTGGCTGGTTTGTCCAGGGTTTAAAACTTCCGTGTTTTAACCTCTTGTGTTGTCTGTGTAAAGTCGAGAACCTCAGCCTCTCTCTTTAGAACTACTGAGAAATAGGTGGACTCCTCTGTTACCACACCCGTGTTTGGGGTGGAAAGGCCTATGTCCGGGGATGTGCCGAGGCCGCTGGCATTTTGTAAGTACTCAAATAAATGTTCCCTATTCATAATAGCCATTGTCACTCCCGTAGTCATCATGCTGGTAGTTTGGGTCATATTTGGGCCCAGAGTAGGTATTCCTACATGGTCTGGGAGGAAGTGGAATATTCTTGGAATCCGATACACTATTGGCTCTGATTCCGACGTCGGCGATGGCATCGGGCTTCTCGTTGCTGCCATTGGGGTTTTGGCTGGTGACATCAGTTGAGGCACCGGAGCCAGCAACGTCAGGGCCGAAAGATGGACCATCCTCAGATCAACGTCAAGTGGCACAGTCTGCGTCAGGGACAGATCCACCGGCGGTAAACTGACTAGAATCCACCTCGGGTCCTGGGGATCCGTAAGGCACACCACAGGGACCAGGTGGAGTACCAAAGATGTTGTCAAGTGCTTCTTTTAGTTCATGCTACTGTTGCGGAATCCCCAATGGCCCAGGAAGACTGGGATGCCTAGGGATCAGGGGAAGGACCAATACCGCAGTGGGGGAACAGCTCTGAGCCCTAGAAGTGCCTGGGCCGTTGCGCGACTCTGAATGGGGGAGTGGTGGGACATTGGAGATCCATGCATGGATTTATTATGTTTTTTAGATTTTTTGGACTTACATGAGTCCCGCAACCTCACTGACGATCAGTCACAGGAGCAGCCTCAGGAGCGAGAGAGCATCTGCCCCCTTGACTTTGACCTGAACCACTTTTTCAGTCTCTCTCAGCTCTTGACAATGGCGAGTTTAGCCTCGCAGTCAAGGATGGTCTTCTTGTTCATCTTGGAGCAGCAGGTACACAATGTCGAGTCACCTTTGGAGCAAAGGGGCCAGAGACACATTCCATGGAGTCAGTCACCGGCATTTGCCGGTCACATTCACAACACGGCTTAAACCCTGTAATTTTAGGGGATGACATCATCTGCGCACTGTAGATGAAAAAACGAGGAAAAAGTTTGTCAGAATATCAGAACTCAAGAAACCATGAATCCACATTGGAAGGTGTGGAAAGAAAGGAGCTGATGTCACCACACAGAGCTGGCGCACATAGAGTAGCCCTGGCATCACATCGGGGGCGGGTCGGATCCATTGAGGAGCCACACACCGCCAACCATTTATTGACACACAATAGAACTGCTATGAGATCAATCAATCAGGGTTTTATATAGCGCGCTACTCACCCGTGAGGGTCTCAAGGCGCTGGGGGGGGGGGGGGGGGAGTTTCCAGATCCACTCTGGCTCCTGGGGGACTTCTCAAGGCGAGGAATTTGCTATTAGAAATATTTGTCCATGTTTTGGCACAATCACATTTCCTGTGAAAGTTGTGTAGTCTCTGGTGATCTTTTGTTATCTTGGCCTATCACACATGCACCATGTGTGGCATGCAGTCTAATCCAGGAATATCAGAATTATGCCGAAGATTTTCACCAGGTGCTAGAAGTCAGATTGTCTGACTTGAAATGCAGGATTTGTGTAATACAGTGTGAGAGTGCCACAACTATCTAGAAGTAACAGGCATTATCTTGCAGCATGACAAGGCAGTCAGAAACCATAGGCTCCACCCAAGGTGCTCCATCAAATATTCCACCTTACCTCAAGCTCATCTAAAGGAGGGGTATCCTCCCTCAGCATCTCAGCACTTGGGTTGTCCTGCTATGGTTCAGCAGGCCGACAAGAGTGTACCGAAAGTGCATCAGAGTAAGAGGCAGATAAGCAACCCCTCTGAAGAGATCAGGTCTGTGAGGCTCTGCCGCACCTCAATTTTCTAATGGAAGTTTATCAATGGATAATATAGTGAATAATAAAGCCACTGTACCGCACTCTTGGATTCATGTACTCAAACCTCACCACCGTTTTTTTGACAGAGGGGCATATGGGGTGGATGATGGTCCAAAGTCTGCAGAATAAACACAATGTAATATTTCACATACTTTTGGAATGTGCTAGTTAGTACAATATAAGACAGATCCACACAATAACAAGATATTCACTCATGAACGTATGCTTTTCCTCTAATAGAAGGAGGAGGTATATTTGCTTGTGAAGTTTCATGTAAACTCACCTGCAGTGCAGGCCATTCATAAATCCTGATTAGGTGACCTGGCAGTAAACTTTCCATTACATGCATGTGGCATAATATGGGCCATCATTTTTCAGATGCAATTTTTCAAACTTTTTCCTAGCACAATCTTTATCTTAACTTAGCAGATCTACAGACGATTGAATCTACAACAAGCTCCTTGGACACAGGGAAAATTTAACAAACTATTGTGTATAGTTTACCAAACCCTTCTACAGTATACTCTTAATTTCCCAAAAACAATGTAGCTTCTGGGGTTCTGGCAGCTTACCTCAGTTCCAGCATAGTTTAGCAGATTTCGGCATACTTTACTTTTGGTTTCTCCAGATCTGCACCTTCTTATTGGTGTCAACATATCTTTTTCAACATACACAATAGTGTAGGTGCAGAAATACCCTTCTGACAGCAGAAGATATATTGGACCCGATTTTGATCCAGTTTTAATGGTATTCCTATTTTGTCTTCCCATCTCAATTCTGCATAATGTGTTTTTTTTTCTCTAAGGACTTTAGTGATAATAGAGGATGTGGGCACTCTGCTAGGTTCATTCACAGTCCAATTCAGCATGTTTTACATTTAGAATAAGTTAATTGAAAATAATTTCCTCTTTAAATATTTCAAAAGCATAAACAGATAATTGAGAAATGGCTACAAATATCATCATTCATTATAATAAACAACAAAAAACACCTGCCATGTACAGCAATTGTAAATGCAGACAATTCAAACTGATGATTGATCAATTTTATAACACGTTTACTCATGAAAAACATTTTAAGAGTTAAAATGCATCCTACTAATTTAGCACCTGGTTCTCCAGAGATGTTAGACGCTGCTCCATTGACCTCAGAAGTGTCTCCTGGTCAGCATTATTCTCCCCAGTGTTGGCGCTATATAGATAGGATATTAAATACATGGTGTCAGTCTAGAAAGGGCAGTCACAATACAACCTTAAGCACATCATTAAAGATGAGTACTGAACACATACACACCTTTAACAACTAAAAAGCTCTTGCTTTACTACCTCATCTCTGTTTACCAATGTGGAAGCCACCTTGTAGCAAGAGTGAACATTTAGCATTTCAGGTACTACCAGGACTTAAGCAAACATAAGGAGATGATGGACGGCGCGCTGAAACTTTTCAGACACTCACCCCCTGTCACAGATCTGGGATTAATCCATCATCGTTCTCTAGCTCACTTCGCCACCCCAGTTCAGACACAGCTATATGCAAATCAGTCTTGACCCTGTGCCTCATGGGAACAGTCCAGCCCGAACTGCCAAGCCATGTCTTCCCTGGACCGGAAACAAGCATCCTGGGACTGGTTTCGGGTTAACAGCCCTCATCAGCCAGGCTAGCTTGAATCCAGTGGAAAAGTGAGGAAGGGACCCACGTCTGGGCATACCCTGCCAACTTAGGGCAAACAAAGCAAACACAAGGAGATGATGGACGGAGCGCTGAAACTTTTCAGACACTCACCCCCATTCACAGATCTGGGTTGAATCCATCATCGTTCTTTAGCTCACTTTGCCACCCCAGTTCAGACACAGCTATATGCAAATAAGTCTTGACCCTGTGCCTCATGGGAACAGTCCAGCCCGAACTGCCAAGCCATGTCTTCCTGGACCGGAAACAAGCATCCTGGGACCGGTTTCGGGCTAACAGCCCTAATCAGCCAGGCTAGCTTGAATCCAGTGGCAAAGTGAGCAAGGGACCCACGTCTGGGCATACCCTGCCAACTTAGGGCGAACAAAGCAAACACAAGGAGATGATGGACGGAGCGCTGAAACTTTTCAGACACTCACCCCCAGTCACAGATCTAGGTTGAATCCATCATCGTTCTTTAGCTCACTTTGCCACCCCAGGTCAGACACAGCTATATGCAAATCAGTCTTGACCCTGTGCCTCATGGGAACAGTCCAGCCCGAACTGCAAAGCCATGTCTTCCCTGGACCGGAAACAAGCATACTGGGACCGGTTTCGGGCTAACAGCCCTCATCAGCCAGGCTAGCTTGAAACCAGCGATGATGGATTCAACCCAGATCTGTGACTGGGGCTGAGTGTCTGAAAAGTTTCAGCGCTCCGTCTATCATCTCCTTGTGTTTGCTTTGTTCGCCCTAAGTGCGCAGGGTATGCCCAGACGTGGGTCCCTTACTCACTGTGCCACTGGATTCAAGCTAGCTTGGCTGATGAGGGCTGTTAGCCCGAAACCGGTCCCAGGATGCTTGTTTCCGGTCCAGGGAAGACATGGCTTGGCAGTTCGGGCTGGACTGTTCCCATGAGGCACAGGGTCAAGACTGATTTGCATATAGCTGTGTCTGAACTGGGGTGGCGAAGTGAGCTAAAGAACGATGATGGATTCAACTCAAATCTGTGACTGGGGGTGAGTGTCTGAAAAGTTTCAGCGCTTCGTCCATTATCTCCTTGTGTTTGCTTTGTTCGCCCTAAGTTGGCAGGGTATGCCCAGACGTGGGTCCCTTGCTCACATTGCCACTGGATTCAAGCTAGCCTGGCTGATGAGGGCTGTTAACCCGAAACCGGTCCCAGGATGCTTGTTTCCAGTCCAGGGAAGACATGGCTTGGCAGTTCGGGCTGGACTGTTCCCATGAGGCACAGGGTCAAGACTGATTTGCATATAGCTGTGTCTGAACTGGGGTGGCGAAGTGAGCTAAAGAACGATGATGGATTCAACCCAGATCTGTGACTGGGGGTGAGTGTCTGAAAAGTTTCAGCGCTCCGTCCATCATCTCCTTGTGTTTGCTTTGTTCGCCCTAAGTTGGCAGGGTATGCCCAGACGTGGGTCCCTTGCTCACTTTGCCACTGGATTCAAGCTAGCCTGGCTGATGAGGGCTGTTAGCCCGAAACCAGTCCCAGGATGCTTGTTTCCGGTCCAGGGAAGACATGGCTTGGCAGTTCGGGCTGGACTGTTCCCATGAGGCACAGGGTCAAGACTGATTTGCATATAGCTGTGTCTGAACTGGGGTGGCGAAGTGAGCTAAAGAACGATGATGGATTCAACCCAGATCTGTGACTGGGGGTGAGTGTCTGAAAAGTTCCAGCGCTCCGTCCATCATCTCCTTGTGTTTGCTTTGTTCGCCCTAAGTTGGCAGGGTATGCCCAGACGTGGGTCCCTTGCTCACTTTGCCACTGGATTCAAGCTAGCCTGGCTGATGAGGGCTGTTAGCCCGAAACTGGTCCAAGGATGCTTGTTTCCGGTCCAGGGAAGACATGGCTTGGCAGTTCGGGCTGGACTAATCCCATGAGGCACAGGGTCAAGACTGATTTGCATATAGCTGTGTCTGAACTGGGGTTGCGAAGTGAGCTAAAGAACGATGATGGATTCAACCCAGATCTGTGACTGGGGGTGAGTGTCTGAAAAGTTTCAGCGCTCCATCCATCATCTCCTTGTGTTTGCCCTAAGTTGGCAAGGTATGCCCAGACGTGGGTCCCTTGCTCACTTTGCCACTGGATTCAAGCTAGCCTGGCTGTGGAGGGCTGTTAGCCCGAAACCGGTCCCAGGATGCTTGTTTCCGGTCCAGAGAAGACATGGCTTGGCAGTTCGGGCTGGACTGGTCCCATGAGGCACAGGGTCAAGACTGATTTGCATATAGCTGTGTCTGAACTGGGGAGGCGATGTGAGCTAAAGAACGATGATGGATTCAACCCAGATCTGTGACTGGGGGTGAGTGTCTGAAAAGTGTCAGTGCTCCGTCCATCATCTCCTTGTGTTTGCTTTGTTCGCCCTAAGTTGGCAGGGTATGCCCAGACGTGGGTACCTTGCTCACTTTGCCACTGGATTCAAGCTAGCCTGGCTGATGAAACCGGCCCCAGGATGCTTGTTTCCGGTCCAGGGAAGACATGGCTTGGCAGTGGATGTATGACGATACCACGCATGCATTACATCGCATGCCATTAGATCGCGGTTTTAACAACGCAAGTCGTTACAACGACTTGCGTTGGAGGGCTCTGGACTTAGGAGTAGTTTAATTTACTATTCCAACTCCAGCCTACGTACAGTAGGGAAGGTGTTGGATAGTAATTTAAACTACTCCTTGTCCTATAGCGCCCTCCAGTGCAAGTCGTTGTAACGACTTTCGTTGTAAAAACCGCAATCTAATGGCATGCGATGTAATGCATGCGTTCTAAAGGTTGTTTCCCCTTGGCAGTTAGGGCTGGACTGTTCCCATGAGGCACAGGGTCAAGACTGATTTGCATATAGCTGTGTCTGAACTGGGGTGGCGAAGTGAGCTAAAGAACGATGATGGATTCAACCCAGATCTGTGACTGGGGGTGAGTGTCTGAAAAGTTTTAGCGCCCCATCCATCATCTCCTTGTGTTTGCTTTGTTCGCCCTAAGTTGGCAGGGTATGCCCAGACGTGGGTCCCTTGCTCACTTTGCCACTGGATTCAAGCTAGCCTGGCTGATGAGGGCTGTTAGCCCGAAACCGGTCACAGGATGCTTGTTTCCGGTCCAGGGAAGACATGGCTTGGCAGGTCGGGCTGGACTGTTTCCATGAGGCACAGGGTCAAGACTGATTTGCATATAGCTGTGTCTGAACTGGGGTGGCGAAGTGAGCTAAAGAACGATGATGGATTCAACCCAGATCTGTGACTGGGGGTGAGTGTCTGAAAAGTTTCAGCGCTCGGTCCATCATCTCCTTGTGTTTGCTTTGTTTGCCCTAAGTTGGCAGGGTATGCCCAGACGTGGGTCCCTTGCTCACTTTGCCACTGGATTCAAGCTAGCCTGGCTGATGAGGGCTGTTAGCCCGAAAACGGTCCCAGGATGCTTGTTTCCGGTCCAGGGAAGACATGGCTTGGCAGTTCGGACTGGACTGTTCCCATGAGGCACAGGGTCAAGACTGATTTGCATATAGCTGTGTCTGAACTGGGGTGGCGAAGTGAGCTAAAGAACGATGATGGATTCAACCCAGATCTGTGACTGGGGGTGAGTGTCTGAAAATTTCAGCGCTCCGTCCATCATCTCCTTGTGTTTACTACCAGGACTTAGCCTGGAAGAGATGACAGAGCAGATGAGGAGACACAAGCTCAGGTCAAGTGGGATATCCAAAGTCCGACCTGACCAGTAATTGTTTACAGAATGTATAGAACGCTTTTCATGCCGCAAATGGAAAGCAATAGAAGGCGCCTATGCTATAGTAGTCGATGGAATCAAGAAGTTACATTCATCAAGAGTGTCAGAGAGCTCCTCATGTCAGGTGGCTCATATCATCTTGGGACAATTGCACTCCTAAATTGAAAATAACTTAGATAACAAACTAAAATGCAGCCGCTACTGGGTCCACAGCATAACTTCAGTCTGCATGGCGCCCAGCTTGTCAGCTCTCTAGAACAGCCACTGAAGCAAGAGAAACAAGTGGTGAGGGCTTGTATGCGACAGATCAAATGCACTACCCATCAAACCCATGCTGCTGTTTATCCATGGAAGCAATGCAGGCAAAGTAAATGAAAGGAGCTCTGGAGGCTTAGACAGGTGTTTTTTATTAAGTTGAAGGAATAGGAAAACGTCAACCCTTAAGAAAGAATACAATTCCACTAATACTTTGTAAAACGTCTCTTTCGAACTAGCTTCAAAGTCAAGACAGTCATATTTGTTAAAGAAGTATAAGGAATTCATCTAGCACGGTTATATATTTCCACCAAATAAATAGGGTTGATAATAAGATGTAGAGAAAACAATGAACCCCATGGGCCAACTGCGGTCACATGAGCAGTAGTTGATATATATAAAATGAGTCACCAAAGTCACAAAATGTTAACTAAACAATTTGAAGGTGATGTACCAGAACATTGCCAGTATTGGTCTACAAATAAAAGTTAGGTTTGAGGAATCTCATGTTCTATGCGGGCGCTACATTGGTTTAGGGGGAATGATGACCGCCCTTGAATACAATGCTAGAAGTGGTACTAGATCAATTTGTTCTAATGAAAATAGTTATCATAAACAACATAAGAAATAGCCCAGCAAGTTGAAAGTTCAGCAGCGGAAACATCTGTCACACATGCAGTGGACCATTCATCATGCTTCTAATTCCTTCCATGGCTGCAGGACCATCACCCAATGAAGGAACTGCTCTCATGAGTCTAGGACGGTTCTTGAAATGTACCTTGAAACAAGGGTCCAGATCAAGTACCCATATTTAAAATAGAAAGGTTGCATCCCTTGAGGACTCTTGCTGCACCTCCTTCACAGGACTGGGTGTGGAGGATGAAGGGCAGGATAAGCCTACCCGGTGGTTCTGAAGTCTGAACACGGAAGATGTAAGTAACTAGACGGTACCTCACCAGGCAGCAAAAGGGAGACAGAGAATAAACTCCCCAAGTGGAGTGATTGTACCATTCAGTTGTGGTACATCCTGCGAAACAGAAAGGGAGAAAGGGCGCAAGGAGCCTAGGGACAAATAGGAGTTTTTTCACCTGGAGTCAAGCGTTCCCAGGAAGAACACACTCTGACATAGAAGTAGAGGAGGAAGACCTCCATGTGAACATCTCACCCAGGATGAGTCGATGTTGATGAATCTGAAGAAGGAACTATCTGCTGCAGCAGGTAGCATCAATCTCAAAATGTCAGCAGTGGAAAAATTGGATGTATTATTAAAAATCACTGAATTGAGGATGCTGGGTGTGAACAGCAGCTGAAACTCATCAATATCCGCCCATCCTTGGTTCCGAATTTTTAATTGTGGCAACACTCTCCCATCTACTAGTGGGATACTCCTTTCCCTTACCCTGCTTATGAGTAAAAGAGTTTTAAGTTTGGGGTTATCTATAATGCATAAGTATTCATGCGGACAAAAACAAATTGTCTAAAGAAACAACATGAATCAAACTGTGTAGGAAAGTAGGATCTGCTTTCATGGTTACCCCAACTTTTTGCTGGTGTCAGTATGCTTTTCTGACTAGTCTGACTGGGATCCTGCTAATCAGGACCCCAGTCACTGTGCTCTCGCCATAAATTTGACATGGTAAGTACTTTTTTTCTTCCATAATTGGCTACTGGTGTACCCTTGTAAGTCCCTAGTATATGGTGCTGAGGCACCCAGGGTATAGGTACACCAGGGGTCTCTCATGAGCTGCAGCATGAATTATGCCACCCATGAGAGACCACTCAAACTGTGACTACAGGCCTGCCATTGCAGCCTGTGCAAGCTGATGCTAGCACCCCTCATGACAGATATAAGTTTCTTTATATCTGAGGTCCCTTCACTTAAAACCTATGTTACCCCTAAGGCAGGTCTTTCAATTCTGAAGGCAGAATGCTGGGTTATAAGTGTGAGGGTGCCCAAGCATGAGCAGGACACCCCTACAAACCCCAGAGTCGATTCTCCAGGCTTTGTAAGTGCGGTCAGCCATTTTGATACATAGTGGCTATGCGTCATAATGCAATGGTTAACTATTTAGTGGCTGTGCAGAACTGGGGCATGTTTGGTATCAAACATGTTGGAATCAGACCCCAACACCGTTACCGGTGTTGGAGGTATGATTCCATGCACTGGGGGGCTCCTCTGGGGAGTCCCCAGTACTCCCGGTAACAGCCTTCCAGGGTCTGCCAGCAAGCTAGTGTTCCTGCCGACCCCAGACACGATTCTGCCCTCCTGTTGCTGAGCTGAGCTCGAGCAGGGGAAGGTAGAACAATAGATTTCCTGTCACAGGGAGGTGTGACTACCTCCCAGACAGGACTTAGTGTATTGGGCTGGGGTGGGGGTGCTTCCCAGCGTCACCAGACTGCTTTGAAGGGCACATATGGTGCTCTCCTTGCATACTCCAGTTGGAACCAATTCTGGGAGCCCTTGGCTCTCACTCTGGCACGAACCTGGACAAAGGACATGGGAGTATCCTCCCCTCAGTCCATCCCCTCCTCTGGGAGGGTCCCATGAGTCATTCTAACCCCTTTTCTTAGGGTATAAAAGGGCTTAGCTGTGGGTGGGTCCTCAGATTCGTTGTGGAACAAGACTCAAGCCTGAAACCACGTCACTCTTTGACTGTCTGGACACTTGGACTTCGCCTGGAACTGAGACTGCATCAAGGAAGACTCTTCCTGCTCCTGGTCTTGCTGTTCTGCAAGTCTTCTTTGTCGTCTGTGTCTGTGCTTTTTCAAGGATCTTCACCAGACCTGTTAGCATCAAGGACACCCGAAGTAATCTCCCTTGGAGTGAAGGAATCACTTCCCTGCATCTGCATGCACCACATCGAAGCTGACCTGTCTGCTGCTCCTGACATCCAACAGACTTCGAAAGGCTCAGCAGCACAGGTGGTGGTTCTGCAACTCCCTCAAGGCCGGACCTGTCCTATCAGCAGGTTTGAGACCAGTATCCCACTTCTGAACTGCTGGGACTGAACACCTGTGCACTGCGTTGCCTTGTCGTTGGCAAGGCTTGTTGACTCTGCACTCTGGAGATCTTCAGGCTACAAGAAGCCCCAGCCTCCAGCATCTCTTACTGCAAAGATCAGCATCCTCACCGCATCCTCTGAACCATGGGCCTTCTTCTTTGGTGAGCTGCTCGAGGTCCTCTTGCAACTCCTGTGCCTTTGGCCCCTGGGTCCTCTCGAGGGTCTTCTCCTGCTTCAGTGGGCTCCCCTGCCTGCTCTGGGCCTGCTCTGACTCTCCTGCACTTGGTGAGTCCTTTGGACCTTACTGGTCCCAACGTTGCTCCTTCATCGTTTTCCATGTCTGTTGCTGCTACCAAGGCTTATTGGTGCTCCCGCCTTACACCGACCCCCTGGTTCTCAACTTCTGACGTGGGACAGCTTGTGAGCGGCTCCTGCATCTTCCGTCATTGGTGGGCATTGCTCTTCCGTGCCTCCTGGTCACCTCCAAGTGGCATAGACTCCTCTCTGCTTGCAGGTTTTTCTCTTCAAGATACCACCACTGGATTCCACTGGACTCTTGCACAGGCTTCGCCCGCGGCATCTTTACTGAAGTCCTCCATTGTGGTCTAAGGCGGTTTCCGACGTCACTTCGCACCTATGTACCCGGCTTCCCTGGTGTATGTATCCTGGTTCCTGGGATATCCACGGGCGGGGTGACTCTCCAACCTTCTGTCTTCCATGGGGTTTCTTCAGGGTCCACTGGGAAGGATCCTTTCTTCAAAACTGCAACCGCGACTTTCCTGTTGACTTCTATTGAGTACGCGGCTGTGTTTCCCCTCTGTACACAGCCTCCTTGGGGTTCCTGGGTACTTACCTTGGGTGGTTCCTTGTGTCCCCAGCTCTTCTGAGTCTCATGGTCCAAGTACCAACTTCAGTCGCAGTTCACATTCCACTTTCTTAGTATATGGTTTGGTCTCCCCCTGGAGACCACTGTGTATTGTGCTTACTTACCTCTTGCAATTGAAGTATTCTTGTGTATTTGTGTTGATATCTCCGGGTAGGAGATATACCAATGTGTTATAGAGTGTTGCGTAATAATAGACATATTTTTATAACTACACTATGTGGTTCTTTTTCGTTTGACGAACTGGAAGACGCATTTTTAAGGGGACTGAAAGTGAATTAAGACAGGAGACTTGAAAAAGGGAAAGCGGCGAATGAAGGTCCATCCTGTTCGAAACTCGCAGTCTTCAATGACCCATAAGAATACGTCTAGGGGACATATTACAAGAACCACTGTCATGATTAAGAGAACATGTAGACAGCAAGTTCACCACAGGAAAGGAAGAGGTTGGAAAGTCTGGGGGACAAGGAGTTGGAAACTGCGTGGTCATAACAATTTGCCAGTATACTTAGTTTCACTATAGACCCTCACTTCCTGATAACTGTGAGCACTTCCGTGGTTAAAGCAGTAGTGCCAGTTTTTAAATAATTTTCTACAGAAAGCAGGTGCCTGGCAATGTGTTGCGTAGTTGCTGAGGTTTTCTTGCTTTCTCTATAGCTTACACCTATCTTTGTTCCAGCTTCTTTTTTGTTTTCTCCCTTCTCAGTTCCACACAGTCAGAAATTCCGTCTCCACAGTCTGTTGGCCTCTAATTGCCTTTGCCCTTTGTTGTTCATCTAATTATGTTTCCTTCTCAGCGCCTCCGTGACATTTACTCTGACATTCAGGGGTCTCTACCTAGTATTCTGGTCTATTAGACGCACTTCCACCCACAATGCGCCAGACAAACGGGTAAGCCTTCCTATCACTACTTAATAACTGTGAATACCTTTGCTTCTGTGGTTACTACCTTACCAACAGTTATTCTCCTCTACCTCTCTAGGCGGTTCCCCACGACCTTAGGCCAGTACAAGAAATCCTGAGATAGGCGCTTTGCTCGAAGTACTGAGATGATTCCAACTTGACGAAATCCACTCCTAGTTTTGTCCTACCCTTATTCCTGCTACCTTTTCCCTGTTGTCCCCAGATATCTCCATTTGTGTTTTGGTAGTCGTCATAGTGCTGCAGAGAGGTTACAGGATCGCAGAAGTTTTTCAGCGGGTCCACCTTATTGGAATCTCTAGGAGGCCGAGGTCATCATGCCAAGCTCGCCCCTCAGCGGATAATTCACGGGTCCCCCCATGATAATGGTGTTATTTGTCCTGAGCTGCACTAAGGACAAATATTGAAGTCGCCTCCAAAGATGATCCCGGAGTTGAGCCTTGCCATGTTCGATCTCTGTGGTGCTTGGGCTGTGCTGCCTCCTTCCTTTCTGGTACTGTCTGCCAGCTGGAATGATTACTGCGGAGCACTGTCTATGTCTTGGAGGGGTTGTCTCCCTGATTGTCAGCAGGTAGGTTCAGGATTTGTTTGACTTCCTGGAGGGAGGCTGTGAGATGTGTATGGCCCTCTCAGGTGAAAACAATGCAGAATGGGTGAAGCCGCTGATATTTTGTGTTTTTGAAGATCAAAAAGTCTGTGATTGGTTTAAAGATACGTTGCTTTGCAAGAGTTGAGGTCCAGAGGTCCTGGAAATGGAGAAGTCGATTGCGGTTGAAGGAGATGGGGCACACTGTTGAGCTTTGGACATAATATCTTCTTTCTCTGTGAAATGGTGTATGTGGGCAAGGACATCAGGAAGTCGTTTTCCAGCAGAGCGGAGTGGTATTACCTTGTGCACTCTGTCCATAAGAATTGGGTCACCAGTGTTGCATTCGAGGATGACATAGAACAGAAAGGAGAGGTGCTGTGCAAGATCCACCTCCATCACCACGGCCGGGACCCCTCGAATTTGGATATTGTTGCGCCTGGATCTATTTTCTATATCCTCACATTTCTCCTGGAGGGCTAATTTGTTGATCTCTTAGTTTGAGGATTCATTGCTGTAGTGCATTGCATTCTTCGGATTGCTTGTCCAGTGTCTGTTCCATCTGGGCTACACTCTCGCCAAGATCATCAATGTCCAGTTGGAGGGCACGTAAGTTGTGCTATAGGTCGGTCTTCACCCCCTTGATGTCGCCCTTAATCTCATGGACCAGCTGGGGGAGCAAGCCCCTGGTGATAGGCTGAGTTCCGTCATCTTGGGTGGGAGTTTGGTTATCTGTCGCTGGCAGTGGTGTAGTGTTGTTGCCGAATTCATGTTGAGGTGGGCTTTGGATAAAGGATTTATGGAGAAGTCCTTTTTACTGCATCCTCATGCCATGTCACCTACTCCCAGGGTGTTGGCTATGTACAAGCATGGTGCCCGGTTCCTAGTTACGCAGGTAGTGAGGAGAAGCTGACCTGGGACTCGTGTAGCGCCCTTCGGGTCTGGTGCCAAGAGTACTCAGTGCACCTTGGGGCCCAAAGCTGCAGAAGACATGTGTGGATCCCTGCCCCCTCGGCACAGCGAGGCAGTCTGCAAAGTTAAGCAGAATAGTAGGTAGTGGCGGGGCAAGTTAGTGCCATCATGGTTGTTGCAGGGGTTGTACTTTGCTATCCTTTTGGTCCAGTGCAGGTCGGTGGGGGTCACAGTGCCAATGCAGCATGGGTCGCAGATCCCCCTTTCACATTGGGTTCGACTGGCTGGACCAGTGTAGTCATCACCTGCTGGGTAGGGCGGAGCAGACACCAGCAGCAGGGAGCTCTAATAGTTGCCTGGAGAGTTAGAAGCCCCTCAGACCCTACAGCACGCAGTCGGGGCACTCCGTGCTTGATTGGAGGCTCCCTAAGGTCACTGGGAGGCAAAGGGGTCATCGCGTTGATGTGGTGATGGTCACGGACCCTCACGGTCTGGCCCATGCGGGCGTGGTTGTCCCTTAACCAGGTTGGTGCACCTCTCCAGTGGTTGGATGAGGCAGGTGCAGCTGCTGTAGAACTCCAGTAGGTGTGGGGTAGGATCAGGGTGTCCCCCGGGCTTCCTGTAATGGGACAGCTGCTCAATGGTTTGCAAGGGTGAGAATGCCACTCGCCCTAGGCCTCGGCTCGGCGCACTGGTGCAGCATTCAGAGATATGCGCAGGGGGCCCAATGGAAGTCTGGTAGCAGCGGTGGGTCGAACAAAGCAAACACAAGGAGATGATGGACGGAGTGCTGAAACTTTTCAAACACTCACTCCCAGTCACAGATCTGGGTTGAATCCATCATCATTCTTTAGCTCACTTTGCCACCCCAGTTCAGACACAGCTATATGCCAATCAGTCTTGACCCTGTGCCTCATGGGAACAGTCCAGACCGAACTGCCAAGCCATGTCTTCCCTGGACCGGAATCAAGCATCCTGGGACCGGTGTCGGGCTAACAGCCCTCATCAGCCAGGCTAGCTTGAATCCAGTGGCAAAGTGAGCAAGGGACCCACGTCTGGGCGGTGGGTCATCAGTGTTCATCACGGCTAGTGGGAGACACCAGTGTGGGGGAATTATATATAAGGGAGCGGCCGGGCGGGGAGCTCCTGAATCACTTGTCCGTCATCTTGAAGGGCTTGGCCACGCCCCTTTGCTAGATTTTATTGCTGTTTTCTTGACTGCACACTGGGACTCTGCTAACCAGGCCCCAGTGCATGTGCTGTCATTCCTAAAAACTGTTGAAATTAGCTATACTCCTAATTGGCATATTTAACTTAACTATATGTCCCTAGCAAATGATACAAAGTGTACCCAGGGCCTGAAGACACTAGTGTACATCAGCACCCATTGTGCCAACCCACTACATCAACAGTGCAAACCTGACTGGAGGACTTGCAGTACTGCTATCTCGCATCCCAACTCCAACGGGTAGCTAATTGGTTGCCAGGCCTACAATTTGCTGACACAGCAACAACAATGCCTGCCTTCTGCCTGTCAAACACCCTGCATCTGTTCCACCCTTGCACACAAGCGCCAATACCTGACCCCTTACTTCTGGGAGGAGCATATTACTGCTTTCACCGATGCCTTTACCTAACAAGATGGGTGACCCCCAATGCTCCAGCAATGGCCCTGATTGGTACACCCAGGGGCCAGATCTCCACTTCATTTGCGGAACCTACCGCCTCGCATGCGTTAGGCCTCCACACCGACGATGGAAATGACATGAACCCTTAGCTCTTGCAGCCTGGACGCAATCCCTCATTGCATGGGCCCATGCTGAGAGTGCTGCCCTACATAGGGAGGGCAGTCTAGGGCTACACAAATATCCAATAGCAACCAACTGGGACACTATTCTGATTGCTCTACTAATTGCCACTTAGCAGCCAACTCGCTAACAGACAGGGCAGAGGCAGCAGATGCTTAATCACAAGGTACAAACAGGGTGCATGCCTCTCTCTGTGCGATATGTTCCAGGATCCCACTTTGCTGTTTTGCCTAGACACATGATGTTTTCTCCTGCCTATGCGCAATGTGTGTGGCTGTTCTGGGAGAAGGGGAGGGCTAGGCTTTCTTTGATAGTTGTTCTATTTTATGTTTGAATAGCCTGTTTATTTCTCGATGTTCATGAGTTACCCTCCCAATGGGATGATATGTCTGCACCGCATCTTCTACCCTGGATAGGTAAATACAATCTGATAAACCCTTGCAGACTGTTGTATGGTCAGTTCCTCTCTCGATGGTACATATCTGTTAAGCATAACTTATTGTACCACAGGACACTGTGCTCCCAGAGAGCTGTAATGATAATTTAAATGTGTTTTGTCATCTGTAAACCTCGCCAATAACCTGAGAAACCAATAAACAGGTTCAAAGAAAAAAAAAAAGGACCACAATAAAAAATCAACTTTCTCTCTGCTTTTGCCTTATGAGTGCCCGGGCCAATGTTCCCGCCAGCGAAGTTTTTCTTAAGATGTCCTTACTTTTGTTGCATGAAAGTGCCCAATGCGTGTCAAGCTACAGTAAGAGGATAAAATTAGGATGGGGTACAACACCTAACTGTAAAGTGCCCGAGACCGTGTCCCTGTCAACAACATTTATCTTAGACTGTTCTTACTTTTGGTGCATGAGAGTGCCTGGTGTGTGATCACACAACGGTAAGAGGGTAAGTATGGACGGGTTCAAGCAACTAACAGTGTATTTCTGCAATCGTAATATCAGAGGCTAACTAAGTAAAGTGACGATTGCAATTGCAGATGCCTTAATAAATAGGTAAAGTTCAACAAAGTGCTATCAGTACATTTGGGGATAAGGTGTGCAAAAGAGTGAAGACTGCTTTTGCAGATTGCATGGTAGATGGCCGAAGATGAGCAAAGTGCATTCAGAGCAAAGCATATGTGGGCAATTCAGTAACCGGCTAAACTGTCCACAGCAATATCACACGAGAAGGATAACATCTACAAATTCAACAAAGCACACATGAAAATAATATTTGTCTAGTTAAGTTGGAATTCATGTCATGTTCACAATGTTCAACAAGTTTTTCCAACAGTATTGTGACATGTATGACATGAATTTCAGGATTCTTGGACTAAAGTTGGATATCATCCTTAACCCGACCATGAATTTATCAATATAATCCTTCAGGACTATGCTTCAGAAATAATGGAAAGTGCAGGGTAGACTGCAGAACTGCATGACTCAATATTCAGCAGGCTTCCATGTGTTCCTTGTGTGCACCAACACCAAATGAGAAGCACCTCACTAATCTTGGTTTCTGTAAATGTGTGCCTGGTTGATGTGCTCTGACAGTACCAACAACAATGGTAAAAGATGCCAGGTCTAGAAGGTAATATGGTTGATTGCCCTTGCAAGTATGGAGCTCATCTCTTTTTTTGTTAGACACAAAATGAACAGCAAAGACTGAGAGTATTACCTCATTTGTGAGGTTTTGGTCAGTATAATACTTCAAATGTTTGATTTCAACTTCTGCGAGTGTATTTATTTATTTATTTATTATTTATTTATTAATTAAACTTATAATGCGCAACAGCTACCCAAAAAGGGTTTCCCGGCGCAAACGCAGATTCAGAGGCTGATGTCAAAGCAAAGGCAGCAGGCTAATGATTAAAAAGCCATGTCTTCAAGGATTTACGGAATTGGATGTAATTATTTTCTGTACGAAGAGCTAAGGGCATAGCATTCCAGAGTGAGGGGCCAAGATGTGAGAAAGACCTACCGCCCATCCTCGCTAGTTTGATTTTTGGGACAGAAAACCTCCCCTGCGTAGATGAGCGAAGGTCACGAAGAGGGACATAGGGATGAACCAGTGATTGAAGGTATTTGGGGGCCGTTCCACTTTTGATTTTAAACATGTAGCTCAGGGCTTTGAACTTAACTCGGTTCTCCACCCTGAGCCAGTGCAAATCACGGAGATGGCCGGAAACAGAGGAAGTTCTGGGGATCCGGCATAAAAGCCTAGCTGCAGAGTTTTGAACCAGTTGCAGCCTGCGTGTCACCTCTTTGTTAGATCCCAAGTACAGAACATTGCCGTAATCAAGTCTTGAAGTAATCAAGGCATGAACAACAGTCATCTGAGTGGGTTCTGGTAGCATCCAGATAACTTTTTTTAGCCACTTCAGGATAGTGAAGCAGGTAGCAGCTACTTTAACGACTTGGTTGTGCATACTTAGTGTATCATCCATGATTATACCCAAATTACGAGCTTGGCGGACCGGTATAGGAAGAGCACCCATCTCGCAGGGCCAATGTTGAGGACCCCAAAGTTCCCTATTTTTCCCAAATATAAGAACCTCGGTTTTTCCTCCATTCAGTTTGAGGTAGTTAGATTGCATCCATGATGCAATATTCCTCAACCCCAGCTGAAGGGGAGAAATCCCTGTCGTGCTCTTCATAGATAGAGAAAAATAATTTGCGAGTCATCCGCATAGGAGAAGAGGGTCAGCCCAGATTTCTCTGCAATATCCGCCAGGGGTCTTACATATAAGTTAAAAAAAGTAGGGGGCTAAGGATAGAGCCTTGAGGTACCCCATGAGTTAGAGAGTGGATATCAGAGCTAGTTGTGGGAGAAAAAACTTGGAAAGTGCGGCAACACAGCACCTGCTTCTAAATCAATCTTGCAGCTGCATCCCTGATGAGGTAGTAACTGCTCACCTTTTTTTTAAATTAAAAATATTTTCATTGGGCGGATACTGTTTAGGTAACGCAGAATGTGGCACTTCAGTGTTTCTATGGGTGTCTACAGTGACACAGGATGGCAGAAGTAGGAGTGATGAACAAGTTACTTACCTTCGGTAACAATATTTCTGTAAGAAACATTAGTTAGTTATAGATTCCTTACCTTAGAACTACCCCCAGGCGTGAGACTGGATCCGGAAAGTTTTTGGGTTTTTTCGTCAGCAGTACCTCTGCGCGTCGGAAGGTGGTGTCGGTCTGCTTCGCGTCCGTCGTCGAGGTCGCCGAGATGATGCCGCGGCAGCTACTTAGACGCCGCCCTCGCGCGCTGACGTCAGTTCTGTACACGACTTTCCGCGCCAGAAACGCAGAGCCATGCAAGACACTGACCACTGGTGCACAAAACTAGGGCCCTGAAAGGATGTCCTTAACCCTAGAAATCAGTTCGCAGAACGGGGAGGATGGGTGGGGCGGTAAGGAATCTATAACTAACTAATGTTTCTTACAGATATATCGTTACCGAAGGTAAGTAACTTGTTCATCTGAAAGAAACACGTTAGTTATAGATTCCTTACCTTAGAATAGATACCGCAGCAATACCAACCCCGGTGGTGGGTCTGCGAACCAAGATCACACCAGAAAGTCCTGGAGAACAGAACGGCCAAAGAAGCTGTCTCTCCGGACTTGGCTGTCCAGGCAGTAGTGTTTCGTAAACGTGTGCAGTGATGCCCACGTAGCTGCCTGACAGATGTCATTTAGAGGAACTCCTCTCCCAAGGCAGTAGTGGCTGCCGTCGCACTGGTGGAATGGGCGCTTAGCCCAACCGGAGGCTCCTTTTTAGCCAGAGAATAGCATGCCTTAATACACAAAGCAATGCATCGAGAAATGGTGCGTTTGTGTACGGCCCGACCTTTCTTGGCGCCCACATAGCCAACAAAGAGTTGGTCATCCACCCAGAACTGTTTTGTGCGATCCAGATAGAAAGAGAGCGCACGTTTTGGGTCCAGACGGTGGAGCCTCTCTTCCTCCTTCGAAGGATGCGGAGGCGGAAAGAAAGTGGGCAAAGTAATGGTCTGCCCGATGTGAAAGGCAGTGACCACCTTAGGAAGGAAGGATGGATGAGTCCTGAGAACCACCTTGTCCGGATGGACAGACAGGAAAGGAGGTTTGGAAGAAAGGGCATGGAGCTCTTCTAGCAGAAGTGATGGCTACCAGGAAAGCAGTCTTAAGAGTCAAGAGTCTCAAAGGACAGTTATGCAGCGGCTCAAATGGAGCGCACATTAAATAGGTAAGAACAAGATTCAAGTCCCACTGAGGCATAACGAAGGGGATTGGAGGAAAGAGATGTGTTAAGCCTTTCAAGAAACGGTTAACTAACGGGGACTTGAAAAGAGAAGGCTGATCAGGCAGCCGAAGGAATGCAGAGATGGCTGAAAGATAGCCCTTGATAGTACCCAGAGCAGAGCCCTGCTGGGCTAAAGAAAGAAGGAACAAGAGAACTTCAGAAAGAGGAGCAGAAAGGGGATCCACAGCCTTTGCTGTGCACCATGCCACAACATTGTTCCACCGGCAGGCGTATGCCGTCTTAGTGGAGGGACCCAAGATTACATCACAGACTTCGGGAGGCAGGTCGAAAGACGTCAACTGCCGCCGCTCAATCTCCACGCAAGGAGGTGGAGACTGGACAGGTTCAGGTGGAGGACCGTCCCCTGCTGCTGCGACAGAAGATCCGCCCAAAGAGGCAGTCTGATCGGAGGATCGATGGCCATGTTGAGCAGCTCGGGATACCAGACTCTTCGTGCCCAATCCGGAGCCACTAGAATGACTTGGGCCTAGTCGCACCTGATCTTCTTCAGCACTCTGGGCAGAAGTGGTATAGGCGGAAAGGCGTACAACAGACCGCAACTCCACTCGCGACGAAAAGCGTCGCCTAGCGAGTGCCGCCTTGGAAATTCCAACGTGCAGAATTGCTGACATTGCGCGTTCTCTTCGGTGGTGAATAGATCTAACCAAGGCTCTCCCCACTGTTGAAAGAGACCTTGCACCACCTCCGGTTGGAGACCCCATTCGTGATCCATCATGCACCTGCGGCTGAGTTTGTCCGCCCTGGCGTTCAGGGAACCTGCCAGGTGTTGAACCACCAGGGATATGCCCTGACGTTCCAGCCATGTCCAGAGGCGGAGGGCCTCTTGACAGAGGGTCCACGACCCCACTCCGCCCTGTTTGTTGCAGTACCACATGGCGGTGGTGTTGTCCGTGAGCAGCTGCACTACTCTTCCCCGGACAGAGGGAAGGAATGCCTTCAGTGCAGGACAAATCGCCCGGAGCTCCAGAAGGTTGATGTGGAGCCCGGACTCCGCCGGAGACCAGAGGCCTCTGATCTCCGCCCCACCCATGTGGCCGCCCCATCCTAGAAGGGACGCGTCCGTCACCACAGTGTGGTCTGGTTGGGGAAGGGAGAGGGAGAGGGATCTACCATTGACCCAATCCTGGTTCGTGAGCCACCACTGCAGTTGACGTGCAGTGCCCTCCGAGATCTGGACGCAATCGGACAGATTCCCCTGATGCTGCGCCCACTGGAACTTCAGGTCCCACTGCAGAGCCCGCATATGCCACCTGGCATGATCGACCAGCAGGATGCAGGAGGCCATGAGGCCCAGCAGCCTCAGAGACACTCTGACCAAAACCCGGGATAGAGGCTGAAAGATCGGAATCACAGCCTGAATATCCCGGACTCGCTGCTCGGGAGGATAGACCCGAAAACGCGTCGTGTCCAGAACCGATCCGATGAAGAGGAGCTTCTGAGAGGGAATCAGGTGTGACTTCGTCACATTGATGGAGAACCCCAGCGAATGCAGGAGGTCGGCCGTAGTCTGGAGGTGGGAGACGACTGCCTGGGGCGAGCCCGCCTTCAACAGCCAGTCGTCGAGATAGGGGAAGACTGAAACCCCTGATCTGCGCAGATGAGCTGCGACCACCGCCATCACTTTCGTGAACACCCAAGGGGCGCTGGTAAGGCCAAAGGGGAGCACGGTAAATTGAAAATGCTCGTGGCCTACCGTGAACCGTAGGTAACGCCGGTGGGCCGGCAGGACGGATATGTAAAAATAAGCGTCCTGCAAGTCCAACGCTACCATCCAGTCTTGCGGGTCGAGGGCAGACAAGACCTGAGTAAGCGTCAACATCTTGAACTTCTCCTTCTGGAGGAAGCAGTTGACGTCCCTAAGATCCAAGATAGGACGCAGGCCCTTGTCCTTCCTGGGGACCAGAAAGTAGTGGGAGTAACAACCACGACCTACTTCTGGGACAGGAATGCGCTCGATGGCTCCCTTGGCCAAGAGAGCCGTAACCACCTGCTGGAGAAGGGCCAGATGATCCTCGGACATGTGGTGGTATCTTGGTGGCATGGCTGGAGGGGTAGTCTCGAAGGGGAGGGAGTAGCCCCTTCGGACTATTTGTATAACCCACCTGTCCGACGTGATGGTGCGCCAGTGGGGGAGGTGATGGCGAATCCTGCCGCCCACTGGTGTTTGATGGGCCTGAAAGGTCGGACTAGGAGGATTTGGAGGCTGCTGTGGAGGGGGGGTTGGTGGACTGGCCCGCCCGCTGGCCCCCGGAACCACGACGGTTGTTCCCACGTCCCCGGCCGTGCGAAGGTTGGGTAACTTGCTGCGGCCTGTGGCTCTGGGCAGGACGTAGCGGGGCACCCCTTCCGTAGCCACGTAAGGGGCGAAAAGCAGACTGCGCAGGGCGGTGGAGAGGCCCAAGGACTTGGCCGTAGCCCGTGAGTCCTTGAAGCGCTCTAAAGCGTTGTCTGCTTTGTCTCCAAAAAGGTCACGGCCATCAAAGGGCATGTCCATCAAGGTGTTCTGGACATCCCCTGAAAAGCCAGTCGACCTCATCCAGGCATAGCGACGAAGCGCTACAGATGTTGAAATGGTCCTGCCCAGAGAGTCAGCGGTGTCCAGCCCACAATGTATGGCAAACTTTGCTGCATCCCTCCCGGCGGCCACAGCCTGGGAGAGAACTGCCCGGGTCTCCTCCGGACACTGAGGCAGCACCTGCACCACCGTATCCCACACCGAGTGGGACTAACGGCGGTCGGTAAACATGCGGTGTTTACCGACCGCAGTCCTAAGCTGGCGGAAGAGACAATGTTCTTCCCAAGGTGGTCCAGCTTCTTGGATTCCCTTTCCGGGGGAGCGGTAGGGAATGCGCTTTTGGAAGTGGAGGCTTGGACTACCAAGCTCTCTGGGGTGGGGTTTTGGGAGAGGAAAGTGGGGTCGCCCGGAGCCGGGCGGTGGCGTCGGGCAATCATCCTGTCCATGGAAGCCCCCGTGTTGGGCCTGGACCACCTGCCCAAAAGGACGTCGGTGAGAGCCTCATTGAACGGCAGCAAGGGCTCCGAAGAGCTCGCAGCCGGTTGAAGCACCTCCGTCAGGAGGTTAGTCCTGACCGCCACCGTAGGAAGCTCGAGGTTGAGAGCCTCGGCCGCCCTACGCAACACCACTGCATATGGCGCTCCCTCCTCCGTAGCCACGGTAGGAGGAGACAACATGCCATGGTCAGGGGAGGTGTCAAGGACACTGGCATCCCCCAGTTACTCTCTCCAGTCCTGTTCACTGTCCAACTGGTCAGTCAGAGGGTCACCTGACCCCTCCCAGTCCTCCTCCTCATCCTCTGGTTGCCACTCAGGTTGAAAAGGGGCCCCAGGAGTGAACAGGGGCACAAAAACCCCTCTCGGCGCCGGATCCGGCGTCGGGCTTCGCCGGTCCGGCTCCGTGTCCGGCTCCGTGTCCACGTCGGGATGGAGGCCAGGGTCGGGGGGCCGACCGGCGTCGAATGCGGTAGTGGTGCCGTCAGAAGCGGCGCCGGTGGAGGCGTAGCGAGGTTAATCCAGGCCTGGATCCAAGGGGGGTCTGTGGCGCCGGGGACGGAGCCACCGGCAGAGAAGGCCTAGGCCCCCAACCGAGTCCACGGGGCCCGAAGGCGCGCCAGCGGGGTCGGTCCGCCCAAAGATGGCATGCATCGCCTCGTAGAACGTACGAAGCTGGGCGGGAGTCGCTCCGGGTCCCGGAAAGGGAGGGAAACGCGGAGTCGACTTTTCGGGCTCCGCATGCGGAGCCGCGGGAGGGGCACCACCCGCGTGCCTCGTCAGATCGGCCGACCGACGAGGAGAAGTCAAAGAGCGACGATGCTTCTTTGACTTCTTCTTATGCTTCGACTTACCCGACCCCGAGTGCGAAGACTTCGAAGATTTTGAACCGTAATGGTGATGGCTCCGCAACCGGTCCCTCGACCTCCCTCTCGACCGGGTCCTCGAACGGCACGGAGGCGACTGCCGGTGCTCAAGCAGCTTTCGGGACCGCTCCCGTAAAGCCTTCGGTGACATCGACCGGCAGTCGGAGCACGACTTGGGGTCGTGGTCGCGCTCCAGGCAAAAAAGACACACGCGGTGCGGATCCGTCACTGACATCAAGCGATGACAGGAACCGCAGGCCTTGAAACCGGGCATCCCTTGTGCACCTTCGGAGTCAAAGACTCGAAAAAGAAGTCGACAAAAGTCGAGAAAAAGTTAGTCAAAAATTGACTGAGGTACCGCTCTTCCCGGATCTGCGCTGGCTGGCGCGGAAAAAGAAAGAACTGACGTCAGCGCGCGAGGGCGGCGTCTAAGTAGCTGCCGCAACGTCATCCCGGCGACCACGACGCCGACGACAGACGCGGAGCCGACCGACGCCACCTTCCGACGCGCAGAGGTACTGCTGACGAAAAAAACAAAAAACTTTCCGGATCCAGTCTGACGCCTGGGGGTAATTCTAAGGTAAGGAATCTATAACGAACGTGTTTCTTTCAGACAGATCTGTAAGACAACTCTAGCATGGGATTGTGTGTAGTCAGCCATAGAACATCCAATATGGTCAGCAATTGTGCATATATCAGGTCAAAATATATTATTTTGTGAAAAACTTCTGAAGTTTCCGGTGGCCCCTGTATATACCATAGCAAAACCCAACATACACTATATGACCCATACTGTAACATGAGACGTAACATGAAATTAGTTTGCAAACAACAGGCAGAAACTTGAGTATCTGGCAGATGTCTCCAACAGGTTGATCACAAGCTACCAGCAGCTCATAGTCTGTCTTTCAGTAGCTCACTACCTGCCAGTTGAGTTTGGGAGTATGCTGCTGCCTTCCTTCTGGTGCTGCATTATACAACTCTGTGCCCCAGTCTTGTGAGGAAGGGAAAGGTGACAGAAGCAGCACAAAGCTCATACTCTGCTTAAATAAACAATGTCATGCTGCTGCCTGTCAAGAAGCTTCACCGTAAATAAATGTTGCAGATAAAAGCAGACTCAAACTTCCTATCAAAAGTATGACCTCCATGAACTTCTATTTCATTAAACTCAGTGTTAAATTTTTGGAGGGGTATTAGGTTACAACCAGAGATTCTTTTTTTCAGAGTTGCACTACATTTAGGTTTCTTTCCTTTCTCATCCCTTCATTCTTCTTTCTCTCTCTTCTTTTCTTTCTCAGTTTTTTCTTTCTCTCCTCTTTTTACCTTTATCCTTTTCTCTCCTTTCTTTCTTTCCTTTTCTCCTCTAATTCCTCCCTTTGCTCTTTCTCCCCTTCCTAATGTCTATTCATGATATTTATTTCACTCTGCTTCTCTTTACTTTTTTCTTCTACGTTTTCTTGCTCTTCTTTGTCTTTCTTTGTCACTCTCTTTCCATGTGTAGTTCTTTCTTTCTAAACTTTATACTTTCTCTTTTTTGTTCCTTTCTGGCTTTCTTTTTCCATCTCTCCTGCATTCCTTCTCTGCTTTTGTCTTCTTCTCACCTTTCCTTTTATTGTTGCCACTTCACCTTTGTTCCTTCTCTTCTTTGGTCCTTGTTTTTTTTTCTCCTTCTCTTCTTTGGTCCTTCTTTTTGTCCTCCTTCTCTCCTTTGTCCTTACTTCCCTACTTCTCTCCTTTGTTTTTACTTTCCTTCTTTTTCATTCCCTCCTTTATTATTTTCTTTCCTTCTCGTCTTTAGTACTTCTTTCCTTTTTCCTCTCTTTATTGCTTTTTTGTCCCTTTTTCTCTATTTATTTCTCCATTTCCTCCACTCCACTCCTCTCCTCTCCTTTTCTTTCTTTATCTTCTTAATTTGTTCAAGAGCGCTTATGTTACTAAAGCAATCTCTTTGGGCATTACTTTGTGGTTCCTTTTACCCTCATGTATATTTCCATGAGCAATCCCCTATGAAATCTCCATGTACACATTGGTAATGGTCATAGTGGTGAAGAACAAGTTACTTACCTTCGGTAACGCAGTATCTGGTAAAGACATAGGGGCCGATTACGATGGCGGACGGACTGGAGTCTGTCCGCCATCGTGATGGTGACCGGAACTGTCCGCAATACATGCGGCGGTGACGCACACCCAATTAGGATGCGACCGCCACCATGGCGGTCGCATTTTGCACTTTAACATTGCGGCGGGTGCTGCTAACTGCAGCACCCGCCGCGATGTCCAAAATGCATGTTGTGCATTTCACTGCACTACGTGGCAGGCACCACACGGTGCCTGCCACTTGGTGCAGTGAAATGCCCCCCAGTGCACCCACACCTCCCCCCAACATAAGGGGGGCCCACAACGGGCCCCCGAAACCAATCCCACCAGCCTTTCCATGGCGGTTTCGCCGCCATGGAAAGGCTGGCTGAAGACAGCATCCAAATTTGGCGGACGGTGCCTGCTAGGCACCGCCACCATTTTATGGATGCAGACCGCTCCACCATTGCCTGTGGCAGTTCCGTGGCGGACGGTCTTTGCGTCCACCACGGTCGCAGTCTGGATCCCCCCTGCCATCGTAATGTGGCGGGGGGAAAATCGCGGTCCGATGGCCGAAGGCCTGCCACCGCACGGCTGGCGGTGGTGGTCCTTCCGCCATCGTAATGACCCCCATAGCCTAGCCGCAGATTCCTTAACTTTTGAATTCTCCCCAAGCACCAGATATGATGGAGCTAAAAACGAGTTCCTGATACCAATGCAACATGAATTTGAGAGAGAGACAAAAAGAAAGAAAGATCATTCCCTCAAAAAACAACATCGTCGACTTAACATCAAAGTAATGCTAGCCGACCAAAAGTATCCTAAGAGGCTGCTAATACCACAATCCTGAAAAGAACACAGGAAAGGGTAACTTTGCCAACAGAAGACACTTAAGATCATATCTGACCCAGTAGGTCAAGGTACTCAACAAACCAGCAAATGGAATTCTCAAAAAGAGATATTCAGTTGAAATATTCCACTGTAAGACATAGCAGAAAGCTGACTGGAAATCTATATTCGACCGATGCCAGCTCTGCAGCCAAGGAACTACACTGGTGGATCACCAACTGCGCAGACAAGCTCGCCCCCCTCCACAACCCCGACAGACAGCGCCCCATGAAGGCCACCTGGTTCACCACCGACCTCCAAGAATCCAGACGCACCTGCAGACGTCTCGAAAAACGATGGAGGAACAGCAAAATCACTGAAGACCAGACCACCTACAAGAACGCCATGACAGAATACCACAAACTCATCAGATCCACCAAAAGTACCTTCATCCGGAACAAAATCCTCGCCAACTCCAGCAACTCAAAGGAACTCTTCAGCAACATCCAGCAATTCACCAAACCCCCCAGCGAAGCCACGGACGTCACACCCTCCTAGGACCTCTGCAACAAGCTCGGCTCCAACTTCCATCTGAAAATCAAGGCCCTCTATGACAACTTCAGCGAACAGAATCCAGAAACCACTCCTTCCTCCAGCGATGAAAGCCAGCCTACCATCACTGCCTGGACCCTGGTCACCACTGAAGATACCGCCACGACCATGAAGAGCACTCTCTCAGGAGCCCTCACAAACCCCTGCCCGCCGCACATCTTCCACAGAGCCGCAGCTGTCATAGCACCCGAGCTACGACGCCCCATCAACGCCACCTTCGAATCTGGCACATTCCCCGATGACTGGAAACGCGCAGAAGTCAAGCCACTCCTCAAGAAACCCTCTGCAGACCCGACGGACCTGAAAAACTACCGACCCATTTCTCTCTTTCCCTTTGTGGCCTAAGTCACAGAGAAGATCATCAACACCCAGCTGACAAACTTCATCGAAGAGAACGCCAACCTCGACCCTTCCCAATCCGGATTCCGCAGCAACCACAGCACCGAGACTGTCCTCCTTGCCGCCACAGACGGCATCCGCACGCTCCTCGACCAAGGCCACACCGTGGCCCTCATCCTACTAGACCTCTCCGCAGCCTTTGACAACGTCTCCCACCACACTCTCACAGCCAGACTCCACGACACCGGCATACAGGGAACCGCCCTCGACTGGCTCCGCTCCTTCCTCGTCGGCAAAACCCAAAGGATCAGACTCCCACCCTTCCTCTCCGAACCCACAGAGATCAACTGCGGAGTACCCCAAGGATCATCGCTCAGTCCCACGCTCTTCAATATCTACATGGCCCCCCTCGCCGCCATCGTCAGACAGCATGGACTCAGCATACTATCCTACGCCGACGACAGCCAGCTCATCCTCTCCCTCACGAAGGAATCCGAAGCCACCAGACTCAGCTTCCAGGAAGGAATGAAAGACGTCGCATCCTGGATGAGCAGCAGCTGTCTGAAGCTCAACTCGGAGAAGACAGAAGTTCTCATCCTCGGACCCACCCCCTCAGCTTGGGACAACACCTGGTGACCCACCGCCCTCGGCAACCACCCCACCCCCACAGACTACGCCCGGAACCTCGGCATCATACTTGACTCCTCGATTACCATGACCCGCGAGATCAACGCCGTTGCCTCCACCTGCTTCAACACCCGCTGCATCCTTCACAAGACCTTCAAATGGATCCCCCCGAATCCAGAAAGACTGTCACCCACGCACTCATAACAAGCAGACTAAACTACAGAAACACCCTCTACGCTGGAATCAACAAATCCCTGCTACGCAAACTCCAGACCATCCAGAACACAGCGGCCAGACTCGTCCTCGGCATCCCACGACATCATCAAATCACCCAACACCTGCGAGACCTCCACTGGCTCCCCGTCGAGAAGAGAGTAGCTTTCAAGCTACTCACCCACGCCTACAAATCCCTCCACAACACCGGACCCAAATACCTCAACGAAAGAGTCTCCTTCCACGTACCCAAAAGAAACCTTCGCTCCACTGACCTCGCCCTAGCAGAAACCCCGCGCATCCACAGAACCAGAGCGGGTGGAAGAGCCTTCTCCTACGTCGCGGCAAAGGCCTGGAACGAACTCCCGGTCAACATCAGATGCTCCTCCACTCTGCACACCTTCAGGAAGAGCCTCAAGACCTGGCTCTTTGGCTGACTCGGAGCTGCACCCCCCCACCCCCAGCGCCTTGAGACCCTCACGGGTGAGTAGCGCACTTCACAATTCCCTGACTGATTGATTGATTGATTGGTATATATCCATAAGCACACGAGGTTCAACAAAATATAAATTCAAGAAATTGAATCCAGCAAAGAAACAAGCCAAATGGATGAGAAAATTGTCCCAAGGAGGTAGGGGATATCCAACCTTCAGAAAGGATAAGTGTAACTACACCAACACTCCTAGCATGTCGCAGTATATAGGGACGAAAACTCAGAATGTTCTTAAAGAAGAGAAAGAATCATAGAAAGGGATATTCTCCTTAGAGAAGAAAGAAATTCCACCAAAAAATACAAGACATGGGAGTTCTAAGTAACCCTGAGGGGTAAAAGAATATGACAGCACATCCCCAATTACTTTGCAAGCAATACTCACAGAACAACAATGTTCAAAGAACATATGTAATCAACAATGCAACCCCCAAAAAACAATGGAGGTAACCCGGAAGAATATAAAGTAGAGACCTTTACCCTACTATATGTAAAGGCCCTAAGAAAGAGGTGTGCATAGCATCAAGGGACAATAGCCAATGTGCAGTCAAGGAGAGTCACCGTGAAGACCTCATAACGTGGCAGATCTGGTATAACCATCATCAAAAAGAGTAGCAGAACCTTCGCAAAAATCACCTAAAGTAAATCCAGCCAATGTAGTATAGGAATTCAATGAAAAGTGCACACTGCCAAAAATAGTAAAAAGGACAGATCTAAAAAGAATGTTCTAGTGGGAACCTCGGTCAAGCCAGAAACATAGACCACTGAGAAAAGCCCAAAACTCTTACTGAAGTGGAAACTCAGAGTAGCCAAAAAGAATAACATGGTCTCTGTATAGAAACCCCACAAAGGGCATAAGCCAGATCCCCCTATAAGAGATACTTAAAGTCAAAAGTAATGCATAGCAGCATACCAAAATGCTTCCAAAGGTGCAGGTGACATAAGTACATTTCCTAACTGGAAGAAAGTATCACAAGCAAACGACCTCTTGAGCATGAAGCCCTTCATCAGAGGAACAATGGGGAAGGGTAAAACCTATACAATAAGTATCCTTGTACAACACCACTTGTCAAAGACAGTTTTGAAAGAATAATATCTGCTAACCGCAGGAACACCACATGGGGTGACAGCAACAGGAAGACTTTAGACCACTATGGCACTGTCACAACAGGGGAGCAGAGCACAGTAGGTCTCCTATGGGGATAGACTTTTGACGAAAGTGTGACTATAAGGCCTCCCCCTCTAAGCCCCCCGATGGGAGCTTAAGCCCTGCCAAATACCTCGAAGAAAACAGAGGCAGGTATCAGACTTGTCCCTTATATAATAATAATAATAACATATATACTAACGTGTTACATGTTAATTGCATGACACCTTTGCACTCATGTCTCTGGGGGAAGTGACCTCTTCGCATCCCACCCTGACGAAACCCCGGGACCGTAAATAGGCCAGCATTAGGGCTGAAACATGTTGGTGATCAGTTAGGGTCATAGGACCACCACATCCTCCCACCCTACCATAGTCTTTTTAACCTTTCCCTCCCATTCCACCAATAAAGGATACTTTAGGAGTGGGAGAGGAATTTTTATCTTAACGCTACGCCCCCAAACCAAAATATCTTCATAAGTGCTCCATGAAACACGGTCGAGCCCACCCTGACCTCTAGGAGCCAGGGTAAGCCCAATGATGAAGCATGTCACTATTAGAGTGAGTGAGGGCTATAATAACAAAAGCGTCTCCCTCCCTTACCATCTCTCAACCAAGGGACATCACTGAACTAGCCAGTGTAGCCAGGTGCAGACTCTTTTGGGTGCTCTGTGTTTTTCCAGAACTCCACCCCCCCCCCCCTCTTTATCACTGGTCATTGTTTGTCTCCCACCTCTCTCACTCCCATCTGTTGCATAGGGACCTTGCCAGGTTCCAGGAGGGATATCCTTTACGTCTAGTAAGTGATTCATAGGGAGGATATATCCCTTCCCACCTCCTTAGGGAGGCCCTCTCTACCCCCATCGAGGCCCCACTCAGGCCCCGATTTTTGTGAAACGGACTGCCACAACATGGCCAGCTGTGTAAGACACAAAAGATCAACATCCCCTATACAAGCCTAGTATAGGGAAAAAATTAAAGAGGCATATATTTAGAAAGAGCGAGAGAAATTAGAACTCAGTTTCACCGCGTCTATCACAGAAACGCTGTAAAGCGGAGACAGCCTGGGCACTGAAAAGATGGGTACCATCACAGGGCATATCGACCAACACAGCTTGGACAGCCTCCAAAAAGCCTGAAGTACGTAACCAGGAACAACAACGCAGTGCCACAGAGGGTGCCATGGCCTGACCCACTGAATCAGTAGTATCCATACTGAATATATGTATATTACCCCTCAACCATCTAATGTTTCCGAACGTTGTAATGTAAAGCGCTCTGATACCCCCTAGGGTCATGTTCACGCTATATAAAACTTTATAAATAAATTTAAAAAATCCATGCCACATCTAGTGATCAATTTAGCTGCCTGTTGGCCATCCTGAATCATATGATCAAGATTGGATTGGAGATCATCTGGAAGTAACGGCAACATAGTTTGCAATGAATTCCACAATGCGTGAGAAAAACGCCCAAGAACACAAGACATGTTAATGGACCTTAAAGCAGAATTAGTTGAGGAAAAAATATGTTTGCCACACACATCTTGTCTCCTAGAATCTCTATCCGATGGGACATTAGGAGGAGTAATCATATAATGTCTGCGGCTGAAGCAGCCTGTACCACCAAATTACGAGAAGTAGGAAGTCTGAGGAGACAAGTCGGATCTCCAGGAGCAGGCTGGTGCGTGCAAGATATATCACGATCCACAGAGACTCCTGTATCAGGCTTAGCCCAAGTACCCAACAACATGTCGTACAGGGCCTCACTATATGGGAGAACAGGCTCCACCCCTGTCTGACCTTGACAGACTATATCAATCAGGGGATCAGTACACTTTTCCACAGAAGGAAGAGATAACTCTAAAACCATAGCCACTCTCTTTACATATCCGCAAAGGAAGAACTCGCCTCAGTAGCAATGCTAGGAGGGGAAAGAAGTCCCGAAGCTGGGGAACACTTCATCTCACTAGCCTTCCCAGTGCAGACAGCCAATTCTCTTTCATAAGAGGCGAAATAGCCTCAGATAAGGCCGGCAATAGCCCCGACTCCTCCGTATCATCTCCCAAAAGGTGACCCTCAGAAGTACCACCATGAGAAGGAAGCGAAAGGACAACCTTCCCCACAGAAGGCTCCATTGATTCCACACCCAACGTCGACCGACGCCGAGAAGGCGACGCCTCGACGTCGAGCGGAGGAGAAATGGCTTCGATTAATGCCGTTGCTGGAGCCGGCTTATCGAGGATAGACGCAGAAGGTGGAAACCTCAAAGGGCTGTGGACCGGCGCTGAAGTGTAGTCGGCTGACCTGTGCCGACCCAATGACTCAGAGGGCCCAACTGATACCAAGGGTGAACCCACAGGCGTCGCTCCTCTCACCTCCATGGGCCTCGATGGCGCTCCAGGGGAAGGTGAAGACCCTAAGATAAGATGTAGAGAGTTATAATAATCTCTCATTTGGGCCATCGAAGTCCCGGCTCCCAGAAAGATGGGGAGGCACGGGCGGAGTCGTGCACGGCCTCCTCAACCCGCAAACTAGAGGAGCCCTGAGAGACGGATGCTCCATGTGGCGAAGTACGAAGGTGCCGCAACTTCAACCACCTGCGCTTACCTCAGGACATCGATGGCTCTGAGTGTCGTCCACGGGAATGGCTCTGGCTCCTGGAACGGCCCTGTGAATGGCCCACCGAATGAGGAGAAGAAGACAGAGGCCGCCGTGAAGTCTCTGAGGACCTTGTCAACTGCACCACCGTTCATCTGGCGTTCCTTGAGCGCCTTCGACTTCAGCTTCTGACAGGAGCCGCAATCTTCGGAGTCGTTGTGTTCTTCCAAACACCGCATACAAATGCAATGAGGGTCCGTGGCAGACATCTGTCGTGCACAAGACCCACAAGGCTTAAAGCCTGAAGACAAGAAAGGCACACTGTTCCAAATGACAAAAAATGTCCAAGTTGGGCAGAAAACAGCCTGAGGAACTGCTTCCCTGGAGCTGTGTTGCAGCACGGAAAAGAAGAAACTGACGTATGCTTGCCATAGGGGACTTATATGACTCAGTAGAAGTCACAACCGGAGTCAAAGTCATCCCGGAGTCATACAGCGCCGTCCCCCGGCGTGCAGAGGTACTGCTGAAAAAATTCCGGATCCAGACTGGCGCCTGGGAAGAATTCAAAAGTTAAGGAATCTGAGGCTAGATGTCTCTATCAGATATGTATAGTTAAAAAATACCTTTACAATTTATTTTGAGTGTGTGAGCCTGGGAGTGCTTGGGCCTTTTCTCCTACAGAAGTGAAAGAATAGGGCTAGTGTTGCCAATAAATATGTTGCATTCTTACAACTTGTTACTCGTTAATATTACTTTTATTTTTGCATCATTAAGACAGGGCCAGTTTCTGTACGTAAACTAATGGACTTTGGGGCAATTAGCAAGATACTGGATGCCTTCTGGGCGCTAGATTAAGGAGTACAGTGTCAGCCCATGTATTTCATGACAAGGAGGCTACAGAACCCAATGAGATGCTCACCTCTCACAGGTGATACACAAGAATCAAGGGACATAACAGCTCCTTGGGGACCACACACGATTCAGCTCCTATGTCAAAAATAATGTGTGCTCAATGCAGCAGGACTGGGTGCTCTAGGAGCAGTGTTTAAGTTGCTTGGCCTTTATGTACCCTTATCTAATCACATATAAGGCAGTACCTCAGGATGGATTTCACAGATCAGAAGTAGCTCTCAGTATTGACATGGTTAGAGGCCCCTGGATGGACTTTGTGTAGCAGAAACACTCGTTTGGAGAACTCCCACTACAAATTATTGATACTGTTCATCTTGCTTACACATTTTGGTGTGTTTTTTAGAGATAATGGTGAGCACTGCCACAACATAAGCATAAATTATCTTGGCGCCTATCATCTTTCTCTTTTTCTGCTAAATGAGGGCATCGGATATACACCATATTATGTTTTTGCTTGCTGCTCTGTTCTGCTTTTATCAAATCTGAGTTTGGTCCTAGTTCATGATGTTCAGCTCATCATTTCATCTCTTTTTGTGACACCAAGTCACTGGCACTGGACACTGCCGCTGGTTGAGTGGAAACTTGAGAGAGAGCACTCTTAATCTCCTCACGTAAACCCCTATGAAAGAGTGACGCACAGACTAACCTATCGAATACTAGTGGACTAAACTGTGCTAAATAAACCAATACATCCTTCTTTCAGTTCCTCAAGATTTTGTCATGGTTCTACAATTTGTTTTTGTCATGGATCTACGATCAAATTCCTACAGATCAAAACAATGGACCAGGAAGCATCATTCCAGCTGAAAGAAGGCAGCATGAATGTCACTTGTGACTGGGCATCTGAGGTTTAGGTAGAGTGGCATAAGTGCACACTGCACTGAGCTAGAAAGGTCTGCACTGGTCTGTTAAACATTTCTTATGTGGCCAGAGGTGTGTTGAGTAGACCTGTGCTATTGCCTGGATGCTGAAATAGTGTTGAGAGATGTTTGATTAGGTAAAAGAGTAGCGCCTGCTTCCAGTCTTTCTGATTAGTTTCTAAGGTAGACATCTCTAGCTGGGCTCTAGCTGGGCTGCTGTAACTTCCTGTAGTAAGCTATGAGATTTCTTCTGAAAGGTGTCTAAATGTTTTCCAGTGCCTGCAGCAAACCCCCCAGTCCTTTTCCCCAGATAAACCAAAACACATGGGTTTATAAATATATCAAATGCTGGGTGATTTACAGGGATAATGGCCACTGCTCCCAACACATTTGAGCCTCTGTATAATCCCACTTAAACACTGAGATGATAAAGGAACTGGGCTAGGCAGGGGAGGTTAACATACTTCCTGCACTTCCAAATGGCAACTCTACAGGGATAGAGGATAGGTGCAGTGTACTGTTATCTAGCATTATAATGTATTGTACCCAAATCCCATAACATACTGTGCCTCTCTTATTCTGGTGAAACGGCTGCCTTCGTGAAAGTATGTATACCACTACGATACTTCTCAAGGGGTTCTACCTGTTAGGCTCTCGTGTAGTTCCTACAAACCTATATAGGATCTGCGCGTTTAGACAACATATACTGTAGGATTGGAGTCAGACTGATTCTGGACACCCCTACCGGATATGTCAGCCTGTATACCAGCTAGCTCACAGTGCCACTAGAAACTCCTCTTATCAAGGAGAGAATAGTTCTTGGCAACCATCGAACATGACAACCCTGATCCCTCAGAATCGTGGAAACAGTGCCACTTTTCGCTCAGTCACTCGTGCTCACTTTGTCTCAGAGAGATACACAGAATAAACAGTGGGGACGTTTTTCAATAAGCATTTATTGAACCAGCGTCAATGTAGTGTAAAATAGGTGTGCTGAAACAACCATTAGACAGTAACAGATATAAATGATTATAAGCACTAACAAAGTAAAAGGATGGTAGATTTCTACCATTGTGCTAAAACAATGAATACAGGCAAGTATATAAAATACATGACAGTAAAATGCGTACTCCTAAGATATGTCCCTAACTAGATGTACCTGAATGTACCTAGCATGTATGTGGGTGTAAAGCCAAGAATCCCTCTAGGATAAAGTCAACCCCATTACCTGAAGTGAGAGACTATGGGACCCCGTCTTGGTCTCGAAATGGACACCCGCAAGGGATGGCAGACCACTGCGAACTGGAGTGTCTGCGTGTAGAAGCCTCAACATCTGACGTCAGTGTTTCGGCATGTAAGTCCTTTTCTCTTCTGACTATCTCAGCAAGAGATGATGTATATATACCCAAAGTGGTACCCCCTGGGGATATACCTTGCTGTGTCATGTCGGACTGGGATGACGGAAGGAATGACCCTTATACATAGTTATTATGCAGGAGATGGTAGGCCTGCTGTCCTGCTGTGATTCCAAGAATCCTCATGCATAATGAATGAGGCTTAAGCTTTTCGAAGAAAACCCCATGTCATCTTCTGGACATTACCGTAACTAGGTAAAAGGTCAGTACTAAGAACCGTTATGTAGTGCAATGGTACGGGGAATCTAGGTGAAAGGGTAGGTGACTACCTGAGCCTATATTGGGGTACATAACAAGGCATGACTCCTGAAAGGTCTCAATATTATCAGATATGCAATTACCCTTTTCATATAAATGACTGTAGTGTTTGCAAGTATCATACGTGTGCAGGAGACACTGGGATCATTTCGGAAAAGCATGTACATACTATTACATACCTTTGTAATTCCCCCCAAAGGATCCACCTACCTATTAGTAAAAGTGCAAAGACAGCACAGTCCTTTCTATCTTTATTAAGTGTATAGGAATATTCCCTGAATGTTTTAATTTTATCACATTTTCGATGTTTTGTGGGGCAATGCACAAAGGTATGCAAAATTAGGTAAGATGGTACTACTTTGCATACTCCAAACTGCCTTTGTGAATATGCCCTTAGGAGTGCAGGTGCAGCCAGTGACTCTCTGGTGCAGTGTGGAGTCCACACAGGCTATGAAGCACACTCAGTTACTACTGTTTAACTTAACCTCTGTCACTCAATGTGGAAGTCCACTCAAGGCCAATAAAAAAAGCCAGACCACACCCAAATGTCTCTCATGGCTCCTATCAAACATTCTTCTCCTCAGTTTGTCTGGAGGGATAAACCTGTCATTACGTAATAACACTAGTTTTCACAGTCAATTCCTCACCAGTCATTACAAACGGGCGGACACAAAGCTTAACACCTCTCTCAACAGGCCATCCTTTCACCACATACTCCATGACCTTTCCAAAAATGTCTGCCATATCCCGTTCACCTCGGATATATTTAATTTTCTTACATCCATCATAGCCCGCACCCTCCTCCCTACAGTGTACATTGTCTATTTCATCATTCATGAAAAGGAACTTTACTACCGCTTGTCACAAAATGTAAATAAGTAGCAATCATTTTTCAATAACTGAGTAGGGTTGTTCCACAAAGTTCTTTTCACAAAATCTCTGGTGTTTTCCACAGCATTCACTTCTCTCTCTAGCCACATCCACTTGCATCCCTAGGTATACAATAAACAGAAGGACTGAACCTTTTCAATGCCTTAGCAGATGCTATCGTGGATTTCCCCCATTTAAACACTTTCCCACTCTGTTCATCCAATTGTAATCCACAATCATCTGCAGCATTTATTTTCAACCATTCATGCGAGGCACAGTTTCCAGTAGAAGTCTCAAGATCCTGAGCAGAACTTACATAGTCCTAAAAAAATGCCCACTAGTCCTTATCTGTTGGTACTGGTGATGCAACAAACCAAAGAGTATCCCTTCTGGAACCAGAATGGTTCCTACAGGAAAAAGGGGGAAAAAGATTTTTTAATAGTACGCCTATTCGTGGCCGACCCACTCTTGTGGGTGGGAAGGGAAAGAGACCCTTTTCTTAACATAATCCTCACTCACTCTAGTAGTGACATGCTTTATCATCAGGTTTACCCCAACTCCTAAAGGTCCTAAAGGGTGGGCTCCACCATGTTTCAGGGAGCACTTGTGAAGACTGGGTGTATGGGGGCGTAACTTTAAAGATAAAATTCCTCTCCCACTCCTAAAGTATCCTTTATTCGTGGTGTGGAGGGGAAGGTTAAAAACAAATGTAGGGCTAGAGGATTTGATGATCCTATTACCCTAGAACACCAACATGTTTCAGCCCTTCCTAATGGCCTATCTGTGGTCCTGGGCTTTCGTCAGGGTGGATTGCGATGAAGTCACTACCCCCGAAGACGTGACTGAATGTGAGCATGCAACTTGCATGTGGAAAGGTATAATTAGAACAAGACTAGTACTTGATAGTTCCCTTTCAATGGAAGCACAAGCCAAAAGACTGACTAGCTCCTGCTTCGCTATGCTGAGAACCCTGCGGAAATCCTGGAGTGATTACCCATCCTTTGTAGAAGAGTGGTGGTCCAGGGAGTTATTCTGTCACTCCTGACTACGGAAACTCTTTATATCTGGACTCCCCCAAATCAGTTAAAAAAAGACTTCAAGTGGTGCAAAACGCTGCGGCTAGAACCATCCTCAAGATATCCAAATGCTCTTCAGCCAAGAAAACCTTGATCTCCTTGCACTGGCTTCCAGGGCAGAAGAGAATTACATTCAAGGTACTATGTCTGACTCACAGGGCAATACATCATATTGATTAGAGCCCTATTGACCTCCTATATCTCGAGGAGGACTTTAAGATCTTCTAATACAGGTCCCTTAATGGTTCCACATATTCAGAAGGTCAGATGGGGTGGAAGATCTCTCTCCTACCTGTCTCCTAAACTTTGGAATACAATGCCAATTGATTTTAGGAACAGAGCCTGATGAAGCCAAATTCAGAAAACGTATCAAAACTTGGCTATACTCGAACTAATCCTTTTGGCCCATCTGGATCTACAGATTTGAAGGTGCACGTTTTGACTTACACAGCGCTAGGAAGTCTTATGGTAGCTATGCGCTATATAGATCCAATAAGGCCATGGGTATAGGTAAGTACCATTTACTAGGGATTTATAAGTAAATTAAATGAGCCTATTGGGTGTATGCTATTTGTACCATGTTTAAAGAAGAGTGCCAATATTTAGCAGGGGGAGCTGCACAGAGTCCTAATGCCCCAAAAAACAAGGTGAGCAAAAATCAGGGAGTGAAGGCAAAGAGTCTGGGGGAATACCACGCCAATGATGTCAGGTGTAAGCAAGATGCCTTATCCCTGATTATTAATCGTCCTGTCACCACAGCAGCTTTAACTGATTTCCCAGTTCAAATTGATGTTCAAAAAGAGAATCACGAATGAGGAAAAATGACAAGGCCCCCCAAAAGCAGAATGAAATATCTTCATGAAAATTTCAGGAAGTCTGATGAATGAAATAGAACCGACGCAACTAGGGGGAGTGAAAATATATTTTTCAATAGAAGAGGAAGAGCAGAAATGGAGGGAAGGACTCTGTATCGTGGTCTATATGGTCATATCTTGAAGAAATGTCCTCTGTTGCCAGGAAAGGAAATGTGAATGCATGTTCTTAATAGTCAGGTGGAGATTAAGCATGAAGATTGTAAATGTACCTGTCACTTTTACATGGTTGTGGTATTCTCAACAGACAAAGACCATTTACAGATTTGCGCTCTGATTGATTCTGAA
This sequence comes from Calotriton arnoldi, assembly GCA_963921515.1. NCBI lineage: Eukaryota > Metazoa > Chordata > Amphibia > Caudata > Salamandridae > Calotriton > Calotriton arnoldi. The sequence goes on along the minus strand of CAWUFW010001870.1, from coordinate 745,497 downwards.
GCGCCCGGCTGCCTTTTGGTTATCCAATTTCAATAAAGGAATGATAATCCTGTGCAAGATAAAGCCAAACCATAGGAGGCTCAAGGAATGGACGGAAAAGCTCCTACATTAGGGACTACTTGCAAAGAATTAAAGATGATACTTATGTTTACTCCTTGTAGAAGCTATTATTTTATTTTGGACATCATTTAGGCTCCAGATTTTTCAGTTATTCTCAGCACTTTGTGGAATAGGCAGCACAACCCAAGCATTAATTGGGAACTTCTGATTATCATTGTTGTCGTGTGAGTGCTGGAACAAATGTGTTCCTCAAAAGGCGGTGAGAAATGACTCAGAAACTCAACTGAGTACTCCTAGATAAGGCAGTCTATACTTCAATTCCTGGGGACTATAAAGAATTTAGTATAAAGGAGCAGACAATTAACTATCTAACTGTTCATACATTGTCCTTACATCACACTCATAGGAGAATATATCTTTTTATAATGAAAGAAGACAAACAATGAAAAGATGTACAGGAAAACTTAGAAAGGGCGTTATTCCCCATTTCACCTTTTCTGCAGGGCAATAATCTAATGGGGAATATTGGCAATGAATTGAGCCGAGAGTTGAATGCCACCACCATTAGAAATTGCTACCCTCTCCCCTTCATATAGGTAATGTTGGATCAAATCAAGGAGCTAACATCAACTGGATCTTCTACGAGCACCCAATTTGGTCAAAATTCGTGAAGGGGATAAGTGGAAAACAGTGTTCAACACTCGTTATGACCCCTACGATTATTTGGTGGTGCCAGTCAGTGTATGTAATGCCCTTGCAGTGTCCCAGCATTTTGTGAACATCCTAATTAGAGACCTATCAGATCCTTTCATAATCATTTACTTGGATGATATATTGATTTACTCAAAAAATATCCAACAGCTTCATTCTCTTGTTCGAGAAGTAGAGTCTTGGTTAAGGAAAGATTCATTGTACGCTGAAGCAGAAAAATGTGTATTTAAAGCTGATCAGGTTACCTTTTGGGGCTTCCAAATATCCTGAGATAGTGTAAGTATGGTCATGGAAAACCTTAGAGCTGTTATGGAATGGACAGTCTCCACCACTGTCAAGGAATGACAAAGATTCTTGGGTTTTGCAAAGTTTTCTAGACATTTTATTGAATACTCTTCCACCATTGTGAGGCCGATCACATTGCTCTCTCAAAACGGGCAACCTTTCATATGGGGCAAGGAACAGGGGGATCCTTTTAGACCCTGAAGACGGCATTCATGACTGTCTCCATTCTGAGGCATGCTATTATGAAACTGGCTTTTACAGTTGAAACTACGCTTCAATGTTTGCTTCTGGAGTTGTCCTGTTGCAGAGACAGAAGCTGCGCATCCAGTGACATATTACTTGAGAACCTTTCAACTTCTAAACACACACACACATGTATACCATCTATGATAGAGAACTTGTGGCAATTACAGAGGGAAACTTTCACACAGTGGAGACTAATTAGAAGGGTCAATGCAAGAGATCCTGGACTGGATAGACCATCATTTTTTTCTACATATACATGAAATGCTTGAATTCAAGACATGCAAGGTGGGCTTGCTCTTCTCTCGATTTCAATACACGGTCACATACAGACCAAGATATAGACATGGCAAGACTGATCCACTGTCTCGACAAGAGGCAGAAAAGAAAAAACAGTGTCTGCGATTTTCAGCTACCAATCAAGAAAGAGACATTTTAAATCAATTTATAAACCAAGTCCGATCCAGAAAAGGTTGTAAATTACCGTCACTAACTGGTAGCACAATTCTTCAATTGCAGGACACCCAGCGCAAGTAAAGATAAAAGAGCTGGGCCACTAGAGAGCCCGGCCACTAGATGGCAGCACTCATCTGAGGCTTTGCCAGACGGAGACAATAATCTGCTATTTATCCCGACAAACTGGAGGTGTCGGGCACCTCAGGGCCCATATCGTAGCCCCCATCTGTGGGCTGAATCTGTCCACTGCTGTGGCTGGCCGGATTGGCTCGATGGATGCGCGGTGTGGCTCGGGCCAGGGTTGGATTGGGAGTAGAAATCGGCCCGGGCACGCTAAAAAAAAGTGGCCCACATTTGCATATTGCCTTTCCGGAAAACACTGCTTCAGCGAAATTTTATAAAAAGAAAGGGGGGGGTTAAAAAAAATGCACGGATTAGTTTACACTGGTGGAACACACCTGAAAACAAGTGAGGCCACTTTTGTTCAGGCCCCCTGCCCCCGCTCAATCAGCATACATTAATGGGCCGGCCCAGCGAGAGAAAGGGAGTGACACCTGCCCGTTGATAAAAGGAAGGTAATGAGCGCACATCTGCCTCCAGAAAGGCCATTCAGGCACCCACTGGGCCGCTGGCGGCATCCAAACACAGACACCGCCCAAATCAGCCCCCCCCCAGGCTGCCCACAGGTGGAGCTCGTATACCGGCCCCTCGGCCATTGCACGAGTGCCTTATGTTACCAATCCGACCCTGGCTCGGGCCTGGGCCGTATCTGCGGCCACGGTCCCTCGTGTACCCGCCGGAATTGCTGTAGCCGCGATGCATACGTGGCTTGATCGGCTGTTACCCTTCACAGAACTCGAGGGGAAGGTGGCCGGAGAGCGTGTGCCCTGCCGGGGACCGGGCTGACGCAGGCCCGCTGCCGACTCTGACCGCGTACGCCGCCCTGCCGTGAGGGCCGCAGGGCGTAGGCCGCCGCGGGGGGCCTGGACCCGCCTAGACCTGCTGGGACTAACTTGGTGGTTCTGCCTCGGATGACACTGCCAGACCCCGCGGAGCCATCGCCTGCACTGACTCATCGGTGAGTGGCGGGGGCAGATCTGAGGCCTGGGCAGACTGCACTGAGGCAGCGGCACGCGTGACTCGGTAGATCTGGCCACAATAATGCTCCATGCCATCAGGCCTTCACAACAAGCAAGCGGTACTGTCTTTGGGGTAGCGGTGATGGAGCAAGGTAAATGAAATACATTTGGAACCCCCTTGATAAGAATAATAAATTAATGGTACTAATTGTTTGATGAATTAACCAACAAATGCACCTTTAATAAACATTTACATAAACGGTAACTGCTATTTTTTTTTGTGCAAAATCTAATTTATTTACAATTGTTTAGTAAAATAATACTAATATTGTGAATTGCGTACTAATTAGAGTAAAATTGCATGATTTATGCTATGTAGTAAAATTGTGTTGTGGCAAAGAATGCGGATGGTAAGTAAAATGGCTTTAAATGTCGCTTCTGCTAGGTAACACCTAACACGGGTTCTTAGAATGACGGGTGGTAAACAGAAAGGCTTATATTCTTTGTTTTAATTATGATTGTGTTTGTTTTTATAATAGTTCGCTCGGGCCTGTTAGGCCATGCTGCGAAAATGGCTGCCGAAACAGATGAGGTCATACAAGAAATCAAAGATGGCCTCTACGCGAAAGAAATAATGGAGCTGAACCACGTGGGTACGGCCTGTACACGGAGTGAGAAATGTCAAGGACACCTTAACCTATTATGAGGAGAGTGCCAAGAAAGACTCAGCACGTATCCGTGAGAAAGGGGAAAAGAAAGTATTGAGAAACAAAGGACTGACAAAATTGTGACCATCAGGATCGCAACATTATGAATAGTCAATTTGGACTGCTTTTACCCAAAGGTCATGAGAAACAGTAAACTCTTAACCATCCCCGAAACCAGTTTGAACAAGGACAGCGATGAGGCGATCTTCGCCACCCCTCAAATGGACCAATTAGCGTGATTCCTGCCCCCAAACATTGCAACTTTTTGTGTAGTAAGCTAGAAGTAGGGTATAAGAGGGACTGCTCTTATGTGGGAGGGGCTGCTATTACTGCAAATGCCGATGCCGATGTTAATGCTGATGTTAATGCGGATGCTGCCATTGACATCGAACTTGACTGGGGAAGGAACGAGACCGTTACGGGAAATTTGTACGGGAGGTCCCGTCGAGGAGGCCATTTAGTGGGACAGTCAGTCAGTTTGGGAGTCTATTCTGTGATCTACGGTTTATCTGCTTTTTGGTGAACCAATCCTATCTGCATCTAAATAGGTAATGCATAAATTTAGCTTCTTTACACAATTTATTATATAAATGTCATGAATGTATTATGGTGATTAATAAACTAAGAATCTCACTCGTGCAAAGCTTGAATTTAGATAAAATTTCATTCTGATTAACTATGAGTCTGTGGTTCTTTAGTTTCATTAATAAGTATGACATTTTAACAGGGTTTTAATTGATTGAGCTGGTCTTAATCACCATCAACTTATTCTACTAGTTGGTCCATCGACCAAAGAGCGGAGTACCTTGATGTTTTGAAACCGTCAGGATTTAAAGTGAAAATTGTATATGATGTTTAAGGTAATAATCTGTCAAATTTAACAAGGTATCCCGTTCCTCCAGCAACTCATTTCTTCTCCTTGGTGTGTGTGTAATCCAGGGAACGAACGACTGAATGTATGATATGCGGTGTTATGGGCCCCACCGACATAGGGTATAGTTGATGTGAATGAATTCACCTGGATTCATGTCTAAAGGAAAAATTTATATTAGCCGCGCTGGATCAGATTTCTTGGTAGCAGAGTTATGGTTACTATAGATTAGTTTGGTGACTATTGGTTATTGATTATTCATTATTCATGTCTAACACTTCTTGTCGAATTGTATTATGTTATGTGTAAGTCGAAATTTTGAAGCTTCCGGGAAGTAGGAAGTGAACACGTGTGGCAAGAGAAGTCACATGGAATTGTGCATTGTCTGATTTTTCAAAATTGGTGATAACACAGGATTGTGTTATGATAGGGACATTTCATGTATAAAACGTGTATGAGTGAAATAGCAACCGGTTTTCTTGTGAAACTCTGGCCTTAATTCTCAGGAGCAGTGTAGTCTCCACATGTGTTTTATCCCCAGAGAAACGGGTTTACCCCTTGCTTGAGACAAGGGTAAGGTAGAGGGAAGTGCTACATTTATCGAACAAAACAGTATTCTTGCAAGATAGAGTAAGCTATCTCTTTTGTTTAGCGAAAACAGACAATGGTAATGTGTTTTACGTCGTAACTAACAAAATTCAGTCAAGAAAAAACTGCTGACAAATTTTTGTAAAGGAGGGGTCAGGAGTAGAACTGACGTTGACAAAGACGGCGCTGGTATTGGCCAGTGGTGGGAAAACGAAGAGCTTTCTGATTGGTGCGTTGGTGTGAAGACGCGCTGGTATTGGCCAGTTGAGAGTGACGTAGAGCTTTTGGATTGGTGCGTTGGCGTGAGACGCGCTGGGATAGGTCCGAATAGCAAACAGTAAAAAGAACAGAGTTGTGAGTTTGTCGGAAAGAAAGAATCATGCAATATGGCTTATTATGAGTATTGTAGAGAGAAACCGTCATGGATAGCGAAGATCAAAAACTTTTTCAAGAAGGACAAAAAGATAGTGACTAGGGAAGGACAAGTAATTCCTCCACCGAAAACGCCAGCTTCTCATATGATGTTGAAGTATGGTTATCATACTTGCATATGGTTGGGGAATTGGACAAAATATACTCAGAACGATGGAGTATTGGCTTTTCCAGAAAACGGTTTGTTTAGTACAGCGGTACTTCGGAATTTGAGAGAAAAAATGATGAAACTTGAGCCAAGACCCAGACCGACACAGTTCGAAGCGTTAGGTGAATGGGAAGATGAGATGTATGAAAGAGAAAGGCACAGAGGTGCAAAGAATTATAGTTTAGTTCACGGAAGAGTATGGGGAGTGAATCATGAAGACAGGATGAGACGATGGAGATATGCTAATATGACGGATGGTTTGTTTCCAGCCATAACAGTTGGAGAAGTTACAGAGAAAAAGTGTACAGAGAAAAAGAAACATGTAGTAGCGGAAAGGTATGGGTATGGAGGTAGCGAAACAGAGGATGAATTGCTGGAAGACATTTTAAACAGAAAACCACCTCCATATCAACAGAATTCTGCGGTGGTGATACCGAATGCACCACCAATGGAAACTGGGAGGAATCAAAGCCCTGAACGAAGTTATGAAATAAATAGGTTAAATGAAAAATCAGAAATGAGAAGTCTGACAGTGGTAATACAGCTGAGTTAGCAAGAACCACAAGAGAATTGACTGAGAAAATAAGGGAATTAACTATGAACATGGAAGCTGTGACTGTGCCAGTGACAATAGGACCAGTAATGCACAAGTTACTAACTTGTGTAACGATATATCTGTAAGAGACAGTAGTTAGTGACAGATTCCTTACCTTAGAATATCCCCAGGCGTCAGGCTGGATCCGGAAAGTTTTTGCGTAGCAGTACCCCTGCGCGTCGGTAGGCGGCGTCGTGCGGCTCCGCGTCCGTCGTCGGCGTCGTGATCGCCGGGATGACGTCGCGGGCAGTACTTAGACGCCGCCCCTGCGCGCTGACGTCAGTTCTGTACACGACTTTCCGCGCCAGGAACGCAGAGCCATGCAAGAAGCTGACATAGGTGTCTGAAAAATACTAGGGCCCTGAAAGGGATGTCCTTAACCCTAGAAATCAGTTCGCAGAACGGGGAGGATGGGTGGGCGGTAAGGAATCTGTCACTAACGACTGTCTCTTACAGATATATCGTTACACAAGTTAGTAACTTGTGCATCTGAAAGAGACACGTTAGTGACAGATTCCTTACCTTAGAAAAGATACCCCAGCAATACCAACCCCGGTGGTGGGTCTGCGAACAAAGATCAGACAAGGAAGTCCCGGAGGACAGAACGGCCAAAGAAGCCGTCCCTCCGGACCTGACTGTCAAGGCAGTAATGCTTTGTAAATGTGTGCAATGGGCACGCAGCCCAACAGGAGGCTCCTTCTTAGCCAAAGAATAGCAGGCTTTGATACACAAGGTTACCCAGCGGGAGATGGTTCTCTTGTGCACCGCCCGACCTTTTTTGGCACCCACGTAGCCAACAAAGAGCTGGTCATCCACCCGGAAGTGTTGTGTGCGGTTGAAATAAAAGGAAAGCGCACGTTTTGGGTCCAGACGGTGGAGCCTCTCTTCCTCTCTGGAAGGATGCGGAGGCGGAAAGAAGGTGGGCAAAGTGATGGTCTGCCCAATGTGGAAGGCAGTAACCACCTTTGGCAAGAAGGATGGACGCGTCCTAAGAACAACCTTGTCTGGATGGACAGACAGAAAGGGAGGTTTGCATGATAGAGCCTGGAGCTCACTCACCCGCCGAGCGGAGGTGATGGCCACCAGAAAGGCTGTCTTCAGAGTCAGAAGACGAAGAGGACAGTTATGTAGAGGCTCAAAGGGAGCGCACATAAGAAAGGTAAGAACCAAGTTCAAGTCCCACTGAGGCATCACAAACGGAACAGGAGGGAAGAGGTGTGTAATGCCTTTTAGAAACCTGTTAACAACAGGGGACTTGAAAAGGGAGGGCTGATCAGGAAGCCTGAGGAAGGCCGAGATGGCACAAAGATAGCCCTTGATGGTACCCAGGGCAGAACCCTGTTGGGCCAGGGAAAGAAGGAACAGAAGAACCTCAGAAAGAGGGGCAGAAAGGGGATTCACAGCCTTTGCTGTGCACCATGCCACAAACTTGTTCCACCTGCAGGCGTATACCACCTTAGTAGAGGGATGCCTGGCTGCCAGAATCACATCACAAACTTCGGGAGGCAAGTCGAAAGGAATCAACTGCCGCCGCTCAATCTCCACGCAAGCAGGTGGAGGCTGGACAGGTTCGGGTGGAGGACCGTCCCCTGCTGCTGCGACAGAAGATCCTCCTGAAGAGGCAGACGGATCGGGGATCGACGCTCATACTGAGTAGCTCGGGATACCAAACTCTTCGAGCCCAGTCCGGAGCCACAAGGATGACTTGGGCCCGGTCGCGCCGAATCTTCTTCAACACTCTGGGTAGAAGTGGTATAGGCGGAAAAGCGTACAACAGACCGCAACTCCACTCGCGACGAAAAGCGTCGCCGAGCGAGTGCTGCCTTGGAAATTCCAACGCGCAGAACTGATGACATTGCGCGTTCTCTTCGGTGGCGAATAGATCTAACCAAGGCTCTCCCCACTGTAGAAAGAGTCCTTGCGCCACTTCCGAGTGAAGACGCCATTCGTGATCCATCATGCACCTGCGGCTGAGTTCGTCCGCCCTGGCGTTCAGGGAACCTGCCAGGTGTTGAACCATCAGGAAAATGCCCTGATGTTCCAGCCATGTCCAGAGGCGCAGAGCCTCCTGACATAGGGTCCACGACCCCACCCCGCCTTGCTTGTTGCAGTACCACATGGCGGTGGTGTTGTCTGTGAACACCTGCACTACCTTCCCTTTGACAGAGGGAAGGAATGCCTTGAGTGCAAGTCGGATCGCCCGGAGCTCCAGAAGGTTGATATGGAGCCGGGACTCCGCCGGAGACCAGAGGCCTCTGATCTCCGCCTCTCCCATGTGACCGCCCCATCCCAGAAGGGACGCGTCCGTCACAACTGTGTGCTCTGGCTGGGGAAGGGAGAGTGATCTGCCCATGACCCATTGCCGGTTCGAGAGCCACCACTGCAACTGTCTTGCAGTCCCCTCCGAGATCTGAACGTGATCGGACAGGTTGCCCTGGTGCTGCGCCCACTGGAACTTCAGGTCCCACTACAGAGCCCGCATATGCCATCTGGCATGATCGACCAGCAGGATGCAGGAGGCCATGAGGCCCAGCAGCCTCAGGGTCATCCGTACCGAAACCCAGGATAAAGGCTGAAAGATCGGAATCATAGCCTGAATATCCCGGACTCGCCGTTCGGGAGGATAGGCCCGAAACTGCGTCGTGTCCAGAACTGCTCCGATGAAAAGGAGCTGTGGAGAAGGAATCAGATGCCACTTCGGCACATTGATGGAGAACCCCAGCGAGTGCAGGAGTTCAGCCGTAGTCTGGAGGTGGGAGACGACTGCCTGGGACGAGCCCGCCTTCAGCAGCCAGTCGTCGAGGTAGGGGAAGACTGGAACCCCTGCCCGGCGCAGATGAGCTGTGACCACCGCCATCACTTTCGTGAACACCCGAGGGGCACTTGTAAGGCCAAAGGGGAGCACGGTGAACTGAAAATGCTCAAGGCCTACCGTGAACCGAAGGTAACGCCGGTGGGCCGGCAGGACGGGGATGTGAAAATAAGCGTCCTGCAAGTCCAACGCTACCAACCAGTCTCCAGGGTCGAGGGCAGTCAAGACCTGAGCTAGGGTGAGCATCTTGAATTTCTCCTTCCGGAGGAAGCGATTGAGGTTCTGGAGGTCCAAGATAGGACGCATGTCCTCCTTGTCCTTTTTGAGCACCAGAAAGTAGTGGGAGTAGCAACCACGTCCTACTTCTGGGGTCGGAACATGCTCGATGGCCCTCTTGGCCAAGAGGGCCGTGACTTCCTTCTGCAGAAGCACCAAGTGATCCCCTGACATGCGGTGGAATTGAGGTGGCATGGCTGGGGGGTGGTCTCGAAGGGGAGGGAGTAGCCCCTTCGGACAATGTCCAAGACCCACCTGTCCGAGGTGATGGCACGCCAGTGGTGAAGGTGATGGCGGACCCTGCCCCCTACTGGCGTGCTGTGCACCTGAAAGGAAGGACTAGGAGGGCTTGGAGGCCGCGGACGGGGCGGAGTTGGTGGCCTGACCCGCACGCCGGTTGCCCGAACCGCCACGGCGGTAGCCACGTCCTCGGCCACGCGAAGACGCTTGCTGCGCGGGCCGGTGGCTGGGCAGTGGACGTGACTGGGCGCCCCTTCCGTGGCCACGAAAGGGGCGAAAAGCAGAGGTTAGCGGAGGGCGCACAACAGAAAGGCCCAGGGACTTGGCAGTAGCCCGTGAGTCCTTAAAACGCTCCAGCGCATGGTCTGCTTTGGAACCAAAAGACCGACTCCATCAAAGGGCATGTCCATGAGTGTATTCTGGACATCACCCGAGAAACCAGTTGTTCTCAGCCAGGCGTGGCGACGCAGCGCCACCGTCGTTGCAAGCGATCTGCCCAGCGAGTCGGCGGTATCAAGGCCACAACGTATGGTGTATTTAGCCGCATCTCTACCTTCCGCAATGGTGCGGGTAAGCAGTGTCTGGACCTCCTCAGAACACTGGGGCAAAACAGTTGCCACCGAATCCCACAGGCAGTGGGTATATCGGCCCAAAAGGCAAGCGGTGTTGACGGACCGCAAGCCAGCACTGGAGGAAGAAAAAGCCTTCTTCCCAAACTGGTCCAGGCGTTTGGATTCCCTATCCGGAGGGGCGGTAGGGAAGGCGGTTTGGGAGGCAGAGGCTTGGACAACCAAGCTCTCGGGGGTGGGATGTTGAGAGAGAAACAAGGGGTCGCCCGGAGCAGGGCGATGGCGTCGGGCCACGTTCCTATCCACAGGAGCCCCTGTGGTGGGCTTGGACCAGGTGCCCAAAAGAATGTCAGATAGTGCATCATTAAACGGCAGCACAGTCTCAGATGAGGAAGCTGCCGGCTGAAGCACTTCCGTCAGGAGATAAGTCCTGACAGCCACAGTAGGCAATTGGAGGTGCAAGGCTCCAGCTGCTCTACGCAACACCGTTGCGGAATTTGCTCCCTCCTCCGTAGCCACGGGAGGAGACAGCATGCCAGTGTCAGGGAAGTGTCTAGACCACTGGCATCCCCAAGTTCCTCAGCTCAGTCCTGATCATACTCACACTGCTGTGTGAGAGGGTCTTCCGACCCCTCCCAGCTCTCCTGGTCCTCCTGTGGTTCAAAATATGGAGGAGGAGGGACATCTGGGACCCAAGGTCTCATCGGCGCCGGAGCCGGCGTCGAGCGACGTCGGTCCGGCTCCATGTCCGGACCCGGAGAGAACCGGGGAACGACGCCGCACGGAGCCCCGGACGGCGTCAGGAACGGCACCGGGGACATCGGCGCTGGCGGAGGCGTGGTTAGGTCAACCGGTGTCGATGGGGGTTGCGGTACCACCGGAGCCGGGATCGAGGCCGGAGCCGAGGCCGGGATCAAGGCTGGCGGGACAGGCGACGCCGGGACCGGAGTCGTCGGCGACGCCGGAGCAACCCCATCAGGGCCCGCGGGCGCACCCGAGGGACCTTGAGGCCCGAAGAGGCGGGCCATGGCCGACAGGAATTCCTGTATTTCGGCCGGAGTCGCCCCCGAACCCGGAAAGGACAGGTAATGCTGGGGCGGCTCTACAGGCACGTCCGGGGCCACGGGGTCGGGGACGGTGCCGACAAAGGCCTCAGCCGAGTCGCGAGACCGGCGAGGCGAAGTCTTAGAGAAATGATGCTTCTTAGACTTTTTGTGCTTCGACTTACCCGAGGAGCGCAAAGACTTGGACTCCGACGACCGGCGGGGGCTCCGCGACCGGCCCCTCGACCTCTCACGGGACCGGGGCTTGGTGCGGCGCGGAGCCGACTGCCGGACCTCGAGGAGCTTTCGAGACCGCTCTCGCAAAGCCTTCGGGTGGAGTTTCCGGCAGTCAGGGCACGACTTCGTGTCGTGGTCTCGGCCGAGACAGTAGAGACACTCTAAGTGCGGGTCTGTGATCGACATCATTCGACCACAGACGTCGCATGGCTTGAAGCCGGGCATCCCTACCGACACCTAGGAGTCGAGAAGACTCGAAAAGAAACAGTGAAAAAATCACCCAAAATGTAGTCAAAAATTAACTAGGGCACTGCTCTTCCCGGATCTGCGCTTACTGGCGTGGAAAAAAGAAGAACTGACGTCAGCGCGCAGGGGCGGCGTCTAAGTACTGCCCGCGACGTCATCCCGGCGATCACGACGCCGACGACGGACGCGGAGCCGCACGACGCTGCCTACCGACGCGCAGGGGACTGCTACGCAAAAACTTTCCGGATCCAGCCTGACTCCTGGGGATATTCTAAGGTAAGGAATCTGTCACTAACGTGTCTCTTTCAGATACCGGTATTTGAAAACCAAAGAATAGATGAGTATTCCTTGACAATTCCAATGAACTCGAATATGCAAAGAATGAGAGAAGGGATAATTACAGAAACTAGAGAGACAAGAGATCTGGTTGGCTCATATAGATCGAGTCCACCTACTAATTTGACAGTAAATGAGAGTGAGATAAAAAGGATTCCTATGGGAACTGAGTCAGCAACTGAGACCCCAGAGAGAACTACAAATTGGATAGAAATAAATAGTACCCCTGTAGGACCGACTCCAGAAAGAATTAAATGAGTGGATGAGGAATTTACAGAAGAAAGATGCAGAACCACAATTGTTGGATGTAATCAGATTAAAGATAGATATGGAAGAGTTGATTTTAGGGACTATTGGTACAGAAAGATTGAAATCATATCAGGATGAAGAGCTTATGTTTATGTGTAAGAGTATCACTTGGAGAGCTAGAAATTTGCATGAAAAATTGGAAGAAATAGGGAATAAACTGGGAGTAGATTTTGGAAAAATCAGAAGTTTGCAGAAACCGTATAGGGTAGATTTTTGTGAAAAGGATATAGAAAATCTGAACACATCAGGACGATTAACACAGATAAAGGAACTGATTGTGTTATTGAGAAAATGGGGAGATGTGGACAGATGGAAGAGCAGGTGGATGAAAAGAAAGGAGGGAACGACCGATAAAGCATCTTTGGCTTTTCCGGTGAAAGAAAAGGAACCAATAGTGCTGGAATGTCCAATGAGGGAAACTCCAGAAGGAAGCTATGTGCATGTTCCATGGTCCAGACAAGATATATTGTCATTTAAAAATAATTTTCCGAAATTGAGAGAGAAACCTGTAGAATGGTATAGACAAGTGGAAAGATTTGTAAAAGTTTCAAAGGTGTTGTGGGTAGATCTGGATGGATTGTTTGATATTGTAGTACCAGCAGATTTATGGACAGAATGTAAGATTACAATTGATTGGCCAATGGAAGAATATCCTAGAGATGAAAAAATTGGAGCGCCAGGTCCAGAAGTGATGAGAAAGTATGAGCAGGTTATCACGTTTTTGAAAAATAAAATTCCACCGAAAGAGTCAGATTGGGTAAAGATTGATAGAAGGACTCAGGAGAGTAAGGAATCTGTACACGCCTACTATGAAAGGTTACTTTTGGTTTTCAAACAGTATAGTGGTTATGAAACTTTGAGTGAAAAGGACATGAGTCATTTCGTATATAGATTTGTATATGGATTGAAGCCCGAGATAAGTGAAATGATTAAGCAGCATATGTTGTGTTGGCAGAATAGCACGGTAGATGAAGTACTAAGGTATGCCAAATATTGTAGTGATGACATCGAGTGTAGACAACGTAAACTGAAAGAAAAAGCGATGTGGGCACAAGTAAAGGTTGCAGAAAAACAAGAAGCTCAAATGAATAATCAGATTAGTGATGCAGGACAGACTAAATCCAAACCGAATATAGGTAAGGGAACGGGTCAAATGAGTATAGAAGAGGCTAAAAAGAAATGGCCATGCCATAATTGCGGAAAGTTAGGGCATTGGAGAAACGAGCGTAAATTTCCTCCAAAAGCTAATACGGAAAATCAATCATTAAAAACGCAGGTGCAGAATGAGGTGAGTTACCAACAGCTGCAACAACCGCAGGTAGTTACTCAACAGAGTCAGGTGCCACAACCACCTCTTCCCAAGAGTGTAAACCCCCAGAGATACAGTGCAGAGACAGGATTCTACGGAGGAGAGCAGGTAACAAAATTGCCACGCGCAGCTGCAGTATCGCAGTATTGGTTACGGCAGGATGGAAATGAATCGGATGAAAGTTTATGACGGTGCCTAGGAGAGGAGGAAGAGTGCGTGCTTGGCGCAACTCTAGAGGTAGATCAGTCAGGTCCATTTGTGTATGGAGAAGTGAATGGTGTAAATGTTACATTCCTTGTGGACACTGGAGCTACCGGTTCTACTGTTAGATCAGTGGAAATTCCAACCCTTCCTCTCTCAGGAGAATATATCCAAATTGTAGGTGTTTCAAACCAACAGATTAAAGCGCCTCTTACCAAACCAGTAGAGGTGAAAGTTGGACCATTCAAAGAGATGCATCGGTTTGTGGTATGTGATTGCAGTCCTGTAAACCTGCTAGGACGCGATCTGCTTTGTAAAATGAATTGCACCATCTATTGTACCCCAGATGGTATTGCTTTTCAGACACCAGATGAAGATGTTTTGTATAAAATGACAATGGCAGAACTAGAACCAGGAATAAATGACATGTTTCCTGTATTTGACGTAGAGAAAATCCCAATTGAATTGAAAGAAACAGTCAGATCTGATGTATGGGATTTCACAGGCGAAGACATTGGGTTAATGAGAGGAGTAGACCCTGTAAAAATCCCTGTAAGAGAAGGAACAAATTACCCAAATACTCCACAGTACAAATTAATGCCAGAAATTATTGAAGGAATAACACCCGTAGTTAATAAAATGATCGAACAGGGAATTTTGAAAGAAATAATGAGTAGCCCATGTAATTCACCTATAATGGGAATGAAAAAGCCGAATGGGACATATAGGATAGTTCAAGATTTGAGGAAGGTAAATAAAATCGTTATTCCTTGTTGTCCAATTGTGCCAAACCCCGCTGTAATACTGTATCAGATTCCACATGATGCAGAATGGTACACAGTTATTGATTTGTGCCATGCATTTTTCTCTATTCCGTTACACCCAGACGGCCAGCCATTATTTGCGTTCCGGTTCGGAGAGCGTATTTTGGCATGGTGCCGAATCCCTCAAGGGTATACAGAAAGTCCTTCAATCTTTAATCAGATCCTAAAGAAATCATTGGAAGATTTAAGAATGCCTGAAAAATCTGTAATGGTCCAGTACATTGATGACCTATTGGTGGCATCAAAGACCAAAGAAGCATGTGTCGCCGACACAATTGCTTTATTGAATCACTTGGCAGAAGGAGGACACAAAGTGTCCCCGTCAAAACTGCAATTTTGTCAACAGGAATTACAATACCTAGGTCATAAGATTGAGAAAGGGATGTGAAAGGTAACGACAGAAAGAATAAAGATTATCCGAGGAATGAGAGCTCCAATGACACAGAGAGAGGTGAGAATGTTCCTTGGAATGGTTGGATATTGCCGACAGTGGATAAGTGGATTTTCATTAATTGCAAAACCTTTACAGCGACTGACAAAAAGAGATGTCAAAGATCCGTTTGAGTTGAATGAGGAAGAAATGAAAGCTTTCAAAGAACTGAAAACGAAGTTGTGTGAAGCACCGGCGTTGGGAATGCCTGATTATGAAAAAGAATTTGAGCTGTATTGTAGTGAGAGAGATGGATTGCACTTTCAGTGTTAGTGCAAAGGCATGGAAAAATGAAAAGACCCATTGCTTATTTTACAGCTGTTTTAGACCCAGTAGCAAAAGCGTTGCCTGGATGTCTGAAAGCAGTAGCTGCTACTTGTGTGAGTCTGGAACAGAGTGAAGGCATTGTGATGGGATATCCACTGAGAGTATATGTTCCACATTCTGTTGAAATTCTTCTGACCAGAACCAAAACCCAATTCATGACACATAGTCGGCTGACTAGGTATGAAAAGGTGATTTTGAGTGCAGACAATGTAACCATTGATAGATGCACAAGTGTGAATCCTTCAACTTCACTGCCAGACGAAGAAAATGTAGGAGTTAAGGATGAAGTTGATCATAAATGTCTGGATGTGCTCGAATTCTGCACAAAGCCTCGTCCAGATATTAAAGATGAGCCTTTGAAAGAATCAGATTATGTGATGTTTGTGGACGGATCATGTCTGAGGACGAGTGAAGGAGTTTTAAGTGCTGCGTATGCTGTGTGTACAGTAGCTGCCATAATGGAAGCATCTTGTTTGAGAGGGATACGTTCAGCCCAAGTAGCTGAGCTGATTGCTCTGATTCAGGCGTGCAAACTGGGAAAGAATGTCCAAATTACGGTGATCACGGATAGCCAGTATGGCTTCGGAGTGGTCCATGATTTTGAACAGATCTGGTCTCAGAGAGGTTTCTTGACGTCTGCAGGAACTCCAATTAGGAACGGTGAGTTTGTGAAGAAATTGCTTGAGGCGATACAGCTGCCTAAACAGATTGCAGTGGTGAAGTGCGCTGCACATAAAAATGGGACGGACTATATTACTATGGGAAATCAGTATGCGGACGAAATAGCTCAATATTGTGCCAGAAATATGGTCTCGCTAAATAGAAGGAGAGAAAAAGAGAATGTTTCATGTCCCTTGTTGTTTACTAACATTGTCGAAACATGGGATGAGGTAAGACAATTGCAGGAAGAAGCAAACGAGGAGGAGAAAGATGGTTGGATAAAAGCAGGTTGCAGACAAAGAGAGGAAGATGATGTTTGGGTTTATAGAGATGAAAGACCAGTTATGCCTGATAGCATGATTTCTAACATGGCACGGATGTACCATGGACAAGCTCATATTGGTAGGGATGCCATGATCAGACTTTTCAGACAGACTTGGTACAACCCAAAATTCAGAGCTATAGCTGAGAGTCTCTGCCAAAGATGTATTACATGTCAACAGATAAATCCAGGAAGGAAAACAGTAGTGAGTCTAGGAACAATAGGGCGAGAAGGAGGTCCTTTTACTAGAATGCAATTAGATTTTATTGAAATGCCCCCAAGCAATAGACTGAAATATGTTCTTGTGGTCGTTTGTTTGTTTTCTCGTTGGGTGGAAGCCTATCCGACAAGAAGGAATGATGGAGTTACTGTAGCTAAACTCCTACTGAGAGAATTCATTCCGAGATATGGTTTTCCAGTAACGATTGAAACAGATAGAGGAACACATTTTCAAAATGAACTGATCCAATTGATATGTGAAGCTCTTGACATTCAACAGAAATTGCACTGTGCTTACAGACCAGAGGCTTCTGGAGTGGTAGCACAAGTAAATGTAACAATAAAGAATACGTTAGGGAAAATGTGTCAAGCCACAGGACTCAAATGGCCTGATGCCCTACCATTGGTACTGATGACTATCAGAAGCATACCTGACAGAAAAACAGGTCTAAGTCCTCATGAAATAATCATGGGACGAGCAATGAGACAAGCACATGTACCTGTCAACAAATTGCTGACTATAACTGATGATCTCGTTTTGGACTATTGCAAAGGATTGGCTGATGTGGTACATTCTGTGTTTCATCAGGTTGGACCGGATGCGACCACACTTGAAAGAAAACCAGCTCATGATTTGAGTCCAGGAGACTGGGTCCGCATATAGGTCCACAGAAGAAGAAACTGTTTGGTTCCTCGCTGGGATAAACCTCGTCAAGTGATCCTGGTGACAACAACTGCCGTTAAATGTGCAGTAGTGAAAAACTGGGTGCATGCCAGTCACACTATCAGAGTTCCAGATCCTGAAGCTCGACCTGTAAGTCGACATCTGGAGATATCTGATACCAGCTCAGCATCCGAAGCAGAACCTGAGACAAGCAGAGTTCCAGATCTTGAAGCTCGACCTGAAAGTCGACATCTGGAAGAACAAGGTACAAGTTTGACAACTGAAGAAGAACCTGAAACAATCCAAGTTCCAGATATTGAAGCTCGACCTGTAAGTCGACATCTGGAAATATCAGATACCAGTTCAGCATCTGAAACAGACCAACCTGAATTTGATGAGAGACAAAAGAGAGAAATAAGAACTGATATTATAAACGAAGAAACTGAACCAAGAGATAGTGATAGCGAACAACCAAGTACAAGTTATGGAAGAATTCCTCCAGAAATAGTTGAACTAACTGAGGGAGACTTAGATTCAGATAGAGAGATAGAGGAAGAAGCGGAAGAAACCCGAGGAGTAGTAGGGACAGATCAACAATTAGAAGAAACACAGGGAAATTTAGATTCAGACAGAAAGATAATTAAAAATTCGGAAGACAATCGAGGAGGGATAGAATCAAACGTACCAACAGAGGAGACACAAGAAGGTTCAGATTCAGATAACGAAACAGAAATCATAAAGTTCAAGGTTAGAGGAAGTGAAGTAAGGTCTGAAACGGAATCAGAAGAAAGCGAAGAAGAAAGAAAGCAAAGACTAGGACCAAGAAAGAGAACTTGGAGAGCTGAACGAGAGGAAAAGGAAAGCGAATCAAAAAGGCCAAGAAAAGGAGATAATTGGCCCCACGAAGTTAAAAGACTGAGATATAAGATAATAAATTTGAACAGAAATAATGCGGAACAAGTAAATGAGATAACAAGTCAAAAGGGACAAGGGAAGCAAAGTGGAAAACAATTACAGAAAACAAAAAGAGTGAAGAGACCAAATTTGAAATATAAGTCACCTGAGTGGCTATACATCGCATTGACCGACATTAAAGAAGAGGATAACACTCACGAGAGCCCAGACGAAAGCTGTAAACAAATGGGTGAAGGTGAAGTGCAACAAACCTGAAAAGATAAAGAAAGAAACCCGGACTGGACACAAAAATCTGAAAGAGACACGAAAGAGCTCTGAAAGGAGCTGAAGAAAGAACCAAGACGTGACAAAGTAAAAGGGTAGAGTGGCTGAGAAGTCATTCTGAGGTGTGGTGACACATTTTCTGTACAAATATATAAATAGCTAGGTAATAGTACAAAATGGTAGACACTGAGAATAGAAAATCTAGATGTGAGTTCTTACGTAGATGGTGTAGAATGTGTTTCTTTTGTACAGGATTGATAATGTTTATTTGGCTTATTTTAGCAATAATAATTCCATTGAGGTTAGTTGTAGAAGAAACATCTGTAATAGGGAATAACACGAAAAAGGATAAAGGAGCTAACACACAAAACACTGCAGCATTAGTAGATAGTACTGATTTACATAAGGATAAGTCTATAACTGACTTCTCCAAGAATGTTTTCACGAAACTGTTGTATGAATATGTAGAGACAATGGATGTAAGGGATTGTTATGTCTGTTTGCAATTACCTGCGTCTGTCGCAGAAGGTGTGACCTATCATCACCTTCCTTTGACATATGGGATAACTTGTAGTGTTCTAGCTAGTTTATTTTATAAAAAAAGGTAGATTAGAGTATTATTACACTGACATAAACACTGTTTTTGCGAAAATTCCTATAATTCCTGAACTAAATAAGGTGAAAGAAGCAAAAATGTTTGGTGAATTTTTCTTAGAAAACAAAGATTTAACATTAGAGTATGTAGTTAGACACAATCTTACCTGTGAATTAAAGAAGGAGGAAAAGGTCTTCTTGGAGATGGTAGAAAACAGAAGAGTTAAGTTTCAAAGAAAGGTAATAGAAGAAAAGACAAAAACACCACTTTGGGCGTTTGAAGAGAAAAATCATAACAAAAGAGAGACAAATGCCGCTATGGTTTTGGATTGGCCTCAACAGGGAAAGTTGTGTATTAGTAGAAATAGGACTATATATTATAACTATTTCGTGGGTTCCAGTGAATGCCGAGATACATATAAAATTTTAGGAGGATGGGGATTTAAAGGAGGAAAAGATCCAATATTTCCAGGGATCTATTATATTTGTGGAAATAGAGCTTATTATAGGTTGCCGGACCATTGGTATGGGTCATGTTATTTATGCCTGGTCTTTCCAAAGATTTTTCATGTGGAGAGAGGAGAAAAAGGAATACACGAGATGGATAAAACATTAACACGTATATTGTAAATAACTCTCAAGAGGCAGCAGGTAAGAATTATGAGTCTTTAATGGCAGTCATCCACTCTCCGTATGACAGGTCACAGAGAGGCAACATTCCAAGGCGAACTCCAGGAACGTTCCAAACGGAGAGGGGAGGAGGGAAGGTACCAAGGGCAGGGGAGGAGAGGGAGAAACTACAACACATCTCCCTACGCAGGGAAGGAGGAAGGCAAGGGCTCAGGAGGGAAGGAGGGGAACTGGGAATTAAAGGGGCTTAGGTACACACGTTAAATGATACCGGCCTTCACAATTCTGTCCCCGCTCCAGACTTGACCATTATCAAGCTGGACCACATTTCTTTTAAATTCAGTCAGTCGGTGTGTGGGGTAGAACTTGCTGTGGTTTATCTTTTCTCTGGTAGGTATCTTAACTCTTACAGAATCGCCAACTTCCAAATCCTGTTTCTTGACTCCCTGTTTTGAGTGGTACCAACTTTTGTACTTGAGCTGGTGTTTATTCCTTCTCTCATTAATGAGGGGTGTGTTAGTGTGCACATGCCTCCCACCATCCAACCATATGGGGTTCATTTTTGTGCAGGGCTCTCTACCCCTAAGGGACACAAAAGGGGAGACTCCTGTTATTAAGTTGGGGGAGGTGTGGTAATACCACAAGCACTCGCGTAATGACTTGTCTACATCATGTCCATTAACCATGGCTAGTTGGATGTTTTCTTTAATCATGCGGTTCGCTCTTTCTACGAGGCCATTGGCCTTGGGGCAATATAATGCAGTTTTTTCATGTGTGATCCCCATCTTGCTTAAAAATCCATTCATCTCCTCTGATACAAATTGTACCCCATTGTCTGTGACTAGAGTTTGAGGAATCCCTTCGCAGCTGAACAAGTCACTCAAAAATTCAACTAGGATTTTCGTAGTAGTGTGCGTCACAAATTTATATCTTATCCAGTGGGAGGTGTAGTCGATGAGTACCATCATGAATCTTTTCTGCTGTCCTAGGTTCTCCATAGGACCTATTATATCCATCGCCAATTTGCACCATGGCACGTCGGGTACCACAACTGGGGACAATGGTACTTTATGCACAGTCTTTGTCTTGTCACTTTTCGCACAGCTAGTGCACTCTTTTACTTTTTGTTCCACCCACGAGTCCATATTGGGGAACCAGAAACTGTTCCTCACTCTGTTTTTTGTTATGCTCCTGCCCAAATGCCCTTCGTGAGCTAAGTCTATAATTTTTCCTCTCAATTTGGTAGGTGGTATGGCTTTGTCATTCCTGTATACCTTCCCACCAATCATGGATAGTTCGTGTCTGACCTCCCAGTAGCTCTGCAGATCTTCGTTCAGGTCCTTGCGCTTCTCAGGCCATCCTTTGACAAGAAGTTCTTTGAGCGGAGCTTAACGTTTTGTCAGAAACCGTCTCATCATTCCATTCACGTTCTGTTATGGCTTGTAATTGTATGGCAAGGACAGGCATGTCCAGGGGTTCATCTTGCACTTCCCCTTCTAGCGGTGCCCTGGAGAGGTAGTCTGCTATGACGTTGTCACCTCCTGGTAAGTACTCGATCCTGAAACAATAACCTTCAATGCCTAACCTCCATTTGGATATGCGGGGAGATCCGCAGTTGGTTTTCTTTGTTGAAAACATGAATGTGAGCGGTTTGTGGTCCGTTAGGATAGTGAATTTTATGCCCCAAAGATAAAATTTGAAATGTAACACCGCCCAGAAGACGGCAAGTGCTTCCCTTTCAACTACGGAATAATTACATTCTGCAGAGGTTAGGCATCGGGAAGCATACGCAATGATGGTCTCTCCATGTTCTCCTTTTTGCAATAGGGTGGCTCCCAATCCCTTGTTTGATGCATCAGTGGTCAAGAATGTCTTCTTTTTGGGGTCGAATGACCCCAACGCAGGTGACCTTGTTATCTCATCTTTCAGGTTGTCAACCGTGGTGCTGTGTTTTGTTTCCCAAACAAAATCATTGCCTTTCCTTAAGAGATCACGTAGACATTCGCATTTCTCTGAGAACCCTTTGACATACTTGGCCATGTATTCGATTAACCCTAGAAAGGATTTGAGTTCTTCCTTGTTTTCTGAATAGGGGGCATCCTTAACTGATTGCACTAGGCTGTGCTTGGGTTTGAAGCCCTCTTGTGATATTGTGTGCCCCAAGTAGTCTACGGAACTGACTTTGATTTTACATTTGTTCTGTTTCACTGTCAAGCCAGCTTCCATCAATTTACTGAACACTTTTCGTAATGTAGAATCATGCTCTTCTACAGTGGTACCGTATACTAAGATATCATCTTGAAAGCAGAACGTTTTTTCTATGCCGCTCAACACTGTTTGCATTATTTTCTGAAAAACTGCTGCCGCCGATGCTAGGCCAAACGGCATCTTCTTAAACATGTAAGCCCCAAAAGGAGTGGTGAATGCAGTGAGGGGTCTAGATTGTGGGTGCATCTCCACTTGGTAGTATGCCATGGATAAGTCAATCACTGAAAATATTTTTGCATCACCCATGGTGCTTAGCATCTCGTTAATGTGTGGAAGGGAAACCTCTCAACCCATATGTTGTCATTAAGGCTGCGCAGGTCCACACACAAACGGATCCCCTCACCATTGGCCTTGGTCGCCAAAACAATGGGAGCCAACCATTCTGACGCTTCTATGGTTTGTATAACTCCCAACTCACACAGTTTGTCCAACTCATTCTTCAGTGGCTCTCTCAACATGAGGGGAACAGGGCGGGGTTTGTGCACCACTGGTCTGGCACCCTGTTTCACCTTAATCCTGTGCTGGAAGTCCTTCAGTAACCCGAGTTTGTCAGAGAATAAACTTGGATAATCCTTGCAGATCTCATTTGCCCCTTCTTCTCTTTCAATAAGGCGGACTTGTTCCTTGTTGTTGGGATCCAGAACGATCCCTAGATCTTTCTGATGGCGCCATCCTAGAAGGTTGGATCCTACCTTCGCCACATACACTTTTCCGTAGGTGGACCTGCCTTTGAAAGTTATCAGCATTTTTGCCATACCTACCAGGGGTATGGGTTCCTTAGCGTACCCTTCTGGTGATATGTCTGGTTCTGAGATGTCTAGATTGCGTAAGTCAAAGGACTTGTTGAAATCCACCTGGTTGATCAGCGTGAACGGTGAGCATGAGTCTGCAAACATAACTATGGGTTTACTATTTAGGTACACCGTACATTTAGGATAAATGGGAGTATCCTCTCCCTCTTTATCTTTCACCTGAAAAACATATTTCGGTACTTAGTCACCCTCGCTGTAGATAGCCTTCACTTGATTACTGTCCCCGTCCTTGCAAACTCTCGCGAAGTGGCCTCTTCTATTACATTTTTTACAAGTGACATTGCATGCAGAACAAAAGGGGTTGTTAGCCAGATGGTTGTTACTACCACATCTGAAGCATTTCAGCCCATCAGTCACCTTGCTTTGTCTGGTTATAGTCTGTTCCTTTGTTTTGACTTTCATTACTTCGCTCTCCTTATCATTGCTTTGTGGATTGCTTTGTTCCTGGATACTAGCAACAACTTCACTTGGGGTTCTCATCTCTCTTACGCACTTAGCTGTGTGCTCAATTGATTTGGCTATATCAATTGCTTCCTTGAGTGTAGGATTTTTAGCCAACAGTTTCTCTTGTATGCGATTATTATTTGTGCACCTTACCAATTGGTCTCTGATCAAGGAATCATTTAGTTCACCAAACTCACACAACATAGTAAGACCTCTCAGAGCTGCCACATAGTTCAGTAACTGACTCTTGCTTCCCTTGTGTGCGGTTGAAAAAGTTGTGTCTCTCTAGTACTACATTCACTTTGTCCCCGAAATGTAATTGAAGTTTTAACAAGGTGACATTGAATACATCTTTATCATCATCATCCTCCTCTCCCTCAGGTTCCGGTAAAGTCTCGTAAATTTTCCTTGCATGTACACCTAGGTTGTGCAACAGTATGTGTTGTTTCCGCACAGCTGAAAAACGCTCCCCCCCCCATGGCAATAAGATGGGACTCAAGAAGCTTAACCCAGTCCTTCCAGTGGATTTCTGGCTCGCCAATTTCATTGAGGAATGCAGGTGGCTGGCTTAGCGCGGGTACTGCCATGGTAGGTGCAAGGGGAGAACTGTAATGTAACCCAACACGACTTGACAAGTGTTTTATGTGAAGTGATGAGCAGAATGACTTCCTCCAGGAAGGATACCCTAGCGTAATTTAATGTAGCTTGATTGCTGAAACTTGTTGGTGTGCGTCTCACTACGTAGGGCATGTAACTGCACGGCGTCAACAATCACAGTCGACTTTGACCTGCACCCCGGTATATGAAAGAATATAAGGTGTCTCTGCCAGTAGCATGCACACTCACTTATGACACCAACCAGTTCCTGCAGATTAAGCTGGCCAGACAGCGCTGTGTTTATCCTCCTGACGTGACAGGGCAGCCCCCACCCCGATGAGCGTAATAATTTCTGTACCTGCTCGGCTCCCTGAAGGTTCCCATGCAAGCAAAGCCAGCTGACTGACACCGGCTTGTGGTTCTTTTTTTTTAGAGGAAAGTATTTATGAGGCGGCAGTTCTCCAATGTGCGCAGGCTCCGATCACGCTTGGAGTCCCTGTGAAGACGCTGTTCTGACAGGATTCCCGGTTCCTCACTCGGCGACAAACGCAGAGAACACCTCACCCACTAACTGTGATTCAGCAAGGCAAAGCAGTTTCACCACAGGTGACCTTCACTCGGTGGATTTCAGCTTCCGTGCTCCTTCGGTGCTTTGCGAAGCACAATTTGACAACTGAGCAAAACAAACGTTTCCTGTCTCTTCCGTCACAGCAGCTGTTTATGCCCAGGCTCCGCACGCCTCTTAATTGCTTTTACTCCTTACACCAAGGTGTCCTCAAGCTGCGACACCACATCTGCTCAGATTACGACACACTTCTACTGGCAATACCTCCGTTGTCTTTTTACGAAGACGTGTCGCCTGACAGTATTTATGGTCCCGAGTATACTTAAGACACCAGGCACATTCCTCAGCAATCTTCACTCTTTCGATTAATCGCTTCGTATTATCATGTGGTGGAGAGAGCACTGAAAGGGGAGATGACTGCAGGCCCCCTTCGCCTTTCCTCGTCGCCAGTATTGTAAATAACTCTCAAGAGGCAGCAGGTAAGAATTATGAGTCTTTAATGGCAGTCATCCACTCTCTGTATGACAGGTCACAGAAAGGCAACATTCCAAGGCGAACTCCAGGAACGTTCCAAATGGAGAGGGGAGGAGGGAAGGTACCAAGGGCAGGGGAGGAGAGGGAGAAACTACAACAACGTAGAAGAAGGGAAAGTTTTTCAGAAATAGTAGGTGACATTTTTGGAGCATTGATACCAGCAGTGGGTATATATTTGAATGCATTTAAGATTCGAAAATTGTCCACAGTAGTAGATCATTTATCCATGAATGCTGCTGGAGGCTTCTTGATGATAAATACCGAAATGGTTGCCATGAGAGCTATGGTAATGCAAAATCGACTTGCCCTTGACATTCTTTTAGCAAAAGAGGGTGGAGTCTGTGGAATGCTGAAAGTCCAACATTGTTGCACTTACATTCCAGATAAAAGTGAGAATATATAGAAGTATATAAAGAATATTACTGATTTGCACAAAGAAATTGCTCCACTGGAGGTTGAAGGTGCCTGGGAGAAACTTGGTAAGAGTTTTTCCTCAATACAGAAATGGTTCACAGAAATAGGTGGTTCCCTTATCGGGAAAATATTAATATCAGTAACAGTGGTAATAATGGCAATGTTGTCAGCAAAGTTAGCATATGTGTGTATTAAAGGGAGAAAAACACAAAATAGAATAAAAAGAGAAAATGAGAAAAATAAAGAAAGAGAACGAGAAATGGGAGAGATAGAACTGGAAGAATTGAAAGAGAACATATACAAAAGACCTAAAAGACAAGATGAGGAAGACACTGTTGTGTGAACTAACAAAAGCAAGTGGACAAAAAACATTTATCTGATAAATTGTATAACAAGGTTTTTGTGGTGATATTAAAAATCACCAAAGGGGGGAGTTGATGGAGCAAGGTAAATGAAATAAATTTGGAACCTTCTTGATAAGAATAATAAATTAATGGTACTAATTGTTTGATGAATTAACCAACAAATGCACCTTTAATAAACATTTACATAAACGGTAACTGCTATTTTTTTTGTGCAAAATCTAATTTATTTACAATTGTGTAGTAAAATAATACTAATATTGTGAATTGCGTACTAATTAGAGTAAAATTGCATGATTTATGCTATGTAGTAAAATTGTGTTGTGGCAAAGAATGCGGATGGTAAGTAAAATGGCTTTAAATGTCACTTCTGCTAGGTAACACCTAACACGGGTTCTTAGAATGACGGGTGGTAAACAGAAAGGCTTATATTCTTTGTTTTAATTATGATTGTGTTTGTTTTTATAATAGTTCGCTCGGGCCTGTTAGGACATGCTGCGAAAATGGCTGCCGAAACAGATGAGGTCATACAAGAAATCAAAGATGGCCTCTACGCGAAAGAAATAATGGAGCTGAACCACGTGGGTACGGCCTGTACACGGAGTGAGAAATGTCAAGGACACCTTAACCTATTATGAGGAGAGTGCCAAGAAAGACTCAGCACGTATCCGTGAGAAAGGGGAAAAGAAAGTATTGAGAAACAAAGGACTGACAAAATTGTGACCATCAGGATTGCAACATTATGAATAATCAATTTGGACTGCTTTTACCCAAAGGTCATGAGAAACAGTAAACTCTTAACCATCCCCGAAACCAGTTTGAACAAGGAAAGCGATGAGGCGATCTTCGCCACCCCTCAAATGGACCAATTAGCGTGATTCCTGCCCTCAAACATTGCAACCTTTTGTGTAGTAAGCTAGAAGTAGGGTATAAGAGGGACTGCTCTTATGTGGGAGGGGCTGCTATTACTGCAAATGCCGATGCCGATGTTAATGCTGATGTTAATGCGGATGCTGCCATTGACATCGAACTTGACTGGGGAAGGAACGAGACCGTTGCGGGAAATTTGTACGGGAGGTCCCGTCGAGGAGGCCATTTAGTGGGACAGTCAGTCAGTTTGGGAGTCTATTCTGTGATCTACGGTTTATCTGCTTTTTGGTGAACCAATCCTATCTGCATCTAAATAGGTAATGCATAAATTTAGCTTCTTTACACAATTTATTATATAAATGTCATGAATGTATTATGGTGATTAATAAACTAAGAATCTCACTGCGTGCAAAGCTGGAATTTAGATAAAATTTCATTCTGATTAACTATGAGTCTGTGGTTCTTTAGTTTCATTAATAAGTATGACATTTTAACAGGGTTTTAATTAATTGAGCTGGTCTTAATCACCATGAACTTATTCTACTAGTTGGTCCATCGACCAAAGAGCGGAGTACCTTGATGTTTTGAAACCGTCAGGATTTAAAGTGAAAATTGTATATGATGTTTAAGGTAATAATCTGTCAAATTTAACAAGGTATCCCGTTCCTCCAGCAACTCATTTCTTCTCCTTGGTGTGTGTGTAATCCAGGGAACGAACGACTGAATGTATGATATGCGGTGTTATGGGCCCCACCGACATAGGGTATAGTTGATGTGAATGAATTCACCTGGATTCACGTCTAAAGAAGAAATTTATATTAGCTGTGCTGGATCAGATTTCTTGGTAGCAGAGTTATGGTTACTATAGATTAGTTTGGTGACTATTGGTTATTGATTATTCATTATTACTGTCTTTGGGGAAGCGGCTCCCGGTGGGGACTGTGATTTATTGCTACTCTGGGCCCGAGCAAGATAGCTACACCCAAGCTTGCTACATACTCAGTCTACTGTCCGTCTCCCCTCCACTTGGCTGTGTTCTCCACATCTGTACACGCATTCTGTCCACTACTGGCCCGGTCTCAACGCTGCATAGAGATACTTGTAGACCTGCTAGTGACCCCCTGATATTGGGGAGTGACGGGGTCTAGACCGACCAGGTGGAACTCACCCCAGACGACCTCGTGTTCATGATCCACTTGGATCTGCACTATAAGATGCCACCTCACTTGACAGATCTGTATTGTTCCGCCCACTCCAATTGGGCTCATCTTTGACCTGCTTGTGCCCCCTGCGAACCTTCAGGGTGAGGCGGGGTATGAACGTTGCCCTGGACATACATGATGTTCTGCTGTAAGTGAGTTGTTATTGAGCGGTCCCCACATCCCCGCTGGAGGCAGCATGGTGGCTGTAGCCACGTTCCACAATACTAGCCTATACTCTGTGGCAACCACTAATCTCCCATTGATGCTGGTGTTTTACCTGTGACACTGCACCTGAGCGGTTGTTCGGGCTTCTTTGTGGCCCGTGTGTCTCACCTGAGAGGATGGGGAAAGGCGACAATAAACAGTCCAAACTCTCATTTGATAACCGTCGACAGACCCGTGCCATGGTACTACCCTCGGGAGACACGCAGGGGGAGCTAATGGGGGCGGAGGGACGTCCCCGGATCTCGACATCGGTACAATGTTCTTAGACTTAAAGCAGAGCTTAAAGCCAATTAACACCAAAATGTATCTTCTCACTGACAGGTTTGATTGGGTGAAAGAGAAGGTCGATAAACACAATGATCGCATTGATCAGCTGGAACCACGCATGTCCGATCTCGAAGATGAACAATCCGCAGACAGGGAAAAGCTCCTGCGTATGGAAAAGGAACTTGAGGTAATACGTAACAAGAACAAAGATTAAGAAGCTCGATCCCAACGCAATAATCTATGAATTATTGGTGTGCCGGAGTTGACAGAAATGGGAAGAATGGAAGACTTTGTGGAGTACATGTTGCACACACTCTTTGGTCCTGAACTATCCCCCATGCTTACAATCGAAAGGACCCACAGGTCGCTTGGCCCTATACCACCTCCTGCTACTCTGCCTCAGCCCATCATTGCTAGAGTATTAAATTACCGGGATCAGGACCCTGCCCTGCGTCTTGCAAGGTAGAGGAGACTGCTGTATTATAATGGAATTGAGATTTCTATGTTTCCGGATTTCACGTTGTCAGTGCCCTTCAATGCATTGATGCCAGCTACTAGCTTCTCTATCCTGCAAAAGTGTGAATCTATCATGCTGGCAAAACTCTCATTTTCACAGTCCCCAAGAAAGCCGCCAAGTTCGCCAAAACCATTCCTCTGGAGGCAGGTGGCTCTCCAAGGAGAGTCAGAGAGCAGGATGAGGCAAGTCTCAATGAAACTGATTATGGTCTGAAAGACTAGCCGACTGGGGAGATATGGGATGTCACAGCGGGCCACAGTGCCTGGATATGACTGCTGGAACTTCCTCCTGCTCCTGGACTGAGAAACTAAGTCAGTCGATCATACAGAAGCCACACCTGTTATCACTGCTTCAGGCTGTAGCCTGGGCTTATGACTTCAGTCATTGATGCCACCCGGCACGACTCTTAACGCCAGAGAGTTCTGCGTTGTCTCCCAGATTAATATTTCTAGCCACCACAGGTTGGGTAGTGTGGCGGTCTCCTATGGGATGATTCCCAGAAATGTATAACCTCAATTTTATTGGGGCTTCTTGGTAGGGTGTGGATGGTACATTTGACCCTTTTGGGGGGCCAAAGTGGGTGGGTTTGTTTACTATGGGTGTTAGATGTAGCCTCTTCAGCTGCTAAATGTTTGTTGCCTTATTTCTGAATGTCACTCAGTCTATACTCCAAATAGCTATCACATACGATCCAAAGGTAGGCGCTGATCACTTCTTTATCCAGGTACTGAACCACCATGTGCTCAATTAACGCTGTAACCTGGAAAATCAGGGCCCTTAACGACCGTTGCAAGGCGTGCCAGGTCTTTGCTTACTTACAGAGACACTCCATCAATATCTGCCTCCTATAGGAGGTACACATCACTGAGGGGACTCTTGTGCGACTGTGATCTGGATGGGTTGGGGAACAGCATGTAGCCGTTTATTCTAACTATGGCAGCGGAGTGGCGATTCTCATTAGAAGGGGGCTACCATGGAGCATGCGTCGTGTCATTTGTGAAAATTTGGGCAGATTTGTTCTCCTCTCTGGTATTTTACAAGACTACCCAGTCAAACTTCTCTCCCAGTCAAACTTCTGATGACTCCCAGTTCTAAGCTGAAGTATGGCAACTGGCTGGGACGCTAGGTCCTGGAGCGAATCTATGGGGAGGGGATTTCAATGTAGTGCTTAATCCGGAGATGGACAGATCTAGTGACTCTAGATGCCCTAACCCTCATGTAGCAGCTCAGCTGCGACTCATCATGGATGATTTAGGCCTGACTGACCTTTGGCACTTCTAACACACTGACCAGATGAAGGGTACTTGCATAATAACGGCTCATGCTTCGTGGCCCCAAATAGATTATTGGTTGGCATCACAGGATGTGCTGACTTGGATGGTCCAGATCTCCCACTTACCAAGGACGCTCTCTGATCATGCTCCTATTCTACTGGAGTTATTACTTCTGGACAGCCCCGTGCTTTCACATGGAAACTTCCAAATAGAGCCCTGCGAGATCAGGTGTTCTGCACAGCGGGAAATGCACTAAATCGGTAGGGAGGCACGAACTCGGCGCTTTGGGGAGGGCAACAGACCGGGCAAGTCTCTTGCTCAACTGCTTCGCAAGCCCTGGGCGAGCGATTACATCACCGAGGTACATGACGACTGCTCCCATGTACACATTGGCATTCAGGCTTTACAAGACGCTATGGTTGATTTTTCAGTCTGGACTGTTCCCATGAGGCACAGGGTCAAGACTGATTTGCATGTGGCTGGTTCTGAACTGGGGTGGCGAAGTGAGCTAAAGAACGATGATGGATTCATCCCAGATCTGTGACTTGGGGTGAGTGTCTCAAAAGTTTCAGCGCTCCGTCCATCATCTCCTTGTGTTTGCTTTGTTCGCCTTAAGTTGGCAAAGCATGCCCAGACGTGGGTCCCTTGCTCACTTTGCCACTGAATTCAAGCTAGCCTGCCTGATGAGGGGTGTTACCCTAAAACCAGTCCTAGGATGCTTGTTTCCATTCTGGGGAAGACATGGCTTGGCAGTTCGGTCTGGACGGTTCCCATGAGGCACAGGATCAAGACTTATTTGCATATGGCTGGTTCTGAACCGGGGTGGGGAAGTGAGCTAAAGAATGATGATGGATTCAAACCAGATCTGTGACTGGGGGTGAGTGTCTGAAAAGTTTCAGCGCTCCATCCATCATCTCCTTGTATTTGCTTTGATTTTGTTTCAACGCAGTATTGGTCTCGCCAAGGCCCGGTCCTCCCGGACCTTTTGGCCTACCTTGACTCAATCCAACTTCTATGGCTAGAAGATGGGCACAGACGATATCTGGACGAACCTTTCACAATCTAGGAGATTATCAGGGTTATTAGCGCATTGCCTGCGGATAGAGCACCTGGCATTGATGGTATCACTGCTGCGTTTTATAAAGAATACGCCCCCTGCTTGCCCCGCACCTGCTCGCCATGTATGAAGAATCTCTCCCCTCTGAAGTCCTGATTCCCTCCCTGTGCAAAGACTTTATTGTAACAATTCTTAAACCCGGCAAAGATCCCTACTGTTGCGATTCATATTGCTGGCTCTCCATGATTAATACAGACAACAAAATCCTTTCCAAACTTATCGCCTCACGCATTCTTCCACTATCACCAGCCATGGTGAGGCCCGATCAGGCAGGCTTTGTACCTGTCAGGTCCACATCTCATAACTTGCGCACCTTCTTTGGAATACTCCACACCACTGATCCAACCGTGTGTGCTGCGTTAGTCTTCCTGGGCACCACTAAAGCGTTCGATTCTCTTGAATGGCCATATCTCTTTCCTTTGTTGACACACCTAGGACTGAGCCACACACTCATCAAACTAACAGGTCTGCTCTACTGTCAATCGACGGCCC
The DNA here is from genome assembly GCA_963921515.1 of Calotriton arnoldi. Classification (NCBI taxonomy): domain Eukaryota; kingdom Metazoa; phylum Chordata; class Amphibia; order Caudata; family Salamandridae; genus Calotriton; species Calotriton arnoldi. The sequence continues at coordinate 713,935 of CAWUFW010001870.1, read as the reverse complement.
AATTGCGTGTAAACAGTAGTATCTCAGCCCCCTTTGCAGTGACAAGGGGTACTTTTCTAGGGTGCCTCTTATCCCCATACTTTTTGTGATCGCCATGGAGCGACCCAGCTTCGCCAACACCACGCTCACCGCGGACTTGCTTTTACTCTTCGCAGAATCTTAGTATCGCTATATGCGGATGATGTCACTTTGTATGTCAGAGTCCCACATATACATTAAAACACTGTCATCGGGGAATTCACCAGAGTCGTTGGTCTATCGGGCATTGAGATAAACTGGGTGAAGTCGCTGATTTGTCCACTGACAGACGAGACGTCCTCAACCACTGTGGAATTTCCACTTGCTTGGGCAGATCGCCCCGTCAAGTATCTTGGGGTGTGGCTCAGTAGAAATACTGAAGACTTTTGGAAGTTCAACTGTGGACGACTGTTTGCATGACTGGATGAGAGAGTTGAGGGCTGGAAGCGACACCTCCTGTCCCTTACTGGCCACTTAGCCATAGCAAAAATTTTGATCCTCCCTAAATTCCTTTATCTCTACATTAACTTACCGCTTCCCTTGCCACTCCACTTCCGCCGTCGGCTTAGAACATGCCTTGTTTCCTTGGCGTAGGTGCGTAGACAGCCGCATATTGCCTGGGAGATCATGACACTTCCTTTTGAGCAAGGCGGTTTGGGTGCCCCAGATATGGACTTGCATTACTTCAGTGCCTAAGCCCAGTTTGTCCATTACTGGCTCTTCCCTACACAATTTCTTGCCCACACAGCCCCTGAAACTGGCCACGCAGTGCCCTGCCCTCTCCAGATGGCGCAATTTATGACCCCTAAGCGCCCGCAAGTGCAGACTTATACTGTGGCTTGTACAGTTTGAGCGTGGAATGAGCTTAGGCGCAGGGCCCGTATTAAGTATCTCTTTGTTCCATCTATACCGCTCATTGGAAACCCCGCTTTCCCCATCACACGCGACCCTGGCACGTGCTCCAGACTGCGCAAACTACACCTCACATCTATGGGCACGATGTACCCTGACGGCACCTTTCTCTCACCGCAGACGGAGAAGATACTAATCTGCTCGACACATTTACCTATTATCAACTACGTGCTGCGACCCTTTCGATCCATGCATCATTCCTAGAGGCTCCCCCCTACATTTCAAATGCTTGAGGTGTCCCTGACTATCACATCTGCTCGCAAGCTCATAATGCGCTTGTACGCTAGAATGCAGAATTCGGTGCTCATACGTACTCCGAGGAGCAGGAGCACGTGGGATGCGGACTTAACACCCCCCACTCACAGATGAACAGTGGCGCTATTGCTGCACCCAGGCACGTGCGCTCTCCCCCAACTGTTGCCTCCGCCTTATTCATTTTAACTTCATCCATCGACTCTACCGCACTCCTGAGAAACTGTTCAGGATGGGCCTGGGTACAGACACGAGAAGTATGCGTCGCTCTTTTCCCACCGCCGGTTTCATGCACCTTGCTTGGGACAGCCCAGGAATCTCCAATTATTGGGCTGCAGTATTTGCAATAATTGATGAAATCATGGGACAACCCCTCGAGCGCTCCCCCAGAGTTGCACTGCTGGGATTTGTCAAAAAGGTGCTGCCCGAGATGCGCAAGTTGACGGCTATCCTTCTCCTGCTCGCCAAGTGCAGGATTGCGATGCACTGGGGTCGATGTGCATTGCCGCTTGCAACTAATTGGCTTAAAGACACAACGTACTGCCAGGAATAGCCCACTGCCTTCTGGGAACTCATGCCCATACGCTCCTGACCTAAAGATATCTAGTATCCCCTTGAAATGTACCTTAATAATCGAGCGGACACACGGGCGAGTTGATGAAGAGGCTGAGACTTCAGCTTCATTATATGCTGTGTAATAATGACCTGTCTTAAGCTGTCCAATAATTATTGTACTCTGTAACTCATTACATGTTGTGGGCCTCACTATATAGCCACCTTGATCATAAACGCTGTAGCATGATCAACTGAGTGACTTTTTCCTACTTTACTTATTGTCCCCCACCCCCTTTTTGCTCTTTCTCAATGCAGCGGACTATTGAGGACAATGTCTATATCTACATATTCTGATTTGTGTAACTTGGAGAGGTGTGGTGCAGTGGCCAGGGCAGCGGACTTCGGAGCACAGGGCTCATGGTTCGATCCCCGGCTCTGGCGGCAGCTCAGCTCAGCACCATGTGACTCTGGGCAATAGCTCACTTAATTTCCACGATGGCCCCCAGCGCCTTGAGACCCATAAGGGTGAGTAGTTCGCGCTTTACAAATACGGATTTACATTTTTATTTACTATGCTCTATGGTCATTGTATGCTGTATACCTTTGCACTGCTTGAAACTTAATAAACAGAATAAAAAAAATAGGAGTTACTACAAAGATACTTTGTGTCCCAATATGTCCAGATAAAGCAGTGTTTAGTTTGCACTTGGGCAAAAACAGACTAAGCTAAACCTACAAGATTATTGCAACTTCTTCCTCTGCCAGTCCAGTCACGGTCCATGATCTCTATGGATTTTGTTGTGGAATTACTATCATTGCAAGGGTTTAATACATTGTTGGTGGTGGGGGATAATTGCAGTAAAATGGGACATTTTGTACCTCTGAGAGAATTGGCAGCAGCAGCAGAACTAGCATGATTCACCTGATATCATCATCGCTGGCAAAGAAGCTCTATTTCTGGAAAGAATGAAACAAAACAATAGGAATTAAACATTTTCCATCTACCAGCGCCCATCCACAGATTGATGGACAGATAGGAAGTCTTAACCAAGCCAAAGAACAATATCTCTGATGATTTTTGATGGCGCATCAGAACCAGTGGAGCAACTAGATTTCCATGCAGAGTTTCCTACATGCCTTTGCGCTCTTTCATGGGAACCTCTCCTTTCTATTGTTCTTCTGATATATCTTTCTCCTACTGCAGTTCTCTCTGTCACACATTTTCTTAAGTACATCAGGGAAGTTAGGAAAAGTGTCTATAACCCTTTTCTTAGGATAAAGGCAGAAAATGAGACGGAGACTTATCATCATCGTAGACCTGCTCCAGTATACAAGGTTATGCGTAATTTTAGACTGTCTATGGAAGATCTACATCTGCCAGGGTTCCACCCTAAGTGTGCCCCCAGATTTCTAGGTCCCTTTCCTCTTCTTGGCTTAGTATGGCAATCTGTGGTGCAGCTTAAATTACCTAAGAGGTGGAAAATCCACTCCGTACTCCATGTTAGTCAGCTTCAGTACTTAATATCCTGGAAAGGATATGACACTTCAGAAAGATCCGGGGAGCCAGCCTCTTTTGTGCATGCCCCTTGACTGCTGTCTCAATTTCAACAACAGTGTCTGAAGAAGCCAGGTCACAATGTAGGATCCAGGGAGAGGGTTTTTGTGGGGAGTTTTAATGTCAGGAATGCCAGGAAAGTTCACACTAGCAGAGTACCTATACCGAGGCATGATGGGTTTAGACCCTCCTTCAGGTTAAGAAGAGGTCAGGCTTGGCAAGTATGGAGGACGGAGATATGGAAGCTAGTCTAGTATGCACTTCCAACTTTTGGGGCCTTACAAGTCAGTAACTATAAAAAGCTAGTACAAGCACTGAGTCAGTGCCTGGAACGTCTCCCAGTTGTATTGGCCTACTCCGCTTCCGTCAGTTTGTTACTCAACATTTGCAATCCCTCACTGTTTGTTATTTTTCCCATTCTCAGTTGCCCACCCCTACTTGTCCTCTGAACCCCTTGGTCTACATTTTTTGTTTTCCAAATATACGTTTGTGCCTGCTAAGTTCTTTTGCTCCCTTACCTATCTGTGCTCTAGAAGCATACTGCTGCTCAACATCCGCAACCATCCTTCCGAACTGGTGTACTGACTCGCTCCATTCTGGCAGTTCCGGATCCTCTAATAAACAAGAGAGGGAGTGAAGAGGTGAAAACAAAAGGTGGACTCGTCCTCCTCTATGCGTCATGAAAAACCAAAAAGAATCCACCTTGAACACAACAAATGATAATATCCTTCCAAAGTATATTTACCACTGTTCATGAAATGTGTGTTCCCTACCAATGTATAGGGAAACACAATGTGTTGTTAAAATAACCCTCACCCACCAAAAGGTCCCTTGGTGGCATGCTTCATCATTGGGTTCTTCCCGCCCGCTGCGGGACGGGGCGTGCTACAACCAACGAAGACGCGGGACCACTTAGGAGTGAATATACAATGTGTAATGTGAGAGTGGAAGGGTCAGAGTGAGAATAGTGAAGTTAAAAAAAACCTGGCTGGGTGGAAAACACACATTTCATGAACAGTGGTAAATATACTTTGGAAGGATATTATCATTTGTTGTGTTCAAGATGGATTCTTTTTGGTGTTCAGTTCTGGATCCTCCCCTCGGCCATATGGCTCCAGGCCTAATTCCTGGTAGGACTGGGGCTAGTCAAACAGCATATCATTGCAGAGCAAGAGAAAAGCTAAAAAAGGCATTGGTGTGATATATATTCAATGTTTGTTGATTTACAAAGTCTCATACTGTTTCTTTGTCTCTTTCTATCGAAGAGCAGTGGTTCTGAGATCATCGTAGGCTGCTATTAGCGCCATTCCGAACCACTGCCGCTGCTTTCTGATCCCTTGTGCCATTTTTCCCCAGGTTCCTAATCAACATATTGTTATTCAGGACCTAGGTCAAAACAGGTGGACGATTGGGACTTTCGGCAACATTGAATACATTCCCGGGAAAATGAACACAAGGGCGGACTAGAATTTGAGGCATTTACAGGATCATGTATGTGGAAGTTAAAGCCAATGGTATTCCATGCCCTGAACCAAGAATGGGGTCCCTTCTCCATTGACCTCTTTGTATCACATATTGCCCATCAGACCAACAGATACTTCAGGTGGAGACCGGATCTAGGAGTGACAGGCATATTCTTACAGGACTAGAGTCAGAAGGATTACAGAGATGATGGAAAATCCTGGTTTTGCCTCAGTGTGCTGAGAGCCTCAGCCAGAGAGTTTGTTCGGAGAACACAACCAAACGATAAAGATCAGTTTGGAAACTCTGGATTGTTTGGTGTGTGCAAGGGTGTCTGGATCCCGTGGGGACTAATATTGTACACATACAGGCTTTTTTGCCTGATCTGGCACTACAGTGAAAGGCTTACAGGTCGGTAAATACCTTTCCCTGTTTCATTTTTGTGGGACATCTACCTATTGAGGGTACTGAGGTAGGAGAACGCCATTTGTTCATAAACCTTCCAAAAGGTATTAGATTCTCCCTTCCTCTGGAACAAACGTACTCCAAAATGTGGGCTGCCGACAAAGTATTGAGCCTATTTCTTTCCTGGCTACAGAATACATTCTGATGTAGGAAAGAGTTCACTGGCAAACTCACAATGTTACTCTGCTTGTAGAAGGATGTTAGATGTCAGAGTGTGAGACATATCTGGCAGAATGTTCACTTCAGATGCAGTTACCTTTTCTGCATGCAGAAATACCAAAACTCATATATGAGTAATCTCTTACCCAGTATTTAGGACAATCCTAAATTATGTGTTGTGGAATGCGTGGAAGCATATGAGAGTGTGACTGATGAGCTCAAATCTGCAGGAAAACACCAATTCTTGATATCCCTTAGGAACCCTTTCAAAGCAGTCTTTTCCCTAACTATTGCATGGTGGTAAATGCTAGGTTATGTAGGAGGGAGGTATTGGTGTTAATCTGTTTGTAGCTCACTTAGCAAGAGGTGGCAATGTGTCCAAAGCCTTTTCTCTAGTTGGGAAGCTGGAGGTAATTATGAATGCAGCAGATTGTTCCTCTGATTCCATGTTCAAAAGGTTTTATTATAAACAAGTGGTGGATTTAGACGAATTGGTGGTACAAAAGCTTTAAACTTGCATAATTCTCATTCCCAGGTCCTGACATAGAATGAAAAAAGTTACTAGCTATCGTAAAGGAAAGTTTCAATTCTAATAAGAACAGGGAGACAGGGATTATCCCGCCTCACAGAATACAATATATTTAGTTTACTACCCTCAACGGATGATACATAATGGGAAATAAAAAAAGTTAAGGAAATTACTATTACCCTTGTTTTATGGTCAGTAGTACAATTATAATAAATCTAAATGGAAATTAGCTTGAATATGTGTCTCAATTTTGTTGTATGACTTATGCAACATACCTGGTTCTTTTACGGTGACAATTGATCTTCTACTTGATAGGAAAAGACCAGAAGGTGGAATTGGATTATTGAGACTACTGCAGTCACAGCAGCTGTTTTGTGAAGAAAGAGGGGGAACAGAAAGCACATAGGGATGGCAGGCAGTAGATTGGCTGGAACTGATGTTTTCTTTCCCAGTTTCTCGTGAAAAACATGACAAAGTGCTGATTAAGTAGAAATAAAGTAGAAAGTAATGCATAATCCTCACCTCCATGTCTGAAAACCAATAGCAGAGCTAAGATAGTTGGGTTGACTCCAGAACGGGGCATGATGAGTATTGATCAGCTGTGTGTCCTCTGCATAATTCATGCAGGTAACATCATAACACCTGACCAAAGTAATAAAAGGACATTCTAAATGTTAAATAGGGTTGGACTGAGTACAGACCCATGTGGAACCCCTTCCCAAAGGGCTTATAGGTCCAAAAGGGGGACGATACACTGCTTGTAGCCTGTTCTCTATATAAGATTTACACCAGCGAAGTGATCTTCCCCTGATGCCGGCCTCCACTAGTCTGGTAAGAAGTATGAAGCGAGACACTGTGTTGAATGCAGCTGGCATATCAGGAAGCACTAATGCTACTGGTTCTTCCTTGTCAGCTGACATTCTCTGGTCATAAAGGGTGGACAGCAGAGCAATTTTTATACTATGAGCTGGTCAAAAGCCAGATTGTATGGGTTCTAAAATATGATATTGTTCAAGAAAACCTGATAGTAGTTTACATGCTTCTCCAGAATCTTAACTGCAAAAGCAGGGAGAGATGTGGGCCGACAGTTAGAAAGGACAGCTTGGTCTGCATTGGGGTTTTGTCACCAAAGGAACTATTAGGTCCTTCTTCCATTCTACAGGGATCTATGTGTTGGCGAGAGAGCTGTTACACACCTCCAGAAGAGGTTGTATCAGAGCTGATTTAGCTTTATAGACTGTGGAATCCTCAAATACTGCATTAGATCATCAAATCCTAGAGTAGACTCTCGTATCCCGTAGTAGCCTGCCACTCAGATGGGGCTTACATTCACAGCTTTTGGTGTACCCGCAGAGCGACGGGATTGAATGTGCTAGTGATGCGTGGGGGTGGGGGGAGGTAACCAACAAATGGGCAGCAAACGTGACAGACACAATTATGGGTGGTGTGGCTCCTGTCATGCAGCATGGATAACATCCTGAGTGGCAATACGCTGAGCGAAAGGTAGAACAGGTGGTCAATATGGCCATGAGAAGAGCAGATAGGAGTACTGGTAAGCATCTGTGACATTCCGTCCATCAATTGTTTCTTAAGCATCTGTGACAAGCCATGACACAATTGTACACTTTTATAGAAGAGATGTTACTTCCATTATTATAAATAAAGCTGATGTTGAGGCACAGGTTTTAGAGGAATTGACACGTGGGTAGATTTGAAGAGAGTAACCATTCTGTGTTATCTGTCGACTGCACTGTTTGGATACTCTCTGAGAAGACTGGAAACAATTGCTGCTGCCTGAGTGGTGCACAGCGGAGAGGAAGTGGGAAAAGCATTGTTTAAATGAGACTGGCACTTCTCAGATAAGGAAGGTCACTGGTGCTGCTGTTGCCTTCTTCCTCTGCTGGGTCTCCTGCTGTATGAGGACTGTTGCTGTACTTGTGGCTGAGGCTGAATTCCCCACTCAGGGGACGGCCCCTCTGCCTCCAACATTAAGGGCAATCCCCGTGCCTTTATTGAGACTTAAATAATTTATTTGTATCCTCTAAGCCTACATCCTTAACTATTTTTACCTAATTCCTCATCTGCTGCATTTTGTCATCCCTATTTGATCCAAAAAAGTACTAAATCCCCCAGCAACAGGTTCATGATCGTAAATTGCGCAACTGGCTTTAATGATGTTAAACGCAGCCATGATGTGTGCCTGACAGAAATTCTGTGACAAAATTCCACTCGATAGGTGCACAGAGGCAATGAAGACTTGATTGGTCATTGGTAGTCCTTCTTGTACTACCTCCATAAAATCTTGTTTATGGTGTGTAGGAAGCGGTGTTCAAAGATTCTCACAGGGTTCAATTGTATCGCCATATCAGGGCTGTCTTAAACTTCGTTGCCATGGATACACATAGTTTATGGCCTGCTATCTATGCGCTTCCTCTCTCTGTCATGATGGACAGACGTCTCAAGAGCAGATGTGTGCTTCTTCCTGACTGCCAAGACTATGATGGAGTCTGGTTTGAGTTCCTGGTGTAAGTACACAGCAAGCACCCTGATTGGAAGGCTGGGGAGAGGAATGTTTCTTCTGCAAGTTTGGCAAAACCAGGTACCAAAGATCTTGCAGCAGAACATGGTTGCAATATCTCCATAATGACAGTGACTGAGAACTGAGCCGCATCTTCTTGAATATTATGCACTGTTGTGCCCCTGAAAGTGTGAAATATCATCTATAGGAGATGACCTTCAAGGTGAACAGGCTGGTGCTGTAGGCATAGACAATGTGCAGGACTAATCCGAGTCTGATAAGAAGCCTCCAGAAGGAGAATTAGAAGGTTTTAAGTTTCAAGTTTAATTTTTATTGTCTGATTAATTAAATCTTCACAATATGTGTATGTCAAACAATCAAAAAAGATAAGATTTCATAGGCAGCAAACATGTTTGTTGAAAACCAAGCAGACTAAAATGCTATGTTGTCTTAGCTCTGAGATCATAAGTACAAGTTAAAAAAGTTTTGGTCATTAAAACCATACAAAATAAAGTGCATTCAAAGGGTTGTGAATTGTTTGTGCAAACATGGTGACAGAAACTTTCCAAAACATCGTCTTTTGATCTGTCAATACTGTGAAAGATCTTAGCTACATCATCCATAAGCTAATCTCACTATTAGTCTATGGGCAATAAAAATATGCATTTGAATTGAGGTTCATTCATGGGAGTTAGAGCTATATTTGCAGTCCTGGCGCTAACAAGTTTTACAGATGAATTAGAAGGTGTCCTTTTCCTCTTATACCTTTTGGTGGAACCTGTAGGAGGAGGATTGGGATGATCCAGGGCCCAAGAAGGGAATGTTGGTTGGACTTAAGCCAAAGGCATCTTCATGATCAGTGACAGTGAAGTGCCGCTAGGAACCATCACAGGTTCATGTTGAACAGTTAAAGGCAGAAGTGGAACCAAAAGAGGATCTTTTGCAGGAATTACCGTACTAGGTGGTCCTGATGGCAACGGTGAGAGTGGTGGTGAAGCAGAGAAAGAAAGATGTTAAGAAGAAGAGTGGGGAAAACCTGGTGCCAATGACCGTATCAACATTGAGACATTAACCTTCTCAACGATAAGTGTCTTGAAATTGATCTCCTTGAGTGCTGTGAAGAATGGCTCAACACTGCGCGTCTTGATTTTGAGTGCACTTTGACATCAGATGACTTGGAGTTGAAGTACACAACTTCTTTGGCGGATCGAGTCCTTTCCTCAGCATCAACATTGTAGCTGCTCCAGAACTGACCTGCGACGGTGCAAAACAATGCTTCGACTATGACAGGTATGAGGTCAAAGAGTGTACTCAGGAATGGTGGGAATGACTTGAATGGTGATAATGACAACAATTTCTCTTCTCCCCCTTAATCTCTCTTTTTAGTGACATCGCTGGGAGAGTGCACATATTTCCTGCCCCCCCTGCTGTGTTTCTTTCTTCATCCTCCACCCTGAGATCTTCCAACTTCCCTCTTATGTAAAAGCCTTTGCAGTACATTAGGGCTCTCTTTGTCATCTTTTGACCAAATCTGCACCCCTTAACAGAATCCGATGAGGGTAAGTAGGTCACAGGTGGCCTTCTTCCCTCCACAAGATGGACACTTTCGAAAAAGTGAAGGCACTCTTTGGAGAAAACTCTACAGAGGTGGAAAAATAAAGCTTCAAACATGTCTAAGTTATTGAATGTTTAAATAACCATACATCTAAGGCGGAAACGTCAAAACTGTTGGGTAAATAACATCTGAAGTGTTCTAAGATCCTCACAGCATACAGCAGAAAAAACAAAAGAGCCTGTGAGGCAACTGCCAGTACAGTGCATGCTGGCGATGGAACCTGCAGGCTCATTAAAGCAGCAGTACAGGGTTTTCATTCTTGAACACTTTCAAACTAACAGACCTTTTCATCCATCTCACATAGAGGTTTTCAATGTCGGTTTTCTTGTTTAAACACAGATACCTTTTGATGGAGCAATGTCCCTTCTGTAATATCCATATATGACTAACAGAGAGAAAAGTTGGCCTATATACATTATGGAAGCTGGGTCTGCACTTTTGAAAATCGGCATCTATTACCTCCAATTCAATACAATGACTATGTTTTCTTTTGTAAAAGAAGTCTTCCACTGCCCTAGCACGCCGGTGGCAATAGTCGGCATTATAATATACCACAACAGAGCGAAATGACTCACAAGAACAAACAATTAGGCTCAAGCTATAATGTTCAACAGAAGGACAGTATCACACAGATTGCATTACATGTGACAGAAAACACTAAGCTGAGATATTACAGTTGGATAAGGGACAACTCAGTGTCCAAAAAGAGATCCTCAAGACTTTCAAGACGCAATCAAGGAAGGTTGGGATAATGTTATCCTTGGCCAGAATAGCCACCACAAAGGCTTTTCCTGAGGAAATTTGTAAGTATTCTATTTTGGGTGAGGAGGAACTTCCAAACCTCAGTCACCGAGAGCTCACCACGTAGGCAATGGACTCTGGCTGCTGACAATGAGATATAACTGGATGTCACTGCCATGCGTACAGATAGTGATACCACAGTCATGTACCAGATCTTTCAATGGTTCCAGATCCCTCGGGGCACTTTACAAAACACAAGTTGAAGGAACTCCTCAAATGACCCATCTGGAACCAGTAAGCATATCCCAATTAAGTTCTACTACCCTAACCTTAGTACGCACAGTTGAGGTGGATTTGGTTTACAAATGTCAGAACTATGGTATTCATACTTCTGGGCCTTTCCAACACCTTTTACTAATAACAATATTGTCTTTAGTTGATGTTTAGTGACTCCCACTAAAGCCTTGTCCAAATTATGTTAAACATGTACCAAATTACAACTGTATTTCTGGATACTACTGATAACTCAGTATGTGTTTCCTTGATTATTTGACAGAAGATAGGTGGACTAGGGCCTAAAAAACACAGCAAAATGTTTTAGTATCAGCCCATATTGCTGTGAGGGAGCATGTGCATTGGACACGCTGAACAGCTTCAGGGTGGTTTGGGTGTTCTTTCGCTTTAAAAGCAATGGTGAAGAAAAAATACTTTTACATGTCAATTTCCTAAATACTTTAGGTAAAAAAGTAATAGAGTCTAAAAGCATGCACGACATGTGCGAAAATAGCAATAGAAAACATACAAGCTATTGAAACACGCAGGTAAAATACATAAAATCATCAGGTTTGAGATATTAATGGCCAACAATCTGGATAAAAACAAAACCGAGATTAAAACAGAGTTGAGTACTATTTCATCAATAGACAAAAAATTACCTAAAATCATTGACCTCCTGGAGCGAGCTGCGACTTTAAGAAACAGAGTCACTCTGCTGTTTTGGGCCTGAGTTCGTGCAGCCCTGAAGTAGTCCCCTCCCATTAGCCTCCTGGAGGTTCCTTGCCTCCCATGTGTCCAGTTTAATCCGGACAGAGGAGTTTTTAACATAAGGACTATACAGTGATAGGAAACTTCGTGGGAGGAGTTGAACGAGTGAATGCGAGTTGTTAGGTGTACAATGTGCATGAGTGGGGTGGGGTAGGATGATGTTCAGTGTCAGCCGTCTCCATCTCTAGAAGTGAGGACGGGTTCTATTTCAACATTGGCCACCACTGCAGCTTTCTTGGTCCGCCCTCTTGCGCTGGGAAAAGCAGGGACCATATGCCTTTTGGCATTAAGCACAAAGTCCATTGGAGGTGTGAATGTGTCTTACCTTTTAGATGACCCCACCTTCTTGAGGTACAGATCTCTCATCTTAGCTTCCCAGGACAGAAGAGACAAAGTCTCCGACTTGTTCAACTTTCGCACTGTAAGAGAAAACCTAAATCATTACAAGCGAGCTGGCACAATAGTTGAAGCACACCCATCCAACATAGGTATAAGCATGGGGCTTCTTCAGGGCGCAAACGGTTGTACTCAGTATGTATTTTTTTAAACTATTATTTTGGTCAATCAAACAATATCTATTCAGGGTACATGTGGCTATCTAGGTGATGTTTGCTCATGTGCTTATTTTTTTTATTGTCAAAAAGGATCATAACAAAGTTACAATGAAGAATTCATTCAAAGCAATCAAGAGAAATCAAGCTTGTCAGATTAGCCACTAATGCTCTACAAAGTTACCCAACACATAATTCATACATATAAATACAAATACTATGTTTCATTTTGATCAGGCTGTCTTCCTACATTAAATTTTATGTCTAAGAAGTTCAACTATAATTCTGCAGCAAGCCAATCACTCCATCCGAAGCTATCAACAATCCACGCTGTCATAGGGGACCAGATCTGCGTCCTCCACCTTTTAGCCCCCTCCCCTTACAATTATACAAACTTCTCTCTAAGTTGTACATGCTCAACAACAGAGAGAACCACTGCTGTACCAGTGGGTGGTTCACAGTCTTTCCAAGCTGTGGCTATCAGAAGGCGTGCGACTGCCGTGGAGACAACTAGAACATAGAGCTGCCCCACATTCCCTGGCAGAGCTAAATCAGGCCTTAATAACTTCAATGATGAATTGATGTGCAGTTTTGTTCTAAAGATCTTATTTCACAATTCTTAATGCCCTCTCTGAGCGCCTGTAGCTTAGCACACTTATAAAACATATGTACTAGGACAGCGGGCGCCTCCCCACATCTGGGACATTTATCATCCACCCTTTTGCCCCAGCTGAACAACTTGGCCGGAATATAATATCAATTAAAAATAGTTTTTAAATGTTGAGTTTTCAGACTTGCAGTTAATAGCACTTTCCTCGCCTACTCAACTGAAGCCCGAATATCTACATCACTTATCCTCAACTTTTCCACCCATTTAGCTTCTTGGGAGTCAAGGTCATCCATATAATTTAGCACTGCATAAATCTGCCCAATCCTACCACCCTGGTACATGATTAAATCCAGGAGGGGGACTCGTTCAATTGAAAGGGGATCACTTCCCAATTTGGTTAAACTATCTCTAATCTGTAAAGATTTTTTTTTAAAAGATGTGCTAGTTTATCTAAAATCTTGCTGCAAATCAGAAAACAAGCATAAATGTTCCTGACTATATAGGTTCCCCCGCTGAGTAATCCCTGCTTTTTCCTACAGCTTACAGGTCCCGTCATGGAACACCGAAGGAACAAGCATTTGCAATGCAATCGGTCTCGCCTTTGGGACCTTATATGTATTTAGCTATGCAGCACATTAGCCTGGGTGCTGAAACATCTACTGTTCTTTAACATGGAGGGAAAGTAAGCACCAAACTGCGTGACACGCCAGGTATGGGAACACATGGAGAGAAATATTGCCTTTCAGCGGGAAATGGGATAGTCCGAAGCTCTGTTTTTAATATAAAATGAGGGCCTTCAATGGTGATATCCCTGAAAATACAAGATTTAAAATATATATTATTGTCTACGTGTGCGCAGCACAGAGCAAGGAACACGTATTTCAGGGGGGGGGGCATTGCACGTGGGAGAGAGCAAGCAAACATGCACTCTCTCATGGAGTGCGTAAAACAGTGCTTGAAATGGAAAAATAGAAGTTGCTTGTTTCCGAGAAGTGCCGGTACTCTCCAATTAAAAATATTAAATTTTTCTTGATAAGTGCAGGTACTCTCCTGAAACAAAAGTTTTTAACTGCTTCCTGACATTTCTGCTTTTCGACCAAAATGTACACATAACACACACCTACTTCACTGTGCTAAAATAATCCATAAAAAAACAAAGATGTCTATTTAGTCAACCAATAAATCTCACAAGCATTGCACGAGCCAACATTCCGGACCTCTGAGCAAATCACTTGCGGGCAGCGATGGATAAACATAGTAACAGAGCAGAGCTTTTCGTAGAAGGATGACCACACTGGCATTTGAGATGTAAACAAGTGCAAAACTTCACTCCCTCTATAGTAACCTAGTAGAGGTCTTTGCCAAAAGAGGACACTGTGACATTTCAGATGTAAAGATGTGCAACACTACCATCACTGTATAGTAAGCAGGAAGAGCTGGCTACAGAAAGAAGGGCACAACGGGATTTCAGATGTAAACCTGTGCAACACCACAATATATGCATAGTTACAGGGTAGAGCTGTCATCAGATATGACAACATCGGTATTTCAGATGTAAACATCTGCAAAACCACAATCCGTGCACACTAACACATGAACTATGCAGGTAGATGGCACTAACATTTCAGATGTAAATATGTGTATATGTGTAACACCACAGCCCGTGCATAGCAGCCGAGTACAGCTCTCTGCAGAAAGATGACACCCTGATATTTCAGATGTAAACAAAGTATTGAAACGTTTTTTTAGATGCAAGCATGTGCAACACCACAGCCTGTGCACAGATACAGATACAGAGTACAGATATATGGCACCCTTATAATTCAGATGTAAACACGTGCAACAACACAATCCCTGTATAGTAACATAAGAGTTGGCTGCAGAAAGATGACCCCACCAGTGTTTCAGATGTAAATATGTGTAACACCACAGCCAGTGTATAGTATACAGCTCACCGCAGAAAGATGACACCCTGATATTTCAAATGTAAACACATGCAACACCACACTCCCTGTATAGCAACCTAGAGAAGCTGGCAGCAGAAAGATGACCACACCAGTATTTCAGATGTAAGTGCAACACCACAGCCCATGCAGAGTAACCGAGTACAACTCTGCAGAAAGATGGTATAGTGATCTAAACGCATGCAACACCACACTCCCTGTATAGTAACCTAGAACAGCTGGCAGCAGAAAGATGACCTACAACATTATTTTAGATGCAAGCATATGCAACACCACAGCTCGTGCATAGTAACCGAGTACAGAGTGCAGACACCATGCTCTTTCAGATGTAAACACGTGCAACACCACAATCCCTGTCCAGCAACGAAGGGCTGGTTAGAGAAAGATGACCACACCAGTATATCAGATGAAAGCAAGTACAATGCCACAATCCGCGCATAGTAACCGAGCCGAGCTCTAAGGAGGAGGTACCCAGACCAGTAATCAGATGTAAGGTACAAAACCACAATCAAATTGAACTTTCTGCAGGAACATGACACTAACATCCCAGATGTAAATATGTGCAGCAACGTAATCTTAGTACAGTAATCTGCACTATCAGCAAAAAGATGACTTTGCTTGCATTCCAGATGTCAAAATAGGGAACGCCACAATGTCTGCATAATAGCAGAGCAAACATGAGCAGCACTGTCATGTGCAACATTGCTATAAGAGACTGGGACTGCAGAGAGATGACCACATTAAATGTCAGATCCAGCTACATTCCCTGTATATTAACCCAGTAGAACTCTGCAGAAGGCTGACCACACTATCATTTCCAATACGTGTGTGCACCACGATCCTTGAACAGACTGGAGCTCTGTGCAGAAAAAACCATGTCACAAACGTTTCATATGTAAACGTACAACCCAGCAATCCCTGTATTATAGCAGATCAAGGACCCTTCAATAAGTAATCAATGTGATGTTTCAGATGTAAACATGTGCAAAACAATGACTATAGACAAGAACTACAGGAACATGCCACTATAAGCCAGTGATATAAACAAGTACACTGGCTACTACCTCCCCTATATTAGTGGGACACACATCACTAAGCTGACCGCTGATGTTTCATATGTAAGCATGTACAGCTCTGAATAGTAACAGAGTAATGTCACCTGCAGAAAAGCCACCACAATGATGTTCCATAGGCATACGTGTGCACTTTGAGCAACATGGAAACTTTAGTTATTTACACATACACCACCGCTTTCCCTTCATAATAGGAGATTAGTGCCGCCTGCAAAAAGTGACCACAATGAAGATTCTTATATGTACAGCATCATGAACCGTGTGCAGGGACAGACCAGTCGTGTCTGCAGAAGGGTAGGAAGATGTGCACAATGGATATGTACATTTGCAATGCCAAGAACCCCTTTGAGTAAGAGACCAATCCTCTCTGCCGGAAACTAACAACGTGCGCACTTCAGTTACATACACGTGCAACACCAAGGACGAGTCCTCTACAGAATACGCCTGACACTTACATTTCTGATTTAAACACGTGCATCACCACAATCTTTCTACAGTGACATACTAGTGTTCTATGCAGAACAGCAACACCATTCACCTCTCAGATATCAAACTATCACCACTCTCTCCTGACTCCCCTTACTCCACTCCCATCTATTCCTCTCAATGGGCTGAACCCCATCTCGCCCTCACCGTGGCCCAGGCAGTCAGCAGCACAGCCTCCTGGCTAGCCAGAGTCACATCAGGATCGGCCTTCATCAGAGTCTTGACGCGGGACATGGGCAGTCGGACCTGGCGGGCGGCCGCAGGTGGGAGCTCCTCCGGGAGGAGCTGAGTGCCAGCGCCTTCAGGCACCAACCCGGCCATAGGCCAGAGGAGGTGAACATGGAAAGCAGGAAGAGCAGATGTCAACGCATGCGACGCCTCAACAAGTCGCCTTCCAGCAATCCTTAGTCCAATCGGAAGCGAGAAAGGACTTGCGTTAATACGGCGGACATCTTGAAATGGTGCTTGGACACAAGGAGAACGAGCGCACCGCCTGAAAACGATACTAAAATAAGCTGCTTCAACATATAGTTGTTCGTACGAATACATGATTGATTAAGACAATAAATACCAACTCTACATTATATTTAAATTATAATTTAAGCTGCTTCCCAAATTTTACATAAAGGCTTATAGATCACATTTTCGTTAAATACAATTAGAGATGATTTTGTATTGCTAAGTGCCAACCCATGATGTGCCTGGACATATTAGAAAATCACTTGTTTCTTAATGTTACCGAGGTATAAACAGATCGAGCTGCCGAGTTAGCAGTGCATGTCTTTTGTTACTGTTTATTACCTGCAAAGGCTTTAGACACGCAGAAAATTAGCGAACGGGGGGAGAGGGAGGGAGGGGGCGAGAAGGCATTGGTCTGCGGGAGGGATGGGGGCACGTAAAGAAAGTAGTCTGTGCAGTAAAGGGGCCAGTAGCTATGGAAGGACACAAATGACGACATATCCCTCAGAAGGAGGGACTAACAAGCCTACAACCAATCAGAAGGCAGCATTTAAGTCACAACCCAATGAAAAAGATGGGCAGAGAGTGGGCGGAGCTTCCACAAAGCTTCCACGCTATAGTATATACTGCATGCCTCGCAAAGCGAGCAGGGCTTGTGCTGCAATGCTAGGCGAGACCTAAAAATGGAGGAATACCACAGCTGAGTATAACGGTTATATTTTCTGATTCCCATTATTTTAAATTTAACCTTTTTGTGGTAACTAGGTTTGATGAACTCTTAAGAAGCAGCCCCTAGCTTTAGTACCCAACGCTAATTCATAAGATACCTGGGGGGTCTCCATTCAGCAGTCCAGAAGACTGACTGTGTCCCTTACCTGAGAATAAATTCCAATATGCTGCAGCAGTACTGCCCAGCAATATAGCTTAAAGTTAGGTACTGCCCATCCCCCATGGGCTCTCGGAAGAACCATATACTTTAAGGTCCGCCGTGCCCTTGCATGTTACCAGATGAAATTAGTATGTATTCCACCCAATGTTTTTTAAGCAATTGCATTTCCAGCTTCAAGGGTATGGTTCTAAATAGATATAACACCTTAGGTAAAGAGGTCATTTTCAGAATGTTGCAATGGCCAGCCAAAATAATGTGTAATCAGTTTATCCGCCTCAAATCTTGGCTAGCTTTCCCTAAGATTGGATCTAGATTCAGTTTACAGATGGAACCAACATACACCGAGAGTTTTATCCTTAAATAGGTGGCATTTTCCACTCTTCAACTATTCATCAGTCAGATGCTATTAGTGCAAACTACCTGTGTATTCTCTTTATTTAAGTGACACCTTGGATATAGACCAAACTTTTCCACCATTCTTTCTATTTCCACCAGGGAGGTCTGGGGGTCAGGTGTTAGCACTGCTACGTCATCTGCATATGCCAGGACTTTGGTGTCGAAACTATTCACACTCATTGGCATAATCAGCTGATTATTTACCAACTGATTTATTAGAGGGTCAATATAAAGGGCAAAAAGAATAGGGGAGCAGGGGCACCCCTGGCTCGTACTGCACAAGATCCAAATCCTATCTGACTCCAGGCTCTTTCTATTTCCACCAGGGAGGTCTGGGGGTCAGGTGTTAGCACTGCTACGTCATCTGCATATGCCAGGACCTTGGTGTCGAAACTATTCACACTCATTGGCTTAATCAGCTGATTATTTACCAACTGATTTATTAGAGGGTCAATATAAAGGGCAAAAAGAATAGGGGAGCAGGGGCACCCCTGGCTCGTACTGCACAAGATCCAAATCCTATCTGACTCCAGGCCCATAATTTGGAGATGAGCAAAGGGGTGGTGGTATTGCGCTTTTATAGCTTTCATGAGGCTTGGCCCAAAACCCTTATAACTAAGTACACCCAGGGATATCCCATACGCACTTTATCAAATGCCTTCTCAGAATCAAGGAGGATCATAGCTATAGGGTTGTGCGTAGTCTCAGCTATATCGAATAGGGTAATGGCTCATCTAACATGATCCGCTGTCCCCCGCCCAGGGATGAATATGTGCTGCCAAGGTGGCTAAAATATTCAAGTATAATTTTGCGTCTGAATTGATCAGGGATATCGGCCTGTATTACCCAGGTTTGTTTGGAGGTTTCCCTTTTTTCTCACAAACTATAATATCAGTACCCCCTCCCCCAAGAATTCAGTTGAAGCCCATCTCGCTGGACCCCAAGAAGCATGTCGAATAGATCCTTAGCAAGCTCTGGATAAAATGTCTTATATACATCAAAGGGTATCATATCTGGACCTGCCGCTTTAACTAAGGCCAAAGATTGTAGGGCATTACCAACTTCTTCCTGAATTATATCTGAGTCCAATACGCCGACCTACCCGGAATCTAATACATTGTCTTTAACATGTTCTAGGAGATCTGCTATCTGCTCTAATAAGGAGTGCTTATCTTCCTGATATAGTCGTCTATAATAGTCCTCAAATACCTTGATTATAGTTTTGTGTGTAGTCGCTACGTTCCCTTCACTCCCGTCAACTGTGTCAATTCCCCTATCTACTTCTTGCTGTGGAATACATACAGCAAACAGTATACCAGATGACTCACCATATTCATATGCCTCTGACCTTTGAGTCTGTATTTTCTCTGCCTGGTTTTTCGAATAGTGACTATTAATCATAGCTTTCATTATCTCCTGGCCCACCGTCCTGCTTGAATCATCGCCATATGTTTTACCTCCAGATTTGGCACTTCCACATATAATTCCCTGATCTCCTTTGACTGGTGAAAAGATACAAAACTAACCGTCTCTCCCTGACCCCTGCTTTAAATGAGTCCCACACAGCACTTCCAGAAGCAGTATATCTGTTAATTTCCATAAACTCTTCTGTCCATTTTTTCATATGGTCTAAATATTGTGGATTTAGGAGCAGCTTTCAATCAAATGGCCATTTGCTGGGGCAACTGGCTACTCCCATTCCTGAAAGCTCAAGGATTAAGGGATTATGATCTGAGAACGCAGTGGTCGCAGATTTAACTCTGGTGGAATGAGCTCGCAAGCCTTCAGGAGGTTGCTTCTTGGCCAATGCGTAGCAGATTTTAATGCAGAGCACGAGCCATCTGTTGATGGTTTGCTTCTGAGCGTGGGAGTATGGGCCCAAGATGCTTGCAGTGTTCCTGGACTGCAATGCCAGGCTGGCTTAGAAAACATCTTCTTCCCCAAAGAGTCTAGCCTCATGGATTCCCGGGGGGGGGCGGGGGGGTTAGGTCTCAGGCTCCGATCTAGGAGGCAAGGCTCCAGTCGGCACCTGATACGGCGTTGGGCGATGCACTTCCGGCTCCGTATCTGAGTCGGGGATCAGAATGGGGATGGCGCCAGGAGCGTCGGCATCAGGACCAGCATTGGGGAAGGTCAAGTTGGTATGACCGGCGCTAGTCCAAATCCAGGAATGGATTCTTGGGGCCTGACTGAAGCCGGAGCCGCCAGCATGGAACCAGATGGGGCCCATGCCAACCCTTCGGGCCCGAAGGCATGCCGGAGGGGTCGGGCTGGCCAAATATAAGACGCCTGGCCTCATAAAAATCCTTCAGTTGGATGAGGCTCACTCCGGCTCCCAGAAAATTGGGGCGGCATGGAGTCGGCCCAGGTGCAGGATCTACCGCAAAGCCAGGCCTTGAATGTCGACGCCCCCTCGTCTTGTCGGCCAACGGACTAGGAGAAGTCAAAGACCTCTTCGACTCCTTCTTCTTCTTGCGTTGGGACTTACCCAAGTGTCCTGAGGACTTGAAGTGCGACGAGGATCTTGAACTACATGACAGCTCTCAGGCCCTTCCCCTCGACTGAGACCTCGAATGTCACAGCGTCGGGTGCCGAGGTGCCATGAGCTTGAGGGAACGCTCCCGCAAGGCCTTGGGATTCATGGAGTGGTAATCAGAGCACGACTTTGGGTTGTGATCGCGCTCAAGGCACCACAGGCATTCAAGATGCGGGTCGGTCACCAACATTGGTCAATGACAGGTGCCGCAGGGCTTGAAGCCGGTTTGCAGGACATTACTGCCACACAAGGAGGAAAAAACCTCAAAAGAAGTCGACAAATAGTAAAAAAAAAAACAATCAAAAGGTGACTGAGGGGTAGCACTTCTCCGGATCAGTGCTGGCTGGCGCGGGAAGGAAAGAACTGATGTCAGCGCGCTGTGGTGGCGCCCATATAGGTGCTGTGGAAATCACTTTCAGCATGAATGACGCATACTAAACCGAACAACGCCACCTACCAGTGCGCAGGGGTATTGCTAAAGAAAAGTTTTGCGGATCCAGTCTGACGCCTGGGGAAATTCTAAGGTAAGGAATCTGCAGCTAGAAGTATCTATCAGATAGGATAAATAAATAACTACACAGCTGCTGGTGTCGGTGAACACTTTGAAGGTGCGAGATGTGTGGTAGAAACATTAATCTATCAATGTCAGTCACCTAAATGTGAAAAACAGTACCTATCATGTTGGTATTGTTTAAATTAGATCCTACTGAACACATTTTGAAACATACACAGAAAGATATGATGACCTTGTCCAAGGATGTGGTCAGAAAATAGTGTAAACAAAGACAAATGAAAAGAGAAGACATACAGACAACTAGGAGGTGGGCATGGAAGCCCATTAACTCCACAGAATGGATGGTTATGTTTTGCTTTTCTTTCTTCCCTGGTATTAAAGTATGCTGGTGTGACTAGCAGCTGTCCGTCTTCTGTACCTACACCTTTACTGCAGCACTCACGTAGGTTCACGTAGATTCACAAGAGAGTTTAGGCTGAGCATTTATTAGTCCTGATGGACCTACTATCATGAATACGGAAATAGATTGATCTTCTTTGATAGAGTTCAGACATACTAACTAACCACTTGTGTGTTTACTCTGTACAGACATACATGTAAATGTTGAGAAAATGGAAACGATTTTTAGCACGAAAATCAACATTATCTAGCAGGAATGCAGCAGACTCACAAAAGACTGATTACGATCTCAGGTAAGGACAGAACACTCAGTTGTGCATAGTAAGGCGGCAAACCATAAGACTTAGATAGGCTTTTACAGCAGAAGGAGTCAGTTGTATGGACAACAGAAGGGACACCAATGAGGAGAAGCCTGGGGAGGCACTAGATCCATACCAGCTACTCTTGGTGTCCCCACAAGATGTCTCCTTAAAAGCAATACAATATTTCGGGCTACAGTTTACAGATCCTTTCAACGAGGAGCATGGGTGATGTTCTAGGCACCTCATTTCTGCCAGTACAATATCAAATCCGACACATAGATGGGTTAATTACTCATGCAGAGTTGCATCTCTGTTCTTGACAACTCCCACCAAAGAAATCCCATTTCAGCACCATTAGTGTACCTTTGTCCTTTCCTTGATCAATCTGCACCAAATCTAGAAAACGAATACATTTCTAGAAGAATATCTAGGAATGCGCCAAATTCAGTGTAGATTCGTCAGACGGTTCAAAAATTAGAAAGGGGGAAGGGGCTCCAAAGCAAGACTCCTGTCACAAATAAAATGGGAAATTCTTCTGTCTGCATAACTCTGAAATTGGTGAAAGAATGGTCATAACATTTTATGGCTGCCTTTCTGCTATTTAGTGCCTTTCCTTGGTTTGATGAAATCCGTTAAGCAGTTTTGGAATATAAACCAAAATGTGAGTGTTCACTGTGCAAGTAAAAAGCATGCCTATTGTTCTCTTTGTTGGCGATCTCACAGACACTAGGAGCATTCTGTGAGGTGTGTGGACATTTGATTGTGGTTGTCAGGATGTTCCACATAACGTTTACTTCAGAGTCCTAATTGGTGTCATCCTTCTGTGATGTCAAATTCTAACCTAGTATGGGGTATAAGTAGGCTGTCAAAACGGCAGCATCTTATCCAGTGTTGACCATTTGCTAATCACCAAGGCCCAGATGTACAACCGGTTAAAATAGCGACTCGCAAATTGCGACAAAATGCGAGTCGCAAATTGCGACTCGCTAAACTACCTACGAATGAAAGAGAACACATGATTGCGAGTCGCTAATGACTCGCATCGCTATTTCGGTTTGCGGCTATTGGCGAGTCGCTAAACCTTCGCAAATAGCGAACTCCTCAGAAAAGGCCTTTTTGCATACGCAAATAGCGAGCGCGGCATAAACAAGTCCATATCTTGCTCACAAATTGCGATTCAGAAAAAAAAAAGAAAACACTTCCTGGTTGAGCTGAAGGACCCCAAAACAGGAAGTGGTGTTCAAGGAAACTCCTGAGCAAAATCACTAGCACATGGTCAGGTGCAGCAGCACAGTTCAACACTGCTGTGAATCACTGAAACTATGAACAGCAAGGCCAGCGACAAGCCGCTCCGGCTGAGGAAGCTCAAGTTCTCAGAGAAGGAGCTTGATATATTTATCGAGGAATGCTGCAACCACCATGCGGAGCTATTTGGTAGGATCTCACACTGTGTGCAAGAGGCTGACAAATGAAAGATCTGGTGTGGAATCCAGCACCGCATCAATGCCCTTGGTGTGGCACACAGGTCTCTGGACGATATAAAGAAGCGCTGATACGACCTGCGCTCCAGGGCCAAGGAGAGGGTGGCAGTACGTCTGCAAGAGGCACAACCGACCGGAGGGGGGCGATCCACTGCATCAGAACCATCCGCAGCTGAGGCAATGGTGGAAAGTACCCTGGAGAGGACGGCTGTTGTAGGATTTGGTAGCCATGACACATCACAGCCAGCACCAAACCCTGGTAAGTGTTAAATGTATTAGTAATTTGTAAATCAACACTAAAGCATGTTCTGCGCATGCATACTCATCATCCACAACCAAACATCCATTG
The DNA here is from genome assembly GCA_963921515.1 of Calotriton arnoldi. Lineage (NCBI taxonomy): Eukaryota > Metazoa > Chordata > Amphibia > Caudata > Salamandridae > Calotriton > Calotriton arnoldi. Next base: position 690,102 of record CAWUFW010001870.1, on the reverse strand, counting down.
CCACAAAACAATCAACACAAATGGTGCATCATGAGAGATGTAGTCAGTGACATATACAGTGTTGCTTATAAACATTGCAACACCTCTGAGATAGTGACTCAGATATTTTATTTTCTCCTTCCATCTTTTGCCACATAGACACACCACAGGGAGGAGAGCACAGTGCCGAGGACACAGAGGGTAGCCCGGATCAGGAGCAGATGGAGGAAGGGCAGGATGGGGGAGAACCAAGTGGGCCAAGTTGCCCAGAAGTCCCAGCCACAGATGCAGCAACAACATCCCAGGCTACAGCCAGTGTAACACCAGCCTCACGTCAGTCAGCTCCATCCAGACGCTCTCCGGCCACCAGGGTGCGGCGAGTGGAACAAACTCAGCAGTTCCTACGGCATCTGCAAAGTCAGTCCCCTGATGGAGCAGTCAGTCAGGTCTTGTTTGGAGGCCTGGAACAGGTGATGTTGAAAATACAGCGCCTGCAACAGAAGACACAGAGGCAAATGAATTTGAGGCTGACACAGGGCTTCCGCACCATCACAGACAAAACGATTGAAAATCAGTGTAGGCTTGAAGCAAAATTTGATGCCCTCACAAATTCAATTGCCGATCTAGCTAAAGAATGGTCGGAAGAAAGGGCATAGCACAGGTGCATGCAGCGCAGCAGGGGCCACAAATTGGACACTTTGAGCAGGGCCATTGGGAGGTTTGCCCATGCGACAAGCCAACACAGCAGGCGCTCCCTGGGGCTCCAGGTGGAGATGTGCCACTATAGTGGGGATGTGGCTAGTGGCCTCCAACAAATCACTGCAGCAGTGGAAACACTGCAGACCAATATGCTTGCCAGTGGTGGTGCTACTGGGGGCACAGACAGTGAGGTGTCAAGCCGCAATAGCGTTTCAGCTACGGAACCACCTGTAAGTGGCATAGCAGCAGCCACCAGGCTGGGATTGGAAGTGGCAGCTCTGGCCAGGCTGGACAGAGTGGCAGGAAATTATTTGTGTAGGGTCACTGCACAATGTTTGGGCCACATATTATTTATGATTTGTGATGATGTAACCACAATGGAGTGACTTTTCAGTTCAGGCCTACATTTGGAGATGGACAGGTTGTCCTTATTTTGTTTGTGGATGTTTGCACAATAAAACACCAATTGAAAGTCACAATCTGTTCTGTCTTATGTAGAGGGTAGTGGGTAATTACTGTGTACGTACCTTTAGAAATAGTTGTTAGCAATCTGGTCCCTGCGCCTTCTCCCCTCTGCTGCAGCGCTACCATCCCTTTGCTGTTGGGCAGGTCGTCCTGGGTCCTTATCCTCCGATTCTGTGTCAGACACATCCATGGGCAATCCACCCCTGCAGGCCATATTGTGCAGCATGGCATATGTTGCTACGATTTTGCAGACTCTCTCAGGTGCATACTGCAGAGCTCCGCCACTTTTGTGTAGGCACCTGAAGCGCAATTTCAGGATACCAAAAGTGCGCTCGATCACGTTCCTGGTGCGCCTGTGTGCCCTGTTGTACCGCCTTTCATGGACATTGTTGCAAGACAGGTACGGCGTGAGGATCCATGGCCGCAGGGCATACGCACAGTCACCTGGTGAAAGATATATGACGGTGAGACAACATGAATACAGACTTAAAAGTGCAAATACATTTCTCTGGGGACAGGAAAGATCAGTACCTAGGAGGTATCCATCATCAAAGTCACCTCTTTCTAATTTCTGGTATATGCCACTGTGTCTGAAAATGTATGCATCATGGGTGCTTCCACGTTATTTTGCTACCAGGTCTGTGATTATGTTTTTGGCGTCACAGACAACTTGTATGTTGAGAGAATGTGTGCTTTTCCTAACAAGGAAGATGTATTCTATGTGGGATGGGGACATATGGGCACATGGGTCCCATCTATGCACCCTATAACCTGTGGGAACCTTGCTAATCTGTAAAATTCCAGTTTTGTATTTTCAAGTTCCTCATCATCCCTGGGCATGTAGATGTGTTGATGGATGTGGTGTAGCATGGCATCTAGGAAATTTTGAAAAAATCGCGTTAGCGCACTCTGCGACACACCTCCAGCCACTGCAATGACATCCTGGTAGGTACCAGTGGCCAAGAGGTGGAGGGAGCACAACAACTGCACGTGTGGGGATTGCATTGCTGCGCAGGGTTCTGCTTTCCAGTTGTGGCTTCAAGGTGTCTATGAGGTCTAAGATGACAGTGCTACTCAGCCTGTACTGGTCATAAATCTCCTCCTCTGTCTTATCAAACAATGTTAGCCTGACTCTGAATATCCTCTCCTGTCTCCGCCTCCTCTGCTGGGCAGCCAGTATCCGCATCCTCCTCACTATCACATACAGGGCAGCCATTGTGGAGAGATTTCTGATGCATTCTGGGCCTGTTTTTATAGGTTGGGCCTGGTTACCACCTGTTTCTGGTTAGTGGTAAATTGCATGCGCAAATGGGTTTAATTGCGCATACTCGCAATTTGCAACTGCTCTATGCATTGTATTTTGCGACTCACTATTTGCGATTCACAATTTTGGAATCACAAAAACTGGACGCATTTTTGAGAGTCGGTATTTATTCGCAATGCAATTTTTTATTTTGTGAATGCCTTTCGTACATTGGGTACAACCATTTTTGCATGCACAAATCAACTTGCAACCGATTTTGTGCATGCAAAATGGTCGTACATCTGGCCCCAAGTTCTATCTACTATATTTTTGGAGATGAATTACTATATACTGTCCAATGTTAGAAACACTCACACTGGACAGCACACATCCCCTAATGGATAAGGTATATTGATGACTTTTTTCCAGATATGGGATGGAGAGGCAGGAGAGGCCATTTGTTTTATTGAACACCTGCAACAGAATGATTTAACTTTCACTTAAAAAATGAACAGCAGTGAGATTCAATATTTGGACAGTCTAATAGCAGCAGAAGAGAATCAACTCACTACACAACTCAATAGGAAGGGGACATCTGGGAATAGCATTCTTCATGTAGATAATAATCATCCACTAGTTTGAAAGGAAGCACCCCCTCTGGGAGTTGCTCCATGCAAAGCAAAAATACAGCACTAACAAATTGTATAGGAAAGAAAAGGGTATCATACCGAAAAGATTCGAGCAACAGGGATAAAGTGAAGACGAAAACCCAAAATAAGATATTTTTCAGGGAAGATTAAAAAAAACATAACAAAAATCAGATTAGATTAATAACAGGTTTTAACAACTAATCAAATAGACTGAGACTCATCTTTCAGAAACATTGGGGAATTTAAGATCTGATAATGTAATTGGTTCAGCTTTGCAAAAACATCCGTCCATTACATTTACAAAAGCTAAATCTCTTAGGGATTATTTGGTGCGCAGTCATTACAGGACAACATTTTGAATACATCCAAGGGAATTATAAAATGCAACAATTGCAAAGCCTGCAAATCAAGCCAGAATGTATATTCTTTCTCCTCACCTGCAAGTAAAACTAAAAGGATTATAAATGATGACTTTAGGGTTTATATACTGGAATGTCCATGCAAACTTAGATATGTAGGGAGTACAAACTTTCCTGTCTGTAAAAGGGTCCTTGAATGCATTTGGTTGATAAAGAATCAGGACATTACCTATCCAGCTGCAAAACATTTCAGTAAGGAACACAATCGTCAATCTGAATTGATAGGGTTTCGATTGTGGCACGTGGAGGAGATCGAGAGAAAAGACTCCACGTTTTGGAATCACAATGGATTTTGGAGCTTGATTCTAAATATCAAAATGGACTGAATAGAGATGAGGAACTCTTTATACACACTAGGTGAAGGCCAATTTGATGTCATATAATCTGACTTTACTCTGTATGTCTTTTTGGTCATGTTCTTTTCCATTACTGATTTTTATAAATATTTGGAATAAGAGAAAATTGTTGTAGCTAGGTGGTGATCACATGTAGGGGAGCCATCTACATGAAAATCATATACAGCATATGTCATAGATTATTGTTATGATTGTTAATATATATGTACTCCACTCATGAATATTTTTGTTCTCAATTCAATACGGTTGGATGGCTGCCTGTCTTGGGGTTGGCCACAGGCCCTGTATCTGACCTTGCAGCATGGGTTTGGCTGCCTGTAGAGGGTTGAAAGCAGGGCATGACTGTAGGCCAAGCCCTGTGTCCAACCCCCGCTGCACACTGCCGTTTTTGTTTGTTTATATATATGTACCCTACTCATTAATATTTTTGTTCTCAATTCAATACGCAGCCAGGCCCTACGTCCGACCTCACAGTATGGGGTTGGCTGCCTGCACAGGATTGGGAGCAGAGCATGGCCGTAGGTCAGGCCCTCCGGCCAACCCCCCACCGAGCAGGCCTTCGGCCGTGTGCAGCAGGGGGTTGGTTTATGTATAATAACAAATTATTACTTTACGTTGAAAAAAAACCCCTAGAAACTCTCTAAAAAAAACAAAGGTTGAAGTAAAGTTAGGTGAAATGTTCAGCAACAACATAACGTTTTAAACAAAAAAAAGCACTGAAATTCCCCAGTTATAGTTATCTCAAACAACTATAACTCATGCCCTGAGGAAACTATAACTCACGGCCTCACCATGCACTACTATTTACCCCACCTATTACATAACTCATGACATCTTTTATGGCATCATTGATAATATCACTGCAAGATTTGCAATGTGAAAGTATTGATGAGAAAACTGTACATTGTGGGGGCGCAATTACAGCTATCTTAGGGCATGAGTTATAGTTACTTGAGATAACTATGACTAGTGAATTTTGTTTGTTTTTTTAGTTTAAAACATTTTGTTGTTACTGAACATTTCACCTAACTATAACATTACATAAAACTATGTTTTTTTCGGTGAATATATAGATATATATATATATATATATATATATATATATATATATATATATATATATATATATATATATATGAAACAATATGCACTTCAAAAAAGGAGATGACGACGCCATGTGGGAGCACATATATATATATATATATATATTATCTACTGGCGGTCGCCAGTAGATAGTTATAGTTAGGACCTAGTTTCCATAGGAAACTCGTTTTTTGTTTTCTCAATATCTTTAGCGCCGGTAGACGAATCTTCGCGAAATTTTCAAAACTCGTAGCCCGCTCCGGTCAGCTCCTGTCTTGAAAGTTTCGGGGTGATTCGGCAAGCGGGGGCCGAGAAAACAGGGGGGGCCCAAAACGTGTTTTCTCCATGTTAATTCCCATAGGAAACTTTAGACACGGCTACGGCCCGAACTGCTGAACGGAATTACACCAAATTTGGCATAAAGGTAGCCCTTGGTTCAGAAAGAGACCTTTTTTTAAAATGGTGTAAATCCGTTCAGTAGTTGCTGAGAAAATCAAAACAATAGAGGTCGGAAAATCAATTTCCCATAGGAAACTTTAGACACGGTTACAGCTGAAACTGCTGAACGGAATTACACCAAATTTGGCAAAAAGGTAGCCCTTGGTTCAGAAAGAGACCATTTTTTTAAATGGTGTAAATCCTTTCAGTAGTTGCTGAGAAAATCAAAAAATAAAAGTTTCGATATCTATGGCCGCGGTAAATCCGCGCACCCTCCCGATCACGAGCTTTATTCTAATTGGCTGTCAACACTCCAAACCAGGAAGTGTTGGCAGCCATCTTGTGCCTCGGTAACCGAGGCACAAGAAAACAGGGAAACAAACGCAAAAAACAAGAAAAGGGGGCAGGGTAGAAACACCCTGACCCCCTAGGCCTGCTCAGGGGGTCCCACAAAAACCCCCAGGGCCCAAAAAAGCATTTAAAAAACAAAAAAAATCGGCCGAATTCGCGCTGGGTGCGCAAATCCGGCCGAGAAAATAAAAAAAAACGAAGCGCGGTCTCCCGCGCTTCGTTGGATTGAAGCCCCCAGGTGGGCCAGGTCCCGGGGGCAGTGAAAAAAAAGTGTGGGGGGGGCGCCCCAATCCCCCCCCACTGCCCCGGGGACCGCCACCACCCCGGGCTTGATTAATGAGTTGTGGGGGGCACGCAGCCCCCCCGCAGCCCCGGGGACCACCACCTCCCGGGGCTAATTTGGAAATGCGTGGGGGGCCTCCAAGGCCCCCCTAAGCCCCGGGGACCACCACCCCCCGGGGCTTTCATTAATTATTTGCGGGGGCACACGGCCCCCCCGCAGCCCCGGGGACCGCAACCCCCCCGGGGCTTCTTTTTTTAAAAAAAATATATACCTGTGTGGGGGGGGCTCGAGCCTCCCCCACACGCCCCGGGGACCACCACCTCCCCGGGGCACAAGAATGCTAATTTGGGGGTCCATTACGGACCCCCGAGCCCTGGGGACCACCACCTCCCCGGGGCTTTGCAATTGAAGGGAGGGGGGCCGCGCTGCCCCCCTCCTGGAGCCCGTGATGGCCCTGGGGACCGCCACCCCCCAGGGCCGGCTCCTGCAGTGTCACGGGGTGCTCACCCCCGGGACACTGCTATTTGCAATGACAGGGCGGGAGCCTCGCGGCTCCCGCCCTGTCATTGCAAACTGCTTTGCTTCATTGAAGCGAGAGCAGGGAAACCTGCGCTCGCTTCAATGAAGCAAAGCAGATTGCTTTTCCACACGGGGAGCTGCATGTCAGCAGCTCCCCATGTGAAAAAGCAATGCCGGCTCCCGCAGGACGCGGGGAGCCGGCGGGACCGTGGGGGCATTGGGGCTCCCCCCACCGTCCCCAACGCAGAGGGCCAGCCCCGGGGGATGGGGTCCCCGGGGCTAGAATTGGCCTGGGAGGGGGGCCACGCGGCCCCCCTGCACAAAATTTAAAAATTCAATAAAAAAAAAATAAAAAAAATAAAGGCCAGCCCCGGGGGATGGGGTCCCCGGGGCCAGTAGAGGCCTCAGGAGGGGGGCCACGCAGCCCCCCTCCATAAAAAAATAAAAAAATGTGGCCATGCCCCGGGGGATGGGGTCCCCCGGGCCGGAATTGGCCACGGGAGGGGGGCCCACGCGACCCCTTCCCATTCATTTTTTTTTTTTTTAAAGGGGTCAGGCCCTGGGGGATGGGGTCCCCAGGGCCCAAAAAAAAGGGAAAAGAAGGGGGGGCCACACAGCCCCCCTTCTAAAAAAACAAAAAAAGACGCGATTGTGCCAGAGGCCCTGCCCCCTCCCAGCAACACTCTGCAAACACGCCCTGTGGCTAGTTTTAAATTGGGGAATTAATTCCCCTTCAATACTGGGGGTCCCTGGGGGCCAACTAGCCCACCAGGTACCTCCAGTAAGCGCCACATGGCTGCGTTGCAGAGAGGTGGTCCAGGCCACGCCCCTTTTTACACCTCTCTGCAACGCAGCTCTGTGGCGCTTACTGGAGGTACCTGGTGAGCTAGTTGGACCCCAGGGACCCTCAGGATTCAAGGGGACTTAATCCCCCAACTTAAAACGTGCCACAGGGCTCGTTTGCACAGTGGTGAAGGGAGGGGGTGGGGCCTGAGGTGACATATGTGCAAACACGCCCTGTGGCGCGTTTTAAGTTAAGGAATTAATTCCCCTTCAATCCTGAGGGCCAACTAGCCCACCAGGTACCTCCAGTAAGCGCCACAGGGCTGCGTTGCAGAGAGGTGGTCCAGGCCACGCCCATTTTTACACCTCTCTGCAACGCAGCTCTGTGGCGCTTACTGGAGGTACCTGGTGGGCTAGTTGGACCCCAGGGACCCTCAGGATTCAAGGGGACTTAATCCCCCAACTTAAAACGCGCCACGGGGTGTGTTTGCACAGTGGTGAAGGGAGGGGGTGGGGCCTGAGGTGACATATGTGCAAACACGCCCAGGTACCTCCAGTAAGCGCCACAGGGCTGCGTTGCAGAGAGGTGGTCCAGGCCACGCCCCTTTTTACACCTCTCTGCAACGCAGCTCTGTGGCGCTTACTGGAGGTACCTAATGGGCTAGTTGGACCCCAGGGACCCTCAGGATTCAAGGGGACTTAATCCCCCAACTTACAACGCGCCAGGGGGCGTGTTTGCAGAGTGGTGGAGAAAGGGGGCATGGCCTTTGTCTACCTCTCACCAATCCCTGTGTGGGGCTTACTGGAGGTAAAGGTAGGCTAGTTGGCCCCTAAAGGACCCCCAGCAGTGAAGGGGACTTCATTCCCCATCCAAGAGCGTGCCAGGGAGCGCGTTTGTAGAGTGGTGGGCAAAGTGGGCGTGGCCTGGTACGAGTACTTACCAATGCTGCTGTGTGGGACTGACTGGAGGTAATAGTTTGGTAAGTTGGCCCCCAAGGATGTCCTTGGGGGCCAACTACCCCTCTTATTACCTCCAGTAAGTCCCACACAGTGGGATTGCTCGGACGTCTACGGAGGCCATGGCCCCCTTTCTCTACCACTCTGCAAACGTGCCTCGTGGCAGACTACAGGATGGGGGGTGAAGTCCAATTTAGTCCTGAGGGAGTTTGGGGGCCAAGAATCCCTGCTGCTACCTCCTGTAAGTCCGACGCAGCGGAATTTCTGAGCGTTGGTTGGACACCCAGCACCCTTTATCCACCACTCTGCAAACGCGACTACTAGTTAAAGTAGCATTTTTCTGCACCTCTGACTTAGAGGTAGTTTTAATCCCCTGCCCTATTATGTACTAGGGCCTTACAGAGGAGGTAATGCTAATCACAGGGGTACCCCAACGCATAGTGTTCCCTAGTGTATGTAGGTGTTTTCACTGTATTCTAAGTGTCTTTTAGCATTGCACTGGCTCTAGGCCTGGTTAGTCAGAGTCAGTTACCACCAGTACCCGTCTGAAAAAGTTGTGGGCACAGGATGATTTTGCAACAAGGCCTCTTTCTGCTCCTCTGTTGGTTCTTTCTGCACATGTCTTGCTTCTTTCTGTTCTTTTCTTCGTCTTTGTGGACTTCTGTTGCTTCTTTCTGCATTTCTTTTGCTTCTTTCTGTGCATTTTTTCTTCTTTCTTCACATGTCCTACCTCTGTAGGCATAGTTAGAAACTAGCATTTAAAAAACCTTTGAAATTCACTGAAAAAACCACAGGTTTCAGGGACGTTATAGTTAGAAATTAGCATTTAAAAAACCTTTATAATTCACTTTAAAAACCATAGGTTTCAGGCACGTTATAGTTAGAAATTAGCATTTAAAAAACCTTTGAAATTCACTGAAAAAACCAAAGGTTTCAGGCATGTTATAGTTAGAAATTAGCATTTAAAAAACCTTTGAAATTCACTGAAAAAACCATAGGTTTCAGGCACGTTATAGTTAGAAATTAGCATTTAAAAAACCTTAGAAATTCACTGAAAAAAACATAGGTTTTAGGGAAAGTTATAGTTAGTTGGACATTTCACTCGTACAAAACCAGAGAAATTCCCCCGTTATAGTTAGTTCAGCTAACTATAACTCGCACCCTCGCAATGCACTGCTGATGACGTCACATATTACATCACTCATGACATGGTCAGTGACATCACTGATGACATCTCAAATGACATCACTGATATCATCCATGTGATAAATTGATGCATCTTCTCACACCCTAATATAACCTTTGATACACCCACTCTAAATTACAGACTGCCATTGTCAAAACCATAAACACTCCAACACCAATAACTACATACCCACTCACTGATTCTTAGGTTTACACACACATCCACTCACTCACCCATACAGTCACTCATACTTATGGTCACTCAGTACAGGACTATCATATGCACTCATACACCTATATAGAAACTCACACACCGCCACTCATCCATAGAGGTACTCACACACCTAGTCAGTCATGCAAATAATTAATCACACTGCCATTTACTCACCTATACAGTTATACACACACCAGCTCAATTACTCATACAAATACTAGCACATTCTTACGCTCTTATACAATCACTGATACAAGCACACACTCATCCATACAGCCACTCTCACAATCACACACTCTCACTTATAGCCATTTATGTACTCCAACACACATATATACTGCTTTTCACATATGTAGTTACTCACACATGTACCACTGAGATATACATTCACTCACTAACACACCCATACACACACTCACCCACCCATACAGTTCATCACAGATGCACTCTTGAAACCATGCACCCAGTGAATCACCCACTCACACATCTATGCACAGAGTCACACACACCCCACCCACACAAACACTCAGGCACCCATACAGATACTCAGACAACCAATCAATAACTCATATATACACTCATGTAGCTATTCGCAAACTCATGCAGCCGCTTACACAACAACAGACAGACGGATACAGACATTCACACAGTTTAGTCACTAACCCATGCATTCAGTAAGATACGTTTAATGTCTCAATTATAGAGTCAGTCACGCACCTTCTAAATCATCCATTCAGACACTTATACACCCACTCATTCTTCAATACGCCTTTCCCTATATATATTAAACATATTTAAACTTTACAGAAACACACAGTCACTGGATGATGTCATCAGTGATGTCATCAGTGATGTCATTTGAGATGTCATCAGTGATGACATCAGTGATGTCACTGACCATGTCATGAGTGATGTAATATGTGACGTTATCAGCAGTGCATTGCGGGGCGCGAGTTATAGTTAGCTGAACTAACTATAACGGGGAATTTCGCTAGTTTTGTACGAGTGAAATGTCCAACTAACTATAACTTTCCCTAAAACCTATGGTTTTTCAGTGAATTTCTAAGGTTTTTAAATGCTAATTTCTAACTATAACGTGCCTGAAACCTATGGTTTTTTCAGTGAATATATATATATATATCACACCAATCCTGTTAAACACCCAATAACAGGCGCTGACTCAGTGGAAATTTGACAAAGGAGTTTTAATCCAAAAGAAAGCCTTGACGCGTTTCGACGGCAAGCCGCCTTGCTCACAACATCGGGCGCCATGAAAATCAACAAGATATAGCAAAGTCACTGTGCCAGGTTGTCACAGCAACAATGTGTCCGAACGGACATAGAAGTTAGACACAAGTAAGTGAACAAAAACAATGAATTGCAAATAATAAAACTGTTATAGAGCAAATCTATATATACACAGGAAAAGTGACAAACATAAATAAGAAAATAATTGGCTCTGATTTGTAATTTGAGAAGAAAGACTTCTAGTCAGTCGATCCCTCAGAGCCTCTACACATAGTGTATATACAATTAAAGGCATGGCGCATCAATAATGAAATAGTGCAGGGTTTCAAATCATGGGTAACCTGAACGTGGCACTTTTAACTAGTAGTATGGCGTTGAATGATAGTTCAGGCTATAGTTGTAAATGGATAAATACCGGAAAAGTTCCGTGTGTATAGCCTTAGAGGAACAATAAAAGATGTATGCGATTAGGCCGCAATTGAACCTATCCACACAAATCAGTTTGTGTAGAAACCCTCACTGAACCTTGCAATGCAAGTGCTGCTAGCCACAGTTGGCCCTTTGAGCAGCGACTGTGAGGGACAAAGGGATACAGCCCCAGTGGGCATAGAATCGCCATTATGTTAACTACTAAACAGTGCAGGTACCCACTCAAAAGAATGTAAAAGGAAAATTGTAAACAAATCTCATGTGATGCATAATGCCTAAGTGACTAAAGTGAAGTAAAATAAGATAATCCATGGACCCGGGAGTGTCCATGGAGGGAGAGCGGGACAAGCAGCAGTTTATAAATGCACAGCATTCATTCCAAACTGAATTTTGGAATTCATCAGGAGAATGTATCTAGACTCCAACCTTCTAAGTGCCAGTTGTCTGTTCCTTCCCCTTAAGTTCTTGGGGACAGTGTCAATCACAAAGTAGGATAGGTCTCTCGCATTACCCTCGTGGCACAGATTAATATGCCTAGCTACAGGGTAGTTCGGGTCATCGTTAGCTATTGCCCTGAGGTGTTACAGAATTCTTACGTGTACAGGGTGTATGGTACTGCCCACGTATTTTTTATTGCAGGTACATTGTAAGATGTAAACTGCAAAGTCACTTTTGCAGGTGTAACTACCTCGGATTTCGAAGGGTGTCTGTCTAAAAGGTGTTTGTACCAACTTGGTATTAACACCATGACGGCAAGCTTTGCATTTGGGACACTTTTGAAAACCCCTATGTGTCCTCAGCCAATCTGTGCCCTTTTTGATCATAGGTGCGTTCTGTACTAATTCATTACGCAAAGATTTGGCTCTCCTAAAAGATATAGGAGGGACTCGGGCGATGTTGGGGCCAATGACTGGATCGCTTCTAACGATCTTCCAATTTTTGTAAAGGATCTTACGGAGATTAGTGTGGTATGCGTTAAAGCCAGTGATGAGTCTAGGGGTACCTGCTGATGTAATAGTGTTCTTCCTCTTGCTGTTAGATTGGCTGAACAGTAAGTCTTCTCTCTTGATAGGTGAAACTTTAGCCTGGGCTGATCTTAGTGTTTCTGAGCTATATCCCCGAGACTGAAGCCTAAAGAAAAGATCATTAGTTGCTCCCTGTAGACTCTCTGTAGTGCTGCCGTTGCGCTTCATCCGAAGGCACTCAGCATAGGGGATACTTTCCTTGAGTTTAGTGGGATGAAAACTGTTCGCATGTAATATGGAATTGCCTGAAGTTGGCTTCCTGTATGTTCTAGACTGCAATTGATCGTTTTCCACAAATATTTCTAAATCCAGAAAGTGAATAGATTCTGTACTAGTGTTACAGGTAAATGGCAGGTTCAAATTATTGGCATTGAGATCTAGTGCAAATCTGTGTGCTGAGTCTTGAGAGCCTTGCCAAAGAAAAAACCAGTCATCAATATATCTGGCATACAGTACGACATTTTCAGACATTTCTCTACTGTAAGTGGTCATGAGTACCTGCTCCTCCCACCAGCCCATATGCAAATTCGCATAGCTGGGGGCGAAGCAGGTACCCATGGCCGTGCCTTGTAGTTGTTTATAAGCAAGTTGATAAAAAATAAAGATGTTATTGTCCAGGCACCATTCGTTCATTTGGAGCAGCATTTGTGTGTGCTGGAATAGGTGCATGGGTCTCTTGCCTAGGTAGTATGCCAAAGCTTTTAAACAATCCCTGTGCCTGATACTCGTGTAGAGGGTATTGACATCAAGCGTCATAAGTACATAGTGATTTTTCCATGCCACATTGTAGATCTTAGTCAGGAAATCCCCTAATATATATATATTAATATATATATATTCACTGAAAAAACACAGGTTTTAGGGACGTTATAGTTAGAAATTAGCATTTAAAAACCTTAGAAATTCACTGAAAAAACCACAGGTTTCAGGGACGTTATAGTTAGGAATTTGCATTTGAAAAAACCTTAGAAATTCACTGAAAAAACTCAGGTTTCTGGGACGTTATAGTTAGGCTGACATTTCACTCGTACAAAACCAGAGAAATTCAGCAGTTATAGTTAGCTGACCTAATTATAACTCGCGTCCCCGCAATGCACTGCTGATGACGTCACATTTTACATCAGTCATGACATGATCAGTGACATCACTGATGACATCTCAAATGACATCACTGATGACATCATCCAGTGACTGAGTGTTTCTAAAAAGTTTAAGAATTATATATATATATATATATATATATATATTACCTACTGGCAGTCGCCACTAGGTAGTTATAGTTAGGACCACGTTTTCATAAGAAAAACATTTTTTCATGTGCTTATAACTTTGGCGTCGTTTGACGAATCTTTACGAAATTTTCCAAAAAGTTTCTCTTTTTAGATCAGTTCCTATCTTCAAAGTTTGGGGGTGATTGGTCAAGGGAGGGCTGAGAAAAAAGGGGGTCCCAAAACGTGTTTTCTCCATGCAATTTCCATAGGAAACTTTAGACAAGGCTACAGGTCAAACTGCTGAACGGAATTACGCCAAATTTGGCAGGGAGAAAGGTCTTGGCCCAGAAAGCACGCTTTTGTTTAAATGGGGTAAATCCGTTCAGTAGTTTTTGAGAAATATCAAATTTTACAGATATCGATATTTGAGAATTCTGACATCTGATTGGCTGAGGGGTTACGAGCACGAGCTTGCGGCTCATTGGCTGTGAATGGTTGAAACTAGGAAGTGTTGGCAGCCATTTTGTGACTCACTTCAAAGGAGTAGGGGAAAAAAGAGAAAAATTGTATAAGAGGGTATAGTAGGAACACTGTGGAGTTACTTTAAGCAGTCTGTACGGTGCAGAGGCAGGGAGTTTGAATGTTGCGTTGGCTGTGGAAATCACGTCCGCAGAACAACGGTGCGCGGTATTGCGGCAAAGTTGGGTAGGCTCTGGAAAGCCCGTCGGGAAAACAATGCGCCGTATTGCGACAAGCAGTGTGTAGGGTGCACACACAGGTAGTGTGAATGTTGCGTAGGCCGTGGAAATCACGTCCTCAAAACAACGATGCGCGGTATTGCAGCAATGTTCAGTAGGCTGTGGAAATCATATCGGGAAAACAACAATGCGCCGTATTGCGGCCTTCCTTTAATATAATGCAGAGTAATGTTTACTTATAATGTGATGTTCACTTTTATCACGGATAGTGTCACTTTGTTAGAGGAAATGTAATATTATGTGGGAGGGCGTGTTCTCTCCCTGTGCGCGGAACAAAATTAACGTTTTATTGGCTGAGGTGTTGCAACAACGAGCTTAATGTTTATTGGCTGCGAAACATTGAAAGTAGAAGTGTTTCCAGCCATTCCCTTCCCCTCCGCGGAGTAGCAAGGACATCTGATTGGCTCACATGTTCCAAGGAGGACCTTCCAGAGCTTAATGTTCATTGGCTGCGAACCATTGAAAGTAGAAGTGTTGCCAGCCATTCCCTTCCCCTCCGCGGAGTAGGAGGGACATCTGATTGGCTGACATGTTCGAAGGAGGACCTTCCCAAGCTTAATGTTGATTGGCTGTAAACCACTGAAAGTAGAAGTGTTGCCAGCCATTCCCTTCCAATCCGCGGAGTATCAGGGACATCTAATTGGCTAACGTGTTCCAAGGAGGACCTTCCCAAGCTTAATGTTCATTGGCTGTGAAGCATTAAAAGTAGAAGTGATGGTAGCCATTCCCTCCCCTTCTGCGGAACACCATGGACATTTTATTGACTAAAGTGTTCCGAGTACAAGTTTGCTCCTTATTGGGTGGGAACGGTTCACTGTTGCCAGCCATTTTGTGACGCACTTCAAAGGAGTACGGGAAAACAAAGTAGTAGAGGGGAGGGTAGGAACACTATTAACTCTGTACAGTGGTCACAAAGTGGTGGACAGGGACTGTGAAGGTAAAAATTGTTTTTTATATATTTTAAGGGACATTTATATAATTTGCGTGGGGCCTACAAATCACGTCGGGAAAATAACAGTGTGTTGCGGTCTTCTTTTTATTAAGTCAGCGGGTGGGATACTTCACAGGAGCAGTATTTACTTATAATGTGGTGTTTACTTTTCTGACGGGGAGTGCTACATCTTTGGAGCAAATATTATAATATGGAGGAGGGGGTTGAAAAAGAAAGCGCGCTGTTGCGGTCTTTATTTAAATAAGGTTCTGAGTAAGCTACTTCACGGGAGCAATGTTTACTTATAATGTATAGTTATAGTGCGGTGCTTACTTCTGTCGCGGGTAGTGCTATTTCCTTGCAGCAAAATAGTAGGTGTGGTTGCGCTGCAAAAAATTAAGTCTAGGTTTGAAACAGTTTTTATTAAGCAATCACAAATATACTTTCTTAGGAAAGTGTAGCTGTATATATCAGAGGGGTGACAAATAAAAACGCAATTCATAAAATATCCCTTAAGCGTGGCCACACCCTCCTTTTTTTTGTCGCCTATAGTTTGTGAAAGTGTTTCCCCATATTCTTGTTAATATAAGAGGGCATCAGTTACTTTTAGATAAAGTAGAAAAGAAGTGCTACAAGAAACACTCCCGCACTACATCATCTCAGGTCACAACAACAATAACAAGTAAAAAACAGTTAAACACAAATGACGTCATATTACCTAGAAATGTATGCTTCATCAAAACATTAAATAAAGCAGTATGTATACAATCTTTTTTTTAGGGACTACTATTTTATAAAATATTAGCAGTGTTACAAACTGTGAGGTAGTAAGTTATCAAAGGAAATAACTGTAGTAAATGTTGTTAATTTCTCGCAGAGATAGATCTCCAACCCCTCTGAAGTACTATAAGTTCACAGTATTAAAAGGTACAGGGTGAGTTTATAGTATTCCAGAGGAAAAGAAGAATAAGGAGCACAACAAAAAAAACAACATTTGTACAATCTCTATTCTGTAGAAGTCGGGAAAGTTTTGTCGTAGTGCTTAGAGGTCGCTCACTGCTCTGCTAACAGATCACGTACTCCTTTAAGAATATATAGGAAAGTAGTAATATATACAATACTATTCCTATATATTCTATAGGGAGAACGAGAATAGGAACCACAACAAAGAAAAAGAGAAATACGAAAATATCAATTAAGAAATGTAGGGTTTATCAAAGGCATTCAGTAAAAAGTATCTATGTAAACAATCTTTTTTTAAACTGCAATTTTGAAAAATATTCTCACTGTAAAAATATCTGATCCGGAACTTCGAAATCTTTCGTCTTCACGCCGACGGCTCATAAACTCCTCTCAGATCATAATGACTGTGAATCTTATAATATACATATTCACAGTATATGATCAAAGGGGGAAACAGAGTAAGAAGGAGAAGCTGTTCACGTTACATATGAATCTTTGGTCTTCGCGTCGACGGGTCACCAACACCTCTGAAGTTTGCTATACTCTGATTATTACAATGTACATAGTCACAGTATATAACCTCAAAGGAGCCAGAAAAGGAAGAGTGTTTCCTCTATTCTGGGTGTTTCTCAATACAAGCTGCTGACATTACATATAAATGGCAAAAACAACCAATAACACTTTTTTCGTAATACTAATCTTTAAATATTCACAAATAGCTACGTATTATAAATATCTACTATGCCATAATCAAACAACTTACAACTCCGTAATATGTTTTGTTCTCGCAAAAGAAGAATCCGACGCTAGAAAAGGGAACCTGCATCACAGAATGGACACGCGTAAATAACTCGCAAAAACGAAACTAATCGAACAACGGGTGTGGTTTATATACTTTTTGGTTATTGAGTAGTCAATGGAAGGAAGATGCGGCTCCGCCCATTTAGATGTCACGTTTTACAGTTGACACGTGCTCCCGTTTTCACTGTTTCACTTGTGCACGTGTTGGGAAATGTTACAAAATGTGAAGAGGTAAAGGTTTCGCTTTCGATCTTCATAAGTATAAGTTGCTTAATATGTACATACGTTGGAGAGCTTAAAAACTGTTACCCGGCAAACCGTGTTATTTCCTTTCTCGTGACTAAAAACATCTATTAATTGCCGTAATTCTAAATAGAAGATATAAAAAAAATATCGTTCAGAATAGAAGAAAAAAAAAGTACGTGCTAATATTTCTCATCACTATGGTTTTAAATTAAAAAAATACCAGCATTTGTAAAGCGTACAGGTACCCCCAGAAAGGTGTGCCGGCGCTCGGGGGCGTCGGGAAGATTAAGCAAGGTGTTGCCCACAGTGACATAGTGGTGGGCTAACGTGCCGCTGGAGCCGGGAATCGAACTGTGAACGCTGTTGTTCGAAGTCAGGTATCATAGCTGCTGCGTCACACTTTTTCCACACTTATATGTTAATTACTGCTAATTAAGTTTTAAACATTGTTAAATTATAACTTATAACAGACTACTGTTACAGTTAGTTTTTCACTATAAAAAGTATGCACGTCTTTTTAAAATTTACTTAAAAACAATATAGGTTTCAGGGACATTGTAGTTAGAAATTAGCATTTATAAAACCTTTGAAATTCACTGAAAAAAACATAGGTTTTACAGACGTTATAGTTAGAAATTAGCATTTAAAAAAACCTTAGAAATTCACTGAAAAAAACACAGGTTTCAGGGACGTTATAGTTAGCTGTACATTTCACTTGTACAAAACCATAGAAATTCCACCGTTATAGTTAGTTCAGCTAACTATAACTCGTGACCCCGCAATGCACTGCTCATGACGTCACATATTACATCATACATGGCATGGTCAGTGACATCACTGATGACATCTCAAATGACATCACTGATGACATCATCCACGTGAAAATCTGATGCACCTCCTCACAGTCTAATATAACCTTTGATACACCCACTGTAAAATACAGACTACCATTTTCGAAACCATCAAGACACCAATACAGTTACTACATTACTACATATGCACTCACTGATTCCTAGGTCTACACACACATCCACTCATTCACCCATACAATCACTTATACATGCAGTCACTCATCAATACAGCACTATCATATGCACTCATACACCTATTCAGACACTCACACACCGCCACTCATCCATGGAGTTACTCACACACCTAGTCAGTCATGTAAAGAATCAATCACACTCCCATTTACTCACCTATACAGTTATACACACACACCACCTCACTAATTCATACAGATAGTAACGCATACTTACTCTCTTATATAATCACTGATGCAAGTACACACTCATCCATACAGCCACTCTCACAATCACTCACTCATATAGTTATTTATATACACCCTCACTCACATATACTGCCTTTTACATATGTAGTTACTCACATATACCACTGAGACATCCATTCACTCACCAACACAGCCATACACACACTCACCCACTCTTAGAGCTGTATCCACATGCACTCTTGAACCCATACACCCAGTGAATCAACTACTCACACATCTATGCACAGTCACACACCTCCAACCCACCCACACACACACTCAGGCACCCATACAAATACTCAGGCAAACAATCAATAACCCATATAGACACTCATGTAGCTACTGACCAACCCATGTACCAGCTTATACAACAACAGACTGATAGACATTCACACAGTTTAGTCACTAACCCATGCATTCAGTAAGACACGTTTAATCAGTCACTTATACAATCAGTCACACACCTCCTAAATCCTCCATCCAGACACTTATACACCCACTTATTCTTCAATACATCTTGGCATATATATAAAACATACTTAAACTTTACAGAAACACACAGTCACTGGTTAATGTCATCAGTGATGTCATTTGAGATGTCATCAGTGATGTCATCAGTGATGTCACTGACCATGCCATGAATGATGTAATATGTGACGTCATGAGCAGTGCATTGCGGGGGCGCGAGTTATAGTTAGCTGAACTAACTATAACGGTGGAATTTCTATGGTTTTGTACGAGTGAAATGTACAGCTAACTATAATGTCCCTGAAACCTATGGCTTTTTCAGTGAATATATATATATATATATATATATATATATATATACACACACACCAAGGTGTATTCGAAGAATGAGTGGGTGTATGAGTGTCAGTATGGATGAATTAGTGGGTGCGTGACTGACTATATGTGAGTGATTAAAAGTGTCTTAGTGAATGTATGGGTGAATGACTAATCTTTGTGAATGTGTGTATTAGTCTGTCAGTTGGTGTGTAAGTGGCTGCATGGGTTGGTGAGTAGGTACATGAGTGTCTATATGGGTTATTGATTAGTTGTCTGAGTACCTGTATGGGTGCCTGAGTGTCTGTGTGGGGTGAAGGGGTGTGTGACTCCCTGCATGGATGTATGAGTGGGTGAATCCCTGGGTGTATGGGTTCATCAGTGCGTCTGTGATGTACTGTATGGGCGAGACAATCAATCAATCAATCAATCACAGAATTTGTAAAGCGCACTACTTACCCGCGAGGGTCTCAAGGCGCTGGGGGAAAAAAAGGGGGGGGGTGCTGCTACTGGTCGAACAACCAGGTCTTGAGTAGCCTCCTGAAGGTCAGCAGGTCTTGGGTCTGTCGTAGGCTTAGTGGAAGGGTGTTCCAGGTCTTGGCGGCGAGGTGGGAGAAGGATCTGCCGCCGGTGGGGGTTCTTCGAATGCGAGGGACGGTGGCGAGGGAGAGGTCGGCGGAGCGGAGTTGGCGGTTGGGGACGTAGAAGAGGAGTCGTCTGTTGAGGTAGGATGGGCCAGTCTTGTGGAGTGCCTTGTGTGCGTGGATGAGGAGTTTGAAGGAGATTCTCCTGTCGACGGGGAGCCAGTGCAGGTTCCTCAGGTGGGGGGTGATGTGGCTGTGGCGTGGTACATCGAGGATCAGGCATGCGGAGGCGTTTTGTATGCGTTGCAGTCGCTTGATGAGCTTGGCCGGGCTCCCGCGTAAAGGGCGTTCCCATAGTCAAGTCTGCTGCTGACGAGGGCCTGGGTGACTGTTCTTCTCGTGTCTGTCGGGATCCACCTGTAGATCTTGCGAAGCATGCGGAGGGTGTTGAAGCAGGAGGATGAGACTGCGTTGACTTGCTTGGCCATGGAGAGCGTTGAGTCGAGGATGACTCCCGGGTTGCGTGCGTGGTCGGTGGGTGTCGGGGCTGCTCCCAGCGTCGTTGGCCACCAGGAGTCGTCCCAGGCTGAGGGGTTGGAGCCGAGGATGAGGACCTCTGTCTTCTCCGTGTTCAGTTTTAGTCGGCTGATCTTCATCCAATCGGCGACGGCCTTCATTCCTTCATGGAGGTTGGATTTGGCGGCGAGGGGTCCTTGGTGAGGGAGAGGATCAGTTGAGTGTCGTCGGCGTAGGAGATTATGTTGAGGTCGTGCTGTCTGGCGATGCGTGCGAGCGGGGCCATGTAGATGTTGAACAGTGTTGGGCTGAGGGACGATCCCTGGGGTACGCCGCAGATGATCTCGGAGGCTTCGGATCGGAATGGTGGGAGGCGGACTCTCTGGGTTCTGCCGGCGAGGAAGGAGGTGGCCCATTCCAGGGCCTTGTCTCGGATCCCTGCGTCGTGGAGGCGTGCGCGTAGAGTGCGGTGGCAGACAGTGTCGAAGGCGGCGGAGAGGTCCAGCAGGATGAGGGCTGCGGTCTCACCGTTGTCCAGCAGGATCCTGATGTCGTCGGTGGCGGCGATGAGGGCAGTCTCAGTGCTGTGGTTGCTGCAGAACCCCGATTGGGATGGGTCCAGGATGCTGTTTTCTTCGAGGTATCGGGTTAGCTGTTTGTTGACGATCTTCTCGATGACCTTGGCTGGGAACGGAAGCAGGGAGATGGGCCAGAAGTTCTTGAGGTCTCTCGGGTCCGCCTTGGGTTTTTGAGTAGGGCGTTGATCTCTGCGTGTTTCCAGCTCTCTGGGAAGGTCGCGGTCTCGAAGGAGAGATTGATGATGTTGCACAGGTGGGGTGCGATGGAGCTGCTGGCTTTGTTGAAGATGTGGTGCGGGAAAGGGTCTGACGGGGAGCCGGAGTGTATTGTGCTCATGGTCTTGATGGTGTCCTCGATGTTCACGCTGGCCCAGGCTGGCAGGGGGTCGTGGTCGATGGTGTGCGGCGGGTCTGGTGCATCGATCTTAGTTGGGGCTGTCTGGGTGTTGAAGCTGTCGTGGATGTCGGCGATCTTGCGGTGGAAGAAGGTGGCGTGGGAATCGCACAGGGGTTGCGACGGCGGGATGTCGCTGGTGTTGGAGCTGGGGTTGGAGAGTTCCTTCACGATGTTGAAAAGCTCCTTGCTGTTGTGTGCGTTGTTGTCGAGGCGGTGTTTGAAGGAGATTCTCTTGGCGGACTTGATGAGGTGGTGGTGGTTACGGATGGCGTCTTTGTGGGCTGCGTGGCTGTCCGGTGTCTTATCACTGTGCCATTTCTTCTCTAGTTTCCGGCAGGTACGCTTGGAAGCTAGGAGTTCCGAGGTGAACCAGCAGGTTCTTTTGGTGGTGTCACTGTAGGTGAGTTTTTTCAGCGGGGCGAGGGTGTTGGCACAGTCGTCCATCCATCGTCTGAGGTTGCAGGCAGCGTCGTCGGTGTTGGATGGGTCGGAGGGAGGGCTGAGAGCGAGGGTTGCCCGTAGTTGGTCTTCGGTGACTTTGCTCCAGCAGCGGCGTGGGATCTGTTGGGTGCGGTGGTGTGTGGTGGGTTTCTGGAAGGTGAAATGGATGCAGCGGTGGTCGGTCCAGAGGAGTTCCGTGGTGTGGCTGAAGGAGACGTGGGAGCTTGAGGAGAAGATGGGGTCAAGCGTGTGGCCGGCGGAATGGGTCGGTGTTGTGACAAGCTGGCTCAGACCGAGGTTGGCGAGGTTGTCGATCAGGGTGGTGGAGTTGCTGTCGTTGTTGTTCTCCAGGTGAAAATTCAGGTCTCCGAGGAGGATGTAGTCGGTAGAGGTCAGGGCGTGCGTGCTGATGAAGTCGGCGATGGAGTCGCTGAACTGGGGTCGGGGCCCAGGGGGTGGCCCGGCGAGTGAGTGTGCGTATGGTATGGCTGTGTCGGTGAGTGAATGGACGTCTCAGTGGTATATGGGTGAGTAACTGCATATGTGAAAGGCAGTATATGTGAGTGCTGGAGTATATGAGTGACTATATATGTGAGAGTGGCTGTATGGGTGAGTGTGTGCTTGTGCCAGCAACTGTAAGGAGACTATTTGTTAGTATCTGTATGAGTAGTGAGTGTGTGTGTGTTACTGTATGGGTGAGTAAGTGGCTGTGTGATTATGTGTTTGGGTGAGTGAGTAGGTGTGTGCGTAGCTCTATGGGTGGCTGATGGTGTATGAGTGGCTCTATGGGTGTATGAGTGGATATATCAGTGGCTGTATTAGTGAATGACTGGCTGTATGAGTGCCTGTACGGATGAGTGAGTGGATGTGTATGTAGACCTAGGAATCAGTAAGTGGCTATCTACGTACTGGTATTGGTGTGTCAATGGTTTTAAGAATGGTAGTCTGAAATTTGGAGTGGGTGTATGATAGGTTATATTGGGGTGTGAGTAGCTGCATCGGAGATTATGTGGATGATGTCATCAGTGATGTAATCAGTGATATCATTTGAGATGTCATGAGTGATGTCACTGACCATGTCATGAGTGATGTAATATGTGACGTCATCAGTAGTGCACTGCTCGGGCGCGAGTTATAGCTAGCTCAGCTAACTATAACAGCTGAATTTCTCTGGTTTTGTACAAGTGAAATGTCAGCCTAACTATAACGTCCCTGAAATCTGTGTTTTTTTCAGTGAATTTCTAAGGTTTTTTAAAATGCAGATTCTTAACTATAATGTCCCAGAAATCTCAGTTTTTTCAGTGAATCTCTAAGGTTTTTTAAATGCTAATATCTAACTATGACTACATAGGTAAAGCATGTGCACAAAGAGGAAGAAAGGCATAGAAAGAAGGAAGAGAAGTGCAGAAAGAGGCAAGAGAGGTGCAGAAAGAGGAAGAAAGGTGCAGAAAGAAGCAAGAGAAATGCAGAAAGAGACAAGAGAAGTGCAGAAAGAGGAAGAAAGGTGCAGAAAGAAGCAAGAGAAGTGCAGAAAGAAGTAACAGAGGTGCAGAAAGAGACCTACTTCAACTGTACCTTTCCACAGACTCATACAAATTAGCCTAATCGCACAAGTTACTAACTTGTGTAACGATATATCTGTAAGAGACAGTAGTTAGTGACAGATTCCTTACCTTAGAATATCCCCAGGCGTCAGGCTGGATCCGGAAAGTTTTTTGCGTAGCAGTACCCTTGCGCGTCGGTAGGCGGCGTCGTGCGGCTCCGCGTCCGTCGTTGGCGTCGTGATCGCCGGGATGACGTCGCGGGCAGTACTTAGGCGCCGCCCCTGCGCGCTGACGTCAGTTCTGTACACGACTTTCCGCGCCAGGAACGCAGAGCCATGCAAGAAGCTGACATAGGTGTCTGAAAAATACTAGGGCCCTGAAATGGATGTCCTTAACCCTAGAAATCAGTTCGCAGAACGGGGAGGATGGGTGGGCGGTAGGAATCTGTCACTAACTACTGTCTCTTACAGATATATCGTTACACAAGTTAGTAACTTGTGCATCTGAAAGAGACACGTTAGTGACAGATTCCTTACCTTAGAATAGATACCCCAGCAATACCAACTGGTGGGTCTGCGAACAAAGATCAGACAAGGAAGTCCTGGAGGACAGAACGGCCAAAGAAGCCGTCCCTCCGGACCTGACTGTCAAGGCAGTAATGCTTTGTAAACGTGTGCAGCGAGGCCCACGTAGCTGCCTGACAGATAACCGGCAGCGGAACACCGCGGCCCAAGGCCGTGGTAGCAGCCGTTGCCCTGGTGGAATGGGCACGCAGCCCAACAGGAGGCTCCTTCTTAGCCAAAGAATAGCAGGTCTTGATGCACAAGGTAACCCAGCGGGAGATGGTCCTCTTGTGCACCGCCCGACCTTTTGGCGCCCACGTAGCCAACAAAGAGCTGGTCATCCACCCGGAAGTGTTTTGTGCGGTCAATATAGAAGGAGAGCGCACGTTTTGGGTCCAGACGGTGGAGCCTCTCTTCCTCTCTGGAAGGATGCGGAGGCGGAAAGAAGGTGGGCAAAGTGATGGTCTGCCCAATGTGGAAAGCAGTAACCACCTTTGGCAAGAAGGACGGACGCGTCCGAAGAACAACCTTGTCTGGATGAACAGACAGAAAGGGAGGTTTGCAAGATAGAGCCTGGAGCTCACTCACCCGCCGAGCGGAGGTGATGGCCACCAGAAAGGCTGTCTTCAGAGTCAGAAGACGAAGAGGACAGTTATGTAGAGGCTCAAAGGGAGCGCACATTAAAAAGGTAAGAACCAAGTTCAAGTCCCACTGAGGCATCACAAACGGAACAAGAGGGAAGAGGTGAGTAATGCCTTTTAAGAACCTGTTAACAACAGGGGACTTGAAAAGGGAGGGCTGATCAGGGAGCCTGAGGAAGGCCGAGATAGCACAAAGATAACCCTTGATGGTACCCAGGGCAGAACCCTGTTGGGCCAGAGAGAGAAGGAACAGAAGGACCTCAGAAAGAGGGGCAGAAAGGGGATTCACAGCCTTTGCTGTGCACCATGCCACAAATTTGTTCCACCTGCAGGCGTATACCACCTTAGTGGAGGGACGCCTGGCTGCCAGAATCACATCACAAACTTCGGGAGGCAAGTCGAAAGGAATCAACTGCCGCCGCTCAATCTCCATGCAAGCAGGTGTAGACTGGACAGGTTCGGGTGGAGGACCGTCCCCTGCTGCTGCGACAGAAGATCCTCCCGAAGAGGCAGACGGATCGGGGGATCTACGCTCATATTGAGTAGCTCGGGATACCAAACTCTTCGAGCCCAGTCCGGAGCCACAAGAATGACTTGGGCCCGGTCGTGCCGAATCTTCTTCAACACTCTGGGTAGAAGTGGTATAGGCGGAAAGGCGTACAATAGACCGCAACTCCACTCGTGACGAAAAGCGTCGCCGAGCGAGTGCCGCCTTGGAAATTCCAACGCGCAGAACTGATGACATTGCGCGTTCTCTTCAGTGGCGAATAGATCTAACCAAGGCTCTCCCCACTGTAGAAAGAGTCCTTGCGCCACTTCCGAGTGAAGACGCCATTCGTGATCCATCATGCACCTGCGGCTGAGTTCGTCCGCCCTGGCGTTCAGAGAACCTGCCAGGTGTTGAACCATCAGGAACATGCCCTGATGTTCCAGCCATGTCCAGAGGCGCAGAGCCTCCTGACAAAGGGTCCACGACCCCACCCCGCCTTGTTTGTTGCAGTACCACATGGCGGTGGTGTTGTCTGTGAACACCTGCACTACCTTCCCTTTGACAGAGGGAAGGAATGCCTTTAGTGCAAGTCGGATCGCCCGGAGCTCCAGAAGGTTGATATGGAGCCGGGACTCCGCCCGGAGACCAGAGGCCTCTGATCTCCGCCTCTCCCATGTGACCGCCCCATCCCAGAAGGGACGCGTCCGTCACAACTGTGTGCTCTGGCTGGGGAAGGGAGAGGGATCTGCCCATGACCCATTGCCGGTTCGAGAGCCACCACTGCAACTGTTTTGCAGTCCCCTCCGAGATCTGGACGTGATCGGACAGGTTGCCCTGGTGCTGCGCCCGCTGGAACTTCAGGTCCCACTGCAGAGCCCGCATATGCCATTTGGCATGATTGACCAGCAGGATGCAGGAGGCCATGAGGCCCAGCAGCCTCAGGGTCATCCGTACCGAAACCCAGGATAAAGGCTGAAAGATCGGAATCATAGCCTGAATATCCCGGACTCGCCGTTCGGGAGGATAGGCCCGAAACTGCGTCGTGTCCAGAACTGCTCCGATGAAAAGGAGCTGTGGAGAAGGCATCAGATGCGACTTCGGCACATTGATGGAGAACCCCAGCGAGTGCAGGAGTTCGGCCGTAGTCTGGAGGTGGGAGACGACTGCCTGGGACGAGCCCGCCTTCAGCAGCCAGTCGTCGAGGTAGGGGAAGACTGAAACCCCTGCCCGGCGCAGATGAGCTGCGACCACCGCCATCACTTTCGTGAACACCCGAGGGGCACTGGTAAGGCCAAAGGGAGCACGGTGAACTGAAAATGCTCGGGCCTACCGTGAACCGAAGGTAACGCCGGTGGGCCGGCAGGACGGGGATGTGGAAATATGCGTCCTGCAAGTCCAACGCTACCAACCAGTCTCCAGGGTCGAGGGCAGTCAAGACCTGAGCTAGGGTGAGCATCTTGAACTTCTCCTTCCGGAGGAAGCGATTGACGTTCCGGAGGTCCAAGATAGGACGCATGTCCTCCTTGTCCTTTTTGGGCACCAGGAAGTAGTGGGAGTAGCAACCACGCCCTACTTCTGGGGTCGGAACATGCTCGATGGCCCTCTTGGCCAAGAGGGCCGTGACTTCCTTCTGCAGAAGTACCAAGTGATCCCCTGACATGCGGTGGAATTGAGGTGGCATGGCTGGGGGGGTGGACTCGAAGGGGAGGGAGTAGCCCCTTCGGACAATGTCCAAGACCCACCTGTCCGAGGTGATGGTACGCCAGTGGGGAAGGTGATGGTGGACCCTGCCCCCTACTGGCGTGCTGTGCACCTGAAAGGAGGGACTAGGAGGGTTTGGAGGCCGCGGACGGGTTGGAGGTGGTGGCCTGACCCGCACGCTGGTTGCCCGATCCGCCACGGCGGAATCCACGTCCTCGGCCACGCGAAGATGCCTGCTGCGCGGGCCGGTGGCTGGGCTGCTGACGTGAAGGGGCGCCCCTACCGTGGCCACGATAGGGGCGAAAAGCAGAAGTCAGCGGAGGGCGTGTAGCAGAAAGGCCCAGGGACTTGGCAGTAGCCCGTGAGTCCTTAAGGCGCTCCAACGCATGGTCTGTTTTGGACCCAAAAGACCGACTCCATCAAAGGGCATGTCCATGAGAGTATTCTGGACATCCCCTGAAAAACCAGTGGTTCTCAGCCAGGCGTGGCGTCGCAGCGCCACCGTCATTGCAATAGACCTGCCCAGCGAGTCGGCGGTATCAAGGCCACATCGTATCGTGTATTTGGCCGCATCCCTTCCTTCCGCAATGGCGCGGGAAAGCAGTGTCTGGACCTCCTCAGAACACTGGGGCAAAACATTCGCCACCGAATCCCACAAGGAGTGGGTATATCGGCCCAAAAGACAAGCGGTGTTGATGGACCGCAAGCCAACACTGGAGGAAGAAAAACCTTTCTTCCCAAATTGATCCAGGCGTTTGGATTCCCTATCCGGAGGGGCGGTAGGGAAGGCGGTTTGGGAAGCGGAGGCTTGGACAACCAAGCTCTCAGGAGTGGGGTGGACAGAGAGAAACAGGGGGTCGCCCGGAGCTGGGCGATGGCGTCGGGACACGTTCCTATCCACAGGAGCCCCTGTGTTGGGCTTGGACCAGGCGCCCAAAGGAACGTCAGTGAGGGCGTCGTTAAACGGCAGCACAGTCTCCGTAGATGAGGCTGCCGGCTGAAGCACCTCTGTCAAGAGATTAGTCTTGACCGCCACAGTAGGGAGTTGGAGATGTAAGGCTCCAGCCGCCCTACGCAACACCGTTGCAAAATTGGCTCCCTCCTCCGTAGCCACGGGAGGAGACAGCATGCCAGTGTCAGGGGAAGTATCTAGACCACTGGCATCCCCTAGACCCTCTGTCCAGTCCTCATCGTACTGACACTGTAGTGCCAGAGGGTCATCAGACCCCTCCCAGTCCTCCTGGTCCTCCTCTGGTTCAAAATAAGGGGGAGGAGGGACATTTGGGACCCAAGGTCTCATCGGCGCCGGAACCGGCGTCGAGCGACGTCGGTCCGGGTCCATGTCCGGAGCCGGAAGGAACTGGAGGACGACGCCGCCCGGAGCCCCAGGCGGCGTCGAGAACGGCACCGGAGACATCGGCGCCGGCGGAGGTGTCGTTAGGTCGACCGGCGTCGATGGGGGTTGCGGAGCCGGGATCGAGGCCGGGGCCGAAGCCGGAGCCGGGATCGAGGCCGGGGCCGAAGCCGGAGCCGGGATCGAGGCTGGAGGCACGGGCGACGCCGGGGCCGGAGCCGTCGGCAACGCCGGAGCAACCCTATCAGGGCCCGCGGGGCCCGAAGGCGCACCGGAGGGGCCTGGAGGCCCGAAGAGGCGGGCCATGGCCGACAGGAATTCCTGTACTTGGGCCGGATCCGCCCCGAACCCGGGAAGGACGGGGTATTGCGGGGGCGACTCCACAGGCATGTCCGGGGCCGCGGGGACGGTGCCGGGAGGGGCCTCAGCCGAGTCGCGAGACCGGCGAGGCGAAGTCCTAGAGCGACGATGCTTTTGGACTTTTTGTGTTTTGACTTACCGGACGAAGAAGACTTTGATGCCGACGACCGGTGTGGACTCCGCGATCGACCCCTGGACCTCTCACGCGACCGGGGCTTGCGCGGAGCCGAATGCCGGGCCTCCAGGAGCTTTCGAGACCGCTCTCGCAAAGCTTTCGGGTTGAATGCCCGGCAGTCGGAACAAGACTCCGTGTCGTGGCCTCGGCCGAGGCAGAAGAGACACTCCCGATGCGGGTCTGTGATGGACATCATCCGAGCACAGGCGCCGCAACGTTTAAACCCGGGCATCCCTACGACACCTTGAAGTCGATGAAAGAAAAACAGTGAAAAATTCACCAAAAAGATTGGTCAAAAAATGACCAGGGCACTGCTCTTCCCGGATCTGCGCTTGCTGGCGCGGAAAAGAAGAACTGACGTCAGCGCGCAGGGCGGCGCCTAAGTACTGCCCGCGACGTCATCCCGGCGATCACGACGCCGACGACGGACGCGGAGCCGCACGACGCCGCCTACCGACGTGCAAGGGTACTGCTACGCAAAAAACTTTCCGGATCCAGCCTGACGCCTGGGGATATTCTAAGGTAAGGAATCTGTCACTAACGTGTCTCTTTCAGATACTAATCTTTCTCCCAAGATGTCTTAAACCTCACTTTTCTCTTGAAGGTTCACTATTCATCGACTGCTCAGAATGTTAGGCGTACCAAATGTAAAACAGCAATCCTAACCATATCACTGTTGTAAGTCTCACCAAGTTTCTGAAGGTATGCATGCGTGTGTCTGTGTTTTTACCTAGTGGCATTTTACATAAAAATAAACATACAAATACTTGAATACCTATGTGTCAAACAGCATACTATGTAAATATGTGTACAAAAAGGTGTATGTATTTCTTTCTGCTAATAATACAGGGCACATGGGTATTCAAGAGTATATTTGAGGGGCTCTATATACCTACATATGTAAGACATGTCTGCCTGTGCAACCAAATGACAGAGCAGAACTGAGAAGATTTGACCACCTATAGGAGAAGCTACCCGCTTTTTAAGCTACCATCTTCAGATGCATAACACGTGAGAATACATGTACAAGTAGACATATACCTCATTCACGAGAGCACACAGACCTTTAAACTTGACAGCTTGCACTTCCCATTTGAGTGCAGAAAGAGACAAGAGAGGTGTAGAAAGAGGGAAGAGGGGTGCAGAAAGAGGCAAGAGTGGTGCAGAAAGAAGCAAGAGAGGTGCAGAAAGAAGCAACAGAAGTGTAGAAAGAAGCAACAAAGGTGCAGAAAGAGGCAAGAGAAGTGCAGATAGAGGCAAGAGAGATGCAGAAAGAGGGAAGAGGGCTGCAGAAAGAGGCAAGAGGGGTGCAGAAAGAAGCAGCAAAGGTGCAGAAAGAAGCAAGAGAAGTGTAGAAAGAAGGAACAGAGGTGCAGAAAGAGGCAAGGGAGGTGCAGAAAGAGGCAAGAGAGGTGCAGAAAGAGGGAAGAGGGGTGCAGTAAGAGGCAAGAGGGATGCAGTAAGAGGCAAGAGGGATACAGAAAGAAGCAAGAGAAGTGCTGAAGAACAAGTTACTTACCTTCGGTAACGATGTATCGGTAAGAAACATAGGTTACTTATAGATTCCTCACCTCAGAATTACCCCCAGGTGTCCGACTGGATCCGGAAAGTTTTTTCGTCAGCAGTACCCCTGCGTGTCGGTAGGCGTCGTCGGTCGACTCCGCGTCCGTCGTTGGCGACGTGATGATGTCGCAGAATGTGCCTAGACGCCGCCCTCGCGCGTGACGTCAGTTCTGTACACAACTTTCCGCGCCAGGAACACAGAGCCATGCAAGACACTGACCACTGGTGCACAAAACTCGGACCCTGAAAGGATGACTTTAACCCTAGAAGTCAGTTCGCAGAACGGGGAGGATGGGTGGAGCGGTAAGGAATCTATAACTAACCTATGTTTCTTACAGATATATAGTTACCGAAGGTAAGTAACTTGTTCATCTGAAAGAAACAGTTAGTTATAGATTCCTTACCTCAGAATAGATACCCCAGCAATACCAACCCCGGAGGTGGGTCTGCGAACCAATATCACACTAGCAGGTCCTGGAGAACAGAACGGCCAAAGAAGCCGTCTCTCCGGACTTGATTGTCCAGGCAGTAGTGTCTCGTAAAGGTGTGTAACGAGGCCCACGTAGCCGCCCGACAGATATCATTGAAGGGGACTCCCCATCCCAAAGCAGTAGTAGCTG
Organism: Calotriton arnoldi; assembly: GCA_963921515.1. Taxonomy (NCBI): domain Eukaryota; kingdom Metazoa; phylum Chordata; class Amphibia; order Caudata; family Salamandridae; genus Calotriton; species Calotriton arnoldi. The sequence continues at coordinate 659,286 of CAWUFW010001870.1, read as the reverse complement.
CCGTCGCCCTGCTGGAATGGGCGCGTAGCCCCACTGGAGGCTCCTTTTTAGCCAGAGAATAGCAGGCTTTGATACACAAAACGACCCTCTAGAAATGGTCCATTTGTGTACGGCCCGACATTTCTTGGCGCCCACGTAGCCAACAAAGAGCTGGTCATCCACCCGGAACTGTTTGGTGCGGTCCAGATAAAAGGAAAGCGCACGTTTTGGGTCCAGACGGTGGAGCCTCTCTTCCTCTTTCGAAGGATGCGGAAGCGGAAAGAAGGTGGGCATAATGACCGTTTGACCAATATGAAAGGAAGTGACCACTTTGGGAAGGAAGGATGGACGAGTCCTAAGGACAACCTTGTCCTGATGTACAGCCAGAAAAGGAGGTTTGGAATAAAGAGCCTGGAGCTCATTCACTCGTCTGGCAGATGTGATGGCCACCAGGAATGCCGTTTTAAGAGCTAAAAGCCTTAAAGGACAGTTGGGAAGCGGCTCAAAGGGAGCACACATCAAATAGGTCAAGACCAAATTCAAGTCCCACTGAGGCATAACGAAGGGAATAGGAGGAAAGAGATGAGTTGCCCTTTAAGAAACGATTAACAACCGGGGAATTGAAGAGAGAAGGCTGATCAGGCAGCAGAAAAAAGGCAGAAATGCTGAAAGGTAGCCCTTGATAGTGCCCAGAGCAGAGCCCTGCCGGGCCAAAGAAAGAAGGAACAAGAGGACCTCAGAAAGAGGGGCAGAAAGGGGATCCACAGCCTTTGCTGTGCACCATGCCACAAACTTGTTCGATCGGCAGACGTATACCGTCTTAGTGGAGGGATGCCTGGCTGCCAAGATTACATCAAAAACTTCGGGAGGCAAGTCGAAAGACGTCAACTGCCGCCGCTCAATCTCCACGGAAGGAGGTGGAGGCTGGACAGGTTCGGGTGGAGGACCGTCCCCTGCTGCTGCGACAGAAGATCCTCTCGAAGAGGCAGTCTGGTCGGAGGATCAATGGCCATGTGGAGCAGCTCGGGATACCAGACTCTTCCTGCCCAATCCGGAGCCACAAGAATGACTTGGGCCCAGTCGCGCTTGATCTTCTTCAGCACTCTGGGCAGAAGTGGTATAGGCGGAAAGGTGTATAGAAGACCGCAACTCCACTCGCGACGAAAAGCGTCACCTAGCGAGTGCCGCCTTGGAAATTCCAACGCGCAGAACTGCTGACATTGCGCGTTCTCTTCGGTGGCGAATAGATCTAACCAAGGCTCTCCCTACTGCTGAAAGAGACCTTGCACCACCTCCGAGTGAAGACGCCATTCGTGATCCATCATGCACCTGCGGCTGAGTTCGTCCGCCTGGCATTCAGTGAACCTGCCAGGTGTTGAACCACCAGGGATATGCCCTGATGTTCCAGCCATGTCCAGAGGCGGAGGGCCTCTTAACATAGGGTCCACGACCCCACCAGCCTTGTTTGTTGCAGTACCACATGGCGGTGGTGTTGTCCGTGAACACCTGCACTACTCCTCCCCGGACAGAGGGAAGGAATGCCTTGAGGGCAAGACGAATTGCCCGAAGCTCCAGAAGGTTGATGTGGAGCCCGGACTCCGCCGTAGACCAGAGGCCTCTGATCTCCACCTCTCCCATATGGCCGCCCCATCCCAGAAGGGATGCGTCTGTCACCACCGTGTGTTCTGGTTGGGGAAGGGAGAGTGATCTGCCGTTGACCCAATCCTGGTTCGTGAGCCACCACTGCAATTGTCATGCAGTGCCCTCTGAGATCTGGACGCAATCGGATTGATTCCCCTGATGCTGCATCCACTGGAACTTCAGGTCCCACTGCAGAGCCCGCATGATCGACCAGCAGGATGCAGGAGGCCATGAGGCCCAGCAGCCTCAGGGTCATTCTGACCGAAACCCGGGATAGAGGCTGAAAGATCAGAATCATAGCCTGAATATTCCGGACTCGCTGTTCGGGAGGATAGACCCGAAACCGCGTCGTGTCCAGAACCGCTCCGATGAAAAGGAGCTTCTGAGATGAAATCAGGTGTGACTTCGGCACATTGATGGAGAACCCCAGTGAATGCAGGAGGTCGGCCGTAGTCAGGAGGTGGGAGACGACTGCCTGGGACGAGGTCGCCTTCAACAACCAGTCGTCGAGATAGGGGACGACTGGAACCCCTGATCTGCACAGTTGAGCTGCGACCACCGCCATCACTTTCGTGAACACCCGAGGGGCGCTGGTAAGGCCAAAGGGGAGCACGGTAAACTGAAAATGCTCGTGGCCTACCGTGAACCGCAGGTAACGCCGGTGGGCCGGCAGGACAGGGATGTGGAAATACGCGTTCTGCAAGTCCAAAGCTACTTCCAGTCTCCAGGGTCGAGGGCAGACAAGACCTGAGCCAGGGTCAACATTTTGAACTTCTCCTTCCGGGGGAAGCGTTTGACGTCCCTGAGATCCAAGATAGGACACATGCCCTTGTCCTTCTTGGGCATCAGAAAGTAGTGGGAAAAGCAACCACGACCTACTTCTGGGACAGGAACGCGCTCAATGGCACCCTTGGCCAAGAGTGCCATAACTTCCTGTTGGAGAAGGGTCAGATGATCCTCCGATATGCGATGGTACTGGGGTGGCATGGCTGGAGGGATAGTCTCGAAGGGGAGGGAGTAGCCCCTTCGGACTAATTGCAAAACCCACCTGTCCGACGTGATGGTGCGCCAGTGGGGGAGGTGACAGCGAATCCTGCTGCCCACTGGCGTGTGATGGGCCTGAAAGGTCAGACTACGAGGGTTTGGAGGCTGCGGTGGAGGGGGTGGAGGTGGATTGGTCTGCCCGCTGGCCCCCAGAACCACGTTGTTGGTTCCCACATCCTTGGCCCCGCTGAGGTGGAACAGCTTGCGCTGGCCTGTGGCTCTGGAATGAAAGTGTTGGGGTACCCTTCTGTGTCCACGAAAGGGGTGAAAAGCAGACCATTCAGGGTGCATGGTGGAGAGGCCCAAGGACTTGGCCGTAGCCCGAGAGTCCTTGAAGCGCTCTAGCGCACTGTCTGCTTTGTCGCCGAACATGCGACGGCCATCGAAGGGCATGTCCATCAAAGTGTTCTGGACATCCCCTGAAAAGCCAGTCGTCCTCAACCAGTCGTGGGGCTGAAGCGCCACTGACGTTGAAATAGTCCTACCCAGTGAGTCAGCAGTGTCCAATCCACAACGTATGGCGAACTTTGCTGCGTCTCTCCCCTCGGCAACAGCACGGGAGAGCACGGCCCGGGCCTCCTCCGGGCACTGAGGCAGCACCTGCGCAACCGTATCCCACACGGAGTGGGAATAACGGCCCAAGAGGCATGCAGTGTTCACCCACCGCAGCCCTAAACTGGAAGAAGAAAACAACTTCTTCCCAAGTTGATCCAGCTTCTTGGATTCCCTGTCCGGTGGTGCGGTAGGGAATGCGCTCTGGGATGTTGAGGCTTGGACGACCAAGCTCTCGGGGGAGGGAGAGGAAAGTGGGGTCGCCCGGAGCCGGGCAGTGGCGTCGGGCAACCATCCTATCCACAGGAGCCCTTGTGGTGGGCCTGGACCAGGTGCCCAAAAGGATGTCTGTTAGGGCCTCATTAAACGGCAGCAGGGGCTCCGAAGAGCTCGCTGCCGGCTGAAGCACCTCTGTCAGGAGGTTAGTCCTGACTGCCACCGTAGGAAGCTCTAGGTTGAGAGCCTCGGCCGCCCTACATAACACCACTGCGTAAAATGCTCCCTCCTCCGTAGCCACGGTAGGAGGAGACAACATGCCAAGGTCTGGTGAGGTAGCCAAACCACTGACATCCCCCAGGTCCTCTCTCCAGTCCTGGTCATAGTCTATCTGTGCAGTGAGAGGGTCCTCAGACCCCTCCCAGTCTTCCTCACACTCCTCTGGCTGCCAAACTGGCAGAAAATGGCCAGGGTGGAAAGTAGGCACAAAAGTACCCGTCGACGTCGGGTCCGGCGTTGGCCGACGCCGGTCCGACTCCATTTCCACATGGAGGGGGAAGCCGGGGTCGACGTCAGCTGGAGGTCCAACCGGCGTCGTCTGCGGAAGTGGTGCCGGTGGAGTCGGCGCCGGTGGAGGTGTAACTAGGTCGACCGGCGCCGATCCGGATCCAGGCCTGGATCCAAGCAGGCCCTGCGGTGCCAAGGCCAAAGCCGCCGGCGTCGGAGGCCTAGGGCCCCCAGCCGAGTCCACGGGGCCTGAGGGTGCACCGGCAGAGTAGGACTGCCCAAATATAGTGTGCATGGCTTCGTAAAACTGACGAAGATGGGCAGGGGTCGCTGCCGGTCCCGGAATGGGTGGGAAGGCCGGAGTTGAACCTTAAGGCTCTGAACGCGGAGCTGCGGGAGTGGCACCACCCGCACCCTGCGTCGCGTCGGCCAACGGACGAGGGGAAGTCGAAGAGCGACGACGCTTCTTTGACTTCTTCTTATGCTTCGACTTACCTGACCCCGAGTGCAAAGTCTTCGCCGAAGAGGAATGATGATGGCTCCGCGATCGGTCCCTCGACCTCCCACGCGACCGGGACCTTGCGCGATGCGAAGCCGACTGCCGGGCCTTGAGGAGCTTTCGGGACCGCTCCCGCAAAGACTTCGGGGCCATGGTTCGGCAGTCGGAGCACAACTTGGGGTCGTGGTCGCGCTCCAAGCAGAAGAGACACACGCGATGCGGATCCGTCACCGACATCATACGGGAACAGGAACCACAGGACTTAAAACCGGGCATCCCTCGTGCTACCAGGAGTCGAACGACTCGAAAAGAAGTCGACAAAAGTCACAAAAAAACTCAGTCAAAAAATGACTGGGGATACCGCTCTTCCCGGATCTCTGCTTGCTGGCGTGGAAAGAGAAAGAACTGACGTCAGGCGCGAGGGCGGCGTCTAGGTATCATCCGCGATGTCATCACGGCGACCACGATGCCAACGACGGACGCAGAGTCGACCGACGACGCCTACCGACGCGCAAGGGTACTGCTGACGAAAAAACTTTCCGGATCCAGTCTGACGCCTGGGGGTAATTCTAAGGTAAGGAATCTATAACTAACTGTTTCTTTCAGATAGGGGCAACAGAGGTGCGGAAAGAGAACTGCAGAAAGAGGCAAGAGAGGTGCAGAAAGAGGGAAGAGGGGTGCAGAAAGAGGGGTGCAGTAAGAGGGAAGAGGAGTGCAGAAAGAGGAAGAAAGGCACAGAAAGAAGCAAGAGAAGTGCAGAAAGAGGCAAGAGAGGTGAGGAAAGAGGGAACAGGGATGCAGAGAGGCAAGAGAGGTGCAGAAAGAGTGAGGAGTGGGCAGAAAGAGGCAAGAGGGGTGCAGAAAGAAGCAAGAGAAGTACAGAAAGAACCAACATAGGTGCAGAAAGAGGCAAGAGGGGTGCAGAAAGAGGGAAGAGGGGTCAGAAAGAGGCAAGAGGGGTGCAGAAAGAACCAACAGAGATGCAGAAAGGGGTAGAGGGGTGGAGAAAGAGGCCAGAGGGGTGCAAAAAGAAGCAAGAGAGGAGCAAAAGAAACAAAAGAAGTGCAGAAAGAAGCAACAGAGGCAAGAGGGGTGCAGAAAGAGGGAAGAGGGGTGCAGAAAGAGGCAGGAGGGTGCAGAAAGAAGCAAGTGAGGTACAGAAAGAAGCAAAAGAAGTGAAGAAATAGGCAACAGAGGTGCAGAAAGAGGTTAGAGGGGTGGAGAAACAGACAAGAAAAGTGCAGAAAGAAGCAACAGAGATGCAGAAAGGGGGAAGAGGGGTGGAGAAAGAGGCAAGAAGGGTGCAGAAAGAAGCAGGAGAGGTGCAGAAAAAAACAAAAGAAGTGCAGAAAGAAGGAACAGAGGGGCAGAAAAAGGTAAGAGGGGTGCAAAAATAGGGAAGAGGGGTGCAGAGAGACCCACGAGGGGTGCAGAAAGAAGCAAGAGGGGTGCAGAAAGAAGCAAGAGAGGTGCAGAAAGAAGCAACAGAAGTGCAGAAAGAAGCAACAGAGGTGCAGAAAGAGGCAAGATGGCTGCAAAAAGAGGCAAAAGAACTGCAGAAAGAAGCAACAGAGATGTAGAAAGGGAGAAGGGGGTGGAGAAAGAGGCAAGAGGGGTACAGAAAGAAGCAAGAGAGATGTAGAAAGAAACAAAAGAAGTACAGAAAGAAGCAACAGAGGTGCAGAAAGAGGCAAGAGAAGTGCAGAAAGAAGCAACAGACATGCAGAAAGGGGGAAGAGGGCTGGAGGAAGAGGCAAGAGGGGTTCAGAAAGAAGCAAGAGAGGTGCAGAAAGAAATAAAGGAGGTGCAGAAAGAAGCAACAGAGATGCAGAAAGAGGGAAGAGGGGTGGAGAAAGAGGCAAGAGAAGTACAGAAAGAAGCAACAGAGATGCAGAAAGGGGAAGAGGGGTGGAGAAAGAGGCAAGAGGGGTGCAGAAAGAAGCAAGAGAGGTGCAGAAAGAAACAAAAGAAGTGCAGAAAGAAGGAACAGAGGTGCAGAAAGAGGCAAGAGGGGTGCAGAAAGAGGGAAGAGGGATGCAGAAAGAGACATGAGGGGTACAGAAAGAAGCAAGAGGGGTACAGAAAGAAGCAAGAGAGGTGCAGAAAGAAGCAAGAGAAGTGCAGAAAGAAGCAACAGAGGTGCAAAAAGAGGGAAGAGGGGTGGCGAAAGAGGGAAGAGAGGTACAGAAAGAAGCAACAGAGATGCAGAAAGGGGGAAGAGGGGCAGAAAGAGGCAAGAGTGGTATAGAAAGAGGGAAGAGGGGTGCAGAAAGAGGCAAGAGGGGTGCAGAAAGAACCAACAGAGGTGCAGAAAGAAGCAAGAGAAGTGCAGAAAGAAGCAACAGAGATGCAGAAAGGGGGAAGAGGGGTGGAGAAAGAGGCAAGAGGGGTGCAGAAAGAACCAACAGAGGTGCAGAAAGAAACAAAAAAAGTACAGAAAGAAGCAACAGAGGTGCAGAAAGAGGCAAGATGGGTGCGGAAAGAGGCACGAGAAGTGCAGAAAGAAGCAACAGAGATGCAGAAAGGGGGAAGAAGAGTGGAGAAAGAGGCAAGAGGGGTGCAGAAAGAAGCAAGAGGGGTGCAGAAAGAAGCAAGAGGGGTACAGAAAGAAACAAACAAAGTGCAGAAAGAAGGAACAGAGGTGCAGAAAGAGGCAAGAGGGATGCAGAAAGAGGGAAGAGGGGTGCAGAAAGAGGCAGGAGGGGTGCAGAAAGAAGCAAGTGAGGTACAGAAAGAAGCAAAAGAAGTGAAGAAATAGGCAACAGAGGCGCAGAAAGAGGTAAGAGGGGTGGAGAAAGAGGCAAGAAAAGTGCAGAAAGAAGCAATAGAGATGAGAAAGGGGGAAGAGGGGTGGAGAAAGAGGCAAGAGGGGTGCAGAAAGAAGGAGGAGAGGTGCAGAAAGAAACAAAAGAAGTGCAGAAAGAAGGAACAGAGGTGCAGAAAAAGGCAAGAGGGGTGCAAAAATAGGGAAGAGGGGTGCAGAAAGAGCCACGAGGGGTGCCGAAAGAAGCAACAGAAGTGCAGAAAGAAGCAACAGAGGTGCAGAAAGAGGCAAGATGGGTGCAGAAAGAGGCAAAAGAACTGCAGAAAGAAGCAACAGAGATGCAGAAAGGGAGAAGAGGGGTGGAGAAAGAGGCGAGAGGGGTGCAGAAAAAAGCAAGAGAGATGCAGAAAGAAACAAAAGAGGTGTAGAAAGAAGCAAGAGAGGTGCAGAAAGAGGCAAGAAAAGTGCAGATAGAAGCAACAGACATGCAGAAAAGGGGAAGATGGCTGGATAAAGAGGCAAGAGGGGTTCAGAAAGAAGCAAGAGAGGTGCAGAAAGAAATAAAGGAAGTGCAGAAAGAAGCAACAGAGGTGCAGAAAGAGGGAAGAGGGGTGGAGAAAGAGGCAAGAGAAGTACAGAAAGAAGCAACAGGGAAGCAGAAAGGGCGAAGAGGGGTGGAGAAAGAGGTAAGAGGGGTGCAGAAAGAAGCAAGAGAGGAGCAGAAAAAACAAAAGAAGTGCAGAAAGAAGGAACAGAGGTGCAGAAAGAGGCAAGAGGGGTGCAGAAAGAGGGAAGAGGGATGCAGAAAGAAGCTAGAGAGGTGTAGAATGAAGCAAGAGACGTGCAGAAAGAAGCAACAGAGGTGCAGAAAGAGGGATGAGGGGTAGAGACAGAGACAGAGGCAAGAGAAGTGCAGAAATTAGCAACAGAGATGCAAAGAGGGGTGAAGAAAGAGGGGTGCAGAAAGAAGCAAGAGAAGTGCAGAAAGAGGCGAGGGGTGCAGGAACAGGCAGGAGAGGTGCAGAAAGAGGGAATAGGGGTGCAGAAAGGGGCAAGAGAGTTGCAGAAAGAGGGAAGAAGGGTGCAGAAAGAGGCAAGAGGGGTGGAGAGAGAAGCAAGTGAGGTGCAGAAAGAGACAAGAAAAGTGCAGAAAAAGGAAGAAAGGTACAGAAAGAAGCAAGAGAAATACAGAAAGAGGCAAGAGAGGCGCAGAAAGAAGCAAGAGTGGTTTGCACACAATTTGTACCAATTTAACATCCACATTTAGCAATAAGTAACAGGTGACCATTCTAGGTTTGCTAAGGGCCTTCCAGCACGCTGTAACACTTGTCGCTGCATTTTTGGTAATGTTTGATCCGTTTGAGCTAGAAACAAGGTTTTTTTTGTTCAAATCTGCAGATTATGCAGCAGATGATGGATTATGTGGCAAATGCGGAAAATTTATAATTGTGCGAAAGTCGGTGCAGCCAAACAGTAACATAATTCCAGTGGCCCTGCTCATACCTCTGACTAGGTTCAGAAGTGCTCCACAGTGGTTCCTTCTTTTTTTTGTCTCATTGAGTTTATAGTTTAGCTTCTATGGAAACGAGGAAGACTAAACCTGAGGTTACCACTCCACAACACAGATTACCATACCACATAATTACCCTCCATAACCCATAATCCCACTCTACATAATTCCTATACACTAAATACCACATACTTTCTATCCACATAATTTCACTGCACAACATACCACATAATTTCACTACACACAACGTACATCCACTCCACTCCAAAAAACATTAGTAAAAAACTTTTACATTTATAATGCCTATAGCTCTAATTCTCTCAAATGCGAGACCTATTACATTGCAAATGCTTCTTTAACTAGTAGTCGCGTTTGCAGAGTGGTGGAGAATGGGGGCTCGGCCTCCGACCAGCGCTCAGGAATTCAGGTTCGTAGGACGTACAGGAGGTACAAGGGGGCTTCTTGGCCCCCAAAGTCCGTCAGGAGAACAGTGAACTTCATCCCTCAACCAGTAGTGTGCCAGGAGGCGCGTTTGCAGAGTGGTGGAGAAAGGGGGGCTTGGCGCACTGCACCGGGATGAAGTCTACTTAAGTCCTGAGGTCCTCAGGACACAAGGGGACCTCATCGCCCCACCAGCAGTGCGCTAAGAGGCGCATTTGCAGTGTGTTGCAAAAAAGGGCGTGGCCTCGGACCACCTCTCAGCAATACCACTGTGTGGAGCTCACTGGAGGTACCTGGTGGGCTAGTTGGCCCCTAAGGGCCCTCCCTAGTGAAGGGGACTTTATCCCTCAACCCAGAGCACGCCAGGAGGCGCGTTTGCAGAGTGGTGCTGGGAGGGGGCGGGGCCTCCAGCGAGTTGCAGGTTTCCTTTTATTTTTTATATTTTAGGATGGGGGCTGTGTGGCCCCCCTTCCCTTGAGCCTTTTGGGCCCCAGAGACCCCATCCCCCAGGGCCTGAGCCATTAAAAAAAAATGTAAAAGGGAGAGGGGCACGAGGCCCTCCTTCTGAGGCCGATTACGACCCCGGGTCCCCATCCCCCAGGGCTAGGCCTCTGTTTTTTTTTAACTTTTAAAGGGGAGGGGGGCCGTGCGGCCCTCCTTCCCAGGCCGATTTTGGCCCTGGGGACCCCATCACCCATCACCCGGCGCATGGCCACTTCTATTTTTCTTTTTTTAAACTAAATTTAAAGGAGTGGGGCCGCGTGGCCCTCCTCCTGAGGCCATTTTCGGCCCCGGGGACGTTGGGAACCCGGGTGGGCCCCAATGCCCCGCGGTCCCAGCCGGCTCCCTGCCTTCTACGGGAGCAGGCACTGCTTTTGGACAAAGGGAGCTGCAAACATGCAGCTCCCTTTGCCCAAAAGCAAATCTGCTTCGCTTCATGGAAGCGAAGCAGAAGTTTGCTATGGCAGGGCGGGAGCAGTGCTCCGCCCTGCCATAGCAAACTGCAATGTCCCGGAGGTGGGCACCCCGGGACATTGCTGGAGCCGGCCCTGGAGGGTGGCGGTCCCCAGGCCCTTCTAGGGCTCCAGGAGGGGGGGCGCGCGGCCCCCCTCCCATCAAGTTTAAAGCCCGGGGGAGGTGGTGGTCCCTTGGGCCCGTTACGGACACCCGTATGTTAATTAAAAAATGCCCCGGGGAGGTGGTGGTCCCCGGGGCAGTGTCGGGGGGTAGGAGCCCCCCATACCATATTAATGTTTTAAAAAGCGCCGGGGAGGTGCCGGTCCTCGGGGCAGCGTGTGGCGGGGCAGGAGCCCCCCTCACGCATTTTTTTTTTAAAAGCCCCAGGGAGGTGGCGGTACCTGGGGCTGCGGGGGGCACGTGTGGCCCCCTGCGTATCATTAGCGTAGCCCCGGGAAGGTGGCAGTCCCCAGAGCTGGGCCCCCGCATCATAACTGAGCATAGCCCCCGGGACCTGGCCCACCCGGGGGCTTCAAGAAAAAGAAGTGCGGGAGACCACACTTCGTTTTTAAAAAACAATTTCTGCAGGATTCGTGGACCCAACTTGAATCCCGCCGAAACTTTAAAAACAAATGCTTTTTTTGGCCCTCGGGGTCCCTGTGGGACCCCCTGAGCAGGCCTAGGGGGTCAGGGTGTTCCTACCCCCTTTTCTTGTTTTTTTAAAACCTTTTTTCTTGTGACTCGGTTCAACCGAGTCACAAGATGGCTGCCAACACTTCCTGGTTTGAAGTGTTGGCAGCCAATCAGAGTCAAGCTCATGATCGGGAGGGTTTGCGGATCCACCGCGGTCACAAGATACTAATATTTGTTTATATATAAATTGCTCAGGAACTACTGAATGGATTTACACCATTTAAAAAGAAGGTCACTTTCTCAACCAAGAGCTACCTTTTTGCCAAATTTGGTGTAATTCTGTTCAGCAGTTCGGGCTGTAGCCTTGTCTAAAGTTTCCTATTGAAATTAACATGGAGAAAACGCGTTTTGGGACCCCCCTTTTTTCTCGGCCCCCGCTTGACGAATCACCCCAAATCTTTCAAGACAGGAACTGACCTGAGCGGACCATTAGTTTTGAAAGTTTCACAAAAGTTTGTCAAACGGCGCTAAAGATATTGGGAAAAGAAAAAACGCTTTTTGAATAGAAACAAGGTCCTAACTATAACTACCTACTGGCGACCACTGGTAGGTAATATATATATATCATTCAACAAAACATCCCCAGTTGAATACGCACTCAAACATCAGATGAATTCCACTGATTCTTAAATAAAAAGGAAACTGGCATTTCCATTCAGATGCATATCTTGCCATACGCGTTTCAGAGCACAGCTCCTTGGTCACAGGCTTCATGATACTGGACAGAAATGGTGAAAAGGCACTCCCCTCTGCATGTCCATTTAATTGGCCCTCAGTGGGACTCACAGGTGAGTTCAACTAAGTGTTATATGCTGGGAACAGTAGTGCACTTTCAAATTTCCTTTACCTTTAGTATTTTTTTGTACTGTAACAAAATGTTCATTTAATTTAAAAGCCCTCCAGTGGGCCTCCGACATGAAAATGTTCAGTTTATTTTTTCTTTACTGCTGTTCCACTAAGGAAGACTCGGAGTGGTCCTATGTCCTCGTGGCCCCCTAACCTTGACCTTGAGGGGTGGTGCAGTCTTCCCGGCTGGCCCACTGGAGGGCTTTTAAATTAAATGAACATTTTGCTACAGCACAGAAACCTACTAAAGGTAAAGGATCTGCACATTTAGATAACAAACTGTGGGATCGGTGTCCAAACTGATTCCAGACACCCCCATCGGATATGTTCGCCTATATACCAGCTAGCTCACAGTGCCACTATGAACCCCTCTTACCAAGGAGAGAATAGTTTCTGGCAACTATCGAACATGACAACCCCGTCACCTCAGGGAATGTGGAAACAGTACAGTACTTTTCGCTCAGTCACTCGTGCTCACTTTGTCTCAGAGAGATACACTGAATAAACGATGGGGACGTTTTCCATTTATTGAATCAGTGTCATTCTAGTGTAAAATATGTGTGCTGCAACAACCATAAGACAAAAACAGATGTATTCTGTTATTAACACAACCAGAGTAAATAGATAGTGCTAAAACAAAGAATATATGCAGGCATATAAATACATGACAGTAATAATGCGTACTCCTACGATGCTAACCCTAACTAGATGCACCTAAATGTACCTAGCATGTATGTGTCACGAACCTGCTGCCGGTTAAGCACTGACTGCACGACGCGTGTGTGATGGGCATCATGGACAGACCCCCGCTGAACTACAACTCCCGACAGGCAATGCGAGTCACGTCTCACGTGACGCAGACGCGACGCCAGTTACGGGATAAAGGGCGGCGGAAGGAATCACTCGCTGCCGATAATTCACGGATTGCCGTAGCAGACTTCTCCAGCGGACAGCAGACTTCTGGGCGGTAAGAGTGCGAAAGCACAAGTTACCGTATCGCCACCTGTTGAGGGAGGCTGAGGTGTTTTCAAACCTCGCTAGTTCCTCCACTGTCGTGACTCCTCTGTTGGCTGAGACCAGCTCATACGGTCTCTTGCAGAGGAGTCTCGGTGTTTTCGGAGCCCGTTTTTTGGAATGGCATAACCCCCCCGTTGGAGAGACTAATAATCACAGGTCTTATGCGGGGAGGTTAAGGACGCCTTTCCATATTGTGGGCAATTGTGGTCATGTAAGACTTTGAATCCTCAACTCAGACTCTAACCGTAGTTGAGCTTTGACATGCTGGTTATTAATTAACCTGGATTGTATTTTCCTAACATGCTGGTGTTATTGTGCGGTTATGAACAAGCACGAGCATGACACCAACTGGATAAGGGCAAGACTGCTATTGTTACCTGTTCCAGTTGCACTCCTTCACCTTTTTTCTTGTTTTTTGTTCTCCTTACAATTCATATAGGAGAGAGTTACCAGAGAGGGTGTGCCACCATCAAGGCATTGCATACCGGGCCTTACTTCATGTGCCCGTTTGGTAGGTGTAGTAGGGGGAACCAGTACACGCATAGTACAGTGTCAGGAATTCTCTAGTTCTTGCCAATATGTGTTCTTTTTGTCTTTCACTAGTTTCATGTTGTGCTCCTGCCACCACCCTCGGCTCTCTTCTGTAAATCATACTACAACTTCTTTATTTTCAGGTGGGTGTGGTAGGCGTTGTGCATCATGTCGATTATTGTCTCTTTACCGTAAGTCATATTTTGTGTTGCGCTGTGCTCATATTGTGCTCTTGTATCCTTCTCAGATCTCCTTCCCCGCAGTCCCTACCCTTTCCTTCCCCCGCTCGATTGCCCCAACAGTCTGTGTGTCATTATATGCCAGACTTGGGGCTGTCCAGAGGTGGGCCCCCTTTGAGCATCAACACGATTCTGAGGATCCAGAACGGAGGAGCCTGACAGTATGTAGGTGGAGAGCCAAGAATCCCCCTAGGATGGAGCCAACCCCATTACCTGATGTGAGAGAACGAAGGACCCTGTCTTAGTCTCGAGATGGACATCCCGCGAGGGATGTCAGACCACTGCGTGCTGGAGTGTCTGCGTGCAGGAACCTCAGCACCTCGTGTCAGCGTGGAAGTCTTTCTCTTCTGCCTGCCCCAGCAAAGATATGGTGTTTATATACCCAAAAGGTACCCTCAGGGGTTCTACCTTGCTTTGTCATGTTGGCCGAGGATGACGATAGTGATGAATCTTATACATAGTTATTATGCAGAAGATGCTAATCCTGCTGTGATTCTGAGAATCCTCATGCATAATAAATAAAGCTAGTTTTCGGAGAAAACTACACAACATTTATGCAGCACCTAACTAGGTAAAAGGTCGGTACCAAAACCGTTATGTAGTACAATGGCAGGGAAAATGTAGATGAAAGGTTAGGTGACTACCCAGACCTATATTGGGGTACATCACAAATCATAACATCCACTCCACATCCGACTGGACGATATACTAAAAAAATAAAAAAGGGGATGTCTTTATAATCAATCATAAAAACATTGTTCAGAATAAAAATTTCTAAAACGTTATATAAAGATGCAAAAAATCTTTATAAGTCCTTTATATGTGTTAAAAGCCCTATAAATCCTTTAAAATATATTCATATATAGTTTGAGCAACTGAGTACGCCTGAAAACCATAGTGCTCAGTAAGAGCGAGAAAAAATAATTGTTTTAAAATTCCAATTTCGGTTGTTTTGGAAAAGAGGTCGAATTGTTCCCAGCACACGGAGAGCCAAATGTTTATGTGTCCTGTGTGGGTGACGCAACATCACTGCTGCTTGCCTTCGCAGGCGACGGTCCCTGTAACACCTCACAGATAAGGTCAATCGAGCAAAGGTGATCTTCAGTTCCCACAGCCGATGCGGAGGAAGCATTCAAAACATCCAAAACCTGTTTCCAATCCAACAGAAGCTGAAGCATCCTGTGGTCACTCTAAGAATGCCGACATCAACATGGGAATACGCTGAGGACACTGTACTACATGGGCCATTAACGTGTCCAGCAATACATCCACGTCCGGAGGCGCAACCGATGGAAGGATAGACAGAGGTCCAACACGCATTCTTGTCCGCAGAATAGGCAGCGGGGAACAGGCAAAACACAGTCAATCCAGACTGGTCGGAATGATAGGAACCAAGACTCGCTTAGCTCCCAAAGTCGAGGTGTGCCCAGATGGACTACCATGCGGTCACGGCAACGTCACTCCAAAGAGCGTTTTTTCCATCTCCTTGGTGATTAGGACGTCCATTACGTAGCAGAAAAATTAAAATCAAGATTCCCACTACCAGTAGCAGAATTAGCGGAACCCCTCCAAAACGCTTCCAAATACGGAGTGTATGAAAGCTGGAATCACTCCGAAAACTGTCTGAAAGGTGCTTAACAGTCTTAAATAGGTGTACTATACCCTTCGTATCAGATATGTTAAAGATACGTTGTACCATTTCTACAAAATGGAAAGGGCAGTTAGTTCGTACTAGTGCCTGTATCTCAGCTGAGGACCTTGCAACCTGAAGATCAAAAGTTTCTCGGGCTGAGGTTAAGGGCACATCCTTCTGTAAAAGCATGGCTTGCAGTCGGCTCAGAGAATCAAACCGTATAAAGGAAACATTCAACAAAGGCCATAACGGCGCCTCCCTGACTTTGTGGGTCGGTGGAAAAAATACTTGCATACAAGTACCCTGGAACTTACTGTGACTAGATATGCGATGTCTGGAAGCATCCCACAACAACCTCGATCATTCAGCATTAAGTAACTCCCATTCGAGAGCAGCCTGAACACTGGATTAACCAGGGCCGCTGGGGATCCCTTTAAATGACAGGATAAGTTTGTAACTGAACCATTACAGGGCCCATGAAGCATAATATCCTGGCAAATTAGAGACCCACTTAATGACGTCTCGCAGTTTGTACTGCTAAGAAACACCTCAGTCTCCACATTCCTGAATCTAAATCTATACAGTAATTCCCAAGATTCATGGACAAAGTCCTTACCCATTGCTTCATATCTGCCTACCTGGTGGAATTCTAGGCAATATTGAAATTGAAAAGTTGTTACTGGCAATGTTATATGGCCATGAATTAACCATTCTGTGGACGGTGACTCAGCCACGGTGAAAGGTAATTGGTCTAGTTTTTCAATGTGCAGCATTGTATATTTTGCATCTCTTTGTGCCATTGTTGTCTGTCTCTTTGTTAAATTATATGCAGAGAACAAAGACGTACTGTTGACATATCGCCACGGCATGTAACCAGAGCTCAATTATTTTAGCATCCAGCTTAATAGTTGAATGGATCGTAACGCCGATTGTCCGTGTTGTAAGATGGACAGATCCTGTTACATTATATCTATTGCAGAAGACACAATGATAACCCGTGAATAAATCCTGGATGTTAGTGTGGTCATTCCATTGTCAACCACTGCCAAAGCCTTTTCTAAGTTAACTCTGCCAATTTCACACAATCTCTCTGCAGCTTCCTGTTGAGAGATTTTCCAAACTTCGTTGTAAATAGCGTATAAGAAGCATTTACAACGTGGTTTGTGGGGACCTAGCAAAAAATCCCTTAAATCCATGTCATCTGCGAGTAAGGACAAGTGTTGTTTCACTTGCGACAGTGTTGAGGTTCTTAGCCAATCTAGGCATAACTTCCCAACACTGTATGATGTCACCACCCCCGAATGTTCTTGTTGTACAAAGCGTAGTTCAGGCCTATGGATGGTAAACCCTTCGGTGGTACCCTTGAATCTTGACTGACACCTATTTGTGTTGATAGGCCAAACTAACCATCCATTTCAATTGGGGTCTGACGAATTGTATGTAACGTCATGCAAGATGTCATCTAGCGTACCCTCACTGTGTTCTGTATAATTTTACCATCCCTCAAAGTGTGAAAGCGAGGGAATATGAGGTGCGTTCAAGCCCTTGATCTTGGCTAATCCAAGACAGGAAGTCTGTTGCACAGTGTCGTTCAGGAAAATAATCTGCTGTAGTATGAGGCATGCACTAAATAATTCCTCAGTTCCATGAACCTGCCATTCCTTAGTCCCCCAGACTGATGTTATGTCTATAGTGTCTTTCCATAAGTAGAAACCCTGTTCAGACAATTGGGAAATAAAGGATGCAGAGTATATCTGTTTCGGATTAGTAAGCATATTTTTCTTTGTAGATTAGGTGCAAGCTTATAATAATATGAGCGTGGATCAGAAAAATTTGCAAACGTTTGTGCAAACGTTTGTGAACTACCTTTCGGTGGTGTTGGGCAATGTTCCCATTGGTGGTATGTGAATAAATTACGTGGGGCACTTGTTTTATGCAAAAAATGATGACCCTAATGTTGGTAACAATACATGGTGTCAAAATCAGACGTATCATCATACATTTCATTTTTCGAAAATCCAGCAGATTGTTCTAAATCAGACAGCATACTATTTACAGTTTCAAAATCCCAATCTTCAGAGAATGTACTGGATGTGATATCATTCAAAGAAATTTTAAATGCACGTGGTATTTTCAAAAGTTCAGTGGGACCAAATACATCATATGAAACCCTATCCTAAATTATTCCTTCAGAAACAGAACAGGAACTGCTGTAATGTTCACAAAGGACTGGTCTCTCTGTTCACGGTGAGATGACGTATGTGGTTTCAGGACCAAGTTCGCATGTGACGCTGCGGAGCGTTCTGGGAGATAATGTCCATTCAGTAGTAAGAAAAAGACAGTCACTAAACCTATCCAGAGGACTAGGAACAGTAGACCAAGTGCTATCCAGAGCTGTAGCCAGGGTGAAACCAGGTAAGTCTTTTTCAGCCAAAGGTAGAAAGCATGAAGTTGTTTTTTGCGAGAAACTGGAGCTGGTGGTGACTCAGGTTCACTTGGATCCAGAGAGAAGGTGTCAAAATCAATGAAATAGCCAGATGCAGTTCAAACAATTTTTAATAGCTCAGCAGGTTTAGTTGAACTTGCAGATGACTCGTTTTGAGGCATATTCACATAGATGTCGGTATTAGGCCGAACTGAAATCTGTGTTTCATTTGTGTCTTATTGTTGTTCACTTTCAATAGGCACGAGTTCCATTCCATTATTGGCAACTTCGTAGAGTAGAATCTTTAAATGTTATTAGTCTTTCTGTCTGAACCTCCTGTATGGTAGCGAGAGGAGATCAATGGCTACCCAACATCCCACGCGGCCTGCTATTCAGTATTGGCCACATAGTGTGGTTTGATCAGATCAATGGAGACAAATCTTTTTTCTTTTTTACCGGCAAGAGGCGGAAAAAGTCTGTTCTTGTTCCTTCGACAGCCAGGACAGGTACAGGCGTTCTGTAAGATGGCCCAAATTCTTTCTTGTCCACAATCTTTTCTCTGACCAGATCCCCGACTTTTTGGATCCAGGCAGGTCTTGCTGTGACTGATTTTACTTCCCCAGTGGAGGTGCGCTTTACTTGGACGTTGCTTTGTAGTGCCCGGAATTCATTGAGTTCCTGTAAAACAGCCAAACGGTTATTGATGTCAAACGGTTTTCCATCCGCCACTGTGCTGCCACAATCGAGGTCGGGTACCCACATTCTCGTCCCAAATAGGACCTCGTAAGGAGTACAGCCTCCTAGAGAACTTCTTGGCATGTTATAAAATGCCCTCTGGACCCCATATAGGTGATTGACCCAACTACCACCCGAGCCTAATAACCTTGCTGTTAAGTATTGCTTTAAGTCCCGGTTCTTCCTCTCCACAATCGAATTTCCCTCGGGATGATACAATATGAGTACTGCAATGCAACACCCAAACTTCCCATTGCCTCCTTGTAAGCCCGAGAGCTAAATGCAGGGCCACGATCAGAATGTAATGTACCAATTGCGTATGTCTCGATAAAGACTCGCAAGTCCTTTATAACAGTTCGGGTGTCAGCTGTCAGCTGAGCGCTGCCACCAAGATCTACTTGTAAGCCCCATCCGATTGTAAGGGGACGCAGTGGTCCAAACAGACACAAACGCGAGGTCTGTCTGATATCAGCAGTGGTGTTTGCGCCGGACGTGCTACGGTGGAACCCTTCATCTGCTGACAGATGTCGCACTTAAGGACAATGCTTTTGTCTGTTTTGTTAAACCTGGCCACCAATAGCGTTGTTTCCTAGTGAAACTGTCGCAGTTAACCCTGCGTGTGCTGAACCCAGACCCTTGTGTGCAGCTAAACTTAAACCTAATCTGCGATCCATGTTTGGTATTACTCATCCACCACTCCTGGAATTTGAGCATACAGAATATTTTGTACATCTAACTTGTAGGAGTAGTTGAGTGGAAAACTCCTTGGTATGGCTGAGCAGTTTTTGCGTGAAGCAATGACAGCTACCATTATGTCTCCGTCTATTCTCGTGCGAGCATGATTGATTGCAGCTACGGCAACAGTTCACACTGTCGCCTTGGCGGCTTCATCAGCCAATGAATTCCCTTTAATGTGCATGCCAACACATTGATGACATGAATCACATGAGCCCGCGGCAAGCATTTTTTCAGCTCTGCCACTTATTCCCACACCAGTTTATGCTTTATTGTGCAACCTTTTAAGTCTTTAACCCCTTCGCTGCTAGGTCTTTCCCCCCCTGTGCTAAGCCTTTTTTTGGCTATTTGGGGTAGTACGCGCTTAGGCCCCTGTAACTTTTTGACCACATAAGGTATCCACGCCAAATTTGTGTCCTTTTCTTCCAGCATCATGGGGATTTTAAAAGTACCCAGGGTCTGTTGATTCCCCTGGAGCGGACCCAGAACTTAGCTAAAATACAGCATATTTATTTTTTTGGGGGGGGGGAAATGGGAAAAAAGTGCTGCAGATGAAAGCGTCTGTTTTTTTTCCATGCAAATGGTATCAACAAAGGGTTTGTGGTGCTGAAATCACCATCTTCCCAGCTTTCAGGGACTGACAGACTTTTGTCAGAAAACCAAAATGTTTTACACAGTTTTGGCATTTTACTGTGACATATCCTATTTTTGCTATTTTTTGTGCATTCAACCTCCTTCCAGTTAATGGTAAAAATGGGTATGAAAGCAATAATGGATCCTGGAAAGCTATACATTTCTGAAAAGTAGACAAAATGAACAAGTTACTTACCTTCGGTAAAGATATATCTGTAAGAGACATAGATTAGTTATGGATTCCTCACCTTAGAATTACCCCCAGGCGTCAGACTGGATCTGGGGAATTTTTCTTCAGCAGTACCTCTGCGCGTCGGTAGGTGGCGTCGGTCGACTCCGCGTTAGTCGTTGGCGTCGTGATCGCCGGAATGACATTGCGGTATCTACTTAGACGCCGCCCTCTCGCGCTGTCAGTTCTTTACATGACATTCCTCGCCAGAAGCGCAGAGCCATGCAAGACACTGACCACTGGTGCACTAAACTAGGGCCCTGAAGGGAAGTCCCTTACCCTAGAAGTCAGTTCGCAGAACAGGGAGGATGGATGGGGCAGTGAGCAATCCATAACTAATCTATGTCTCTTACAGATATATCGTTACCAAAGGTAAGTAACTTGTTCATCTGAAAGAGACACTTAGTTATGGATTCCTCACCTTAGAATAGATACCCCAGCAATACCAACCCCGGAGGTGGGTCAGCGAACCAAGTTCACACCAGAAAGTCCTGGAGAAATGAACAACCAAAGAAGCCGTCTCTCCGGACTTGGCTGTCCAGGCAGTAGTGTTTGGTAAACGTGTGCAATGAAGCCCACATAGCTGCCTGGCAGATGTCATGAAGGGGAACTTCATGTCCCAAAGCAGTAGTGGCTGCCGTCGACCTGGTGGAATGGGCACGCAACCCCACTGGAGGTTCCTTTTTTGCTAAGGAATAGCAGATTTTGATGCAAAGAACGATCCATCAAGAGGTGGTCCGTTTTTGCACGGCCCGACCTTTCTTGGCGCCCACACAGCCAACAAAGAGCTGGTCATCCACCCGGAATTGTTTTGTGCGATCCAGAAAGAATAAAAGCGCACGTTTTAGATCCAGACGGTGAAGCCTCTCCTCCTCTTTAGAAGGATGCAGGGGGGGAAAAGGTGTGCAAAGTGATGGTCTGTCCTATGTGGAAAGAGGTAACAACTTTGGGAAGGAAAGAAGGCCTAGTGCGAAGGACAACTTTGTCCGGATGAACAGCAAGGAAAGGAGGTTCAGAAGAGCCTGAAGCTCACTTACCCTGCGAGGTGATGGCAACCAGAAAAGCAGTCTTTAGAGTCAAGAGTCTGAGAGGACAATTATGTAGTGGCTCGAAAGGAGCGCACATAAGGTAGGTCAGAACCAGGTTCAAGTCCCACTCGGGCATTAAGAAAGGAATTGGAGGAAACAAGTGAGTAATGCCCTTAAGAAAGCGATTCACAATGGGGGACTTGAAAAGAGAAGGCTGATCAGGAAGCCGAAGAAAGGCCGAAATAGCCGAAAGATAGCCTTTTAAAGTGCCCAGAGCAGAGCCCTGCTGGGCCAAAGAAAGAATTAAGAGGAGAACCTCTGAAAGGGGTGCAGAAAGGGGATCCACAGCCTTTGCTGCGCACCCTGCCACAAATTTGTTACATCTACAGGCGTATACCGTTTTTGTGGAGGGACGCCTGGCTGCCAAGATAACATTACAGACTTCGGGAGGAAGGTCGAAAGCAGTCAACTGTCGCCGCTCAATCTCCACGCAAGGAGGTGGAGGCTGGACAGGTTCAGGTGGAGGACTGTCCCCTGCTGCTGCGACAGAAGATCCTCCCGAAGAGGCAGTCTGATCGGAGGATCGATGGCCATGAGCAGAAGCTCGGGATACCAGACTCTTCGTGCCCAGTACGGAGCCACAAGGATGACTTGGGCCCAGTCGCGCTTGATCTTCTTCAGCACTCTGGGCAGAAGTGGTATAGGCGGAAAGGCATATAGAAGACCTTAACTCCACTCGCAACAAAAAGCGTTATCTAGCGAGTGCCGACTTGGAAATTCCAACGCGCAGAATTGCTGACATTGCGCGTTCTCTTCAGTGGCGAATAGATCTAACCAAGGCTCTCCCCACCGCTGAAAGAGACCTTGCACCACCTGCGAGTGAAGATGTCATTCGTGATCCATCATGCACCAGCGGCTAAGTTCGTACGCCCTGGCGTTCAGAGAACTTGCCAGGTGTTGAACCACCAGAGACATGCCCTGATGTTCCAGCCACTTGCAGAGACGAAGTGCCTCCTGACATAGGGTCCTCGACCCCACCCCGCCCTGTTTGTAGCAGTACCACATGGCGGTGGTGTTGTCCGTAAACACCTGCACTACTCTCCCTTTGACAGAAGGAAGGAATGCCTTCAGTGCAAGACGGATCGCCCGAAGCTCCAGAAGGTTGATATGGAGCCCGGACTCCGCCGGAGACCACAGGCCTCTGATCTCCGCCTCCCCCATGGAGATCAGAGGCTAAAAGATCAGAATCATAGCCCGAATATCCCGGACTTGCTGCTCGGGAGGATAAGCCAGAAACTGCGCTGTGTCCAGAACCGCTCCGATGAAAAGGAGCTTCTGAGAGGGAGTCCGGTGTGACTTCGGCACGTTGATGGTGAACCCCAGCGAAAGCAGGAGGTCGGCCGTAGTCTGGAGGTGGGAGACGACAGCCTGGGGCGAGCTCGCCTTCAACAGCCAGTCGTAGAGATACGGGAAGACTGGAACCCCTGATCTGCACAGATGAGCTGCGACCACCGGCATCACTTTCGTGAACACCCGAGGGGCGCTGGTAAGGCCAAAGGGGAGCACGGTAAACTGAAAGTGCTCGCGGCCTACCGTGAACCGTAGGTAACGCCGATGGGCCGGCAGGAGGGGGATGTGAATATAGGCGTCTTGCAAGTCCAACGCCGCCATCCAGTCTCCAGGTTCGAGGGCAGACAGGACCTGAGCCAGGGTCAACATTGTGAACTTCTCCTTCCAGAGGAAGCGGTTGACATTCCTGAGATCCAAGATAGGACGCAGGCCCTTGTCCTTCTTGTAATAGAGAGAAACAAGGGTACCCCAATACGTGAACCTGGGGTGGTGAAGCGTTTTAGAAAAACAATGGTTCTGGTGTGGCCAAAAGGTCCATTCAAAAAGTGACCGTGGGGGGCACTACGTTTGAGAGTAGGAAGTTAATTCCTCAAGGGAGCGATGAACAACACCATCACTTTTCACGTCGCGCTTATTTTCACTTATTGTGTGAACACCTGAATACTATTATTTTGGAAATAAATATCTGGAATCTGCGTGGATCCACAAAATTCCACCCGCACAGAATTCTCCAAAGTCTCCCAATAAAATGGGTCCTCACTCGTGTGGGTGGGCCAAGTGCCCGCGGCAGGGAAGGGCCCAAAACCTATTGTGGAGACATCACAATTACCTATCACAAAACGACCTGGTTTTGCAAGGGGGGTCATCTGGGTTTTGGACCCGGGCTCGGCGGCCATCTAGGGAAACCTACCAAAGCCACACATTTCTGAAAACAAGACACCCGGGGGGAGTCCAGGGAAGTATGGCTTGCGTGGACCCCCCCAACGTTTTCCAACCCAGAATCCGCTGCAAACCTCAAATTTACCTTAAAAAAATCACGTTTTTCTCACATTTCTGTGTGGGAAAGTTGTGGGATCACCAGCCTAACACAAATTTCCTACCACCCAGCGTTCCCCCAGGTCTCCAGATAAAAATGGTACCTCACTCGTGTGGGTGGCCCAAGTACCCGCGACAGACAAGAGCCCAAAACGTATTGAGGAGACATCAAAATTATCACAAAACGACCTGGTTTTGCAAGGGGGTCACCTGGGTTTTTGGCCCCGGGCTCGGCGGCCATCTAGGGAAACCTACCAAACTCACACATTTCTGAAAACTAGACACCGGGGGGAGTCCAGGGAAGTATGGCTTGCGTGGATCCCCCAACGTTTTCCAACCAAGAATCCCCTGCAAACCTCACATTTTGCTTAAAAAACAACATTTTCCACATATTTTTGTGTGGGATCACTGTGCCGGCACAAATGTCCTACCACACAGCGTTCTCCTCAGTCTCCCGAGTAAAATGATACCTCACTTGTGTGGGTGTCCAATGCAGAATTGGCTAAAAACTTATTTGTTTAAAAATGTAGCGCTTAGAATTTGCTGTGCTATCCCCTAATCCCTATGTTTTTGGCTCTTCCCAGTCACAGGCCCTTGCCCCATCCACACAAGTGAGGTATCACTTTACTCAGGAGACTGAGGGGAACTCTGTGTGGTAGGACATTTGTGCCGGCACGGTGATCTCACCTAAAAATATGTGGACCATGTGTTTTTTCCAGCTAAATTTGAGGTTTGCAGGGGATTCTGGGTAGGAAAACATTGGGGATCCACTCAAGCCATACCTCACTGGACTCCCCAGGGTGTCTAGTTTTCAGAAATGTGTGGGTTTGATAGCCACTGAGCCCGGGGCCAAAAACCCAGGAGCCCCCCCTTGCACAACCAGGTCGTTTTGTGATAGGTAATTTTGATGTCTCCACAATACATTTTGGGCTCTTGCCTGTCGCGGGTACTTGACCCACCCACACGAGTGAGGTACCATTTTTATCGGGAGACTTTGGAGAATGCGGGGTGGGTGGAAGTTTGTGGATCTGCGCAGATTACAGAACTTTCCATCACAGAAATGTGAGGAAAATGTGTTTTTTTTACAAAGTTTGAGGTTTGCAAGGGATTCTGGGTAACAGAACATAGTGAGAGCCACACAAGTCACCACAACCTGGATTCCCTTGGGTGTCTAGTTTTGAAAAATGTATACGTTTGCTAGGTTTCCTTGGGTGCCAGTTGCGCTAGGACCCAAAATCCACGGGTAGGCACATTCCGAAAAAAATGTAGTGCCTAGTGACCTTTCTGCCGCCCTGGGGAGGGGGGAATCGGGGGCTATTGCCCCGATATGCCCCCAAGGGGGGGAGAAAGACTGTGGCTATTTTTTGGGGGCGGGGGGGTGGGGACATTGGGATGCCCATTCTGGGCAGCCCCCACCCCACGTATAAAAAAAAATCCCTGGTGCCTTGTGGGCTTTCTGCCCCCCTCGGGGGCCAGATCAGGGGCTACTGCCCCATCTGCCTCCTGGGGGGCAGAAAGACTGTGGCATTTTTTTGGGGGGGAGTGGGGGATTGGCTTGCCCATTCTGGGCAGCCCCCACCCCGAACTTTGGGGGGAAAAAATCCCTGGTGCCTAGTGGGCTTTCTGCCCCCCCTGGGGGGCTGATAAGGGGCTATTGCCCTATCTGCCTCCCAGGGGGGCAGAAAGACTGTAGCATTTTTTTTTTGGTGGGGGCATTGGGATGCCCATTCTGGGCAGCCCCCACCCCTATGTATAAAAAAAAATCCCTGGTGTCTAGTGGGCTTTCTGCCCCCCGTGGGGCAAATCAGGGGCTATTGCCCCCATTTGCCTCCTGGGGGGGTAGAAAGTCTTTTGCGTTCTTTGGGGGGTAGGGTGAGGGCATTGGGATGCCCATTCTGGGCAGCCCCCACCCCTATCCTATAAAAAAAATATATCTGCCGGGGGGGGGGCAGATTGGGGACTACTGCCCCCATCTGCCCCTAGAAGGGGGCAGAAAGACTGTCTTTGGCAAAATGTTATGGGGGAGCAAAGGCCCTTGCCCAAGGGGCCGCTCCCCCCTCCCTGGTGCTAGTGGGTGGATCCCTGCTTGGGCGAACCCCAAGCAGGGATCCACTAGGGAAGGGTACCATTGCAAAGGGGAGATTCTCCCCTTTCCAACGGTACCGCTCCCATGTGTTTCGGTGCTCAGGGGCTGAGATAGCCCCACAAGCACCGAAACTGTGAAACTGAAACTAAGTTTCAGTTTCGTTTTCGTTTTAATGCGCACGATCGTCATTACAAGGAAAACTAAAAACATGCTTTGGGAGGTTGGGGAAGCTCTTCTCCACCTCCCAAGGCAAAAAAAAAGAAAAAAATGGGAAATCCCTCTGCTGTTTACAGCAGAGGGATTTTTTGCAAGTGTGCTCATGACGGAATGGTTCTGTCATGAGCACACTTGCACTTTTGCTCATGACCGAACCATTCCATCATGAGCATGGAAGGGGTTAAAACCATTCTGACCCCAGTAGTGAAGATATTTATTATAGGACTGGACACAATAGAATGAATAGCACTCAATAAGTGTGGGGAATTCTCGATCTGTATTCTTTAGTGCCAGTACTAGGGCTTTTAGTTCTGCCAGTTGAGCCGTGCAATCTCCCAGAGACTGCGTCTGCGTATTGCTGGGACGGAACTTGCCGTCCCGCATATGTCCTTTTACAATCACACAAGCTGCGCTGTATTGCTGTTTACTTCCTACAGCAGTCTGAGCAGATCCGTCAGTGTAAATTATGTATTCATACAGCTCTAGAGGCCTTATTTAATTTGGGAGAGGATATTCTTGTTCGTACTGCATAAATGCTTGTGTTTTTATTGTAGAATCAAATTTGTAGTCTACATCTGTTGCAGTGAGAGAATTAGCCCATTGTATCCATCGTGGATGTAGTGCTTTTGCGTTCGGAACGCTAGCTTTTGTAACAACCTCTAAGGCCGGTACTGGAGTCACAACAATTATTTGTTTCCCATGTGCCAGTGCTCTTTGTCTCACTATAGCAGTCTGTACTGTTGTTAGAATCTTTTCAGTGGATGCAAAACGCATCTCAGCATTTGTGTACAGATGAGATTTGTATGCTATGGGTACAGTTTCACCTTCATTGAAGGTTAGGTCAGTGTACCCAGATTGACACGCGACTACACGGATCACCAAATTTGTAGTGTTCACACGTGTGTGTAAGTGTTTGGAAGCTATCATGTCAGCTTATAGGGAACAAAGGATTTCTTTGTGTTCCTTTGTCCAATGATGGACTGAAAAATCAGGTCTGATTAAGTCGTAGAATGGTTTAACTTTTTCTGCGTAATCCAAAATGTATGTTCTGCCAAAATGTAGGAATCCTAATATGGATTCTAAATTCTTCAGAGTCTTTGGAGGTTGGAGCAGCGCACACTTTTCAAAAAAGTTAGCTATTAGGCTTTTCCCTTCACTTGACAACTCATATCCCAAAAATAGGACACTGAGGTGGGCAATTTTAGATTTTTTAAAGTTGAATTTGTAGCTCTCAGAGGCGAACCCCAAAATTATGTTGTTCAGTCTGGCCAAATGATCCAATAGTTCATCATTCATCAGATAAATATCATCTACATAGGACAATGCCTCCTCATCAAACGTTTGAAGCAACTCTGTTACCCTTGCTGAAAACAACCTGGGGCTTTTCTTATACCCTTGGGGCAGTCTACAAAATTGATGCCGAGAGCCTAGGGCTGTACCAAAGGGGATGATGGACGGAGCGTTTGAGCAAATCAAACACTCACCCCCAGTCAACTGATCTGGGTTTAATCCATCATCATTCTTTAGCTCACTCCACCACCCCAGTTCAGACATGGCCATATGCAAATCAGTCTGACCCTGTGCCTCATGGGAACAGTCCAGCCCGAACTGCCAAGCCATGTCTTCCCTGGACCGGAAACAAGCATCCTGGGACCGGTTTCTGGCTAATCAGCCGTCATCAGCCAGGCTAGCTTGAATCCAGTGGCAGAGTGAGCAAGGGACCCACGCCTGGGCATACCCTGCCAACTTAGGGCGAACAAAGCGATACCAAAGGGGATGATGGACGGAGCGTTTGAGCAAATCAAACACTCACCCCCAGTCAACTGATCTGGGTTTAATCCATCATCATTCTTTAGCTCACTCCACCACCCCAGTTCAGACATGGCCATATGCAAATCAGTCTGACCCTGTGCCTCATGGGAACAGTCCAGCCCGAACTGCCAAGCCATGTCTTCCTGGACCGGAAACAAGCATCCTGGGACCAGTTTCTGGCTAATCAGCCGTCATCAGCCAGGCTAGCTTGAATCCAGTGGCAGAGTGAGCAAGGGACCCACGTCTGGGCATACCCTGCCAACTTAGGGCGAACAAAGCGATACCAAAGGGGATGATGGACGGAGCGTTTGTCCATCAACTGTTGTTTTTGCATTTGTCACCCCGAGTGGGACGGGTATGCCCAGACGTGGGTCCCGTGTTCTCCATGCCACTGGAATCAAGCTATCCTGGCTGTAGAGGGGTGAAACCCCGAAACCGGTCCTAGGATGCTTGTTTCCAGTCCAGGGAGGACCTGGCTTGGCAGTTCGGGCTGGACTGTTCCCATGAGGCACAGGGTAAGACTGATTTGCATATGGTTGGGTCCAAACTGGAATGGCATGGTGAGCAAAAACACGATGGATTTAGGCCCAGATCTCTGTACTGGGGTGAATGTATGACACTGTTCTGCATTCTGTCCATCAACTGTTGTTTTTGCATTTGTCACCCCGAGTGGGACGGGTATGCCCAGACGTGGGTCCCGTGCTCTCCATGCCACTGGAATCAAGCTATCCTGGCTGAAGAGGGTGAAACCCCGAAACCGGTCCTAGGATGCTTGTTTCCAGTCCAGGGAGGACCTGGCTTGGCAGTTCGGGCTGGACTGTTCCAATGAGGCACAGGGTCAAGACTGATTTGCATATGGCTGGGTCCAAACTGGAATGGCATGGTGAGCAAAAACGATGGATTTAGGCCCAGATCTCTGTACTGGGGTGAATGTATGACATTGTTCTGCATTCTGTCTATCAACTGTTGTTTTTGCATTTGTCACCCCGAGTGGGACGGGTATGCCCAGACGTGGGTCCCGTGCTCTCCATGCCACTGGAATCAAGCTATCCTGGCTGAAGAGGGTGAAACCCGAAACCGGTCCTAGGATGCTTGTTTCCAGTCCATGGAGGACCTGGCTTGGCAGTTCGGGCTGGACTGTTCCCATGAGGCACAGGGTCAAGACTGATTTGCATATGGCTGGGTCCAAACTGGAATGGCATGGTGAGCAAAAAACGATGGATTTAGGCCCAGATCTCTGTACTGGGGTGAATGTATGACATTGTTCTGCATTCTGTCCATCAACTGTTGTTTTTGCATTTGTCACCCCGAGTGGGACGGGTATGCCCAGACGTGGGTCCCGTGTTCTCCATGCCACTGGAATCAAGCTATCCTGGCTGAAGAGGGGTGAAACCCCGAAACCGGTCCTAGGATGCTTGTTTCCAGTCCAGGGAGGACCTGGCTTGGCAGTTCGGGCTGGACTGTTCCCATGAGGCACAGGGTCAAGACTGATTTGCATATGGCTGGGTCCAAACTGGAATGGCATGGTGAGCAAAATAACGATGGATTTAGGCCCAGATCTCTGTACTGGGGTGAATGTATGACATTGTTCTGCATTCTGTCCATCAACTGTTGTTTTTGCGAGAGCCTAGGGCTGGAAATGCTGTCAAATATCTGCTCTCATGTGCTCTATTTTGGCGAAAGAATCCATTTGAGATATCTAATGTTGTTCTGTATTTCTTCCGCACGATGTTATTCATCAATGCGGCACTGTGTGTATTTTGTACTGCAAATGTCTTTGTGCAAGTAATCAAATGCCTATAGTCTAAAACTAGACAATATGAATTATCGGGTTTCATTATGGGAAACAAAGGATTGTTCATAGAAGAGGTGCAATTCTCTATTACACCTTGGTATTCAAGTTGATCTAAGAACTCCCTGACTTGTTTTTTCGCATCTTGTTTTATTGGGTATTGTCTCTGTGGAGTTGGAGTTGTTTTTACTGGGATTACATGGTGAGGTGACTCAGTATCCCACCCTACATGGTTGCGATATAATGCAGGAGCAAGTGCTACCGCCCACTCCTGCGTGTAAGAATATTGTAGTGATTTTGGAACGGGTTCAGAGAAAGCAGGTAAAATTACAGTATCTCCTTTTGGGCAATCCATAACGAACTCAGGTGGCCAATTTTCCTCAGCCAAAAGGATGTTGTAGCCAAAAGTCAGGTTCTCCCAAAAGAGACCTTTAACCTTCCTGGGTTTGTCCCCCTCCATTTGGAGTGTTATTTCATATAACAGGTGTAGGACACTTACTCTAGTATCAGGTGTTTCCACCGTGATGAACAAGTTACTTACCTTCGGTAACGATATATCTGTAAGAAACATTAGTTAGTTATAGATTCCTTACCTTAGAATTACCCCCAGGCGTCAGACTGGATCCGGAAAGTTTTTTCGTCAGCAGTACCCCTGCGCGTCGGTAGGCGCCGTTGGTCGACCCCGCGTCAGCCGTTGGCATCGTGGTCGCCGTGATGATGTCGCAGAAGATACCTAGACGCCGCCCTCGCGAGGTGACGTCAGTTCTGTACACGACTTTCCGCGCCAGGAACACAGAGCCATGCAAGACACTGACCACTGGTGAACAAAACTAGGGCCCTGAAAGGATATCCTTAACCCTAGAAATCAGTTCACACAACGGGGAGGATGGATGGGGCGGTAAGGAATCTATAACTAACTAATGTTTCTTACAGATATATTGTTACCGAAGACAAGTAACTTGTTCATCTGAAAGAAACACGTTAGTTATAGATTCCTTACATTAGAATAGATACCCCAGCAATACCAACCCTGGTGGTGGGTCTGCGAACCAAGATCACACCAGAAAGTCCTGGAGAACAGAACGGCCAAAGGAGCCGTCACTCCGGACTTGGCTGTCCAGACAGTAGTGTTTCGTAAACGTGTGCAGTGATGCCCACGTAGCTGCCAGACAGATGTCATGTAGAGGAACTCCTTGTCCTAAGGCAGTAGTGGCTGCCGTCGCCCTGGTGGAATGGGCGCGTAGCCCCACAGGAGGCTCCTTTTTAGCCAGAGAATAGCATTCTTTGTTACACAAAATGACCCATCGAGAAATGGTTCGCTTGTGTACGGCCCGACCTTTCTTGGCGCCCACGTAGCCAACAAAGAGTTGGTCATCCACCCGGAACTGTTTTGTGCGATCCAGATAGAACGAAAGCGCACGTTTTGGGTCCAGACGTTGGAGCCTCTCTTCCTCTTTCGAAGGATGCGGAGGCGGAAAGAAGGTGGGCAAAGTGATGGTCTGCCCGACGTGAAAGGCAGTGACAACCTTAGGAAGGAAGGATGGACGAGTCCTGAGAACTACCTTATCCGGATGGACAGACATGAAAGGAGGCTTGGAGGAAAGAGCCTGGAGCTCACTCACTCGTCTGGCAGACGTGATGGCTACCAGGAAAGCAGTTTTAAGCGTCAGAAGCCTCAAAGGACAGTTGTGAAGCGGCTCAAAGGGAGTGCACATTAAATAGGTTAAGACTAGATTCAAGTCCCACTGAGGCTTAACAAAGGGAATAGGAGGAAAGAGATGAGTTATGCCTTTCAAAAAACGATTAACCACCGGGGACTTGAAAAGAGAAGGCTGATCTGGAAGCTGAAGGAAGGTAGAGATGGCCGAAAGATAGCCCTTGATAGTGCCCAGAGCAGAGCCCTGCTGGGCTAAAGAAAGAAGAAACAAGAGAACCTCAGAAAGAGGGGCAGAAAGGGGATTCACAGCCTTTGCTGTGCACCATGCCACAAACTTGTTCCACCGGCAGGTGTATACCGTCTTAGTGGAGGGTCGCCTGGCTGCCAAGATTACATCGCAAACTTCCGGAGGCAGGTCAAAAGACGTCAGCTGCCGCCGCTCAATCTCCACGCAAGGAGGTGGAGGCTGGACAGGTTCGGGTGGAGGACCGTCCCCTGTTGCTGCGACAGAAGATCCTCCCGAAGAGGCAGACGGGTAGGAGGATCGATGGCCATGTTGAGCAGCTCGGGATACCAGACTCTTCGTGCCCAATCCGGAGCCACAAGGATGACTTGGGCCCGGTCGCGCCTGATCTTCTTCAGCACTCTGGGCAAAAGTGGTATAGGCTGAAAGGCGTACAACAGACCGCAACTCCACTCGCGACGAAAAGCGTTGCCTAGCGAGTGCCGCCTAGGAAATTCCAACGCGCAGAATTGCTGACATTGCGCGTTCTCTTCGGTGGCGAATAGATCTAACCAAGGCTCTCCCCTCCCCACTGTCGAAAGAGACCTTGCACCACCTCCGAGTGAAGACGCCATTCGTGATCCATCATGCACCTGCGGCTGAGTTAGTCCGCCCTGGCGTTCAGGGAACCTACCAGGTGTTGAACCACCAGGGATATGCCCTGATGTTCCAGCCATGTCCAGAGGCGGAGGGCCTCCTGACATAGGGTCCACGACCCCACCCCGCCCTGTTTGTTGCAGTACCATATGGCGGTGGTGTTGTCCGTGAACACCTGCACTACTCTTCCCTGGACAGAGGGAAGGAATGCCTTGAGAGCAAGACGAATCGCCCGAAGCTCCAGAAGGTTGATGTGGGGCCCGGACTCCGCCGGAGACCAGAGGCCTCTGATCTCCGCCTCTCCCATGTGGCCGCCCCATCCCAGAAGGGATTCGTCCGTCACCACTGTGTGCTCTGGTTGGGGAAGGGAGAGGGATCTGCTGTTGACCTAATCCTAGTTTGTGAGCCACCACTGCAATTGTTGTGCAGTGCCCTCCGAGATCTGGACGTAATCGGACAGATTCCCCATATGCTGCACCCACTGGAACTTCAGGTTCCACTGGTGAGCCCACATATGCCATCTGGCATGATCGACTAGCCGGATGCAGGAGGCCATGAGGCCCAGCAGCCTCAGGGTCATTCTGACCGAAATCCAGGATAGAGGCTGAAAGATCGGAATCATAGCCCGAATATCCCGGACTCGCTGTTCGGGAAGATAGACCCGAAACAGCGTCGTATCCAGAACCGCTCCGATGAAAAGGAGCTTCTGAGAGGGAATCAGGTGTGACTTCGGCACATTGATGGAGAACCCCAGCGAATGCAGGAGGTCGGCCGTAGTCTGGAGGTGGGAGACGACTGCCTGGGACGAGGGCGCCTTCAACAACCAGTCGTCGAGATAGGGGAAGACTGGAACCCCTGATCTGTGCAGTTCAGCTGCGACCACCGCCATCACTTGCGTGAACACCCGAGGGGCGCTGGTAAGGCCAAAGGGGAGCACGGTGAACTGAAAATGCTTGTGGCCTACCGTGAACCGCAGGTAACGCTGGTGGGCCGGCAGGACAGGGATGTGGAAATACACGTCCTGCAAGTCCAACGCTACCATCCAGTCTCCAGGGTCGAGGGCAGACAAGACCTGAGCCAGGGTCAACATTTTGAACTTCTCCTTCCGGAGGAAGCGGTTGACGTCCCTGAGATCCAAGATAGGACGCAGGCCCTTGTCCTTCTTGGGCACCAGAAAGTAGTGGGAATAGCAACTACGACCTACTTCTGGGACAGGAACGCGCTCAATGGCACCCTTGGCCAAGAGTGCCGTAACTTCCTGTTGGAGAAGGGTCAGATGATCCTTCGACATGCGATGGTACTGGGGTGGCATGGCTGGAGGGATAGTCTCGAAGGGGAGGGAGTAGCCCCTTCGGACTATTTGCAAAACCCACCTGTCCGACGTGATGGTGCGCCAGTGGGGAAGGCGATGGCAAATCCTGCCGCCCACTGGCGTGTGATGGGCCTGAAAGGTCGGACTAGGAGGGTTTGGAGGCTGCGGCGGAGGGGGTGGAGATGGATTGGCCTGCCTGCTGTCCCCCAGAACCACGTCGTTGGTTCCCACATCCTCGGCCGCGCTGAGATGGAACAGCTTGAGCTGGCCTGTGGCTCTGGAATGAACATGTTGGGGCACCCATCCCGTGACCACGAAAGGGGCGAAAAGCAGACCGTGCAGGGCGCATGGTGGAGAGGCCCAAGGACTTGGCCGTAGCCCGAGAGTCCTTGAAGCGCTTTAGCGCACTATCTGCTTTGTCGCCGAACAGGTGACGGCCATCAAAGGGCATGTCCATCAAGGTGTTCTGGACATCCCCTGAAAAGCCAGTCGTCCTCAACCAGGCGTGGCGGCGAAGCGCCACTGACGTTGAAATAGTTCTACCCAGTGAGTCGGCAGTGTCCAATACACAACGTATGGCGAACTTTGCTGCGTCTCTCCCCTCGGCAACAGCACGGGAGAGCACGGCCCGGGCCTCCTCCGGGCACTGAGGCAGCACCTGCGTGACCGTATCCCACACGGAGTGGGAATAACGGCCCAAGAGGCATGCAGTGTTCACTGGAGGAACAAAACAACTTCTTCCCAAATTGATCCAGTTTCTTGGATTCCCTGTCCGGTGGTGCAGTAGGGAATGCGCTCTGGGATGTTGAGACTTGGACAACCAAGCTCTCAGGGAGGGGTGTTGGGAGAGGGAAGTGGGGTCGCCCGGAGCCAGGCAGTGGCGGAGGGCAACTATCCTATCAACAGGAGCCCCTGTGGTGGACCTGGACCAGGTGCCCAAAAGGATGTCTGTTAGGGCCTCATTAAACGGCAGCAGGGGCTCCGAAGAGCTCGCTGCCGGCTGAAGCACCTCCGTCAGGAGGTTAGTCCTGACTACCACCGTAGGAAGCTCGAGGTTAAGAGCCTCGGCCGCCCTACGCAACACCACTGCATAAGACGCTCCCTCCTCCGTAGCCACGGTAGGAGGAGACAACATGCCAAGGTCTGGCGAGGTATCCACACCACTGGCATCCCCCAGGTCTTCTCTCCAGTCTTGGTCATAGTCTATCTGTGCAGTGAGAGGGTCCTCAGACCCCTCCTAGTCTTCCTCACAGTCCTCTGGCTGCCAAACTGGCTGAAAATGGCCAGGGTGGAAAGTAGGCACAAAAGTACCCATCGACGTCGGGTCCGGCGTCGGCCGACGCCGGTCCGACTCTGTTTCCATATGGAGGGGGAAGCCTGGGTCGACGTCGGCTCGGCGTCCAGCCGACGTCGTCTGCAGACGTAGTGCCGGTGGAATCGGCCTGGATCCAAGGGGGCCCTGCGGTGCCGAGGCCAGAGCCGCCGGCGTCGAAGGCCTAAGGCCCCAGCCAAGTCCGCGTGGCCCGAGGGCGCACCGGCGGAGTCGGACTGCCCAAATATAGCATGCATGGCTTCGTAGAACTGACGAAGCTGGGCAGGGGTCGCTGCCGGTCCCGGAAAGGGTGGGAAGGCCGGAGTCGACCCTGAAGGCTCAGCACGCGGAGCCACGGGAGTCGAACCACCCGCACCCTGCATCGCATCGGCCGACGGACGAGGGGAAGTCGAAGAGCGACGACGCTTCTTCGACTTCTTCTTATGCTTCGACTTACCCAACCCCGAGTGCGAAGACTTCGTTGAAGAGGAGTGATGATGGCTCCGCGATCGGTCCCTCGACCTCCTACGCGACCGAGACCTTGCGCGACGCGGAGCCGACTGCCGGGCCTCAAGGAGCTTTCGGGACCGCTCCCACAAAGACTTCGGGGCCATGGTTCGGCAGTCGGAGCACGATTTGGGGTCGTGGTCGCGCTCCAAGCAGAAGAGACACACACGTGCGGATCCGTCACCGACATCATGCGGGAACAGGAACCGCAGGACTTAAAACCGGGCATCCCTCGTGCTA
Organism: Calotriton arnoldi; assembly: GCA_963921515.1. Classification (NCBI taxonomy): domain Eukaryota; kingdom Metazoa; phylum Chordata; class Amphibia; order Caudata; family Salamandridae; genus Calotriton; species Calotriton arnoldi. The sequence goes on along the minus strand of CAWUFW010001870.1, from coordinate 624,233 downwards.
CCAGGAGTCGAACGACTCGAAAAGATGTTGACAAAAGTCGCAAAAAACTCAGTCAAAAAATGTCTGAGGGTACCGCTCTTCCCAGATCTGCGCTTGCTGGCGCGAAAAGAGAAAGAACTGACGTCAGGCGCGAGGACGGTGTCTAGGTATCTTCCGCAAAGTCATCACGGCGACCACGACGGACGCGGAGTTGACCGATGACGCCTACCGACACGCAGGGGTACTGCTGACGAAAAAACTTTCCGGATCCAGTTTGATGCCTGGGGGTAATTCTAAGGTAAGGAATCTATAACTAACGTGTTTCTTTCAGATATGTTCATTCAACACCCCTGTCACCAGAAATTCCATCAGGTTCTGGCAAGCTATTGTTACTTCTGCTGCACTGTCTAGCATCATCAGAGGCCATTCCCCGTTCAGAAGTTGAGTCCTCAGCAGCCTGGGCATTTCTTACTTTAAGGCCTGCTACTTTCTTCTTTTTAAATTGAGGTTTTGTTTTTGGTTCATCTTCTTTTTTGATATTATAGTCCGAAGTACAATGTGTATCTCTGGACTTTGTTCGTTCTGATCTGTGTTCTGACCGTCCTTCCCTCTCTGAGTTTTTTGATGAACCCTGAAAGGAACGAGAGGAACGTGTATCAGTATCCTGATACCTGTCAGGTTTTTTAATATTATCACGATTTCTAAGGTTATACCTCATTTCAGAGGGCTCCTATTGAGGAGACCCACCCTAGATTGTTATCTATTCTTTCTATTTTTTTGTTTTGTATTATCCCATTTCTTTTTAGAAAAATCAGGTGTTTGCTTGCTGGTATCCTTTTCGGGACTACCCATTACTTGAGGTTTTGAAGCTCTAGCACCCAAATTATCTCTACCTAATTCGGCGTATATATCTTCGATAATTTTAGGTAATTCTTGTTCCTGTTGGGCAGGAGTGCATTCCCTCAGGCGTTGGTATATAGCAACTGCAGCAGCCTCTCCTTTATGTTTGATAACATATTTGTTGATGCCTGGGAAAAATTGCCTAATAATTTCATCCCCAAGTTCAGAGCAGATTCTGCTCCATACTCATTCTGTATTTGTCTTAATACTCCTGGTATCACTGCGATTGAAGGGATACCATGAGTTCTGGTGTAGATGGCAGCGAAAACTGTACCCCAAGAGGTACAATCCTCTATCGGGGGAGCTATCACCATTGGCAAGCAAATTGTCAGTATTCTGTGTTTTTCTTGTGGGCCTGTGTGTGGAAACACTGCCTCTAAATTTGCTATTTTCTGATCTTTCCAGAATGGCATTTGCTCACGTTTAGTGGGCATTCTTCCCATAACCGTGTTCAGCATTTGTGGGGTGATTTTGGTTGCAGTCCCTTGAAGTTGACCTGCTGTGGTAATTTTAGTTGGTTGAATTGTGAGTGTTCTCATAACGAACTGTGTCAAGTTTCTGTAAAGTTTTATTATTTCTTTGTGAAGTGGACGTAAGTCTGCTATTGGCAATGTGTCAACGTCTGGATGCGGTGTGTAAGCCGCTAGCACTGGCCAAGTCGCTCCATCTCTGCTGAGCGGACCGAGTCTTACTTTATCTGTTGTGTACGGGAGGGCACCTTTAAACCAGTTTATATGCTCCTGGTAAGTGAGCGGAACTTCAATATCTTCGTAAGGACAATATTCCTCTGGTATTTCATCTGGAATATAAGAATGAAATGTATGTGTGCGTGCATCTGCAGGTGGGAATTTAATCTATGAATAGAACACCTCTGTTCTGTGTGCCTCGTGTGCCTCAACCACGAAGGTAATAGTCCAACTTAATGCTGGGACACCAAAGTCCTCTAGTTTTAAAGTAAGTGCATTTCTGACATTTTCCGAAATGTTTATAGCACCTTCCTGCTCTGCCTCTCCTGCTGCATTCGCTTGTAATACTGTGTTCTCTTCGACAGACATTGTTGAAAGAGTTTCAAGGCAACGGAGATAAGGTTTTATGCACAATAGGGAACTATAAACCTTCCAGCTTGAATAAACCTACAGCCAATACATAGGATATGCCTACTCAGCTGTGGCGGATTTTTCCCTTTCCAGTCCAGACGTCTATGGGTAAATGTGAGTAGGGGTCTCTGAGAAAGTACAATTGAACTACTCAGATTTGACCATTAAATAAGAACCAAACCAACGTTGGCGGCGCCATGTCGTGTAGTTCCTATAAATCTATATAGGATCTGCGCCTTTAGACAACATAAACTGTGGGATCGGTGTCCAGACTGCTTCCAGACACCCTCACCGGATATGTTTGCCTGTATTCCAGCTGGCTCACAGTGCCACTATGAACCCCACTTAGCAAGGAGAGAATAGTTTCTGGCAACTATTGAACATGACAACCCCGTCCCCTCAGGGATCGTGTAAACAGTACAGTACTTTTCGCTCAGTCACTCGTGCTCACTTTGTTTCAGAGAGATACACAGAATAAACGATGGGGACGTTATCAATAAGCATTTATTGAACCTACGTTATTCTAGTGTAAAATATGTGTGCTGCAACAACCATAAGACAAAAACAGATGTATACTGTTATAAGCACAACTAGAGTAAATAGATGGTAGAATTCTACCATAGTGCTAAAACGATGAATATATGTGTTGCAGGGATTCTGCACATATACAGAACTATGCGCAGGAAAACAGGACCTCAGTGAATAGGGGTGTACCAACCTACCACATCAGTACCCAAAATCCTAAACCGACTAGCTATAGTGTCTCATTCGTTCTCCTCCAAATATCACGGAGCTACAAATGATTAGACAACCCAGAACACGACACTTCCGACTCTCTCAGGAATCGCGGGAACAAGACGTACTCTTTCGTTCACTCACTCATACTTGTCCACAATGATAATAAGCAGACCACTGAAATAGTTAAAAATGTTTATTTTAACTATAGTGCTCTACAATACAGTATACGTGCCACTACTAGCAGCAAAATGCATAAACTCAGCACAGTTAGCATTGTTACAATTCCATAGAATACAAAGGGAGAAGTCATGTTATAAAGACTGTGGAAATAAGTGCCTATAGTCCTAACCACCCTCCCCTTGACTAGAAGAAGTTTATTTTATATAAAGAACGATCTCTGGGCTTTGACAGCAGACCCTATACCTTAAAGCCTGAATGTAAGGTTTACATCATAGGAACAGCAGAGCTCTTCTCCATGGAACGGCTTTCTCCAAGTGTGTAAAAACAACATGCAACAACGTAATATCAAAGCACGAGTCTTCAGTACTGCAGCTGTGTAGCATGTTATGTCTAGGTGCTAGGGACTGACCAGAACAGAATAACAAGGGGCATTGTTTATCGACCTTGCACATCGTGTTCAGACTAAACTCCAGGAAAGGCAGAGAACGCGAAAGGCAACCCGTTCCCATGTGAAGGGTACAAACAAAGTCTTGCAAAAAACAAAGTCATGTAGTAGCGTGCACAAAAGCAGCATCATGGCAGCGAAGCTCATGCTAACTTAGCAATGTCGATAATGTGCCTAAGAACCATACAACACCCTCCCTCTGGTAAGGCCATAGGACATAGAAAAAGAATGGAAACAGAGTTCACAAGTCAAGTTCAGCTCAAAATGGGTGAAAAAAACAAATTGGAAAAAAATCGAAATTTTCCCAAATTTTTATTTTTATTTATTCAAAGTCATTAATAGGGCTCATTGAAGGGGAGCTGCCTCCAGGATAACAAAGTTACTATGAAGGAGGTGGTAAGTCCATCAAGGAGTATGAACCGAGGAATGCAATTCCCTCCAAGCATCCATATCGTTGGTAAAAAAGAGGGATGCCATCCAATTAAGTAAGTCGAAGGAACAAACGTGCTCCTCGTAATCAGATGCCTCCAAAAGCATGAGTGAGCAACTTGCGTGATTTCGATGAAACTTCGTTGCAGGGCGGTCTGCGCAGCCGCACAGACATCCCATTCCGCCAAAACTACAAGTGCAGCCGAACGCGCCATACGGCCATCCCCAGAACAAGCCTGGTCTTGGGCCTCTAAGGGACTCATCAACTGGTCAAAATCCGGGACGGGACGTGACGTATTGGAGAGGCATATATCCAGTGCCCAATAGAAGGGACATCGCTGACAATAAAGGACTGGTTGCACGCAAGTGAAGTACGCAAATCGAAAAGTCAATACATAACTGATGCCAAGCGTGGCTAAAGGCAAGCATCCAAAAACCTGTTGCAAGCGATCATGGTACAGCTGCAACTGGCCTGGTCTGCGCAGCACCACAAGTTGAGCAGCCATTGCGCAACAGGATCAGGAAAACCAGGATTACAGCGCCTAATGTCAAAATCAATGGGAACCCTCCGAAGGCGCTTGAAAAAATATAATGAATAAAACCTGGTATTACTCCAAATATAGTCTGAAAAGAAGACACAAGGCCAGATCCCACACATTTAAAAAAATGTGCAAGGCCTGCAGTGTCAGACGCATTAAATATTTGGTGTATCAGTTCACCAAAATGTAGTGGGAGGTTGGTATTCAGAAGAGACTGTCTTTCTCCAGAAGTCCGAGCCACCTGTAACTGGAAGGTCTCGCGGGCGGAAGTGAGGGCCACCTCTTGTTGGAATAACAGCACTTTGAGCCTGCTCAACCTGTTGAACTCTTTTTTCAAAGTTGGAATGGAAGGCCAAATTGAGCTATCTATACTCCATGCGGGGCGGAAAAGCACATTGCTACAACAAGTTACGCGCTGGGAAACCGTTACTAAATACGGGACTCCCGCCCGTAAACCACAGCAGTCCTGGTTGTTCAAAATAAGATAACTGCCATTTGTAAGCAATGAAAAAGCGGAATTATTGATGGCACTGGAGTCCCTTTTAAAAAACAGGCCAGATTAGGTGCGGAAACGTTACAAGCGCTGTGCAACTTAACGTGTTTACAAACAAGGGAATGTCCTACTGTGGAATCGCAGTCCTCCCTGTTAGAGAAAACATCCTTACCCTCCCTCAGACATCTATAAGTGAATGGCAGGGACCACATTTCATGTAGGAAAGCACTACCCAGTGGTTCATAACGGCCAATCGGAAAATGCTGCATGCATGATTTAAATTGAAATAGCGAAAAAGGGAGAGAGATAACTCCATGAATTAACCAAACAGCAGAATCTGTTTCCGCTACAGAAAACGGCAAGGGCTCTAATTGTTCAAAATGTAATAGTGTGTATGTAGCATCTTTCATGGACATAAACCTTTGTTTATCAGTCAGATTAAATGGCAAGAATAAAGTAGCGGCATTCAAATAATCCCAAGGCACTTTTCCCATTTTAAGAGTTTGCAATGTCCAAGCAAATTGCATAACAGATCGTAACTGATTTTGACCATGATACAACACAGATACATCACTTTGAACAATATCAATAACAGATGAAACAATATTATCCAATGTATAAATGCGTGAGGAAAGTGTGTTTATGCTATTGTCTACTACGGCAAGGACTTTTTCTAAATTGGCCTGATCAATTTGGCTGAGACAAAAAGCAGCTTCCATCTGCGAAAGTTTCCAAATTTCATTGAAAGCAGCATACATGAATCTTTTAGCTCTCTGGAGCCCTGGGCCCCAAGAGAAAATCAGCCAAATTAATGTCATGCGACAGCAGAGAAAGATGTTGCTTCACTGATGTCAGCGAAGAATGTTCTAACCATTGTTGGCATAATTTACCGACCGAATACGTGGTAACCGAATGGGAATGTGGAAAACATGGGTCCGGTCTAGTCTGTGTGAAACCAGGTGTTACATTATAAAAGCGCATTTGACACGCATTTGAATTGGTTTGCCACACCAACCACCCTGAAGAATCAATTACAGAAATATTGAAGGTTTCATTTCGAAGCAAAGCTTGTAATGCTTCAATGGTATAATTTGTATGCGTGCGCCAATTAGTATATTCCGCTAAAGACGGAATGGATGGCGTTTTTAAATGTTTTACAGTTGCCAGGCCAAAACAAGTTGTCTGGTACACTGTATCATTTAAAAACAGAATTTGAGCTGGGATCAGGCAGGCACGATGTAAAGCTTCATTTCCCTGAACCTGCCAAGGCTTTGTGCCCCAAATTGATTTCAAATCAACAGTATCTTTCCAATGAACATAACCCTGCATAGCCAATTTATTTCTAAACAAGTTGGAGTACATCAATTTTGTGTGGGTCAACATAAATTTAGATTGAGTAGATGTCCGAAATTTTAAATAATAGGATTCTGGATTAGACATGTTTTTTTTTTCTCCACAAAATTTTTATTGAGTACTGCGGGGGAAATATATACTTATACATAGTCAAGATTAGGCATTTGGTTACAATTTTCTATTACAAAAATAACAGTAGTCATATATATATACCGAGTGAAAGTAGGTAACATACCGATCTATGCAATACTTAGTGTGTTAACCTCATATACTAAAAATGCGCATACATTCTATGTTTACATATTGTAGAGTCCTGTATATGGACGAAAAGTGCAGCACTCATTAATCCCCACTTAAGAAACCCACCCCCAACAATACCCAGAACTAAACAATAAACAAAATGTTGCCGCAACATAGACAGCACCCTGTAGCAGTTGTTTCTATACTTGGTGACTGTCCGGTCCGTAACCACGGGGTAGGGGAAGGGGGGGGGATCGGTGAAAGAGGGGGAGGGGGAGAGGGGGGGGAAGGGGAGGCGCAGGGGAAAGGTAAGGAGTAAGAAACACTAGCATCTCACTAACAGTAATCAGGTGTCTGCTCTGTTTTCCAACACTGTGACGTGCGATTCTACTAATTCGTCCCCCATGCCTGCTTTAAAAAGTTCTATTAGGTGTGACCATTCTAAGGATATGGGATGTTTTCGTAATCCCCTATATTCTTCACGCTGTAATGCTTCCCTTTCTGCAGCCGCCCACCTAATTACCTCTTCGTGCCATCTGTCCTCACGGGGCGCCGTGCTGGATTTCCAGCGCTGTGTAATCAGCCTTTGGCCAGCATCAGGGCCAATCCGGCAAATCGACGCAACAATTTAGCTTTCTTAGGAAGGGGAGCCCCAGGAGACAGGCCTCAATCGTGTCCCATGATGTGTGGTCCGTCAGGGCCACTAAGCCTTGGATAACGTTTGACCAAAACCCCGTTAGTACTGGGCATGACCATAGCATATGAATAAAATCGGCCTCTTGTGTCTGACATCTCGGGCATTCCGAGGACGCATTCGGGTACATCTTGCGTATTGTTGTCGGGCTAGGTAGGCTTTGTGTAATATGAATAATTGTATCGTTTTTAACCGGTAATTACGGGATACTCGCCGAGGGTGTTCCAACATTAGGGCCCATTCTCTGTCTTCTAACTCACGGAGAAGTATCACGTCCCATTTCTGTCTGAGATACTGTAATGGAGTATGTAAATGTTCCCTCAAACCCCGATAAAGCCAACGAACCAAGTGACGGCCATGCCCCATTATGTGAATAGATTTCAATAAGTGGAAAGTTGGAGGTTCCCCCTGGTCTATAAACCAATATTTCCGAATAAAGTGAACTATTGCTGCGTGAGTGAGAAACAATGTACTAGGTACAGAATGATTTCGTACAAACTCCTCGTGGGGCATCAGGTGTCCATCCAGGAAGAACTCACCAACTGTCCCTACTCCCATCTGCGTCCACCCTCTTAACCGAGTCATTGATATTACCCCGCGCCTGGTAGGCAATCCACAGAGCGGGATGTTCGGGGCGTAAGGAAAGGGTTGCTTTGCTGATTTATGGGCTTGTTTCCAATAATGCAATGCAACTTGCAGAAGATAAGGAGGATCCTGCATTTTCGTCGCACCTGGGCATAGCAGTGATTGCAGAGTTCCACGTTGTAAAAGCCTGGGGATTGCCCAATTTCAAATAAATTCTTGCCCGCCAACCAATATGCCAGCCACTGCAATTGTCCGACTATACAGTATGTTTTAAAATCAGGTGCTCCCAGTCCCCTGCATTACTAGGTAACTTTAACTTAGCCAACGCTAACCTGTGTCTACCCACCCCCCCAAATTAAAGAGGACAACAAGGTATCGAGTGTTTTAAATATCCAGGCCGGGAGGATAACCGGTAGGTTCACAAAATGATAAAGTACATAACCATTTTAGACACCGCCAAGCGGCCCGCCACTGTCAATGGTAACGTATTCCAGAAGGTAATCTGGGAACGTAGTGAATTAATTGTTCGCACCACATTACCATCTATGGTATCTGCATTAGATCTATATATGTAGATACTGATGGAGCAGAAAAAATAAAAATTTTAACCCCTAACAAATTTTATAATTAATTAAATAAAATGTTCGTTTAAATGTATTAATCAACACTGTATGTGTGGGAATGGTAATATGCCAATGTGTGTGCTAAATAATCTATTAATAAATGTCTGTGTGTCTAATTATAACGTAAAAATAAATGCGTACTAATAAAAATAAATGCATGTTAATTGTGCTTCATAGAAATAAAACGTGTTGTTGCAAAAACAAATAGTGATGGTAAGTAAGGAACAGCTTAAATGTTGCTTTCTGCTAGGTAACAACTAATTGGGGTACGTAGACGGGAGGGAAACGAAAGGGATATTTTTCTCTATTTTAATTATGTTTTATTTGCCTCAAATTAGTGCTTCTAAAGTATAACCGAGTGGCGATATAAAATGGCCGCCAGTGGGAAGATGTGCGCAGGCGCAAGGGGACACGTGGTACGGGATGAGATTGAAGAAATCTGGAACCTCGTGATGTCTCTGAGAGGCTAGGATGCAAGAAATGGTCAAGGCTGGTGTGACCTAATTGAACTGATAGTGTGCCATGATGATCAGCAGAGAGCCCGTGAGAAACAAGTCTAAGAGAAAGGACAATGACTGCGGAGTTCTCGAATGTGTCGAAAGAAGTTACAAATGAACTGATCGAATCGGATGGAAATGTTTAAGCGTATGGGAAAGGAAATGATCCAAGGACCCTTGAATCCAAGAGAACTTGATTAAAGAATGAATAAGCTGACATGCATGGACCAATGAAAGAAAAGCGTGATATTAATGTTGCAACAGTTAGTTAGCAAAGTTAGAATTAGGGTATAAGAGGGCCTACTCTTAGTGGGAGGGGGTCAGTTCCAGGCAGTTCGAGAGTCGTGGTTGCAGTCACAGTCAGGAGAGGAGTTGAAGAGTCGTGTAGGTGGCTTCCAGTGCTGGGTGGTCCTGATCGATCCCTTACTGAGCGGAAGATGTTGAAAGACTGTTAGAGGAGACGGGTTGCAGGTAGCTGATGCTGACGAGCTGAAGTTGCTGTTGCTGTCTTTATTTTACAGTTGAGTATGAGAATCAGGCTATTTCTAATTCCTAACTTAGGTTAGAAATCATTAGGCTAAATTAGGAAGCTAGGCAGGTAATTAGAGTTTTGGCTTCATGACAAAAAATTTCCTTTCTGCAATATATTGATTATGTTTAATAAAATTGTGAATTTAAGAATGAATAATTGAATAAAGTATTAAAAATTCTTTCCATGCTTTTAAAATTATATAAAATTTAAGATTCTTTAAACTCAAAATGACTCAGTGGTTATTTTCCTAAATGATTGTGACATAAGGAATTGTTTATTGTGATTCAGCTGGTCTTAATCACTATGAACTAATTTCTTAAATGAATGATTCATCGACAAACGATGAGCAGGGATATCTTAAGAAATAACTAAAAGAAAGTGACTAATTAAGGTAACAAGATATCTTGGCTCTTCCAGCGGTACATAAAAGGTGTTCTCCATTTAGTTCTCATGCTTCTCCTAGGAATACAGAATTTCACAAAGGTGTAAAGGAAATCCAGGAGTGTGTGTGTGTGTGTTAGACGATGTTTATGGGCCCCATCGTCATGTGGATATGAGAAATATAGTTTGCCCCTGGATGACCTATAAGTAACCTAGGAGGAGAATAGTTTTTATTGTACGCGCTGCATCAGATTTCTTGGTAGCAGAGTTATGGTTTTCTATAGATTAGTTTAGTGATTATTTGTTATTGATTATTGATTATTTTGATGACTAACAATATATGTTGAGTCACGTTATGTTATATGTAAGTTTTCACGCTTCTGGGATGTAGGAAGTGGAACACGTGTGACAAGAGAAGTCACATGGAATTTGGTACATGGTCTGAATTCATTTTTTTTTATTATAACGCAGGTTGTGTTATGTTAGGGATTTCTGTGTGAAAAGTGTGTAATTGAAATAGCAAATCACGTTTACTTGTGAAACTTTGGCCTTAATTCTCAGGAGCCTAGTCTCCACATGTGTCTTATCCCCAGAGAAACGAGTAAATTGTTTGTTTGAAAGAAGGGTAAGGTAGAGGGAAGTGCTACTTTATCGGCGAAAGTAAATAATTCTGTGGTAGGGTAGAGGTAAGCGCTGCCTACTGGAAAAACAGGATTCTTGTGTAAAAGGACAAAGCTGTCACTTTGTTTAGCGAATCAGACTATGGAATTGTTTATTTGTTGTAACTAACGAAGAAAACAGTAAAAAGAAAAATTGCCGATAAATTTTGTAAAGGAGGGGTAAAGAGTAGAAGTGACGTGGAAAAGTGCCGCGCTAGGATTGGTTAGTGCACTAGTCACGTGAACACAGAGCAGGAGTGACGTAGAGAAGTGCCGCGCTAGGATTGGTTGGTTCGCGGACGGTGGAAATTGTTCTGATTGGTACGTTAGTGTGAATCGCGCTGTAATTGGACGAAGTTCCGTACACAGAAACAGCGTTAGAGTAAAGAGAAAACAAATAGAAAACATGCCGTATTACGAGTATGAAAGGGAGAGAACGTCATGGACGACGAAATTGAAGAATTTCTTTAAGAAAGACAAAAAGGTTGTGACTAGAGAGGGACAAGTAATTCCTCCGCCGAAATCAGCAGCTTCACATATGATGCTGAAATATGGATATCATACGTGCATATGGTTGGACAATTGGGTAAAATATACAAAGAATGATGGAGCATTGGCTTTTCCTGAAAATGGTTCTTTTAATGTAGCGGTTTTACGGAATCTAAGAGAGAAAATGTTTAAATTGGAACCTAGACCTAGACCGACACAGTTTGAGGCTTTAACAGAATGGGAAGATGAGATGTACGAGCGAGAAAGGTTCAGAGGAATGAAAGGTTATGAGTTTGTGCCCGGAAGATTGTGGGGAATGAATCATGAGGACAGAATAAAACGATGGAGATGTGCTAACATGACAGGAGGTTTGTTTCCAGCTTTTACAGTTGAGGAAGGGACTAAGAAAAACGGACTGAGAAAAAGAAACATATAGAGAGAGAAAAGTATATGCATGAGAGCGAAACGGATGACGAATTGCTGGAAGATATTTTAAATAGAAATCCACCTCCGTATCAGCAGAGTTCTACAGTGGTGACACCAAATGCGCCACCAATAGAGACTATGCGAAATAAAAGTCCGGAAAAGAGAAATGAAGTAAATAGGTCACAAGAACAAATGAGAACTTCTCAAAATGAGGGAATAGAAAGCGACAATGCAAGTGAATTGGCAAGGACAACAAAAGAACTAACTGAGAAAATTAGAGAATTAACGAAAAATATGGAAGCAGTTACTGTGCCTGTAACAATAGGTCCAGTAATACCAGTTTTTGAGAATCAGAAAATTGATGAGCGATCTTTGGTGATTCCCTTGAGTTCACAATTTCAGAGAGAAAAGGAAAGAGTGGAAACAAGTCCAGGTACAAGCAATTTGGCTAGTGCTTACAGACCAAGTCCACCTGAAAATTTAACAGTAAATGAGTGTAATGGTAGGAAAATACCTATGGTAACTGAATCTGCAACAGTAACACCTGAAAAGAGTGGAAATTGGACAGAAATAAATAGTACTCCCATAGGTCCGACTCCTGATGAGTTAAATGAGTGGATAAAAGCCTTTAAAATAAAAGAAACGGAAGAAAAACCATTAGATGTGATCAGATTAAAAATTGACATGGAAGAATTAATACTAGGAACGATTGGTACTGAAAAGATAAAAAATTATCAGGATGATGAAATAATGTTTCTGTGTAAAAGTATAACATGGAGGGCAAAGAATTTACATGACAAACTAGAAGAAGTGGCTAGTGAGATTGGAATAGATTTTGCAAAAGTAAAAACATTGCAGAAACCATACAGAGTGGATTTTTGTGAAAAAGATATTGAAAATTTGAATACAGCAGGAAGGCTGACACAGATAAAAGAGTTGATTGTTTTGTTGAGAAAATGGGGTGATGTGGACAGATGGAAGGTTAGATGGACAAAGAAGAATGAGAAAAGTATAGACAAAGGTTCATTGGCTTTTATGATAACAGAAAAAGAACCTGTTGTTAAAGAATACCCTATGAGAGAAACTCCAGGTGGTAGTTATGTGCATGTTCCATGGACTAGGCAGGACATCCTGTCATTTACAAATGACTTTCCAAAACTAAGAGAGAAGCCAGTTGAATGGTACCGACAGGTAGAAAGGTTTGTAAAGGTCTCAAAAGTGTTGTGGATAGATTTGGATGGATTGTTTGACATAGTGGTACCAACGGATCTGTGGTCAGAATGTAAGATTACAGTTGACTGGCCAACTACAGAATATCCAAGAGATCCTAAGACAGGAGCTCCAGGACCAGATGTGATGAAGAAATACGACAAAGTGATTACCTTTTTGAAGAATAAGATTCCTCCCAAAGAGACAGATTGGGTTAAGATTGATAGAACTACACAGGAAAGTAAGGAGTCTGTACATGCATATTATGAACGTTTGTTATTGGTTTTCAAGCAGTATAGCGGTTATGAGGAATTGAGTGAAAAGGACATGAGTCATTTTGTATACCGATTTGTGTTTGGCCTGAAACAAGAAATAAGCGATATGATTAAACAACATATGATAAACTGGCAAAATGGAAGTGTAGATGAGGTGCTGAGGTATGCTAAGTATTGTAGTGATGAAATAGAAAGTAAACAGCGTAAATTGAAAGAAAAGGCGATGTGGGCACAAGTGAAAGTGGCAGAGAAACAAGAAGCCCAATTGGACAATAATAATGGAAACGAATCAGGACAGAATAAGATGCAACCAAACATAGGTAAAGGAAAAGGACAGGTGAGTCTAGAAGAGGCAAAGAAGAAATGGCCATGTCATAATTGCGGAAAATTAGGGCATTGGAGGAATGAGTGTAAGTTCCCACCTAAACCTAATCCGGAACATCAATCATTAACTCCACAGGTGCAGAATGAGGTAGTTGTTCAACAAAGTCAGGTGCCACAACCACCACTTCCCAACATTGTTAACCAGCAAAGATACAGTACAGAAACAGGATTCTACGGAGGAGAGCAGGTAACACAGTTGCCGCGAGCAGCTAACATTTCTCAGTATTGGTTGCGTCAGAGTGAGGATGACCCGGATGAAAGTTTCTGACGGTGCGCAGGAGAGGGGAAAGAGTGCGTACTTGGCGCAACTCTAGAGGTAGATCAGTCTGGTCCCTTTGTGGATGGAGAAGTGAATGGTGCAAACGTAACATTCCTTGTCGATACTGGAGCTACCCGTTCTACTGTTAGGTCAGTGGAAATTCCGAACCTTCCTCTCTCAGGTGAATACATCCAAGTGGTAGGAGTAGCCAATCAGCAGATTAAAACCCCACTTACTGAATTGGTAGAAGTAAAAATTGGTTCTTTTAGCAAAATGCATAAATTTGTAGTGTGCGATTGTAGTCCTGTAAACCTTTTAGGTCGTGACCTTTTGTGTAAAATGAATTGCACAATTTATTGTACGCCAGATGGAATAGGTTTTCAGACTTCCGATGAAGATGTTTTGTACAAAGTAACTTTGATGAATCAAGAACCTGAAACGAATGGTTTGTTTCCTGCATTTGATGCAGAAAAACTTCCAGAAGAACTAAAAAGTGCTGTAAAAGAAAGTGTGTGGGATTTTACAGGAGAAGACATTGGGTTAATGAGAGAAGTTGATCCTGTAAAAGTGACAGTGAAAGAAGGGATAATTTATCCAAACACGCCACAGTACAAATTAACTCCAGAAATAATTGAAGGAATAACTCCTGTGATAAATAAGATGATTGAACAGGGAATTCTGAAAGAGATCATGAGCAGTCCATGTAATTCACCTATTATGGGACTGAAAAAGCCAAATGGAACATATAGAATAGTACAGGATTTGAGAAAGATAAACAAAATAGTTGTACCATGTTGTCCAATAGTGCCAAACCCTGCAGTGATTCTATATCAAATCCCGCATGAAGCTGAGTGGTACACTGTGATAGATTTGTGTCACGCATTTTTCTCTATTCCTTTGCATCCAGATAGCCAGCCATTATTTGCATTCCGTTTCGGAGAGCGTATTTTGGCATGGTGCCGAATTCCACAGGGGTATACAGAAAGCCCCTCAATTTTTAATCAGATTCTAAAGAAATCTCTGGAAGATTTGAAGATGCCAGAAAAATCAGTGATGGTGCAGTATATCGATGACCTATTGGTGGCATCGAAAACCAAAGAAGCATGTGTAAGTGACACAATTGCTTTACTGAACCATTTGGAGAAAAGAGGACATAAAGTGTCTCCTTCAAAATTACAGTTTTGTCAGAAAGAAGTCCAGTATTTAGGACATAAAATTGAGAAAGGAGTGCGGAAAATAGCGACAGAAAGAGTAAGAATGATTCAAGGAATGAGAGCACCAATGACTCAAAGAGAGGTAAGAATGTTTTTGGGAATGGTTGGATATTGTCGACAATGGATAAGTGGATTTTCTTTGATTGCAAAACCCTTACAAAAATTGACAAAGAAAGATGTAAAAGACCCTTTTGAGTTAAACAAAGAAGAAATGAAATCTTTCAAAGAATTGAAAAAGAAACTGTGTGAGGCCCCTGCATTAGGCATGCCTGATTATGAGAAGGATTTTGAGTTATACTGCAGTGAAAGAGATGGATGTGCATTTTCAGTACTGGTACAAAAACACGGGACCATGAAGAGGCCTATCGCTTACTTCTCAGCTGTTTTAGATCCTATAGCAAAAGCATTGCCTGGGTGTCTGAAAGCAGTTGCTGCTACTTGTGTAAGTCTGGAACAAAGTGAAGGTATAGTGATGGGGTATCCACTGAGAGTATATGTTCCCCATTCAGTAGAAATTCTTTTGACAAGAACAAAAACACAGTACATGACACATAGTCGGCTGACTAAGTACGAAAAAGTCATCTTGAGTGCTGAAAATGTGACCATAGATAGATGCATAAATGTAAATCCTTCTACATCATTGCCAGATGAAGAGAGTATAATTGAACAAGACGAAGTAGATCATGATTGTCTGAATGTGCTGGAATATTGCACAAAACCAAGAGCTGACATAAAAGATGAACCGTTAAAGGAATCGGATTATGTCATGTTCGTAGATGGTTCATGTTTACGCACAAAAGAAGGAGTGTTAAGCGCAGCTTACGCAGTATGCACAGTGGCAACTGTGATGGAAGCGTCTTGTCTGAAAGGAGTTAGGTCTGCCCAAGTTGCGGAACTAATTGCTTTGATTCAAGCATGTAAATTGGGGAAAAATGTACGAATCACGATTGTGACCGATAGCCAATATGGTTTCGGCATCGTACATGATTTTGGTCAGATTTGGTCACAAAGAGGATTTTTGACATCTGCAGGAACACCTATCAGAAATGGAGAGTATGTTAAAAAACTGCTTGAGGCGATACAGTTGCCTAAACAAATAGCTGTAGTGAAGTGCAAGGCGCATAAGAAAAACGAAGATTACATAGCGGTCGGCAATAATTATGCTGATGAGATCGCTAGATATTGTGCGGAAAACATGGCATCCTTGAACAAAAATAGAGAAAGGGAGCATGTCTCTTGTCCTTTGCTTTTCACTAATACTGTCGAAACATGGGATGAAGTAAGGCAGTTACAAGAAACAGCAAGAGATGAGGAAAAAGATTACTGGATAAAAGCAGGATGTAGAAGACAGGAAAATAATGGTGTGTGGGTATACAGAGATGAAAGACCAGTTATGCCTGATAGCATGATTGCAGACATGGCACGGATGTACCATGGACAAGCTCATATTGGGAGAGATGCAATGATCAGACTTTTTAGACAGACCTGGTATAACCCAAAATTCAGAGCCATTGCTGAAAGTCTTTGTCAAAGATGTCTTATTTGTCAACAGTTTAACCCAGGAAGAAAAACCGTAGTAAGTTTAGGCACAATAGGACGAGAAGGAGGTCCATTCACAAGAATACAGATGGACTTTATTGAGATGCCCCCTAGTAATAGATTAAGATATGTTCTAGTGGTCGTCTGTTTGTTCTCTCGTTGGGTGGAAGCATACCCCACAAGAAGGAATGATGGAACAACAGTGGCAAAACTTATGCTGCGAGAGTTCATTCCAAGGTATGGTTTTCCAGTCACGGTTGAGACAGATAGAGGAACACATTTCCAAAATGAGTTGATCCAATTGATTTGTGAAGCTCTGAGTATTAAACAAAAACTACATTGTGCTTACAGACCAGAGGCTTCTGGGGTAGTAGAGCAGATTAATGGAACAATTAAAAACAGATTAGGAAAAATGTGTCAAGCTACAGGACTCAAATGGCCGGATGCACTGCCTCTTGTTCTGATGACCATCAGAAGCATCCCTGAAAAGAAAACGGGACTCAGTCCTCATGAGATGATCATGGGACGAGCAATGAGACAAGCACACGTACCTGTCAACAAGTTATTAACTATAACTGATGATCTAGTACTGGATTATTGCAAGGGACTGGCTGATGTGGTGCATTCTGTGTTTCATCAGGTTGGACCGGATGCGACCACTCTTGAAAGAAAACCAGCCCACGACTTGAATCCAGGAGACTGGGTCCGCATAAAAGTCCACAAGAGAAGAAACTGTCTAGTACCACGTTGGGATGAGCCAAGACAGGTAATCCTAGTGACAACGACTGCTGTCAAGTGTGCAGGAGTGAAGAACTGGGTTCATGCCAGCCACACAATCAGAATTCCAGAACCTACAGATCGACATGTGAGTCGGCGTCTGGAAGTGTGGGATAAAAGTTTAACGGCTGGAACAACCAAGATAAAAGAAAGGGTGCCAGAACTTGAAGATCGACCTGAAAGTCGACATCTGGAAACCCCAACGGAAAACACCTCTAGAGAAGAAGAGGAACAAGAAGAAGAAGAAGAAAGAAATTCAGAAGTTCCAGAACTTGAAGATCGACCTGTAAGTCGACATCTGGAAATATCTGACACAACTTCAGGATCTGATGATTCAGCTGCAAACTGGGAAGAATTCCGAAAGAGAACTTGGGGTTATAAACCAATTAGAGAAGAAACTGAGCAAGAAATTGAGTTAGATGAACAACCAAGTACAAGTTATGGTGGAAATCCTTCAGAAACAATATTAATAGATGAAGTAGGGAAAGAAGTACACAAAAAGTTAGAAAATCGAGAAGAACCCCGAGGAGCAATAGGGATAGATAGAGAAACAGGAGAACAGGGAAATTTAGAAACAGAAAAGGAGAAAAACACCAAATCGGAAGAACCCCGAGGAGGGACAGTAATAAGGGAAAACAAAAAGGAGAAGACAGATCCACCAGTAGGAGATGACGAGATTATAAGTTTCAAAATAAGAGACAATAGTGAGACAGTTGAAACAGAAACAGAAGAAAGTGGAGGAGAGGAAAAAGCAAAGACTGAATCAAGAAAAAGAAATTGGAAATCAGAAAGAGAAGAAAGAGAAGGTGAAGCCAAAAGGCCAAGAAAAGGAGATAATTGGCCCAACAGCTATGTAAGAAAATTGAGATATAGAATAATAAGAGCGGAAGACGAAGATGCTGAACAAGTAAATGAAGTAACAAGTCAAAAGGGACAAGAAAAACCCAGTGGAAAAAGATTACAAAAGTCCAAAAGGACAAAGAAAGTGAATTCAAAATTTAAGTCACCTGAGTGGCTGTATATTGCACTAACTGATTACAAAGAAGAAGAAGAAAACACTCACGGAAACCAGAGACTGAGAAGTCGGATGGGAAAAGGTGAGATGCAACAAAACTGAAGTGAAGACTTATAGTGCTTCTGCCGGACGTGACAAATTTACTGGATGTGACAAATCACCGGATGTGACAACGAAAGAATTCTGGAGAGAATTAAAGAAAGTACCAAGCAAAGACTTTTTGAAAGCAGAGTGGCATCTAAGTCATTTCTGAGGTGTAGTGACACAATTTTCTGAAACTTAACAAATAGAAAAAGAAAAATGGAAAATAATAGGGATAGAAGAGATAAATGTGAATTTATAAAGAGATGGTGCAAAATGTGCTGCTTTTGCACAGGATTATTAATGACCATATGGATAGTTTTAGCAATCACAATTCCTATTAGTGTAGCTGTGATAGAAGCAAAGAATGATACTAAACCAGAAAAAGAAACTAATATTAAAGAACCAGTTATTTTAAGAAGTAGTGCAGAGTTGCATAAGGATAGGTCAGTAACAGATTTCTCAAAGAATGTTTTTACAAAGTTGTTGTATGAGTACGTAAAAACAATGGACGTAAGAGATTGTTATGTTTGTATGCAGTTGCCTGCATCAGTATCCGAAGGTGTGACTTATCATCACCTACCTTTGACTTATGGAATAACATGTAGTGTAATAGCAAGTTTATTTTATAAAACAGGTAGATTAGAATCTTATTATACTGATATAGATAAGATTTTTGCAAACATTCCAGTAGTACCAGAACTTAACAAAGTAAAACCAGCAAAAGTTTTAGGAGAATTTTTTTTAGAACATAGAAAATTAACGTTAGAAGAAATAGTTAGTAACAACCTTACCTGTGAGTTAAAGAAAGAAGAAAAAGTATTTTTAGAAATGGTTGAAGAAAGAAGAATGAAGTTTCAGAAAGAAGCAATAAAAGAGGAAGGAAAACGCTTATGGACGTTTGAGGAAGGAAATTATGAAGGGAAAAAGATAAATGCAGCAATGACTTTAGACTGGCCGCAAACAGGAAAGTTGTGCATTAGGAGAAATAAGACAGTCTATGACAATTACTTTGTAGGTTCCAGTATCTGCCATGACAATTATCAAATTCTGGGAGGTTGGGGATTCAAAGGTGGAAAGGACCCAATATTTCCAGGTATCTATTATATTTGTGGGAATAGAGCTTATTACAGGTTACCGGACCATTGGTATGGAACTTGCTATGTAGGCCTGGTCTTTCCCAAAAATTTTCACATGGACAGAGAAGAAAAGGGAACATACAAGATGATTAATAGATTTACACGTAGAAAGAGGGAAAGTTTTTCAGAAATTGTAGGTGATATTTTTGGAGCATTGATACCAGCAGTGGGAATATCTTTGAATGCATTTAAAATTCGGAAGTTATCCACAGTAGTAGATCGTTTATCTACAGATACTGCGGGAGGGTTCTTAATGGTAAATACCGAAATGGTTGCCATGAGAGCTATGGTGATGCAAAATCGGCTTGCCCTTGATATTCTTTTGGCAAAAGAGGGTGGAGTCTGTGGAATGTTGAAAGTCCAACATTGTTGTACTTACATTCCTGATAACAGTGAAAATATACAGAAGTATATTACAAATATTACAAGTTTGCACAAAGAACTAGTTCCACTGGAGGTTGAAAGTGTTTTGGGAAAACTGGGTAGAGGGTTTTCCTCAGTAGCGAATTGGTTAACTAGGATGAGTAGACTAGTGATAGGGAAAGTTATAATAGTAGCAACTATAGTAATATTATTAGCCATGATGTTGAAAATAGTAATAACATGTATAAAGAGAAAAGTAAGACAGAATAAGATAAGAAGAAATAATAGAATAATGAGAGAAAGAGAGAGAGAAATGGGTGAAATTGAGTTGGAGAAAATGAAAGAAAGCATGTATAAAGAGACTAAAAGGCAAGATGAAGAAGAAACAGATGTATAAATAACAGAAGGCAAAGGATGAAAGACATGCTGCCTGAAAAGAAGTATGACTTGAGTTTTATGTGGTGATTTAAAAATCACCAAAGGGGGATTGATGGAGCAGAAAAAATAAAAATTTTAACCCCTAACAAATTTTATAATTAATTAAATAAAATGTTCGTTTAAATGTATTAATCAACACTGTATGTGTGGGAATGGTAATATGCCAATGTGTGTGCTAAATAATCTATTAATAAATGTCTGTGTGTCTAATTATAACGTAAAAATAAATGCGTACTAATAAAAATAAATGCATGTTAATTGTGCTTCATAGAAATAAAACGTGTTGTTGCAAAAACAAATAGTGATGGTAAGTAAGGAACAGCTTAAATGTTGCTTTCTGCTAGGTAACAACTAATTGGGGTACGTAGACGGGAGGGAAACGAAAGGGATATTTTTCTCTATTTTAATTATGTTTTATTTGCCTCAAATTAGTGCTTCTAAAGTATAACCGAGTGGCGATATAAAATGGCCGCCAGTGGGAAGATGTGCGCAGGCGCAAGGGGACACGTGGTACGGGATGAGATTGAAGAAATCTGGAACCTCGTGATGTCTCTGAGAGGCTAGGATGCAAGAAATGGTCAAGGCTGGTGTGACCTAATTGAACTGATAGTGTGCCATGATGATCAGCAGAGAGCCCGTGAGAAACAAGTCTAAGAGAAAGGACAATGACTGCGGAGTTCTCGAATGTGTCGAAAGAAGTTACAAATGAACTGATCGAATCGGATGGAAATGTTTAAGCGTATGGGAAAGGAAATGATCCAAGGACCCTTGAATCCAAGAGAACTTGATTAAAGAATGAATAAGCTGACATGCATGGACCAATGAAAGAAAAGCGTGATATTAATGTTGCAACAGTTAGTTAGCAAAGTTAGAATTAGGGTATAAGAGGGCCTACTCTTAGTGGGAGGGGGTCAGTTCCAGGCAGTTCGAGAGTCGTGGTTGCAGTCACAGTCAGGAGAGGAGTTGAAGAGTCGTGTAGGTGGCTTCCAGTGCTGGGTGGTCCTGATCGATCCCTTACTGAGCGGAAGATGTTGAAAGACTGTTAGAGGAGACGGGTTGCAGGTAGCTGATGCTGACGAGCTGAAGTTGCTGTTGCTGTCTTTATTTTACAGTTGAGTATGAGAATCAGGCTATTTCTAATTCCTAACTTAGGTTAGAAATCATTAGGCTAAATTAGGAAGCTAGGCAGGTAATTAGAGTTTTGGCTTCATGACAAAAAATTTCCTTTCTGCAATATATTGATTATGTTTAATAAAATTGTGAATTTAAGAATGAATAATTGAATAAAGTATTAAAAATTCTTTCCATGCTTTTAAAATTATATAAAATTTAAGATTCTTTAAACTCAAAATGACTCAGTGGTTATTTTCCTAAATGATTGTGACATAAGGAATTGTTTATTGTGATTCAGCTGGTCTTAATCACTATGAACTAATTTCTTAAATGAATGATTCATCGACAAACGATGAGCAGGGATATCTTAAGAAATAACTAAAAGAAAGTGACTAATTAAGGTAACAAGATATCTTGGCTCTTCCAGCGGTACATAAAAGGTGTTCTCCATTTAGTTCTCATGCTTCTCCTAGGAATACAGAATTTCACAAAGGTGTAAAGGAAATCCAGGAGTGTGTGTGTGTGTGTTAGACGATGTTTATGGGCCCCATCGTCATGTGGATATGAGAAATATAGTTTGCCCCTGGATGACCTATAAGTAACCTAGGAGGAGAATAGTTTTTATTGTACGCGCTGCATCAATACCCAAATATCTAAAAGTAACAGGCTCCACTCTAAATTGCATCTGACCAAATTGCAGATAAGGAGAGGTATAGGTATCATAAAAGGAGTAGGCAATTGATTTAGAGGCGTTAAGACATAAACCAGATATTTCCCCAAAGCTAGAAAAAACAGTTGCTACCGTGCGTTTGTCTCCAGTGAGATCCCGAA
Organism: Calotriton arnoldi; assembly: GCA_963921515.1. Classification (NCBI taxonomy): domain Eukaryota; kingdom Metazoa; phylum Chordata; class Amphibia; order Caudata; family Salamandridae; genus Calotriton; species Calotriton arnoldi. Next base: position 602,317 of record CAWUFW010001870.1, on the reverse strand, counting down.
AATATAATAACATATCATCGGCATAGAGTGATACCGAATGAATCACACCCCGGAGGGGGATGCCATAAGGAACCATAACTTGACGCAGATAGTGTGCAAGAGGCTCGAGGGCCAACACAAAAAGCAAGGGGGATAGGGGGCAGCCCTGGCGCGTTCCCGATAAACAGTATAGGAGGGAGAGATGCTCGAGCCTGTCTTAGCATGAGCTGTGGGGTTAGTATAAAGCAAACTAACCCAAGCACAATATGACTGAGGCAGTCCGAATTTGGACAATACAGCTAGCATATAAGGCCAGCTTAGGGTGTCAAATGCTTGACGGACGTCCAATGACAGGCAGCCGGCAAGAGGTGAAGTTTCGGACGCTGTATGCAACAAGGCATGAAGCCGACGAATATTCAGTGAGGTACTGCGTTGGGGTATGAATCCACACTGATCTGTATGGATCAATCGAGGAAGTAGCGGAAGGAGCCGCGATGCCAAGACCTTACTAAGTATCTTATATTCTGTGTTAAGAATCGAGAGTGGTCTATAAGACAGAAGTTCAGTCGGGTCCTTATCAGGTTTTAATAGAGACGTAACTAATGCCTCCCTGGTGGTAGGAGGTAGGGCACCTTCGTTGAAAGAGGAGGTATAAAGTTGCAATAGTTTAGGAATCAGTGTATCTGCAAAAGTGGAATAAAACTCCACAGGGAGGCCGTCTGAGCCCGGCATTTTGTTACGAGCTAATGCAGTAACCGCCCGACGAATCTCTGCCGTAGTAATCGGAGCTGCCAAGTCTTCGACGGTTGCAGCTGATATAATAGGAAGTTGGATCTGTGCCAGGAAATCGGTTGTTGTAGCGGCCATATCCAAGAGGGGGGCAGTATATAGGCGAGCATAGTGTTCCTGAAATGCAGCATTAATTGCAGCTTGAGAAGTAACCAAAGTGTTATGGACTGTATGTATCGCCAAGATAGGAGTGGGGGTCATTAAAGGTTTAATCAGTCGTGCTAATAATGTGCCTGCTCTATCCGCCTCTGAATGTGTACGCAGTGTATAGGCATGAAAATCTATCTGTCGCAGGCGTTCCAGTAATTCCGCGTACTTAATCCTAGCGGTCTGCAGCGGCTCTACACCTTCATTGCTCCTCTGGGCAGCTACCTCCAGAGCCTGTAGTTCCCCTTCCAGGTCCGTCAGATCCCTAATCGTTTCCCTCCGCGAGCCCACCAAGGTTCCCATGGAGACCCCGCGAATGGTCACTTTGAAGGCCTCCCTCTCAAAGGATCTGGACGAGGCAGTGCCCTCATTATCTATAAAATATGTAGTGATAGCAGTAGCTAAGGCGGCCCGATAAACTTGATCTTCCAATTGTATAGGTTGCATTCTCCACGTTGGGATAGGAGCGGGGGAACGGCCCCAGGTCAGCGATAGTTCTATGGGATTATGATCAGATAAGGTCTTGCCCAGATAACCACATTGCGCAACGGAAGGGGCTAGATCTGGAGTGCAAAGGAAGTAGTCCAATCGAGTGTGTAATTTGTGTGGATAAGAATAAAAGGAATATTCTCGCATATTAACATGTAGGGACCTCCATATGTCTATTAAGTTCCAACCCCGTGCCCATCTTGTCAAGTTAACAGCCTGTACTCGTGCTGCTGTGTTAGATAAGGGAGGATGAGATCGATCGAGATCCACATCAAATACCGCATTTAAATCTCCACCCAAGAACCATGGGATGTGTGACCATTCTGAAAGTGCTCGAGAGACCCGTGTGAAGAATGCTTCTTGATCTGTATTCGGAGCATAGAGGGAACCCAACACTACCTGTCTACCATCTAATGTTCCAGAAAGGAGGACAAACCGACCCTGGTCGTCAATTTTACTCTCATTAAGGGAGAAAGGAATCCCCGCCCGAATCCATATTGCAGTCCCCCTAGAAAAGGCAGAGTATGCAGTCGCATAAAATTGACCCCGCCACCTTTTTTGTAGTTTCAACGTTTCGGAGGGGATCAGGTGAGTCTCCTGGAGGTATACTATTTGAGCTTTGCGGCGGTGTAGCTGCGCAGCTATTCTGTGCCGCTTAGTGATAGTTCCCATACCCCGGACATTCCATGAGATGAAAGTATAAGATTTGACAGTAGACATCATTAATAAATATTGAGAAATCTCCCCGGTTACCCACCCCCCACCACCACCCCCCGCATACCCACCCCCAAATCCCAGACCATGCGGCAAAAATACAAATAACTCAATAACATCCCAATACTGGGTCCAACGACCAAACTGTGTTCGACCAAACCATGAAAACAAAAGGAACATACTTTACATTAACAGTTGCTAACGCCTACGGGGAAAGGTCGCCAACACTATCAATGTCTAAACAATTACAATGAGCTATATATAACATCGCCCAACACGCGGGCCGGGCCAGGGGACTTTCTGAAACATCCCTACCAGTTGTGTGTACATACTAGGAACATTGTATACTGCAAGTAATATAAGTAGGCATGCCTATAATAATGACATATCAAGCTGTACCGGTAACTGAAAGTGGACTGGGAGTCACCCTCGGGGTCCTGTATCCAATAATATGCAAACAATTTACGCCAAAGGATCATTACTAAGTTGCGTGTCTATAGAGGGAAACAATGCAACGCTGCCGTTGTCGTCAGAGTCTGAGTCCGCATTAGCATCTTCGGACGGACTGGTACTGATGGATGGGCGAGACGTACGAAAGGTTGTGGCAGTTTGTATTGCCCCACGCCTGCCCTCCATCACCTGTTGACGAGGCGGGGGACTAGTGGCTGAACTCTGGGTAAGGAGCCCCTTTGCGTCTTCGAGGAGGGCGCTGTGACTACGGTTGTGAGGAATCCATCCGTCTAGTGGGTTGAACATCAGGGAAGGTCTTGTCCATCCAATCCCATGCACTATCAGGAGCATCGAAAAACAAGGAGCGCTGATTATAGATGATTTTCAGTTTTGCTGGGAACAGTAGAGCAAACGTCAGGCCTGTTGCCCGGACCCGGGCTTTTACCTCCATAAAGGAAAACCTTTTTCGCTGTACAGCCAGGGTGTAATCAGGGAAGATGGAGACCTGTACATTATCAATTCGCAATGGGCCGTTATCCCTCGCCGCTTGTAACACGCGATCCCGATCTCTATAGTTCAAGATCCTAGCCAATATTGGACGTGGATTGGCGCCAGGTATTGGTTTTCGTGTGGGGACACGGTGTGCCCGCTCTACTGTAAAGTGTGCGGATAGTCCGATCGGGGCCACGCTAGTTTTCAGCCAGGTCTCTATGTAATCCGTGGGGTTGGAGCCCTCCGTTCCCTCCGGTAATCCAACAATACGGAGGTTGTTGCGGCGCGCCCTACCTTCTGCATCATCGGCCCGGGCTTGGAGAGAGTCAATCTGTTGGCGCATGTGACTGAGTTGTTCTTCATGGGCTTTCACCTGCGGAAACATAGTTTCTACAGTTTGCTCAACGGTTTGAACTTTATCAGCTAATTTTGTATGATCATCTTTCAAGAGATTGAGATCAACAGATATCATGCCCAGCTGCGCTTCTAGTACGGAGCGAGAATTGCGGATTTCCTGTAAAATCATGTCCAGTTTATCCACCGAGGCGGTGGTACCGATACTTCCTTCTGCATGGTGTGATCGGTTGGATGAGTGTCCTGAAGTAGGAGAGAGGGAGCCCGTCCTCCCGGACCTAGTAGCCGCTCTGGGCTTCCCTTTGCCCATGGTCGGAGTCAGAGCGCAGCAGTGCGATGACCACGCGGTGACAAGTATAATATAACCACCGATGGACCAAGGACCAGCCAACAAGAAGGTGAGTGAGGACTCCTATTACAAACTAGCAGTGCGGTCGTGGGGGTATAAACATGCACTTCATATACCTCGGCCTCGGTGGCGGCACGGGCCCCTCCGGTGAGTCAGCGCAGCCTCCGCTCCAGCAGGACAGCAGGAAGCCGAACAGGGGGGCCAAAGTATACACAGCTGCCGGTCTCCACAGCTTCGAATCAAACCAGTCCACAGGCCGCAGCCAGCATAAGCCCACAGACCCTCACTGAGTGGGACACAGGTTCAGCAATCTAGCTCCAATGGCCGCCACCAATTCGTCATTCTTAGAGGAAGGGGGGGGGAGAAAACGGAGACACAAGACGGTCATCGGTCTCTATGCATCACAATCCCCATCTCGTTGAGCGGAGCACCGCAAACACAGCAGGGGACCCGCTTCCAATGTGCTGCGTGTGGCGGCTCCGCAGACAGCAGCAAGCACCACCGATGCGCCGGAGAGGCCCACGCACGGCCCCGCGGCAGTCAATTAACTGAGCAAGGTACCGTGAGTACAGCATGGGGAACCGCCACCGACGCGTGGCGCGAATCTGTCCCCGGGAGCGCAGGGGCCCCCCCCGTCGGCAGTGGCAAATCGCAGGGCCCGTAGGTGTTGTTGTGGACTCCACTCACCCAGGCAGTAGCAGGAGTATGGATCACTCAGGCGATCACGGACAGCTTCGTGCCAGTCGGATTCAGCCGATAGTTTTTATGGAAGGCGGGCGGGTAGGCCTCAGTCCGGGGGCTCGAGCAGGCACCGCAGCCGGAGCCAGTCTCACGCGGGCGCACTAGTCCACAGGCCAGCCCGGGGCTGATAAGGCTCTTCCCACGCACCAGCCCTCAGGTCGCAGCCAGCATAAGCCCACAGACCCTCACTGAGTGGGACACAGGTTCAGCAACCCAGCTCCAACGGCCGCCACCAATTCGCCGTTCTTAAAGGAAGGGGGGGGGGGAAAGCGGAGACACAAGACGGTCATCGGTCCCCATGCATCGCAATCCCCATCCAGCTGAGCGGAGCACCGCAGACACAGCAGGGGACCCTCTTCCAATGCGCTGCGTGTGGCGGCTCTGCAGACAGCAGCAAGCGCTACCGATGTGCCGGAGAGGCCCACGTACGCTCCCGTGTAAGTCCACCAACTGGGCAAGGCACCGTGGGTACAGCAGGGGGAACCGCCACTGACGCGTGGTGCGAATCTGTCCCCCGGAGCGCAGGGGCCCCCCCCGTCGGCAGCGGCAGATCGCAGGGCCCGTAGGTGGTGCTGTGCACTCCACTCACCCAGGCAGTAGCAGGAGTATGGGTCCCTCAGGCGGTCATGGACAGCTTCGTGCCAGTCGGATTCAGCCGATAGTTTTTCTGGAAGGCGGGCGGGTAGGCCCTAGTCCGGGGGCTCGAGCAGGTACCGCAGCCGGAGCCAGTCTCACGCGGGCGCACCAGTCCACAGGCCAGCCCGGGGCTGATAGGGCTCTTCCCACATACCAGGCCCCGAGCCACACCAGAGAGCGCCGTCCAGAAGTCCACTCTCCCGGGGTCTCCGGGAGCCGGAAAGCACGTCCGAGGCAGCCGGTTGTTGGGATACAACGGTCAGCGATGGAAGCAGCTGACTAGTAATGTAGGGAATGACGGATCATAGGCGGATAGGTGCCCCCGGCCCGGAGCTCGTCGCTTAAGCGACCACCATCTTGGGCTGCAGACCACGCCCCCCCTGGATTAGACATGTTATAATCCATAAAATAAGTGAACTTATCTCTAAAAGTTTTAGAACTACCCTCTAGAGGAGTAGGACAATGTTCCCATTGTGTATAATTAAAAACAGGTCTTAACGAATTTGTTTTGTGTAAAAAATGATGCCCAGAATGCGGATAACAGAATAAATCAGCGTAATTGGCAGAATTTAAATACAAATCTTCAGCATCAAAAGCAGCATAATACTTTAAATCTGAAAACAGTGCATGTACTGCTTGCACATCCCAATCATCCGAATGTATGTCCCGTGTTACCACATCTCCTAGAGAGACGCGAAACACGTATGGAATGCGAAGCACCTCGGTCGGGCCGTGGACTTCGTAGGCAACTTTGTCCCAAACAATGCCATCTGGAATCGGGAATGCTGAAATGTTAACATGAGCTCGATCACGTTTCATGATACGGGACGATGTGTGAGGGGCCAGAACTCCATCGACCAAGTTCACTGCAGAGCGTTCTGGCAAATAATGACCATTGATGAGCAAAAAGAACACTGTCACAAAACCAATTGACATGAAGAGAAAAATCAGGACAAGCAGCAACCAAATGTAGGTCCAAGGAGGGACCAGGTAAGTCTTTTTGAACCAAGAGAAAAAAATACTTAATTTAGTCGGTGTGTCAGCCAAACGGGAAGTCGAGGAAGACGAGCCGGAAGAGAGACTGGCATGATCTCCATAGCAGCCATTCGTAGTTTGATTTATCAGAGGTGGAAGTGTCGGGTCCGCTTGATGTTCTTCAGGACTGTTCGGCACTTCACTGATGGACTCATCTGGATGATATATATACTCGACATCCATGGTAGAAGATAGAGGTCGGACAGGTGAAAAATCAATGATAGTGTCCATCACATTCTTAGCCCTACGAAGAGTGGTGGAAGATGATGTAGTCAGTGGATCCAATGAAATTGCGTTGCACGAAACTGCAGGTGTGACACTATTCAGAATCGGCCACATGGTGTAGCTTGACATTGTCCACTGAAATATATCTGTTGTCTTTGCGACCAGGTAAAGGAGGTGAGACGACTGTACGAGTACCCTTCAGTCCAAGCACTGGAACCGGTGCACGATAAGAGGGACCAAATTATTTTTTGTTCTCCAACTGTTCTCGTACCAGGTCTCCAATTTTTGGAAGCCAGCTGGCAACCGGAATCAGTAGTGCTGCATCAGTGGAAGAGGGTAAATGTTCAGTTGCAAAGCTGTAACGGGTCTTTTGTACATCCTGTAACACAGTAGAATGATTATCTATGTCAAAGGTTGCGGCAGCCGCCACAACGTCTAGACCATCAAGGTCTGGCACAAACATTTTAATGCCAAAGAGCATTTCGTATGGGGTCCGCCCACCCAGAGATCGTCTAGGGAGGTTATTAAGTGCACGTTGAACCCCATACAAATGGGCCAGCCAGCTCCTGCCAGTACCTAAGACTCTAGCTGTCAAGGATTGCTTTAAGTCACGGTTCATTCGCTCCACAACCGAATTGCCCTCAGGCCTGTATGGAGACGAAAACTGCACCAGCACCCCCATTGACTTCATTGCTTCCTTGTACGCCTTAGAGGCGAACGCTGGACCTTGGTCAGAATGGAAGGTGCCACAGGCAAACATCCCTACAAAGACACGCAAATCCCTGATGACATTTCGAGCGTCAGCACTGCGTTGTGGCCAAACCCAAAGGAATCTAGTGCACAAATCAACTGCAACAAATATATATTTATACGCAGTATCAGAAGAAAGAGGACCGCAGTGATCAAGATAGATACAGCCAAAAGGTTGATTAGAAACACAGCTGTGTTTGTGGTGGGCGGGTGACCGTAGACGGCTTGATTTGCTGACAAATGTCACAAGAAAGGACATAATTACGGGTCTGTTTATATAAACCATGCCACCAGTAACGTTGCTGAAAAATAGAGACTGTTGCCGACACACCGGCATGCGCAGATGCTATGCCTTCGTGTGCGGCTTTGATCAATGTAGGTCTGCGGTCCATGTTGGGGATCATACGTTCCCCAACAGAAGGAATCAAAGCATAAGGAACTTGTTCGGAAGTTATATGATAAGAGTATTTCGAAGGGAAACCCTGAGGATAAGCTGTTCCCTCCTGCGTTGCAGCTACAGCTGCCAAAATCTCATTATCTATTTTAGTCTTGGATCTTGTAACTGCTGCTACGGAGCACGTGCCACTGCAGACCTGGCTGCTTCATCGGCCAAAGAATTACCAAGAGCATGTACTCCTACACGCTGATGGCCAAGAGTATGTATAACATGAATGAGGGGCAGACGTTGTTTAAGATCTGCCACTCGAACCCAAAGCGTTTTATGCTTAATTGCGCTGCCTTTGGAATCTCGATAGTCATTCCGAGACCAAAAAAACAAGTTGTCATTGAAAGACTGGACACAGTAATGAACAAGTTACTTACCTTCGGTAACGATATATCTGTAAGAAACATTAGTAGTGATAGATTCCTTACCTTAGAATATCCCCAGGCGTCAGACTGGATCCGGAAAGTTTTCGTCAGCAGTACCCCTGCGCGTCGGTTGGGGCGTCGTGCGGCTCTGCGTCCGTCATTGGCGTCGTGGTCGCCGAGATGACGTCACGGGCGCTACTTGGACGACGCCCACGCACGCTGACGTCAATTCTGTACACGACTTTCCGCGCCAGGAACGCAGAGCCATGCAAGATACTGACCACTGGTGCATTGAAACTAGGGCCCTGAAAGGGATGACCTTAACCCTAGAAATCAGTTCGCAGAACGTGGAGGATGGGTGGGGCGGTAAGGAATCTATCACTACTAATGTTTCTTACAGATATATCGTTACCGAAGGTAAGTAACTTGTTCATCTGAAAGAAACACATAGTGATAGATTCCTTACCTTAGAATAGATACCCCAGCAATACCAACCCCGGTGGTGGGTCTGCGAACTAAGATCACACCAGAAAGTCACGGAGAACAGAACGGCCAAAGAAGCCGTCTCTCCGGACTTGGCTGTCCAGGCAGTAATGGTTGGTAAACGTGTGCAGCGAGGCCCATGTGGCTGCCTGACATATGTCTTGCAGGGGGACACCACGTCCCAATGCAGTAGTGGCTGCAGTAGCTCTAGTGGAATGAGCACGCAGCCCCACCGGATGTTCTTTTTTAGCCAAAGAGTAACAAGCTTTGATACACAAGACAACCCAGCGGGAGATGGTTCTCTTATGGACCGCCCGACCTTTCTTGGTGCCAACGTAGCCAACAAAAAGCTGGTCATCCACCCGGAACTGCTGTGTGCGGTTGAGATAAAAAGAAAGCACACGTTTTGGGTCCAGACGGTGGAGCCGCTCTTCCTCTCTGGAAGGATGCGGAGGCAGAAAAAAGGTGGGCAAGGTAATAGTTTGCCCAATGTGAAAGGCAGTAACCACTTTTGGCAAAAAGGAAGGACGGGGCCTGAGCACAACCTTGTCCGGATGGACTGAAAGGAAAGGAGGATTACAGGAAAGAGCCTGGAGCTCACTCAATCGCCTGGCGGAAGTGATGGCCACCAGGTAGGCAGTCTTTAACGTCAGAAGACGAAGAGGACAGTTGTGAAGGGGCTCAAAAAGAGCACACATCAAGTACATCAGAACCAGATTCAAGTCCCACTGAGGAATCACAAAAGGAATAGGAGGAAAAATGTGAGTAATGCCTTTAAGAAACCTATTTACAACAGGGGACTTGAAAAGAGAGGGCTGATCAGGGAGCCTGAGAAAAGCCGAAATAGCAGAAAGGTAGCCCTTGATAGTGCCCAGAGCAGAGCCCTGCTGGGCCAAAGAAAGAAGGAACAGTAGAACCTCAGAAAGAGCGGCAGGAAGGGGATCCCCAGTCTTTGCTGTGCACCATGCCACAAACTTGTTCCACCTGCAGGCGTATAACACTTTAGTAGAGGGACCCCTGGCTAACAGAATAACGTCACAAACTTCAGGAGGCAAGTCGAAGGGAATCAACTGCCGCCACTCAATCTCCACGCAAAGAGGTGGAGGCTGGACAGGTTCGGGTGGAGGACCGTCCCCTGCTGCTGCGACAGAAGATCCTCCCGAAGAGGCAGTCGGATCGGGGGATCGATGCTCATACTGAGTAGCTCGGGATACCATACTTTTCGAGCCCAGTCTGGAGCCACAAGAATGACTTGGGCCCGGTCGCGCCTGATCTTCTTCAGCACTCTGGGCAGAAGTGGTATAGCCGGAAAGGCGTACAACAGACCGCAACTCCACTCGCGACGAAAAGCGTCGCCGAGCGAGTGCCGCCTTGGAAATTCCAACGCGCAGAACTGATGACATTGCGCGTTCTCTTCGGTGGCGAATAGATCTAACCAAGGCTCTCCCCACTGCTGAAAGAGACCTTGCGCCACCTCCGAGTGAAGACGCCATTCGTGATCGAGCATGCACCTGCGGCTGAGTTTGTCCGCCCTGGCGTTCAGAGAACCTGCCAGGTGTTGAACCACCAGGGACATGCCCTGATGTTCCAGCCATGTCCAGAGACGCAGAGCCTCCTGACAGAGGGTCCACGACCCCACCCCGCCTTGTTTGTTGCAGTACCACATGGTGGTGGTGTTGTCTGTCAACACCTGCACTACTCTCCCCTTGACAGAGGGAAGGAATGCCTTTAGTGCAAGCCTGATCGCCCGCAGCTCCAAAAGGTTGATATGGAGCCGGGACTCCGCCCGGAGACCAGAGGCCTCTGATCTCCGCCTCTCCCATGTGGCCGCCCCATCCCAGGAGGGACGCATCCGTCACCACTGTGAACTCCGGTTGGGGAAGGGAGAGGATCTGCCGTCGACCCAATGCTGGTTCGTGAGCCACCACTGCAATTGTTGTGCAGTGCCCTCCGAGATCTGGACGTGATAGGACAGGTTTCCCTGATGCTGCGCCCACTGGAACTTCAGGTCCCACTGCAGAGCCCGCATATTGACCAGCAGGATGCAGGAGGCCAGGAGGCCCAGCAGCCTCAGAGTCACTCTGACCGAAACCCGGGACAAGGGCTGAAAGATGGGAATCAGAGCCCGAATATCCCGGACTCGCCGTTCGGGAGGATAGACCCGAAACTGCGCCGTGTCCAGAACCGCTCCGATAAAGAGGAGCTTCTGGGAGGGAATCAGGTGCGACTTCGGCACATTGATGGAGAACCCCAGCAAGTGCAGGAGGTCGGCCGTAGTCTGGAGGTGGGAGACGACTGTCTGGGGCGAGCCCGCCTTCAACAACCAATCGTCGAGATAGGGGAAGACTGAGACCCCTGATCTGCACAGATGAGCTGCGACCACCGCCATCACCTTGGTGAACACCCGAGGGGCGCTGGTAAGGCCAAAGGGGAGCACGGTAAACTGAAAGTGCTCGTGGCCTACCGTGAACCGCAGGTAACGCCGGTGGGCTGGCAGGACAGGGATGTGGAAATAGGCGTCCTGCAAGTCCAGCGCTACCATCCAGTCTTGTGGGTCGAGAGCAGACAAGACCTGAGCTAGAGTGAGCATCTTGAACTTCTCTTTGCGGAGGAAGCGATTGACGTTCCGGAGGTCCAAGATAGGATGCAGGCCTTTGTCCTTCTTGGGCACCACAAAGTAGTGGGAATTACAACCACGACCTACTTCGTGCGTCGGAACGCGCTCGATGGCCCTCTTGGCCAAGAGGGCCGCAACTTCCTGCTGAAGAAGCACCAAGTGATCCCCCGACATGCGGTGGTATTGAGGTGGCATGGCTGGGGGTAGTCTCGAAGGGGAGGGAGTAGCCCCTCCGGACTATCTCTAAAACCCACCTGTCCGAAGTGATGGTGCGCCAGTGGGGGAGGTGATGGCGGAGCCTGCCGCCCACTGGCCTGTGATGGGCCTGAAAGTTCAGACTAGGAAGGTTTGGAGGCAGTGGTGGCAGGGGTGGTGGTGGACTGACCCGCCCGCTGGCCCCTTTGTCCGCCACGGCGGAACCCGCGCCCGCAGCCGCGCTGGGATGACTGCTGCGCTGGCCTGTGGCTCTGTTGCGAACGCTGCGGGCGCCCCTTCCTGTGCCACGAAAAGAGAGAAAAGCGGAAGGCGGAGGAGGGCGGACTGCCGAGAGTCCCAAGGACTTGGCCGTAGCCCGTGAGTCCTTAAACCTCTCCAACGAGCTGTCCGCTTTGTCGCCGAAGAGGCGACGGCCATCAAAGGGCATGTCCATAAGGGTGTTTTGGACATCCCCTGAAAATCCAGTGGGTCTCAACCAGGCGTGACGGCGAACCACCACCGTCGTTGCAATGGATCTGCCCAGTGAGTCGGCGGTGTCTAGACCACAACGGATCATGAACTTCGCTGCGTCTCTCCCCTCTGCAACAGCCTGGACGAGAGCAGGTCGGGCCTCCTCCAGACACTGGGGCAGCACGTTCGCCACTGTTATCCCACAGACAGTGGGAATAACGGCCCCAGAGGCATGCGGTGTTCACGGACCGCAGCGCAGAGCTGGTGGAAGAGAAAATCTTCTTCCCAAACTGATCCAGCTTCTTGGATTCCCTATCCGGTGGGGCGGAAGGGAAGGCGGTTGGGGAAGCAGAGGCTTGGACAACCAAGCTCTCGGGGTGGGATGTTGGGAGAGGAAAATGGGGTCACCCGGAGCTGGGCGATGGCGTCGGGCCACGTTCCTATCCACAGGAGCCCCTGTGGTGGGCCTGGACCTAGTGCCCAAAAGAACGTCCGAAAGGGCTTCATTAAACGGCACCAGCGGCTCCGCAGAAGTAGCTGCTGGCTGAAGCACCTCTGTCAGGAGGTTAGTCCTGACGGCCACAGTAGGGAGCTGGAGGTGTAGGGCCTCCGCCGCCCTACGCAACACCACTGCATAACTGGCTCCCTCCTCTGTAGCCACGGTAGGAGGAGACAGCATGCCAAGGTCTGGTGAGGTATCCAGACCACTGGCGTCCCCCAATTCCTCAGCCCAGTCCTGTTCAGACTCGCAGGCTGCAGCGAGAGGGTCGTCCGACCCCTCCCAGTCCTCCCCTTGCTCCTCAGGCTGTTCAACAGGCCTAAAATAAGGAGTAGGGACATGGGGATAGAAATCCCCAAACGGCGTCGAGAACGGCATCGATCAACGCCGGACCGACGCCGCGTCCACTTCGGGGCTGAATCTGAGGTCGACGTCGTCCCGAGGAGCGGGAGGCGTCAGAATCAGTGCCGGTGGAGTCGACGTCGGTGGAGGCATAACAAGGTCAACCGGCGTCGACCGGGATCCAGGCCTGGATCCAAGGGTGTCCTGCGGCGCTGGGGCCGGAGCCGACAGCGACGCGAGGGCCGGAGCCGCCGGCGAGGAAACGCGAGGACACCCATGCGGGACCGTGGGGCCCGAAGGCGCACCGGCGGGACCCAACGGCCCAAAGAGGTGAGCCATGGCCGACAGGAAGTCCTATATCTGGGCCGGAGTCGCCGATGACCCCGGGAAGGGCGGGTAGTCGGGCGTCAACTCCATGGACTCCGCCGGAGCCGCGGGGGTGGCACCACCCGTACCCTCAGCCGCGTGACCGGCAAGGGGAAGTCGGAGAACGATGACGTTTCTTCGACTTCTTGTGCTTTGCCTTACCTGACCACGAGTGCGAAGACTTCGATCCCGACGATTGCCGATGATGACTCCGCGCACGGTCCCTCGACCTCCCTCTGGACCGGGACTTCTCACGGCGCGGAGCCGACTGCCGGGCTTCAAGCAGCTTTCGGGACCGCTCCCGCAAAGACTTCGGCGCCATGGACCGGCAGTCGGGGCACGACTTGGGGTTGTGGTCGCGCCCCAGGCAGAAGAGACACACGCGGTGCGGGTCCATCACCGACATGATCCGATGACAGTCCTCGCAGGACTTAAACCCGGGCATCCCTAACTGCACCAGGAGTCGAATCGACTCGAAAAGGGTGAGAAAAAGATCTAAAAAAACTTAGTCAAAAAAGACTAGGGGTACCGCTCTCTCCGGATCTGCGCTTGCTGGCGCGGAAAAAGAAAGAACTGACGTCAGCGCACGTGGGCGGCGTCCAAGTAGCGCCCGCGACGTCATCTCGGCGACCACAATGCCAACGACGGACGCGGAGCCGCACGACGCCCCTACCGACGCGCAGGGGTACTGCTGATGAAAACTTTCCGGATCCAGTCTGACGCCTGGGGATATTCTAAGGTAAGGAATCTATCACTATGTGTTTCTTTCAGATAAGAATCGCATACAATAAGAGTATTCACATTTGGATCAGCAAACTCGAGAGCAAGTACAAGAGCACGCAGCTCCGCCAATTGTGCCGTGCAGTCACCAAGTGCTTGAGTGTGCACAATGGAAGACTTAAACTCTCCATTAACAATGGAGCCAGCAACAATTGCGCAAGCGCCCGAATAAGCATGTTTGGAACCCATGGCCGGTTGAGCCGAGCCATCGGTGTAAATGATGTATTTGTACTCATGTACAAGTGACATCAGCCGAAGTCAATGGGGATGCAATGCTTTCGAGTTAGGTACACTCGCCTTAGTCACGGCTTCCAAAGCAGGGAAGGGCGTGACCATAAGAATGCGTTTTCCTTGTGCCAGTGAGCGTTCTTTTAGAATCGCCATCTGTACTGCCATCAAGATTTTTCAACAGTTGAAAAGCACGTTTCTGCAGCAGTGTAAAAATTTGATTTGTATGCAATCGGAACTGTGTCTCCTTCATTGAACGTCAAGTAAGTGAAATCCACTGTCCCAGAAACTATACATATTACTAGGTTTGTGGTGTTGTCACGCGTCAACAAGTAGTTAGTTGCAAGCAAGTCTGTTTGCAAAGAAGTCAGAATAGATGTATGTTCCGGAAACCAGCTGGCTGAAGAAAAAGTTGGTTGTATCAATGCATAAAGCGGTTTGATATGCTGGGCATAATCGGGAATGTATATCCTCCCGAAATTCAAAAATCCCAGCAAAGACTGAAGTTTCTTCAGTGTAGAAGGGGTTCGCAATTGTGCACATTTCTCCAAGAAGTGAGGGGCTAAGCCCTTTCCTTCATTATTGAGCTCATAGCCCAAAAGATCACAGCCAAATGTGCGATATGTAACTTTGCAAAATTAAATTTGTATCCATAGTCGGCAAAGGATAAATTAATATTGTCGACTCGGACTCGATGCGGTATAAGTTCATCGTCCGTCAGATAAATGTCATCAACGTACGAGAACGCATCTGGATCTATGTCGTGCAATAGTGACACGACACGTGCTGCAAATGCCCCGGGGCTATTCTTATACTCCATAGGCAAACGCGTAAATTTTTTCTGATTCCCGACGGCAGTGAATGCTGTCAAATCACGGCTCTCAGGAGCGAGATTGTGACTATAGAAACCATTAGAAATGTCCAGTGTAGTTCTGTCTTTTTTACGAACAAGATTGGTTCACCAGCGCTGAGCTGTGAGTGTTTTGCACTGCAAATGTGCGGCAATGACTATTTAATTCTCGGTAAGCCAATACAATTCGATAAGAACCATCAGGTTTTGATACCGTAAAGAGAGGATTATTCATCGGTGATGTACATGATTCAATCACTCCTTGATATTCCAGCTGTGTTAGAATATCACAAATGGAAGCTTTGGCTTCACGTCTGATTGGGTATTGCGGTTGTGGCTGAGGCATAGAACGTAAAGGTATTTCATGAGCCGGTGAATCAACATCCCAACTCACCTGATTACGATACACCGCTGGGGCTAGGGCACAAGCCCACCCTGCAGCCAAAGTCTGGGCATGCTCTTCAGGGATGTAACGCGAAAAACTCGGAAGTATCACGTCTTCTCCCCTAGGAGCTGCCAACACAAAGGGTGGAGGCCAATCTGCCTCCGCCAACAGAATGTCATATGAGGACGTTAAATTCTCCCAGAACACCGCTTTGATTGGACGAGGTATATCACCTTCAATTTGGAAAATTATGTCATAGAGCCTATCCGGGGGGGCAACCCTGGTGTCAGCAGTCTCTAATGTAATGAATGTATCAGTTGCTGTCGCCTCCAGACAGGGACGCAGAGCCTCCCGCACTATGGTAAGTTACGCTGCGCTGTCGAGCAGAGTCACTGCCCATGTCCAATCCAGGAGTCGCGTTCTCACCATCTGAGGCATACCTCGCTGTTAGAGCAGCAACTTGTTTCTTGTGAAACGGTGGTCGAAAACAAGGTAGATCCTCTTGTTTTCCTTTGCCTTCAAACTGTCGAGGTTGATCACGTCCCTGTGGCGCAGGTTGACTCTTGCCACGATCCTGGCGTTCCCCTCCTCCGACTTGAGAGCCAGAAGTGTCCTGCGAAGAACGAGGAGAACGTGGATCAGGGACCTGAAATCTATCAGGAGACTTTATTTTAGCGCGGTCGCGCAAGTCATAGAAGTACGCTCAGAAGACTCAGGTGTCGGGAACTAGCACGCGAACCTTACTTCTGTTGTTGTTGCCCCTGCTTTTTAGTTTTCCAGTTCTTTTTAGGAAAGAACGGACGCCCATCTTTATCAGTCTGGGCCTTTTGTTGAGTTTGAGATTGAGTTTGCGTTTGAGTAAAAGGCTTAACTCCCAAACTATTGCGGCCTATGGTCTTATAAGCGTTTGCAATAATTTCTGGTAATTCGTGTCGTTTGTCTACATCAGGGACAGCCTCCAAGCGATTTGCCACTTGAAAGCTTACCGCATCGCCCTTGACATTCGCAAGGATCATATCTGCAACCACGTCGAACACCCCCACCAATCGCATCCCCAGCTCCACTGCCGCTTCTGCACCATGTTCATCTTGAACACGTTTAATCACTGAAGGGAGTCGGGTCATGGAAGGAGTGCCGAAACACTTCGAATATACCGCTGCAAACACCTTACCCCAGGTGTTACAATCAGCCAACTCGGGAAGTAAGTCCTTTGGCAAACTAATAGTCAATATCCTGTGTTTCTCCACAGGAGATGTGTTTGGAAAAACAGCCTCTATTTGTCCAAATTTTTCAGCAAGCCAATAAGGCAATTCATCCTTACTCTGTGGACGCTTGCCCATTACTGAATTTACCATAAGGGGACTGATGGTTACACCACCAGGTGGCGCAGCAACACCAGGTGGTCCCACCTGAAAGTTGCGCGACATGAACTGTATAACAGCTCTATGCATGCGTATCAAAGATATATGTAACACGTGCAGTTCTGCACGCAGTGCCGTTGTCAAACGACGCAGGTGAGGGGTATACCCAGCCAAAACGGGCCACGTGGCCCCATCTATCGATAAAGGACCTAAATGGACCGGCGTCATTGGGTGAGGAAGGGCACCATTAAACCAAATTTGGTGTTGCCAAGCTGTAAGCGGAATCTCAAGAGCCCGATAGGGCTGATAAGCATTAGGAAGGGTCGTAGGTGTATATTCGTGAAACAGGTTATCTGTTCCATCCACCGCCGGAAAGGTGACCCAAGAATAAAACACTTCGAACCGGTAAGCCGCATCTGCTTCTACTACAAAAATCAGCGCAACACCAGCATTAGGGACTCCATTATGAGTCAAATAAGCCGTGAGTGCTGCCCTATTAGCGGCCGGAATCGGGATCGCCATAACTGACAATAAAGAATAACAACCTAGAGCGTGGCAGCGCAATAATGGGTTTAGAATAAAGAGAAACCTTTTAAAACTTCAAGCTTGAAAGAACCTATAAAAACATCAATATAGGAGGTTACACCGTCACAACTGTCTCCGGAAACAGAGGTGAGGGGATTGTGGACAAGCACAAGCACTACTCAAGCGTCTCGCAGATAAGAACCAGACCAAACGTTGGTGGCGCCATGTTGCAGGGATTCTGCACATATACAGAACTATGCGCAGGAAAACAGGACCTCAGTGAATAGGGGTGTACCAACCTACCACATCAGTACCCAAAATCCCAAACCGACTAGCTATAGTGTCTCATTCGTTCTCCTCCAAATATCACGGAGCTAAAAATGATTAGACAACCCAGAACACGACACTCCCGACTCTCTCAGGAATCGCGGGAACAAGACGTACTCTTTCGTTCACTCACTCATACTTGTCCACAATGAGAATAAGCAGACCACTGAAATAGTTCAAAATGTTTATTTTAACTATTGTGCTCTAAAATACAGTATACGTGCCACTACTAGCAGCAAAATGCATAAACTCAGCACAGTTAGCATTGTTACAATTCCATAGAATACAAAGGGAGAAGTCATGTTATAAAGACTGTGGAAATAAGGGCCTATAGTCCTAACCACCCTCCCCTTGACTAGAAGAAGTTTATTTTATATAAAGAACGATCTCTGGGCTTTGACAGCAGACCCCATACATTAAAGCCTGAATGAAAGGTTTACATCATAGGAACAGCAGAGCTCTTCTCCATGGAACAGCTTTCTCCAAGTGTGTAAAAACAACATGCAACAACGTAATATCAAAGCACAAGTCTTCAGTACTGCAGCTGTGTAGCATGTTATGTCTAGGTGCTAGGGACTGACCAGAACAGAATAACAAGGGGCATTGTTTATCGACCTTGCACATCGTGTTCAGACTAAACTCCAGGGAAGGCAGAGAACGTGAAAGGCAACCCGTTCCCATGTGAAGGGCACAAACAAAGACTTGCAAAAACAAAGTCATGTAGTAGCGTGCGCAAAAGCAGCATCATGGCAGCGAAGCTCATCCTAACTTAGCAATGTCGATAATGTGCCTAAGAACCATATAACATATGCAGGCAATTTGACAGTAATAATGCGTACTCCTACGATGCTAACACTAACTAGATGTACCTAAATATACCTAGCATGTATGTAGGTGGAGAGCCAAGAATCCCCCTAGGATGGAGCCAATCCCATTACCTGATGTGAGAGAACGAAGGACCCCGTCTTGGTCTCGAGATGGAAACCCCGCGAGGGATGTCAGAACACTGCGTGCTGGAGTGTCTGCGTGCAGGAAACTCAGCGTCTCGTGTCAGCATGGAAGTCTTTCTCCTCTGCCTGCCCCAGCAAAGATATGGTGTTTATATACCCAAAAGGTACCCTCTGGGGTTCTACCTTGCTGTGTCATGTCGGCCGAGGGTGACGATAGTTATGAACCTTATACATAGTTATTATGCAGAAGATGGTAATCCTGCTTTGATTCTGAGAATCCTCATGCATAATAAATTAGGCTAGTTTTCGGAGAAAACCACACAACATTTATGCACCACCTAACTAAGTAAAAGGTCAGTACCAAAACCGTTATGTAGAACAATGGCAGGGAAAATGTAGGTGAAAGGTTAGGTGACTACCCAGGCTTATATTGGAGTACATTAAGAATCATAACAATATAAGGGACACAGTCTTTTGCCATTTGTACAGCAAAGTCTTTAAGCATATGATTAGCACAGTGCCATCCATGCTGAGCTGTAAAATGACAAACGCCTTTACTACTCCAGGCACAGTATTACAGCTTTGAATTGATAAAATACCAACCAAGCTAACCTGAAATGAATAAAAGCAACCCCTGACACGTGTTTCACTATCATTATAGCTCTTCAGAGAGGTTTAGCTTTGTCCAGACACAAGGAGCACCCAGTATAAGTCAAAACAACATCCTTTCAGGCATAGAGTGACGCATAAATTATGCAAAAAGAAGCAGGGAACTCTGGGTAGTTACCTTAGGTGGAGAGCAGCGTCGAGAACGGCATCGATCAACGCCGGACCGACGCCGCGTCCACTTCGGGGCTGAATCTGAGGTCGACGTCGTCCCGAGGAGCGGGAGGCGTCAGAATCAGTGCCGGTGGAGTCGACGTCGGTGGAGGCATAACAAGGTCAACCGGCGTCGACCGGGATCCAGGCCTGGATCCAAGGGTGTCCTGCGGTGCTTGGGCCGGAGCCGACAGCGACGCGAGGTGCCGGAGCCGCCGGCGAGGAAACGCGAGGACACCCATGCGGGCCGTGGGGCCCGAAGGCGCACCGGCGGGACCCAACGGCCCAAAGAGGTGAGCCATGGCCGACAGGAAGTCCTGTATCTGGGCCGGAGTCGCCGACGACCCCGGGAAGGGCGGGTAGTCGGGCGTCGACTCCATGGACTCCGCCGGAGCCGCGGGGGTGGCACCACCCGTACCCTCAGCCGCGTGACCGGCAAGGGGAAGTCGGAGAACGATGACGTTTCTTCGACTTCTTGTGCTTTGCCTTACCTGACCACGAGTGCGAAGACTTCGATCCCGACGATTGCCGATGATGACTCCGCGCACGGTCCCTCGACCTCCCTCTGGACCGGGACTTCTCACGGCGGGGAGCCGACTGCCGGGCTTCAAGCAGCTTTCGGGACCGCTCCCGCAAAGACTTCGGCGCCATGGACCGGCAGTCGGGCACGACTTGGGGTTGTGGTCGCGCCCCAGGCAGAAGAGACACACGCGGTGCGGGTCCGTCCACCGACATCATCCGATGACAGTCCTCGCAGGACTTAAACCCGGGCATCCCTAACTGCACCAGTAGTCGAATCGACTCGAAAAGGGTGAGAAAAAGATCTAAAAAAACTTAGTCAAAAAGACTAGGGTACCGCTCTCTCCGGATCTGCGCTTGCTGGCGCGGAAAGAAAAGAACTGACGTCAGCGCACGTGGGCGGCATCCAAGTAGCGCCCGCGACGTCATCTCGACGACCACGACGCCAACGACGGACGCGGAGCCGCACGACGCCCCTACCGACGCGCAGGGGTACTGCTGATGAAAACTTTCCGGATCCAGTCTGACGCCTGGGGATATTCTAAGGTAAGGAATCTATCACTATGTGTTTCTTTCAGATAAGAATCGCATACAATAAGAGTATTCACATTTGGATCAGCAAACTCGAGAGCAAGTACAAGAGCACGCAGCTCCGCCAATTGTGCCGTGCAGTCACCAAGTGCTTGAGTGTGCACAATGGAAGACTTAAACTCTCCATTAACAATGGAGCCAGCAACAATTGCGCAAGCGCCCGAATAAGCATGTTTGGAACCCGTGGCCGGTTGAGCCGAGCCATCGGTGTAAATGATGCATTTGTACTCATGTACAAGTGACATCAGCCGAAGTCAATGGGGATGCAAAGCTTTCGAGTTAGGTACACTCGCCTTAGTCACGGCTTCCAAAGCAGGGAAGGGCGTGACCATAAGAATGCGTTTTCTTTGTGCCAGTGAGCGTTCTTTTAGAATCGCCATCTGTACTGCCATCAAGATTTTTTCAACAGTTGAAAAGCACGTTTCTGCAGCAGTGTAAAAATTTGATTTGTATGCAATCAGAACTGTGTCTCCTTCATTGAACGTCAAGTAAGTGAAATCCACTGTCCCAGAAACTATACATATTACTAGGTTTGTGGTGTTGTCACGCGTCAACAAGTAGTTAGTTGCAAGCAAGTCTGTTTGCAAAGAAGTCAGAATAGATGTATGTTCCGGAAACCAGCTGGCTGAAGAAAAAGTTGGTTGTATCAATGCATAAGCGGTTTGATATGCTGGGCATAATCGGGAATGTATATCCTCCCGAAATTCAAAAATCCCAGCAAAGACTGAAGTTTCTTCAGTGTAGAAGGGGTTCGCAATTGTGCACATTTCTCCAAGAAGTGAGGGGCTAAGCCCTTTCCTTCATTATTGAGCTCATAGCCCAAAAGGATCACAGCCAAATGTGCGATATGTGACTTTGCAAAATTAAATTTGTATCCATAGTCGGCAAAGGATAAATTAATATTGTCGACTCGGACTCGATGCGGTATAAGTTCATCGTCCGTCAGATAAATGTCATCAACGTACGAGAACGCATCTGGATCTATGTCGTGCAATAGTGACACGACACGTGCTGCAAATGCCCCGGGGCTATTCTTATACTCCATAGGCAAACGCGTAAATTTTTTCTGATTCCCGACGGCAGTGAATGCTGTCAAATCACGGCTCTCAGAAGCGAGATTGTGACTATAGAAACCATTAGAAATGTCCAGTGTAGTTTTGTCTTTTTTACGAATAAGATAGGTTCACCAGCGCTGAGCTGTGAGTGTTTTGCACTGCAAATGTGCGGCAATGACTATTTAATTCTCGGTAAGCCAATACAATTCGATAAGAACCATCAGGTTTTGATACCGTAAAGAGAGGATTATTCATCGGTGATGTACATGATTCAATCACTTCTTGATATTCCAGCTGTGTTAGAATATCACAAATGGAAGCTTTGGCTTCACGTCTGATTGGGTATTGCGGTTGTGGCTGAGGCATAGAGCGTAAAGGTATTTCATGAGCCGGTGAATCAACATCCCAACTCACCTGATTACGATACACCGCTGGGGCTAGGGCACAAGCCCACCCTGCAGCCAAAGTCTGGGCATGCTCTTCAGGGATGTAACGCGAAAAACTCGGAAGTATCACGTCTTCTCCCCTAGGAGCTGCCAACACAAAGGGTGGAGGCCAATCTGCCTCCGCCAACAGAATGTCATATGATGACGTTAAATTCTCCCAGAACACCGCTTTGATTGGACGAGGTATATCACCTTCAATTTGGAAAATTATGTCATAGATCCTATCCGGGGGGCAACCCTGGTGTCAGCAGTCTCTAATGTAATGAATGTATCAGTTGCTGTCGCCTCCAGACAGGGACGCAGAGCCTCCCGCACTATGGTAACTTACGCTGCGCTGTCGAGCAGAGTCACTGCCCATGTCCAATCCAGGAGTCGCGTTCTCACCATCTGAGGCATACCTCGCTGTTAGAGCAGCAACTTGTTTCTTGTGAAACGGTGGTCGAAAACAAGGTAGATCCTCTTGTTTTCCTTTGCCTTCAAACTGTCGAGGTTGATCACGTCCCTGTGGCGCAGGTTGACTCTTGCCACGATCCTGGCGTTCCCCTCCTCCGACTTGAGAGCCAGAAGTGTCCTGCGAAGAACGAGGAGAACGTGGATCAGGGACCTGAAATCTATCAGGAGACTTGCCAACTCGGGAAGTAAGTCCTTTGGCAAACTAATAGTCAATATCCTGTGTTTCTCCACAGGAGATGTGTTTGGAAAAACAGCCTCTATTTGTCCAAATTTTTCAGCAAGCCAATAAGGCAATTCATCCTTACTCTGTGGACGCTTGCCCATTACTGAATTTACCATAAGGGGACTGATGGTTACACCACCAGGTGGCGCAGCAACACCAGGTGGTCCCACCTGAAAGTTGCGCGACATGAACTGTATAACAGCTCTATGCATGCGTATCAAAGACATATGTAACACGTGCAGTTCTGCACGCAGTGCCGTTGTCAAACGACGCAGGTGAGGGGTATACCCAGCCAAAACGGGCCACGTGACCCCATCTATCGATAAAGGACCTAAATGGACCGGCGTCATTGGGTGAGGAAGGGCACCATTAAACCAAATTTGGTGTTGCCAAGCTGTAAGCGGAATCTCAAGAGCCCGATAGGGCTGATAAGCATTAGGAAGGGTCGTAGGTGTATATTCGTGAAACAGGTTATCTGTTCCATCCACCGCCGGAAAGGTGACCCAAGAATAAAACACTTCGAACCGGTAAGCCGCATCTGCTTCTACTACAAAAATCAGCGCAACACCAGCATTAGGGACTCCATTCTGAGTCAAATAAGCCGTGAGTGCTGCCCTATTAGCGGCCGGAATCGGGATCGCCATAACTGACAATAAAGAATAACAACCTAGAGCGTGGCAGCGCAATAATGGGTTTAGAATAAAGAAATGAAATGAAATTAAATGAAATTTGTACTTGTAAAGCGCACTTATACCCCCAAAGAGGTGTCCTGGCGCTGTACGCATACCGCTGTGGAACCCTTCCTGGCTTTTCCCTGTGAAATGTCCACTCCTGGGCACCCCCAGGGTGAAGCCAGGCATCCCAGCGCTGTTGGGGCCATTGTGGAGATTAAGCAAGCTATTGCCCAGAGTTGCAGAGTGGGACCCATGATTAGAATAGGCACCGAGGCGAGAATTATCAGGTCCGAGGAAATTGAGCCCAAGACCCGCCGAGGCGGGAATTGAACCCTGGTCCCGGGCCAGATCTCTGCATCAGGGTCTGCCGCTCTAACCATTGAGCCACACTTCTCCACTAAAGAGAAACCTTTTAAAACTTCAAGCTTGAAAGAACCTATAAAAACATCAATATAGGAGGTTACACCGTCACAACTGTCTCCGGAAACAGAGGTGAGGGGATTGTGGACAAGCACAAGCACTACTCAAGCGTCTCGCAGATAAGAACCAGACCAAACGTTGGCGGCGCCATGTTGCAGGGATTCTGCACATATACAGAACTATGCGCAGGAAAACAGGACCTCAGTGAATAGGGGTGTACCAACCTACCACATCAGTACCCAAAATCCCAAACCGACTAGCTATAGTGTCTCATTCGTTCTCCTCCAAATATCACAGAGCTAAAAATGATTAGACAACCCAGAACACGACACTCCCGACTCTCTCAGGAATCGCGGGAACAAGACGTACTCTTTCGTTCACTCACTCATACTTGTCCACAATGAGAATAAGCAGACCACTGAAATAGTTCAAAATGTTTATTTTAACTATCGTGCTCTAAAATACAGTATACGTGCCACTACTAGCAGCAAAATGCATAAACTCAGCACAGTTAGCATTGTTACAATTCCATAGAATACAAAGGAGAAGTCATGTTATAAAGACTGTGGAAATAAGGGCCTAGTCCTAACCACCCTCCCCTTGACTAGAAGAAGTTTATTTTATATAAAGAACGATCTCTGGGCTTTGACAGCAGACCCCATACATTAAAGCCTGAATGAAAGGTTTACATCATAGGAACAGCAGAGCTCTTCTCCATGGAACAGCTTTCTCCAAGTGTGTAAAAACAACATGCAACAACGTAATATCAAAGCACAAGTCTTCAGTACTGCAGCTGTGTAGCATGTTATGTCTAGGTGCTAGGGACTGACCAGAACAGAATAACAAGGGGCATTGTTTATCGACCTTGCACATCGTGTTCAGACTAAACTCCAGGAAAGGCAGAGAACGTGAAAGGCAACCCGTTCCCATGTGAAGGGCACAAACAAAGACTTGCAAAAACAAAGTCATGTAGTAGCGTGCGCAAAAGCAGCATCATGGCAGCGAAGCTCATCCTAACTTAGCAATGTCGATAATGTGCCTAAGAACCATATAACATATGCAGGCAATTTGACAGTAATAATGCGTACTCCTACGATGCTAACACTAACTAGATGTACCTAAATATACCTAGCATGTATGTAGGTGGAGAGCCAAGAATCCCCCTAGGATGGAGCCAATCCCATTACCTGATGTGAGAGAACGAAGGACCCCGTCTTGGTCTCGAGATGGAAACCCCGCGAGGGATGTCAGAACACTGCGTGCTGGAGTGTCTGCGTGCAGGAAACTCAGCGTCTCGTGTCAGCATGGAAGTCTTTCTCCTCTGCCTGCCCCAGCAAAGATATGGTGTTTATATACCCAAAAGGTACCCTCAGGGGTTCTACCTTGCTGTGTCATGTCGGCCGAGGGTGACGATAGTTATGAACCTTATACATAGTTATTATGCAGAAGATGGTAATCCTGCTTTGATTCTGAGAATCCTCATGCATAATAAATGAGGCTAGTTTTCGGAGAAAACCACACAACATTTATGCACCACCTAACTAAGTAAAAGGTCAGTACCAAAACCGTTATGTAGAACAATGGCAGGGAAAATGTAGGTGAAAGGTTAGGTGACTACCCAGGCTTATATTGGAGTACATTAAGAATCATAACAATAAAAGGGACACAGTCTTTTGCCATTTGTACAGCAAAGTCTTTAAGCATATGATTAGTACAGTGCCATCCATGCTGAGCTGTAAAATGACAAACGCCTTTACTACTCCAGGCACAGTATTACAGCTTTGAATTGATAAAATACCAACCAAGCTAACCTGAAATGAATAAAAGCAACCCCTGACACGTGTTTCACTATCATTATAGCTCTTCAGAGAGGTTTAGCTTTGTCCAGACACAAGGGAGCACCCAGTATAAGTCAAAACAACATCCTTTCAGGCATAGAGTGACGCATAAATTATGCAAAAAAGAAGCAGGGAACTCTGGGTAGTTACCAAGTTTAGGTGGAGAGCAGCGTCGAGAACGGCATCGATCAACGCCGGACCGACGCCGCGTCCACTTCGGGGCTGAATCTGAGGTCGACGTCGTCCCGAGGAGCGGGAGGCGTCAGAATCAGTGCCGGTGGAGTCGACGTCGGTGGAGGCATAACAAGGTCAACCGGCGTCGACCGGGATCCAGGCCTGGATCCAAGGGTGTCCTGCGGCGCTTGGGCCGGAGCCGACAGCGACGCGAGGGCCGGAGCCGCCGGCGAGGAAACGCGAGGACACCCATGCGGGGCCCGAAGGCGCACCGGCGGGACCCAACGGCCCAAAGAGGTGAGCCATGGCCGACAGGAAGTCCTGTATCTGGGCCGGAGTCGCCGACGACCCCGGGAAGGGCGGGTAGTCGGGCGTCGACTCCATGGACTCCGCCGGAGCCGCGGGGGTGGCACCACCCGTACCCTCAGCCGCGTGACCGGCAAGGGGAAGTCGGAGAACGATGACGTTTCTTCGACTTCTTGTGCTTTGCCTTACCTGACCACGAGTGCGAAGACTTCGATCCCGACGATTGCCGATGATGACTCCGCGCACGGTCCCTCGACCTCCCTCTGGACCGGGACTTCTCACGGCGGGGAGCCGACTGCCGGGCTTCAAGCAGCTTTCGGGACCGCTCCCGCAAAGACTTCGGCGCCATGGACCGGCAGTCGGGGCACGACTTGGGGTTGTGGTCGCGCCCCAGGCAGAAGAGACACACGCGGTGCGGGTCCGTCACCGACATCATCCGATGACAGTCCTCGCAGGACTTAAACCCGGGCATCCCTAACTGCACCAGTAGTCGAATCAACTCGAAAAGGGTGAGAAAAAGATCTAAAAAAACGTAGTCAAAAAAGACTAGGGGTACCGCTCTCTCCGGATCTGCGCTTGCTGGCGCGGAAAAAGAAAGAACTGACGTCAGCGCACGTGGGCGGCGTCCATGTAGCGCCCGCGACGTCATCTCGGCGACCACGACGCCAACGACGGACGCGGAGCCGCACGACGCCCCTACCGACGCGCAGGGGTACTGCTGATGAAAACTTTCCGGATCCAGTCTGACGCCTGGGGATATTCTAAGGTAAGGAATCTATCACTATGTGTTTCTTTCAGATAAGAATCGCATACAATAAGAGTATTCACATTTGGATCAGCAAACTCGAGAGCAAGTACAAGAGCACGCAGCTCCGCCAATTGTGCCATGCAGTCACCAAGTGCTTGAGTGTGCACAATGGAAGACTTAAACTCTCCATTAACAATGGAGCCAGCAACAATTGCGCAAGCGCCCGAATAAGCATGTTTGGAACCCGTGGCCGGTTGAGCCGAGCCATCGGTGTAAATGATGCATTTGTACTCATGTACAAGTGACATCAGCCGAAGTCAATGGGGATGCAATGCTTTCGAGTTAGGTACACTCACCTTAGTCACGGCTTCCAAAGCAGGGAAGGGCGTGACCATAAGAATGCGTTTTCCTTGTGCCAGTGAGCGTTCTTTTAGAATCGCCATCTGTACTGCCATCAAGATTTTTTCAACAGTTGAAAAGCACGTTTCTGCAGCAGTGTAAAAATTTGATTTGTATGCAATCGGAACTGTGTCTCCTTCATTGAACGTCAAGTAAGTGAAATCCACTGTCCCAGAAACTATACATATTACTAGGTTTGTGGTGTTGTCACGCGTCAACAAGTAGTTAGTTGCAAGCAAGTCTGTTTGCAAAGAAGTCAGAATAGATGTATGTTCCGGAAACCAGCTGGCTGAAGAAAAAGTTGGTTGTATCAATGCATAAAGCGGTTTGATATGCTGGGCATAATCGGGAATGTATATCCTCCCGAAATTCAAAAATCCCAGCAAAGACTGAAGTTTCTTCAGTGTAGAAGGGGTTCGCAATTGTGCACATTTCTCCAAGAAGTGAGGGGCTAAGCCCTTTCCTTCATTATTGAGCTCATAGCCCAAAAGGATCACAGCCAAATGTGCGATATGTGACTTTGCAAAATTAAATTTGTATCCATAGTCGGCAAAGGATAAATTAATATTGTCGACTCGGACTCGATGCGGTATAAGTTCATCGTCCGTCAGATAAATGTCATCAACGTACGAGAACGCATCTGGATCTATGTCGTGCAATAGTGACACGACACGTGCTGCAAATGCCCCGGGGCTATTCTTATACTCCATAGGCAAACGCGTACATTTTTTCTGATTCCCGACGGCAGTGAATGCTGTCAAATCACGGCTCTCAGGAGCGAGATTGTGACTATAGAAAGCTTTAGAAATGTCCAGTGTAGTTTTGTCTTTTTTACGAACAAGATTGGTTCACCAGCGCTGAGCTGTGAGTGTTTTGCACTGCAAATGTGCGGCAATGACTATTTAATTCTCGGTAAGCCAATACAATTCGATAAGAACCATCAGGTATTGATACCGTAAAGAGAGGATTATTCATCGGTGATGTACATGATTCAATCACTTCTTGATATTCCAGCTGTGTTAGAATATCACAAATGGAAGCTTTGGCTTCACGTCTGATTGGGTATTGCGGTTGTGGCTGAGGCATAGAGCGTAAAGGTATTTCATGAGCCGGTGAATCAACATCCCAACACACCTGATTACGATACACCGCTGGGGCTAGGGCACAAGCCCACCCTGCAGCCAAAGTCTGGGCATGCTCTTCAGGGATGTAACGCGAAAAACTCGGAAGTATCACGTCTTCTCCCCTAGGAGCTGCCAACACAAAGGGTGGAGGCCAATCTGCCTCCGCCAACAGAATGTCATATGATGACGTTAAATTCTCCCAGAACACCGCTTTGATTGGACGAGGTATATCACCTTCAATTTGGAAAATTATGTCATAGAGCCTATCCGGGGGGGCAACCCTGGTGTCAGCAGTCTCTAATGTAATGAATGTATCAGTTGCTGTCGCCTCCAGACAGGGACGCAGAGCCTCCCGCACTATGGTAACTTACGCTGCGCTGTCGAGCAGAGTCACTGCCCATGTCCAATCCAGGAGTCGCGTTCTCACCATCTGAGGCATACCTCGCTGTTAGAGCAGCAACTTGTTTCTTGTGAAACGGTGGTCGAAAACAAGGTAGATCCTCTTGTTTTCCTTTGCCTTCAAACTGTCGAGGCTGATCACGTCCCTGTGGCGCAGGTTGACTCTTGCCACGATCCTGGCGTTCCCCTCCTCCGACTTGAGAGCCAGAAGTGTCCTGCGAAGAACGAGGAGAACGTGGATCAGGGACCTGAAATCTATCAGGAGACTTTATTTTAGCGCGGTCGCGCAAGTCATAAGTACGCTCAGAAGACTCAGGTGTCGGGGAACTAGCACGTGAACCTTACTTCTGTTGTTGTTGCCCCTGCTTTTTAGTTTTCCAGTTCTTTTTAGGAAAGAACGGACGCCCATCTTTATCAGTCTGGGCCTTTTGTTGAGTTTGAGATTGAGTTTGCGTTTGAGTAAAAGGCTTAACTCCCAAACTATTGCGGCCTATGGTCTTATAAGCGTTTGCAATAATTTCTGGTAATTCGTGTCGTTTGTCTACATCAGGGACAGCCTCCAAGCGATTTGCCACTTGAAAGCTTAGCGCATCGCCCTTGACATTCGCAAGGATCATATCTGCAACCACGTCGAACACCCCCACCAATCGCATCCCCAGCTCCACATCCGCTTCTGCACCATGTTCATCTTGAACACGTTTAATCACTGAAGGGAGTCGGGTCATGGAAGGAGTGCCGAAACACTTCGAATATACCGCTGCAAACACCTTACCCCAGGTGTTACAATCAGCCAACTCGGGAAGTAAGTCCTTTGGCAAACTAATAGTCAATATCCTGTGTTTCTCCACAGGAGATGTGTTTGGAAAAACAGCCTCTATTTGTCCAAATTTTTCAGCAAGCCAATAAGGCAATTCATCCTTACTCTGTGGACGCTTGCCCATTACTGAATTTACCATAAGGGGACTGATGGTTACACCACCAGGTGGCGCAGCAACACCAGGTGGTCCCACCTGAAAGTTGAGCGACATGAACTGTATAACAGCTCTATGCATGCGTATCAAAGACATATGTAACACGTGCAGTTCTGCACGCAGTGCCGTTGTCAAACGACGCAGGTGAGGGGTATACCCAGCCAAAACGGGCCACTTGGCCCCATCTATCGATAAAGGACCTAAATGGACCGGCGTCATTTGGTGAGGAAGGGCACCATTAAACCAAATTTGGTGTTGCCAAGCTGTAAGCGGAATCTCAAGAGCCCGATAGGGCTGATAAGCATTAGGAAGGGTCGTAGGTGTATATTCGTGAAACAGGTTATCTGTTCCATCCACCGCCGGAAAGGTGACCCAAGAATAAAACACTTCGAACCGGTAAGCCGCATCTGCTTCTACTACAAAAATCAGCGCAACACCAGCATTAGGGACTCCATTCTGAGTCAAATAAGCCGTGAGTGCTGCCCTATTAGCGGCCGGAATCGGGATCGCCATAACTGACAATAAAGAATAACAACCTAGAGCGTGGCAGCGCAATAATGGGTTTAGAATAAAGAGAAACCTTTTAAAACTTCAAGCTTGAAAGAACCTATAAAAACATCAATATAGGAGGTTACACCGTCACAACTGTCTCCGGAAACATAGGTGAGGGGATTGTGGACAAGCACAAGCACTACTCAAGCGTCTCGCAGATAAGAACCAGACCAAACGTTGGCGGCGCCATGTTGCAGGGATTCTGCACATATACAGAACTATGCGCAGGAAAACAGGACCTCAGTGAATAGGGGTGTACCAACCTACCACATCAGTACCCAAAATCCCAAACCGACTAGCTATAGTGTCTCATTCGTTCTCCTCCAAATATCACGGAGCTAAAAATGATTAGACAACCCAGAACACGACACTCCCGACTCTCTCAGGAATCGCGGGAACAAGACGTACTCTTTCGTTCACTCACTCATACTTGTCCACAATGAGAATAAGCAGACCACTGAAATAGTTCAAAATGTTTATTTTAACTATCGTGCTCTAAAATACAGTATACGTGCCACTACTAGCAGCAAAATGCATAAACTCAGCACAGTTAGCATTGTTACAATTCCATAGAATACAAAGGGAGAAGTCATGTTATAAAGACTGTGGAAATAAGGGCCTATAGTCCTAACCACCCTCCCCTTGACTAGAAGAAGTTTATTTTATATAAAGAACGATCTCTGGGCTTTGACAGCAGACCCCATACATTAAAGCCTGAATGAAAGGTTTACATCATAGGAACAGCAGAGCTCTTCTCCATGGAACAGCTTTCTCCAAGTGTGTAAAAACAACATGCAACAACGTAATATCAAAGCACAAGTCTTCAGTACTGCAGCTGTGTAGCATGTTATGTCTAGGTGCTAGGGACTGACCAGAACAGAATAACAAGGGGCATTGTTTATCGACCTTGCACATCGTGTTCAGACTAAACTCCAGGAAAGGCAGAGAACGTGAAAGGCAACCCGTTCCCATGTGAAGGGCACAAACAAAGACTTGCAAAAACAAAGTCATGTAGTAGCGTGCGCAAAAGCAGCATCATGGCAGCGAAGCTCATCCTAACTTAGCAATGTCGATAATGTGCCTAAGAACCATATAACATATGCAGGCAATTTGACAGTAATAATGCGTACTCCTACGATGCTAACACTAACTAGATGTACCTAAATATACCTAGCATGTATGTAGGTGGAGAGCCAAGAATCCCCTAGGATGGAGCCAATCCCATTACCTGATGTGAGAGAACGAAGGACCCCGTCTTGGTCTCGAGATGGAAACCCCGCGAGGGATGTCAGAACACTGCGTGCTGGAGTGTCTGCGTGCAGGAAACTCAGCGTCTCGTGTCAGCATGGAAGTCTTTCTCCTCTGCCTGCCCCAGCAAAGATATGGTGTTTATATACCCAAAAGGTACCCTCAGGGGTTCTACCTTGCTGTGTCATGTCGGCCAAGGGTGACGATAGTTATGAACCTTATACATAGTTATTATGCAGAAGATGGTAATCCTGCTTTGATTCTGAGAATCCTCATGCATAATAAATGAGGCTAGTTTTCGGAGAAAACCACACAACATTTATGCACCACCTAACTAAGTAAAAGGTCAGTACCAAAACCGTTATGTAGAACAATGGCAGGGAAAATGTAGGTGAAAGGTTAGGTGACTACCCAGGCTTATATTGGAGTACATTAAGAATCATAACAATAAAAGGGACACAGTCTTTTGCCATTTGTACAGCAAAGTCTTTAAGCATATGATTAGTACAGTGCCATCCATGCTGAGCTGTAAAATGACAAACGCCTTTTACTACTCCAGGCACAGTATTACAGCTTTGAATTGATAAAATACCAACCAAGCTAACCTGAAATGAATAAAAGCAACCCCTGACACGTGTTTCACTATCATTATAGCTCTTCAGAGAGGTTTAGCTTTGTCCAGACACAAGGGAGCACCCAGTATAAGTCAAAACAACATCCTTTCAGGCATAGAGTGACGCATAAATTATGCAAAAAAGAAGCAGGGAACTATGGGTAGTTACCAAGTTTAGGTGGAGAGCAGCTCCCGTATAGAGCACTCTAAAACACCAGCGACACTCTAAATTTGCTCACCTCAAATGTCTGCTTTTCTATCAAAGTTTTTAAGCGTAGGATTAGCAAAGACTCAACCACAGAATCCGGATCCAGGCGGCACACCGATCCCTGAAACCCCCCTGGTCGCACTCTTGGGTTACGATAAGGACATTCAGAAGTCAGGACGTAAACTGGCAGCCATAGGGCTTTTACTAGCGAAACGTAGAATAGCTATGCGCTGGATGCGCGGCCTGCTTCCAAAGTTATCTGAATGGTACACAGATCTAGCCATTTGCTCCACACAATCGGACAATTACAATGCCCTAATCCCAAAACGGTGTAGACCCAAAGACATATGGGGCCCGTATAGGTCTTACATGGCACAAAATAGTGACAAAATAGTAGAACAGGAGGGTCAAGGCAGAACTGGAGTGGGCTAGGGGTGCCTAGGCGGAAAAAAGGAATTTGCCTCGAACTGCGTCGGACTGCACATGAAGTTATGCCCCTCACAGCACTGGTAATGTATGGAATGTTAATGCACCCATGTGTAGACATGGAAAGTTGGTGCTGTAATGAAAGTAATATCCTACAAAATGGTACATTGATCGAAATGTCATTGTCACTTTACTACACTGTAAAGCTTGTCTGACTGCATGCAAAAGAAAAAAAAAAGTAAAAAAAAAAAGCTTCTCCCATATTCCAGAAGGAGGCCACCAGGATATAAAATTAGGACCTCAGACACCAACTCTTCAGTACACTTCTGGACCTGTGGATGCTCTGCCAGGAAGAAGGACTGCTGTGCTGCTAAAAGGACTGCTGCTCTGTTGGACTGCTGCTCTGAAAGACTGTTGCCCTGGTGTGCTGACCTGGTCCCCCTTGCCTGGGTGAGAAGGACTAGACCTGCATCTGTTGAACCCAGGACCACCAGAGTGACTCTAAGGGCTAGTTAGCTGGCCTCCTGACTTGAGCGTCAGGGACAAAAGGCTCCAACAACCTTGCACCCAGCACCTGGACTCTGCCATCTGTGAGTCTACCCTGACAAGTGGTGCCACCACAGTCCTGAACCCTTGGAAGTGGGCCTGAGGTGCTCTGTCAGCCTCTATGACTCTAGCAGAACCGAGGTATCTCCTCTGCTGTGCGGCGCAACCTTGAGCAGAACCGATGCAGCACCGTTGCTGTGTGAGTCAGAACCTTCGCAAAGACCTTCATTGCCTCCGCAGATTCTTTGGAACCACCATGGTGCAACGCATCCTCGGCACAGGCCCTCACATCTCTCATCGACAGCATCCTCGGTGATGACGCCAGACTCCGCATCGCAGCCTCGCAGCTCCTCGGAACCAAGGCATCCCCTCAACTGTGTGATGCATCCTTGATGCCGGACTTCGCATATCCAAGCCCTCATCAGCAGGACCCTCAACGACGACGCAGGACCTTGCATAGCAGCTTCGCTGCACATGAGAACTGACGCATTGCTTCAGCTGCGCAACACATCTTCAATGCGGATCCTGCCAACGCTCCGCAAGCCAATATTTAAGGTTCCTTGTTCATTGGGCTTAACTGGGTCCCTGTAGCTGGCCTGTGCCCCATCGCGGCCATCCTGAATGTGTGACTCTGTCCCGTTCCAGCACGACTAGATATCTACAGTTGGCACTTAGTGCTTTTTGGAACACTTTTCCCTAAAATATTAAAAATTGCATATCTCCAGTTCTACTGACTGGATTTTTGTTGCTTTGGCCTTGTTTTATTTATTAAAAATTACTTTATTTTTATAATCTCGTGTGGGATCCTTTTTGTGTGGTGTTTTTCACTTTATTACTGTTTGCAGTGTAGCACAAACACTTTACATATTGCCTCTAAATCAAGCCCGACTGTTCGGTGCCCAGCTACCAGAGGTTTGAGCACAGGTTAATTCAGGGTAGGCTTGTGCCTCACCCTGACATGGATTGTGGTTGTTGCTTGACCAGGGCTCAAACCCCAGTCAACCAGCAACCTAATTTCTAACAAATACAAACCTAGCTAAATGACAAGAACCTTGATTGTTCATTTAAACCTAAATTTTCACTGAATACCAAGTCTCTTGAATTCACCCTGGACACCAGCCACCTCCTCAAGTAACACATTGCCAAAAAACAAATATCACCTAGCAGCAGCTCTCTCTTCTAATGAAAGTTAAACCGTGTCTTCCCAAAGGCTACCTTAGAACTGCTGTCCAAGCCATCATACTTTTGCATCTTGATTGTGGTAATGCCCTGTTCCATGCCTCCCAGACTCAACATTGGCATCCCTCCTTAAGGGCATCCTACACACTGCAGCACATCTCATCCAGGACATGGAACAGATAAGATTACATTATTCCTATGCTGTCTGAACTCCACTGGCTCTCCTTGCCAGCCCATACTATCTTCAAAACCAGCTGCATCATTGTCACATTTGGCGAGTGTTATCAGATGAGTTCTAATGACAATCCGCCTCAGTCCCCAGAGTGTGTGTCCCTGTCCAAACCAGACGGTCAAACACCAGAGGGTAGGGGAAAGCATGAGAGATAAAGAGACATGCTTCTTTGGCTTGACTGACTAGTGTTGAGCCTCTGGTCACAGTGCAGATAATAACAGAGACTCTCAGGAGGTAGAGCAATGCATAAAAATGATGTGTATTTGTAAAGTACACTATCACACGTGAGGGTATCCTGGTGCTGAAAAAGGTTCATGCAGTGCTTTACTGTTGATAAGAATACATGATGTTCCCAACGAAAATATAAAAAGTATGTATATTCACTGGCTTCCAAAAGGCAAGTCACAGTGAACCTATGACAGGAAGAAGTGAAGCTGGGAAGTCGCAATTTCAAGCAAGGATTCAGGATACATCTGAGCAGGGGAAAAGATTGGAAAAAACACAGCCAGACAACAAAGCCAAAACAGAGTTCAAAGAGCAAGGTCTGCATCACTGGGGAAAGGGTAAAGCGCCATACAGTTAAATACATAGGAAAATGCCAGAGCCAAAACAGAATCCAAAGAGCAAGGTCAGAGTAAACAGGGGTCAAAGTCAGAGGGGGGTCAGAGTAAAGGGTCAAAGAGCCGTTAAGTAGGAAAGCTACAGTGGTATGCCTATACTAAATAGAATCCACAAAGCAAAGTGAGGGTGAACAAGCAAGGAGGTCAACAAATGTAAGGAGCGGAAACGGAGGAGGAACCAGAGACAGCAAAGAACCAATTAGACGCAAAGTTGCCAGATAGCCTCTAAGTGTCTTCCTGAAGCTTAAATACTGCTACAGCCTATTGTGACCCAGAAGTCCCACCCTTGACCCAGGCTGACTAGCTATTCATGGCACTTCAGCCGCCATACACTGGTATGCACAGCCTTAAAAGGAAATGATTTACCAATGTTCTTGTAGTCCTACTATAACATTGGACACCCTGCTTATTCATGACAATCATTTACAACCCCATCACAACCAGCAACCCTGCTTGTCTTACAGACAAGCTCACCATTTCTGGTGGTTCACAGCACAACCGCAGCCAGGATACCATCAGACTGCAGACTACAAAATATAAAAAAACAAGAGAGCAGACCTTTCTATCTATGCACCCAGGATCTGGAGCAACATCTCCATATACATCA
This sequence comes from Calotriton arnoldi, assembly GCA_963921515.1. Taxonomy (NCBI): domain Eukaryota; kingdom Metazoa; phylum Chordata; class Amphibia; order Caudata; family Salamandridae; genus Calotriton; species Calotriton arnoldi. Next base: position 566,588 of record CAWUFW010001870.1, on the reverse strand, counting down.
GACTGCCCTAATTTAGGAAAGTTGAAGATGCAACTCTTTAACACACACCTCCGACATCACAATGCACTAACAGTCCACAAGTAGGCTACCTCTCATATCATTCATTAACTTTATGCTTGTCTTTGAACCTGTATAGCACTCCATGCCTTTTGGCTAAGTTCAAGCTATAGAAACATCACGTATGTATGACACAAACAACAAAGGCTGAAACTTGTGATCTTCAGTGACAATATCCCTCATTACTTACCAAGAATTTGATAGGAATAACCATTCACAGATGAACTGAAATCAGAGGAGAGTAGCTTCAGATCTGAGTCAAAGGCCACTAAAACAATTAACGAACGTTAGAGCACAGGGGTAGCACCTATGCATGGCTCTGTCTCCTCATGTTCTGTGGCAGGATGGAGATGTGGCTGACACCAATGTCAAAGGCCACTATAAAAGGAACTGAGATTAGCATGTATGGGTGGTATCTCATTTGGCTCTGTGTTCTCATGTTTAGGTTCAAAATAAAGGTGGGATGATGCTGTTGGCTTTATCTAACAGCATGCAAGAGCTGTAGAAGCCTTTCGGAATCCAGTCTGGCGCATGAGACAGGAAAAAGAGGAGGAGTCTTTGGGTAGACTTATCCCTCAGAAACATGCAATTATGGTAGGAAAAATATTCCTCTGTTCCAGTTCCCCTAGCTACAAAACACAAAGTAGAGAAAGTATTGAAAAGGTATGTGAAAATTAATATAACACAGAATTCCTCCTGCAGAAGAAAACCCCCATTCATATGACTTGAATTTACAGACAAACTTTTGTATAGCACAAGAACAGAACAATACTGTAGGAAAGTGCCCCATTTTGCATGGTTACTCCCCACTTTTTGCCTGACATCTGATGCAACTTGACTTGATGTGCCCTGGGTCCCTGTCTATCAGGTACCCAGGGCATGTGTTCTTTCCCAAAACTGTACCTTTGTACCCACAATTGGCACATCTCTGGCCACATGTAAGCCCCTTGTAATGGCACTGTGACCAGGGAAGGCCTCTAAGGGCTGCAGCACCTGTTGTGCCACCGGTAAAGGCCCTGTACCTTGACACCCACACACTTCCATTGCAGGCTGCGTGTTTTGGTGCAGGGAAAAGTGAAGAGTCGACATGGCACACATCCCTGTGTGCCATGCCTGCAACCCACTGTCTGGAGCCTAGGCAAATCTCCCCTCTAGCAGGGTGCACTAGTCCTCAGGTGAGGGTACGGTCGCATGAGCATTGTACCCCTGTATAAAGAGTATATGGTCTGGGAGTTGGTCATTACGAACTCCACAGCTCTCTAATGACTTTACTAAAAATTGGGACATTTGGTAGCAAACTTCATAGCACATTAAACACACATTGATGCCAGTGTGGGTTTTAATGCAAAATGCACTCTAAGGGCATCTTAGAGATGCCCCCTGAAAAACGACCAGCCCTGGTGTGGTTCCTGAATGGCTGCCTGCCATTTGCCACCACCAGACAGGTGTCTGGACCACTGGGTAGAGGGCCTCCACTCTCTGGGTCCAGAAACAAAGCCCATACTGGGCAAAGGTGTCATGCCTCCTCCCCCAGGATGGGCTGGGTCCACGAAGGGGAAGCTCTTAGGCCTGCCACCTTTGTAAGCTGTCCCTGCCTTTTGCAGCCCCCAGCAACTGGCTCCCACCGGTTCTGCCCCCACTTTGGTTGGGAGAATTAGCAGGAAAATCAAGCTAGGAGGAGAGGTGTGCCCACCTTTGCCAACCCCACCCCTCAGGTGGGGGAGGTGAGGTGAAGCACACATCTCAGTCCCCTCCACCTTGAAAATGAGGGGACCCAGCCAATTAGGAAAAGGCTCATGCCCTCTCCCACCGGAGGGTGGCATAATAGGGGCTGTACCCACCCCAAGGAAGGGACCCATTGGTCCCGACCATCACACCTCTTTTAACGCCCCTAAATGTAGTATTTAGGGGTGACCCTGAACCTTGCCTCCTCAGGTTCGAGGAAGAAAGAAGAAGGACCGAAGAGCCGGGCTGATCCAGGAAGAAGAGGACACCAACTGCTTTGGCCTCAACCCTAATGGCCTGTCCTGACTCCGACCTGACTACAGCGAAACCCCTGCATGTCCAGCAGCCCCCCAGAGCCCGAAGGACCTGCCCTGCACTCACCTTACTGACTCGTTCTCCTGTGAGCACCGGATTTGCTCAACAAAGACTCAACCACAGAATTCGGATCCAGGCGGCACAGCGATTCAGCACCACTCTGCACCCAAAGCCCACAGCCCGAGATCGAATGGCCCAACACCACGAGGAGGTCTCCCCAGCGATCCTGATCTGGGATATGGTGATCCCCGACCTCCCTCAAGTTTCAAGCTGACGCCTGCAGCCTCAACCTGAAGGGTCCCCCGGACCACGACGGGAGCTGGTAAAAAGAACCTGATGCCAAAAGACACCCCTGGACCCGACGCCCCACGGCCATGGGTGGCCCAACCGACGGTGTCCAGGCATCCCTTAGGAGCCCAACTTACCTCTCCAGCCTGTGGTCGCCTTCAGGAAGCCTCCCTGCCCAAGCCAGCAGCATCTTTGCTGAACTGGAGATCTCCATTGGAATCCACAAGGTCCCCAACGTCGCCTTGGCACTCTGCACCCGGCAGCCCCTTTGCCGCTGGTGGTGCAATTTGAGTGCCTACCTGACCCTTGGGGAACCTTGGTTGTAACCCCCAAAAACTATTCTTTCAGGTCATTTACTTACCTGCAAACCGATAACCTTCTTTTCCCCATAAAAATGAATGTTGTGATGTTTTGTTCCTAAACATGTTGTCGAGCTGAACTTTTGTATGAAAGAAAAGTAACTGTTTTGAAAACCTGAAAAAGTCTTACTTACCTTGTATTGTAGCATCCACTGTGTGGTATCTAGGCATACCACCCCAAGTAGTCAATGTAATCCAAAAGTAACGCAAAAGTAATCAAAAGTAACTTCTATGTAATTTAAACTGGTTTTAAAGTATATACAAACCTGTAACGATTGCAAATCCATTCCCAATTACTTTACCCTGTAAAGTTTTACCTGTGCAAGTACAATTTACCTACCTGTACCAAGTCCTGCTTGGTTCTAGAAATAAAACATAAGTATACGTATACCTTTTTTATACTTACCTAGTTGGTCTGGCTTCTGTCTCTGAGTGTGTGTAATCAGTCGTTGATTGGGTGAATACAAAAATGCTTAACACACCCTCCTGATAAACCTAACTGCTCGCCCACACTACAACAAAGAGAGCTGTTAGTACTTATCTAACTTAGCCTCTGCTATACCTCTGGGGACTCCCTGGACTCTGTGCACACTATACCTTACTTTGGTATAGTATATACAGAGCCAGCTTCCTAAATATACTCCCTCTTTTAGTCCCAAGAGGAAGATGACACCAAATCACAGTCTCCATATTTTCAGAAACAAAAATGGCTGGTCTACTTGGTAGTTTGCAAATGATCAACCTTCCTGGCAACAGCTGCTGGTACCTAAATCACACAGCTCAATAGTACTTCAACAGCCCACTGCTATTTGGCTGGAAAGCATCAAGTGGTCAACAAGACAGAAGATATTATCCTTGCCGATTGTGTTTTGGTTGGAACTGCAGGCTGGAATGGTCAGTGTTAGGAAAAGGGGTTATAATCTCTATAAACTCACAGTTTTTGGCTACCAATGTTTGGACCGCAGCTGATTGTCGTGCCTCCCTCATGGAGTCTCACACTCTGTATGCTCTGTTTACACTGGATTAAGAGTTACAACTTGTAATGCCATCCATTAAATGCAAGGCCAGCTGCCAGCTATGGTAAGATGTTGAAACGTGCATCGAGAGTGCACTCTACAATCCCACTTATCTCTTTTGCCCCAGCTTTCATTGCCCTTTCCCAATCTCCTAGGAATTCTTTTGCCTAATCTTCATTTAGGCAACTACTGAAGAGAGTACTCAACTACTCAATATTTATGAAGCATACCCTCATCTCCCGCTCGACACTGTCAAGTTTCATGTTATAAGTAAGTTATAAGTAAACTAAAAAACTGCAAGTCTGCTCATAGGTAGTGAAAAACGGGAAGCCGCGTAGAGCTCCCATCATGCTCTGCGGTTGAGCTCACCTTCGGGGAGGACGCAAGATGGTCGGTCAGCGCTCAGCTGGTCTATGGACGGTATTGAGTGTCCCGTAAAATGTAGCTGTGGACTCTTGGACAGTAGGGGGTGCCGACCAGCAGCTCGAGATCAGTGAAGAATAGCAGCGGTATCGACAACGGTGGTGGCGAGAAAGCGGCCAAGTTAAGGTCAGGAGACACAGGACCGCGAGGCTGTTGTAGAGAGCCACCCGGGCTCTCCCCAACAATGTATCACTCGACACGCATCCATACACCCCTCGGGGCGGGCTCGACCCGAGGGGATAAATAAACGGCAGGAGACCGCTCGGGGTCTTCCGGCCAGTAGTCCAATAACTGTGTGGCGTACCTTATTCCAGCTCTGTTTCGGCCTTCACCCCACGTAGCCCCGCAGCGCTACATTGGCGACGAGGCCGGTCGCACTGCACGCGTGCACTGCCTCCTGTCTACCGGTCAGCTGGGAGCTTGCGGAGCCCACCCGCGACGCTCCGCTCCTGCATGTGGAGGTGATCCTGCCCTGCACCTCCGTGCATCGCCGGCTGCGGCCGCCGCTGCCACCACTGGAGCCCGTGTGGACTGGCTCGCACACCCTGCCGCTACACCCTGCGCCCGCCCACGCGTCTCCCCGAGCAACGGGAGCGTGTTCAGCCAGCGGCGCGTGCTGTGGCGGGATCCTTCTGTGGTGAGTGGCCTGGCTCGACTGAGTCCTCCCCGCGGTGGCGAGCTGCGGTACTGCAGCCCCCCCCTGCTTATAGTACCGGCATCATCGGTACGGGACGTCTCCCTGGAGATTTCTGCCACCATCCACACGCACGCCAGCGCCCAGGCCCGCTGCATGCCCTGCAGCCCCTGCATAGGCCCTACACCTCGTCTGTAGTCAGGCCCCCGATCCTCACAGCTGCCCCGTGTGCTGCCTGCACCTGCACAGACAAACAGGACCTAATTGAGAAGGGAATATTGTGACACCAAAAAGGCTTAAAGACAGAGGCATTTGACTTACGGGGATCACAGCACTGCCCGCCAGCTCTCGCAGGGGCCTCTCGTCACCTGGGTTCCTTCGCCAGTGCGCCAGGAGAACACCATCTGCCACAGTCTACACAATGGAGTGAAGCCACCTCGCTCGCGCCAACAAGGCCCAAAGACCAGTCAGCTGCACGTGGCCATGTGCCGGCGCGCAAGCCCGTTCACAGACCCCTGACGCCAAGGCGGCGCCACCGCACCCGCGCACAGGCGCGCAATCTTCATGGGTGACCCAGCTCCGAACAGCGCTGCCGGCCAGCAGGCCGGAGGAGACAATCCAGACGGGTGTCAACGCACCACCCCCAGGGCACAGTCACACAGCTGTGCCCCGCTGCCACCTTTCAGCGAAACTTCAGACCCCGCCACAGCAGCCCCACGATGGAGGGCGTTGGTCGGACGGCTCAACCATTACTTCAAAGGCACCAGGGAGACCGATGGCACCGTGAGAAGGTCGCTACTCATTTACTACGGAGGCTCGGAAATCTATGACCTCTTCGAAACGCTCCCCAACACGGGTGAGGACGACGACTACGAGGCGGCGGTCGCCGCGCTCAACAGGCATTTTGACCCCCAACTTAACCCCGACTTCGAGAGGTTCAAGTTCAGACGGGCGTCGCAGTCAAACACGGAGTCCGTCGACATGTTTTACGCGCCGCTGCGCCGGCTGGCCAGCACGTGCGCCTTCCCGGACCATAGGGAAGAGATACGCGGCCAAATCATCCTAGGATGCCGCTCCAAGCTCCTGCGGAAGCTGATCCTTCGTCAACTCGGAATCTCGCTGGATGAGATCCTCGTCTTGGCCCGGTCGCACGAGCTGTCGGATGTTCGGGCTGAAGAAATGGAGGCTGCTCTGCACACGCCCGTCGCAGTGCCACATGCGTCCAGTCACGTACCCATCAAGGAAGAGAAGATCGAAGCAATCCGACGGCGCCCCAACACGGCTCGCCAAGCGCCGAGAATGCCGACCGGTGGGCCCTATGGCTACTGTGGTGACGATCACTCAGCGACGGCTGTGTGCGGGGCGAGAGGGAAGACGTGCTCCCGCTGCGGCAAAATCAATCACTTCGCAAAGGTGTGCCGCAGCGGTCGGTCCAGGCAGGCTCCTCCGAGACCGCAGGGCATGTCGCAATGCCTTCGCCAAGTCTCCATCGACGACCCGCCATCGACAAGGGAGATCCCACTTCAGGAACGCTGCCTTGACCTCAAGGATGATGACGACGAAGTGTTTGTCATGTCGTATGTCAGCAGGACCGACAATCGCCGGAGGCCGCCACCACTGTGCTCCGTCTCGGTGGAAGGGACGGCTGTCCGGGCACTCATCGACACAGGCGCCTCCGTCAACGTGATGGACTCGGAGCAGTATGACCGTCTATCACCACAGCCCCAGCTCACACCCACCAAGGCTCGGATTTACACGTCCGGAGGGACGGATCCACTCCCTCTCTGAGGGGTCATCCGCGCCAAGGTCGTCAGCGGAAGGCATACCACGGTGACCAGGTTCCACATCACAGAAGGAAGGAAAGGCACGCTGCTCAGCTGCCATACAGCGGAGGACCTGGGATTGGTTTTCTTTGCCCACCAGATTCATGACTCCCACGCCGAAATCATTCTGAGGGAGTTTCCAACGCTGTTCACTGGACTGGGCAAACTCAAAGGAAAGAGGTTCAAACTCCACATCGACACCACTGTGAGGCCGGTCGCCCTAAGGCATCGGCGAGTGCCGTTCCATCTCTGCCTGCAAGTGGAAGAGGAGCTAAGGAAACTTGAGGATCTTGACGTGATAGAGAAGGTATCTGGCCCCACCCCGTGGGTGTCCCCACTGGTCGTGGCTCCCAAACCCCAAACACACAAACAGGGAAGTACTGTCGGGTCTGCAGGGCGTGATCAACCTTAGTGATGATATCATAGTGTTCTCGAACACCCTAGAAGATCACCACACTCACCTCTGGGCCACCCTCCAGAGACTCGAAGACTGCGGGCTAACCCTTCACAAGTCCAAGTGTTCATTTTACCAGGAATCCGTCGATTTCTTCGGGTACACCTTCACCAGAGAAGGATTACAGGTGGACCCCAAGAAGGCCGCAGCCATCCGATCAGCCAGCACCCCGAAGAATCCCACAGAGGTGCGAAGTTTTCTTGGCATGGCCACATACTGTGGAAGATTCATTCCAAACCTCGCTGCCCAGTCAGAACCGCTCCGTACTCTCACACGCACTGACCACAAGTGGGAATGGACTGTGGCCGCCAATACAGCATTCAACAGCATCAAGACAGCGCTGCTGGACAAGATGGTAATGGCGTACTTCCATCCAGGGCGGTGTACTGAACTAATTGTTGACGCCAGCCCAGTTGGCCTTGGAGCGGTCCTTCTTCAGGTACACACCGCCGAGGAGCCTGGAGGCCTATAGCGTACGCCAGTAGGGCCCTCACAGACACTGAGACAAGGTATGCCCAAATCGAGAGGGAGGCCCTAGCAATAAAATGGGCGTGTCAACATTTTCACTTATACCTGTGCGGCCAAGAGTTCCCAGTTGTAACCGACCACAAACCCTTACTTCCGCTATTTGCAGGATCGTCCAGGCTAGCACCCCTGAGGATAGAACGATGGGTGGTGCAGCTGCAGTCATACAATTTCAAGGTAATTTTTCGCCCTGGGGCTCACAACCCGGCGGACTACCTACACGCCATCCAGAGTCCATGCCACCTCCAAGCCCATCAGCAGATGCATCATGCTCAGAAGCATTTGTAAAGATGGTCTCGCTAGAGGCGTGTCCCACAGCCATGACGCTCGAGGAAATCGGCCGTGCCACGGTTGGAGACGAGACACTGTCCCGGGTGAAGACCACGCTGTTGAGCAATAGCTGGGCGCATTTTATGGATGGGACCCGAGATCTCAGAGCAGAAGACAGCAACGCTCGGCAACAAATCTGGCAGGTGCGCCACATGCTTAGTGTGGGCGAGCAGGGAGTCATCCTGAGAGGACATGTGATTGTGATTCCGAAAAGGCTGCAGAGGCGGATCCTCCTGCTGGCGCACGCTGGACACCAGGGGATGGCAAAGACAAAAGCCAGGCTGAGGAACAAGGTCTGGTTCCCGGCAATGGATTCCATGGTGGAGGAAATGGTGAGACAGTGCCATGCCTGCACCATCACAGGAGCAGACCCGGCGCCGGCACCAGTGATCACCAAAGAACCCAGCGAAACCCCCTGGGCCAAGATCAGCCTTGATTTCAGAAGTTTTCCCGATGGGCGTAACATGCTGGTAATAGTCGACTCCTTCTCGAAGTTCCCTATCGTGGAGGTGTGGCGTCGACGGCGTTCACTCCCGTAAAGAGAGTCTTGGACAAGACATTCGCACTGATGGGTCTGCCCGAGGAGATCAATTCGGACTATTGGCTCCCGTTCCAGGGCCGGGAATTTCAGGAATACCTGGCGAGTAAAGCGATTCATCACCGGAAAATCACCCCTTTGTGGCCTCAAGCCAACGGGGAGGTGGAGCGTCTGATGCGAACGCTTAACCGAGTGCTGCGCATTGCCGTAGACCAAGGCGAAGATACAGAAACAGCACTTGACCAACTCCTTGGCGCCTACCGACAGACGTCCCACAGCACGACCAAATGCGCCCTGTCCCACCTACTTTTCAAGAGGCCCCCGCGGGATAGTATTCCGACAGACCCAACGTGGGAGCCCCCAGAACGAGACAACAAAGCAGTCCAAGCAAAGAGGACAACGACCAACCTCAAGGCGAGCGAGGCCCGCCGGGCAAGAGAGCCACAGCTGAAGGTGGGGGATTGTGTGGTGGTCAAGGACCGGCACCCCGGCTGGAAGTTCAGGACACCCTATGAGCCGGAAGGGTGGACAGTGGTCGGCATTCAAGGGACCATGGTCACTGCCCAGCGTGGGCAGCAGTCCGTCACGAGAAATGTGTCTAGTTTCAAGAAGATGTGCAAGCAAAGTTCTGGCCAAGAAGAGTCGGAATGTCCTGAGAACACCCCAAGTCTCTCCCGACCTGGCTCGCCAGGAATGCCGAGTCCTTTGCCGAGGGGCTTGCGAGTGGAGAGTGAAGAGGCTGTCCCCGTGGCTGGTCTGCTCCGTCAGGACGAGGCAGCTGGGTCACCCCCGAAAACTCCAGCGGGCGAAGCGGTCAGTTCCAGCTCCCGGAGCCAGAAGTATGGTCTCCGGCCGAACCCTGCGCCGAGTCAAAGACTGAAAGACTTTGTATGCACCTCCCCGTGAACCTGAAGGTGTGTCACTAAAAGAAAGGAGGGATGTAGAGAGCCACCCGGGCTCTCCCCAACAATTTATCACTCAACACGCATCCATACACCCCTCGTGGCGTGCTCGACCCGAGGGGATAAATAAACGGCAGGAGACCGCTCGGGGTCTTCCGGCCAGTAGTCCAATAACTGTGTGGCATACCTTATTCCAGCGCTGTTGCGGCCTTCACCCCACGTGGCCCCGCAGCGCTACAGCTGTGAGGCGGCGAGGCTCAGGAGGGCGCAGCGTGTACAAGCAATGATTGAGAGGCGGACCTGCGAGACCCACGCCCTTCAGCTGTTTGTCTCATGGTGGAGAGGGGATAGAATCACCATACATCTGGATGAGCAGGAGGGAATAAAACTGATTACCATAGACAATGTTCTGTTCCAGGAACAGTGAAAACAGAGCTGTGTAGATGTCCTATTGAAGGAATAGGAGATTCTAGAACCCTGCTCTGGTGAGTGCATGTTAGAAATGGGGGTCTCTAGTTGGCAATGGCTGGCCACTGTCCAAGTAGGGACCCTTCTTCCTAAGTCAGAGTGAGAGGGCTACCCTCTTTAATACCCCTGCTCAACCCTGTGGTAACGTAGCACGAGCAGGTAGGCTTATCTCAGAGTCAGGGTGTGAAGCATTTATGACCATACACAGTAACACAGTGAGGAACACTACAGAGGGACACCACACAAGTAGTTATAAAAAATAAGTATCTTTATATAAAGGCAGATTTATCACAAGACCAATAACTGTAAAAGCCACAATACTGTCAAAAATAGGATAGCTGTTGAAGGGCTGTCAAAGATAGTTCAAAGGTTGCAAGAATACGGTTCAAATTCAAGGCAGGGGTCTCTGCGCCCCTTTCTCGTTCAAAGGTTGCAAAAATAAGGTTCAAATTCAAAGCAGTGGTCTCTGCGACCCTTTCTCTCACAAAGTACCTGGGTTTAGTAGTAAAACCAACAAAATGTCGCAAAGAAGTGGTAGCGATGATTCTCGGCACGCGAGGCCGGCGATGCGTTGAAATCCTTGCCGCAAGGGAGGATGATGCGCCGATCTGCGTGATGCGTGCGGAGACACTGCGACCAACTTCTGCACGCTAGGCCGCCGATGCGATGACTTCCTTGCCGCGAGGGAGAAGTCGATGCGACGATCCTGTTGCGCTGTGCGATTGTGTTGCGATGCGAAGAGATGACGCTCCGCGAGGGAGCGACGAAATCCGTTGCGATGCGATGTCTTGAAGCGATGATTTCTTTAGGGGTTGCGAGCGCTCGGCGACAGCAGCGCAATGATTTTTCCAGCGCGTCTCAGCTGCAGCGGCTCGCAAAGGGGCGTTAGCGATGGTTTCGTGTTGCGAGCACCCAGCGGCAGCAGCGCGATGATTTTTCCAGCGCTCTCGGCTGCAGCGGCTCGCAAGCGTGCGTTAGCGACGATTTCCAGCACTCTTTTCTCTGAAGCAAAACTAGAGGCCCTGGAACTCACAGGAGCCTCATCAGCAGATAGCAATCCTCGCAGGGAGGAAGCAGGAGGTTGGTGGTGGAGTCAGATGTGCCTGAGACTCCAGCAGGAGGCTAGCTCTTTTCCTAGCCCTTGGGTAATTGCTGTAACAAAAATAAAAGTTCTCTCAAAAGTTCCTTTTCCTCTTCTTCAAGGTCCAGTGGTCACTGCTGCAGGCCAGTGCAAGAAACAACACACAAGCACAAGGACAGTCACTTCCTGCAGATTCCTCCAGTGGCACGGACAGAGTTTCCTCTCCAGATCCAAAAGCAATACAAATTGTAGGGGTTTGAGCACAGATATTTATACCCCAAAAGTCTTTGTTCTCAGAAGCTACAAGTCACTGAACCTAGCCAGAACCAGTTCTGCTCAGGCCTGGAGCACTTTGTTTACCAGGCTGCATTCTTCCTTTCAGAAAGAGGGGTCTGCTAGCAGACACACAGTAGGAGGTGGAGCCAGCATTCACCTTGCCAGGCACAGCCCTATTCAGGTCAAGGAGCCACCCCTCCCCACACTCTAAATGCAGATCTCTCTATTCAACCCAGGTCTGACTCAGCCTGCCCTGCCCTCTAAAACCAGACAGCCAATACACATAACAGCAGAGCACACTGGAAGGCTTAGGCAAGAAAATACCTACTTTCTAAAAGTGGTATTTTTCAAACACAGAATATAAAAATAAACTTCACTAAAAGATGTATTTTAATATTCTGAGCTCAGGCATACTAAATTCGTTTTTCTACCAGGTTCCTGGGGTCAGTTAGGACTATAGAATGTAATAGTCAAACTGCCCATTCTAGCCTATGAGGAACAGGTAGCCTTACAGTAGTGAAAAACGAAATGGGGCATAATTCACTACCAGGACATGCTACACACACCAAGGCATGTCCTACCTTACACATACAATGCACCCTACCATAGGGGTGACTTACAAGATGCCAAGGGAAGGTTCAGGGGCCGGGAAGTGGGTGCACTTCACAGCCAAGATGGCAGTTCTGGACTGCACACAGACACTGCAGTGGCAGGTCTGAGACACACTTTACAAGCTGCTTCTGTGGGTGGCACACATCAGTGCTGCAGGCCCACCAGCAGCATTGGGTTTACCAGCCCTGGGCACACACAGGCCACACTACTAGGGACTAACAGGTAAACCAAAGAAGCCAATCAGGGAGATACCAATTCACATAGTCATATTTACAAAGGGAGAGCATATGCACTTTAGCACTGAACAGCAGTGGTAAAGTGCCCAGAGTCATAAAACCAACAGAAACAGGTCAGCAAAAATACAGGAGGCGGGCAAAAAGTTTAGGGGTGACCCTGCAAAAAGGGCCATTTCCAACAGTGCATATCTGTAATTTTCTCTCCTCCCCTTCCGCCTCCTCTTTCATAAGGAATACGCTAGATTTATTAGGGGTGTTTTTCATGGGGCTGCAGTGAGTCCCCGGGACAGCACAGAAAGGGGGTGCAAGTGCTCAATGAACTGAATTGAGGGAAAAGAAGACGCATTCCAGTAGACCACCTTATAGCTCTGTACCAGTTCTTGTGGATTACCAGATTTACATGCTATAATATAAGCGAACGCCAACCAGCAGAGTACCGGGCTAAGTCTCTCACCTGATTACCAAGAAAGGAGGGGTAGAAGCAGCTTGTAAGTGCGCTTTAGGCTCATTCTCAAGCGGAGGAAAAACGTGTTAGTTGCAGAAGCGGCTCGTGCAGCAAGTATGCGGTTTGCAGCTGACCCGCGTCAACTCCTGCGTCCCCCAGCCATAATACTTTAAGATACGTGCTACTAAGATCTCTGATGAAACATATATCAAGGGATCAGTCAATGAAAACGCGTACGACTAAGAAGAATCTACAGTCAAAAAAACAATCTGGTCAGAATCGATCTCAGATGCCGACCCGGTTATCCCCTTCTCCAGATAGGTTTTGGAACAACCTTTCACAGTGCATTGAAGGCAGGATGGAATTCATGCAAAACCCAGACAACTCCAGTATCTCTCCCCCAACCACGGTTGAAAGAGATCCTGTAAACCAGTCTACTACTTGTTCGGAGGAGATATCAAAAAAGATACCTAAAGAAAATGGGAAACAGGCATATCCATTCTTTACAGTGGGGGTCTTGGGAAAAGCTCCCCTAGCAGGCCATGTTTAGACACAAATTGGAGCCCAGACACTTGTAGCAGTATCATCATTGCAGGCTTCAATGTTCGAGATAACATTAAATCCAGTGGCGGCTGGTGTATTTTGAAAGTGGTGAGGCGAATAATTGTACCCTAGTACAACGTGCGAGCCCGAACTGAAAAAAGGAGGGTAAAAATTTTGCAAAAAATGGATTCAAATGGTGGCTTTTACACCACATATTTACTGCAAATTGTTGCAAAAACAGGATCCAAATATAGCATTAGCATTGTAAAGCACAAGTGTGAAGAAAACATTAGAAACATAACAAAAATTTGCCCAATCCTCTAACTGGTCTGCTTGCAAAATGACCCCCAAGCCAAGCACATACAACCAATGGAAACAGGCCCTCTAAGTGTTTTCTACCTGTAACACATCTCTGCCTCTTTACTGTATTGGTCCCCCCGCAAGAAAATTTTGCAAAAAAATGATTCAAATGGTGGCTTTTAGACCACATATTTACTGCAAATTGTTGCAAAAACAGGATCCAAATATAGCATTTTAAAGCACAAATGTGAAGAAAATATTAGAAACATATAAAAAATTTTCCCAATACTCTAACTGGTCTGCTTGCAAAATGACCCCCAAGCCAAACACATACAACCAATGGAAACAGGACCTCTAAGTGTTTTCTACCTGTAACACATCTCTGCCTCTTTACTGTATTGGTTGATGAAGTCATCAAGGCTCACACGAGAGCCGAGACCAGTGCAGCCCTGTGGACTCTGCACACACATCTTATCTGCCGCTCCCCCTCTGCTGATGCCACTGGTACCCCACTCCGCCCACCTGTCATAAGTGGTGCCCAAAGTGCGAGTTGCATTTCCTGAAGGCAATAGTGATACGGAAAGCACGTCTGCTCAAGAAAATGCACTACCCACCTGTCCCTTATAGACCCAACAGGGTATGTGTAGTGTTTTTTCTACTAACCTGGCCTACTACTACCTCTCTAATCACTCAGCCATGGTGCTCGTATTGAAGCTGCAAACTTGAGTCGGCACCTCTTTCTTGGTGTATATAGTAAGCTGACTTGCACTTAGCAGCGCATCCCGAACAAGTGTGTGGAGATATTCTGGACCGAGTGAAGGTGAAGTTGACCCAGTACCGGTACTACCTCCACCATGCAGTCCACCACACCCGTTTCCAAGGTTACCATATAACCCTTCTCGTGGCGAATGGCGTATTTATGTCAGCGATGTGGCAGCCGGTCCAAGTGGGTGGCTGGAGGCTGTTCGTGCAAGCTGCAGGTGAGGGAGAGAGGTGCCCCCCTCTGGGGTTGGGGGCCCAGGCCTGTGCATCCGCTGCTGATCTTTGTCCAACTGTAGGAGAGTAGGATCTGCCTCATATGTTGCCCCCACTTTTTTTCTGATGTTTACACTGGTTTCTGGCTATAGTCTGGCTGGGTCCCTGCTAATCAGGGCCCCAGCCTCTCTGTTCTCTCTAAACGACTTGGAGTGCACTCTAGGTGCACTAGTGATTGGATACTGTGGTACCTTATGAGTCCCTAGTATATGGTACCTTAGGTACCAAGGGCATAGGTACTTCACAGGCCTACCAGGGGCTGAAGCATGAATTATGCCACCCCTGGGAAGCAGACTAAATCTGACACCACAGGCCTGCTACTGCAGCCTGGGTGAGGAAGTGCTAGCACCCCTCACTGAGATATAGGTCCCCTATATCTCTCCTGCACACACATTGAGACTTATCAGTCACCTCTAAAGCAGGCCCTATCGATCCTGAGGGCAGGGTGCTTAGTTTCCATGTGAGGGGATGCCTCTGCCTGAGCAGGGCCCCTCTGCAGCTCTCAGAGTCCATTCTCTGGTGCTGTTTGTGGATGCGGTTAAACCATATACTCTTAAGTGCATTATATCCTCGCGGTAAAATGCTAACTTTGGAATGGCTGCATCAAAACATGTCGTGTTTGGTGTCAAACATCTTGGAATACTACCCCCCGCCAGTCCTGGCGGCGGGGGTAGCATTCCACCCTTCTAGAGGGATAGACATGTACCTACTGTGGAAACGCGGTAGAATCCTGCAGAGCCCTGGCATCACAAAATGGATGCCACCAGTCACAGACACTGGGCTGCCCTCCTGCTGATGACCAACACTCGCAGTGGAGGAAGCCCAAAAATAGATATCCTGTCCCAAGGGGTGTGACCACCTCCCAGACAGGGTTTAGTGTATTGGGGCTGGGTGGGTGCACTCTTAGAGTGCTTTGAAGTCCTGCACTGGGGGAGCAGAAGGCTCCTCTGTGCATACCCCAGTTCAAACCGGCTCAGGGGCTACCTGCCCCTGCTCTGGCGTGAAACTGGACAAAGGGAAGTGGGTGTAGCCACCCACTCCCCTGACCCTCCCATAGGTAGGGTCATAGAGCTAGTCCCTCCCTTTCTTTTAGTATAAGAGGGGAACCTGTGCATTGCACCCTAGATACCCCTGGACGACGCTCTACAAGAAGAATCCCGGACCTTCGACGTTCCACTACCTTTGGAAGACTGAAGAATCTCCCTTGGAGTCAAGGAGTGACTCCCTGCTTGGCAGGCACCAAAAACTACAAACGACGGTCGCAAACTACGCCGCTCCCGCCGGAGTCCGAAGTCCCTGCAGCCCAAGAAGTGGATTTCCTGACTTCTCAAAGGCCATCGTGAGTCCCCAGCGAAGCTGAGGCCAGTGGACCCCAAGAGTGACGAGGAACCGCGACCCCTGGGTACCGTGCACTATTCTCGAGCGCAACCCCTTCACAACGTTCCACGAACTTGTGCTTTGGACCACGTGTGGTCCTAGCCTCCAGCAGGAATCCCTCCGAAGATCAGAGGCCTACCACGTCCCGAGTGACCGTGGGCCCCTGTTGAGCGAATCGTCCCGAGGCGTCTTCGCGATCCCTTGCCAGCCGGCTTGTGGGTCCCTTGAAGGCTTTCCTACAGAACCAAAGGGCTCCCCTGGTTGCTCCAGGCCTGCCCTGACTTACCCTCGCTGGGTGAGTCCCTCAGACCTTGCTGGTCTGCGCCATTGACTTTTTACACTTTCCCCGAGACTTGCTGCTACCAAGGCTTGTTGGCTCCAATCGAGTCGCCGACACCGCAGTAAGCTGTAGACATCGTGGGACACGCCGAATCCAGCTCCTGGTCATCGTCGACGCCTCCTGGACCTCGTGGCTGAAGAGTCAAGGCACCCGTGAACGACCTGAATCTTGCGATGACGGTGGGCATCCATCTTCCTTGCCCCGAGTCAATGCCAAGTGACTGTGAACACTGTCCCCTCTGCTTTCAGGTATTCCATCTTCTGAATCCAGGCTTGGATTCCTCCGGACACTTCTCCTGTCGCCGCAAGCAGCAAGACTTCACTGGCTCCCATTGAAAACGACGCCGCGACCCGACACCAAAGAACACCTATGCACCCGGCTCCCTGGGTGAGGTAACTTCAGCACTACGGTGCTCCTGTGGGTGTGGGCCCTAGAACTACTTACCCTGTAAGTGACTTGCTTGTAGCTACCCTAGAAGTGCCCTAAAACTCTTACTTTCCAAGTGCGACTATCGCGCTGACTCGTACATGGTTCGCGTCTGTGTTAGACACACCGCGTCCAACTCCCTTGCAACTCTATCTGTAACCGCATCCTTCGACTCGTACAAGGACCGATCGGTGTGTTCGCCTCGAACACGCAAGGGACCTTTAACGTTGAAATCTCAATCGCGTCTGTTCGCATAGACTCGTACAGGACTCGCACCGGTGCCAGGACACCGCGTCCGTCCCCTGTGGGTCTCCTACAACTACCTGGGGTGGTTCTTGGGGGTCCCTCGATTCTAGATGCCCTAGACCTAGGTCTAGCCAAACTAAGATTGTGATATTCGATTGTGCTAAACTTATTTTGATAACATTTGACTTGTACATATGTTCCTGACTTCTAATCTCATAAAGAGATTAGTAGAGAGTTGTTTATTAATAAATACATATATATTTGATATATATACCTGTGTGGTGTCTTTTCATTTGGTGATTCAAGAGATTGTGTGGTAAAACAAGCTGCTTTACATTCCTTCAAGACTTAGCCTGAAGGCTGCTCTCCACAGCTACCACTAGGATAGCTTTCTATAAAGGTTGTCTTAAACCTATCTACCATAAGAGTCGAATTGTTCTGGTGCAAGGTGTCCACTTTAATTAGTGAACAGCATATACCAGGCCAACTTCTCACATTGGTGGGCAGCGTGTGGGATTCCAGCTTGCTATTGTTTTACCAGAAAATCTCTATTTGAATTACTAACTGAAAACCACTATAGTTACTTAAGGTACATATAAAGTCAAGCTTAGTATCAATAAGTTCTACTGAACTTAGAGCTGTGTGCCAAGGGATAGCACACCATTTCTACAGCTCAAGCTAGTATCAGTAGGCCACAAACTAGTGTAGGTAGTACAACACTGCACAACACTAGAATGTCCTTAAAGGGTGGAACCAGTGGATCCACTCAGCCTCAGTATAAGGACATGGCTTTCTCTGACTTGAGAGCCATGTGTGTTGAAAGACACCTGAAGCTAGGACAGAGTCCCTCCACACTACACCTGATAGATCTGCTGACAGCAGATGATCTTAGATTGGCTCTAGGAGCTGATGGGTCTGAATCAGGGGTGGGTCAATTACAGTGTCTGGGTCAGATGATGAAAATCAGAATGACCAAGACTCTGTGATTGAAGGGCCAGGCTCCAAGGGGCCTGAAAAGGACAGAGGAATTCTCCCTAAGAGAACTGACAGAGTGGATGAGAGGCATAGGTCCCCTTCCAGGGAATCTGACCACTCTTATCACTCTGGCAGAGAATTTGTCCAGCAGAGGAACTCATACTTTCCCATAAGAGAGAGCTCCTCTGACAGAATGTGCAAACTGCTGCAGTATGAGGAAGCAAGAGTTGCCCTCAGAACCAAGCAGTTGGCACTAGATAGAGAAGCCCTGGAGATCCAGAGAGCTTCTAGAAGAGAGGGGTTAGAACCCCTTGGTGGCAGCAACAGTGTCCCTAGAGGCAGAGAATCTATTCCAGACCATAGGAACCTGAGCAAGGTTGTTCCTCCCTACCAGAGTGGGGATGATATCCACAAGTGGATAACTGCTATGGAGAGGGCCTGTAGAGTACAGCAGGTCCCCCAAAAGCAGTGGGCAGCAATCTTGTGGCTCTCCTTTTCAGACAAAGGTAGAGACAAGCTCCTCACTGTTAGAGAAGAGGATGCTGATAATTATGAAGTCCTAAAGAGTGCACTGATAGATGGGTTTGGCTTAACCACTGAGCATTACAGGTTGAAGTTCAGAGACACCCAGAAGGCACAGACTCAGTACTGGACTGACTTTGTTGATTGTGCAACCAAGGCTCTGGAGGGTTGGCTGGTTGGCAGTAGGGTTACTGATTTCAAGGGATTGTATAATCTGATGATGAGAGAACAGATCCTTAATAATTGCCAGAACCAGTTGTTGCATCAATACCTGGTGGACTCAGATCTGACCTCTCCCCAAGAATTGGGAAAGAAGGCAGACAAATGGGTCAGAACCAGGGTAAGGCAGAAACCCCAGAACCAAGGGGGTGACACCAAGAAGCAAGATCCTAAGGGCTCTGAGAAAGGTGGGGATAAGTCAAAAGACCAGAAGTCTTCACAAGGGCCCCAAAATCTGCATCTGGTGGGGAGTCACAATCCAACAAGGGAAAAGGCCAAAAGAAGCCCTGGTGCAAATTCTGTAAACAGAAAGGGCACCGGACTTCTGATTGTAACAAGTCCAAAGACCAAACCACCATCACTCCTGCCCCTAAGGCAACTGTTCCCCCTAGCTCAGATACTGGTGGAGGTGGTACTCAGAATAAGGGTGTAGTAGGGTTGACCCTGGGTTCTGAAGTGGACTCTGACCTAGTCAGAGTGCCCACTCAGGCAATGCTGATTTGTGATGGAGACCTTGAGATGTCCTTCCTAGTAAGCCCCAGTAATCTGGGCAAATACAAACAGCAGCCTGTAATAAATGGCAAACAGGCTTTGGCATTTAGGGACACACGTGCTAGTGTCACCATGGTGGCAGAGGATCTTGTGGACCCTGGACAGATCATCCTGGGCGAAATGTACCAGGTGACCAATGCAAGCAATGTCAGGACCAACCATAGTCTGGCAGTTGTGAATTTCTCCTGGGGAGGGGTAACTGGCCTCAAGAAGGTTGTAGTCAGTGCAGACCTCCCTGTCGAATGTCTATTGGGCAATGATAAGTAGAGTTATGGACTCATGCTGAGATGTTGGGCATCCCTGCAGAGGTATTTGCTGTGACCAGGTCACAAGCAAGTATGCATAACACTGAACCAGCTCTGGATCCTGGAACAATGGACCAGATGCTTCCCAAGAGGAGGAGCAGTAGGGTAAAGGCAGTGCCTTCCCCTCTGTCTCAGATCACAGATTCACCCACAGAGGGAGGTGAAGCAGATCCTGAAGAAGGAACTGCCCCAGAGGGACTTGAGCCTGATCAGGTTGAGTTCTTGGGGGCAGGGGGCCCTTCTAGGGAAGATCTGAGTAAGGAGCAACAGTGCTGCCCCTCTCTTGAACCCCTCAGACAGCAGGCTGCTGCTGAGGCTGCTGGGAGTGCTAGTGGGTCCCATAAAGTTTATTGGGATGAGGGACTCCTATATTCTGAGGGTAGAGATCCAGCCCCTGGAGCCACCAGGAGGATGGTAATACCTCAGAAGTTTAGGGGTTCCTCTTGACCCTAGCACATGATATCCCTTTGGCAGGTCACTTGGGCCAAAACAAGACCTGGGACAGGCTTGTTCCACATTTTCATTGGCCACATATGTCAGAGGACACAAAGGAGTTTTGTCGCTCCTGTGTCACATGCCAAGCCAGTGGTCAGGCAGGTGGCACAACAAAGGCCCCCTGATACCACTACCTGTGGTGGGGGTACCCTTTGAAAGGGTAGGGATTGACATTGTTGGTCCCCTTGACCCTCAAACTGCATTTGGGCACAGGTTTATCCTGGTGGTAGTGGATCATGCCACCAGGTACCCAGAAGCAATTCCCTGAGGACCACCACAGCCCCTGTGGTGGCAAGAGCCCTCATTGGAGTTTTCTCCAGAGTGGGTTTCCCAAAGGAGGTCATTTCTGACAGAGGTACCAACTTCATGTCAGGATATCTGAAAGCAATGTGGAAGGAGTGTGGTGTAACTTATAAGTTCACCACCCCTATCACCCACAATGCAATGGGTTGGTTGAACGTTTCAACAAAACCCTGAAGGGAATGATTAAAGGACTCCCAGAGAAGCTTAGGCGGAAATGGGACCTTCTTCTTCCTTGCCTGTTGTTTGCATACAGAGAGGTTCCACAGAAGGGGGTTGGTTACAGCCCATTTGAGCTTCTGTTTGGGCATCCTGTGAGAGGTCCATTGTGTTTGGTAAAAGAGGGCTGGGAGTTACCTCTCAAGCCCCCAAACAAGATGTGATGGACTATGTACTTGGTCTCCGCTCCCGGATGGCTGAGTACATGAAAAAGGCAACCAAAAACCTGGAGGCCAGCCAAGAATTGCAAAAAGCTTGGCATGACCAAAAGGCTGTGCTGACTGTGTACCAGCCAGGACAGAAAGTGTGGGTGTTGGAGCCTGTGGCCCCAGCAGCCCTCCAGGACAAGTGGAGTGGCCCCCATACAATAGTTGAACAGAAGGGAGAAGTCACCTATCTGGTGAATCTTGGAACTCCCAGGAGCCCCCTGAGGGTGCTCCATGTCAACAGATTAAAGCCATATGTTGACAGGGCTGACATGGGCTTGCTCATGGCAACTGATGAGGACCAGGAGGAGGAGAGTGACCCTCTCCCTGACCTGCTCTCGCAGAACCCTGATGATGGGTCAGTAGATGGTGTTGCTTTGGCAAGCAGCCTCACTGACCATCAGCAAACTGAGTGCAGACAAGTTCTGCAACAGTACAGACATATGTTTAGCCTGACTCCTAGTCAGACTACCTGGTGCACCCATGAGGTGGACACTGGAGACAGTCTGCCTGTCAAGAATAAAATCTACAGGCAACCTGACCATGTCAGGGACTGTATCAGGACTGAAGTCCAGAAAATGTTGGAGCTAGGTGTAATTGAGCCTTCAGACAGCCCTTGGGCTAGCCCAGTAGTCCTGGTACCCAAGCCTCATACCCAGGGTGATAAGAAAGAAATGAGGTTTTGTGTAGACTACAGAGGCCTCAATTCAGTCACTAGGACTGATGCCTATCCCATACCAAGGGCAGATGAGCTGATTGATACTTTGGCCTCAGCCAAGTATCTATTTACATTTGACCTAACAGCTGGCTACTGGCAGATCAGATTAGCTGATGATGCAAAAGCCAAAACAGCATTTTCGACCCCTAGTGGGCACTACCACTTTGTGGTAATGCCCTTTGGATTGAAAAATGCACCTGCCACTTTTCAGAGGTTGGTGAATAAAGTTCTGGCAGGGATGGAAACTTATTGCTCAGCTTACCTAGATGATATTGCTGTCTTTAGTTCCTCCTGGCAGGATCACCTGGTCCACCTCAGAAATGTTTTGGAGGCTCTGCAGAAAGCAGGCCTCACTATCAAGGCCACTAAGTGCCAGATAGGGCAGAGTCAGGTTGTGTACCTGGGCCACCTTGTAGGTGGAGGCCAGGTTCAGCCTTTACAGAGCAAAATCCAAACCATAATGGAATGGGTTGCTCCAACCACCCAGACACAGGTGAGAGCCTTCTTAGGCCTGACTGGGTACTATAGGAGGTTTGTCAAGGGATATGGATCTATAGTGACCCCTTGAATGATCTGACCTCAAAGAAAATGCCAAAAAGGTTCAGTGGACAGCTAGCTGTCAGAAGGCATTTGAAGACCTAAAGCAGGCCATGTGCACTGCCCCCATCTTACAGAGTCCAGACTACACCAAAAAGTTCATTGTCCAAACAGATGCTTCTGAGCTGGGTGTGGGAGCTGTACTGTCTCAACTGAATGATGAAGGTCAAGACCAGCCAGTAGCTTTTATAGCAGAAGGCTGACCCCTAGAGAGAAACGTTGGTCAGCTATAGAGAGGGAGGCCTTTGCTGTGGTGTGGGCCCTGAAGAAGCTGAGGCCATACTTGTTTGGCACTCACTTCATAGTTCAGACTGACCACAAGCCCCTCCTATGGCTTAAACAAATGAAAGGAGAAAACCCAAAACTTTTGAGGTGGTCCATTTCCCTACAGGGGATGGACTATACAGTGGAACATAGACCTGGGACCCAACATGCCAATGCAGATGGACTCTCAAGGTATTTCCACTTAGAACACGAAGACTCAACTGGTCAAGGTTAGTTTAGTGTCCCTGCGTTTGGGGGGGTTGTGTAGGAGAGTAGGATCTGCCTCTTATGTTGCCCCCACTTTTTTCTGATGTTTACACTGGTTTCTGGCTATAGTCTGGCTGGGTCCCTGCTAATCAGGGCCCCAGCCTCTCTGTTCTCTCTAAACGACTTGGAGTGCACTCTAGGTGCACTAGTGATTGGATACTGTGGTACCTTATGAGTCCCTAGTATATGGTACCTTAGGTACCAAGGGCATAGGTACTTCACAGGCCTACCAGGGGCTGAAGCATGTATTATGCCACCCCTGGGAAGCAGACTAAATCTGACACCACAGGCCTGCTACTGCAGCCTGGGTGAGGAAGTGCTAGCACCCCTCACTGAGATATAGGTCCCCTATATCTCTCCTGCACACACATTGAGACTTATCAGTCACCCCTAAAGCAGGCCCTATCGATCCTGAGGGCAGGGAGCTTAGTTTCCATGTGAGGGGGTGCCTCTGCCTGAGCAGGGCCCCTCTGCAGCTCTCAGAGTCCATTCTCTGGTGCTGTTTGTGGATGCGGTTAAACCATATACTCTTAAGTGCATTATGTCCTCGCTGTAAAATGCTAACTTTGGAATGGCTGCATCAAAACATGTCGTGTTTGGTGTCAAACATCTTGGAATACTACCCCCACCAGTCCTGGCGGCGGGGTAGCATTCCACCCTTCTAGAGGGATAGACATGTACCTACTGTGGAAACGCGGTAGAATCCTGTAGAGCCCTGGCATCACAAAATGGATGCCACCAGTCACAGACACTGGGCTGCCCTCCTGCTGATGACCAACACTCGCAGTGGAGGAAGCCCAACAATAGATATCCTGTCCCAAGGGGGTGTGACCACCTCCCAGACAGGGTTTAGTGTATTGGGGCTGGGTGGGTGCACTCTTAGAGTGCTTTGAAGTCCTGCACTGGGGGAGCAGAAGGTTCCTCTGTGCATACCCCAGTTCAAACCGGCTCAGGGGCTACCTGCCCCTGCTCTGGCGCGAAACTGGACAAAGGGAAGGGGGTGTAGCCACCCACTCCCCTGACCCTCCCATAGGTAGGGTCATAGAGCTAGTCCCTCCCTTTCTTTTAGTATAAGAGGGGGAACCTGTGCATTGCACCCTAGATACCCCTGGACGACGCTCTACAAGAAGAATCCTAGACCTTCGACGTTCCACTACCTTTGGAAGACTGAAGAATCTCCCTTGGAGTCAAGGAGTGACTCCCCTGCTTGGCAGGCACCAAAAACTACAAACGACGGTCGCAAACTTCGCCGCTCCCGCCGGAGTCCGAAGTCCCTGCAGCCCAAGAAGTGGATTTCCTGACTTCTCAAAGGCCATCGTGAGTCCCCAGCGAAGCTGAGGCCAGTGGACCCCAAGAGTGACGAGGAACCGCGACCCCTGGGTACCGTGCACTATTCTCGAGTGCAACCCCTTCACAACGTTCCACGAACTTGTGCTTTGGGCCACGTGTGGTCCTAGCCTCCAGCAGGAATCCCTCCAAAGATCAGAGGCCTACCACGTCCCGAGTGACCGTGGGCCTCTGTTGAGCGAATCGTCCCGAGGCATCTTCGCGATCCCTTGCCAGCCGGCTTGTGGGTCCCCTGAAGGCTTTCCTACAGAACCAAAGGGCTCCCCTGGTTGCTCCAGGCCTGCCCTGACTTACCCTCGCTGGGTGAGTCCCTCAGACCTTGCTGGTCTGCGCCATTGACTTTTTACACTTTCCCCGAGACTTGCTGCTACCAAGGCTTGTTGACTCCAATCGAGTCGCCGACACCGCAGTAAGCTGTAGACATCGTGGGACACGCCGAATCCAGCTCCTGGTCGTCGTCGACGCCTCCTGGACCTCGTGGCTGAAGAGTCAAGGCACCCGTGAACGACCTGAATCTTGCGACGACGGTGGGCATCCATCTTCCTTGCCCCGAGTCACTGCCAAGTGACTGTGAACACTGTCCCCTCTGCTTTCAGGTCTTCCATCTTCTGAATCCAGGCTTGGATTCCTCCGGACACTTCTCCTGTCGCCGCAAGCAGCAAGTCTTCACTGGCTCCCATTGAAAACGACGCCGCGACCCGACACCAAAGAACACCTATGCACCCGGCTCCCCTGGGTGAGGTAACTTCAGCACTACAGTGCTCCTGTGGGTGTGGGCCCTAGAACTACTTATCCTGTAAGTGACTTGCTTGTAGCTACCCTAGAAGTGCCCTAAAACTCTTACTTTCCAAGTGCGACTATCGCGCTGACTCGTACATGGTTCGCGTCTGTGTTAGACACACCGCGCCCAACTCCCTTGCAACTCTATCTGTAACCGCGTCCTTCGACTCGTACAAGGACCGATCGGTGTGTTCGCCTCGAACACGCAAGGGACCTTTAACGTTGAAATCTCAATCGCGTCTGTTCGCATAGACTCGTACAGGACTCGCACCGGTGCCAGGACACCGCGTCCGTCCCCTGTGGGTCTCCTACAACTACCTGGGGTGGTTCTTGGGGGTCCCGCGATTCTAGATGCCCTAGACCTAGGTCTAGCCAAACTAAGATTGTGATATTCGATTGTGCTAAACTTATTTTGATAACATTTGACTTGTACATATGTTCCTGACTTCTAATCTCATAAAGAGATTAGTAGAGAGTTGTTTATTAATAAATACATATATATTTGATATATATACCTGTGTGGTGTCTTTTCATTTGGTGATTCAAGAGATTGTGTGGTAAAACAAGCTGCTTTACATTCCTTCAAGACTTAGCCTGAAGGCTGCTCTCCACAGCTACCACTAGGATAGCTTTCTATAAAGGTTGTCTTAAACCTATCTACCATAAGAGTCGAATTGTTCTGGTGCAAGGTGTCCACTTTAATTAGTGAACAGCATATACCAGGCCAACTTCTCACACCAACTATTCCTTTCTTTACCATTCTGAACCAGCCACGTGCCTGCCTGCCTGATAGTCCTGCAATGCACATGAAATCATGTGAGTGGAGTGCAAGAAGCACGCACATTAAGGTGCAAGAGCAGCCGATCTATCTGCCGGTGTCAGGGCGCTGTTTGTGCACCTCTTGCCGCCTCATCAGGGTTGCTGCTTGTGAAGACAAGGAAACACGCCCGAAGATTTACAATTAAGGGCCGAAGAGCTGTGCATCCATGGAGCCTTCCGTGTGTCAGGCTTTTGTTGTGGAATTCCAACTACACTGAGTGGAGAGGGGAGGTGGCAGTACCCCACCTACGGAATTGTAAATAAAAATGCCATGCATGGGGGCTCAAAACCCTCTCTCTCATTACCACAGCCCAGGGCAGTAGCATGTCTATACAGTGTATGGTAATCAGGCAGTGCCAGAAGAGCTGGTATTTCAGGTCAGTGTATGGACCATCTTTTCGGCTTTTTGTGGGCCTGCTTTAGAGTCTGGTGACCCGTTTTTTACTGTTGATGTCTCTGGTATCAAACAATGCCTGCAGCAAGCACCAATGCATGCAGTCCACTATACTTTGCAAAACACCTACACTACACTGCTTGTCTTCACAAGTTAAAAACTGCCCCAATTTGAAAAGGTGGGACATTTTCTTAGCTACCTAATTCAGTGACGGGGACCACCTTTATTTTGGTGCCCAGGCCTATTTTCTATCACAGTCTGTAAAGTCTTGTGTAGGGGCCATTTCCCACCCGCATTACCTTTTCAAAAGGCCTGACGGTTCTTGTCCCGTAATGTATGTAAATGCCACTACTTTCTTGGGAGAGGAAAGGTAGTTAAGACAGGGCAACAGATGAGCGCTGCGAGGCAGGAAGGAAAAGAAGGAGGGGCAAGCGTTGGGGTTATTGAAAAGAAGGATAGAGAGACACAGAGATGGAGAAAGCTATCTACAGGAAGAAAAGAAAGAGAAACGAGAAACGGAAGTCTAAGGTGTAAGGAACAAAAACGGGAGGGGAGAGGGGTATATGAAGACGAGAGAAACGCAGGTAGGGAAAAGAACGACGGATAAAGAAAATAGAGCGGAGTAGAGACAAGGGAAAAGAGAAGAAAGAAGGCCAAAACAACAGAGAAATGGAAAAGAGATGGGAGCGAGAGAAAGGGAAAGAAAAAGTGGCACGAGAGAAAAGGGGAAAAAAACAGGTGGAGGAATTAGTGGAGAAAAATATTAGAGGGCTAAAAGACCAAAAAGGAACAGGAATAATATAGACTTTGGAGAAAAAGGAGCAGAAGAAGGAACATGCCAAATACATTTCTGTGATTCCCATAGTGTGCCATCAGACCGGTATTTTGGTTTCTCTCTGAGATGTAATTTAATCCAGATAAATGGCACAGCAACTGACATACACCTAAAGCCTTTCAGTTTGATTGGCTTTGTCACTGGGTGTTAGCTGTTTAAGATAAATGAGTAACAACAATGATTTCTTATAAATAATTAACATTGGAAATGTTTAAATTCTGAAATAGTGAGTCTGTGAATTAAATAGCATTGAGACCTGTGGAAGGAGTTTTGGCCTTCAATTATGTGTGCTTTATGTTAGATATGTATCATCTTTTTCTCTGCATATCTTGTCCATCTGCACATCTTCAACCCCCTCTCTTTCCTCTTCAGCATCCTCTTTTCACTCTTTCCCGAATGCCCTTCCTCGCGTCTCTGTCACTTCACCGCCCCCCAACATGCACTGCACTCCCTCAAATTTAAGCACTTTCATTTCTCTTACTTTTGCCTTGCAAATATTTTGACATCAGTGTACCCCCTTCACACACATATCCACAGAATTTCAGTTGCAAATGGAATACATAAACATTTTTCTATGTGCTCTGCAGATGCCAACCCACTGACAGGCACTTTGTTTGGCTTCAGCCTTAGCGCCTGAGCGCTCAATCAAAACCCCTCAAATACCTGGCATGGCTCAAGCTTCAAAGTGTGCACAGAAACAAATACAGATAAACAACAACATTATAAAATAGCTAACTCGTGGGGAATGCAAGATTAAGTAAAGCATGTAAAATAAGAGAGGAACTAAATTGCTGAAATGCATTCCCTCGACGTTTTTAACATTCATGGTTTGCAAGTCAATCCATGTTTTTGGCATCAGTGTTAACTTAGGGGCATGCTAAGTTCACTAAGTGAGCTTATTAAAATTGAAGAAAGAATCAGTGTGCTTTAAACCATAAGTGCACAACAGGTGCTAACTATTACCATAAATATTTCTTTATGTGTTTTTCATGTCCCTGCTGTCCTCTAGTTTATTTGGCGTTGCATATGTTTTGGTTGTTTGGGTTGCACTGGTGGTTGTAATACAAGGGTGTGCACTGGTGGTTGTAATACAAGGGTGTCCAATGGAGGGTGTAATACAATGGTATGAACTGGTGGGTGTAATACAAGGGCGTGCACTTGTGGGTGTAATATAAGGGCGTGCACTGGTGGGTGTAATACAAGGCATACACTGGTGGGTGTAATACAAGGGGGTGCACTGGTGGGTGCAATGCAAGGACGTGCACTGGCGGGTGTAATGCAAGAGTGTGCACTGGTGAGTGTAATGAAAGGGTGTGCACTGGTGGGTGTAATACAAGGGCGTGCACTGGTAGGTGTAATACAAGGGTCTCTTGTGCCTCTGGAGGTCGTGGTTTTGAGTTAATACTGGCCGACGCTGGCATGTTGTACTGATCTGGAACATCAGACAGCTGTCTGACGCAGTCTAGACATGGCGGCCTTTTTTCATGCAAGCTCCGGGGAGGTCACATATGGTGTCGGGTGATTCAATTTACACTTGATGAATGTCCCACAATTAAGATATATGAATTTGTCTTTAACCTATTGCCCGCAATTGACAGCACATCAAGGATTAACTCACACCGTGTACTTTATGTACAAGAGTAAGTTAAACAACTTTTTTTTAATATATATAGCTCGAACTTGACTCAAAAATATTGGAGTGCTCTATGTGAGCACCAGTTACATGACCTACTTTGAAGCAGGAGGAATGTACCTTCACAATTGCAATATGAAAGTGTTTAATAACGCTTCACTTAGGCCCTTTTCACAGTAAACAACACATCAGCAGCCACACACACTGAGATAGGTGGACTTACACACAAAAACACACTCTCAAACCGTTACACACATCAGCACTAGTTACACAGCCAGCACTCATCTGCATGGCTGGCTCGCTTCTCTCTCAACTGACTGCAGCACGGAGCGCGACACCAGGCGTGACAATGATCTTCCAACCACTACAAATCACTGAGCAGTGTGACCCCCGTTGTCATACTCCCTGCTGTTGCCACTTAAAGACCCTGCCATGCAGCAGAGTAAAAGAGGGCCGAATTGCGGTGAGTATGTTCATACGTAGCACAGTTATAACGCACCTGCTGTAAACATTCTGTGTGAACCCCATGCCACGGACGAAAAACACTGCAGGTACATCAACAGTACTTAAAGCACTCACTGTCCGTGCACAGCGAGTGCCTATAAGCCAGTGAAAGGATTACAAGCAGTGCTTTAAATGGGCCGGTACTCACCGGTACTGAGTACCGGCACTTCTTGAATTTATCACTCCGAGTACCGGCACTTCTCTACTGCCGAGGAGAGTACCGGTACTCGAGTGCTGGTGAGCAGGAGTGGAACGTGTTTCTGGCAGCCAAGGCGCCGCTTCTGCATCTCCGATCTGAGCCCCAGCTGAGCTATTCAGCAGGGCTCATTTGAATAATGTCCGGTGCTCACCATCACGCTGTGCTTGACAGAGCAGGGTCCGTTCAGGCCCTGTGCTGTCAATCACAGTCACATTATCGTGTGCGTTCGTGCAAGCACAGGAATCATGTCAGTCCCCTGGCAGTGACAATCAGGCTACGGCCAGTCCGGCCCTGGTGGCAATTAAAAAAGCCATGGTAGGTGAAAGGTATAACATGGCTTTTATCATACCTAAGTCTTTTGTGTGTCTGCTATGTTTGCGTGTATGCCTGTTTTTTGTAAGAAAAAAGTGAGAGAACGAGAGAGAGAATCAAGACACTCTCAGAAGGTTTTTAAAGAAAATGGGTGGCACTTTGTACATGTCTGCTCTGCGACAAAGATTCATACCTAACGTAGTAGGGAAGGTTGGTGGGTGGGTGAGTGAGTGGATGGATGAGTGAGCAAGGGTGGATGTATAGATGGATGGATGAATAGATGGATGGATGAGTGAAAGCATGGATGGGTGGGTGAAAGAGGGTGGATGATTGGATAAAAGGGCGGATGATGGGTGGATAAGTGAAAGATTGGATGGATGAAGGAAAGGGAGGGAGGATGGATGAAAGGGTGGATGATGGATGAGTGAAAGGAGGTATTGAGTGAAAGGGTGGATGGAATGAAAGGGTGGATGGAATAAAGGAGTGAAAAGGTTGATGGATAGATGAGCAAAAGGATTGATGGATGAGCGAAAGGGTGGATAAAGAGATGGATGAGTGAAAGGATGAATGGATAGGTTTGGAGATGGTTGGATATGAAGGGTGGACAGACATAATGGTGAAAGGCTGAATGATGGATGAAAGACTGAATAGACGACAGAATATAAAGGTTAAATGGTGGACATCAGCAGGCAAATGGTAGGATGAATGGATAGATCGAAGGAAGAGACGAGAGATATCTTCTGGGGAGGGTCATGATGATTTGCTTCATTTGCTTGGTGCCATAAGAGCTTTGGATCGAAGTGGGGTATTTTCAATTTCTTCCTACTCACATGCTCAAAAATATGTACAATTGTGCCAAACAGCAATTAACAGTATGGCATTAAGAAGGTGCAATTATTGCAAAAATAGGAAATGTTAACATATTATTGCACTTCTCTTTCGTTTTGTGTAATGAGTTAACCTGCTTTGTTTATATAAACACATTTCTCATGTGTTTTGGTATGTGCTGCAACTAATTAGAAGTCGTTAAGTATCATCATGTTTTGCCCTTAGCCCCGCCCCTTGCCCCGCCCTGATTACAAGGTGCTGCACGCGTGCCTTCCAAGAGCCCATATGCACAGTGACTCCACCCAAGCCCCTTACAAATCCAACCAGTAATAAAAAGATAATAATGGAGGTTTCCAGCATGCATACCCAGCCTACAGAGTTCACCCACCCACAACAAAGTCTCCGGTCCGCCTTCTGCCTTTCCCAGCTCTCTATGGTCATGAGATCTGTTGACTCTGCCCTGAACCACAGCCGTCAGCACCCAATGTTGGCCTCTGATGACAACATATTAATTAATAACAAGTAACAACATGTGCCTTTCAAAAAGGATTTCACACGTGCTTTCAATTTGGCAACTAAATGCTAGCTACAGTTTATGGCCCCTTAAGGTTGAACGGAGCTATCATGCACTTCGGGATTCCAGCCACAAACTAATACCTCACAGGAGGGCACGAACACAGTTGAGCACTACTAATCACTTTTATGGCTCGCTGAGAGATGAAACGGGCACATGCATTTTGAACACTTTATAAATATGTACGTTTTAATTTTCACTCACCGGAGGTGCAAGGAATCATGGCACAGATTCTTTCTTTTCACTTTAACCCGTTCTTGTTTCATTGGTCACAGGGCAGGGAAGGGCGGGGTTAACATTACAGTGAGACTTGATGAACTGTGATTGATGTGTAGCCCAGGTCTCTGCAGAGCTGAAGCAGACAGCGCCCAGGGTTAACTCTATTGGCGAGGGAGGTCCTTCAGCAAGGAATACAATGGCTTTGCCGAGCTGGTGATGTCACAAGCCTAAGGGCTATGAGCTCGTCAGCTGGGCAAATCTAGGATTGCTGGCGCATGCTCAGAGTGCATGATTTGTGCCTGCCATAAACCTGACTTGCGAACGCTGCCTGAAGTCAATGTCTGCGTAGCAGACAGCCTGAGGCAGTTTACTTGCAGACATAATTTTTTACTCTTGATTGTAGAACAAGGGGGCAGAAAAAGGACGAGGGTGTAGCCCCTCCGCCCATATAAAAGAACCGCCACTGATTAAATCAGATATTAAATGAACTTCGTGAAATGAAGCTCTCTTAAGAAGCCGCACACCAAAAAACTAATCAACAATTAGATCAGATCAATGAGAATCTTCACCAACTCTCCTCTCTTATGACTGAGGTAGAACTTAAGGTATCTTCTTTAGAAGACAATAGTAACAGTCAAGAAAGGAATCTGAGCAAATTTCAAACTGAGCTGGAAGATCTCCAGCTTAAACTGGATGATGTAAAAAAATCGAGCTCGGCATACTAATTTAAGGTTTGTGGGCATACCAAAAGATCGTGAAATTGATATAAGATCTTGTCTGAAAAGTAGTACTTCCCGAAAAAGCGCAAGAAATCGGAGACTTGACTATTAACAGAGCACATCGAGTACCAGCAATCCAATCTACAAACGCAAAATATCCTAGAACAATCCTGGTCAATTTTGGAGATGTTCGGATCAAAGAGCGAATTCTAACCCAAGCGATTAAAAAGAAGTCATTTTCTTCACCGGATAATATTTCATTTCTGATTCCAATATTGGCAGCACAAAGATGTCGTGAATTTGTTGGATTGATAGATGACTTTAAACTAAATGGTGCTCCAGTCGGCATAATCCAACAATCCAAGCTAAAACTTTTGTACAAGGGACGATCTCATATATTTCAGTCAATAGAGCGTGCTAAAGAATTTCTTCTTACAGTCTGGGGTGAAGGAGGGACTAGGAAATAGCATTTATGTTAAAAAAAAAAAGGGGGAAAGAATGTGTATGATAAAGGACAAAAAAGAGCCAAGAATGATTTGACTTAATTTAGCCAATCAGAGATCTATATAAAACAAGCATTTGCAATGCAATAGGTCTCACATTCACGCGAGTTTGAGCTACTGATATTGTTAATGACAATGCCTTTTATTTATGTTTTGGGTTTTAAATCATAAATAAAAGGCATTGTCATTTACAATACTAATAGCTTAAACTCTCGCAAATGCGAGACCTATTGTATTGCAATAAAGGGCATTCTCGACTGCTTGTTAGATTGTAAAAATCAGAGGAAGAGGCCTGCGACGTCTTCAAAGTAGTGATAAATAGTGCAGTGAAGAAGATGTGTAAGTGTTGTAAATTACACAGACACAAAGTGTGAAGTGAGAGTTACATATGATCCGAGCTATAAACACTAACAAAGCGCTCCAATACTTTTCACTCTGTGATTACACTGTCGCGGCTCAGGAGGAAGAGCAGGGGGGGAGCTTTTCCTGCCCTCTCCGTGATTTGAGTGTACAGTGTGGCATTGCGTAATGTCATTGCTATCTTTGGCTTAATAAAAAAACACTCTAGCTGTAGTAGGGACCTAGGTTCACCTCCTGGTGCAGGGCGGGCTATGCTTTATGGCAGGCATGGAGGGAGGAAGTGATGGTCTTGGCTGCAGCTCCGGCCTCGTACAGTGCCCCTCCTATTACTACTGAGCGAGAGGCGCTAAGGTGGTGGTATTGGTGGTGGTGGTATTGGTATTTATGGTGGTGGTGGTGGTGGCATTGGTTGTGGTGGCATTGGTGGTGGTGGTATTGGTGGTGGTATTGGCGGTGGTGGTATTGATGGTGGTACTGGTATTGGTGATAGTGGTACTGGTACTGGTGGTGGTATTGGTACTGGTATTGGTGGTGGTATTGGTGGTGGTGGTATTGGTGGTGGTGGTATTGATGGTGGTAGTATTGGTGGCGGTGGTGGTATTGTTGGTATTGGTGGTGGTATTGGTTGTATTGGTGGTGGTGGTATTGGTGATGGTATTGGTGGTGGTGGTATTGGTGGTGATATTGGTGGTCGTATTGTCATTGGTGGTGGTATTGGTGGTGGTGGTGGTATTTGTGGTGCTGGTGGTGGTGGTATTGGTGGTGGTGATATTGGTGGTGGTGGTTGTAGAAGAGTAGGATCTGCTTCTTATAGTTACCCCCACTTTTTGCTGATGTTTCACTGTTTTCGACTTAGTCTGACTGGGATCCTGCTATTCAGGACCCCAGTCTATCTGCTTTCTCCTCTAAATTGATTGCATGTACTTTAGGTGCACTCCAGATTGGATTCTGGGGTACCCTTATAAGTCCCTAGTATATGGTATACTATGTACCCAGGGCATAGGTACACAGAGGCCTCCCAGGGGCTGCAGCATGTATTATGCCACCCCTGATAGGCCATTCAAAATGACACAACAGGTCTGCTACTGCAGCCTGTGTAAGGTGGTGCATGCACCCCTTCCTTAGATATAGGTTCACTATATCTATCCTAATCACTGCACATATAAGCCTATCAGTCACCCCTATGGCAGGCCTTATCAATCCTGAAGGCAGGGTGCTGGGTTTTATGTGAGAGGGTGCCCATGCATGAGCAGAGCCCTCTGCAGCCTTCGGAACCACTATTCCGGGGTTGTCTGTGATGCAGCCAACCATATACTCTTAAGTGCATTATAACCTCGCGGCAAATGCTAACTTTAAAACGACTGCAAGGAAATATGTCATGTTTGGTGTCAAACACCTTGGAATCATACCTCCACACAAGTAACTGGTGTGGGAGGTATGATTCCTCCCTCCTAGAGGGTGAAATATGACAGCACCGGTACACCCGGTACCAGCTTCACAGAGCCCTGGCATCACAAAATGGATGCTGCCAGCCACAGACACGAGTCTGCCCTCCTGCTGCTGGACGAAACTCCGGCAGGGGAAGGCTTGACAATAGGTTTCCTGTCACAGGGAGGTGTGACCACCTCCCAGAAAGGCTTTAGTGTATTGGGGCTGGGTGGGTGCACTCTCAGAGTGCTTTGATGTCTGCACTGGGGGCACATTTGGTGTCCCTGTGCATAGTCCAGCTCAAACCGGTTGCAGGGGCTACCAGCCCCTGCTCTGGCGCGAAACTGGACAAAGGACATGGGTGTAGCCACCCCTCTGTCCTGACTCTCCCATAGGTGGGTCCCCAGAGTTTGTCCAACCCCTTCCTTGGGTATAAAGTAGGAACCCTGACTACAGGACTTTAGATATTACCTGGACTAAACTCTGCTACAGAAACCAAGTAACCTTCGACGATCTACGCTTTGCTGGATGACTGAAGAATCTCCCTTGGAGTAAAGGAGTTACTCCCCTGCAAAGCAGGCACCTCAACGCATCTGACCGGTTTGCATCTACGCAGCTCCCGACGGACTCCGAAGATTTTGCAACACAGGAGGTGGGTGCCCAAGCTTCCCCTAGGACGACTAGTGCTCTCAGCAAACCTGAGACCTGCAGCCCTCGTGGGGACTGTGCAACCCGAACCCCTGGTCACCGTGCACATTTGCAGCAGCATATGCTTTTAGGTGATCCCTGAGGCTGTGCTTTGGGCTACTTGTAGTCCAAGCCCCGAGCAGTGTTTCTACCGAAGATTACTGGCCTACACTCCACGAGTGTTCCGTGGGCTGGTATTGTGTGATTCCTCTCGAGGTCCCGTCGCGATCCCTGGTCCGTTGACCTGTGGGTCCCTGAGAAGGCAACGTTAACTTTCAGTGGGCTTCCCTGGTTGCTCCAGACGTGCCCTGACTCTCCATCGCTTGGGGAGTCCCCAGGACCTTGCTGGTCCTCACAGAAGCATCTTTTCTCTGACTGCATGGGTTGCAGTTGCCAAGGCTTGTTGGTCTCCAATACGGAAACTGACCCCCCAGCACTCGACATCCTTCGTGGAACAGCCTGCCTGTGGAATCTGGTCATCGTCGACATCTCCTGCTCCCCGTGGCTGCAGAGTCAAGCTTCACCTCTTTGCACCTGAAGCACCCGACATCGGTGGGCATTCGATTGCTCCGCTCCTGGTCACGTGAAGTGACCCAGACTTTATCCCCTCTGCTTTCAGGTTCTTCTCATCTCCGATCCAGGCTTGGGTCACACCGGACACTTTTCTTCTCCACAGCAGCAGCAGTTCTTTGCATCACGCCATTGAAAACGACGAGGGTTTCCGACACCACTTGACCCCTATGCACCCGGCTCCTCTGGGATAGGTAACTCGGGTACCTCGGTACTCACAAGGGTGCTGGCCTTAGAACCTTCTAAGTTTAACTGGGTTTGCTTGAAGTCCTCTCCGAAGTGTCCTTAAACTCTAAATTTCCAACCGCGACTTTCCCATAGAGTTGTACGGAGCTCGCGTCTGTGTTCCCACACTGCACCCGTCCTCCGTGGGTCCCCTGTATCACTACCTTGGGTGGTTCCTTGGGGTCCCAGCGATGCTACGTGCTCTAGGCACTGTGTCTAGTCAAGTCGGGGTTGTTATACCACTTTCTTAATATATGGTTTGGTCTCCCCCTGGAGCCCACTGTGTATTGTGCTATCTACTGTCGTTCTAGTACTGTAATATTGTGTGCCTTGTTCTCTAATCGCATACAGAGGTTAGTAGAGAGTGTTTAGTAATAAATACATATATTTTATATATACCTGGTCTGGCTCTCCTTTCATTTGGTCATTCAAGAGGTTATATACTGGTAAAACAAGCTGCTTTACATTCCTTCAAGACTTAGCCTGAAGGCTGCTCTCCACAGCTACCACTAGGATAGCTTTCTATAAAGGTTGTCTTTAACCTAATCATCGATAAGGGTCGTTTGGACTGGTGCAAGGTGCCCACTTTAATTAGTGGACAGCATATACCAGGCCAACTTCTCACATTGGTGTGCAGCGGTTGGGATTCAAGCTTGCTATTGTTTTAGCAGATAATCTCAGTGAGTGACTAACTGAAAACCACTAAAGGTACTTAGGTACATATAAATCAAGTCTAGAATAAGGTAAGTTCTACTGAACTTAGAGTTGGGTAAGTCAAGGGTCTAGCACACCCTTTCTCCAACTCAAGAGAGTCTCAGTTCCCACTAGAGTAGGTAGGTGCATACACCACACCACACTAGAATGTCTTCAAGGCCTGAAGTCAGTGACTCCTTGCCAACTAAGTATGACCATCTCACATTCCAAGAATTGAGAAACATGTGTGCATCAAGGAAACTGAAGACAGGGAAAACCCAAACACCCAAAAGCTCATGGTGACTTTGCTTTTAGATGACCTCAGAAAGACCCCAGGGTCTGATGAGGCAGGCAAAGGGGGTGGGACAGCAGAAGAGGAAAGGCCAGGGAGTGAAAACCTCAATTACCTGGACTCTGATGCTGGCCAGGAGGATCAAAATGATTCTAACCTGGAACAGCCAATTCTTCTTGAAGGTGAGGAAGGAGGCCCCGTTGGGCCTCTCTTTACCCCACCTGGAAGGGTTAACAGTTTACCAAGAAGATCCAGATCTCCTTCTCTGGAATCTAATCATTCTGGTACATCTGTAGGGAGCTCTGCTTCTCATAGGAATTCTGATTCTCATAAAAGGGAGTCCTCTTATGAGAAGAAGTGCCAATTGCTTGAGTTTGAGAGAGCTAAGCTCAGGATCAAGAGAGAGCAATTGGCCTTAGATAGGGAATCCCTGGAGCTTCAGAGAGCTTCTCAGAAGTTGGGACTAGAGTCCCATGGTGGCAGCCACAGTGTCCCTAGAGGTAGAGAACATACTCATGACCATAGGAACCTGAACAAGATTGTCCCTCCCTACCAGAGTGGGGATGACATCCACAAATGGATAACTGCACTGGAGAGGGCCTGTAAGGTACAGAGGGTCCCTCAGGAGCAGTGGGCAGCAATCTTGTGGCTCTCCTTTGCAGACAAAGGTAGAGACAAGCTCCTCACTGTAAGAGAAGAGGATGCTGATAATTACAAAGTCCTGAAGAGTGCTCTAATTGATGGGTTTGGCCTAACCACTGAACAATACAGGTTAAAGTTCAGAGACACCCTAAAGGCACAGTCTCAGGACTGGGTTGACTTTGTTGATTGTGCTACTAAGGCTCTGAAAGGCTGGTTACTTGGCAGTAAGGTGTGTGATTTCAAAGGATTGTATAATTTAATCATGAGAGAGCAGATCCTTAATAACTGTCAAAATCAACTGTTGCATCAGTACCTGGTGGACTCTGATCTGACCTCTCCCCAAGAATTGGGCCAGAAGGCAGACAAATGGGTCAGAACCAGGGTGAGGCAGAAGGTTCAGAACCAAGGTGGTGACTCCAAGAAGCAGGATTCTAAAAACTCTGATAAGGGTGGGGAGAAGGGTAAAGACCAGAAGTCTTCTCAAGGGCCCCAAAATCTGCATCTGGTGGGGAGTCCCAATCCAACAAAGGTAAAGGCAAGAAGAAGCCATGATGTCAAATCTGTAAACAGAAGACCCATTGGACAAGTGATTGTAACAAGTCCAAGGACTCCACTCCAACCACCACTGCCCCTAAGGCAACTGTTCCCCCTAGTTCAGCTCCAAGTGGTGGTGTTCCAAATAAGGGTGTAGTAGGGTTAACCCTGGGATCTGAGATGGACTCTGGCCTAGTCAGAATTCCAACTCAGGCTATGTTGATCTGTGATGGAGGCATGGATATGCCCTCCTTATTTGTAAGCCCCAGTAATCTGGGCAAATACAGACAACAGCCTATAATCAATGGAAAGGAGGCCTTGGCATTCAGGGACACAGGAGCAATTGTCACAATGGTGACAAAAGATCTTGTGGCTCCTGAGCAAATCATACTTGGTGAGATGTACCAAGTGTCCAATGCTAGCAATGTCAGGACAGACCATTCCTTGGCAGTTGTTAATTTCTCCTGGGGAGGGGTAACTGGCCCTAAAAAGGTTGTGGTAAGTGCAGACCTCCCTGTTGAATGCTTGTTGGGCAATGATTTAGAAACTTCAGCTTGGGCTGAAGTGGAACTCAAGACTCATGCAGAAATGTTGGGTATCCCTGCAGATGTGTTTGCTATGACCAGGTCACAGGCAAAAATGTCTAACTGTGAACAGGTCCTGGATCCTGGAAAAATGGACCAGGCACCTTCCAAGAGAAGGAGCAGTAGGGTTAAGGCAGTGTCTTCCCCCCTGCCTCAGAATCCAGATCAGTCTCTTGAGGGAGATGACCTTGGTCCTGAAGAAGGAACTGTCCCAGATGAGCTTGAACCTGATCAGGTTGAGTTCTTGGGGACAGGGGGCCCTTCCAGGGCAGATCTGAGCCAGGAGCAACTGAGCTGCCCCTCTCTTGAACTTCTCAGACAGCAAGCTGCTGCTGAGGCTGCTGGGAGTGCTAGTGGGTCCCACAGGATCTACTGGGATGATGGACTCCTTTACTCAGAGTGTAGAGACCCCAAGCCTGGAGCCACCAGGAGGTTGGTTATACCTCTGAAGTTTAGGAGCTTCCTATTGACACTAGCACATGATATCCCATTAGCAGGTCACCTAGGCCAAAACAAGACGTGGGACAGAATTGTCCCTCACTTTCATTGGCCTCATATGTCTGAAGACACCAAGGAGTTTTGTCGCTCCTGTGTCACCTGTCAAGCCAGTGGTAAGGCAGGTAGCACTAACAAAAC
Organism: Calotriton arnoldi; assembly: GCA_963921515.1. Taxonomy (NCBI): domain Eukaryota; kingdom Metazoa; phylum Chordata; class Amphibia; order Caudata; family Salamandridae; genus Calotriton; species Calotriton arnoldi. Next base: position 527,858 of record CAWUFW010001870.1, on the reverse strand, counting down.
CCCCCTGATACCACTACCTGTGGTGGGGGTTCCCTTTGAGAGGGTAGGGATTGACATTGTTGGTCCCCTAGATCCTCAAACTGCATCTGGGCACAGATTTATACTGGTGGTGGTGGACCATGCCACTAGGTATCCAGAGGCAATTCCCCTTAGAACTACCACAGCTCCTGTGGTGGCAAGGGCCCTCCTGGGAATCTTTTCCAGGGTGGGTTTTCCTAAGGAGGTAGTATCAGACAGAGGTGCCAACTTCATGTCTAGTTACTTAACTGCTATGTGGAAGGAGTGTGGTGTAAATTACAAATGTACCACCCCTTATCACCCACAATGCAATGGTTTAGTTGAAAAGTTCAACAAAACCTTGAAGGGCATGATTAAAGGTCTCCCAGAAAAGCTTAGGCGCAGTTGGGACATACTTTTGCCCTGCCTTCTCTTTGCCTACAGAGAGGTTCCACAGAAGGGGGTTGGTTACAGCCCATTTGAGCTTCTGTTTGGACATCCAGTTAGGGGTCCATTGTGTCTAGTGAAGGAGGGATGGGAGTTACCTCTCAAACCCCTAAACAGGATATTGTGGACTATGTACTTGGTCTCCGCTCCCGGATGGCTGAGTACATGAAGAAGGCAACTAAAAACCTTGAGGCTAGCCAGGAATTGCAAAAGGCCTGGCATGACCAAAAGGCTGTGTTGACTGTTTATCAGCCAGGACAGAAAGTATGGGTGTTGGAGCCTGTGGCCCCAGCAGCCCTCCAAGACAAGTGGAGTGGCCCTCATACAATAAGGGAGAGATTACCTACCTGGTGGACCTTGGAACTCCCAGGAGCCCCCATAGGGTGCTCCATGTCAACAGGCTCAAACCATATGCTGACAGGGCAGACATGGGCTTGCTCATGGCTACTGATGAGGGACAGGAGGAAGAGAGTGATCCACTCCCTGACCTGCTCTCACAGCACCCTGATGATGGTTCAGTAGATGGTGGAGCCTTGGCAGGCAGCCTCACTGACCAGCAGCAAACTGATTGCAGAAAAGTTCTCAACCAGTTTAGACATATGTTCTCACTGACTCCAAGTCAGACTACCTGGTGCACTCATGAAGTGGACACTGGGGACAGTCTGCCTGTTAAAAATAAGATTTACAGGCAACCTGCCCATGTCAGGGACTGCATCAGGACTGAAGTCCAGAAGATGTTGCATTTGGGTGTGATTGAACCCTCAGATAGCCCTTGGGCTAGTCCAGTAGTCTTGGTACCTAAACCTCACACCCAGGGTGGTAAGAGAGAGATGAGGTTTTGTGTTGACTACAGAGGTCTCAATGCAGTCACTAGGACTGATGCCCATCCAATCCCTAGGGCAGATGAGCTTATAGATACTTTGGCCTCAGCCAAATTTCTGAGCACATTTGACCTGACAGCTGGCTACTGGCAGATCAGACTAGCTGAGGATGCAAAAGCTAAAACAGCATTCTCAACCCCTAGTGGGCACTACCAATGTGTGGTGATGCCCTTGGTTTGAAGAATGCACCTGCCACTTTTCAAAGGTTGGTGAACAAAGTCCTTACAGGCCTGGAAGCCAATAGTGCAGCATATCTAGATGATATTGCTGTCTTTAGCTCCACCTGGGAGGATCACCTGGTCCACCTGAGAAATGTTTTGGAGGCCCTGCAGAAAGCAGGCCTCACTATCAAGGCCACCAAGTGTCGGATAGGGCAGAGTCAGGTTGTGTACCTGCGCCACCTTGTGGGTGGAGGCCAGGTTCAACCATTGCAGAGCAAAATCCAGACCATCATGGACTGGGTCGCTCCAACCACCCAGACTCAGGTCAGAGCTTTCTTTGGCCTGACTGGGTACTATAGGAGGTTTGTCAAAGGATATGGATGCATAGTGACCCCTTTGAATGACTTAACTTCCAAGAGAATGCCAAAGAAAGTTCAGTGGACAGTCAGCTGTCAAAAGGCATTTGATGACCTAAAGCAGGCCATGTGCACTGCTCCCATTCTGCAAAGTCCTGACTACTCCAAACAATTCATTGTCCAAACAGATGCATCTGAGTTGGGGGTAGGGGCTGTGTTATCACAATTGAATGATGAAGGTCAGGATCAGCCAGTAGCTTTTATTAGCAGAAGGTTGACCCCCAGAGAGAAACATTGGTCAGCCATTGAGAGGGAAGCCTTTGCTGTGGTTTGGGCCTTGAAGAAGCTGAGGCCATAATTGTTTGGCACTCACTTCATCGTTCAGACAGACCACAAGCCCCTCTTATGGCTAAAACAGATGAAGGGTGAAAACCCCAAACTTTTGAGGTGGTCCATTTCCCTACAGGGGATGGACTATACAGTGGAACATAGACCTGGGAGTAACCATGCCAATGCAGATGGACTCTCCAGATATTTCCACTTAGAACATGAAGACTCAACTGGTCAAGGTTAGTTTAATGTCCTGACGATTGGGGCGGGGGTTGTGTAGGAGAGTAGGATCTGCTTCTTATAGTTACCCCCACTTTTAGCTGATGTTTCACTGTTTTCGACTTAGTCCGACTGGGATCCTGCTATTCAGGACCCCAATCTATCTGCTTTCGCCTCTAAATTGATTGCATGTACTTTAGGTGCACTCCAGATTGGATTCTGGGGTACCCATATAAGTCCCTAGTATATGGTATACTATGTACCCAGGGCATAGGTACCCCAGAGGCCTCCCAGGGGCTGCAGCACGTATCATGCCACCCCTGAGAGGCCATTCAAAATGACACAACAGGTCTGCTACTGCAGCCTGTGTAAGGTGGTGCATGCACCCCTTCCTTAGATATAGGTTCAGTATATCTATCCTAATCACTGCACATATAAGCCTATCAGTCACCCCTATGACAGGCCTTATCAATCCTGAAGGCAGGGTGCTAGGTTTTATGTGAGAGGGTGCCCATGCATGAGCAGAGCCCCTCTGCAGCCTTCGGAACCACTATTCCGGGGTTGTCTGTGATGCAGCCAACCATATACTCTTAAGTGCATTATAACCTCGCAGTAAATGCTAACTTTAAAACGACTGCAAGGAATTATGTCATGTTTGGTGTCAAACACCTTGGAATCATACCTCCACACCAGTAACTGGTGTGGGAGGTATGATTCCTCCCTCCTAGAGAGTGAAATGTGACAGCACCGGTACACCCGGTACCAGCTTCACAGAGCTCTGGCATCACAAAATGGATAATGCCAGCCACAGACACGAGTCTGCCCTCCTGCTACTGGACGAAACTCCGGCAGGGGAAGGCTTGACAATAGGTTTCCTGTCACAGGGAGGTGTGACCACCTCCCAGACAGGCTTTAGTGTATTGGGGCTGGGTGGGTGCACTCTCAGAGTGCTTTGATGTCTGCACTGGGGGCACATTTGGTGTCCCTGTGCATAGTCCAGCTCAAACCGGTTGCAGGGGCTACCAGCCCCTGCTCTGGCACGAAACTGGACAAAGGACATGGGTGTAGCCACCCCTCTGTCCTGACCCTCCCATAGGTGGGTCCTCAGAGTTTGTCCAACCCCTTCCTTGGGTATAAAGTAGGAACCCTGACTACAGGACTTTAGATATTACCTGGACTAAACTCTGCTACAGAAACCAAGTAACCTTCGACGATCTACGCTTTGCTGGATGACTGAAGAATCTCCCTTGGAGTAAAGGAGTTACTCCCCTGAAAAGCAGGCACCTCAACGCATCTGACCGGTTTGCATCTACGCAGCTCCCGACGGACTCCGAAGATTTTGCAACACAGGAGGTGGGTGCCCAAGCTTCTCCGAGGCCGACTAGTGCTCTCAGCAAACCTGAGACCCGCAGCCCTCGTGGGGACCGTGCAACCCAAACCCCTGGACACAGTGCACATTTGCAGCAGCATATGCCTTTAGGCGATCCCTGAGGCTGTGCTTTGGGCTACTTGTAGCCCAAGCCCTGAGCAGTGTTTCCACCGAAGATTACGGGGCTACACTCCACGAGTGTTCCGTGGGCTGGTATTGTGTGATTCCTCTCGAGGTCCCTTCGCGATCCCTGGTCCGTTGACCTGTGGGTCCCTGAGAAGGCAACTTTAACTTTCAACGGGATTCCCTGGTTGCTCCAGACGTGCCCTGACTCTCCATCGCTTGGGGAGTCCCCAGGTCCTCACAGAAGCATCTTTTCATTGACTGCGTGGGTTGCAGTTGCCAAGGCTTGTTGGTCTCCAATCTGGAAACTGACCCCCCAGCACTCGACATCCTTCGTGGGACAGCTCGCCTGCGGAATCTGGTCGTCATCAACGTCTCCTGGTCCCCGTGGCTGCAGAGTCAACCTTCACCTCTTCGCACCTGAAGCACCCGACATCGGTGGGCATTCGATTGCTCCGCTCCTGGTCACGTGAAGTGACCCAGATTTTGTCCCCTCTGCTTTCAGGTTCTTCTCATCTCCGATCCAGGCTTGGGTCACACCGGACATTTTTCTTCTCCACAGCAGCAGCACTTCTTCGCATCACGCCATTGAAAACGACGAGGGTTTCCGACACCACTTGACTCCTATGCACCCGGCTCCTCTGGGATAGGTAACTCGGGTACCTCGGTACTCACAAGGGTGCTGGCCTTGGAACCTTCTAAGTTTAACTGGGTTTGCTTGCAGTCCTCTCCGAAGTGTCCTTAAACTCTAAATTTCCAACCGCGACTTTCCCATAGAGTTGTACAGAGCTCGCGTCTGTGTTCCCACACTGCACCCGTCCTCCGTGGGTCCCCTGTGTCACTACCTTGGGTGGTTCCTTGGGGTCCCAGCGATTCTACGTGCTCTAGGCACTGTGTCTAGTCAAGTCGGGGTTGTTATACCACTTTCTTAATATATGGTTTGGTCTCCCCTGGAGCCCACTGTGTACTGTGCTATCGACTGTTGTTCTCTAATCTCATAAAGAGGTTAGTAGAGAGTGTTTAATAATAAATACATATATTTTATATATACCTGGTGTGGTTCTCCTTTCATTTGGTCATTCAAGAGGTTATATACTGGTAAAACAAGCTGCTTTACATTCCTTCAAGACTGAGCCTGAAGGATGCTCTCCACAGCTACCACTAGGATAGCTTTCTATAAAGGTTGTCTTTAACCTAATCATCAATAAGGGTCGTTTGGACTGGTGCAAGGTGCCCACTTTAATTAGTGGACAGCATATACCAGGCCAACTTCTCACAGTGGTGGTATTAGTGGTATTGGTGGTGGTACTGGTGGCATTGCTGGTGGTGGTGGTGGTGGAATGGTAGTGGTATTGGTGGTGGTGGAATTGGTGGTATTGGTGGTGGTGGTATTGCTGGTGGTGGTGGTATTGGTGGTGGTGGTATTGGTGGTGGTGGTATTGCTGGTGGTATTGCTGGTATTGGTGATATTGGTGGTGGTATTGGTATTAGTGGTGGTATTTGTGGTGGTGGTATTGGTGGTGGTATTGGTGGTGGTGGTGGTATTGGTGGTGGTGGTGCTGGTATTGGTGGTGGTATTGGTGGTGTTATTGGTGGGGGTGGTATTGGTGGTCGTATTGGTGAGGGTATTGGTGGTGGTGGTGTTGGTATTGCTGGTGGTGGTATTAGTGGTGGTATTGGTGGTGGTGGTATTGCTGGTATTGGTGGTGGTGGCATTGGTGGTGGTGGTATTGGTGGTGGTGATACTGGTGGTGGTATTGGTGGTGGTATTGGTGGTGGTATTAGTGGTGGTATTGGTGGTGGTGGTGATATTGGCGGTGGTATTGGTATTTGTGGTGGTGGTATTGGTGGCGGTAGTATTGGTGGTGGTATTGGTGGTGGTATTGGTGGTGGTATTGGTATTTGTGGTGGTGGTATTGGTGGTGGTATTGGTGGCGGTGGTATTGGTGGTGGTGGCGGTGGTATTGGTGGTGGTGGTATTGGTGGTATTGGTATTTGTGGTGATGGTATTGGTGGTGGTGGTATTGGTGGTGGTGGTATTGGTATTGGTGGTGGTATTGGTGGTGGTGGTATTGGTGGTGGTGGTATTGGTGATATTGGTGGTGGTGATATTGATGGTGGTGGTATTGGTGGTGGTGGTGGTACTGGTTGTATTGGTGGTGGTGATATTGGTGGTGGTACTGGTGGTGGTGGTATTTGTGGTGGTACTGGTGGTGGTGGTATTGGGGGTGGTACTGATGGTGGTGGTGGTATTGGTGGTGGTGATGCACAAGTTACTAACTTGTGTAACGATATATCTGTAAGAGACAGTAGTTAGTGACAGATTCCTTACCTTAGAATATCCCCAGGCGTCGGGCTAGATCCGGAAAGTTTTTTGCGTAGCAGTACCCTTGCGTGGCCGGTAGGCGGCGCCGTGCGGCTCCGCGTCCGTCGTCGGCGTTGTGGTTGCCGGGATGACGTCGCGGGCAGTACTTAGACGCCGCCCCTGCGCGCTGACGTCAGTTCTGTACACGACTTTCCGCGCCAGGAACGCAGAGCCATGCAAGAAGCTGACATAGGTGTCTGAAAAATATTAGGGCCCTGAAAGGGATGTCCTTAACCCTAGAAATCAGTTCGCAGAACGGGGAGGATGAGTGGGCGGTAGGAATCTGTCACTAACTACTGTCTCTTACAGATATATCGTTACACAAGTTAGTAACTTGTGCATCTGAAAGAGACACGTTAGTGACAGATTCCTTACCTTAGAATAGATACCCCAGCAATACCAACCCCGGTGGTGGGTCTGCGAACAAAGATCAGACAAGGAAGTCCTGGAGGACAGAACGGCCAAAGAAGCCGTCCCTCCGGACCTGACTGTCAAGGCAGTAATGCTTTGTAAACGTGTGCAGCGAGGCCCACGTAGCTGCCTGACAGATATCCTGCAGCGGAACACCGCGGCCCAAAGCCGTGGTAGCAGCCGTTGCCCTGGTGGAATGGGCACGCAGCCCAACAGGAGGCTCCTTCTTAGCCAAAGAATAGCAGGCTTTGATACACAAGGTTACCCAGCGGGAGATGGTTCTCTTGTGCACCGCCCGACCTTTTTGGCGCCCACGTAGCCAACAAAGAGCTGGTCATCCACCCGGAAATGGCGTGTGCGGTCGATGTAAAAGGAAAGCGCACGTTTTGGGTCCAGACGGTGGAGCCTCTCTTCCTCTCTGGAAGGATGCGGAGGCGGAAAGAAGGTGGGCAAAGTGATGGTCTGCCCAATGTGGAAGGCAGTAACCACTCTTGGCAAGAAGGACGGATGCGTCCTAAGAACAACCTTGTCTGGATGGACAGACAGAAAGGGAGGTTTACATGATAGAGCCTGGAGCTCACTCACCCGCCGAGCGGAGGTGACGGCCACCAGAAAGGCAGTCTTCAGAGTCAGAAGACGAAGAGGACAGTTATGTAGAGGCTCAAAGGGAGCGCACATAAGAAAGGTAAGAACCAAGTTCAAGTCCCACTGAGGCATCACAAACGGAACAGGAGGGAAGAGGTGGGTAATGCCTTTTAGAAACCTGTTAACAACAGGGGACTTGAAAAGGGAGGGCTGATCAGGAAGCCTGAGGAAGGCCGAGATGGCACAAAGATAGCCCTTGATGGTACCCAGGGCAGAACCCTGTTGGGCCAGGGAAAGAAGGAACAGGAGAACCTCAGAGAGAGGGGCAGAAAGGGGATTCACAGCCTTTGCTGTGCACCATGCCACAAACTTGTTCCACCTGCAGGCGTATACCACCTTAGTGGAGGGACGCCTGGCTGCCAGAATCACATCACAAACTTCGGGAGGCAAGTCGAAAGGAATCAACTGCCGCCGCTCAATCTCCACGCAAGCAGGTGGAGGCTGGACAGGTTTGGGTGGAGGACCGTCCCCTGCTGCTGCGACAGAAGATCCTCCCGAAGAGGCAGACGGATCGGGGGATCTACGCTCATACTGAGTAGCTCGGGATACCAAACTCTTCGAGCCCAGTCCGGAGCCACAAGAAAGACTTGGGCCCGGTCGTGCCGAATCTTCTTCAACACTCTGGGTAGAAGTGGGAAAGGCGTACAATAGACCGCAACTCCACTCGTGACGAAAAGCGTCGCCGAGCGAGTGCCGCCTTGGAAATTCCAACGCGCAGAACTGATGACATTGCGCGTTCTCTTCGGTGGCGAATAGATCTAACCAAGGCTCTCCCCACTGTAGAAAGAGTCCTTGCGCCACTTCCGAGTGAAGACGCCATTCGTGATCCATCATGCACCTGCGGCTGAGTTCGTCCGCCCTGGCGTTCAGGGAACCTGCCAGGTGTTGAACCATCAGGAACATGCCCTGATGTTCCAGCCATGTCCAGAGGCGCAGAGCCTCCTGACAAAGGGTCCACGACCCCACCCCGCCTTGTTTGTTGCAGTACCACATGGCGGTGGTGTTGTCTGTGAACACCTGCACTACCTTCCCTTTGACAGAGGGAAGGAATGCCTTGAGTGCAAGTCGGATCGCCCGGAGCTCCAGAAGGTTGATATGGAGCCGGGACTCCGCCGGAGACCAGAGGACTCTGATCTCCGCCTCTCCCATGTGACCGCACCATCCCAGAAGGGACGCGTCCGACACAACTGTGTGCTCTGGCTGGGGAAGGGAGAGGGATCTGCCCATGACCCATTGCCGGTTCGAGAGCCACCACTGCAATTGTTTTGCAGTCCCCTCCGAGATCTGGACGTGATCGGACAGGTTGCCCTGGTGCTGCGCCCACTGGAACTTCAGGTCCCACTGCAGAGCCCGCATATGCCATCTGGCATGACTGACCAGCAGGATGCAGGAGGCCATGAGGCCCAGCAGCCTCAGGGTCATCCGTACCGAAACCCAGGATAAAGGCTGAAAGATCGGAATCATAGCCCGAATATCCCGGACTCGCCGTTCGGGAGGATAGGCCCGAAACTGCGTCGTGTCCAGAACTGCTCCGATGAAAAGGAGCTGTGGAGAAGGAATCAGATGCGACTTCGGCACATTGATGGAGAACCCCAGCGAGTGCAGGAGTTCGGCCGTAGTCTGGAGGTGGGAGACGACTGCCTGGGACGAGCCCGCCTTCAGCAACCAGTCGTCGAGGTAGGGGAAGACTGGAACCCCTGCCCGGCGCAGATGAGCTGCGACCACCGCCATCACTTTCGTGAACACCCGAGGGGCACTTGTAAGGCCAAAGGGGAGCACGGTGAACTGAAAATGCTCGAGGCCTACCGTGAACCGCAGGTAACGCCGGTGGGCCGGCAGGACGGGGATGTGAAAATAAGCGTCCTGCAAGTCCAACGCTACCAACCAGTCTCCAGGGTCGAGGGCAGTCAAGACCTGAGCTAGGGTGAGCATCTTGAACTTCTCCTTCCGGAGGAAGCGATTGACGTTCCGGAGGTCCAAGATAGGACGCATGTCCTCCTTGTCCTTTTGGGCACCAGGAAGTAGTGGGAGTAGCAACAACGTCCTACTTCTGGGGTCGGAACATGCTCGATGGCCCTCTTGGCCAAGAGGGCCGTGACTTCCTTCTGCAGAAGTACCAAGTGATCCCCTGACATGCGGTGGAATTGAGGTGGCATGGCTGGGGGTGGTCTCGAAGGGGAGGGAGTAGCCCCTTCGGACAATGTCCAAGACCCACCTGTCCGAGGTGATGGGACGCCAGTGGTGAAGGTGATGGCGGACCCTGCCCCTACTGGCGTGCCGTGCACCGGAAAGGAGGGACTAGGAGGGCTTGGAGGCCGCGGACGGGTTGGAGGTGGTGGCCTGACCCGCACGCTGGTTGCCCGAACCGCCACGGCGGTATCCACGTCCTCGGCCACGCGTAGACGCTTGCTGTGCGGGCCGGTGGCTGGGCAGCTGACGTGACTGGGCGCCCCTTCCGTGGCCACGAAAGGGGCGAAAAGCAGAGCTGAGCGGAGGGCGTACAACAGAAAGGCCCAGGGACTTGGCCGTAGCCCGTGAGTCCTTAAACCGCTCCAGCGCATGGTCTGCCTTTGAACCAAAAAGACCGACTCCATCAAAGGGCATGTCCATGAGTGTATTCTGGACATCATCCGAGAAACCAGTTGTCCTCAGCCAGGCGTGGCGACGTAGCGCCACCGTCGTAGCAAGCGATCTGCCCAGCGAGTCGGCGGTATCAAGGCCACAACGGATGGTGTATTTAGCCGCATCTCGCCCTTCCGCAATGGCGCGGGTAAGCAGTGTCTGGACCTCCTCAGAACACTGCGGCAAAACAGCCGCCACCGAATCCCACAGGGAGTGGGTATATCGGCCCAAAAGGCAAGCAGTGTTGACGGACCGTAAGCCAGCACTGGAGGAAGAAAAAGCCTTCTTCCCAAATTCCAGTTTCTTGGATTCCCTATCCGGAGGGGCGGTAGGGAAGGCGGTTTGGGAGGCAGAGGCTTGGACAACCAAGCTCTCAGGGGTGGGATGTTGGGAGAGAAACAGGGGTCGCCCGGAGCAGGGCGATGGCGTCGGGCCACGTTCCTATCCACAGGAGCCCCTGTGGTGGGTTTGGACCAGGTACCCAAAAGAACGTCAGTGAGTGCATCATTAAACGGCAGCACAGTCTCCGAAGAGGAAGCCGCCGGCTGAAGCACTTCTGTCAGGAGGTTAGTCCTGACGGCCACAGTAGGCAACTGGAGATGTAAGGCTCCAGCTGCTCTACGCAACACCGTTGCAAAATTAGCCCCCTCCTCCGTAGCCACGGGAAGAGACAGCATGCCAGTGTCAGGGGAGGTGTCTAGACCACTGGCATCCCCAAGTTCCTCAACCCAGTCCGGGTCAAACTCACACTGTTGTGTGAGAGGGTCCTCAGACCCCTACCAGCTCTCCTGGTCCTCCTCTTGTTCAAAATATGGAGGAGGAGGGACATTTGGGACCCAAGGTCTCATCGGCGCCGGAACCGGCGTCGGGCGACGTCGGTCCGGCTCCATGTCCGGAACCGGAGAGAACCGGGGAACGACGCCGTCCGGAGCCCCGGACGGCGTCAGGAACGGCACCGGGGACGTCGGCGGAGGCGTGGTTAGGTCAACCGGTGCCGATGTGGGTTGCGGCACCACTGGAGCCGGGATCGAGGCCGGGATGAAGGCTGGTGGGACAGGCGGTGCCGGGACCGGAGTCGACGGCGGCACCGGGGCAACCCCATCAGGGCCCGCGGGGCCCGAAGGCGCACCGGAGGGACCTGAAGGCCCGAAGAGGCGGGCCATGGCCGACAGGAATTCCTGTATTTCGGCCTGAGTCGCCCCCGACCCCGGAAAGAACGGGTAATTCGGGGGCGGCTCTACAGGCATGTCTGGGGCCGCGGGGACGGTGCCGACTGGGGCCTCAGCCGAGTCGCGAGACCGGCGAGGCGAAGTCTTAGAGCGATGACGCTGCTTAGACTTCTTGTGCTTCGACTTACCGGAGGAGCGCGAAGACTTGGATTCCGACGAACGGCGGGGACTCCGCGACCGGCCCTCGACCTCTCCCGGGACCGGGCTTGGTGCGGCGCGGACCTGACTGCCGGACCTCGAGCAGCTTTCGAGACCGCTCTCGCAAAGCCTTCGGATGAAGTTTCCGGCAGTCAGGGCACGACTTCGTGTCGTGGTCTCGGCCGAGACAGAAGAGACACTCGAGATGCGGGTCCGTGATCGACATCATGCGACCACAGGCCTCGCAGGGCTTAAAGCCGGGCATCCCTACGACACCTTAGGAGTCGTGAAGACTCGTTGAAGAAACAGTGAAAAAATTCACAAAAAAGGATAGTCAAAAAGTGACTAGGGCACTGCTCTTCCCGGATCTGCGCTTACTGGCGCTGAAAAAGAAGAACTGACGTCAGCGCGCAGGGGCGGCGTCTAAGTACTGCCCGCGACGTCATCCCGGCGACCACGACGCCGACGACGGACGCGGAGCCGCACGACGCCGCCTACCGACGCGCAAGGGTACTGCTACGCAAAAAACTTTCCGGATCCAGCCTGACGCCTGGGGATATTCTAAGGTAAGGAATCTGTCACTAACGTGTCTCTTTCAGATATTGGTGGTGGTGGCATTAGTGGTGTTGGTATTAGTGGTGGCATTAGTGGTGGTATTGGTGGCATTGCTGGTGGTGGTGGTATTGGTGGTGATATTGCTGGTGGTGGTGGTATTGGTGGTGGTATTGGTGGTGTGGTATTGGTACTGGCAGTGGTACTGGTATCGGGGGTGGTTGTATTGGTGGTGGTGGTATTGGTGGTGGTTGTATTGATGGGGGTATTGGTGGTGGTGGTATGGGTGGTGATGGTATTGGTGAGGGTATTTTTGGTGGTGGTATTGGTGGTAGTATTGGTGGTGGTGGTATTGGTGGTGGTGGTACTGGTAGTGGTAGTGCTGGGATTGGTAGTGATGCTGGTGGTATTGGTGGTGGCATTGGTGGTGGTATTGGTGGTATTGGTAGTGGAGGTATTGGTATTAGTGGTGGCATTGGTGGTGGTATTCGTGGTGGTGGTATTGGTGAGGGTATTGGTGGTAGTGGCATTGGTGGTGGTATTGGTGGCAGTGGTATTGCTGGTGGTGGTATTGGTGGCGGTACTGGTATTGGTGGTGGTGGTATTGGTGGTGGTGGTATTGGTGGTGGTATTGGTGGTGGTGGTATTGGTGGTATTGGTGGTGGTGGTATTGGTGGTGGTGGTTGTATTGGTGGTGGTGGTGGTATTGGTGGTGGTGGTATTGGTATCTGTGGTGGTGGTATTGGGGGTGGTGGAATTGGTGGTGGTATTGGTGGTGGTACTGGTGGTGGTGGTATTGATTGTGGTGGTATTGGTATTGGTGGTGGTATTGGTATTGGTGGAATTGGTGGTGCTGGTATTGGTGGTGGTGGTGATGGTATTGGTGGTGGTGGTGGCGGCACTGGTGTTGGTGGTGATGGTACTGGTAGTATTGGTGATATTGGTGGTGGTGGTATTGGTATTGGTGGCGGTTTTATTGGTGGTGGTGGTATTGGTGGTGGTATTTGTGGTGGTGGTATTTGTGGTGGTGGTATTGGTGGTGGTGGTATTGGTGCTGGTGTTATTGGTGGTGGTGGTATTGGTGGTGGTGATATTGGTGGTGGTGATATTGGTGGTGGTATTGGTGGTATTAGTGGTGGTGGTGATATTGGTATTTGTGATGGTGGTATTGATGGTGGTGGTGGTATTGGGGGTGGTGGTATTGGTGGTGGCGGTATTGGTGGTGGTGGTACTGGTATTGGTGGTATTGGCGGCGGTATTTTTTATTGGTGGTGGTGGTATTGGTGGTGGTATTGGTGGTAGTGGTATTGGTGGTATTGGTGATATTGGTGGTGGTGGTACTGGTGGTGGTTGTATTGGTGGTAGTGGTATTGGTGGTGGTATTGGTGGTGGTATTGGTGGTGGTATTGGCGGTGGTATTGGTGGTGGTGGTATTGGTGGTAGTGGTGGTATGGGTGGTATTGGTGGTGGTGGTGGTATTGGTGGTGGTGGTATTGGTAGTATTGGTGGTGGTATTGGTGGTGGTGGTATTGGTGGTGGTGGTAGTGGTGGATTTGGTGGTGATATTGGTGGTGGTATTAGTGGTGGTGGTGGTATTGGTGGTGGTATTAGTGGTGGTATTGCTGGTGGTATTGGTGGTGATATTGGTGGCATTATTGGTGGTGGTGGTATTGGTGGTGATGGTAGTGGTGGTATGGGTGGTATTGGTGATATTGGTGGTGGTGATATTGGTGGTGGTGGTATTGGTGGTGGTGGTATTGGTGATGGTATTGGTGGTGGTGGTATTGATGGTGGTATTGGTGGTGGTGGTATTGGTGGTGGTGGGATTGGTGGCATTGGTATTGGTGGTGGTATTTGTGGTGGTGGTATTGGTGGTGGTGGTATTGGTGCTGGTGGTATTGGTGCTGGTGGTATTGGTGGTGGACGTATTGGTGGTGGTGATATTGGTGGTGGTGATATTGGTGGTGGTAGTGGTGGTATTAGTGGTAGATTTGGTGGTGGTGGTATTGGTGGTGATATTGGTATTTGTGGTGGTGGTATTGCTGGTGCTGGTGGTATTGGGGATGGTGATATTGGTGGTGGCAGTATTGGTGGTGGTGGTGGTACTGGTGGTGGTATTGGTATTGGTGGTGGTTGTATTGGTGGTGGTGGTTGTATTGGTCGTGGTTGTATTGGTGGTGGTGGTATTGGTGGCATTGGTATTGGTGGTGGTATTTGTGGTGGTGGTATTGGTGCTGGTGGTATTGGTGCTGGTGGTATTGGTGGTGGTCGTATTGGTGGTGGTGATATTGGTGGTGGTAGTGGTGGTATTAGTGGTAGATTTGGTGGTGGTGGTATTGGTGGTGATATTGGTATTTGTGGTGGTGGGATTGCTGGTGGTGGTGCTGGTGGTATTGGGGGTGGTGATATTGGTGGTGGCAGTATTGGTGGTGGTGGTACTGGTGGTGGTGGTATTGGTGGTGGTGGTATTGGTGGTGGTTGTATTGGTGGTGGTGGTTGTATTGGTCGTGGTGGTATTGGTGGTGGTATGGGTGGTATTGGTGGTGGTGGTATTGGCGGTGGTATTGGTGGTAGTGGTATTGGTGGTGGTGGTATTGGTGGTGGTATGGGTGGTATTGGTGGTGGCATTGGTGGTGGTGGTATTTGTGGTGGTGGTATTGGTGCTGGTGGTATTGGTGCTGGTGGTATTGGTGGTGGTGATATTGGTGGTGGTAGCGGTGGTATTAGTGGTAGATTTGGTGGTGGTGGTATTGGTGGTGATATTGGTATTTGTGGTGGTGGGATTGCTGGTGGTGGTGGTATTGGGGGTGGTGATATTGGTGGTGGCAGTATTGGTGGTGGTGGTACTGGTGGTGGTGGTATTGGTGGTGGTGGTATTGGTGGTGGTGGTTGTATTGGTCGTGGTGGTATTGGTGGTGGTATGGGTGGTATTGGTGGTGGTGGTATTGGCGGTGGTATTGGTGGTAGTGGTATTGGTGGTGGTGGTATTGGTGGTGGTAGTGGTGGTATGGGTGGTATTGGTGGTGGTGGTATTGGTGGTGGCATTGGTGGTGGTGGTATTGGTGGTAGTGGTGGTATGGGTGGTAGTGGTTGTATTGGTGAGGGTATTGGTGGTGGTATTGGTGGTGGTGGTAGTGGTGGCATTGGTGGTGGTGATATTGGTGGTGGTATTGGTGGTGGTGGTATTGGTGGTGGTGGTGATATTGGTGGTGGTGGTGGTATTGGTGGTGGTATTGGTGGTGGTGGTATGGGTGGTATTGGTGGTGGTGGTATTGGTTGTATTGGTGGTGGTATTGGAGGTGTTGGTGGTGGTGGTATTGGTGATGGTATTGGTGGTGGTGGTATTGGTGGTGATATTGGTATTGGTGGTGGTATTGGTGGCGGTGATATTGATGGTGGTGGTATTAGTGGTATTGGTGGTGGTATTAGAGGTGGTATTGTGTGGTGGTGGCATTAGTGGCATTGCTGGTGGTGGTGGTATTGGTGGTGATGGTATTGGTGGTATTGGTATTGGTGGTATTGGTGGTGGAGGTATTGGTATTGGCAGCAGTGGTGGTGGTATTGGTGCTGGTATTGGTGGTGGTGGTAGTGGTGATGGTGGTGGTACTGGTATTGGTGGTATTTGTATTGGTGGCATTGGTAGTGGTTGTATTGGTGGTGGAATTGGTGAGGGTACTGGTGGTGGAATTGGTGGTGGTGGTGTTGCTGGTGGTGGTATTTGTGGTAGTGGTATTGCTGGTGGTGGTATTGGTGGTGGTGGTAGTGGTGGCATTGGTGGTGGTGATATTGGTGGTTGTATTGGTGGTGGTATTAGTCGTGGTATTGGTGGTATTGGTGGTGGTGGTGATATTGGTGGTGGTATTGGTGGTGGTGGTATTGGATTGGTGGTGGTGGTACTGATGGTGGTATTGGTGGTGGTGGTATTGGTGGTGGTATTGGTGGTGGTGGTAGTATTGGTGGTGGTGGTATTAGTGGAGGTATTGGTGGGGGTGGTATTGATGGTGGTGGTGCTGGTATTGGTGGTGGTGGTATTGGTGGTGGTGGAGCTGGTATTGGTGGCAGTATTGGTAGTGGTGGTATTGGTGGTGGTATTGGTGGTAGTGGTGTTGGTGTTGGTTGTGGCATTGGTGAGGTTATTGGTGGTGGTATTAGTGGTGGTGGTATTGGTGGTGGCGCTATTGGTGGTGGTATTGGTATTGGTGGTGGTGGTGGTATTGGCCGTGGTGATATTGGTGGTAGTGGTATTGGTGGTGGCATTGGTGGTGGCATTGGTGGTGGTATTGGTGGTGGTGGTGATCCAGCGGTGTACTAACAACAGATACTCTACTACCATATACTCACCTGGGCCTATAAACACTTACACAGATCCAAGTAGACCGCTGGGTTTAGTTTATAATTTCCATATTTCAGGATTAGTTATTACTTGTTCCTAACTAACCTTTCACTGATCAAAAAGTCCTTCCTAATGGTCGATGGACCGTTAGTTGAACTAGTTGATGGTGATAATGAACATAACTTTTAACTATTCTTTATTTTAAAGAAAATAACCACAAACTCGGGAAGTTTTAAAATCTTTATCTAAATTACGAATGTGAACCATCAAAATTACAGCACAGTCACCCTTAACTTCGAAGAGAGCAATTCAATCGTATTAAACATACACTTCGGACTCATGCAATGACTAATGCACAGAAAGGGAGAGGACAGAGAGAAAAGAACATCTATAAAACGAACAATGAATAATAATTACCCAGAATGGTGTGAAGACCAAACCCCCTGGCCAAAGGGCTGGTAAGGGTACCCCGGGATAGATCAGTGGACAAAGATTTCAGGACAGGAATCAGGACAGGATACTTAACCTCTCTAGAATGCCGACGTCTGCGTCGCACCCCTCTCTGACACTCTCTTCCTCCTCGAGATTCTTCCGCGATCTTCTTCTAACCCAATTAAATCAATATAGATGGTTCCGCATTTGATGTCTTCATCAGCATCTTACAGCGTCTTCATCAGCATCACCCACCGCACCGACAGCATCCCGAGCTCTGCAGCATTCAGTAAATCTCAGTCTCACTAACTAACTATAGCTACTCCAGTTATACCTTTCGTTGGCCACGGACCACCCACTAAAGTTTCAATACCACAAAAATACTAACTCTGATTGTACAAGCAAGGGGGGATGATCATCACACCATGCTTACACACTGCTTTTTCCATTGCATTATGTTCGCAAACCCATCCCCTTAAACTTTATTCTTTTATTTAGTTCCCATACATCTCCCAACTTTATTTGATACAATAATTTCAACACCATGAATACATGTTTTCTTGGATGAACTCTTCACCCTCCGTTCACAGGGCACATCATCCTCGTCCTTGGACGGCTGTCAAATCCTGACTCATCCTTCCGGGTTCACTCTTGTGTAGGCACGTGCAGACTTGAATTAGTCAGCTCAGTTTAGACAAACGTGAAAGGCCCAAATGCGCACTAATAATAAAGTCAAAAGAGGAAATGTTACTTTCACAAATAAATGGTTTCACTGTATACCACCCATCTCTACTCTAACCCAATATACTTATTAATGCCCTTTCTGCATTAGCATTAGTAAAATAGCTTATTTTCTATTCAGCTAAGCAGGTGCCATGCATGTGAGCTTTCAAGCCGCCATTTTAGTGCCTTCTGCTCATGCGCGAGAGTTTCCCCTCCAAGCATTAAACGTCATACTACGTAGATGCAGTTGACGCATGTGCAGTAAAGATTCCCCAGTTAGAGCGATCTTAGTCCTTTGTTCATATTGTTAGCGTTAGTAAACACATATGCAAGCTTCTCTAACCCGTGTGTCTTCTGTATTTGCATGTCATTATTCACAAGACGTTATTAGTAATTCGTTGGCGGGTTAAATGAGAGGATCGCTTCCGAGCAAGACTCTTTACGAGTCCTTGCTCCATCAATCCCTCTCTGATGGCATTTTAAGCCATCACAAAATTACTCATCCCATATGCCAACTTTAGCACATCTCATTCATCTATTTCTTTTCTCATTCTTTCATTTGTTACTTCTTTCCTTCTAAATCTTTCATCTTCTTATATATCTTTCCTTTCATTTCTTCTAGTTGTAGCTCATCATATTCTCTTTTCCGTTTCTTTCTTTTTCCCTCTCTTTCTAAATGTGTTTTCCCTTTCCCTCTGTGTTTACAACATTTATATGTGATCATTATTATCATTACTATTGTCATCATCATAACTATTGGTAATATTATTTGACCTAGAAAACTTTTCGCAAAATTTGTAAACCATTTCCCTATTGTTGTTATGCTCTTTGTTAGTTTTCCCCACACACTGTCAACCTCCAGTTGGGTCAAGTCCTTATGCATTCTTGTAATATTTTCATTATCTCCTTTAATTTCTCTGCTCTTGTCCGGAATATAAGTGCAGCAACGTTGAATTTTCAACATACCACAGACTCCACCTTCTTTTGCTAATAAAATGTCAAGAGCAAGACGGTTCTGTAAAACCATAGACCTGATTGCAACCATCTCTGTGTTAATCATTAAGAATCCTCCTGCAGTGTCTGTAGAAAGACGATCAACTATGGTTGATAATTTACACATTTTCTGTGAATTTAGAATGACTCTAACTGAGGGTATCAATGCACTAAATATATCTCCTACTATTTCAGAAAAACTTGCTCTTCTTCTTCATGTTAGTTCATTAGAATTTCCATTGATTCCATTGATTCTGTCCAAATGGTATATTTTTGGAAAAACTATTCCAAAATAACAGCTCCCGTACCATCTTGCAGGTAACCTGTAATAGGCATTGTTCCCACAGACATAATAAACTCCTGAAAATACAGGATCAGTTCCCCCTTTTAGTCCCCACCCTCCTAAAATTAGGAAGTTGTGTTAACAATCACTGGAACCAATGTAATTATTATTATAATCTGTCTTTAATCTATGGAGGCAGAATTTTCCCCTTTTCACAAAATCCAGGGACATCGCAGTATAAGCCTTGCCCTTTGTATATTTTCCCTCTTTCTCAGCCCATGGAGGTACATAGGACTTCTGTTCAACAGCTTTCTTGGTTAAATCCTGTCTCCTTTCTTCTACTAAATTTAAAAACTCCTTTTCTTCCTCATGTAATGTACAAGTTAAATTATGTTTGTGTGCTTGAACTATATCTATTGCACTCATTGTCAAAAAGAATTCACCCATAAATTGTGCATTTTTACTACTAGCTACTGGATTCATTTTCTTTCTAATAGGCAATTCGGAAAAATACCACTTCTAGATTTGAATAGAAATACTGAAGTCTCCCTGTAGCATAAAACAAACTTGATAAAATACTACATGACACAACATATGTTAAAGGTATATTGTGATATGTCACACCTTCTGATACTGATGACGGTAACTTCATATAGACATAGCAATTACTAACTTCCATTGTATTAACGTACTGAAATAATAATTTGATAAACACATTTGAAGACGTATTATATTCTGAGTTATTATGATAATTCATCTCATCTTCTACCCCTACTTCTATTTTAGTTCCCTTTACTCTGTCTAGTTTTCCATTAGTGATGGTATTATTTTTATCACCTTTTCCCATTAATATAGGTACTCCTATTGTTAGAAACAACCATACTAATATTACCAATAAAGTACTACAAAAACAAAATCTAAAACATTTTCTTTTAAAACCTTGTTTCGGTCTTTCTGTGACTTCAACTTCTGCCATTTTAAATCTGAGAAAATGTCTTTTCTCTCTTTTCTTTACTTTTGTCTGTTATATTTCTTTCTTTTAAGGAGGTCTCAATTTGCTTTCATCAATCTGTGCAACATGAACCCTTTCAGTGTCTTCACTTAAATCTAAGTTTTCAAATTCTTCAAGTATAACGTAAGTCCACTCAGGGGCCTTGTATTTTCTGTTTAAAGTTTTCAGTCTTGGGCTTCTTCGAGTGAGTTTCACCAAAGTTTGCTTGGGTTCTGTTTGACTTGTAACTTCGTTTACTTGTTCTGGTTTCTTTTCTATTTTTCTCAAATAATATCTTAATTTCTTCACTCCTTCTGGCCAATTATCTCCTTTTCTAACTCTTTTGACCTGAACTGCACTTTCACCTTCTTTATCTTCCTTTAGGGTCCTTTTATTTTCACTTAATCTAGGCACAATCTGTCCTTGTTATTTATTTTCTGTGCTTGAACCTTCTTTAATTTGCACCTGTTCAGGTCTTACTACAATCTCTTCTTCCTCTTCTACCTGAACCTGTTCTTCTAGATCTACCTTGTCCTGTTCAGGTCTTATTTCAGATTGATTGTCTTCTTCTGCCTGAACTTGTTCTTCTAATTCTGCCTTTCCCTCCTCAAGTTCCTGAATGTCTTTGTTTATTTTAATTTGAGTGTGTTCTTCTTCCCCTGTCCTTCCCTGTCTACTTTCTTGTCTTCTCAGTTTTGTTATTCTTCTCGTTTCGCATCATCATCAGGTATTTCAATTATTGGTATCCAGTCTTCCTGACTCGTACCTGGCTGTTCGTCATTCAGTTGGCTTTCAGAATCTATCACTCTAGATTCTTCAATTTCACAGCTTTCATCTTTTGACGTTTCAGCCTGCTCAGTCAGTGGTTGCTCTTGCTGTTCTGATGGGCTCGGTACTCTTCTGGTATGACTAGCATGAATCCAATTGGGCAAACCTGCACACTTCACTGCTGTGGTAGTGACTAGTATGACTTGACGTGGTTTATCCCACCTCGGTGCTAGACACGACTTCCTTGCGTGTTTCTTCACTAGCACCCAATCTCCGGGATTCAAATCATGTGCTTGGTCTGGCTGTCTTTCAACTGCATCTTCTCCAACCTGGTGAGAGACAGAACACACCATTTCAGCCAATACTTTGTAATAGTCCAATACCAGATCATCAGTTATACTCATTAATTTATTTCCAGGAATAAATGCTTGCCTCATTGCCCTTCCCATGAGAACCTCATGAGGACTCATTCCTGTCTTTTTGTCTGGAATACTTCTGAGACCCATCAATACAAGAGTAAATGCATCTGGCCATTTCAGCATTGTGGATGCACACACTTTCCCTAATCTTGACTTGATTGTGCCATTTAGCTGTTCAACTATTCCAGAAGCCTCTGGACGATAAGCACAGTGCAGTTTTTGTTCAATATTAAATGCAGCACAGATTAATCGAATTATTTCATTATTAAAATGAGGTCCTCTATCTGATTCCAAAGTGACTGGAAAACCGAAACGAGGAATCAACTCCCTTAACAATAGTTTGGCAACTGTAAGACTGTCATTTCTTCTGGTGGGGTATGCCTCCACCCATCTTGAGAACAGGCACATTATGACAAGTACATATTTTAATCCATTGCAAGGAGGTAGCTCAATAAAGTCTAACTGTAACCTGGTGAAGGGTCCTTCTGCCTTTCCAATTTTTCCCCAACTAACCACTGTCTTTCTTCCTGGATTTTGCTGCTGACAGGTTAAACATCTTTGGCAAAGGCTTTCTGCGACTACCCTGAACTTCGGATTGTACCAACTCTGTCTAAATAATCTGATCATTGAATCTCTCCCTATGTGTGTTGCTCCATGATAAACTCTTGCCATTTTAGAGAGCAAACAATCTGGCATGAATGGTCTTCCATCTAAATACACCCATACTTCATCTTCTGATCTTTTTGTACAAGCTGCTTTTATCCAAATTTCTTTTTCCTTTTCCTCAACTTCTTCCTGCAATTGTCTAATCTCATCCCATGTTTCTGGTATTGAGAAGAACATAAGTTGGCAGCTGGTTTCATCGGTTTCAATTTTTCTGTTTATTGCCATTGTGTTCTTTGCACAATATCGAGCAATTTGGTCTGCATATCTATTGCCTGCTACCACATAGTCATTTCCTGACTGATGTGCAGCGCATATAACAACTGCTACTTCCTTTGGCAATTGTAATGCTTCGAGCAGATCTTTCACAGTTTTACTGTTTCTGATAGGAGATCCTGAAGAAGTCAGAAATCCCCTCTGCATCCAGAGTTGGCCAAAATCATGCACAACTCCAAAACCATATTGACTATCCGTAAATATGGTTATTCTCCAATTTTTCCCAATTATGCATGCCTTTGTTAAGGCCACCAATTCAGCTACTTGTGCAGATTTGACTCCAGGCAAACAGGATGCTTCAATTACCCCTGATACCTTACACACTGCATAAGCAGCACTTAATCCTCCTTCTTCATGTCTCAAACAAGACCCATCCACAAATAGCTCATGATCAGCTTCTTTTAATGGTGTCTCTTTTATATCAGGGCGGGTCTTGGTACACAATTCAGTCACATCCAGACAATCATGATCAACGGAGAAACGGCGGCCCTCATCCTCCTGGACCTGTCAGCCGCCTTCGACACGGTCTGCCACCACACACTACGAACACGCCTCCACAACGCCGGGATCCAAGAGAAGGCCCTGGACTGGATCACCTCCTTCCTCTCCGGCAGAACACAGAGCGTCCGCCTTCCCCCCTTCCGCTCCGAAGCCACCGAGATCATCTGCGGCGTACCCCAGGGCTCTTCCCTCAGCCCAACTCTGTTTAACATCTACATGGCACCGCTTGCCCACGTCTCCCGTCGGCACGACCTCAACATCATCTCCTACGCCGATGACACCCAGCTGATCCTCTCCCTCACCAAGGACCCCCACACCGACAAAACCAACCTTCACGAAGGAATGAAGGCCGTCGCTGAATGGATGAGGAACAGCCGACTGAAGCTGAACTCGGACAAGACGGAGGTCCTCATCCTCGGATCCACCCCTTCGGCCTGGGACGACTCCTGGTGGCCGACCGCACTGGGAACCGCCCCAACACCCACCGACCACGCATGCAACCTAGGGGTCATCCTCGACTCCACCCTCTCCATGACTAAACAGGTCAACGCCGTCTCCTCCGCCTGCTTCAACACCCTCCGCATGCTCCGCAGGATCTACAAGTGGATCCCCACTGAAACGAGAAGAACGGTCACCCAGGCCCTCGTCAGCAGCAGGTTGGACTACAGAAACGCCCTCTACGCAGGAGCCTTAGCCAAACTCCTGAGACGGCTCCAACGCATCCAGAACGCCTCTGCACGCCTGATCCTCGACATCCCTCGCCGCAGCCACATCACACCCCACCTGAGAGACCTGCACTGGCTCCCGGTCAACAAGAGGATAACCTTCAAACTCCTCACCCACGCACACAAGGCACTCCACAACACCGGACCAACGTACCTCAACAGACGACTCAGCTTCTACACCCCCACCCGGCAGCTCCGCTCCGCCGACCTCGCCCTCGCCACTGTCCCCCGCTTCCGAAGAGCAACCTCCGGTGGCAGATCGTTCTCCCACCTCGCCGCCAAGACCTGGAACACCCTCCCCATCCACCTACGGCAGACCCAAGACCTGCTGACCTTCAGAAAACTCCTCAAGACCTGGCTTTTCGAGCAGTAGCAGCATTCCCCACCCCAGCGTCTTGAGACCCTCACGGGTGAGTAGTGCGCTTTACAAATGATATGATTGATTGATTGAATTTCATCTCTTACTTCCTCATTGCATGGATCTGGCAATAATGTGGCAGGGTTCATAACCGTTCATCTTATTACAGTTACATTTTCTGCTCCCAAAATCACTCTCTCATACTTAGTCAGCCGACTAGGGGTGAGGTGTTGGGTTCTGTTTCTTGTCAAAAGAATTTCAACTGAGTGTGGAACATAGACTTTTACCGAATGTCCCATCACTATTGACTCACTTTGCTCCAGACTCATACAAGTAGCAGCTACTGCTTTTAAGCAGCTGGGTAACGCTGAAGCCACTGGATCCAATGTGGCAGAAAAATACGCCACTGGACATCTGCTCAGGCCATGTCTCTGTGTTAAGACCGAAAGTGCACAATTTTCTCTTTCACAGCAAAACAATGCAAACTCTTTTGAATAATCAAGCATGCCCAAGGCAGGAGCTTCACACAAACAATTCCGCAATTTCACAAAGGCTTCCAAACATTCATCATTCCAATCTATTGGATCTTTTGCTCTTTTCCTGGTCATTTGTATCAATGGTTTTGCCAACATAGAAAAACTGTTAATCCATTGCCTACAGTACCCAACCACTCCCAGAAACATTCTCATCTCCTTTTGTGTCTGAGGTAGCTGCATTTCTTTGATTATTTTTATTCTTTCCGGTGTAACTTTTCTTACTCCTCTTTCTATTTTATGCACTAAATATTTAACTTCTTGTTGACAGAACTGTCATTTTTCTGGAGACACCTTGTGTCCTCCTTCAGCCAAATGGTTCAGTAATGCAATTGTGTCGTGTTTTTGCTGCCACCAATAGGTCATCAATGTACTGAGCCAGAACCGAATTTCCAGGCATAATTAATGATTCCAAGCATTTTTTCAAGATTTGATTAAAAATTGAGGGACTCTCTGTGTACCCTTGAGGAACTCGACACCATGCGTAAATACGATCCTCAAACTTAAAGACAAAAAGATACTGGCTGTCTGAGTGTAAAGGAATAGAAAAGAATGCCTGGCATAAATCAATTACTGTAAACCAGCCTGCATTCCAAGGTATCTGATAAAGGATCACTGCTGGATTTGGCACTATTGGACAACAGGGCACTACAATTTTATTTATTTTTCGTAAATCTTGCACTATCCTGTATTTCCCACTAGGCTTTTTAAGTCCCATGATCAGTGAGTTACAAGGACTGCACATTATTTCTTTTAAAATGCCTTATTTAACCATTCGCTCTATTTCTGGAATAATTCCTGCTTTTACTTCTGGACTCATCTTGTATTGTCGTGTGTTTGGATAAGCTGCACCTTCCTTTACTGTCACCTTCACTGGGTCTACATTTGACATTAACCCAATATCCTTTCCTGTGAAATCCCATACTTCTGGATTGACTGTGGCTCTCAACTCTTCGGGTAATTCATTCTCAGTTATCAAAGAAAACATTTCATCTACTTCTGTTCCTTGCTTCGCTAACACCATCTTATATATGATGTCCTCATCAGGGGTCTGGAAAGCGACACAATTCGGTGTGCAATAGATTGTGCAATTCATCTTGCACAGTAGATCTCTTCCTAACAGATTTACGGGACTAGAATCACATACTACAAATCGATGCATTTCTTTAAAGTTTACGATATGTACTTCCATTGGTTTTGTGATTGGGGTTCTAATCTGTTTATTCGACACGCCTACTACTTGGATGGATTCTCCCGAGAGGGGTAGGTTTGGGATGTCTGCTGTTCTCACAGTAGACCGGGTAGCACCAGTATCCAATAGAAAAGTGATGTCTTTACCTTCCACTTTCCCATCAACAAATGGACCTGGCTGATCTACCGGCAAGGATGCGCCAAGCACGCACTCCTCTTCCCCCCCCCCCCTCAGGCACCGTCACTTGCAAAAAGTCTGTATTTTCCTCATCATTCTGTAACAAATATTGTGTAACGGTTCTATTATTCTTACCACTTTCTCTTTGAAATCCGATGTTTGCTCTGAACTTTTGATGGTTCACAAAATTTGGCATAGGAGCTGGTGGCACCTGATATTGTGGAGTAACTACCTGCTGCTGCTGATTCATAAGTACTTCATTCTGCATCTGTGGAATTAAATTTTGATTTGGCCCATTATTACTCTGAATGCTCTTACACTCGTTGTTCCAATGTCCAAGCTTTCCACACACATGACAAGGAAACTTCTTCTTCGCATCTTCTCTATTCATTCGTCCTCTAAACTTACTACCATTTGCCACTTGATCATTCTGATTCTGCTCTTTCACTTGATTGTCATTCTGTATATTAGTTTTATTCTCCTGCTGTTCTGCCAATTTTACCTGTGCCCACATCATTTTCTCCTTTAACTTTCTACGCCTTGCCTCAATGTCATCTCCACAATATTTTGCATATTTTAAAATTTCATCTACTGTCTTACTCTGCCAGCACAACATGTGTTGCTGAATCATCTGACTAATTTCCGGTTTCAAACCATATACAAACCGAAACACAAAATGTCCCATGTCTTTATCACCAATATTCTCAAAACCACTATACTGTTTAAACACCTGCAACAACCTTTCATAATATGCGTGTACAGATTCATTTGGTTCTTGAGTAGTCCTGTCTATCTTTACCCAATCTGTTTCTTTAGGAGGTATTTTCCCTTTCAAATATGTAATCACTTGGTGATATTTCTTCATCACTTCCTCTGAGGGTGCTCCTGTCTTCGAGTCTCTAGCATATTCTTCACTTGGCCAGTCAACTGTAATCTTACATTCTGTCCATAAATCAGCAGGTACCACAATGTCAAATAAACCATCCAAATCTTTCAATAAAACCTTTGAAACTTTCACAAATCTTTCCACTTGCTTATACCATTCCACTGGTTTCTCTCTCAGTTTTGGGAAATCATTTGTAAATGACAAAATATCTTGTCTACTCCTAGGAACGTGAACGTATCCACCTCCTGGAACTTCTCTCATTGGACACAATTTCTCCACCTTTTCTGTTTCCCTTACTGGAAATGCAGATGATGCTTCTCTCGCTTGAACTTCCTCTTTCTTTCTTATCCATCTAATTCTCCATTTATCAATGTCTCCCCATTTTCGCAAAATATTCATTAATTACTTTATCTGTAATCTTTTACCAGAAGCATTCACACTTTCTAAATCTGTCAGTAAAATCCACTCGATATGGTTTTTGCAACAATTTCGATTTCCCTATATCTATTCCAATCTCTGAAGCGACTTCTGTTAGTTTCTCATGAAATACTCTTGCTCTCCTAGTTATGCTCTTACATAAAAATAATAATTCCTCATCATTATAAACATTCAGTCTTTCTAAGCTCACACTTCCCACTATCATCTCTTCTAATTCCACTTTCAATCTACTGATATCTAACATCTTTGGCGGTGGATTCCGATTATCTATTTCCTGTGCCCATCTTTCTATGTCTTCAGGGGTAACTACTGTTGCACCTCCAGTTCTTATAGGAACCAAAGATCTTTTCTCTGTCAAATTTGTGGGCGTAATTCCTCTCAGAGTTTCAGTTGAAGTTTCTACATTTAGAAGATCCATTAATTAAATAACTGATTCATTTTCACTAGTTTGGTCATCCGTAATTATTACTTCTCTTCTGGGACTTGTTAACGGAACTGTCACAGTTTGTGGTTTCTGACAAGTCTTCTTATCTCCATACAACGGGATTACCGGACCAATAGTCACTGGTACTGTTAAAGCTTCAGCATTTAAATTTAATTGGCTTATTTTCTGAACTAATTCTTCTTTTGTTTTATTCAAAACATCTCTTTCATTATCTTGCAGCACCCTATTAAATGACGTATCATGTAAAATTTGTGGGGTTAAAGGCATTCCTATCACTGGTGCACTTGGGATAACCCTGCTAGTTGCTTCTTGATATGGTGGTGGTTTTTTAATTAAAATATCCTCTAACAACTCATCATATCACCATATCCTGTGATATTCAAGTGTTTCGTTTTCTCCTTACACGTTCCTCCAGACTGTTCCTCAGCCATTAACACTGGATATAAACCTTTGGACACCATAGCCCTCCTCCACTGTTTCATCTGCCCTTCACGTGATTCTTGCAAATATCTGGGAAAGAATCCTTTATATCTCCCACCTCTATTTTTCTCACGTTCAATTGACTCAGTCTCCCATTCATATGACTCAGTCTCCCATTCTTCCAAAGCCTCGTACTGAGTTAACCTAGGTCTAGGTTCCAAATCATTCATCCTCATTCTCAAATTCTGAAGAATTCTCCCATTAAACGTACCATTTTCTGGAAATGCTAGTACTCCATCACCTTTCGTATATTCTATCCAATTTTCCAACCATACGCAAGTATGATATCCTCTTTCCATCATCATGAAAGATGCTGGTGTCTTTGGGGGCGGAATAGGGATTCCTTCTCTAGTCAACACAGGCTTATCTTTCTTAAAGAAATTTTTAATTCTTTTTATAAATGACATTTTTCTTTTTTCTCCATACATCCTAGATGAACGATATATAAAATTGTATTCTGCAAACCCTTGAAATCTTCTATTTGCACCTCTTTCACTGGCAATCAGATCAGAATCTTGCATACAAATCCTCTTTCTTCCAATCCTAGCACAGCTTCTATCTGATTATACAATCAAACTCAGGCTCATGCTCGTAGTCTAACCAATGCCAGCGCGGCCCTTTGCGACGTCAGTTCTGCTCCTTACTACTGACCCCTCCTTTACAAGGCTGCTTCGGTCACACGCACGCTGCTTCTACCAATCCCAGCGCGGCTTACTGTGACGTCAGTACAACTCCGGCGACTGACCCTCCCTTCACAAGGTAATACAAAAAAAACGTATTTTCTTTATACTTTGCATTAAATTTCTTTGTTATTAACTACATAAAAACATTTGCTACTCTGCCTGTTCCTCTAAAACCAAAGGATAGATTTTCTTTCAGCTGCGAGTAAAACCTTCCGCTTACTCTTCATACACTGCAAGAAAAACCTTCCGCTTACCCTTTATTCAAGCTCCAGAGACCCTGCTACTCCTCCAGTGTCACCCGTTTTGGGAAATGAGACCAAAGTTTCAACAGCGAACCCCTTTTGCTATCATTCGCACCCTACTTTTATACGAAATAGTCCCTAATTTAACACTGCCAGCCCTGCATAGCTTCTCAGTGTTATTCCAACAGACGAGTAACCTCACTGCAGTGTGGTTTCTATCGCCACCTGCTATTCATTTCCCGGGAATTCTGGACAACATAAAACAAAGACGCTAACTCTTTTGTTAAAACATAAATCAATAATCAATGATCTATACTTATCACCAAACTAGTCAATAATAACCATAGCTTTGCTACCAGAAAACTGATCCAGCGGTGTACTAACAACAGATACTCTACTACCATATACTCACCTGGGCCCATAAACACTTACACAGATCCAAGTAGACTGCTGGGTTTAGTTTATAATTTCCATATTTCAGGATTAGTTATTACTTGTTCCTAACTAACCTTTCACTGATCAAAAAGTCCTTCCTAATGGTCGATGGACCATTAGTTGAAGCAGTTGATGGTGATAGTGAACATAACTTTTAACTATTCTTTATTTTAAAGAAAATAACCACAAACTCGGGAAGTTTTAAAATCTTTATCTAAATTACGAATTTGAACCATCAAAATTACAGTACAGTCACCCTTAACTTCGAAGAGAGAAATTCAATCGTATTAAACATACACTTCGGACTCATGCAATGACTAATGCTCAGAAAGGGAGAGGACAGAGAGAAAAGAACATCTATAAAACGAACAATGAATAATAATTACCCAGAATGGTGTGAAGACCAAACCCCCTTGCCAAAGGGCTGGTAAGGGTCCCCCGGGATAGATCAGGAGACAAAGATTTCAGGACAGGAATCAGGACAGGATACTTAACCTCTCTAGAATACTGACGTTTGCGTCGCACCCCTCTCTGACACTCTCTTCCTCCTCGAGATTCTTCCGCGATCTTCTTCTAACCCAATTAAATCAATATAGATGGTTCCGCATTCGATGTCTTCATCAGCATCTTACAGCGTCTTCATCAGCATCAACACCGACAGCATCCCGAGCTCTGCAGCATTCAGTAAATGTCCGTCTCACTAACTAACTATAGCTACTCCAGTTATACCTTTCGTTGGCCACGGACCACCCACTATAGTTTCAATACCACAAAAATACTAGCTCTGATTGGACAAGCAAGGGGGGATGATCATCACACCATGCTTACACACTGCTTTTTCCATTGCATTATTGTTTGCAAACCCATACCCTTAAACTTTATTCTTTTATTTAGTTCCCATACATCTCCCAACTTTATTTGATACAATAATTTCAACACCATGAATACATGTTTTCTTGGATGAGCTCTTCACCCTCCGTTCACAGGGCACATCATCCTCGTCCTTGGACGGCTGTCAAATCCTGACTCATCCTTCCGGGTTCACTCTTGTGTAGGCATGCGCAGACTTGAATAGTCAGCTCAGTTTAGACAAACGTGAAAGGCCCAAATGCGCACTAATAATAAAGTCAAAAGAGGAAATGTTACTTTCACAAATAAATGGTTTCACTGTATACCACCAATCTCTACTCTAACCCAATAAACTTATTAATGCCCTTTCTGCATTAGCATTAGTAAAATAGCTTATTTTCTATTCAGCTAAGCAGGTGCCATGCATGTGAGCTTTCAAG
This sequence comes from Calotriton arnoldi, assembly GCA_963921515.1. NCBI lineage: Eukaryota > Metazoa > Chordata > Amphibia > Caudata > Salamandridae > Calotriton > Calotriton arnoldi. The sequence continues at coordinate 497,748 of CAWUFW010001870.1, read as the reverse complement.
CCGCCATTTTAGTGCCTTCTGCTCATGCGCGAGAGTTTTCCCTCCAAGCATTAAACGTCATACTACGTAGATGCAGTTGACGCATGCGCAGTAAAGATTCCCCAGTTAGAGCGATCTTAGTCCTTTGTTCATATTGTTAGCGTTAGTAAACACATATGCAAGCTTCTCTAACCCGTGTGTCTTCTGTATTTGCATGTCATTATTCACAAGACGTTATTAGTAATCTGTTAGCGGGTTAAATGAGAGGATTGCTTCCGAGCAAGTCTCTTTTACGAGTCCTTGCTCCATCAATCCCCTCTCTGATGGCATTTTTAGCCATCACAAAATTACCCATCCCATATGCCAACTTTAGCACATCTCATTCATCTATTTCTTTTCTCATTCTTTTTCTATTGGTGGTATTGGTGGTGGTGCTATTGGTGGTGGTATTGGTATTGGTGGTGGTGGTATTGGTATTGGCGGTGGTGATATTGGTGGTGGTGGTATTGGTGGTGGTGGTATTGGTGGTGGTGGTATTGGTGGTGATATTGGTGGTGGTATTAGTGGTGGTATTGGTGGTGGTGGTATTTGTGGTGGTGGTGGTATTGGTGGTGGTGGTATTGGTATTTGTGGTGGTGGTATTGGTGGTGGTATTGATGGTGGTGGTGGTTTTGGTGGTGGTGGTATTGGTGGTGGTGGTATTGGTGGTGGTGTTATTGGTGGTAGTATTGGTGGTGGTGGTATTGGCAGTGGTATTGGTGGTGGTATTGGTGGTGGTGGTATTGGTGGTGGTGGTGTTGGTGGGATTGATGGTGGTGGTATTGGTGGTGGTGGTATTGGTATTAGTGGTGGTGGTATTGGTGGTGGTATTGGTGGTGGTATTAGTGGTGGTATTGGTGGTGGTATTAGTGGTGGTATCAGTGGCGGTGGTATTGGTGGAGGTATTGGTAGTGGTGGTATTGGTGGTGGTATTGGTGTTGGTGGTATTGGTGGTGGTGGTGGTATTGGTGGTAATATTGGTGGTGGTGGTATTGCTGGTGGTGGTATTGGTGGTGGGGTATTGGTGGTGGTATTATTAGTGGTGGTGGTATTGCTGGAGGTGGTGGTATTGATGGTGGTGGTACTGGTGGCGGTATTGGTTGTGGTGGTGGTAGTATTGGTGGTGGTGGTGGTATTGGTGGTGGTGGTATTGGTGGAGGTGGTGGTATTGGTGGTGGTGGAGGTGGTGGTGTTGGTGGTGGTTGTATAGGTGGTGGTGGTATTGGTGGTGGTGGTATTGGTGGTGGTATTGGTGGTGGTATTGGTGGTGGTGATGTTGTTGTTGTTAATAAAACAGGCTTTTGAAAACAACCCGTCAGGTGGCTTTAGTACAGATGACATGTAACACAGATGTGCTGTTGTCAGCTTCAGCCCATTAGCACAGGATTATGTGCTACCTGGAATTCACATGACTTAATTCGCTAATCATTTCTAAATCCATTTTACTTGGGGGGTTGAAACAGACATGAGATAATGCCGGGTTAAAGTGATTGAAGGCAGGCGCCCGTGTTACGGGGGCGGCCGTGCTGCTTAAAAAAACACAAGCAGTTTCAGCTGAAGAAGTGCATGTCCGGCCTGCAGTAAGAGAAAATAGTGCTTATAGACTAAATAACAGGTCCCGTGTAACAACCGAAGTAAAGGAGCCAGTAGCCATGGGAGGTTACAAATGAAGACAAGGCCGTACTAAGGAGGGACTAACTAGCCTATTAACGAATCCGAAGGCAGCATTTACGAAAGACAATGACACAAGCCAATGAAAAATATGGGTGGAAAGTGGGCTCGGCTTCTCTCCCATACTCTACTACAGCAGTCTCGCAGAGCGAGCAGCGCATGCGCGCTGCCGCTATGCTCGACCTAAAAAATATGGCATTATGAAGTTCAGGCATTTTTGCATACCTCCCTAGATGAGCTCCTAAGTACCATTCCAAGGTACTACCTTAGGGGGAAGGGGGAAGGTATGGGTGGTGGGTCAGGGCATGGGTGGGGAACAAGCCCATGACGGATGGGATACCGAGTAAGGGGAGGGGGAGGCAACAGGGGCACGTAGAGGTGGGGGAGGGAAAAAAAGAGAAATAGTAATCTCAGGTAGAAAGGAGAGTAACGTTCCAAGATTTAGGACCAGGCGGATTGATATTATATATTACAGCGGAATTAGCCAATTAAAATGGGGAAGCTCTGTGCAGAGCAAGATAGAGTGGAAAGAGTTATTAAATATAAATGGTTGATAATCAGATATTGCATATAGCCTCGTGTAATATAAATGGGGCTAATAATCAAACCAAATTGAGATCTACACTTTAGTGGCTTATGACAATTCAGGCACAAGTTATTTTACTCCAGGAGACTCATTTTAAAGGGCATTTGACTCCACCTAGATGGCCCAATTTTATTTCTCAGGCCTTTTTGGCATCCGCAGGTACAGCTGTGAAGGGAGTAACGGTATTACTCACATGCCACTTTCAGGGGGAAGTTCTCCAAATTATGAGGGATCCTGGAGCATGATGGATTATTGTAGGCCTAAAGATAGGGGAACAAACTCTTCAAATAGTTTGTAATTATGGCTCCCGGGAGCCCGCAAGCAGCCAGCCACAGTTTGCCGCAGCCCAGTCCCGCAGCCCAGCAGAGGGGAACTCTTGTCCCCAGGAAGCACTGCGCCAGGGAGGCACCCGCGTTACTCGGCAAGCGCCCGGAGGCGCTTATTACCAGCACGGGCTTCCCGCTGCGCGAGAGCCCGCAAGCAGCCAGCCACAGTTTGCCGCAGCCCAGGCCCGCAGTCCAGCAGAGGGGAACTCTTGTCCCCAGGAAGCACTGCGCCAGGGAGGCGCCCGCTTTACTCGGCAAGCGCCCGGAGGCGCTTATTACCAGCACGGGCTTCCCGCTGCGCAGGACGCGCGCGGGCTGCGCCCGGGCCAAGGGCGGGCCCGTCCTTGCCCGTCATTGCCAGGAAGAGGCAGGGCAGGGCCACCCCTTTTTCATCTGACTCCCGGACTGTGTCACTGTTGGTCATCGTTTGCCATCAACCAAGGTAATGTGCCATTCCATGTTATGCTTGTGGGGATTTGGTGTACAGTAAAAGACGCTAAAAAGAACCAAGTTGCCAGAACTCTCTGTCCTGATTGTACGACCGATCAACCTATTATTGCAACTACTGCAACTACATAACTTGGACATCATACCTGACTGCTGTCTGGATAAAAGCCACCTCCAGGATTATTATTTGAGAACAGTTGCAATCACTCAGGTTAAAATATGGGCAAAAGGAAAGCTATGGAGGGAAAAGGGGTAGAAAATAGTTCAAGTAGCGGGACAGTAAAGGAGAAAAAGGCAAGGAAATCACGCAAACATGCAGCCAATAATTGTGTGCTGGATAGGATTGATACCTTGATTAGTGAATGCAAGGGCATTTTAATAACGGAACCAACAGTGCCCCGCAACGATGGCCAGCTCCCCTCTAATGCCAACAGCCCTCCCGCATAACTACTATTCCCATAATGTTCCATAAACAGACTCGAAAGGGAACTCCCGCCCATGGCAATATCACGTCAGGGGTGCAGATAGCAGTACAAGTCAGGGATCTCCATCTCTCAAAATCTCCCACTTGCACTGATGAGTGCCCACCTGGCCCCCCTATTCCTTGTACAAATAGATTTGCATTACTGTCGGATACGCCTGACACTTGTATAGATGTACCGCCCCAGCCATCTTGCATAACGCCAACAGAGACCAACGAAGAGCAATTTTTGGCATCACAAGACACTCCCCAGTTTATTGGTAGCCTTAAGTCTGAGATAGCCACCTTGAGACACATGATCGAAGAACTTACTATCCTGGTCAAATCCCTACTCCCTAGGGCTCTACCTGACCAACAGCATGTGAACCATTCGCCTCCTCATGACCAACAACAAAACATGGCAAGCAGGTGGCCTAGTAACGATAGGAACATATCGGGCTGCGGCTTTTCTCTACCTCTTTTACCACCTTCCAACCATATCCCCCCAGCTTCTAAGACTGACCACCCACACAACCCAAAGATTAATTTGCTTAAAAATCACTGTTCCCTAGCTCCCCCCCGGGCTCCCATTGCTCATGCTGGATCCCTTAGTCTACTATCGACATTGTATACCTCTGGGAAAACCCACAAGCAGAGACCCTATCTGTTTCCCCCACCCTTGCCGCATGGCCCAAAAATCTTCATGGTTAACGTCTCTAGGCTCGGCCCAATGAATGGCCCTGAAGGAGAAGATTCCCTAACAAACAAGGCCATACATTTGATCCGCCATGTCAGGGGCTCCCGCTCAGTGATACGAGAGGACATCATTATGGCCCGGAGACGCTCGTCCCCCGCTCAACCCTATGACTTAATTGAACTCACTATGTCTAACGCAGAACTGGCTGAGAATCTCCTTGCACTTGAGTATCGTACCTGCCCACCCGGCACCTCACTCATACAGTTTAGGCGGTTTCCAACTATTACAGAGGGCAGGACACTTGCTAACCCAATGGGAGGGGTATCCCTGGAAGCCATTGATTGACTACAAAACAAATTCCAACCACACCAGGAACAAAATATAATCCCCCCAAACATCAAGTGTGGTTTCTATGACATTCCATTCTCTTGTATTGATCACGAACTATCGATAGGTAATCCGGGGAGGAAGGGCTTAAGTAACCCCTCTGCTGATGACCTGAGAACCCAGGAGGTAGATCCTTGCATATCCCCAGTTTCCACCGTACCATCCCACCCCTCTGTGCCGCCTAGTCAACTTACCCTTAGCAGAAATGCTACCTATGCCCTGGCTCCAAATCGCCATCAGTTGAAGATTATATCTTGGAATGTGGCAGGGCTAAATAGCAAGCTACTACTTCCCCACTGGAATGAACTTATAGAGGGATTCGATATCTGCATCTTTCAGGAGACCTGGAGTCTGGTCCCACTATACAAGTCAGGCTATGCTTGCTTTTGTTCACCAGCTACCACCATGGGGAGAGGGCGCCCTTCAGGGGGATTGATCATCTGGGTGAGCATTGCCTTGGGCTGCCGATCAATCTTGCAGCCAATTATGAACCCTGACATCTTGAGGGTCACTATCAAGGGACCCAGGGGAGGGGGCACTCTAGATTTGTTCAATGTATATATTAGAGGGACCAAGGGGGGTAATTCATCGCACATTGTCACGACATTGGAGCAAGCTCTAGCCAGTTGCCCCCCCCCCCCACGCTAGAATTGTAGTCGCAGGAGATTTTAATTGCACATTCGATCCTTTGAGCGCAGAGGACATGCTGGGGGTTGAGGAAGATGACAGAAAATGGGCGGTCCCCTCACTCATTATACCCCCAGTCAAAAGATGGACTCAGCTAGCAATCCAACTAAATGCACTCACTATGGAATTCGGCCTGAGAGCAGCTAATGGCAGAACTCCATCAGACACCCAGGGGGCAAACACTTTCAACAGAGTAAGCTGTCCTTCACGTATTGATTACATTCTAATAGATGTAAGGCTCTGGGGAAAAATGATTGATATGGTCGTAGGTACCACCACTGACAGTGACCACAATCCCCTCTGCGTGAACATGAAGACCCCGTGGGATGTAACATACCCTCCCCAGACCGCTCGGATTCCAGTTTCTATCACCGAGGTCGTTCTCTCTAATTGCAAAAGGTTCCTAAAGTGGCATAAGGTCTCTTTGCAAGACTGTAAAATAGCGGGCATTCGACTAGTCCTGACCACAAACATTTCTGAGCTTCAGGCTGCAGCTGCAGATCCAGGCGGCCGGGTAGTAGTCCCTACTATTCATTTACGTACCATGGAACAATTGAGTTCCTACTTTCAAGCACCCAGCAAGCGTAGCAAACCATGCGTGCCTTCAAAAAATCTGCACCCATGGTACACAAAAGAATGCAGGCTTAAAAGGCAGGCTCTAGTTTTAGCAATTAGAAGCAAAAACTGCCCTCTGGTCAAGACAGCAAGAAAGGATTACAGAGCTGCTCTGCACCAAGCAAAAATCACATGGGACGAATCGCTCTGGCAGAATTTAATGGACGCTAGCCTTGCAAAAGACACCAACCTATTCTGGACCTTAGTGAGTAGGGGCAACAATAGGGACTTAGGTACACTCCCTAATCACATCACAAGTCAAGAGTGGTATGACCACTTTGGAAATTTGTATTCTGCCACAGAGGTTGCAAGCCTGGAGGGGTCATGTGACCCCCAAGACATTCCTTCAGCAGAGAATGCTGGCGAATCCTTTTCCCTGACCGAAATCGAAATTGCGCTAAAGAAGATAGTTTAAACAAAGGGCTTTTGGGGAGGTCCACACGTACATGCCCTGATATACTGTGAAAATTAGAGTACGGAGTTCCTCAGTGGGTCATAGAACACAAATGAAGGTGATGTAAGGTGAAAGGTTGGACCGAAATACTATGTGGAGGGGAATTCCTCCTTTCGGAACTAGGGCCCTCACACACCCGGCAAGCTAGGTGTCATGCTTCATCATATGGGCCTGCTCCTCGTCGGGTTGGCGCTGCAATACCCGACGGGCACCCATAAAGGGGCTCTTTGGCGGAGATCTTTTGTTCCTTGCCGTATAGGTGCCGTGGGTGTAAGGGGCCTAGTATGTGTAGAAGTCAAAGTAAAGTGTGCAGATTAAAACAGGGGTGGGATTCCTCTAAATGACTTTATTCAGGGAGGACCCTAGCCTGATTAAAAAGAATATAGGAGAAGCGACAATCTGGCTACAATGTGTCGGAAATGCGCTCTACTCCTAGGTGGTCGACATGTTTCTCGCCTGGTAGTCACGAATGATCTGTGGCGATTCCTCAGGACCGTGTGTGAAGAACTGTCTACAAATTAATGGTAATGTGGGCAACTACATACCATACAGTGGTTCTACGGGAGTATTATCCGCAGGTGAGAAGCCAACCTTTGAAGGAAACATAGGGGAAAAAACCTTATGTAGTATTTGTGCATAAATCATCATACATCAGGCAACAATTCATTAAATGTGTCCATGACCTCATTATCAGTCATATACAGTGTGATCAATATGGCTTGATACTTCTAATTTATCAACATGTGGAGAGTAAAAAGGTGCGATAGTAGCACGACTGTGACTTAAAATATACTAAAACCAGCAAAAATGATGAAAAGGCTGCAGTGGTGAGATTAGTCTAAACCTCACCTCAACTTTGTAAGATCGTGCTTCATCAGTTGCAGCAGGAAAAAGACACACGTAATGTTGTGTCTAAACAAGGAAAAGTTTAAAAGTAGTGATTAGCAGGTAAGCATAAAAACTGCTAACCATCAATTCTAGGGGCCCCATTGTGTCGCCAGTCATGCCATGCAGCGGCGATAGTGGGGCAAGGCAGTGTGCAAAGTAGACCGCCCGTCCTACTCGTAAAAAGGCCCCCGTAAAACTTATTCTGGGGCTTCAGGTGGTAGCTCAGAAAGCACTGCAGCAGGGGGCGTCTCAGCAAGGTGAGGTCCCGGTACTGCAATGTAACAGAGGGCCCTCTTGAGCCCGTATGAGTAAGCGGGAGGAATTAATATTAGTCAGGACTAAGATAGTTACCCCATGGCACTGTTCTCCACACCCGCTTACCTTCGATGCTGGTAGGAGACGTGGGACGAATCCAGAAATCTTCTTAGATACTCACCTGCTCCAAGAAGAAGCCCAGTGGTTGACCTACCCCGCTCCGCTGCAACCGGGATGGTAATGCCCCTCAGTGTGGACTGGTCTATATACCTCTCTTAATTGCAAACGGGGGTGGGGCGGGCACTCAATGGTTTTCACCTGTGATAGAGCTGGTCAGGTGGTGAACAAAAATGAATAGGCGGTAATGAGTGGTATTGTGTCGGCCATCTTGGAGTGTCTTTGAAGCCTATGAATGCGCTGGTTTCTTTAAACATAATGCGCAAATATGTCATAAAAGGCCGAATTAACTGGTGTCTGGCTTAAAATGTCAACCAGCTAGAACCGCTGGTTATTGAGTCATAGATTTGCATGTGGGAAACACAAACATGATTGGTTATAGTGCCGGTATTGAAGTAATACGTGTCGGCCATCTTGGAGGGACCGATGTGTATCCCACAGCCTGCGTGTGGCGAATGTACCATTCCAGAAGGAGGGGCTTCTATGATGTAGTCAACCCCTTGTCTTATTGTGGATCGTGTCTCCTAGTGTAATAGTTAGGGTATTATTTACTGTTTATTACTAGCCTGTAACGAGGTATATGTGCTCATACGTGTCAAAGCATGTGGGCAAGTAAAATGGAAGCCGCATGTTGATGCTGGTGTAGAGAGCCACGTATTGACATGTGTTTATAAGACAGCTCCCAAAATTCAAGTGTCAAGGAACATGTTATCGGATGCCAAGTCATCTACTGTTTGTAAGGCTCCTCCACGGGATATCATCATTGAGTCCTTGTTGGTCTGTGCCCAAACGGTGAACCCATCTTTGTTCCACTCTAAAGAGGGTCGACGGTGTAATAGCAGGGTGGCTCTCTAGTACTACCCACCGTAGGCTTTCTGGGGTATGTTTCTCTTCTTTAAAGTGTGTGTACAGTTTTGTGGTGGTTTTTTGGCAACGAATGTTGCTTTTGTGTTCAGTTATTCTCGTTTTGACTGCTCTCATAGTCATCCCTATGTAATGTTTGTTACATGGGCATGTGATAAGATACACACATCTGGTCGTGTTGCAGTTTGTGTGTTTTGTAATCTTCCAGGTGAAGGAGCTGGACAGGGTTAGCTCCTTAGTAGGTCTTGTTTGAAGGCATACTGCGCATGAGCCACTGGGATAGTGGCTCTGGACCGGTGGAAGGTCCCATAGCGATCTTTGCTCGTTAGTGTTTGATGGTTTAGGTCTGGTGTGGATAAGTATATCCTTGATGTTTCTCGTGCATTTAAACGCAAACCGGGGTTTGGGGATCTCTAAGGAACCTGTGTTAAGAATCCTCCAATGTTTATTAATGATATTCTTTATTTTGTTGGAGTCTGGGGTAAAAGAGGTAACACATGTCAGTGTATCCGAAGGTTCTTTTGGTTTAGCCTCCAGTAGGGCATCTCGGTGGTTGTTCCTGGCCCTTTTCGTAGATGTAGTAACATGCTTGGGTGGGTACTGTCTATCCAACAGATTCTTGGATAAAGATTCTGCCTCTTTTTTATAATCCTCAATTGAGCTACAATTTCGCCGAATGCGCAATTGGCCAAATGGAAGGTTATCTCTCAGGGCTCGAGGGTGATGACTACTGTACAGCAATAAACTGTTCCTGTCTGTTGGTTTTTTGTACATAGTAGTGCTTAACTGCCCATTGTCAAGTCTGATGGTGAGGTCCAGAAAAGCTATACTGTCGGGGAGATGGTGTGTGTGAATTTGAGATACTCATTCTTAGTGTTAATCCACCTGCAGAAATCTTCACATGTGGACAAGTCTCCCTTCCAAAGGATCAGAATATCATCAATGAACCTCTTCAACAGTCTCAGGTTCTCTTTGAAGGGGTTGTCAGAGTGTTGGATCACCTCCTCTTCAAATGCTGCCATGTAGAGGCAAGCCACACTAGGGGCAAAAGTGCTCCCCATGGAAGTACCCTGAGACTGATGGAAGAGTTGTTTGTTGTACTCGAAGAAATTCTCTGTGAGTGCCAGTGTAGCACATTGCATTATGAATGTGACTGGTGTAGGTGAGGTCCACTCAACCCGTTCAGGACTGATTCGATGACTGTCAGTGTCTCACGCTGGGGAGTGTTGGTGTACAGTTGTTCTACATCTAAAGTCACCAGTAGGTGAATATCTTCTGTGTTCCTCAATTCCCCTATGATACGTAGGATGTCTGTGGTATCCTGTATGTATGAAGGGGTTGACTTGACCAGTGGCTGGAGGAAGTGATCACAGAATTTGGAGAGAGGCTCCAAAATGGAGCCTATACCGGAGACTATCGGTCTACCCGGAACCGGTAAGGTGCCTTTATGTATTTTGGGCAGGGTATAGAAATAAGGCGTTCTCGGGTCCTTGTGGTTAAAAAACTCGCCTCTTTCTTGCTTATCCAGTCGTTAGCCCCTGCCTCAAAAACTGCACTAGAGATTTCTGTTGTTAATCTCGGTGTGGGATTGATGGTAATCGGTGTATAGAATTTCCTGTTATTCAATTGGCGCAGGCATTCAAGGTCATAGTCTGTTCTTGATTGTATGACCGCTGCGCCGCCTTTGTCTGCTTGTTTGATAGTGATACTGTTATCATCTGCTAGGGATTTGATTGCTTGGAGTTCCATTTTCGAAAGGTTGTGAAATGGAACCCGTCTAGTAGCCTGTTTCAGATCTTCGAGAACCGCCTGCTCAAAAGTAAGTACTTCTACAGGTACCATATTGCTACTAAGGGTGAACGTAGAGGGGTTCCTTAGTCCTGAATCTAACTCAGGAAGTGTAGGTTTATCTTGGAAAAAAGCTTTAAGGCGGATTTTCCTGAAAAGGTTTTGGATTTCACATAGCTCCTGAAAACTATCAGTCTTGGGGGTGGGAACATATCCGAGTCCTTTTTCCAAAACAGTCCTTTCAATGGTGGTGAGGGGTCTGTGAGATAGATTAACCACTAAGGTCTCTTGCCCTGTGTTTTGCTCCTCGTCTCTATCATGTTGGGCGATTGATCTCTCCATTGTACTTGTTTGTGACCGCCTCTTTTCCGCCCTCTTCCTCTGCCCCAACCTCTGCCTAAAAAAGGAGGGTTACCAGTGGGAAAGATGTGCGGTTGGCCTTGGGGGTACATGGGATAGGGCCAAAAGGGCTGTGGTGGACCATGGTAATTGGGGATTTGATAGTTAGGGAGCTGTGGGCGATTAGCCTTCCTCTGGTTAGTGGTCCCCCAACTGCCAGTGCTCGAGTCGCTACCCGAGGAGCCCCTCCTATTGTCATTGCTTTCATCAGAGGAGTAGCTATCCTTAGTTGGAATGTAGTCCGCCTTCAGATAAGGGTATACCTTTTCTTTCTCAAATTTCTGAATATCCTTTTGCAATTTATTGACTTTTTGTTTCATCAGATAATCCTTATGACCTGCAATTTCATTGTTCAGTTCCGTGAGTTTAGATTTGAACAAAGTGACCTGGATAGTGGTTTTAAGGGCACCCTCTGCAATTTGAATCCTTATTAGAAGTGCATCAGCTATTCTTTTGGCAGTGTTTATTATCAGAACAAGCCAGTCCCTAGTGCACTTCCAAGCCACTAGGGACCATTCTTTTTTAAATACTGCGTCCTCTAGGAAGAGTCTGGGGAAGTTATTCACTATGAGGCCATTAGGGGCAATATTTGCCCACAAATATTCAGTCATCATAGCCACGTGTAATGTCGCCTTCAGCCAATCTCGTTTCATCGCTGTTAGAGTAGTCCAGTCCTCAGACTGAGACCCTGAGGCTGAGTTACCTTCTGCGCCTAGAATGGAGGGGTGGTTCTCAATATTTCTGCAGCCATATCATCACTAAAATTGAGTCCCTGGGTTTCCTCCATATTAATGGCTGATCCCGGGGATGGTATGGTAAAAAAGTTCACGGGGTTGGGCCAGTCGAGGCAATCTTGCGTCTCTGGTATCCTAAGGACGTCCCACGGGGAGACCCGTGCTAACACTTTAAACAAAGGAGGGGGGACAATGGCTTTTGGGGAGGTCCACACGTACATGCCCTGATATACTGTGAAAATTAGTTAATTCGGCCTTTTATGACATATTTGCGCATTATGTTTAAAGAAACCAGCGCATTCATAGGCTTCAAAGACACTCCAAGATGGCCGACACAATACCACTCATTACCGCCTATTCATTTTTGTTCACCACCTGACCAGCTCTATCACAGGTGAAAACCATTGAGTGCCCGCCCCACCCCCGTTTGCAATTAAGAGAGGTATATAGACCAGTCCACACTGAGGGGCATTACCATCCCGGTTGCAGCGGAGCGGGGTAGGTCAACCACTGGGCTTCTTCTTGGAGCAGGTGAGTATCTAAGAAGATTTCTGGATTCGTCCCACGTCTCCTACCAGCATCGAAGGTAAGCGGGTGTGGAGAACAGTGCCATGGGGTAACTATCTTAGTCCTGACTAATATTAATTCCTCCCGCTTACTCATACGGGCTCAAGAGGGCCCTCTGTTACATTGCAGTACCGGGACCTCACCTTGCTGAGACGCCCCCTGCTGCAGTGCTTTCTGAGCTACCACCTGAAGCCCCAGAATAAGTTTTACGGGGGCCTTTTTACGAGTAGGACGGGCGGTCTACTTTGCACACTGCCTTGCCCCACTATCGCCGCTGCATGGCATGACTGGCGACACAATGGGGCCCCTAGAATTGATGGTTAGCAGTTTTTATGCTTACCTGCTAATCACTACTTTTAAACTTTTCCTTGTTTAGACACAACATTACGTGTGTCTTTTTCCTGCTGCAACTGATGAAGCACGATCTTACAAAGTTGAGGTGAGGTTTAGACTAATCTCACCACTGCAGCCTTTTCATCATTTTTGCTGGTTTTAGTATATTTTAAGTCACAGTCGTGCTACTATCGCACCTTTTTACTCTCCACATGTTGATAAATTAGAAGTATCAAGCCATATTGATCACACTGTATATGACTGATAATGAGGTCATGGACACATTTAATGAATTGTTGCCTGATGTATGATGATTTATGCACAAATACTACATAAGGTTTTTTCCCCTATGTTTCCTTCAAAGGTTGGCTTCTCACCTGCGGATAATACTCCCGTAGAACCACTGTATGGTATGTAGTTGCCCACATTACCATTAATTTGTAGACAGTTCTTCACACACGGTCCTGAGGAATCGCCACAGATCATTCGTGACTACCAGGCGAGAAACATGTCGACCACCTAGGAGTAGAGCGCATTTCCGACACATTGTAGCCAGATTGTCGCTTCTCCTATATTCTTTTTAATCAGGCTAGGGTCCTCCCTGAATAAAGTCATTTAGAGGAATCCCACCCCTGTTTTAATCTGCACACTTTACTTTGACATCTACACATACTAGGCCCCTTACACCCACGGCACCTATACGGCAAGGAACAAAAGATCTCCGCCAAAGAGCCCCTTTATGGGTGCCCGTCGGGCATTGCAGCGCCGACCCGACGAGGAGCAGGCCCATATAATGAAGCATGACACCTAGCTTGCCGGGTGTGTGAGGGCCCTAGTTCCGAAAGGAGGAATTCCCCATCACATAGTATTTCGGTCCAACCTTTCACCTTACATCACCTTCATTTGTGTTCTATGACCCACTGAGGAACTCCGTACTCTAATTTTCACGATAAAGAAGATAGTCCCTGCCAAAGCTCCAGGACCAGACGGTCTGCCCGGAGACCTATTCCTTGCTGACCCCAAGAACTGGTCACGGTATATTCGGCTCCTCATTAATGCTATAGCCGACGGCTGCCCAGTGCCAGAATCTTGGAAAGGTGCGGAGGGGGTCCCAATATATAAAAAGGGTGCCAGAGAGGACCCCTCAAATTATAGACCGATCAGTCTGATTGATGCAATGCAAAAGGTGTTTGGCAGGGTTCTGCTGCAGAGAATCCAATCCTGGAAAGAGGAGGAAGATGTCCTTTCCCAATATCAGGCCGGCTTCAGGGCCAACACTGGAACGATCGATCAGGTTTTTAGGCTTCTTCTTATATACTAGAAAGTCGTGTCGATCGGCAAAGGCCGTCTTTATCTCGTATTTATCGACCTAAAGACTGCCTTTGACCTGGTACCCAGGAACAGGTTGTGGCAGATCCTTAGAGATATGGGTATCCCTCCTTTAATTCTCAATTTACTGGTCCGTCTTCACGAGAGTAATTATGCACAGGTGAGATGGGGGACCCAAGGCCATCTGACGGAACAGATCCCCGTTGGGAGGGGAGTCCGTCAGGGCTGCGTCTTGGTCCCCACCCTGTTCTCTTTATATGTGAACGGGGTGGTGAGCTATTTACAAGAAGATCCAGCTGATGCTCCAACCCTGGCGGGTGTAAAGGTACCGACTCTCCTATTTGCCGATGACACCTTGTTGGTGTCAAAGACCCCAGCCGGGCTACAAAAATTAATGAACCGGTATCAATCTTTTTGCGACTCTCGGGGTTTGGTCATCAATACCTCTAAAACAAAGCTTATGACATTTAACCCCCACAAATCTTTTAGAAATAACCTCACGCTGAATGGTACCCTTCTGGAGAGAGTCAGCACCTTCGATTATCTTGGTGTCCGACTCTCAGACAAAATGCTATGGAGGCCCCACATAGCAAAGATGCTTATGAGTCATAAACGTGTGGTCGGGGCACTAGGCAAACAACATCGCTCTTCGTATAGCAGGCCAGTCGCCCCGGCCCTCACTGTCTACGATGCTAAGGCAGTCATCTCAGCCCTGTACGGAGCAGAGTTGGGGGGTTTTGACAACGTAGCCGACATCTGTAAATCGGAGCATAAGTTTTTGAGGGACCTGGTGACGCTCCCCTGCAATGTCCGACTAACACCTTTAATGTTCGACATGGGCAGGCGATCGTTCAGAGATATTGTCAAACTGCGCCCCTTGCTCTTCTGGGCCCGCATAAGGCGTACTCCAGAACTTACAAAATACGCCTCAGCATTAACCGAGGTGATGAGCCTAGATGTGGATCACAGAGTTAAATGAATAGCAAATGTCAGGAAAACCATGACATCACTAGGCCTCAAAGAATCGTGGGATAGCCAAACCCCCCCAAACAAGATAGAGCTTAAACGCGCATTCTGGAACTGGGCAGACAGCAAGGAAGCCCAACGTGGGGAGGATAACGGAAGAATTCCTCAACCATAAGCAGACCAGAAAACTTGAGCCTTATTTGGATATAATCCAAGTTCCACGAGACAGGGCATTGTATATCCAATTTAGGCTTGGTACACTTCTAGTCCATGCATTTACAACGAAATGGCGCCTACCAATTCAGACAACAGAAGGCTGCCCCTGCTGTAGAGCCCCGTTAGAGTGTGTTGCCCACGTTATGTTTGCCTGCCCGGCCTATAATATCGCGAGGTCTAAATGGCTGACACCAATCTGTAGACACATGGGCACCCGCGACCATCGGGATGCTCTGCGCATTCTGAAATCTGATTCAAGAGCTCTCTTTGTTTGCGGGGTGGCCAAGTTTTTAAGCCACGCGTGGATAGTTAGGCAAAAAGCCTTACGAGGGGCGTCTTAATTTTACACACTAGGTCATACGGAGAAATCACCTCAATTTAAGATAATTTTTTTATTATTCACATTCTATGCACTGGCACTTTATACAAGTCCATGGGCCGTCTTGTTAAGTTTTTACTCTTTTAACTTCAATATTTTAACTAGCAATGATTTTAGCAATGAATTTTTAGGATTTGTATTGTATAGTTTTGCCGATAACCATTTCATACCTTGTGGCACAATAACATGCTTTAAATGTACTGCTCGAATATGTTTTTATTAATTATCTATGTAGTAACTGATTTCTTGTATTACCTTAACTTTTAACCTTCAGTATAAATGTTATTCAATGCTTTTATGATACAAGTTATCGAAATAAAGCAAATGATGATGATGATGATTATGGCTCCATAGAAGATGAGACAGCTGCGCTAGAAGAACTGGGCAATACATTAATTCCATTACCAGGATTAGTAGTTATAGGAGGGGATTTTAATATTATATAGAATATAATGCTAGACTCTTCTCGTAAAAACAACGTACAAAATAAGGTCAAATCCTTTCGACGATTGGGAAAATTGATTAGGGATTTAGCATTAGTTGACCCCTGGATAACTCAGTACCCGACATCAAGAGAATATACATGTTTTTCGAAAAGACACAATTCAGCATCAAGAATTGATTTTTTTAAATTTCCTATCATTGGGAGAAGGGTAAGTCATGGGTTATTCCAAACCCCTTCTCAGATCATTCGGTTCCAGGGACTGAAATTAAAATAGAGGTTAACTTGGGGGAACGCCCAAGGTGGACACTGGATAAAACTCTTCTTACTGACCTTATAGCTGAGTTTGGAAGAGGGTGGTTTTGGACTACCGAATATAAAAGAAATTCATCCAAGCAGCATTTATGGATTGGTGTGGACGTGCAGGTACGTCACAAGGCCAAGGAACTAACTTTTACCTTCAACAAATGCTACTAGAAAATAACATTCAGCTAGTACCTTTTATTAAGATCCCCAGACTACTCAAACGTAATAGATATAAGGTCCTGCATATAGTTCTGAAAAGATTTACACAAATGAAGGAAGAATACAAATTCACCTCTTTATATCCGGATTTTCGGATACAATGTTTGGGAGAGGATGTAGCCTTACGGCTAGAGCGGTCTACCTCGAAGCTGGGGAACCGGGTTCGAGTCTCGGCAACGATGCTCAACATCCTGTTATTCTGGGCAAATCACTTAATCTCCCCCTGCCTCACAAAAATGAATGTGTCCATTTGTAACGAAACCGGTGCTAATGTAAAGCGCTCTGAAACCTGATATCTTCGGGTCTAGTTCGCGCTATATAAAACTCTAAAAAAAAAAAAAAAAAAATGTTGCGATGTTTTAGGGCTTCAGTTGGGTATACAGGCTATAAAGAGCTGGGAAAGGATAGGGGTCTATCAAATAAAGGATCTAATGATTGAGGGGAATTTAAAAACCTAGGATCAATTAAAAATAGGGAGAACAGGACTCTCCGCGTCGTTATCTTTTTCCTTTATGCAGTTATGCAGTTTAGTAAGGAATCAACAACTTCCAGATAGTCCATTCCCAATGGCGATTAGTTATGCATTTTATGTGAGCAAAACACTGGGGTAGGGAACTGGTATCAAACCCTTCAGCGAGAACTTTATGAGAAGATAATTCCAAGTAACTTGCAGAAAATATAGACATCCACAGGATGCCGGAGAGAAACAGCACTGTGGAAAGCGTATAACGAATGGTCCCATAAAGCCATATGAGGGGCCAACTTTAAATGTATGGCGCTTTTTACAAATGGCAGCTATACTACACCCCAAAGCAATTACACATTTGTTTTCCCTTTAGTATCAGGGTAATGCTTTAGATTTAATCATCTGGACGTGAGTTTTACTTCCAAAGAAAAGAGCAGTTTCTTCAAAACAGGGCTGGAAATTCCGTTTTCCCTCAGCTTCCAGCTGATTGGCTTTGAAGTAGGTGCATGAGCACTGAGAGGTCGTTGTTTGTACTCACGCTCTTCGGCTGCTTCCTCTGGCTCTGTTCTCTGTATGAAGAAGCCAGTACACTGGCGAGGCACAGTTACGCGTCCCTGTGCACGTTTTTCAAGGGGCAAGGGTAGCCATAGTTCCGGGTTTGTGCCTTGAACGTTCACAGAAAAAAGCTGTTTGCCGAGATGCAGTGCAGTGTTAGTTTGTGTGCGCAGGTCCCCAGGAGTCTCTTCTCAGGAGGCGTCAATGAGAGGGCAACGCTGTGTCTTGCGAAAAACACTGCAGAGCCGAGACTGCTGTGGGTGAGGACACCGGGCAGGGGAGCGTTTAGAGACTCCCTCATTCTCTTTGTTCATCACTCTCCCTATCTGCGCCACGCTCTCAGTAAATAATATGTTGTCTTAGTCCCAGAGATGTCACTTTTCCTTATCCTGGCCCTGCTGCACGCTTACTTTTCCTGATTTAGAGCGCTAAATCGAAGAGCGTCTCCTTTGCTTTATTGTAAGGAGATTTAGAGGAGTTAAACGGAGGAGAAGGACGAGGGTAAAGAGCCCCTTGAGTATCAAGAGAGAAGCACAAAACCGTACTAATTCGAGCTTCCTGAAGACCAATTCATTTTGAATCTGCTGCTTCCAGCTTCCAGAAGATCAGCAATACTTAGGAATCTTCCGGCTGCTTAGAGGACGTTTTTAGGTCGAGCCTGGCGTTGCAGCGCATGCGCTGCCGCTTTGCGAGGCATGCAGTATTCAGTATAGCGTGGAGGCTTCGTGGAAGCTCCGCCCACTCTCCGCCCATCTTTTTCATTGGCTCGTGTCTTAAATGCTGCCTTCCGATTGGTTGTAGGCTTGTTAGTCCCTCCTTATGACGGCCATGTCGTAATTTGTGTCCTTCCATGGCTACTGGCCCCTTTACTGCACAGACTACTTTCTTCCCATGACCCCCCCCTCCCACAGTCAGATGCCTTCTCGCCCGCCAGGTACCAGGCATCACCTCAAATCCTCCTTCTCCCTGCTGTGAACCAAAGGTGTGCCCACGAGCGCGCCACCCAGGGTTTCCCCCACATTGCCGGACTGGTGCGGATATTGAAGTGTTTTTTAATGCTCCCCCCGCTGCGTCACCCCCGGACAAATACCTTCTTAGCGGTGCTCTGGCAGATTAAATCATCTGCCCAGGCTCACAGGATGTTGAGCCGCGCTGAGATTCAAACTTCACGTCCCCGCTCCAAAGTCGGCAGCTCTGAGCCTCGGCCCCCTCGTACCCCAATAGCAGTAAAATGCTATTGTATTGCGTAACAACCTTTCGCTCTTGCGCCCCATTACAAAATGCCCAACTCCTAAATTGGGCCACCTCCCTCCCCCCTCGCTGCTCCCATTCGCGCCCGCTCTGTCTGACTTTTATTCCGACTCCGAAAATCTAACCAGACTCCACATAGAAGCCTTCTTCCTGATACTCGGTGCGTCACCCCCAGGCCACAGACCTCATTTGTAGTAGTCTGAGGACATTAAATTATCTGTCCAGGATAACCGTATATTGAGCCGCTCTGAAGTCAGCCACTCTGCGCATAGGGCCACATCGCTTCCCCCTTGGTCACCGCTCTTGCCTAATGTTGTCATGTGGGCCCCATTGACTAACTCGCAAAACCTACACTAAGCATCCAGCAACCCGAGACACCATCCTCCCTCACGAGCATTACTCCTACCCCCAAGCCTTTACCGCCCCCCTCCCCTGCCGTAGTAAATACCGACCATTTCCCATCCCCCTATCCAAATTAGCGCCCGGGCGTTCCTACCCCCCTCCCCCTTGCCACCCCTGGGCATTTAACCGCTCTTTATTATCCTCATCCTCTGCCCGCACCTTATATCTTACGCGTCACAGCATGTTAGTGGCCTAAGCCCCCCTCGCCTATGATGTCACTTGAATGCCTGCTGCGCCATTCCCACTACTCTGCCAATTTGTAACCACCATCAAGCCAGGCAGCCCCAGAACAACAGTTCCGCCCTACCATCCTCACCCATCATTACCTCCTGTGCCGTGAACTTCGACCTGGGAGCCATGCAGTACTCAATGCCCGCAAGATGGTACCTGGGCAAAGCCACTTTTGTCCACATACAACCAATGATGTGGGGTTGGGTGGGCATGTGAAATATGCTATATTGAAATGTATTGGTGAGGCTGCCAAAAGTAGGTCAAAGAACATGTTTGTCTCAAAATAGTGCCAGAAACAAGATCAGGAACACGTACCAACCATTCCATCATATGTACACAACAAGAGGTTTCAGACGGCGCACATTACACCTGCTGAACAGCATCCTTGATTTAGGACCTTAATGGAGCCGCACTTGCCAGCACCTGACATACAGAACAAAGGCACATGAATTCCCTGTTAAAGTTGTTTAGTGCAGAAAGGATTTCAGGCGATAGTACATTAACATATACCAGAAAACGGTCACTTGCTGCAAAGGCTTTTACATTAGCCAGCCAGGGTTATCATTTTAAGAGAGCTGATTTATTTTGTTCTCTCATAGCTTCAACATGTTTCCATATCTGTTGCCCCGTTTACAGATTTGAATGTTTTTTGTGTAAAATATTTTATTGATAAATGCCCACTGTAAACACACACTCCGCTCATTATGTGTCCTTGCATCATAGCCTCTTTGTTATGGTGCAAGTTCTTGTGTTGGAAAACCAGGGTTCTACTATAAGTTACACTGCCAGTAATCTTGCTACAGTCCGTTGTGGTGCCGGTGATCACACTGTACAAACTCGGTGATCGTGCCTGCACTGGGGACTAGTCTGTTGACCTACAGGTATGGATCCATTAATTAATCCTCCGCAGGAGTGGTGCTGCTACTTAAAGTCTTCTGAGTGTTTGCCAGTAGTTCCCCCCCCTCTCTTTTGGTGCCTCGGGTATGCATCTTCCATTATAGTTCCATGTAGTTATGTCTCTTACAGTTTTAAACGGAATTTACTAGACCTTTGGAACATGCAGTGTTTTCGCTAATAAGACTTGATAGCATTTATTGTCTTTGTTGCACAGCAGGGCCTATCATGACAAATGCACACATACTTTGCCTAACATCTGCTGCCTTTTTAAAATTCCAATTTTACATTCAGATTTCTGCTCGTTAGGAAGACCACATTGTTAGGCTTTACAGCTTGCTTTTTTCTTATCTGTAATACTAGAGTGCCAGCTCTTTTTTCGATATAACAGTAATTTATGCAAAAAAAAATGGTTTTTTGGGCGTTAACTTCACATTAAAGTGTGTTTTTTTGTGTGGGCCGTAAACTGCAGACAATGTGTAGCTCCTTTGTTCGAATCTTTTTATGAACGAACAGTCCTACAGAAGACACAAGATGAATAGCTCCAAGATTTATAAAAACAAAATAATGGAAAAAGGCCTCAGGTGACATGGCTGTTCATTGCCTCATTTCGCTATTTAATCACCCCACATGAAACCAGAGAAGGTCAGAATACACCATATGTTGTAGTCCAACGATCTGTACTTTCTAATTTAGTTATTGATGCCCAAATGTGGGCACGAGGAAAGGAATAGAATGAGAGATTGGAGAGTGTTAGAAATGGGATCTCTAGTTGGCAAGGGCTTGCACCTTTGTCCAAGTAGGGACCCTTCTTCCTAGTCAGGGTAAGGGAGTTACACTCCTAAAATAACCCCTGCTCACCCCCTTGGTAGCTTGGCACGAGCAGTCAGGCTTATTCTAGAGGCAGTGTGTAAAGCATTTGCACATAACCAACAGTAATACAGTGTAAGCACTACAAACGGAC
The DNA here is from genome assembly GCA_963921515.1 of Calotriton arnoldi. NCBI lineage: Eukaryota > Metazoa > Chordata > Amphibia > Caudata > Salamandridae > Calotriton > Calotriton arnoldi. The sequence continues at coordinate 476,775 of CAWUFW010001870.1, read as the reverse complement.
ACCACACCAGTTTAGAAAAATAACCAATATTTTTATATACTCAAGACAAGACCAATTACGACAAAAATCCACAATACTATACTTTAAAAATGAATGCTTGATAAGGTAACTTCTTCTTTGCAGGAATAACACAAAAGCAAAGTTCGTACGAGTCGGTTGCCCCGTCCGGGTCTACCGCGATGCTGAATTACACAGAGTCCAACAGTTCCAGCCGACCGCGTCGCTACGGGCCAGCAGAGTCGTGAACAGACTCGGTCACAGTACCTTTCTCGTGGTGGCTGGTACGGAGTGTACGAGCCGGTCAGCGTTCGTCGCGGTTGCGGTGCAAGACAGAGCGATGCAAGGTGCGGTGTCCCTCGATGCGGTGCAGGCAGCGGCTCGATGAGCGTCGTACAGACGGAGTCGGTGAGTCCAAGGCGTGCGGTGCAGGGCGAGACGGTGTACGATGCGGTGCTGACAGGTTGCGATGCAGGCGACCAAGCCGGAGTGCGGGAGCTGGCATCGGACAGCGGTGCGAGTCGGAGCGGTGCGTCGCAAGCGTGCGAGCGGTGCCCCAACTGCGATGCGGTCATGACTGTTGAACCAGTTGCAGCGTCCGCGTCGGTCGGGTCCGGCTGGTTCAGTGAAGCGATGCGAACTGCGGTGCCCACAGGTCACGGTGCAAGCAGCGGCTCGGTGTTGACGGCGTCGGACGTCGCCTACGGTGAGACCAGGGTTGCGATGCGAAGCGGGGCGATGCGGTCTGCGGTGCAAACAGGTCACCGGTCAGGGATGGATTCGGTTGACGGAGTCGGTTGCAGTTCCCTTCCTCTGTGGCAACTGAAACAGCATTCCAGAAGCGGTACCCAGAGGCTTGTGAAGTCTTTGTAGTCCCTGAGACTTCTTAACAGGAGGCCAGCTCGGTTTCAGGCCCTTGGAGATACTCAGCACAAGTTTGTAGAAAGTTCAGTCCTTTCACTGCCCAAGACAGAAGCAGCAACTGCAGGCCAACCCAACAAGGCAATAACTCAGCAAAGGGGCAGTACTCCTCCTAGCAGCTCTCCAGCTCTTCTTCTTGGCAGGTTCCTTGATTCCAGCGAGATCTAAATTCATGGGGTCAGGGCCCCAATATTTATATCCCAAATTCCTTTGTTCTCTGAAGGCAGAGAGGCCTTTGCTTAGTCCAAACCAGTTCTGGAGCACTTTGTTGACAAGTCTCCGTCCCCTCTTTCGGAGAGTAGGCCAGGGACATCAGACGCACCACAGGAGGTGGAGCCAGCATTGTGGAGGGAAGGCACTGTCCTATTCAGGGCCCAGGTGCAACTCCTCCCACCCATCTACATGTAGATCTTGCTATTCAGCCCTGTGCTGACTCACCCTGTCTCCTGGCATCCCCCAGCCCCTGTCACTCACACTCCAGACAAGGAATACACAACCTCGCAGAGGCAGGCTTGGATGGTTAGACAAGAAAATACCCACTTTCTAAAAGGGGTCTTTTCAAACACAGAATGTTAAAACCAACTTCACTAAAAGATGCATTTTATCATTCTGAGTCCAGGCATACTAAACTCGAATTTCTACCATGTTCCCGGGGTCAGTTAGGATTATAAGCTGTAATAATCAAAACTGCCCGTTCTGGCCTATGGGGAACAGGTAGCCTTGCAATAGTGAAAAACGAACTAGGCTGTAATTCACTATCAGGACATGCCACACAGACCAGGGCATGTCCTACCTTTCGCATACAACGCACCCTGCTCACAGGGGTACCTTGGGCCTACCTTAGGGGTGACTAACATGTAGAAAAGGGAAGGTTTAGGGACTTGCAAGTGTGCGCACTTGCCAAGTCGACATGGCAGCCCCAGGCTGCGCACAGGCTCTGCAATGGCAGGCCCGACTTACACTTTACGGGCTGTTTGCGTGGGTGGCACAATCCAGTGCTGCAGTCCACCAACAGCATTTGGTCTATAGGCCCTTGCACTCACAGTGCACTTTACAAGGGACTGACACATAAACCAAATAGGCCAATCATGGAAACGCCAATCCATAACACATTTTATACAGGAGCACTTGGACTTTCCCACTGGACAGCAGTGAGGAAAGTGCGCAGAATCATTACACCAGCAAAAACAGAGTCAAAACCGGGAGGTCAGAAAGCAAAAAGTCAGGGGAAACACGCCAAAAGATGCCAAGTCTAACACATGTCCCCTCCAGCTGAAAGTAGGGAGAACTACCCAACCCCATTGGAGTTCTCTTCACTAAGGCGGAAGAACCTGGACAGACCATCTGCGTTGGCGTGTTCTGTACCAGGACGGTGTTCCACCGTAAAGTCCATTCCCTGTAGGGAGATGGACCACCTCAGCAGTTTTGGATTCTCACCCCTCATTTGCATCAACCATCTGAGGGGCCTGTGGTCTGTCTGAACCCAGAAGTGAGTCCCAAACAGGTATGGTCTCAACTTCTTCAGCGCCCAGACCACAGCAAAAGCTTCCCTTTCTATGGCACTCCACCTCTGTTCCCTGGGGAGTAGTCTCCTGCTAAGGAAGACTACAGGCTGATCCATGCCCTCTTCGTTCAGTTGTGAGAGCACCGCTCCCACACCATGCTCTGAAGCGTCAGTCTGCACGACGAATTCCTTGGAGAAGTCAGGTGCCTTGAGCATGGGCGCCGAACACATGGCTGCCTTCAGGGCATCAAAAGCTTTCTGGCAGGACTCAGTCCAGATCACTTTCCTGGGCTGCTTCTTAGAAGTCAGCTCTGTTAAGGGGGCAACGATGGTGCCATAGCCCTTAACAAATCTCCTATAGTAGCCGGTGAGACCTAAGAAGGCTCTCACCTCTGTCTGGGTCTTGGGGGGCTCCCAAGCCAGAATGGTGTCAATCTTGGGTTGTAGGGGCGCCACCTGGCCGCTTCCTACCTGGTGTCCCAAGTACACCACAGAACCCTGCCCGATCTGGCACTTACTGGCTTTGATCGTGAGGCCTGCACCTTGCAGAGCCCTCACCACTTTCTCAAGGTGCTGTAAATGTTCTTCCCAGCTGGAACTGAACACAGCAATGTCATCCAGGTAGGCGGCACTGAAATCCTCCAGCCCAGCCAACACCTGATTGACCAACCTCTGAAAGGTGGCAGGGGCATTCTTCAACCCAAAGGGCATCACCCGGAATTGGTAATGACCTTCTGGGGTTGAGAATGCTGATCTCTCCTTGGCCCCATCGGTTAAGGCAATCTGCCAGTACCCAGACGTCAAATCAAACGTGCTGAGGAACCGGGCAGCTCCCAACCGATCAATGAGCTCATCAGCTCTGGGGATGGGGTGCGCGTCAGTCCTGGTGACGGCATTGAGCCCACGGTAGTCCACACAAAACCGGAGTTCTGGAGTGGCACCGGGCGCAGCAGCCTTTGGGACCAAGACCACTGGGCTGGCCCAAGGACTGTGGGAGGGCTCAATCACCCCTAACGCCAACATCTTAGAGACCTCCTCCTTGATGCTGGCTCTGACCCGGTCAGTCAACCTGTAAATCTTGTGCTTCACAGGAGGGCTGTCACCAGTGTCCACGTCATGGGTACACCAGTGAGTAACACCGGGAGTCAGAGAGAACAGTGGGGCGAACTGTCCCAACAACTGGTGACAGTCCCCCTGCTGCTCCTAAGTCAGAGTAGGGGAGAGGATCACACCTTCTACTGACCCATCATGCTCCTTGGTAGACAGGAGGTCAGGGAGAGGCTCACTCTCCTCTTCCACCCCATCATCTGTCGCCAAGAGCATACTCACTTCGGACCTCTCGAAGTGGGGCTTGAGGCGGTTCACGTGAAGGACCCTCAAAGGGTTCTTTGGAGCTTGCAAATCCACCAGGTAGGTGACGTCACTTTTGCGCTCCACCACCTCATATGGCCCAGTCCACTTGTCCTGCAAGGCACAAGGTGCCACTGGGGCCATGACCCACACTTTTTGCCCAGGTTGAAATTCGATCAGAGTGGCATTCTGGTCATACCATCTCTTCATTTCTTCCTGGCTTGCTTCTAGGTTCGCCTGAGCGAGTTTCCTGAAGCGGGCAGTTTGGTTTCTAAAGGCCAGCATGTAGCTAAACACATCCTGGGGAGTTTTCCTGGGAGCTGCCTCCCAGCCTTCCTTTACCAAACTCAGAGGTCCTCTGACAGGGTGGCCATACAGGAGCTCAAAGGGGCTGTACCCAAGAGACTTCTGAGGCACCTCCCTGTATGCAAAGAGTAAGCATGGCAAGAGGACGTCCCACTTACGCCTCATGGGTTCTGTTAGACCCTTGATCATGCCTTTCAAGGTCTGGTTGAATCTCTCCACCAGACCGTTTCCTTGTGGGTGGTAAGGAGTGGTGAACTTGTAGGTTACACCACACTCCTTGTCATATACTTGGATATGAAATTGGTCCCCCTATCAGAAACCACCTCTCTGGGGAATCCCACACGGGAAAAGATCCCCATTAACGCCCGGCCCACCACTGGCGCCGTCGTTGTCCTGAGAGGGATTGCCTCCGGGTACCGGGTGGCATGGTCCACCAAGACCAGGATGTACCTGTTGCCCATGGCTGTCTTGGGATCCAGTGGCCCCACAATATCCATCCCTACCCTTTCAAAGGGTGTACCAACAACAGGAAAAGGTTGGAGAGGAGCTTTGACCTTCCTCCCACTCTTGCCACTTGCCTGGCAAGTTTGGCAAGACCTACAGTGTGCATCTGACTGCCTTCGCATTTGGGGCCAAAGAAGTGGGTGACAAGCCTGTCAAAGGTCTTGTCCTGCCCCAAATGTCCTGCCAAAGGCACGTCATGAGCCAGACCCAGTAGGAAGGTCCTGAAGCGCTGGGGTACCACCAGCACACGGGCTGACCCAGGCTCAGCAACCTTAGGCTCACTGTATAGGAGACCACTCTCCCAGTAGATCAGATGTGACCCGGACTGATTACCAGCTGCCTGGTCTGCAGCCTGCCGCCGCAGACCCTCCAGAGTAGGGCACTCGTTCTGCTCCCTGCAGAACTCCTCCCTGGTGGGACCCCCTTCTTGCTGCCAATGGGTCAGCTCAGAGATGTCTCCCAGTTCGGCTACCTGCTCCCCTGTAGGCACCGGGGCGTCCCCCTCGAGGTCCGCCTCCTCCCGGTCCGTGGGAACTTCGGGGGCCGGTTTCCCATGCCCCCTGCCCTTTCTCTTGGCAGGGACTTGGGCCACTGTTCCAGGCTCCAAGTCCTCTTGATCACCCTTTCTGGCTGCCATTGACCGAGTAGACACGCATGCCCACTCTGGCAACCCAAGCATCTCCAAGTGAGACCTGAGCTCAACCTCCTTCCATAAGGACTGCTCCAGGTCGTTACCTAGCAGACAATCTACAGGCATGGTAGGGCTCACAACCACCCTCAAGGGACCTGAGACCCCCCCATTCAAAGGGAACCTGCGCCACCATACACTGGCGCTCAGAGTTGTCTACAGCAACTACTTGGTGGAATGCCCCTGTGACTACCTGCTTCTCAGAGACCAGGTGACACCGGACTGAGGTCACACTGGCTCCAGTATCTCTGAGAGCCTCTACCCTGTTCCCATTGATGGTCACCCAGGTGCTATATTTCTTTGTGTTAGGGGGGCACCTGGTTTCCTGGGACCATCTCACTGTCCCCTAGTGAGACAAGGGTCATTTCTGCGGGATCCCCACCCTCCTGTGGGCACCCCTCCTCCCCAAGCGCTACACTAGCCAACACTTTGGACTGTCCACCGGTGGGTGGCTGTGTCCCCTTCGGGCACTTGGGGTCCCCCTTAAAGTGACCTACCTGGTCACATGCATAACAGTTGCGGGGGCCGGTCTCAGCAGGCTTCCCTGAAGAGACCACTGCTTTCTTACCTGGGGGCTGGGAACCTTTACCCTGGGTACTAGTTTGGGGCCCTTTAGAGAACTCCTGTGCTTTACCCTTGTCCCCCCCACTTTTCTGCTGGTGACCCTGCCCACCTTTGGCTGAGTCTCCCCCAAACGCTTTCTTGTGGACCCTGGTACTCACCCAGCGGTCCGCTTCCATAGCAAGCTTCTTGGGGTCAGTTAGCTTACTATCCACTAGGTGCTGGCGCAGATCTGCAAAACATAGACTAGACAAGTGCTCCCATGCAATCAAGTTGTAGAGCCCCTGAAAATCTGTTACACTACTGCCCTTCACCCAACCATCCAGCGACCTGCAGAACACATCCACACATTCCAACCAAGTGTTGGCATCAGACTTCTTACTGGACCTGAACTGATCCCTGTACTTTTCAGGAGTAAGGCCATACTTAGTGAGAAGGGCATCCTTCATGTCAGCATAGGTGAGGTGATACCCCTTACCCAAAGCTATCAGAGCATCCCTTGCTTCTTCAGGGAAAAGTGGCCACAATCCTGCTCCCCAATTTTCCTCAGGGACCCCATTCATGTGTATGGCTGCCTCATAACCCTGAAACCACCTTTGTATGTCATCCCCCTTCTTGAACTCCTTGCCTACATTCTTGGGAATGTGCACAATCCTGTCTGCCTTTCTGGATGAATTGCTGCCACCATCTGAGCCTGACTTACTCCTAAGTTCTAGCTCCTTCAGTTCTCTCTCATGCTCTAAGAGCATCTTCTTCTCCTCCATGGCCAATCTCTTCTCCTCCCGCTCACTCTCCAGCCTGAGCTTCTGCAGCTCAAACTGCCTTGCATCCCGCCTGTCCTCCAGCTCCTCTGGGGACAGACTGCTGCTGCCTGACCTGGCGGGTTCCCCCCACCCAAAAGCACATCCACCCTGGAAATAGGCTCCTCCACCTCCTCACTGAGATTACCAGGCTGCCCACTGGCATGTCTGGCTGCTACCCAGGCCCTCAGCGCCTTCTGTAGCTCCTCCTTCCTTGTGAGGCCTTTAATTTGGACTTTCAGGTTTTTACAAATCGCTCGTAGCTCCTTTACGGCGCAGGATTCCAACCTATCCTCCTCAAAGATAACTTCCAGAGATGCAACGGATGATGCAGTTGATTCAGGCATGACAAAAGTAGTGAGTTGAAAACTGGCAAGATCAAAAATAGGCCAAAAGAAAAAGAACCAGTATGTGGTACGTAATGGTCTGCGATATGGTAGTAGTGCACACCAATCACTGTAAGTCAAGTGCAAACACAAGTCCTATCCTCACCGCTGACAACCAATGTTAGAAATGGGATCTCTAGTTGGCAAGGGCTTGCACCTTTGTCCAAGTAGGGACCCTTCTTCCTAGTCAGGGTAAGGGAGTTACACTCCTAAAATAACCCCTGCTCACCCCCTTGGTAGCTTGGCACGAGCAGTCAGGCTTATTCTAGAGGCAGTGTGTAAAGCATTTGCACATAACCAACAGTAATACAGTGTAAGCACTACAAACGGACACCACACCAGTTTAGAAAAATAACCAATATTTTTATATACTCAAGACAAGACCAATTACGACAAAAATCCACAATACTATACTTTAAAAATGAATGCTTGATAAGGTAACTTCTTCTTTGCAGGAATAACACAAAAGCAAAGTTCAGTACGAGTCGGTAGCCCCGTCCGGGTCTACCGCGATGCTGAATTACACAGAGTCCAACAGTTCCAGCCGACCGCGTCGCTACGGGCCAGCAGAGTCGTGAACAGACTCAGTCACAGTACCTTTCTCGTGGTGGCTGGTACGGAGTGTACGAGCCGGTCGGCGTTCGTCGCGGTTGCGATGCAAGACGGAGCGATGCAAGGTGCGGTGTCCCTCGATGCGGTGCAGGCAGCGGCTCGATGAGCGTCGTGCAGACGGAGTCGGTGAGTCCAAGGCGTGCGGTGCAGGGCGAGACGGTGTACGATGCGGTGCTGACAGGTTGCGATGCAGGCGACCAAGCCGGAGTGCGGGAGCTGGCGTCGGACAGCGGTGCGAGTCGGAGCGGTGCGTCGCAAGCATGCGAGCGGTGCCCCAACTGCGATGCGGTCACGACTGTTGAGCCAGTTGCAGCGTCTGCGTCGGTCGGGTCCGGCTGGTTCAGTGAAGCGATGCGAACTGCGGTGCCCACAGGTCACGGTGCAAGCAGCGGCTCGGTGTTGACGGCGTCGGACGTCGCCTACGGTGAGATCAGGGTTGTGATGCGAAGCGGGGCGATGCGGTCTGCGGTGCAAACAGGTCACCGGTCAAGGATGGATTCGGTTGACGGAGTCAGTTGCAGTTCCCTTCCTCTATGGCAACTGAAACAGCGTTCCAGAAGCGGTACCCAGAGGCTTGTGAAGTCTTTGTAGTCCCTGAGACTTCTTAACAGGAGGCCAGCTCGGTTTCAGGCCCTTGGAGATACTCAGCACAAGTTTGTAGAAAGTTCAGTCCTTTCACTGCCCAAGACAGAAGCAGCAACTGCAGGCCAACCCAACAAGGCAATAACTCAGCAAAGGGGCAGTACTCCTCCTAGCAGCTCTCCAGCTCTTCTTCTTGGCAGGTTCCTTGATTCCAGCGAGATCTAAATTCATGGGGTCAGGGCCCCAATATTTATATCCCAAATTCCTTTGTTCTCTGAAGGCAGAGAGGCCTTTGCCTAGTCCAAACCAGTTCTGGAGCACTTTGTTGACAAGTCTCCGTCCCTTCTTTCAGTGAGTAGGCCAGGGACATCAGACGCACCTTAGGAGGTGGAGCCAGCATTGTGGAGGGAAGGCACTGTCCTATTCAGGGCCCAGGTGCAACTCCTCCCACCCATCTACATGTAGATCTTGCTATTCAGCCCTGTGCTTACTCACCCTGTCTCCTGGCATCCCCCAGCCCCTGTCACTCACACTCCAGACAAAGAATACACAACCTCGCAGAGGCAGGCTTGGATGGTTAGACAAGAAAATACCCACTTTCTAAAAGGGGTCTTTTCAAACACAGAATGTTAAAACCAACTTCACTAAAAGATGCATTTTATCATTCTGAGTCCAGGTATACTAAACTCGAATTTCTACCATGTTCCCGGGGTCAGTTAGGATTATAAGCTGTAATAATCAAAACTGCCCGTTCTGGCCTATGGGGAACAGGTAGCCTTGCAATAGTGAAAAACGAACTAGGCTGTAATTCACTATCAGGACATGCCATACACACCAGGGCATGTCCTACCTTTCGCATACAACGCACCCTGCCCACAGGGGTACCTTGGGCCTACCTTAGGGGTGACTAACATGTAGAAAAGGGAAGGTTTAGGGACTTGCAAGTGTGCGCACTTGCCAAGTCGACATGGCAGCCCCAGGCTGCGCACAGGCTCTGCAATGGCAGGCCCGAGTTACACTTTACGGGCTGTTTGCGTGGGTGGCACAATCCAGTGCTGCAGCCCACCAACAGCATTTGGTCTATAGGCCCTGGCACTCACAGTGCACTTTACAAGGGACTGACACATAAACCAAATAGGCCAATCATGGAAACGCCAATCCATAACACATTTTATACAGGAGCACTTGCACTTTCCCACTGGACAGCAGTGAGGAAAGTGCGCAGAATCATTACACCAGCAAAAACAGAGTCAAAACCGGGAGGTCAGAAAGCAAAAAGTCAGGGGAAACACGCCAAAAGATGCCAAGTCTAACAGAGAGAAAATAATAAATGCTCTCATGTTAACTACACACTGCCCTCCCACAGGGTGGATATTCAACTGATCTGGGCTTCGTTTGGGCTTTACCGTACACAAGTAATTATTGGATTACAGTATCCCTTAGGGTACCAAACTACATTTGTTCTAATTTTGTCCGAGAATGATGCAGTAGCATCTGCTTTCAAATAAACAAAAAATGTCCCTGATAATGCCCCTCCTTTTTTTAGGTCGAGCATTCGAGACCTCTTGTATATACTTTAGTATATACTTATATGTGTATGTACTTTGTGGGCTCTGGATATCAGCCCTAGGACTTGTCGGCTTCCGCTTAGGGACTTTTTTTTTTCCCGGTTCATCTGCCTCTATTTAACTGTCTTGATAGAAAACAACCAGTAGAGGTCAGTAAAATACCAGAATTGCTTTCTGCTGAGGGACTTTCTTTTTTTTATTTTTCTGGCAACTGCCTCTATTTAACTTTCTTGATAGAAAACAACCAGCAGAGGTCAGTAAAATACCAGAATCACTTTAGCATTCTCTAGTTTTTGTTCCGCTGACATTAATTCCACTGCATGGGCCTCACTCAAGCGCATCCGTTTTGATTTCTGATGTGTTAAAACAGGCCTGAGTTACAGTTCAACTGCTCCTGTAAATGGCGCAATACAATAGGACACTTTAATACGTTGTTGCTGGTGTGCAAGTGAAGGATGCCATTTTGGATGCAATGCCAAAGAGAAGCTCATGCATATCTTTTAAACAAGCTGCCAGTGCATATCTTTTAAACAAGCTGCCAGTGCATATCTTTTAAACATGCTGCCAGTGAATATCTTTTAAACATGCTGCCAGTGCATATCTTTTAAACATACTACCAATGTTTTCTGCACATTCCTAGAGTGATACTGCGTTGCTCGCAGTGAATCTGATTTTGTTGTTCCTGTTTGGTGACTTCATTTAATCATTTTTTTTTTTTACGGGAGAATGCAGTAATCATTTTCTTAATCGCTTTCATAATTAAGGTCAACTTCATTTCAGGTGTGGTCCCTGTGGCATAGAAAGCGCAACTCATTATTTTGACAAAACATCGCAGCTCCTTTACGTGAATACAAAGGCTTTTTATGACACCTCTCACCCCTGGAACAAGGCATTGATTTGATCCTCATATTTTCTTGTGGAAATTGCATATTGAGGGTTTGGAAAGCTACTGATGTATTGATTTGCCACTAGTATTACAGACATGTGTTTTGACACATCGCAGCACTAAGGATACTTGCTGAGCCACATTAAAATATAAACGGTTTTGATAGGTTTTTAATATGTGAATATTTATTGTAAATTGTATGTACATATTGCTTACTAGCCCTAATGAGGCGCTGGAGAGCTCTGCAGCGAGTAGCACATTACTCCAGATCCGAGGGTTCAAGAATGATAGGAATATGTGCTTCCTTTTCCTAGTAGGACCAGCTGCCTTAAGGTTAGGTTTGTGCTCTGGAGATCTCGTGTATTTACTCTACTGTTGTGAATAGGGTTAGATTAATTAAAGTTGATTAATAAAAGGGAAGATGTGGGATCTTACTGGGACTTGTGGGCATGTGCAGCTGTTAGAGGGATAAATTCATTAGAAAAGAGGGATGTCGGATAAGCATGGTTGGGAGTCCATAATAGCATACTCCGCATATTTACACTGTACATAATACAACATAAAAACACCCCACATTAATGCACTCTATGACCAGCAAACCACATAAATGCACTACACACTGTAACACACAATTCCAATAAGCATAATTTCACTCAATGCCACACAGTTCAACTTCGCACATTTCCAATACACACCACATAATTCAACCACAAACTACATATTTTGACTAAACACCACAACACAATTTCTGATTACACCTCCAATACACACCACAGATTTCAACAGAATACCACGAAATTTAACAGCACACAACATAATTCAAATCCACAACATGCCACTCCACAACACACAATACCATTCCACATAATTAATTCCATAACACAGAATATCACTCTACATAATTTCACTACAGTTAATACCATTTAATTACTATCCACATAATTCCACAACACACCATGCCACATATTTCCACAACACAACTCCTCACCACACAATTCCACACCACACAATTCCACAACCCATATCTACATCGCATTTCCACCAACCCTGTCATCTCTCCCCAACACACCCACTGCTCCTCTCACCTCTCCCTCACCCTCCCATCTCTCAAGTCCACTGTCCCCTCTCATCCCTCCCTCACACTCCCTGTCTCCTCTCTATACTGCCTGCTCACACATGCTACCTTCCTGTACCTCCAACAGCTGTGCACTGGTTCACCTATCGCCCCTGTGCCCCTCCCACTCACCCCTCTCTCTCACACCTCTCTCTCACTCGCTCATGCACTCTTCCTGACCTTCTCAAATTGGTTCACTTAAGGTCTTTGAACACAATTTCTTTCCAGTGCCTTTTCAAAATTTCTGTCCCTCAATCCCACGCTCTCTTCTTCTTTGGGTGTCTTCTGTGTACACAAGCGCACTCTCTTTATACGTCTGTGGCCTGCTCTCCCCTTTTTAGGTCTCGCCTAGGCAGCGCATGCGCTGCCTCTACGAGGCATCAAGTAATCAGTATTACTACTGAAACTCCACCCATTGCATTTGTCTTTGTCGCTTGCCATTGGTGGAATCTGGCATTGCTGTTCTTATCTTGCTGATTGTTGGCTTGTGGTCCGATACATCACTTCCTTTTTCTTCAGTTTCTGGAGGAAGCAGCATCGACCAACTACAGTTAACTTAAGCTGCTGGCTGTTATCTTTTTATTTAGGGACTACTTTTTTTCTTTCCTGCTCGCATTTCCACATCTGGCAGCTTCTTCACTTACCCGACCCTGTTTATTTATTTACGTTTAATGTATTCATAATTAAATCACGCTTAAATGATGCAGCCCACGCCGAGGCTCGAACCCTGTTTTCCTGCTCCAAAGTCAGCAGCGTTATTTGTTGAGCCACCTCTTCGCACCGTGTGCTGTACTTGGTTTCAGATGCTACATTTGTCCGTCTCAACCGTGTTTTTTTTTTATTGTATCTGTCTCCCCCTCCATGTGTATTATTTTTTTTAATTTGTCTCTCCCCACCCCCACTCCGAGATCGCTGTTTATTTTTTAATAATTAAATAATGCAGACCACGCCGATGCTCGAACCCTGTTCTCCAGCTCCAAAGTCAGCAGCTTCAGCAGCGCGCGCAGCCTGCCATGTGTTTTGGGTCAGGTTACAAATGCTTTCACTTTCGTGGCTTCGCTGCTGCGCTTGTTATACATAATGTCTGATTTTTTCAGGAAGTGTGGATGTATTATTGATGGTATTTAGCATGACAATATGGCGTGGGACTGGTAATCAACGATACCCCGTCATATATTTTCAGATTTATTTAACAGACGCCGTCGGGGTGCCTCTTAGCAAGGACTTGGAATTGAGGGTAAAGTTGGTGTACATTGAGCATGTTTGATATTGTTGGACCTTCCGTTTATACCACATGCTGTTTATTCACCGACGAATCACCCACTGATACGTGATTGTATGCACTAAACATGCCGCACTGGTTAACTCGGAATGGGTGTTTCCGTTGTTTCTGCAGTACTCACTTCCAGCGGTAAGGATGCGTGGTTTCGGTCCGTGGATTAGTGATTACCATACGTACATAGTGGCCACCTATATCTTACGTATTGACCATGGATGTGTACTGCAGTTGACATACAGCTTAGCACTATGTAATATGCACTCGGTTTTTCGAATGATGCATGAAGTGTCACATAGATGTTATTGGGGCAGCTCTCAGTAACGTTCCATTAGGCAATACTGGTAGGATTCCCAGCATGCATAGAACACACTTTTTGGATTTGATCACTATGCTTGATTAAAGAAGGGTGCGTGGCCGCTATTAAAGTGGAAGAGCTGCATGGGAGCTTTTACAAAAAAGACATCTGTTTGTCAACTTGACAAACAGATGCTTTTTTTGTCAAAGCGCCCGTGCCGCGACTTCACTTTAATGTCAGCCACGGCCCTTTCTTTAGACGCGGCTTGTCTAAAGAAAGGGTCGCGGCCTCCATAAATGTGAAAGTGCCGCATGGGCGCTAGTAAACCAAAAAACATTTGCAATGCAATAGGTCTCGCATTTGCGAGAGTTTAAGCTATTGCATTGCCAATAGCTCAAACTCTCATGCGAGACCTAGTGCGAGAAGGGTGCGCTTTTTTATTACCTAAGAGTGACAAGTGCGGCTCCATTCCTTCAAGCTGCACGAGAAGCGTTTCCTTGTTCCAGAGGTGACAAAGCCGAGGAATGTAGCAGCACGCCCAGCCTTCGACTACTCATATTTTTGAGAAAACGAACTTTAAGGTTTACAAAGGTCACTTCCTTCCAAAAAGAAGTCTTAATCGCTCTCGTGTGATAACATTTTCTCTGTCCAACCCATTCCTGGTCACGCCTTTTCCTCAGGCACAGCACATAAACAATGCCACTTCAGAAAGGAACACTGGCAAGAGCAAAATACATTGACGGAACTAGTATTAGTGAATTTGGGGGCGACTCGACTCACGAAGGCTGATTGCAGAAATAGTTCTCCAAATGCAGTCGAAACGGGAAATACAGTAGGAGAGCAACAAGTCCTGTGAATTCGTGTCAGGCTCAGCAGTACCTCCCCGTGGCGCCAAAAAGCTGTGACTGAAGTGCCGAAGGCAGTATGGCCAGCGCCATTCAGCACAACTGACACTGCAGACTTGGGAAACCAGAATGGCAAAGCAGCGCCCGAGCCCATATGTGCACTTAACGCAATCATCGTAAAGACAAACACGTGACTTCCCAAAGGCCTCACTTAACATGCGCTGCACTGACTGAAATGTTCCAGTTGAGCCGGAGACCGCGAAAAGCCATGCCGGCAGCCCTATGTTACTAACCAAACATGTGACAAAAGGGTGGGGTCGAACATTAGACGAAAAAGCAGCTGAGACTGCTCTTCTACCCAGTACAGTGCCAGTCAAGTCACTGTGTCACATGAACCGTCTGCTCAAGGGCATGGCAACTGTGGTTGTTCGGCAAAAAATAAAATAGGGTTATTGTCGACATTAATAAAATCATGCTTGAATAATGTAGCAACAATTTCTGCAACTAGTTAACATTTTATTACCACATGCTGCAAACAACGATCTTCAAACCGATTCAGCTGCAAAAAAACACCAGCTTCTGGGTCAAGGTGACATTTTTAAAAAATTTGTTCTATAAGTAAACGAGAAACAGCACCTCCCTTATGTACACTTAACAGACTTTTTGGTGGATACAAAATTATTATTCTTTCAGTTGTAAAAGCAATTTTTGCAATCTATTTCAGAGACTTTGCTAACATGTTCTGCTCAGGTTTTGATGTAATGCAGCTTTGGCACTGCAAGGGGAAAATAACATTGGCATCCGGTTGGGGTGCAATGGAGCACTTTACTAAGGGGGCATAGCCGCTGAGGGCCTCATTACAAGTGTTACGGGATTTCTGAATAAAATTTCAGGGATCCGCAGAAACGTCGCAGACTATTCTAGTTCTCCACCGACCCTCACCCCCACTCCACCAGGCTCTCAGATTCACAAAACAACAAAGATCTGGGGTAATCTTCTGACAAGAATGAGGAATTACTGATTTCCCATAGTAATTCCTATTTTATCAGTGGAATCCCAGGGTTCCACTCAGAATAAAGGTCAACTCTAGAACCCTGGAGCTGAAGTGTAGGGTGACCACTTCACTCCAGGTCACTACGGACACTGCCTCTAGTCCAGACCTTGCCATCTATAAATCATTGCTTTCTGGTGTGTTAGTCTAATTAGTTAAATGGAAGTACAACACGACTAACAGCCAGAATACATTAGGCTATTACACAAAAGTCCAAAACCAGGATCAGTGTCCGTAACGATCTGGAGGAAGAAGGTTTCGCTATTAATAGGTCACCCAGGGACCTTACCGGGTCTGGGGCACTTGTAGGGAGGTATTGTATAGGGAGAGAAGAGGGGATGAGTTTAGATTATGTACAGTAATATGGTGAGTGTGAGAAAATCTTTCCAGGCTACTGGCCAGAGGATCTGGGCCTACAGCTCATTTCTAAATTCGAAGAGACTGCGTTTAGATAGCTGCTATTCAAGGTCAGATCAGGCTCGTCTCCTCGATTCCTCTTTCTCTGCACTTCTTGCTTCCACCCCTACCTATGGCCTGGTTTCACTGTGCTACGTTAGATGCCCAGGGTGTTTAGTCTTTCAGCCGTGTATGCTAATGTGCCTATTCTTGCTGCTTTTTAGGCGAGTCAGCAGGTTTTGAATATAATGCATGCTTGGGTGGGGGCAGGCACTTTAGGACAGCAATGATGAGGTCGTATTTCAGTTCTTTCATTAGTCGATAGCACTGTGTAGGTAGAGGTGGAAGTATGCAGAATTTATTGATAAAAAGGCATTCTTATGGGGTTTTAATTTTACCGGAACAAGTACCTTACATTTTTTTTTTTTTTTTTGCAAAATAACCATTACTGAAAAAGTTAAAGCTGACCTTGGGAAGCCTCCAGCTGAAAGGGGAAGGGAACTCCTGGTCTGTGAGACCAAGGGAAGGACAGAGAGATAAACAAGCATTTGCAATGCAATAGGTCTCGCAGTTACCCGAGTTTAAGCTAATGGCATTGTAAATGACAATGCCTTTTATTTATGTTTTTAAAACAAAAACAAAAATAAAAGGCATTGTTATTTGCAATGTCAATAGCTCAAACTCGCATAAATGCGAGATCTATTGCGTTGCAAATGCTTGTTTCTCTTTCTCACACTCCCTTTATGCTCCTCTGCCTGGAGTTCATTCACCACTTCGCTTACAAACTACCTATCACTCTCTATCTTCCTTTCTATCTATTCTATGCAGCTCTCACCCCATCTATTCACCATGCCATATAATTCCACTACACAAATACACTACACACCACACAACACAATTCAACAACTAACAATTCCAATTCAACCGACATAATCCCACTCCAAGCCACATATATCCACTCTACACCAAAACACATGGGTAAAACACATTGTCAATACAACGCCAATAGCTCTAACTCTCGCAAATGCGAGACCGATTGCATTGCAAATGCTTGTTTTTTCATTCTCGTGGTCCAAGTAACCACCAATCGGACCGTATCATAATGGTTACTCTCCTCAATGAATTAAAAATATAAAAGAGACAAGTACACCCTCACTCTCACTCAACTCCACATTTCCACAGTTCTCCTGGCCACTGCGTGTAAAACGCATAAATGTACATGCATATGTTGAGAACTAAACCCTTTATTTAGCATTGGGAGGGAGCTTAGCGGCTAAATTTTGTGTGTGCATTTTGCCACCAAATGGGGTATCTATTTTCAGGGCTCAGATAATAAAAGTCCCAGGTGAGCTGGAGTCCTCCAACCCTGATTAAGGGATATTTGAAGAGATTTCTGTCTGGGACTAGCATGGTATCAACTATAGTCCCGGACAGGGCGGACGCCAACAGAAATGCCACCTGAGAGGACCCTCAGATACCATTGGCTCTGCAAGATGTCCATCAAAAGGTTGCTCCTGACAACAGAGGCAGCAGCGGGAAAACACGCTTACTGCTGCTCTCACTCTCAAAATGGGAACACAGAACAGAAACAAAAGCAGGCAAGGTATCTAACCGTTCTATGAGAGGCTCCATTATAGCCCTTCTCTAAATGAGGAATGAGGGAACACTGGTCTGCAGAGCTCCCGCTGCAGATAGCGCCTTGGCAGTTCCCAGCCTTCTAGCTTGCCAAGCCCAATGACTCTCTTCAAATATTAGAGCAAATTGCTATGTACTGATTATGATAGTGACATAGAACACAAGACATTTATAATATATATACAACCTAATAATAACTAAACATAAAAAAACATTGTTCACAGAAAAAAAACACAACCCTTGCTAATTAATGCATCAACAGGCACAACAAAATTCATTTATATCTGCTGAACAGTAATGTTGCTGTTATTGGTGCCAGAAGGCCTCATTGTTATTGGGCAGGGATGTTCATAACATGGCTGAACCTTCTACGGGACAAGGAAAATCCATCACAACAAGCATTCCCTACGCCGGAGAACATGGCGACCGCGTTCTGAGCGGCCGCTAGCACCCGGAGCTCTCCTCCTGTTCCGCAGGAAATGCCGTCCTACCTGCCGTCTTAGACGCTGAAGTGTGCCTGGTGCAGCTGTTTCGGCTCCCCTGCTTTCGGAGGGGAGTTTCAACCCGGAATGTGCCGGGGCTCCGACTGTTCTGGTTTCCCCTCCCGCCTGCCGCGCTGGGACGAGGCCGCCCTGGAGCTGCGGAGAGGCCGCAGAGCGGCGGCGCGTGGGCTCCTTCGGGTCGGTGGAGGCAGCGCCAGCATCGGCTGCTTTCCCGTTCCGGCGGGGCGGAGTGGGAGAGGGCTGGTGCTGGCTGCTAAGGGCTGCGGGTCTCCCGCCATTGCCACCATTTTTGCCTCTCCCGTTCCATCTGCGCCGGGGCTGCTCCCGGAGATAGCTGCAGTGCCGGAGTTGGAGGAGGAAGCACAACAGTCCGTTAGAGCGCAGGAGAACCAGGTTTGCCCCCCGCAACAGGTGAAAGCGTTTTTGGAGGTTTTTGGGGGCTCAGCAGTGGCTATAAGAGGCGGAAAAAAGAGAAGCAATAAACGTGGGGGGGCCACCTTGAGTATTAAAAAGGGTGGCATCTCTAATAAATCATCTTCTGAGGTGCAGCCTAGCTATCAAGTATTAGAAGGCTCCCCAAAAATTGCAATTTCCACCAATAGTTTGGTGTTTCAAACTCATCAAGTTGAAGGAAGGAGTACGAAACTCGGGAGGGTTAAAAACAATTTCCTTGACAGTAAAGTCAGGGTAACCCCGTCGTTACGGTCGTATTTCAAGCTACAACCTGAGGTCCTGGATATCACGAAGAGAGGCAGTGTTCTTAGCACTCCCAGAGGGGGACTCAGTGGGCATCTAACAGCAAAAATATCAACGGTCACTATGGAGGGGGCTAGCCCTCTTTTGTCCCAGGTAGACGTCCCCGCAGTTAGGGATAACATTTCTGAGGCAGCGCCAGGTAAAGAGTTGGATTTGGTGGATCAGAATCCGGATGGAGCTGCAGGGCCAGAGAGTGGAGGGGTAGAGAAAAGTCTCAAGTCCCTACAGTCCCTAGAGACGGGCGGGCCCCCAGCAGCCTCACTGGAATCTCTTTTTTCCATACTTTCAGAGGATATTAAGAAAGGCTTTTCCATCTCAGCCGCTAATCAGGTTGAGATAAGGAGTTCTTGTGAATCTCTGGAGAGGAAGGTGGATCTTTTAAACATCAGGACTGAGACTTTGGAGAAAACGGTTGGAGAGCTGAAAGATAACCTTGGGGTGGCGGAGGCAGAGATCCAGGTACTTAAACGGGAGGAGGTAGCTATTCGGATCGAATGGAGATGCTAGAGAACAACTCTCGCAGAAATAACCTCCGCTTATTGAACATCCCAGAGGGGAATGAAGGGTCTGACCTCAAATCATACATTATCTTATTGCTTAAAGAAGTGCTGCAGTTTGAGGAGTCAGAGGTAACCCTAGGTAAGGACATACAG
Source organism: Calotriton arnoldi (assembly GCA_963921515.1). Classification (NCBI taxonomy): domain Eukaryota; kingdom Metazoa; phylum Chordata; class Amphibia; order Caudata; family Salamandridae; genus Calotriton; species Calotriton arnoldi. The sequence continues at coordinate 457,583 of CAWUFW010001870.1, read as the reverse complement.
AGGATCCACAGAGACCCGTTTCGTAAGAACCCCAATAGAGTCAAGCCAAGAAAAATCCTGGTTAATTTTCTCACCTACTCCCTAAAAGAAAAAATTCTCAATTTGGCCCTGAAAGCAAAAACACTAAGGTCTAGGGATTTTTCTTTTGAAATTCGTTCGGATCTGGCTAGAGCTAACCTCGAAAGACAGTGGGAACTAGGCAGGAGGATGGACGATTTCAGGAAGCTTGGCGCAGTTGTACAGCTAAAATTTCCAGCCTTCCTAAAGGTTATGCATAACAACAAAATGCATAACATCAGATCAGTCCAGGAGGCGGACAAGTTGCTTAGTTCCATCAGCAAGGGTGGTCCTTAGGAAAGAGTTTTCTATTCTCTGGGGCAGCACTAGTCATGACTCAGGTCAGGGCAGTAGGTTCGTTCTTGGCGTTTGTGCTCTTTTTCCTTTCTTTTCTCCTCTGAATAGGCGAGTGGAGCAAACTAGGGGGATCTCATTTCTCTCTTTTTAGTCCTTTTCAATCTTTATTTTTTTAGTATCAAATTAGTTTTCTTTTTTTTTTTGGCAGGGATGTAATTGGGTGGCATTTGAACTCTTTTTTGAATAACACATGAGATTGGGACGGGATGGGTTGGGTAGCTCCGGGGTGCTACACCTGGACAACAACTGTCCAGATTTATGGGGGAAGGGTTCTCCAGGGGGCTCAACTGTTTGGGTGGGGGGTTGGGGAGCACTGGGGCATTAAAAATAAAAATACCTCATTCGCTGTATATATACTAAGCTTAGATCAAATAGTGGCGTTCCGATTCCACGAGATTAGGTGTTGTTTTTTCTTGAATTTGGGCAGGGTGGGGGTTGCAGACTGAAGCTATTATGAGTACACTTCAGATATTATCCTGGAATGTCAATGGCCTGCGTGTAAAGAATAGAAGAGCTAGGATTTTGCAATATCTTAAAGATTGTGCAGCGCAAGTCATTGTCATCCAGGAGACACATCTTCTTAAGGAAGAGACCCATGAAATTCTTAAAAGTCAAAAATGGGTGGACTCCTTTATCTGTACCAACCAGTCGGCTAACATCAGAGGGGTTTTGATTCTTTTTAAAAACAGGCTAATGCCCAGATTATACAGCATATGGAGGACCCAGGTGGCAGATGGGTGATACTGAAACTGATCCTAAAGGGCATCCCTCTTACTCTGGTTGGTTACTATGGCCCGAATCAAGACGACCCTTCAACTCTCAAAACAATCTTCTCGCATCTTTTAGACTTCCCAGAACCAGTTATTATGGCTGGTGATTTTAATATTGTATTTGATCCTAAACTTGATAAGTCTACCAGCAGTAGAGCGGTTAGCCCTTCTAGATCTAGGGCGTATCTTCAGAGTATGATGACCCAGTTGGGTTTTTGTGATGTTTGGAGGGAGAGATCAGGCCAGCAACTGGGGGTATCATTTCGAAACCTCAAATATCGGCATAAGTCAAGAATTGACTATATTTTGGTCAGTTATGCCCTAAGGGGCAAGGTCAAGGACATCAGATATTTGTCGTCCCATTTGTCAGATCATTCAGGAATAGAACTGGATCTTGAGTGGGCACAAGCCCAGCAGCCAAGAACTTGGTCCTTTGACCGAACGCTGCTTTTGGAGGAAGAGGAGATGTCCTTCTTGGCTCAGGAAACCGAAATCTTCCTTAAGGTCAACTCAGGCACGGCAAGTGTCATGATGGTCTGGGACTCCCTTAATGCTTTTTTGAGGGGTATTATTATTTACTAGTAGGACGAGTTTTAGGTACAAAAGGTATAGGGAAGGGATTGCATCGTTGGAGGCAGAAATGAAGGATGTGGAGGTTGAATTGGACAGTGAGGCCGTTTTTGGTAGGGCACCTGCAGCTTTGAATAGACTTAGAAAATTAAGAGAGCAGCTGGAGGGTATCCTCCAATCAAGGCTTAGGCTCAGATGGGAGGCAAGCAAGATCGCCCATTTTGAGTATGGGGAGGGGGCAGGAAAACTGTTGGCATGGAAGGCAAAAGCAGATAGACTCCGTAATCAGATCAGGGAAATTGAAGTAGGAAATGGAGTAGCGGTTCTGTCTTCAGACGAGGAAATAGGGGAGGCCTTTTTTAAGTATTTTCAGGACATATATCAAGAAGATCTGACAGAGGATAGGTCTAAAATTAAGGATTGGCTGGATCGGACCACTTTGGCTTCTATGAGCCCCAAACAGCAGGAAGATTTAGAACAGGATATAACGCAAGAGGAAGTGAGGAACGCTATAGCTGCTGGCAAAAGAGGTAAAGCGGCGGGACCTGATGGGTTACCAGCTGAGATATATAGGTCCCTGGCTGACGCTTGTATTCCAATTTTGACACAGCTATTTAATATGATATTAATAGAGGGCTTAAAGCCTCCCGAGTCTTGGAATGAAGCCACGGTCATGTTGATTCTGAAAGCTGGCAAGGATCCTGCGAGCTGTGGGTCGTATAGACCCATCTCGCTTTTGAACGCGGACTATAAAATCTTCGCCTCGATCCTGGCAGCCAGGCTGGGGTCAGTGGCTGGAGATATCCTTCATTTAGATCAGAAGGGGTTCGTTAAAGGCAGACAATTATCAGACCTGACATATGATCTTATAGGAGCCATAGATATCGCCTCTGCTTACTCACTTCCTCTCGTTGCCTTGACTCTGGATGCCACCAAGGCCTTCGACAGGGTTAACTGGGTTTACCTGTCGGAGGTCATGGGGAAATTTAATTTGGGTGAGAAGTTTCGTCATACCATCCAATTGTTATATCAGGCTCCGTCAGCAAGGCTGTTGGTTAATGGCAACTTGACGAAACCGTTTAGAATTTCTAGGGGCACCAGGCAGGGCTGCCCCCTTTCCCCTCTCCTTTTTGATATGTATATCGAGCCTTTTGCGCAGAGGCTTAGAGACGATCCTGGTATTGTGCCTTTTAGGTATGGAGAGTGGGAAAGGAAGGTGGCCCTGTATGCTGATGACATTTTGATCCTTTCAGCGAACCTAGAAATGACTTTCCCGGCAGTGATCGAATTGGCACAGGAGTTTGGACAGGTTTCAGGGTATGAGATCAATGCCGGGAAGATGGAGATTATGACATGGAATCTTGAGAGAAGCCAACATCAGGTCAGTTCTAGTATGCGATACTTGGGGGTCAGAATTGTCCAGGACATAGCCAATATAGCAGAAGTCAACTTAGAGAGAGTGTCAAGGGAATGTCAAAAACAAATGAAAGCTTGGGTTCACCTCCCTTTATCCATTCTTGGGAGGATTAACTTGGTGAAGATGGTGGTGTTGCCAAAGGTAACCTTCCTCTTCAACACTATCCCCCTACATTTTGACAAACCTGCGATTGATAAATTACAGCAGGCTGTAAATTCTTTCATCTGGCTATATAGAACTACCAGAATAGCCTGGAAAAAGATGAGGCGCAGGAGGGAGAAAGGGGGGCTCGCGCTTCCTGATTTACAGTATTATGCCTGGGCCTTCCAGTTTTCACACTCTCGGATGCTCTTAAAAATGCCCGTAAATACGGGGGCTGGAGCTATGTTTCTGGCTATGTTGAAGGGGGCTAATTTACCGGAGGAGGGATTTTTGTTCCAGTTTCGGGAACCAAAATTTTTCAAAAAAGTCAAACTAAAAGTCCTCCAGGCATCGGTTAAATCATGGGCCAGAGTTAAGCGCCTTGTGGGTCTTGACTACTTCTCTAGTTTAGCGCCACTCTGGGATTCACCTGGTGCACCGGGGTGTCTTCAGGATAGGCTTGCTATACCACTTAGAGAAGCAGGGCTGAAAGTGTGGGGTGAGCTGGTGGAAGAGGGCATATTAATTACATGGGAACAACTCAGAGACAGAGTGGGAGTGGGCCTCTCAAGGTTCAAGTACATCCAATTACAGAGCTGGGTCCAAGTGCAGTTAAGCCAGAAAAAATCAATCGGATGGGGCAACAGCTTAGAACAACAGCTAGTGGACAGGCCAGCGGGGAGGAGGGAGGTATCCCTCTGGTATTGGGCGGTGGAGGAGGCCGTGGACGGTGAATTTAAACTCGCAGACGAACTATGGAGTGAGCATCTTCCAAATCAACAGTGTGAACAACTGTGGCAGAACTCATTTAAGACTCTTTTCAGCATAGTAAAACCTGCCTGGCTGCGGAGAAACCATCTGTTCACTGTCCACAGGGCTTACTTTTCTCCCCTAAAGCTGTCCAAATTTTCAAACGGGTCCCAGGTTTGTTGCAGGAAGTGTGGTTTGTTGGAAGCCTCGGATGTGCATATGTTTAAAGATTGCCCGGCTATCGCTCTGTATTGGGAAGAAGTTCGGAGGTCAGTGGAGGGAATCTTGGGAGTCCCAATCAAATTAGATTTAGCCCTTATAATCTTTGGTCTCACCAATCAAGTAACCGGACCTGCAAAGTCTTTCTTATTTTATGCTATCCTGTTAGCCAGGAGGCAAATATGTAAGAGATGGACCGAACCTTCTCCTCCTCTGCACTCAGACTGGCTGACATCAATGATTGAGACCTCCAAGATGGATATGTCCAGAGGCTGTGGGGCAAAAAAGACCGCCTTTTGGGACTTGTTGTTGAAATGGGCCGAGGCCTAATCAAAAATTGTGATTCACCAACAGTATGAAACACCAGGTCCTATGATTATTATGTCTCCTTGGCACTCTTCGGACCGTGTTGGGCACCCTCCTCTCCACATATACGCCAACAAAGCGGTCCGCCAGGCTCCTGTGGGCCTAGTTGAAGAGAAACCTCTCCCCCTTCTTTTGGGGGGGTAATAACTTTTTTTTCTGTCAATGTACCCATAGGTGGTAGGCACCGTGAGTTTCCAACATAACGCCTATTTCCCTTGGCACGCTAAAAACGGGTACCGACAGTCTGATTGGTTAAAGAGGTTAGAGGCGAATGAGGACAAAAAAAAACAACAACAAAAAGATTCCCTAGACAGCTGAATAGCTGAGAAGAACAAAAGGTGATGGAAGGCACACACAACTTAATCTCCAATAGTGCAACCTAGAGTAATCACCAGTTGTTGAGATTTATTCAAGCATTCCTTCATCACATTATTTGCAGACTGTTAAAGACTGCGCAAAATAAGTAACCTTCTGAATAAACAATCAGTAGGCCCCTCTGAAGGCAAATTACGTGGAACAGGATTGGCCACCCAGAAGGGGGAAAGGGTGTGGAAGTAGAAATCAATTCGTTGTGCCAACAAGATACCATAGCAGGAAAACAAGGGCAAGTCTTGGTGTTGCTCTTGTTTTCACATACCATCCACTGTTGGAGAGATTGGAGAGCAGCCTAAGGTGTGCCCTGTATAACATACAGGTGTGCTCCCTATGCCATGAGTGTACATCTGTTTGCATGTCTTATCTTATGACTTCTTGTTTTGTCCCTGGCATCATGACAATCTAACCAAATGCACAAATGCCTAGGTATATCCCTGACTATGCAAGATCTTTGACTTTTCTGTGACCTGAAAGGGCCCAACAAGCATGCGGGCATTGTGGGCAGCGGACTACTATCCCTATCCTGAATATAGTCCAGAAACTGGGGTGGCGTGGTGAGCAAAAAAACGATGAATTTAGACCCTGATCTCTGACTGGGGTGAGTGTTTGGCATTGTTCAGCATTCAGTCCATCAATTGTTCTTTTTGCATGTTTTAGAAAGATCAGTAGTGTCTCCAAACATTTTTATGCTTATCACTGGGATTGAGGACATTTGTGTAAAGTCATGCTACTAGCCCTGCACTGGCACCCGGGCCGGGGTACAAGTCAAATGTGTGCAAGTGTAGTGTGTGTAACATGTGTGGTGATAAACTGTTTCTGAGTCAGCTTAAATAATGGGAGTCTAGTGGAATGCATTTTGGATGCCCCTGACCTGGCATATCAAAGGATGGAGGGCGAGGACTGTGCACCTTGACAGTGGAAGTGTATTGCCTGCATTCTTGAAACTGCAGGGAGGACAACCAGGCACTGAAGTGAGGAAGATGGAGACAAAACTACCTTTAGAAATTCCATGAGTCCTTTTGTTAGCAAAAAGTTGCTGATTAGTCTTCCGTAGAAGTTCCATAAGGTGGATGGCACGGGTAGGACTGAAGACTTTGTTCTGTGAGGTGAGGAAGTTTCTTGGTGAGACCTGCCCTTTTATCTGTCCCTGACTACTCCATATGTTGGGCTGATGACAGACAGGTGCATAAACCTCACACTTCATTGTGAGTGCTACAGGTTGGAGACAATCCCAATATTACCTGCTGTGAAAAGCATCCATCACTCTACACAAAGCCTGTGTCAGATAGCAGCCTGAGGAATACCCTTGAACGAGGAACCACTTGAAACCAGTTCTGCAGTTTGAGACAGTGGATCCACACCCCCTGTCTAGAAGGTATGTATAAAATTGGGGCTCAATCCACCAAACGTTGTAAAGAAGGAAGACAATGCTCCACAGAATACTCAAAGTATTGCTGTACAACCAGGTTTGGTCACTGTCTGACAGCTAGTTTTCCAGAGATCATGGGGCATCACCTGAAGTCTGTGCTTTCTGATGGAGGAGCAGTGGGACTAATTAAGTACCTTATACTGCCAGCTGGCTGAAAGAGAGAAGCATGTCCAGAGTGTCCCTGGTGGCTAAGGCACTTCCAGAGAGAGCTGAGTGCCCAAGGGGGAGCTGGAAAAGACCGGTATGACAGTGGGTTCTTCTAGCCTCTAACTAGTTTCTTGGCGAGAACCGATGCAATTCGTCAGTCGGGAGAAGGGCTGCAACTGCCATCATCATTGTAGGTTTGAATGGGTGTAGGTGCTGTCAAGGCTTCGTCTACCTCTGGCACGATCGTGGCTCCAACTGCTATGACCACTGTTGCCCTAAGCTAGGCTAGGACTGTCGTCAGTCCATGTGGGGCCACATCACTGCAACTGCCAGATACTGCTGCAGCAGGATCTCCGCTTGCAGTTACCCACGTCCGTAAGAAACTGAAGCGGGGTGGGCAAGTAGTCAGACGTGACCCACACCGAGCTTCCCTAGCAGACTGGTCTACTTTTGCTTACTGCAGCCCCGCAGCAAGACAAGCAGAGGGGCTGGACGAAATACAAGAAACGAAGAGAGACTCGAGGGAAGTTGGGGTAAGACTTAATTTAAGTTTGCATTTGAAAATGGCAATACCGATGCTTACTTCACGCTTAACTGATTCCAATGGGAGAACCAGCAGACAGACAGTCACTTGGCAAAGACTAGTAAAAGGGATGGGGTGGGGGAGGAGGGGGTAGCATCACAAAGAAAAATCATACCCGGGGACAAAAAAGTATAGCCAGTCAGACTGATTAGTAATTAATACAACTGTGTGATTAAACATACATAATAGTTTCAAAAACGGCAAGCACAGGGCTGGACATTGGAATTATTGTGCCGCTTTGTTGATTTCGGAGCAGGAACATCCCACATTACCTCCCTGAGAAGCCTATGACTGATTGTTCCTGCTACCTGACAGCCAAGTGCAGAAAGGGATTTACTTGGCCCAGTTTGCAAAGTAATATTAGGATGAGTCCTGGGACGCCAGAGGCAAACAACCTCAACCATCATGGTTGAGGCCTGTTAGCTTTTGTGTCAAGCATCAAGATCCTCAGGAACAGCACTGTCTTAAGAGGCCCACCTGTCAGCAGCTCCGGCTCTGTGTATATTTGTACAAGAGTAGAGGAGAGGCCAAATGGGGTGAAGGGATGTTTGGAAGGGCATGCCAGGGAGGGAGACCTGTGGAGGCAAATATGATTTCAAACCAATAAGTAACAAAAAGATTACGCATCAATATGGTCTGACCCAATTTATATCCTTGGGTATTCCAAAAGACAAAATATAACTCAACATGGATAATGCCAGCCCGGTATACATACAAAGAAATCAGGAAAAGTAAAGCCACTCACTTAACTCGCTTAAACACACACTCACACACACCAAAAGACAATTTTATAATTAGTGTGCCCAGGTATATTAAACCTTGCTCTCAGATTCACTAGTAACAATATATAAACACCCGCTAATATGTTAGTAAAGCTTGCCTTGAACAAAAACAATAATTTATGAGGATTTTCACAGAGTAAGAGAATCGTGTCAAAGAAGTAGTAAATGTCTCTCCACAAGAGTGTACAGTAACCAGTAGATAACAGAAGTTTAAACTTGAGCGGAACATGTTTAAAGTAATAACTTGGAGAGAAAACTCCTCTCGTAACATATCTGGTTGGTTTCCATGAGACCAGTGTGCACACATGATCAGGAACGTTCAGCCGGAATGTACGCAAGAACACTGGAACGCAAATGAAGGAACACGAGAGAGCGTTCCAAATATTCTCCTATATTGAAGGTCCGCTCAGCAGGAAGTTCACCCGACAAACCCGCCAGGCCCCAGCCAACGAACACCGGAATGCAACAAGCCACGAACAGCCGATAAATTATTTCTCCAACCGATTCACGATCCGGGCAACAGGAGAAAGTTCACCGGGCCGACAAAGGAGAAGAAAGACTCAATAGCAGACGCTCTGTCGTGCATTCTGAATGCTTGAATTAACGATCCTACGAGGAACGTTCTCTAAGCATATTGATAGCAGCAGCCATCTTAGCATGGTGTAAGGTTGCACAGCCCCACCATTCTCTTCCTTGCATAATATGAGCTTTTCCACATAGTCACTTCCCCTGAATGTTACTAATAGATGCGGGATGGGCGCTAATACTGCCAATCAAGACAGGACCCCCGTCTTTACGTTGAGACCCTAAAAGATAATGAATCAAACGAGATGCCTTAAAAGTATGAGCCAGTTCCCAAGAATACTTTTCAGGACCATATCCTACCCAAGAGACAAGGGGCCAGATGTACGACCGTCAAAAATTGTGACTCGCAATTTGTGAGAAATTGCGACTCGCAAATAGCGAGTCGCAATTTGGTACCTACGAAAGGAAGTCAAAACATGATTGCGAGTCGGTATTCACTCGCAACACTATTTCAGTAACTCGCTATTAGCGAGTCGCTAAAGGCACGCAAATAGCAAGCCCCATTAAAAATTCTATTTTTGCATACGCAATTTGCGAGTGCAGCTGAAACAGCCCACAAATGCACTCATAAGTTGAGCTGAAGGACCCCAAAACAGGAAGTGGTGTCCAAGGATACTCCTGATCAAAACCCAAGCACATGTATGTCCAGGTGCAGCAGCACAGTTCTACACTGCTGTGTGAGCATGACTGACAGCATGAGCAGCAAGGCAAGCAAGAAGGGTGCCAAGGAGAGGCTGTGGAAGCTGAAGTTTGCTGACAAGGAGCTGGACATCCTAACTGAGGAATGTTGCAACCACCATGAGGAGTTATTTGGGAGTGCCTCACACTGTGTGGCAGAATCAGACAAACGTAGGATCTGGCGTGGGATGCAGCAGCGCATAAACGCCCTTGGAGTTGCACACAGGTCCATTGACGACATTAAGACGCGCTGGTACGATCTGTGCTCCAGGGCCAAAGAGAGGGTGGCAGCACGTCTGCAAGAGGCACAACGGACCGGAGGAGGGCCATCCACTTCATCTGAGCCTTCAGCAGCTGAAGCCATGGTGGAAGGTACCCTGGAGAGGACGGCTGTTGTAGGCTTCGGGAGCCTTGACACATCCCAGCCAGCAACAAATCCTGGTAAGTGAGACATGTGATTGTGATGTGTGAATACCCACTAAAGCCTGTTCTGTGCATGCATACTAATCATGCACAACCAAACATCCATTTACACCAGACAAACAACACTAGTGTTGCATCATGGGAGATGTAGTCTGTGACATATACAGTGTAGTGAGGGAATGACGTGAGCTGATAAACATTGCAACACCACTGAAACAGTGACTCACATATTTTCTTTTCTTCTATCATCTTTTGGCACATAGACACACCATTGGAAGGAGAGAACACTGCTGATGACACTGCGGGTAGCCAGGAGCTTGACCAGATGGAGGAAGGGCAGGATGTGGGAGAAACAAGTGGGCCCAGTTTATCAAAAGTCCCAGCAACTGAGGCACCAACAACTTCACAGGCCTCGGCCAGTGTCACACCAGCCGCACAGCAGACACCAACATACTGATGCTCTCTGGCCACCAGGGTGCGGATGTCACGGCCAACCCAGCAGTCCCTACGGCGGATGCAAAGTCTGTACTCTGCTGGAGCAGCCAGTCAGGCCATGTCTGGAGCACTGGATTGGGTGATGTTGCAAATCCAGCGCCTGCAACATAAACACAGAGGCAAAGGAATGTGAGGATGACACAGGGCTTCCACATGATTAAGGACAAACTTGCAGAAAATCAGACCCGGCTTGAGGCAAAACTGGATGCCCTCACAAACACAGTGGCAGACCTAGCCAAAGAATGGGCAGAGGAAAGTGCACAGCTTAGGCGCATGGAGTGCAGCAGGGGCCACAAATTAGACACACTGAGAAGGGCCATTAGTAGGCTTGCTCATGCAACCAGTCAACACAGCCAGTGCACCCTGGATCTGCAGGTGGAGATGGGCCTCTACAGTGGGGATGTTGCTCGTGGCCTGGAAAAGATCACTGCAGCAGTGGAAACACTGCAGACAAATTTGATTGTTGGTGGAGGTGCCATGGGTGGCACAGATAGTGAGGTGTCGAGCCGCAGTAGCGTCTCAGCTACGGAGACACCTGTGATGCGCTGTAGCAGCAGCCGGCACCTTGGTTTGGTAAGTGGCAGCTCTGGCCTGGTTGGGCATAGGGGCAAAAAATGAACTGTGTTGGCTCACTGCACAATGTTTTTTCAACATATCGAGTTGCTTTGTAGTTTATGCCTACATTTTCTGATGCATCTAGTATAATGGGGTGACCCAGTGCCCCTCAGAACCTGGGTGTAAAAGAATGTGGAGAATGTTGGTTCTGTCGGGTACAGAGTTGATTCTCGGTTTACTAAATAATAACCAATCAAGAACAAAAACCAGTACTCAAACTTTTAAGTAATAATCAAAGAAAATGAAAGAGAATAAAAGACAAAGAACATGAATCAAATAACACATCAAAATCAAATCAATCAAAGTCTGTATTTAGGGATAAATCCATAAATTCTTTTACATTTTATGGTGTCGAGATGACATTAGAAGGCTGTCAAAGTTCATGAACATACAATTTGTTCAAACGGCGCAAGTGATATGGTGAAAAAAAGTGCGAAAAGAGTGCTAAATGTGAATAAGATATATACAGTGCTGTATGAATTGTTAGAACTGGTCATTCAAAGGACATCCATCCCTAGGTACATAAAGCTCCATGCCGCTTGGGATTTTAAATTTCCATTTCACGTGTGGCGGAGAGAGTAGGGTCAGGATTATCACAAGCAAGTCGACGTTTCAACCCAATAAGGTGCGTGATTGGGTAATAGGCACAGAGGGTCTTCCTCAGGACAAGGCGATACAAGGGACAGCTGAAATTAATGAAAGAAAGGTCTTCGGGGGTTGGTCCACCGTGGGTTGAACTCAAGGAAAGGTCCTTGATGGTAATAAATCGCATCAATGGGGCTGCATAGTTCTGTAGCTCTCCAGCGCTGCTCTGGAAGAAGCTTTCATTTCCAGAGCAGCGCCGGAGAGCTACAGAACTATGCTGCCCCATTTCATAATCTTAAAGGGTCCTACAAATTTAGGTTGGGGTTTGTGAGGATGCTGGAACTTCAAATTCTTAATGGTCAACCACAGCTTGTTGCCTTCTTTATATATGGGTCTGGCTTGTCTCTTCTTATCAGCATTTTTCTTATATTGTTCTTTCACTGCCATGACATGTTTTCGAGTGTTCTGGGCTATCACAGACAGTTGAGTAATATGTTGTGCTACCTGAGGTTTTCCCTCTTGCTGGTAGGGTATCAATAACGGCAAGTAATGGAGGTGAAATCCACCAGTGGCAAAGAAAGGTGAATACCCTGTAGAGGAGTGCGGAACTGCATTGTATGCAAACTCTACGAGCCAAAGATGTTTTTTCCAAGCCTGGAGATTATCGGCTGCAAAACAACGGAAGAATTGCTTTAGACATTGATTTACTCTCTCTGTTTGCCCATCACTCTGAGGGTGAAAACTAGTGGACAGACAGGGTTGAATGCCCAAGGCCTTACACCATGCTTTCCAGAATTGGGAAGCAAATTGAGTACCACGGTCTGAGGTAATCGTTCTTGGGAGACCATGTAATCGGACAATGTGTTCTAATATCAATTGTGCAAAACATGAAGTTGCGGGTATTCCTATGCAAGCAAATCTACTGATATGTCTTCCCACATTCTCTCTGAGGTTTTCAAGGGCAACAATAATCCCTTCGGCTTAGAACAATTGGCTTTGGCCTGTGCACAAACATCACAGGCAGTTACATACTTCTTAACATCTTTTCTTAGCTCAGGCCACCAAGAGTGTCTTTGACAGTTTTCATATGTCTTGGTAACACCAGGATGTCCTAGCATAGGTGTATCATGGCACCATTGAATTGCCTTGGTTCTTAGAGCTTGTGTAGGAACAAATAATCTGGATCCTTGAAAGGGTAATTTATAGGGTCTTCTTTTGCCCATTTAGCTAAGTCTACTACAGTACGAGACTGTTTTATATCTTCTATAAATGTCTGTGCAGTAACTGCTCCTACAATGTGATAGGGTGCTATGATTGGAAATGATGGTTTCATAACCTGTGGAGTCTCTCTTTCCTGATACCTTGATAATGTGTCTGCTTTTCTGTTTTCTACCCCTGCTCTGAAGGTCACAACAAAATCATATTCGGAAAAGAATAATGACCAACGTAATGGGCGAGGTGTTAATGCTTTAGCTGATTTTAGGAACTGCAAATTAATATGGTCCGCATAAACTGACTGGGTGTTGTGCTCCAAATAAATAGTGCTTACATTTGACAAATGCCATTATAACCGCTAATAGCTCCTTCTCTGCAATTGTATAACTGATCTCAGTGGTCCTGAACTGCTTGGATAAATGTGCCACTGGCGCAACTGGCTGGTGTTAGTGTCTTGCTGTGATGAGATTGCTCCCATGGTGTCATTAGAAGCATGCGCTTCTACTATGAATGGTTTAGTCACATTAGATGTGACAGGGCTGGAGCAGTCATAAAGGCTGTTTTCAACTGTAGAAAGGCTTCCTGGCATTCGGAAGATCGCTGAAAAGGGGTGCTTTTGTACAATAGTTTGGAATAAGGGGCAACCAGCCCCCAAAAATGTGGAATAAAGCACCTATAAAAGTTGGTGAATCCCAAAACCTTTGGATATCCCTAACATTCTGAGGAACAGGCCATTTGGTAACAGCTCGAATTTTTCTATCAGACATATGCAGCCCTTGAGGTGTTAAAATGAACCCCAAAAATGTCACTTCAGTAACATGAAATTCACACTTGGGTAGTTTACAGAAAAGGCCGTTTTGTCTTAGAGCAGTCAAGATGGTCTTAACATGTACAACATGTTCTTCAGATTGTGAGTAAATCACAATTTTGTCTATGTAGACAATAACAAATTGGTCTAGATAAGGGTGCACCCCTTGTTCAAAAAGAACTGGAACATCGCAGAGGTGTTACAGAGTTTGAATGGCATCACACAAAATTCCTATAAACCAAATCAGGTACGGAATGCAGTCTTCCACTCGTCTCCTTCCCTGATGCACACTAAGTGATAGGACCCTCTTAGGTCCAGGCAGGTACAGATAACGGCAGACTGTACCTGGTCTACGAGAACTGAGATGAGCGGAAGCAGCTACCAATTTTTAATAGTGATGGTATTCAAGGCTCTATAATCCATGCACGTGCGCTGCTCTCCATTATCCTTGGGTATAGAAAAGAGGGGTGAAGCTGCTGGAGATTTGGACGGGCGAACAAACCAGTTTTTAGATACTGATCGAAATATTCCTTGAGGTGTTTGTTTTCTTTTTCAGTTACAGCATATACATACGACTGCAGGGTATTTTTGCCCCTGGAATCAAATCTATTTGACAGTCGTAGGACCGATTTGGGGGAAGAGTCTCTGCCCTTGCTTTACTTAATATGTCTTGAAATTCTTCATATTGAGGCGGTAAGTCCATGTTCTTTTCAGCAGCTTTGGCCACTGTACGATGGAGATGTGTTTGTACTGGTATACCCTGAGTGGATGAAGTACAAACTTCCATACAAAATGTAGAGGTAAATTCATAAGTTCTATCGCAATCTATAGTGGGATTATGCAATATAAGCCATGGCATTCCCATTATGAATTGAAATTGTAGGGCATCAATAACATCAAATTGGATTTTCTCTCTATGTTGCTGACCTTGATCCCAACCGCGTAGGGTTACCAACTCTGTGTGTTTCACTTGATGTTAACATGCTACCATCCACTGTATGAACCATTTCGGGTTGTGGCTTATCAGGGGTTCTAAGACCCAATTTTAAAAGATATTTAGCATCAATAAAATTGCCTGTGGCACCCGAATCCACCATGGCTTCCACTAAGTGTTGTTGATGGTTTTGTGTTTCTAAGACTGCCTTCATGATGAGGTGGGGAGCCTCGCTTTGTAAAGTATTAGCTGCATTTTTCTCAGGAGCGTCACCCACTTATCCCGCTACATCCTCTTGTCTTTGTAACGGGAGAACTAGTTTTTTGCCCCACGTGATAAACTGGATTTCAGACAGATAGGACATGACATGATAAAATGGCCCAGTTTGCCGCAATAGAGACATAACCCATTCTTCCGACGGTTGTCTCTCTCCTCCTTAGGCAAAAGGCCTCTCACCCCACCTCTGTCCATAGGCTCTATGGTTTCTGTGGAAGGAACAGGACGAGACCGGTAATAGGTCTTTGCTTCTACCTTTTTTTTCTCATTCTTCCTTTCAGACAGTCTCTGTCTACTTTTAAGAACAAATTAATTAACTCAGAACAGGTACCTGGTTGAGGTTCGATTTGGGCTATAATATCTTTTAATTCTTCTTTAAGCCCTCTATGAAGTAAGCTGCTCATTTCTCTACAGGCCATCCTGTTTCCGCCACAAGTCTATTGAACTGTGTTAGATACAAGACCAAATCTTTGTTGCCTTGAAGCAACTCAAGTAACTCTTGATCTGCAGATCTGGTAATAGTCTTCCTACCAAAGACCATCTCAAATTCTGCTTTGAACCTTGCTCAATTGTATAACAGGGGATTATCCTCATTCACCAATGGTGTGGCCCAAACTGCTGCATCCCCCTCCCGAAGTATGATAATAAGAAAGCCACTCTGGACTGTGCATCCGGAAATGACTGAGGTCGTACCCTATAGTGCAATTGCACCCGGGTAAAAAAAAAATTGCACATTCTAAGGGTCCCCAAGAAAACGCTCCGGCGACGCTAACGGTACTGGCGACGGTACAGCAGCTACTACCATTGGAGGAGTAACGCTACCAGACTCCCTTCTCCTCTCAGATGCAGTAGGAACACAGGGAGTAGCTTGTAGTCTTGCGTGTAATTGATTCACTCGAGTGACAAGGGCAGAAGTTTCCGCCCGAGAGGCTATTACTTCTCCTTTTAGTTCTGCTAACATGGCACACAGATCTTCTATTGAGGACATCCTGAGGGATACTGTCCAGGAGGATCAATATCTTGTGGGTCTGCTGTTCTGTCAAGCTTCAAGATCCTCAGGAACAGCACCCTCCTAAGAGGCCCACCTTTCGGCATCTCCGGCTCTGTGTATATTTGCACCAGAGTAGCAGAGAGGTCAAATGGGGGGAAGGGATGTTAGGAAGGGCATGCCAGAGAGTGAGACCTGAAGAGACAAATATGATTTCAAGGCAATAAGTAACAAAAAGATTACGCATCAATATGGTCTGACCCAATTTATATCCTAGAGTATTCCAAAAGACAAAATATAACTCAACATAGATAATGCCAGCCCGGCATACATACAAAGAAATCAGGTAAATTAAAGTCACTCGCTTAACTCGCCTAAACACACACTTACACACACCAAAAGACAATTTTATACTTAGCATGCCCAGGTATATTAAACCTTGCTCTCAGATTCACTAGTAACAATATATAAACAAGCGCTAATGACTTGAACAACAAAAATAATTTACGAGGATTTTCACAGAGTAAGAGAAATAATTGTGTCAAAGAAGTAGTGAATGTCTCTCCACAACAGCCTACAGTAAACAGTAGATAACAGAAGTTTAAACATGAGCAGAAAATGTTCAAAATATCAACTTATAGAGAAAACTCCTCTCGTTACTTATCTGGTTGGATTCCACAAGACCGGTGGGCACACACAATCAGGAATGTACAGCCGGAATGTACCCAAGAGCACTGGAACGCAAATGAAGGAACACAAGAGAACGAGAGAGAGCGTTCCAAATGTTCCCTGATATCGAAGGTCCACTCAGCGGGAAGTTCACCTGACAAACCTGCCAGGCCGCAGCCAATGAATAACCGACTGCAACAAGCCGCGAACAGCCAATAAATGAATTCTCCAACCGATTCATGATCTGGGCAACAGGAGAAAGTTCACCGGGCCGCCAAAGGGGAAGAAAAACTCAAAAGCCGACGCTCTGCAGCGCTTCCTGAAAGCTTAAATGCCCGATCCTACGCAGAACGTTCTCTAAGCATATTGATAGCAACGGCCATCTTGGAATGGAGCAAGGATGCACAGCCCCCCATTCTCTTCCTTGCATAATATGAGCTTTTCCACATAATCGCTTCCCCTGAATGTTACTAACAGACAACGGATAGGTGCTAATGCTGCCAATCGTGCCAACCTGCCTGCCCATGGCCCCCCGAATGGGGTCTGACATGGAGACAGTAAGAAATAGTTTAAAACGTTATGACTGAATGATGAACATTGTAATGTTATTCGAGATATGGAATACACAATCAGTACAAAAATAGCAATGACTTTAGATACTTTATTATGACTACCATCCGTGAAATATGCCAGAACTCCTAGTGGAAGTCATCTTAGCACCATGACTATGCCTGTTTGCCCCAACTATTTCAGGGCTACTTTGTATTTCTTTTCCAACACGTATTAACTATGCTACACAACACTGGTTCCCTGTGGCCTCCACATCACACAGACTCTGCTTGATAGACTCGGAGCAGAATTCCTTAAACATAAACTTCACTGCAACTCAATCTCTGCTTGCTGCCACCCTTGTTTTACAATGTGTTCAGTCTTTCCACAATATACACCTTGATATGTCTGTGGAATGGACCTGCACTCCACACATGCTTCCTTTTGTACCACCTTTCCTCTAGTTGGTTTGAAATGCTATTTTGAAAAGTGTAATACAAAAGAGCACTTCAAATATGTGTACACACATAAACATACACACACACACACACAGTGCCACAATCAGCATCACCCAAGCTACCCTTTACTAAGACAGTCCAAGACTTCTGCTGTATCTTTATGCATCCCAAACGCTACTTCCCAAATGCTGACATGAATACCCCTGTTGAGAGAAGCCAGGAACCTAACCCAGTCATACAAGACAGCAATCAGCACTAAAATGATGAGACAATGGCAAACCCTGAGTGTACAACAACACACTAAAATAATGCAACTACAAATTGAACCAGGACATGCAGAAGAAATTAAAGTCCACTTCCCATAATATTAACTCATGAACCTATGCTCACTGCCACTTAATTCGAAATAATCTGATGTATTATGTTCATGTAATGATGCTCAAGAACACTTTGACGTGGGTGCATTGTGAAGAAGGCAACAAACCAAAACTCCAAAATAAGAAATGGGGTTATAATGTATTTCCTTACATTGTATTCATAATGTAGTATGTTTTACTATAGTTTACCTGTGTATGTTTTAAATAAAATGTTCACATACTATACCCTCCTATCTTCTCCCAGCCCCTCCCCCCCAACGTTCCCCAAGATCTCCTAAATCCTGCCTGCACCTAACGAACAAGTTACTTACCTTCAGTAATGATATATCTGTAAGAGACATATATTAGTTATAGGTTCCTTACCTTAGAATTACCCCAGGCGTCAGACTGGATCCGGAGAATATTTTCTCAGCAGTACCCCTGCGCGTCGGTAGGTGGCGTTGGTCGACTCCGCGTTCGTCGTCGGCATCGTGATCGCCAGGATGACTCACGGTATCTACTTAGACGCCGCCCCTGCGCGCTGACGTCAGTTCTTTACACGACATTCCATGCCAGAAGCGCAGAGACATGCAAGACACTGACCACTGGTGCACAAAAACTAGGGCCCTGAAACAGAGTCTTTTACGCTAGAAGTCAGTTCACAGATCGGGGAGGATGGGTGAGGCGGTAAGGAATCTATAACTAATATATGGCTCTTACAGATATATCGTTATCGAAGGTAAGTAACTTGTTCATCTGAAAGAGCCTATTAGTTATAGATTCCTTACCTTAGAATAGACACCCCAGCAATACAAACCCCGGAGGTGGGTCTGCGAACTAAGTTCACACCAAAAAGTCCTGGAGAACTGAACGGCCAAAGAAGCCGTCTCTCCGGACCTGACTATCCAGGCAGTAATATTTAGTGAACGTGTGCAAAGATGCCCACGTGGCTGCCTGGCAGATATCACCGAGGGGGACTCCATGTCCCAAAGCAGTAGTGGCTGCCATCGCCCTGGTGGAATGAGCGCGCAGTCGTACCTGAGGCTCCTTTTTCGCCAAGGAATAACAGATCTTAATGCAAAGAACGACCCATTGAGAGATGGTCCGTTTCTGCACGGCCCCACCGTTCTTGGCGCCCACATAGCCAACAAAGAGTTGATCGTCCACCCGGAATTGTTTTGTGCGATCCAAATAAAATGAAAGCGCACATTTTGGATCCAGACGGTGGAGTCTCTCCTCCTCCTTGAAAGGATGTGGGGGCGGGAAGAAGGTGGGCAAAGTGATGGTCTGTCCTATGGGGAAAGAGGTAACCACTTTGGGAAGAAAAGAAGGCCTAGTTCGAAGGACAACCTTGTCCGGATGGACAGCAAGGAAAGGAGGTTTAGAAGATAAAGCCTGAAGCTCACTCACCCTGCGAGCAGAGGTGATGGCAACCAGAAAAGCAGTCTTTAAGGTCAAGAGTCTGAGAGGACAATTATGTAGCGGCTCGAAAGGAGCACACATAAGGTAAGTTAAGACCAGATTCAATTCCCACTGGGGCATTACGAAAGGAACAGGAGGAAAGAGGTGAGTAATGCCCTTAAGAAATCTATTTACAATAGGGGACTTGAAAAGAGAAGGCTGATCAGGAAGGCGAAGAAAGGCCGAAATGCCCGAAAGATAGCCTTTAAGGGTGCCCAGAGCAGAGCCCTGCTGGGCCATAGATAGAATGAAGAGGAGAGCTTATGAAAGAGGGGCAGAAGGGGGATCCACAGTCTTTGCTGTGCACCATGTCACAAATGTGTTCCATCTACAGGCGTATACCGTTTTAGTTGAGGGACGCATGGCTGCCAAACTAACATTACAGACTTCGGGAGGAAGGTCGAAAGCTGTCAACTGTCGCAGCTCAATCTCCACGCAAGGAGGTGGACGCCGGACAGGTTCGGGTGGAGGACCGTCCCCTGTTGCTGCGACAGAAGATCCTCCCGAAGAGGTAGTCTGATCTGCGAATCAATGGCCATGTTCAAGAGCTCGGGATACCAGACTCTTCGTGCCCAGTCTGGAGCCACAAAAATGACTTGGGCCCGGTCGCGCTTGATCTTCTTCAACACTCTGGGTAGAAGTGGTATAGGTGGAAAGGCGTATAGAAGACCACAATTCCACTCGCGACGAAAAGTGTTGCCGAGCGAGTGCCGCCTTGGAAATTCCAACGCGCAGAACTGACATTGCGAGTTATCTTCGGTGGCAAACAGATCTAACCAAGGCTCTCCCCACTGCTGAAAGAGACCTTGCACTACCTCCGAGCAAAGACCCAATTCGTGATCCATCATGCACCTGCGGCTGAGTTTGTCTGCCCTGGCGTTCAGGGAACCTGCCAGGTGTTGAACCACCAGGGACATGCCCTGATGTTCCAGGCATGTTCAAAAGACGAACAGCCTCCCCACCCCACCCCGCCCTGTTTGTTGCAGTACCACATGGCGGTGGTGTTGTCCGTAAACACCTGCACTACTCTTCCCTTGACAGAGGGAAGGAATGCCTTCAGTGCAAGACGAATCGCCCGGAGCTCCAGAAGGTTGATGTGGAGCCCGGACTCCACCGGAGACCAGAGGCCTCTGATCTCCGCCTCTCCCATATGGCCGCCCCATCCCAGAAGTGAGGCATCTGTCACCACTGTGAACTCTGGTTGGGGAAGGGAGAGGGATCTGCCGCTGACCCAATCCTGGTTCGTTAGCCACCACTGCAATTGGTGTGCAGTGCCCTCCGAGATCTGGACGCAATCTGAAAGAGTCCCCTGATGTTGTGTCCAGTGGAACTTCAGGTCCCACTGCAGAGCCCGCATATGCCAACTTGCATGATCCACCAACAGGATGCAGGAGGCCATGAGGCCATGAGGCCCAGCAGCCTCAGGGGCATTCTCACCGAAACCCAGGATAGAGGCTGAAACATCGGAATCATAGCCCGAATATCCTGTACTCGCTACTCGGGAGGATAAGCCTAAAACTGCGCTGTATCGAGAACCACTCCGATCAAAAGGAGCTTCTGAGAGGGAATCAGGTGCGACTTCGGCACGTTGATAGTGAACCCCAGCGAATGCAAGAGGTCCGCCGTAGTCTGGAGGTGGGAGATGACAGCCTGGGGCGAGCTCGCCTTCAACAGCCAGTCATCGAGATAGGGGAAGACTGGAACCCCTGATCTGCGCAGATGAGCTGCGACCACCACCATCACTTTCGTGAACACCCAAGGGGCGCTGGTAAGGCCAAAGGGGAGCACGGTAAACTAAAAATGCTTGTGGCCTACCATGAACCGTAGGTAACGCCTGTGGGCTGGCAGGACGAGTATGTGGAAATAGGCGTCCTGCAAGTCCAATGCTACCATCCAGTCTCCAGGGTCGAGGGCAGACAGAACCTGAGCCAATGTCAACATTTTGAACTTCTCCTTCTTGAGGAAGCGGTTGACGTCCCTGAGGTCTGAGATAGGACGCAGGCCTTTGTCCTTCTTGGGTACCAGGAAGTAGTGGGAGGAGCAACCACAACTTACTTCTGGCAGAGGGACACGTTTGATAGCCCCTTTGGCCAAATGGGCTGTAACTTCCTGACAGAGAAGGGTCAAATGATTCTCCGACATGCGATGGAATGCTGGTGGCATGGAGGGAGGGGTAGTCTCAAAGGGGAGGGAGTAGCCCCTTCGGACTATCTGCAAAACCCACCTGTCCGAAGTGATGTTGTGCCAGTGGGGGAGGTGATGGCGAATCCTGCCGCCCACTGGCAACTGGTGGCCCTGAAAGGTCAGACTAGGAAGGTTTGGAGGCTGCTGCAGAGGGGGCACTGGTGGACTGTCCCGCACGCTGGACCCCAGACCCACGGCACTGGGTCCCACATCCCCGGCCGCGCAGAGGCTGGGTAGTTTGCACAGGCCTGTGTCTGTAGCCACGAAAGGGACGAAAGGCAGACTGTGTGGGACGAGAAGTAGCTGCGAGGCCCAAGGACCTGGCCGTAGCCCTGGAGTCCTTAAAGCGCTCGAGCGCATTGTCCGCCTTGTCGCCAAACAGGCGACGGCCATCAAAGGGCATGTCCAAAAGGGTAGATTGGACATCCCCGGAGAAGCCAGTGGACCTTAGCCAGGCGTAGCGCCTCAGGGCTACTGACGTAGAAATCGTTCTACCCAGCGAGTCGGCGGTGTCCAGCCCACATCGAATGGCGAACTTTGCTGCATCTCTACCCTCTGCGACTGCACGGGAGAGTGTGGCCCGGGCCTCCTCCGGGCACTGTGGCAGCACCTGCGCAACCGTGTCCCACACGGAGTGGGTGTAACGGCCCAAGAGACATGCGGTGTTCACCGACCGCAGTCCTAAGCTGGCAGAAGAAAACATCTTCTTCCCAAGATGATCCAGCTTCTTGGATTCCCTATCTGGAGGAGCAGTAGGCAACACGCCTTTGGACGTTGAGGCTTGGAGCCCTGGCTCTTGGGGGTAGGGTGTTGGGAGAGGAAAATGGGGTCGCCCGGACCCGGGCGGTGGCATTGGGCAATCATCCTATCCACAGGAGCCCCTGTGCTGGGCTTGGACCAAGTGCCCAGAAGGATATCTGTGAGGGCCTCATTGAATGGCAGCAGGGGCTCCGAAGAGGCCGCTGCCGGCTGAAGCACCTCAATCAGGAGGTTAGCCCTAACTGCCACCGTAGGAAGCTCAAGGCCCAAGGTCTCAGCCGCCCTACGCAACACCACAGCATAGGAGGCTCCCTCCTCCGTGGCCACGGTAGGGTGAGAAAGCATACCAAGGTCTGGGGAGGTATCCAGACCACTGGCATCACCCAACTCCTCTCTCCAGTCCGGCTCTTCAAGCTGGTCTGCCAGAGGATCACCAGACCCCTCCCAGTCCTCCTCATCCTCTTCTGGCCGCCAATCAGGGCGATAAGCAACACCAGGATAGAACAGTGGCACAAAAGTGCCGGTCGGTGCCGGATCCTATCCGGCTCTGTGTCCAAGTCGAGGGGGGGGCCGGAGTCGATGCTGGCAGGGGACACAACCGGCGTCGGAGGCTGCGGAGGCGTCATCAATGGAGTCGGTGCCGGAGGAGGTGTCGTGAGGTCGACCGGCACCGATCCGGATCCAGGCCTGGATCCCTGGGGGCCCTGCGGTGCCGGGGCCGGAGCCGCCGGCATCGAAGGCCTAGAACCCCAGCCGAGTCAGCGGAGCCCAAAGGCGCGCCGGCGGAGTTGGGCTGCCAAAAGATGGAGTGGAGGGCTTCGTAAAATGTACGAAGTTGGGCAGGGGTCGCTCCAGCTCCCGGAAAGGGAGGGAAGCTCGGAGCCCTCCCAACAGGCTCCGCGGGCGGAGCCGAAGGACCATGATCTTCCGCATCCCGCATCGCGTCGGCCGACGGACGGAGAGGAGGCGAAGAGCAACGGTGCTTCTTCGCCTTCTTCTTGTGCTTCGACTTACCCGATGACAAAGACTTCGAAGAGGAATGATGGTGGTGACTCCACGACCAGTCCCGCGACCTCCCTCTCGAGCGTGACCTCAAGCGGTGCGGAGCTGACTGCTGGGCCTCCAGAAGCTTTCAGGACCGCTCCCGCAAAGACTTTGGGTTCATGGACCGACAGTCGGAGCACGACTTTGGGTCGTGGTCGCGCTTCAGGCACCACAGGCACACGAGGTGTGGGTCCGTAACCGACATCAACCTGTGATAGGAGTCACAAGGTTTAAAGTCGGTCCGACGATGTGACATCCCTACGTGCACCAGGACTCGAACAACTCCAAAAAGATGTCGCAGAACAGTATTAGTCAAAAAGTGACTAAGGGTACCGCTCTCTCCGGATCTGCGTTGGCTGGCACAGAAAAAGAAAGGACTGACGTCAGCGCGCAGGGGCGGCGTCTAAGTAGATACCGCAACGTCATCCCGGCGATCACGACGCCGACGACGAACGCGGAGTCGACTGACGCCACCTACTGGCACACAGAGGTACTGCTGAGAAAAAATTCTCCGGATCCAGTCTGACGCCTGGGGGTAATTCTAAGGTAAGGAATGTATAACTAATAGTCTCTTTCAGATATAACCGCTTTTACTGGCCCATCCCTTCTCAGATTCTACTGCTGGTAACCAACAGTACATGATCCAGCTCTCTCTGTAATGCTTCCAGCTCTCCACCTCCTGGTGTTTTAGCACATCAAGCCTGAGTAAACCTTTCCCTCCTCATCATCAGTGCATCACAAGAATGCAGCTCTCTACCCAGGCCACTCAAGATTGCTTCTGTCAGACCCTCCTCATGAAAACATCCTCTGTTCTGGAACACCTATTGCACCTACTTCCAATATGCCATAACCACTGAATGCCTAGTCTTGGAGAAACCGCAGGATTTCTATTAATTCCATTTCACACCTGTCCAATACACATGATATTTTTGACTGGTTAGAGGAAATTGACTCAACCAGGCACATAAAGAAAAAGAGGATTCCCCTGTCTCTCTGGAATTCACAGCAGCCTTAGACACGCTTACATACTAATACAATTTTTCCTGAGACACGTAGCGTATGTGAGGAGCACCTGAGGAGGAGGAGGCGGAGCGGAGCTGCGAGCAGTGAGCCGCAAGGAGCCGCCGCAGGGGTCGCGAGTTGCGGTTTTGCCACAATTTCTGCCGGTTGCTGGTTCTGCTGGTTCTGCCGGTTGCTGAGTCTGCCGGTTGCTGGGTCTGCCGCCGGTTACTGGGCCTGACCCGGTCCCTGAGTTGCCTGGTTGCCGAGGCGTGACGATCAGCGGACGTTGGACAGTCTGCAGGCAGCAGGCAAGCAGCTTGAGCTTGAGCAGCTCGGGCGAGGGAGGTGAGGCAGAGTGTGGAACAGTGTGGAGTGGTGGGTGAGAGGAGCGGGGGAGTGAGGAGCAATTTAGGCAATTTAGGTATTTCAAGCACAGCGATGCTCCCCGCTCCCGCCCCCACCTCGCCCCTTCCCCTTAGCAGGTTATTTCCAAAAATAAGGACTGTGCTGAGAACCTTTGAAGTGCAAGTGCAAGGAGTCTAAAGGAGGCCTGCGCCGAGGAAGTATATAGAGCGCAGAGCAGAACTCGGAGTGCAGTTCTCTGCCGCTATTTTCCACTCTTTTCCTTCACCCTTCACCTCATCTTTTATGTATGGGGGGCCTGGGAGATCACTTGAGCACCTGAGCTGAACATAGTGGGCTATTAGCACTTATATTTCTCACAGAGACAGAGACAGAGACTGTGACTGCAACTGCGACTGCAACATACTATTGACATACTATTGGCGTAATATTGGAAGCTTTGAAAGACTGGGCCTTAGTTGTATTTGTGTCACCGGTGCAATTTTTTACCAGAACGGAGGCTGTCTTGAGACCGGAGGCCAAAGCTGCTGGACGCTTTTGCCACCTTAGGCACCTTATGTTCACTTCATAATATTTATGACCCTGTAACGATTGTGCCCAGGCAGAAAATGCAGGCAGAAAAAAGTCAATAGCAGTAGCAGTAGTGGTCAGTGGCCAGTAGGCAGTAGCAGTTAGCACTTTTTGTGGGGACACTACTGAAAAGAAAATTTGCTTGCACGCAGGTTATCGCAATGCGCTTTGTTTTTTGTCCCCTTGTCCTATGATATCATCTGGTAACTCTGGACTTTGTTTGTGAACATGATTTGTCTGTGAACTGCTTTATTTGTTGTATCCTTATTTGTTTTATCTGTTATTTATATCTATAGTTACATTTATAGTTACTTATAGTTATTTATTTATAGTTATTTATGGTTTCTTTTGGTGTAACGCCCTATCCTTTTGTCTCTTGATCCCTTTGTCCCTTTATCCTTTGTACCTTTGCCCTTTATCCCTGGACCCTTTATTTCTAAGAAAAGAAGGCAAAGAAAGGACAGTTCTGGCTCCAGTTGTAGTAGAGAGAGCAATTTTTGTTCCGGACCGAAATTAAGAGAAATTAAGGGACCGAATTTCAGTCTGTGACAAATATATAAGAAGATACAAGATTAAGGCTACAACAATATATAACAAATATAATTGATAAGATATTAGAAGATATCAGAAACTCGTTCCCTACGCAGTGCACTTTTTGTACAGGCCTTAAATAAAATGACGGCAAAAAAACTTAGGTCGGGGCGTTTGCTTGTGGGTAGGACCTGTGCTAAAACTAAATCAAATCCCTTACGTAATAAGGATATCTCAGGCATGCTGTCAAAGGGAAAAAGTCAACTATTTAGTCTATGGGAAAGGGGAAAGGAGAAAAATCTTCAAGTTGAGTCAAATACCTCAACCATTTGGAATGGGGGAGATAATGTAATTGGGATTGAGAATGATGGTGTTATGGTTAATATTGTTAATACCGTCAATGATATGGTTGATATGGTTGAGGTTGTAGAATCACATACTACTGGTAGTAAACATGGAGGAGGAGAATCCCTTGAATCCCAGAGGCATCCAGTACGGTGCCCAGGGGACCTGATCGGCTCTCCAGTCCTTCTGGTATCCTTAGGATCTACTTTACCATCTCCTAAAACAGCAGATGTAATTCCACACAGAACACCACACACACCACACGGAATCATAGAAGACCTCCTTGGTCCCAATTTAGCAGAGGATGTCCAAAATAAAGATTTTACTCTCCCCGATTTGGATTTAGAGCTCTGCAGGAGGTATATTTCTCATGATACTAGCAAGATTACGGAACTAGCAAATACTCCAGTAATAGCAGTTCCTATAGGATTAAAATTATTCAGTAGAACCCCATCTAAAAAATCGAATTATTCTCTTTTACAATCACACCCCTCTCTGACCCCTGATCTAAATATCAGTGCTACCCAACCCAGTCAAATTCTAAGGAAGGATATAATAGTCTCGGATTCATTAGTATCCTTAGAACATTTATTATCCTCTATCCTAACGCTACTCAAAAAATTTGTAGGAGGTTCAGACTGTGTGTTGGAAACTGTAACTCAAATATTAAAGATATTGTTAAAAAGTAATCAGGAGAGGGAGGTTACTTCAAGTGTGCATACCGAACAAGTAGAAGCGGAAGTAAAGGTAGAAGAGGTTCTAGAGAATATACCTGAGAATGCTAGTAGTCAACCAACCTGTACTGCTCATGATGGCAATCCCCAAATTGATAAGTTAATGAATAAAGCTGTGATGCTAGAGAAGACCCCATAACCTTTACCTGAACCCATACAGTTTATCTGTGAATCAGCTCAAGAAGTAAAAGGCTCGGTGGGCTCAGCTAGAAGGATAGACCAGGAAGTATTCCCTATTTTTAAAACCCATTTAAGTGATGAGAAAGTCAATGTCTTAGTATCCTCACATCTGGAAAAAATGGGAGAAATGGGAAAAAGGAAGAAAATAGAGGGAAAAAGATGAAATCAACACGAAGATTTTCAAAAAAGAAGCAAAGGAGAATTCGTTTTAAAGAAAACATCGAGTCTTCAGTTAGTATGGAGACTTCCTCCCAGCCTTTGCTAAATATATCACAAAATATGAAGCTGAAAGATGAAATAGATTTCGTGAACCCTGAGAATAAAGATTTAACAACAGAGTCAATGATGGTCTATGAGGCCTCCCCCTCGAATATTGCCTACCCCATACGAGATTGTGCTAATACCGTAATAGAGGGGCTTCCATTATCTACAACAGTGGAGCAGTCGAGGCCAGTTAACCCTCTCTCATCAGTACTTTACCCCTTGGCTGTCCCCTTTCCTGACACTGTAAAAATGAGAGGTAAACCAGAGATAACTGGTGTTGAACGCCTCTGGGAAAGTCTGGACACACTCCAGTTAGATTTTATTCCTCTGTTTGATACAGATTTAATATTAAATAGGACTTCGCTTCTTAAATGTCTTTTGGAGATTGAAAGTTTGAAACTTATACAAAGTAGTGATATAAGTTTAGTCTCCATCTTAAATACAGAAGTTGGTTATAAGTCGAGGGTAAGGTTTAATTCCAAAATTATTGTAAACCTTATATTACAATGGTCAGAAGGCCTACAAAGCAGGGGGATTGATGTTATTCCATTCTTTGAGATACCCTGAAATAGAGCCCTCGATAATAGGTCTCTTTCAACTCACTTACCTTCAGATAGTAGAGATTGCTTGTATGAAACAGAGGAATTAAAAATCTGTATTACAAAAAATGGTAGACAAGTGAAACTTAAAGATTGCCCCCCCCCTTTCCTTTAACTGGAATTCTAAAGAAGAGAGTCCAAAATGGAACTGGTTACCCGGTGTACTATCGATCAGATCCAACAGTAAACATCTACAACAGCCATCCTTCTAGCAATGAACTAAAAATAATATCTTGGAACGCTGCAGGAATAAAGAATAGTAGGGAGAAGTTACAATATCTATGCGCGTTAGAAGCAAACGTGATTTGTCTTCAGGAGACCTGGTGTACAGAGGAATTGCTATCTAAGGATTATTTTACTTTAGACTGCAAAGCAACCCCGTCCAGGAGGGGACATGCAAAGGGTGGGGTGGCCTGCTTACTGTCAAATAAGATAAAATGGAATTACGATTACTATAAAGATCCTAGTAATCTTTTTTTGGCAGTAACGTTGCATAATCTTGATAATATTGTAAAAAGTCCACCACTAATGTTGATAAATGCTTATATTCCGCTAGATACTTCTCATGATGTTCTCTTAAAGGCGGTTTTTTCCTACATTAAAAAAGTCAATGATGTAGAACTTCCCCCTCATATAGTTCTGGTGGGGGATCTGAATTGTAAAATCTCTAACTCTACTTTGGACATTATCCGAAATAGAGAAAGAGAAGAATCTCTGCAGATCCCACAAGCGCTCTTTCCACAAAATATTAGAACAAATAAGAGAGGGAAAATGTTTATTGATGAATTAATGAAGGTTGATGGCATTATAGTAAATGGAAGATTTCCTTCAGATTCACCGGCCACCTTTACTTGTAAAACATATAGTGGAGAATCTATCTTAGACTATGTGGTAGTGGGAAGTACCTCCTTCTTCTTATTAAAAGATCTAAAGGTCTCTAATTCTTCCTGTAGTGACCACAAAATACTAACTCTTACCATAAATTTAAACTTGTTTTCGCACGATCCATGGGCATTACATGGTGAATTTGTTAGTTTTGCTAAGAAAACAGGGAGATGTCATTGGGATAACAAAGCCATCCTGGGCCTTGACAGTGTCTTAGAGGTCACTGTAGAGAACTTGCCTAGTTGGTTTGGAACAGAAATTGCCAGTTTTAACGCATTTATGAATAAAGCGATAGAAATTGCAAAGAAGTCGAATCAAAGAAAAGTAATAAAGCAGTCCCCAGACCCTTCCAGCCGTTTAATCTCGAAATAAATAAACTAGTTAGGGAACAGCACTTGAATTATTCAACGGAAAGATATCGTAGAATATTATTACTAAAAAGGAGGAGGACTCGGGTAAAGGTTAAGTTAAGAAAAGAGAGGGAAGATAACATTTGGATCAAACTGAGAGAAGCAGCCTTTAAAGGCCAAGTAAGAACATTTTGGTCTCTTATCGGGGAGGGATGTGGAGCTAGATCTCGACCACTCCATGTGGCCATAGAGGAGCATAAATGGGTTAGCTTTATTCAGGATTTATATGCAGATAATGCAATGGCAGTTAAGTATATCGCACCAAAGGAAGACCCCTCATCGTATGGATCTCCATCTGAAAAAGAAATTGAAATGGCGATCAAGGGGATGCGCTCCTCCGGAGCGATGGGCCCCGATGAATTACCCATCACAGTTTTAAAACATAATAGTATACTGTGGAGTAAAATTCTTTATCCGGTGTTTAAGTATTGCTATGCAAACAAAATGGTTCCCCACTCTTGGAAGGGAGTATATTAGTCCCTCTGTTTAAGAAAGGAGATTGAGATGTCCCACACAACTATCGTCAAATTGCACTTCTTGACGCAGTGGGTAAAGTTTTTGCTAAATGCCTCTTGATCCAAATAAATGATTGGGTGGATGGGGTTAAAATTTTACCGTTGGAACAAACCGGGTTTAGGACAAAGCATGGAACAATTGATAACCTAACTGCACTACAGGTAATAAACGAAAAATATGTTACAGTTAGAAGAGGAAGGGTGTATACATTTTATAGATTTCTCCACAGCATTTGATAAAGTAGATCGCCTCCTGCTGTGGAGAAAACTGTCGGACCTGGGTATGCCGGCCATCCTCTTGGAGTTAGTTCGTGCTCTTCATACGGACACTTGGTGCAGAGTCCTAATGGGAGGGGAAAGAGGTCTCTCCCAAACCATCCCTACTGCAAATGGCCTAAAAGAACAAGTTACTTACCTTCGGTAACGATATATCTGTAAGAAACATTAGTAGTGATAGATTCCTTACCTTAGAATATCCCCAGGCGTCAGGCTGGATCCGGAAAGTTTTGCGTAGCAGTACCCTTGCGTGTCGGTAGGCGGCGTCGTGCGGCTCCACGTCCGTTGTCGGCATCGGGATCGCCAGGATGATGTCGCGGCCAGTACTTAGACGCCGCCCCTGCGTGCTGACGTCAGTTCTGTACACGACTTTCCGCACCAGGAACGCAGAGCCATGCAAGAAGCTGACTTTGGTGTCTGAAAAAATACTAGGGCCCTGAAAGGGATGTCCTTAACCCTAGAAATCAGGTCGCAGAACGGGGAGGATGGGTGGGGCGGTAAGGAATCCATCACTACTAATGTTTCTTACAGATATATTGTTACCGAAGGTAAGTAACTTGTTCATCTGAAAGAAACACATAGTGATAGATTCCTTACCTTAGAATAGATACCCCAGCAATACCGACCCCGGTGGTGGGTCTGCGAACAAAGATCAGACAAGGAAGTCTCGGAGAACAGAACGGCCAAAGAAGCCGTCTCTCCGGACTTGGCTGTCAAGGCAGTAATGCTTGGTAAACGTGTGCAGCGAGGCCCACGTAGCTGCCTGACAAATGTCCTGCAAAGGGACACCACGTCCTAAAGCCGTGGTGGCGGCTGTCGCCCTGGTGGAATGGGCACGCAACCCAACAGGAGGCTCCTTCTTAGCCAAAGAATAACAGGTCTTGATACACAAGACGACCCAGCGGGAGATGGTCCGCTTGTGTACCGCCCGACCTTTTTTGGCGCCCACGTAGCCAACAAAGAGCTGGTTGTCCACCCGGAACTGTCGTGTGCGGTTCAAATAAAAAGAAATCGCACGTTTTGGGTCCAGACGGTGGAGCCTCTCTTCCTCTCTAGAAGGATGCGGAGGCGGAAAGAAGGTGGGCAAAGTGATGGTCTGCCCAATGTGGAAAGCAGTAACCACCTTTGGCAAGAAGGACGGACGCGTCCTAAGAACAACCTTGTCTGGATGGACAGACAGAAAGGGGGGCTTGCAAGAAAGAGCCTGGAGCTCACTCACCCGCCGAGCGGAGGTGATGGCCACCAGAAAGGCTGTCTTCAGAGTGAGAAGACGAAGAGGACAGTTATGCAGAGGCTCAAAGGGAGCGCACATGAGAAAGGTAAGAACCTAGTTCAAGTCCCACTGAGGCATCACAAAAGGAACAGGAGGGAAGAGGTGTGTAATGCCTTTTAGGAATCTGTTAACAACAGGGGACTTGAAAAGGGAGGGCTGGTCAGGAAGCCTGAGGAAGGCCGAGATAGCACAAAGATAGCCCTTGATGGTACCCAGGGCAGAACCCTGCTGGGCCAGAGATAGAAGGAACAGAAGAACCTCAGAAAGAGGGGCAGAAAGGGGATTCACAGCCTTTGCTGTGCACCATGCCACAAACTTGTTCCACCTGCAGGCGTATACCACCTTAGTGGAGGGACGCCTGGCTGCCAGAATCACATCACAAACTTCGGGAGGCAAGTCGAAAGGAATCAACTGCCGCCGCTCAATCTCAACGCAAGCAGGTGGAGGCTGGACAGGTTCGGGTGGAGGACCGTCCCCTGCTGCTGCGATAGAAGATCCTCCCGAAGAGGCAGACGGATCGGGGATCGACGCTCATACTGAGTAGCTCGGGATACCAAACTCTTCGAGCCCAGTCCGGAGCCACAAGAATGACTTGGGCCCGGTCGCGCCGAATCTTCTTCAACACTCTGGGTAGAAGTGGTATAGGCGGAAAGGCGTACAACAGACCGCAACTCCACTCGCGACGAAAAGCGTCGCCGAGCGAGTGCCGCCTTGGAAATTCCAACGCGCAGAACTGATGACTTTGCGCGTTCTCTTCGGTGGCGAATAGATCTAACCAAGGCTCTCCCCACTGTAGAAAGAGTCCTTGCGCCACTTCCGAGTGAAGACGCCATTCGTGATCCATCATGCACCTGCGGCTGAGTTCGTCCGCCCTGGCGTTCAGGGAACCTGCCAGGTGTTGAACCATCAGGAATATGCCCTGATGTTCCAGCCATGTCCAGAGGCGCTAAGCCTCCTGACACAGGGTCCACGAGCCCACCCCGCCCTGTTTGTTGCAGTACCACATGGCGGTGGTGTTGTCTGTGAACACCTGCACTACCTTCCCTTTGACAGAGGGAAGGAATGCCTTGAGTGCAAGTCGGATCGCCCGGAGCTCCAGAAGGTTGATATGGAGCCGGGACTCCGCCGGAGACCAGAGGCCTCTGATGTCCGCCTCTCCCATGTGACTGCCCCATCCCAGAAGGGACGCGTCCGTCACAACTGTGTGCTCTGGCTGGGGAAGGGAGAGGGATCTGCCCATGACCCATTGCCGGTTCGAGAGCCACCACTGCAACTGTTTTGCAGTCCCCTCCGAGATCTGGACGTGATCGGACAGGTTGCCCTGATGCTGCGCCCACTGGAACTTCAGGTCCCACTGCAGAGCCCGCATATGCCATCTGGCATGATCGACCAGCAGGATGCAGGAGGCCATGAGGCCCAGCAGCTTCAGGGTCATCCGTACCGAAACCCAGGATAGAGGCCGAAAGATCGGAATCATAGCCTGAATATCCCGGACTCGCCGTTCGGGAGGATAGACCCGAAACTGCGTCGTGTCCAGAACTGCTCCGATGAAAAGGAGCTGTGGAGAAGGAATCAGGTGCGACTTCGGCACGTTGATGGAGAACCCCAGCGAGTGCAGGAGTTCGGCCGTAGTCTGGAGGTGGGAGACGACTGCCTGGGACGAGCCCACCTTCAGCAGCCAGTCGTCGAGGTAGGGGAAGACTGGAACACCTGCCCGGCGCAGATGAGCTGCGACCACCGCCATCACCTTCGTGAACACCCGAGGGGCGCTGGTGAGGCCAAAAGGGAGCACGGAGAACTAAAAATGCTCGTGGCCTACCGTGAACCGCAGGTAACGCCGGTGGGCCGGCAGGACGGGGATGTGGAAATATGCGTCCTGCAAGTCCAACGCTACCATCCAGACTCCAGGGTCGAGAGCAGTCAAGACCTGAGCTAGGGTGAGCATCTTGAACTTCTCCTTCCAGAGGAAGCGATTGACGTTCCGGAGGTCCAAGATAGGACGCATGTCCTCCTTGTCCTTCTTGGGCACCAGAAAGTAGTGGGAGTAACAACCACGCCCTACTTCTGGGGTCGAAACGCGTTCGATGGCCCCCTTGGCCAAGAGGGCCGCAACTTCCTTCTGAAGAAGCACCAAGTGATCCCCTGACATGCGGTGGTATTGAGGTGGCATGGCTGGGGGGGTGGTCACGAAAGGGAGGGAGTAGCCCCTTCGGACAATGTCCAAGACCCACCTGTCCGAGGTGATGGCACGCCAGTGGTGAAGGTGATGGCGGACCCTGCCCCCTACTGGCGTGCTGTGCACCTGAAAGGAATGACTAGGAGGGCTTGGAGGCCGCGGACGGGGCGGGGTTGGTGGCCTGACCCGCACCCTGGTGACCCGACCCGCCTCGGCGGGAGCCACGTCCTCGGCTACGCGAAGACGCCTGCTGCGCGGGCCGGTGGCTGGGCAGTGGACGTGACTGGGCGCCCCTTCCGTGGCCACGAAAGGGGCGAAAAGCAGACTGTTGCGGAGGGTGCACAGCAGAAAGGCCCATGGACTTGGCTGTAGCCCGTGAGTCCTTAAAACGCTCCAACGCATGGTCTGCCTTATTGCCGAAAAGGCCGACACCATCAAAGGGCATGTCCATAAGAGTGTTTTGGACATCACCCGAGAAACCAGTGGTTCTCAGCCAGGCGTGACGACGCAGCGCCACTGTCGTCGCAAGCGATCTGCCCAGCGAGTCGGCGGTATCTAGGCCACATCTGATGGTATACTTTGCCGCATCCCTTCCTTCCGCAATGGCGCGGGAAAGCAGTGCCTGGACCTCCTCAGGACACTGGGGCAGGACCTGCACCACCGAATCCCACAGAGAGTGGGAATATCGGCCCAAGAGGCAAGTGGTGTTGACAGACCGCAAGCCAGCACTGGAGGAAGAAAAAACTGATCCAGCTTCTTGGATTCCCTATCCGGGGAGCGGTAGGGAAGGCGCTCTGGGAAGCAGAGGCTTGGACCACCAAGCTCTCAGGGGTGGGGTGTTGGGAGAGGAACAAGGGGTCGCCCGGAGCAGGGCGATGGCGTCGGGCTACGTTCCTATCCACAGGAGCCCCTGTAGTGGACCTGGACCAGGTGCCCAAAAGAACGTCAGAAAGTGCCTCGTTAAAATGCAGCAGTGGCTCCGAGGAGGTAGCCGCCGGCTGAAGCACTTCCGTCAGGAGGTTAGTCCTGACAGCCACTGTGGGTAACTGGAGGTGTAAAGCCTCAGCTGCCCTACGCAACATCGTTGCAAAGTTTGCTCCCTCCTTCGTTGCCACGGAAGGAGGAGACAGCATGCCAGCGTCAGGGGAGGTGTCCAGACCACTGGCATCCCCAAGTTCCTCAGCCCAGTCCTGATCGAACTCACATTGGGCAGTGAGAGGGTCCTCAGACCCCTCCCAGTCCTCTTCGTCCTCCAAAGCAGGTTCAAAGTAAGGAGGAGGGACATGCGGAACCCAAGGCCGCATCGGCGCCGGAGCCGGCATCGAACGACGCCGGTCAGGCGCCGTGTCCGGATCCGGAGAGAACCGGGGAACGACGCCGCCCGGAGCCCTGGGCGGCGTCGGGAACGGCACCGGTGACATCGGCGCCGGTGGAGGTATCGTCAGGTCAACCGGCGTCGATGGGGGTTGCGGCAACAGCGGAGCCGGGGTCGGGGCCGGAGCCGGGGCCGGGACGGAGGCTGGCGGCGCTGGGACCGGAGTCGCCGGCGGCGCCGTAGGCACCCCAGAAGGGCCCGCGGGGCCCGAAGGCGCAGCGGGGGGACCTTGAGGCCCGAAGAGGCGGACCATGGCCGACAGGAACTCCTGCAATTCGGCCGGAGTCGCCGCCGAACCCGGATAAGGCGGGTAATGCGGCGGCGGCTCCACAGGCACTCCCGGAGCCGCGTGGACGGTGCCGACAGGACCCTCAGCCGAGTCGCGAGACCGGCGAGGGGAAGTCGTCGAGCGATGACGCTTCTTCGACTTCTTCGACTTCTTGTGCTTCGACTTACCGGAGGAGTGCGAAGACTTGGACCCCGACGACCGATGAGGACTCCGCGACCGGCCCCTCGACCTCTCACGTGACCGGGGCTTGGATTGGCGTGGAGCCGACTGCCGGACCTCGAGGAGCTTTCGAGACCGCTCTCGCAAAGCCTTCGGGTGCGAGGCCCGGCAGTCGGGGCACGACTTGGAGTCGTGGTCACGCCCGAGGCAGTAGAGACAGTCTCGATGCGGGTCCGTGATCTACATCATCCGACCACAGGCGTCGCATGGCTTGAAGCCGGGCATCCCTACCGACACCGTCGGAGTCGAACGACTTGAAAAAAAACAGTGATAAAAATCACAAAAAAGTTAGTCAAAAAATGACTAGGGCACTGCTCTTCCCGGATCTGCGCTTACTGGCGTGGAAAAAGAAAGAACTGACGTCAGCGCGCAGGGGCGGCATCTAAGTACTGGCCGCGACGTCATCCCGGCGATGCCGACGCCGGACGCGGAGCCGCACGACGCCGCCTACCGACGCGCAAGGGTACTGCTACGCAAAACTTTCCGGATCCAGCCTGACGCCTGGGGATATTCTAAGGTAAGGAATCTATCACTATGTGTTTCTTTCAGATCAAGGATGTTTATTGGCTCCTCTTCTTTTCTCCCTATATATCTCTGACCTTCCTCACGATTTGGCTCAAAGTGAGGGCATTGCCACGTTACTGGGGGGAAAACCGATTGTTTGTTTACTTTATGCAGACGACATAATATTAGATCTAACGCCTAGGGGATTAAATAGTCGTCTGCAGGCAGTACATAAATATGCAGAGGCCCACTATCTAAAGATTAATATATCTAAAAGTAAAATCATGTGCATGCACGGAAGAAAAAAGTTGCAGAATGGGAATTTTGTATGGTCTGTGGGTGGCCAAAAACTGGAACTTGTAAAATCTTATGTTTTCTTGGGAAAAACAGTGTGTGGCAACCTAAGTGACAAAGCCCATATAGAAAATAACATCCGTAAAGCTACTATACAGGGGAAAAGCTTGGGCTCCCTCTATAGATCTACTGGAAAAAGACACTTTGCACTTTTATTAGAGGTCTTTCGTGCAAAAATTCCTGCTTCACTGTTGTATGGTATTGAATTGCTGGATGTAGAAAAATTGGGTTTTTTAAATACAACAGAGGGCAAAATTTTAAGGAGTTTGGCTTCAGTCAACTCTGTTTGCCCCGTGGCTGCACTAAGGTTAGAATTTGGTTAAAGAAGTAGTTGGGTACAGGGTCTTGCCGGGATAGTGCGATGGGTTATAAGCCTGGTAAAGGGTGATCCTGGAACATTAAGATTTTTAATTCAGAAAGAAATATTAGAAAGTTTAAAGGAACAGTCATTAATTCTTAAAAGTTTTAGAACTGCGGTTGACTTGCTACAACTGGATGAGTCTTTGCTTTTCACCCTATCGCCATATCAACTAAGGGCCACTTTGAAGCAGGCCACTTGGGAATTAAGCTTCACTAGGGATAGGGAAGCTCGTATCTTAAAGAGGGGTATCCACCCGGCCATAGATTCCTGTGTGATAAATAAAGTACAGGCTTATATTTCCTGGAACCTGCCCATGGAGTGCGCTGCTTTTGGCTATTATTGAGGCAGGATATGCTTCCTTTAAATAACGTACTGTCTAAATGGTATGGTTCTTCTCCGATTTGTAATCTGTGTAATAATTCCATCCAGGACGTTAACCATGTTCTATTTATTTGCCCCGCTTTATCACTGTGTCGGCGTAAACGGATTAGACCAATTTGTCTTAAATTATCTATTCTTTCGGCCTCTGCATTAACTAATTCTATTTATGAGCCACCAAATTAAATGTTTTGTCATAGGATTTTTAACTTTTTTAAGTGTTTTTTTAAATTTGTATTAACGTACATTTCATGAAGGATGCATTAATTAACTTTGGTTTTACCTGATGTTGTATAGTATTAAGGGCATAAAGGATATTTTAACTTTTCCTATTGTATAAAATATTTTAATGTTTTGTATTTGGAGATTTTTTACTGTCGGCTTTCAGTTATGATTGTAGAAACCTTGCTGCACAAAATGTTTTTATATATATGTTGTTGGCCTTTCAGTTTATGTGGATCTCTTTGGAGTTCCAAGATCATAAATAAATAAACTTGACTTGAGTTGCGCAAGTAAACTTGACTAATACATCAGCTGTGTCTCTTAGGCATCCAGGTCCATCTCGACTACATGACCTCTTTTTTCAGGGGCAGGACACAAACTGTATTCTTTCTCCTGCTGTACTGACTCTTGCGCCATACCTCAAATAGCAACCCTCTCCTCCTCATCCTCTTCAATAACAAGCTCTGATTTGATAATTTGCGCTCATTTTGTACAACTGATGGTCCAAACACACA
Organism: Calotriton arnoldi; assembly: GCA_963921515.1. NCBI lineage: Eukaryota > Metazoa > Chordata > Amphibia > Caudata > Salamandridae > Calotriton > Calotriton arnoldi. Next base: position 420,198 of record CAWUFW010001870.1, on the reverse strand, counting down.
TGAAGATCAACCTGCAGACCACGGGGTGGCCCAAAAACACATGAAGATCAACCTGCAGACTAATGGGAGGCCCAAAAACACATGAAGATCAACCTGCAGACCAATGGGCGGCCCAAAAACACATGAAGCTTAATCTGCATCCGGATCCTAATCTGAATTCAGCTCACTGGCACCATCTCCTTTCCTTGGCCTCCTCACCCCAGTCCCAACACTGCTGCCCTTTCCAGACTGTGAAACATTTCCTAAGGAGTAAGTTACTCACCTTCGGTGACAATATTTCTGATGGATACTTAATTTTCCTACTGATTTCTCATTTTATAAATACTCCCTCCAGGCTTCAGAATGGTATAAAAACCTTTTTCCCAGCACTGACTCTCCAGTGCAGGATGGTGGTTCCATGCAGCTCCAACCTCATCTCCTCTTCCAGGCGTGATGTCATTGGATTATATTTGTTGCCACCAGGTATGGTGATATCAGTTCCTGATTTTGTTCCGTTCCTCATTGAGGCATGCAGAAAGGAGCTGAGAGAACAAAGACAGTGACAAATACAGCATGAACATTTGCATACCTTGTTATGAGGAAGCTGTGGGAAGATTATGTACCAACTAGAAGTATTGTTACCGAAGGTAAGCAACTTTTCCTAATGCATACATCTTCTCACAGAATCCTCAACAAAGGCTCACGGGAGGTGAAACTGCTGGTTAAAAACAAGAACTCATGCAGCACAGCCTGGGCAAAGTGCCCATGATGCATACCTGATAAGCAAGGCAGTAGTGCTTTGCAAAAGTAAGTACGGATGGCCACATAGCTGGTCAGCAACCAAAGGGGCCGTGGAAGCAGTTTGAAGCCTGGAAGGAGTATTCCTAAATTGAGAAATCTGTGGGCAGATGCATGCATCAGAAATACATCATCACTATCTAACAAGACACATCTTCATTTAGCTTACTCTAACGTTTTGCCAAAATATGTTATCACTACTTGTCATAGTTATTTAGCAACACCACTGTACAAATGTGCTGCACCAAGGTCTTAAGACCAAGTTCGTAGACCTCCACTGGCACATGCAAAACTATACAAGAGGAGTCTGGCTCACTTCAACAATCATATCTCTTCAGATATTAACTTACTACATTGGTTTCAAAAGGGTGAAAGAGTGGACTTTCCATACTACTCAGCACTTGCTTTGGACTAGAATGGACTAACTTAGGCAGTAACTATCCCACAATGTACCAACATGACATTTGTGGGGCACCAACCATCTTCCTGTGCTTCAACATTTATGACAAACTCATCTAGACAGAAGATCATTCCTAATCATTTCCACCAAACTCTGGAACGACCTCCCAATAAACATGCACCACATTCCCAATACCTGGCCTCAGGTGGTCTGAAGTGCTCTGCTGCAGTGCTCTGGTTCAACAACCACCACCACACCTGCATTCGCCACTATGACAACCTGAACCACCTGAGACTTGCGCTGACCTCCACTGTTTCAGTCTGCCTGATCCATGGAACCAAAATACTCTCACACTTCCCACTGACAAGAAAAATCCTCCCCACTTGGCAGATGTCAGCAACACAGTCCAGTCCCTATTCCAAAACGTCTTCAGTGACAGGACTTTGCCATAACAATTTAAAATACTGAACTTTACTAAAAGAAACCTGCTAAAATAATACAACTCTCATAGAAGCCAAATGAATCATAGAAATGCTCACAAGGAATTGAGACTGGTTAAGAAATCTGTACTTACAGAGCTGTATTCTGTCTTTTGAAGGATGTAGTCTGCAGATGTATCTAATAAAAATGTACAAATGACAAAAGATAATGAATGGAGGTGGAGCAAAGGGTCTGTTGTGGTAATCCGTAATCAGGGTATAACGCTGAAACCTCCAGACCTCATCTGTGTGATCTTCCACCTCCGCAAATGTATTACTGAAAAAAAAGCAGGATGACAATTATAAAAACATGAGACTGTGTAACAAGTAGAGAAAGAAAAAAGAAGGAGAAAAGCACAAAAAGAAACCTGAAACTGAATAAAAGACGGGAATAAGAGCCTACATACAAGAACCCATGGCGAGACAAAACAAAGAAACAGAATAACATAAATAGTATGAAACTGAGACGCAGATGTTGCAGAACCAACCTAGGCATCACAAACAAGATACAGCATACAGTTAGAGACGGTCTGAGAAAGTGACAGCACAAATATTTGAGAGGTAGAAGATATAAGAGATGTATCAAGAGAAACAGGACAAACACATGGAAAATAAAACTAAGTGACAGAGGTATTCTATAATATTACAACTACTTTTTCTAAAGGAACGTAGCATTCGCTACATAGGTTGTCTCTTGACTATAATAAGTGATTATAACAGCAATGAGAAGAAGTCAGACAAAAGAAAAGCAGGAAACCCAGAAATGCTAGAACCCCTCAAGAGGCAAACAGAGAGTGACTCGAAGCAGAAATGTACACAGTAGAAACAGAGAGAGAGCTGAAAACAGAGCAAGCAAGATACCTGGAAAAGCATGGAAAGGAACGCAAAAGAGAGCAGGAACAAACAAGAGAAAGGCAACAGGGACACAGAGACACAGAGAAGAAGAATAAGGCAGAGTGCAGGAACATACTTGGACTATCGGTACTATCCATTTCTTATATTATCTATTCTATCCTATTCTGAGCACTTGTATGCCCGTAGGCATCCCAGTGGAGGAAGTGCGGCACTCAAACTTAAGAGGAAATTACAGAGAGCCATTCTGGAAAAGCCAGGTTTTCAGTGATTACCGGAACGGAAGTTCCTTTTTGACTGATCAAAAAGAATAAGTGAGGGTGTTCCACAGTTTCCCTGCATTATATGAGAAAGCGCGCCCTACATGCTTTACTCTCTTAATGACAGGGATCATAGCCAAATAGGCGTTAGAAGAGCAGCGATCTCCTGGGTGTGTAGAAGGCCCTTCATTACGAACTGCCCTATGGGCAGTGCAGAGCAACTTAAATGTAATCCTCTTGGCCACAGGCAGCCAGTGGAGGATGCATAGGGCTTGTCGGGCAGACTGATGTCTCAGTATGTTGTGCAGCATCCGAGTGGCAGAGTTCTGCAATTTCTTTAGTGTGGCTTTGGGTGCTCCCAAATAAAGTGAATTGCCGTAGTCCATGCTAGAGAGAATGAAAGTCTGGACTACCAGCCTTTTTGAGGTAAGAGGGAGAATTTTGCGCAACAACATCAGCATACTGTAGCAAGTAGCGGCAAGTTTTACAGCTTGGGAGTCAAATTTAAGAGATTTATCCAGCCACATTCCTAAACTCTTTACAGCTGATTTTGAAGCAGGGGGGGACCTAGGCAGCTTGGCCAGCCCAAATTAAAGGATGGATTGGGACTGTTGCCTAGGATGATTGCACCATTTCGTCTCAGTTTAATTTGAGACAGGAGCTCTTCATCCACTTGGCAACAGTCTCTACACAGGGGCCTATTGAGTGGGATGCGGAACCACGACTCTGGGAAAGGGAAAAGACCAGTTGCGTATCATCCGCATAAGACATCATTGAGATCCCAAAAGAGAGGACGATGTCAGCAAGCGGTCTCATATATAGATCAATAAACAGAGTAGGGCCCAACAAGGAGCCCTGGCTGATGTATAGTCCCCCTCAAAGATCTGGAAGGTCCTGGCTTCCAAAATGATCTATTCTTTTATCTGTTTTAGGTGAGTCTACCTCCACTGGGCAGACATCATGTTGTTGTTTAGCTACTGAAAAACCCAAATCTATATTTCCTATATCCACAGAGGGACAAAGTAACCATGTGTTATCTTGCTACTCATTTTAACATAAAGGCCAACCTAGTATGTCTTATTGTGAAAGAGACTCATCTCACAAGTGTCCTGGCGAATGCAATACATGAAGTTTAATTCTCCTCTGATCAGCTGAAATTGACTGTCTTTACACAACCAGTGTTTGGTGTCAGCCCTATTTACTTGCATCTCAGTGTTTTCTAACAATATTTGCATCCAAAATAGCATGTACTTCATATTCATTTTCAGTATTATTCCAAACTGGTGCAGTAGTTAGAGCATGATGTTTTCTTCAGAACACATATACATGAAACACAGGATGAAGTTTCATGGACTGGGGCAAATTTAACATACAGTTTCATGATTCACAATAAGCTTAATGGTAAATGAAACAATAAACGTAGATTGCAATTGTGTACCCAGACTTTTCGCCCGCTGTACATGTTACATTTATCCTTAGCTTTCTCTATATATGTTTGAACTGACTTTTTCATTTCTTGGAGTTTATCTAATTGTTATTTTACAGACGACATTGATGAAGGAGAGAGTAAATCGAATGTTATAATTCTAGGCTGATGACTCTACATTCAATACAAGGGTAACATCCCTGTAGCAGAAGGCTCAGTGTTCCTATATGGTAATGCTGCTAACCACAACATCTTACTACAATCCTCTATTTGTAGGCTTTCCTATTTTCAGTTTCTATTTTTGGTAAATTCTGGTGGGGTTTTTTCAGTGTTTTCAAGTGATTTCAATACCTTAAAAAAACAGTGGTTATCAGTGGTTACACATTTTCGCGCCATTAAAAACAACAGAAACAGTGTTTTCCGGTGTTTATGGAATGTTTTGTTTTTATTATTGCTTGTTTTATGCACTGATAGCGCATGGTATATAGACAGTGTATGTATAGTATGTATGAGGCCCAAATATATTTTTACAAATTTAACTTATTGTAGTACACCATACAATACTTCTTCAGTGAGTTTTTGGTCATGTATGATTGCTCTTTCCTTCCCATGTAAACTTTTTTCTGTGAAACGGCCCTCTCAACATTGGCACTTGAGACGGGCAACTCCAAAACAGCCAGCACACAATTTGTTAACTCTGGCCATTGACATACCTTTCCATACCAATACTGGTGCACTTGAGATTACAATTCTCAGGGGAGGTTCCACAACATTTGCATTGAACTGGGTGCTTATGCCCTCAGAGTTATTGAAGTGGTCAAGAATGAACCGGCACTTTTGAAACTTCGGAGGAAATTCCCCTTTACGGAAGGGATCTAGAACTTGTACAGAGTACCACAGTGAAGTTTCATTAACTTCAAATGCAATGGTTGGTGAAGAGAAATTTCTATGCCTCATTGCAAGCCATTTCTCATACATTGTAAAATAAAAGTTCCTGAATTGCTCTTCAACATTGCTTTGCTTACCAAGTGGCAAGCACTTTAACATGGAACATGTTGCAGTGCCAAAGTCACCAAAGGTGTTGCCCAGCCTACTCTCAAGGAGATGTTTCACATCTACACCAATTATGCTGAACACTTGGCAGACAAGGGTGTTTTCAGACTCTAGAATTTTTATTATGTCCACTACAGCAGTTATGTTTTCCTGTAAGAATGCAGTAGAGTGTACTTTTTTTCACATCACTATCAATATGCGACCAAAGATCCTCACATTTCTTGCCTTTGGCATCATCCCTCAGCAAAACTTCTGTAAACGGTTGCCACATGGATAATATAGCATTCATAGCCCTTTGGACTGAGAACCATCATCTAAGTGACACAGTTGGGATGACTCTTTCTTTGATGCCACACAAAGCACGAAATGAGAAATATTTGCATTTTAGTTCCTGTGCATAAGAAAACAGTGCACCAGAATGGACTAAAATGTCAATAGCATTCTTCATTAACTCTGAAGATCGTAAAGAACAAGTTACTTCCCTTCGGTAACAATATATCTGTAAGAAACATAGGTTAGTTATAGATTCCTTACCTTAGAATCTCCCCCAGGCGTCAGACTGGATCCAGAAAGTTTTTCGTCAGCAGTACCCCTGCGCGTCTGAAGGTGGCGTCGGTCGACTTCGCGTCCGTCGTCGGCGTCGTGGTTGCCGGGATGACGTCGCGGAAGCTACATAGACGCCGCCCTCGCGCGCTGACGTCAGTTCTGTACACGACTTTCTACGCCAGAAGCGCAGAGCCATGTATGACACTGACCACTGGTGCACAAAACTAGGGCCCTGAAAGGATGTCCTTAACCCTAGAAGTCAGTTCGCAGAACGGGGAGAATGGGTGGGGCGGTAAGGAATCTATAACTAACCTATGTTTCTTACAGATATATCGTTACCGAAGGTAAGTAACTTGTTCATCTGAAAGAAGTTAGTTATAGATTCCTTACCTTAGAATAGATACCCCACCTTAGAATAGATACCCCAGCAATACCAACCCTGGAGGTGGGTCTGCGAACCAAGTTCACACCAGAAAGTCCTGGAGAACAGAACAGCCAAAGAAGCCGTCTCTCTGGACTTGATTATCCAGGCAGTAGTGTCTCATAAACGTGTGCAACGATGCCCACGTAGCTGCCTGACAGATGTCATTCAGGGGGACTCCTCGTCCCAAAGCAGTAGTAGTTGCCGTCGCCCTGGTGGAATGGGCGCGCAGCCCCACTGGAGGCTCCTTCTTAGCCAAAGAATAGCAGGCTTTGATGCACAGAACGACCCACCTGGAGATGGTCTGTTTGTGCACGGCCCGACCTTTCTTAGCGCCCATGTACCCAACAAAGAGCTGGTCATCCACCCGGAATTGTTTTGTGCGATCCAAATAGAAAGAAAGCGCACGTTTTGGATCCAGACGGTGGAGCCTCTCTTCCTCTTTTGAAGAATGCGGAAAGAAGGTGGGTAAAGTGATGGTTTGGCCAATGTGGAAAGAAGTAACCACCTTGGGAAGGAAGGAAGGTCGAGTTCTCAGGACGACCTTGTCCGGATGGATAGCCAGAAAGGGAGGCTTAGAAGAAAGAGCTTGGAGCTCACTCACCCTGCGAGCAGAGGTGATGGCCACCAGAAAGTCAGTTTTTAGAGTTAAAAGCCTGACAGGGCAATTATGAAGCGGCTCAAAGGGAGCGCACATAAGATATGTAAGAACCAGGTTCAAGTCCCACTGGGGCATTACGAAGGGAACAGGAGGAAAAAGATGAGTAATGCCCTTAAGAAATCTATTTACAACAGAAGACTTGAAAAGAGAAGGCTGATCAGGAAGCCTAAGAAAGGCTGAAATGGCCGAGAGGTAGCCCTTAATAGTGCCCAGAGCAGAGCCCTGCTGGGCCATAGAGAGGAGGAACAAGAGAACCTCAGAAAGAGGGGCTGAAACGGGATCCACAGCCTTTGCTGTGCACCATGCCACAAATGTATTCCATCTGCAGGCGTATACCGTCTTAGTGGAGGGAAGCCTGGCTGCCAAGATTACATCACAGACTTCAGGAGGCAGGTCAAAAGACGTCAACTGCCGCCGCTCAATCTCCACGCAAGGAGGTGGAGGCTGCACAGGTTCGGGTGGAGGACCGTCCCCTGCTGCTGCGACAGAAGATCCTCCCGAAGAGGCAGTCTGATCGGAGGATCGATGGCCATGTTGAGCAGCTCGTGCCCAATCCGGAGCCACAAGATTGACTTGGGCCCGGTCGTGCTTGATCTTCTTCAGCACTCTGGCAGAAGTGGTATAGGCGGAAAGGCGTATAGAAGACCGCAACTCCACTCACAATGAAAAGCATCGCCTAGCGAGTGCCGCCTTGGAAATTCCAACGCGCAGAACTGCTAACATTGCGCATTCTCTTCGGTGGCGAATAGATCTAACCAAGGCTCTCCCCACTGCTGAAAGATACCTTGCACCACCTCCGAGTAAAGACGCCAGTCGTGATCCATCATGCACCTGCGGCTGAGTTCGTCCGATCTGGCGTTCAATGAACCTGCCAGATGTTGAACCACCAGAGATATGCCCTGATGTTCCAGCCATGTCCAGAGGTGGAGGGCCTCCTGACATAGGGTCCACGACCCCACACCACCTTGTTTGTTGCAGTACCACATGGCGGTAGTGTTGTCCGTGAACACCTGCACTACTCTTCCCCGTACAGAGGGAAGGAATGCCTTGAGTGCAAGACGGATCGCCCGAAGCTCCAGAAGGTTGATGTGGAGCCCGGACTCCGCTGGAGACCAGAGGCCTCTGATCTCCGCCTCTCCCATGTGGCCGCCCCATCCCAGAAGGGATGCGTCTGTCACCACAGTGTGTTCTGGTTGGGGAAGGGAGCGGGATCTGCCGTTGACCCAATCCTGGTTCGTGAGCCAAAGGGAGGCGTGCCAAGTGATTAGATCACTGTATGAATTTGAAGCTTCCCATTTATGAATCTAGGGGCTGCCCGAAAAAGCATGCCAAGATATCGGCAGACTGGAAGGATCTTAGGGGGATTGTTGTTGAGGGCGGTGGGAGGTCTTGAGTTCTTGCACTACAGGATATTACACACACATTCTGGGGAATAAAGGGTGTATTGCTGACGTACACTTGACTCAACGGATCTTGTGCTGTGTTGGTGGCGGAAAGAGGAAAGATTTATTGATAAAATGGCAATAAAATTATATTAGAAAAAAATAAAATAAACAGTGCAGAATGTAGTTTTCCACTCATCACCCTCACAGACTCTGTCTATATTTTAGGTCCCCATGAGATCAAACTTGGAAAACAATATTTGCCATGTTCGAGTTGATCTAAAAGAACATATATCAAATGTAATATATATCTACTTTTAGTGTAACTGCGCTGATTGCCATGCATTCAACACATGCTCTTAGCTCATCTCTCATCTTTAGCACAAATAACAGGGATGAAAAAAGCAGGTGACTGTGGTGGCCTAATGAACTTGTTAGCCACACATTTTCATCCATATTCTGTATTAGATGCCCTGTTCCAGACTCTGTGAGTCCATATACTTGATTTCAGTGTATGGCTGCACCAGGTTCTAAATTGATCTTGCAATCATTGCCTCTATGTGGTGCTAAAATGCTTGCTTTCTTCTTGTCGAACACATCATGTAAACATTTATTGCAAGTAGTTACATAACCAGTAATATTAAAGGTTATAATGCCTGTTAATGCCTTTGAAGGGCAACTGTGAAATGATACGCAGTTTGGTAAACAATTATTCGCAGAATAAACAAAATTCAATTGTAATGTCCTTGCAGCCAAATCAATGTTACAAATACATAAAGTCATCCATGGCATGCCCAGGATCACTTTAAATTGAGGTTCAATCAAATCAAACATATCTTCTCATGAAGACTTTAAAAACATATCAAAGGAATGATATGCATATGAAAATATTCAGGCACTGTTGACAACATTGCACCATCAACTGCCTTAAGTTCTTTGCAAACTTGTTTCTCAATCACTGGTATCAGTAAAGATTGAGCATATATAATGTCAATATACTTCCTGAGGCTCTTGAGTCTATGAGTCCTGAAGCAATAGGCTCTTGTCCATCTGCTAAAGTCATTATCATTTGCACTATCACATAAGAAACTGAAGACTGCATAGCATTCAAAAGCCATGTCAAAGCTGACTTCACTCGACAAGGTTACTCCCTTCACTGTCGAGGATTCCATTTTCTGCCAACAGAACCTTCCATATCTGTGAAGCTACTACTGCTTGACTCGTAGGAACATAAGGTTTACTTTCCCACTCTTTTTTAAAGTACCAGGATCTACCACAATACAACTTATGTATGTCTTCTTTCCTTTACGTCTTTTATGATTGAACGTTTAACACAACTTAATTCTCAAGGGCTCAGGAACTTCAGAATTTCTGCTCTCTTCTATTCTACAAAGTACTAGCAAACTTTTAGTATCAGTCTTCCTTTTCTCTGAACAGCACCCAGCAAAACAATGATCTAATTGTAGCAATAAATCTAAGAGCTCTTTACACTTCATTGGAGGATTGACTAACCGTGCTAATACATCATTTAATTTCCTCCATAACCATTGGTAAAACAAATTAGATCTTTTTTCATCAGGCCAACCAGTCTCTACTACTAAATGATTAAAAGTTGTTAAGCAACTTTCTAAATCTTGATAACCTTTTTAAATTCAACAACTCATTTTTTGATTTCTTATCGAACAACTTTCAAATTCACAAGAAGAGGACATGAAATACATGACAAAGAATCATTGGTTTCTATTAATGGAATACTCCTATTGGCAGCATTCATATGCAAATTCAGATAAGCCAAAAACGAATTTAATCTCATCATCTGGAAATGTCATAGGTTTACAAAGAAACATAGCTGACACTGATTTAGGAACACTATAAGTTTTGTGGGGTCTCCACTAAATCTCTCGAGTGGCGCTAAAGGTTTTATGGGTAGGACTATGAGAGTATGACTGCAAATTGGCCTTAATGTCTTTTATATGAGGTGGCAAGGCCCAAGGGTCAATAGCCTTAGGTTATGGAGGTAACTATGCCTGATTAGTGTCTTTCTTATTATGCTATGAAAAAGAACCTATTTTGTGTTGAATTAGTTTGTGCTATGTGTATTAGTAAAGCGCACTGTCAGCTGTGAGGGTATCCTGGCTCTGAGCAGGTGTGTGTGCCTAGCCCTGCCTATGGTACATAGGTTAATTGAAAAGCCAGGTGTTCATCAGCGGAATTAAGGAAAATAGTACGAGGCTCTAATGTGGAGTGGGAGGCCGTTCTACACTTTAGGAGTGATGTATGAGAACACCCATCCTCCTTATCTAGTTCTGTGTATGCCTGGGATGCGTACAAGTAAGTGCTGCATAGCGCAGTTGTCTGGGTGGCTGGTGGAAGGAGATGCAATGGTTCAGGTAGGTGGGGCTTAATTTGTGCAGTGCCTTGAATCTGTGTTTGAGGAGTTTCAAATGAGCATGTTGGAATATCAGGAGCGAGTGGAGCTCCCTGAGGTGTGGTGTGATGTGAGTTCTGTGTGGGAGGCGGAGGATGAGTCTGACTGCTGAGTTCTGAATAGTTTCTTCCAGTGAGTTGCTTGGTGAAACCAGTATAGAGGGTATTCCATAGTCCAACTTGCTGGTGACTATGGTGTGAGTGACAGCTTTTCTAATGTTGCTTGGGAGCCATCTGAAAATCTTTCTCAGCATCTTCAGGGTGTGAAAGCAGGATGCAGTGATGGAGTTGACTTGTGTGGTCATGTCCAGTTTGCTGTCGATGATTACTCTGAGGTTCCTAGCGTGCGTGCTGGGTGTGGGTCTGAATTCAGCCGGCCACCAGTTTGAGTCCCATGGTGAGGTGTTCTTGCCGAAGATCACTACTTCTGTCTTATCAGTGTTAAACTTGAGACAGATGGCTTTCATCGATCTAGCAACTTTGGTCATGCAGGCGGTGATATTGTTTCTTGTGTTGGGGGTCTTATCCGAGAGGGAGAATATGAGCTGCATGTCATCGTGTGCGTGGATGACGCTGGCCAGAGAGATCATGTATGAGTTGAAGAGGGTGGGCTTCAACTATGAACCATGAGGCCCTCCACATATGAGTTTATGGGCCTCCAAGCAATATTGTGTCAGACTGACAGTTTGGTTTTGTTAGAATCTGGGTTCCTGGTTGGCTGAGGTATAAGCCCTGGTCAAGCAGTAACCACAATCCTAGTCAGGGTAAGGCACAAGCCCACTCTAAATTAACCTGTGCCCAACCTAGTAGCTTGGCACAGAGCAGCCAGGCTTACCTTTAGGGGCAATATGTAAAGTGTTTGTGCAACACTTCAAACAGTAAAACAGTGAAAACACCACACAAAATGATTCAACACCAAGTTAGAAAAAAACAACAAAAATCCAATTAGAAGAACTTGAAATATTGAATTTTAAAGTTTTAAGAGGAAAATAGCATCAAAAACCACAAAGCGCTACTGGGGATACCTGGTCGCGCTGAACTGGGACAAAGTCAAATGTTCAGGCCAACATCGATGGATCACAGGCCGGCTACAGGGACCCAATAGGCCCTAAATCCAGATTACGGAGCGTTGCATGGATCTGCGTAGAAGATGAGTCGCGTAGCTGAGGCACAGTGATGGTTCTGAGATGCAGTGAGGCTGTGGTGCGAAGTCCTGATGAGTCAACATCGAGGATCCTGTCAACGGGCCTTGTGATGCGAAGGCTGGTGTCAAGGATGCCGGACGCAGTTGAGGCGATGCATTGGTTCCGGGGATAGGGTTACTGGGGCAGAAATCGGCCCGGGAAGTAGGGCCGTCTACCCCTCCTAAAAATGATGTAGGTCCCGAGGGATGGGGTCCCCGGGGCCTAAATCGGCCCGGGGAGGGGGACCATGTGCACCCACCTCCCCTTTATTTATAAGAGTGGCCCTAGAGGGTGGGGTCCCCAGTACAAGGCTCAGGATGGCATGCTATGGGGACCCACCCCTTTATTTAAAGAAGTGCCACTGGGGAATATAGAACAAGGATCCGGGATAGAGGCTGAAACATCGGTATCATTGGCCGAATATCCCAGGAGGATAAGCCCGAAACTGCGCTGTATCCAGAACTGCTCCGATGAAAAGGAGCTTCTAAGAAGGAATCAGGTGTGACTTTGGCACGTTGATAGTGAATCCCAGCGAATGCAGGAGGTCCCCCGTAGTCTGGAGGTGGGAGACGACAGCCTGGGGAGAGCCCGCCTTCAACAGCCATTCCTCGAGATAGGGGAAGACTGGAACCCCTAATCTGCGCAGGTGACCTGCGACCACCGCCATCACTTTCGCGAACACCCGAAGGGTGCTGATAAGGCCAAAGGGGAGCGAGGTAAACTGAAAATGCTTGTGGCCTACCGTGAACTGTAGGTAACGCCTGTGGGCTGGCAGGACGGGGATCTGGAAATAGGCGTCCTGCAAGTCCAATGCTACCATCCAGTCTCCGGGATCGAGGGCAGAGAGTGTCATGTCCTTTAGGATAGTTCCATCATGTACATACCAATTACATACATTTTGTCCCATCCACACGACATAACGGTTCTACGTAGGTGACCTTTTACCTAGTAGCTTACTTCTGTCTCTTCGACACCAGGCTCTCGGTTCCCTATCTTAATCCCTGTACCTGACGAACATAAACATGTCCTCAGGCACAGCAGATTTATTCTGTATAAGGGTCACCACTTGTTTTTCATCCATGGCCAACAGCCAGCTATGCATGAGTGTTTTGTTTAGAAAAGGATTAGCAAAGGATTAGTGACTGTTTTCAATACATATCGATTCTAGAAGAAAACCTGGAGTGACCACTTTGGTATAAAAGACCCTCAATCCCCCATACAAAACAGAGGAGAATTCCTTCCAGGCCGGACCGAGACTCTGTAGGCTGATCCTTCGACAGGCAGAGACCTGACATCCCTTGCGGGGTGCCATCCTCGACGCAGAAACAGGGGTCCTTCATTCTAAACCACCAGGTGAGGGGTTAGCACTTCCCTGGGGGATTCTTGGCTCCATGAGGATATATCCTAACACTTACATACACGTTTCACCTACATATCTAGGCTAGGTACATTTAGGTAGGATACGCATTGTAGGAGTAAGCCAATGGTATTGTTTTATATAATCTGCTTTTATTCATTTTATTCTCACTATGGTAGAAATGTATCTGCTATTTACGATATTGGTACTAGCGATAACATTTGTCTGCTCCTGTCTATTGATTGTCGCAGCTAATATGTTTCACACTAGACCCTGGCTTGACCAATAAATACTTATTGAAACCGTTCCAATCGTCATTCTATGTATACTCTGAGAAAAGCAAGCACGAGTGACTGAGCGAAAGATACCGTATTGTTTTCCACGATACCTGAGGAATCAGGGTTGTCATGTTCAGTGGTTGCCAGAAACTACCTACACCGCTGTAGAATACAGGGGGTGGTAGTGGCACCGAAGAGCTAGCTGGTCTAATGGCTGACTCACCCTGTGGGGGTGTCCAGAGTCCATGTGCACACCAAGCCCTCAGTTTAGGTCATCCAAAACGTGCAGGTCCTGGGGGGCTCCTAGGAACTACACGACATGGCGCTGCCAACGTTGGTTTGGTTCTTATATTAACAGTAAAATCTGAGTAGTTCAGTCGTGCTTTCTCAGACAACCCTACTCACATTTTCCAGAGACGTCTGAAGTGGGAAGGAATATCCACCTCAGCTGAGCAGGTACACCCTGTGTATTGGCTGAAGGTTTAGACAAGCTTTTAAGGATTAAAGTTTCCCATATTGTGCCAAAACCCTACCTCTTAAACCTTTACTTTCTTCTCCCTTCAAAATGACCGAATCTGCAAGTAGCAGTGGAAGTGCGGAAGGAGACGTATTTCCTAACACTCTTCCCATTAAAGAAAATTGCGGACAGGCAGTAACTCTGAAATTGTTAGAACATGGAGTACCTGCAACAGGTGGCCATGTTACTTTCGTGATTGAGGCACACAAGGTGTTCGGATCAGAGGTATTCTATTCCTGGGTGAAATTCCCGCCTGCAGATTCACAGAGACATCTATTCCACTAATATATTGAAGTGGACTCACCGGAAGAATACATCCCTTACGAGGACATTGAGGTCCCATTAACTTATCAGCAATATAGACACTGGTTTAAGGGTGCCCAAAACACACAACTTCGGTCGTAAGACTCGGTCCGCTCAGCATAGGAGGAGCAACATGGCCGGTCTTAGCGACTTACACTCCACATCCTGAGATAGACACGCTCCCAGTAGGGGAGGTGCGTGTACTTTATAAAGAAGTAGTCAAGATATACAGACACATTGTCCAGTTCGTCATGCGAACACTCACATTACAACCTGCGAGATCTGCTCCACCTGGAACAGGCCAGACCCAACACACACACACAATTAGTCCACAGACACTAAAAGCAATCATGGGTGCGTTCCCATTAAAGAGGGAACAAGTACCATTCTGGATCGCTCAAAAAATAGCACAGTTGGAAGCAGTATTTCCCCATACGGGTCCGCAGGAAAAACATAGAATGTTAACAATTTGCTTGCCAATGGGGATGTTTCCCGCAATTGAGGATTGTACCACATGGGGAACAATCTTTGCTGCAGTCTACATTAGAATACACGGTACCCCGACCATATCAGTTATTCCTGAAGTATTGAAACAGATACAAAATGATTACGGGGCAGTACCTGCCTTAGACTTGGGGATGAAACTGATGGGTAATTTTGGCCAAGTCTTAGCAATTATGCTGAGCAACGTCAAGAGGGAAGCAGCAGCGGTGGCCATACGCCAACGGTTCACTGATAGAATATCGATGTAACAAACATCGATGTTCTAAATATCGAAGTAAAAATATAGAATGCAAAAATATCAACTCCCATACTTAAACAGGTAAGTACAAAAATATTGATTCAAAAATATCAGAGTAAAAAATATAGATGTAAAAAATATCGAATTAAAAATATATATAAAATAAAATATTCGCAGAATGTCCAAATAAACGCCCCAATCGGCGAGAACAAAAGAGGCGGCACACCAGGAGAAAGCACAATAATTTATTGTGCACTACGTGAAGGACGACGCGTTTCGGCGTTAGCCTTTATCAAGTGTTTTACCTCACATCAATTTCCTCTAGAAATACATCCAATAGTGTATAGACATAGAAGAGTTATCCCATATGTTTTTGCGCATTTTTAAGCAACACTGAAAATAAACATAATCCTACATTAGTACATGTCTAGTCATGTCGCATCTATGATAAAATGCATGGTTAATATCGTATAAATAAACTTGTGAATTCATATAAATAACATTCATATCTGGACAAAATAATGTCAATAAAGTTTTTTAATTTCAATTCACAATCGGGATACAGGCGCGATAATGCCTTAATTCTCATACTATTCTTACTATAATAGGAAAACACGCAGGAGGGGGCCCCCAGATAACCTATAGACGTGCCAAATCGTTGAAAGACCGTCTGGTACACAGTTATGATCAGGGAGACACAGGATCTCAGTGGTTGAAAGCACCCAATGGCTTCACCACTTGTGGGTCATGCAAGGCGTGTAGAAATGGGAGGAACTGTAAGGAGTTCTTAGGGGGAGTAGGGGAACAGAAAAAGATAAATCACCCCATCACCTGCAATAGTGATTTCGCTGTCTACGTGTTGGAATGTCCATGTGGCCTCCGATACGTAGGCAGCACCAAACTCCCACTGAAAATGAGAATCCTACAACACCTTCGTGCCATAAGCAACCTTGATTTCAATTATCCGGTTGCCAGACACTATGCTGACAAACACAAAAGCAACAACAGCAGTCTTAGATTCTATGGAATAGACCTAATCCCCAGACATATAAGAGGAGGTGACATGGAAAGAAATCTTAGGATTCTCAAATCTAAATACATTATTGAGTTAGACTGTAAAACACCTAAAGGTCTGAATGGAGGTGAGGAGCTAGCCACACATATAGGTCTCTAATGTCACTCGAGACTGCAACTGCATAATTCTTGATCGCTAATTTAATTAACAATTTTTATTAATTAAATTTTTACCTTTTTATTTGATATCTGTCCTTATGATTTCATGATTTTAAGGTGGATATGAAGTAGGGGTTAGTACTGTACGAGCGACTTCCGGCTGGACGTTGCTAGAGTAGATAATTGTATTATTGCATACATTACTCGGATACCGTGAAAGTGATGTCGGTATCAGTTTAGCAGTAACTATACTCCTACATACTTCCACATTATATTATCACTGATGGGGACACTCACTTATTACCGTCCCATTTCACTCTTGCACTAGAAAAAGGCCCTTTCACTCACATCTGTTAGAAATACAATAGATACATCCATATTGTTGCACTTACTGTAAATACATTGGCATTAGGCACTCATTGGATAGTTATCATCTATTCTTTAAGGGGCCGTGAGCATAGATTGGAATTGTATGGCACTTGCCATTTACTTTGCCCATGTTCGTAGCGTCTAAGAATTGTACCTCTGAATGTATCTAATATGAGTTCTAAGAGGCCGTGATCATAAAAGGTGATGGTGTGTGAACTTATAAGGCACTTGCCATTTAGTATAAAGTCGGCCTTTGTCCATAGCGGCATAAAAAACGTACGCCGGACAGATCGGAGAGAGTAAATGCATAACGTGATTAACACGTAATAACATGATATTGAGGTATGCCCTTATTGTAAACACTATCTCCCTAAATATTATTCCGTGATCATTAATTCACTGTCTTATGACTGTAAAAATGAATAGAATATGATTTATTTAACGGAAATGCTGTCAGCAACAATAGCTGTGCAATGTGGAGCGAGGTCAAGATGACTTACGAAGAAAAGTATATCACATACACTCGTATAAATGTAAATGCGGTTCTATCAATACCCACTGCACAGCCAAACCGAGTATGGAATCAGTAAGAATAGTATGAGAATTAAGGCATTATCGCGCCTGTATCCCGATTGTGAATTGAAATTAAAAAACTTTATTGACATTATTTTGTCCAGATATGAATGTTATTTATATGAATTCACAAGTTTATTTATACGATATTAACCATGCATTTTATCATAGATGCGACATGACTAGACATGTACTAATGTAGGATTATGTTTATTTTCAGTGCTGCTTAAAAATGCGCAAAAACTTATGGGATAACTCTTCTATGTCTATACACTATTGGATGTATTTCTAGAGGAAATTGATGTGAGGTAAAACACTTGATAAAGGCTAACGCCGAAACGCGTCGTCCTTCACGTAGTGCACAATAAATTACTGTGCTTTTTCCTGGTGTGCCGCCTCTTTTGTTCTCGCCGATTGGGGCGTTTAATTGTCTGCGAAAATTTGAAGCGGCTGCTGCTGCCGCTGGCAGGCACCAACGCCGAAGGCAGGGAACCGCGAACTGCAGCATCAGGTGGAAGTTATAAAATAAAATATATTAAATAATATTATTTTTAACAAACTAAATTAAATTTAATATACATTTTAACTAAATATAAAAAATAAACTTAATTTAGAAAAATATAAACACACAAACATAATTTATACATATATTTAACTATCTTTATTTAATTTGTAACCTTTAAAATTATATAAAATAAAATATATATATATCAATATTTTAAAATAAAAAAAACATTCTATAATAATTTAAAACATTAAATTATTTAAAAAATTAAAACTTACATTTTGCAAACAATAAATGCAACAGTAGGGAAAATGTTGGATAGCGAAGGGGTAAAAATTACTATTCCCACTCCAGTAAGAGAAACAGTAGGGAAAGTGTTGGATAGCGGAGGGGTAAAAATTACTATTCCCACTCCAGTGAGTGCAACAGTAGGGAAAGTGCTGGATAGCGGAGGGGTAAAAATTACTATTCCCACTCCAGTGAGTTTAACAGTAGGGAAAGTGCTGGATAGCGGAGGAGTAAAAAATACTATTCCCACTCCAGTGAGTGCAACAGTAGGGAAAGTGCTGGATAGCAAAGGGGTAAAAATTACTATTCCCACTCCAGTAAGAGAAACAGTAGGGAAAGTGCTGGATAGCGGAGGGATAAAAAATACTATTCCCACTCCAGTGAGTGCAACAGTAGGGAAAGTGCTGGATAGCGGAGGGGTAGAAATTACTATTCCCACTCCAGTGAGTGCAACAGTAGGGAAAGTGTTGGATAGCGGAGGGGTAAAAATTACTATTCCCACTCCAGTGAGTGCAACAGTAGGGAAGGTGTTGGATAGCGGAGGGGTAAAAATTACTATTCCCACTCCAGTGAGTGCAACAGTAGGGAAAGTGCTGGATCGCAGAGGGGTAAAAATTACTATTCCCACTCCAAAGAGTGCAACAGTAGGGAAAGTGCTGGATTGCAGAGAAACAAAAATTACTAATAACATTTAAACAATAGAAAAAATTAAAAAAATTATAAAAATAAATAAACAATATTAAAGAAATATACATTTAAATATATTAAACATATAAAATAAACACATCTTATAATATAAATTACATATAACAAAAAGCTACAAATATATAAAATAAATTAATAAATACATTTAAAAACAATAATTATTTAAAAGGAGCAAATATTAACAAACAAAAAAATTATGTAAAACATAAATGTATTTATTTTATTTCCTATCCTATAACACCACACCAATAAAAAAACACTTAAAAAGTTTTATTTGAATTTATTTCCATAATTAACATAATTAATAATCAATTAAAAGAATATTATTAATAAAAATAATAATAAACATTCTAGCCGCTCCAGATTCACTTCTCCAGCCTCATCGCGCATCGACAGGGACTCAGAGTCCCAGCAGCACTCGAGACGCCAAGGCCCCTAACACACCGTGCATAAAAACGCGCCAGGAGTCCTGCTGAGCTGTAGCCGCTCTAGATTCACTTCTCTAGCCTCATCACGCATCGACAGGGACTCGGAGTCCCAGCAGCACCCGAGAAGCCAACGCCCCTAACACACCATGCATAAAAACGTGCCAGGAGTCCCGCGGCGCGCCCGTCGGAGCACAGAAGAGGCTGGGCTGGGCCCCCCATCTAACATCCTGCATTGGCCAAAATGTACTGTTTGATTTTCCATTTTTTGCTGTGTGTCCTTAAAATATGGGAAAGCGCAAAGGCCCTGTGGAAAAGGCGGGTGGAGGCTCTGTGGCAACGCTGGATGCATTTCTATCTAGAGCAGCCAGCGTTCTTACTCATGAAATTTAGCCAACTCAGAGGCGTCTGTCAATAGAACCGCTTCTTCTCCCACCGAGGTCACCCACGGGGGCAATTCTGGAGGACTCTTTACAAACTTGCTCACCCCGCTTGATAATATCTGGTGACCTTCCACCTGGGCAACAGGATCCGCTCTCCATGTCCGGTCCACCATCTGTTATACCTGAAGAGGATGCAGAGTTTTTTCCCCCACCTGTGTTATTAATAACGGACCCCTCAAATGATCCCCCCCGCAAAGCGGCGCAGGGCAGGCGCATCCATTATCACCAAACAGACTAAACCCACCCGCGCTACAAAATCAAGGGGCATACTACCTAAAGTCCCTACATCGACTCATGGAACATCTGCAATAACTCAAACGGCAAATACTTTGCCACTGCAACCTTCTACCAATGAGGACTTATGGGCAGAAGCAAGTAAAAGGCTGATGATACTCCTGGACCCAATTTTAATTAAGTTAACTCAGATCGAACAGCAACTGGCCAGCCTAATAACATCCAATACATCTCTCCGTTCTTTGGCCGATTCCTCCAGAGCGCATCCCTCACATATACCCGCAGATGCATCTCCAACTCTCCTTAGTGAGGCCATACATATTTCATCTGCACCATCACGGGCTAATACACCTAGCCCGGCTATCCGGGCCAGCGGGCCGTCCTCTATAATGAGCGGTCATGCAAATCCGCAAAGGGAGGCACGAAATCACCAAGCTACGGCACCGGGGGTCATATGCCACCGACCACTCTCATCAGGGGAGATCTCAAGGACCCCTCACCAGGCTCCAGGTATATGTGGCATTTGTCCCACCCTTGTTGAAGACCGCATAGATGCTCGTACCCCAATAGTGCTCCATCTTCCGCCGGAGGCCTCCCCCCTGGTATTGGTTCTGGCAAATGTACCACCCCTTCGGGAAAACCAGCTGGAATCAACGTCACAACTGATGGTCAAATGCCTCCATTGGCTTTCGTATAATCTAAGGAACTCGGAAATGAGCAATAACTACCTGGCAAATAAAATCATCATGGCCAGGAGAGTGGGGTGGGTGGGCAGTTCTCCAAAGACAATTGGGGGGGATTGTGTGGTGATAAATTTCAACAACCCTCAGGTGGGTCATCTCGCGCGAGTCAATCTCCACAGGCCCCCTTTTGGGAGTACTCAAAATACACCTTTACCATTGCATCACTTTTATAAACAGGTTGCAAATCCAGGAGCAGGGAACAGTGGTGGGTTAAGGCTAGGTCATCTCCCCACTAGTTATGTGGATGGCCCCAATATTCCCCAGGGGGTAAGGTTACATAATAGATTTGCTCCTCTCTCCGACCTTGAATCTTGTGACTGACCACCATCGCTCCCTGGTAGAATAGCTATGTCAGCTAGTCTACCAAATGGAACTCAGGCAACACCTTTGACCGCCTCTACCCAGTGTAATATGGATAACAATAAGATTACTTTAGCATCCTGAAATGTGGCAGGAATTGCCTCTAAAATGGATAATGAACAGTGGCTTAACCTTTGGCACTCCCTGGAGATCATTTGTTTCCAGGAGACTTGGGTTAAGGAGCCGGTCTTTTTCCCTGGTTTTCACACTTTTCATATTCCCGCAGTGCCCTCTTCATCAGGCAGAGCAAAGGGGGGACTATTAACCCTGATTTCTAATACTATCCCAGTCCAAATAAGGCAGGCTGATTCCCCAAATATCCACTTCCAGATTTTCTACCTTGAATTTAAAAACGAGGGACCGTGGATTCTAATAAATTTTTACAATAATGAATTCGGGCGAAATATGAATAAAGCAGCAGAAGATCTAATCAGGGTGCTAGGGAAAATTACCCGAACTAAGAAAAAAAGGTACACCACACATTATCTGGGTGGGGGATTTTAACACTCACTTATGCAAATATACTGAGTCTAATGTATGTGGTTTAACGGACCTCCAGGATAACCCCCTTACTCACTTTTTGCATAATGAGTATGGGGACACCCTGAATAATTTCCTGTATCTAAGTAATCTGGGTATGATCAACAATACAAAATCTGGCCAGATAGGGACAACTTTCAGGCGGGGCTCACAGGAGTCAACGATTGACTTTATTTTAGCTTCTTCCATACTAAGCAGTAAAGTGGTCCACCTAGAAAACTTGTTTACAGCTTATAAAGACCACACTATCCTCCTTAGTTCTTTAGACCTGCCTTGTAAGGCAAAAGAACATCAACAGGTAGCAGATAACTTATCGTTATCCAGGAAAAACGGATACCAGCTAAAATGGGCACAGGTAGAGAAGCTGAATTTGGGTAACGAGATAATAGCGCAAGTAAATGAAGACATTACACATTGTCTGGCTGAGGGTACTACGTCTCCACATCTAGTTACCCACTTTATAGTACTTCTTACGAAACTAAAAATGGCACTTACTCGCACCAAACCACTGAACTCGAACCAAAACAGAGGATGTTTTGATCACGAATGTTCCACAGCAAGGACCGCGCTCAAGAAGGCTCTTAAAGCCCATTGCAGAGACCCTGTAGGGATCAAACTGTTGCGTAGTAATTATAAACAGGTTAAGGAAAAAAGAAAGAGGGAGATAAGGGAAAAGGCCTGGAACGACTTGGAGCAAGCTGCGACTTTGGGCAGCAGCAGGGACTTCTGGAGAGTCATAAACGCCCCTTATTTTAAGGATTCTAAGGACCTTCATTGGCCTCTCATGTAGACGAGGAGGATTGGGTGGCCCATTTTGAAAGCATTTTTGGCCTCAAAACATCTCACCCCTAGTTCCGGCTGACCCTGATGAAATGCCATCAGGCTGTCTGAAATTTTCACTAATAGAAGTTAGAAGAGGGTTGGAGTCTTGTCCACCAGGGAAAGCCACGGGCCCTGATGGGGTCCCAATAGCTCTTTTCCAGCAGAACTATGACTTGTGGGTCCCCCTATTAACAAATGTGTTCAATAGAATTGCAGTTGAGGGCCCTCCACCATCTTGGAATCAGAGTGTAATTGTCCCTATTTATAAGAAAGGGGATAGGGGCTCTCCAAAGAACTACTGCCCGAACTCCCTTCTGGATACCACTGCAGAGCTTATGGGCCGGCTTTTATTAGCCAGATTGGAGAAATGGGTCGGAGAAAATAACATACTGATTCAAGCGCAACATGAGTTCCAGAAGGGAAAGGGGACGGTGGACCAATGTCTAAATTTGTCACTCTGTATTGACAAGTATACAAAAGCGAAAAGGGGAAGAATCTATATGGCGTTTATGGACCTCTCTGCGGCCTTCGATTGTGTTTCCCACCAAAAGCTGTGGCTTATGCTGGAAGAGATGGGGGTCGACTCACTGATAATTCGCTTCATCCGCCAGTTATACACCAATGCCTCTTCCTCTGTTCGGTGTGGTGCAAATGGGGAATGTACACGCCCATTCAAAATCGAGAGGGGAGTAAGGCAGGGCTGTGTCCTTGCCCCGTTCCTTTTTTCCATCTATACTAACGGGGTGGAGGCCGCCCTGTCTCGAGCTCCCTTGGACGTCCCTATTTTTGATAACAGGCCCCTTCCGATATTGGCGTATGCAGATGATGCGGTCCTGATTGCCAGGACAGGGGTGGCCTTACAGTCTCTTATAACATTGTATGCCTCATTTATGGCTTCACTAGATCTTAGAGTAAATGAGGCAAAAATATGTATTGTTATAGCAGGTGCTGGAAGAGGAGAAAAACACCCCCACTTCCAGTTGGCCTCAAAGAAACTCGAAGTGGTAGACTCCTTTTCCTACCTGGGGGTTCTATTTGACAAGAATCACTCCTGGAAAAACCTGGTTGTGGGAAGAACTTCTGCTATGGAAAAGAGTCAACAGGCTATTAAGGGCTTTGCAAGAAAACTGGGTGCCAGTTCTTTGGATATGATTAAAAACATCTATCATGCCAAAACAAGGCAATGGCAACGTATGGGGCGGGAGTGTGGGGGATGGTAAACGTTGACCCTCTTCAGAGAATGGAAGACACCTTTTTCAAAAATCGGGTATCCTTACCTCAATCACAATCAAACTATATTTTACATTTGGAACTGGGGTTACCTTACTTGCTCGATTCCATCAGATTGGCCCCAATCCTGCCTTGGCTTTTGATTTGGCGTAGGTCCACGGTTAATTTAACGCAACGTATAATCGCTAGTTGCATGGAGCTGGACCACTGTAACAGGATTTGTTGGCTTAGCTATGTAGAGGCTGAATTGATCGCAATTGGGCAGGGTAATCTATTTAGTGATCCCTCACTGTGTATGAAGGTTTCGAAGAGGCAAATCACCGAGCCGTATTGTCAAAGGGCTGACTTTCTAAGGAGGGAAAAAAATCACAAACAAAGGGCGGCAGTTGTTTATGATCTCATCCCCGCAAGACTGTGTGATGGTTTTTCATATCTCTCGTGCATCAACTTTGCTCATCACAGATTTATCTTACTGCGTTTCCGCCTGAATTATATCCCTCTGATGTTAGCCCTCCCAGTGAGGAAGTTTAAACACTCAGATTTGCCCCCCTGCCCCTGTGACAATCATTCTCCCCAATCGGACTTACACATAGTGTTTTTCTGCAAGTTTTCTCATACTGAAAGGAAAACTTTTATCTTCCCGATTTTAAGGCGTCACAATTTTACACAATGTAGGGTGGCACTGTATTTTCTAAAGGCACTTCATGACCCCTTTGTGAGCTTCTCTGTAGCATGTTTTTTGTGGGCATGCATGAGAAGGCGGAAGAACTGGGACTCTCAATTAAATTGCTGGAAAAATTGAAAATGTGATTGTACTTAAAGGCTGGGGGCCTCAGTCACCGGAACTGTTTATTGCGCACGGTTGCCCCATACATGATTTTAAATAATATTTTTATTGGTAGAGTTTACCTGTGAAACTATTGTTTCTGAAATGATTTTAAATGTTTTAAACTGTGGTTTTATGTAGATCCTTTTATAACACTGTCCTATGATTTACTTGATGAATTGATGCTTTTATGATCTGTTTTATAAGAGATAGAATAAAGTGATTGAACTGAATAAACATTCATTGCATACACATGCTTTAACACTATAATATCTACAAATGCCACAAACCACACCTAAAACTAATAACACAATTAATATAAATACCACAACACACACCTAAAATTAATTACACAATTACCATAATTATTTACTAATTAATTAAAATTAATTAACAACTAATTATTAATTCATCAATTAAAAATAAATTACTTCCCAACCTTCCCACCATTTACACCTATAAACAGATCCCCCAGGATATTGCGGCATGGATTAGCAAATTCAGCGGCACAAATATGGAAATTTAGCGGCACAAATATGGAAATTTAGCTGCATTTTTGCGGCACTTTATTTTACTCATAATCATTCATTTTCAGCCTTAAATCAATGGAAACTGTTTTAGCAGAGTATTCCACTTTGAATAGGCAACCTGGGATATGGAACAGAGGAAGCAGCCCACAGGTGAAGGCTGTTATCCCTTGGAAATGCAATCCTCCATTTGCTTTAGTATAGGTTCTGAGAAGCCCATCAAAGATGGCCTGGTAGCATCCCATAGGAAATGGCATTCTAGAACCTACCTTAGTGTATGCTCTGGGGTCCAGATTGGAGGGACAGGGAGATACCCAAAGAAATTGAAATTATGCAACCAGTCACAGTATATGACCTGTGGAATCCACTTAGGAGCAGCAGAGGAGAAACTCATAATAAAGGAACTATACAACCGTGCAATACTTCAAGGCAAATCGCGAAATCGTGGAGGGTCTGGCTAGGGCTCCGACCGTTTGTTTTCACGGGTGAAGGGGGCGGGGGCACAACGTTATAACATTTGCAATGTAATAGGACTCGCATTTACGCGCGTCCAAGCTATTGACATTGTAAATGACAATGCCATTTATTTATGTTTTAAAAACCAAAACATAAATAAAAGGCATTGTCATTTACAATGCCAATAGCTCAAACTTGCGTAAATGCGAGACCGATTGCATTGCAAATGCTTGTTTTTTTTACTATTCTGCTAGGGTGACAGACATTTACACAGGACATGTATGGATGGATTTTGCTGCTGCTCTGTCCTCTCTCCACCACTTCCTTGCCGCCTGACAGTTTCCAGAGTGTGACTTCTTTTCACCTGATCTGCCCCATTGGGTTCACTGCCTGCCCGCTAAGTGTCCTGTTCTGGCCCCTTGTCTCCATGGTACCCATCACCTTCTGGAAAATGTCCTCCTCTCTCTTGATTTCTACCCGCGCCAGGTTCTGCCCTAAGGCCATCCCACTCCTTCCTGCCTTTGTCCTCATCTCATCTTCTTGTGCTGCCTTTTGCGCCATGATGCCCGACACCTTTCGTCCGCCTGGCCCTTACTTGTGCCAACTCTGTTACCAGGAAGCTTGCCGCCTGCCCTTCTCTCGCCTGCCACCTACATTTGTCATGTTGCCATTACCATACCAGTTCCTTCACTGGGTTTAGCTCCCAAGATGTCCTCTTTCTGCCCGAGTTTGCTATGATAAAGGCACCCTCTTAAAATGTGGAAGAAGCGTCTCCCATGAAACTTAGTCACCAGCAGTTACTGTCTAATTGTGCGCATTGCCGATTTCGCAGGCACTTTTGTAAAAATTGAGGCATTTTTACAAAAGTGCCGATTTAGCGAGCACTTTTGTAAAAATCGCGCATTTTTACAAAAGTGCCGATTCATGGCAAACCGCGAAATCGCGAAATCCTGGAGGGTCTGTATAAACGCCAAAACACACACCTAAAACTAATTACACATTGACCATAATTAATTACTAATTAATTATTTAAAATTAATTAACTAATTTTTAAATCATCAATTAAAAATAAATTACTTCCCACCATTTACACCTATACATACCACAACACACACCTAAAATTATTTACACAATTACCATAATTAATTGCCAATTAATTAATTAAAAATGATTAACAAGAAATTATTAATTAATTCATAATAAATTACTTTCCACATTTAACACTATAACATCTCAATTAAACAAATATTAATAAATAAAACATATTCAATACATTTAATATAATTAAATTACTTCCCATCCTATTCCCCTATAAACCCACAACCCGCTACGGTACTAAAAACACAAAATTTAAATTAAAAAAAATGAATAACTACTAAAATTTTAACACATATAATAAAAACACAACCAATTCTTATAAAAAAAAACATACATCACATACATATAAAATATATACTAAAATACATAACTGTAATAAAAAATCGATATTTTTAACAACTATATTTTTGCAAACGAGATTAAACACCGATATTTTAAACATCGATATTACTTACCTAAAATCGATATTCTTGACCACGATATTTTGTCTGACGATATTTCTGACCCACGATATTTTTACCTCGATATTTGGGCAAGTCGATATTTTTACATCGATATTCTGTCTCTGTTCCTACGCCAATGCTTAAGGGAAAAAGCTCCTACAAATCAGTGAACTATCGAAAATTATCGAGGAAACCTATGCTTCACTCGGTAGAGATAGTTTGGGAGCCAAACCAGGGAAACCACAAGTGGTGAGTAATTCTGATAAGGATAACTCAAAGCAAGCACCAAGTTCTTCTAAAAAGAAATGGGAAAACAATAAAGATCAATCAAAGAATAACAATAAAAGAAACACTTCACAATCAAGGGGTGGGCCTCGAAAACGGGAGTCCTCTGAAACGAGGTATAACGTAGGAATCGTGATAACATTAGGAAACCTGACTGGTATCAGGATACTGATACACGTTCCTTTCATTCCTTTCAGGGTTCATCAAAAAACTCGGAGAGGGAAGGACGGTCGGGACAAAAGACTGAAGATTGATCAAAGAGAAAAAGGGAAACACATCGCAATACAGATTTAGTTATCAAACAGGAAGAGCAACCTAAAGCAAAGCCTCAATTCAAAAAGAAGAAAGTAGCCGGCTTAAAAGTTAGAAATGCCCTGGTTACTGAGGACTCAGCTTCTGAATGGGGAATGGGCTCTGACGATGCTAAACAGCGCGGCAGAAGTAACAATAGCTCGCCAGAACCTGAAGGAATTTCTGGTGACAGCAGTATTGAATGAATACATCACAGTGGAAACACCAGATACAAGTACATACGAGAAACCTGGGAGTTGCCATACACATATATGTACAGGAACAAGGACAAGGAGGTTTTCTTCAGTGGTTCAAACTGCGAAAAGGCCTTGAGTGGGTCTTTAATGTGTAAAGAAATATCGCTTCACGGAGCGTGTAATGCGTCAATAGCTAACTTGTCCTGCTACTTGAAGGGTTCCCCAGCTGCTGTAATTCATCCGGTTTTTGAGTTGCTTTCCAATGGGAGTTACTTGATGCTGAATGACCAAGTCTGTTGTGGAATGACGTCAGGCGTTGCTTATCTAGTGACTGTAAACTCCAGTATTATTTGTTGTAAGCAAGTATTGTTTCCCCCAGCTCGCACAGTTAGGGAGGCACCACTGTGGCCTTCACTGAATGTCTCCAACATAGGATTTGATTCTCTGAGCAGACTGAAAGCCATGCTGTTTCAGCAAAATGTGGCCTTAACTTCAGACCGAGAGATCTTTGATCTTCAAGTGGCAAGGTCCTCGGCAGAGATACAGACTCTGGACCGTACAAACTTCCCGCTCCATTTCGGAGAAATGGTCCATCGTGTCTTTAACATGTCTGATACGCGGGGGATAGTACACTTATTTAAGAGCATTGGATCAGGTCTGTTAAACACCTTCCAAACCATTTTCGGAGTGATTCCATCATTCATACGCTCCGTACTTGGAAGCATTTTAGGAGGGCTTCCTTTGGTTCTGCTTTCAGTGGCGGGCATCCTGGTTTTAATTCTATTGCTTCCCAATGGATGTCAACATCACTCGAGAAATGGAGAGAACACTGCTGGAGCGACGTTGTCGTGAGCGATTGGTGTTCCTCGTGGGTATACCTCGGCTTCGAGAGCTGAGTGAGCATTGGTTCTTGTCTTTCAGACCGGCCTGGCTTGACTACATTCTGCCACTATTCCGCTGCCTCTTTTGAAGATTCGGACGTGTGTTGGACCTCTGTCTGACACTTTCATCGGATGCGCCGCCGGACATAGACATGCTCCTGGTGCCTTTGCGGGCCAATGTGCACAGTTGTCCACAGCGTATTCCCATGTTGATGATGGCGTTCCTAGAGTCTCCACGTGACGCTTCAGCTCCTGTTGGAACGGAAATCGGCTCCACCACGGATGTGCAGGCATCAGTCTCAGGCACACAGGCATCTAATTCTTCTCCGACGGCTGCCATGGGAACTAGAGATGACCACCCCTGTTCACTTGATATCATACTGGAAGTACTGGAGGGACTACCTCCTGGGGATGTTAAGTGGTGTTGAGTCTTCAGCGCAGGATTCTTAAACAACCTGGCCTCTCCTGTGCTGGGAATGTTTGGCAAGTTTTTAAAACATTTACCAAATTGAAGGTCGAACTGACTTTGGTCTATCCTTTTTTCCCCTCTCTGCTCTGTCTGAGCGTAGTGACTTTCAAGGTGCTCAGAGAAACAATACCAATATATAGAGGGCCTTTTAGGAACACTTTTAGGGAAAATGCTTTCTGCCTTTATGAACAATTTTTAAGATTTT
Organism: Calotriton arnoldi; assembly: GCA_963921515.1. Lineage (NCBI taxonomy): Eukaryota > Metazoa > Chordata > Amphibia > Caudata > Salamandridae > Calotriton > Calotriton arnoldi. The sequence continues at coordinate 391,045 of CAWUFW010001870.1, read as the reverse complement.
TTTAAGTGATTTTAGTACATTTTAATATAAATGATCTTTATGCCTTTTATAGCATTTACTTTAGCATTACCTAGCTGACCTTGTTGACCTTTTGATGAGGAGTGGGTGTCATGTCCTTTAGGATAGTTCTATCATGTACATACCAATTACATATATCTTGTCCCATCCACACGACATAACAGTTCTACATAGGTGGCCTTTTACCTAGTAGCTTACTTCTGTCTCTTCGACACCAGGCTCTCGGTTCCCTATCTTAATCCCTGTACCTGACGGACATAAACATGTCCTCAGGCACAGCAGATTTATTCTGTATAAGGGTCACCACTTGTTTTTTATCCATGGCCAACAGCCAGCCATGCATGAGTGTTTTCTTTAGAAAAGGATTAGCAAAGATTTAGTGACTGTTTTCAAAACATATTGATTGTGGAAGAAAACCTGGAGTGACCACTTTGGTATAAAAGACCCTCACTCGCCCTTACAAAACAGAGGAGAATTCCTTCCAGGCTGGACCGAGACACTGTAGGCTGATCCTTCGACAGGCAGAGACCTGACATCCCTTTGGGGGTGCCATCCTCAAGGCAGAGACAGGGTCCTTCATTCTAAACCACCAGGTGAGGGGTTAGCACTTCCCCGGGGATTCTTGGCTCCATGAGGATATATCCTAACACTTACATACACATGTTTCACCTACATATCTAGGCTAGGTACATTTAGGTAGGATACGCATCGTAGGAGTACGCCAATTCTATTGCTTTATATAATCTGCTTTTATTCATCTTATTCACACTATGGTAGAAATGAATCTGCTATTTACGATATTGGTACTAGCGATAACATTTGTCTGCTCCTGTCTATTGATTATCGCAGCTAATATGTTTCACACTGGACTGACGCTTGACCAATAAATACTTATTGAAACCGTTCCAATCGTCATTCTATGTGTACTCTGGGAAAAGCAAGCACGAGTGACTGAGCGAAAGATACCGTATTGTTTTCCACGATACTGAGGAATCAGGGTTGTCATGTTCAGTGGTTGCCAGAAACTACCTACACCGCTGTAGAATACAGGGGGGTGGTAGTGGCACCGAAGAGCTAGCTGGTCTAACGGCTGACTCATCCTGTGGGGGTGTCCAGAGTCTATCTGCACACCAAGCCCTCAGTTTAGGTCATCCAAAACGTGCAGGTCCTTGGGGGGGTCCTAGGAACTACGTGACAAGAGGACCTGAGTCAACGTGAGCATTTTGAATTTCTCCTTCCGGAGGAAGCGGTTGAGGGCCCTGAGGTCTAAGATAGGACGTAGGCCTTTGTTCTTCTTGGGTACCAGAAAGTAGTGGGAATAGCAACCACGACCTACTTCTGGCACAGGGACCCGTTCGATAGCTCCCTTGGCCAAAAGAGCTGCAACTTCCTGGCGGAGAAGGGCCAAGTGATCCTCTGACATGCGATGGAGAGCTGGTGGCATGGAGGGAGGGGTAGTTTTGCCAGTGTCGGACATGATGTTTTGCCAGTGGGGGAGGCGATGGTGAATCCTGCCGCCACTGGCCTTGGTGGCCATGAAAGGTCGGACTAGGAGGGTTTGAAGGCTGCTGCAGGGGGGGTATGGGTGAACTGGCCCACCCGCTGGCCCCCAGACCCGCGTCGCTGGGTCCCACTTACACGGCCACGCATAGACTGGGTAGTGTGCGCTGCCCTGTGGCTCGATTGGGTGGAACTTGGTGGGGCACCCCTTCTGTAGACACGAAAGGGGCAAAAGGATGCGTGGGGCGAGAGGTTGCTGCGAGGCCCAAGGATCTGGCCGTAGCCCTAGAATCCTTGAAGCGCTCGAGCGATGAGTCCGCCTTGTCACTGAACAGGCGACGGCCATCAAAGGGCATGTCCAAAAGGGTGAATTGTACATCCCAGAGAAACCAGACGTCCTCAATCAGACGTAGCGCCTCAAGGCTACTGACCTGGAAACTGTTCTTCCCAGAGAGATGGCGGTATCCAGCCCACACCGAATGGTGAACTTAGCTGCGTATCGACCCTCTGAAACTGCGCGGGTGAGAACGGCCCGGGCCTCCTCCGGGCACTGTGGCAGCACTTGCGCAACCGTATCCCACACCGTATGGGTACAACAGCCCATGAGGCATCTGATGTTCACCGACCGCCGCGCTAAGCTGGCGGAAGAAAACATTTTGTTCCCAAGGTGGTCCAGATTTTTGGATTCCCTATGTGGGGGAGCAGTAGGGAATGTGCCTTTAGAAGACGAGGCTTGGACCAACAAGCTCTCGGGGTTGGGTGTTGGGAAGGAAAAGTGGGTCGCCCGGGGCCGGACAGTGCCGTCGGGCAATCATCCTGTCTACAGGAGCCCCTGTGCTGGATTTGGACCAAATGCCCAGAAGGACGTCGGTGAGGGCTTCATTAAAAGGCAGCAGAGGCTCCGAAGAGGCCGCTGCCGGCTGAAGTACCTCTGTCAGGAGGTTAGTCCTGACTGCCACCATAGGAAGCTCCAGGCCCAAGGCCTCAGCCGCCCTACGCAACACCACTCCGTACGAAGCTCCCTCCTCCATAGCCAAGGTAGGGGGGGAGAGCATGCCAAGGTCTGGGGAGGTATCCAAACCACTGGCATCACCCAAATCCGCTTGCCAGTCCGGCTCTTCAAGCTGCTCAGATAAAGGGTCTACAGACCCCTACCAGTCCTCCTCACCCTCCTCTGGCTGCCACTCAGGGCGATAGGGAACGCCAGGGATGAACAGCGGTACAAAAGTACCCTCCGACGTCGGTACAGACGTCGGGCGATGTCGTTCCAGCACTGTGTCCAAGTCAGGGGTGAGGCTGGGGTCGATGCTGGTTGAGGGCACAACCGGCGTCAGGAGCGTCGTCACTGGAATCGGCGCCGGGGAAGGAATCGTGATGTCGACCGGCGCCAATACGGATCCAGGCCTGGATCCTCGGGGGCCCTCTGGCGCCAGAGCCATCAGCATCGAAGGCTGAGGGGCCCCAGCCAAGTTTGTGGGGCCTGAAGGCGCGCCTGCGGAGTCAGGCTGCCCAAAAATGCTATGAAGCGCTTCGTAAAAAGCTCAAAGCTGGGCAGGAGACGCTCCGGCTCCGGGATAGGGAAGGAAGCGCCGAGCCATCCCAGAAGCGGGCTCCAAGGACGGAGCTGGAGAGCGACGATGCTCCGGGTCCCGCGCCCGCCGACGGACGGGGAGAAGGGGAAGAGCGACGATGCTTCTTCGCCTTCTTCTTGTGCTTCGACTTACCCGAGTAGTGCAAAGACGAGCGGTGGTGGATCCGCGACCGGTCCTGAGACCTTCCCCTCGACCGGGACCTCGAACGACGCGGAGCGGACTGGCAGGCCTCCAAAAGTTTTCGGGACCGCTCCCGCAAAGACTTCAGGTTCATGGCCCGGCAGTCAGAGCACGACTTCGGGTCGTGGTCGCGCTCCAGGCACCAGAGGCACACGAGGTGCGGATCCGTGATGGACATCAATTTGTGACAGGAGTCACAGGGCTTGAAGCCGGTCCGACGATGGCACATCCCTCGTGCTACCAAAAGTCGAAGACTCAAAAAAGACGTTGACAAAAGTCGAAAAAAGTTTAGCCAAAAAATTACTAATGGGCAAGCTCTCTCCGGATCTGCACTGGCAGGCGCAGAAAAAGAAAGAACTGACGTCAGCGCGCAGGAGCGGAGTCTAAAAAGGCCCTGTGACGTCATCCCGGTGACCACGACGCCGACGACGGACGCGGATTCAACCAACGCCACCTACCGACGAGCAGGGGTACTGCTACAGAAAAATTCTACGGATCCAGTCTGACGCCTGGGGGTAATTCTAAGGTAAGGAATCTATAACTAATGGTCTCTTTCAGATACAATACACAGCCCTGGCAATGGGATCCTCAAGGCCTAAAGAGGCTCTGGGAGGGGGGCTGTGCATCCCCCCTCCTCTTTATTTAGATAAGTGGCCCTGGGGGACGTGGTCCCTGAGTCCAATAACAGCTCAGAGAAGGGGACCCAGCACCTCCCCTCCCCTTTATTTTTAGAAATGGCACTGAGGGATGGGTTTCCAGGGCCTAACAAGGATTGAGGAAATGGGCCGCACAGCTCCTCTCGTTTGTTATAAAAAAAACAAAGGGCCCTGGGGACGGGGATGGGGTCCCCAGGGCCTTACAAGGCACAACACTCTCTCCTTTTAACATGTATGCACAGCCCTGGGGGATGGGATCCCCACGGCGTTAAAAGGCTTGGGGAGACAGCCCATGCACCCCCCCTTCCCCTTATTTAAATAGGTGGCACCAGGTGATGGGGTCCCTAGGGCCAGGCCCTATGGCCAACCCACCACTGTGCACATCTGAAGGCCTTGCGCAGTGTGGAATTGGCTGCCTTTACCGACCAGTGTGTAAGATAGGCCCTAATAATAATTCATCTCACATCCCTAACCTATCAGTGTATTCCCATCCCAAAAGTGCCTAAGAGCTGTCAGCCATTCAAATGTTTTGGCTGTTTTAATTTCTTTAGCCTAAATTATGGCAACCCATGTATAGTTTCGCTGCATACCTTAAGCTGTAACATGTTTAGCAGTCAGAATTCAGCCTGTCAGCATCTCCGCTCAACAACTGGTCCATGTGTCTAAACCTACTTCTCCTCTGTGGTATCATATATACCTTTATTACCAATTATATCCTATGGAGTGTGAGAGGGTCACTCCTGCTTTTTTTCACCTTAGCTGCAAAAATGTGAAAATAATGGCCCTTTGCTTATGGAAGCGAATGCTACTTTTTCCCTCTTCCTTCCAAGACAGATGCCATCTTTCCTTGCAGCCGTGGTAACAATGCGTGTTCCAGGAAATTGAACAGTTTTCCTTCTTTGTCCTGTTCGAATGAACAGTGTCAGAAAGCATGGACTTTCTAAGCTGAAAACTTGGCGATTACACATAATTTGTTAGCATTACGATTCAGTCAGTCTGCTTTTCTAACCTCTATGCCTATTACATGCATCTCTTAACATTAAATGCAATTGTGTTTACAGGTAATCAGGCCTTCCTTGCATGTAACAAGCATCATTATTATACAAAAGCTCTGCAGCACATGATAGCATGAATGCTAAAGCCAATGGGATGAATTCTGGATTGCCCCTGGTTTGACATGGCACAAAATGGAGGCTGTGATACAACCTCCCAGACAGTATCATGGTATTTCCTGCATTACTGAACTGGAGAATGTTTCACTAAACACTGAAATATCAAGGAATGGAGGAGACACAGCAGCGTTTAGAAATGCTATTTAATCATTTTAGTAGGAGTTAGCTAATTCACCTTCTGAGCACTGCTACTTGGTTTATGTTGAGGAAGTGAGGGTGAGTCGGTAGAAAGATTCAGATGTTAGAGGAAGAGAAGTTTCTGGGCAGCTGGTTTCAGCCATTGCATGTCCTCAGACACTACAGCTGGTTTCAGGCATTGCATGTCCTCAGACACTACAGCTGGTTTCAGCCATTGCATGTCCTCAGACACTACAGCTGGTCTCAGCCATTGCATGTCCTCAGATACTACAGCTGGTTTCAGCCATTGCATGTCCTCAGACACTACAGCTGGTCTGAGCCATTGCATGTCCTCAGACACTACAGCTGGTTTCAGCCATTGCATGTGCTTAGACACTACAGCTGGTTTCAGACATTGCATGTCCTCAGACACTACCGCTGGTTTCAGCCAGTGCATGTCCTCAGACACTACAGCTGGTTTCAGCCATTGCATGTCCTCAGACACTACAGCTGGTCTCAATCATAGAATGCCATCAGACCCCACAGCTGGTTTCAGCCGTAGCATGCCCTCAGACACTACAGCTGGTTTCAGCCATTGCATGTCCCCAGACACTATAGCTGGTTTCAGCCATGGCATGTCCTCAGACACCACAGCTGGTCTCAGCAATAGCATGCCCTCAGACCCTACAGCTGGTTTCAGCCATTGCATGCCCTCAGACACTACAGCTGGTTTCAGCCATTGCATGTCTCCAGACACTACAGCTGGTTTCAGCCATGGTATGTCCTCAGACACCACAGCTGGTTTCAGCCATTGCATGTCCTCAGACATTACAGCTGGTTTCAGCCATTCCATGTCCTCAGACACTATAGCTGGTCTCAGCCATAGCATGCCCTCAGACACTACAGCTGGTTTCAGCCATTGCATTGATATGTTTCATACAGGTACCCCGATATAGGCTCAGGTAGTAACTAGACATTTCACCTATATTTCCCCTGCTATTACACTACATAACGGTTCTTGGTACTGACCTTTTACCTAGTTACGGTACTGCTTAAAGAAAGTGGGGTTTTCTCTGAAAACTAGCCTCATTCATTATGCATGAGGATTCTTGGATTCTTGGAATCTCAGCAGGACTACCATCTCCTGCATAATAACTATGTATACGGGTCATTTCTTCTGTCATTCTAGTCCGACATGACACAGCAAGGTAGATCCCCTGAAGGTACCACTTTGAGTATATATACACCACATCTTTGCTGAGGCAGGGAGAGGAGAAGAAGGACTTCCATGCTGACACACTGACGCAAGACTCTGAGATTCCTGCACGCAGACACTCCAGCTCGCAGTGGTCTGACATCCCTCGCGAGGTGTCCATCTCGAGACCAAGACGGGGTCCCACAGTCTCTCACTTCAGGTAATGGGGTTGGCTTTATCCTAGGGGGATTCTTGGCACTACACCTACATACATGTTAGGTACACATAGGTACATCTAGATAGGGTTGCATCGTAGGAGTACGCATTTATTACTGTCATGTATTTTATATACTTGCCTGAATTCATTGTTCTAGCACTATGGTAGGAATCTATCATCCTTTTACTCTATTGGTGCTTATAATAATTTATATCTGTTTCTGTCTTATGGGTCAAAAGGGTGGATTGGACATCCCTGAGAAACCAGACGTCCTCAACCAGACGTAGCGCCTCAAGGCTACTGATGTGGAAACCGTTCTGCCCAGAGAGTCGGCGGTATCCAGCCCACACCGAATGGTGAACTTAGCTGCGTCTCGACCCTCTCCAAGTGTTTGGGTGAGAACGGCCCGGGCCTCCTCCGGGCACTGTGGCAGCACTTGCACAACCGTATCCCACACCGTATGGGTATAACGGCTCAAGAGGCATGCGGTGTTCACCGACCGCAGCGCTAAGCTGGCAAAAGAAAACATCTTCTTCCCAAGGTGGTCCAGCTTCTTGGTTCCCTATCTGGGGGAGCAGTAGGAAATGTGCCCTTGGAAGACGAGGCTTGGACCACCAAGCTCTCGGGGGTTGGGTGTTGGAATAGGAAAAGTGGGTCGCCCGGAAGGTGGCGTCCGGTAATCATCCTGTCCACAGGAGCTCCTGTGCTGGGTTTGGACCAAGTGCCCAGAAGGACGTCGGTGAGGGCTTCACTAAAAGGCAGCAGGGGCTCTGAAGAGGCCACTGCCGGCTGAAGTACCTCTGTCAGGAGGTTAGTCCTGACTGCCACCGTAGGAAGCTCCAGGCCCAAGGCCTCAGCCGCCCTACGCAACACCACTGCGTACGAAGCTCCCTCCTCCGTAGCCACGGTAGGGGGGGAAAGCATGCCAAGGTCTCAGGAGGTATCATAACCACTGGCATCATCCAACTCCTCTCGCCAGTCTGGCTCTTCAAGCTGGTCAGCTAAAGGGTCTACAGACCCCTCCCAGTCCTCCTCACCCTCCTCTGGCTGCCACTCAGGGCGATAGGGAACGCCAGGGACGAAAAGAGGTACAAAAGTACCCTCCGGCGTCGGTACCGACGTAGGTCCAGCACCGTGTCCAAGTCGGGGGTGAGGCTGGGGTCGACGCCAGTTGGGGGCACAACCGGCATCAGGGCGTTGTCACTGGAATCGGTGCCGGGGAAAGTACCGGGAGGTCGACCGGCGCCAATCTGGATCCAGGCCTGGATGCTCGGGGCCCTCTGGAGCCGGAGTCGCCGGCATCGAAGGCCCAGGGCCCACCGCCGATTCCGTCGGGCCTGAAGGCGCGCCTGCGGAGTCGGGCTGACCAAAAATGCTATGAAGCGCTTCGTAAAAAGCTCGAAGCTGGGCAGGAGACGCTCCGGGAAAGGGAGGGAAGCGCAGAGCCATCCCAGAAGTGGGCACAAAGGAAAGAGCTGGAAAGCGATGACGCTCCGGGTCCTATGTCGGCCGACGGACGGGGAGAAGGCGAAGAGCGACGATGCGTCTTCACCTTCTTCTTGTGCTTCGACCTACCCGAGGAGTGTGAAGCCTTCGATGACGAGTGTTGGTGGCTCTGCGACCGGTCCCAAAACCTTCCCCTCGACCGGGACCTCGAACGACGCAGAGCTGCCGGGCCTCTAAAAGTTTTCGGGACTGCTCCAGCAAAGACTTCGGGTTCGTTGCCCAGCACTCGGAGCACGACTTCGGGTCGTGGTCGCGCTCCAGGCACCAGAGGCACACGAGGTGCGGATCCGTGATGGACATCAATTTGTGACAGGAGTCATAAGGCTTGAAGCCTGTCCGACGATGGGTCATCCCTCGTGCTACCAGAAGTCGAAGACTAAAAAAAGACGTTGACAAAAGTCGAAAAAAGTTTAGTCAAAAAATGACTAAGGCACAAGCTCTCTCCGGATCTGCGCTGGCTGGCACGGAAAAAGAAGGAACTGACGTAAGCGCACAGGGGCGGCGTCTAAGTAGACACCACGACGTCATCCCGGCGACCACTACGCCGACGACGGATGCGGAGTCAACCGATGCCACCTACTGACACGCAGGAGTACTGCTACAGGAACATTCTACGGATCCAGTCTGACGCCTGGGGGTAATTCTAAGGTAAGGAATCTATAACTAATGGTCTCTTTCAGATAAAATACACAGCCCTGGCAATGGGATCCTCAGTGCCTAAAGAGGCTCTGGGAGGGGGGCTGTGCAGCCCCTCTCCCCTTTATTTAAATAAGTGGCCCAGGGGGATGGGGTCCCTGGGTCCAATAACAGCTTGGGGAGGGGGACCCAGCATCCCCCCTCTTTATTTTTAGAAATGGCACTGGGGGATGGGTTCCCAGTGCCTAACAAGGCTTGAGGAAATGGGCCGCACAGCTCCTCTCGTTTGTAATTAGAAAACAAAGGGCCTTGGGGATGGGGTCCGCAGGGCCTTACAAGACACAACCCTCTCTCCTTTTAACATGTATGTATGGGCCTGGGGGATGGGATCCCCAGGGCTTAAAGAGGCTTGGGGAGACGGCCCATGTGCCCCCTCTTCCCCTTATTTAAATAGGTGGCCCCAGTGGATGGGGTACCTAGGGCCAGGCCCTATGGCCAACCCCCACCGTGCACATCCGAAGGCCTTGTGCAGTGTGGGATTGGCTGCCTTTAACGAAGGGTGTGTAAGATAGGACCTAATCATAATTCATCTCACATCCCTAACCTATCAGTGTATTCCCATCCCAAAAGTGCCTAAGAGTTGTCAGCCATTCAAATGTTTTGGCTGTTTCAATTTCTTTAGCCTAAATTATGGCAACCCATGTATAGTTTTGCTGCATACCTTAAGCTGTAACTGGATTAGCAGTCAGAATTCAGCCTGTCAGCATCTCCGTTCAACAACTGGTCCATGTGTCTAAACCTACTTCTCCTCTGCGGTATCATATATACCTTTATTACCAATTATGTTCTATGGAGTGTGAGAGGGTCACTCATGCTTGGTTTCACCTTAGCTGCAAAAATGTGAAAATAATGGCCCTTTGAAGAAGCTTATGGAAGCGAATGCTACTTTTTTCCTCTTCCTTCCAAGACAGATGCCATCTTTTCTTGCAGCCGTGGTAACATAGCGTGTTCCAAGTAAATTGAAAGTTTTCCTTCTTTGTCCTGTTCGGATGAACAGTGTCAGAAAGCATGGACTTTCTAAACTGAAAACTTGGCGATTACACATAATTTGTTAGCATTACGATTCAGTCAGTCTGCTTTTCTAACCTCTATGCCTATTACATGCATCCCTTAACATTAAATACAATCGTGTTTACAGGTATTCAGGCCTTCCTTGCAAATAACAAGCATCATTCTTATACAAAAGCTCTGCAGCACATGATGTCATGAATGCTAAAGCCAATGGGATGAATTCTGGATAGCCCCTGGTTTGACATGGCACAAAATGGAGGCTGTGATACAACCTCCCCAGACAGTATAATGGTACTTCCTGCATTCCTGAGCTGGAGAATGTTTCACTAAACACTGAAATATCAAGGAATGGAGACACAGCAGCTTTTAGAAATGCTATTTAATCTTTTTAATAGGAGTTAGCTAATTCGTCTTCTGAGCACTGCCACTTGGTTTATGTTGAGGGAGTGAGGGTGAGTCAGTAGAAAGATTCAGATGTTAGAGGAAGAGAAATTTCTGGGCAGGGTCTGGTACTGTTGTCTTCTTATTGTGCACCCCATTAAAGGAAGGCTGATGAAAGACAGGTGCAGTGCTCCACACCGATTGTGCTCATGTCATGGGTATTCTTACTTGGAGCCAGTCTCATCACTACTTGTTGGGATAGCCATCACCTTATACAAAGTCTGTGTCTGTACTGGAGCCAGAAAACGAAATGTTAAAAGGAACCAAAAACAAATTGGTTATTGGTCTTTAGATGGTGCATCCACATCCAATATCTGAATCTCGTGTATAAATGTGGGAGGCTAACTTCCCCTCTTGGCTCCAGTTACCATCTTTTCCACTGGCCAAGAACGGGGGTACTCAGCAGACTACTCGGAGAGCTGCTGTGATCCACAGCTAGCATCGCTCTCAGCCAGTCCCCCAGAAGTGAGGGGCAGGTTAAAAGCCTTGCATCCCACCACTTTTAATCATATGTAACCAGCTGTTATTCATGTGATGGTCTAGTCACTGGGTCGGGGGTCACCCAAGATAAAAGAGCATCACTTTGGGTCAGTCTAGTATTCTGGATCCGACTAACATGAGAAACAAGCATGGCACGAGTCACTGGTGACACATGTCTCCTGCACACTACTACATACATGCTCGATCAGAATGAGAAAATGGGGAGCAGGTTTGCACATGACTACTGCCCAGGGAACTTTCAAAACTCCAACCATGGACCCGAGAACCTGGAGATGAAATCAGGGGTGCAGGCAATAAGCTGCTGCTCCACACCCACCATTGCATGTCCGCAGACACTAAAGCTGGTTTCAGCCATTGCATGTCCTCAGACACTACAGCTGGTCTCAGCCATTGCATAGCCTCAGACACTACAGCTGGTTTCAGCCATTGCATTTCCTCAAACACTACAGCTGGTTTCAGCAATTGCATGTCCTCAGGCACTACAGGTGGTTTTGTCTTGTGGTTTGTGGCCTCCTGGTCTGCCTTGCTACGTTGGCTTAGGCCTGGCTGCCATGATGCCTTTTTGCACACGTTACTTTGTGCCGTTGTTTTTGCAGCCTCTGCTTCTGCCCTGATATTTTAGAGCTGTCTGCATATTTGTCTTTCACCTTTTCTCCTGTTCCCTTTGGGCTACGTCTGCACACCATGTACAAGGTTGAAAAACAACGTCCCTTGTTCTTGCTGATCTGGCCAGTCCCTCGCACTTAGACGTAACACTATGTACAGCTGCCCTGGAGAAATTCATGTGCTTTTAATATTGTGATTTCACTGTTAGAGACACTTGGAGAAAAACCTTTCCAGGGAGAAGAGCTGTGATTGTCTGACGATGTAAACCGTGCATCTAGATACTGAGGTATGGGGGTTCGCTAGACAATGCCCAGAGGTCTTCTATTTTTATAATAAACTAGCTACTAGCACGGGGAGGGTGGTAAGGTCATTTAGCCCTATATCCACTGCTTTATGAAATGCTTTCCCCGTTTGTATTCTATGGAGTTGTAACTATGCTGATTATATTATTCTTATGCATTATGCTGATAGTACTGACACGTGTACTGTATCTTAGAGCACGTTAATTGAAATAAACATTTTAAACTATACAGTGTCTCTTCTTACGCACGTTGTGGACAGGTATGAGTGAGTTATGAAAGGGTGTTCTTGCTACTGCGAGTCCTGAGAGAGAGATACCGTGTTCTGGGTTGTCTAATCATTGGTAGCACTGTTGCTAATGAGACGCTACAGCTAGTCGGGTTGGGGTTTTAGGTGCTAAGGTTTATGGTTGGCTCACCACTATATTCCGAGGTCCTATCATCCTGTGCATAGCTCTGTGTATGTGCAGAATCCCTACAACAGTTTCAGCCATTGCATATCCTCAGACACTACAGCTGGTTTCAGCCATTGCATGTCCTCAGACACTACAGCAGGACACAGGGAAACTTGTCCACAGGAATGATTGGAACCTTCACAGTTTCTCCACTTCCAAACACTGTATCGAGTCTAGAAAGAGCGTCGGCCTTACCATTCGCTGAACCAGGTCGATAGGTGATGGTAAAGTTGAAGTCTGCAAAGTACAATGACCACCCTAACTGCCTGGGGGTTAGGGTTTTAGCAGATTTCAAAAACTGGAGGTTCTTGTGGTCAGTGAAAACTGTGATGACGTGGCAAGCTCCTAGGAAGTAGTGTCGCCATTCCTGAAAGGTGTCCTTAACTGCCAACAATTCTTTGTCTGCAATTGAATAGTTTATCTCGGGAGGAGTCAACTTCCAAGAGCGAAAAGCCACTGGGTGCAGATGGCCTGTTTCCTTATGCCGATGAGATAGGACCCCTCCAATGGCTAAGTCTGAGGCATCTGTCTCCACGTAGAAGGGCTCCCCTGGGTCAGGGTGGAGCAAAATCGGTGAAGCGGTAAAGGACACCTTCAGGAACTTGAAAGCTTCCTCAGCATCATTTGACCAATGAAACGGAATTCCTTTCTTCAATAGCCTGGTAATTGGAACAATTCTTTTGGAGAACTCCTTGATAAAGCGACGATAAAAGTTGGCAAAACGAAGGAAGCTCTGAACATCCTTAACATTCTTAGGAGAAGGCCAATTCAAGATGGTCTCAATCTTAGCTGGATCTATGGAAATTCCATTTTCTGACAAGATGAACACCAGGAATTTCACCTTTGTCACGTGAAAAGCGCATTTTTCTAACTTCACATAGAGATTGTTTTCCAACAGCTTCTTCAAAACTGCTCTAACATGAGTTATATGCTCTTGTTGATTCTTGTAGAAAATTAGGATGTCATAAATGTAAACCACCGCAGTATGATCCAAAAATTCTCAAAGTGCTGGAAGGCAGCTGGGGCATTGCATAGCCTGTAGGGCATCACTTGGTACTCATACAATCCAAATCTGGTGCAAAATGCAGAATTCCACTTGTTGCCCTCGGCTACCCGAATCAAATGATAGGCTCCACGAAGATCTAGTTTTGTGAAGACTCTTGCCTCTTTAACCTGATCTAACAAAACCGAGATCAAAAGTAAGGGATATCGGTTCGTAACTGTAGGAGAGTAGGGTCTGCTTCTTATAGTTACCCCCACTTTTTGCTGATGTTTCACTGTTTTTCGACTTAGCCAGACTGAGGCCCTGCTAATCAGGACCCCAGTCTATCTGCTTTCTACTCTAAATTGACTGTATGTACTTTAGGTACACTCCAGATTGGATTCTGGGGTACCCTTGTGAGTCCCTAGTATATGGTATACTATGTACCCAGGGCATAGGTACCCCAGAGGCCTACCAGGGGCTGCAGCATGTATTGTGCCACCCCTGGGAAGCCTTTTAAAATGACACAACAGGTCTGCTACAGCAGCCTGTGTAAGGTGGTATATGCACCCCTTACTGAGATATAGGTTCCCTATATCTCTCCATATCACTGCACATGTAAACCTATCAGTCACCCCTATGGCAGGCCTTAACAATCCTGAAGGCAGGGTGCTGGGTTTCATGTGAGAGGGTGCCCATGCATGAGCAGAGCCCCTCTGCAGCTTTCGGAATCTTTATTCCGGGGTTGTTTGTGATGCAGCCAGACCATATACTCCTAAGTGCATTATAACCCCGCGGTAAATGCTAATTTGAGAATGGCTGCATGGAAAACATGTCGTGTTTGGTGTCAAACACCTTGGAATCATACCTCCACCCCAGTACTGGGGTGGGAGGTATGATTCCTCCCTTCTAGAGGGAGCCACATGGCATCACCGGTACACCCGGTACCAGCTTAACAGAACCCTGGCATCACAAAATGGATGCTGCAGCCACAGACACGAGTCTGCCCTCCTGCTGCTGGACGAAACTCCGGCAGGGGAGGCCTGGACAATAGGTTTCCTGTCACAGGGAGGTGTGACCACCTCCCAGACAGGCTTTAGTGTATTGGGGCTGGGTGGGTGCACTCTCAGAGTGCTTTGAAGTCTGCACTGGGGGCACATTTGGTGTCCCTGTGCATAGTCCAGCTCAAACCGGTTGCAGGGGCACACAGCCCCTGCTCTGGTGCGAAACTGGACAAAGGAAATGGGTGTAGCCACCCCTCTTTCCTGACCCTCCCATAGGTGGGTCCCCAGAGTTTGTCCCACCCCTTCCTTGGGTATAAAGTAGGAAACCCTGACTACAGGACTTTAGATTACACCTGGACTAAACTCTGTTACCAGAAACCAAGTACTTCGACGATCTGCACTACGCTGGATGACTGAAGAATCTCCCTTGGAGTAAAGGAGTTACTTCCCTGCAAGGCAGGCACCTTTAACGCAACTGACCGGTTGGCATCTCCGAAGCTCCTGCGGACTCCGAAGAATATTGCCACACAGGAGGTGGGTTTCCCGAGGTCTCTGAGGTTGATCTGTGCCCACAGCAAGTCTGAGGCCCGTATCCCTTGTGGAGACCGTGCAACCCGAACCCCTGGACACTGCGACCATTTGCAGAAGCATCAGCTTTCCGGCAACCCCTAAGGCTGAGCTTTGGGTTACTTGTAGCCCTGACCCCGAGCAGTAATTGCACCGAAGATTGCAGGCCTACACTCAACGAGTGTTCCGTGGGCCGCCCTTTTGTGATTCCTCTCGAGGTCCCTTCGCGATCCCTGGTCCGTTGACCTGTGGGTCCTCAAGAAGGCAACTCTAACTTTTATTGGGCTTCCCTGGTTGCTCCAGACGTGCCCTGACTCTCCATCACTTGGGGAGTCCCCAGGACCTTGCTGGTCCGCACAGAAGCATCTTTTCTCTTCCTGCGTGGGTTGCTGTTGCCAAGGCTTGTTGTGGTCAATCCGATCACCGACACCCCAGCACTCGACATCCTTTGTGGGACAGCTCGAATCCAGCTCCTGGTTGTCGTCGACGTCTCCGGGACCCCGTGGCTGCAGAGTCAAGCTTCACCTCTTCGCACCTGAAGCACCCGACATCGGTGGGCATTCGATTGCTCCGCTCCTGGTCACTGGCTAGTGACCCAGACTCTGTCCCCTCTGCTTTCAGGTTCTTCACATCTTCGATCCAGGCTTGGATCCACCCGGACACTTTTCTTCTTCACGGCAGCAGCACTTTGCAGCAGATCGCCATTGAAAACGACGACGATTCCCGACACCCTTTGACACCTATGCACCCGGCTTCCCTGGGTGAGGTAACTCGAGTACTCCGGTGCTCACGTGGGTGTTGGCCCTAGATCCCCTTAAGTCTAAAGGAGTTTGCTGAAAGTCCTCTCCTAAGTGTCCTTTATCTTTAAAATTCCAACCGCGACTTTCCGCATTGAATCCTATGGCGCTCGCGGCTGTGTTCTCACACTGCACACGTCCCCCGTGGGTCTCCTGTGTCACTACCTTGGGTGGTTCCTTGGGGTCCCAGCGATTCTACGTGCTCTAGGCACTGTGTCTAGTCAAGTCGTGGTTCTTATACCACTTTCTTAATATATGGTTTGGTCCCCCCCTGGGGCCCAGTGTATATTGTGCTATTTACTGTCGTTTTAATACTGTGATACTGTGTATCTTGAACTCTAATCTCATAAAGAGATTAGTAGTTAGTGTTTAGAAATAAATACATATATTTTATATATATATACCTTGTGTGGTTCTCCTTTCATTTAGTCATTCAAGAGGTTATAATCTGGTAAACCAAGCTGCTTTACACTCCTTCAAGACTTAGCCTGAAGGCTGCTCTCCATAGCTACCACTAGGATAGCTTTCAATAAAGGTTGTCTTTAAACCTATCATCAATAAGGGTCGTTTGGACTGGTGCAAGGTGCCCACTATAACTAGTGGACAGCATATGCCAGGCCAACTTCTCACATTGGTGTGCAGCGGTTGGATTCAAGCTTGCTATTGCTTTACCAGATAATCTCTTTGAAGTGACTAACTGAAAACCACTATAGGTACATAGGTACATATAAATCAAGTTTAGAATACAGTAAGTTCTACTGAACTTAGAGTTGTGTGTCAAGGCCTTAGCACACCCTTTCTACAACTCAAGAGAGTTTCAGTTCCCACTAGAGTAGGTAGGTGCATACACCACACCACACTAGAATGTCTTCAAGGCCTGAAGTCAGTGACTCCTTGCCCACTAGGTATGACAATCTCACATTCCAGGAATTGAGAAATATGTGTACCTCTAGGAGACTGAAAACAGGGAGACATGCAAGCACTCAACGCCTCATAGAGGCTTTGCTGTTAGATGACCTCAGAAAGACCCCAGGGTCTGATGAGGCAGGCAAGTTGGGTGGGGCAGTAGAAGAGGAAAGGCCAGGTAGTGAAAACTACTATGACCCAGACTCTGATGCTGGCCAGGGGGATCAAAATGATTCCCACCTGGAAAATCCAATTCTTCCTGAAGGTGAGGAAGGAGACCCCAGTGGCGTCCTCTTCACCCCACCTGGAAGGGTTAATAGTCTACCAAGAAGATCAAGATCTCCTTCTCAGGAATCTAATCATTCTGGTACTTCTATAGGGTCCTCTGCTTCTCATAAAAGGGCATCCTCTTATGAGAAGAAATGCCAACTGCTTGAGTTTGAGAAAGCTAAGCTCAGAATCAAGAGAGAGCAATTGGCCTTAGACAGGGAATCCCTGGAGCTTCAGAGAGCTTCACAGAAGCTGGGACTAGGGTCCCATGGTGGCAGCCAGCAGTGTCCCTAGAGGTAGAGATCATACTCATGACCATAGGAACCTGAACAAGATTGTCCCTCCCTACCAGAGTGGGGATGACATCCACAAATGGATAACTGCACTGGAGAGGGCCTGTAAGGTACAGAGGGTCCCTCAGGAGCAGTGGGCAGCAATCTTGTGGCTCTCCTTTGCAGACAAAGGTAGAGACAAGCTCCTCACTGTAAGAGAAGAGGATGCTGACAATTACAAAGTCCTGAAGAGTGCTCTGATTGAAGGGTTTGGCCTAACCACTGAACAATACAGGTTAAAGTTCAGAGATACCCAAAAGGCACAGACTCAGGACTGGGTTGACTTTGTTGATTGTGCTACTAAGGCTCTGGAAGGCTGGTTACTTGGCAGTAAGGTGTGTGATTTCAAAGGATTGTATAATTTAATCATGAGAGAGCAGATCCTTAATAACTGTCAAAATCAACTGTTGCATCAGTACCTGGTGGACTCTGATCTGACCTCTCCCCAAGAATTGGGTCAGAAGGCAGACAAGTGGGTCAGAACCAGGGTGAGGCAGAAGGTTCAGAACCAAGGTGGTGACTCTAAGAAGCAAGATTCTAAGAACTCTGATAAGGGTGGGGAGAAGGGTAAAGACCAGAAGTCTTCACAAGGGCCCCAAAAATCTGCATCTGGTGGGGAGTCCCAATCTAACAAAGGAAAAGGCCAAAAGAAACCATGGTGTAAAATCTGTAAGCAGAAAACCCATTGGACTAGTGATTGTACAAAGACCAAAGACTCAACTCCAGCCACCATTGCCCCTAAGGCAACTGTTCCCCCTAGTTCAGCTCCAAGTGGTGGTGTTCCAAATAAGGGTGTAGTAGGGTTGACCCTGGGATCTGAGATGGACTCTGGCCTAGTCAGAGTTCCAACTCAGGCTGTACTGATCTGTGATGGAGGCATGGATATGTCCTCCTATGTGAGTCCCAGTAATCTGGGCAAATACAGACAGCAGCCCTTAATTAATGGAAGAGAGGCTTTGGCATTCAGGGACACAGGAGCAAGTGTCACAATGGTGACAAAAGATCTTGTAGCCCCTGAGCAGATCATACTTGGTGAAATGTACCAAGTGACCAATGCTAGCAATGTCAGGACAGACCATTCCCTGGCAGTTGTTAATTTCTCCTGGGGAGGGGTAACTGGCCCTAAGAAGGTTGTGGTAAGTGCAGACCTTCCTGTTGAATGCTTGCTTGGAAATGATTTGGAAAGTTCAGCTTGGGCTGAAGTTGAACTCAGGACCCATGCAGAAATGTTGGGCATCCCTGCAGATGTGTTTGCTATGACCAGGTCACAGGCAAAAATGTCTAAAACTGAACAGGCCCTGGATTCTGGAAGAATGGACCAGGTGCCTCCCAAGAGGAGGAGCAGTAGGGTTAAGGCAGTGTCTTCCCCCTGCCTCAGAATGCAGATCAGTCTCTTGAGGGAGATGATCTCAGTCCTGAAGAAGGAACTGTCCCAGAGGAGCTTGAACCTGATCAGGTTGAGTTCTTGGGGACAGGGGCCCTTCCAGGGCAGATCTGAGCCAGGAGCAACTGAGCTGCCCCTCTCTTGAACCCCTCAGACAGCAAGCTGCTGCTGAGGCTGCTGGGAGTGCTAGTGGTACCCATAGGATCTATTGGGATGATGGACTCCTTTACTCAGAGTGTAGAGACCCCAAGCCTGGAGCCACCAGGAGGTTGGTTATACCTCTGAAGTTTAGGAGCTTCCTATTGACCCTAGCACATGATATCCCATTGGCAGGTCACCTAGGCCAAAACAAGACTTGGGACAGAATTGTCCCTCACTTTCATTGGCCTCATATGTCTGAAGACACCAAGGAGTTTTGTCGCTCCTGTGTTACCTGTCAAGCCAGTGGTAAGGCAGGTAGCACTACAAAGGCCCCCTGATACCACTACCTGTGGTGGGGGTTCCCTTTGAGAGGGTAGGGATTGACATTGTTGGTCCCCTAGATCCTCAAACAGCATCTGGGCACAGATTTATCCTAGTGGTGGTGGACCATGCCACTAGGTACCCAGAAGCAATTCCCCTCAGGACCACCACAGCTCCTGTGGTGGCAAGGGCCCTCCTGGGAATCTTTTCCAGGGTGGGTTTTCCTAAGGAGGTAGTATCAGACAGAGGTGCAAACTTCATGTCTAGTTACTTGACTGCTATGTGGAAGGAGTGTGGAGTAAATTATAAATTTACCACCCCTTATCACCCACAATGCAATGGTTTAGTTGAAAGGTTCAACAAAACCTTGAAGGGCATGATTAAAGGTCTCCCAGAAAAGCTTAGGCGCAGATGGGACATACTTTTGCCCTGCCTTCTCTTTGCCTACAGAGAGGTTCCACAGAAGGGGGTTGGTTACAGCCCATTTGAGCTTCTGTTTGGACATCCAGTTAGGGGTCCATTGTGTCTAGTGAAGGAGGGATGGGAGTTACCTCTCAAACCCCCTAAACAGGATATTGTGGACTATGTACTTGGTCTCCGCTCCCGGATGGCTGAGTACATGAAGAAGGCAACTAAAAACCTTGAGGCTAGCCAGGAATTACAAAAAGCCTGGCATGACCAAAAGGCTGTGTTGACTGTTTATCAGCCAGGACAGAAAGTATGGGTGCTGGAGCCTGTGGCCCCAGCAGCCCTCCAAGACAAGTGGAGTGGCCCCCATACCATTGCTGAACAGAAGGGAGAGGTTACCTAACTGGTGGACCTTGGAACTCCCAGGAGCCGCCACAGGGTGCTCCATGTCAACAGACTGAAACCATATGTTGACAGGGCAGACATGGGCTTGCTCATGGCTACTGATGAGGGACAGGAGGAAGAGAGTGATCCACTCCCTGACCTGCTCTCTCAGAACCCTGATGATGGATCAGTAGATGGTGTAGCCTTGGCAGGCAGCCTCACTGACCAGCAGCAAACTGATTGCAGAAAGGTTCTCAATCAGTTCAGACATATGTTCTCTCTGACTCCAAGTCAGACTACCTGGTGCACTCATGAAGTGGACACTGGGGACAGTCTGCCTGTTAAAAATAAGATTTACAGGCAACCTGACCATGTCAGGGACTGCATCAGGACTGAAGTCCGGAAGATGTTGGATTTGGGTGTGATTGAACCCTCAGATAGCCCTTGGGCTAGTCCAGTAGTCTTAGTGCCTAAACCTCACACCCAGGGTGGTAAGAGAGAGATGAGGTGTTGTGTAGACTACAGAGGTCTCAATGCAGTCACTAGGACTGATGCCCATCCAATCCCTAGGGCAGATGAGCTCATAGACACTTTGGCCTCAGCCAAGTTTCTCAGCACATTTGACCTGACAGCTGGCTACTGGCAAATCAGACTAGCTGAGGATGCAAAAGCCAAAACAGCATTTTCTACCCCTCGTGGGCACTACCAATTTGTGGTGATGCCCTTTGGTTTGAAAAATGCACCTGCCACTTTTCAAAGGTTGGTGAACAAAGTCCTTACAGGCCTGGAAGCCTATAGTGCAGCATATCTAGATGATATTGCTGTCTTTAGCTCCACCTGGGAGGATCACCTGGTCCACCTGAGAAATGTTTTAGAGGCCCTGCAAAAGGCAGGCCTCACTATGAAGGCCACCAAGTGCCAGATAGGGCAGAGTCAGGTTGTGTACCTGGGCCACCTTGTGGGTGGAGGCCAGGTTCAACCATTGCAGAGCAAAATCCAGACCATAATGGACTGGGTTGCTCCAACCACCCAGACTCAGGTCAGAGCTTTCTTGAGCCTGACTGGGTACTATAGAAGATTTGTCAAAGGTTATGGATCCATAGTGACCCCTTTGAATGACTTAACTTCTAAAAGAATGCCAAAGAAAGTTCAGTGGACAGTTAGCTGTCAAAAGGCATTTGATGACCTGAAGCAGGCCATGTGCACTGCTCCCATTCTGCAAAGTCCTGATTACTCCAAGCAATTCATTGTCCAAACAGATGCATCTGAGTTGGGGATAGGGGCTGTGTTATCACAATTGAATGATGAAGGTCAGGATCAGCCAGTAGCTTTTATTAGCAGAAGGTTGACCCCCAGAGAGAAACGTTGGTCAGCCATTGAGAGGGAGGCCTTTGCTGTAGTTTGGGCCTTGAAGAAGCTGAGGCCATACTTGTTTGGCACTCACTTCATTGTTCAGACAGACCACAAGCCCCTCTTATGGCTAAAACAGATGAAGGGTGAAAACCTCAAACTTTTGAGGTGGTCCATTTCCCTACAGGGGATGGACTATACAGTGGAACATAGACCTGGGAGTAACCATGCCAATGCAGATGAACTCTCCAGATATTTCCACTTAGAACATGAAGACGCAACTGGTCAAGTTTAGTTTAATGTCCTGACGTTTGGGGGGGTTGTGTAGGAGAGTAGGATCTGCTTCTTATAGTTACCCCCACTTTTTGCTGATGTTTCACTGTTTTTCGACTTAGCCAGACTGAGGCCCTGCTAATCAGGATCCCAGTCTATCTGCTTTCTACTCTAAATTGACGGTATGTACTTTAGGTACACTCCAGATTGGATTCTGGGCTACCCTTGTGAGTCCCTAGTATATGGTATACTATGTACCCAGGGCATAGGTACCCCAGAGGCCTACCATGGGCTGCAGCATGTATTGTGCCACCCCTGGGAAGCCTTTTAAAATGACACAACAGGTCTGCTACAGCAGCCTGTGTAAGGTGGTATATGCACCCCTTACTGAGATATAGGTTCCCTATATCTCTCCATATCACTGCACATGTAAACCTATCAGTCACCCCTATGGCAGGCCTTAACAATCCTGAAGGCAGGGTGCTGCGTTTCATGTGAGAGGGTGCCCATGCATGAGCAGAGCCCCTCTGCAGCTTTCGGAATCTTCATTCCGGGGTTGTTTGTGAGGCAGCCAGACCATATACTTTTAAGTGCATTATAACCCCGCGGTAAATGCTAACTTGAGAATGGCTGCATGGAAAACTGTTGTGTTTGGTGTCAAACACCTTGGAATCATACCTCCACTCCAGTACTGGGGTGGAGGTATGATTCCTCCCTTCTAGAGGGTGCAACATGGCATCACCGGTACACCCGGTACCAGCTTAACAGAACCCTGGCATCACAAAATGGATGCTGCAGCCACAGACACGAGTCTGCCCTCCTGCTGCTGGACGAAACTCTGGCAGGGGAGACCTGGACAATAGGTTTACTGTCACAGGTAGGTGTGACCACCTCCCAGACAGGCTTTAGTGTATTGGGGCTTGGGTGGGTGCACTCTCAGAGTGCTTTGAAGTCTGCACTGTGGGCACATTTGGTGTCCCTGTGCATAGTCCAGCTCAAACCGGTTGCAGGGGCACACAGCCCCTGCTCTGGCGCGAAACTGGACAAAGGAAATGGGTGTAGCCACCCCTCTTTCCTGAACCTCCCATAGGTGGGTCCCCAGAGTTTGTCCAACCCACGGGTACTCATAGTACGGCCCGCGGGCCGCCAGCGGCCCGGCAAGCATTCCTTGGCGGCCCGCGGACCTTGCAGACATCGTACCTGTTTTAAAAAAAAAAAATTAAAGTGTCAGCAAACACCGCAGCGCGGACTCTGAGAGACTCTGCTCTATGGGGGCCGGGCGATTCTTTAAAGACCATTCACTTGTTAATGAGGCTTTGTTGCATTTTACCTCTTCTTGGCGCCCCTGCATCTCCACTCTGAGTGGAGATGCAGGGGCGCTAGAAGAGGTAAAATACAACAAAGCCTCATTAACAAGTGAATGGTCTTTTAAAGACCTGTGAAGTACTCGGGTGTGGCTGTGTGTTCCCGGGAAGCTGTCTCAGCCCCGGCTGACACACACGCGGGGTGAGGTGAGAGAGGGTGACAGAGAGAGGGAGACAGAGGGAGGGAGACAGACAGAGGGAGACAGACAGAGGGAGACAGAGACAGAGGGAGACAGACAGAGACAGAGGGAGACAGAGGGAGACGGAGACAGAGGGAGACGGAGAGAGAGGGAGACGGAGAGAGAGGGAGACAGAGAGAGAGGGAGACCGAGAGAGAGGGAGACCGAGAGAGAGGGAGACCGAGAGAGAGGGAGACCGAGAGAGAAGGAGACAGAGAGAGAGGGAGACAGACGGAGGGAGACAGAGGGAGAGAGACAGAGAGAGGGTGACCGGGAGGGTGACAGAGAGAGGGTGACAGAGGGAGACAAACAGAGGGAGACAGACAGAGGGAGACAGACAGAGGGAGACCGAGAGAGAGGGAGACCGAGAGAGAGGGAGACAGAGAGAGAGGGAGAGGGAGGGACACAGAGGGAGAGAGACAGAGGGAGGGAGACAGAGAGAGGGAGTCAGAGGAGAGGGAGACAGAGGGAGGGAGACAGAGGGAGGGAGACAGAGAGAGAGGGAGACAGAGAGAGACAGAGGGAGGGGAGACAAAGAGGGAGGGAGACAAAGAGGGAGGGAGACAAAGAGGGAGGGAGACGAGAGAGGGAGACAGAGGGAGACAGACAGAGGGAGACAGACAGAGGGAGACAGACAGAGGGAGACAGACGGAGGGAGACAGACGGAGGGAGACAGAGGGAGGGAAAGGGAGGGAGACAGAGGGAGGGAAAGTGAGGGAGACAGAGAGAGAGAGACAGAGAGAGAGAGTGTAGGAGAGTAGGATCTGCCTCTTATGTTGCCCCCACTTTTTTTCCTGATGTTTACACTGGTTTCTGGCTATAGTCTGGCTGGGACCCTGCCAATCAGGGCCCCAGCCTCTCTGTTCTCTCTAAGCGATTTGGAGTGCACTCTAGGTGCACTAGTGATTGGATACTGTGGTACCTTATGAGTCCCTAGTATATGGTACCTTAGGTACCAAGGGCATAGGTACTTCACAGGCCTACCAGGGGCTGAAGCATGTATTATGCCACCCCTGGGAAGCAGACTAAATCTGACACCACAGGCCTGCTACTGCAGCCTGGGTGAGGAAGTGCTAGCACCCCTCACTGAGATATAGGTCCCCTATATCTCTCCTGCACACACATTGAGACTTATCAGTCACCCCTAAAGCAGGCCCTATCAATCCTGAGGGCAGGGTGCTTAGTTTCCATGTGAGGGGGTGCCTCTGCCTGAGCAGGGCCCCTCTGCAGCTCTCAGAGTCCATTCTCTGGGGCTGTTTGTGGATGCGGTTAAACCATATACTTTTAAGTGCATTATATCCTCGCGGTAGAATGCTAACTTTGGAATGGCTGCATCGAAACATGTCGTGTTTGGTGTCAAACATCTTGGAATACTACCCCCCGCCAGTCCTGGCGGCGGGGGTAGCATTCCACCCTTCTAGAGGGATAGACATGTACCTACTGTGGAAACGCGGTAGAATCCTGCAGAGCCCTGGCATCACAAAATGGATGCCACCAGTCACAGACACTGGGCTGCCCTCCTGCTGATGACCAACACTCGCAGAGGAGGAAGCCCAACAATAGATATCCTGTCCCAAGGGGGTGTGACCACCTCCCAGACAGGGTTTAGTGTATTGGGGCTGGGTGGGTGCACTCTTAGAGTGCTTTGAAGTCCTGCACTGGGGGGAGCAGAAGGCTCCTCTGTGCATACCCCAGTTCAAACCGGCTCAGGGGCTACCTGCCCCTGCTCTGGCGCGAAACTGGACAAAGGGAAGTGGGTGTAGCCACCCACTCCCCTGACCCTCCCATAGGTAGGGTCATAGAGCTAGTCCCTCCCTTTCTTTTAGTATAAGAGGGGGAACCTGTGCATTGCAACCTAGATTTCCCTGGACGACGCTCTGAAGAAGAATCCTGGACCTTCGACGTTCCACTACCTTTGGAAGACTGAAGAATCTCCCTTGGAGTCAAGGAGTGACTCCCCTGCTTGGCAGGCACCAAAAACTACAAACGACGGTCGCAAACTACGCCGCTCCCGCCGGAGTCCGAAGTCCCTGCAGCCCAAGAAGTGGATTTCCTGACTTCTCAAAGGCCATCGTGAGTCCCCAGCGAAGCTGAGGCCAGTGGACCCCAAGAGTGACGAGGAACCGCGACCCCTGGGTACCGTGCACTATTGTCGAGTGCAACCTCTTCACAACGTTCCACGAACTTGTGCTTTGGACCACGTATGGTCCTAGCCTCCAGCAGGAATCTCTCCGAAGATCAGAGGCCTACCATGTCCCGAGTGACCGTGGGCCCCTGTTGAGCGAATCCTCCCGAGGCGTCTTCGCGATCCCTTGCCAGCCGGCTTGGGGGTCTCCAGAATACTTTCTAAAGACACCAAAGGGCTCCCCTGGTTGCTCCAGGCCTGCCCTGACTTACCCTCGCTGGGTGAGTCCCACAGACCTTGCTGGTCTGCGCCATTGCCTCTTTACACTTTCCCCGAGACTTGCTGTTACCAAGGCTGGTTGGCTCCAATCGAGTCGCCGACACCTCAGTAAGCTGCAGACATCGTGGGACACGTCGAATCCAGCTCCTGGTCATCGTCGACGCCTCCTGGACCTCGTGGCTGAAGAGTCAAGGCAACCGCGAACGACCTGAATCTTGCGACGACGGTGGGCATCCATCTTCCTTGCCCCGAGTCACTGCCAAGTGACTTTGAACACTGTCCCCTCTGCTTTCAGGTCTTCCATCTTCCGAATCCAGGCTTGGATTCCTCCGGACACTTCTCCTGTCGCCGCAAGCAGCAAGTCTTCACTGGCTCCCATTGAAAACGACGCCGCGACCCGACACCAAAGGACACCTATGCACCCGGCTCCCCTGGGTGAGGTAACTTCAGCACTACGGTGCTCCTGTGGGTGTGGGCCCTAGAACTACTTACCCTGTAAGTGACTTGCTTGTAGCTTCCCTAGAAGTGCCCTAAAACTCTTATTTTCTAAGTGCGACAATTGCGCTGACTCGTACAGGGTTCGCGTCTGTGTTAGACACACCGCGTCCATCTCCTTTGTAACACTATCTAGAACTGTGTCCTTCGACTCGTACTGAGTCCGATCGGTGTTCGCCTCGAACACACAAGGGGCCTGTAACATCGAGACCTCCATTGCACTGACTCGCACAAGGTTCGCGTCTGTGTTAGACACAGCGCGTCCATCTCCCTTGCAACTCTATCTGTAACCGCGTCCTTCGACTCGTACAAGGACCGATCGGTGTGTTCGCCTCGAACACGCAAGGGACCTTTAACATTGAAATCTCAATCGCGTCTGAGCGCATAGACTCGCACAGGACTCGCACCGGTGCCAGGACACCGCGTCCGTCCCCTGTGGGTCTCCTACAACTACCTGGGGTGGTTCTTGGGGGTCCCTCGATTCTAGATGCCCTAGACCTAGGTCTAGCCAAACTAAGATTGTGATATTCGATTGTGCTAAACTTATTTTGATAACATTTGACTTGTACATATGTTCCTGACTTCTAATCTCATAAAGAGATTAGTAGAGAGTGTTTATTAATAAATACATATATATTTGATATATATACCTGTGTGGTGTCTTTTCATTTGGTGATTCAAGAGATTGTGTGGTAAAACAAGCTGCTTTACATTCCTTCAAGACTTAGCCTGAAGGCTGCTCTCCACAGCTACCACTAGGATAGCTTTCTATAAAGGTTGTCTTAAACCTATCTACCATAAGAGTCGAATTGTTCTGGTGCAAGGTGTCCACTTTAATTAGTGAACAGCATATACCAGGCCAACTTCTCACATTGGTGGGCAGCGTGTGGGATTCCAGCTTGCTATTGTTTTACCAGAAAATCTCTATTTGAATTACTAACTGAAAACCACTATAGGTACTTAAGGTACATATAAAGTCAAGCTTAGTATCAATAAGTTCTACTGAACTTAGAGCTGTGTGCCAAGGGATAGCACACCCTTTCTACAGCTCAAGCTAGTATCAGTAGGCCACAAACTAGTGTAGGTAGTACAACACTGCACAACACTAGAATGTCCTTAAAGGGTGGAACCAGTGGATCCACTCAGCCTCAGTATAAGGACATGGCTTTCTCTGACTTGAGAGCCATGTGTGTTGAAAGACACCTGAAGCTAGGACAGAGTCCCTCCACCCTACACCTGATAGATCTGCTGACAGCAGATGATCTTAGATTGGCTCTAGGAGCTAATGGGTCTGAATCAGTGAGTGGGTCAATTACAGTATCTGGGTCAGATGATGAAAATCAGAATGACCAAGACTCTGTGATTGAAGGGCCAGGCCTCAAGGGGCCTGAAAAGGACAGAGGAATTCTCCCTAAGAGAGCTGACAGAGTGGAGGAGAGGCATAGGTCCCCTTCCAGGGAATCTGACCACTCTTATCACTCTGGCAGAGAATTTGTCCACCAGAGGAACTCATACTTTCCCATAAGAGAGACCTCCTCTGAAAGAATGTGCAAACTGCTGCAGTATGAGGAAGCAAGAGTTGCCCTCAGAACCAAGCAGTTGGCACTGGATAGAGAAGCCCTGGAGATCCAGAGAGCTTCTAGAAGAGAGGGGTTAGAACCCCTTGGTGGCAGCAACAGTGTCCCTAGAGGCAGAGAATCTATTCCAGACCATAGGAACCTGAGCAAGGTTGTTCCTCCCTACCAGAGTGGGGATGATATCCACAAGTGGATAACTGCTATGGAGAGGGCCTGTAGAGTACAGCAGGTCCCCCAAAAGCAGTGGGCAGCAATCTTGTGGCTCTCCTTTTCAGACAAAGGTAGAGACAAGCTCCTCACTGTTAGAGAAGAGGATGCTGATAATTATGAAGTCCTGAAGAGTGCACTGATAGATGGGTTTGGCTTAACCACTGAGCAGTACAGGTTGAAGTTCAGAGACACCCAGAAGGCACAGACTCAGGACTGGACTGACTTTGTAGATTGTGCAACCAAGGCTCTGGAGGGTTGGCTGGTTGGCAGTAGGGTTACTGATTTCAAGGGATTGTATAATCTGATGATGAGAGAACAGATCCTTAATAATTGCCAGAACCAGTTGTTGCATCAATACCTGGTGGACTCAGATCTGACCTCTCCCCAAGAATTGGGAAAGAAGGCAGACAAATGGGTCAGAACCAGGGTGAGGCAGAAACCCCAGAACCAAGGGGGTGACACCAAGAAGCAAGATCCTAAGGGCTCTGAGAAAGGTGGGGATAAGTCAAAAGACCAGAAGTCTTCACAAGGGCCCCAAAAATCTGCATCTGGTGGGGAGTCACAATCCAACAAGGGAAAAGGCCAAAAGAAGCCCTGGTGCAAATTCTGTAAACAGAAAGGGCACTGGACTTCTGATTGTAACAAGTCCAAAGACCAAACCACCACCACTCCTGCCCCTAAGGCAACTGTTCCCCCTAGCTCAGCTACTGGTGGAGGTGGTACTCAGAATAAGGGTGTAGTAGGGTTGACCCTGGGTTCTGAAGTGGACTCTGACCTAGTCAGAGTGCCCACTCAGGCAATGCTGATTTGTGAGGGAGACCTTAATATGTCCTTCCTAGTAAGCCCCAGTAATCTGGGCAAATACAAACAGCAGCCTGTAATAAATGGCAAACAGGCTTTGGCATTTAGGGACACAGGTGCTAGTGTCACCATGGTGGCAGAGGATCTTGTGGACCCTGGACAGATCATCCTGGGCGAAATGTACCAGGTGACCAATGCAAGCAATGTCAGGACCAACCATAGTCTGGCAGTTGTGAATTTCTCCTGGGGAGGGGTAACTGGCCTCAAGAAGGTTGTAGTCAGTGCAGACCTCCCTGTCGAATGTCTATTGGGCAATGATCTAGAGACTTCAGCCTGGTCTGAAGTAGAGTTATGGACTCATGCTGAGATGTTGGGCATCCCTGCAGAGGTATTTGCTGTGACCAGGTCACAAGCAAGAATGCATAACACTGAACCAGCTCTGGATCCTGGAACAATGGACCAGATGCTTCCCAAGAGGAGGAGCAGTAGGGTAAAGGCAGTGCCTTCCCCTCTGTCTCAGATCACAGATTCACCCCCAGAGGGAGGTGAAGCAGATCCTGAAGAAGGAACTGCCCCAGAGGGACTTGAGCCTGATCAGGTTGAGTTCTTGGGGGCAGGGGGCCCTTCTAGGGAAGATCTGAGTAAGGAGCAACAGTGCTGCCCCTCTCTTGAACCCCTCAGACAGCAGGCTGCTGCTGAGGCTGCTGGGAGTGCTAGTGGGTCCCATAAAGTTTATTGGGATGAGGGACTCCTATATTCTGAGGGTAGAGATCCAGCCCCTGGAGCCACCAGGAGGATGGTAATACCTCAGAAGTTTAGGGGTTCCTCTTGACCCTAGCACATGACATCCCTTTAGCAGGACACTTGGGCCAAAACAAGACCTGGGACAGGCTTGTTCCACATTTTCATTGGCCACATATGTCAGAGGACACAAAGGAGTTTTGTCGCTCCTGTGTCACATGCCAAGCCAGTGGTAAGGCAGGTGGCACAACAAAGGCCCCCTGATACCACTACCTGTGGTGGGGGTACCCTTTGAAAGGGTAGGGATTGACATTGTTGGTCCCCTTGACCCTCAAACTGCATCTGGGCACAGGTTTATCCTGGTGGTAGTGGATCATGCCACCAGGTACCCAGAAGCAATTCCCCTGAGGACCACCACAGCCCCTGTGGTGGCAAGAGCCCTCATTGGAGTCTTCTCCAGAGTGGGTTTCCCAAAGGAGGTCATTTCTGACAGAGGTACCAACTTCATGTCAGGATATCTGAAAGCAATGTGGAAGGAGTGTGGTGTAACTTATAAGTTCACCACCCCCTATCACCCACAATGCAATGGTTTAGTTGAACGCTTCAACAAAACCTTGAAAGGAATGATTAAAGGACTCCCAGAGAAGCTTAGGCGGAAATGGGACCTTCTTCTTCCTTGCCTGTTGTTTGCATACAGAGAGGTTCCACAGAAGGGGGTTGGTTACAGCCCATTTGAGCTTCTGTTTGGGCATCCTGTGAGAGGTCCATTGTGTTTGGTAAAAGAGGGCTGGGAGTTACCTCTCAAGCCCCCCAAACAAGATGTGATGGACTATGTACTTGGTCTCCGCTCCCGGATGGCTGAGTACATGAAAAAGGCAACCAAAAACCTGGAGGCCAGCCAAGAATTACAAAAAGCTTGGCATGACCAAAAGGCTGTACTGACTGTATACCAGCCAGGACAGAAGGTGTGGGTATTGGAGCCTGTGGCCCCAGCAGCCCTCCAGGACAAGTGGAGTGGCCCCCATACAATAGTTGAACAGAAGGGAGAAGTCACCTACCTGGTGAATCTTGGAACTCCCAGGAGCCCCCTGAGGGTGCTCCATGTCAACAGATTAAAGCCATATGTTGACAGGGCTGACATGGGCTTGCTCATGGCAACTGATGAGGAACAGGAGGAGGAGAGTGA
This sequence comes from Calotriton arnoldi, assembly GCA_963921515.1. Lineage (NCBI taxonomy): Eukaryota > Metazoa > Chordata > Amphibia > Caudata > Salamandridae > Calotriton > Calotriton arnoldi. The sequence goes on along the minus strand of CAWUFW010001870.1, from coordinate 360,807 downwards.
CCCTCTCCCTGACCTGCTCTCTCAGAACCCTGATGATGGGTCAGTAGATGGTGTTGCTTTGGCAAGCAGCCTCACTGACCATCAGCAAACTGAGTGCAGACAAGTTCTGCAACAGTATAGACATATGTTTAGCCTGACCCCTAGTCAGACTTCCTGGTGCACCCATGAGGTGGACACTGGAGACAGTCTGCCTGTCAAGAATAAAATCTACAGGCAACCTGACCATGTCAGGGACTGTATCAGGACTGAAGTCCAGAAAATGTTGGAGCTAGGTGTAATTGAGCCTTCAGATAGCCCTTGGGCTAGCCCAGTAGTCCTGGTACCCAAGCCTCATACCCAGGGTGGTAAGAAAGAAATGAGGTTTTGTGTAGACTACAGAGGCCTCAATGCAGTCACTAGGACTGATGCCTATCCCATACCAAGGGCAGATGAGCTGATTGATACTTTGGCCTCAGCCAAGTATCTAAGCACGTTTGACCTGACAGCTGGCTACTGGCAGATCAGGTTAGCTGATGATGCAAAAGCCAAAACAGCATTTTCGACCCCTGGTGGGCACTACCACTTTGTGGTGATGCCCTTTGGATTGAAAAATGCACCTGCCACTTTTCAGAGGTTGGTGAATAAAGTTCTGACAGGGATGGAAACTTATTGCTCAGCTTATCTAGATGATATTGCTGTCTTTAGTTCCTCCTGGCAGGATCACCTGGTCCACCTCAGGAATGTTTTGGAGGCCCTGCAGAAAGCAGGCCTCACTATCAAGGCCACTAAGTGCCAGATAGGGCAGAGTCAGGTTGTATACCTGGGCCACCTTGTAGGTGGAGGCCAGGTTCAGCCTTTACAGAGCAAAATCCAAACCATAATGGAATGGGTTGCTCCAACCACCCAGACACAGGTGAGAGCCTTCTTAGGCCTGACTGGGTACTATAGGAGGTTTGTCAAGGGATATGGATCTATAGTGACCCCCTTGAATGATCTGACCTCAAAGAAAATGCCAAAAAAGGTTCAGTGGACAGCTAGCTGTCAGAAGGCATTTGAAGACCTAAAGCAGGCCATGTGCACTGCCCCCATCTTACAGAGTCCAGACTACACCAAAAAGTTCATTGTCCAAACAGATGCTTCTGAGCTGGGTGTGGGAGCTGTACTGTCTCAACTGAATGATGAAGGTCAAGACCAGCCAGTAGCTTTTATTAGCAGAAGGCTGACCCCTAGAGAGAAACGTTGGTCAGCTATAGAGAGGAGGCCTTTGCTGTGGTGTGGGCCCTGAAGAAGCTGAGGCCATACTTGTTTGGCACTCACTTCATAGTTCAGACTGACCACAAGCCCCTCCTATGGCTTAAACAGATGAAAGGTGAAAACCCAAAACTTTTGAGGTGGTCCATTTCCCTACAGGGGATGGACTATACAGTGGAACATAGACCTGGGACCCAACATGCCAATGCAGATGGACTCTCAAGGTATTTCCACTTTGAACACGAAGACTCAACTGGTCAAGGTTAGTTTAGTGTCCCTGCGTTTGGGGGGGGTTGTGTAGGAGAGTAGGATCTGCCTCTTATGTTGCCCCCACTTTTTTTCTGATGTTTACACTGGTTTCTGGCTATAGTCTGGCTGGGACCCTGCTAATCAGGGCCCCAGCCTCTCTGTTCTCTCTAAACGATTTGGAGTGCACTCTAGGTGCACTAGTGATTGGATACTGTGGTACCTTATGAGTCCCTAGTATATGGTACCTTAGGTACCAAGGGCATAGGTACTTCACAGGCCTACCAGGGGCTGAAGCATGTATTATGCCACCCCTGGGAAGCAGACTAAATCTGACACCACAGGCCTGCTACTGCAGCCTGGGTGAGGAAGTGCTAGCACCCCTCACTGAGATATAGGTCCCCTATATCTCTCCTGCACACACATTGAGACTTATCAGTCACCCCTAAAGCAGGCCCTATCAATCCTGAGGGCAGGGTGCTTAGTTTCCATGTGAGGGGGTGCCTCTGCCTGAGCAGGGCCCCTCTGCAGCTCTCAGAGTCCATTCTCTGGGGCTGTTTGTGGATGCGGTTAAACCATATACTTTTAAGTGCATTATATCCTCGCGGTAGAATGCTAACTTTGGAATGGCTGCATCGAAACATGTCGTGTTTGGTGTCAAACATCTTGGAATACTACCCCCCGCCAGTCCTGGCGGCGGGGGTAGCATTCCACCCTTCTAGAGGGATAGACATGTACCTACTGTGGAAACGCGGTAGAATCCTGCAGAGCCCTGGCATCACAAAATGGATGCCACCAGTCACAGACACTGGGCTGCCCTCCTGCTGATGACCAACACTCGCAGTGGAGGAAGCCCAACAATAGATATCCTGTCCCAAGGGGGTGTGACCACCTTCCAGACAGGGTTTAGTGTATTGGGGCTGGGTGGGTGCACTCTTAGAGTGCTTTGAAGTCCTGCACTGGGGGAGCAGAAGGCTCCTCTGTGCATACCCCAGTTCAAACCGGCTCAGGGGCTACCTGCCCCTGCTCTGGCGCGAAACTGGACAAAGGGAAGTGGGTGTAGCCACCCACTCCCCTGACCCTCCCATAGGTAGGGTCATAGAGCTAGTCCCTCCCTTTCTTTTAGTATAAGAGGGGGAACCTGTGCATTGCAACCTAGATTTCCCTGGACGACGCTCTGAAGAAGAATCCCGGACCTTCGACGTTCCACTACCTTTGGAAGACTGAAGAATCTCCCTTGGAGTCAAGGAGTGACTCCCCTGCTTGGCAGGCACCAAAAACTACAAACGACGGTCGCAAACTACGCCGCTCCCGCCGGAGTCCGAAGTCCCTGCAGCCCAAGAAGTGGATTTCCTGACTTCTCAAAGGCCATCGTGAGTCCCCAGCGAAGCTGAGGCCAGTGGACCCCAAGAGTGACGAGGAACCGCGACCCCTGGGTACCGTGCACTATTGTCGAGTGCAACCCCTTCACAACGTTCCACGAACTTGTGCTTTGGACCACGTGTGGTCCTAGCCTCCAGCAGGAATCCCTCCGAAGATCAGAGGCCTACCACGTCCCGAGTGACCGTGGGCCCCTGTTGAGCGAATCCTCCCGAGGCGTCTTTGCGATCCCTTGCCAGCCGGCTTGTGGGTCCCCAGAAGACTTTCTAAAGACACCAAAGGGCTCCCCTGGTTGCTCCAGGCCTGCCCTGACTTACCCTCGCTGGGTGAGTCCCACAGACCTTGCTGGTCTGCGCCATTGCCTCTTCACACTTTCCCCGAGACTTGCTGTTACCAAGGCTTGTTGGCTCCAATCGAGTCGCCGACACCGCAGTAAGCTGCAGACATCGTGGGACACGCCGAATCCAGCTCCTGGTCGTCGTCGACGCCTCCTGGACCTCGTGGCTGAAGAGTCAAGGCACCCGCGAACGACCTGAATCTTGCGACGACGGTGGGCATCCATCTTCCTTGCCCCGAGTCACTGCCAAGTGACTTTGAACACTGTCCCCTCTGCTTTCAGGTCTTCCATCTTCTGAATCCAGGCTTGGATTCCTCCGGACACTTCTCCTGTCGCCGCAAGCAGCAAGTCTTCACTGGCTCCCATTGAAAACGACGCCGCGACCCGACACCAAAGAACACCTATGCACCCGGCTCCCCTGGGTGAGGTAACTTCAGCACTACGGTGCTCCTGTGGGTGTGGGCCCTAGAACTACTTACCCTGTAAGTGACTTGCTTGTAGCTTCCCTAGAAGTGCCCTAAAACTCTTATTTTCTAAGTGCGACAATTGCGCTGACTCGTACAGGGTTCGCGTCTGTGTTAGACACACCGCGTCCATCTCCTTTGTAACACTATCTAGAACTGTGTCCTTCGACTCGTACTGAGTCCGATCGGTGTTCGCCTCGAACACACAAGGGGCCTGTAACATCGAGACCTCCATTGCACTGACTCGCACAAGGTTCGCGTCTGTGTTAGACACAGCGCGTCCATCTCCCTTGCAACTCTATCTGTAACCGCGTCCTTCGACTCGTACAAGGACCGATCGGTGTGTTCGCCTCGAACACGCAAGGGACCTTTAACATTGAAATCTCAATCGCGTCTGAGCGCATAGACTCGCACAGGACTCGCACCGGTGCCAGGACACCGCGTCCGTCCCCTGTGGGTCTCCTACAACTACCTGGGGTGGTTCTTGGGGGTCCCTCGATTCTAGATGCCCTAGACCTAGGTCTAGCCAAACTAAGATTGTGATATTCGATTGTGCTAAACTTATTTTGATAACATTTGACTTGTACATATGTTCCTGACTTCTAATCTCATAAAGAGATTAGTAGAGAGTGTTTATTAATAAATACATATATATTTGATATATATACCTGTGTGGTGTCTTTTCATTTGGTGATTCAAGAGATTGTGTGGTAAAACAAGCTGCTTTACATTCCTTCAAGACTTAGCCTGAAGGCTGCTCTCCACAGCTACCACTAGGATAGCTTTCTATAAAGGTTGTCTTAAACCTATCTACCATAAGAGTCGAATTGTTCTGGTGCAAGGTGTCCACTTTAATTAGTGAACAGCATATACCAGGCCAACTTCTCACATTGGTGGGCAGCGTGTGGGATTCCAGCTTGCTATTGTTTTACCAGAAAATCTCTATTTGAATTACTAACTGAAAACCACTATAGGTACTTAAGGTACATATAAAGTCAAGCTTAGTATCAATAAGTTCTACTGAACTTAGAGCTGTGTGCCAAGGGATAGCACACCCTTTCTACAGCTCAAGCTAGTATCAGTAGGCCACAAACTAGTGTAGGTAGTACAACACTGCACAACACTAGAATGTCCTTAAAGGGTGGAACCAGTGGATCCACTCAGCCTCAGTATAAGGACATGGCTTTCTCTGACTTGAGAGCCATGTGTGTTGAAAGACACCTGAAGCTAGGACAGAGTCCCTCCACCCTACACCTGATAGATCTGCTGACAGCAGATGATCTTAGATTGGCTCTAGGAGCTAATGGGTCTGAATCAGTGAGTGGGTCAATTACAGTATCTGGGTCAGATGATGAAAATCAGAATGACCAAGACTCTGTGATTGAAGGGCCAGGCCTCAAGGGGCCTGAAAAGGACAGAGGAATTCTCCCTAAGAGAGCTGACAGAGTGGAGGAGAGGCATAGGTCCCCTTCCAGGGAATCTGACCACTCTTATCACTCTGGCAGAGAATTTGTCCACCAGAGGAACTCATACTTTCCCATAAGAGAGACCTCCTCTGAAAGAATGTGCAAACTGCTGCAGTATGAGGAAGCAAGAGTTGCCCTCAGAACCAAGCAGTTGGCACTGGATAGAGAAGCCCTGGAGATCCAGAGAGCTTCTAGAAGAGAGGGGTTAGAACCCCTTGGTGGCAGCAACAGTGTCCCTAGAGGCAGAGAATCTATTCCAGACCATAGGAACCTGAGCAAGGTTGTTCCTCCCTACCAGAGTGGGGATGATATCCACAAGTGGATAACTGCTATGGAGAGGGCCTGTAGAGTACAGCAGGTCCCCCAAAAGCAGTGGGCAGCAATCTTGTGGCTCTCCTTTTCAGACAAAGGTAGAGACAAGCTCCTCACTGTTAGAGAAGAGGATGCTGATAATTATGAAGTCCTGAAGAGTGCACTGATAGATGGGTTTGGCTTAACCACTGAGCAGTACAGGTTGAAGTTCAGAGACACCCAGAAGGCACAGACTCAGGACTGGACTGACTTTGTAGATTGTGCAACCAAGGCTCTGGAGGGTTGGCTGGTTGGCAGTAGGGTTACTGATTTCAAGGGATTGTATAATCTGATGATGAGAGAACAGATCCTTAATAATTGCCAGAACCAGTTGTTGCATCAATACCTGGTGGACTCAGATCTGACCTCTCCCCAAGAATTGGGAAAGAAGGCAGACAAATGGGTCAGAACCAGGGTGAGGCAGAAACCCCAGAACCAAGGGGGTGACACCAAGAAGCAAGATCCTAAGGGCTCTGAGAAAGGTGGGGATAAGTCAAAAGACCAGAAGTCTTCACAAGGGCCCCAAAAATCTGCATCTGGTGGGGAGTCACAATCCAACAAGGGAAAAGGCCAAAAGAAGCCCTGGTGCAAATTCTGTAAACAGAAAGGGCACTGGACTTCTGATTGTAACAAGTCCAAAGACCAAACCACCACCACTCCTGCCCCTAAGGCAACTGTTCCCCCTAGCTCAGCTACTGGTGGAGGTGGTACTCAGAATAAGGGTGTAGTAGGGTTGACCCTGGGTTCTGAAGTGGACTCTGACCTAGTCAGAGTGCCCACTCAGGCAATGCTGATTTGTGAGGGAGACCTTAATATGTCCTTCCTAGTAAGCCCCAGTAATCTGGGCAAATACAAACAGCAGCCTGTAATAAATGGCAAACAGGCTTTGGCATTTAGGGACACAGGTGCTAGTGTCACCATGGTGGCAGAGGATCTTGTGGACCCTGGACAGATCATCCTGGGCGAAATGTACCAGGTGACCAATGCAAGCAATGTCAGGACCAACCATAGTCTGGCAGTTGTGAATTTCTCCTGGGGAGGGGTAACTGGCCTCAAGAAGGTTGTAGTCAGTGCAGACCTCCCTGTCGAATGTCTATTGGGCAATGATCTAGAGACTTCAGCCTGGTCTGAAGTAGAGTTATGGACTCATGCTGAGATGTTGGGCATCCCTGCAGAGGTATTTGCTGTGACCAGGTCACAAGCAAGAATGCATAACACTGAACCAGCTCTGGATCCTGGAACAATGGACCAGATGCTTCCCAAGAGGAGGAGCAGTAGGGTAAAGGCAGTGCCTTCCCCTCTGTCTCAGATCACAGATTCACCCCCAGAGGGAGGTGAAGCAGATCCTGAAGAAGGAACTGCCCCAGAGGGACTTGAGCCTGATCAGGTTGAGTTCTTGGGGGCAGGGGGCCCTTCTAGGGAAGATCTGAGTAAGGAGCAACAGTGCTGCCCCTCTCTTGAACCCCTCAGACAGCAGGCTGCTGCTGAGGCTGCTGGGAGTGCTAGTGGGTCCCATAAAGTTTATTGGGATGAGGGACTCCTATATTCTGAGGGTAGAGATCCAGCCCCTGGAGCCACCAGGAGGATGGTAATACCTCAGAAGTTTAGGGGGTTCCTCTTGACCCTAGCACATGACATCCCTTTAGCAGGACACTTGGGCCAAAACAAGACCTGGGACAGGCTTGTTCCACATTTTCATTGGCCACATATGTCAGAGGACACAAAGGAGTTTTGTCGCTCCTGTGTCACATGCCAAGCCAGTGGTAAGGCAGGTGGCACAACAAAGGCCCCCTGATACCACTACCTGTGGTGGGGGTACCCTTTGAAAGGGTAGGGATTGACATTGTTGGTCCCCTTGACCCTCAAACTGCATCTGGGCACAGGTTTATCCTGGTGGTAGTGGATCATGCCACCAGGTACCCAGAAGCAATTCCCCTGAGGACCACCACAGCCCCTGTGGTGGCAAGAGCCCTCATTGGAGTCTTCTCCAGAGTGGGTTTCCCAAAGGAGGTCATTTCTGACAGAGGTACCAACTTCATGTCAGGATATCTGAAAGCAATGTGGAAGGAGTGTGGTGTAACTTATAAGTTCACCACCCCCTATCACCCACAATGCAATGGTTTAGTTGAACGCTTCAACAAAACCTTGAAAGGAATGATTAAAGGACTCCCAGAGAAGCTTAGGCGGAAATGGGACCTTCTTCTTCCTTGCCTGTTGTTTGCATACAGAGAGGTTCCACAGAAGGGGGTTGGTTACAGCCCATTTGAGCTTCTGTTTGGGCATCCTGTGAGAGGTCCATTGTGTTTGGTAAAAGAGGGCTGGGAGTTACCTCTCAAGCCCCCCAAACAAGATGTGATGGACTATGTACTTGGTCTCCGCTCCCGGATGGCTGAGTACATGAAAAAGGCAACCAAAAACCTGGAGGCCAGCCAAGAATTACAAAAAGCTTGGCATGACCAAAAGGCTGTACTGACTGTATACCAGCCAGGACAGAAGGTGTGGGTATTGGAGCCTGTGGCCCCAGCAGCCCTCCAGGACAAGTGGAGTGGCCCCCATACAATAGTTGAACAGAAGGGAGAAGTCACCTACCTGGTGAATCTTGGAACTCCCAGGAGCCCCCTGAGGGTGCTCCATGTCAACAGATTAAAGCCATATGTTGACAGGGCTGACATGGGCTTGCTCATGGCAACTGATGAGGAACAGGAGGAGGAGAGTGACCCTCTCCCTGACCTGCTCTCTCAGAACCCTGATGATGGGTCAGTAGATGGTGTTGCTTTGGCAAGCAGCCTCACTGACCATCAGCAAACTGAGTGCAGACAAGTTCTGCAACAGTATAGACATATGTTTAGCCTGACCCCTAGTCAGACTTCCTGGTGCACCCATGAGGTGGACACTGGAGACAGTCTGCCTGTCAAGAATAAAATCTACAGGCAACCTGACCATGTCAGGGACTGTATCAGGACTGAAGTCCAGAAAATGTTGGAGCTAGGTGTAATTGAGCCTTCAGATAGCCCTTGGGCTAGCCCAGTAGTCCTGGTACCCAAGCCTCATACCCAGGGTGGTAAGAAAGAAATGAGGTTTTGTGTAGACTACAGAGGCCTCAATGCAGTCACTAGGACTGATGCCTATCCCATACCAAGGGCAGATGAGCTGATTGATACTTTGGCCTCAGCCAAGTATCTAAGCACGTTTGACCTGACAGCTGGCTACTGGCAGATCAGGTTAGCTGATGATGCAAAAGCCAAAACAGCATTTTCGACCCCTGGTGGGCACTACCACTTTGTGGTGATGCCCTTTGGATTGAAAAATGCACCTGCCACTTTTCAGAGGTTGGTGAATAAAGTTCTGACAGGGATGGAAACTTATTGCTCAGCTTATCTAGATGATATTGCTGTCTTTAGTTCCTCCTGGCAGGATCACCTGGTCCACCTCAGGAATGTTTTGGAGGCCCTGCAGAAAGCAGGCCTCACTATCAAGGCCACTAAGTGCCAGATAGGGCAGAGTCAGGTTGTATACCTGGGCCACCTTGTAGGTGGAGGCCAGGTTCAGCCTTTACAGAGCAAAATCCAAACCATAATGGAATGGGTTGCTCCAACCACCCAGACACAGGTGAGAGCCTTCTTAGGCCTGACTGGGTACTATAGGAGGTTTGTCAAGGGATATGGATCTATAGTGACCCCCTTGAATGATCTGACCTCAAAGAAAATGCCAAAAAAGGTTCAGTGGACAGCTAGCTGTCAGAAGGCATTTGAAGACCTAAAGCAGGCCATGTGCACTGCCCCCATCTTACAGAGTCCAGACTACACCAAAAAGTTCATTGTCCAAACAGATGCTTCTGAGCTGGGTGTGGGAGCTGTACTGTCTCAACTGAATGATGAAGGTCAAGACCAGCCAGTAGCTTTTATTAGCAGAAGGCTGACCCCTAGAGAGAAACGTTGGTCAGCTATAGAGAGGGAGGCCTTTGCTGTGGTGTGGGCCCTGAAGAAGCTGAGGCCATACTTGTTTGGCACTCACTTCATAGTTCAGACTGACCACAAGCCCCTCCTATGGCTTAAACAGATGAAAGGTGAAAACCCAAAACTTTTGAGGTGGTCCATTTCCCTACAGGGGATGGACTATACAGTGGAACATAGACCTGGGACCCAACATGCCAATGCAGATGGACTCTCAAGGTATTTCCACTTTGAACACGAAGACTCAACTGGTCAAGGTTAGTTTAGTGTCCCTGCGTTTGGGGGGGTTGTGTAGGAGAGTAGGATCTGCCTCTTATGTTGCCCCCACTTTTTTTCTGATGTTTACACTGGTTTCTGGCTATAGTCTGGCTGGGACCCTGCCAATCAGGGCCCCAGCCTCTCTGTTCTCTCTAAACGATTTGGAGTGCACTCTAGGTGCACTAGTGATTGGATACTGTGGTACCTTATGAGTCCCTAGTATATGGTACCTTAGGTACCAAGGGCATAGGTACTTCACAGGCCTACCAGGGGCTGAAGCATGTATTATGCCACCCCTGGGAAGCAGACTAAATCTGACACCACAGGCCTGCTACTGCAGCCTGGGTGAGGAAGTGCTAGCACCCCTCACTGAGATATAGGTCCCCTATATCTCTCCTGCACACACATTGAGACTTATCAGTCACCCCTAAAGCAGGCCCTATCAATCCTGAGGGCAGGGTGCTTAGTTTCCATGTGAGGGGGTGCCTCTGCCTGAGCAGGGCCCCTCTGCAGCTCTCAGAGTCCATTCTCTGGGGCTGTTTGTGGATGCGGTTAAACCATATACTTTTAAGTGCATTATATCCTCGCGGTAGAATGCTAACTTTGGAATGGCTGCATCGAAACATGTCGTGTTTGGTGTCAAACATCTTGGAATACTACCCCCCGCCAGTCCTGGCGGCGGGGGTAGCATTCCACCCTTCTAGAGGGATAGACATGTACCTACTGTGGAAACGCGGTAGAATCCTGCAGAGCCCTGGCATCACAAAATGGATGCCACCAGTCACAGACACTGGGCTGCCCTCCTGCTGATGACCAACACTCGCAGTGGAGGAAGCCCAACAATAGATATCCTGTCCCAAGGGGGTGTGACCACCTCCCAGACAGGGTTTAGTGTATTGGGGCTGGGTGGGTGCACTCTTAGAGTGCTTTGAAGTCCTGCACTGGGGGAGCAGAAGGCTCCTCTGTGCATACCCCAGTTCAAACCGGCTCAGGGGCTACCTGCCCCTGCTCTGGCGCGAAACTGGACAAAGGGAAGTGGGTGTAGCCACCCACTCCCCTGACCCTCCCATAGGTAGGGTCATAGAGCTAGTCCCTCCCTTTCTTTTAGTATAAGAGGGGGAACCTGTGCATTGCAACCTAGATTTCCCTGGACGACGCTCTGAAGAAGAATCCCGGACCTTCGACGTTCCACTACCTTTGGAAGACTGAAGAATCTCCCTTGGAGTCAAGGAGTGACTCCCCTGCTTGGCAGGCACCAAAAACTACAAACGACGGTCGCAAACTACGCCGCTCCCGCCGGAGTCCGAAGTCCCTGCAGCCCAAGAAGTGGATTTCCTGACTTCTCAAAGGCCATCGTGAGTCCCCAGCGAAGCTGAGGCCAGTGGACCCCAAGAGTGACGAGGAACCGCGACCCCTGGGTACCGTGCACTATTGTCGAGTGCAACCCCTTCACAACGTTCCACGAACTTGTGCTTTGGACCACGTGTGGTCCTAGCCTCCAGCAGGAATCCCTCCGAAGATCAGAGGCCTACCACGTCCCGAGTGACCGTGGGCCCCTGTTGAGCGAATCCTCCCGAGGCGTCTTCGCGATCCCTTGCCAGCCGGCTTGTGGGTCCCCAGAAGACTTTCTAAAGACACCAAAGGGCTCCCCTGGTTGCTCCAGGCCTGCCCTGACTTACCCTCGCTGGGTGAGTCCCACAGACCTTGCTGGTCTGCGCCATTGCCTCTTCACACTTTCCCCGAGACTTGCTGTTACCAAGGCTTGTTGGCTCCAATCGAGTCGCCGACACCGCAGTAAGCTGCAGACATCGTGGGACACGCCGAATCCAGCTCCTGGTCGTCGTCGACGCCTCCTGGACCTCGTGGCTGAAGAGTCAAGGCACCCGCGAACGACCTGAATCTTGCGACGACGGTGGGCATCCATCTTCCTTGCCCCGAGTCACTGCCAAGTGACTTTGAACACTGTCCCCTCTGCTTTCAGGTCTTCCATCTTCCGAATCCAGGCTTGGATTCCTCCGGACACTTCTCCTGTCGCCGCAAGCAGCAAGTCTTCACTGGCTCCCATTGAAAACGACGCCGCGACCCGACACCAAAGAACACCTATGCACCCGGCTCCCCTGGGTGAGGTAACTTCAGCACTACGGTGCTCCTGTGGGTGTGGGCCCTAGAACTACTTACCCTGTAAGTGACTTGCTTGTAGCTTCCCTAGAAGTGCCCTAAAACTCTTATTTTCTAAGTGCGACAATTGCGCTGACTCGTACAGGGTTCGCGTCTGTGTTAGACACACCGCGTCCATCTCCTTTGTAACACTATCTAGAACTGTGTCCTTCGACTCGTACTGAGTCCGATCGGTGTTCGCCTCGAACACACAAGGGGCCTGTAACATCGAGACCTCCATTGCACTGACTCGCACAAGGTTCGCGTCTGTGTTAGACACAGCGCGTCCATCTCCCTTGCAACTCTATCTGTAACCGCGTCCTTCGACTCGTACAAGGACCGATCGGTGTGTTCGCCTCGAACACGCAAGGGACCTTTAACATTGAAATCTCAATCGCGTCTGAGCGCATAGACTCGCACAGGACTCGCACCGGTGCCAGGACACCGCGTCCGTCCCCTGTGGGTCTCCTACAACTACCTGGGGTGGTTCTTGGGGGTCCCTCGATTCTAGATGCCCTAGACCTAGGTCTAGCCAAACTAAGATTGTGATATTCGATTGTGCTAAACTTATTTTGATAACATTTGACTTGTACATATGTTCCTGACTTCTAATCTCATAAAGAGATTAGTAGAGAGTGTTTATTAATAAATACATATATATTTGATATATATACCTGTGTGGTGTCTTTTCATTTGGTGATTCAAGAGATTGTGTGGTAAAACAAGCTGCTTTACATTCCTTCAAGACTTAGCCTGAAGGCTGCTCTCCACAGCTACCACTAGGATAGCTTTCTATAAAGGTTGTCTTAAACCTATCTACCATAAGAGTCGAATTGTTCTGGTGCAAGGTGTCCACTTTAATTAGTGAACAGCATATACCAGGCCAACTTCTCACATTGGTGGGCAGCGTGTGGGATTCCAGCTTGCTATTGTTTTACCAGAAAATCTCTATTTGAATTACTAACTGAAAACCACTATAGGTACTTAAGGTACATATAAAGTCAAGCTTAGTATCAATAAGTTCTACTGAACTTAGAGCTGTGTGCCAAGGGATAGCACACCCTTTCTACAGCTCAAGCTAGTATCAGTAGGCCACAAACTAGTGTAGGTAGTACAACACTGCACAACACTAGAATGTCCTTAAAGGGTGGAACCAGTGGATCCACTCAGCCTCAGTATAAGGACATGGCTTTCTCTGACTTGAGAGCCATGTGTGTTGAAAGACACCTGAAGCTAGGACAGAGTCCCTCCACCCTACACCTGATAGATCTGCTGACAGCAGATGATCTTAGATTGGCTCTAGGAGCTAATGGGTCTGAATCAGTGAGTGGGTCAATTACAGTATCTGGGTCAGATGATGAAAATCAGAATGACCAAGACTCTGTGATTGAAGGGCCAGGCCTCAAGGGGCCTGAAAAGGACAGAGGAATTCTCCCTAAGAGAGCTGACAGAGTGGAGGAGAGGCATAGGTCCCCTTCCAGGGAATCTGACCACTCTTATCACTCTGGCAGAGAATTTGTCCACCAGAGGAACTCATACTTTCCCATAAGAGAGACCTCCTCTGAAAGAATGTGCAAACTGCTGCAGTATGAGGAAGCAAGAGTTGCCCTCAGAACCAAGCAGTTGGCACTGGATAGAGAAGCCCTGGAGATCCAGAGAGCTTCTAGAAGAGAGGGGTTAGAACCCCTTGGTGGCAGCAACAGTGTCCCTAGAGGCAGAGAATCTATTCCAGACCATAGGAACCTGAGCAAGGTTGTTCCTCCCTACCAGAGTGGGGATGATATCCACAAGTGGATAACTGCTATGGAGAGGGCCTGTAGAGTACAGCAGGTCCCCCAAAAGCAGTGGGCAGCAATCTTGTGGCTCTCCTTTTCAGACAAAGGTAGAGACAAGCTCCTCACTGTTAGAGAAGAGGATGCTGATAATTATGAAGTCCTGAAGAGTGCACTGATAGATGGGTTTGGCTTAACCACTGAGCAGTACAGGTTGAAGTTCAGAGACACCCAGAAGGCACAGACTCAGGACTGGACTGACTTTGTTGATTGTGCAACCAAGGCTCTGGAGGGTTGGCTGGTTGGCAGTAGGGTTACTGATTTCAAGGGATTGTATAATCTGATGATGAGAGAACAGATCCTTAATAATTGCCAGAACCAGTTGTTGCATCAATACCTGGTGGACTCAGATCTGACCTCTCCCCAAGAATTGGGAAAGAAGGCAGACAAATGGGTCAGAACCAGGGTGAGGCAGAAACCCCAGAACCAAGGGGGTGACACCAAGAAGCAAGATCCTAAGGGCTCTGAGAAAGGTGGGGATAAGTCAAAAGACCAGAAGTCTTCACAAGGGCCCCAAAAATCTGCATCTGGTGGGGAGTCACAATCCAACAAGGGAAAAGGCCAAAAGAAGCCCTGGTGCAAATTCTGTAAACAGAAAGGGCACTGGACTTCTGATTGTAACAAGTCCAAAGACCAAACCACCACCACTCCTGCCCCTAAGGCAACTGTTCCCCCTAGCTCAGCTACTGGTGGAGGTGGTACTCAGAATAAGGGTGTAGTAGGGTTGACCCTGGGTTCTGAAGTGGACTCTGACCTAGTCAGAGTGCCCACTCAGGCAATGCTGATTTGTGAGGGAGACCTTAATATGTCCTTCCTAGTAAGCCCCAGTAATCTGGGCAAATACAAACAGCAGCCTGTAATAAATGGCAAACAGGCTTTGGCATTTAGGGACACAGGTGCTAGTGTCACCATGGTGGCAGAGGATCTTGTGGACCCTGGACAGATCATCCTGGGCGAAATGTACCAGGTGACCAATGCAAGCAATGTCAGGACCAACCATAGTCTGGCAGTTGTGAATTTCTCCTGGGGAGGGGTAACTGGCCTCAAGAAGGTTGTAGTCAGTGCAGACCTCCCTGTCGAATGTCTATTGGGCAATGATCTAGAGACTTCAGCCTGGTCTGAAGTAGAGTTATGGACTCATGCTGAGATGTTGGGCATCCCTGCAGAGGTATTTGCTGTGACCAGGTCACAAGCAAGAATGCATAACACTGAACCAGCTCTGGATCCTGGAACAATGGACCAGATGCTTCCCAAGAGGAGGAGCAGTAGGGTAAAGGCAGTGCCTTCCCCTCTGTCTCAGATCTCAGATTCACCCCCAGAGGGAGGTGAAGCAGATCCTGAAGAAGGAACTGCCCCAGAGGGACTTGAGCCTGATCAGGTTGAGTTCTTGGGGGCAGGGGGCCCTTCTAGGGAAGATCTGAGTAAGGAGCAACAGTGCTGCCCCTCTCTTGAACCCCTCAGACAGCAGGCTGCTGCTGAGGCTGCTGGGAGTGCTAGTGGGTCCCATAAAGTTTATTGGGATGAGGGACTCCTATATTCTGAGGGTAGAGATCCAGCCCCTGGAGCCACCAGGAGGATGGTAATACCTCAGAAGTTTAGGGGTTCCTCTTGACCCTAGCACATGACATCCCTTTAGCAGGACACTTGGGCCAAAACAAGACCTGGGACAGGCTTGTTCCACATTTTCATTGGCCACATATGTCAGAGGACACAAAGGAGTTTTGTCGCTCCTGTGTCACATGCCAAGCCAGTGGTAAGGCAGGTGGCACAACAAAGGCCCCCTGATACCACTACCTGTGGTGGGGGTACCCTTTGAAAGGGTAGGGATTGACATTGTTGGTCCCCTTGACCCTCAAACTGCATCTGGGCACAGGTTTATCCTGGTGGTAGTGGATCATGCCACCAGGTACCCAGAAGCAATTCCCCTGAGGACCACCACAGCCCCTGTGGTGGCAAGAGCCCTCATTGGAGTCTTCTCCAGAGTGGGTTTCCCAAAGGAGGTCATTTCTGACAGAGGTACCAACTTCATGTCAGGATATCTGAAAGCAATGTGGAAGGAGTGTGGTGTAACTTATAAGTTCACCACCCCCTATCACCCACAATGCAATGGTTTAGTTGAACGCTTCAACAAAACCTTGAAAGGAATGATTAAAGGACTCCCAGAGAAGCTTAGGCGGAAATGGGACCTTCTTCTTCCTTGCCTGTTGTTTGCATACAGAGAGGTTCCACAGAAGGGGGTTGGTTACAGCCCATTTGAGCTTCTGTTTGGGCATCCTGTGAGAGGTCCATTGTGTTTGGTAAAAGAGGGCTGGGAGTTACCTCTCAAGCCCCCCAAACAAGATGTGATGGACTATGTACTTGGTCTCCGCTCCCGGATGGCTGAGTACATGAAAAAGGCAACCAAAAACCTGGAGGCCAGCCAAGAATTACAAAAAGCTTGGCATGACCAAAGGCTGTACTGACTGTATACCAGCCAGGACAGAAGGTGTGGGTATTGGAGCCTGTGGCCCCAGCAGCCCTCCAGGACAAGTGGAGTGGCCCCCATACAATAGTTGAACAGAAGGGAGAAGTCACCTACCTGGTGAATCTTGGAACTCCCAGGAGCCCCCTGAGGGTGCTCCATGTCAACCGATTAAAGCCATATGTTGACAGGGCTGACATGGGCTTGCTCATGGCAACTGATGAGGAACAGGAGGAGGAGAGTGACCCTCTCCCTGACCTGCTCTCTCAGAACCCTGATGATGGGTCAGTAGATGGTGTTGCTTTGGCAAGCAGCCTCACTGACCATCAGCAAACTGAGTGCAGACAAGTTCTGCAACAGTATAGACATATGTTTAGCCTGACCCCTAGTCAGACTTCCTGGTGCACCCATGAGGTGGACACTGGAGACAGTCTGCCTGTCAAGAATAAAATCTACAGGCAACCTGACCATGTCAGGGACTGTATCAGGACTGAAGTCCAGAAAATGTTGGAGCTAGGTGTAATTGAGCCTTCAGATAGCCCTTGGGCTAGCCCAGTAGTCCTGGTACCCAAGCCTCATACCCAGGGTGGTAAGAAAGAAATGAGGTTTTGTGTAGACTACAGAGGCCTCAATGCAGTCACTAGGACTGATGCCTATCCCATACCAAGGGCAGATGAGCTGATTGATACTTTGGCCTCAGCCAAGTATCTAAGCACGTTTGACCTGACAGCAGGCTACTGGCAGATCAGGTTAGCTGATGATGCAAAAGCCAAAACAGCATTTTCGACCCCTGGTGGGCACTACCACTTTGTGGTGATGCCCTTTGGATTGAAAAATGCACCTGCCACTTTTCAGAGGTTGGTGACTAAAGTTCTGACAGGGATGGAAACTTATTGCTCAGCTTATCTAGATGATATTGCTGTCTTTAGTTCCTCCTGGCAGGATCACCTGGTCCACCTCAGGAATGTTTTGGAGGCCCTGCAGAAAGCAGGTCTCACTATCAAGGCCACTAAGTGGCAGATAGGGCAGAGTCAGGCTGTGTACCTGGGCCACCTTGTGGGTGGAGGCCAGGTTCAGCCTTTACAGAGCAAAATCCAAACCATAATGGAATCAATCAATCAATCAATCACGGCATTTATAGAGCGCGCTACTCACCCGGGAGGGTCTCAAGGCGCTGGGGGAGGGGGTAAGTTACTGCTCGAACAGCCAGGTCTTGAGCTGCTTCCTGAAGGCGAGATGGTCCTGGGTTCGCCGAAGGTGAGTGGGGAGGGAGTTCCAGGTCTTGGCTGCCAGGTAGGAGAAGGATCTTCCTCCGGCGGTGGTTCTGCGGATGCGTGGTACGGTGGCGAGGGCGTGGCTGGTTGATCGTAGCTGGCGTGTGGGCGTGTAGAAGGTCATGCGGTCGTTGAGGTACTTTGGGCCCAGGTTGTGGAGGGCCTTGTGTGCGTGGGTGAGGAGTCTGAACGTGATTCTCTTGCTGACGGGGAGCCAGTGCAGGTCTTTCAGGTGTCCGGTGATGTGGCTGTGTCGGGGATGTCCAGGATGAGTCGTGCGGAGGCGTTCTGGATGCGCTGGAGTCTTTTTGAAGTTTGGCTGTGGTTCCGGCGTAGAGGTGTTCCCATAGTCCAGTCGGCTGGTGACGCGAGTGCCTGGGTGGACGGTCTTCCTGGTTTCAGTGGGGATCCATCTGAAGATCTTGCGGAGCATGCGCAGGGTGTTGAAGCATGAAGATGAGACGGCGTTGACTTGTCTGGTCATCGACAGGGAGGAGTCCAGGATGAAGCCCAGGTTGCGTGCGTGGTCCGTTGGCTTGGGCGCGGTGCCCAGGGCCGGGGGCCACCAGGAGTCGTCCCAGGCGGAGGGTGATGAGCCCAGGATGAGGACTTCCGTCTTGTCTGAGTTCAGTTTAAGGCGGCTGTTCCTCATCCAGTCGGCGACGTCTCTCATCCCGTCGTGTAGGTTGGCTCTGGCGGTGGTGGGGTCGTTGGTGAGGGAGAGGATCAGCTGGGTGTCGTCGGCGTAGGAGGTGATGTTGAGTCCAGTGTTCTTTCTGAAGCTGAAGTGGACGCAGCTGTGGTCGGTCCAGTGGAGTCCGGTGGCGTGGCTGAAGGAGATGTGCTTGCTGGACGAGAAGACGGGGTCAAGCGTGTGGCCGGCGTAGTGGGTGGGCGTGTTCACCAGTTGCTTGAGTCCGAGGTTGGCGAGGTTGTCCAGCAGGGCGGTGGTGTTTCTGTCGTTGTTGTTCTCCAGGTGGAAGTTGAGGTCCCCTAGGAGGATGTAGTCGGCGGAGGGCATGGCGTGCGGGCTGATGAAGTCTGCGATGTCTTCGCTGAATAGTGTGCGTGGTCCCGGGGGTCTGTAGATGAGGGTGCCTCGGAGGGTGGTCTTGGGGTCAGTGTGTATCTGGAAGTGTAGGTGTTCGGCGGCGGTGAAGGTCTCGTCGGAGTTAGTCGAGATGCGGATGGTGTTCTTGTGTACGATGGCGATGCCTCCTCCCGTCTGGTTGACGCGGTCCCTCCGGGTGATCTTGTATCCGTCCGGGATGGCTATGGCGATGTCGGGCGCTGAGGAGGCGTTCATCCAGGTTTCGGTGAGGAAGGCGATGTCCGGTGCTGTTGCGTCGAGCAGGTCCCAGAGTTCCACGGCGTGCCTGTGGACGGAGCGGAGTGTTCAACAGGATGCATTTCAGGTGGTTGCTGCTGGTGCTCGACTCTGGCGGAGGTGGTGCACGTCCGGGGGCAGGTGAATCGGCAGGTTTGGCAGGTGAAGGGTCCGTGGGTGCGTCTCGGTGAGGCTCGGTAGCAGGCAGGGTTCCGGCCGGCATTGAGTGCGGTGAGTGTGGCGGCGTCGTAGGTCCGTCGAGTGGTGTTGCATCGGTGGGATCCAGGGGTTCTGGCGCTGGGCGCGGTCCAGTCGCAGCGGCGCGGCCGCGCAGCGGCCGCCATTTATGGGGAGGTGGGAGGGAGGAGCAGCGGGGAGGCGGGGGGCAGGGGCAGCGGATGGGCCGTCAGGGGGCGGGGCCGCCGGGGCCGCAGCGGCGGGAATGGCGAGAGGCAGCGGGGGCACAGAAAGGAAATGGGGGGCAAAGGCAGACAAAATTACGGGCACAACGACAATGGGGCAGCGAGGGGCACAGAAGGAAAAAAGGGGAGAAAGGCAGACAAAATCACGGGCACAACGACAATGGGGCAGCGAGGGGCACAGAAGGAAAAAGGGGAGAAAGGCAGACAAAATCACGGGCACAACGACAATGGGGCAGCGAGGGCACAGAAGGAAAAAGGGGAGAAAGGCAGACAAAATCACGGGCACAACGACAATGGGGCAGCGAGGGCACAGAAGGAAAAAGGGGAGAAAGGCAGACAAAATCACGGGCACAACGACAATGGGGCAGCGAGGGGCACAGAAGGAAAAAGGGGAGAAAGGCAGACAAAATCACGGGCACAACGACAATGGGGCAGCGAGGGGCACAGAAGGAAAAAGGGGAGAAAAGGCAGACAAAATCACGGGCACAACGACAATGGGGCAGCGAGGGGCACAGAAGGAAAAAGGGGAGAAAGGCAGACAAAATCACGGGCACAACGACAATGGGGCACAGAAGGAAAAAGGGGAGAAAGGCAGACAAAATCACGGGCACAACGACAATGGGGCAGCGAGGGGCACAGAAGGAAAAAGGGGAGAAAGGCAGACAAAATCACGGGCACAACGACAATGGGGCAGCGAGGGGCACAGAAGGAAAAAGGGGAGAAAGGCAGACAAAATCACGGGCACAACGACAATGGGGCAGCGAGGGCACAGGAAGGAAAAAGGGGAGAAAGGTAGACAAAATCACGGAGCACAACGACAATGGGGCAGCGAGGGGCACAGAAGGAAAAAGGGGAGAAAGGCAGACAAAATCACGGGCACAACGACAATGGGGCAGCGAGGGGCACAGAAGGAAAAAGGGGAGAAAGGCAGACAAAATCACGGGCACAACGACACTGGGGCAGCGAGGGGCACAGAAGGAAAAAGGGGAGAAAGGCAGACAAAATCACGGGCACAATGACACTGGGGCAGCGAGGGGCACAGAAGGAAAAAGGGGAGAAAGGCAGACAAAATCACGGGCACAACGACAATGGGGCAGCGAGGGGCACAGAAGGAAAAAGGGGAGAAAGGCAGACAAAATCACGGGCACAACGACAATGGGGCAGCGAGGGCACAGAAGGAAAAAGGGGAGAAAGGCAGACAAAATCACGGGCACAACGACAATGGGGCAGCGAGGGGCACAGAAGGAAAAAGGAGAGAAAAGCAGACAAAATCACGGGCACAACGACAATGGGGCAGCGAGGGGCACAGAAGGAAAAAGGGGAGAAAAGCAGACAAAATCACGGGCACAACGACAATGGGGCAGCGAGGGGCACAGAAAGGAAAATGGGAGACAAGCAGAAAATACGGGCACCGGGGCCACAAGCGGAGGGCGATCTTACCTGCAGAAGCAGCGGGCAGACAACACAGGCGGAGCTGTGTGGTGGGGGAGCGACCTACCTGGCAAGGTCAAGGGTCGCTCCAACCACCCAGACACAGGTGAGAGCCTTCTTAGGCCTGACTGGGTACTATAGGAGGTTTGTCAAGGGATATGGATCTATAGTGACCCCCTTGAATGATCTGACCTCAAAGAAAATGCCAAAAAAGGTTCAGTGGACAGCTAGCTGGCAGAAGGCATTTGAAGACCTAAAGCAGGCCATGTGCACTGCCCCCATCTTACAGAGTCCAGACTAAACCAAAAGTTAATTGTCCAAACAGATGCTTCTGAGCTGGGTGTGGGAGCTGTACTGTCTCAACTGAATGATGAAGGTCAAGACCAGCCAGTAGCTTTTATTAGCAGAAGGCTGACCCCTAGAGAGAAAGCGTTGGTCAGCTATAGAGAGGGGCCTTTGCTGTGGTGTGGGCCCTGAAGAAGCTGAGGCCATACTTGTTTGGCACTTACTTGCATAGTTCAGACTGACCACAAGCCCCTCCTATGGCTTAAACAGATGAAAGGTGAAAACCCAAAACTTTTGAGGTGGTCCATTTCCTACAGGGGATGGACTATACTGTGGAACATAGACCTGGGACCCAACATGCTAATGCAGATGGACTCTCAAGGTATTTCCACTTTGAACACGAAGACTCAACTGGTCAAGGTTAGTTTAGTGTCCCTGCATTTGGGGGGGGTTGTGTAGGAGAGTAGGATCTGCCTCTTATGTTGCCTCCACTTTTTTCTGATGTTTACACTGGTTTCTGGCTTATAGTCTGGCTGGGACCCTGCCAATCAGGGCCCCAGCCTCTCTGTTCTCTCTAAACGATTTGGAGTGCACTCTAGGTGCACTACTGATTGAATACTGTGGTACCTTATGAGTCCCTAGTATATGGTACCTTAGGTACCAAGGGCATAGGTTCTTCACAGGCCTACCAGGGGCTGAAGCATGTATTATGCCACCCCTGGGAAGCAGACTAAATCTGACACCACAGGCCTGCTACTGCAGCCTGGGTGAGAAAGTGCTAGCACCCCTCACTGAGATATAGGTCCCCTATATCTCTCCTGCACACATTGAGACTTATCAGTCGCTCCTAAAGCAGGCCCTATCAATCCTGAGGGCAGGGTGCTTAGTTTCCGTGTGAGGGGGTGCCTCTGCCCGAGCAGGGCTCCTCTGCAGCTCTCAGAGTCCATTCTCTGGGGCTGTTTGTGGATGCGGTTAAACCATATACTTTTAAGTGCATTATATCCTCGCAGTAGAATGCTAACTTTGGAATGGCTGCATCGAAACATGTCGTGTTTGGTGTCAAACATCTTGGAATACTACCCCCGCCAGTCCTGGCGGCGGGGGTAGCATTCCACCCTTCTAGAGGGATAGACATGTACCTGCTGTGGAAACGCGGTAGAATCCTGCAGAGCCCTGGCATCACAAAATGGATGCCACCAGTCACAGACACTGGGCTGCCCTCCTGCTGATGACCAACACTCGCAGTGGAGGAAGCCAAACAATAGATATCCTGTCCCAGGGAGTGTGACCACCTCCCAGACAGGGTTTAGTGTATTGGGGCTGGGTGGGTGCACTCTTAGAGTGCTTTGAAGTCCTGCACTGGGGAGCAGAAGGCTCCTCTGTGCATACCCCAGTTCAAACCGGCTCAAGGGCTACCTGCCCCTGCTCTGGCACGAAACTGGACAAAGGGAAGTGGGTGTAGCCACCCACTCCCCTGACCCTCCCATAGGTAGGGTCATAGAGCTAGTCCCTCCCTTTCTTTTAGTATAAGAGGGGAACCTGTGCATTGCAACCTAGATTTCCCTGGACGACGCTCTGAAGAAGAATCCCGGACCTTCGACGTTCCACTACCTTTGGAAGACTGGAAGAATCTCCTTGGAGTCAAGGAGTGACTCCCCTGCTTGGCAGGCACCAAAAACTACAAACGACGGTCGCAAACTACGCCGCTCCCGCCGGAGTCCGAAGTCCCTGCAGCCCAAGAAGTGGATTTCCTGACTTCTCAATCAATCAATCAATCACAGAATTTGTAGAGCGCACTACTTACTCGCGAGGGTCTCAAGGCGCTGGGGGGAGGGAGGGGGGGATGCTGCTACTGGTCGAACAGCCAGGTCTTGAGTAGCCTCCTGAAGGTCAGCAGGTCTTGGGTCTTTCGTAGGCTTAGTGGGAGGGTGTTCCAGGTCTTGGCGGCGAGGTGTGAGAAGGATCTGCCGCCGGTGGTTGTTCTTCGAATGCGGGGGACGGTGGCGAGGGAGAGGTCGGCGGAGCAGAGCTGGCGGTTGGGGACGTAGAAGAAGAGTCGTCTGTTGAGGTAGGCTGGGCCAGTTTTGTGGAGTGCCTTGTGTGCGTGGGTGAGGAGTTTGAAGGTGATCCTCCTGTCGACGGGGAGCCAGTGCAGGTTCCTCAAGTGGGGGTGATGTGGCTGTGGCGTGGTACGTCGAGGATCAGTCGTGCGGAGGCGTTTTGTATGCGTTGCAGTCGCTTGATGAGCTTGGCCGGGGCTCCCGCGTAGAGGCGTTCCCATAGTCTTGTCTGCTACTGACGAGGGCCTGGGTGACTGTTCTTCTTGTGTCTGTCGGGATCCACCTGTAGATCTTGCGAAGCATGCAGAGTGTGTTGAAGCAGGAGGAGGAGACTGCGTTGACTTGCTTGGTCATGGAGAGCGTTGAGTCGAGGATGACTCCCAGGTTGCGTGCGTGGTCGGTGGGTGTCGGGGCTGCTCCCAGCGTCGTTGGCCACCAGGAGTCAGTCCCAGGCTGAGGGGTTGGAGCCGAGGATGAGGACCTCCGTTTTGTCCGTGTTCAGCTTTAGTCGGCTGATCTTCATCCAATCGGCGACGGCCTTCATTCCGTCATGGAGTTTGGCTTTGGCGGCGAGGGGTCCTTGGTGAGGGAGAGGATCAGTTGAGTGTCGTCGGCGTAGGAGATAATGTTGAGGTCGTGTTGTCTGGCGATGCGTGCGAGCGGGGCCATGTAGATGTTGAACAGTGTTGGGCTGAGGGACGATCCCTGGGGTACGCCGCAGATGATCTCGGAGGCTTCGGATCGGAAAGGTGGGAGGCGGACTCTCTGGGTTCTGCCGTCGAGGAAGGAGGTGGTCCATTCCAGGGCCTTGTCTCGGATCCCTGCGTCGTGGAGGTGTGCGCGTAGAGTGCGGTGGCAGACAGTGTCGAAGGCGGCGGAGAGGTCCAGCAGGATGAGGGCTGCGGTCTCACCATTGTCCAGCAGGATCCTGATGTCGTCGGTGGCGGCGATGAGGGCAGTCTCAGTGCTGTGGTTGCTGCGGAACCCTGATTGGGATGGGTCCAGGATGCTGTTTTCTTCGAGGTATCGGGTTAGCTGTTTGTTGATGATCTTCTCGATGACCTTGGCTGGGAACGGAAGCAGAGAGATGGGCCGGAAGTTCTTGAGGTCTCTCGGGTCCGCCTTGGGTTTTTGAGTAGGGCGTTGATCTCTGCGTGTTTCCAGCTCTCTGGGAAGGTCGCGGTCTCGAAGGAGAGGTTGATGATGTTGCACAGGTGGGGTGCGATGGAGCTGCTGGCTTTGTTGAAGATGTGGTGCGGGAAAGGGTCTGACGGGGAGCCGGAGTGTATTGTGCTCATGGTCTTGATGGTGTCCTCGATGTTCACGCTGGCCCAGGCTGGCAGGGGGTCGTGGTCGATGGTGTGTGGCGGGTCTGGTGTATCGATCTTAGTTGGGGTTGTCTGGGTGTTGAAGCTGTCGTGGATGTCGGCGATCTTGCGGTGAAAGAAGGTGGCGAGGGAATCGCACAGGGATTACGACGGCGGGATGTCGTTGGTGTTGGAGCTGGGATTGGAGAGTTCCTTCACGATGTTGAAAAGCTCCTTGCTGTTGTGTGCGTTGTTGTCGAGGCGGTCTTTGAAGGAGATTCTCTTGGCGGACCTGATGAGGTGGTGGTGGTTACGGATGGCGTCTTTGTGGGCTGTGTGGCTGTCCGGTGTCTTATCGCTGTGCCATTTCTTCTCTAGTTTCCGGCAGGTACGCTTGGAAGCTAGGAGTTCCGAGGTGAACCAGCTGGCTCTTTTGGTGGTGTCGCTGTAGGTGAGCTTTTTCAGCGGGGCGAGGGTGTTGGCGCAGTCGTCCATCCATCGTCTGAGGTTGCAGGCAGCGTCGTCGGTGTTGGATGGGTCGGAGGGAGGGCTGAGAGCGAGGGTTGCCCGGAGTTGGTCTTCGGTGACTTTGCTCCAGCAGCGGCGTGGGATCTGTTGGGTGCGGTGGTGTGTGGTGGGTTTCTGGAAGGTGAAATGGATGCAGCGGTGGTCGGTCCAGAGGAGTTCCGTGGTGTGGCTGAAGGAGACGTGGGAGCTTGAGGAGAAGATGGGGTCAAGCGTGTGGCCGGCGGAGTGGGTCGGTGTTGTGACGAGCTGGCTCAGACCGAGGTTGGCGAGGCTGTCGATCAGGGTGGTGGAGTTGCTGTCGTTGTTGTTCTCCAGGTGAAAGGCCTCAAAGGCCATCGTGAGTCCCCAGCGAAGCTGAGGCCAGTGGACCCCAAGAGTGACGAGGAACCACGACCCCTGGGTACCGTGCACTATTGTTGAATGCAACCCCTTCACAACGTTCCACGAACTTGTCCTTTGGACCACGTGTGGTCCTAGCCTCCAGCAGGAATCCCTCCGAAGATCAGAGGCCTACCACGTCCCGAGTGACCGTGGGCCCCTGTGAGCGAATCCTCCCGAGGCGTCTTCGCGATCCCTTGCCAGCCGGCTTGTGGGTCCCCAGAAGACTTTCTAAAGACACCAAAGGGCTCCCCTGGTTGCTCCAGGCCTGCCCTGACTTACCCTCGCTGGGTGAGTCCCACAGACCTTGCTGGTCTGCGCCATTGCCTCTTTACACTTTCCCCGAGACTTGCTGTTACCAAGGCTTGTTGGCTCCAATCGAGTCGCCGACACCGCAGTAAGCTGCAAACATCGTGGGACACGCCGAATCCAGCTCCTGGTCGTCGTCGACGCCTCCTGGACCTCGTGGCTGAAGAGTCAAGGCAACCGCGAACGACCTGAATCTTGCGACGACTGTGGGCATCCATCTTCCTTGTCCCGAGTCACTGCCAAGTGACTTTGAACACTGTCCCCTCTGCTTTCAGGTCTTCCATCTTCCGAATCCAGGCTTGGATTCCTCCGGACACTTCTCCTGTCGCCGCAAGCAGCAAGTCTTCACTAGCTCCCATTGAAAACTACGCCGCGACCCGACACCAAAGGACACCTATGCACCCGGCTCCCCTGGGTGAGGTAACTTCAGCACTACGGTGCTCCTGTGGGTGTGGGCCCTAGAACTACTTACCCTGTAAGTGACTTGCTTGTAGCTTCCCTAGAAGTGCCC
The DNA here is from genome assembly GCA_963921515.1 of Calotriton arnoldi. NCBI lineage: Eukaryota > Metazoa > Chordata > Amphibia > Caudata > Salamandridae > Calotriton > Calotriton arnoldi. The sequence goes on along the minus strand of CAWUFW010001870.1, from coordinate 334,840 downwards.
TAAAACTCTTATTTTCTAAGTGCGACAATTGCGCTGACTCGTACAGGGTTCGCGTCTGTGTTAGACACACCGCGTCCATCTCCTTTGTAACACTATCTAGAACTGTGTCCTTCGAATCGTACTGAGTCCGATCGGTGTTCGCCTCGAACACACAAGGGGCCTGTAACATCGAGACCTCCATTGCACTGACTCGCACAAGGTTCGCGTCTGTGTTAGACACAGCGCGTCCATCTCCCTTGCAACTCTATCTGTAACCTCGTCCTTCGACTCGTACAAGGACCGATCGGTGTGTTCGCCTCGAACACGCAAGGGACCTTTAACATTGAAATCTCAATCGCGTCTGAGCGCATAGACTCGCACAGGACTCACACCGGTGCCAGGACACCGCGTCCGTCCCCTGTGGGTCTCCTACAACTACCTGGGGTGGTTCTTGGGGGTCCCTCGATTCTAGATGCCCTAGACCTAGGTCTAGCCAAACTAAGATTGTGATATTTGATTGTGCTAAACTTATTTTGATAACATTTGACTTGTACATATGTTCCTGACTTCTAATCTCATAAAGAGATTAGTAGAGAGTGTTTATTAATAAATACATATATATTTGATATATATACCTGTGTGGTGTCTTTTCATTTGGTGATTCAAGAGATTGTGTGGTAAAACAAGCTGCTTTACATTCCTTCAAGACTTAGCCTGAAGGCTGCTCTCCACAGCTACCACTAGGATAGCTTTCTATAAAGGTTGTCTTAAACCTATCTACCATAAGGGTCGAATTGTTCTGGTGCAAGGTGTCCACTTTAATTAGTGAACAGCATATACCAGGCCAACTTCTCACAGAGAGGGAGGGAGAGAGAGAGAGAGGGAGGGAGACAGAGAGAGAGGGAGGGAGACAGAGAGAGAGAGACAAACAGAGTGAGTGAGACAGAGGGAGAGAGGGAGGGAGGGAGAGAGAGAGGGAGAGAGAGAGAGGGAGGGAGACGGAGAGAGAGAGGGAGGGAGAGATAGAGAGAGGGAGGGAGACAGAGCGAGAGAGAGAGATAGAGATAGATATAGAGAGAGAGAGAGAGAGAGAGAGAGATGTGTGTATGCCGGGTCTGGTGGCTCAGTGGACGAAGGCGTCCGCTGCAGGGGCCTGTGTTCAACCTCATGGTCATAGTTTGTTTTTTTTGCTCTAGCCCCGCCCCCCTCCCCCACTGACCCCGCCCCCACCGGAGCGGCCCTCGGCCACAAACCACACTGTAAATTTGGCCCCCGAGAGAAAGTTTGTGAGTACCCATGGTCCAACCCCTTCCTTGGGTATAAAGTAGGAACCCCTGACTACAGGACTTTGGATTACACCTGGACTAAACTCTGTTACCAGAAACCAAGTACTTCGACGAGCTGCACGACGCTGGACGACTGAAGAATCTCCCTTGGAGTAAAGGAGTTACTCCCCTGCAAGGCAGGCCCCTTTAACACAACTGACCAGTTGGCATCTCCGAAGCTCCTGCGGACTCCGAAGAATATTGCCACACAGGAGGTGGGTTCCCGAGGTCTCTGAGGTCGATCTGTGCCCACAGCAAGTCTGAGGCCTGTATCCCTCGTGGAGACCGTACAACCCGAACCCCTGGACACTGCGACCATTTGCAGAAGCATCAGCTTTCCGGCGACCCCTGAGGCTGAGCTTTGGGTTACTTGTAGCCCTGACCCCGAGCAGTAATTGCACTGAAGATTGCAGGCCTACACTCAACGAGTGTCCTGTGGGCTGCCATTTTGTGATTCCTCTCTAGGTCCCTTCGCGATCCCTGGTCCGTTGACCTGTGGGTCCCCAAAAAGGCAACTCTAACTTTTATTGGGCTTCCCTGGTTGCTCCACACGTGTCGTGACTCTCCATCACTTGGGGAGTCCCCAGGACCTTGCTGGTCAGCACAGAAGCATCTTTTCTCTTCCTGCGTGGGTTGCTGTTGCCAAGGCTTGTTGTTGTCAATCCGATCACCGACACCCCAGCACTCGACATCCTTCGTGGGACAGCTCGAACCCGGCTCCTGGTCGTCGTCGACATCTCCAGGACCCCGTGGCTGCAGAGTCAAGCTTCACCTCTTCGCACCTGAAGCACCCGACATCGGTGGGCATTCGATTGCTCCGCTCCTGGTCACTGACTAGTGACCCAGACTCTGTCCCCTCTGCTTTTAGGTTCTTCACATCTTCGATCCAGGCTTGGATCCACCCGGACACTTTTCTTCTTCACGGCAGCAGCACTTTGCAGCAGATCGCCATTGAAAACGACGACGATTCCCGACACCCTTTGACACCTATGCACCCGGCTTCCCTGGGTGAGGTAACTATAGTACTCCAGTGCTCCCGTGGGTGTTGGCCCTAGAACCCCTTAAGTCTAAAGGGGTTTGCTGAAAGTCCTCTCCTAAGTGTCCTTTATCTTTAAAATTCCAACCGCGACTTTCCGCATTGAATCCTACGGCGCTCGCGGCTGTGTTCTCACACTGCACACGTCCCCCGTGGGTCCCCTGTGTCACTACCTTGGGTGGTTCCTTGGGGTCCCAGCAATTCTACGTGCTCTAGGCACTGTGTCTAGTCAAGTCGTGGTTCTTATACCACTTTCTTAGTATATGGTTTGGTCTCCCCCTGGAGCCCACGGTGTATTGTGCTATTTACTGTCGTTTTAATACTGTGATACTGTGTATCTTGAACTCTAATCTCATAAAGAGATTAGTAGTTAGTATTTAGAAATAAATACATATATTTTATATATATCTTGTGTGGTTCTCCTTTCATTTAGTCATTCAAGAGGTTATAATCTGGTAAACCAAGCTGCTTTACACTCCTTCAAGACTTAGCCTGAAGGCTGCTCTCCATAGCTACCACTAGGATAGCTTTCAATAAAGGTTGTCTTTAAACCTGTCATCAATAAGGGTCGTTTGGACTGGTGCAAGGTGCCCACTATAACTAGTGGACAGCATATGCCAGGCCAATTTCTCACAGTAACCGTCACTTGATTAATTGCGAGGTGGTCTATGCAAGTTCTTAATTCTTTGTTCTTCTTTGGGACAAAAAAAAGAGGAGATGATACCGGTTATTGAGAGGGGCGAATAAAACCATTTGCCAAATATTGCTCAAGATATTCCTTTAAGAATTTGTTGTCTTTTTCGGTGAGAGCGTAGATCCTACTGCACGGCAAATTGGCTCCAGGCTCAAATTCAAATTTTGCAGTCATAAGGCCTGTGGGGGGGGGCAGCTTTTCTGCTTCAGCCTTGTCAAATACTGCCGCCAAGTCTTCATCTTCAGAGGGATAATCACCTTCTCTAATGCACAGATCTGGTTTGGCTTGGTAGATAAAATCCTGGCTGGGGATGGACTGTGATTTTCTCCAGGAGATTCATAACAATGGCGAAGACAATAACTAGAATTCAGTTGTAAAGTTCTTTTTTTCCCAGTTTATCTCTAGGTTGTGTTCTGTCAACCAAGGTAAACCTAGGATCAACTGAAATTGGGGAGCATCAATCAGGTTAAACGATATTTGCTCTCGGTGCCCATGAGAATCCTTTAACTCTATAGGTTCAGTTTTGTCTGTGATTGGGCCTGAAGACAAGTTGGTGCCGTCCACAGCTCGTACCGGCTCAGCCATTTTCTTTTTAATAGAAGAAATTCCAATTCTTTTGGCATACTGAATGTCGCAGAAGTTTCCTGAGGCCCCTGAATCAATCATAACAGAGACCTCCTGTAACTTCTTGGTTCCAAAAAGGATTTCAAAAGACAGCGTAAGGTAGGGGAAGATGACTGTAAGGTGTTCGCCACTTGTTGATGATCTGGGGTCGGCTTAGGTTGAACATCCATCAGGGCAACCCTTTTCACTGATGGGACTTCTCTTTTACCGAATTATTACTTTTAGGCTTCTTTGGGCATTCCTTCACAAAATGCCCGGAAAGACCGCAATACATACATAAATATCTAGATCTTTTTTCCTTCTCTTCTTTTGATAGAGGTCCTCTGACACTACCAATCTGCATGGGTTTTTCAACAGGATGAGTCTCCGAGGTCTTGGTGACTTCCGACCTACTTCTATCAAAACGTGGGGGTAAGGGGCAAAATTCTCTTTTGCGTTCTGCTCTTCTTTTGAATTGACGCTGATCAATCTGTAGTACTAGAGCAATTAATTTTGAAACCTCCGTGAGACGATCAGGAATTTGAGCCAAGGCATCCTTTAATTCCTCACGCAGCCCTTGGCAGAAAATTGCTGCTCTCTTGCTCTCAGGCCATTCAGTCTCCACGATCAATTTATTGAACTGAGCTAAATATGAAACCAAATCCCGATTTCCTTGCTTAAGGTCGAGTAATTCATTGTCTGTTGCCTGGGAGATTGCCCTTCGGTCAAAAATGCGGAGGAATTCTGTTTTGAACTTTTCAAAATCATATAACATTGGGTCATTTTGTGAAACCAACGGCATGGACCAAGATGCTGCGTCCCCACTTAAATAAGACAATATGAAAGATGTTTTAGACAGATTATCGACAAAAATAACTGGTCTGCAAAGGAAGTGTAGGGAACATTGAGTAAGAAATATCTGTGCCTTGTGAGGGTGGGCCTGGGGAATTACTGGGGAAATGGAATGGATAACCTGGGTAGAAATTTCTGAAGCTGATGCGGAGGAAGTCTTGGTCGCAGAACCAACTGACTGAGAGGAAGTTCCTAAGGTCATGTCATTTAATTTTTGCATGAGTTGTTGGGCTTCCACATGTGATCTTTTAATTTCTTCCCTGAGATTCTTCTCTTCTAGGGCGAGGGTCAATTGTTTTTGTATGCCATCCATGAGGGCCGCCAAGGCATTCAGATCTATTCCCTCAGCCATTCCGCTCAGGTGGCACTTCACTCTGTCAGAGCACACCAACCAAGGTCAAGTTTTCACAGGAGCAGATGCTGAATCACAACTCCCTCCTGCAGGTGAGTGTACAAACTTTTATGACAATCTGCACAACTCCACCACAAGGGGGAAAGGGGAATGGGAAGACAAAGAGAGACCGCCTCCAGATCCAGTAATCACCTGCTACCTCTCTGTGACTCGAGCTTAGGATTGTTTACTCATGTTAGGAAGAGAAAAAAGGCAGGACCTGTACAAAAACATTAGTGTGTCATAAGTTAGATCTCAACTACTTCATTGCATTTGCTAATATCTACAGCTCTAAATATATTTATACACACATGAACATGTCTGTCCTTACTGTTCTACACACACCTGGATTACTTAGAGGCTTGCCCCTCTCTGTATATATATTCTTCTATCTTCTTACTCTCTATCAGTCACTTGAGTATTTAGAATTGGAGAGTTCGAGAGAGAAGACACTAAACGTTAAATGATAAATGTCTCTAAACTTCAACTGGAGAATACGAGAATGAACTTGTATTTTTGTTCTAAAGTCTCATTAAATATTGAGCGTCTTTTCGAATGTGATGAGGAAAGAAAAATCTTTACTGTCCGGTAGAGAGAGACTCAACCTGAATAACCTTCTCCACAAAGAATCCTTTTCACTGTGAGCCGACTCAGGAAAAAGCAGGGTGAGACACTAGTCTCCAAGAAGGGGGAAAAAGACCCCTGGTGTGCACACCGCTCCGCAATGGGCGGAGTCGCTGAAGTCTTGAAGTACTGCAAGACGAGATTCTCCTCAGGACAGGTGCGAAATCCAGACGCTGCTCTCTGGTTGTTTCTCTCAGTTGAAGTGTGCGCCTTCTGGAGCACATGCGCAGGAAGAAACGCTATAGCGCGAGGACCAAAAGAGAACTAGAATGCTGAAGGTGACTTTTAAGGTGGCAGCCATCTTGGGAGTTCGAAAAACCTGTGCTGGCAAGTTTGAACAATATTCTCAGCAGAAACAATTTAGAATAAAACTGCTGCAGGTACCAGCGAGGGTAAAGTGCAAAATGGATCTTTTTCCTTTTAGGTGAGCAGTTTAGTATGCAAGCGATAGTGTTCCAGACACCTAGCAGTACGAAGACACAGTCTCTAGGAGACTGGACAGCATAGCTGGCAGAATTAAAAGCCCTGGTACTGGCACTGATAAATATGGATCGAGAATTCCCCACACTGATTGTGTGCGATTCATTTTACTGTGTCCAGTCATACAATGAATATCTACACTGCTGGGGTCAGAATGGGTTTAAAGACTCAAAAGGTTGTACAATTAAGCATAAATTGCTTTGGGAACAGGTAGCTGATTTGAAAAACGAACTAACAAGAGCTCACGTGATACACACGCTGAGTCATCAACGTGATGGTGTTCATGTTGAAGAGAATTCATTGGCTGATGTAGCCGCGATAGGGGCAGTACGAACTGCTGCCATAGCTGCAATCACTCTTTCTAGTACAAGAATAGACGGAAGCACAATGGTAGCTGTCATTGCTTCACGCAAAAACAGCACAGCCTTGCAGAAAGGTTTTCCACTCAAGTACTCCTACAAGTTAGATGCAAACAACATTCCATATGCTCAAATTCCAGGAGTGGGGGATAGAGTTATACCAAACATGGATCGCAGACTAGGGTTAATACTAGCTGCACACGAGGGTCTAGGACCTGCACACGCTTACAAGTACATCTTGGTGGCATTGGATTCATGTTCTAGATTCCTGTGGGTTTGGCCTCAGCGCTCGGCCGACGCTCGAACTGTTATAAAAGATTTGCGAGTCTTTATAGGGACATACGCAGTTGGCACATTACATTCTGACCGCAACCCCGCGTTTAGCTTTAGGACGTACAAGGAAGCCATGGAAAGTTTGGGTGTTGCACTGCGGTATTCCTCTCCGTACCATCCCCGGGGAAATTCGGTTGTGGAGAGGAAAAACCGGGACATAAAGCAATCTTTAACAGCGAGGGTATTAGGTTCGGGTGGTAGTGGGGTCAATCACTTATATGGGGTCCAGAGGGCACTGATCAATATGCCAAGAAATTCCCTAAGAGGTGTCACTCCTTACAAAGTCCGATTTGGGGCGAGTATGTGGATACCTGATCTCGATTATGAAAGCACAGTGGTAGATGAAAAACCATTTGACATCAATAAACGTTTGGCTGTTTTACAGTATCTCAATGAATTCCAGGCACAACAAAGCAACGTGCAAGTAAAATGCACCGCCACTGGGGAAGTCAAATCAGTCACGGTAAGACCTGCCTGGATCCCAAAAGTCGGGGATCTGGTAAGAGAAAACATTGTGGACAAGAAAGAATTTGGGCCATCATACAGAAAGCCAGTTCCTGCCTTGGCTGTTGAAGGAACAAGAACAGTACTTCTTCCGCCTCTTGCCGGCAAAAAGAAAAGAGATTTGTCTCCATTGATCTGATCAAACCACACTATGTGGCATATACTGAATAGTAGGCCTCGTGGACTCCTGGGTAGCCGACGCTCTCCTCTCGCTACCATACAGGAAGTTCAGACAGAAAGACTCATAACATTTGAAGAGTCACCAATACAAAATAATGGACTTACCAACAATGAAATGGAACTCGTTCCTATCGGAACAGAACATCAAAACACAAATATCAATTTGGCCTACCACCGATATCTACATTAATATGCCTCCACAAGAGACGTCTGCCAGTTCAACAAAACCTGCTGTGCTACCAAAGATAGATCGATCTGCATCTGGCTACTTCATCGATTTTGATACCTTCTCTCTCGATCCCAGTGAACCTGAAACAACGCCAGCACCAGTTTCCCGTAATTAACAACTTCATGATTTCTACATTTAAAAAAAAAAGATTTACCTAGTTTCACCATTGCTACAGCTCTGGATAATAACTGGAATATTGTTTTTTCTATTCTGGATTGGCCTAGTGACTGTCTTTTGCTTACTCATGAATGGAAACTATCTTCCAGAACGCTTTGCGGTATCAAATGTGAACTTGGTCCTCAAACCTCATACGTCATCTCATTGTGAACAAAGACACCTGTCCTTCGTGAACTTTACAACTGTTCCAATTCCTGATGTATAGTTTGAGACACAGTTTCATATGATGTATTTGGTCCCACTGAACTTTTGAAAATACCTCATGTATTTAACATTTCTTTAAATGATATCATTACCTCAAGTACATTTTCTGACGATTGGGATTTTGAAACTGTAAATAATATGTTGTCTGATTTAGAACAATCCGCTGCATTTTCAAGCATTAAAATGTTAGAAGACACAACTGATTATGACACAATGTACTGTTACCAACATTGTAGTCATCACTTTTTACATAAATCCAGTATCGCACTTAATGTTTTTACATACCACCAATGGGAACATTGCCCAACACCACCGAAAGGTAGTTCAAGGACATTCACACAGAAATTCTCGTATTGTTCAGGGTCGTATTGTTCAGACCCGACCTCATATTACTATAAGGTTGCACCTACATCTGCACAGAAAAATATGCTGACAAACACCAAAAAGATTAACTCTGCATCCTTTATTTCCCAACTGTCTGAACAGGGTTTCGACTTATGGAAGGACACTATAGACATAACATCTGTCTGGGGTTCAAAGAATGGAAGGTTCAGGGAACAGAAGCACTATTTCGAGCGTGCCTCATTCCACTGCAGATAATATTTCTGAACGACACTGTGCAACAGACTTCCTGTCTTGGACTAGCCAAGAACAAAGACTTGAACACACCTCGGATTCTCTCACCTGCACACTTTGAGAGATGGCTAAACTTTACAACAAATGGTGGGGATACACAAGATGACATCCTACATACAGTTTCATACAATTCATCAGACCTTGATTGGAATGGTTAGTTTGGCCTACAGACACAAATAGGTGTCAGACAAGATTCAGAGGTACCACCGAAGGGTTTAGTATCGATAGGCTTGACTTACGCTATGTACAACGAGAACATCCGGGGGTGGTGACATCATACAGTGTTGGGAAGTCGCACCTCGATTGGCTAAAAACCTTGGCACTGTCCCAGGTGAAACAACACGTATCCTTACTGTCAGAAGACATGGATTTAACGGACTTTTTATTGGGTCCCCGAAAGCCACGTCTGAAACGTTTCATATACGCTGTTTATAATGAACTTTGTAAAATCTATCAACAAGAAGCTGCAGAGAGACTCTGTGAAATTGATAGGATTAACCTAGAAAAGGCCTTAGTGGTGGTTGATAATGGTATGACCACATTAACATCCAGGATTTATTCACTGGGCAACATTGTATCTTCTGCTATAGATATACTAGAACAGGATTTGTCCATACTACAACACGGACAATCTCAGTTACGTTCTATTATGTTGTTAAGCTGGACGCTACAATCATTGCGTTCTGGTTATGTGCCTTGGGGATTTATCAACCATACGTCCCTGTTCTCTGCATACAATCTCACTGCAAAGCAGATAACAATGGCACAAAGAAGAGCAAAATATACAATGCTGTGTATTGAAAAACTGGACAAATTACCTTTTACCATGGCAGAGTCACCGTCCACAGAGTGGTTAATTCATGGCCACATAACATTACCGGTCACTAGTTTCCAGTTTCAGTATTGCCTAGAACAACAGGCAGGCAGATATGAAAGGTTGGGTAAGGAATTCATCAAGGAATCTTGGGAATTGCCATGTAAATTTCGATGCAGGAGTGGGGACATGGAAGTATTTCTCAGCGGTACAGACTGCGAGAACTCTTTAGTGGATCTCTCATCTGCCAGGATATCATGCTTCACGGAGCCTGTAACGGTTCAGTTGCAAAGTTATCCTGTCATTTGAAAGGGTCCCTGGCTGCCGTGACTAATCCGGTGTTCAAGTTGCTCTCGAATGGGAGTTACTTAATGCTGAATGATCAAGGTTCTTGTGGGATGCTTCCGGGCATTGCATATCTTGTCCCTGTAGGCCCCTGGGTTACTTGTTATATGCAAGTATTGTTTCCGCCGACCCACACAGTCAAGGAGGCGCCGTTATGGCCGTCGTTGAATGGTTCCTTTTTACAGTTTGATACTCTGAGCCGAATGAAAGCCATTCTTTTATAGAAAACCGTGCCCTTAACCTCTGCCCGAGAGACTTTTGATCTTCAGGTCGTAAGGTGCTCAGCTGAGATACAGGCACTGATACGAACGAACTGCCCTTTCCATTTCACAGAAATGGTACAACGTATCTTTAACATGTCTGATACAAAGGGTAAAGTACACCTATTTAAGACCATAGCTTCTGGACTGTTAAGCACCTTTCAGACAGTCGTCGGAGGGATTCCAGCCTTCATACCCTCCATATTTGGAAGCATTTTTGGAGGACTGTCGCTGATCCTGTTCCTAATAGCAGGAATCCCGATTGTAATTTTTATGCTATGCAATGGACGCCCCATTCACCAAGGAGAGGAAAAACACATTCTTGGAGCGCCAATACCGTGATAGCATGGTACTCCATCTGGGCACACCTCGCATTCGGGAACTGAGCGAGTCTTGGTTCCTTTCATTTAGACCAGTCTGGATTGACTGTGTTCTGCCTGTCCTCCGATGCCTGTTCTGCGGACATGAATGCCTGTTGGATCTCTGTCTAACACTTCCATCGGTTGCGCCACCGAACGTGGATGCTTTACTAGACCCGTTAACAGCCCATGTACTGCTGTGTCCTCAGCGTATTCCCATGTTGATGTCTGCATTCTTAGAGCCACCACAGGATGCTTCAGCTCCTGTAGGAACAGAGACCGGCTCTTCTACAGGCATGCAGGCCTTGGATATCGTACAGGCTTCCCCAGCATCGGCTGTGGGCACTACTGAAGATCATCTGTGCTCGATTGACCTGATCTGTGAGGTGTTGTAGGGACCGTCGTCTGCGATGGCAAGCAGCATTGATGTTGCATCTACAACACAGGATACATAAACATTTGGCTCGTCCTGTGCTGGGAGAAATTTGGCTTTTTCAAAAACAACCAAAACTTGAAATTTTTAAACAAAAACACTCTTTTTTTATACTTCTCTTGTTGAACAGCATGGCTTTTAGACACTCAGAGTGTTTGGACCGTATATACGAACTTATTTGAATAGACTTCTACAGCTCCAGGTAGAATTTTAGCATTTTTTACGCATTTTTTATGGACTTGTTATTTGTCTGCGTATTTTAGAAGTACATTTTTAGACCTTTTTAGTATGTATTCCAGTCAGATGAGGAGTGGGTGTTATGTTTCATACAGGTACCCCGATATGGGCTCAGGTAGTAACTAGACCTTTCACCTGTATTTCCCCTGCCATTACATTACATAACGGTTCTTGGTACTGACCTTTTACCTAGTTACGGTACTGCTTAAAGAACGTGGGGTTTTCTCCGAAAACTAGCCTCATTCATTATGCATGAGGATTCTTGGAATCTCAGCAGGACTACCATCTCCTGCATAATAACTATGTATAAGGGTCATTCCTTCCGTCATCCTAGTCCGACATGACACAGCAAGGTAGATACCTGAGGGTACCACTTTGGGTATATAAACACCGTATCTCTGCTGAGGCAGGGAGAGGAGAAGGAGGACTTCCATGCTGACACACTGACGTGAGACGCTGAGGTTCCTGCACGCAGACACTCCAGCTCGCAGTGGTCTGACATCCCTCCCGGGGTGTCCATCTCGAGACCAAGATGGGGTCCCAGTCTCTCACTTCAGGTAATGGGGTTGACTTTATCCTAGGGGGATTCTTGGCTCTACACCTACATACATGTTAGGTACACATAGGTACATCTAGATAGGGTTGCATCGTAGGAGTGTGCATGTATTACTGTCGTGTATTTTATATACTTGCCTGTATTCATTGTTCTAGCACTATGGTAGTAATCTACCATTCATTTACTCTATTGGTGCTTATAATCATTTATATCTGTTTCTGTCTTATGGTTGTTTCAGCACACCTATGTTACAGTAGAATGACGCTGGTTCAATAAATGCTTATTGAAAAACGTCCCCACCGTTTATTCTGTGTATTACTCTGAGACAAAAGCGAGCACGAGTAACAAAGCGAAAAGTACTGTACTGTTTCCACAATCCCTGATGGGACAGAGTTGTCATGTTCGATAGTTGCCAAGAACTATTCTCTCTTTGGTAAGAATGGTTTATAGTGGCACTGTGAGCTAGCTGGTATACAGGCTAACATACCCGGTGGGGGTTTCTGGAATCAGTCTGGACACCAATCCCGCAGTGTATGTTGTCTAAACGCACAGATCCTATATAGGTTTATAGGAACTACACGACAGCATGTCCTCAGACACTACAGCTGGTTTCAGGCACTGCATGTCCTCAGACACTACAGCTGGTTTCAGCCATTGCATGTCCCCAGACACTACAGCTGGCCTCAGCCATAGCATTCCCTCAGACACTACAGCTGGTTTCAGCCATTGCATGTCCTCAGACACTACAGCTGGTTTCAGCCACCTCATGCCCTCAGCCACTACAGCTGGTTTCAGTCTTGCATGTCCTCAGACACTACTGCTGGTTTCAGCCATTGCATGTCCTCAGGCACTATAGCTGGTCTCAGCCATAGCATGCCCTCAGACACTACAGCTGGTTTCAGCCACTGCATGTCCTCAGACACTACAGCTGGTTTCAGCCATTGCATGCCCTCAGACTCTACAGCTGGTTTCAGCCATTGCATGTCCTCAGACACGACAGCTGGATTCAGCCATTGCATGTCCTCAGACACTACAGCTGGTTTCAGCCACTGCATGCCCTCAGCCACTACAGCTGGTTTCAGTCTTGCATGTCCTCAGACACTACAGCTGGTTTCAGCCATTGCATGTCCTCAGGCACTATAGCTGGTCTCAGCCATAGCATGCCCTCAGACACTACAGCTGGTTTCAGCCACTGCATGTCCTCAGACACTACAGCTGGTTTCAGCCATTGCATGCCCTCAGACTCTACAGCTGGTTTCAGCCATTGCATGTCCTCAGACACGACAGCTGGTCTCAGCCATGGCATGTCCTCAGACACTGCAGCGGGTAGCTGGTCTCAGCCATTGCATGTCCTCAGACACTACAGCTGGTTTCAGCCATTGCATTTCCTCAGACACAACTGCTGGTTTCAGCCATTGCATGCCCTCAGACACTACAGCTGGTTTCATCAGTCAGTCCCTTCCTTGGCACCTATGCTGCGGACGGTGTGTATAAATGCATCTGGCCATTGGCACTTGTCTACCTGCAGTCTGCGGTCTGACTAAATACGTTGATGATGGCTCTTTTCTTACAATGTACTCTTTCCGCAGGCATAAAAGTGGTGCCTAACTTGGTATGTATTAATACAGCTCGCTCGGTTGGGGACTTACTTCATTCACCCAGTGTATTAAAAAATCTCAGCATGTGTGGATCGCTGGTTTTGTAATCAGAGCATCTACTCCTGAAAGGTTTCCTTTAAGGCTCTGTTAAAGCGTCATTGAAGGGCAACAATGGTTCTGATGCAGAAGCTGAAGAATGGAGAACCTCAGTGAGAGTATTAGATCTCAGTTCAGCTGTGGGAAGTGGTAACTCCAAAAGTGTCAGGGACCCCACAAGCCTTACCTTCTGCCTGTAGAGTAGTCTCGCGGGGATGATATGGACAACCTCCACCGTCTCCCACCTGCTTCCCTGTCCTACCTTGAATAGTACCAGACCGGGATTGGTGAAGACTGGGGGAAGGAATCCTCAAGGGGTGGTGTACCGTGTGGTGTGCTGAGGTGAAGACTGATACCCGAAGGGATCGTTGCCTTTCTGGACCGTCAGCCTGGAATGACAACCAACAAGCAGTCACTACTGCGTCAACCAGCATACACACACACACACACACTAGACTGGGGAATGGTAGGGAGAGTTACAATAGTCACCTGAAATTAAGCGTCTATAGCTACGAATCTCCGGTAGGTGCGTCAGCAACCCAGGGTCTTGAAATGGACAGAAGGCGCACCTGCGCTGAGCACCACGGAAGCAGGGGGGTAGAGGATTCCCAGGAACAGTAGTCACGGTAGGAAACACTCCTGCGCTGCTGCTATATAGTAATAGCGGCAAGGTGCTCCTGCGTCGTGTGGAGGAAGAAAGGAAGGGGGCGGTGACGCGCTCCTGCGCTCACCGGGATGCTGGCAAGGGCGGTGACGCACTCCTGCGCTCACCGGGATGCTGGCAAGGGCGGTGACGCGCTCCTGCGCTCACCGGGATGCTGGCAAGGGGCAAGGGCGGTGATGCGCTCCAGCGCTTACCGGGTTGCTGGCAAGGGCGATGATGCGCTCCAGCGCTTACCGGGATGCTGGCAAGGGGCATGGGCGGTGACGCGCTCCAGCGCTCACCGGGATGCTGGCAAGGGCGGTGACGCGCTCCTGCGCTCACCGGGATGTTGCAGGAAGAAGGGAGAGAACTCCCGTCTCTCTTTTAGGAGTAGCAGCGCTCCTGCGCTGACAGGATCTGGAGACTGCGTGAGGCGCTGCGACGCGTTCGTGAGCGTGCAGGAGGCAAGCAGTGAAGAAGCCTCCGTAGAGAGCGAGGCAAGGAAGGGTTCGTGCCCAGAGTGCCGACAGGGAAACGGATTCCGACTCCAAGCACGTAGCGTCTTAATCAGAAGCACCAGGCGCCGTGCATAGTGGGGTTTTACGTGGTGTCACCCGGAAGTGATCAGGTGGTGACCCGCGGTACTGCACGTATGGGGGAGAGCACAATAGACTAGACAGGCAACCGTTAGCACGCACTCCCCCGTACGTACGAACATGACAGAAAGATCCATAGCTTTATGAATAACTACGTGATAAGAAGTCACCTCAGGAGGTGGTAAACCCTCAGGTGATGCCAATTCTCACTTAGGGGAGGTATCCTGATCACTTGCATCTTGTAATCCCTCAGACTCCAGGTTAAGGTCCACAATTTCCCCTTCCTCAGCTCCCTCATGCTCCTCTTGGTTTTCTTCTTCTTCCACCAGCCTTTGAGCCTCTCTCAGAGATCTCATTCTCGGTATCGGCGGCACCAGAAACAGCGCCGGTGACTTTGGAACCGGCGAGCATACAAAGGAACTGGGTTTAAAGTCAGTTGAGGTCGAGCAGGAGCCGGAACGGATCCAGACAGCGCCGGAGATGAACCATCCAAAGGGCCATGTCCCTGGAGTCACAAGCATAGAGGGCGTGGAAGGTGCCTGCGGAAAATGAGGAGGAAAACCTCAAAAAGCAAGTGGCCGGCAGGCGCACGAGATGGATTTGCAGCCCTCGCGAAAATGCTAAACATAGCCTTTACAAAATTAGACAGATCCAATCCCAGTGTCGGGAATGCTGGATATGACGGATCCGTAACAAAGCGCTCTGGGACCATAGGTGGAGGGACCAAATTCGGCTCCAGGTGTGGAGCCAGAGATCTCGGCGCCGGTGCCGGAGGTGGAGTGCAGATCTTGGCGCCAGAGGAGTAACATTCCTTGGAGTCGGAGGCGTGACAGTCCTCGGTGCCGGAGACAGAGTAGGTGTTTGAGATATTTTATCCTTGGGACGTAGCCTAGGACTTGGAGACACCGACTTCGGAGTCACATCTTTCGAAGAGTGACACCGAGAACCATGGCGCCGCTTCTTATGTTTCTTGGAGGATCGCGAAGTATGAGGTGTCGGCGACTTCGACCGGGTCCGAGATCTCCTTCGACCCCTCTTCTGTCTCTTGGCTTTGGCCATGAATAGCTGGTTTTGTAATCAGAGCATCCACTCCTGAAAGGTTTCCTTTAAGGGTCTATGGTATCTCTGGACTCCCAGTTCAGATGTTACCAATGTTCATACCTCCTGACTTAAGCTACTAAATTAGCCTAAGCTGAAGCATTTGTAATGATGCCTATCTACTAAAAAACAGGCAAACTTTCTCTGAGCTATCAGGACAGGGACATGAATAACAAGAATGTTACCTCTTATACTGCCTACATTTGCTGCAATGACTGTGCCAGCTCTAGTTCATTTAAGTTTGTTTGTTTTAAAATATTTATTATACTCTAGAAAGGCAGGACATGCCCTTATCATACAATCTGGCCTTTTCAACTCCAAAAGAAACCCTGACAGGCCACTCCCAACCTCTCCGCACGCATCCTCCCTTCCCTGGTGTCTTGGTCATCAGGAATTCCTGGCGTTAGGATGAACTAGGAAATAGCCACAAGAATGGGATGTTGCTGGATCTGGAACATGTTTGACTTGTTATTTTCAAATGGAACGCCGGTCTCCAGGTGAAGAAATGACCTGTAAATAGGAACAGCGTGCTGGAATATAAGACATGCACTCAAGTTGTAACTTTGTATCTTTTTTTAGGTTTTTAAAAGTTAAGGCACCTTTACCGAACAAACAAAAACATTTGCTGTCTTCTGAGTAAATACCCTCTTTATTGCTTCATCATTTTGTTTCTAAAGCAAATCTTCTTGGTCCACCATATGATTGTGCATTATACTGAAGCTAAATCATATATTTCAATTGGTTAACAAAACACAAAGCATCCAATACAGCGAGCAAACTGATGTAGGAAAAAGCATAGGTACACAACAGAGATACAGGAAAGTAATAGGTTAATAATGAAAAATAAAGACAAATAGAACAGAGTCTCAAACATAGAAATAAAAGAAGGGTGTGAAAAACCAATCGCATGTTCACCTGAAAATTGCAATAAGGAGATTTAGCAGAAGAATATTGGCAAAAAATAGGTATAAACATTGCAGAATAATTGTCAGCCATTCTGGGAAGATTGGTTTGCCTGCTCCATCATTGTAAGGGCACTTTGACTTAGTTGGATCCACCCCTTGAGCGGAGCATACATCTTCATCATAGGCTAAGCCTTAAAAACAAAAAGGCAACTGATTAATTTGAAAGGCAGAACAAATCATGGTCCAATGTCTAAACTCATACAAAGCCTATGACATTATTTCAATTCCGATTACTGGCTTATGATAAATTGTGAAATAAAATATACAGGACGAACAAGTTACTTACCTTCGGTAATGCTTTTTCCGAAGGATACATTATCTGCCTGTGGATTCCTCACCTTCTGAATTATCCCAATGCGCAACATTCCGCGGAAACTTTTCTCCTCAGCTCTCCCACGTCGACAAGGACGTCACAATGGAACAGCTCCGCACACGACTCCGCGTGACGTCATTGGAGCCATAAGAAGACCTCATCGGCATGCTGACGTCAGTTCCACCCATTTTTTCCGTGCTTTTGAGGCGAGACGGGTGAACTAACAACCTTCCACAAGTATACATAGTATAAAAAACACAATCAAATATGGAAATACTACATCATAGATTTTTCCCAAATTTCAGACATGATTCAAGCAAAAAAATCACATAAAACATTCATCAATTTATTTTCAGTATAAACAGACAGGCAACGGGGAGGCGGGTGGGTCAGTGACGAATCCACAGGCATATACTGTATCCACCAGAAAAAGCGTTACCAAAGGTAAGTAAGACTGTCAGCACCCCGGCCAGATGATTTGCGATTACGCAAAATCTGATGGTCCTGAGCACAAGACCAGAGTTGCAGAGCCTCTCTGCAGAGAAGATACGACCCTACGCCTCCCTGTTTGTTGATGTACTACATCCCGGTAGTGTTGTCTGTTAAGACGTCAACCGACTGAACATGAATGAAAGGAAGGAAATGAGAGCCAAACATATCACCCGCAACTCCAACAGATTGATGTGAAACAATCTTTACTCTGGAGACCAAAGACCTTTGACCTCCTGTTCCCCCAGATGAGCTCCCCACCCTAGAGTGGAAGCATCCGTTATCACTGTGTCACCGGAGAAGGAGGGTGAAATGGCTTCCCTTGAGACATGTTGCCTGGAACACACCACCTTTGCAGATCTGCTGCAGTGTCGCTGGAGATTCTGACCAATTTCTCAAGAAATCCGTTGTGTTGAAGCCACTGCTTGCGGAGGCACCACTGGAGGGCTGTCATATGCCAGCGTGCATTGTTAACCAACAGAATGAAGGAAGCAAACAGACCGAGCAAACGCATCACCTTCAGGACTGTAACAAACACTCCATTCTGAAATAGTGGAATCATAGCCTGGATGTCTTGAATCCTCTGTGGAGGCGGGAAGGCACAACTCACAGTAATGTCCAGGACTGCCCCTATGAACAGGTTGTGCTGAGAGGGCACCAGGTGAGATTTGGGTACATTTATCGACAATCTCAATCTGAACAATCTGTTGATACCTGCAAATGATGCAACACTATCTCTGGTGACTTTGCTTTGAGCAGCCAGTCGTCCAGATAGGGAAACAGGAATCCCGACCTTCTTAGATGTGCTGCCACCACCGCCATCACCTTTGTGAAGACCCAAGGTGCGTAAGTAAGATTGAACGGAAGGACCGCAAACTGGTAATGTTGAGACCCCACCGTAAAACGGAAATACTTCAGATGCGACTTCAGAATCGGAATATGAAAATACGCATCCTGTAAATCGAATGAAACTATCCAGTCTTCCTTCTCCAGCACTAGAAGAACCTGTGCCAGGGTCAACATTTTGAACTTCACCTGTTTGAGGTAAAAATTCAAAATCCTGAAGTCGAGAATCGGTACTAAACAACCATCTTTTTTGGTATTCAGGAAGTACCGCGAGTAGCACACCTGAAAGCTTTACTGCCCTGCAACTATCTCGCTTGCATCTTTTTGAAGCAATGACAGTACTTCCTACTGGAGAAGTAGAAGATGCTATTCCGAGCAAAGTCCTTGACGGGGAGGGAAAGGAGAGGGAAACTACCGGAAGGGTAGGGCATACCCATTTTCTATGATGCTCACAACTCCAATGAGGTAGAAAAGAACAAGTTACTTACCTTCTGTAACGATATATCTGTAAGAAACATTAGTTAGTTATAGATTCCTTACCTTAGAATTACCCCCAGGCGTCAGACTGGATCCGGAAAGTTTTTTCGTCAGCAGAACCTCTGCGCGTCGGAAGGTGGCGTCGGTCGGCTCCGCGTCCGTCGTTGGCGTCGTGGTCGCCGAGATGACGTCGCGGCAGCTACTTAGACGCCGTCCTCGCGCGCTGACGTCAGTTCTGTACACGACTTTCCGCGCCAGAAACGCAGAGCCATGCAAGACACTGACCACTGGTGCACAAAACTAGGGCCCTGAAAGGATAACCTTAACCCTAGAAATCAATCGCAGAACGGGGAGGATGGGTGGGGCGGTAAGGAATCTATAACTAACTAATGTTTCTTACAGATATATCGTTACCAAAGGTAAGTAACTTGTTCATCTGAAAGAAACACGTTAGTTATAGATTCCTTACCTTAGAATAGATACCCCAGCAATACCAACCCCGGAGGTGGGTCTGCGAACCAATATCACACTACCAGGTCCTGGAGAACAGAACGGCCAAAGAAGCCGTATCTCCGGACCTGGCTGTCCAGACAGTAGTGTTTCGTAAACGTGTGCAGTGATGCCCAGGTAGCTGCCTGACAGAGGAACTCCTCGTCCCAAAGCAGTAGTGGCTGCCGTCGCCCTGGTGGAATGGGCGCGCCGCCCCACTGGAGGCTCCTTTTTAGCCAGAGAATAGCATGCCTTAATACACAAAACGACCCATCGGGAAATGGTTCACTTGTGTACGGCCCAACCTTTTTTGGCGCCCACGTAGCCAACAAAGAGTTGGTCATCCACCCGGAACTGTTTTGTGCGATCCATATAGAAAGAAAGCACACATTTTGGGTCCAGACGGTGGAGCCTCTCCTCCTCTTTCGAAGGATGCGGAGGCGGAAAGAAGGTGGGCAAAGTGATGGTCTGCCCGATGTGAAAGGCAGTGACAACCTTGGGAAGGAAGGAGGGACGAGTCCTGAGAACCACCTTGTCCGGATGGACCGACAGTAAAGGAGGTTTGGAGGAAAGGGCCTAGAGCTCACTCACTCTCCTGGCAGAGGTGATGGCTACCAGGAAAGCAGTCTTTAGCGTCAGAAGCCTCAAAGGACAGTTGTGAAGCGGCTCAAAGGGAGCACACATTAAAAAGGTCAATACTAGATTCAAGTCCCACTGAGGCATAACAAAGGGAATAGGAGGAAAGAGATGAGTTATGCCTTTCAAGAAACGATTAACAACCGGGGACTTGAAAAGAGAGGGCTGATCTGGAAGGCAGAGATGGCCGAAAGATAGCCCTAGAAAGGGCCCAGAGCAGAGCCCTGCTGGGCTAATGAAAGAAGAAACAAGAGAACCTCAGAAAGAGGGGCAGAAAGGGGACCCACAGCCTTTGCTGTGCACCATGCCACAAACTTGTTCCACCGGCAGGCGTATACCGTCTTAGTGGAGCGATGCCTGGCTGCCAAGATTACATCACAAACTTCAGGAGGCAGGTCAAAAGACGTCAACTGTCGCCGCTCAATTTCCACGCAAGGAGGTGGAGGCTGGACAGGTTTGGGTGGAGGACCGTCCCCTGCTGCTGCGACAGAAGATCCTCCCGAAGAGGCAGTCTGGTCGGAGGAGCGATAGCCATGTTGAGCAGCTCGGGATACCATTCTCTCCGTGCCCAATCCGGAGCCACAAGGATGACTTGGGCCAGGTCACGCCTGATCTTCTTCAGCACTCTGGGCAGAAGTGGTATAGGCGGAAAGGCGTACAACAGACCCCAACTCGACTCGCGACGAAAGGCATCGCCTAGCGAGTGCCGTCTTGGAAATTCCAACGCGCAGAATTACTGACATTGCGCGTTCTCTTCGGTGGTGAATAGATCTAACCAAGGCTCTCCCCACTGTCGAAAGAGACCTTGCACCACCTCCGAGTGAAGACGCCATTCGTGATCCATCATGCACCTGTGGCTGAGTTCGTCGGCCCTGGCGTTCAGGGAACCTGCCAGGTGTTGAACCACCAGGGATATGCCCTGATATTCCAGCCATGTCCAGAGGCGGAGGGCCTCCTGAAATACGGTCCACGACCCCACCCCGCCCTGTTTGTTCCAGTACCACATGGCGGTGGTGTTGTCCGTGAACACCTGCACTACTCTTCCCCGGACAGAGGGAAGGAATGCTTTGAGTGCAAGACGAATCGCCCGGAGCTCCAAAAGGTTGATATGGAGCCCGGACTCCACCGGAGACCAGAGTCCTCTGATCTCTGCCTCTCCCATGTGGCCGCCCCATCCCAGAAGGGATGCGTCCGTCACCACTGTGTGGTCTGGTTGGGGAAGGGAGAGGGATCTGCCGTTGACCCAATCCAGGTTCGTGAGTCACCACTGCAATTGATGTGCAGCGCCCTCCGAGATCTGGACGCAATCGGACAGATTCCCCTGATGCTCCGCCCACTGAAACTTCAGGTCCCGCTGCAAAGCCCGCATATGCCACCTGGCATGATCGACCAGCAGGATGCAGGAGGCCATGAGGCCCAGCAGCCTCAGGGTCATCCTGACCGAAACCCGGGACAGGGGCTGAAAGATTGGAATCATAGCCCGAATATCCCGGACTCGCTGTTCGGGAGGATAAACCCGAAACCGCGCCGTGTCCAGAACAGCTAAGATGAAGAGGAGCTTCTGAGAGGGGATCAGGTGTGACTTCGGCACGTTGATGGAGAACCCCAGCGAATGCAGGAGGTCGGCCGTAGTCTGGAGGTGGGAGATGACAGCCTGGGGTGAGCCTGCCTTTAACAGCCAGTCGTCGAGATAGGGGAAGACTGAAACCCCTGATCTGCGCAGATGAGCTGCGACCACCGCCATCACTTTCGTGAACACCCGAGGGGCACTGGTAAGGCCAAAGGGGAGCATGGTAAACTAAAAGTGCTCGTGGCCTACCGTGAACCGCAGGTAACGCCGGTGGGCCGGCAGGACGGGGATGTGAAAGTAAGCGTCCTGCAAATCCAACGCTACCAACCAGTCTCCAGGGTTGAGGGCAGACAAGACCTGAGCGAGCATCAACACCTTGAACTTCTCCTTCCGGAGGAAGCAGTTGACGTCCCTGAGATCCAAGATAGGACGCAGGCCCTTGTCCTTCTTGGGTACCAGAAAGTAGTGGGAGTAACAACCACGACCTACTTCTGGGGCAGGAACGTGCTCGATGGCTCCTTTGGCCAAGAGAGCCGTAACTTCCTGTTGGAGAAGGCCCAGGTGATCCTCCGACATGCGGTGGTATTGAGGTGGCAAGGCTGGAGGGGTAGTCTCGAAGGAGAGGGAGTAGCCCCTTCGGACTATTTGCAAAACCCACCTGTCCGACGTGATGGTGCGCCAGTGGGGGAGGTGATGGCGTATCCTGCCACCCACTAGCGTTTGATGGGCCTGAAAAGTCGGACTAGGAAGGTTTGGAGGCTGCTGCAGAGGGGGGGGTTGGCGGGACGTAGTGGGGCACCCCTTCCGTAGCCACGAAAGGGGCGAAAAGCAGACTGCGCTGGGCAGCTGGAGAGGCCCAAGGACTTGGCCGTAGCCCGTGAGTCCTTGAAACGTTCTAGAGCGTTGTCCGCTTTGTCGCCAAAAAGGCGACGGCCATCAAAAGACATGTCCATCAAAGTGTTATGGACATCCCCCGAAAAGACAGTCGATCTCATCCAGGCGTAGCGACGAAGGGCTACTGACGTTGAAATAGTCCTGCCCAGAGAGTCGGCGATATCCAGCCCACAACTGATGGTAAACTTCGCCGCATCCCTCCCGGCGGCAACAGCCTGGAAGAGCACTGTCCGGACACTGAGGCATCATGTGCACAACCGAGTCCCACATAGAGTGGGAATAACGGCCCAAGAGACATGCAGTGTTTACCGAATGCAGTCCTAAGCTGGCGGAAGAGAAAATCTTCTTCCCAAGATGGTCCAGCTTCTTGGATTCCATTTCCGGGGGAGCGGTAGGGAATGCGTTCTTGGAAGTGGAGGCTTGGACCACCAAGCTCTCCGGGGTGGGTTGTTGACAGAGGAAAGTGGGGTCGCCCGGAGCAGGTGTCGGGCAATCATCTTATCCGCGGGAGACCCGGTGTTGGGCCTGGACCACGTGCCCAAAAGGACGTCAGTAATGGACTCATTAAACGGCAGCAGGGGCTCCGAAGAGCTCGCAGCAGGTTGAAGCACCTCTGTCAGGAGGTTAATCCTGACCGCCACCGTAGGAAGCTAGAGGGCCTCGGCCGCCCTACGCAATACCACTGCGTATGACGCTCCCTCCTCCGTAGCCACAGTAGGAGGAGATAACATGCCAAGGTCAGGGGAAGTATCAAGACCACTGGCATCCCCCAGTTCCTCTCTCCAGTCCTGTTCAGATCCTAGCTGATCAGTTCAAGGGTCACCTGACCCCTCCCAGTCCTAATCCTCATCCTTAGGTTGCCAATCTGGCTGAAAAAGGACCCCAGGAGTAAACAGGGGCACAAAAACCCCACTCGGCGCCGGATCCGGCGTCAGGCGACGCCGGTCCGGCTCCGGGTCCACATCGGGATGGAGGCCGGGGTCGACGCCGGCCGGGGACACAACCGGCATCGGTTGCGGGTGCGGTGCCGGAGGAAGCGGCGCCGGTGGAGGTGTAATAAGGTCAACCGGCGCCGATCCGGATCCAGGCCTGGATTCACTGGGGGCCTGCGTCGCCATGGCCGGAGCCGATGGCGGAGAAGGCCTAGGCCCCCCCAACCGAGTCCGCGGGGCCCGAAGGCGCGCCGGCGGGTTCAGGTCACCCAAAGATGACATGCATCGCCTCATAAAATTTACGAAGTTGGGCGGGAGTCGCTCCGGGTCCCGGGAAAGGGGGGAAGCCCGGAGCCGACTCTGCGGGCTCTGCGCGGGGAGCCGCGGGAGGGGCACCGCCCGCATCCCTCGTCGCGTCAGCCGACCGACGGGGAGAAGTCGAAGAGCGACGCTCCTTCTTTGACTTCTCTTTGTGCTTCGACTTACCCGACCCAGAGTGCGAAGACTTCGATGACTTGGACGAGTGGTGATGGCTCCGCGACCAGTCCCTCGACCTCCCTCGCGACCGGGACCTCGAACGGCACGGAGCCGACTGCCGGCGCTCAAGCAGCTTTCGGGACCGCTCCCGGAAAGCCTTTGGCGCCATCGACCGGCAGTCGGAGCATGACTTGGGGTCGTGGTCATGCTCCAGGCAAAAGAGGCACACGCGATGCGGATCTGTAACCGACATCAGCCGGTTACAGGAACTGCAGGCCTTGAAGCCGGGCATCCATCGTGCACCACGAGTCGTAGACTCAAAAAAGACGTCAACAAAAGTCGCTCAAAAAAGTCAGTCAAAAAGTGACTGGA
This sequence comes from Calotriton arnoldi, assembly GCA_963921515.1. Classification (NCBI taxonomy): domain Eukaryota; kingdom Metazoa; phylum Chordata; class Amphibia; order Caudata; family Salamandridae; genus Calotriton; species Calotriton arnoldi. The sequence continues at coordinate 310,739 of CAWUFW010001870.1, read as the reverse complement.
GGTACCGTTCTCTCCGGATCTGCGCTGGCTGGCGCGGAAAAAGAAAGAACTGACGTCAGCACGCGAGGGCGGCGTCTAAGTAGCTGCCGCGACGTCATCTCGGCGACCACGCCGCCAACGACGGACGCGGAGCCGACCGACGCCACCTTCCGACGTCCAGAGGTACTGCTGACGAAAAAACTTTCCGGATCCAATCTGACGCCTGGGGGTAATTCTAAGGTAAGGAATCTATAACTAACGTGTTTCTTTCAGATTAGGCCACCCGTCCCCCCACAGGACAAGCATGCTCCAAGATGGCAGAGCTAAAGCTGCTTCCCTGCAACAATGGTCGGAGAGGCAGAAGAGTAGGAGGAGGAGACTTGTTGCCGAGCAGAACCCCGCAGATGACCTCTGCCCCCTTCCCTGTAGGATTTGTACAGAGGATTTGTCTGCTGCTGTGGTTGTTGTCTGCCATGAAAGGACAAGTTCTTAGCAAAGCCCCAAAATAAGGGGAACTCGATATAGTTTGTGGGCTGTGTACGAAGACGTAAGGACCTTGCTGTTGTCTTGCTGTCCTTAAAGCGTTGCAGTGCAGAGTCCACCTTAGCTCCGAACAAGCGGGATCCATCAAAAGGCAAGTCCAGCAATGTAGCCTGAATATCGGGTGAAAAACCTGAACAGGCATGCATTCTCGTTGCCACAGAAGACCCCATTGCTCTAGCACAGAGTCCGTCGTGTCCAGCCCAGATTGAATCACTTGAAATGCCCCTGGACTTCTGTAGGAAATTTCGGGATGACCTCTTTAGCTGAATCCCTGAGGGCGTGAATGTAACATCCCAAAAGACACATGGCATTTGTAGATTTCAAGGCCATGCTGCCTGATGAAAAAACCACTTTGGCTGACTGCTCCATTCTTTCTGATTCCATATCAGGAGGCATGGTAGGAAAAGACCCTGCTGGTAGCTTAGAAGAGCAAGAAGATTGGACAACTAGGCTTTCTGGTGAGGGATGGGAAGATAAAAAAGCTGGATCCCCAGGAGCCACCTTGTATCTTCTAGCCACTGTCCTCGAAACTGTGGGAGAGGACATTGGCTTCTGCAAGACTTATAAAACAGGCTCTGTTAAAGCGTCATTGAAGGGCAACAATGGTTCTGATGCAGAAGCTGAAGAATGGAGAACCTTAGTGAGAGTATTAGATCTCAGTTCAGCTGTGGGAACTGCAGGCCTTGAAGCCGGGCATCCCTCGTGCACCAGGAGTCGTAGACTCAAAAAAGACGTTGACAAAAGTCGCTCAAAAAAGTCAGTCAAAAAGTGACTGGAGGTACCGCTCTCTCCGGATCTGCGCTGGCTGGCGCGGAAAAAGAAAGAACTGACGTCAGCGCGCGAGGGCGGCGTCTAAGTAGCTGCCGTGACGTCATCTCGGCGACCACGACACCAACGACAAACGCGGAGCCGACCGACGCCACCTTCCGACGTGCAGAGGTACTGCTGACGAAAAAACTTTCCGGATCCAGTCTGACGCCTGGGGGTAATTCTAAGGTAAGGAATCTATAACTAACGTGTTTCTTTCAGATTAGGCCACCCGTCTCCCCACAGGACAAGCATGCTCCAAGATGGCAGAGCTAGAGCTGCTTCCCTGCAACAATGGTCGGAGAGGCAGAAGAGTAGGAGGAGGAGACTTGTTGCCGAGCAGAACCCTGCAGATGACCTCTGCCCCCTCCCCTGTAGGATTTGTACAGAGGATTTGTCTGCTGTTGTGGTTGTTGTCTGCCATGAAAGGACAAGTTCTTAGCAAAGCCCCAAAATCAGGGGAACTGTATATAGTTTGTGGGCTGTGTCTGAAGACGTAAGGACCTTGCTGTTGTCTTGCTGTCCTTAACGCATTGCAGTGCAGAGTCCACCTTAGCTCCGAACAAGCGGGATCCATCAAAAGGCAAGTCCAGCAATGTAGCCTGAACATCGGGTGAAAAACCTGAACCCCTCAACCAGGCATGCATTCTCGTTGCCACAGAAGACCCCATTGCTCTAGCACAGAGTCCGCCGTGTCCAGCCCAGATTGAATCTCTTGAAATGCCCCTGGACTTCTGTAGGAAATTTCGGGATGACCTCTTTAGCTGAATCCCTGAGGGCGTGAATGTAACATCCCAAAAGACACATGGCATTTGTATATTTCAAGGCCATGCTGCCTGATGAAAAAACCTCTTTGGCTGACTGCTCCATTCTTTCTGATTCCATATCAGGAGGCATGGTAGGAAAAGACCCTGCAGGTAGCTTAGAAGAGCAAGAAGATCGGACAACTAGGCTTTCTGGTGAGGGATGGGGAGATAAAAAAGCTAGATCCCCAGGAGCCACCTTGTATCTTCTAGCCACTGTCCTGGAAACTGTGGGAGAGGACAGTGGCTTCTGCCAGACTTATAAAACAGGCTCTGTTAAAGCGTCATTGAAGGGCAACAATGGTTCTGATGCAGAAGCTGAAGAATACTCTCAGTGAGAGTATTAGATCTCAGTTCAGCTGTGGGAAGTAGTAGCTCCGAAAGATCCGTAGCTTTATAAATAACTACGTGATAAGAAGTCACCTCCGAGGTGGTAAACCCTCAGGTGACGCCAATTCCCACTTAGGGGAGGTATCCAGAACACTTGCCTCTTGTAATCCCTCAGACTCCAGGTTAAGGTCCACAATTTCCCCTTCCTCAGCTCCCTCATGCTCCTCTTGGTTTTCTTCTTCCACCAGCCTTTGAGCCTCTCTCGGAGAGCTCATTCTCGGTATCGGCGGCGCCAGAAACAGCGCCGGTGACTTTGGAACGGGCGAGCATACAAAGGAACTGGGTTTAAAGTCAGTTGAGGTCGAGCCGGATCGGATCCAGACAGCGCCGGAGATGAACCATCCAAAGGGCCATGTCCCTGGAGTCACAGGCATAAAGGGCGTGGAAGGTGCCTGCGGAAAATGAGGAGGAAAACCTCAAAAAGAGTATGCAAGTGGACCCATGAGGACGGCAGGTGCACCAGATGGATTTGCAGCCCTTGCGAAAATGCTAAACATAGCCTTTAGAAAATTAGACAGATCCAATCCCGGAGTCGGGAATGCTGGATATGACGGATCCGGAACAAAGCGCTCTGGTGCCGTAGGTGGAGGGACCAAATTCGGCATCAGGTGTGGAGCCAGAGATCTCGGCGCCGGTGCCGGAGGTGGAGTCGCAGACCTTGGCGCCAGAGGAGTAACATTCCTTGGAGTCAGAGGTGTGACAGTCCTCGGTGCCAGAGACAGAGAAGGTGTTTGAGATATTTTATCCTTGCGACATAGCCTAGGACTTGGAGACACCGACTTCAGAGTCACATCCTTCGAAGAGTGACACCGAGAACCATGGCGCCGCTTCTTCTTATGTTTCTTGGAGGATCGCGAAGTATGAGGTGTCGGCGACTTCGACCGTGTCCGGGATCTCCTTCGACCCCTCTTCTGTCTCTTGGCTTTGGCCATGAATAACTTGGCCTCCCTCTCCTTCAGGGCCTTTGGATTCATCCGTTTGCACGAAGAGCATGTCCCAACGTCGTGATCCGAAGATAAAGACCACAATCTTCATGCGGGTCAGTGATGGACATCTGGTCCCCGCATTCACTGCACGGCTTGAATCCCGACTTTCTTGCAGGAGTCCTCTTCAAAGGCTACAAAGTAGCAGCAACAGTATTGAAGAAAATGTCCAGAAAGGGAGAGTCTGGGAAATTGTTACGCGTCGACGGCGCGGAAAAAAGGGAACTGACATCAGCACGCTAACAAGATCTTCTTATGACTCCGATGACGTAATGTGGAGTCATGTGCGGAGCCATTCCACTGTGACGTCCTTGTCGATGTGGGAGAGCTGAGGAGAAAAGTTTCTGTGGAATGCTGTGCATTGGGATGATTCAAAAGGTGAGGAATCCACAGGCAGATGTATCCATCAGAACAAAACTGTGTGCCCAAAACCAGAACCTGGGTCATACACAAAAGACAGAACAAATGGTTCAGTGGGACTACTTTGTCTCTAATAATCATTCATTGGTTTATCAGTACAGACACACCAGATCTATACACTAAATAGCCTATCTCCACATTCTATCCAATAGGTATTTTGCCAGGCGGCATACTTATGTCCTGAAGAGAGCCTGGTTAAGATCACTTAGGGTCGATATGTTGACATTTCTGACAGGGATAGTCTGTTACCCTAAAGAATTTGGAGACAGTAATTAAGGAACACACACCGCATTACTGTTGCATAGAGTAAAATATATATGATATCCCTAATGTATATATGTATTATTGTTTACTTTCACACACCACTGCACGTTGAGCATTGGGCAGTCTGCACCATTTTAATTTAATACAATGGACTATATCTATGTTGAGAATGAAAACTGAGTGTAGATTAGAATGTGGTAGGAAAGTGCTTTATTATTAGAGACAAAGGAGTCCCACTGAACCATTGGTTCTGTCTTTTGTCTTATGATAATTATGTCAGAAGCCCCTTACATCCCCTTCATGCAGGGTAGAGCCGCATAGGACCCAAGATGGCCACGCTTACAGGAAGCTCTTGATTTGGTCTCCGTTTGTCTACCCATCCATGACTGTCTGGGAGTTGGAGTACTACTGTCCTATCCTCATAGTTGGGGATAATAAAATGCCCTTCAAGGAAAGGTAGAGTATTATCAATTTGTGGCTCCTCTGACTGGATGTCATCCTCTCTGCAGTGGTGCGGGGAATGTGTAACCAGTAACGGCACCCACCCACTGTCGCTGAGGGAGAAGTGCGGTGAACTCTGGAAGGCACTAACGATTTCCTGTTATGCGGTCGGAGGTGTGAGAGCACCTGGGCATAGAGTGCCACTGGCAAACTGGAGCTCCCAGTCAAGGTACATCACAATGTGCTCCCAGCTTCATGTAAGCTGTTTGAGGAGACTGGAACAGCATATGGATCAGTATGCTAAATTCTGCCATTGCTAAGTAGTACATTGGATCTCGGTGATCCTCTTTGGTGCCTTTTAGTCTTGTTTTGGCCCCAGTGATAGGCTGCTGTAATGGCTGGAAAAAAAGAGGTAAGAACAAGTTACTTACCTTCGGTAGTGCTCTTTCTGGTGGATACTGTATCTAACTGCACATTCCTCACCTTGTGAATACTCCCGGGTGCCAGACTGGATCCGGAGATTTTTCCCAAACTTTTTCTCATGTGCCAGTAGGTGGAGTTATGCAGCTTCGCACTGGGTCTGCCCAGCCTGGACATGATATCTGGGCCACAATATAACCGCCACTTCCGCACAATGACAACAGTTTATTTCTGATATTTGTCTGCACCGTCCGATGCCTAGCCATTAGTGATCAGATTGTGCCAGTGTGCAGATCTCCAATTGTAATCTCTTTAGTATGGAACAAAGGAGTCTATCTCATAGAACAGGTAGGAGGATGGGTCAGTGAGAAATTTGTGTTTAGATAGAGTATCCACAATAAAGAGTGTTATCAAAGAAAAGAAACTTGTTCTTCTGATGCATACTTCTAACCATAGATTCCTCACCTTGTAAATAGATACCAATACACTACCTCCAAGTTGGTGGATCTGTGGAATGACAGACCAGAAAATCCTGCAGGACTGATTGGGCTGAGTGACCCCCACTGGATCTGACTATCAAAGCAATAATGTTTCATGAACATGTTAATTGATGCCCACTTCACAGCGTGGCAGCTACCCAAAATGTGCACTCCACGTGCCAGCAGCTTTGCCTCTGAAGGTCTGTTTCTTGACCAGTCCATAGCAGATTTTTATACAAAGGCCAATCCATTTGGAGATGGTCAGTTTCTGATCTACCCTTCTTTAGCCCAATAAAACCCACACAGAGCAGTTCGCTCACCCTGTGACCCTTTGTGCAATCTATGTAGAAGCTTAGCTCTCTTTTTGGGTCTAGGCGATGGAATCTCTCTAACTCCTTGGATGGACAACGAGGAGCACATAACTTTAGCAGTGTGATAGACTGCCCAATGCGGAAAGGTGTTACAACTGTTTGGGAGGAATGCTGCCTTGGTCATTAACACTAACTTGTCCAGGAAAAAGGAGGTGTACGGTTGCTAGGCAGACAATGCTTGCACTCAGTGACGTAACGAGCAGACGTGCTCACAACAACGAACACAGTTTTTAAAGTAAGCAACATTAGAGGTTAACTATGCATTGGCTCGAATGGAGTGCACATCAAGTGAGAGTCGGATTGATGTCCCACTGGGGCATCACAAAGGGTTTTGGCAGGACAATGTGTGCCAGCCCTTTTAAAAAAAGCATCACAACAGATGATTTAAATTGAGATGGCTGATTAGGCAATCGTCAAAAAGACAATAAGGCCACCAAATAACTTTTAACTGTTACCACAGCAAGGCCTTTGTGGCCTAGAGCCAGAGAGAAAAGGAGAACATCAGACAAGGGTCTGTAAGGGTTGGCTATGCCAGGAGGAACACCAAGAAACAAACTCGTCCCACATCCCTGTAAGAAATTGGGTTATTAGTTGCGTGAGTACCCACCTCAAATAATAATCATAATCCTTGTCAGGGTGTACTACTAAAGTCACTAAATTAATTTGATCTCAACTCCCTGGTAGATATGGCACCGAGGAGTGAGGTTTATTTTAGAGGCAATGTATACATGTATGCAGCACTAAAACAATAACAAAGTCGAAATGCCAAACAAAATCCCAAAATAAATGATCAAAATAGAGTAAAGCCTAATAAACAAAAAGACAAAAACTCCAATAAGGGGAACTGGAGATATTAATTTTTAAGGTTTTAAGTAGAGATAGCGCCAAGAAGCACAAAGTGCCAATGATTGTTAATGGTCATGGTAGAAGAGGACCCAGGCGCAATTTGATGCTGACTGACATGGAGTGCGGGATGGATACACTAACCAGGTTCGTCCTGGTCCAATATTTTACCTTTTGACTTTAATCTTTCAAGTCCACTACAGGATCACACATCTAAAGCTCCACAGGACCTAAGGGTAGGCACTTTAGAGACTCACAGAATGTCAGGCAGAGGCCACAGCAGGGTCCAGCACAGGTCTAGTTACACTGCTTTGCTGGGCAGTTGCAAGATTAAGCCTCTTGTAGTTTTTTGTGTTCCAGTAGCTTTAACAGGAGGTCAGGTTTATGACACCTGGAGTCCACTTCTTTGCTCTGGGTACAAGAGAGAGAGGAGGTCCAGTCCTTCAGGGCTCTTCCCAGGTTGCAGATAGCAGGTTTAGTCCTCTTCTGATCTTCCTCAGGTCCAGGAGTGTTCTAAAGTGGGTGCCTGGTGATGCTCCATTAATGCCTGGCACACGCAAGTGGGTGCGGATGACCCCTGGGGACGCCGTAACCATGGGCTAAAGGTTCCTGGGGCTAACCCTACCTACTTTCGGCATTTTCAATATGGCCAAATACTTCGGTCAACCTAAATGTGGGTTCTGTGGGCCAGGGGCGTGTACCAAGGTAATTCTAGTGTCCTCCCACATCCAACACCAAAATCCAGTTCGAGGCAGCCCTGGTATTCCCAACAGACTCACAGAAAAAGGTCTGGCAGGAAAAAGCTGAGCTTTCAGTAACCAGACAGTGGACACACACAAATCATTTTGACATTCTGTTTCCCTCCTTTGAAGTGTGCCCCAATGTCATATGAAAAACCCCAGCAGACCTTTCAAGCAAGTCCTGACATCATTCTAGGATCTGACACTGTGATGTCAATAAGAGTCCCACTGTGATGAAGGCCAGTCTGGCTGGAGGTACAAAAGAAGGGTGCGGGCCTGTGTGTTAGCCACATTGCTTGTGACAGGGAAGGCCTCTCTGGAGTCAGTCAAGTCCTTAGCCCAGCCCACAGGTCATCCTGTGAAGGGTACAACAAGACCTTCCCACACCCAAAGTCCTTTGTGCCTGTCCTGGGAGCAAGTCCATGTCACATTCTCACCCTCTGAAATGCTAGTTACTGGCTGGCAGAAAGGAGAGGGCAAAAGGCAGATTTAGCTTCAGGCACTTCATACAGGGCAAATGTGACATTTTAAAAGTCATCTTTCCAAAAAAATGTATTACAAATCCAACTTTTTTTTAAATTTTTTTATTTTATTTGTACATTTTCAAAAAGTAAAAAAGCAAAGTACAGATATTCAAATCAGAGCTTTGGTAAAGGATTCAGCATAATGTAGAAGTCAGTTGGCAGAACTTAACAGTACACAATCTGGCATGACAGATATACATAGACATGACAACAGGTGAAAATGCATCGTACAATAGGATAGGCTAAACATTGTTGTAAAAAAGATCGGGCATTATACATTGGTGACTGTGAGCAGATAAGCAGTGAGTGGACCCCAGATATCACGAGGCTTCGATGTCATGGGCAATTCCTCAGCATAGCACGCAATACAAATCCAACTTGAATTGGGCTTGTAATAAATATTTAAAAAAGGACAAAAATTAAATTTGTAGCTGTTTCCAAGGCGAACATAACATTTATTACATTTAAGGTTGCCTCCCAATGCTTTGCTATAGAATAGCCAACCGTGCTACCGTGAAAATAGCTTTGAGGTGCTAGTCAGTGTAAAGACATGTTTAATATACACATGTATAAGTCCTACTTTTAAATACCCTGCACCCTTCCTTAATGGGCAATACATTACTTAGGAGTGCAATATGAATATTTTAAAGGACGGGTTTAGACCTGTCATAAGGGGTTATTTTGACATGTCAAATTTGCAGTTTTAACCTGGACACCCAGGCTACTGGTAGAGAAGGCCTGCAGTCATGTCTGCATTGTCACTGCAATTGATGGAACAATGAGTACTGCAGCACACTGGTGACATAGCTTATAGGCCCTGGGTTCACTGTGGGCATCATATACAAGGAAATTAGAGGTAATTTGAATATACCAATTATGGTGTGCCTATTTTATCATGTTGAAAGGGAGAGCATGGGCACTGCAGTTGCAATGCGGCTGTTACAATAAATGGGTCTTTACCAAATATTCCTTTACCACGCATGTCGTTACAAAGACATGCCTTAGGGAAAGCGGCGTTGACTTTAAAGTCCAACGCTTTCCCTACTGTTGTGCAGACTTGAGCTGGAATAGGAAATTATACCGCTCCAAAGTCCAATGGCGGCTCCTCCGCTAAGGCGGAGGAGCGTCGCTCCACTGGTCAAAAGGAAAAATAAAATTATAATAATGTAACTTTATTATCATTGTATTTTTCCTATTGCAGTCAGTTGTGGGGCGGGTCTGGCCAGAGAAGGGGGAGGAGTGGTTTGCACTCCCTAAGTGCTCATGACTGTTTGGCCAGCCCTCTTGGGCCGGCCAAACAGTCATGTGCACTTTGCGTGTTCCCCACCAGGCTGCAATACACAGCCTGGTGAAGAACATGCACAGGCTCCCTGTCCCCAACTGAGCTCCGAACCGCGGCGCTCAGACCAATCACAATGCTGCATAGCAGTGTTGTGATTGGCTCTGGGGAGACTGTGTTCCTGGGTGCTTCCTGCTGCCGGCTGGGACTGGAGCCAGGAAGAAGGAAGCTGAAGAGGACGAGGACAGAGGAGAGGCGGCGGCCGACCGTTCCAAATAAGTCCTTTTCTTTTTTTATCATTCCCTCTCGTACAACCCCCTCCAACCTCCGGCCACCCCACCACTCCCGTCCGGTAGCAGCCGCTACTGCCAAAGTCCTGCGCTTTCCCTAAGGTATGTAGTTGTAATGATATGCATGGTAAAGGAATGTGTAGTAAAGATGCATTCGTTGTAAAGACTACAGAGTAATGGCATGTGTTGTTCTGACACAACCAAAGTGCACAGAGTTCTACAACCAGCAAAAATGAGGTTCAGCAACATGGCAAAAAACAATGGAGGGTGACCCTACAGAAATTGCAAAATTCCAACAATCTAGCACACATGGTCTTAATAGAGGGACCCCTGGCTGCCAAATTTAAATTCACTACTTTGGGAGGGGGATCGAAGGCCATCAACTTTCACCACTCAATCTCCTAGCACAGATGTGCAAGTTGTGAAGATTTGAGTGCAGGACCCTGCACTGCTGTTGTGACAGTAGAGCCTCCTGAAAATGAAACCATATTGGAGGACAAATGCTCCTTGCCAGAAGTTCTGGGTTCCCCCGTTCTCCTGGCTCAGTCTGGAACTAGTAGGATAACTTGGGTCCGGATGTTACGGATCTTGTTCAGGACTTTGGACAGGAGAGGTAGAGGTGGGATGGGATACAGGAGTCCCGAGCTCCGATCCAACCAAAAGGCATCTTGTACGGAGAATTGCCTTTGGAACTCCAAAGTGCTAAAGTTTGGACACTGCGTTCTCTCTGGCAGCATGAAGATTGAGACACAGTTTTCCCCATTGCTGGAAGATGCGCTGTGCCAAGAAGCCTAGTGTCACCTTGAGTGTAGTTGCCATTCGTGATCCGCTAGGCAACACCAGCTGAGTTCATCTGCTCTGGCATTTAAAGATTCCGATTGGTGTTTAAAGACCAGGGAGATGCCTTGACAACTCGGTCAGTTCCAGTTGTGAAGAGCCTCTTGGCACAGGACCCACGATACCACTCCGCCCTGCTTATAGCAGTATCACATGGCAGTGGTGTAGTCCATAAGGACCTGCACCTGTTCTTCCTTGATGACAAGGAGGAAAATCTTCAGTGCCAAACGAATCTCCCGCAACTACAACAGGTTGATGTGGAGACGGTGTTCCGGTGGAGACCAGAGTCCTCTGATCTCAATCTCTCCCAGAAGAGTGGAAAGAAAGGGTGCAACTATGCTGGACAATTTGAAGTACCCATCTGTCCGATGTGATGCTTTGCCACTAGTGGAGGTAATAATGAATCCCGCTTCTGATTTGGTGACAGTGCACCACAGATGATAAACTAAAGAGGTTTTGCAGCGGTGGGATGGGGGCGGTGATTGGGTTGTTCGTTGCCCTGGGGGCCTGAGCGTTGCCTGCCAGATCGCCAACCTCTACCTCAAATGCTTGAGAGGTCTGTTGTTGCTAAGGAAAGATTTTATGCGGGCCCTTGAAGAACAAGTTACTGGCCTTTGTTAATGTCTTGTCTGTTAGAAACTCTATCTAGGCGCAGATTCTTCATCTTAGAATATAACCCGGGCATCAGACTGGATCCAGAATTTTTTTTGCAATCCCCTTCACCAGAAGTGATGTGCGTAGTGCCTATATAGAAGCCACTGTGCTAAAATCATTTCTTGACTGTTTTTCCACACCGAAGTACAGAGCCAAACTGAGGAGAAATTACTAGTGTGGAAGTATGAGATCCATAAGGATCTCTTGAATGTTACATACACACTGCGCAGAACGGGGAGGACAGAAGGGTCAGTAAAGAAACTGCGGCTAGAAACAATCTCTACCAGATAAGGCACTACCGAAGGAAAGTAACTCTTTAATCTGATAGAGACTTCTAGACGCCGATTCCTTACCTTTGAAAAGATACCAAAGCAATCTTTCCCTGGAGGTGGGTCTGTGGACTGTTATACTAAAAGTCCTGGAGGACCAAGCAGCCAGAAAGCCCACCTTGCTGGACCTGACTGTCACAAACATGTGCAGCGATGCCTACGTGGCTGCTTGACAGAGGTCCAGAACTGGGACTTCTCTCACTAACCCAGTGGTCACAACCTTAGCTCTTGTAGAATGAGCCTGCAAGCCCTCAGGGAGTTGCTTCTTCGCCACTGAATAGCAGATTTTAATACAGAGGATGATCCATCTGGAGATGGTTAGTTTGTGAACTGCTTTGCCTTTCTTTGCACCCACAAATCCAACAAAGAGTTTATCGTCCATCCAAAAGTCATCGGTAGGAACGATATAAAATGATCCAGGGTTCAGACAGTGGAGTCTCTTGTCTTTCTTGATAGATTGAGGGGGGAGAGAAAAAGGTTGGTAATTTGAAGGTCTGCCCAATATGAAAAGGTGTGACCACCTTTGGTAAAAAGCAGGCACGTGTCCTAAGGACCTGTTTGTCTGAGAAAAAGATTGTGTACGGTGGGAGTAAATGAGAGGGCCTGCAACTCACAAACCCTCTGGGCAGATGTTATTGCCACAAAGAAGACTGTTTTGACGGTCAGTAGTCTGAGAGGGCAGCTGTGCATAGACTCAAATGGTGAACACATGAGAAAGGTTAGAACTAAGTTAAGATCTTATTGGGGTATAATAAAGAGCATAGGAGGAAACGTGTTGAAAACCTTTTAGGAATGAGTCACAATGGGTGACTTGAACAGGGAAGGTCGGTCCGGCAACCGCTGGAATCCTGAAATGGCAGAAGGATACCCTTTAACTGTGCCAAAAGCAAGGCTTTGCCAGGCAAGATATAAGGCAAACAAAAGGACTTCAAGACAAGTGTGCAGACAGACGCTCAACGGATTTGGCAGCACACCAAGTCACAAATTTGTCCCACCGGCAGACGTAAACCGTTTTCGTGGAGGGACGCCTGGCTGACAAGATGACATCATACATTTTGGGGAGGGAGATCAAACACCCTCAACTGTTGCTGGTCGATCTCCACACCTGTAGCTGGAGAGTGTGCAGGTTTGGGTTCAAGACCCTGCCCCGTTGCTGCAACAGGAGATCCTCCCGAAGGGGCAGCTTGAACGGAGGACAGATGCTCATGCTCAGGAGTTCGGGATACCACGCTCTCCTTGCCAAATCTGGGGCCACTAAGATGACTTGTGCCTGGTCATTTTTGTTCTTCTTGAGAACTCTAGACAGTAGTGGTATTGGCGGATAGGAGTCCTGAGCTCCACTTGAGATGAAATGCAACTCCGAGCAAGAGTCGCCCTGGAAACTCCAGCACCCAGAAGTGCTGAAATTGTGTGTTCTCTGAAGTAGCACACAGTTCTAACCAAGGTTCTCCACAATCTTTAAAGAGACCTTGCACTACCTCCGGATGAAGACGCCATTCGTGATTCACAAGGCATCGGCGGTTGAGTTTGTCTGCTCTGACTTTCAGCGAGCACGGCAGATGCTGAACCACCAGGAAAATGTCTTGATGTTCCCGCCGTGTCCACAGACGCAGGGCCTCTTGACACAGAGTCCACGGCCCCACTTTGCCCTGCTTGTTGCAATACCACATGGCAGTGGTGTTGGCCATGAACACCTGAACTAGCCTTCCCTTGATGGAAGAAAGAAAGGCTTTCAATGCCAGGTGAATTGCTCTCTGAATATGTTCAAAGAAAATGCAGTGGACTCCATGGGGCTCTTGGAGGGGAGGAAACCCGACGCGGCAACGAAACACGCTCTCCGCATTTGAACTCACCCCGACGGCGGTCGGTCTCCTCTTCGCCGCCACAGAGTGCCCCCTCACCTGCTGGCCGGCGCCAAGAACGAGATAGAGCAGTACAAGCGGTGGCAGACATTAGCCATGGAGATGCCAGCCCGACCAGCAACGTCACGGACCCCGAGAGAGACAGATCTGAGAGCTCTCGATTGAGCAGTGTCCATGGGCTCTCTGACACTGAACTTCCGGACGTTACCCCACAGACAGCGGATGGAGTGTTTGGTTGATCGGACCGCAGGTTGTATGTGCAGAGTATGGCCGGTTGACCAATGTTGGCTCTTGGCCCTAGAGACCCAGTTTGTGCACTGTGGGAGGGCACGTTTGTACTATGGGGGCCTACTGAGAGTTCTATACATGGGGGAGGGGGGTCGGGGGGGTTCTGGATCCACCGATAGCGGAGCACGCACCGCCACTTTTATGATTTATTGTTTGAATGCCTTTGTTTGGATGGGGACCTGTTTTCGTGTGCCTGTCCTGGGGAGGGGGAGTTGGGTAATTTTTATTGTTGGGGAAAATTGGTTCGGGGTCAGGCATGTCGCTATAGGAGAACTACACCGTCAGGGACTGGAGATTATATTATGAGTACCTCCGTAGGAATCAAATGTATGACCTGGAATGTTAGGGGGATGCACACTATGAGCAGACGGCATAAAATACATGCTTATCTGATACGAAGAGGGGTGCAAATTGCATTACTACAAGAAACGCACCTAACGAAGAAAGAAGGAGCAGCGCTACAGCGCCGCTGGAGGGGGCAGGTGTTCCGCACTACGTACTCAGCCTTGCGAGGGGGACTCTAATATGGGTGCGGGCGGGGGTCCCCTTTCAATGTGTTCGACAGATAATAGACCCTAAAGGCAGATTCGTGGTGGTATTGGGGCGCCTTGATGGCCGAGACATTACTATAGGAAGTATATACGCCCCTAATGTTGATCAGCCTGTATTCTTCGCACAGCTCTCTCAGACATTGGCGCAGGTTCTGACCGGATCCGTGCTCTTGGGGGGAGATTTCAATAGCATTACGGATGTTACCCTAGACTGATCCCATCCGCCACTCCCCGATGCTCCTACACACAGGGTAGCAGAAGCTCGACGAGACTGGCAACGGCACTGGGGGTTGAGAGACACTTGGAGAGTCCATCATCCGGGGGAGAGGGACTACTCTTATTTTTCGGCTCTACATGAGCTGCATGTTCGATTGGACTCTATCCTCTGTTCCCCCGATGTACATGTGGGGATTACATTGAGCGAATATTTAGCCAGGACCATATCTGACCACAATCCCCTTCTGGTATCCCTGAACTGGGTGCGAATTAGACCCACAATCCCTAGCTGGCGTCTCCGACCAGAGGTATTAGAAGACCAGGTCTTTAGAACCACAATAGGCACTGCTATAGAGGAGTACTTCCAGAATAATACTAACACGGCCACCAGCCCTCACATTGAATGGGATGCTTTCAACGTAGTCATACGAGGCCGCTGTATTGGGGAAGCGGTAGGGGTACGCAGGACCCTCCTAAACGAAATACAGAAAGCGGAACCACAGCTCAGGGATGTGGAAAGGGATAGACCAGAAAAGGAGGACAGACAAGCAGATCTTCTGGGAGCCAGGGAAGACCTGGCGGTCCAAGTAGAACGGATGAGATGCTTTGATCACAGGGCGTACGTGGCTCGGGCCCATGCTGAGAGAGACAAATCTGGGGTGCTGCTGGCTTGGCTGGCCAATGCAGCGCGCAGAGGGGCACCAATCTTAGAACTACGAGGGAGGGATGGAGTAACCCATCACGGACAGCATGCTATTAATGCACAGTTCCTGGAATACAATACTACCCTGTATCAGAGCCAACTGGATCCACTGATGTTGGAAGGGCAGGGATTCTTGGATATAGAACTTCCCCAAATTGAGGCAGACGAGGCAGAATCCTTAGGTCGGGATATAGAACTGGGTGAGATCAGGGGGGCCATAAAACACATGGCCAGAAATAAAACCCCTGGCACAGATGGGCATCCGATTGAGTTTTATTCCACATAGGCAGATATCTTGGCTCCCCGCTTGCTAGCCCTCTATAATAGATCAAAGCAGGATGGCTGCTTGCCTGTATCAACCAGGGAAGCGGTAATCATACCACTCCTCAAACCAGATAAACCAGCGTGGGATCGCACCGCCTACCGCCCCCTCGCTATGCTCAACCTAGATTACAAGATATTAAGCCGTATTCTAGCTAGCCGTCTGATGATACACATGACAACGCTTGTGCATATGGACCAAGCGGGTTTTATTCCATCCCGGAACACAGCCATGAATATACGCCGACTGCTGGATGGTCCCTCTCGCGACAGGGATGAGGCGTGCATCCTGTCGATTGACATCGAGAGGGCCTTCGACAGTCTCGAATGGTCATATCTTTTTAGGGTTCTGCGAGCTTTCGGGCTGGGCGAAAGATTCGTGGCCTGGACGGCAATAGTGTATAAGAACTCCACTGCCAGGGTGCGCACAGGGGGCGTGATATCAGAGGCCTGCACTGTGGGCAGAGGTACGAGACAGGGATGTCCGCTGTCTCCCCTCCTGTTCGCACTGGCAGTGGAACCCCTGGCTGTCAATGCGCTATCGGGGCGGTATTACCGGGGCCTGGACGGGATGGGTCAGTCCCACTTTATTGCCCCATATGCGGACGACCTCCTAATGTTCCTCGCCAACTCTGCAGATGAGCTGCGGGGCGCTAGAGAACTGCTGGCCAAATTGGTACGAGTGGCGGGCCTCAAAGTCAACTGGAATAAGACGTGCCTTTTTCCTGCTCAGGGTGGTAGAGGTGACACACCAGACGCGCTGGATGTGGCATGGGAAAGTAACTGCCTGACTTACCTGGGAGTACGTATTTACCACGCAACCTCCGACTTACTGGAAGGTAATGTCGGACGAGCACTACGGACCACCAGGAGCAATTTTGAATTTTGGGGGACCCTCCCGCTATCAGTGGCGGGAAGGGTGGCGCTGCTAAAGATGGTCACTCTACCACGACTACTTTACTATTTTGGCTCACTACCACTATGGATACCGCGAAAATTCTTTACCCAACTTAATACCATGATTAAGTATGGGGTTCTGGGAGGCGCAGAGTAGCGCTCGCCACCATGACGAGACCTAGGCAGGAGGGGGGATTCGCAGTCCCTTACTTCGAGGCCTATTACCATGCAGCTCAACTACAATGGTTCACAAAATGGATGGCGGGGAGACTTCGTACTGGGGAGGCCCACGGGGGCATGGAGCCGGACCTGAGACAGCTTTCTCGAGTGCTTCTCCGGCTCCCCTTAAGCGAAAGAGAGGCTCCAAGAAATCTGTGGGTGATGCAGCAATGTTGGAATCAGGCCAGTAAAAGAGCCAAATTGGGACCCCCCATTTACACCTGAGATTCCGCTGTTGGTTGGCAGAGACTACGGGACTGGGAAGAGGCGGGGATCTCCACTATCGGGGACCTCTATGAGGACAACACCCTACTACCCTTTAATGATCTATTAGAAAGGTACGCAATGCCCAGGCGTGACTTCCTCTTACATGCAGCATTGTCGGCAGCCATCCGTAAGCATTGGAAGAAGGGGATGGCGGAACCGCCGACCTCTCTCCCATGCCAGTATGTGGTATCAGCGGCCGGGACGGTCAAGGCGGTCACCTGCCTATATAAGCGGCTTACCCAGGAGATCAGGCGCCCCTAGAGAGCCTGCGTGTCAAATGGGAAACAGACCTTGGGGTGCCCATAGAGGAGAAGCCGTGGGAGGTACTGGTAGAAAGAGCGTGGAAGTGCTCCAGAAACGCGCGATTCCAGCTAATCCAATTCTATGTCCTCCACAGAGCGCATCTCACCCCGCACAAAATTAATGAATTTTTTGGGACCCGAACAGTCTGCCCGCGGTGTAAGCTAGAAAACGCTGAATTTTTGCACATGTTCTGGGAGTGTCCATTATTAGAAGAGTTCTGGAGAGCAGTATCGGCTAAACTGGGTGAAATAACGGATAGAGACAGCACTCTGACCCCGGGATATTGCTTATTACACTGGTTCCCTCATACTTCCCGCAATAAAGTTACCAGCAAATTCATTGATCTGGGGTTAGTCCTGCCTATGCGAGAAATTACCAGTCACTGGAAGGCGACTAGTGCACCTAACACCTCAAGATGGTTGCGAGAATTCACAAAATGGGCTGACTGTGAAGGGATTTTTAGATTACAAATGGCCCAGAAAACCAGTAATGAAAAAATGCTAGACACGGCGAGAGCATGGGTGGCGTTAGTGGACTTACTCAAACACTCGACTGATGATACCGAACCACCCCCTGAGTGAGGAGAATTGTGTATAGGGATTGAAACATTGCCCTACCTGAGCAGGTAACTTGGGGGTTGGCAAGCATGTACCGTATAGTGGCTCCCCCCTATGTGGATACCTTCTTACTTGAAGTATGGAGCCAGATGTCCTACATGATTAAATACTATTCTCCACTGAAGGCTAGATGATGGAGCGACATGCCTGGAGGGGGGAGAGGGGTGGGTAGGACCGGGGGGGGAACTTTGTTATTTCATTGGTTGTTGTAGTAGATATGAGTGAGGACTGGTACGGACACTTGAGAAGTTGATTCCCCGGAATAGGGATATAGAGCACGGTTCTCCTGAGAATTCTGATAAGATGGATGAATACAGTTGCCCTTTGAGAAGAAGGACACATCTGGCGAGAAGCCGTGATTGGGAATGAATATTCATTAATATGACTGTCGACGACTAATTTCAGCAGCGTGATGGAACTCTTTTATCCCTTTGTATTGATCCTACTCGATTCGATGTAACTGAATAAAATTTGTTTGCAAAAAAAATGGGGCTCTTGGAGGGGAGGACTGAAACACTGGACAATCTATGGAATGGCAACCCGATTAAAGTGCTGGTGGTGAGCCAGTGGAAATTCCACATGAGGCCCTTCCTACAAAAATGAGAGAGATGAGAAAGGCTTACAGACTCCTGTGCAGAGCAAACAAGTCAGAATCTGTCTCTGGAGGTATAGTGCTTGTAATGGAGCAACAGTGGAATGGCAAGATTGGATCTTTCATATGGTGATAGAGGAAAAAAAAACAGCGATGCAAGGAAAAATAAGTATCATGTTTTTCTCACAACTGAACCCTCATACATTGGGCCAGGGAAAAGTCCTTGAGGGCGATCAAGTGGGAGCTGGAGGAGAAGGGGCTTCTGAAATTGCTGCACAATGGAAAAACATTTGTGCTCTAACAAGAGGACTCGGTGTGAGGAAATGGGGTGTATTGTATGGTGTGTTTGTGCATCCTCACAGTGTAATACACTTGTCAACCCCTTTCGGACCCTTAGGTTTCATCTGTGAAACCCTCAGAACAATCATGGTTAGCTGTGGCACTGAGCAGCAAGGCCTACACAGAGGAACTAGTGTAAAGCAATAAAACAGCACCAAAACAACTGAAGAGAAAACTGATACAACACTCAAGAAATCCAATATCAATTTATAAAAATAGACTGTAATTTTATAAGAATTTAGACACTAGAACAAAAAGATCCACCAAAATGCTCCAGAGATATAGGTTTTACAAGCAATAATAACGCAATTTAACTAAACCATGAACACGCCTTGGCAAAGTCAATGAATTTGACACTTAGAAACTTTTTCAGAGAAAACGTGGATACACGTCAATGCAGTAGACTGGAATTACTTGGGGCGACCAACTCCAGCAAGGTGCTAGTCATGGGGAACCAGCATTATCCTCAAGAACAGTTACCTTCCCAGAAGAAGCAGTATTCCAGCAGTTCCAGGCACTTTATCCGTGTTGCAATGGATTCCTATGGAGTGGTCGTGATGCAAGGGATGAAGAATGCTGAAGATTCTCTAAAGATGGTGTGGATGCAATGCGGTCAACGGGGGTCTTCCTGCAGGGATTCCTTCGTCCACGAAGACGGTGAGGAAATCCTGGTTGCAGGGTCAACGTACCACGAGGTACTCTCCGGTCTGGCTGAAGTCCAGTCACCACTGGACAAAGTGTCACCCGGTGTCGCGGTCACAGGCAAATCCTTCCTGGATTCAGCGAACTCGGGTGCAACTCTGTGAATTGGGTCTTAGTTCTTGGTGCTGCACAGAGGTGGTGGTAGCGACATGAATACTTTGGGCTACCAACTGGCCCCAGCAGGCGTCTTCACGTGTTGTGTCCCTGTGCTGCAAACTGGAGGCCAGTTGGCTTGCCTTGGAGTCTCTTAGCTTGATTGGGCATTGGAGACAGCTCCCCCTGAGCAGGACTCATTAGGCACAATCCCTCTCTTTGCTAGCCACCAGGTGCAGTCTTCAACCGTGTAGCCTCTCTTTGCTGGCCCCTCAGTGCAGCAGGGCAGTTCTTCTTCTTTTTCCAAGTCAGTCGAGATCTGAGGTCTGGGTATCAGGGATACCCCCTTAAATGCTTGGCAGGATGTGGTTGGTAGCCAGTGGGCTACCATGTTCTCTCCCATCTGGTGACCACTTCCTGTGGAGTGCGGCATCATTCTTCCCACTACCAAGATGGCGAGACCCTTCTCTATGTTCAGACCTCGCTAGCCCGCCCTTGGGTTTGACCACCTCAGGGCTACAAGCCCCTGGGGAAACAGCTTTTGCAACTGGTTTTCCCTCTCTGCTCCACTTGCCAGCCTGTCTACCTCAACAATGGGGCAGCCCTCTCCCCTGGTGTTACACATCTCCCTTTCAAAGGCAGCTTTAACTTAGGGGGGCATGGCTCCCGTTCGCGCAAAATGGTAGCTTATCTTAGAGCTCTGCCGAGCCCGCCGCTACGTGATGGATTTCCTTGGTCTCCGGGTAACGATTAATTGCCACCTGTAGGAGATCTGATACAGTGAGGTGTGGGGCGCGCTGAATGTGGTCTTCACCTGAACAGCAACCAACTTGTGACCACGATGGGCCCGTTTTTCCGGCACCGCCTCACAGGATCAACTAAAATGGCGGCTGACGAGCACTATGGACCAGCCTCCTGAAAGTCCCAGTGAGTGCATATACAGTGGCAACAATAAGAATTCCAGCTCAGGAGCATCAGGTGGGCTACTGCGCTGTCACCGCGTTGAGCAGACAAAATGGCGGCTGTCGCAATCGTCTGGTCACCCTGACAGAGGCCTCTGTGAAAATGTATATTTGCCTTGTGCGTCTGCCTCTGTAAAATCTACATATGCAGTGTGCATCTGCGCTGATAGCAGATGCGGTTCATTGTCTATTCGTACTGAGGCACCGGCAGTGAATACCAGAGTTAACCAGTGCTTTCAGTGCCCCGAGTGCACTCAAGCTGCGATCATGCGGAGTGCGGTTTGCACTGCTTCATAGGTACCATAAAATATCAACAGAATTACCTTGGTGCCAGGGACACACACGTGTGCTGTGACCACCCGTGGAGGCGAAATATCATTTGAGGCCTCTGCTAGCCCACCATTACCCTCCCGCCTGTGCGCCTTCTTCAACAAAGCCCCATGAGGGATCAGAGCACTTGTCGGAGCTGCGCGCCCCTACTGATTTAACATTGATTTAACATTTGGCTCACAGTAAAACATTCAGAGCTTGCTCCTTCCCTTCCAGTTCAAGTGTACCTACCCGACATAGATAATGTGTCATGGCGTCGACGTAATGTACCCCATATGCATAAACTAATTGTGATGTTAATATGTAGTGGTGGTCTCACGTTACTACGTCTGAAATATTTTTAAATTTTATGCAGACACGTCCCCCTTGCCTGAACCCTTCCCCTTAATGTTATCTGGTTGTTATTGTCTTTAGGACGCAAGTTGTGTCCCACTTTGAATTTTTTTTTGTTTAATTTTTTGTTATACATTAATTTCATATTAAAAATCTGTCCGGCTGGACAAAGAATATAGTACTGATTCAGTCTATATTTATTTTTATACTATTTTAGATGTCTAGGGACCACTGTCTTTAGAAGTTTCATACGTACCCAAGGTCCCTGACCGATTGCATTTTGGGTTCCCTTGTGTTTTTTCAACATTATGTAGCGCAATCTTTCGATTGCAAGGGTCTTGCACTCTTATCCCCTTCTTGTAAGTGGGTATACTTTTTGCCCCTATTTTTCGTTTTTCCCTTGTTTTTTGTTGAATTCACTTACTTACCCTTAATTCGTTCACAAATTCCTCTCTTGAAAGGGCATGTCTGACCATACACCTCTTTACTCCGAGGACTATATTAAAAAGATATTAGAGGGCCCTTCTCTGCTCTCTGAATCTACTGATATACCTGGGAATCAAAGTACATCCTTAGGGGAACAGTTAGAAAGGAGCAGGAAGAAATTCGTCCGTCTTCAGTTGATGATACGGTTGCTGACGGAATACTTAAAGGCCAATACAATCCCAGTAGGACTACAAGTCCGCAATATCCCTGGGGTCTTTACAGATATCCCTAAATATATCACCAGTTTTAGCTATATCGGTACCACTTGCTCCAGACATTGGATGGTGCTTGGTATCGATGTAGCTAATGAAGAACTTAGAAAACTCACTGATGAAATCACTGACTTAGAAAAACAGATTAACGATAATACTCCGATCAGTGAGGCTAAAAAGATTTTAGAAGAAGTACAAAAGACTATAGATGAGTTCCATAGATTGGAACAAAACAAAAAATCCAACAAGGTGAAGAAGGATATTAAGGCATTCTCCCAGGAACGGGCTTATCCCTATTTGGTTAAAGACTTCTACATTAATAGGTCGTATAATACTCCCCAATACCAGAGACCCTGGGGCCGTTTTAATAAACGCCAACATTTAGTTGGATTCTCCGATACATCGGCGGAATCTTCGGATAGTTCTGATCAAGGTGAAGGCCCGAGCACATCCAATAGGATTCCTTTTTTAGGGCGGGGTCAAACAGAACCTCCGAAGAGAGGAAAAGTAAAGCAGCAGCAACGATGACCCAATCCCCCGGGCGAACGATATACGCGTCGTCAGCACTACCAATGGTAGAGCCTAATGTAGACTCTTCCTCTAGCTCTTTACTACCTATTTTTAACCTTTCCACCCATCAACTATCCACTGATGAACAATCCTTATTGAGTAAAGGCCTCTCGTTTGTGCCTACTGTTAGGCCTAATTTCTTGGATTTACAAACAGAACTATTGAGATTCTTCAGGATAATAAGGTTGCATAGTTATTTTCTTCTGAATCCTAAACCCAGCTATAATGCCAACACTCCATTTAGACCTTCTTCGACTTTTTCACCCTCCTCCAATATGGTTCCAGGAGAAATCCTGACTTTCGAGAAACTGGTCCTCAATGATGTGACACGGTTGGAAAACCAGAGGGCATTTGTACCTTACAATATATCTCTTGATGAAAGGAAGGCACTTTCTGCTTTAAAAATGAATCCATCCTTGGTCATAAAACCTGCTGACAAGGGTGGTGGAATTGTATTACAAGAAAAAGAAGAGTATAAAAATGAGCATTATTGCAGACTTCCTACCAATCCGACCACAGAGATACAGAAACTCATTGTCCAAGTCACCAATGAGGGTTTAGATGCTGGTTTTCTCAGCAAGAAAGAACATCTATTCTTGAATACAAAATCACCAAGAACACCGGTGATTTATACCCTTCCTAAAATTCATAAAAATCAAGCTAGACCACCTGGTCGCCCTATAGTTTCTGGGTGTGGGTCCATTTTGGAACCTTTGGGCCAGTACGTCAATTATTTTATTAAAGAATTCGTACCAGAAACTGAATGCTACATACGCGACAGTATGGCCATAATAAATCTTATAGAGGAATATCCCTTTGACCCTGCATCTGACACACTCTGTACGTTAGATGTGGAGTCACTGTACACCAATATTCCCCAAATTGATTCCATGCTTGTTATTGAACGAGTTCTGAATAGACGTCCACGCCCACATGCAGTTCCTACTATTTTTATACTGCAGCTCTTGGAGATCTGTCTTACTAAAAATTTCTTTTTCTTTAATGACCATTATTATGGACAAATTAGAGGTACATCTATGGGAGCGGTTTTCGCTCCAAATTTAGCGATTCTGTATATGGATGACCTAGAGACAGGTCGCATTCTTACATCTATGAATCCCTTCCACAGTGGCATTGCCCTGTGGAGGCGATATATAGATGACATATTCATGATCTGGCATGATTCTCAAGACTCCATGCAACAATTCCTTCATTGGTTGAACAACAATTGTGGCGGATTGACTTTTACCCTTTCACACAATAAACAGACTATCTCTTTCCTTGATTTAAACATCCAGCATCAAGAGGGACATTTAATAACAAGTCTATTTAGAAAGCCTATGGAGCGGAATACGTTGCTCCGTTATGACAGTCACCACCCCCGTGCCCTTAGGGATTCACTTCCTTATTCCCAGTTTCTCCGTATTAGGAGAAACTGTTATCGCAAAGCAGATTACTTTAATGAAGCACAGATCCTAAGTGATAAACTCTGTACTCGAGGTTACCCACGGAGACTAATACGTAATTCCCTTAAAAGGGCTTGGTATTGCCCGAAAGACGTGCTCTTAGAGCCCAAAATTAAAAACACACAGAACCGGCTGGTCTGTGTAACAACTTTTTCACCTGTATCGAATGCCATAAGGAAATGCGTCATTAAACACTGGAAAGTACTTAATGCTGGGATACTCAATCTTGAGCGTCCCCTGTTTGCTTTTCGTAAAGCCAAAAATATCAAAGACCATCTGGTCCGTGCAGCACTACCCATTACGGATGCTAAAGGTACCTTGAATGATTTTTGGGGGCTACCGCGCCTTACTGGCCATGCGAAATGTGGAGAGTGTATTGTGTGTGAAACCACAATTGAGGGCAAAGATTTTGTATATGACAAAATTTAATTTGAAAGAAAAAATTTCACAAACTGTAACAGTTGTAATGTTGTATATGCTACTTTTTGCCCTTGTAAAATGATATATATTGGTCAAACGACACAGAAGGCACGTATTAGGATCTGTCAACATCGTAGCAGGATACGTTGCCATACTCCCAATGCACCACTGGTAGATCATTTCAACGCGACTGGACATACTGAAAAAGACATTAAATGGACAATCATTAATGTGATTAAACCTCCTGCACGGGGTGCCGATATTCATCAGTTACTCAACAAAGAGGAACTAAAATGGATATTGAAAACTGGCAGTATCCATAATGGCTTAAACCGCCTTGAAGATTGGACTTCTTTGCTCTGATTCTTTCATGTTCCCGACTGAAATATGGTTCTCTTTTAATTGTGGAATGTTGTTCAACTGTATTATTTTTGTAAGATTTCCCTTGCTTTTTAATTGACTAGCTTTAACTACTTTTCTATCTATTTGCTATTAGTTTATTCTTTTAAACACGTGGTGTTTTCTCCTTTCTGGCCGTTCAATTATGGTTTGATCGTAAGTAACTAGTTCTGAGTCTAGCCAGGTCATGTGACCTTGTTTAATTCACGCGCTCCCAATTGCGTTTCGTTCGCCAAGCTATTGAACTTGGGTGCTTGCCCTCCCGGTTAATAATGTTGATGATATTCCTTGTTAATTTTGGGCTTCAAACCCCTTTTTAAAAAACTTTTTGGTAATATTGGTTTAATTAATACATAACAGGCGGTTTTCAAGATGGCCGCTGTGGTTACTGACCGACTCTAAGCATTGAGTCTCTTACTGTCATGTGACCCTTTGAGTCTACTTGTACGCGTCTAGGCTGCGCGTCCAGGTTACAACGAGTATTCACTCCGGGTTGGAACTGCCGGGATCACTCGAGAATGCTGCGAGCCGAGATTTTCTCGGTAAGTACATTTGGCATCCCCCTCTTTTTGGTTGATTCCATGCAATTGCCTTGGTTCCTTTTAGTGAGCGTTTTATTTAATCTTACTCTTAGGAATTCTCTCACCCTTGATCGCGATTTTGGCTCTAATTGGACTGCCGTCGTGCACCGGTTTGTGGTAAGGTTACGTTCTTTTCTCTCCCTCCTTCAGCAGTAGGCTGTGGTTAAATTCTTATTAATTCCAATTCCTTGTGCCTTCCTCCTTAGATTAATTAATTCCTTGCCAGTGATTCCGGCACCTATCTTCACCAAATTTACCTTGGGTAAGCTTCAAGGTCGGTTTATATTACATCTTAACGGGCTTTCTTCGGGGTGGTTGATACCTAATTTCCTTATAATTATAGATTACTACATCCCCTGCGAGCGATCCCGCTTTTCAGCCTTACTTGATATTCCAAGGTAAGCGGTGACCTGAATAATTTTGGTATGTCCTTTTAAGTCAGCGGAAGGTCTCCTAATAATTCAATTTCTTTCAGGCAACTGCCCTTGGTACCACTTAATTATCTGGGCTCCGTTGATGCCCTCAAGCCAATTGTTCGCTTTTTGGCTTACATACTCTTGTATTGACAAGAGGTTGATATGCGCCCTTGAATCGGGTAAGCTAGACCCCTCCGGTTACTCACAAGTACTCACAATAGTTTCATTTTTATCGTTATATGCAGCACGGCCTTTCTTTCATTCACGTTATAATTATTCTTTGTCTTGTCAGATTTACTGGTTTTTTGGTTTCTTTCTGTCCTTTTTTCTTTTTCTCTGTTCTTGACACAGCCACATTATTCACTCGGCCGGTTGCATGATCTCACTACACTCATAATAATTCTTTTATAATACTGTATGGATCAGTAAATGCCTTTTGTAATCTTATGTCTTTTTTCTTTCTTTCTCCTTCCTAATTTGATGGTTTTGTGCAACTACAGTAATAACTGTTATATGTATACAGGCATGTTTACTTGAAATGTCCTGATGATGATCCCACTATTGGTCTAAGGGATCGAAACGCCGTCGACGTAATGTACCCCATATGCATAAACTAATTGTGATGTTAATATGTAGTGGTGGTCTCACGTTACTACGTCTGAAATATTTTTAAATTTTATGCAGACACGTCCCCTTTGCCTGAACCCTTCCCCTTAATGTTATCTGGTTGTTATTGTCTTTAGGACGCAAGTTGTGTCCCACTTTGAATTTTTTTTGTTTAATTTTTTGTTATACATTCATTTCATATTAAAAATCTGTCCGGCTGGACAAAGAATATAGTACTGATTCAGTCTATATTTATTTTTATACTATTTTAGATGTCTAGGGACCACTGTCTTTAGAAGTTTCATACGTACCCAAGGTCCCTGACCAATTGCATATTGGGTTCCCTTGTGTTTTTTCAACATGGCGTTAACAACTATCAGCTAGTACCAGAAACATCTTGCATTTACATTGTCCTGCGACCAACATAGACCTGCTGAGACGCTTCCTCCCAGCCGCACTGCAGTGACACCATGCTTGGAGTCCAGTTTGAAGTTTTGCTCCCGTAGCTGAGGAATTGCGGCTGGTGTGTCCAGTCTCCGTACCTTGAGCCTACTCCCCAGTTTCTGTCCCTGACACTCCAGCGACCATAGCGTATTCCAGCTCCACCTGAGAAGTGGAAACATCACATGTAGCCTCTGTTTTGAAAATTTACTATAAAGATTAAGCCGGTTCCGATACCAATCAGATACACTGAGTTGGGCCCTGCCTCAGCTACCTCAAATCTGCTCTCTCAATCGGCCAATGTAGCCCTGCTCTGCTAACCTGCTCTAAGCTGCTATCTGGCTTGAGTTGACCTGCCGCTCAACTCAAGATTTGAGGGCCTAGTAACTCTTGAAATTCATGAGGATCTTGACGGTCACCTCTACCCGCCACTGGTTGAGGGCCTCCTATAACCACCAAAACACAGCACCATCTGAAGCACTCTCATTGCGGCTTAGTGCTTTCTCACTAACCATTCAGCCTCCAAGACATCAGAATCGCTCTGCCCTTCTGTCCAGCTGTGCCCTGCTCCCACTCATACGTCCACGCAGTAACTATGGTGGATCAAAAAGACCACAGATCCTTGAAGGACAAGGACCCCAAATCTGGCCTTAAGCGCTCAAAACAGGAGGCACCGAACCTTGATTCTCCAACCAAAGAAAAACCTGAGACCCAGTCCACCCTGGATATCATACTCAAAAAAGCTGAATGACGTTCATGACATTGCCCAGAGTACTAAGACTAACACCGACATTCTACAAACAGAAGTTACGGCAATCAGAAGAGACCTCAAGGAGCTTACGCTGAGGGTCTCCAATGCTGAATCTTGTATTAGTATGAATAAGGCTGCTTAATTGCCCATTCCAATCACCTCCTTAAATCGGACAATGCCATCTCTATTCTCAAGAGTGAACTGACTGAGCTAGAAGATCGTAACAGGAGGAGGCACCTCCGAATCTTTGGCTTGCCGAAAGGCATAGAGGACAAGGCGCCTTCCACAATCGCTTCCTTGAAAAGTGGATACCGTCAGTGTTGGGTCTCTCTTTTGCCTAGCACTTTGGACTCAACACGTCCATAGGGTACCTTCCTACAGACCTAAGAACTTGGCCATACCATGCACCCTTATCTTTCGCCCACTACGCTACCAACATACAGAACTCATCTTATTCCACATGAGAAGAATTAAGACCATCCTATTGCAAGGTGCGAAAGTCAACATATCTCGGGACTATGCCAGGGATATGGTTATGAGACGTAAAGGATTCCTGACTCTCAAGCGGGCACTGCTCGACAGATCGACCCAACACTCCTTCAATGGTCCAGCCAAGGTCAAGATTGTTTTTCAGGGCAAAACGCAAGTGTTCTCGGATCCTGCTGACCTACGTATACTTCTGGACAATTCCACCGAGACCGGCATGGATGCCTCAACGAGTGGTCCTGGCTGACGCCACTAGTATCTCTTGAGTGCTCGCAAAGTCAACCCATAACGTATATCTTTCACAAAGTTATGTCTTTACCTTCCTTTTAACGTGTATAGCTCTCATACGTGCTGCCATTTTATTGTAGCTGAATTAGACAGGTGTTTTTGACTTTTTACCTAATACCATACCTGTAACTATGCTATTAATATTGCCACAACTGCATTGACACATTGACATTGTGACTTTATGGTTATGGTTGCCTTTGGTGTTCACCCCTTCCAGACATGTTAGTGGTTCAATAGCAGTACCAATTCTGTCTATTCTTATCTCTTACTGATTAATTATAATGCCTGACCTGTTGATTCTGATCTGCCAGTTGGGGCCCACATCAGCAATTCATGTTTTGTGCTCCCCAGATAACACTTGTGTGCACTGCCCTGGGTGATTTGCCGTACCCTCCGCAATCAGCTACTGGAGCTTTTCGGCTCCAGCATACTACTTGGATGGTTGTCTATCCCAACCCCAAATCACTAATGATTAGATCAATGCTGTACCTGTTTGTCGTAAGCATACTATGTCTCCCCACTATCACACGCCCATGATGTGCGGATGGTTGATGTCCTACACTGCCACAACCTACTTCGCCACATTATATTTTGATATCCTGCCCCTGCACTCACATGACTGCTGATGGGTGCTGGTTAACTGGCGATGTGTCTAATATAGCAATTGTATGCCACACTGCCCTTGTTAGCTGACCTATTGCTCTTCGTACATTACCTATTCTGCCTGCATTTGAAACCTGCCTTTTGAGGCTTACACCCAAGCGGCTTCCTGCGGAGGGAGGTGACACCTCCCTGGCCTGCAATACCTCACTGTTCTCCTTCCTGAGAGTCGTTGGCACGTCTCCCCACACGGCCAGAAAGCTGTCTTGTGAAACAGGCTCCATGTATGCCCGGAAGGCAAAGGAGTTTTAAGGGCAACAAAGTGGCAGCCTTGCAAAAGCTGCACACTGTAACAAGTTACATTAAATTTGACTTGAATTACAAGTCATGCTTAAAGTATCAAGTTGTTTGATACCTTGGAGTGCCCACTTTGGTTGCACCGTTCAGGAGTTAGCACCGCTGAGGGAACAGTGTGTAACCCTGTACTCACCAATTGGGCGACCAAGTCTTTCCACAGTAAAAATGGCAGTTTCGCTGGTTTTACTGTTAGAACATGTAAAGTACATGTCCTACCTCTGTTACATGTTGCACCCTGCCTTTAGGACTCAGTAGACCTGCCAGAGGGGTGACTTATACACACATGTACAGGGGACGTGGTTGCTTTGTCATTGCTTTCAACAGCAAAGTCCGGGTAGCAGTGCATGACTGCTCTACCAGTCTGCAGTGGTGGACTCGTTTTACTTGGGGGACCTCCAGAGTGGCACAACCAGTGCTACAAGCCATGGAGCACCCCTCTAATTTACAAGGCGTAGGTACCAAGGTACCATTTACTAGGGAATTGGAGGTAAGTTAGCCATTTCCAATTGGGGACAACCAATTCAACATATACTTTAGGGTCAGGGCACTGGGACTAAGGTCTGGCTAGCAGGCCTCAGTACACTCTCAGAGTTGAAGAATCAGCAGGATCCATCAAAAAACTTGGGGGGTACCACATAGAAAGAGGCATTTCCTGACATGGCCCCCTCTCAGACAAAAGGTGATGAGCAACTAACCTTTTTCCTGGTGATTGTTATCATCTAAGTGGAAGAACCTGGAAAGGCCACTGTGTAGGGAAAAGGACCATCCTTAACAACTTGGGGTTCTCTCCTCTTCTCTGCATCACCCATTTGAAGGGTCTGTGGTCGGTTTAAACTTTGAAGTGAGCGCCAAACAGGTAAGGTCTTAGCTTTTTCAGGGACTAGACTACAGCAAAGGCTTCCCTTTCAAAGGCACCTCAACGCTGCTCCCTAGGAAGGAATAACCTGCTGATGAATGCAACTGGCTGATCCTGGCCCAAATCATTCACATATGACAACACTGCACCTATCCCATGTTCAGAGGCATCTATCTGGACAATAAACTCTTGGCTGAAGTCAGGAGCAGTCAAGGCAAGTGCTGAGCACAGAGCTTTCTTTAGAGTGTCAAAAGTCTTTTGGCACTGCTCAGTCCAAATAACTTTTCTGGGCTGCTTTTATTTTGGAGGTCAAGTCAGGTAGTGGTGTCACTCTGGTACCGTAACCTTTCACAAATCTCCTGTAGTATCCAGCCAGGCCTAAGAAGGCTCTGACCTGGATCTAGGTCATAGGAGGCTGCCAAGCCAGAATGGTACGGATGTTGAGCTAGATAGGTTGTATATGACCTCCGCCAACATGGTGGCCCAGGTACACAACAGAGCCTTGGCCTACGTGGCACTTTCTTGCCTTGATAGTCAGGCCTGCCTGCTGCAAGGCCTGAAGCACTTTCTTGAGGTGGACCAGGTGATCCTCCCAGGTGGAGCTGAATACAGCTATGTCATCATGATAAGCTGCATTGGAACTCCCCAAACCTGACAGTACACGATTCACCAACCTCTGGAAGGTGGCAGAAGCATTCTTCCACTTAAAGGGCATCATCACTTTAAATTGAAATAGCCTTCAGGTGTGGAGAAAGCAGAACTCTCCTTAGCTCCTGGAGTGAGAGCACTCTGCCAAAAATCTGATGTCAGGTCACAGATGCTCAGATACTTAGCTGCCCCCCAACTTGTCACAGAGCTAATCAACTCTCAGAATGGGGTTGTGTGAGAAAACTGACCTGTTTGCAGGTGTCCCTCCGCTTTTTGTCCCCATTTGGACTACTAGATACTGTTTTTTTGCCTGACGGTGCACTGAAGCCTACTAACCAGGCCCCAGTGCTCTCTTCCTAAAACTGATACATGTTAATTGGCAACCCCAATTGGCAAGGACTTTTGCTCCCTTATAAGTCCCTGGTAAGTGGTACCAGGGGTACCCAGGACAGGAGAGTTAAATGGGTCACCAGGGCCTGCAGCACTGGTTGTGCCACCCTGAGTGACCCAAGTAAACAGCTGACAGCAGGCCTGCAAACTGCTCGAACTTGACTTTGGCCCCACCATGAGTGGCAAGGTGAATGCACTATTTTTAATATATAGCAGTCAACTCTAAGGAAGGCCTCCTGAGCACAGGAGGCAGGGTTCATAATAATAAAGGTGAGGACATATAAGTGTAAGATTATATATTCCTGTAGTGGCTTTCCCCATTGGAAATTACTATAAGAGTTCAGCGGTCCATAGGATAACATGGGTTGGCACCTGGGCATTCCCGAGGTTGATAACACTATTATGGTACGGCCAAAATATATCATGTTTGGTATCACACAACGTGCCTTATAAGCCCTGACATGATTCTTGTGCCAAGGATGACCTTGCATACACCCAGGTGGTTTCCTGAGAGGTTGCACCACCTGGTTGCCCCAGCCACTCCTGTGATCTGATTGTCAGCCTGGGCTTGCCGCTGGCAAGACAGGAATCTGACGCCCTGCCAGGAGGTGTGAACTCTCCCAGGAGTCAGAAACAATGGACAGGATGGGAAGGAGGCCACACCTCCCACCACAATAAGCTAGCCAGTGAATTGTCACATCAAGGTGGTGAGCTTCAAAACATGCCCCACCTCTGATATGCAAGAAGACTGCCTAACAGAGGAGGAAACATCCCTCCCCATGCCCCCAGGCACATTTGCACCCGGCAGGTGGTAAAATAACATAGTAAGGAGGTGTACACCCCAGAAGGCCAGCCACACCTCTTGGGTAGGCTGCCCGGTCTGTACAGCCAAAGAAGGTTTCTGCCATTTTTAGAAGTGGCAGAATAGAGGGTTCTGGGTAGAAAAAGTGACCCACACCCCTGGATGTGGTCACCCCAGGGTCGGACTAGCTGTAGGGACTAGAAGTCGTTTGGCTACTTGCTCCTATACCCCTAACTCCCCTAAATCTAGGGTCTAACGGACACCCCTGACAACAGAACCTCAGTTCTAAACCAAATACTATCAAAGAGGACTAAGATAAGACCCTTGTCTGCAACAACAGGACTTGCACAAAGCAAAAGAGGGAAGCTTTGCACCTGTGGCGACTCTCTTGGAACTGCACGACTGCGACTCGTCCTAGCCCAAAGTTCAGTTCTCCTAGACAGAGGGACCCCAGTGAAAGCCAGAAGCAACCCCAGACTCCCCTGGACTAGTAACACTAGACCCCTGCAACTGCAGGTAAAAACCGAGCACTGGAATCAAAGAATCGCTGGCCATCGGGCCCTTTGAGGGATCGCCTACAAGTATATGATCCAGTGCATTGTAGGAAACATAGTCCTGACCTCCAGCAAGCCTCAGGCAGCTAACATTTTCCTCCCGACGTCGAAATCACTTTCTGCTGACCTTACCACTACCAAGGCATGTTGGTGGCAAGCACAGCTACCACTACCTTTAATCGACTCTGCATCAAGAGGGAACTCCACAGCAACAACGACCGATGTCAGCAGTGACTCCTTTGTCGACTTTTTTCACCCGTTTTCCCCCCATCACAGTCCCAGCGATATAACCAGCACCCCCACGGCAACCGTTTTCAGCACCAAGGACAGCCAGGACAACTCTGCACCCGAGCCTCTCGGGCCAGGTAAAATCAAACTGACTGTTGTGACTTGGTCCTGGGACCCGAAGCACCTTACCCCCCCCCCTCCTCCATCCCTAGGGGGTTTCACGTAACTCGACCTGCAAGAGACCGATTGTCACTAGCGTCATTTCCTATTGACTACAATGGTAAAGTTTTGCTGTATTTAAATGCACTGATTTCTTTTCCTTTCAAAATTTGCAATTCCGTTTATACTGCTTCAATTATGCTCATTTTGGTGTCTAAAATGATATACAAATCTGCTTTATTTTTATTAATTAGAGTCAGATTTTTTCCGAGTTGTGTGAATTATTTAATGTCCATGTTGGTACTCTGAAATGCATAACACATGTTCCTCTAGTAAAGCCTGACTGCTTTTTGCTGTCCTACTAGGACTGAGCTAAGGATTTATTTTTGTGAATCCAAGGACCATCTTTGGGGTATTGTGATGGTATTACATGGAGAGACCTAACCAGCCACACCACATAATACTCCACCTTGCTACAGGTGGGCATCTGTCTTTAGTCACTGCATTGAGGCCCCTGTAGGCTACACAGACCCTCATCTCAGTTTTCCCCTCTTTGGGATTGAGTTTGGGCACCAGTACCACTGGTGAAGGGATCAATCACCCCCAGCTCCAACATATTGGCAACCTCAGCCTTGATGGTGGCCTTGACCTGGTCAGACAATCTGTAAATTTTACTCTTGATAATCAGGCTGTCAGTGAAGATGGAGGGGCTCTCCTGCGAAATTAGGTCTGATGTTTCATATATCACTTCTAACAGGCAATGGGAGCTGGGGAAGAGAATGGACCAACTGAAAGAGTTAGGGGCCTCGGTGCAAATGCGATTTGCGGCTGTATTAAAAGTTATGATGAATAACAAGATGCATAACTTCAGAGGAGTGAGTGAAGTAGATGATTTTATAGCATCTTGTAAATAGGTGAAAAGAAAACGAAGTTTGTTTTAAGAGTTAGGACTCCTGTAGTAGAATCATAGTTGGGGGTCAAAGCACACTTGGGGGCTTAACTCACAGGGCAAGACCATTATTAAGGGGGCAGGTTCTCCATGGGGGGGCAGGGAGGGGAGAGAAGGGGTAGGGGTCACTGGGCGGGGGTTCTTAGGGAGAAAAGAAAAAAAAATCCTCAGAAGCCGTTGATTTACCTTTAGAGAAGGGCAGAAAGAAAGGGGTATGGGGAAGGGACAGAAGCTAGAATTGAAGATTCTATCTTGGAATGTTAATGGGTTAAGGGTGAGGTCTAGGAGAGAGCAAATTATACAATATATTAAAGATTATATTGCCCAGGTCTGTTTATTACAGGAGACACATCTGATGGAGAAAGAGTGCAAAGAGGTTTTTGAGTCTAGAAGGTGGGTGCAGCAGTTGGTGTGTACGAAACAAACTTTTGTTACCAAAGGGGTGGTGATACTAGTAAAAAGAGACCCAAAAGTTGTAATTATAGAAAGTATCTCAGATAGTAGAGGGAGGTGGATTATAGCAAAATTAAAAGTCGGGGATCATGTTTATACTTTAGTAGGATATTATGGGCCAAATCTGGATGATATAGTTCCTCTACAAGAATTGTTGGTGGAGTTGGCTTGTTTCCTGGACCCAATAATTTGGGCAGGGGACTTTAATGTAGTGATAGATAGTACCCTTGATAGAGCGATTAGTAGCAGAGCGACTGTTAACCATAAAATGAGAACACAAGTAAAATTAATGATGAATCAACTGGGTTTGTGCGATCTATGGAGATGGAGAATGGGGGACAAAAGAGGTTACACATATTCAAACAGAAAGTATCATCATCAGTCTAGGATAGACTATTTTTTGTTGGATTCTGGCTTAAGGGAACAAGTAAAAAATATCCAGCATATAGGGATTCATCTGTCAGACCATTCAGCTGTAGTTTTAGAAATTTTTCTCACGGAGGATAACATCCCTACTAGGTGGACTTTGGATCGTACCTTATTGCTGGATCAGGTGGTAGTGAAGCGATTGAGAGGAGACGGGGAAATTTCTCAAGGTTAATTGGGGCTCGGCCCCTGTGGGAGTGGTATGGGACTCTTTAAAGCCTATTTAAGGAGGATCTTGATAAGTTGTGCGGCAGCTAAGAGAAAGGTCTTTCGGGAGGAAATTAGAGAGGTGGAGGAGAAGATAAGAGCAGTTGAAGAAGACCTGGCTAGCAACAATCAGACAGAATCTAGACAACTCGAATTGTTCGATCTGAAACTCAAACTAGCATCTATCCTCGAAAAAAGGGTAAGGGAGAGATGGGAAACAAGTAAACTAAGGTATTTTGAGTATGGGGAAAATTGTGGGAAGCTATTAGCCTGGCAGACTAAGAAGGATCAGGTAAAGAATTCAATACAGGAAATAAAGTGTCAGAGTACGGGGAGGATTCTAACAAATAGAAAAGAGGTGAAGGGGGCCTTTTATAGTTACTTAAAAAAATTGCATGAAGAAGGTCTAGTGACATCAGAAGACGAGAGGGAAAGGTGGTTGGGTCAGGGTTTGGTGGATGTTTTGGAGGAGCAAAAAATCTTGACTCTGAACTTGGAAATTCAGGAAGGGGAAGTGGAACGAGCTATGAAAAAGGGTAAACGGGGGAAAGCTCCTGGCCCAGATAGTTTACCATTGGAACTGTATAGTGCACTAGCAGATATATTGTCCCCGATTTTAACTAAGTTGTATAATGAGATCTTTATGGCAGGGCACACCAACCAGAATCATGGTCAGAAGCCACAATCTCTTTAATCCTGAAACCTGGCAAGAGCAAGAACAGCTGTGACTCATACAGGCCAGTGTCACTTTTGAATAGTGACTATAAAATATTTTCAAAATTTTTAGCAGGCAGGCTAAATGGAGTTATGGAGGATTTGGTGCAAGACGACCAGAAGGGGTTTATGCAAGGAAGGTCATTACATGAGCTTACCTATTCCCTTATAGGGGCAATAGATTTGGCTATAACAAACAAAGCTCCTTTAGCAGTGATTGCGATAGACGCAACTAACACGTTTGACCAGGTCAATTGGGAATTTTTACTATCAGTTTTGAAAGCTGCTAAGCTGGGGGATAGATTTTGCAGAGCAATAGCAGGATTCTATAAGACCCCAAAGGCAAAAATTTTAGTAAATGGGACATTAACGCCAGCTTTTAACATCATGAGAGGGACGAGACAAGGATGCCCTTTGTCCCCATTATTGTTCAATCTTTATATGGAGCCATTTGCAAGGAAGCTGAGGACAGATCAGAGGATTGTTCCATTTCAATGTGAAGGTTGGGAAAAGAAACTGGCATTGTATGCAGACGACCTGATGATATATACGGCAGACTTGCAAAATACAATGGTGCAGGTAGTAAGAATAGCGGAGGATTTTGGAAGAGTTTCTGTGTACGAGATAAATAGGGTAAAGACGGAGATTATGATTTGGAATTTGGATAGTGGAGATGATAGACCCACAACTGAGATGAGATATCTGGGAATTAGAGTGACTCAGGACATAAATAAAACGGCGGAAGCAAATTTTAATAGAATCAAAAAAGAAGTATGTGATCTGATGGCAGGTTGGGCACACCTACCCCTTACAATATTTGGGAGAGTGAACTTAGTAAAAATGATTATTCTCCCGAAGCTCACTTTTCTATTTAATGCTTTCCCTTTGCCCTTTAAAGAAGCATGGCTCATGAGATTGCAGGGAAAGATTGGTTCATTCATATGGGCAGCTAAAGGCTCACGTATCTCGTGGAAGAAACTGCGGAGGAGAGAAAAGGGGGGGCTGGCTCTCCCGGATCTGCAATTATATGCATGGGCCTTCCAACTTAAAAATGGCAGGATGCTTCTGGACAAACCTTGGGGATCAGAAATTGGAAGGCTGTTCTCTAGATTGCTAAAAGGAATAGAGGGAGGTAACTCAGGTTTCATGATGAAGTTTTCGGACCCAAAATACTTCAAAAAGGTAAGCTAAAAATTCTTCAGGGTTTGGCGGAAACCTGGTATAAGATAAGAAGGAAACTAAAAATACCATACTACAGTAATACGGCCTCTATTTGGGATTCACCAGGGTCACCTGACTGGACGAAGGATCAGTTGGCGGGAGCTCTAAGGAATGCTGGTATAGAGAAATGGGAAGATCTATTAGAGGGAGAGCAACTGATTTCCTGGGAAAGTTTTCAACGCACAACAAACTACAAAGTTTCAAGATTTAAATATATACAAATTCAGAGTTGGTTTCAGTCTTTGGACAGTAGGGAAGGAGGTTCGAGTGACTTCGAAGAAGTTCTGATTTCTGATGGGCCTAAAAAAAAGGAAACATCACAGTGGTATTGGCGACTGATAGAGGAAGTTGAGGGGGAGTTCACGATGCCTCAGGAGCTTGCCGGAACCAACTTTGGAGAAATTATGGCAAGTAACTTTTTGCTATGCTATATCAAGTGATCAAACCTGCCTATTTAAGGAGGAACCATCTTTTCTCTATCTACAGGGTATATTGGACGCCACTTAAGCTGTCAAAATTCGGAGACAGAGGAGAAGTGGCGTGTCCTAAATATGGTCAGAGGATGGCAGATGATCTACACATGTTCTTGAGATGTTCAAAGATTCAGGTATTCTGGGGCGAGGTGAATAAGGCATTGACAGATATTTTGAAGATAAAGCTTCAGGTAAGCCCTACACTTGTTTTCTTTGGTGTGGCCCAGGAAGTGAGCAAAAACGATAAAGATAAGCAAAAGTTAATATTTTATGCAGGGCTGTTGGCACGTAGAGAAATATGCAAGAAATGGACTAACTCAAATCCTCCCATATATATATAGAGTGGAGAGCATCTTTAGAATACTGTTTTAGGATGGATGCAGTCTCTTTAGAAAAGAAAAGATACGCCTTTTGGCTCCCGATGGTGGAATGGACGGAACAGAATAGATAGGGATTAGGACAAGGATAGGAAGGGATGGTCCAATGATTAAGCCCAAAGTAAACCTCAGTAAAGCACATATCACTCCCATTCCTTTATCGTCCTCCCTTTTCGGTTTCGTTTTTCTCCTTGGGTGTGTAGTAGGGAGAGCCGAATATAAGGGAAAATGCGGTGAAGTGCAACTGGAAAGGTATTGGACAAGTGTGGATCATACGCTCCTGTCCCGGCACAAGGGAATGGTTTTTCGGATAGAAGTGCTGTGGATAGTGAATCTGAGGCTAATGAGGACTAAAAAAAAAAAACCCTGACCCCTCAGGGATCGTGGTAACAGATCAGAACCCCCTCGCTCAGTCACCCGTGCTTACTTGTTCTCAGAGATACTCTGAAATGCACCTCTAGTAAAGCCTGACTGCTTTTTGCGGTCCTACTAGGACTGAGCTAAGGATTTATTATAGTGAATCCAAGGACCATCTTTGGGGTTTGTGATAGTATTACATGGAGAGGCCTAAATAGCCACACCACATAATACTCTACCTTCCCACAGGTGGGCATCTGTCTTTAGTGACTGCATTGAGGCCACCGTAGTTCACACAGACCCTCATCTTAGGTTTCCCCCCTTTGGGATTGAGTTTGGGCACCAGTACCACTGGGCTGGCCCATGGACTGCTAAAGAGCTCAACCACCCCCAGCTCCAAAATATTGGCAACCTCAGCCTTGATGGTGGCCTTGACCTGGTCAGACAATCTGTAAATTTTACTCTTGACAACCAGGCTGTCAGCGTTGTCCACTTCATGGGTACCTCATGTTGTGAGACCTGG
The DNA here is from genome assembly GCA_963921515.1 of Calotriton arnoldi. NCBI lineage: Eukaryota > Metazoa > Chordata > Amphibia > Caudata > Salamandridae > Calotriton > Calotriton arnoldi. The sequence continues at coordinate 272,332 of CAWUFW010001870.1, read as the reverse complement.
GGTCAGAGAGAACAGTCGAGCAAACTCCTTCAGCAGTCCCTTTGTTGCTGGTCTGTCAGTGTAGGGGAGAGAACATCTCCCTCCATAGTCCATTGGCATTAGTAGTTATGAGGTCTGAGAGAGGGTCACTCTATTTTTCCTCGCCCCATCTGTCACCATGAGCATGGTAGAGTCTGCCATCTTGTGGTGTAGCTAGAGCCTTTTTACATGGATCCCTCTCTGAGGGTTCCTGGGAATTCACTAAATAGGTGACTTCACCCTTCTTCTCCAAGATGGGGTAGGGCCCAGTCCACTTGTCCTGTAAGTCCCTGGGTGCTACATATAGGCTCTAAGACCCATACCAATTGTCTTGTATTCCCCTGTCATGTAGTTCCCACTTAACCATAGGTTCTGCATGATAGTTGGACAACATATATTTTGGGTGAGGTGCCTGGACCGATTCCGAGCACCCCCGCAGGATATGTTGGCCTAGAGACCAGCGAGCTCACAGTGCCACCTTAAGCCCCCCAACCCTCCCAGGGAGCAAATGGTTTCTAGCAACCAATGAACATGACAACCCTGACCCCTCAGGGATCATGGTAACAGATCAGAACCCCCTCGCTCAGTCACCTGTGCTTACTTGTTCTTAGAGAAATATACAGAGAATACACAGTGGGACTTTTTCAATATATTTATTGAACCAATGTTATTCTTGTATAAAATACATGTGGTGCGATAATCCGTAGACAGAAGCAGATGAAAGTGATTATAAGCACCAAAAGAGAAAATAGCAGATATAGTTCTACCATGGTGGTAGAACAGTGTATATATATGCAGGCATATAATACAAGGTAGTTATCAGGCGTACTCCTACTATGCGAACCCTACACTGTGTGTGTCTAGAATGTATGTAGGTGTAAAGCAAAGAATCCCCCCAAGGGACTATCCAACCCCATTACCTGGGAGGAGAGAATGTAGGACCCTGTCCTGGTCATGAACTGGACACCCCTCATGGCGATGTCACACCACTGCGTGGTGAAGTCTCAGCATGCAGGGACCCTCGGTGTCAGCTGAAGTACCTCCTCTGCTAATCCTATGAGATGCTGATTATTTTTAATAAACAGCATCCTTGCAATGTATGTATAGAGTAGAAATGTTATGGATATGTAGAAGATAGCCCTGTCCCCCCTGTGGATAAAGATAGAACAACATTTGTGCGTAAAGGCCTTTTACTTGGTGTTCGAGGCTTCGTGATAGTGTTATGCAAAGCCAGATGTGTAAACAGAAGTAGTTTCAGAGAAACTAATATAACATTGTCACGCACGTGAATATGTGCAAAAGGTCAAAGCAGTAATGTTATTGTGCAAAAAAGAGGACAATGTAAGAAAATATGCAGCTTCGCTACATGAGCCTAACCCAGACACATAACACCCACTCCTCATACTAAGGCTTAATATAAAGCTATCTAAACAAACGGCAGCTTGCCATAATGAAATTCAAACTAAAAAGGTCTAAAACCACTTTTAAAATCATCTAAAAGCAAGCTTCCCTTTAAAATATTCATATAAAACCATTAAAAGTCATTATACTGTTTAAAACTCCAAGCACACAGAAAGCCATGGTGCCTAGAAAAAGCAGAAAAATATTGTTTGGATCATTTTGTTTAAAAAATGGGCCAAGGGGCGTGGTCTCGCTACTCATGGAGTGAGACGCACACCGAGAGAGCTCCGGACAGCCGCTGCCTTCATAAGCTTTTAAAGCGGCATTGGGGCTTCCCTGGTGACGCTGCTTGGAGCGCCTAGACTTCGGCAGGGATTGGGCATCCCCTGTCAGCTCGGCGCACACCTCGGGCTGCTGGCTGCGGTGTTTCTGGCAGCTCGGAGTCGGGTCCCGCCCCGAGTGTGCACAGCTGCCATTTTGTGCCTCCTGGGCCCAGAAGTGCCTTTGACCGGCGAGGGTCCGCACCACCCTCTCGCTGTCACGCCCGGGCACCCTACCGGATCTCCTGGGGTCCCTGGCGGAGATCCGGAGGCCCGGACACCCCTGTTCTGGCACGCGGAGGGTGTGCTTCCCAGCAGCGGCTGCTTCAGCCACCATCTTAGGCCTTTCAGCACGGTCCGTGGGGGCGGGCCGCGGAGTCCTGGCCCGGCCATCCGCCATCCCCTGGAGGCGGCGCTTTTGCGACTGGGCGCCAGAGGTCTTCTGACATCGCTTGCCGCCTTGGACTGCTGGCGGCGGCGCTCCTGGCGGCTCAGGGTCGGGTCCCGGCCTGAGTAAATGCAGCCGCCATTTTGTGCCTCCCCAGGCTCTGGAGAGTCTTTGTCTTGCAAGGGCCTGCACCATCCCCTTATCGCTGCACCTGGAGGCCCTACCTGCCTTTCTGGGGTACGGGGCGGAGGCCTGGAGGCCCGGACCTCCTTGTTTTGACGCACAGAGGGTGTGCTGATCCGCAGCGGCAGTTATTGCCACCATCTTGGGCTCCCTGACGTGGCCATGGACGCGCGCTGCGGAGGCCTGGCCCGGCTCTCCGCCATTTCCTGGTGACGCCGCCAGAGGTACCCAGACATCGCGTGCCGGTCACTCCCGGTCGGACATCACTTGCCTGCCGGGTGCACCTTCCTGGCCGCTGGTGGCGGTGTGCTTGGGGGCCCTGGAGGGGGGCCTGCAACGGGTGCCCGCGGCCGCCATTTCAGATCCGGCCGGGCCCCTGAGAGCTCCTGAAGACGGGGACCTTCCATCGACACTCTACTGCACACTAGTGAGCCTTGTTCGACTCTCTGGGCATTGGGGCCGGGGCTTGGCGACCTGGGCGCGCAGCTCTACCCCACAACGGGTGTGTCGTCCCATCGCTGCTGAGACTCCTGATACCTTGGGCCTGCCGGCGCAGCACCGGGGAACGAGCTTCTGAACACTGGACAGACTGCCCATCCTGTCTGTCCCCTGGGGGTTTTGAGAGGCCGCCCTTCGAGCGGAGGTGAGTGGCGACGCACGCTGGACTGCTGCTCCCTATGCTCACGGCCCGCATGGCAACTGGGCTCTGGATTGACCATCCTACCTTCCTGGCTTCGCCCCCCTGCCGGCCTGCGACGTCCATTCCCGTGCGCTCTTGCGGGTGACCCCCTGCTCCTGCCACATACCTGGCCCTGACCCTTGTGAGATGTGGGGAATCGCCGCACCTGCTGCGGATACACGGGGGAATCACAGGACTCCTTCCTTCATTTGGCCTGTGACTCGGACTCTTTCGCGCGGCTGGGGGAGACTCTGAGGGGCCTCGGACTTTGAAGGGTCGGGCCCCCGCCTCTCGCTCCTTGCCTGGGGAACTCCCCGCCCCCGTATATTGTGGTGATCTCTATTATCTGCACGGGGAGACATCCGGCCTACTGCGGCACCCTCTGGCTCTGGTCCCCTGCTCGGCGCGTGGGAGCCTGAGGGGTCATGACACGCTCTAAGGCTGGGAAGGACACAGCTGCACCCCCGAAGGACAACCCTGTGACAGCCTTGTGGAACAAGCCGGGCTCTACTCCTGTCGTGGATATGGCATCATCGACGGAGGGGCCCTCTGACCTTGTCACCCAATCCTTCATGGCCAATTTTATGCAAGAACTTAAATCCGAAATTGGCTCTCTCCGAACGGAGGTACAATCCTGTGTTAAGGAGCTCAGGAGAGACGTTGTGGAAATTGGAGGGAGAGTTGATGACCTCGAGAAGACGGTTGACGCTCGCACGGAGGATCAAGAGCAACTTTGGCAGTGCCTGGCCCTCTTAGAGGAACAGCATATCAAGCTCCAAATCAAACAGGAGGACTTAGAAAATCGGGGCCGCCGTAACAACCTGCACCTGAGAGGTGTCCCGGCTGGGGCAGAGGGCTCTGACATCATGACCTTCGTTGTAGATCTGTTACACGAAATCAGAGGGGATGACGATGCCTCCCCGCCGGCACTTGATCGCGCCCACTGTGTGTCTGGTCCTCCTGGTCTTGTCCCCGACATACTGGCCCGGGTCCACTTTTTCACGGAAAAAGAGGCCATTCTCAAGGCAGCACGCTCCAAGTCGGAAATAAACTACAAGGGCTCTCCCATCCAGCTATTCCAGGACCTGGCCCCTTCCACGCTCCGTCGCCGCAGGGACTTCAAACCCGTTACCGACAAGTTAAGGGAGCTGGGCGTCCAGTACAAATGGGGCCACCCTTTCGCGCTCATCTTCCAATGGGAATCCAAACGCCGGGTGTTGTGATCCTTCCAAAAGGCCGCGCAACTGCTACACGTCCTGGTCACTCCGCCATCCAGTCCTTCAAGACTACCATCTCTGAGCCGCGAGCCTGCGAAACCACAATGGGCTAGGGTGCATCGATCCCGGCGCCTGTCTAACCGGGGGGAGCGTGCTTCTTCTCAAGCCAAACAGGACATTATCCAACACCTTCGCTCCTTGGATGGTGGGCGATCTCCCTCCTGCTCTCAGCCTACAGAGAACTAAAGGACTTGACATCTCTTAGCATGCCACTGATCCTCGTCGTCTCCAGCGGCCATCTCCGGAGAAGGGACTGGACCTTCACTCTCCTGGTTTGCTCACCCCTTGCTCTGAACACATCGTGGCAGCGGTACCGGAGTGTGCTTCCAGACGGCGGTGCTGATATCCTGAGACCCGCTCCCCTCCTATTCCTCAGAGAGTGACATCTCTGGGATGGCTTGTGCCATTGAGCCTAGCTTGCTCCTGGACTGGAATAGGCCATGTTGGCCACGTTGGCCGCTGTTTAATTTGGATATTCTGCTTCTCTTCTCTTGCTCTCCTTCCCCTTTTCTTCTCTGTTTGGAGGGAGGGTGGACCTAGCTACTATGGGTGCGCAATTTCTTGAGCAAGGGCTGCTAAGTGCTGTATCGACCCCCCCCCCTGCCTCACGTTGGACTCTGCAAATTACTCCTGCTGTACTTGCTTCCTATGGGGGCATGCCAGGGGCGGCTGGGTGGCGCTGCGTTTTACTCTACTCCCCCTGCCTGCGATGGCGCCTGTGCGCGGTCTGCCTTTGTCATGACTTCTGTACCCTGTTTGAAACTCCTTTTCCTTAATGTAAAAGGTCTCAACTCCCCCAACAAGCGCCGCCAGATATGGCGATATTTACTACAGCAGAACCCAGACGTTGTCTTTCTACAAGAGACTCACCCGATGAAGGCAGACATCCCCCGCATGGCCCACCCTCGATACCCCCTTCAATTCTGGGCATCTGCACCTACTAAAACGGCTGGGGTGGCTATTCTTTGCAGGGCAGGTATCCATCAGGGGGACCCCAGGGTGATACGTGGCAAAGATGGTAGATTCATCAAATTGGTGGTCAAGATCGGGCAACGGGCTTTCACTCTTTGCAACATTTATGCTCCTAATCAAGCACAGGACCTCTTCATTAGGGAACTCCTGCAGGAACAGGTAACACATGATGATCCTCACCTCATCCTGGGGGGCGATTTCAACCTGGTCTGGGATGCGGGCCTGGACCGTAGCGATGGCTCGTTTCGTGGGGCGGGGGCCATGTCCTCTTCTTTAAAAAAGCATCTAACTGATCTTGGCTTATTAGATATTTGGCGCTACCACTCCCCAGCCGCACGCGACTACTCTTATTATTTTCATGTCCATTGTTCTTACTCTCGCATCGATTACGTATTCGTTTCACACTCCCTGATCAGCGAAACCCTCTCGGCGTCTATGTCCGACATCTTCGTCTCCGATCATGCTCATGTGGAGCTTCTACTGCAGGACCACTCATCTCACCCATGTCGTTCTCCCCGTTGGCGACTCCCTCCCCAGGTTCTTCGAGACCCCGTGGATGTCGCAGAACTCCAGGAAGCTATCACGTCCTACTTCGTGTCCAATGATCTTCCTGAAACTCCCTTCCCCATGGTTTGGGGAGCTTTTAAAGCCCCGATTCGGGGCCGTATTACGTCCATAGCTATAGCTCGGGAAGCCCGTCTCTTTGAAGACAATCTATCTCGGGACATAAAAACGCTCGAAAGATTGGAGCAGGAATGTCCCCTCTCCCTCCACAAGCGACACCTAGCTATTCTTAGAGGCAAGCTACGGGCACATAGAACCAACAAAGCAGAACATGCTCTCCTGGCACTGAAACAACGGTATTATGAAGGGGGGGATAAGGTTGGAACGGTCCTGGCCCGTCGCCTCCGAACATGGGCCACTAAGGCGCACATTACTAAAATAAAACTGGATGATGGCACGTGGGCCACTACTGAAGCCGCTAAACTGAAAGCCTTCCACGAATACCACTCGTCCCTTTACGCACGGGATTCGCCCAATCCGGAACAGCTACAGGCTGTACTGGGAGAATGCACCTGGTCTCGGATTAGCCGACACCATGCACAGCTCCTTGAGGACCCGCTCACCCAGGAGGAAATTACCGGCGCCCTGAAAGACCTCCCTCTTGGTAAATCTCCGGGACCAGATGGCCTCCCGGTCTCTTTCTATCGCGCTTTTCTCCCGCAGCTTAAGATCCATCTACTTCGTCTTTTTAACTCCTTCTCGGATTCTGGGGGACCCTCCGCCTCTATGCAATGGCCGAAATCGCACTGCTTCCCAAACCAGGGAAGGATCCCAAGCTCTGTTCCTCTTTCCGCCCCATTGCGCTTTTAAACACGGATCTTAAACTCTATACCAAAATACTAGCCAAACGACTCGACCCGCATCTGCCCGGGCTTATCGAGCCTGACCAGGTTGGCTTCATTCGTCACCGACAGGGAGCGGACAATGTGCGGCGCATCGCACATTTAGTCGGGAAGGCTCACCACTGGAATATACCCGCATGCTTGTTGTCACTCGATGCTGAAAAAGCATTCGACCGGGTGGATTGGGTCTTTCTCCGGGCTGTCCTGCATAAAATAGGACTGGGCCCTCAGATGATTGCTAGGATCATGGCTCCCTACCTTTCTCCTTTAGCCCAGGTACGGGTTATCGGCCAACTCACGAGACCCATCTCGGTATATAGAGGCACCCGCCAGTGCTGTCCTCTTTCTCCCCTATTATTTGCCCTTGTTGTAGAACCCCTTGCCGTCATGATACACCAGTTCCCTGACATTCATGGCATCACCCTCGGAGGTTTGGACCATAAAATAGCCTTGTTTGCGGATGACCTCCTTCTCACGCTATCCCGCCCGCGAACCTCCTTGCCTGCCCTTCATGGACTGCTCCAATCATTCAAACTGGTTTCAGGCCTCAAAATCAACCATGCTAAATCATGGGCCCTGAATCTCACAATCCCTGAGGCGGAGATCCCTGTGCTCCAGTCTCTCGTCCCAGATCAATGGGCTTCCCATTCCATCCGGTACTTAGGGCTCAATTTGACTCCCAATCTCGCCACGTGGTCACAAGCTAATTGGCAGGAATGTAAAAAGGCCGTACTAGAGGATCTGCGAACATGGAAGTATCTCCCTCTTTCCTGGCTGGGGCGCCTGAACACAGTTAAAATGTCGGTGCTCCCAAAAATATTATACCTATTTCAGACTCTTCCCACACCTTTCCCACAACACCAGATCCAGAATCTCCAGCGGGAACTCACCAATTTCATTTGGGGAGGGCATCGGCCCCGCTTCTCCAATAAAATACTTTTGCTACCGCGAGACAGGGGGGGATTGGCTTGTCCCAATTTGATGGAGTCTTACTGGGCCCCTCACCTTCGTTTTATTTCGGAATGGATGGAGTGGGGGAGTGAGAAAGTCTGGTTCCATATGGATAGGGAGGTGAACTGTAGACCCATATGGGATCTTGCATGGCTTCCACGGGAGTCTGGCTTACGCAGCGCCTATATAGCCATCCCCACGAAGACGGTGCTCGATATCTGGGATAAATTAGCATTGTCTAGGGGTCTTACCTCTTTTCTGTCCCCTCACACACCTATTGCACGCAACCCACATTTCCCGCCTGCCTTGCACCCACATTCTTTTTCGGCCTGGTCGGATGGGTGATGTCGGACACTTCGGGACCTCTTTAACGGAGACTCCTTTAAATCCTTCGACCAATGCAAACGGGACTTTCAGCTCTCCGAGGGGGCTAGGTTACAATATCTCCAACTCCGGCATTGGGTCCAGGCGTCATCCTCTGCACAGGAAGCCACCCGCCCCTTTACCCCTTTTGAACGGCTGGTGCGCTCTTTTGACAACTCTAGGGGTCTGATCTTTCGCACATATCAAGTCCTCCAACACTCTCCCCGGGTTGTCCCACATGCTTACCAGTCCAGGTGGCAGTCTGACACATCCACTGACATCATGCCCACACAATGGGACCGCTTGTGGCGCAACATTCCGAAGGTTTTCCCCAGCATCTCCCAGAGGGAAACCGCGTACAAGGTCATGACACAATGGTATTACACCCCCCATAGGTTGCACAAAATGTTTCCTACTTCCTCACCTCTCTGCTGGCGTTGCACGAGTGCCACTGGGGACTTTCTCCACATCTGGTGGACTTGCCCACTCTGGACCACCTACTGGAACGAGGTCCTTAGTCACATCAAACTGGTAATTGGCTACAAGTTGCCCGAAAACCCGTCCACAGTAATTTTAGGCCTCAAGCCAGTGAACTTGCTTGCCATGACGCGCAGGGATTGGCATCTTAGCCTCCATATGCTTGGCGCCGCCAAGCAAATCATAGCTCTCTACTGGAAGAAGGCTGAAACGCCTCCAGTGAATGTCTGGTTCACTCGCCTGTGGCATACTGTGGCAATGGAGTTGCTCACGGCGCGTCTGCAACTCCGAGACACCAACTTCACCAAACTTTGGCAACCGTTGATAGACTATTTTTGCAAATTGGAACATGCCCGTCTTCAGCCTCCGAAGCTCCGGGCTCTGCGCCTATTCGAAGATACCATATCCCCCCTGGATGTGGATAGTCTCTGGGGACCCAATAGAGATGCCGTCTGACCGCTTCACTAGATGGAGCTATCCCTGCAAGCTATCACGCTCCTCCCCCTCCTTGCCCCCTCCTACCAACGGGGGATCAGTATTTAGATGTGGGACGTCCTATCCACCACGCCCCCACTTCGCTCAGCCCTCCCCCCCTCAGTTGGAACCCTCCATCATCCCACTCCCTCCTACAGCTTAGGTAACCTGGCTCCCCCCTTGAGTGGTACCCCTGGTACGCGTTGGCCTTGGGGCATGCAGCTGCCTTGCTTTCTCAACCTACGTTCACCGATCTTGGGGACGCTGACTATCACCCTCCTCCTCCTCTGTCTACTCGACTTCCTTTCTTCCTCTTCTTTTTCCTCCTTTTCCCCTCTCAGTTTTCTAATGATCTTGATGGCTATATTGTTCTTATTTGAATTGTATTCCCAATAAACAGATTTGAAACAAAAAAATGGGCCAAATAGTTCCCACCACATGGAAAACCCAATTGTTTAAGTATTCAGAGTGGTAAAGGCAACATTTCTGCCTGTGGCAACCACAGACGACGTTACCAGAGGCGCACCTTGAAGCAGGTTTATGGAGCAAAGGTGGTTCCATCTAGTTCCCACAGCAGCCGCTGAGGGAGGGACTGCATCCTGTAAGTGTTCCGCAGAGCCAGTATATGTTTCACTAGGAGCCAAGGCATCTCTGGTTGCCTCAAAGAATGCATTCATCAGTAATGGAATATGCTGGGGGCAACAATACCCATGGGCCTTTAAGGGGTCCATCAGTACTTCAATGTCCAGTGGCACAACGGATTGTGATCCGAGACATAAATCCAATACGCATTCATGGCTGTAAAGCATGCAGCGGAATACAGGTTGTACTTAAGTGAAACCACACAGGCCTGCACGACAAGAACCAGTGCTCATTCAGTTCTCGAAGCCGAGGTGTGCCGAAGCAGGTATCATGCACTCATGGCATGGCATCGCAGCACAGCCAGTGCTGTGTCCATTCCGGGTTGAACTGGGACGTTCATTGCGGAGCAGAAAAATAAAAATCTGAATTCCCACCACAAGTAGCAGGACAAGCGGGAGACCTACAAAAACGCTTCCCAACACGGAGTGTATGAAAGTTGTCTGAGGGTGTATGAAAGTTGGCTAACCAGTCCAGAGCCAATATAATTAAAAAAGTGCGCTAGTCCCTTCGTATCAGACATATTAAAGATACAGTGGAGCAGCTCCCCAAAATGCAGTGGGAAGTTGGTATGAAGCAGCGTTTGTATATCGGACGAGGACCTTGCAACCTGGAGATCAAACTGGCTGATGTTAAGACCACATCTTTTGGAAAAAGCATGGCTTTCAGTTTGCTCAGAGAACCAAAGCGTATGTTGGAAACATTTATCGAAGGCCATAGCGTTGCCTCCCTAACTGTGCGGGCAGGTGGAAACAGTACTTGTGTGTAACAAGTAACAATGGAATTAACTGTCACCAGATAAGCGATGCCTGGTTCCATTTCGCATCAACCTTGATCATTCAGCATCAAATAACTCCCATTAGAGAGCAGCTTGAAAACCGGACGAATCATGGCAGCCAGAGAACCCTTCAGATAACAGGACAAGTTTGCAACTGAAGCATTGCTTGCCCCATGAAGTGAAATGTCCTTGCATATTAAGGACCCGCTCAAAGCATCCTCGTATTCGAAACCACTAAGGAAAACTTCTGTGTCCCCATTCCTGCATCTAAAGCTGAATGGAAATTCCCAGTATTCAGGCACATAACCTTCCCCTAGCGCTTCGTAGCTGTCTACTTGGTGGTATTGTAGACAATATTGGAGCTGGAAAGTCGTGACCAGTAGAGTGATGTAACCATGGTCAGGCACATAACCTTCCCCTAGCGCTTCGTAGCTGTCTACTTGGTGGTATTGTAGACAATATTGGAGCTGGAAAGTCGTGACCAGTAGAGTGATGTAACCATGGATTATCCAGTTTGTGGATGGTGTCTCAGCTACAGTGAAAGGTAATTGGTCTAACTTTTCAATGTGCAACATGGTATACTTCGTATCTCTTCTTGCCATTAATATCTGTCTTTCAGTCAGCTCATATGCAGAAAACAGACTCGTGCTGTTGATATAACGCCATGGTACGCGGCCAGAACGTAATGATTGAAGTGTCCAGCTTAATAATACAATGGACCGTAGTTGTGATTGTCCATGCTGTAAAATAGACATATCCTGTTGTATTATGTTAATTGCAGAAGATACTATGTTGCCCAGTGAATATATTCTGGATGTTAATGTGGTCATACCATTGTCAACCACAGCCAAAGCCTTTTCTAAATTAACCCTATCAATCTCGCGCAGACTCTCAGCGGCTTCCTGTTGAGAAACTTTCCACAGCTTGTTGTATATTGCATACAAGAAGCGCTTTTGACGTGGGTTATGGGAAGCTAACAAGAAATCCCTGAGATCCATGTCACCAGAAAGAAGGGACAAGCGTTGTTTCACCTGAGAAAGTGTTGAGAATTTTAGCAAATCAAGGCACAACTTCCCAGCACTAGATGATGTCACCACCCCAAGTGTTCTGATTGTACCTATCGCTGGTCAGGCCTATTATTTTAAACCCTTTGGTATTGCCCAAGAATCTACAGTGACACCCATTAGTATCCACAGGCCAAACCAACCATCCCTTCCAATTGGGGTCTGATGAATTGTAAGAACCATTTCGTATCATGGCATCTAGTGTATCCTCACTGTGTTGTGTGAAATGCTGCCAGTTCTCGAAGTGCACAAATGTGAGAATACGAGGTGTGTTCAAATTCTTCATCTTGGCTATTCCAAGACAGGAAATTTGTTGCACTGTTTTATTCAGGAAAATCATTTGATGTGGTATGAGGCATGCTCTAAACAAGGCCTCAGTTCCCTGAACCTGCCAGTCTTTTGTCCCCCAGACAGATTTTATGTGTATGGTGTGTTTCTAAATGTCGAAACCCTGTACAGACAGCTGGGAAAGAAAGGCAGCAGAGTATATCAGCTTGGGGTTTGTTAGCATATTTGTTTTTTGTAGGTGTAGGTGCAAGCCCATAGTAGTAAGAGGCTGGATCTGACGTGTCAAAACCAGAAAAAAAAGCAAACTTTTGTGCAAATGTTTTTGAACTACCTTTTGGTGGTGTTCTGCAGTGTTCCCATTGAGTATAATCATAAACAGCATGTGGGATACTTGCTTTGTGTAAAAAATGGTGACCATAATGTTGGTAACAGAACATATCACTGTAATTAGATGTACCATCATACAATTCATCAGAAGAAAATGCAGCCGATTGTTCTAAATCTGCAAGCAAATTGTGCACTGTTTCAATGTCCCAATCATCAGAGAAAGTACTAGAGGTGATGATATCATTTAAGGAAATTTTAAACAAATATGGTATTTGTAAAGGTTCAGTAGGAGCATATACATCATAAGATACCCTGTCCCACACTATTGCTTCCGGAACTGGAACTGCTGTAATGTTCACCAGGGACAGGTCCCTTTATTCATGGTGCGATGATGCATGTGGTTTCAGTACCAAGTTCATAAGTTGTACTGCAGAGCGTTCTGGGAGATAGTGTCCATTCAGAAGCAGGAAAAAGACAGTTACCAAACCAATCCAGAGGACCAGGAAAAGTAATCCAATTGTAATCTAGAGATATAACCAAGGAGTAACAAAGTATGTATTTTTCAGCCAAAGATAGAGAGCACACATTTGTAGCTTGAAAGGAAGAGGCGATGGCGATAGTATCTCACATTCAGTTGAACTCAATGAGAAGTCGTCATAGTCCACGAACTAGCCTGACGCCGTTCTGTCTATTTTTGGCAGCTCGACAGGTTTTGTAGAACTGGGAGATGACTCAATCTGTGGCATGTTCACATAGACGTCGTCAATTTTTGAATTGAAATTTGTGTTTCTGTACTCGTTGACTGTGCAGTTGTACTTGTTTCAACATGGAGAAGAAATACTTAATTGTTTACAGTTTCTCTTTTGAGAGGGGAATCTTCTTTAGGTATTAAAGCTTCTATCTGAACTTCCTGAACGGTAGCGAGAGGAATGCGGCGGCTACCCAGGAGCCCACAATGCCTACTGTTGAGAATCAGCCACACAGTGTGCTTTGATCAGATCGAGACAAACCTTTTGTCTCGCCGGCTGGCAAGATGGCAGAAGAAGTACAGTTCTGGTACCTTCAACAGTCAGGACAGGTACAGGCGCTCTGATTGATGGCCCAAATTCTTTCTTGTCCACAATTTTTTCCCTGACCAGATCCCCAATCTTCGGGACCCAGCCAGGTCTTGCCTGAACAACCTTCACTTCCCCAGTGGCGGTGCGTTTTACTTGGACGTTAATTTGTGCACCCCGGAATTCTTTGAGTTCCTGTAAAACAGCCAAACGTTCATTGAAATCAAATGGTGTTTCCGCCGCCACTGCGCTGACGTTATCGAGGTCTGTTACCCACATTCCCACTCCAAACAGGATTTCATATGAAGTACGACGACCCTGGGATTTTCTTGCCATGTTACTGAGTGCCGTCTGGACCCCATATAGGTGATTGACCCAACTGTGACCCGAGCGTAATACCCTTGCTGTTAAGGACTGCTTTAAGTTACGGTTTTTCTTCTCAACTATCGAATTTCCCTTGGGATGATAGGGGAAGGAGTATTGCAAGGTCACACCCAAACTTCCCGTGGCTACTTTGCAAGCCAGAGAACTAAACGCCAGACCCTGGTCGGAATATAGTGTGCAAATTGCGTATGTCCCGATGAAGACTTGCAAATCCTGTATAACAGTTCGGGTTCAGCCAACCGCTGTGACCAAACCCACAGGAATCTGGAACATGAATCCACTGATACCAAGATGTACTTGTAAGCCCCGTCTGAGTGTAAAGGGCTGCAGTGATCCAAATAGACAACTGCCAGAGGCTTGTCTGAAATCAATAGAGGTGTCTGTGGAGGACGTGCTATGGTGGAACCCTTCATCTGCTAGCAGATGTCACATTTAAGGACAAAGTCTGTTTAGTTAGACCAGGCCAGTAGTAGTGTTGCTTCAATTATGAAATTGTAGCAGTAACCCCTGTGTGTGCTGAACCCAGACCCTCATGTGCAGTTAGTATTAACCCCAATCTGCAATCAGTGTTTGATATAACTCTATCCCCCACTCCTGGAATCTGAGCATATGGAATGTTTTGTGCATCTAACTTGTAGGAGTACTTGAGTGGAAAGCATTTCGGCAGGTGAGTGTCATTTCAGGCAGCACTGACAGCTACCATGATGTCTCTGTCTAATCTCGTACTAGAACGAGTGATTGCAGATATGGCAGCAAGTGCGAACTGTTGCCTTAGCTGCTTCTTCAGCCATGGAATTCCCTGAAATGTGAACGCCAACACGTTGATGACTCAAGTGGATAACATGAGCCAGTGGCAAGCATTATTTCAACTTTGCCACCTGTTCTCAAACCAGCTTGTGCTTGATTGTGCAACCCTTGGAATCTCGAAATCCATTCTGGCCCCAATATTGAAGGTATTCATTATAGGACTTGACACAGTAATATGAATTGCACACTATAAGTGTGGGGAATCCATGATCTGTATTTTGTAGTGCCAGTATCAGGACTTTGAGTTCGGCGAGCTGTGCTGTACAGTCCCCTTGAGTGTGTGTTTTTTTCAGGACAGAACTTTCCATCATGCATGCGCCCTTTAACTATTACACTAGCTGCAGAATATTTGTGTCTTGTCCCTACGGCAGGCTGAGCAGATCCATCAGTGTAAATGATGTAATCATATCGATCTAGAGGCATTATTTCATTCAGCGGAGGATATTCTTGTTCGTACTGCAGGAATGCTTGTGTTTGTAATGTAGAATCGAATCTGTTATCTACATCTGTTGCAGTGAGAGAGTTAGCCCATTGGATCCATCGTGGATGTAATGCTTTGGCATTTGGAACGCTCGCTTTGGTAACGGCCTCTAAGGTTGGTACCGGGGTAACGACAATTATGCGTTTCCCCTGAGCTAGTGCTCTTTCTCTCACTACAGCAGTCTGTACTGCTGTAAGAATTTTTTCAGTAGTTGCAAACGCATTTCAGCGTTTGTGTACAAATGTCATTTGTATGCAATCAGTACTGTATCACCTTCGTTGAACGTGATGTATGTATACCCAGTTGGTCCAGCAACTACGCGGATCACCAGGTTAGTCATGTTTACACACGTTTGTAAATGTTTGGAAGCTATCATATCAGCTTGTACGGAACGTAAAATGTTTGTATGTTCCGGTGTCCAATGGTTGATAGAAAATTCAGGTCTTATTAAATCGTAGAATGGTTTTATCTGTTGTGTGTAATCCAAAATGTATGTTCTGCCAAAATGTAAAAATCCTAAAATGGATTGTAGTCTTTTCAAAGGTTGGAGCAACGCACATTTTTCTAAAAAATGTGCCGCCAGGCTCTTGCCTTCACTTGACAGCTCGTATCCCAGACACAGGACATTGAGATGGGCAATTTTTGATTTTTTTAAATTAAATTTGTAGCCCAGGTGAGCAAACCCTAGAATTGTACGGTCTACTCTGTCCAAGTGTTCCATTAATTCATTGTCCTTCAGATAGATACCTTCTATATAGGACAAGGCCTCCTCATCAAAATTTTGAAGTAACTCTGTCACTCTGGCTGAAAATCGCCTGGGGCTATTCTTATACCCTTGAGGTAAACGGCAAGATTGCCTCTTTGAACCTAACGCTGAAAATGCTGTCAAATACCTGCTTTCAAGTGCTATATTCTGGCAGAAGAATCTATTTGAGATATCTAGAGCGGTTTTGTATTTTTTCCGCACAATGTTATTCATTAGTGCGGCACTGTGTGCATTTTGTACTGCAAATGTGCAAGCACATGTGTTTAAATGCCATAGTCTAAAACTAGACGGTATGAATTGTCCGGTTTCATTACAGGAAACAAGGGATTATTCATTGATGAGGTGCAATTTTCTATTACACCTTGCTATTCAAGTTGTTCTAGGATTTCCATAACTTGTATTTTAGCTTCACGTTTTATTGGGTACTGTCTCTGGGGTGAGGAGTTAATTTTAATGGGATCTCGTGATAAGGTGACTCATCATCCCACCCAACATGACTGCGGTATAGTGCACAAGCTTGCGCTAACACCCACTCCTTAGCGTAAGAATGTTTAATAGACGGTGGTGCTAGGTGGTGCACATGCAAGATGACCGCACACCAGTGAGGCTCTGGCGGCCTGAATACATATCCGTCAATATCCTGCTCAGTAACGGACACAAGCTGAAAAAAAAGACGGTCGCAGAGAGGCACGAAGGCTCGGCACCCGCTGAGACATGCAGCATGGACTGCGGGAGCCGTGAACACCGGAAACCGCCTTCACAAGGACTCAGCGGCCCTTCCGACGTGTGGAGGATCGTCGTACCTCTGGGCGGCCACTACACAAGCTTGCGGCGCCTACGGCCAACAGAGCCCTGCAGATGATCGCGGAGCCTGGGAGAAGACGACAACCGGAGGAGGACCCTAAACAATAAATACAGGCAATCGGCATGGCGAGGGGCCGTAAATCGGGGCCACAGAGGAACTGCGACATACAGAAGGCCCTCCCCTCCCCCACCGTTACCGAATGTTAAGCCGCAGCGAGGGGCAGGTAAAGTGCTTGCGGTATCCAGCGATAAACTGTGAGCGGCCATCACTAAAAGGCAAGATCAGCCTCCAGCATGTAGCGCACAACATATACAGGGATTCATACTTCAGAAATT
This sequence comes from Calotriton arnoldi, assembly GCA_963921515.1. Classification (NCBI taxonomy): domain Eukaryota; kingdom Metazoa; phylum Chordata; class Amphibia; order Caudata; family Salamandridae; genus Calotriton; species Calotriton arnoldi. The sequence goes on along the minus strand of CAWUFW010001870.1, from coordinate 255,694 downwards.
AGAAAATAGACATAGCCGCACAGGCACGCTCCTTTGGCCTGAATAGACTCGTAGAACCCCAGCAGGACAGTGTGGCAAGGCAGCTATACAACCAGGGACTGAAAGTATCGATCTACAACAGCGCGGTCAGACGACCGGTAGAATAGCACTGTCACGATCCAATTCCTCAGAAGCAGTACCCTCAATATGCCCACCTTCCGGCAGCACCGATTCTGTACATGCAACAAAAGGTCGGAGTTACCAGACGGGGGGAAGGGTATTAGGGAGGGTACTGCGGGGAAGGAGACCTGTAAAAGAAAATACTAACCACTCTAAAATGATAAACAGTTGTTAAGGCACTTAGTTCAATCCGTAAAAGATAAGGTTCTCACTATTGGTTGAATCACGGAGACTTATATGAGATTGTTGAATCTGTAATCTTTTAGTTTTTACGAGAATCAGACTAATAGAAGATAACTCAGACGCTGTCTTTATACAATACTTGTGACCTTGCGATGAGTTTCACCCACAATCTTGCTTTTCTATACAGATAATGTCTCTGAGCTTAATTTCACACACTCACTGAATTACAGCCGGTACATTAAACATGAGATATTGTTTCTTTCATAATGCGTGATTAATCTGCATTCTGTAATGTTCTGGACACTATACTCTTACCAAATTCGTGCTTTGATTAGGTGCGAAAAACCGGCCTCCTGTCATGTACGTAACACTTTAAATATAAAGATTAAATCCCACCTGTTTCCACTGTGAACAATGTCCTCAAGACATCGGGAGCCGAACCACAGCAGAAGAAACTTCACGCACCAACTTTCTCTGCTCTTCGATCGGGAAAACTCCAGCCAAACGATCCGAATCTTCAACGTGCGGCCACTCCAACAGATACACGCACAGCGGAGTTCCGGCAATAGCGAGCAACCTTTGGTAGCTGTGGCTGTCTTTCATAACTGACACCACACCCACAATGACATGTGTTCGCCCGTGTGTTTCCAGTCTTTTCTACCGCACGTGACGAACATGGCTAAAGAAATATGGGCATAGGCATATAAACATAAGCATCATGCAAATAATAAAACAACATATAAATAAAATGAACAGGACAACAAAAGGACATTCTAAGTAACAAGAATTGTGGTTGTGCAGTCCATGATAAAGATGGACTTTACCAATTAGCCAGTCACTGGTAAACATATAGAATAGCACATGTAAGCCATAATCCAACATCTTGGACGCCCATGGACCACATATAATTCCATCAGTACTGATCCATGATATCACACCCCCCTTAAAGTCCATATCTCCCTAACTCAAGAGGGAATAGGGTGTGAAGTGTGAAATCGACGTAGTAAACGGAGTGCATGAATGGCATGACTAGGTTCCCATGAGTCTTCTTCAGGGCCATACCCTTTCCATGACACTAAATATCAGAGCACCCCTTTGCACTTTTTGACATCTTTGATGGCTTATACTTTGTACTCCACACTGTTATTCACCATAAGCGGGGGTGGTGGTCATGTTCGAACAGAATGATTGGCAGGTTTCAATAAAGAGGTGTGGAATACTGGGTGTATCTTCATTGTGGGAGGTAAATCTAATTTAAAAGCAACAGGATTAACTCGCTTTATTATAGAAAAGGGTTCAATGTATCGAGGTTGAAATCTGTGGTGACGTTTAATTTGCATATTCTTCGTAGATAACCATACACGATCACCAGGTTGATACAACGGTCCTATTTGACGGTTTTTGTCTGCAAAAGATTTATTCAATATTTTAGCTCTAATAACATTCCGACGAAGGCGTAGAGCCATAGTGGACAGTCTTTTTAATTTATGTGCCACGGTAGGAGCCTGATCACTAGGTAATGGCTGAAGCAAAGGTAAAAAAATTAGGATGTTGACCATAATTTGCATAAAATGAAGACATTTGTGTGGAGGAATGTTGTAAATTGTTATAAGCAAATTCAGCTTCCCAAAGGGGATCGACCAATGATTCAGATGTGGATGCTAAATAACTACGCAAATATTGTTTTATGACTTGATTAACTCTTTCGGTTTGTCCATCGCTTTCAGGATGGAAACTTGTTGACATATGACTCTTAATATTAAGTGCAGCACACCATGCTTTCCAAAAACGTGATGTAAATTGGGAGCCTCGATCGGAGACAATAGTTTTTGGCAAGCCATGTAAACGCACTACTTGTGTTAATAAATGGTTAACCACTTCTGCTGCTGTTGGGAGACTTGCACAAGCAATGAAATGAGCCATTTTTGATAAGCAATCAACGACCACCATAATAGTGTCTTTTCCTTGGTCCTTGGGTAATTTTGTGATAAAATCTAATGATATGTCTTCCCAGGCTTTTATAGGTGTGGGCAGCGGTTGTAACTGTCCTCTCTTTTTTGATCTATCAGGTTTTGTTCTACTGCAAATCTCACATTGTTGTACATAAAGTTTTACATCCTTTTTCCATATTGGCCACCATAAATGTCGTCTAAGTAATTCTTCATTTTTAGGACGTCCTGGGTGACCAGCAAATGGATGATCATGACACCATTGTAAGGTCTGTTTTTGCAGTTTTTTGGTAGGGACTTACAAACATTTTCCTTGAAATGGTAGACCGTCCAACATTTGACGTTCTCGATTAGATTGGCACCATTGAATTAGTTTGTGCATTGGTAAGGCTTTCTGAACTTGGTGAAAAAAATTTATTAGTTAGATTGAGGGTTCCTCCAATACTTTGTTCACAAGGAATCATGAGAGGAGGATTCTTCTTACTTTCGGTTGTGGTAATGTAGGAGCGAGATAGTGCATCTGCTTTGTTATTTGCACTGCCAGGTCGAAAAGTTATTTGGAAATTGAATTCTGCAAACAATAATGTCCAACGTAATTGTCTGGGTGTTAATGCCTTAGCACAACGTAAAAATTGTAAATTTCTATGGTCAGTATAGACGGTTACTGGATATTTTGCACCTAACAAATAGTGACGCCATTCCTTGAAGGCTAACCGAATAGCCAAAAGTTCCTTTTCAGCAAATGTATAATTGCGTTCAGCTGCTTGCAATGTCTTAGAAAGAAAGGCTACTGGATGTAATTGATTAGTGGTACACTCTCTCTGAGATAAAATGGCTCCAATAGCAGTGTCAGACGCATCTGCTTCGACAATGAAAGGTAGTTCCGTGTTTGGATGTTTTAAAACTGGAGCGGATGTGAATGCCTTTTTTAACATTGAAAACGCGTTTTCAGCGTCCTGAGACCAACAATACACTACACCTTTTTGGAGCAATGTGGTGAGCGGTTTAACTTTAGTGGCGAAATGATCGATAAACCTCCTGTAAAAATTTGCAAAACCCAGGAATCGTTGTATATCTTTCACATTTTGTGGTCTGCGCCACTCTGTTATAGCTTGGATCTTGCATTCTGCCATCGTTATACCGTGTGGTGTCAGAATGAATGCTAAAAATTCCACTTCAGTGGTATAAAAAGTGCACTTTGATAACTTGCAATACAAACCATTAGTGCGTAAAGCCGACAAAACAATTGTGACATATTGTATGTGGTCTTCCATTTTTGCAGAAAAAATTAAAATGTCGTCAATGTAAACAATGACGAAGGGCGATAGAAGGAATGGCCAACTGCTATGACACCATCGTGAAAGACACCCTACCAATTTTCAGTCTTTCCTCTGTAAGACCTCACCAGTGAAGAACATTCTGTCCTTAGTCGAGGCCTCTCATTTGTCCCTAGTACTCGCCTTGATTCCTTTAAATTGCATGAAGACCTGTTCTCCTTTTTTAGGAAAGTCAGGCTAAAGAAATTCTTCTTGGACAGACCCATGGATCACAATGAAGAAAATCATTCGAAATGCAAACCCCCCTCTTTGTTTACACCGACCTTGGACATGGTAGGCCCTGAGGTCAGCATCTTTGAACAAACTGTAATCAAAGAGATATCACGTATTGTCAAACATCCTTGCAAAACACGATGCAATCACAGAAAGACAACCTGGCACTAAACAAAATTAAGCATAACAAAGATCTTATTGTCAAACCCTGTGACAAAGGTGGGGGCATAGTTATTATGAACAAAACTGATTACAACAACAAGATCTTGGAAATGTTGGCAGTCCCTGAGCATTATAAAAAATCACACCCGAGCGAGCTAGCAAAACTGAATACCCACATCCAAGAAATGACTCACAGAGCTCTAGACCGTGGACTTATTTGCCAAGAAGAGTATACTTTCCTAAACAAACCATGCCCTACAGTTCCTGCCTTATACGGGGTCCCCAAGACGCACAAAAGCGCGGATGATCCCCCGTTACGCCCCATCATTTCCACCATTGGCTCTAGCACAGAGCCCCTTTCAAAATATGTTGATTCTTATTTATGCCCTTTGACTCAGAACTATGCCTCCTATATCCGTGACACGGGGGAAATTATAAACAAAATTGAAGGCATGTCATATAATCCTAATGCTGACATACTGGTAACGCTTGACATTGAGGCGTTGTACACCAACATCCCTCAGTGTCAAGCGTTACAGGCAGTGGCGTCTCTTCTTCAACGATCCCCAGGAGCTAGACCTGATGGCTTCATTTTGGAGTGTTTGGAAACAGTTCTTATGAATAACTTCTTTGACTTCAATGGACTTGTTTGTCAACAAGTCAAGGGCACCAGTATCGGGGCTTCCTGTGCGCCGAGCATAGCGAACACCTACATGGGTGAATGGGAGTTGAAAAATGTCTTCAATGAAACAGCTCCCTTTTATGAAAATGTCAGTACATGGAAGCGCTTCATCGATGACATTTTTTTTATTTGGAAAGGTGATGTTGCCACACCGCATGAGTATATCCTTTGGGTTAATGCCAGCGACAGTAACTTAAAGTTCACTGCTAAACTCAGCTCGGATCAGGTTGAATTCTTGGACATCCTGATCTCTGGGTTAAACAACACATTACAAGTCAGTCTATTTAGAAAGCCCACAGCTAAGAACACCATACTACAATACCAGAGCTTTCACCCCACCTGCCAGAAAGATTCAATCCCATTTGGGGAATTTCTGTGTGTGCGTCGTAATTGTACTAATATGGATGACTTTCATAAACATGGAGACGCATTAAAGAAAAGCCTGCTGGCCCCTGGTTATCCACATCGGTTAGTAAGACATGCATTCAAAAGGGCCAAATACTACAATCGTGATGCCCTATTACAAGGTACTCACCGTACAGCGAAAGAGAAAGTGACATGTGTCATTAATCACTCTCAATTAAATTACAAAATCAAGAATGTCATCAACAAGAATTGGAAGATTCTAAAAACCAACGAAAATGAACCACAACTACGACCACCATTGGTGGGTTATAGGAGAAATCGCAACTTGCGTGATATGTTGGTGCACACAAGACCCCAACTGTCTAAGACACAGCATCAGACCACTATTACAGGATTACCCTTAGTGCTAGATAATCACAAATGTGGGTCTTGCCACGCTTGTGATACGGCCTTAGTCACGGATTCTCTGACATATAAAGGCAAAAACATAAAGCTGAGAGACCTTACCAACTTCAGGAGCCATAACATCATATATATATTATTGTGCCCATGTGGTTTAGCCTACATTGGAGAGACGGGGCATGAGTTCCGTACGAGATTCAGCAAGCACAAATCTGCCATCCGGACACGCAAGGTAATGGCCCCCGTAGTTCAACATTTTTTAGACAAGCAACACTCAGAAAAGGATCTGAGGTGGTGTATTGTGGAGAAAGTGAAATGTCAGGCAGGCTTGCCTGTAGAAACAACTCGCAAAAGAAGGGAAACGTTCTGGATTTTCACCTTGAACAGTGTAAAGGAAGGACTTAATGAAGATATTGTTTGGAATGTCACCAACACTCGGTAATTTAGTTTCTAATAATCTTTAATCGGTCATTATTTCATACCCCATATACTTTGTGGGACCCTACATCTTTTTTTTTTTTTCCTTTTCCATATTTGTGATTATTCACATTGGAACTTTATATATTTGGATCTCCTTTGATGTTTTGGATATTTATTGATATAGGCAGATGCTATAACCATTCTTTCCGGCATTCTTTTTCGTCTTATTGTTTGGTTATCGAACATAGTGACAGATGTGTTTTGTTATCCCACATAGTGGTGGTGGCAATCCCCCATTATGGCACCTATTAGAGATACTATCACTACCATATTATGACTATGACTATTTTTACCCTGTGTTAAATTATATCTTTTTTGGTCTCAATTTATAACTCCCTTGAAACATGAGTTCATCAGCCCACTTGTAGATGGCGCCCATGTTTTGCATGTCAGTTTTAGTAGTTCACGTGATATCTATTTGTCCATGCGTTATGACGTGGCGGTCTCTTACTATAACTTTGTTATAGCTTCCTGATGACGTGTTATCGTCATTTACCCGGCTGGGTATATTGATGGTTCATGACAATCTCATAGCCTCGTTAGGCTACCGAACATAGTGACAGTCCTGCTCATTTTGTAATTCCACACTGTGGAGGCGGCAATCCCTCTCACGTCACATATTAAGTAAATCAGTATTACCACATTATGGTTAGTATTACCAGTATCTCCTGGCACATTATAATTTTCATCTCAATACTCCCATGAAATGCGAGTATATTAGTTTACTCCAAGATGGAGCCTGTGTCTCGCATTTCGGTCTTATTTTAGTTTCAGTATACCTCACGTGACGACTAATTGGCCAAGTGTCATGACAAGGCGGTCTCTATTTATAGCTTTTCGATGGCATTCGCCGTCATCTACCCGGCAGGGTATATCGATGGACCACGTACTTCTTTACACCAGATTGACCCGGCGGTAAGCCACTTTGCACGCGTAACTTATCACAGGTTTAACTACGCATTAGATCGGCTCAGTCCGTATTACTTTCTATCCTTAGCCGACATCAATCCCGTAGTTTTTATGGGGAGTGTAGCTTAAGTTACTCTGCGTGGGGAACGGTTTCGTCCTGGGAGTTTCAGGCTGCCATTTATTTGATAGCTAATTTGTATATCAAGCTTTTCTCTGCTGTCCGTTTGTGCAGGCCAACATTTACCATAAAGATATTGGTCATTAACTTGTGGACCTTTACATTATAGTATATCCCGTCTCCGGTTAGGGTCGAGTTAACATACAGGTCCTTCTGATATGCTATTCTACTGCGCAGAGCGCACTTGTCAAGTTTAGTCGTATCTGGTTTTCTCATTTTATAAAGTTTTTTTCTTCATAGAGTCATTCCGGCATCCGCCTGCAGGAGAAAGTATTTTTAAATTTAACATCTGAAGAGTTGTCCGGTTCAGTGCAACTCTTGGAAATAAACACACCTGAATAGGCGTTTCGCTTTACTGAATTAGGTGTGTATATAATTGGGTCTTTATTCAGTAACATTATTGTTTCCCCTTCCAATAGGGATTAATGCAGTTCTATTTGCCTTTAGAAAACTGAGCACCGTTGTGACATATCTGGTAATTTGATTCTCAGCCTACGGGACACCACATGTGAGTGTTGTAGGTAAGGCACAATCAGTCCTCCCTACTGATATTATTTTTTCAATTCCTCACCATTTACGTTTTTTTCTATATATTTCTTCTCTTCTCTTGACAGACTATGTATTATCATTAAGAGATACTGCTGCACTTTTTGACAGCAACATAGTGGCCGTCTCCATAGAGACTACATTCATATTTATATAGCTTGTAAGTATTCTTTAGCATACATTACATATTAAAAAGTGGCACATATTTATTGATATAGGGTAATTTCACTGCAGTTTCTCCTTTCATTCTCTTTGTCTCAGGTATTGTTGGTTCTATACTATGAGTTAAGGTGGTTGGTGCACCTCTCTTCTTTTGTGTTCCTCTCCTCTTTTTCAATAAATTGTATTTTTCACCTCTTTACAACTCCTCCCACAGTAAGTATGGGGAGATATATATCTTTGTTGTGTGAATCTCACAGGGTGTGGCTTTCTGGCTTTGGCCTTTTTCGATAGTCATTTAAGTGATACTATATGTTTGTCCATCATTAAGGTCCAATCGATTCAAATGTTTGAAAACGGCCTGTGCACACGTCTAAATTACGTTGCAGAGTAAGTACTCTGTCTCTCTAGATCCGACAAACATACACAATATACACAATATACGCATATACTTTAAGAAACAATAAACAGTTCAGAAGTTGTTTTGTGTTCTTCTTTAATCTTGAAAAGTTGCCCAGCCAACACGTGTTTCGTCTGGGGAATTAACCCAAGACTTCATCAGGGCTTGAGGCAATTCGAAGGAGATCTTGGATCTCTCTGCCGGTTGTACTTCCGTCCCGGCTGGTAAAGGAGGTTGTAGTAAATGCAGTACTCCGGAATAATATTCAGAAAATGTGTGAAAAGTAATCCACTCCGAACCGGTTATAATTCCGACCCGGTTCACGGGTAATGTGGATCTGCAGGCAGAGCGGACACGAATAGGGTCCGTCACGAGTGCCGGAGATAGTGTTCAGGAGGAAGCCAGAGGGATGGCTAGGCTGACACAGCGAGTGCGCTGGTCCAACGAATGCAGTCTCGAGAGACAGAGTACTTACTCTGCAACGTAATTTAGACGTGTGCACAGGCCGTTTTCAAATTTATTAGACCTCTGGTCTTTAATTTAGGGGGTTCAGGGTCAACCCCTTCCTGTAGGCACCGTCCCATTATATGCGACAAAGTGACTGGCGTACACCCGTTGCAGGCGCCACATTCCTACCTACTCACATAAACCCTGTTCCTTGCATTAATCGATTCAAATGTTCTTTTGTATGGGCTCGTAATATACGCTATTTATACTTTTTTTAGGTATCCCCTGGGTGTATTGTGATTCTTTGCTATCTGGAAAGGTCCTGAGGAAGGTGGTCTTACTACCTTTTACATGCCACCGAAACGCGCGTCGACCTAAATTGTTCAGATCCTGTTGAACATATCCATCTTACATGGTCGTGGAGACCCTGCAACCTTTTGTCTCCCCTTTATCCAGATGTATTTGTTTGTGAATGTTGTATGAGTCCGTATGAGTCCGGATGATTTTGTTTGAGTATGTATGAATATTTTTTTTTTGTATGTGTAATTGTTCTTATTCGGGGGTTATTTGCTCAACAGTGTACTGTATTTACTTTTGAGTTTCATGTAGGAATTCTGTTGACTTTTATGTACACATATATATAAAAAAAAGTTTTATAGAAAAAAACAATTACATTTTTGATACATAAAAAAGAAGTTAAATAAATTCAATCAATTTTATTCCGTTAGTTTTGTTGATGTGATTACATTGTTGTTGAGCCCATGCTGAATTTAGTTCCACTTTGATGAAAGAAATATAGGTCGTGAGGGAGTTCTTGATTGTAAACAATGACGAATCTGTCCAAATATTCCTGGAGAACATCATGTACAAAAAATTGAAAAGCGCAGGGGCATTACAAAGCCTGAATGGCATAACAGGGTATTCGAATAACCCATATCTTGTGCGGAATGCAGTTTTCCATTCCTCTCCAGCGCGAACACGAACCAGATGATAGGCACCTTTGAGATCCAACTTGGTGTATATCTTAGCAGATCTCACCTGATCGAGTAAAACAGGGATGAGTGGTAATGGGTAACGATTTTTAACCGTGATGGCGTTCAGTGCTCTATAATCGATGCACGCACGTAGCTCGCCATTACTTTTTGGTATGAAAAACAGTGGCAAAGCTGCAGGTGATTTAGATGGTCTAATAAATCTGTTTTTTAAATATTGGTCTAAGTAGGTTCGGAAATGTTGGTTCTCTTGTTCAGTGAGAGCATAGATGCGACTACACGGGATTTTTGAGCCTGGTATAAGGTCCATTTGGCAGTCGTACACTCTATGCGGAGGTAAGGTTTCTGCCATATTAACATTAAAAACATCACGGAGCGACTCATATTGTTTTGGTACTATGGTATCTTGTTCCGCAGCTGTAGCTATGGTGTGAGTTGCGATCGATGTTATTAATTGAGTTGGGTTATTTATTGATTGCTCAACTGTAACAGCGGTCTTTGCCATGCACCACTCAGATTCGAAATAGACAGTTTTTTTTAGCCCAATCTACCCTCGGATTGTGTTCCATTAACCAGGGTATTCCTAATATAATACAGAATTGAGGTGCATCAATAATATCAAAAGAAATCAGTTCTTGATGTTTTGCGAAATGCTGGTCTATAAGCAACTTAACCACTTTTGTAGAATGAGTAACTGGTCCTGAAGTGAGCATGGTTCCATCCACAGCTCTTACTGCCTCTGGTTGTTGTTTAGCCTAGATGGGTAATTGCAAACTTGTACAGTATTTGGTGTCGATAAAATTACCTGTTGCGCCTGAATCTATCATGACTACTACGTCATGCGTAATGGTATCTCTCGTGATAGTGGCATGAAGAGTCAAATGTGGAGAAGCAATTTGTAATGTATTAGCAAGGACTTGGTCAGGAGCTCGATATGGTTTGCTCAAGTGGTTCTCCTGCTCTCCTCTTGAGCGCTTTAGTTTTCCTGAGATGCACTAGAAGATACTGATTTCTCAATTGTTGTTTTAGGACAAGTTGGACACTCGTACGTAAATGTTTTTTTCACAATAAAAACATTGGCCATTTTTCCGCCGTAGGGTCTTTTCTTCTTGTGTTAAAGGTCGTCGAATGCCTCCTATTTCCATTGGTTCGATAGTGTCTGAAGGTAATGAGGCTGTTTTTTCTTTTGTACGTATTATTGGACCACAATCTACTTTTCTTCGATAATTTTTTATCAGTGAGTCTATGGTCTAATCGTAAAGTAAGAGCAATTAACTCTTCACAGGAGTCTGGTTGAGGATCAATTTGTGCTATTACATCTTTGATCTCATCTTTTAAACCTTGATAATACAAAGCGGCTCGCTTTTCCTCAGGCCAATTTGTCTCCGAGATTAATTTGTTAAATTGAGTAAGATAATGCACTGAATCTTTATTACCTTGCATTAGTTCCAGCAATTCACGATCTGCTGATCTAGTAATAGTCCTTCGGTCGAATATTTTTTCAAACTCTTCTTTGAACTGTCGCCAATTGTATAACAACCTACTATCTGAGTTCACCAATGGCACTGTCCACATAGCAGCATCTCCACTCAGGTATGAAATTAAAAACGCAATTCTAGACTGCGCATATGGAAACGCTGATGGGCGCACAATGAAGTGTAACTGCACTTGTGTGAGAAAGGTTTGAACTTTAGATGGATCTCCTGTGAACCTTTCTGGTGCAGCTAAAGGCACAGGGGTTGGCACTGTTACTACTACTGCGGGGGTTGATTTGCCACTGTCAGAAGTTGTTGTTGCGGTAAAGTATGAATGTTCATTCGCACCCGTTAATTGTGCTTGAAGAGTGGCTACCTGGCTTGCTAATGCTACTGTTACTTGTCGCACTGCTATTATGTCTTGTTGCATGGATGCCAACATAGCACATAAGTCCTCCATTGGAGACATATTGAATGCACTGCTAGGGAGGAATAAAAATGTAAGGCTCGTTATTCTGTCACGATCCAATTCCTCAGAAACAGTACCCTCAATATGCCCACCTTCCGGCAGCACCGATTCTTTACATGCAACAGAAGGTCAGAGTGGCCAGACAGGGGGAAGGGTATTAGGGAGGGTACTGCGGGGAAGGAGACCTGTAAAAGAAAATACTAACCACTCTAAAATGATAAACAGTTGTTAAGGCACTTAGTTCAATCCGCAAGAGATAAGGTTCTCACTATTGGTTGAATCACGGAGACTTATATGAGATTGTTGATAATCTTCTAGTTTTTACGAGAATCAGACTAATAGAAGATAACTCAGGCACTGTCTTTATAAAATACTTGTGACCTTGCGATGAGTTTCACCCAGAATCTTGCTTTTCTATACAGATAATGTCTCTGGGCCCGATTCACAAAAGTAATCTGAGACAAAATCCTAACTTTACGACTTTTGGTATTCACAAAAGGCATTTAGGAGTAGTAAAGTTAGGATTTTGTCTTAAGTTTTGGTCTTAAGACAAAATCCTAACTTAAGTTAAACTTAAGTGAGGATTTTGTCTTAAGACCAAAACTTAAGACAAAATCCTAACTTAAGTTTAACTTAAGTCCATGTCCTCAAGACATCGGGAGCCGAACCACGGCAGAAGAAACTACACGCACTGACTTTCTCTGCTCTTCGATTTGGAAAACTCCAGCCAAACGATCCGAATCTTCACCGTGCCGCCACTCCAACACATACACGCACAGCAGAGTTCCGGCAATTACGAGCAACCGTTGGTAGCTGTGGCTGCCTTTTATAGCTGAGACCACACCCACAATGACATGTGTTCGTCTGTGCGTTTCCAGTCTTTTCTACCGCACGTGACGAACAACGAACATGGCTAAAGAAATATGGGCATGGGCATATAAACATGAGCATCATGCAAATAATAAAACAACATATAAATAAAATGAACAGGACAACAAAAGGACATTCTAAGTGACAAGAATTGTGGTTGAGCAGTCCATGATAAAGATGGACTTTACCAATTATCCCAGTAATTGGTAAACATATAGAATAGCACATGTAAGCCATAATCCAACATCTTGGACGCCCATGGACCACATATAATTCCATCAGTACTGATCCATGACAAGCACAGAGCAAGACATAGAAGGTACAAATAAATATTGCTGTAAGCGGGCCCCCATCAATGAGCCATAGAGCGCCTAAGAGAGACGAGTAAATGCCAGGAATATTTAGAAACAACCCAGGCTTAACCCATTACTCTAAATACCAGCGGACAGGCAACAACAATTATCTGAAAGCCAATACGGCGTAGCTGCACTCTGAGTTCAGCACTGGAAGGGGGGTCTCTGTCGGAGTATAACGACTGCAATTCAGGAGCTGCGTACTGGCTGTAGACGCCTCTCGCCTTGAGATGGGGAGAACAGAAGGGAAGCAATTGAAACTAACTTTTGAGCCCAAGAGGTATCGTGCACACAGCAGGAGGAACCTGAACACACAGGGATGGACCAACCCCTAGAGGCTGCACAGGGTCAGGAAGATGACGTGAAAGTGCTCCTGCTTGCCATGAAACACAGTCTCATCTCCATAGAGACAAAGATGGACTCTATGACAAACCGCATGGACTCCATAGTACACAAGCTAGAAAAACACGATACGCACCTTACAGAGGTGGAGCACCGACTCTCGAACCTGGAGGGCACCTCGAACGGCAGCCAGACGCAAATAGCGCAGATGGATAAATTACTAAAAGTGTTAGCGGCCAAAAACGAAGATTTGGAAGCGCGCTTTAGGCACAATAACATACAAATACTAGGAATACCGGAAAGCGTGAACACCGGCAGGATGGAAGAGTACACGGAACGACTACTGCGTACCTTCTTTGGGACAGACTTCTTCTCCCCTCACATGGTGGTGGAAAGGGCGCATCGATCGCTGAGTCTTCGACCACCCCCAGGCACTTCGCCACGTCCGATAATGGCAAGACTCTTAAATTTCCAAAAATATGGACCCACCTTTTGTAGATCCAAAAGGTTTGCACAGCCTTATGCACTAGTGTTTGAATTTCTTCCACTTAAACCACAGTAATCAAGTCTTTATTCTTGTTAATCACGCTTTTATTCACAGTTAATCCATCATGCCAAAGACTCGGAATTCCACAATCTTATGCATGTTGCTTATTCCAAAATTGCCCATCCAGGCCTATTCTAGAACAGTTAAACAGATTTCCGAGTTCTTCTATTTACGATCTCTACACCCAATGCATTTCGGTTTATTTTAAACCTTCTTCAGGGGTATCTGTAGTATGTAAAAGATATATATACGTCTGTCAGCCACAAGATCATAATAATAATAACATCCAATCATTGATTAAATCATATAACGATAACATGGAAAAATCATCTTAAATAACCCCACGATAAACTGAAACATAATGTGAATAAATCCACCTCTCTGCTCCCACCCGTGTAACATCCAACAGACAAAAATGCGTTTGTACTTGTGTCATTATTAATGTGCCCCACGTTTTTAACCCAAATTGCTCTACACCAAACAACCCCATATTTCCACCAAACTCATATAGTGCGCTCATCGCTGTATGTAAACTCACCCCCACACCCCATTCTTGTCACTTCTCCCATTATCCTTTATATAAGCTCTTACATACCTGATGTAATCTGCTTTTGCAAGCGCCTTGTTCTTCCCATGCGCGCACAACATAACTGAATAACCACCCAATGCTCACTCACTAACTTAAAAACTACGTTACCAGCCCCACCTGCGAACACCATAATTAGCACATATTGTGTCCACGTGAAACTCCTTGTTTAAAGCAATACCACCCATATCCTAAATCGTGTGCTTGAAAATAATTCACATCCTCATTTAATCTCAAACTCAACACATGCGTGAATCCCCGTAACATGACCTCATATATATAAACTCCTTCATGTCGATAACTCTCGTAAACAGTTTTTGGCGTGAAAACGAATCCTTCAATGCTCTTTGCTTATTTTCTTCCATCGGGGTGCTAACCAGAGCTGGAACAGTTTTAATATACATCACTTGAATAGTCTGGAGCTCCAGACTATTCAAGTGATGTATATTAAGAATCTTAAATTACCATGACCGAGATGTGGCATTGAGAATGGCCAGAGAGAAGCGACAGCTCCATTTTGAAGGGAATGAATTCACAGTGTACCCAGATTTTACAACTGCAGTGCAGGAAGCTAAGAAGAAATTCATTCCGGTAAAAAAGAAGCTGAGACAAGCACCAATAGATTATGCTCTTATGTACCCTGCACGGCTCAGAGTCACTCATCAAGGCATGCAGTACTTCTTCAGCAATGCGCAACAAGTGGACGAATTCCTGAAGCGTTCCCTACGTAAGGATTTGCACAAAAAAAATCGACAGATGCGCCTTCGCGAGCAGCATCCCCTTCACTGGAGTAAAAACAACTTGTGCGAGACAAGTGTAAAGCAGAAAAACGCCACTCATTGAACTTTGCTGCTCTATGCCGACTTGTCGCTACAACTGAGCGAAAAGATACAAACTAGCTCCATCCAAGATGCTGATAGAAGACTGCAGTGTTAACTATGGGATAACATGACCGCCACTGGACACATCAAGTAGATAAGTGTAGTACTGAGACTTTTTACCAAAAACAACCGGGCACCCTTCCCCCCCAGTAGACACCCTACCGGCTAGGGGGAGGGGAGTGACTGCGACAACCCCTAGCGTTCCTCAAAGCGAGATCCCCCCGGTTTGAAATGACATTTGACTTTACATTTTTGGGACATTTGGGAGGCGGCGGGAGATGCGATTCCGGCAAGTTTGGGCTGCCGTTGTGGGAGGGGGTGGGAATGGGATTGAGATTGAGATCGGGAACTTGTACAATGCAGGTAATATGGTACACTATGCCAAAGCTACATACATTCACAAACACATTCATGGCTATTCCTCGCTCCTTAGCTCAAGTATTCCTCTATACTCTGCTATGGCGCAATCTATACCTCTACAGAAATTACAATTGCTTACCTGGAATGTCCGAGGGTTGGGGGGGATTCCACGTAAATGCAGACAGATATTAGCGTACTTAGACCGCCTTCGTATCCAAATTGCACTGTGGCAGGAGACCCACCTCGACCCCCGTAGCACTCCAGCCTTCGCTGCCAGATGGGCGGAGCAACGAGCTTTCTCATCTTACTCCACATATTCTAGAGGGACAGTAGAACAAGTTACTTACCTTCGGTAACGATATATCTGTAAGAAACATTAGTAGTGATAGATTCCTTACCTTAGAATATCCCCAGGCGTCAGACTGGATCCGGAAAGTTTTCGTCAGCAGTACCCCTGCGCGTCGGTAGGGGCGTCGTGCGGCTCCGCGTCCGTCGTTGGCGTCGTGGTCGCCAAAATGACGTCGAGGGCGCTACTTGGACGCCGCCCACGCGCGCTGACGTCAGTTCTGTACATGACTTTCCGTGCCAGGAACGCAGAGCCATGCAAGATACTGACCACTGGTGCATTGAAACTAGGGCCCTGAAAGGGATGACCTTAACCCTAGAAATCGGTTCGCAGAACGGGGAGGATGAGTGGGGCGGTAAGGAATCTATCACTACTAATGTTTCTTACAGATATATCGTTACCGAAGGTAAGTAACTTGTTCATCTGAAAGAAACACATAGTGATAGATTCCTTACCTTAGAATAGATACCCCAGCAATACCAACCCCGGTGGTGGGTATGCGAACTAAGATCACACCAGAAAGTCACGGAGAACAGAACGGCCAAAGAAGCCGTCTCTCCGTACTTGGCTGTCCAGCCAGTAATGCTTGGTAAACGTGTGCAGCGGGGCCCACGTGGCTGCCTGACATATGTCTTGCAGGGGGACACCACGTCCCAATGCAGTAGTGCCTGCAGTAGCTCTGGTGGAATGAGCACGCAGCCCCACCGGAGGTTCTATTTTAGCCAAAGAGTAACAGGCTTTGATACACAAGACAACCCAGCGGGAGATGGTTCTCTTATGGACCGCCCGACCTTTCTTGGTGCCAACGTAGCCAACAAAAAGCTGGTCATCCACCCGGAACTGCTGTGTGCGGTTGAGATAAAAAGAAAGCGCACGTTTTGGGTCCAGACGGTGGAGCCGCTCTTCCTCTCTGGAAGGATGCAGAGGCAGAAAAAAGGTGGGCAAGGTAATAGTTTGCCCAATGTGAAAGGCCGTAACCACTTTTGGCAAAAAGGAAGGACGGGGCCTGAGCACAACCTTGTCCGGATGAACTGAAAGGAAAGGAGGCTTACAGGAAAGAGCCTGGAGCTCACTCACTCGCCTGGCGGAAGTGATGGCCACCAGGAAGGCAGTCTTTAACGTCAAAAGACGAAGAGGACAGTTGTGAAGGGGCTCAAAAGGAGCGCACATCAAGTACGTCAGAACCAGATTCAAGCCCCACTGAGGCATCACGAAAGGAATAGGAGGAAAAAGGTGTGTAATGCCTTTAAGAAACCTATTTCCAACATGGGACTTGAAAAGAGAGGGCTGATCAGGGAGCCTGAGAAAGGCCGAAATAGCAGAAAGATAGCCCTTGATAGTGCCCAGAGCAGAGCCCTGCTGGGCCAAAGAAAAAAGGAACAGTAGATCCTCAGAAAGAGGGGCAGAAAGGGGATCCACAGCCTTTGCTGTGCACCATGCCACAAACTTGTTCCACCTGCAGGCGTATACCACTTTAGTAGAGGGACGCCTGGCTGCCAGAATAACGTCACAAACTTCAGGAGGCAAGTCAAAAGGAATCAACTGCCGCCGCTCAATCTCCACGCAAAGAGGTGGAGGCTGGACAGGTTCGGGTGGAGGACCGTCCCCTGCTGCTGCGACAGAAGATCCTCCCGAAGAGGCAGTCTGATCGGGGGATCCATGCTCATACTGAGTAGCTCGGGATACCATACTCTTCGAGCCCAGTCCGGAGCCACAAGAATGACTTGGGCCCGGTCGCACCTGATCTTCTTCAGCACTCTGGGCAGAAGTGGTATAGGCGGAAAGGCGTACAACAGACCGCAACGCCACTCGCGACAAAAAGCGTTGCCGAGCGAGTGCAGCCTTGGAAATTCCAACGCGCAGAACTGATGACATTGCGCGTTCTCTTCGGTGGCGAATAGATCTAACCAAGGCTCTCCCCACTGCTGAAAGAGACCTTGCGCCACCTCCGAGTGAAGACGCCATTCGTGATCGAGCATGCACCAGCGGCTGAGTTCGTCCGCCCTGGCGTTCAGAGAACCTGCCAGGTGTTGAACCACCAGGGACATGTGTTCCAGCCATGTCCAGAGACGCAGAGCCTCCTGACGCACAAGTTACTAACTTGTGTAACGATATATCTGTAAGAGACAGTAGTTAGTGACAGATTCCTTACCTTAGAATATCCCCAGGCGTCAGGCTGGATCCGGAAAGTTTTTTGCGTAGCAGTACCCTTGCGCGTCGGTAGGCGGCGTCGTGCGGCTCCGCGTCCGTCGTCGGCGTCGTGATCGCCGGGATGACGTCGCGGGCAGTACTTAGGCGCCGCCCCTGCGCGCTGACGTCAGTTCTGTACACGACTTTCCGCGCCAGGAACGCAGAGCCATGCAAGAAGCTGACATAGGTGTCTGAAAAATACTAGGGCCCTGAAAGGGATGTCCTTAACCCTAGAAATCAGTTCGCAGAACGGGGAGGATGGGTGGGGCGGTAAGGAATCTGTCACTAACTACTGTCTCTTACAGATATATCGTTACACAAGTTAGTAACTTGTGCATCTGAAAGAGACACGTTAGTGACAGATTCCTTACCTTAGAATAGATACCCCAGCAATACCAACCCCGGTGGTGGGTCTGCGAACAAAGATCAGACAAGGAAGTCCTGGAGGACAGAACGGCCAAAGAAGCCGTCCCTCCGGACCTGACTGTCAAGGCAGTAATGCTTTGTAAACGTGTGCAGCGAGGCCCACGTAGCTGCCTGACAGATAACCGGCAGCGGAACACCGCGGCCCAAGGCCGTGGTAGCAGCCGTTGCCCTGGTGGAATGGGCACGCAGCCCAACAGGAGGCTCCTTTTAGCCAAAGAATAGCAGGTCTTGATGCACAAGGTAACCCAGCGGGAGATGGTCCTCTTGTGCACCGCCCGACCTTTTTGGCGCCCACGTAGCCAACAAAGAGCTGGTCATCCACCCGGAAGTGTTTTGTGCGGTCAATATAGAAAGAGAGCGCACGTTTTGGGTCCAGACGGTGGAGCCTCTCTTCCTCTCTGGAAGGATGCGGAGGCGGAAAGAAGGTGGGCAAAGTGATGGTCTGCCCAATGTGGAAAGCAGTAACCACCTTTGGCAAGAAGGACGGACGCGTCCGAAGAACAACCTTGTCTGGATGAACAGACAGAAAGGGAGGTTTGCAAGATAGAGCCTGGAGCTCACTCACCCGCCGAGCGGAGGTGATGGCCACCAGAAAGGCTGTCTTCAGAGTCAGAAGACGAAGAGGACAGTTATGTAGAGGCTCAAAGGGAGCGCACATTAAAAAGGTAAGAACCAAGTTCAAGTCCCACTGAGGCATCACAAACGGAACAGGAGGGAAGAGGTGAGTAATGCCTTTTAAGAACCTGTTAACAACAGGGGACTTGAAAAGGGAGGGCTGATCAGGGAGCCTGAGGAAGGCCGAGATAGCACAAAGATAACCCTTGATGGTACCCAGGGCAGAACCCTGTTGGGCCAGAGAGAGAAGGAACAGAAGGACCTCAGAAAGAGGGGCAGAAAGGGGATTCACAGCCTTTGCTGTGCACCATGCCACAAATTTGTTCCACCTGCAGGCGTATACCACCTTAGTGGAGGGACGCCTGGCTGCCAGAATCACATCACAAACTTCGGGAGGCAAGTCGAAAGGAATCAACTGCCGCCGCTCAATCTCCACGCAAGCAGGTGTAGACTGGACAGGTTCGGGTGGAGGACCGTCCCCTGCTGCTGCGACAGAAGATCCTCCCGAAGAGGCAGACGGATCGGGGGATCTACGCTCATATTGAGTAGCTCGGGATACCAAACTCTTCGATCCCAGTCCGGAGCCACAAGAATGACTTGGGCCCGGTCGTGCCGAATCTTCTTCAACACTCTGGGTAGAAGTGGTATAGGCGGAAAGGCGTACAATAAACCGCAACTCCACTCGTGACGAAAAGCGTCGCCGAGCGAGTGCCGCTTTGGAAATTCCAACGCGCAGAACTGATGACATTGCGCGTTCTCTTCGGTGGCGAATAGATCTAACCAAGGCTCTCCCCACTGTAGAAAGAGTCCTTGCGCCACTTCCGAGTGAAGACGCCATTCGTGATCCATCATGCACCTGCGGCTGAGTTCGTCCGCCCTGGCGTTCAGGGAACCTGCCAGGTGTTGAACCACCAGGAACATGCCCTGATGTTCCAGCCATGTCCAGAGGCGCAGAGCCTCCTGACAAAGGGTCCACGACCCCACCCCGCCTTGTTTGTTGCAGTACCACATGGCGGTGGTGTTGTCTGTGAACACCTGCACTACCTTCCCTTTGACAGAGGGAAGGAATGCCTTGAGTGCAAGTCGGATCGCCCGGAGCTCCAGAAGGTTGATATGGAGCCGGGACTCCGCCGGAGACCAGAGGCCTCTGATCTCCGCCTCTCCCATGTGACCGCCCCATCCCAGAAGGGACGCGTCCGTCACAACTGTGTGCTCTGGCTGGGAAAGGGAGAGGGATCTGCCCATGACCCATTGCCGGTTCGAGAGCCACCACTGCAACTGTTTTGCAGTCCCCTCCGAGATCTGGACGTGATCGGACAGGTCGCCCTGGTGCTGCGCCCACTGGAACTTCAGGTCCCACTGCAGAGCCCGCATATGCCATCTGGCATGAGTGACCAGCAGGATGCAGGAGGCCATGAGGCCCAGCAGCCTCAGGGTCATCCGTACCGAAACCCAGGATAAAGGCTGAAAGATCGGAATCATAGCCTGAATATCCCGGACTCGCCGTTCGGGAGGATAGGCCCGAAACTGCGTCGTGTCCAGAACTGCTCCGATGAAAAGGAGCTGTGGAGAAGGAATCAGATGCGACTTTGGCACATTGATGGAGAACCCCAGCGAGTGCAGGAGTTCGGCCGTAGTCTGGAGGTGGGAGACGACTGCCTGGGACGAGCCCGCCTTCAGCAGCCAGTCGTCGAGGTAGGAGAAGACTGAAACCCCTGCCCGGCGCAGATGAGCTGCGACCACCGCCATCACTTTCGTGAACACCCGAGGGGCACTGGTAAGGCCAAAGGGGAGCACGGTGAACTGAAAATGCTCGATGCCTACCGTGAACCGAAGGTAACGCCGGTGGGCCGGCAGGACGGGGATGTGGAAATAGGCGTCCTGCAAGTCCAACGCTACCAACCAGTCTCCGGGGTCGAGGGCAGTCAAGACCTGAGCTAGGGTGAGCATCTTGAACTTCTCCTTCCGGAGGAAGCGATTGACGTTCCGGAGGTCCAAGATAGGACGCATGTCCTCCTTGTCCTTTTTGGGCACCAGAAAGTAGTGGGAGTAGCAACCACGCCCTACTTCTGGGGTCGGAACATGCTCGATGGCCCTCTTGGCCAAGAGGGCCGTGACTTCCTTTTGTAGAAGCGCCAAGTGATCCCCTGACATGCGGTGGAATTGAGGTGGCATGGCTGGGGGTGGTCTCGAAGGGGAGGGAGTAGCCCCTTCGGACAATGTCCAAGACCCACCTGTCCGAGGTGATGGGACGCCAGAGGTGAAGGTGATGGCGGACCCTGCCCCGACTGGCGTACTGTGCACCTGAAAGGAGGGACTAGGAGGGCTTGGAGGCCGCGGACGGGTTGGAGGTGGTGGCCTGACCCGCACGCTGGTTGCCCGAACCGCCACGGCGGTATCCACGTCCTCGGCCACGCGAAGGCGCTTGCTGCGCGGGCCGTTGGCCGGGCTGCGGACGTGACTGGGCGCCCCTTCCGTGGCCACGAAAGGGGCGAAAAGCAGACGTGAGCGGAGGGCGTACAACAGCAAGGCCCAGGGACTTAGCAGTAGCCCGAGAGTCCTTGAAACGCTCCAGCGCATGGTCTGCCTTTGAACCAAAAAGACCGACACCATCAAAGGGCATGTCCATGAGAGTATTCTGGACATCTCCCGAAAAACCAGTGGTTCTCAGCCAGGCGTGGCGACGCAGCGCCACCGTCGTTGCAAGCGATCTGCCCAGCGAGTCGGCGGTATCAAGGCCACAGCGGATGGTATATTTAGCCGCATCACGCCCTTCCGCAATGGCGCGGGTAAGCAGTGTCTGGACCTCCTCAGAACACTGCGGCAAAACAGTTGCCACCGAATCCCACAGGGAGTGGGTGTATCGGCCCAAGAGGCAAGCGGTATTAACAGACCGCAAGCCAGCACTGGAGGAAGAGAAAGCCTTCTTCCCAAAGTGATCCAGGCGCTTGGATTCCCTATCCGGAGGGGCGGTAGGGAAGGCGGTTTGGGAGGCAGAGGCTTGGACAACCAAGCTCTCAGGGGTGGGGTGTTGGGAGAGAAACAGGGGGTCGCCCGGAGCAGGGCGATGGCGTCGGGCCACGTTCCTATCCACAGGAGCCCCTGTGGTGGGTTTGGACCAGGCACCCAAAAGAACGTCAGTCAGTGCGTCGTTGAACGGTAGCACAGTCTCCGAAGAGGAGGCCGCCGGCTGAAGCACTTCAGTCAGGATGTTAGACCTGACGACCACTGTAGGCAACTGGAGATTCAAGGCTCCAGCAGCTCTACGCAACACCGTTGCAAAATTAGCCCCCTCCTCCGTTGCCACGGGAGGAGACAGCATGCCAGAGTCAGGGGAGGTATCCAGACCACTGGCATCCCCAAGTTCCTCAACCCAGTCCGGGTCAAACTCGCACCGTTGTGTGAGAGGGTCGTCAGACCCCTCCCAGCTCTCCTGGTCCTCCTCAGGTTGAAAATATGGAGGAGGAGGGACATCAGGGACCCAAGGTCTCATCGGCGCCGGATACGGCGTCGGGCGACGCCGTTCCGGCACCATGTCCGGACCCGGAGAGAACCGGGGAACGACGCCGCCCGGAGCCCCGGACGGCGTCGGAAACGGCACCGGGGACATCGGCGTCGGCGGAGGCGTGGTTAGGTCAACCGGCGTCGATGGGGGTTGCGGCCCCACCGGAGCCGGGGTCGAGGCCGGGACCGGAGCCGAGGCCGGGACGAAGGCTGGTGGGACAGGCGACGCCGGGACCGGAGTCGACGGCGACGCCGGAGCAACCCAATCAGGGCCCGCGGGGCCCGGAGGCGCACCGGAGGGACCTTGAGGCCCGAAGAGGCGGGCCATGGCCGACAGGAATTCCTGTATATCGGCCTGAGTCGCCCCCGAGCCCGGGTAGGGCGGGTACTGCGGGGGTAACTCGACAGGCACGTCCGGGGCCGCGGGTCGGGGACGGTGCCGACAGGGACCTCAGCCGAGTCGCGAGACCGGCGAGGCGAAGTCTTAGAGCGATGACGCCGCTTAGACTTCTTGTGCTTCGACTTACCGGAGGAGCGCGAAGACTTTGAATCCGACGAACGGCGGGGACTCCGCGTCCGGCCCCTCGACCTCTCCCGGGACCGGGGCTTGGTGCGGCGCGGAGCCGAATGCCGGACTTCAAGGAGCTTCGAGACCGCTCTCGCAAAGCCTTAGGATGAAGTTTCCGGCAGTCAGGACACGACTTCGTGTCGTGGTCTCGGCCGAGACAAAAGAGACACTCGAGGTGCGGGTCCGTGATCGACATCATGCGACCACATTCCTCGCAGGGCTTAAAGCCGGGCATCCCTACGACACCTTAGGAGTCGTGAAGACTCGTTGAAGAAACAGTGAAAAAATTCACCAAAAAAGATAGTCAAAAAGTGACTAGGGCACTGCTCTTCCCGGATCTGCGCTTACTGGCGCGGAAAAAGAAGAACTGACGTCAGCGCGCAGGGGCGGCGCCTAAGTACTGCCCGCGACGTCATCCCGGCAATCACGACGCCGACGACGGACGCGGAGCCGCACGACGCCGCCTACCGACGCGCAAGGGTACTGCTACGCAAAAAACTTTCCGGATCCAGCCTGACGCCTGGGGATATTCTAAGGTAAGGAATCTGTCACTAACGTGTCTCTTTCAGATATAGGGTCCACGACCCCACCCCGCCTTGTTTGTTGCAGTACCACATGGCGGTGGTGTTGTCTGTGAACACCTGCACTACTCTCCCCTTGACAGAGGGAAGGAATGCTTTCAGTGCAAGCCTGATCGCCCGCAGCTCCAAAAGGTTGTTATGGAGCCGGGACTCCGCCGGAGACCAGAGGCCTCTGATCTCCGCCTCTCCCATGTGGGCGCCCCATCCCAGGAGGGACGCATCCGTCACCACTGTGAACTCCGGTTGGGGAAGGGAGAGGGATCTGCCGTCAACCCAAAGCCGGTCCGTGAGCCACCACTGCAATTGTCGTGCAGTGCCCTCCGAGATCTGGACGTGATCGGACAGGTCCCCCTGATGCTGTGCCCACTGGAACTTCAGGTCCCACTGCAGAGCCCGCATATGCCACATGGCATGATTGACCAGCAGGATGCAGGAGGCCATGAGGCCCAGCAGCCTCAGAGTCACTCTGACCGAAACCCGGGACACGGGCTGAAAGATGGGAATCAGAGCCCGAATGTCCCGGACTCGCTGTTCGGGAGGATAGACCCGAAACTGCGCCGTGTCCAGAACCGCTCCAATAAAGAGGAACCCCAGCAATTGCAGGAGGTCGGCCGTAGTCTGGAGGTGGGAGACGACTGTCTTGGGCGAGCCCGCCTTCAACAACCAGTCGTCGAGATAGGGGAAGACTGAGACCCCTGATCTGCGCAGATGAGCTGCGACCACCGCCAGCACCTTGGTGAACACCCGAGGGGCGCTGGTAAGGCCAAAGGGGAGCACGGTAAACTGAAAGTGCTCGTGGCCTACCATGAACCGCAGGTAACGCCTGTGGGCTGGCAGGACGGGGATGTGGAAATATGCGTCCTGCAAGTCCAGCGCCACCATCCAGTCTTGTGGGTCGAGAACAGACAAGACCTGAGCTAGAGTGAGCATCTTGAACTTCTCCTTGCGGAGGAAGCGATTGACGTTCCGGAGGTCCAAGATAGGACGCAGGCCTTTGTCCTTCTTGGGCACCACAAAGTAGTGGTAATAACAACCACGACCTACTTCGTGCGTCGGAGCGCGCTCAATGGCCCCCTTGGCCAAGAGGGCTGCAACTTCCTGCTGAAGACGCACCAAGTGATCCCCTGACATGCAGTGGTATTGAGGCGGCATGGCTGGGGGGGTAGTCTCGAAGGGGAGGGAGTAGCCCCTTTGGACTATCTCTAAAACCCACCTGTCCGAAGTGATGGTGCGCCAGTGGGGGAGGTGATGGCGGAGCCTGCCGCCCACTGGCGTTTGATGGGCCTGAAAGTTCAGACTAGGAAGGTTTGGAGGCAGAGGTGGCGGGGGTGGTGGTGGTGGTCTGACCCGCCGGCTGGCCCCTTTGTCCGCCACGGCGGAAACCGCGTCCGCGCTGGGATGACTGTTGCGCCGGCCTGTGGCTCTGTTGCGAACGCTGCGGGTGCCCCTTCCTGTGTCACGAAAGGAGCTAAAAGCGGAAGGCAGAGGAGGGCGGACTGCGTAGAGTCCCAAGGTCTTGGCCGTAGTCCGTGAGTCCTTAAACCGCTCCAACGCGCTGTCCGCCTTGTCGCCGAAGAGGCGACGGCCATCAAAGGGCATGTCCATAAGGGTGTTTTGGACATCCCCGGAAAATCCAGTAGTTCTCAACCAGGTGTGACGGCGAACCGCCAACGTCGTTGCAATGGATCTGCCCAGTGAGTCAGCGGTGTCTAGACCACAACGGATCATGAACTTGGCTGCGTCTCTCCCCTCTGCAACAGCCTGGGCGAGAGTAGGCCGGGCCTCCTCCGGACACTGAGACAGCACGTTCGCCACCGTATCCCACAGATAGTGGGAATAACGGCCCAAGAGGCATGCGGTGTTCACGGACCGCAGCGCTGAGCTGGTGGAAGAGAAAATCTTCTTCCCAAACTGATCCAGCTTCTTGGATTCCCTATCCGGTGGTGCGGAAGGGAAGGCGGTTGGGGAAGCAGAGGCTTGGACAACCAAGCTCTCGGGGGTGGGATGTTGGGAGAGGAAACTGGGGTCACCCGGAGCCGGGCGATGGCGTCGGGCCACGTTCCTATCCACAGGAGCCCCTGTGGTGGGCCTGGTCCAAGTGCCCAAAAGAATGTCCGAAAGGGCTTCATTAAAGGGCAGCAGCGGCTCCGCAGAAGTAGCTGCTGGCTGAAGCACCTCTGTCAGGAGGTTAGTCCTGACGGCCACAGTAGGAAGCTGGAGGTGTACGGCCTCCGCCGCCCTACGCAACACCACTGCATAACTGGCTCCCTCCTCCATAGTCACGGTAGGAGGAGACAGCATGCCAAGGTCTGGTGAGGTATCCAGACCACTGGCGTCCCCCAATTCCTCAGCCCAGTCCTGTTCAGACTCGCAGGCTGCAGCGAGAGGGTCTTCCGACCCCTCCCAGTCCTCCCCTTGCTCCTCAGGCTGTTCAACAGGCCGAAAATAAGGAGTAGGGACATGGGGATAGAAATCCCCAAACGGCGTCGAGAACGGCATCGACCGACGCCGGACTGATGCCGCGTCCACTTCGGGGCTGAATCTGAGGTCGACGTCGTCCCGAGGAGCGGGCGGCGTCAGGATCGGTGCCGGTGGGGTCGACGTCGATGGAGGCGTAACCAGGTCAACCGGCGTCGACCGGGATCCAGGCCTGGATCCAAGGGTGTCCTGCGGCACCGGGGCCGGAGCCAACAGCGATGCCGGGGCCGGAGCCGCCGGCGAGGAAATGCGAGGACAACCATGCGGGACCGCGAGGCCCAAAGAGGCGAGCCATGGCCGACAGGAAGTCCTGTATCTGGGCCGGAGTCGCCGACGGCCCCGGGAAGGGCGGGTAGTCGGGCGGCGACTCCATGGACTCCGCCGGAGCTGCGGGGGTGGCACCACCCGTACCCTCAGCCGCGTCGCGCGACTGGCGAGGGGAAGTCGGAGAACGATGACGTTTCTTCGACTTCTTGTGCTTCGCCTTACCTGACCCCGAGTGCGAAGACTTCGATCCCGATGATCGCCGATGACTCCGCACACGGTCCCTCGACCTCCCTCTGGACCGGGACCTCTCACGGCGCAGAGCCGACTGCCGGGCTTCAAGCAGCTTTCGGGACCGCTTCCGCAAAGACTTCAGCGCCATGGACCGGCAGTCGGGGCACGACTTGGGGTCGGGGTCGCGCCCCAGGCAGAAGAGACACACGCGGTGCGGGTCCGTCACCGACATCATCCGATGACAGTGCTCGCAGGACTTAAAACCGGGCATCCCTAACTGCACCAGGAGTCGAATCGACTCGAAAAAGGTGAGAAAAAGATCTAAAAAAACGTAGTCAAAAAAGACTAGGGGTACCGCTCTCTCCGGATCTGCGCTTGCTGGCGCGGAAAAAGAAAGCACTGACGTCAGCGCGCGTGGGCGGCGTCCAAGTAACGCCCGCGACGTCATCTCGGCAACCACGACGCCAAAGACGGACGCGGAGCCGCACGACGCCCCTACCGATGTGCAGGGGTACTGCTGACGAAAACTTTCCGGATCCAGTCTGACGCCTGGGGATATTCTAAGGTAAGGAATCTATCACTATGTGTTGCTTTCAGACATACTGATCAGAAAGCACACCCCGCACGTTCCGATAGGAGTCGCTCAGGATCAGCTAGGCAGATATAGTAAAATGTGGGGGAGGTTGGGCTCCACGTCAGTCACGCTGGTGAGCTGTTATGGTCCACATTCAGACAACCCTACTTTTTCACTCTACTGTGGAGGAAGAAACTAGAAATAGGATCTACACATCTGATCTGGGGAGGAGACTTTAACACGGCACTGGAACCGCTAATAGATAGGTCTAACCCCCTCCCCCATCACTTCACCAAAACACATAGGCTAATACAAGGCATAATCACAGAAAATGGCCTCATAGATGCCTGGAGACACTTCCACCCCACAGCGAAGGAGGATACACACCACTCAGGCCTGGTCCAGACTGGACTATTGGTTGGCCAGAGTGGAACATCTGGCAAGAACATATTCGGACCATTCACCGGTCCATCTGACACTGTCCCCACCAGATGTCAGTGCACCCCATAGAAACTGGAGACTTATGCCATTGACAATGTTAGACACAGCGTTCTGCATAGAACTAGGTCAAGGGATTACTGACTTTTTCCAACGCAACATCGGTACGCTTACACATGTTGCCACGGTGCGGGAGGCCTTTCAGGTCACAATTAGATGATTTTGCATAGCTAAAGGGTCTGGTATA
Source organism: Calotriton arnoldi (assembly GCA_963921515.1). Classification (NCBI taxonomy): domain Eukaryota; kingdom Metazoa; phylum Chordata; class Amphibia; order Caudata; family Salamandridae; genus Calotriton; species Calotriton arnoldi. The sequence continues at coordinate 227,782 of CAWUFW010001870.1, read as the reverse complement.
CTCCGAGACATTCGCAGAACATTACAGACGTTAGAAACGGAGTTGAAACGATTAGAACAAGAGATAAGCAGTTCTTCAAGCGGAAATACACAAAAAGAGCTCAGGGATAAATTAACAGACTATAAAGAGACAGCAGACCGGGAAAGACTATTCCGGGGGAAATATTTTAGAGCCCGTAAGTATGGAGAAGGTGAGCGACCCGGGAAGGCACTTGCAGACGAAATTCGCAGACCCCGTTTCTCTAGCTATGTGTTGGAGATTCAGGACCACAAAGGTAACACCTATAGAGATACAACTGAATTACTTAAAATGTTTACTACACATTACTCCACTTTAGACACAACAAAAAGGCATCAACCGATAGATCTAGTCACATACCTGGACGACGTGGCCCTCGGATGGCTAGGAGGCACACAGCGAGAATTTCTAGCTGCGCCCTTAGAGGAGGATGAGATTCGCATTGCGATAATGCAGATGAAGTCTGGAAGGGCGCCCGGGCCGGATGGCCTGCCGTCTGATTTTTACAAGGCTTATGTTGACCAGCTTACTCTAATACTGAAAAATGTATATGAGGAGGCAAAAGAGATTGGAGTCCTTCCCCAGACCATGAGGGAACCAATGATAACCTCACTCCTAAAGCGAGGAAAGACGGCTAATCAATGCGACTCGTATAGACCACTGTCCCTAATCAACAATGATGTAAAAATTCTCTCTAAAGTATTGTCCAATAGATTAAGCTTACTGATGGAGAAGCTGGTGCTACCTGATCAGGCAGGATTCATCCCCGCTCGGGCGACATCCCACAATCTCCGAACCATTTCTCTATAATGTAGGACATAGACCCTGAATTAGCGGCTGTGGCAAGCTTCCTTGATGCCACAAAAGCTTTTGATTCTGTCGAGTGGGGCTACTTAATAAGAATCCTTCAACGAATGGGAATGCCAGCTGGCTTCCTTTTGTGGAAAAAGCTGCTATACAATTTACCGAAAGCTAGAGTCTTAATTAATGGAATAAGCTTGCTACCTTTTTCAATAACACGAGGTACACGGCAAGGCTGCCCATTATCCCGCTGCTACTCTCTTTGTCTATTGAACCCCTCGCAGCCAAGTTACGGCAGCATCATCAGGAACGAGCCCTATGCTATCCCACATGACATATACTAATTTCCCTCTACGCGGATGACGTCGCATTGTATGTCAGAAATCCGCACTTAAATCTTAATCCCCTACTGAGAGAATTTACTGTTTTGGGTGAACTATCCGGCATACATATTAATCGGGGAAAGTCACAGATCATCCCGTTGAAAGAATGCCACTACACCCTTCTCACTTGACTATCCTATAGAATGGTGCATGACAGAGGTGAAATACCTGGGGATAAAAATCACCAGAGACTGCGCAGAACTAATAAGACACAACTACGGCACAGCATTAGCTTCCATAACTGCTTCCGTTACACAATGGATATCTCTGCCCTTATTGATGGCGGGGAGAACATCTCTTATCAAGATGATAGTACTTCCCAAGTTACTATATCTTTTCACAAATATACCATATTCCCCGGCAGACATTTTTTTGCTGCTTTAAAAACGCAAATGATTCAGTTAGTATGGGGATGTAAGCAACCGAGGCTGAAATGGGACGTAATCACCAGGCCTTATTCACAGGGGGGAATTGCGGTCCCTAATCTAGAGCTCTACTATCTTTGTGCCCAAGCTCATTATGCGACATATTGGTTCCACCCACCCCTATACATGCCACATATTGCGGTGGAACAGGGATACATGGATCCGATCCTGCTGGCGGGAGCCATCACTGTTATTCCCAAAATACGTGAGGAAGATCCCACGACAGCGACATGCACCATCGCAGACTGGCGACGTATGGCAGAGAGACGTTAAATGCTCCAATGATATACTCGCCATTACTGCCACTCGCATATCATCCACATGTCCAAGTGCTCCAAGAAACTAGCTGCAAGCAATTGTTCCGCAAGACGAACATACAAAGCTGGGGCGACCTATACATAGATGGAACTTTCCGGACACTAGAACAATTCTTTAGCAATATAGACCCCACACCCATGGATAGATTTTTATACGTGAGGGTGAGGCAGAGTATCAGAGCGGCAACTCCTCCCTTCCCACAAGAGCCTCCAACCTTGCCCCCACTGCATGCACTATTACAATCTGAGAAACCCACACATGTTGTCTCTTTATTGTATCATAACGTACAAGCTTCATATACACCAAGACATGACACGGCACGAGGGCAACGGGAAATAGAGATAGGGACTGAACTGTCAGACAGGCAATGGGAGTATTGCTGTACGCAAACAGGACAGATATCTGCTATTAGTCGTCTGCGCATAATTCATTTCAAGTTTCTCCATCGCGCTTACTACACGCCAGTCAAGATGCACAAATATCGAATAAGAGACAATGATAGATGTGATAGATGTGGAAAAGAGGGAGCGGATTTTCTACACCTTGCATGAGGCTGTGACAGAATAAATCAATATTGGCAGCAGGTTTTTAATGCAATGGCACAAATGATAACAACATCGTTACCAGTGTCGCCAATAATAACCTTGCTGGGATACACTGAGCAGATAAACACAGCTTATAGGAAGTATGTCGCACTGGGATTTCTTCTAGCTAAGCGAAGAGTTGCCTTCAGATGGGGAAGAGGGAGGGCCCCAAAGTTCAAGGAGTGGCTCCAAGATATGTTATTTTGGCAGGAACAAACACTAGCATATGCAGAATTACTCCCACCCACATCTCGACCGAAAGACATATGGGATCCACTGAAAACATACCTACTAATTCATCCTTTGGAGGATCCCAGTGACCCAATGCCAAGATAAATTAGGGTATCCTGTTCACCCACAACATTGACTTAGGGGAGATGACGGACACTACTCACTTTTGATTCAGATGGGTAGCTGGAGAAGGGGCACTGCACATGGCCACACAGAAATGTAACCAATATGAAAAAGAGGAGTCTTATGAAGGGAAAGGGGAGAATGTACTTGAAATGACTATGAAGCTTACACCTTTATAAACGGACTGAAATGAATCCAGTGATTCTTTGTTTATATAGATGAGATGATGTATGTACGATATATGTAACACTACATTGTACCTGTACCGATGTTGGATGTTATGTTTATATACCAAATAAAATGAATAAAAAAAAAAATGTTTAATAGATTCCGGAATGAGGTCAGAGAAAGCTGGTAAAATTACATTTTCCCCGTTTGGGTATTCCATTACGAACTCAGGTGGCCAGTATTTTTTCAGCCAAAAGAATATCGTAATCTAATGACAAGTTCTTCCAAAAGAGAGCCTTGATGTTTTGGGTATGTCCCCCTCCAACTGGAGTCTAATTTCGAATAAGCGATGGGGAACACTTACCCTAGTATCAGGTGTTTCCACCGTGATATGCTCACTCAGTGCTACTGGTGTCAGATAATCCATGAGGTTCCAGCGAGCTATTGTGACTTCTGTCGTGCTGTCCAGCATCGTCACTGCCCATTCGCCGTTCAGTAGCAGAGTCCTCAGTAGCCTGGGCATGTCTTATTTTAATCCCAGCTACCTTCTTCTTTTTGAATTGAGGTTTAGGATTATTTTTTTTGTTTTTTTTGTTTAATGATGTAGTCTGATGAGCGTTGTCATTCCTTCTTCGGTTTCATGTGCTCTTCTGATCTACTCTCTGACCGTCCACCTCTCTCTGAACATGTATCGGATGAATCCTGAAAGGAACGAGAGGGACGTTTATCAGTATCCTCATACCTGTCAGGCTTTCTAATATTATCACAGTTTCTCAGATTATATTTCTGTTCAGTGGTCTCCTGTTGAGGAGGCCCACCCGTGATTGTGTTTTGTTTTTATTTTTTTGTTTATTATCCCACTTTGTCTTTGAAGAAGCAGGTGCTTGCTTAGAGTCATCCTTTTCAGAATTACTCTTAACTTGTGGTTTCCCAGGTCTGGCTCCCAAATTATCTCTATCTAGTGTAGCATAGGTTTCTTCAATAATTTTAGGCAATTCCAGCTCCTGCTGTGCAGGAGTGAACTCTGTTCGGCATTGGTGTATTGCTAATGCTTAACATAATGGCTGATACTGTGGCAAAACTACCCATCAGTTTTATTCCCAAGTCCAGGGTAGGTACTGCCCCGTACTCATTCTGTACCTGTTTCAATACCTCAGGCAAGACAACCAGTAAAGGGGTACCATGATTTCTGGTGTAAACGGCAGCGAAGCCTGCACCCCAAGTGTCACAATCTTCCACCGGGGGAGCCATCCCCATTGGCAAACAGATTGTTAATATTGTGTTTTTCCTGTACGCCCATATGGGGAAAACTACTTCAAGCTGGCTTGTTTTTTGTGCTATCCAGAACTGCATTTGCACCCCACTGGTGGGAATCTTTCCCATAACGGCATTCAGCGTTTGTGGGCTGATACACGTGGTAGCCAATTGTGGTTGTGCAGCCTGAGCAGTGCACACTGGGTTAATTGTTAATGTTTGCATTATGAACTGTGTAAGATTTCTGTAAATCTTCACTAGATCTTCGTATAGTGTGCTTAATTCAGCTGCATCTAAATTAGCAAAGTTAGGATAAGATAAGGTAAGATAATGGAATTTCTATGTCTATATATGGAATGTATTCATCTGGTGTTTTATCTTCAATGTAAGTGTGAAACAATTGTGTGCGAGCATCCACAACCAGAAATTTAACCCAAGAATAGAATACCTCTGTTCTGAATGCTTCGTGATCCTCAACCACGAAGGTAACGTCTCCACCCGGTTCCAGGAGACCATATTGTAGTAATTTCATAGTAACTGCTTGTCTGCAATTTTCTGTAATGTTTAGAGCTCCTACTTCTTCTCCAATATTTTCTCTGTCATCTCCATTTACGGACATTGTTTTTAAAGCAGAAGGAAATTAGTAAATTCATTTATGGAGATAGGGGTTACACATTGTGGGAAGTTTTTTATCCTACAGCCAATACATAGGGTATACCTACTCAACTGAGGCGGATTTCCTTACCACCACAGACGTCTCCGGTTGGGAGGTGAGTAGGGGTCTCTGAGAAAGGCATACCTGAACTACTCAGGTAGACCGTTAAATAAGAACCCAACCAATGTTGGCGGCGCCATGCTGTGTAGTTCCCACTAATCCGTAGGATCTGCGAATTTGTTGGACAAAATAAACTTTTAGTGAGGTGCCTAGACTGATTCCGAGCACCCCCGCAGGATATGTTGGCCTAGAGACCAGCTAGCTCACAGTGCCACCATAAGGCCCCCTAACCCTACCAGGGAGTGAATGGTTTCTGGCAACCACTGAACATGACAACTCTGACCCCTCAGGGATCGTGGTAACAGATCAGAACCCTCTCGCTCAGTCACTCGAGCTTACTTGTTCTCAGAGAAATATACAGAGAATACACAGTGGGATGTTTCCAATATATTTATTGAACCAACGTTATTCCTGTATAAAATACATGTGCTGCGATAATCAATAGACAGAAGCAGATGAAAGTGATTACAAGCACCAAAAGAGTGAATAGAAAATATAGTTCTACTATGGTGCTAAGACAGTGTATATATGCAGGCATATAATACAAGGTAGTAATCAGGCATACTCCTACTATGCAAATCCTACTCTATGTGTGTCTAGTGTGTATGTAGGTGTAAAGCCAAGAATCCCTACCAAGGACGATCCAATCCCATTACCTGGCGGGAGAGAATGTAGGATCCCGTCCTGGTAACGAACTGGACACCCCTCACGGAGATGTCAGACCGCTGCATGGTGAAGTCTCAGCATGCAGGGACCCTCGGTGTCAGCTGAAGTGCCTCCTCTGCTAATCCTATGAGATGCTGATTATTTATAATAAACAGCATCCTTGCGATGTACGTATAGATTAGTAATGTTATGGATATGTAGATAGCCCTGTGGATGAAGACAGAACGACATTTGTAGATTTGTGCGTAAAGGCCATATACTCAGTGTTCGAGGCATCATGATAATGTTATGCGAAGCCAGATGTGTAAACAGAAGTAGTTTCAGAGAAACTAATCCAACATTGTCATGCACGCGAATATGTGCAAAAGATCACAGTGGTAATGCTATTGTGCAAAAAAAGAGGACACTGTAAGAAAATGTGCAGCTTCGCTACATGGGCCTTACCCGAGCACATAACACCACCATGAAGGAACTTTAGTCATACCAGTGCTTGACAAGCTTGTGGCTGGCCACCAAATTCTTGTTTGCCTTATTCATGTACTCAGCCATTCTGGAGTGAAGGCAAGGCACATAGTCCACAATGTCCTATTTAGGTTATCTGAGGAGTTGGGTCACTCCCATCCTTCCTTAACCAAGCTGAATGGGCCTCTCACAGGGTGTCCAAAGAGTAGCTCAAAGGGACTGAAGCCAACTCCTTTTTGAGGGACTTCCCTGAAGGCAAACAACAGGCATGTGAGGAGAATGTCCCATCTCCTCCTTAGTTTTTCAGGCATACCCACAATCATGCCTTTTATTGTTTTGTTGAGATCTCTCAACTAAACCATTACCTTGGGATGGTATGGGGAGTTGATCTTTTAGGTCACCCCACATTCTTCCCACATGGCCTTCAGATGGCCAGACATGAAATGTGGGCCCCTATCTGAGATTACCTCCTTAGGGAACCCAACCCTGGTGAAGATTCCCAGGAGGGCTCTAGCCCCTGTAGGGGCAGAGACAGTCCTAAGTGGTACTACCTCAGGGTACCTAGTGGCATGGTATACTACCACTAGGATGAACCTGTTCCCTGAAGCTGTGGGTGGGCCCAGGGGACCAAGAATATCTATCCCCACCCTGTCAAAATGTGTCCCCACCACTAGTAGTGGCATGAGGGGAGCCTTTGGTTAACCTCCTGCCTTGTAGTTGAGTTGACAGGTCACATAGGCGCGACAAAACTCCTTGACCTTCTCAGACATCAAGGTTCTGTAGAAGTGGTTGACCAGCCTTTCCTAGGTATTGGTCTGCCCCAGGTGCCCTGCCAAGGAGATATTGTGGGCCAGGTTAAGGAGAAACTCTACTATTGAGGGACCATCTGCCTCTTGGATGCCCCTGGTTTGGGGGGTGCCTTGGCTCATTGTACAGAAGCGAAGCCACTCCTCCCAGTATACGTTATGGGTACCACTGGTATCCCCTTGTGCCTGTTTGACAGCTAACTGTTGCAGGTCTTCTAGAGTCGGTCAGGGCCTTTGTCCATTGCTCAGGTCCTCTCTGAGCAATGCCCCTTGAAGTTCTGCCAGGTCTGGCAGGCTTCCAGGAGTCAGGTCTTCTTCAAGCACCAGGCCCTCTCCCTGGGGGTTGGGCTCCTTCTGGGCTTGTGGATTTTTGAAAGCTGGGCTGCCAGTCTTCCTTTCCCTCCTCTTGGCTTTTGGGACCTGGTCCATAGTTTCAAGCTACAGGATCCCTTGACTCTCTCTCAGGGCCTTCTGTGCTCTGGTAGTAAAACACACCCATTCAAGGAGACTCAGCATGGCTGCATTTTTCTTTGTCTCTACTTCTGCCTAAGCAGAAGTTTCTAAGTCATTGCCCAGCAAACACTCCACTGGGATAGCAGGGGACACAACTAACTTCATTGGGCCAGTAAATCCTCCCCATTGAAAGTCAACCATACCCATGGTCTGTGACTTTGTGACATTGTCAGCATTGACAATTTCGTGCTTCTACTCAGGTAGGATCTGGTCTGGGGAAACCAGTTTAGCCATGACCATATTAATACTGGCACCAGTATCCCTCAGAGCCGTCACTCCCAACCCATTAATCTTTGACCACTGCCTATACTTTTCCATGCTAGGAGGCCAGTGGGCAAAGGCTCAATGTTCTCCCCACCTAGGAACACTATGGTGGCCTCTGTGTATCCTTTGGTGTTTCTAGGGGAAATTTCCCATTCAAGCCTTACACTAGCCAACCTTTTGGACTGGTCACTAGTGGGTGCCTTTTTGGTGCATATTGCATCCCTTCTTTTGTGCCCTGGCTGGTTAAAGTCAAAGTGCACCCCTGCCTTCAAGGGGTCGAACTTCTTTCCTTGGTACCCCTTCCCCTTTGAATAGGATGTGGCTCAGGATTCCCCCCTCTGGATACCTCTGAGGACTCTTTGGGGATATCTTTCTTTTTATCCTTTTACCACTCTTTCCCCTGAGATGGGGCCTGTTTTCACCACTACCTTCTCGTCTTCTGGTCACCACCCTAGGTCACCACCCAGGGACTTCTTGGGGACCCTGGTTCTTACCCACTCATCAGCTATTGTGCCCAGTTCCCAGGGGCTAGACAGGTTAGAGTCCATCAGATGCTGGTGCAACTTCTCTGAATGACAATTTCTTAAAATGTGCTCCTTAACCAATAGATTGTAGAGCCCTTCTAATGTACGCACTTTGTTGCCTTTAATCCACCCATCCAGTACCTTAACCGAGGTGTCAATGAAATCTAGCAAGGTTTGTATAGTGCCTTTTTGAAGGGATATAGGCTTCTGCCTATACTCTTCAGGAGTTAATCCAAAAAGTTCAACAAGGGTTGCCTTCATATGTGTGTAAAATTCAGCTACCTCATCCTCTAATATGAGTAGCCTATCTCTACCAATCTCTGGTACTAACTTCTACAGAAGTGTTCCCCAGTGCTGAGTCCCCACCTTGCTCATTTTGAGAGCTTTCTCATATGAGGCCAGACACTTGTCAATGTCAGCCTCTGGAACACAGCTAGGGACAAGCTCACGGGCATCCTTGCACTAGGGACACCCCATCAGCACCTACAGATCTGCTGCCACCATCTTCTCTGGGCTCCAAGCCTAGCCTGGCCCTCCTTTCCTCTAGGGCCAACCTTCTTTAAGCCAGAGCTATGGCCCTCTCCTCCAAATCCAGGGCAGCCATGCTCTCCTGTATGGGTCTCTGGCTGTGTTTGAGCCAACCTGTAGGAAAGTGGAATATTATGTGATGAGGGGGTTAGTCCGCACCATGCAATATTATCACGATGCCCCTAAGACACTCGGGGACAGACACAGACCAGGTCAGACACGGACACACACACAATCACGCTTCCAGTTACAAACATCCATAGAGAGGTAATTGAAAGCAGCTCACAGCCTGCAGCTCGGGCGATTTTGTGGTTAGACAAATGAATATTTCTGTTAATTAACTAAAACTTCTAAATCATAGTTCTTCTATTAGTTTCTATGCACTCAAAAAAGACTGCCCCCTGCTTTACTCATTTTACGTGAGTCGGTAAGACTGAAAAAAAAACACATATCGATAAAATAGCACACATTCAACAGTGCCTGAGCTTAGGCCCTGACCTAAGGAAACCTAGGCAAGCTTTTTCGTCTATGAGGGTGGGAACAAGAGTTAACTTAAAATATGTGGATGCTCTCATCTCGGACAGGGGGAGCATTCTTCTAAATAACAAAAATGTCAGACGACGCGCTCTCCTCTCGCAAGAATTACAACACTGAGCTCTGCCTGACTGAAAAGGCATCTCAGGCTGGCGGGAAAGACCTAATTAGAACCAAGGGGCTCATTACGATGGCGGAACGATCGCCACCGCCGGGCCGGCGGTGGCGATCGTTCCGCCATCAAATTGAGAATTACCCAACGCCATATTAGGATGGCGGTGGGTATCGCGGCAGACGCAAAGTCCGTCTGCCACTTTTCCGCAGGTGGCAATCGCTCCGATTGCCTGGTGGGCGGAGCAGGGCCACTAATATGGTGGCGGTGCCTAGCAGGCACCGTCCGCCATATTAGGATGTGGGTTTTAGGAGACCTTTCCATGGCGGCAATGCCGCCATGGAAAGGCTGGCGGGCATTGGGTTGCGTTGCAGGCCCCCCATGTGGGGGAGGAGGGTGTCGCTGCACTGGGGGGTACCCATGGTACCTCCTGCAATTCCATGCACAAAGTGGCAGGCACCGCGTGGTGCCTGCCACGTGGTGCAGGGAAATGCGGTGCAAGCACCTTTCACACTGCGGACGGTGCTGCAGCCAGCAGCACCGCCCGCAATGTTAAAGGCCCAGGATGCGCCCGCCATTATGGCGGTCGCATCCTAATTGCAGTGGTGGGACCGCCGCATGTCTGGCGGGCGGTCCCAATCACCGCTACGGTGGCGGGCGGACAAAGTCTGCCCGCCATCGTAATCAGCCCCCAAATGTTGAGGCAAGGCTTGGCTACATCGGCACTTATTTAATTTTGACAACAGCAAATGTGATACAAATATAACCTTTCTTTTTACGTTAATCTTGACATAAGTGAAGGATTCCATTGCGCTAGACACACACGCACACACACACATATGTACACACACACACACTTGTATACGTTCATGCAGACTTTTCTCTGTCTGTACGGCTGGGGCAAAAGTTTATTCCAACTCCCGAGTGTTTTCAAATCTAGGACAAATGCAGCATTTTCTAAAAGAACAAAACTGCTCAATCACAGGCTCAGGCAGGAAGTAGGTACAGAGCTCCACCGGAATAAAAAACAGCAATTGATACAAACAGAAAAGGCTTAACTGGAACTACAGGTTGAAAGAGAGGCCGCACCAGTATTTGTTTTTATTCTCACAACCGCAAACGTGTTACAAACATAAAATTCCTTTTCACCTTTCGTCTGTGTAAAAAACAGCCTAATGCAGCATCAAACATGTAACTTGCCAATTTGGAACACAAGTACTTTCACTGTTTAGTCAAAAAAAAAAAAAAACAGCCACGTGTGTGTGTGCGCAACAAGCGAATGTGTGTTTACGGGCTGTATGCCACGAAATGTGACTGCAGCCTTTGCTGGGGGGTCTGTACCAGCTTATCCTGTAAGCAGGCAAGAAGTGCAAGAACTATGAAGACAATTAAGAGATGGACTTGTGAAGGGGTAAAGGTTGTGACAGAGAAGGCCCACGCTTCTGCCCGAGCCGCGGTCCTTTTGCGCTACAGAAGCGCGTGGCCTTTGCAGGCAGCATGCCGGCAGGATGGCCTCATCTGCTCCAGTAGACTGCTGGCAGACATGACGGCAGGAGGGCGGCGGAGGAGAGTCAGCAGCGGTAGGAGAAGGCCTCGTGCTCTCACTGTAGCTCGCTCTGCTGCAGCACTGACACCTCGCGCTCAGTATCCTCTACTCCTTGAAGTGCGCATGTCCTGGAGCTGTGCGTCTCGAGTGACAGTCTTGCACACGTTTACTCAGTTCGTACACAATTGTGTTACCTCCTTTGCCTCGCCCCCTACTCTTGAGGACATGTTGGGGCCAGGCAATTACAAACATGTTTATTGAATATCATAGTTGGTAAGCGCAGCGCCTCGCTCGTCTCTTCTGCTTTACAAGTGCCAAGGGCTGCGCATGACACCTCTAAGGAATCGCGGCACCCGTGCCATAAAAATGAAAGCGCGGCATGGGTGGGCTTTAAAAAAATTTTTTTTAATGTAAATACAGCACTCCCAGGTTAGCAATGCACGTAGGGGCTGCATGCGTATCGCTGCTTGTACCCGCGGCAATACTCCATGGGAGTGAAGAACGTCTCAGAAAAGGTGGGACATGCACCCACCATTACCCATTTGCAGGCTTCGACTTTTAAATGACACACGCAAAAGCCAATCCAAAGCGTGGGAGGAGTCAGACCCCACAAAGTACAGCCAACAGATCGCCTAACAGCGCAAGCGCTGTTTAGGCTCAACCTAAAAATAAAGTGTATTTTTATACTAACTAAGACACCAAAAATCAATGGAACAGCATACATATAACTGGAGTTATAGATTTTGGAAGCAATATTAAATCAGTGCAAAATAATACATGAAAAACATAACATTGCGGTCTATGGAAAAAACCACTAGTGACAATCGGCCACTTCAAGGTCCAATTACGTGGAACCCCTGCAGGGTTAAGGTTCTGCAGGCCCTAGGACCAGGCCACGACAGTGGCTCACTTGACGCTGAACGGGAGCCGCTGGTGGGTTCTGATTTTACAGCTGCCATGGTGCTTCAAAAAACAAGATGCAAACAGAAGCAGTGGCCTCCCCTGGGACTACTCCTACCTTCCTTGCTTCTCCTGGCACATACTGGCCAGGGGACACTGACCTGCCAACCACAGTGGTGTGACTGGGCAGTGGCAGGTATCCCATTCACCTGTATGGACGGAAGTGTTTATTACCACCCTCAGGGATCAACAGCTTACCATCTGGACCCTTCTCCCAGTTAAAAGCTATGAGGATCTTCTCATCTTAGGAGTCCTCCCCTATGGCTACACTGGACCACCATTTTGGGACAGGCTGCATAACCTCTGTAATGCCCTTCCTGTTGGCAGTCAAAACACCACCTGTTGTCTAAGAGTTTTTTAAGCCCTGAATCCCCCTGCCTCTGCCTGTCAGCATTGTGGTAGGTTCTACTGTCCTCCTTTAAGGGTGCTGTGGTCCTGAGGGAGTCTCCTTGGTGGGTTTACCGTCTCCCTCCATTGCTCTTTGTGAGCCTAACCCCCCTTCTTGAGGTCATCCACTGGGTCTTTTTGGGTACTCTTGTCCTTACTCAATAATCAGTCTTCTTCGCCAACTCCCTAGTACTAGGAAGTTCTGAGTCCAATAGATGCTGGTGTAACGTGTCTGAAGCACAGTTGCTTAATATGTGCTCTTTCATAATTAAATTATACAGCCCATCATAACTGTCCACCTCATTGATTTTTATCCAGCCTTCCAGTGCTTTAACTGAAGAGTACACAAAGTCCACCCAGCGCTGTTTTTGACCTTTATGGGTGTCTCTGAACTTTACCCTCTACTCGTCTATGGTGAGTCCAAACCATTCTATGAGTGTCTCCTTCATATACTGATAGGGCACATCCACATCCTCATTCAGGGTCAGAAGTATATCTCCGCCATTCACTGAGAATAACCCCTACAGTAGAGAGCCCCAGTGTTGGCGACCTATTCTCATTTTGCAGGCCCTCTCAAAGGCTGCAAACCATTTGTCGATATCATCTACATCACTATACTTCAGGTACATACCCTTTGGGGGTTTTGGTTTGAAGGATTCATATTTATCCCTTGTACTATTGTTGCTGCCACCATCTTTGGGCCTCAAGCCTAACTTAACTCTTCTTACCTCAAGGGCTAGTCTCCTTTCCTCACGTTTAAGCTTTTTCTACTCCAGGGAGAGTTGGTCAAGCTGTTCCTCAAGGTTTCCTACTACCCTTCCAGAGGGAGGGGGTCCACTAGAGTGGCTCCTGTCCTCCCCTTCTTCAAGGTCATCTTCTGAGGTTTGGCCCTGTGTATCTGGTTTGGCTTGCTCAAAGGAGCTGAGGGATCTCTCAAGTTCCTCCTTTTTGGCAGTTGTCTTGTAGGAAATACCTCTTAATTTGCACAAAGCTCTCAGATCATTGATCTTCAAAGCAGGGATAACTGACTGGTCGATATTCTGTGCAGCTTCCATTGTGCCTAACCTTTTTATTCGGAAGTTGGGACCTATTAAAAATATACCAAAAACTGTTATACTTTTTCCTAACTTGCCTAGGAGTTTTAAAGGTACTTCTGGAATGGGGGTCTACACCGAGCCCTAATAATCCATTTTCTTTTAAAAAAAATGAAAAATTGCATAAAGTTTTATTTTGATGCTAAAGTCAATTTAGTGGGTTGCACATGCTCAAAATACTTATGACCAAGTGGTACTAAGAAACACAGGTGCAGGATCCCTACCGCTGTAACACTAATGAAGGAAAGTGGAATATTATGAGGGTTTAGTCCTCAACATGCAATATTATCACGATATCCCAAAGATGATCCTTGGATTCACACTAATAAATCCTTAGCTCAGCCCTGGTAGAGTGACAAAGAACAGCCAGGAAAATGTATTTATTGTCTGGTTAATTATAAACCATTACAATTTTATCAAAAACACAGTCAGGCTTTACTAGAGGAACATGTGCTAAGCAAGTCAGAGTACCAACATGGACAATAAGTAATTGACGCAGCTTGATAAAAACCCGACACCAATTTATAAAAATAAAGATTATGTTTATATTGATTTAGAGACCAAAAAAGAATAGCATACATATAACAGAAGTTATAGATTTTAGAAGCAATATTAGATCAGTGCAAAATAATACATGAAAAACATAACATTGCTGTCCATGGGAAAAAACACAAGTGACAACCGGCCACTTAGAGGTCAAGTTACGTGGAACCCTTGCAGGATTAAGGTTGCGTGGGTCCTAGGACCAGGCCACGACAGTCAGTACAATTTGACCTAGCCCAGGGGCTCCGGGTGCAGAGTGCTCCGGCTCTCCTTGGTGCTGAATGGGAGCCATGGGTGGTGCTGATTTTACCGCTTACCTGGTGCTGCAAGAAACAAGATGCAAAAACAAACAAGGGACACAGTTGACGATGTCGGCTGCAGGTTTCATGGTGTTCCCTCTTGATGCAGCGTCGAGTGTGATGGTCAGTTTCAAGGTTGGTGACCAACAAGCCTTGGGAGCGGTAAGCCCAGCGCAAAGGTATGGGCACTTCACAGGGGTTGGAGGAGTGAGGTAGTGGCCTGATACTTCAGGACTGCCAGGAACACAACTCCGACAATGCACTGGACCATCTGTTTTTTGTCAATTCCTCAGCGGGCACGATGGCTGGTCATTCTTAGGATCCTGGAAGTGTTTTTACCTGCAGTGTGCAGCGGACTAGTGCCACCAGTCCAGAGAAGTCTGAGAGTGCTTCTTCAGGGGTTCCACAGTGAGGGAAGACCAGGTTTGAGCCAAGGACGAAGTTAGTTCTCACAGACCAAGTCTGTTGCCACAGTAACAGAGTATCCCTCTTTAGCTTTGGCTGGTGGGCAAAGTCAAGTTGTCATGGAGACGGCTTCCATCTTCTTTGATGCAGGTCGATCAGATCGGAGGTTCTGGTGTTGGGGGGGTCCCTAGAATTGTAGATTTTGGGGAGTTAGGGGCATGGAGACTACTAGCAAATGGGCAGCTAACTCCTGCAGCTAATCTGCCCCTGAGATGAAGACATTCGATCGGGTGGGTCGCCTTTTCTACCCAGTGCCCTCTATTCTGCCACTCCTAAACATGGCAGAAAAGAAAATAAATTTAGTGTACAGACTGTGCTGCCCACCCTGGAGGTGTGGTCAGCCTTTTGGGGGTGTACACTGCCTTGCATAGCTAATTTCCCACCTGTCCCCGTGCAAATGTGCCTTGGACAGGGGGAGGGCTGTTTTCTCCGCTGGGAGTCCTCCCTGATGCATATCAGAGGCGGTGCAGCCTTTGAAGCTCAACACCTTGATGTGCCCATTCACTAGATAACATGGGAGGAGGGAGGTCTGACCTCCTTCTTGCCTATGCCTTTGTTCCCGAGTCCTGAGAGTGTTCACATTGCCTAGAAGGAGGTCCGAAACCTGCCTTGGCAGGTGCGGGAAAGCGCGGGCTTGCCAGCCAAAGCATAGGATAGTTGGGGTAACCAAGTGGGCACCGTCTAAGGTCTCCACCTGGGTGTATGCCACATTGTCCTCAGCATGAGATTTGTGTCAGGGGTGACACAGAGGTAGGAAGCATTTGTTTACTGCCTAGTGCGGCAAAACCAGAACATCTTGGGTCTGAGGGAGAGGGGGCGACGGGAGGGAAAGGGTCTCCACAAATTACTTTTGCAGCCTGTGCCTGGGATGCAGGCACAGGTTCACCAACCGTGCCCAGTTTGTCAAAATGACATTCACAGGACCTCATGATTGTGTGACCCCACTCGTGGCCACATCCAAGTCATAGAGACCATAGCCCAGCGATGGCCCCAAAAGCCGCATTATCCCATCGGGAAAATCCATCTAAGTCGGTAGCACCACCTCCATCAGGCAGAACACATAAAAATCCCAACGAGGCCCCTGACTCTTGCTGAGAAAACACCGCAAACCAACATAGTCCCAGTCCTTTTCCCCTGCAGGTTCCAACGGGGGTCCACACACCACCTCCAGTATCCCTTAACAACGCCCAAAACCACAGGTAACCGCCCCCTGGGACCTGCACAAAACAGCATGACATCCCAAAGATTCTCGACCATTCCAGAAGAAGGGCATAACCCAGTAATTCAGCCCAATTCGAAAGAAACTTCGGTCCATGCCACATGTAGAGACCCAAGGGACGCGAATGTGTCAACTGAAACACTACCCTAAAATTAAACATCCGCCTTTCCTCACAATTGCACGCTGCCCATGCAGGTCGAAAGGACATTCCTGCACAGGTTTAAACATCACACAGTTAAGCGAAGCAGCCTACAGAGAGAAGAACTGTCCCTGCTGTAGCAAGGAGAGGTGGGAAAAACCCATAATACGAATAGCCTTAAAAAAGTTTAAAAGCCACAATTTTCCCCAAAATTCTAGCATCTAGTAAAATTGGGTTAAAACCCCACCATTCCACTAAAATTTTATCACCTCCGTTCAGTTCAAGAAAAATTCGCCCCCCAGTAAAACCATAGAGCGTACCATTTACAAATAAATGCAGCTGTGCTTCAAAACTGCCTAATAATGTGTTTTTTCCAAACTAACCTACACCCCACATCTCTTCTCCTGCACCAACACTGCTGCGGTCCGCCATTTCTTCAATCAAAGGTTTCAAAGACATTTTTACATAGCCAATAGCTCAAGTAACGCAAATTCTGAAATGACTTTTGTAACTTTGTCTTAAAAGACATTTTTCTGCACCGCACCAGGACAAGACACCTCTGGGCGCCCAGACATGGGACAACAAACAAACAACAGATGACAGGCCCAGATGACAGATATCTCCCTTGAAGACAACCCTACAACCTACTAAATGCTTCCCAAGTTATATGTTTTTGTATTTTCGTACACGCTCTCTCTAGCCGGGATGCTCTTGAGCCCCTCTGGAACCAAAAGTATGCCTAAACTCATGAGCTCTACTTCTACATTCTTGCAACACATGTACAGAGACCTGTCTCATCTCACATACACCTACATTGAACTAAGCGCTAGTATTCTTCACGCACCACATAGCGCACTCCTACACAACACCTGGTATCAACACTTGATCTACGTAGGCACACAAACTACAAACAGGTCATGTTATATCTGTTCACTGATACCTCACGCCATAGGCGCAGATAGGCTTTACTTACCACAGGAGATAGCCCCGAAAAACCAAAATGCCTCGTCCATCTGAACCTATGCAGAATCAGGGCAAAATTCCAACCCAATAGAGTAGAACCCCAAAGGACACTAGTAAACATCACACTGTATGAAACCAACCCCACTGCACTGTATTTCCTTACCGAGCCGAGGAAGCCAGGATGCGCAGGAAAGACACCATGGTGGAGGACGCTGTTCGGCCCAGGACTTTGTAGAAAAGAGGTTTCTGGAGGTAGCAAGACCACCACACCAGTGCACAAACAAGTCCGCTCCCGCCTTCGTCTGCGGTCCCAGGGTGGACCTTAACATCTTTGTGGCCATCTTCTAGAATAACAATTGGACCCAGATATAAAATTCCAGTGCAGGCCTACTCATCTCAATCACACGGGGAATGAGTCCCATAGGAGGGGGGCAAATGCCAGCATAAACACCCAGTGCCAAAAAATCTGGGATAGCGAGATCTATAGGTAAACATGGTTTGAGGGGAAGGGGCAACCCCTAATTATACGGAAACTTACATTCTATTCTTCAAATGGAAGGTGCACCAGAAAATAAATTCAATGTAGCTAATTTCAGTCCATCATCTTCTTTTATTATTTCCCAAATTATTGCACAAGAATTGAAATCAGCCAAAGCGTTTCGTTCCTGTCACACTAGGAACTTCATCAGGGCTGAAATAATCACATAAAAGACAATATAAATCACCACATATAAAACATATAAAATGACATTACATACTTACATATATACAGACACAACACATTTCAATCTCTATGAATCTCATCGAGATCACACCCTAAAATACAGGTTTAAGGCACATGACACATTGGGGGTCGTGGCTTAGCCGGCTGCAAAATGGCCGCACCTTGAGTGGGCTCTGCCGGCCAAGCCTAATTTCCTTAATTATCCTGCAGGCATCTCGATCATCGCCATTTGGACTTTGCACCCTCGCCACTCACCTGCTCTTGTGGCGCGCTCTGAGCCCTTTCCTGCATTCCTGGGTCGCTGCTGGGCCGAGTTTCGTCGCTGTGTGAGCCCCGGGCCTGGCCCTGTGGCGTGCACGGCCTTACCGGCCTCCTGGAGCCGACTGCGAGATCCTGACTTGGGACCGGATTTGGGCCGGACGCGGCGCCTCTGCTACTCGACCATCTGAGCCGGTAGGTGCCGCCGCTGCGGGGGCGCACTGCGGCGGGGTTGGGGGCGCGCTTGTCGTACCGCCCGGCCCGGCCTACGCGCGCCCGGTTGCCATTTTCCTCCCTTTGGCGCCCATGGCTTCGGCCTCTCCCATCGGGCCTGGCGAGGTGGGCGGCGCGCTCCCCTTGACTCCCCCGCTGTGTGCAGCCTCTCTCCCGCTGCGGCCTCCGGCTCCCCGGCGTCTGTGATCGGCGGCTGCTGCATCGGCCCGTTTGGCATCTGGGCCCCCCTGCTGCGGCGATCTCGGCTTGCCGGACGCTGTGCTCCCTCGGAGGCGGCCGAGGGTTGTGTTCCCGCTTGCCGCCTCCCGTCCTGCTTTCTGCTGCCAAGGTCTGCGGACCCCACTACTTGCCGGCCCCTCCTCCTGGGCCCTCGCTGAGCGGAGTGCTTTTTCTGTAACATCGGGCCGCCCTACACCAGAATCCGGCCGAGGCACGGCCTACCAGATCACATCTGCTGGTTGCCCCCTGCCGGGTCCTGCTGCTGTATCAATGCGCGACCTATGGACTCTGTGCAGTGCTGATGCTTAATTTGCCCTCGGCCCAGTGCCCGACTCACCTGGCTGCTTCTACTCCTGCGGGCTCGGCCGCCGGTGCCCCGCTTGGTGCCTCTCACCTCCGCTGTGCTGTGGTTCCCTTTGTCCTGTGTCCCTGCGGCCTCGTTGCGAGCTGGCTCTATTTGACATTCTTGCTGCCTGTGGTGGATCGCTCCTGCCAGCCCACTCTTAGCCGGGCCCTGCTACCTCTCCCTTAAATTGGCTGGTCGGTGGGCTGTCTGAGGCGGCCGCCTGGTGCTGGACGGACTGCCCACTGGGACCCTTCCTCTCTTGCAACCAGCCCTCTTGTGCTCTGGTCCCGGGCGTCACTGCAGCTGTCCGCTGGGCATGTCCTCACGACTCTCCTCTGTTGGCTGGCCGCACCTTGAGTACATTGGTTTCCTCCTTCTACCTGCGGCCTCACATCAGTTGACAGGCTTCTCCACTCTCCTGCGACCTCCGGCCATGGGTCGAACCGACCCCAAGCAGCCTAAAATCGCCTTTGATCAGCGCCGCCAGACGCGCCAGGAGGGTGCGGATGCGGATGGTGGTGACCCCTTGGCTCCGTCTGACATGGTGCAATCCCGTGAGGACGATCTGAAGGCCATCATGTTGGACGTTAAATCCACGGTCACCAACATAGCGGCGCAGCTGGATCAGTTATCGGCCCGCCTGGACACAGTGAAAGCCCGGGTTGACTCCCACGAGGCCCGACTCCATGTTGAGGCCAGGGTGTCTGACGCAGAGGACGCTGCTACCCAAGACCGCCAGAAATTGCTAAAGATGGACAAGATATTAGCCGTTGTCCGAGAAAAGAACGAAGATTTGGAAGCGCGCTCACGCAGGAGCAACCTTCGTATTACTGGAGTGCCCGAGTCCACCAACATATCTCGCATGGAGGACTATGTGGAGCAGCTGGCTCATGAGCTCTTTGGCGACGTTCTCTCATCGGTTTTTATAGTTGAGCGGGCACATCGTTCCCTTGGCCCCCGTCCGGCCCCTGGTCTGCCGGCCCGTCCCATCATAGCCAACATTTTAATTTCAGGGACCGCGACGCCATCCTCCGGGCGGCCAGGGAAAAAGGGGTCATTCGCCACCAGGGTAACTCCCTCTCGTTTTACCCGGATTACACCACCGCAGTTCAGGCGGCACGCCGTGAGTTTCTACCGGCTAAACGGATCCTCCAGAAGCACGAGATCTCCTACTCACTGGCGTACCCGGCCAAACTGCGAGTTGAACAAGGCACAAAAACCCTCCTCTTTCCGGATCCAAGAGAGGCGCTGGCGTTTGCTAAAAAACTGGACAAGTCCAACCGTTCTTCGCCTGTCAACTCCCAAGCTGTTGCCGAGGATATTCTCAGTGACAATGACTGACCTGTTCTTCGAGCCCTGATTTTGCATCCTTCGCATTGTCTGTTCTCCAGGCCTGTAATTCGTACTTAGTCCTTTGGGTTCCTGTTGCCCTCTGAGGCATGTTCGCTAGCCTATTTGTTTTTGATGTGAAGTTTCCCCAATTCTTGGTGTACATTTCTGATGTTTGCTGACGCTAACGGCCTGGCCACCCTGTCTCTCTGGCAGGGGTGTACGCTGGGCGACGCCATGCCCCCACGGGATAATTCCCATCACAGACGCAGATTCTTCCCTTCCAAGTTGTGGGTCCCTGGGGTGGGTATGGGTGGTGTCTCAGCCTGATTGGGGTGTTGGTGTGGGTGCGGGGTGTGGGGCTCCCCTGGGGTTTTTTGTTTTGGGGCAGGGTTCCGGGGGATGGTTCTTTGGGGTACGGGGTCTGTGGCCTCCTTCTGAGGCCTTGTTGTTCGTTTTTGCAAAGTATTTTGTTCATGGCCCCTCTGACATTAGGTCTCTTCCCCATGCTAGTCAGATTTCTGCCAAGGGGTTTGTTTGCTTGTCCTGTTGGCTTATTTCAGTGATTGTGTGATATGTCTGACCATACTATGCCGAGCTGTTCCCTTGATTATTGCACCACTCTTGGCTCTCATATCCCATTGCACCGCTCATTGCCAATGCATGCACCCTTTATGTCACTTTTTCCGGATATCCCCCCCCTGATTGTGGCACCATGACTGACACTACACTTTGGACTTGGAATGTCCGTGGGCTTAATGACTACCGCAAGGCACGTTTGGTTCACGCCCATCTCATTCGAAACAAGGTGGACATCTGTTTTTTACAAGAGACCCATCTTATGCAATCCACTGCTTCTAGACTACTTTCCCGACATTGGGGCGAAATCCATTCCTCCTTTTACTCCAATTATTCTCGGGGGGTGTCCATACTGCTGCGCAGGGGGCTCCCATGGCAGACCTCTCAAGTGTTCTCTGACTCGGGCGGGCGATTCGTAATACTCCATGGCACCCTACGGGCTCAACCTCTGACACTCGTGGCGATATATGGTCCCAATTGCGACGACCCGGACTTCTTTGCTCAAGTTTGGCACCGCTTCGCATCTCTTGGCCCTGCTGCTCTCCTCTGGGGGGGGCGATTTTAATGTGGCTCTGTCCGCCGACTTGGACCGGTCTGGCTCCCATGCCTCCCACCCGCGCGCGACCTCACTCCTTAACTCCATACTCCTGGATAACTCACTGTACGACGCGTGGCGTCATGCTTACCCTGCGGTGCGTGAGGGCACGTGTGTCACTGGTTCTCGGGCTGTTGGTCCCGACTGGACTTATGAATCACTACTCCGGACGCACTAGTCTGGCTTACCTCGGTTGACCATATGGCGCGCACTCTTTCTGACCACGCTCCCGTCAGCCTATCCCTTCGTCTCCCTCACTCGCCCAGTCGCGCCTTCTCATGGCGGCTTACTCCGAACGCACTGTGCGATTCGGTCTTCTGCGACGAGATACAGACTGTGATCGTAAATTATTTTGAGCTCAATGAGGGATCTGTGGACTCCCTAACCACGCTCTGGGAGGGTTTCAAGACTGTAATCCATGGGGAATGTATCTCCAAGCAATCGGTGTTTTGCGCTCCATCTGTGGCACTCTGGATAGGATTGAAAAGGAGATCAAATTGTTGGACACTTCTCACGCCCAGCACCCGAATGCCGATACCCTCGCTCAGATATGCGAGAAGCTGACTGAATTTTCTGACGAGGCGAATAGGGAACTGGCTTTTCTCGGTAGAGAGGCGCGGGCGCGTCGGTTTGGTGAGGGTGATCGCCCAGGTAAAACTCTGGCTAACCTCCTTAGTCGGCCCCGCGCTGCGTCGTATATTACTGCCCTGCAAGACGGCGGTCCTTCCCGCACTACCTCCCCGGACGAAATCAAAGCGCACTTTACTGCATTCTACACACAACTTTATACGGCCGGATCGGTTCCACCTTGCGAAGTCCTAGATCAATACTTCGATACTCTTCAACTCCTCTGGCTCGGTATTTCACATCGGGAATTCCTTAATGAGCCCTTCTCTAAGAAGGAGATCTTAGCTGCTATAAACAGTATGCCTGGCGACAAGGCGCCTGGCTCGGACGGCCTGCCAGCCTCTTTTTATAAGGCCTTCGCCCCTCTTTTGAACCCCCACTTAGCTGCCATGTATAATGAGTCCTTTGAATCGGGACAATTCCCCCCGTCGCTGCGTGAGGCACTTTTGACCCTACTTCTCAAGCCGGATAAGCCCCCCGAGCAGAGAGATTCCTATCGCCCCCTTTCCCTCATCAACACTGACAACAAAATCTTTGCCAAGCTGCTTGCCTCCCGCCTACTTCCACTTATGCCACTCATTGCCCGCCCAGACCAATCCGGTTTTATCCCCGGTCATAACCTCCGGACCATTTTCTCCGTTCTTCATCAAATCAATCCGTCGCTTCCGGCAGGGGC
Source organism: Calotriton arnoldi (assembly GCA_963921515.1). Lineage (NCBI taxonomy): Eukaryota > Metazoa > Chordata > Amphibia > Caudata > Salamandridae > Calotriton > Calotriton arnoldi. The sequence goes on along the minus strand of CAWUFW010001870.1, from coordinate 205,091 downwards.
GGCTTTGCTCGATGCCGCCAAGGCCTTCGATACCTTGGAATGGCCCTTCTTGTTTTACCCGCCTGGGCTTCAGTCAGGTTTTCATTCGCAAGGTGTTGCTCCTGTATACTCTTCCCACCGCTTGTCTCCGTATCAACGGACAGATTTCCGAGCCTATTCCTATCGGGCGCGGTACCCGGCAGGGCTGCCCGCTCTCGCCCATGCTCTTCGCTGTCACTATGGAACCTCTCGCAGCTCGTCTCCGGCAGCACCATACTCAGAAAGGCATCGGTTTCGCGGCTCGGGCTCTTTGGTTTCCATGTACGCGGACGATATCACTCTTTATGTTCGTCATCCTCAGGAGAATCTCAGTCCTCTAGTCCATGAGGTGATACGTTTCGGTGGCTACTCTGGCATTCAGGTTAATTGGAACAAATCTGTACTAGTTCCTCTCACGGACGCCACAACCCCCTTTGATTCTGATTACCCTTTCGTGTGGGCTTCGGAGCCCACTAGGTATCTGCATGTTTGGCTGAGCAGAGACGTGGATGAACTCTGGAGAGCCAACTTCGGCCTCGAAGTGGATTGGTTGGAGTCCAAGAACCCGCTCTGGAACCGGCTGCCGCTCTCACTGGCCGGGCGCATAGAGATTGCCAAGATGGTAGTGCTCCCGAAGTTCTTATATCTCTTCGTTAACATTCCCATCCCTCTCACCGCTCAATTTTTTCGCAAGGTTCGCTCTCTGCTTATCACTCTGGTTTGGGCTGGACGGCAACCCAGGATCGCTTACAACACCCTCACGCTTCCGATGTTGCGGGGTGGGCTGGGAGCCCCGGATTTTAAGCTTTATGCCCTTAGCGCTCAGGCCAGCTTACTCCATTTCTGGCTCCACCCCACCCCGTTCCAACCCCATGTGGTGGTGGAGGCCGACCTCGCTGCCCCTTGGCCGCTCACAACTGCACTGTTCGCCCCGGCAAAACTTCAACGCACTGAAATTGATACGGTCGAGACCTTGCGTTGGGCCTGGGACGGAATTCTCAAGATCTCCAGCTTTGAGATGCTATCTGCAAACTCTATGCCCATTGCTCATCACCCTACCTTTCCTCCACTCCAGTCGTCGGGGATGGTCAAACACGCCGGTCGTTTAGGTCTCTCCACAGTATCAGACCTGTATCCCGGGGACACTTTCCTTTCGCTTGCCGCCGACTCCGGCCCCATGGATACCCTGTTATTTTACCAACTCCGGGCTGTTTGCAGGAAGATCCACTCCACCTTTCCTCAACCTCCTCCCTCATTGGCCACTCTTGATCTGCTCTATGCCTCTTCCTCTCCCAAGAAATTGGTCACTAAAATTTATGCTTATACGCTTGCAGCGTCCTCTATTTCTACTGACCGGGCGCGCATCGCATGCGGCGAGGACCTGGGAATCGAGATTTCTCAAGCGGATTGGTTGTATTGTTGTACCCAGATCAAACGCCTCTCTCCCAATTATCGTTTGCGCCTTATACACTTCAAATACATACACAGGCTGTATCGTACCCCGCCCAACTTCACAGATTAGGTCTTGTAGCTAGTGACAGATGCTTGCGCTGCTCCGCGCCCGCGGCTGACTTCGCTCATCTCGCCTGGTTGTGCCCCCGGGTTTCGGCATATTGGCAGATAGTTTGTACAATTATCTCCGAAATCACCTCATCACCACTCCAACCTGACCCCGCGATCTGCCTCTTAGGCTTCGTTAAATTTTGCCCGGATGCCTCTCGCCGTTTGACTGCCATGCTGTTGGTCCTCGCGCGGCGCAGGGTCTCGATGTGTTGGGGTCGCAGGCCTGCGCCTAAGGCGGCCCTCTGGCTCGAGGATGCGTCCCGCTGTCAAACCCTCTTGTCTGAGTTCTGGGACCTCCTGCCAGCCAAGTCTCGTCCACTTGATATATGGGGCCCACTTGTTACCTACCTTTCAAGCCACGACCCCCAGCAATCGGCGACTTCTCCGGCGCTCCCTGCCCGCGGCGGCCGCCGGTGCTAGTCCGTGAGCTGCTCCCTTCTTGTTCATGGCCCCCTCCACTCTCCCTGCCTTTCCCCTCTATGCTTGGTGCCTCCTCTGGTAGTTTGCTTTCGCCCCTCACAGGGTTTCATGACAACTCCCCATGTCACTGTCTTTAAGGTGACACAAATGTGCGACTCTTTCTGCTGTGCTGCAATGTATAGATGTGCTTAATTTTCTGCTCCAATGGGACCATGTAATTATGCTGTGCAATCTTTTCTAAATAAAGGTTTTTGAAAATATATATATATTTTTTTAAAAAGGCACATGACACATTACACAAAGGTCAAACTAGACGTAGGTTCCCACTAAACAGCCCACATATACATGTATTAAAAACCGTCACTAGTCCTATACAAATCCCAACACTTATAACAATTCATCCTTAACATACCCACCTATGTACAAAAGAACATGTTACTTACCTTCGGTAACGATATATCTGTAAGAAACATAGGTTAGTTATAGATGCCTTACCCTAGAATTACCCCCAGGCGTCAGACTGGATCTGGAAAGTTTTTCGTCAGCAGTACCCCTGCGCGTCGGAAGGTGGCGTCGGTCGACTCCGCGTCCGTCGTCGGCATCGTGGTCGCCGGGATGACGTCGCAGTAGCTACATAGATGCCGCCCTCGCGCGCTGACGTCAGTTCTGTACACGACTTTCCACGCCAGAAGCGCAGAGCCATGCAAGACACTGACCACTGGTGCACAAAACTAGGGCCCTGAAACGATGTCCTTAACCCTAGAAGTCAGTTCGCAGAACGGGAAGGATGGGTGGGGCGGTAAGGAATCTATAACTAACCTATGTTTCTTACAGATAAATCGTTACCGAAGGTAAGTAACTTGTTCATCTGAAAGAAACAGTTAGTTATAGATTCCTTACCTTAGAATAGATACCCCAGCAATACCAATCCCGGAGGTGGGTCTGCGAACCAAGTTCACACTAGAAAGTCCTGGAGAACAGAACGGCCAAAGAAGCCGTCTCTCCGGATTTGGCTGTCCAGGCAGTAGTGTCTCGTAAACGTGTGCAGCGATGCCCACGTAGCAGCCTGACAGATGTCATAAAGGGGGACTCCTCGTCCCAAAGCAGTAGTAGCTGCCGTCACCCTGGTGGAATGGGCGTGCAGCCCCACTGGAGGCTCCTTCTTAGCCAAAGAATAGCAGGCTTTGATGGACAAAACGACCCACCTGGAGATGGTCCGTTTGTGCGCGGCCCGACCATTCTTAGCGCCCATGTAACCCACAAAGAGTTGGTCGTCATCCCGGAATTGTTTTGTGCGATCCAAGTAGAAAGAAAGCGCACGTTTTGGATCCAGACGGTGGAGCCTCTCTTCCTCTTTCGAATGACGCGGAGGCGGAAAGAAGGTGGGCAAAGTGAGTGTTTTGCCAATGTGGAAAGAAGTAACCACCTTGGGAAGAAAGGAAGGTCTAGTTCTAAGGATGACCTTGTCTGGATGGACAGCAAGACAGGGAGGCTTGGAAGACAGAGCTTGTAGCTCAGTCACCCTGCGCGCAGAGGTGATGGCCACCAGAAAAGCAGTTTTCAAAGTGAGAAGTCTTAGAGGACAGCTATGTAGTGGCTCAAAGGGAGCGCATATAAGATATGTCAGAACCAAGTTCAAGTCCCACTGGGGCATTACGAAGGGAACAGGAGGAAAAAGATGAGTAATGCCCTTAACAAATCTATTTACAACAGGGGACTTGAAAAGAGAAGTCTGATCATGGAGCCTGAGGAAGGCTGAAATGGCCGAGAGGTAGCCCTTAAGAGTGCCCAGAGCAGAGCCCTGCTGGGCCAAAGATAAGCGGAACAAGAGAACCTCAGAAAGAGGGGCAGAAAGGGGATCCCAGCCTTTGCTGTGCACCATGCCACAAATTTATTCCATCTGCAGGCGTATACCGTCTTAGTGGAGGGCCGCCTGGTTGCCAAGATTACATCACAGACTACGGGAGGCAGGTCAAACAACATCAACTGCCGCCGCTCAATCTCCACGCAAGGAGGTGGAAGCTAGACAGGTTCGGGTGGAGGACCGTCCCCTGCTGCTGCGACAGAAGATCCTCCCGAAGAGGCAGTCGGATCGGAGGATCGATGGCCATGTTGAGCAGCTCGGGATACCAGACTCTTCGTGCCCAATCCGGAGCCCCAAGAATGACTTGGGCCCGGTCGCGCTTGATCTTCTTCAGCACTCTGGGCAGAAGTGGTATAGGCGGAAAGGCGTATAGAAGACCGCAACTCCACTCGCGACGAAAAGCATTGCCTAGCGAGTGCCGCCTTGGCAATTCCAACGCGCAGAATTGCTGACATTGCGCGTTCTCTTCAGTGGCGAATAGATCTAACCATGGCTCTCCCCACTGCTGAAAGAGACCTTGCACCACCTCCGAGTGAAGACGCCATTCGTGATCCATCATGCACCTGCGGCTGAGTTTGTCCGACCGCGCATTCAGTGAACCTGCCAGGTGTTGAACCACCAGGGATATGCCCTGATACGGCACAAATAGAGATCTGCCCACGGATAACATCTGATCATAATCCGGTCTTGATCTGCTTTCAGCTTTCAGCTGAGGACAAGAGTAGCCGGCCCTTTTCATTTCCAAGGCATTTGCTGTCTGACCCTCAATTTATTACATATACTCAAGGGGTTCTCACTGAATTCTTACAATCTAATATGGACACCGCTTCTCCTTTTATTATATGGGACACAATGAAAGCTTATATACGGGGCTCTACTCCGCAGTATATTTATCATCTAAATAAAACAGTCTGAATGCAACTTGTGATACATTAAAAAAATTAGAGTCAGCGCATGCGGAGGAACTTATGTCTAATGATTTAAAAAGCGATCTAATATACTCTTCTTTAATACACGGGCACTTTTGACTCGGAAGTTCAAAGAGAAGAGTGCAGCTGCTTTTAACAAAAACCGCTGTAGCCAATATGAGTATGGGGATCAGGTCGGGAGGATATTAGCATACCAGATTGCGGATATAAAAGCCAAAACACGGATAGACTCGATTAGGGGTAGAGATGGCCAGTTACATAAATCTACCGGTTCAATTTTAGAGCAATTCATTCAATTCTATACGGAGCTCTACACTCTGCCCGATGATGTGGATGAAACTGTACTGGAAGAATACTTACAATTAGGGGATCCACACACTCTGAGTTTGGAGGCAGCAGATTGCCTTCAGCAGGATATTACTGAGGAGGAAATTATATCTGCTATAGCTGCACTGCCATCAGGCAAGGCTGCTGGGGATGATACCCTACTTATAGAATTTTACAAAACTTTCAAAAGTTCTATTCTTCTACTACTCTGTGTTGTCATGCACCAGATTGGGGAATGTATGGAAGCTCCTAAGTCCTGGGACATGACCAACATTGTTTTTTTCCTTAAAAAAGGGAAGTCGGCGGATGATTGTGGGTCTTATCGCCCAATTTCTCTCATCAATTCTAATGCCAAAATTTTCGCCAAAGTGCTGGCAAACCGACTGACGCCCTATATGCCTGGCCTTGTATCTGAACACCAACATGGGTTTATAATCGGTAGAGATACTACCGCCCATGTCAATACAGCTATAACAGCTTTTGATATTGCTAATAGGACATCTCGTAATTTGGGGTTGGTCCTGTTAGATGCTGAAAAAGCATTTGACCGGGTTGTATGGGATGCATTATAGAAGACACCGATTCACAACGGTCTACCAGGCCGCTTTCTGAAATGGATTTGTGCGTTATATATTAATCCACAGGCTAAACTTCTGTATATTAATCTATACTCTGCTCCATTTTTGAAACAGCGTGGTACCAGGCAGGGGTGCCCACTCTCCCCCTTGCTGTTCGCTTTATATATAGAGCCATTTATTAAAGCACTAAATCGGAATACTTATATCATCCCATTTAGTAATAGGATGTATCAGCTTAAAGCCATCGCTTATGCTGATGATATTGCGGTTTTTACATCTGACCCAGCAACAGCATTGAGTGTCATCCAGGAAGAAGCGAAAACTTTTGGTCGCTTTTCAGGATACAAATTAAACTCACATAAAACCCAAGTCCTGCATAATTTAGAATTGGCAACACCTATAACTGAAGGCTGCACTGTCGTAACGTTCTTGGGGGTTTGGATCTCTGCTACTGTTGAACAAATATGGAGACTTAATTATGAATCATTTCTTTACTCGGTTATAAAAAAACTTAAGAGTTGGAATAAACTTCCAATAACCATCATAGGCAGGTCCAATATAATTAAAATGACAATTTTACCTAAGTTCTTATATTTGTTTCGAGCTATTCCTATATGTGTCCCCAATTACTTTTTTCAAAAACTAGATGGTGCAATCAGTAGTTTTATTTGGGGTTATAAACAAGCACGTCGTAATGGTGCGCTGGGGGAAAGCTGAAAGTGGCGAGCTTAAGAGGGAAGAATACAGAGGGTTACGAAAAAAGCCTATTTCGCTGGACTGGAATATGATGTTGGAGGAGTTGGTAGCAATGGAGCTGTCTGCGGCATAATATAGACATACGGGAAATGGAGAGTTGTGTAGTGATGCTATATAATTGTATATAGGACACGTACAAGATGTGTTGACATAGAACATACACAATGGGATTAGGTTGTTGATCAGACATTATAGTAGATTAAATATGTACAGGAGAGTGGTATGCCGCATGCACGGCACCCATAAATGCACAAGGGTTCATGAAGGGGAAGGGGGGAAATGTTTAGTTTTCATTGTTATATATTTTTTTGATTGCAGGTGTCACGAGCATGGAACGGATAATGGAATAATTACATTGTATACAAAGTAGTTTAACATGTGTATAAGGATCTGTAGCAAAACACAGAGAAAAGTGATTGTATGAAGAGTTCTATTTGTTAAATGTGAGACACTAAGAAAATCAATAAAAAAATATTTAAAAAATAAATAAATAAATAAACAAGCACGTCGTGCGATACGCTTTCTCAAACTTCCCTATAAGTTTGGGGGATTGCAACTTCCTGATTTTAAACTTTATTTTTAGGCAGCATTTACTGGGCGTTTGCAAAGTTTACTAACTGATATTTTGGCCTCGTATTAGCACTGGGTACAGATAGTAAAATGTTTCTGTATAGGGTTAATGATCCTAACTATTATAAAAGGTTCCGTTTTAAGACCATTAGGGACATGGTTCACATATGGCATGAAATCCTCGACTATTCTTCACTCACTCTCAAAGATCTTACACAGCATGACTATTTTAAACTATGGAACAATCCAATTCTCCCGAGCATATTTCATGATCTTACTGCTCGCAGTTGGGCAAAATGTGGAATTGAAAGATTGGGCCAGCTGTATGATCACAGCGGTTTTTCTACTTTTGCATCTTTACAATTCTCTTTTGGTCTCCCACATCAGTCCTTTTTTAAATATCTACAAATTAGAGATTACTTTCTAAAACGACAACTGTCGCAGCTTCCACATTCTCATGAACTATTAACATACTTATTAAATCTCTTGCTTAAAGCTAGAATTAGCACAATATACTTACAGCTTTGTCATTTTAGAAGCGCTGATACTAGTCACTTAGCTTTTAAATGGAATCGGATACTTGGCATGTCTATGGATACTTCTGAGATTGTGTCGGCCTTGGATATATTAAACAACTCTACTCATTCTATAAATTTAAAGTTGCAACAATTTCGTACTATTTGTATGTTATATTATACCCCTAAGAGAATCAGTAAATGGCAGCAATCACTACAGGGATCTGTTCGAGTTGGGGTAGATAGATCATGCTGTCCCAAGTGTGGTCACTGGGCAGCCGACATCCTTCATATGTTTTGTACCTGTTCTAAGTTATGCGAGTTTTGGGAGAAGGTTACGCAATATTCTGGTCAAATTCTGGGACTTAACTTATCTTTCACTGCTAAAGAGATTATGTTGGGGTGTAAGGCGTGTGATAATCCTGCCACGAGGAGTTTTTTCTCTATTGTACTAGTAACTGCCCGTCTTTGTATTGCGCGAGTATGGATCTCGCCTAACCCTCCTACTTTTTTTGAATGGTTGGCCCTTATGAAAGATATTTATGAAAGAGAACGAGCACTGGCTAAAACTAGAGCTATACATTCGTTGCAAAGATTTGGTCACAAATGGGAAAGTTTTGAATGAACCAGGGGGTTCCCTGGATATATGTATTGGTATATTTTCTTTATTTATTTGGTGAGTATGACTATTTGCTCAAATGTATGTACTTCTCTTTTTTTTTTTCTCTCTATCTCTGTATGCTTTGTACCCTCTGTAAAATAAAATAAAAAATAAAAAAAGGGATATGCCCTGATGTTTCAGCCATGTCCAGAGGCGGAGGGCCTCTTGACATAGGGTCCACGACCCCAACCCGCCTTGTTTGTTTCAGTACCATATGGCGGTGGTGTTGTCCGTGAACACCTGCACTACTCTTCCCCGGACAGAAGGAAGGAAGGCTTTGAGTGCAAGACGGATTGCCCGAAGCTCCAGATTGTTGATGTGGAGCCCGGACTCCGCCGGAGACCAGAGGCCTCTGATCACCGCTTCTCCCATGTGGCCGCCCCATCCCAGAAGGGATGCGTCTGTCACCACTGTGCGTTCTGGTTGGGGAAGGGAGAGGGATCTGCCGTTGACCCAATCCTGGTTCGTGAGCCACCACTGCAATTGTCGTGCAGTGCCCTCCGAGATCTGAACGCAATCTGACAGATTCCCCTGATGCTGCGCCCACTGGAACTTCAGGTCCCACTGCAGAGCCCGCATACGCCACCTGGCATGATCGACCAGCAGGATGCAGGAGGCCATGAGGCCTCAGGGTCATCCTGACCGAAACCTGAGATAGGGGCTGAAAGATCGGAATCATAGCCGGAATATCCGGACTCGCTGTTCGGGAGGATAAACCCGAAACTGCGTCGTGTCCAGAACCGCTCCGATGAAGAGGAGCTTCTGAGAGGGGGTCAAGTGTGACTTTGGCACGTTGATGGAGAACCCCAGCGAATGCAGGAGGTCGGCCCTGATCTGCGCAGATGACCTGGGACCACCCCCATCACTTTTGTGAACACCCGAGGGGCGCTTGTAAGGCCAAAGGGGAGCACGGTAAACTGAAAGTGCTCGTGGCCTACCATGAACCGCAGGTAACGCCGGTGGGCCGGCAGGACGGGGAAGTGAAAGTAAGCGTCCTGCAAGTCCAACGCCACCATCCACTCTCCAGGGTCGAGGGCAGACAAGACCTGAGCGAGCGTCAACATCTTGAACTTCTCCTTCCGGAGGAAGCGGTTAACGTTCCTGAGATCCAAGATAGGACGCAGGCCTTTGTCCTTCTTGGGTACCACAAAGTAGTGGGAATAGCAACCACGACCTACTTCTGGGGCAGGAACGCGCTCAATGGCATCCTTGGCCAAGAGTGCTGAAACTTCCTGTTGGAGAAGGGCCAGGTGATCCTCCGACATGCGATGGTACTGAGGTGGCATGGAGGGAGGGGAAGTCTCGAAAGGGGAGGGAGTAGCCCCTTCGGACTATTTGCAAAGCCCACCTGTCCAACGTGATGGTGCACCAGTGGGGGAGGTGATGGCGGATCCTGCCGCCCACTGGCGTTTGGTGGCCCTGAAAGGTCAGACTAGGAAGGTTTGGAGGCTGCTGCAGAGGGGGCTGTGGTGTACTGGCCCGCCCGCTGGCCCCCAGAACCACGGCGGTGGTTCCCAGGTCCCAGGCCGCGCTGGGGCTGAACAGCTTGCGCCGGCCTGTGGCTCTGGGCGGGATGTGGTGGGGCACCCCTTCCGTAGCCACGAAAGGGGCGAAAGGCAGACTGCGCAGAGCGGGTGGTGGAGAAACCCAAGGACCTGGCCGTAGCCCGAGAGTCCTTAAAGCGCTCCAGCGCGTTGTCTGCCTTGTTGCCGAAAAGGCGAAGGCCATCAAAGGGCATGTCCATAAGGGTGGATTGGACATCCCCGGAAAAACCAGTCGAACGCAACCAGGCGTAGCGTCGAAGGGCTACTGACATTGAAATCGTCCTGCCAAGTGCGTTGGCGGTATCCAGACCACAGAGGATGGTAAACTTCGCTGCGTCTCTCCCCTCGGCAACTACACGGGAGAGTATGGCCCGGGCCTCCTCCGGGCACTGAGGCAGCACCTGCGCCACCGTATCCCACACAGAGTGGGTGTAACGGCCCGACATGCGGTGTTTACCGACCACAGTCCCAAGCTGGCGGAAAAAAACATTTTCTTCCCAAGATGGTCCAGCTTTTTGGAATCCCTTTCCGGTGGTTCGGTAGGGAAGGCGCCTTTAGAAGTAGATGCTTGAACCACCAAGCTCTCAGGGGTGGGATGTTGGGAGAGGAAAGTGGGGTCGCCCAGGGCCGGGCGGTGGTGTCGGGCAATCATCCTGTTCACAGGAACCCCTGTGTTGGCCTGGACCAGGTGCCCAAAAGGATGTCCGTGAGGGCTTCATTAAACGGGAGCAGGCGCTCCGAACAGCTCGCTGCCGGCTGAAGCACCTCAGTCAGGAGGTTAGAACTGACTGCCACCGTAGGAAGCTCGAGGTGGAGAGCCTCGGCCGCCCTGCGCAACACGACTGCGTATGACGCTCCCTCCTCCGTAGCCACGGTAGGAGGAGACAACATGCCTAGGTCTGGGGAGGTTATCCAGACCACTGGCATCCCCCAGTTACCCTCTCCAGTCCGGATCGTACTCCAACTGGTCTGTCAAAGGGTCACCAGACCCCTCCCAGTCTTTCTCACCCTCCTCTGGCTGCCAATCTGGCTGAAAATGGCCAGGGTGGAACACAGGGACAAAAGTACCCATCGGTGCCGGATCCGGCGTCGACCGACGCCGGTCCGGCTCCGTGTCCACGTCGGGGTGGAAGCCGGGGTCGACGTCTGCTGGTGGTCCAGCCAGTATCAGCTACGGACGTGGTGCCGGTGGAGGTGGAACGAGGTCAAACTGCGCCGATCCTACTCCACGCCTGGATCCAAGGTGGCCCTGCGGTGCCGAGGCTAAAGCCGCCTGCGTTGAAGGCCTAGGGTCCCCAGCCGAGTCCGCGGGGCCCAATGGTGCGCCGGCGGAGTCGGGCTGCCCAAGGATGGCGTGCATCGATTCGTAAAATTGAAGAAGCTGGGCAGGGGTTGCTCCCGGTCCCGGGAAGGGAGGGAAGGCCGGAGTCGACCCTGAAGGCTCCGCACGCGGAGCCGTGGGGTGGGCACCACCCGCACCCTTCGTCGCCTCGGCCGACGGACGAGGGGAAGTCGAAGAGCGACGATGCTTCTTCGACATCTTCTTGTGCTGCGACTTACCTGACCCCGAGTGCGAAGACTTAGAAGAGGAGTGATGATGACTCCGCGATCGGTCCCTCAACCTCCCACGCGACCGGGACCTTGCGCGATGGAGAGCAGACTGCCGGGCCTCGAGGTGCTTTCGGGACCGCTCCCGCAAAGACTTCGGGGCCACGGTTCGACAGTCGGAGCACGACTTGTGGTCATGGTCGCGCTCCAGGCAGAAGAGGCACACGCAGTGCGGATCCGTCACCGACATCAGTCGGGTACAGGAACCGCATGCCTTGAAACCGGGCATCCCTCGTGCACCAGGAGTCGGTTTAAGACTCAAAAACGAAGTCGACAAAAGTCGCAAAAAACTCAGTCAAAAAGTGACTGGGGGTACCCCTCTCTCCGGATCTGCGCTTGTTGGCGCGGAAAAAGAAAGAACTGACGTCAGCGTGCGAGGGCGTCGTCTATGTAGCTACCGTGACGTCATCCCGCCGACCACGACGCTGACGACGGACGCGGAGTAGACCGACGCCACCTTCCAACGCGCAGGGGTACTGCTGACGAAAAACTTTCCGGATCCAGTCTGACACCTGGGGGTAATTCTAAGGTAAGGAATCTATAACTAACTGGTTCTTTCAGATGGGTAAATTTCATACAAGTGTGTACATCATTATATCCCACCTCACGTGACTGTGCATAAGAGGCTTAGATTCAAAAACTGTCCGCATCATGATCATAAAAACAGGGGAGAGTTACATACAGATATCAACATCATCACATTCCACCTCACGTGACTGTGCAATCGAGACTTAAATTTAAATGATTCAGCAGCGTAATCTTAAGGAGGGGAGAACACACAGGCTAACTGATTAGGTTAGGTGCATATATTAAAAGGATAATTGGACCACTAGTGTATCAAAAGCAGGCACTCCATGTCTTGTGTATATAGTAATTAGTTAAAGGATCTCACCTCATGGTATAGTATATTGTATTCACAATGTTTTACAGTATTAGTCACTGTACCATCATGAGGCAATCACCAGATCACAGGGTTATATTCATCCCGTCCATAGAAGGTACACAGGGACCATATCAAGCCCAAACTCGAGATATATCTAAAGGAGACACCTTTAGCACAATCATAATGAAGATTTGCGTCAAGAACATAAAAAGGTCATAATAGGGCCAACCTCATATGAAAAATGCCCCTCCCTCTACCAAATCACCGCTACCGTGGGGGACCCAAGGCTAGTCACCCAAGGTAGCCAATCATCCACACAAAATATATAAAGAATACCAAACTCAAGTTATAAATCTCGTCAGCATGCTCCCATAGACGACAGCATTATATCCACAATGTCCCCAAGAGTATATAAAGCAAACACAAGGAGATGATAGACGGAGCACTGAAACTTTTCAGACACTCACCCCCAGTCACAGATCTGGGTTGAATCCATCATCATTCTTTAGCTCACTTCGCCACCTCAGGTCAGACTCAGCTATATGCCAATCAGTCTTGACCCTGTGCCTCATGGGAACAGTCCAGCCCGAACTGCCAAGCCAGGTCTTCCCTGAACCGGAAACAAGCATCCTGGGACCGGTTTCTGGGTAACACCCTTCATCAGCCAGGCTACCTTGAATCCAGTGGCAAAGTGAGCATGGGACCCACGTCTGGGCATACCCTGCCAACTTAGAGCGAACAAAGCAAACACAAGGAGATGATAGACGGAGCACTGAAACTTTTCAGACACTCACCCCCAGTCATAGATCTGGGTTGAATCCATCATCATTCTTTAGCTCACTTCGCCACCTCAGGTCAGACTCAGCTATATGCAAATCAGTCTTGACCCTGTGCCTCATGGGAACAGTCCAGCCCGAACTGCCAAGCCAGGTCTTCCCTGAACCGGAAACAAGCATCCTGGGACCGGTTTCTGGGTAACACCCTTCATCAGCCAGGATGCTTGTTTCCAGTCCAGGGAAGACATGGCTTGGCAGTTCGGGCTGGACTGTTCCCATGAGGCACAGGGTCAGACTGATTTGCATATGGCCATGTCTGAACTGGGGTGGTGGAGTGAGCTAAAGAATGATGATGGATTAAACCCAGATCAGTTGACTGGGGGTGAGTGTTTTATTTGCTCTAACGCTCCGTCCATCATCCCCTTTGGTATCGCTTTGTTCGCCCTAAGTTGGCAGGGTATGCCCAGACGTGGGTCCCTTGCTCACTTTGCCACTGGATTCAAGATAGCCTGGCTGATGAGGGTTTTGAACCCGAAACCGGTCCCAGGATGCTTGTTTCCGGTCCAGGAAGACATGGCTTGGCAGTTCGGGCTGGACTGTTCCCATGAGGCACAGGGTCAGACTGATTTGCATATGGCCATGTCTGAACTGGGGTGGTGGAGTGAGCTAAAGAATGATGATGGATTAAACCCAGATCAGTTGACTGGGGGTGAGTGTTTGATTTGCTCTAACGCTCTGTCCATCATCCCCTTTGGTATCGCTTTGTTCGCCCTAAGTTGGCAGGGTATGCCCAGACGTGGGTCCCTTGCTCACTTTGCCACTGGATTCAAGATAGCCTGGCTGATGAGGGTTTTGAACCCGAAACTGGTCCCAGGATGCTTGTTTCCGGTCCAGGAAGACATGGCTTGGCAGTTCGGGCTGGACTGTTCCCATGAGGCACAGGGTCAGACTGATTTGCATATGGCCATGTCTGAACTGGGGTGGTGGAGTGAGCTAAAGAATGATGATGGATTAAACCCAGATCAGTTGACTGGGGGTGAGTGTTTGATTTGCTCTAACGCTCCGTCCATCATCCCCTTTGGTATCGCTTTGTTCGCCCTAAGTGGGCAGGGTATGCCCAGACGTGGGTCCCTTGCTCACTTTGCCACTGGATTCAAGATAGCCTGGCTGATGAGGGTTTTGAACCCGAAACCGGTCCCAGGATGCTTGTTTCCGGTCCAGGGAAGACATGGCTTGGCAGTTCGGGCTGGACTGTTCCCATGAGGCACAGGGTCAGACTGATTTGCATATGGCCATGTCTGAACTGGGGTGGTGGAGTGAGCTAAAGAATGATGATGGATTAAACCCAGATCAGTTGACTGGGGGTGAGTGTTTGATTTGCTCTACCGCTCCGTCCATCAGCCCCTTTGGTATCGCTTTGTTCGCCCTAAGTTGGCAGGGTATGCCCAGACGTGGGTCCGTTGCTCACTTTGCCACTGGATTCAAGATAGCCTGGCTGATGAGGGTTTTGAACCCGAAACCGGTCCCAGAATGCTTGTTTCCGGTCCAGGGAAGACATGGCTTGGCAGTTCGGGCTGGACTGTTCCCATGAGGCACAGGGTCAGACTGATTTGCATATGGCCATGTCTGAACTGGGGTGGTGGAGTGAGCTAAAGAATGATGATGGATTAAACCCAGATCAGTTGACTGGGGGTGAGTGTTTGATTTGCTCTAACGCTCCGTCCATCATTCCCTTTGGTATCGCTTTGTTCGCCCTAAGTTGGCAGGGTATGCCCAGACGTGGGTCCCTTGCTCACTTTGCCACTGGATTCAAGATAGCCTGGCTGATGAGGGTTTTGAACCCGAAACCGGTCCCAGGATGCTTGTTTCCGGTCCAGGGAAGACATGGCTTGGCAGTTCAGGCTGGACTGTTCCCATGAGGCACAGGGTCAGACTGATTTGCATATGGCCATGTCTGAACTGGGGTGGTGGAGTGAGCTAAAGAATGATGATGGATTAAACCCAGATCAGTTGACTGGGGGTGAGTGTTTGATTTGCTCTAACGCTCCGTCCATCAGCCCCTTTGGTATCGCTTTGTTCGCCCTAAGTTGGCAGGGTATGCCCAGACGTGGGTCCCTTGCTCACTTTGCCACTGGATTCAAGATAGCCTGGCTGATGAGGGTTTTGAACCCGAAACCGGTCCCAGGATGCTTGTTTCCGGTACAGGGAAGACATGGCTTGGCAGTTCGGGCTGGACTGTTCCCATGAGGCACAGGGTCAGACTGATTTGCATATGGCCATGTCTGAACTGGGGTGGTGGAGTGAGCTAAAGAATGATGATGGATTAAACCCAGATCAGTTGACTGGGGGTGAGTGTTTGATTTTCTCTAACGCTCCGTCCATCATCCCCTTTGGTACCCCAAGAGTATATACCCAGCTACGAGCGTATTCAGAAATAACATACAAATTGAGCAAGCAGTGCTAGCTCGATCAAATTAATAAAGAAACATTCCACGGGTGCCCGGAGTACATATCAAAATAGCTTCCGCAATTGTATTCACCTTATTCCAATCAGGGTTTCAGAGTATTCTAAAAAGTGTCCGATTCAGGCTTTCAGAGTGTTCTAAAAAGTGTCTGATTACAGTTACCAAAGAAACGGACAAAGACGCTTCCTTAAATCTCATAGAAGCAAAAGCCCCACATATAACTAAACATCCAGACGTGTAACCAGAGACACGCCGCAACCCAATGGTATGGACCATGTGGTCGCATCAATACTGACAACAAGGGGCCGACGCCCACTATCAGTATGACATATTGTGACAATTCCCCCCTTGTTTTTACCGATACATTTTTTCAATAGTACAGCCTTACCCGAGTCCTTAACAACTTTCACGCGTAGCCTGCGGTCTGGATTTACGAGGCGCACCATATTCACTCATTTAAAACCCCGTTAACCTGACGTAAACCACCTACGTGAACCAGACATGTGATGTTGGTCACGTGATTAGTGAAGCAAACTGAGATGCCATACCAGAGTGGTGATCGTGCTCAACTTAAACTCAAACATCGGGTGGAGATACACGTTTGGAATAACAGTTTGCTTTGTAAATACAAATCCTGCCCAATTAATTCAACTAATTAAATTAATAACAAGAGCAGAATAATCAAAGGCACTCATGGATTTGGAAAACCATGTATCTCATAACCTCCCGTATTACAAGCTGTAACAGAGAACAGCTACCAGGGCTCTCAAACCGCCATGTTGGAATATTTTCCCTTCGTTCCTTCTTTATACAATAAATCCAATGGGCGGGTCCAAATTCTATTTAGTCTCCCCTATGAAATACTCAAATATGTATAATGCTATGTATGTTCTAATAAGTATATCATATGTTTAAAAAATGTGTTGTGGGAAGGGGAACTCAAAGCACTCATATACAGTACAGGAAAATTATAATTAAAACGTGCCCCTCGGCCCAAATATCCAAATAAGGACACAACGTGGAGGGCACCGCTAGTTTATAATTCAAAGGAAACCGATTAAGGTTAGTCCACTTATAATAAAAAGGACATAGATAATATCCAAGTATAAACACATGTTTAACCCATGGCTGGGTAACCAATTAAGATAGATCCACTTATAGTGGCAGGGACATAAATGATGTTTCAAAAATACAACACATGCTTACCCCATAAATAAATAAATAAATAAACCCCCTAAATCCGCCACAATTATCCGAATATAGCCCGACACAACTACCTCCCTTGTGGTCCGGAGCGCGCTGGGGTGACTTGGACCGAAGATCGCGATCTCCCGACTTGCCTGGGCTGAGGTACGGAGGATCGGCCGTGGGCTGGGAAAATCGACCGGCGGAGCCCCGGAACCACCGACACCCGAGGAAACGGCAGCCTGCGTGGTGCGTGCTGGGGGAGCTAGATTTGCTGGTTCCCGACCTTCTCCCCCTGGTTTTAATCGCTGAAGAGCGGGCGATCGGCGGGGGCAAGAAAAACTGTTGAGCGCAGGCCACCCGTGATCTTGAAGGGCGGGCCCAACCGAAATAAATACAGCCGGAGGGGGCAGGGCCCATCGGTGCGCAGTTCACGACTCGCCCAGGACAAAAATTGTCATACACGCGGTGGGGAGGCAGCGGGGGATACGCTGTGACGGAGAAGCGGCCCTTGGCTCAGGAAGGACCAACATCGAGGTGAGGAGCATAAACTAAGGGAGGGCCCCACTTGGAGATCAGAAACAATGTTAATGGGGCATAGCAAGATTCACACGGCCTGAACTTAGTAGGGTGGCGGCGGACAGAAGAGGTCGCGGGGGATAGAAAGTGGACCCCATAAGAAGTGACGCACTTCATTAGACATCAGGATTCGAGTCCCCCGTGAGGTGCCGTCATATAGGGAGCGACACAGGAAGTGCCCGGTGACAAGCTGAAGCGAACTCACAAGCCATATACAATAACACTCACCCTCACGCTGCAGTAACAATATAGATGAGCGAGGCACAAAGACCACACTGATCCTCCTACTATCATATGCAGAGACCACGTCTAAGTGGGACGCCATACCATTAACTCGCCAACATGTCAACACTAAAAGGGCACAAGCAAACACACCAAACAAAATTGGACAAGTATGCTCACTCCAAGGCGGAAACTGGGGAGGACAAAAATGAAACACAGAGCACAAAGCAACCGAGGAGGTCGCCCCTACCTTACAGGACATTATGGAGGCAATACAAGGAGTACGCTCCACACTCGAACATAAAATTGACTCAGTCACAACTGAGGTGACGCTACTACGCGCTGACCTGCGCAATTTGGGAGAAAGAGTGAAAACCACGGAAGACTCTGTCACTTCACTGCAAACTTCCACAAAAACACTAGAAGTAACGGTGAAGAAACTCCAAGCCACTACAGTGGACCTGGAAGCAAAACTCGAAGACTACGAAGGGCGCGCACGAAGAAATAATGTGCGAATCCTCAGAGTGCCGGAAAGGGCGGAAGGACCGGCCACGGACCTATTTGTAGAGGACTTGATACAGAATCACTTACAGCCTCGTGCTCTCTCCCAATACTTCTTGGTGGAGCACGCCGAGAGGGCCGCCAAAACCGGGTGCGTCCCCGCGCCCCATCCTGGCCAGAATATTCAACTATAGAGACAGGGACATAATACTACAAACTGCGCGTACCACCCCTCGCTGAAATTGGAAAATTCTACAGTCACTTTCTTTCCTGACTTCACGGTGAAGGTCCAGAAAATGTGACAGTCCTTCCTGGAGGTAAAACGTGTCCTTCCAGAGAAAAATATAAAATACGCTATGCTCTTCCCAGCAAAATTACGGGTGGTCGCGGAAGGGAGATCATGGTTCTTTCTGACCCCGGAGGAGACCTGGGACTGGTTTGAGGGGTCGAAAACCCCAGGATCCCAAAGACCCAACTCGCAAAGACATATGCAGGAGCAAGAAGGTCGACAAAATACCTACGGACTCAAGGACGGCCCTCAAAAAGAACTGGGTCAAAATGGCGCAATCAAGTAGAAACGCGGTCTGCTGGACAATTAACGATTTGAGAGTGGGCCATCAAGGCGTTGATGAACACTTGTCGATTGGTGACGAAGAAACCGAAGTCTGTTAAGTATACTGGAAATGGGGGAGGGAGTCAAATATTAGAATGTGGGACCTCTCGGCTCCTCGCTCACAACACGGAGCGGGGACTGCAGTAAAGTTACACATAGTGCACCAGGCACACATTGCACTGTTTAAAAATGTAATATAAGGGATTAAATGGAAGTGAACTTGGGGGAGGGTTTTGACTCGGACACGTTCCCCTACGTAATGTTCAAAGGGCAGGGATATACAGGCACTCTGCATAGTTGGGGGGTGGGCAGTTTTAAGTCCACGTTGCAGGGAGGGGGGTGGGAAGGGAAATGTATATGTGGGACTGTTACTGAAATGTTTAACGTTTAATGTGTTATATGGCGAAGTGTGTTGCAGTGCATGGGACATTCACAAACTGGCGGGTGGACGGCTAATTTTGCGACATTTCACAAAATGGAACGCTAAGCTGCTTGCCATTCAGCAGAAGGGGGAGATTGGGATTAGTGCAAACACTATCTCTGGCCCCCTGAGGCATAATCCAAAACAGCCGAATGAACGACGACCCTAATATGGCTCCACAGGTGGGCCGCACAAAAATACTTTCATGGAATGTCAACAGGTTGGGGGATAGAATAAAACGGGGAATAGTATTGCAGTATTTGAAAAGACAGGCTCCTGACTTGGTTTTATTGCAGGAAACCCATATACAAGGAACCTCCTATTGTGCGCTCAACAGATGGGGCTACAAGTTGGTCGCTCACGCTGGGTACACCAAAGGGTCAAGGGGGGTGGATATTCTCATCCGCAATTCATCCCCCCTGCAGATCCAAACTGTGTCACATGACGCACTAGGTAGATTCCTGACCTTGTCGGGAAACTGGGAGGGCAGGTTACTTAACATAATGTCCCTCTATGCATCACCTAGACTACACTCCTCGACCTTGGCCGACTTGGGAACACACATACTTAATTAGCCTGAGGGTGATTTGTTGACAGGGGGTACTGTAATGCGGCCCTCCATGGAGACCTGGATAGGAAACCGGCAAAACCGGGAGAGACGTCCGGGAAAGCGTTAGAGGATTTTCTTAGAGCAATGGGCCTGATGGATGTATGGAGGGCATATAACCCCTCATCCCTGCAATACACTTATCATTCCGGGGCACACGGGAGCCTATCTCGTATAGACTACATCTTTGGTAGGGCCGACCAACTTCCCTTGTTTGGTGACCTGGCACACCTCCCCAGGGGCATTTCCGACCACTCACCGGTTGTAGAGAATTATGGAGGACACCTCTTTGTTAAAAGGTACAAGATGACATTTAATCGCTGGTATTTAAGGGTGCCGACTATACGAGATGGACTCATAGAGGCCAGTACCAACTATTTCACAGACAATAAAGGGTCGGTGGACTCAGCAACTACGCTATGGGAAGCATACAAAACAGTGGTCAGAGGGCAGGGAGTTTCAGCAATAGTAGGAAATAAGAAGGAAAAGAGAAAACAAATACAGTAAGTAGAAAGCAAAATTAGTCGATTCGAACACAAGTTAATAAATTCAACAGCCCCAGACATTAAACATAGACTATTACTAAAGCAAAAAGAGTATAGGGATATTGCTGAGGATGCGGCTAAAGCCCAATACCGCGCTACTCAGCATCGTATATATGAGATTGATGACAAAACAGGTAAACTGCTAGCGTGGTTAGATAAGCGGGAAAAAGCCTCTAGATGGGTATTCGAGATGGAGACGGAAGGTGGTACCCGAATTACAGATAGACACAGCATAGCGGAGGCGTTTGCAGAACACTTTAAACAGGTTTACACATCTACAGGGGCCTCCACCTACAATGAAGCGCAGGATTTGTTGGCCACTCTTAAACTTTCTACCCTAGAAAGTTTTTTGTTTTTTTTTAAGTTCTTTTTATTCGTTTTCAAAGGAGGCAATTAGCATTACCGCCACGCAGGGCACATTCATGTAAACAATGAAACAAAACAAAACAATAACAGCATAACAGTGGTGATTGACCTTTTTCACACTATTCCTGCACATACATTCCACTTTGCACCTTGACAGATATTTATTCCAGAGAAGTACATACACAGATCAATGTCCCCCAGTATCAAGGTTTGATTCGTCATGAGTCTGGGCCATGAGGTATTGCCGTAAGGGTTCCCATATATCCTTGGGTTTAGAAGACGAGGGGAGTTCTTCTGCGTAGAGCTCAAGATTTTCTTTGCAATATACCATATCCCTAACCCAGTGATGCGCACGAGGGGCCAGAGTACCCTCCCAGGTGACGCGTCTCTTTGCTAGTAGTAATGCAATTCTCACGAATTTACCCAGCGTCCCCTTCACCTGGGGTACATATCCCAATAAACAAATCAATGGTGTGCATCCCAATGTGACGCCTGAGATGTTCTGTATACAGGTTATCACTTCCTCCCAATATTTAGCTACCAGTGCGCAGCTCCATGTAAGATGCCAGAAGTCTGCATCCGACTGACCACACCGCCTACAATTGCTTGTGTCCCTGAGGCCAAATGTATATAATTTGAGGGGTGTGTGGTATACCTGGTGAATATATTTAAAATGTATGATTCTCAGATTACCATTGGGAGTGAGTCTGCCAGTGAGTGCTCAGATATGGTCCCATTCCAATAGTGTCAGAGGGGGATCTAGTCTCTCATTCCAGCAAGTCAGGCTTCTGTCCGTGTCCCTCACTTTCTCATCTCTCACTGCTCTATACAACTTGGTGACCATCTGGCGCCGTGTGGGCGCTATTAGTAGGAGCTTTAAGGAATTCAGCGAGGACGATTCAGCAGGAAATGTCGTGTAATGTGTTTTCACTGCTAGTTTCAGACGATGCACTGTGAACTGAAAGAGTGGGGATTGGTTAGTCGTATGTTGCAAGTCCTCAGATGTAATAAAATATCCGTCATGGTAAAGGTCCTGCATATGGCTAATGCCGGCCTCTGTAAGCAAACGCATCGAGCCCCGTTCCTGCGTCACCGTAAGTGCCTCATTATATGCCAGCGGTAGGGCCGGAGCATATAGGGGAAGCCTGTCTGTGAGTCTCCCGATTGCCTGCCAAGCGCCGATAGTGGCATCTACGGAATTGATTTTAGATCTTGGCGTGCCTCTGTGTGTATGCGTGAGTATACCGGCTAGCGGAATTGGGTGTGCATCACCGTCTTCCACGGTGACATGTGGTGTGAAGGCATGTGGATGAAACCAATGATACGCATATTGCGCCTGAGCACACAGGTAGTAGGTATATAGATCTGGGGCATTGAACCCACCCTTGGCGTAGTCTAATGTAAGCGTGATCCAGCCCACTCTAGCTTGCTTGCTTGATGATGGATTAAACCCAGATCAGTTGACTGGGGGTGAGTGTTTGATTGGCTCAAACGTTCCGTCCATCATCCCCTTTTGTATCGCTTTGTTCGCCCTAAGTTGGCGGGGGTATGCCCAGACGTGGGTCCCTTGCTCACTTTGCCACTGGATTCAAGCAAGCCTGGCTGATGACGGCTGGAATGCCAGAAACCGGTCCTAGGATGCTTGTTTCCGGTCCAGGGAAGACATGGCTTGGCAGTTCGGGCTGGACTGTTCCCATGAGGCACAGGGTCAGACTGATTTGCATATGGCCATGTCTGAACTGGGGTGGTGGAGTGAGCTAAAGAATGATGATGGATTAAACCCAGATCAGTTGACTGGGGGTGAGTGTTTGATTGGCTCAAACGTTCCGTCCATCATCCCCTTTTGTATCGCTTTGTTCGCCCTAAGTTGGCGGGGGTATGCCCAGACGTGGGTCCCTTGCTCACTTTGCCACTGGATTCAAGCAAGCCTGGCTGATGACGGCTGGAATGCCAGAAACCGGTCCTAGGATGCTTGTTTCCGGTCCAGGGAAGACATGGCTTGGCAGTTCGGGCTGGACTGTTCCCATGAGGCACAGGGTCAGACTGATTTGCATATGGCCATGTCTGAACTGGGGTGGTGGAGTGAGCTAAAGAATGATGATGGATTAAACCCAGATCAGTTGACTGGGGGTGAGTGTTTGATTGGCTCAAACGTTCCGTCCATCATCCCCTTTTGTATCGCTTTGTTCGCCCTAAGTTGGCGGGGGTATGCCCAGACGTGGGTCCCTTGCTCACTTTGCCACTGGATTCAAGCAAGCCTGGCTGATGACGGCTGGAATGCCAGAAACCGGTCCTAGGATGCTTGTTTCCGGTCCAGGGAAGACATGGCTTGGCAGTTCGGGCTGGACTGTTCCCATGAGGCACAGGGTCAGACTGATTTGCATATGGCCATGTCTGAACTGGGGTGGTGGAGTGAGCTAAAGAATGATGATGGATTAAACCCAGATCAGTTGACTGGGGGTGAGTGTTTGATTGGCTCAAACGTTCCGTCCATCATCCCCTTTTGTATCGCTTTGTTCGCCCTAAGTTGGCGGGGTATGCCCAGACGTGGGTCCCTTGCTCACTTTGCCACTGGATTCAAGCAAGCCTGGCTGATGACGGCTGGAATGCCAGAAACCGGTCCTAGGATGCTTGTTTCCGGTCCAGGGAAGACATGGCTTGGCAGTTCGGGCTGGACTGTTCCCATGAGGCACAGGGTCAGACTGATTTGCATATGGCCATGTCTGAACTGGGGTGGTGGAGTGAGCTAAAGAATGATGATGGATTAAACCCAGATCAGTTGACTGGGGGTGAGTGTTTGATTGGCTCAAGCGTTCCGTCCATCATCCCCTTTTGTATCGCTTTGTTCGCCCTAAGTTGGCGGGGGTATGCCCAGACGTGGGTCCCTTGCTCACTTTGCCACTGGATTCAAGCAAGCCTGGCTGATGACGGCTGGAATGCCAGAAACCGGTCCTAGGATGCTTGTTTCCGGTCCAGGGAAGACATGGCTTGGCAGTTCGGGCTGGACTGTTCCCATGAGGCACAGGGTCAGACTGATTTGCATATGGCCATGTCTGAACTGGGGTGGTGGAGTGAGCTAAAGAATGATGATGGATTAAACCCAGATCAGTTGACTGGGGGTGAGTGTTTGATTGGCTCAAACGTTCCGTCCATCATCCCCTTTTGTATCGCTTTGTTCGCCCTAAGTTGGCGGGGGTATGCCCAGACGTGGGTCCCTTGCTCACTTTGCCACTGGATTCAAGCAAGCCTGGCTGATGACGGCTGGAATGCCAGAAACCGGTCCTAGGATGCTTGTTTCCGGTCCAGGGAAGACATGGCTTGGCAGTTCGGGCTGGACTGTTCCCATGAGGCACAGGGTCAGACTGATTTGCATATGGCCATGTCTGAACTGGGGTGGTGGAGTGAGCTAAAGAATGATGATGGATTAAACCCAGATCAGTTGACTGGGGGTGAGTGTTTGATTGGCTCAAACGTTCCGTCCATCATCCCCTTTTGTATCGCTTTGTTCGCCCTAAGTTGGCGGGGGTATGCCCAGACGTGGGTCCCTTGCTCACTTTGCCACTGGATTCAAGCAAGCCTGGCTGATGACGGCTGGAATGCCAGAAACCGGTCCTAGGATGCTTGTTTCCGGTCCAGGGAAGACATGGCTTGGCAGTTCGGGCTGGACTGTTCCCATGAGGCACAGGGTCAGACTGATTTGCATATGGCCATGTCTGAACTGGGGTGGTGGAGTGAGCTAAAGAATGATGATGGATTAAACCCAGATCAGTTGACTGGGGGTGAGTGTTTGATTGGCTCAAACGTTCCGTCCATCATCCCCTTTTGTATCGCTTTGTTCGCCCTAAGTTGGCGGGGGTATGCCCAGACGTGGGTCCCTTGCTCACTTTGCCACTGGATTCAAGCAAGCCTGGCTGATGACGGCTGGAATGCCAGAAACCGGTCCTAGGATGCTTGTTTCCGGTCCAGGGAAGACATGGCTTGGCAGTTCGGGCTGGACTGTTCCCATGAGGCACAGGGTCAGACTGATTTGCATATGGCCATGTCTGAACTGGGGTGGTGGAGTGAGCTAAAGAATGATGATGGATTAAACCCAGATCAGTTGACTGGGGGTGAGTGTTTGATTGGCTCAAACGTTCCGTCCATCATCCCCTTTTGTATCGCTTTGTTCGCCCTAAGTTGGCGGGGGTATGCCCAGACGTGGGTCCCTTGCTCACTTTGCCACTGGATTCAAGCAAGCCTGGCTGATGACGGCTGGAATGCCAGAAACCGGTCCTAGGATGCTTGTTTCCGGTCCAGGGAAGACATGGCTTGGCAGTTCGGGCTGGACTGTTCCCATGAGGCACAGGGTCAGACTGATTTGCATATGGCCATGTCTGAACTGGGGTGGTGGAGTGAGCTAAAGAATGATGATGGATTAAACCCAGATCAGTTGACTGGGGGTGAGTGTTTGATTGGCTCAAACGTTCCGTCCATCATCCCCTTTTGTATCGCTTTGTTCACCCCAGATCAGTCTGAGTAGTAGAGTTCGCACATTAGTGAAAAATTGAGTGTTTAGCTGTATAGGAATATTACAGAACAGATATAAAAACCGTGGCAAGATGATCATCTTTATAAGAGCAATTCGGTCCGCTAGGGACAGTGGTAATGTCGACCACCTGTCTATTTGTTGTTCTAATGACACACAAGCTTTCCCGTAATTCTCTCTTATGACCACCTCAGGGTCACGATGCACCCATACACCCAAATACTTAACCGGTTCTGTAGACCATACCAATGGATATTCCATAGTCGGGGGAGCAGTTATCGTCTTCAAGGGTATTATTACCGATTTGTCCCAATTGATGGTGAGACCGGAAAACAGGCCGAATCTAATGTATTCGCGCAATACAGGGGCAAGGTATTTTTGCGGTTCGCGAATAAAAAGTACCAGGTCATCGGCATATAGTGATATGCCGACTGGATGATGCCGAAAGTTCAGCACTGATTCTCTGTGACGCTGTCGAATCACGCATGCCAGGGGTTCTAGCATAAGGGCAAATAGTAGTGGCGATAAAGGACAACCTTGGCGGGTACCGCGCCCGATCCGGAATGGCCTGGAGGTGAGTCCCCCCAAGCGCACCATTGCAGATGGATCCGTGTATAGCAGGCGCACCCAACCCAAAAAGACGCGCGGAAATCCCATACGGTTTAAGATGTAAAACATGTATGTCCATTCAATCGAGTCGAATGCTTTAGCTGCAGCCAACATAACAGCAGCTGCGGGGAAAATCAGGGTTCAACACATGAAACATAGCAAAAATGGTTCTTAAGTTGTGGGACGTGGATCTTTCAGGTATAAAGCCCGATTGATCCAGCAGCACCATTCACGGCATTAATGGTTGGAGTTTGGTAGCTAAAATCTTTGCAAGTATTTTCGCATCTAAATTAATCAGCGACAGAGGGCGATATGAGCCACAATTTGAAGGAGGTTTGTCTTTTTTGAGTAATGTTATGATCAGGGCCTGTCGAAGAGAGGGCGGCAGTCTACCGGTCTCATGTGCCTCCGCATACATCTCAAGCAGATAGGGCGTCAACAGGTCAACATAGGCTTTATAAAATTCGGCCGTGAGGCCACCGGCCCGGGGCTTTTTTGTTCGGCAGGG
Organism: Calotriton arnoldi; assembly: GCA_963921515.1. Classification (NCBI taxonomy): domain Eukaryota; kingdom Metazoa; phylum Chordata; class Amphibia; order Caudata; family Salamandridae; genus Calotriton; species Calotriton arnoldi. Next base: position 178,933 of record CAWUFW010001870.1, on the reverse strand, counting down.
AAAGAAGTGTTCTGCCCCATGCACATCTACTATTTTGGTGATGTGATGATTTTCGGCCCAAAATTTAAACTTAATAGCTTACTGTCTGCCGGGTCTGCCCCCTCACCATATGCCCTGGCGACATGCCTACGTGATGTATAAGTCACCTCTTTTTGCGCTAGGGTATCATATTCCAGGAGTTGCTCATGTATGCGAGCAAGTGTGGAGGCGCATGGTTGGGACGTGAATTCTTTTTCCAACTCCCCTAATGTAGTCTCTATTTTGCACAGTTGTCCTCTGATATCGCGCAAAATGCCTGCTGTGGTGCTAATGCAGACCCCTCTCATAGTTACTTTAAAAGCTTCCCACAAAGTAGCCGCGCTGTCGACCGTACCCACGTTCAATTCAAAGTACTGCACTATCGCTTTCTGAATAACGTCCACATAGGTGGGGTCTAATAGGGCTTCAGCGCAAAAACGCCAGGTGAATGGACGACGTGGATTAGTAGGGATAGTGAGGTCAAGCCGCACTGGATTATGATCTGATAGTGTGCGAGGCAGAGGCACCACCTCCGTAACCCACTCATTGGCTCTCTCGCTCAGAAGCCAATAGTCCAAACGGGACCAGCTGTTGTGGGCAGGCGTGGCATGTGTACCCCCAAGTGTCTCAGCGTTACGGAGGCGCCAAGCATCCACCAATCCAAGTTCCAGCATTGCATCCCTGATACATTGGGCCACCTTTAGTGTGCGAGATACGTGGGGACTGGATTTATCTTTACTGGGGTCCAAATGCGTATTAAGATCTCCGCCCCATAGGATGGCCGGATCCGGCCAGGTCCGCAACACATTTAGCATGCGATAAAAAACTTGTGGATCATCCACTACAGAGCCATACACATTAACGATAGTAATCAATGACAGGCCCAACTTGCCATGTACCATAGCACATTGTCCCTCATCGTCAACATATGTTTTGATAGGTGTGAAGGGTGTACCTTTTTTTATCAGGATAAGGACGCCTCTAGCGTACGATGAATAAGAAGAGGCCAGTTTGTAGCCAGCCCACTTACGTGAAATCCCAGTCTCTGCTTTTTGTGTCAAATGCGTCTCCTGTAGGAGAGCAATCTGAATCCCATGTCTATCCAGATAGGCAAACACTCGTCTGATCTTTTAGGGGGAGTTGAGCCCACGAATATTCCACGTCAAGCATGTGCATTTATCACCCATTTCCAAAGTAGTCCTTATTATACAGAGGCATAGTATGAGTCAGGGTGTACATGGCCAAAATAGCGCGTGGCAGTCGTAACCCGCGTGTCGGTGCAATCACAAAAAAACTTTCCCAACAAAGAACATAGAAACTCCCACCCACTTTAGCAGTCCCAATGTGCCAAAGCCATCCCCGATAACCAGAACATATACCCCCAGAAACAATACCCGGAGGTGGAACATGTTATACCAACAAGTGAAGGGAACATCCATCGGGGAGCACCGGGGCGCACACACCCTCCCAGATTGGGCAGGAGGTGGACGGAGAAATATACGATCAGCGTTCCCGCTCAGTCATCACTTATATTATTCAACAGACATGTATGACAGTGCTCATATATAATATCAAAATCTTATCTGCGTAGCCCGGCTCCAGATCGACAGGTCCAGAGCGGCCGCTACCTGAGGACAGTTCACAACACCAGTGTCCGGTTTCAGAAGCCAGAGGGGTAATAGACATAGTGCAAACCTAAGGTTTACGACCCAAACATGAGTGACACAAGTGTCATTCCAAACCAAGCTGCGAGGTGTCGTCCTCGTCGTCATTTGGTGTGTTAGCAGTCTCCCGATTCTTCCGTTTGAAGGTCTTTGCAAAGTCCAGCGCTGCCGTCGGAGTAGTAATAATCTTTGATTTTCCATCAATGTCTATGCAAAGACTTGGAGGATACAACATCGCATATGGGATTTTATCTGCCAAGAGAAGTTTCTTGGTCGGTTGATATTCCTTCCGTGCTGCCTGCCCCGCCAGCATAAAATCCGGATAGAAGGCCAGAGAGTTTCCTTCATGTATTACGTTGCCTTTCTCCCTTGCCAATCGCAAGACCGCGTCCCGGTCTCTAGAGTTCAGCAACCGCGCAATAATGGGGCGCGGAGGAGCGCCCGGCGGTGGTCGAGCAGCCAGCGAGCGATGCGCTCTCTCCACGATCAGCATCTGTGAGAAACTCTCGGCACCAAAGACCGTCTGCAGCATGGCCTCAATATACGTTTCAAGACGGCCAGTGTTGGTGCATTCTGGCAGGCCTGCAATGCGTATATTGTTACGCCTCGATCTGGCCTCTAAATCTTCATTCTTGGCCTGTATGACGGCTAATACCTTCTCCATGGCGAGAGTTTTTGCAGATGTTTGCTGCAGACCATCCTCAGCTTCAGATATACGAGTCTCCGCTTCTCCCAAGCGTAATGCATGCTTGTCCAGTTTAGTGGACATGTGGTCCATTCTGAGGTTTAGGTTATCTATCTTGCCGTCGATAGATTGCAAACTATTCTGTACAGCTAAAAGTGTTTTTTCAATGGCAGAAAGGCTGTCTGAAGGGGCATCAATTTCTGAATCAGAGGCGGCTTGTTGTCGCGATTTGCTGGACTTGTGGGGTTCAAATGTCAAACGGGGTTGGTGTCGCTCCGATTTCCCCATCTTTATACCTGTGATCACGTTGTGGGGGAATATGAGTTAGGGCGATCCGAGATCAGGAAGGTATTGTATCCTTATCACTGTGTCACAATCCTCCCGATAGTACACTAGTCCAACCAGCGAGAGCGCGAGTGCCGGAACCAACACCGAAAGCTAATGGGTCTGCTCTAGCGTGGGCTCTCCTCGCCCGAGTCCGCCCAGTATCAGTGGATCCAGCCCCCGCGTGCAGACACACACCACACAGCAGCGCAACAGGGGGGGCACAGCAGACGAATAGCGGCAGCGGTGGGCAATCCTGGGATTAATGCAGCTCTCCAATGTAGCGCCCCCACGCGATTCCAAGCTGCGATATTTGGTGCTGCCCCGTCTCACAGCGGGCGGCAGACGCGGCCTACCTCAATTCGCCAGCCCTGCTCGTTGTTCAAGCTAGCAATCACGAGTCCAGAAACGCCCGCTGTCTGCAGTGCCCTATAGGTAGTTTCTCGATGAACTGCAAGCAGTTGTGCCCTGGGTCTCAGCGCGTTCACTCCTGGCGGTGCGATGCTACGTTCTATCAGGGTGGTTGCATGCTTTTTTTTTTTTTGTAAAACATTTTTTATTAAGAAAAAACAAACATCAGCAATAGCATGACAGTACATTGGGAGCAGCACGATAGGCATCATTGGTACAGTAGGTAATATTACAAAATACAATCATACATGATGGAAGGTCTAGGGTGACTGAGGGTCATCCATTGTAGGGGCCAAGGGAGGCTGACATATTTCTCCACGATAGGAGTTCCACTGGCCCCACACACGAGACCATTTTTTGGGACATCCACGTGATACATATACAGTCTTCTCTCTAAACATTGCCCAGTCCAAGTCTTTTTCCCAATCCTGTGCCGTGGGCGGGGCCCGCGCCCCCCACCGCTGGGCGATATTCCTCTTGGCCAACATTAGCCCCAGTGTTACCCACTGCGTCAAACAAACATTTAAATTAGTTGGTTCCCAGATGTTGAGGAGACACCTACGGGCCTCCACACGGAGCTGCACAGACAGAACAGTGTTGATGATGTCATGAATGTCACGCCAGTAAGGTTGGATCTGTGTACATTCCCAAACTATGTGGAAAAAGGTTCCCAGCTGGCCACATCCCCGCCTGCAGGCGCCCTCCTCTACCCTTCCCATTTGTACCAGTTGGGGCCCAGTTATATAAATACGGTGGAGAAGTTTTAGTTGGACAAGGCGGAGACGAGCTGGTATTGCTACGACTCTGGGAGAGGAGACTGCCTCCTGCCATTCCTCGTCATCCATTTCTATGCCATCCCTAGTCCACTTCTCTCGGAGGGCCTTGAGAGGGTCCGAGATTTTGTTGACCAGCTTTTTATATATCAGGGAAATGGTGCTGTCAGGGAGATGACCATCCAGCACTCTATCTTCCAGTGGGGATGATTCCGGCAGTGTGGTCCCGGGCTGTAAGTGTGTGCGAAGTGCGTGTCGAACCTGTGTGTATCGGAAGCGCTCTGATTCGGCCATGTTATATTGTTGCTGCAGCGCTGCAAAAGACTTAATATCAGATTTGTCCCACAAATCCCTTATACATGCAATACCTATGAGTTCCCATTTGTCGAATCCCTTACTCCTCCACAGGTCACCCAGTTGCTCGGAATCCCATAGTGGCGTTGCGAGCGTTAGTTTTCGTCTCCAGCCTAGGCGAGTGGTAGCTGCATGCCAAACGTGTACTGCATGTTTGGTGGGGCCCGTAAGTGGATAGCGCCAGGGCCTGGAATAAAGGGCTCTACTGAAGGTCCCTCCAGAGAGGAGCCACCTATCCATGTTATATCCCGGGTCGCAAGGCTGGGCATAGGTGCAGTGGTTAATGGAGGACAGATGAGACGCCCAGAAATACAATTTTATATCTGGGAGGCTAATGCCTCCGTCATACCAGTTCAGGGAAAGTTTGCTAAGAGCGATGCGAGGTTTACCGTTCCACAGTGGGTCCCGTTGGAGGCTCTCGACCTCTCGGAAATATGACGCAGGTATCGGATCCATGGAATTCTGAAGGGCGTACAGGAACCGGGGTAGGGACATCATCTTAAAAAGGGCGGCCTTACCTAACAGGGAGAGGGGAAGCGACTTCCACCTGGCGATATCTTTGCGCAGCTGAATCAGCGGGGGCTGGAGGTTACGGGAATAGCGAAGAGAGGGATCTAAAGAAAGGAAGATACCCAAATACGTAAACCCTTCGGTACAGGATTGTAATGGGCACCCACGCGGCGGGATCGGAGGCTCGCCCGCCACTACGAACAGGAGGGATTTGCTCCAGTTTATGGAATAACCGGAGTAGCGTCCAAAGATCGTGAAGATATCCAAAACCACTATCAAGGATCTCCTAGGGGAGGACAAATACAGAAGGATATCGTCCGCGTAAAGGGAAATCCGGTCTTCCCAATCTGAAGACCAGCGCATACCCCTGATCCTCAGATCTTGACGTATCCAAGCTGCCAGTGGCTCCAACGCTAGGGCAAACAGCAATGGGGACAGGGGGCAGCCCTGGCGGGTCCCTCTTCCCAGCTCGAAGGCGGCTGACTTCTTGTTGTTAACCACCACTTGGGCCATAGGTTGGGAATACAGTAACTTCACCCATTGAATGTATTTAGGACCAAACCCCAGTTTCTCCAATACCGCCCACAGGTACGGCCATTCGATGGTGTCAAAGGCCATGGCTGCGTCCAAGGAAACTATAACTGCCGGTTCCAATATAGAAGCCGCCCTACCCAAAACCCAGTGAACTCTGTGTAGGTTCAGTGCCGTGTTACGGTGCGGTATGAAACCTGATTGATCCGGGTGGACCAGGGTCCCAATCACCGTCACGAGGCGAGTAGCAAGGAGCTTAGCCAGGATTTTGGGCTCCGCGTTCAACAGGGATATCGGTCGGTAAGAACCACATTCGGTCTTGGGCTTCCCTTCCTTGTGAATGGTAACTATAGTGGCAGTACGCTGGTCTAATGGCAAGATGCCCGCTTGCCTCGAGTCCTCATACATGGCCCTCAGGTACGGGGCCAATGTGTCTGGTTTAAGCTTGTACAGTTCAATCGGTAGTCCGTTAGGGCCAGTGGCTTTGCCCGGCTTGAGAGACCGTATTGCTGCCGCTATTTCATCATTAGACATGTCACTGTCCATGAAGTCGTGATCGACCCCCGACAGTTTGGGTAGAGCAATATCGGTAAGCATCTGGCGGGAATCCTCTATAGGGTAGGGGGTTACCAATGTGTAGACAACCTTAAAGTGGGCCGCGAAAGAGTCCACAATAGCTTGCGGGTCCGACAGGGAATTGCCCTCTTGCCCTCGGAGTTCAGGTACTAGTCTGCTTGCCCACTCTCTCTTATCCAACCAGGCCAAGAGTTTCCCGGCCTTGTCGCCCACCTCATACAACCGTCGCTGAACCGCTCTTCCTATGGCCTTTGCCTGGTCTGACGCTAGTGCCCTGTAGTCCTGTTGTTTGAGTTTGAGAAGGTGGAGCTTATCGGGTGTGACGTCCAGCTCTAGATCTGCTTCCAGTCTCCCCACCTCTGCCTCCAGTGCCACCAACTCTTTGCGCTGTTCCTTCTTTTTCCCCGAAATGAAAGAAAGGGCCTGGCCCCGTATCACTGTCTTAAATGCCTCCCAAAGCACCTGAGGGGATTCCACCGAGCCTTCATTCTCATTAAAGTAATTATCAATGGCCGTAAGGAGCTCTCGTCGGATATGGGGATCACGTAGATACCACGGATTGATGGGGGCCACACGTCCCAGCTGTTGGTAACCGAGCGTCAACTGGAGCCACACCGGCGAGTGGTCTGAGATGCCCCTAGCTAGGTGTTTTATCTCCCGAACATGGGGAATTTGGGATGCAGGTAAAAGAAAGTAGTCGATTCTGGATAGACTCCCGTGAGCCCCCGAATGAAAGGTATACTGGGAAGTGTCAGGGTGAAAAACCCTCCACCCATCCACCAGCCCCATGGAGTCTAGGAAGTCAGGCAGCCAGCTTTGCGAGCGAGGGAGATCGCGCAGAGGGTAACGATCCAGATCCCCAGAGACCACCGAATTTAAGTCCCCTCCCAGCACCAAGAGACCCTCCGGGATCTCTAACAGCAGCGTACCCAAGTCCCTAAACGTGGTTGCCTGAAGGCCCGGGGGTACATAAATCGAAAGGAAGGTGACAGGGTGGCCCTCCCATGTGCCCGAGACTCCAACATACCGTCCTCTAGCATCCGACCAAGTGTCCTGCACCACAAGGGGAAAGGATTTTTTCATCAATATACCAACCCCCGGGAGCCCGTGGTGAAACCTGCATGAGCCTGTAAGACGTAACCCCCTCTGTGCAGCGCTCTACATGTACTTCCAACTAGATGGGTTTCTTGCAGTAGGACGATGTCAGGGGCCTGGCGCTTAATGCTCTGAAGAACAACACTACGTTTAATCTTGTCCCCCAGCCCATTGACATTCCAACTCAACAGTTTAACCCCACTGTCTCCGACTGGTGCCATATCCAAGTATACTGAAATTCACTGAGTGCAATGCCACTCCCCCAATCAATGTGTCCATAGCAGTTGCTGATGCAATCAAAACTTCAAACAAAAAATTAAACAATCCCACCCAACACCCCCCCACCCTGCTGCCCTGCCCTATGGGCTTAGAACTGCCCATGAAAAACTTGCAGAGTGCCTGTCGCCCCAGAAAAGTGTTCAAGAAAGAAAAGAAAAAACCTAGGGGGGGGGGGGAGACAGAGTCCGCCCCATCTCAGCCCAACAGGTCTACTTTATACCCATACAAAACAAATACCACAGATCCATTTAAGTCCACTTACCGAACGACAATAAAACTAGAAGCCCCCCACCCATTCCCTTCACCCACCACATACTGCAAAAAGTACGAGCCCAGCCACTGGACGGGTATCCTCTCAGGCCGGTTGACTATTATCGGTGCCACCCCCACCTCGGTCTGCCGGGATTCTCGCTCCCCTGCTCTCGATCCAGTCTGCTGCTGCCTCGGGATGGTCGAAAAACCACACTCGCCCATCCGCCTCAATCCGGAGACGGGCAGGGAACAGCATGGAATACTTCATACCCTGGTCTCTGAGGACGCGCTTAATTGACATAAACGATCGCCTTTGTCGCTGTACCCGTTGAGTAAAATCCGGAAAAAAGGATATGTCTGAGTTCTCATAGCTCAGGGGGGCGCCAGCTCTGGAGTTTTGAAGGATAACGTCTCTGTCACGGAAATTCAGGACCCGCGCCAACATGGGCCGCGGGGAGCGCCCGGCTTGGGACGGCCGCCCGGGATCCTGTGGGCGCGCTCAACGACAAAGAACTTACTGAGGCCTTTAGGTTGCAAGTGTTTAAGGATGAGGTCCTCAACAAAGAGGTCTGGTGTTTGCCCCTCCGATTTCTCCGGAACCCCAAGGATGCGTAGGTTATTGCGACGCAGGCGGCCTTCGTAGTCGTCCAGCTTGAGGTCGGTAAATTTGCGGAAATCCTGGAGTTCCCTAATCGCTCCCTGGAGCTGTGAGACATCGTCTACAAGGCTGGCTGTCGTGAGTTCCACTTGCTTGACCTTTTCGTTCAGTTTGCCCATATCAGCTCTAATGTGGTTGACCTCGATAGCCACAGTGTCCAGAGAAGTCTTGACTCCAGTAATGGCGGCCATAACTGTCTTTAAGCGAGATTTCCTGCTCCTCCTCGCCCAGTCCCCCGGATCCGGAGTCTCTGGGCGCCCGGGCCTGTTGCGCATCCTTAGGGACAGTATATCGGTCCAGTTTGTTTGACTGCGTAGTCTTGGGTCCACGGGCACCCGTGGTCTTGGTACGCTCCATCTTGACCTGCTCCAAACTGCTCTAGCTGGTAGATCACAAGAAGCGGTGAAGCGTCACTGAATAGGATGCCGAGGTCCTTTCTGCGGATGGGCGAGGTCGGCAGAGACAAGGCAGGCGGAGGATGTTCTTCACCATTGGGGATGTGCCACCTCACGGCAGGCGCGTCCACCATGCACACCACCATGCGCCCCACTTCCTCCCTGGCGCGTCTCAGCAGGACCCGGTCTTTGTCACTGCCACCGGCCCCCCAGACCTCCCCCGGGTACTTCAGGCAATTGCCCCTTGAGTACTCCTGCGGTAGAGGCCGCGAAGCTACGCCCCAGTCACAACGCCGGGCTTAAATATTGTCGTAGGCCAAGGCAGGAAAGAGGCAAACGCCGTTGCCTATCTGGGTCTTCCCGGGCACCTTCACACACCACCAGGATGAGGGGGGCCCCACACAAGCCCCAAACCCCTCGCCGTTCTCCCCTCCAAATGAGTGGGCTTCCTATCAAAGGTACCAGCGCAGGCAGCACTACAGTCTCTGCTGGTAGTTAGAGACCGAGCGCTCCGGGCTGCAGAAGCCGGCCAAGGGCGTCTCACCGGGGGTCACAGTTGGTAGGAGGTATGAGTCTCGGGCCCCGATGCGGGTCTCAGCACTCCTGGGGGCAATCAGAGTTTTCAACCAGGCGGGGGCAACAGGAAGCACCCAATGTTAGGGACGCGCCGCCGCCATCTTACGCCTCGCGGCCGGCTCGCCCTGCCTCGCCCCGATCAGTATGTCTCACCGCCTCTCTGGAGCCCTATCACGGCTCCTTACTCTCCGCCGCCGCTGTTGCCATGTGTCGGCGCATCCACTGCCCAGGCGGTTCAAGGTCCAAGGATCTTCGCGTCGGCTCCTCGAGCCGCGGCGCCACCGCTGGGCAGCAAAGGGCCGGTCGAAACCCCTCACCCGGCTTGGCTCGCCACTGTGTGTCCCGGCTTCAGGCCCTACCGCAGGCCGAAGCTTCCGGGGGCAATTTATCCGCTGCTGGGCGCACTCCAAACACTGGAACCGGCGGGATGGGCTCCGTTGGTGTTCCGGTCACGAAAACTGTCGAGGGGTACAGCGGATCTGCACACAGGATAGACATGGGCTAGGACGGACGGCGGAGCCCTCTCACAGCACGGCCATCTTCAGCCCGTGCTTGGCCATGCCAGGGTGGTTGCATGCTTGATGTTCTATAGGCCGCCGTCTACCGCCAAGATCCCAGCACCAGCTATGGGGGTGTAGTGGGCCTTGGCCCAACTGCCAACATCAGTACAGCCTTATCCCTTGTGGGCCCCCGTATCGGGCTCGTAGCTCTCGTGTCTCCCTCTTGGCAGCAAAAATTGTATAAGTGCACTCGTCTGGTGAAGGTGCATCCCAGGTGCACGCCGTCTGCAGCGCACTTCAGCTCGCGCCCCACTCCGGTATCTTTCAATGCAGCCGTGCGTCCACTAAGCCACAATCGCCGGATCACTCACCGGAGCCGCAGAGGATCGGGCACAGCACTTCCTTGCCGCTAACTCACAGCTCCTCCCAGGCGCCAGAGCCAGAACGACACCACCGGCTCAGGCGAGAGGACGTCGCCGCTGCTCGTACCGTCTATGGCCGGGCTCAGGCGATCAGCGCCGCCATCTTGGGAGCACAGGCCCGCGTCTGCAAACTACAATTTTCGCTCTGACCCGAGCAGCCGCCGGCAACGTCTTCAGCCCCGCAACAGCTAGGAGCTTTCAGCGACCCAGCCAGGTTGTTTTCATTCCGTTTTGGGAGCGGGAACAGCAGTATTTTTATACGTTATGGGCTCCGTCCGGCGGAGCTGCGCTACAACGCAACCATCTCACTGTGTGCCCTCTAGCGCCCCCCTACCCTAGAAAGTTCAGATATCGAGGAATTAGATGCAGCCTTAACTAAAGAAGAAGTGGCCAAGGTGATTGGGGATCTACAATCCGGAAAAGCGATGGGCCCAAGTGGTTTGCCAATCGAATTATACAAATCAAATGCATCCACAATTGCTTCATACCTGACAGAAATGTATGACGAAAGCATTATAAACAGGATACTACTCGAAACTCAGAGATTGGCCAATATTGCAGTGATTCACAAAAAGGGAAAACCCCCCTAACACTGTAGTTCATACCAACCTATTTCACTCCTGAACCCAGAGGTGAAAATACTAGCCAAAATACTAGCCACGCGTTTGACACCACTGCTGCACAAACTGATTCACCCAGATCAATCCGGCTTTATGCCAGGCAGGAATACCACACTAAACTTAAGGCGTCTAAATGACGTTTTGGGCAGAGCAGGGACTATAAGAGAGGAGGCGGTGATAATGTCCCTCGATGCCAAAAATGGCATTCGATATGATCAAATGGCCCTTCTTATTCGCGGTGCTCGAACAATATGGATTCGGGAAAAAATTCCTGTCATGGGTACGATTACTTATATCGAGCCCATGGCGCGGGTGACGGTCAACGGAGGCAGGTCAGCGGTTTTTAAACTACAAAAAGGGACGAGACAGGGGTGTTCACTATCTCCGCTGATATTTGCACTTGTACTCGAACCTCTGGCAATCTGGATTAGAGGAGACCCCCTGATAAGAGGACTAAACTGGACGGCGGAGTGGGAAGATAGAATCTCCCTCTATGCCGATGACATTCTGCTTTATTTGGCTAAAAAATATTCCTAAATACATAGAATTTTAAATATATTTACTCTTTTCCAAAAATACTCCGGATACACGATCAACTGGGATAAGTCGCTTATCTATATCTTAGACGGGGGGAGTCCCAAACTGCCCGCCAAGATCGTAACCGAAGGCTTCAGGTACTTAGGGATCTTCGGCATGACAAACCCCACAGTATTCTATGATAATAATCTGGCCCCCCCACTTCGCCGTCTACAAAACGACGTGCCCCATTGGAAGACCCTGTGTTAGACGTCAGGTTTCCTGTACCCTATTCCAGGTATAATTCCAGAAACTACATCTCCCATAATGCCTCAGAAAGGTGTGTTGCTTTGTGCCTTCCCATGCTGCACAGGGACTGATCAGCTGACAAACTCGGCTTATAAGCCGTGAGCACCCAATCTATGATGCTTGGCTTCACTTCCAGTTGGGACCTCGCCCTTTGCCTGTTTGGATTTCCTCGGACCTTCCTGTTCCCGGTAACCACAATCTGCCTCTTCGTGGAATCACCTTTGTGACCGCCAGTGCTAGGAAGCGCGGTGCACAACCTCTGCGGATCGCTGCTGTCAGCGCCTGGACTCGCTACTCTCACCTGGTTCTAATCACAGAAGCCAGCGCGAGCCCGCGCTGTTCCCTTCACCACTCTCCCACCTTCTCGAGGAAGCGTGGTGCTCAACCTCTACGGATCGCTTCTATCAGCGCCTTGACTCGCTACTCTCACCTGGTTCTAATTACAGAAGCCAGCACGAGCCCGCGCTGTTTCCTTCACCGCTCTCCCACCATCTCGAGGAAGAGCTGTTTTTTGTCTTTCCCTTTCTGTTTATTTTTGATTCCTTAACCACAAAATGCGAGGAAGCGTTGTCATACTTCAATTATTTTGTTGTTTCCTATTTTACGGAGTGAAGGGACTCTCACGCCTCCCCTTTTCCAACACCTTAAAACGAAACCTTCGTCGCAGTGCTCGGACGCGCTGCTCCTGATTTTACGGAGGTAGAGCAACGTGAGTACTTTTAAATTGTTGAAGTGACTTTTGCCAAAACAGAGGTGGCGACGGTTTGTGCCTTGGTGGAGAAACTAGTGGCACATCAAACTCCTCCTGTCTCTTGAAGGCTTGATTTATCTGCTTTCTGCTGTTTGGAATTGGGTATAAAAGCCACGAACAAGTTCCCTGACAATAACCCCCTCGTGAGTATGTGAGAGCACAATGAACACACCTAAGTCTGATAGAAGATATTAGTGGGGAAAGTATAGAGTTTTCCTTAACCTGTTCTTTCTCATTTTCTATTACTGCAGGTTCTTTCATATCTACTGAGACGTCCCCTCTACCTCTGTGTCTTGATTTGGAAGCCCCTGGTGGTCCCTCCCTGTTTCCTCGCTCCCTGGGGATACTGCTCTACCGCTCTGAGTCTATGAATAGACGGAGACAGTATCTCAGGGGAGAGGAGAGATTCTATCTTCGCTCCCGTGGATATTGGTAATTCCGATTTGGGCTCCTAGACCGCGACAGAAAGCCAAGCCCACGGTTATATTATCCCCTGAGCGAAGATGAACACGGGAGCCTCATTTGATACCCTTATGGATGACTCCCTATCCCTTGAGACATCTTTACCCACTATGAATGAGTTAGCGGCAGCAGTTATAAACTTACAAACAGAGCTTAGAGTAATGAAAGGGGAAAATCAGCGTCTGGTTTCTGAGTTAGATGGAATGAAAACACAAAGACAGACTGAAGTCAGAGAGGCTGCCACCTATCCCAAGTTCAAAAAGAGTTACATACAGCCTGCGCATTTCCAAGGCTCCGCTTCTGCCTCTACCTCAGATTCAGTAGTCTCTCCCCCTTCTCCTGTTAGTGTGACAGTTGTAACACCTCCACTGACCCCTTTAGCAATGCCTGAGAGATTCAGTGGAGACACTAGCAAGTACGGAGTATTTATGAACCAGTGTCACCTCCAGTTTTTATGTAGAGCTTCCTCATTTCCAGATGACGCGGCAAAGATAGCTTTTATTATCTCCTATCTCAGTGGGAATGCTGCTCTGTGGGCGGTGCCTCTTGTACAAAATGACGACCCCATTTTGTACAACCTCCCACAATTCAAAGAAAGAATGAGAAGCCTCTTTGCCCGTCACTCTTATATGCAGGCTAGTGACAATGAACTGTTGAGTCTTAAACAAAGTTCAGGGGATCTGTTAACATATATCACCACTTTCAACCGACTAGTGACTGAAACACAATGGCCTGAAGAGAAGAGAACTTCTTTATTCTACAGAGGATTAAAAGACGAACTAAAGGATATATTGTCTCAAATAGTGAACCCGCCTGAAGATTGTCCTTCATTTATAGACCTAGTGGTCAAACTAGACCATAGATTAAGGGAAAGAAAAGGAGAAAAGTCCAAGGGGGAATACACCCGTCTTTTTTTTGCCAAAAGCGAGAAGAAAGAGTTAAAGGACACAAGTGAGCCCATGCAGATAGGAGGAGTTAGAGGACCAATAACGGTAGAAGAACGTGAAAAACGACGGAAATTGAACCTCTGTCTTTACTGTGGCAAGGGTGGCCATTTTGCTAGAGAATGTCTTGTCAAACCAAGATCACCTCTGAAGACCCCAGCTAGCAGAATGGGTGCAGCCATGTATCCGGAAAACTAAAAGACTTGGAGAGTACCGAGGTCGCTCTTCCAAGTACTTCTCCCATGCAGATCTCACACTTCTTGGCTAACACGATGATTTTAGTGCCTAAACACTTCACCATCACCGTGGTAGTTATATTGCCGTCACAACATAGAAAGACTATGCCCATACTATTAGATTCTGGAGCAACCGGAAACTTCCTAGACATCTCATTGGCCAAGAAACTCGGGATTGAATTCGTTCCTAAAACGCGACCTGAAAAGGTGAGAGCTGTTGATGGAACTGAATTGTCATCTGGTTTAATCACCTATCATACCCCTGAACTTGTAATGATGTGTGATAACGGTCATGTTGAATCTATTTCATTTGATCTCATTAACACCCCCAACTTTGGTGCCATTCTTGGAGTCCCGTGGCTACAGCTACATAATCCGCTCATTGATTGGGTCTCTAGGAAAGTTACGCTCCGCTCTTCGTATTGTCTGAAAGCATTGTTACCATGAGACAGCCCTATGGCACACTCCTCTAAGTTGTGCAGTATCATTACCGGACTCGACGCCGTTGCCCCCTGAGTATCATGAGTTTGCAGGAGTATTTGACGAAATAAAAGCCGTGGCCCTACCCCCTCACAGATCCTACGACTGCAGGATTGATCTAACGCCGGGTGCAGTACTTCCTGTCAGTAGGATATATGCTCTTACGGAACCTGAGACAAAATATCTCCATGAGTACCTTCAAGACATGTTAAAAAAGGGGTTCATACGCCATTCGACTTCCCCTGTCTCTTCCCCTATTTTTTTTATTCCCAAACGTGAAGGTGGCTTAAGGGCGTGCCTGGACTATCGGGCCTTGAATAAGGTGACGATAAAAAATAAATACCCTCTTCCACTCATCTCCAGTCTCTTGGATCAGGTGCGTAAGGCTAAAATCTTTACTAAGCTGGACCTGAGGGGAGCCTATCACTTGATCCGAGTCAGAGAAGGAGATGAGTGGAAGACGGCTTTCCGCACTAAGTTCGGACTCTATGAGTATTGCGTCATGCCCTTTGGATTATGCAATGCCCCCGCGGCATTTCAATTCTTTGTAAATGAGATCTTAAGTGAATATTTAGATATTTTCGTTATTGTCTATATTGACGATATTTTAATCTATTCTCAGACTGAAAACGAACATGTGGAACATGTCAAATTGATTTTACAGCGACTACAAGACCACCATCTGTTTGCTAAATTAGACAAATGTCTCTTTCATGCCCAAAAGGTGGAATTCTTAGGGTTTGTCATCTCTCCTGAAGGTATACATATGGATCCTGCCAAGGTCTCAGCCATAACTGAGTGGAAAAGTCCTAAGACTGTCAGAGAGGTGCAATCCTTTTTAGGATTTGCAAATTTCTACCGGCGATTTATCAATCGTTTTTCTGATCTGGTCACTCCCATCACCAGATTATTGAAAAAAGGAATATCTTTTGAATGGAATGATATTTCCGAGCAGGCTTTTCAAACGCTGAAGAATAGTTTCACTTCCGCTCCCATTATCAGACATGCGGACGAAAATCAGCCATACTATGTAGAGGCCGATGCCTCTCAATATGCAGTTGGGGGATTCTTTCACAACGTGATTCACAATCAGGAACACTCCATCCAGTGGCCTATTTTTCTAGAACTCTTTCTCAAGCTGAGCAAAATTATACCATCGGAGAAAGAGAACTCCTAGCCATTAAAATGGCTTTTCAAGAATGGCGCCATTATCTTTTGGGTTCACCTCATACCATCACTATTTACTCAGACCATAGGAATCTTCAGTTTTTTAGGTCTGCCCGTGCCCTTACTCCTCGACAAATGAGATGGGTATCCTTTTTTTCTGAATATGATTTTGTTATCACTTTTCGCCCTGGCTCAAAACACGGTAAAGCAGACGCTCTTTCCCGCTTAGGAAAAGATCAGAAATACACAGTGGAAACTCCCTTACCTATTATACCTGAGGATAAAATCATATCCATTAGCGAAAAAACCGACACTTTTGTTTTACAACTAAATCATGCCTTTTTGGCGCTTGATCGTGAGAAGTGGTTGACAGATCCTGTGAACAAAATAGTGAGCGATTTGTTTTATCATGAGGATCGTTTGTTTATCCCTACAAAAGAAACCCAAGACTTGATAATACGATGGTGTCATGCCTTGCCATTGGCTGGTCATCCTGGAGGAGAAAAGACTATTCAAATATGTCAGAGATGGTTCTGGTGGAAAGGCATGACTCAAGATATACTCAATTTTGTCAAAGCGTGTCCAACTTGTGCCCGTCAGAAATCATCACATTGTGCTCCTGCGTGTCTTTTACAGCCTCTGCCCGTCCCAGATATACCCTGGTCATCCATCAGCATGGATTTTATCACAGATCTACCCACCATAAGAGGATTCACCACTATATTGGTGGTGGTGGATATGTTGTCCAAAATGGCCCATTTCATCCCTCTTAAGAAACTACCTAGCGCCAAAGAACTCGTAGACACATTCATTGAAAGCATAGTCAGGCTACATGGGTTGCCCTCAGTCATTTTTTCCGATAGAGGACCACAGTTTGTGTCTAAATTCTGGCAAGGATTATGTAAAATTCTTCATATAGACCATCGTCTCTCCTCGGCTTACCATCCGCAAACGGATGGTCAAACCGAAAGAACGAACCAGACTCTGGAACAATATCTCCGATGTTTAATCAGCACTACTACTAGTGATTGGCTCCAGGCTCTTCCTTTGGCTGAATTCGCGTATAATAATTCCACCCATTCTGCTTCCAAGGTTTCACCCTTTTTCTTCACCACAGGATATCATCCAAAATTTCTTCCCCTCTCTTTCCCTCTCTCAGATGTCCCCGCAGTCACAGACCACTACACTCATCTTTTATCTATATGGGAACAAGCCAAATTAGAACTAACGGAAGCCAAAAACTCCATGAAGTCAGATGCAGATAAACATAGACGTCCTGCCCCAGATTACAAAGAAGGTGGACAGGCATGGCTGTCCACGAAAAACCTCAGGTTACCAGGCCCTCGTAAATTACAACCCAGATATGTAGGGCCTTTCACTATTGTAAGAACGATCAACCCAGTTACAGTAAAGCTAGATCTCCCACCTGAAATGAGGATACATCCCGTTTTCCATACTTCCTTGCTCAAGGAGTATATCCCTCCCTCCTGCCCTGAACCTCCACCCCTCCTATCGTCGTAGAAGGAGAGTTAGAATATGAGGTGAAAAGCATCTTAGATTCCAGACTATTTAACGGAGAATTGCAGTACCTCATAGATTGGGTGGGGTATGCCCCTGAAGACAGAACTTGGGAGTCTGCAGAGAATGTACATGCTCCTGTGTTATTGAGAAGGTTTCACGCTCTACACCCCTCTAAACCTAGACCGGTGTATAGACCGTTAGGGAGGAGAACTGTTAGACGTCAGGTTTCCTGTACCCTATTCCAGGTATAATTCCAGAAACTACATCTCCCATAATGCCTCAGAAAGGTGTGTTGCTTTGTGCCTTCCCATGCTGCACAGGGACTGATCAGCTGACAAACTCGGCTTATAAGCCGTGAGCACCCAATCTATGATGCTTGGCTTCACTTCCAGTTGGGACCTCGCGCTTTGCCTGTTTGGATTTCCTCGGACCTTCCTGTTCCCGGTAACCACAATCTGCCTCTTCGTGGAATCACCTTTGTGACCGCCAGTGCTAGGAAGCGCGGTGCACAACCTCTGCGGATCGCTGCTGTCAGCGCCTGGACTCGCTACTCTCACCTGGTTCTAATCACAGAAGCCAGCGCGAGCCCGCGCTGTTCCCTTCACCACTCTCCCACCTTCTCGAGGAAGCGTGGTGCTCAACCTCTACGGATCGCTTCTATCAGCGCCTTGACTCGCTACTCTCACCTGGTTCTAATTACAGAAGCCAGCGCGAGCCCGCGCTGTTTCCTTCACCGCTCTCCCACCATCTCGAGGAAGAGCTGTTTTTTGTCTTTCCCTTTCTGTTTATTTTTGATTCCTTAACCACAAAACGCGAGGAAGCGTTGTCATACTTCAATTATTTTGTTGTTTCCTATTTTACGGAGTGAAGGGACTCTCACGCCTCCCCTTTTCCAACACCTTAAAACGAAACCTTCGTCGCAGTGCTCGGACGCGCTGCTCCTGATTTTACGGAGGTAGAGCAACGTGAGTACTTTTAAATTGTTGAAGTGACTTTTGCCAAAACAGAGGTGGCGACGGTTTGTGCCTTGGTGGAGAAACTAGTGGCACATCAAACTCCTCCTGTCTCTTGAAGGCTTGATTTATCTGCTTTCTGCTGTTTGGAATTGGGTATAAAAGCCACGAACAAGTTCCCTGACAATAACCCCCTCGTGAGTATGTGAGAGCACAATGAACACACCTAAGTCTGATAGAAGATATTAGTGGGGAAAGTATAGAGTTTTCCTTAACCTGTTCTTTCTCATTTTCTATTACTGCAGGTTCTTTCATATCTACTGAGACGTCCCCTCTACCTCTGTGTCTTGATTTGGAAGCCCCTGGTGGTCCCTCCCTGTTTCCTCGCTCCCTGGGGATACTGCTCTACCGCTCTGAGTCTATGAATAGACGGAGACAGTATCTCAGGGGAGAGGAGAGATTCTATCTTCGCTCCCGTGGATATTGGTAATTCCGATTTGGGCTCCTAGACCGCGACAGAAAGCCAAGCCCACGGTTATATTATCCCCTGAGCGAAGATGAACACGGGAGCCTCATTTGATACCCTTATGGATGACTCCCTATCCCTTGAGACATCTTTACACACTATGAATGAGTTAGCGGCAGCAGTTATAAACTTACAAACAGAGCTTAGAGTAATGAAAGGGGAAAATCAGCATCTGGTTTCTGAGTTAGATGGAATGAAAACACAAAGACAGACTGAAGTCAGAGAGGCTGCCACCTATCCCAAGTTCAAAAAGAGTTACATACAGCCTGCGCATTTCCAAGGCTCCGCTTCTGCCTCTACCTCAGATTCAGTAGTCTCTCCCCTTCTCCTGTTAGTGTGACAGTTGTAACACCTCCACTGACCCCTTTAGCAATGCCTGAGAGATTCAGTGGAGACACTAGCAAGTACGGAGTATTTATGAACCAGTGTCACCTCCAGTTTTTATGTAGAGCTTCCTCATTTCCAGATGACGCGGCAAAGATAGCTTTTATTATCTCCTATCTCAGTGGGAATGCTGCTCTGTGGGCGGTGCCTCTTGTACAAAATGACGACCCCATTTTGTACAACCTCCCACAATTCAAAGAAAGAATGAGAAGCCTCTTTGCCCGTCACTCTTATATGCAGGCTAGTGACAATGAACTGTTGAGTCTTAAACAAAGTTCAGGGGATCTGTTAACATATATCACCACTTTCAACCGACTAGTGACTGAAACACAATGGCCTGAAGAGAAGAGAACTTCTTTATTCTACAGAGGATTAAAAGACGAACTAAAGGATATATTGTCTCAAATAGTGAACCCGCCTGAAGATTGTCCTTCATTTATAGACCTAGTGGTCAAACTAGACCATAGATTAAGGGAAAGAAAAGGGGAAAAGTCCAAGGGGGAATACACCCGTCTTTTTTTTGCCAAAAGCGAGAAGAAAGAGTTAAAGGACACAAGTGAGCCCATGCAGATAGGAGGAGTTAGAGGACCAATAACGGTAGAAGAACGTGAAAAACGACGGAAATTGAACCTCTGTCTTTACTGTGGCAAGGGTGGCCATTTTGCTAGAGAATGTCTTGTCAAACCAAGATCACCTCTGAAGACCCCAGCTAGCAGAATGGGTGCAGCCATGTATCCGGAAAACTAAAAGACTTGGAGAGTACCGAGGTCGCTCTTCCAAGTCCTTCTCCCATGCAGATCTCACACTTCTTGGCTAACACGATGATTTTAGTGCCTAAACACTTCACCATCACCGTGGTAGTTATATTGCCGTCACAACATAGAAAGACTATGCCCATACTATTAGATTCTGGAGCAACCGGAAACTTCCTAGACATCTCATTGGCCAAGAAACTCGGGATTGAATTCGTTCCTAAAACGCGACCTGAAAAGGTGAGAGCTGTTGATGGAACTGAATTGTCATCTGGTTTAATCACCTATCATACCCCTGAACTTGTAATGATGTGTGATAACGGTCATGTTGAATCTATTTCATTTGATCTCATTAACACCCCCAACTTTGGTGCCATTCTTGGAGTCCCGTGGCTACAGTTACATAATCCGCTCATTGATTGGGTCTCTAGGAAAGTTACGCTCCGCTCTTCGTATTGTCTAAAGCATTGTTACCATGAGACAGCCCTATGGCACACTCCTCTAAGATGTGCAGTATCTTTACCGGACTCGACGCCGTTGCCCCCTGAGTATCATGAGTTTGCAGGAGTATTTGACAAAATAAAAGCCGTGGCCCTACCCCCTCACAGATCCTACGACTGCAGGATTGATCTAACGCCGGGTGCAGTACTTCCTGTCAGTAGGATATATGCTCTTACGGAACCTGAGACAAAATATCTCCATGAGTACCTTCAAGACATGTTAAAAAAGGGGTTCATACGCCATTCGACTTCCCCTGTCTCTTCCCCTATTTTTTTTATTCCCAAACGTGAAGGTGGCTTAAGGGCGTGCCTGGACTATCGGGCCTTGAATAAGGTGACGATAAAAAATAAATACCCTCTTCCACTCATCTCCAGTCTCTTGGATCAGGTGCGTAAGGCTAAAATCTTTACTAAGCTGGACCTGAGGGGAGCCTATCACTTGATCCGAGTCAGAGAAGGAGATGAGTGGAAGACGGCTTTCCGCACTAAGTTCGGACTCTATGAGTATTGCGTCATGCCCTTTGGATTATGCAATGCCCCCGCGGCATTTCAATTCTTTGTAAATGAGATCTTAAGTGAATATTTAGATATTTTCGTTATTGTCTATATTGACGATATTTTAATCTATTCTCAGACTGAAAACGAACATGTGGAACATGTCAAATTGATTTTACAGCGACTACAAGACCACCATCTGTTTGCTAAATTAGACAAATGTCTCTTTCATGCCCAAAAGGTGGAATTCTTAGGGTTTGTCATCTCTCCTGAAGGTATACATATGGATCCTGCCAAGGTCTCAGCCATAACTGAGT
The DNA here is from genome assembly GCA_963921515.1 of Calotriton arnoldi. NCBI lineage: Eukaryota > Metazoa > Chordata > Amphibia > Caudata > Salamandridae > Calotriton > Calotriton arnoldi. The sequence continues at coordinate 157,977 of CAWUFW010001870.1, read as the reverse complement.
GGAAAAGTCCTAAGACTGTCAGAGAGGTGCAATCCTTTTTAGGATTTGCAAATTTCTACCGGCGATTTATCAATCGTTTTTCTGATCTGGTCACTCCCATCACCAGATTATTGAAAAAAGGAATATCTTTTGAATGGAATGATATTTCCGAGCAGGCTTTTCAAACGCTGAAGAATAGTTTCACTTCCGCTCCCATTATCAGACATGCGGACGAAAATCAGCCATACTATGTAGAGGCCGATGCCTCTCAATATGCAGTTGGGGGATTCTTTCACAACGTGATTCACAATCAGGAACACTCCATCCAGTGGCCTATTTTTCTAGAACTCTTTCTCAAGCTGAGCAAAATTATACCATCGGAGAAAGAGAACTCCTAGCCATTAAAATGGCTTTTCAAGAATGGCGCCATTATCTTTTGGGTTCACCTCATACCATCACTATTTACTCAGACCATAGGAATCTTCAGTTTTTTAGGTCTGCCCGTGCCCTTACTCCTCGACAAATGAGATGGGTATCCTTTTTTTCTGAATATGATTTTGTTATCACTTTTCGCCCTGGCTCAAAACACGGTAAAGCAGACGCTCTTTCCCGCTTAGGAAAAGATCAGAAATACACAGTGGAAACTCCCTTACCTATTATACCTGAGGATAAAATCATATCCATTAGCGAAAAAACCGACACTTTTGTTTTACAACTAAATCATGCCTTTTTGGCGCTTGATCGTGAGAAGTGGTTGACAGATCCTGTGAACAAAATAGTGAGCGATTTGTTTTATCATGAGGATCGTTTGTTTATCCCTACAAAAGAAACCCAAGACTTGATAATACGATGGTGTCATGCCTTGCCATTGGCTGGTCATCCTGGAGGAGAAAAGACTATTCAAATATGTCAGAGATGGTTCTGGTGGAAAGGCATGACTCAAGATATACTCAATTTTGTCAAAGCGTGTCCAACTTGTGCCCGTCAGAAATCATCACATTGTGCTCCTGCGTGTCTTTTACAGCCTCTGCCCGTCCCAGATATACCCTGGTCATCCATCAGCATGGATTTTATCACAGATCTACCCACCATAAGAGGATTCACCACTATATTGGTGGTGGTGGATATGTTGTCCAAAATGGCCCATTTCATCCCTCTTAAGAAACTACCTAGCGCCAAAGAACTCGTAGACACATTCATTGAAAGCATAGTCAGGCTACATGGGTTGCCCTCAGTCATTTTTTCCGATAGAGGACCACAGTTTGTGTCTAAATTCTGGCAAGGATTATGTAAAATTCTTCATATAGACCATCGTCTCTCCTCGGCTTACCATCCGCAAACGGATGGTCAAACCGAAAGAACGAACCAGACTCTGGAACAATATCTCCGATGTTTAATCAGCACTACTACTAGTGATTGGCTCCAGGCTCTTCCTTTGGCTGAATTCGCGTATAATAATTCCACCCATTCTGCTTCCAAGGTTTCACCCTTTTTCTTCACCACAGGATATCATCCAAAATTTCTTCCCCTCTCTTTCCCTCTCTCAGATGTCCCCGCAGTCACAGACCACTACACTCATCTTTTATCTATATGGGAACAAGCCAAATTAGAACTAACGGAAGCCAAAAACTCCATGAAGTCAGATGCAGATAAACATAGACGTCCTGCCCCAGATTACAAAGAAGGTGGACAGGCATGGCTGTCCACGAAAAACCTCAGGTTACCAGGCCCTCGTAAATTACAACCCAGATATGTAGGGCCTTTCACTATTGTAAGAACGATCAACCCAGTTACAGTAAAGCTAGATCTCCCACCTGAAATGAGGATACATCCCGTTTTCCATACTTCCTTGCTCAAGGAGTATATCCCTCCCTCCTGCCCTGAACCTCCACCCCCTCCTATCGTCGTAGAAGGAGAGTTAGAATATGAGGTGAAAAGCATCTTAGATTCCAGACTATTTAACGGAGAATTGCAGTACCTCATAGATTGGGTGGGGTATGACCCTGAAGACAGAACTTGGGAGTCTGCAGAGAATGTACATGCTCCTGTGTTATTGAGAAGGTTTCACGCTCTACACCCCTCTAAACCTAGACCGGTGTATAGACCGTTAGGGAGGAGAACTGTTAGACGTCAGGTTTCCTGTACCCTATTCCAGGTATAATTCCAGAAACTACATCTCCCATAATGCCTCAGAAAGGTGTGTTGCTTTGTGCCTTCCCATGCTGCACAGGGACTGATCAGCTGACAAACTCGGCTTATAAGCCGTGAGCACCCAATCTATGATGCTTGGCTTCACTTCCAGTTGGGACCTCGCCCTTTGCCTGTTTGGATTTCCTCGGACCTTCCTGTTCCCGGTAACCACAATCTGCCTCTTCGTGGAATCACCTTTGTGACCGCCAGTGCTAGGAAGCGCGGTGCACAACCTCTGCGGATCGCTGCTGTCAGCGCCTGGACTCGCTACTCTCACCTGGTTCTAATCACAGAAGCCAGCGCGAGCCCGCGCTGTTCCCTTCACCACTCTCCCACCTTCTCGAGGAAGCGTGGTGCTCAACCTCTACGGATCGCTTCTATCAGCGCCTTGACTCGCTACTCTCACCTGGTTCTAATTACAGAAGCCAGCGCGAGCCCGCGCTGTTTCCTTCACCGCTCTCCCACCATCTCGAGGAAGAGCTGTTTTTTGTCTTTCCCTTTCTGTTTATTTTTGATTCCTTAACCACAAAACGCGAGGAAGCGTTGTCATACTTCAATTATTTAGTTGTTTCCTATTTTACGGAGTGAAGGGACTCTCACGCCTCCCCCTTTTCCAACACCTTAAAACGAAACCTTCGTCGCAGTGCTCGGACGCGCTGCTCCTGATTTTACGGAGGTAGAGCAACGTGAGTACTTTTAAATTGTTGAAGTGACTTTTGCCAAAACAGAGGTGGCGACGGTTTGTGCCTTGGTGGAGAAACTAGTGGCACATCAAACTCCTCCTGTCTCTTGAAGGCTTGATTTATCTGCTTTCTGCTGTTTGGAATTGGGTATAAAAGCCACGAACAAGTTCCCTGACAATAACCCCCTCGTGAGTATGTGAGAGCACAATGAACACAACTAAGTCTGATAGAAGATATTAGTGGGGAAAGTATAGAGTTTTCCTTAACCTGTTCTTTCTCATTTTCTATTACTGCAGGTTCTTTCATATCTACTGAGACGTCCCCTCTACCTCTGTGTCTTGATTTGGAAGCCCCTGGTGGTCCCTCCCTGTTTCCTCGCTCCCTGGGGATACTGCTCTACCGCTCTGAGTCTATGAATAGACGGAGACAGTATCTCAGGGGAGAGGAGAGATTCTATCTTCGCTCCCGTGGATATTGGTAATTCCGATTTGGGCTCCTAGACCGCGACACCCTGCCTCTTACGTTGCTAGGAAGAGCCTCTTTATACAAAATGATGGCACTACCTCGTTTTGTTTATGCCCTACAAAATACACCATACCCGGTCCCTGACAAGTATTTTAAAGATATAGAGTCAGAAGTCCGGACACTTCTCTGGAATAATGGCATTCCACGCATAGCATTGACCAAACTTATGAAAAGCTGGTATGATGGAGGGATTACCCTTCCAGCAATCAAAAGGTATTATTGGGCTTCTCAATTAGTCGTCACCAATCACTGAACACACTGGCCAGGTACGGAGCCGGCCTACAGGATGGACAGATATAATATGACCCCAGGGAATTACTTAAGAGCAATCTACGGAGGGAGGAAAAATAGGCCGAAACATATGCCGGCCTTGACCACCGTTGCACTATGGCACACAGTAACAAAGGCTCTGGGATGGAAAGACAAGATCACACTGGCCACCACCCTATTAGAGACGGATCGACTAGGGCTATTGGCTAAATGTTCAGGGTTTGATAGATGGGACCTGATCGGTCTCTCGAAGGTTGGGGACGTATGGGCGAGGGGGAAGGTGGTCCTCTTTAGCGATCTCCAACGGGACTACGAATTAAACGCAAGGGAAACCTTTAGATACCTTCAAGTCCGAAATGCATTACATAAAGCAATCCTCAGAGACTCGGATCTCCCGGCCTCGTCGCCTTTGGAGGACAGATTCCTTGATGACTATCTCAAGAAGAAAGCGATCTCTCTGACTTTTAGAAAGATACTTAATAATATACCGGACAAAGGGGGGAAAATACGAGAAAAATCGGTGGAAGAGGTGGGCGAAATGAGCGATGAGGAGTGGCAGGAGGCGCTTGCTTCCCCACGAGAGGTGGCGATCTGGTCCAGATTTAAATTAATCCAAATCAAGATTATACACAGAGCGTATTACACCAGTGTAGTGCTGGCGAAGATGGGGGCCCTTGGTACTTCGTTATGCCCTAGGGGATGCGGCCAGGTTGGGACATACATACATCAGTGGTGGGAATGCCCTATCCTTCAGGTATACTGGGAGAAAATATTTTAAAAAATGCTGGAGATCTGTGGAAAGACAATGGAGATCTCACCTCGATGGTGTCTCCTCAATGTATGGGACGCAACCGATCTGACGTCCAGTGAGAGAACCTGGGTCTCCCTTGGATGTGCTGTAGCGAAGCGTAATATAGCAAGAACTTGGAAAGGTGGCAATGGGCTTAGGTTACGAGAGTGGGAGTCAGACATGGACTGGTGCATGCAAGCGGAGAGGGTGATATATGAAGGGAGAGGATGCCCACAAAAGTGGACCAAAATTTGGGGGGCATGGAATACAAGTAGAAGTATGATATGTACACCCTCTAACGACTCTTCCCCGCAGGTTCGAGGAAAATCAAGCGTTAGACGTTCACAATACGAATGAAAATGTAACGAATGAGATGAAAATGTTGGTCTATTGTAAGATTATAACTACAGATGTTCACATGCACTGCGCCCGCTTGCTGTCAAATGTTATTTGATTGTACTTATTACTTAATAAAAAAGAAGTTTAAAAAAAAAAAAACAACAATGGGTTAAGCATGTGTTGTACACTTGGACATTATCTATGTCCCTGTTATTATAAGTGGACCAGCCCTAATCGGTTTCCTTTGAAATATAGACTGCTGGTGCCCACTATAAACCTCAATATTTATGCCCTCCTTCTTTTAAGATGTTAACCTCTTAATTGGGGTATGGCCAAGAACGTGGTAGTTATCAAGTCTGTGACACAGCATAGGGGTAAGCATGTGTTGTATTTTTGAAACATCATTTATGTCCCTGCCACTATAAGTGGATCTATCTTAATTGGTTACCCAGCCATGGGTTAAACATGTGTTTATACTTGGATATTGTCTATGTCCTTTTTATTATAAGTGGACTAACCTTAATCGTTTTCCTTTGAAATATAAACTGGCGGTGTCCTCCAGGTTGTGTCCTTATCTGGATATTTGGGCCGAGGGCTCATTTTAATGATAATTTTCCTGTACTGTATATGAGTGCTTTGAGTTCCCATTCCCATAACACATTTTTTAAACATATGATATACTTATTAGGACATACATAACGTTATACATATTTGAGTATTTCATAGGGGGAGACTAAAAAGAATTGGGTCCCGCCCATTGGGTTTATTGTATAAAGGAGGAACGAAGGGAAAATATTCCAACATGGTGGTTTGAGAGCCCTGGTAGCTGCTCTCTGTTACAGCTTGTATTACGGGTAGTTATGAGATGGTTTTCCAAATCCATGAGTGCCTTTAATTATTCTGCTCTCGTTATTAATTTAATTAGTTGAATTAATTGGGCAGGATTTGTATTTACGGAGCAAACTGTTATTCCAAACGTGTATCTCCACCCGATGTTTGAGGTTAAGTTGAGCGCGATCACCACTCTGGTATGGCGTCTCAGTTTGCTCCACTAATCACGTGACCAACATCACATGTCTGGTTCGCGTAGGTGGTTTATATCAGGTTTACGGGGTTTTAAATGAGTGAATATGGCGCGCCTCGTGAATCCAGACCGCAGACTACGTGTGAAAGTTGTTAAGGACTCGGGTAAGGCTGTACTATTGAAAAAATGTATCGGTAAAAACAAGAGGGGAATTGTCGCAATATGCCATACTAATAGTGGGCGTCGGGCCCCTTGTTGTCAGTATTGATGCGACTGCATGGTCCATACCATTGGGTTGCGGCGTGTCTCTGGTTACACGTCTGGATTTTTAGTTATATGTGGGGCTTTTGCCTCTATGAGATTTAAGGAAGCGTCTTTGTCCGTTTCTTTGGTAACTGTAAAAGGACACTTTTTAGAAGGCTCTGAAAACCTGAATAGGACACTTTTTAGAACACTCTGAAAGCCTGAATGGGATAAGGTGAATACAATTGGGGAAGCTATTTTGATATGCACTCCGGGCACCCGTGGAATGTTTCTTTATTAATTTGATCGAGCTAGCACTGCTTGCTCAATTTGTATGTTATTTCTGAATATGCTCGTATCTGGGTATATACTCTTGGGGACATTGTGGATATAATGCTGTCGTCTATGGGAGCATGCTGACGAGTTTTATAACTTGAGTTTGGTATTCTTTATATATTTTGTGTGGATGATTGGCTACCTTGGGTGACTAGCCTTGGGTCCCCCACGGTAGCGGTGATTTGGTAGAGGGAGGGGCGTTTTTCATATGAGGTTTGCCCTATTAAGACCTTTTTATGTTCGTGACACAAATCTTTGTTATGATTTGGCTAAAGGTGTCTCCTTTACATAGATCTCGAGCCGGGGCTTGATATGGTCCCTATGTACATTCTATGGACGGGATGAATATAACCCCGTGATCTGGTGATTGCCTCATGATGGTACAGCGACTAATACTGTAAAACACTGTGAATACAATATACTATACCATAGGGTGAGATCCTTTAATTAATTACTATATACACAAGACATGGAGTGCCTGCTTTTGATACACTAGTGGAGCAATTATCTTTTTAATATATGCACCTAATCAGTTAGCCTGTGTGTTCTCCCCTCCTTAAGATTTTTTTAAAAAAAAATTTAATAATTTTTTAAAAATTTGTTTTATTAGGTTTTGATTACAAAGAAAACAGAACACATTAAAGCTTTCCATACGACATAGCAAGGAGAGTCTCTTCCAGATCAGCTAGACATGACATAACCAGTGACAAAATGACGTTTCTTATAGCATATAGCACCCAACCACGAAACAGCAGATCTGTTTCTCAGATAAACCAATATCCCAGTAAGCCACTTTATGCCGGCCCCAGGACTCTTTTATCAGTCATTCCCTGTCGCTGGTGGACAGGCAGGGTCGTCAACCTCGGCCCCAACTGTTTCCGACTGTGCCAGAAGGTATAGTTTCAAAGGGTCCCAAATGTCTCGTGGATGGGATGATGGCGGCATCAGTTCAGCATATGTATTCATTTGTTCTTGATAAAATATGAGGTCATTTAACCATTCTTTAAATTTGGGTGCTCTCCTCCTCCCCCATCTGCAGGCGACCTTACATTAGGCCAGCAGGAGTGCCAAGGAAATGTACCTCCTGGACCAGACATCGAGGTCTTTTGTATATCCTAACAATGTGATAAGCGGTATGTCGGGTATGTGTAGTCCGGTCATCTGATCGAGCGCCTCCAGCACTTCGGCCGAGTATTTCCGGACAGGGGCGCAGTCCCAGGCACGATGTCGGAAGTCAGCACCCCCCCTTCCACATCTGTCGCAACAGTCAGTATCTCTCAATTGAAAGCGCAGAAGTTTTCCCCTCCTTAAGATTACGCTGCTGAGTCATTTAAATTTAAGTCTCGATTGTACAGTCACGTGAGGTGGAATGTGATGATGTTGATATCTGTATGTAACTCTCCCCTGTTTTTATGATCATGATGCGGACAGTTTTTGAATCTAAGCCTCTTATGTACAGTCATGTGAGATGGGACATAATGATGTACACACGTGTATGAAATTGACCCTTTTGTACATAGGTGGGTATGTTAGGGATGAATTGTTATAAGTGTTGGGATTTGTATAGGACTAGTGACGGTTTTTAATACATGTATATGTGGGCTGTGTAGTGGAAAACTACGTCTAGTTTGACCTTTGTGTAGTGTGACATGTGCCTTAAACCTGTATTTTAGGGTGTGATCTCTATGGGATTCATAGAGATTGAAATGTGTTGTGTGTCTGTATATATGTACGAATGTAATGTCATTGTATATGTTTTATATGTGGTGATTTATATTGTCTTTTATGTGATTGTTTCAGCCCTGATGAAGTTCCTAGTGTGACAGGAACAAAACGTGTTGGCTGATTTTAATTCTTGTGCAATAATTTTGGAATAATAAAAGATGATGATGGACTGAAATTTGCTACAATGAATTTATTTTCTGGTGCACTTTCCATTTGAAGAATATCCTGTTTTCTGGCCTCCAGTGACACCTAACGGCGGCAAGTGCCGGAAGAGGATGCACAGGACACTAAATTGAAGTTGATTGGATTGAGGTGCAAAACCTGTGGTCCGCCGCTGTTAGCTTTGTGGAAACTTACATTGTAACTCTTTATATTTCAGAGGCAAAGAAACCATACCGTTGGGCAACAATTAGTATTGAGGCAAGATAATGCACATACTAGCCCTGCAATAGGGCACCTCCACGTTGATGGATTACTATTATCAGCGTGGGGACTTTGACTACGACCAGCTTGTCCCCGGATGGTGGGGCCTCTGCACCCTCATGACCATACACACCCCAACCTTGGTTATCCCAGGAGAAGATCTGTCTGAGTTGACTCAACATCTGTTACAGAAGGAAACAACTCTGTTGCATTAGGCTCGAAAGAAAAGAACTGCTGATTGTGTTGGCTGGGTTCAGTAAAAGGACATTCCAGAAGAATTCAGACTGTTCATAGAAATGCAAGTAAACGCCAGAGGTTGAATCCCCTTTTTCACTATGCAAACAAAAGCGAACACCCGCTGGTTACAAATGATGGAAGATGATGAAAACGCTAAACAATACTTAGCTCGGCCTAAACGATATCAAGGAGGAATTGAGAGGTATCCACCTCATGGTGATGCAACATCAGTACGTGTTGGACCTGATGACCACAATGGAGGGTGGGGTGTGTGCCAAGATTGGTGCTTCCTGTTGTACTTTTAGGGACAAAGGTAACAGACACTACACACACTCACAATTTATAATAACATAACTGTCATGACATATGAGGAGGCTAGAGTAGATGAAGAATCAATTAGAGGGGGGAGTGCTGGAATGCTAGAGGGGGGAGGGTTGGAATGGGTGAACACAATGTCAATGAATACCATGATACGTGCAGGCCCGACAACGGCAATACTAATTAATGCAATATCAATGTATGGCATAACCTGTGCCGCATGACCATGCCAATACTCATTAATGCAATGTCAATGTACGTCATAACCTGTACCCGCGCAGTAGCGCCTACACTGGCAAGGGCGATGTTGGAAGCCACTCACCTGAATCCCAGGTGGTTCCGATGGGGGGGTTGCTGGGTTCCCTGAATTCCTCCTATGGTCTGGCCTCGATGGTAGAATGTAACACTACACCGGCGACAGACCCTTCGGGGAAAGGGGGTTAGGATAGAGAAAGACAACAAGATGCTGTGATTCTCCTCTGTGGCGACTACAGTGAAATCTCAGAAGGGCCCGTCACTGTTCTTTTGGAAACACCCAGTCAGAGGAGCATCTGTGAATCACAAGAACAATAATTAAGTACAGAATACAGTGGTCAATTGTTATTCTTTATATTACTTTCTATGTGCGGCTCGTACCCTAGACAGACATCTGAGAGGTGCTGCATTTCTGATTGGGAGACTCAAGTCGCTCCGTGATGGAGGCTAGATTCCGGCTGAATCATTTGACTCTTGCCGTTGTTATGATCTAATAATGCCTTTTATGCACCGCCAATGTTGTCGCACGATGCGTCAGTTAATTTAGTTAGCAGTCCTTGAGCCTGTAATTTTCTGCTACGTGCCTTGAGGTCGCTGAAATGTAATTGTTTCTAGCAGAGCCCTGCCAGATGCGATCTCGCAGTGCACTTCCTAATTTTAAACATGAAGTTATTATTCGCTTTTAAAGGGTACTGAGCTCAGAACACTTAGAATCATTAGTTTTAATAAATATGTCAGCATTTTTTCAGTTGTCTTTTCTGTATGTCTTTCAGGAAATCCATAAGTGGAGTGGGCGATAGAAGAGGCCGCGATGGAAGAACAACTGCAGTCTGATGCTGGGGGCTGAAGTAGCAGAGGCAGCGTCTGGAGGCGTGCAGGAGCCGAAGAAGGGCTGGTCGAGGGAAACACGTAAGTGGCAAACAAAGAGACCAAGTAAAGAAATAAGGCTAGGAGCAATCTATATATACAAGCTGTCCAAGTGGGGAGAAAAAGCTAGAAGGGTAATTAAGCCCAACAATGCTCACACAAGCTTGATTGATTGGTGCACAGTCGGTGTTATGGGAAGTTCAGCACAATTAACTCTGGCAGTTATTCCAAATGAGGTTGATTGACAAAACCTGCTGTGCACTGTCGGGGTTATAGGAAGTTCAGTACAATTAACTCTGGCAGTTATTCCAAATGAGGTTAATTGACAACACCTGCTGTGCACTGTTGGAGTTATGGAAAGTTCAGCACATGCTTGAACAATAGCTCTGGCAGTTATTCCATGTGAAGGTTAATTGACAACACCACCTGCTGCTGATAGTTTTTTTTGGAGTGTTCATAAAGGTCAAAACAATTAGTCCTAAACATAACAAAGTGCACCTATTGCTTGGTTTTGGGAATGTTTTGGATGATTTTAAACAGGCAGTGATCACATAGACAGTTCTGACTGACTGAATGACAAGGCCAATGATTCCCACTATGTTACCAGCAGAAAAACGCCCAGTAAACCCAAACCAAGAAATGAGTGTCAATCTGGGGACATCAGCCTGGATCGAATCATAAACTCATAGAGGGTAGTGCAATGGCTGGGGCGGTGACAGTTGCCCTCCCCAAAGGCAGCCTTACAGGTCAAGGTTTGGTGGGGTTAAGGGCAAGAAAAAGCCGCACCAGATAAGGAGCATGAACAAAAGAGGCGGGTTCCCATGAACGTTCTGTGGGGTCATATCCTTTCCAGTCAATTAAGTAATATAATTAGCCTGGAGAGCGTTTGGAATCCAGAATACGCAGAACTTCGCATTGTTGTTGCCCCTTTACTAGGACTGGTGGAGTTACAGTATCTTTGCGAGTAGCTGGATGATAGGGTTTGAGGAGGGAAACATGAAACACTGTATGACTAGCATACTCAGGGGTGATTGCAGTATCATGGTGACAGGATTGATTCTTTCACTGATTTCGCAGGGGCTAATGAATCGTGATTGCAGTTTCCGTGAATTCTCTAATTGGAGATTTTGAGTAGACAGCCACACTAAGGGGTAGATTCCGATTCGGGCCGGAAAAAGCACCGACCGACTCGGAGCCGGAAATAATACCGACCGACACGTACCTGTGGCGCCCGACACGCCAAGTACGATGCAAGGCGTGAAAAATCCGACCGACACGTACCGAAACCAAGTCGACCGACCGAGCCGCACGGAAAACAGCAATCCGGCCGGAAAAACACGCGAATCCAACCGACCGACACGCACCCGGAACAAATCCGACCGAAACGTACACGCGAACTCCAAACCGCAAAGTACGATGCAAGGCGCGAAAACCACGAGCGAGTCGGACGGAGGCCAAGCCGCACGACCGACACGCATACAAAACCGAGCCGAAGCAACACAAAACACCGCGACCGACGCGTACGCAGCATAGAAAACTGCACAAACACAGCGTGAACGAAACGGAGAAGACCGTACGAGACAAATGCAGGGTCCGACTCGGTCACAAGAACGTTTCCAACATACACAGGCAGTACAAAGGAAAAATCACCCAAAAAAAGGCCAAACAAGCAATTACCAAGCCAATAAATACTGGGGGGGTGGGGACAGAGAACAAAGACACACCCACAACTCCACCTATATAAAGGACACAAATCACAACCATGAGCCTTTGCAAATGCCATTCCACTGCCAGCACCCAAGAGAAAGCAACCACACACCCACAGCTCATCCCTCACACAAGCCACACACCAGCAGCACACCAACAAATACCTACCTCACATACACCCAGCAAAACACACACTCACACACCCTCACCTGCACACCAACACACACATCACTCACCATCACCACCCATCACCATGCCCCCCAAGAAGAATCCCAAGTTCCTAGATTGTGAATTGGAAGTCATGGTAGAGCGAGATCCTCAGGGTAGAGCCACAGCTGTTTGGCACACTGGTCCAACAGACCCCCATCTCCCAGAAAACCAAGATGTGGGAGAGGATCATCAACAGGGTGAACGCACAATCACCATGTCGGCGCACAAAGAGCGACATCCAGAACAGGTGGTATGACGTGCGCAGGAGGGTATGGGACCTGCTGAAGAAAGACTACATCAACAGCCAATACACCGGCAGTGGCCCTCCTGCCAAGCCAATATACCTCAGGCCCTGGGAGGAGAAGGTGCGGGCCATCCTTCCGCCAGTGAGCGTATATGGACTAGAGGGACATCCCAGAGCCTGGTGAGTACACAACAAATGTACACAATATACTGCCACAAAACACACACATCACTGTCAAGGGGAGAGTCAAACCATGCACTCATAGCAATTACACAGCAACCAGAACAGAATCATCCCAAAATGTGTATGTCAGTCAGATAAACACAACACATGCCATCAAAAAAGTCACATCCAACTGTGCCAACACATGTACAAACACAACTACAACTACAGCTAGGCAGTGGCACAAATAGAACTAACAAACACATCCAGACATGTAGCCACCACAACAACACCAACACACAGTGAAGACCACTCAAAGGAAGGAATTCTGTGTATGCTGGCCAAGTCAGTGTAGCCAATAGCATCATGGGAGTCGCAGTCACACATATTGCCCCCCCACAACTGTCCCATCAACACCACCCTGAACCATGCTCACATCACAGGGAGTGGAGAAGGACTCACAAGATGGCTGACACTGGCTACTGCTGTGGGGAGCACAAGGCCCTGCTGGCAACTGTGCACCAACAAACAGCAGGACACCACTGACTGACATCCTGAGAGACAACTTCCACTCCCTGCAATGCAAGCACGTTCCATGGTGGGATATCTGGCTAGCTGGGTGGGAAGGAGGACTTGCAGCACTGACCATAGTCACAAGCACCTCCCCTCACACACACCCCAACACAAACTCCACAGAACCCACCTGGTAGAATGCAATGCCCCCATCCTAACACAAGATCCCACAAAGAACCACCACCCTGGGTTATGTTGTGTGAAGCACAGGGCCACTCTTGGGACTTCTAGCCAAACAACTGCCAGGACAACACTCCCAGCCATCCTGTCAGCACAGCCAGCCCACCCCACAGGGAAGCAGAGTCAAAAGGAAGGAAGCATGGGCATGCTGGGAAGGGGGGAGGAGGCAATAGCATGATGGGAGTCGTAGTCACAGCTCTACATCCCCCACCACATGGCCCAGCAAGCTCACACTCACGCATGCACATCCCACAGAGAGTGGAAAGGCCCATCAAAGATGTCTGACACTGTTGCTGTGTCGTGGGGAGCACAAGGGCATGCTGGGTACTGCACACCAACCAACAGCAGGACACCACTGTCAGCCATCTTGCCATTGCTCTCACACCCACACACACTGAACTCCCCACAAAAGCAAGTAAGTATGGGAATGCTGGGAAGTGGGGTGGAGGCAATAGCATGATGGGAGTCGTAGTCACAGACATAGCTCACCCCCACAACTGTCCCATCAACACCACCCTGAACCATGCTCACATCACAGGGAGTGGAGAACTACTCACAAGATGGCTGAAACTGGCTTCTGCTGTGGGGAGCACAAGGCCCTGCTGGCAACTGTGCACCAACAAACAGCAGGACACCACTGACTGACATCCTGAGAGACAACTTCCACTCCCTGCAATGCAAGCACGTTCCATGGTGGGATATCTGGCTAGCTGGGTGGGAAGGAGGACTTGCAGCACTGACCATAGTCACAAGCACCTCCCCTCACACACACCCCAACACAAACTCCACAGAACCCACCTGGTAGAATGCAATGCCCCCCATCCTAACACAAGATCCCACAAAGAACCACCACCCTGGGTTATGTTGTGTGAAGCACAGGGCCACTCTTGGGACTTTTAGCCAAACAACTGCCAGGACAACACTCCCAGCCATCCTGTCAGCACAGCCACCCCACCCCACAGGGAAGCAGAGTCAAAAGGAAGGAAGCATGGGCATGCTGGGAAGGGGGTGGAGGCAATAGCATGATGGGAGTCGTAGCCACTGATATTGGTCACCCCCACAACTGTCCCATCAACACCACCCTGAACCATGCTCACATCACAGGGAGTGGAGAAGGACTCACAAGATGGCTGACACTGGCTACTGCTGTGGGGAGCACAAGGCCCTGCTGCCAACTGTGCACCAACAAACAGCAGGACACCACTGACTGACATCTTGAGAGACAACTTCCACTCCCTGCAATGCAAGCACGTTCCATGGTGGGATATCTGGCTAGCTGGGTGGGAAGGAGGACTTGCAGCACTGACCATAGTCACAAGCACCTCCCCTCACACACACCCCAACATAAACTCCACAGAACACACCTGGTAGAATGCAATGCCCCCATCCTAACACAAGATCCCACAAAGAACCACCACCCTGGGTTATGTTGTGTGAAGCACAGGGCCACTCTTGGGACTTTTAGCCAAACAACTGCCAGGACAACACTCCCAGCCATCCTGTCAGCACAGCCACCCCACCCCACAGGGAAGCAGAGTCAAAAGGAAGGAAGCATGGGCATGCTGGGAAGGGGGTGGAGGCAATAGCATGATGGGAGTCGTAGCCACTGATATTGGTCACCCCCACAACTGTCCCATCAACACCACCCTGAACCATGCTCACATCACAGGGAGTGGAGACGGACTCACAAGATGGCTGACACTGGCTACTGCTGTGGGGAGCACAAGGCCCTGCTGCCAACTGTGCACCAACAAACAGCAGGACACCACTGACTGACATCCTGAGAGACAACTTCCACTCCCTGCAACGCAAGCACGTTCCATGGTGGGATAACTGACTGGCTGGGTGGGTGGGAAGGAGGGCCGGCTGTCAACCAAACACAACCAATGCAGACCATGTTCACACCCCAAAAAATACATAGAAATGCCCAAATAATGCACAATAGAGAAATTACCAAGAGTTTTATCTGATCACAACCCTCTGGTTGTAAATATAGAACATGGAGAAATAAATCCCAATAGGAAAACTTGGACATTTCAAAGGGATTTATTGGTAAATAAGGAATATTGTAAACACATGACGACTTGGATACCGGGGTTTCTGGAAGATAATGTAAATAGTGCATCAATAGACATAGTGTGGGATACCCTAAATGCTGGGATTAGAGGGGAGACGTTGCGATTTTCACTAAATGCCAATAAAAAAGCCAAACAAAAAATGACTGTCCTACAAGAAAAATTAAAGATAGCCGAGGAAGGATTGATAATGGCTGTACGAGAGGGACGGGAAGTTGGGAATGAATTGAGGGGTATTGCAATAGCTAAAAATAACATTATTGATATTCTAACAGAAAAAGCAATAGCTAAAACAACAATGCACAAGGAAAATTTTTATGAACTTAGTGAACAGGTCGGACATCAGTTAGCAGTGCGTGCTAGAGAACAAAACACAGCTAATTTAATAAGGGCAATTAGAGATCCAGTATATGGGCTAAAGACCGACCCTAATGAAATAAGAATTGCGTTTCAACAATTTTATCAAAAACTATATGGGGAATCAAATACACGACAAAGTATAATTGAAGAATATATGGATCAGAATCCACCCCTAAGACTGGGGGTAGAGGATCAGGAAATATTGGATGGTATACCACAGTGGGGGAAATTCTTCTTTCTATAAACAGCTTAGCTTTAGGCAAAGCGGCGGGTATGGATGGGATTCCCTCAGAGTTTTATGTTAAATTTTCTACACAATTAAAAAAAATATTGTATGATCTATTTACACATATTTTTCAAGGGGGACGACCGCCAGGATCATGGTCATTAGCTAAGATTGTAGTATTTTTAAAAAAACACAAAGATCCTACAGAACTCGGGTCATATCGTCCTATCACCCTGATAAATGGAGATTCAAAAATTTACTCTAAATTACTAGCGACCCGTATGGCACCAATTATACATAAAATCGTATCGGTACGTCAGCATGGGTTCATACCAGGGAGATCTACAACCGATCATGTTCAAAGGGTAATCTCTTTGCTTGACTGGACAGATGTTACAGGGGACCCTATGGCACTCATATTATTAGATGCCGAAAAGGCCTTCGATAGGGTCTCCTGGAAATATCTCTGGACGATAATGTCTAGAAGTGGTCTGGGGAACCATTTATTAAAACAGTACAAATGTTATATGTTGATCCAGCAGCTGTTATAATGGTTAATGGAGCAGTGTCCGATAAGGTAGTTATCAATAGAGGGACAAGGCAGGGGTGCCCATGTTCTCCCCTCTTATTTGCGATGTATATAGATCCTTTTATTTGTAAACTCGAAAATAGTATATTAATATCGCCAATATGGGTACGAGATCAGCCTACTAAAACACTGGCATATGCGGATGACATCGCTCTCGTTACTAGCGACCCTATCAATGCAATCAGAGTCATAGAAGAGGAGGCCGAAGCGTTTGGAAGAGCATCCGGGTACAAACTGAATCAAGACAAAACACAGATTATCCTCAATAGTAAAATTACGATGAGCGATGATCGGGTAATGGAGAAAGCTATCTATTTGGGGGTTAGTATAACAGCAAATCTACAGAGCTTAGTCAATAACAACCTCGAACCCTTAATACTTCGTACAAAAAAAGACATGATCAGGTTAAATAATCTACACTTATCTCTCGGGGGGAGATGCAACCTGATTAAAATGCTCTTTTTGCCTAAATTTTTATACTTTTTCAGATCTATTTGTTTGGAATTTCCACCACAATTGTTTAAATCTATAGATAATATATTCTCCAGGTTTTTATGGGGTTACAAGAGACCGCGTCGGGCTATGAGATTTATCACTCTACCTAAGGATAGAGGGGATTGGCGCTACCTAATTTTAAATTGTACTATTGGGCTACTACACTGAAATTTTGTGCCAAATTACTATTAACTGGGATTGATAATAGAATAAATAGTAGTATCCCAACACCACAAGAACTTTTACTGGGTGAAGAAACTAAAGGATACTTATGGCGCCACCTAAACGATAGCTACTTTAAAAAAGTTAAGTTCAAGACCATTTTTGGTATTCATAAGGCCTGGAATAATATATGTAAACTAATGAGTATTGGTCGGCTATCCCACTACACTCCAATTTATAAAAATAATAATCTTCCAGAGATATTCAGGGATGCCTGTATGGATAGATGGATACAGGGAGGGATTACACAATTAGGATGCTTTTATTCCACTGTGGGGCTGAAGTCTTTTAGGGAATTACAGATGGACTATAAATTAGGTCATAGGGATTTCTTTAAATTTTTGCAAGTTAGGGATTTTTTTGTAAAAAGGGGGTGGTGGGACAAAATTTCAAGTAATTCCAACTATTGAGAATATGGCCAATAAAACAACAATAAAGATAGGGGCTATATATGAACAGATGAATACACACTATCCAGACGATATGGATAACTGTATGGCTAAATGGCAGACTAAACTAGGTGTACCTACTGATATACTTCTCCATTCTTATGATCTATTTCAGTCCCATATAATGTCCACAAAATTACAAGCTCAGTACTATAAAACCTTCTTTTCATTATACTACACCCCAAATAAAATAGCTAAATGGGGGACGGGAAAAGGAACGTTATGTCCTAGGTGTAATTTATTTGAAGCTGATAGTGTACACATTTTTGCTACATGTGAAGTTTTAATGAAGCTGATCGATGATATATCCTGTTTTTTGTCAGAGATTTTTGAAGTTAGAGTTACAATTTTAGTTGATGAAATAATGCTCGGTGTAGGTCATATAAAACGCCCAAAATATATGCAAGGGCTCATTTTTGTAGCAATGGCAGTCCTAAGGATGTGTATCGCTTCAGCCTGGTTGGATCCAAATCCACCGGTATTCCATCAATGGAGATCGAGATTGCTGGCGACATGCAGTCTAGAAGTAGCCATATATAAAAGGAAGGGAAGGAACAAACGTAAACGAGGGTTAGCTATATGGGATTCGCTTATTCAATGGATACAAAGACAGGCTGTGAGTGGATAAGCTGAATATAGATATACTATGTGGTCGGAGGATAGAGGGGTAAGGATCAGTAACGATTGTGGATATTAAATTGTAATGAATTGTTTAGTAACAAAAGAATTGAGATTGGCTTTATGATAATAATGAAATGTGCAACAAATAGAAAGTTCCTATATAATTTTTTATTCTTTGTATGTATCTGAGAAAGGGAGGGGGGAGGGAGGTGAAGCGGGTGGTATGTATTTGTCTGAAGAAAAACAATAAAGATTATTAAAATAAAAAAAAGAAATGCCCAAATAATGCAGGACAATGTGCCACACCAATATCAACCCCTGACTGTGACGACTTAGGACAATGCAATGTACAGGCCCGCACCCAGAGGCACAGTCACAACTGTCATGTGTGTCAACCATTGATGCCTGCAGAAACATAACATACATTGTTTGTGTCTCCCAAAAACAGGTGATGATGGGGACACAGCAGCAGACGCTGAGGAGTCCCAGTCCCAGGCTCAAGAGGATGCGGAGCTCACTGGCGTCGTACAGCCTCTGTCCTCCTCGGACGATGAAGACCAACCTGGCACATCCGGTGCAAGTCAACATGCAGCACCAGCAGGACCACCAGCTGCAGCACCAGCAGGACCACCAGCTGCACCCCCTGCACCCACCCCTCCAACGACTGTCACCACAAATACCATCCCTGCCGACATGGACAGAACAAGGAGCAACACCAGCACAGGGACCCTGGACCAACCTGGGGCCATGGGCACCACCACCACCACCAACACCCAAGGTGGACCAGGGTTATCTGTGCGTGCCACTGCACACACTGCACATGTCAGCAGGGGTGGTGGGAGGGGTGGGAGACAGAGGTCGCTGCTTGCAGACGTTGCTGGTGTGCATGATGACCCACAACTGGTACGCATAGCTGATGCGTACCAGTCCAGCACCGGAGACCTCAGCCAGGTAGTGGGGCTCCTCAGAGACATGAAACAGCAGCAGGCTGCCCATCATGCCCGCTTGGACTCCCACATGTCCCACGTGGAGTCACACATGTCCCGCGTGGACTCACACATGTCCCGCGTGGAGTCCAAGTGGGATGCACTGCATGAGATGACGGCGGTGCACAGGGACATTTTACAATGCCTCCGCCAGATGAACAGCAACCAGTCCACACCTCCCTGTGTGCCAGCAACATCTGGTGCCGAACAAACTGCAACTGCCACAGGGAGGGAGGATGACTCTGGCGGAGAGTCCCCTGCACCGCAGCAGCCTGTACTTGAGGGGCCCCCCCAAGAAGAGGGGTTGTCCGAGGAGGGAAAAGTGAGAGGCCGATGGCCAAGCGCAACTCCCAGGAAGCCTGAACCTGTTCTGGATGTTCGCCTTTGTGCACAGACTGTTCACCCTGTTGACGGCAACACTACTCCCACACATTGCATGGGGAGTACAAGTTGGACCAATGTGTCAGACAACTGTGGCCCCGATACTGGGGATCCTGTCTACCAGGACTTTCAATTCACCTAGGAACTTCGGATTGCAAGATTTATGTACAGCACTACCCATCCTATGCACTATTAACACAAATGTATCACAATAAACACACTAATACACCATACTTGCCTCTGTCGTTATTCCAACGTGGGTGCTGTTATGGGGATGATGAACTGCAAAATTACACTGTGTATGCGAACTGCAACAGCAAGGACAACACAGGCATGTGAGTAAAGGCAACGTGACACATATGAGGAGACACACCACCAGGGCTACACAACACATACACACCTAGGCCATCTGACTCATTGCCTACACTGATGTTGCCAGGGAAGACGGTGCAATGCACAGACACCACACCCATTCCCAGTTGTAGTCAAGTAGCCCACAGGTGCAGTAAGCAAATGGCAGTCAAATGTGTGACCACAGACAACGCACATCACAAAGTGAAGCACAGGTTTATTACACAGTTGCAACATGTCGTAACCACTACAGATGCAAGGTAATCCCACCTGGCAGCGGGCACACAGTCAACAACTGTAGACGGAAGGAAGTCCATGGGTGTGGCGCACATCACCTGTAGGGACACAACAGCTACCACCCTGGAAGTGCAATCACGTCGTCGGTGGACACAGTTGACCAAACGAATCTGAAAGTACCCTGTGAAGGACACAAATGACACACAGTCAAAAGCAATGGAATACAGGACAGAACAGCAAAACTCATGCACAATACATGTTACAAGATACCCACCCAGAACCAAGTTAGCATGTCAACACTGTTGGGGAGTACAGCCCACCTGTTAGCACACATCGCAACACACATCCAGTCAAGTAGCCCATGGACACACTCCAACAGCACCAGAGCACCACCCACACATCATGCCAACTCACATCATTGACATGACACCTCAGGATACTCACATTCAGCTAAAGAAGTTGGTGATGAGCTGTGTGCGGACATCACCATCATCATCATCATCATCATCGTCACTGGATCGTGGTCCAGGCCAGGATCCTCCACAGGTGGCGGATGTTGGTCATTGTCATCCTGGATGAGAGGCAACTCATTCCGCACTGCCAGGTTGTGGAGCATGCAGCAGACGATGATAATCTTGCACACTTTCGCAGGGGCATATGGGAGGGACCCTCCGGTCTTGTCCAGGCAGCGGAAGCGGCTCTTCAGGAGACCAAATGTCCGCTCAATCACTCTCCTGGTCCGACCATGTGCCTCATTGTAGCGCATCTGGGCTGGTGTCACAGGGTTCCTGAGGGGTGTCAGCAACCACGGCATGTTGGGGTATCCCGAGTCACGTACGGACAGACAAGTGCACATTAGCTGACTTGGAAAAGTGGGCGGAATACTACAGATCAGATCACACACAATGGCACAAAGTCAGTACACACCGACAAGCCAGGCACGCTGGTTCTGCATCTGTGCCATCATCCTGGGGATGCGACTACTCCTCATCACAAAGGCATCGTGTGCTGAACCAGGGAAACGGGCACACACGTGTGTGATGGTCATGTCTGCAAGACACACCACCAGTGCATTGACAGAGTGGTAGTGCTTGCGGTTCCTGTAGGCCTGCTCCTGGGCCTGTGGTGGTACCAAAGCCACATGTGTCCCATCAATGGAGCCAATGACATGCGGCATCCTCCCCAGGGCATAAAAGTCACTCTTCACGTCAGTGAGTCGTCGCAGTCTAGGGAAATAGATGTACCGGTTCAGGAATAGCAACATTGCCGCCAAAACATCGCAGAGCACACGGCTCAACATGGTCTGTGACATCCCACCAGCAGTCGCCACAGTATGTTGGAAGGTACCGGTGGCAAAGAAGTGTAGGGCTGCCATCACCTTCACCTTGGGGGTCAGCGCTGTAGGATACGGCCGGCAAGGCTGCAAATGTGGGGACAACTGCACTGCCAAATCCTCAATCAGCTGCCTGGTGAAGCGGTACCGTCGGATGCTGTCCCGTTCCACCATCGTTGCCAGGTCTGGGAATGGTCGATGGACAGCAGGAGCCCTGCAGTGCAGAGGAGAAGTAAGCAAGATTGTCAGTCACCCCACATATGCGGCAGTGAACACACTCAAGATCCCAACATACATCATTATGAGGCACAACTACATGAAGTGTGCAGTTCCGGAAGGACATGTATGGTACATACATGGCCAACATCTGTCAACACGGTCCAACAGGTGGCATCAATTAGTCCCAGGTTGGCCCACTGGATATCATGAGGCCGTGTCACAGTTC
Organism: Calotriton arnoldi; assembly: GCA_963921515.1. Classification (NCBI taxonomy): domain Eukaryota; kingdom Metazoa; phylum Chordata; class Amphibia; order Caudata; family Salamandridae; genus Calotriton; species Calotriton arnoldi. Next base: position 135,927 of record CAWUFW010001870.1, on the reverse strand, counting down.
CCATCTCCTGCTGCCGTGTCACAATCACCCCCCACAGTGACATGTGAGGACAGATGTGCCCCAGGCACCACAGCTCAACGACAGGTACATTCCCAGGGACCCTGTATTGCCACATGGACACTGGCATTACATGGAGTATCATGTATACACCACAGCAAAACAACCATGACCCCCTCAGGTAGTGGCCCCACTTGCCACGGCAGGACAGACATGGATGTATGTGACACACACACGCACAACATCAAAGTCCATGCACACACAACCTGGATGTGGAGACTGTCTCCCATTGTGCACATGAAATCAGAGACATTGTAAACACTACATGCACAAAGACTGTGGAGGACCATCACTATTGTGCCACTGGGACACCCTGGCTCAAACATACCGTCCCACATGGGACTCACGGGGTATGTGACATGACATACACATACACCACCGTGAAATGTGACCATGGCACATGCACAGATATGAACAGTTGCACATCACAGTGGTCATGTACACGTAACACCCAGGATCCTGTCCCCATGAACACGTGCACAGCCTGGGGGTGGCTGCCCACAGGTGACACCCACAGGACAACATGTACACCAACATACACACAATAGGAAATGCAGCCTTACATGCCTTATGATAAAGTTTGGACAGGCTGTCGTGATGTAGGTGTGCCCCTCACTCCTGGGAGCTATCTGTGGCTGGCATATGTCCATCTGAGACAGGCATGCTGACATATGCCAGTCACATGTACAGTGATGCGTTGTACTGCAATGGACCGATCGGTGCCTCCGGCCGGCCCATTGCATTCAATGTGTGCGGGTACGTGTTGTACCCCTGTACGCGTTGTACTGCAATGGACCGATCAGTGCCTCCGGCCGGCCCATTGCACTCAATGTGTGCGGGTACGCGTTGTACCCCTGTACGCGTTGAACTGCAATGGACCGATCGGTGCCTCCGGCCGGCCCATTGCATTCAATGTGTGCGGGTACGCGTTGTACCCCTGTACGCGTTGTACTGCAATGGACCGATCGGTGCCTCCGGCCGGCCCATTGCATTCAATGTGTGCGGGTACGCGTTGTACCCCTGTACGCGTTGTACTGCAATGGACCGATCGGTGCCTCCGGCCGGCCCATTGCATTCAATGTGTGCGGGTACGCGTTGTACCCCTGTACGCGTTGTACTGCAATGGACCGATCGGTGCCTCCGGCCGGCCCATTGCATCCAATGTGTGCGGGTACGCGTTGTACCCCTGTACGCGTTGAACTGCAATGGACCGATCGGTGCCTCCGACCGGCCCATTGCATTCAATGTGTGCGGGTACGCGTTGTACCCCTGTACGCGTTGTACTGCAATGGACCGATCGGTGCCTCCGGCCGGCCCATTGCATTCAAAGTGTGCGGGTACGCGTTGTACCCCTGTACGCGTTGTACCGCAATGGACCGATCGGTGCGCACCCATTGACAATGGGCTTGCCTGGCAACGGACGCGTTTCGAATTTTGAACGAGTCGGTTGCTGGAAAATCAGTTGGTCACCCACAACAATGTTGCAAAATCATGTATGTCATGAAGTTGAAGATTTGAAGGATGCTGTGGGCGTGTTTTGGTGCTGCTATTCCATGGATTGGCCAGATTCAGAAGATGCAAACGACTTGGACCTATCACTTTGGACACAAGGGACAGTATCTGCCTCTCCAGCACATATATATTGCTGGCTGTTCCCCTGAGAGCTCACTTGCCTGCACTACATGCTCCAGGACGACATCTGCCACTGCACTGCTGCTGTCTCTGCCCCTCTGGACCCTGCAATGGCACGTACTGTGGAGAGAGCCCCAGCCTTCAGCCTTGAAGAGAACCAGGCCCTGCTGGACAGCCTACTACCACAGTACAGCAAGCTGTATGGGACACAAGGGGAGCAGGTGAGTGTTCTGTGCACTGCCTTTCTGAATGTGCATTTTGTCTGACTAGCAAGGCTGGAAGTCTGCACGCCACTGGCTAGCAGGCTCACTGAGTAGTTGTCACCCCCCATAGTGTGTAGTGACATGCACTGGACAGGTATGGTGCAGTGACAGTGCATTTGAACAAGGTTCTACTTCCCATGCAATGATACCATGTAGTGACGTCTGGCAAACTGTCCATGGGCAGCTTTGCACTGCCTGTGTACATCATGTGCCCCTGTGATTGAGACATGTATATACAACTGTGTCATGCACGGATATGTTGCATGTGTAGTAATGGCCTTTTCACTTTGTCATCCTGACAGGTTAATGCCCATCGGAAGCAGGAGATCTGGAAGGACATCGTCCGGGCCGTCCGGTCCGTGGGGGTCTACAAGCGCCGGATCCGCAACTGCCAGAAGAGGTGGCAGGACCTTCGGGGCTGGACCCGGAGGATTGCACGGGTCCAGCTGAAGCTGTCGCCTCCTCGCAGGAGGGGCGGAACACGGACCCTGACCCCCCACATGCTCCAGATCCTGGCGGTGGTGTTTCCAGACCTGGATGGGCAGCTGAAGGCCAGGAATCAGCAAGGAGGGGGTGAGTCAAAGACTGCACTGTGAACTCTGTATTACATGCTTTGTGCCCTCCTCTGGCCTGGTTCAACTGCCACAGTGCAGCAGTCATGTTGTCCAGGAGCCATGTCCCTCTATTGTGCACTGCCCACTGCTCATCTGATACCCAGGTGTGGCCCTTACATTCAGGGAATTGTGTCACTTGGGACTGTGTCCTTGCAGTTTGCTTCACTAAAGGTGGGGGACAGCATCTGTTTCCCTAACTCTGTTGTGGGCATCATGGGTGGGTCCATTGTTCACACAACGCCTGTGTTCGGACATGTGATCTGCGTGTTGCTTTGATATGCGGTCCACTTGCTGAGCTGAGCCACCACATGTGCCTGGGGTATGTGGCACACGCCCATGCAGCAGGTGGGAACAATGTTTGGGCCCCAGGAGTGTGCAGATTACGTGTGTCACACATACATAGCCAGCTATCCACTGTCCAGGGCACATCCCTCATTCATGTGGAGCAGGACAGTCATGCCTACTCCAGGCCATGCAATGCACTCTGTACTCCCACTCCTGTGTATCAGCTGACACATTGTGCACAGTGATTTGAGCCCTCAGGTGTCTGCCTCTGTGTCAGTGTGCTGTGGATTAGTTGCCAGGACTGCTGCGGTGTTTCTTGGTAGGGGCTCAGCATGCCCCTGGAGATGTGACCATAGGAGACGATACTTGTGTGTCACATAGGTGTTTGATCAGCTGCCGTGCCCGTATGCGAATGTGAAGTTCAGGCAGCTGTTCCCCATTCACAGCAAATTGTGAGGGGCTCAGGTTCAGAGGGTAGTGTCACAGGTCTCCCATATGTCCAATCGGTATGACCTGGACAGATGAGGGTTAAGATGATGTGTTGTGTGGGGGATGTACATGTGCACTTGTGCAGCTCCAGGACTTGCATTTCCCATGACCTACTATTGTGACACAGTGCATAGTGTTGTTGTCTGGCTGCCAAGTCATATATCACTGAGACAGTGATGTATGACTTAGCAGTCATGCCTCTGCCATGGCATGTGTCAACTTATTGGTGGTCCTGCAGGGGAGTGACATGTGCTACATGCACACCGTTGTGGCGATGGCTATCAGGACATGGGTGCATCATGGTGTCTGTCGCTGGTATGCATCACATGCATTTCCTATTTGACTCTGGGCATCCCTTTCATCCGGAAACCTGTACTGACTCAGTGGCAAGAGCTGTGATGTGTGCATGTCCACATGCCACACCGTGTCCTCTGCACTGTCCAACTACTGTGTACTTGGTGCATGTGTCCACACTGGGGTGTTGCAATCCAACAGACACCAGACAGATGGGTGCAAGGCCATGTGGGATGTGAGTGCCATGCTTGGCATCAGACTGACAATTGGCTTCTCCTGTTCAGTTAGGGCACTTTTAGCAATGTACAACTAATGATGCCAGGGCTTGCTCTGTAATGTGCTGTGCTCACAGTGGTGTGTGCGTTTGGTGCAGGTGACTGATGTCTGTCTGTTTCCCCATTGTTTGCAGATACATCCACGGCCACGGAAGGGGACAGCTCCACGGACCAGGAGGAGCCAGAGAGCCAGACTGGGTCAGCAGCCGAGGAGTGGTCGGAGGGACCCAGTGGCACGGAGGGCGAGGGGAGCCACACCGAGGAGTCCTCAGCACCATCCACCTCAGCTGAGGACCAGAGCAACTCGGAGGATGACTCCCTTGTGGAGGCGGGTGTCAGCAGCCACCACACCGCAGCTAGTGTTGCTGTCCCCGCCACCACCAGCACCACCACCGCCCTCCCATCGGCTCCCATTCCCCAGGTCCGTGGAGGCTCCCATGTTCGGGAGCGTGTCTCCTTTGGGCCAGGCACCGCACCCCTGCCCCTGTGTCCCCTGCTGCCCTGAGTGAGGAGTCTGTGTACCTCCTTCGCCAGCTCCATGTAGGGCAGACAGCCATGCTGAGTGTCCTCCATGCGCACACCGCACTGTTGACTCAGCTGGTGTCGTTCATGGAGGGCATCTCATCGGGCATGTCTGACCTACAGAGGGGCAATAGGTCCATGGACTCCTCCCTGACGGCAGCAGTGTCCCTCCTCAGACAGTCCCTCACCCCTCCTGCCTCTGCTCCATCCACACTCCCCAGCACCTTACCCGTCCCAAGCACACCCACACCGTCACAGGCACACACCAGCACACACACGTCCAGCACACAGACACACACGCCACAAACAAAACGCACACGCACGCACAGTCAGGGGACTGAAACCAGACTCACAGGGGATGGGGCCCTGGTACACACACACGCATCCACGGGCACTGCGCAGTCCTCAGTTGCCTCTCCCTCCAAAGCACCCTCCCTTGCCTCACCTGCAACCCCAAAGACCCAGCGCCTCTTCCTCAGTGACCTCGGCCTCTTCCCCTCCGATCCAGCTGCTCCAGCATCCAGGGGGAAGAGGAAGCCCCCACACGGAGCAGAGTGCCCCTCGCCCCCGGACACCCTCCCCCAGGCGCAGACAGACTGAGGCCCCCACCCGCAAGTCCCCCGGAGTGGTAAGAGCAAGACCCCGCCGCCGCCCTGCAGCTCAAGCACCAGGTCTCCTTCCTCCATCCCTCAGGCCCCCACTCCACAGGTGCCCCCACCACACCCTGCCCCAGGTTCCCCCACCCACAGATATACCATCCCCAAGAGGCTCCGGCCTTCTCCCCCTGCCACTTGCTCTCCCGGCACCACACCCCCCGCTGCGCTTGTCTGTGCCACTGATGTGGTGAGGGTGTCCTCCCCCTCTGTCCAGCCCACCTTGCCTGTTCCCCATTCTCCTCCCCTGGTGGTAGGCACTGCAGTGGAGTCCACTACCACCCTGTCTGACTTGGGCACTGCAGTGGCGGACCTGTCCACTCCATCTGCAGGGTCCACTGCAGTCGTGCCGGCACCCACAACATCTGAGCCATGCCCCCCAGTTGTGCCGGCACACACCATGTCAGACACCTCCACTGCAGTTGTCAGTGGCTCTCCAGCACCCACCACCCCTTCCCTGCTTCCTCCTGGTGAGCCCTGATCCTGTCCCTGCGGTGCCTGGCCTACCCCCGGTTGCCCCTCCTAGTGGATTGTCCCTGGTTTTGTGCAGGCATGTGTAGGGTGGCATCTGCCACTGTCACCCACTTGTGACTTTGTTGATGGACTGGCCATTGGCCTTTGTTTATGTTCTACCGGACTTCTACTTTTAATGCCACATATGCTGAATAAAGCAACTTTCTGTTCTCTAGTGCTTTTGCTTCTGAAGTACATGATGTTGATGATGCTAACCATGCCCTTGCTGCAGTGATGGTGATATTTGGTCTCATGATAATGAAGTGTTACTGTGCAGGAACCCATGTGGTCCAGGGGGAATGTGTCCTATCCTGTGGTGTATCCATGTCATCCATAGCAGCATCTGAGGGTGTCATGTGTTCAGTATTTGGCAATGGGATTTCCTACTTAGATTGGCAATTTCACATCTGTGGCTTCCACCCCTGCACATCTGTTGTGCCTGCCATTGTTCAATTCGTCTACTTCCCTGACCGTGTGGCCATCTCCAGTGGACATGCAGGTTTGGGCATCAATGGGGAAGGACTCATCTGTGTTGTCAGTGCAACATTGCTATACAAGTGTGTTGGATCTGTGCTGATGATTCCGTTGGCACTTCCATGACCAGGCTGATGTGACGGGAGCCCTCATTTGGTGCTAATTGTTGATTGTGTGACCAAGTGCTCAGCTGACATGATGGGGCCCTACTGAGGCAACATATGGCACAGCTTTCCTCACACAGGAGTGGAGTCCCCTCATGGCAGTGTGTACTCCTGTGACATTGCCTGCGCCCAAGGTGTGTGTTGTATGTGCATGTCTGTGTGTTCACTTCCGTTTAGCTGTGCATGCTGTGATCCCTAGTGTTGTACCTGTTTGTGATGCTAGCTGAGTTGAGCTATGTTCCCCCAAAGTCTTCTCCCTGGGTTCTCTGTGATGTGGGTGCATGGCACATTACTGGTCATCAGGGTGTCACCCATAGGTGTGTTTGCTGTCAGGGCTGAGTTTGTGTGCAGACGCAGATGGGTCACAGTCAGGTTTCCCCTTGGCACTTGTTGTTTGCCCCTGTCATGTGATTTCCAGTTTGTGTTATCTTTCAGTGATTGTGACACGTTGTGTGTGTGACTGCTGGCACTCCTCAGGGTTCGGTCTGCAATGTTGGTTGTTGTCTATGTGTGTTCTTTGTGGGTGACCTTGGCTTCTTCATTGGTGTGTGACTGTGGCTGGGATCCCATTGGTTGGTGTGGTATTGCCGTCATGTCCATGTACAGCGTAGTGTGCAGTGTGTCAGACATTCAGGAGTCTTGTTGAGTGTCCATGTGTGATGTGTTTCTGCACCTTGGTTCCCACCCACCACCCTGGAATAGTCATGGGTGCATGTGCAATGTCACCAGTGCATGTGTGCTTCACTGCTGCACATTGTTGGAGGTCGAGGGGTGTGGTGTTGAGTGTGTGCAGATGAGAGTTGTTGCCCGGCTAGGCCCCTGCCTCCATGTTAGCCTTGGCTTACTGGCCATGCTGTTTGATTTGTGCTTGTGTAGGTGTGATGGTAGTTAGTTGCTCAGGACACATGACTGTGGTTCACAGTGTGAACGACATTTAGCTTTGTCATCACAGTGAGATTGTAATGCAGCCCAGGGTCACCACATTGTGGGGGCCCTGGGGGTGGTGCTGTGGTGTGTCTGTGTCTTGCTGTGTCAGTTGCTGTCCCTACGTGCCTGTGTGACATGTGTGATTTGTGCTCCCTCTCATCTGACAATGCCTGCTTGCCCACATAGGGGATTTGGATCCATGAGTTACCTTTGTGTGGCACTGTATGCACATCTGTATGATTGGTATTCAGGTCTCCTCATGTGTTGTGTGGTTGCCTGGGGACACTGGCACCCCCCTCACCTGTTGTGTATGATGTGCAGTGTGGGTCTGCCTGTTTGTGTTTGTGCATCTGCACCACTGCATTGGCATATCTTGGGTGTGCCATTGGCTGTATGTAGTTTGGTGGGTTTCCCCTGCTGTCCCTGGGACTCCTAGGTCATCGGTCAGCACAATGATCATGGTTTGTGTGTCCCATTGCTGCCATGGTATGGTATCTGTTCACCTCACATCTGCAGTCTCCACAGGGTATCTGCATGTGTGTGCCCATTGGTGCAAATATGTGGGTCTGCATTCTGATGGTCACTTCTGTCATTGATGATTGTTGACGGTGTGAGCCCCCATGGGTGTTGTTTGTCTGCACATGGCCAAAGGTATGTCTTATTTGCACTGCAGGATTTGGCTACCCCAATTTATGTTGCAATGGGACACATACACTACTTTGCCACTGATGTGTTTGTTGTTCTGTGACCAGGAATCATCCATGCAGTTTGGCAGTTGCACCTCTTTCTTTGTCAACACTTACCTTTTGGTCACTGTGATGATGGGGTTTTGGACCCCATTGCCACATTGTTCAAAGTGTGCTTCAGCTATGGACCCCACACTTACCTTTTGGTCACTGTGATGATGGGGTTTTGGACCCCATTGCCACATTGTTCAAAGTGTGCTTCAGCTATGGATCCCACACTTACATTTTGGTCACTGTGATGATGGGGGTTTGGACCCCATTGCCACAATGTTCAAAGTGTGCTTCAGCTATGGACCCCACACTTACATTTTGGTCACTGTGATGATGGGGGTTTGGACCCCATTGCCACAATGTTCAAAATGTGCTTCAGCTATGGACCCCACACTTACCTTTTGGTCACTGTGATGATGGGGTTTTGGACCCCATTGCCACATTGTTCAAAGTGTGCTTCAGCTATGGACCCCACACTTACATTTTGGTCACTGTGATGATGGGGTTTGGAACCCATTGCCACAATGCTCAAAGTGTGCTTCAGCTATGGACCCCACACTTACCTTTTGGTCACTGTGATGATGGGGGTTTGGACCCCATTGCCACAATGTTCAAAGTGTGCTTCAGCTATGGACCCCACACTTACCTTTTGGTCACTGTGATGATGGGGGTTTGGACCCCATTGCCACAATGTTCAAAGTGTGCTTCAGCTATGGACCACACACTTACCTTTTGGTCACTTTGATGATGGGGGTTTGGACCCCATTGCCACAATGTTCAAAGTGTGCTTCAGCTATGGACCCCACACTTACATTTTGGTCACTGTGATGATGGGGGTTTGGAACCCATTGCCACAATGGTCATGGCCTGCTTGCATTGTGGGTGCCACACACATATATGTGTGGCACATGTGCTAGGGGGTCACATTGTATGTTCAAAGTCATGTTCGGTGTTGTAGGCATTTGACACAGTCTACACACGCTTGTCATGGTGTTGGGGGATGTCTTCTTCTTGCATTCCCTAGGTTGTGGTGTGCTGGTTGTGTCATGCATTGTCCATCCTATGAGTGGGGGTGGTAGTAGTGGTAGGCATCCAGCCCCCCCTGGCTAAGGGTGGTAGTAGTGGTAGGCATCCAGCCCCCCCTGGGTGAGGGTGGTAGTAGTGGTAGGCATCCTGTCCACCCTGGGTAAGGGTGGTAGTAGTGGTAGGCATCCTGCCCACCCTGGCTAAGGGTGGTGGTAGGCATCCAGCCCCCCCTGGGTGAGGGTGGTAGTAGTGGTAGGCATCCTGCCCCCTGGGTGAGGGTGGTAGTAGTGGTAGGCATCCTGCCCACCCTGGCTAAGGGTGGTGGTAGGCATCCTGACCCCCTGGGTAAGGGTGGTAGTAGTGGTAGGCATCCAGCCCCCTGGCTAAGGTTGGTAGTAGTGGTAGGCATCCAGCCCCCCTGGGTAAGGGTGGTAGTAGTGGTAGGCATCCAGCCCCCTGGGTGAGGGTGGTAGTAGTGGTAGGCATCCTGCCCCCTGGGTGAGGGTGGTAGTAGTGGTAGGCATCCTGCCCACCCTGGCTAAGGGTGGTGGTAGGCATCCTGCCCCCCTGGGTAAGGGTGGTAGTAGTGGTAGGCATCCTGCCCCCCTGGGTAAGGGTGGTAGTAGTGGTAGGCATCCAGCCCCCTGGGTAAGGGTGGTAGTAGTGGTAGGCATCCTGCCCCCTGGGTAAGGGTGGTAGTAGTGGTAGGCATCCTGCCCCCTGGGTAAGGGTGGTAGTAGTGGTAGGCATCCTGCCCACCCTGGCTAAGGGTGGTGGTGGGCATCCAGCCCCCTGGGTGAGGGTGGTAGTAGTGGTAGGCATCCAGCCCCCTGGCTAAGGGTGGTAGTAGTGGTAGGCATCCAGCCCCCTGGCTAAGGGTGGTAGTAGTGGTAGGCATCCAGCCCCCTGGGTGAGGGTGGTAGTAGTGGTAGGCATCCTGCCCCCTGGGTAAGGGTGGTAGTAGTGGTAGGCATCCTGCCCACCCTGGGTAAGGGTGGTAGTAGTGGTAGGCATCCTGCCCACCCTGGCTAAGGGTGGTGGTAGGCATCCAGCCCCCCTGGGTGAGGGTGGTAGTAGTGGTAGGCATCCAGCCCCCTGGCTAAGGGTGGTAGTAGTGGTAGGCATCCAGCCCCCTGGCTAAGGGTGGTAGTAGTGGTAGGCATCCAGCCCCCCGGGTGAGGGTGGTAGTAGTGGTAGGCATCCAGCCCCCCCTGGGTAAGGGTGGTGGTAGGCATCCTGCCCCCCCCTGGGTAAGGCTGGTAGTAGTGGTGGGCATCCTGCCCCCCTGGGTAAGGGTGGTAGTAGTGGTAGGCATCCTGCCCCCCTGGGTGAGGGTGGTAGTAGTGGTAGGCATCCAGCCCCCTGGCTAAGGGTGGTAGTAGTGGTAGGCATCCAGCCCCCTGGGTGAGGGTGGTAGTAGTGGTAGGCATCCAGCCCCCTGGGTGAGGGTGGTAGTAGTGGTAGGCATCCTGCCCACCCTGGCTAAGGGTGGTGGTAAGCATCCAGCCCCCTGGGTGAGGGTGGTAGTAGTGGTAGGCATCCAGCCCCCTGGGTGAGGGTGGTAGTAGTGGTAGGCATCCTGCCCCCTGGGTAGGGGTGGTGGTGCGCATTCAGGCCCCTGTGTGCATATGTGGCATTGGTGATGGGCATCCCGCCCCTATGGTGCTGCTGTTGCTGGTGTAAGTATATTCTGCATCCCTCTGTGTGTGTGTGATGTGTCGTGTACGTGTTGTATGTGTTTTGTGGTTGGTGTCTGGCTTACCTTCTGCGCCGTACGCGTCCGTGCCTGTTCCGGTAGTAAATGTAGAATATTGGTATGATCGGGACGAAGGGATTCATGGTTGGTTCGTGTCGTTCGTCCTTCTCGTTGCTTCGCGTCGTCCTCGTCGCTTCGCCTCGTCCTCGTCGCTTCGTCCTCGTTGCTGGCGTGTTTGTCTCGGAGCCGTGGATCGTGTTGTGGCGCGAATCGGAGCTTATGTGCGCCTCTCCCGGATGCTTTGACGTGCCGTGCGTAGCGACGGGTTCGGCGCGTACGGAAAGCGCATCGTACTTGTTCGGCCGGACGGAGCTGCATTTTGGCTTCCGTGCGACTCGATTCAGCGTTTCCGGATTCGCCTCGGTCGGGGAACAGGACCTGGTTTGGGTGAGTACGGCTCGGCCGGATTCTTTGCTGTTGTGCGCATCGTACTTACTCGTTCGGTGTGCTGTACGGATCGGTCGGGAAACAGGCTTTCGCATGGCTTTTTTCCCGACCGAATGGTGTTGGGTGCGCCTCCGACCGAGATCGGAATCGGCCCCTAAATCTCCTTTATACATGGGAGCTGAGGTCCTATGCCTGTCTGAAATGTTTTCATGGTTGACTTAACCATGGCCAGAGTGTTTCAGGCATGTTCCTGAATCTTGCCTAATTGCTCTAAATGTTCTGTTACTTAGGGTACTGAGCATGAAGGCCTCTGGATCTCTTTAGGGAGAGCTCTAGGGTGATACCCCATTGTAAAGAAAAAGAATGAGCATCCAGCAGCAGAATATATACTATTGTTATAAGCAAATTCTACGACGGGTAAAGCCTGATCCCATTTTCCAGAGAAAGTGGTTAATAGGCATTGGAGTGTGGTTTCTAGGGATTGATTGACTCGTTCTGTCTGACTGTCTGTTTGGGGATGGAAAGTGGAGGACAGGGCTACTTCTATTCCTAACTTGGCGCAAAGCGCCTTCCAAAATTTTGAAGTAAATTGTGGCCCACGGTCAGAATTGATTTTCAATGGCACACAATGCAGTTTCACTATATGGTTTATGAATACCTACCTTAACTCTGGTGCTTCGAGTAATTTCTTGAGAGGTATAAAGTGTGCCATTTTTGATAGCGTGTCTACCACTACTAAAATAGTGCTGAAAGTATTGCTGACTAGGGGATTAGTGATAAAATCCATACTTATCGTGTGCCAGGGTGCAGGTGGTATAAGCAACGGTAGCAGAGAGCTGCGGGCGATGTATGGGTGTTTTAGTTTTGAGTGTCTACTGGACAGGTAATCACGTACATTTGTATGTCTCTACACATACTGTTTCTACACAGCTGTAGTTTTTTTTAATGCCTGGGTGCCCAGCTAATACGGAGTCGTGGTTCCATTGTATGATTTTGCGTTATAATTTTTCAGTAGGCACAAAGCGCTCTTGGTCATAAAAAAGGTATTTTCTTTGATAGGTTGTTTTGGAATTTTCACCCATGCTTGAGGATCTAATTTTCGATGTTCTTTTTGTAAGTCTTTCATGAATGCATCAACCTCTGTAACAGCTACAAATTTGTTCGTAGGAATAATACTAGGCGGTTCTGATAGAGGGTAAAGGGTGTTAACATGACCCAGTCTGGAAAGGATGTCTGACTGAACCTGTTTGGTTCCGGGTCAATAAGTGATAGTAAAGTCAAAATTACTGAAGAAATGGAGCCATCACATTTGGAGCAGGGTAAGAGCTTTAACGGTGCTGAAAATTTGCACGTTTTTATGATCAGAAAAAACTGTGACCATGTGTCTCGCCCCTAGTAGATAATGCCGTCATACGTTAAAAAAACAATTTTATGGCCAGAAGTTCTCTTTCTGCTATGGTATAATTTTGCTCTGCAGGAAGGAGCTTTTTGGAGTAGAAGGCTATAAGATGTAAATGACCAGTGTTTGGGTCTTTTTGCAATAATACTCCCCCTACCGCTACTTGTGAGGCATCTGCCTCCACCTAAAAGGGCTAGTCTGGGTTTGCATGTTGGATAATAGGTGTTGTGGTGAATTCGTGTTTCAGGGTGGCCAGAGCATGATCAGCTGCTGGGAACCAATTAAAGAGTTGACTTATCTTAACAAACATATGATGGGTGCTACTATTTCTGAGAAATGTGAAATAAATCGACGATAAAAACTGGCAAACACAAGAAGTTGTACGTGGTCTTGTTCGGGAGTTGGAATAAATCAGTATATCGTCAATATAGACAATAGTGCACATATCCAGGGCTTTCTTGAAGGACCTTGTTAATGAAATTATGAAAAGCCGCTGGGGCATTGCACAGCTGGAGGACATCACAGTGTATTTGAACAGCCCGAACCTGATTCTAAAAGCGGTTTTCCATTCATCGCCTTCTTTTATTCTGATTAGATGGTAGGCCCCCGTGGATCTAATTTAGTATATATGGTGGAGTTCCTTACTTGGTCTAACAAGGCCGGAATTAGCGGGAGAGGATATATTTTTTTTATAGTGACCTTGTTTACTGCTCTGTAGTCACACACCCGCTGCTCCCCATTCTTTTTGGGCACGAAGAACAGTGGAGAGTAAACAGGAGAGGTGGAATGGCGAATGAATCCCATTTCCAGCAACTCATCTAAGTATTTCTTTAAATATTGAGTCTCAGGGTCAGTCAGAGCATAGACTCGAATGCAGGTAAGGGTGGCCCCAGGGAGGAGGTCTATCCGACAATCATATGGCCTATATGGAGGCAATTGGGTAGCTCTCACATGATCAAAAACATTTCGGAGATCATGTTATTCCTTGGGTAGCTTTGGTGTCTCTGTTCCCTGGGTGAAGCACAATGTAAAGGTGTTCTTAACTCCTGAGCCTCCTGATAACAAGTGGTGGTACAAAAGGGTGAATCTAAAGTGCGATGTACCCAAACTATCTTTGGGATGTGATGTTCCAACCATGGCATGCCTAGAACGACTCAAACATAGGGTTATCGATTAAGTCACAAGTAAGTTTTTCTGTGTGTCCATTATCACAAACAAGGGTTAGATGTTCGGTTTAGAACCAAATTAGTCCTGAGGATAATTCGGAACCATCTACTGATCTAACTGGTTCGGGTTTTGGTTTTAAGATTTTAGTGAAACCTAGTCTGGTGGCTAAGGACAGATCAAAGAAGTTCTCCGTGACTCCAGACTCAAGGAGCATGGGTAATATGTGGGTAATATGTGTTAATATCACTGTCACCCTAATGGTCAAATGGCGAGGGATTCTTGCCTCCAAACTGGTTAAGTATTGCGAGATCTGTGTTGCTTCTCTCGGCGAGACGATTTCTTTTCTCAATGAGAGCTCTAGTTTCCCTGTTCTTGATTAGTGTTCCCAGTACTGGCCACAGTTTTGTTTTTCTTGGGTTTGACAGTACATTCCGGGGCAAAGTGCCTGGCCTTCCCACAATAGAGGCATAGATTCAATATGCAACGGCGCTCCTTTTCATCATTGGACAGGGGGTGTTTTATGCCACCAATCTGCATAGGTTCTGCATCTGGAAGCTTATTATCTGGGTCTCTCATTTCTGTTTTGAGGACGACTATCCTTGCATCATGACGAGATTTGTCTCCTTTTCGTTCGCCTAATCGATGATCTAATTTGACAACCAGATCTATAAATTTGGGTAGTCATCAGGTAGGTCCACGATGTGCGGGAGATAATCTTTTAGATCGTCTCTTAGACCTCAGTAAAACAAGGATGTTATTTTTACTTCTGGCCAACGTGTTTCTGCTACCGAGCGATTGAATGTGGTTATGTAAGTTAACAGATCTTTTGATCCCTGTCGAAGAGTCATAGCTGCCTCAAAGGCGGGGAAATTGTATAAAACAGGATTGTTGTTTTCTACCAGGGGAAGAGACCAATTAGCTGCCACTCCTCCCAAATAGGAAATTACAAAGGCTACCTTGGTGGCGTCACTAGTGAAAACATGGGGTTTACATAAGAAGTGTAAGTTGACATTGGCTCATAAAGGCCACAAATCCTGGGCTAAGGGCACCAGGCTAGGTGTAGTGATAGTTACAAGTAGATTCTGATCTGTGGGTGGGGAGGCAGTTTATGGATGGGTTCTCTGAATGTAGGGGGAGCCACAACTGGGAGAGTTTCATTTGGCCTGACGTCTCGCCACTGTGTAAACTCAACCTTATAATTTTGCAACTCATCCTTAAGTTTTGTGTTTTCTGTTATAAACTATCTATTTCTATCTGTAAGTATTGAACCACCCCTACTAAACTGTTGGGATAAGTCATATCCACACCTAGGTCTTGGGCCAGGTCTGTTGGAAGCCACTCACCTGAATCCCAGGTGGTTCCGATGGGGCGACACTGGGTCCTCCTAGGGTTTGTCCTCGATGCTAGGATGTAGCACTATACCAGCAACAGACCCCATGGGTAAAGGGGGTTGGGATAGAGAAAGACAACAAGATGCTGCGGTTTTCCTCTGTGGCGACTACAGTGAAATCTCAGAAGGGCCCGACACTGTTCTTTTGGAAACACCCAGTCAGAAGAGCATCTGTGAATCACAAGGACAATAATTAAGTACACAATACAGTGGTCAATTGTTATTCTCTATATTACTTTTTATGTGCGGTTCGTACCCTACACAGACATCTGAGAGGTGCTGTCTTTCTGATTAGGAGACTCAAGTCGCTCCATGCTGGAGGCTAGATTCCAGCTGAATCATTTGGCGCTTGCCGTTGTTATGATCTAATAATGCCTTGTATGCAGCACCAGTGTTGTTGCATGCTATGTTAGTTAATCTAGTTAGCAGTCCTTGAGCCTGTCATTTTCTGTCAAGCACCTTGAGATCACTGAAATGTAATTGTTTCTAGCAGAGCCCTGCCAGATGTGATCTCGTAGTGCATTTCCTAAGTTTAAGCAAGAAGTTGTTATTCACTTTTAAAGGCTACTGAGCTCAGAGCACTTAGAGTTATTACTTTTAATAGATACTTGAAGTCAGCATTTTTTCAGTTATCTTTTCTGTATCTCTTTCAGGAAATCCAGAAGTGGAGTGGGCGATAGAAGAGGCCGTGATGGAAGAACAGCTGCAGTCCGATGCAGGGTGTTGAAGAGGCAGAGGCGGCGTCTGGAGGTGTGCAGGAGCCGAAGAAGGGTCAGTTGAGGGAAACAGGTAAGTGGCAAACAAAGAGACTAAGCGTGGAAATCAGGCTAGGAGCAATCTATATAGCAATCTATATAGCTGGCCATGTGGGGAGAAAAAGCTAGAAGGGTAATTAAGTCCAACGTGTGCTCACACAAGCTTGATTGATTGGTGCACAGTTGGGGTTATGGAAAGTTCAGTACAATTAAATCTGACAGTTATTTCAAGTGAGGTTAATTGGCAACACTTGCTGTGCACTGTCGGGGGTTATGGAAAGTTCAGAAAAAGCTTGAACATTAGCTCTGGCATTTATTCCACATGACGTTAACTGACAACACCTGCTGAAAGTTTTTTGGAGTGTTCGTAACGCTCAAAACAATTAGTTCTAAATATTACCAGGGGCACCTGTTGCTGTTGTCAGGCTTTGGGAATGTTCTGGATGATTTTAAACAAGCAGTGATCAGTAGACATTTCTGACTAACTGAATGACAAGGCAAATGATTACCACTATGTTATCTGGAGAAAATGGCAGAGTAAACCCAAACCAAGAAATGAAAGTGTCAATCTGGGGAAATCAGTCTGGACCGAATCATGAACTCATAGAGGGTAGTGCAAAGGCTGGGGCGTGAAAGACTATATCAATGTATGCCATAATCCATGCACAAATAAGTATACTGTTACTAGTAAGAACAAGGTCGATGTACATTATGACCCAAGAAAACATAACCGTGTCAATACCAGTAAGAACAATGTCAATGTACGCTATCAAAACTGTTTGCACAATGTTAAGAATGTCAATAAAGATGATACTAGTGACTGCCATATTATTTTCAGGACTTCTATGAACTCACATCATTGCTGTCAGATTTACCCAAGGTGACCTCCCCATCAACCTCGAGTCAGAGATACATAGTGAGACAAGTCCTATGACCCACACCCATGCCTATCGAATACCAGGTCACAGGTGGGGTCATTCTTAACCTAAAGACAAACGCGCACCCAGAAAAAACCCTGCTCGATCCTGTGAGAAGCTGGCTTGGTATATGGTGTACATTTATGTAAGTGTGCACCTTGCACCAATCCAGACAATCCTTATGGTGATTTTAGCAGTCTTAGACAACCTTAGAAATCTCTCTAAGTGGTAGCTGTGGAGAGCAGCCTTCAGGCTTAGTCCAGAAGGAGTGTAAAGCAGCTTGTTTCACCAGAACGTAATGTTATAGGTATAGATTAAGTGAAAAAGAACCACGTAGTATATTTATAAAAATATGTATTTATTAGAACATACTCACTAACACATTTAGGTATCTCCTAGCTGGAGATATACACAATGCACACAATACTTTTCAATAGAAGCAGGAAAGTAGCATGTAATACACAGTGGTCACCGGGGTGGGGACCAAACCATACACTGAAATAGTGTTATGCGAACCACGACTCAAGTCAAGACTATACCCAGAAGTAGTAGAAGTGCCGGGGACCAAAGGAACCACCCACGGTAAGTAACCAGGAGCCCCACGGAGGCGGTGTGCAGAGTGGGAACACGACCGCGGGATCAATGCAAGTCAATGGGTAAGTCGAAATGCAATTTTAAAGAAAAATGACCCTTCCCAGTGGACCCTGAAGAAACCTGTGGAAGAAAGGAGGTTGGAGAGCCACCCCACCCGTGGATACCTTAGGAACCAGGATACCTGCACCAGGGAAGCCGGGTGCATAGGTGTGAAGTGGCATCGGAAATCGCTGTCGAACTCAATGGAGGACTTCAGGAAGATGCCACTGCTGGGGAAGGTGAAAGTGTCAGGTGTACCCCAAGGGTGGATTCGAGATGTGAAGAACTTGCAAGCAGAGGGGACAGAGTCTATTCCACTCAGGAGTGACCAGGAGGCACGGAAGATGAATGCCCACCGATGTGGAGTGTTGCAGGAGAGCTGACGGTGACCTTGAAACTGCAGCTGTATGGACCAGGCGACGCTGTGGAAGACCAGGAGCCGTACACGAGCTGTCCCATGTCGGATGGCAAGAGTTGAGGGGTCGGTGTCCGGTGGGAGCACCAACAAGCCTTGGCAATTGCAACCAAAGTGGAAGTTGAAGAAGGTGCAATTTCAGGACCAGCAAGGTCCGGGAGACTCACCACAAGCAGGGGAGTCAGGGCAGGCCCCGAGCAATCAGAAGCCCAAAGAATTCAAAGATGACCCTCAAGAGGACCCACAGGCTAGAGGCAATGGAGTTGCAAGAGGACCTCGAGTAGCTCACCAAAGATGCAAGCCCACGATGCAAGTGATGCAGAGAGGACGAAAATCTTGGTCACTGGAGATGCTTGAAGTTGGGGCTACTTGAAGCCCGAAGATCTTGGAGGAAGGAAGCCAACAAGCCTTTGCAACTGCAAGTCTACGCAGTGCACAGGGGTTCGGTTCCTGCGGCTCCGACGAAGGATAAATCAATCAATCAGGAGATTGTGAAGCACGCTACTCATCCATGAGGGTCTCAAGGCGCTGGGGATACTGGCCTCAAACTTGGTGAGAGGACAGGGCGGGCCTCTGGGTATGTGGAGAACCACCACCTGTGTTGCTGAGCCTTTCGGAGTCCGGAGGAGCCCAGGATCAGCAGACCGGTCAGCTTGGTTGCGGTGCCTGCAGATGCAGAGAAGTGACTCCTTGACTTCAAGGGAGATTCATTCAGGTGTCTTGGATGCCCACAGGCCTTGGAAGATTCCTGTATGGAGCACAGACGTTGCTGCAGACGAGCAGGGCGATGAAATCAGGAGCAGCAGGAGTCTTCCTGGTTGCAGCCTTGATGCCCAGAGCGAAGTCCAGAGTGCCCAGACGGTTGAAGAAGTGGTGTCTGAAATGAATCTTGTACCACGACGAATCTAGGGACCCACCCACAGGTAAACGCTTAAATACCCTAAGGAAAGGGTTGGAGCGATTCAGGGGTCCCTCCCCTAGGAGGGGCTGGAGAAGGGGGAGGATATTCCCCTGTCCTTTGTCCAGTTTCACGCCAGAGCGGGAGCCAACGGCTCCCTGAACTGGTTTGAGCTGGACTATGCATGGAGGACACCAATTGTGCCCTGCACGCAGACTATGTGGCGCTGGCAAGTGCCCCCACCCTTTCCCAATACACCAAACCCTGTCTGGGAGGTGGTCACACCTCCCTGTGACAGGATACCTATTGTTCTGCCTTACCCTGCCAGAGCTTGGCTCAGCAGCAGGAGGGCAGAAATGTGTCTCTGGCCATCAGCAGCACTAGCTTGCTGTCCGGGTCTGGAAGACTGGTACCGGGAGCACAGAGGGCCTCCCAACGGAGCTTTACGGTGCATGGAATCATACCTCCCACACCGTTTACAGTGTGGGGGTATGATTCCAACATGTTTGATACCAAACATGATAGGATTCGTTACAGCCAGTTTCGAGATGGTCATCGCGTAATGACGCGGTGCCCCTCTATATGTCATATGGCTGTCTCACCTACAACCCGGGAGAATGGACTCCGTAGGCTGTAGGGGTGTCCTGCTAATGCAGGGGCACCCTCACACTTAGAACCGAGCACCCTGCCTTCAGGATGGTAAGGCCTGCCTTAGGGGTGACTTATAGGTTTTAAGTGCAGTCACCTTAGATATCGGGAAACCTATATCTTTCGAAAGTGGTGCTAGTACCAGCTTACACAGGCTGCAATGGCAGGCCTGTAGTTACAAATTGAGTGGTCTCCCATGGGTGGCATAATACTTGCTTCAGCCCATGGGGGCCCCTGGTGTACCTATGCCCTGGGTACCTTGGTACCATATACTAGGGACTGTTAAGTATACACCAATGTCCAATCTGGGATGTACCTAAGTACTTATCATACCAATTTAGGGAAAATAGCACAGAGAGTGGGGTCCTGATTAGCAGGATCCCAGTCAGACTAGTCAGAAGGATAAGTTACTTACCTGTAATCCTAGTTCTCTTCCAGGGGTATACTCATCAAAGTCCTAAGCACTGAATAGTCCCGCCCACGTGCGGGGACCCCTGAGCAATAACAAAAATATATGCATATATACCTATATATATATAAATATATATAATATGCATATATATAAATATGCAGCCTAAACCATAATACTAGGCTCAAATATGCCAATATTGCATTGAAATTTTTTCATTTCAAATACTTAAAAAAAAATAAAAAATAAAAAAATAACATTTTCATGACAGAAAAATGCCTTTATCTTGTTTTTGAACATAGCCTTTATTTTCAAAGGAAAAAGGCAAGGTCATAGAGGCAAATTAGCTTAGAGAGGCTGCATATAGAACACTCAGAAAAAACTGGCGCCGTGCCTTTAAGACCTCCAGGCTCCCATCATGCACCACAGGTGACAGTTAGGTCAGGTCTTTTTGACGGCGCATAACATTGTATTCATAACACGAGTAACAGATACATTCTTATAGACATGGTATTCGTCCGGGGAGGAGGGAGGGTTGCTTATGACTTTGATGAGTATACCCATGGAAGAGAACTAGGATTACAGGTAAGTAACTTATCCTTCCCTTCCAGGGGATACTCATCAATAGTCATAAGCACTGAACAGAGTAGCAAGCCCATCCCTGGACCCTGCGGACGAATACCAGCATATCAAAAACTGTTTTCAATCATGTTTTACCCAAATAAATTTCTCAAGGATGCTTGCCCAAACTGAGCATCCGCCTGAGTATCGGAGTCTAAGCAGTAATGGCGAGCAAATGTGTGGACTGAACGCCATATGGCTGCTTTGCATATCTCCTGAATAGGTATGTTTTTAAGCATAGCTGTAGTAGCAGCTTTGCCCCTCGTACAATGAGCCCTCGGCTTGCCAGGGAGCTGTCTGTGTGCTAGCTGATAGGATAACGTGATGCAAGACTCTATCCATCGTGCAATGGACCTTTTAGAGGAGGGGAAACCAGTGTGTAATGGACCATAGTTAACAAAGAGACGGTCCGACTTTCTTAAACCCTTTGTTCTATCCAGATAGAATTTCAACACTCTTTTAAGATCCAGAGAATGTAATGCCCTCTCAGCAGGCGGGGTAGGATTAGGAAAAAATGTGGGAAGAGTGATTGATTGATTAATATGCAACTCCGAGATCACCTTAGGAAGAAAACTCGGGTGAGTCCTCAACACCACTTCGTTAGCATGGAAAACGAGATAAGGCTCTGTAGAGCATAAGGCCTGCATCTCGCTCACTCTGCGAGCAGATGTAATCGCCACTAGAAAGGCGGTCTTCCACGAGAGGTGTTGTAGAGAGGCTTTGTGAATTGGTTCAAATGGGGGGCCCATTAACTTAGATAAGACCACATTAAGTTCCCAGGAAGGAGAAGGCAACCTAATAGGTGGGTAAACCTTTTTTATCCCCTCCAGGAAGTCTTTAACAACTGGCATTTGAAAGAAAGAATCCTGAGCGGGAGACTTTGTATACGCTGTAATCGCTGCCAGGTGTACTCTGATAGAAGAGAACTGTAAACCTGCTTTGGCTAAGTACAACAGATAAGGTAAAATAACCTATTCTTGACCCCGGTTAGGGTCATGACCATTAGCCGTACACCACTGATAAAACCGCTTCCATTTGAAAGCGTATGACTTTCTCGTCGAAGGTCTCCTCACTTCCTTTAAGATCTCCATACAGTCTTGCGAGAGGCCTAAGTGTCCATATTGGAGGAACTCAGGAGCCATGCTGTCAACCTCAGTGACGGTAGGTTGGGATGAAACACCTGCCCTCCCGACTTGGTCAGTAGATCCGGATGACATGGCAGTCTCCTGTGTGGCACTTTGGATAGATGTAGAAGGTCCGGGTACCACCACGGACGAGGCCACTCTGGTGCAATCAGGATCATCTCTGTCCTGGACTTGTACAGTTTGTTGATCACCAGTGGTATGAGAGGGACTGGTGGAAAGGCGTAGAGTAATTTCTCTGACCAGTCGATCAACAGTGCATTCCCCCTGGAGCCTGGTTGAGGGTATCTGGATGCGAAGGCGCGGCATTTTGCGTTTCCTGCGTCTGCAAATAGATCTATGTCTGGCGCGCCCCATCTGCGAAAGATGTCTTGAGCTATCTCTTCTTTTAGCACCCAGTCGTGCGCTTCTGCGAAGTTTCGTCTTAGGTCGTCCGCTTGAACATTGAGGGCCCCTGGGAGGTGAGATATCGTCATGTTCCTTGCGAGAAGCCACTTCCAGATCGCTTGAGCCTCCAGAGACAGGGGTCTGGAACTGGTCCCTCCCTGCTTGTTCAGGTAATACATTGTTGTTGTATTGTCCGTCTGAACTAGCAGGGAATTTGACTTGATGGAGGGAAAGAACGCCTTGAGCGCCAGATGCACTGCTCTGAGCTCTAGCATGTTGATGTGGTAAAGCTGTTCCTTTTCTGACCACATTCCCTGGATCTGAAGGGATCCCATGTGAGCGCCCCATCCCTGAAGGGACGCATCTGTGACAAGAGTTTAATTGATAAACTCCTGGTGGAAAGGAACTCCTTTCAGAAGATGAGATCGTTGCATCCACCATCTTATGGAGATTTGGACTGAATGAGGTAGGGTTATACTGTCCTCCCAACGGTTGGAGACCTGAGACCATTGGTCCTCCAGAGCTTGTTGTAAGGGTCTCATCTGTAGCCTGGCATTCGGGACAATGAATATGCACGAGGCCATCGAGCCCAGCAGAGATGATACCTGTCTGGCCGTGGGATGAGGTGTTCTCAGGAGAGTTTGACTCTCGTGGAGTATGGATAATAGTCTCTCTTCCGAAGGAAACGGTTTTGCGCTTGCTGCATCCAGAGTTGCGCCCAAGTAGTGTATCATCTGCTTTGGATTGAGGATGGATTTCTTGAAGTTGACGCACAGGCCTAACTGGTTTAAAAGGTGAATGCAGCATCTTAGATGTTCCTGCAGCAGGGTGGGAGAGGCACTTTTGAGCAACCAATCGTCTATGGAAGGGTAGAAGAAAATCTTCTTCTTCCTCAAGAACGCCGCTACCACCGCCATGCATTTCGAGAAGGTGCGAGGAGCCGACTTTAGCCCGAAAGGCAGGACCTTGAATTGGAAATGGTTTGATTGTATTCTGAATCTTAGGAACTTCCGATGCTTCCGAGAGATTGGGATGTGAAAATAAGCATCCTGAAGATCTATGGAACACATCCAGTCTCCTTGATCAATGTGTGGGATGATTTGGTGTAATGCCTAGGCCTGGGCAGTAAATTCCGTTCCGCTCGCGGAATTTGGGTAATTTCGCGTTCCACGGAGAACGCAAAATTGCCAAAAATTCCACGATCCGCGGCTTTGCGGAATTTTTTGCTTGTTCGCGCTTTCAAAATGCGTGTTCGCAAGATATTTCTCCCCGAGCACGCAAACAGCGTTCGCGAACAGGAAAAAAGATCGCGAACGGGCGGAACAAGCAATTCCGCGTGTTCGCGGAACTTTTGCGTGCTCGCGGAGATTTTTTACCGTTTCGCGGAGCTTTACGTAGCGCGACTACGCAAATTCCGCCCAACCCTGGTAATGCCAACATTCTGAACCTTTCTCGGAGAACAAACTTGTTTAATAGTCTGAGATCTAGTATAGGCCTGAACTCCTTGTTTGGACCTTTCTTTGGGACCAAAAGTAACGGGAATAGATACCCTGTCGACGTTTGTGCCAGGGAACCTCTTCCATGGCATGTTTTTGTAGCAGGATGGAGACCCCCTCTCTTAGCATACTTATGCGATGTACTGTGTTTTTCCGAGGAGGTACAGAAGGTGGAAGTGACTTGAATCTGATTGAGTACCCATTCCTCACAATTTTGAGCACCCATTTGTCCTGCGTTATTTTGGTCTACTCGTCCAAGTGAAAACATATACTTCCCCCCACCGAAGTGGGTAACGGAGTTGGGGGAAGCAAGCACTCACTGCTTTGCCTGTTGTTTAGCTGCAGGGGTTGTCTGTCTTGAACCTCCTCTTCCTCTACCAGGCCGACGCTGGTGGTAGTGAGATCTTCCTTGATGTTGCTGCGACGACCAGTGAGGGGTTTGTACCCTCTGCTGGTACTGGCGCCGATCATATGGTCGGTAGCGACGCCTGAAATCTTTTCTTTTCTCTAATCCCACCGCCTTCAAGGTGTCTAGCTCGGTATTCATTCGAGACATCTCATCGTCAGCATGAGAGCCAAAGAGTGATGATCCGTTGAAGGGAAGGTTGAGAATCCTATGCTGGGCCTCTGGCTTCAACCCCGTAAGCCTTAACCAAGAGGATTGACGGGCACAGACTCCATGAAAATAACCGTGAGCAGCAAGATCACAGGCATCTGCTGCCGCGCCTATGTCTTGATTAGCCACAAGACCCCCTTCATGTAGGATTTCTTGAAAATCCTGCCTGTCTTCCTTCGGTAGCTTCTCTGCAAAACGTGATGGAGAGTCCCAAAGAGAGCGGTCATATCGGCCCAACAACGCTGAAGCGCTGACCACCTTCATGCAGGCTGCAGATGTGTTGCACATTCTTTTGCCAATTGAGTCCATGGCTTTACTGTCCTTATCTGGGGGAACAGTAGAAGATGATGACCCAGTATGAGCCTTCCTAGCCGCTGACACGATGACAGAGTCAGGGGGTGGATCAGACCTAAGAAAAAACATGTCCTGCTCAGGTGCCCTATACTTCTTTGTTATCCGTGACGGTGCTGCTCCCACCGAAGCCGGAGTTAGGAATGTATGGAGAGTCGGTTCTAGCAATCCAGGTACCAGAGGGAGTAGAGGTCTTGAGGAGGACCTGTGATGTAGAGTCTCAAAGATCACAGATGTTGAAGGTGCAGAAGAAGGCATTTTGATGTTTAGCTTTGCAGCCCCTCTGCACAAGACCTCATTAAACGTCACAATATCATATACTGGTGATACCCTAGTCGGTGGAGTAGATGAGAGAGTCGGCGAGTAGTTCGCTTTCGAGGGCCTAGAGTCAGAGGACCACGAAGGTGACCTGCGTCTTCGTTCTCTAGGAGAGCGGTGTTGAGATCTTGTAGACCGACTCCTAGGAGACCTTGATCTGTGTCTCCTCGAGATTGGATATCTCTGAGGTGTGGCACGTCTCTCTTGTCTGTCAGGAGAATGAACAGACCGACTCCTAGGAGACCTTGACCTGTTTCCCAACCAACTCGGGGAGATGTTAGTAGGACGTTCTGGAACTGGAGAGGCTTCTGGAGTGATCTGTACCATCGTGTGTTCAGGGGAAGAGGAAACACTCCTGGAAGTAAGCACCTGGGTTTCCCTCGACGTCGACTGACCTCTCGACGTCGATACTGGAGACCGATCTGACCTCAGTCTCTTGGCAGGTGGAGACCTGTGGATGGACGTCGACCTCCTCGTCGTCGATCTGGACGGAGATCTCCTGTCCAGTGACCTTCTCAACGAAGGAGACCTTCTCCTCGACACCAGGGGCGACCTTTGCACCGTTTTCGATGTCGATCTTTTTGTCGGCGATCGTCTCGTCGGCGATCGTCTCGAGGGCGATCGTCTCGACGCCGGCCTTCTCTAAGGCGGTGATTTGTATTGACCCGCCATCGGTGATGACGCCCTCAAACGACTGTGCTTTACCGGCGTAGAGTTCTTCGGCGTCGGATTCGACGTCGTTCTCTAAAGTGCTCTCGATGTCGGAGGTGTTCACGACGTCGGCACAGATATCCTCGACGGCGATCTTTCTTGTCGACGATGAGATGTTGACATCGAGCGTCTGACTTCCGTCGTCGTAGGCGAGCCGGATCTGGACTGTCTACGAGGTGGTGTCGCCTCAGGCCTGGGTTTAGACTTCGTACCTGAAGTCGTTCGCTTCGATGGCGAAGGGGGCCTTGACGACGACTTTGACCCTGAAGGTGAGCACAAGGGTATCTTCAACGTCGATCTGTCCCTCGACGGCGAATTTGACCGGAGTCTTCTTTTTTCACCCTTTTCCTTATGCTCCAACCTTTTCTGAGAGGAGGGCTCTTTAGAGGAATGTCCTTCCCGGCCACTTGTTGACTCCTTTCCTCTCTCCTGCATGGCATGCAGCTTGATTTTCTCCCTTTCCCGAAGGGTTCTTTTGGAAAACGGCAGACAATAGTAGCACTCATCAGGTCTGTGAGAAGATGGTAGGCACACGATACAGACCGAGTGCGGAGTCTGACTTTGCCATCTTTTTCCCACAGGAAGGGCACTTATTAAATAAGACCGGCATTCTGACAGGAATTTTTTTTTTTAAAGTCAGAAAAAATGATGAAATTAGTACAAAAAGTACTAAAGACGTCGAGTGAAGTCAAGAAAATTCACTGGAAATGACCAATTAGTGAGAAAAAACCACTAACTGACGAGCTCAATGCTCCAGGATCCTCACAGAAGGAGCCGGAAAAAAGAACTGACCTAACTGTCACCTGTGGGGCATGATGGGAGCCTGGAGGTCCTGGAGGTCTTAAAGGCATGGCGCCAGTTTTTTCTGAGTGTTCTATATGCAGCCTCTCTAGGCTAATCTGCCTCTATGACCTTGCCTTTTTCCTTTGAAAATAAAGGCTATGTTCAAAAACAAGTTAAAGGCATTTTCTCTGTGTCATGAAAACGTTATTTTATATGTTTTTTTTAAGGTATTTCAAATGAAAACATTTCAATGCAATATTGCCATATTTGAGCCTAGTATTATGGTTTAGGCTGCATATTTATATATATGCATATTATATATATTTATATATATATATATAGGTGTATATGCATATATTTTTGTTATTGTTCTGGGGTCCCACATGTGGGCGGGACTATTCAGTGCTTATGACTATTGATGAGTATTCCCTGGAAGAGAAACAGCATTACATCAAGCAAAAAGTGGGGGTAACCATAAAAGCAGATCCTACTTTCCTACAGATCCCATAGATAGATAGTTGCACCACAAACAGGTCAGAGAAAATTGGCCCTAATAAAACCAAAGGGTCACATTCCATAAAAATACCACAAAGCTAAATACCACATGCAGATAGAAACATTCAACCAAACAGGACACAACATGCACACCACATGTAGTGATCACACACTCCTCATGCTGGACATCTGGACAGATACACACTGACCTACAATAGCTCTCCCTGACGTCGAGAGCCATCTGTGTCCTTATCAGATGCTCGCCATTTGTTGATTTATGACTGAGATACTTTTTTGGAATGTAGAAAATTGCTATATTGCACCTCATGAACTGTTTATAACAACAGCAAAAACTTTGTACACCAAGAGACTTTGAGCAGACACTCTCTGTTGAGGCTCTCCCGGCCGCAGTGATTAATTAAACTAACGTGTTCCTGTTTTGCCACTTGTCTTTTCATTTATTTAAGGTAAATTCATATCGAGCAACATGGGTGTCCAAACAAATCTCTGATAGCACTCCCAGGTTCTGCAAACTCAGGTCTTGGTCCTGCACAGTGGTGGTGGTAGCGACTTGAAAATATGGGCTACCAACTTGTCCAAGCAAGCTTCTTCAGCTGTTGTGTCTGTATGCTTTGAACAGGAGGCCAGGCTGTGCTCTGGAGACAGCTTCTCCCTGAGCAGGACACAATAGGCGCAGTCTCTCTCTTTGCTAACCACCAGGTGCAGAAGTTGCAGTCTTCGATGGTGCAGCCTCTCTTTGCTAGTTCTGAGTGCATTAGGGTAGTCCTTTTTCGGTCCTTCTTCCAAGTAGGTCAAGATCTGAGGTCTGGGTGCCACGGGTGCCCACTTTGATGGTCAGAAAGTGACCCCAGGGCCGGATGCTGTTGGTAGCCAATGGGCTACCATGTACCTTCCCACCTGGTGGCAACTTCCTCTGGAGTGTGGCGTCATTCTTCCCACTCCTAAGATGGTGAGACCCTCTCTCAGTGTTCAGACCTCACTAAATACTCCCCAGGGTGTGGCTAGCTCAGAGCTACACACCCATGGGGAAACCGGTATGGAAACTGGTTTCACCCTCTCTGCTCCCCGTGCCAGCCTGTCGAACAAATTACTTACCTTCGTTAACGATGTATCTGTAAGAGAGACAGATTAGTTATAGATTACTTACCTTAGAATTACCCCTAGGCGTCAGACTGGATCCAGAGAATTTTTCTGTAGCAGTACCCCTGCGCGTCGGTAGGTGGTGTCGGTCGACTCAGCGTCCGTCGTCTGCATTGTGGTCGCAAGGATGACATTGCGGTGTCTACTTAGACGCCGCCCTTTCGCGCTTACCTCAGTTCTGACACGACTTTCCGCGCCAGAAGCGCAGAGCCATGCAAGGCACTGACCACTGGTGCACATAACTAGGGCCCTGGAAGGGAGTCCCTATCCCTAGAAGTCAGTTCGAAGAACAGGGAGGATGGGTGGGGCGGTAAGGAATCTATAATTGATGTATGTCTCTTCCAGATACATTGTTACCGAAGGCAAGTACCTTGTTCATCTGAAAGAGACCATTAGTTATAGAGTCCTTACCTTGGAATGGATACACCAGCAATGCCAACCCCGGAGGTGGGTCTGCGAAATAAGTTCACACCAGTAAGTCCTGGAAAACAGAACGGCCAAAAAAGCGGACTCTCCGGACTTGGCTGTCCAGGCAGTAATGTTGTGTGAACGTGTGCAGGGATGCCCACGTGGCTGCCTGGCAGATGTCAATCAGCGGAACTCCACGTCTCAATACAGTAGTGGCTGACGTCGCCCTGGCAGAGTGAGCGCGCAGTCCTACTGGAGGTTCCTTTTTCGCCAAAGAATAGCAGATTTTAATGCATAGGACAACCCATCAAGAGATGGTTCGTTTGCGCACGGCCCAACCTTTCTTTGCGCCCACCTAACCCATGAAGAGTTGATCGTCCACCCCGAAATCTTTAGAGCGGTTAATGTAGTAGGACAATGCACGTTTTTGGTCCAGACGATGGAGTCTCCTCCTCTTTGGAAGGGTGCGGAGGCGGGAAGAAGGTGGGCAATGTGATGGTCTGACCTATGTGGAAAGTGGTAACCACTTTGGGCAGAAAAGAGAGCCTAGTGCAAAGGACCACTTTGTCCGGATGAACAGCAAGAGGGAGGCTTGGAGGGCAGAGCCTGAAGCTCACTCACCCGGCGAGCAGAGGTGATGGCAAGCAGGAAAGCGGTCTTTAAAGTAAGAAGACGAAGAGGACAATTATGTAGTGGCTCGAAGGGAGCACACAAGATAAGTAAGGACAAGATTCAAGTCCCATTGGGGCATTACGAAAGGAGGAGGTAAGAGATGAGTAATGCCCTTTAGAAATCTATTTACAATCGGGGACTTGAAAAGAGAAGGCTGATCAGAAAGGCCGAGATGGCCAAAAGATAGCTTTTAAGGGTGCCCAGAGAAGAGCCCTGCTGGGCCAAGGATAGAATGAAGAGGAGAACCTCTGAAAGAGGGGCAGAAAGGGGATCCACAGTCTTTGCTGTGCACCATGCCACAAACATTTTCCATCTACAGGCGTATAGCATTTTAGTGGAGGGATGCCTGGCTGCCAAGATGACGTTACAGACTTCGGGAGGAAGGTCGAAAGTTCTCAACTGTCGCCGCTCAATCTCCAAGCAAGGAGGTGGAGGCTGGACAGGTTCGGGTGGAGGACCGTCCCCCGCTGCTGCGACAGAAGATCCTCCTGAAGAGGTAGGCTGATCGGAGGATCGATGGCCATGCTCAAGATCTCGGGGCCAGACTCTTCATGCTTAGTCCGGAGCCACAAGAACGACTTGGGCCCGGTCCCGCTTGATGTTCTTCAGCACTCTGGGTAGAAGTGGTACAGGCGGAAAGGTGTACAGGAGGCTGCAATTCCACTCGCGGCGAAAAGTGTCGCAGAGCAAGTACCGCCTTGGAAACTCCAACGTGTAGGATTGCTGACATTGCTTGTTCTCTTTGGTGGCGAACAGATCTAACCAAGGCTCTCCCCACTGCTGAAAGAGACCTTGCACCACCTCCGAGTGAAGACGCCATTCGTGATCCATCATGCACCGGCGGCTGAGTTTGTCCGCCCTGGCGTTCAGGGAACATGCCAGGTGTTGAACCACCTGGGATATGTCCTGATGTTCCAGCCCTGCCTAAAGGCGAAGAGCCTCTTGACATAGGGTCCACGACCCCACCCCGCCCTGTTTGTTGCAGTACCACATGGCGGTGGTGTTATCCGTGAACACCTGCACTACTCTTCCTTTGACAGAAGGAAGGAATGCCTTCAGTGCAAGACGGATCGCCCGGAGCTCCAAAAGGTTGATATGGAGCCCGGACTCCGCTGGAGACCAGAGACCCCTGATCTCCTCCTCTCCCATGTGGCCGCCCCATCCCAGGAGTGATGCATCTGTCACCACTGTGAACTCTGGGTGGGGAAGAGAGAGGGATCTGCAGTTGACCAAATCATGGTTCGTGAGCCACCACTGCAATTGACGTACAGTCCCCTCCGAGATCTGGATGACATCGGAAAGATTCCCCTGATGATGTGCCCACTGCAACTTCAGGTCCCACTTCAGAGCCCGCATATGCCATCCCGGACTTGCTGCTCAGGAGGATAAGCCCGAAACTGTGCTGTATCCAGAACTGCTCCGATGAAAAGGAGCTTCTGAGAGGGAATCAGGTGTGACTTTGGCACGTTGATAGTGAACCCCAGCGAATGCAGGAGGTCCGCCGTAGTCTGGAGGTGGGAGACGACATCCTGGGGCAAGCCCGCCTTCAACAGCCAGTCGTTGAGATAGGGGAAGACTGGAACCCCTGATCTGAGCAGATGAGCTACGACCACTGCCATCACTTTCGTGAACACCCGAGGGGCGCTGGTAAGGCCAAAGGGGAGCACAGCAAACTGAAAATGCTCGTGGCCTGCCGTGAACCGTAGGTAACACCTGTGGACTGGCAGGATGGGGATGTGGAAATAGGCGTCCTGCAAGTCCAACGCTACCATCCAGTCTTCGGGATCGAGGGAAGAGAGGACCTAAGCCAACGTGAGCATTTTGAACTTCTCCTTCCGGAGGATGCGGTTGAGGGCCCTGAGGTCTAAGATAGGACGCAGGCCTTTGTCCTTCTTGGGTACCAGAAAGTAGTGGGAATCGCAACCACGACCTACTTCTGGCACAGGGACCATGTTCAATAGCTCCTTTGACCAAGAGATCTGCAACTTCCTGGCGGGGAAGGGCCAAATGATCTTCCGACATGCGATTGAGTGCTGGTGGCACGGAGGGAAGGGTAGTCTTGAAGGGGAGGGAGTAGTCCCTTCAGACTATCTGCAAAACCCACCTGTCAGACGTAAGGTTTTGCCAGTGGGGGAGGTGATAGCGAATCCTGCCGCCCACTGGACTCTGGTGGCCCTGAAAGGTCGGACTAGGAGGGGAGGTATGGGTGGACTGGCCCGCCCACCCTCTGGCCCCCAGTCCCGCGTCGCTGGGTCCCACGTCCACAGCCACGCATAGGCTGGGTAGCTTGCGCGGCCCTGTAGCTCGATTGGGTGGAATGTGGTAGGGCACCCCTTCCGTAGCCACAAAAGGGGCAAAAGGCAGACTGTGTGGGGCGAAAGGTTGCTGCAAGGCCCAAGGATCTGGCCGTAGCCCTAGAATCCTTCAAGTGCTCGAGCGCTGAGTCCGACTGTGACCGAACAGGCGACGACCATCAAAGGGCATGTCTAGAAGGGTGGATTGGATATCCACCTAGAAACCCGACGTCCTCAACCAGGCGTAGCGCCTCAAGGCTACTGACGTGGAAACCGTCCTCCTCAGAGAGTCGGCGGTATCCAGCCCACACCGAATGGTGAACTTAGCTGCGTCTCCATCCTCTGGAACTGCGACGGTGAGAACGGCCCGGATCTCCTCCGGGACTGTGGCAACAGTTGCACAACCGTATCTCACACCGTATGGGTATAACAGCCCAAGAGGCATGCGGTGTTCACCGACCGCAGCGCTAAGCTGATGGAAGAAAACATCTTCTTCCCAAGGTCGTCCAGCTCTTGGATTCCCTATCTGGGGGAGCAGTAGGGAATGCGCCCTTAGAAGACGAAGCTTGGACCACCAAGCTCTCCGGGGTCGGGTGTTGGGAGAGGAAAAGTGGGTCGCCCGGGGCCGGGCGGTGGCGTCGGGCAATCACCCTGTCCACAGGAGGCCCCTGTGCTGGGCTTGGATCAAGTGCCCAGAAGGACGTCAGTGAGGGCTTCAATAAAGGGCAGCAGGGGCTCCGAAGAGGCCGCTGCTGGTTGAAGTACCTCTGTCAGGAGGTTAGTCCTGACTGCCACTGTAGGAAGCTCCAGGCCCAGGGCCTCAGCCGTCTTATGCAACACCACTGCGTACGAAGCTCCCTCCTCCATTGCCACGGTAGTGGGGGCATGCCAAGGTCTGGGGAGGTATCCAAACCACTGGCATCACCCAGTTCCTTTCGCCAGTCCGGCTCATCAAGCTGGTTGGCTAAAGGGTCTACAGACCTCTCCCAGTCCTCCTCTGGCTGCCACTCAGGGCGATAAGGAAAGCCAGGAACGAACAGAGGCACAAACGTACCTTCCGGCGCTGGTACCGACGTCGAGCAACGTTGGTCCGGAGCCGTGTTGAACTCGGGGGTGAGGCTGGGGTCGACACTGGTTGGGGGCACAACCGGCGCCGTGGGCGTCATCACTGGAATCGGCGTCGGGGAAGGTACCGTGAGGTCGACCGGTGCCGATCCGGATCCAGGCCTGGATCCTCGGGGACCCTCCAGGGCCGGAGCCACTGGCATCAAAGGCCCAGGGCCCCCTGCCGAGTGCGCGGGCCCGAAAGCGCGCCAACGGAGTATGGCTGCCCAAAGATGCTGTACAGCTCTTCGTAAATAGCTCGAAGCTGGGCAGGGGACGCTCCGGCTCCGGGAAAGGGAAGGAAGCGCTGAACCGTCCCAGAAGCAGGCTCCGAAGATGGAGCGGGAGAGCGACGACGCTCCAGGTCCTGCGTCGCATCAGCCGACGGACGGGGAGAAGGCGAAGAGCGACGATGCTTCTTTACCTTCTTCTTGTGCTTCGACTTACCTGAGGAGTGCAAAAACGTCAATGACGAGTGGTGGTGCGAAAAAAGTTTAGTCAAAAAGTGACTAAGGGGCAAGCTCTCTCCGGATCTGCGCTGGCTGGCGGGGAAAAAGAAAGAACTGACGTCAGCGCGCAGGGGCGGCGTCTAAGTAGACACCTCAACATCATCCCGGCGACCACAACGCCGACGATGGACGCAGAGTCAACCTACGCCAGCTACCGAAGCGCAGGGATACTGCTACAGAAAAATTCTCTGGATCCAGTCTGACGCCTGGGGGTAATTCTAAGGTAAGGAATCTATAACTAATGGTCTCTTTCAGATTACCTCAACAATGGGGCAGCCCGCCCTCCTTGGTGTTACACATCTGCCCTTCAATGGCAGCTTCACCTTTGAAGCCTGGCTTTCGGGGCTAAAACTTAAGTGGCTTCCTGCAGGAGGGATGCAATACTTCCCTGGCATGCAATCCCTCATTGTTCTCCTTCCTGAGAGCCATTGGTACATCTCCCGAGGAGGGCAGAAAGCTGTCTCTTGGAACAGGCTCCATGTGTGCCAGGGAAGGCCCAGGAGTTTTAAAGGCAACAAAGTGGCAGCTTTGCTAAAGATGCACACAGTAATAAGTTACATTCATTCATTTTGACTTGAGATACAAGTAAGGTTTAATGTAACAAGTTGTTTGATGGAAACACATTAAGGAGAAGAGAAGGGTATGACACCATACGTCTCTTCGCATAACACCTAACACAACATAAGTGTACGGCGACAATTGTTATCAAACATTTAAAGTGCAGTGTACTTAGTGCTCCATAATTATTGGCTCCGACACGTATATAGACTGAGCAAAATTTAAACCTTAGATTACTGTCTGTGGAAAGTCATCCTTAATGGAAGAGGAAACCTTACACACTTTTTAGGGTCATGCTTCATCATAGGAATCCTCTCCCCACCCTGGTAGGACAATACCACCAAGGCGGACTCAACCTCCTTGAAGACTGACTAGATAGGAGGGAGTTCTTACATAAATCTTACTGGACAACACCATAAGACAGGGGATCCAGATAAATATTTAAAAATTCCTTAGTGTGCCTCGGGGAAATACCTTTATTCAGTAGAACACTAGGTATGGTTAAAAAGTCAAAATTGGTTGGGTAATGGAGTACAATGACTCACACCCAACTGCTACCTACCAACATGTTTCTGCCCATCATTAATAGCCTGTAAGGTCTAGGGCATTCGTCATGGCGTGTGGATCCCTATAGGGGAAATATTCCTAAATAATCTCCTGTTCAGATTAATTAGGTTGGTCAGGGAGGTCTCCTAATTTAGGCCATACCACACTATCCTACCTGTTAGTAGGTAAGTTGAAACTTGAAACCTACATTAGAGAAATATAAAAAAAGAAACAGAACAAGATACAAGGATTACTAAGGTGACCTGATGGTACATTAGGAAAAAATCAGGTCATCAAATTACTAAAGACATCTAAGGTCGTGCTCATACAAGTGCTCATTAAAAACCCTCTTCAAAATATGGAGAGCCCTATGTGAACTATAGTGCTATGGCTAATAGCCTGTGTTGATCTATTTCCTTAGTTTTTAGCGTTGAGGACTTTACATGACATTTATTGTGTATGTCCCTTGCCCTAGATTTTAGGGGACACCAGCATCATGGTCACAGAGGAGGTGGGGTCCTTTGTAGTCACACACTAACAAAGAGAGAACCACAACAAAAAGACACATATAAATCAAAAAGGCAATGGAGGGGATTATCATCTGTCTCACTCATACGTTTGTAACTTGTGTCCTGCTTCCGACTTGTCTAGTCAACATCGCAGACATTTGTAAAGAACGAGCTACTTACCTTCGGTAACGATGTATCTGGTAGAGACACAGTCTAGCCCCAGATTCCTTAACTTAGAATATCCCCAGGCGTCAGACTGGATCCGGAGAATTTTTTGCAGCAGCACCTCTGCGCGCCAGGGGGCGACTCCGCCCTGACGTCGTCCACGGACATGACGTCAGCGGAGCCATATAAGTCCCTCCCGGCGCGCTGACGTCAGTTTTCTTCGGAGAAACTTTTCCGCGCCACAACCCGGAGCCACCACTAGAAACCGTGAGAGTATGGGAACAGTGTACGAAAAAGATGAAAAATCAGTGAAACAAAAACAAAAAGAATCGAATGGTGAGAAACAGCACCATAAATGACAGTGACAAGCACTGTATACTGAAAGCAATTGAAGGGAAAGAGCAGAACACCGCTCTGAGAAGCAGCCCCGCAAAAGCGAAGGCTATGCCTTCCCCCAAGGCAAAACGACATATGAAAAGAACGTCATGGCAGACGACAGGAAGCCTGCAATCCCAAGATCTAACCGTGAAGGGCAACAAAGACCGGAACCACATAAGTAATAACGATCTACCACAGGTCGGTAACACCAGGAATGCCGTATCCCCTGTAAGAGATCTATGGACTGAGGCACAGTCAAATAGACCCCAAACCAATTGACTGTAGTAGAGTCAAGAGACAAGAGACCCCAAAGCAATGGAGAAGTTGGGAGGGAGGGGAGAAGAACATAGTAGGCCCCACACTGGAAGAACCAGGATGTAGGGATGTAGAAGGATACATGAAACCACCGCCCAACCACGAGAATGGGTGGAGTAAAACAAGTAGAACAGAATGAATCATCCTACAGAGGAGGGAGGCGAAAGATGCCACCCCGCAGGAAGACTAAAACCACTCAGAAGGAGGTGGAGTGCATAAAACCCGACCTGAAAAGGTCCTCGCAGAGCGGGGAGGATGGGCGGGCGTTAAGGAATCTGCGGCTAGACTGTCTCTCTACCAGATACATCGTTACCGAAGGTAAGTAACTCGTTCATCTGACAGAGACATCTAGCCGCAGATTCCTTAACTTAGAATAGATACAAAAGCCATACCCCATTGGAGGCGGGTCTGCGACTGAACCCCACCAAGTTCCAAAGAGAACCCAGTCGTCAACAAGGCGACTAAACACAGTGGGGACAGCAATGCCAGCGTGGCCAACACCAGACCAGTAAGCTTTGTAAGGAGCGGAAAACAGTGGGAGGCAAAGGCATCACAAGCCGTCGAGGGACGGCATGAAAAGCCCTTTCGTTTAGACAGGGTTGAAAGGGAGCACCGAACCAGAATGTCAGTGCGGAATGAGAGAGTCCATAACTTCCGCAAAAGAAGGTGAACTGATCATAGGAGCCGATGGAACCGCAGGATCCGATGGATCTGCAAGGGACAAAGACCCAGAGAGAGGACAAGACGGTATGACCGAGTCAGAGCATACAGGACGAGCATGCACAACAGTGGAAGAAGCACTGTTGAAATCGTACCAGCGAGGAAACTTGGACAGCAGTGGTAGGATGCCGACCCATGTCCAGGAAGAGCCTGTGTTACCAGAGACACAAGACCTGCCATTGCGCAATCGCCCCTTCACAAGAAGCAGATTGACATACAACCCTGCCTACAAGAAGAGACATGCATGCGGGGGACAGAAGTACACATGAGCAGACCGTGTGTACTGCTAGAACCACACCATGTATAAGGAAATGCACAATAGAACGCAGCGAGAACAGCCCAGATGCGAGAGATGCATCAACAGGTAGTCAACCGGCGAAAGGGACCCGGCAAGCTGGACACACACAGAAGGCTGGCTCCCATGAGAAGGCCGAGACCAAGACCACGGACACCGCAGCAAGGAAACCCTAGTATGCTTGACCCCTGGTTGTGTGCAGAGCGCAGGTTAGAATATACATCAAGAAAGGACACAGCCATGAAGGATGTGTTTCATAAAACAATACAAGAGCGCACCATAGGTACCAACAGCTATGTTGCAGCAGAACCGGACAGAGCAATGTCCTGATCCGTAAGCGACATCAGCCACCCGTCAGGGAGGAGCCACGGTCCCCCGCGAGACAGACTGGGAGACTGAGCAGTACTCGAAAGAGTCAGTACTAAACGTACATAGAGTAACAGGGAATTGTATAGAGATGTACATACAAGACCACTTAAGACAGTGAGTGACCTGAAGAGAACACTTCCACAGAGAGCAGCAGCAGCAGTAGCCTGAAGTAGAAGTGTGACAAACTCCTGCGCGGAAGCAGCAGGGGAATAGGAAACTCCTGCTTGGGAAGTGCCCAGGAGAGTAGGGCACAAGACAATGTACAGCATCGGCGTACGTGGCGAGGATGTCACCGTCTATATACAAAGTCCAGACGGGTCTGAACTACGAGAAAGTACTACCCATCCCGGAGAGAGGAGAGTAGAAACCAGCCATCACAGAAGCGTAAGGAAAGCGTAAGCACCCCGTGACAGCGAACATACTAGGGAGCATCCACCTGACGCGCATAGAACACGGAAGAATCGTGCCCCGCCAATCCTGCGTGCCTGGGGGCAGCGCCCCAAGGCTCCGCCCTGACGTCGTCCATGGGCAGGACGTCCGCAGCGGAAGAACTGTGCCGGAACGGTACAGAACAAGGTGGCCCAGGGGTGGCGGACGATAAGGACAGCCAACATAGACAAGGAGGACGAAGCTGAAATGACACTCCTGGCAGAGTCAGGCGAGGCAGAAACCTCAAGGAAGTGAGTATCTACAGATGCAGGGGAGTGCTACCGACCAACCGCAGACCCCAACGGATAGGCAATAGAGCGATACCAACCTGTGGGCCGCAAGAAGGAAAAGGAAAGGTCCACAACAGCCAAAAGAGACCACAGTCTCATTTGCAGGACAACCCCTTTGAAGAAGACTCAAGAGGAGCCTACCAAGCCTTCCGTGTAAGGAAGGCAGCTATACAATAGCCAACGAATACCCCACATAGGGTAAGCCTCAACCCCAGCTAGGGGCACCTCTTGAGCTCAAAAGAAAGCAGAAGCAGCTGACCAGCTGCACTAAATAGAAGCAAAAACGTCGGGAGCCGCACATGCCGTCTGGGTATTACGTCATGAACCCAAGGCCCAGAACAAGCAGAGACAACACTGCACATGAAAATAAAAGTCCGCAAAAGGACTAGAAAGCACAAAGTCATGGGAGCCCAGACATGAGGCGGTTGACTGCTGAGTCCGCATGACTGTCAAAAAGGTTCACGCCATCAAATGGCAAATCCCGAAGACTCTCCCGAACATTGTCAGGAAAACCGCCATCGCGCAGCCAGGCATGGCGACGCAGAGCAACGGACCTGGCCATCGCCCGACCCACAGTCAGTGGTGTCCATGGCCGACCGAATGGTAAATTGTGCCATTTCCCGGCCATTATGAAGGAGACCATCCAGGTCAGCACGGGGACCCTCTGGAAGAGAGGGAAGAAGACGCTCGACCGAGTCCCAAAGGGCAAAAGTAGCCCGTGCAAACATGCAAGACGTGTTCAGAGCACGGATGCCCGAACTAGTGGACGCAAAAATATGGCGGCCACATGTCTCCAACCAACGAGACTCCCTAGTGGGAGGTAGCAACGGAAGAGGAGAGAAAGGCTGCGAGGCGAAAGCCGCCTGGACTACCCGGCCCTGAGCCCTAGGATGAAGGAAGGGACAAACAGACAGGGTCATCTGGAGCCGGGCGATGCCGACGAGCGATGGCCTGATCCACAGGGTCTCCAGAGTAGGGCCGTGCCCACGTGCCAAGAAGGGTGTCAAATAACGACCCGCCAAAAGGCAGCAAGGGCTCCACCTCCACAGCATCCTGGTGGAGGAGATCCAATAATGGATCAGAAGGCAAGGAGACCGAGGGGGGGTGCAAGTGTAAAATAGCTGTAGCCCTGCGAACAGCCCTCGCAAATGCTGCGCTAGCCTCCGTAGCCATTCTAGGTGGCGATAACAAACCATCTGTAGGGGACGGTTGAAGGCTAACTCGTCCACCAGAAAGGAGAGACGCCGTAGCCTGAGGCCGAACAAAGGACCACTGTCCAAGGGGCAGCAGAGCCAGAGAGCGTCGAAACAACCCTGGGTGCTACGGGTCCTCATCCTCTTCGAACAGAGGAACAACAGGGACCGGCGCCGGCGTCGTATCGACGTCGACAACCACCAGAGGTGACTCGGCCTGGCATCGAACCGGCGTCGACTCGACCTCCACCGAGACCTGCGGGGAGGAAGGATGTCGACAAGGAGTCGAGCTCAGTGCTGCAGCCACATCCGGCGCAGGGAGCCCCAAAGGGCTATGCGGAGACGGGGCAGAAGGGCTCGACGTCTGACTGGGATGCCCCTCCGGGCCGTGTCCCGACGTCGCAGCGACTCCGGAACCGGAGTCGAGGCACTCGGCCGGCGCCGAGGGCGAACCCGCCGGCGAAGACCCGACCTGAGTCTCTACCTCCTCTGTGGGGCCCGAAGGCGCACCAGGGAGAGGAGGTGACCCAAAGATGGATTGAAGAGCCTTGGAATAGGCTTCCATCTGGGCCTGAGTCGCCCCAACACCCGGAAAGGGTGGGTAGAAGGGGGCCAACTCCTGGGCGCCCATGCCTGGTAAGGACCGGGAGGAGTGGGCCCCGCCATCACGTTTATGTGAGGTTGACGACCTCCATGACTTGTGCTTGTGCTTACCTGCGTCAGGCGAACGACGTCCGCGGGAACGACTCCATGACCGGACCCGAACAGAAGCCCCAGCTCGAGATGGAGATCGGCGGCATGAAGACACCGAGCGGGACATCCGGGCGGTCAACAACTTCATCCGGCGCTCCCGCAGGGATTTCGGCTTGATCTGCCGGAAGGCGTCGCACTCCTCGGAGTCGTGGTGCTCTCCTAAGCACCACATACAGATCGCGTGCGGATCCGTCGCTGACATCTGCCGCATACAGGTCTCACACGCCTTGAAACCCGAAGGCATCGTACACTGTTCCTGGACGCAGAAGGCGTTGAGAAGGCCTGAAAAACAGGCCAGAGGAACCGCTTACTTCTGGCTCCGCTTTGGGAAACGGAAAAGAAGGAAACTGACGTCAGCGCGCCGGGAGGGACTTATATGGCTTCGCTGACGTCATGTCCGTGGACGACGTCAGGGCGGAGCCATGCGGCGCCACCCCCCCGGGAGGGACTTATATGGCTTCGCTGACGTCATGTCCGTGGACGATGTCAGGGCGGAGCCATGCGGCGCCACCCCCCGGCGCGCAGAGGTGCTGCTGCAAAAAATTTGCCGGATCCAGTCTGACGCCTGGGGATATTCTAAGTTAAGGAATCTGCGGCTAGATGTCTCTATCAGATAGAAATTTTTATATAAGTAGTTGGATTACAAATAGTGTCCAACGGCTATCAAAACAATCTCTGTGTTAACATGAGTCTTCCACTCGTTCTCGAGGAGATTGCTTGCAAGATAGTTCTTGGCTGATTAACTCATAGTAGACCATTCGTATATCAGTATAGGCCCACTGATCTAGTTCTACTTTGTGATTCATTTAGGTTTCTCTACAACATCTCGTGAAAGTAGCAAACCTTTTTTACAAAATTATTGAACATATAACAATACATACAGTAATTGCATGCACCCTGTTGATAGAAAATGCCGGTGAGACACACCAATGATGTTAGTCAGCCCTCTGGTCATTACAAGACGGCACCGGTATATGTATTAGTGAACCGGTATACTGCTGTTGTCAGAAAGTAAATGCAATGGTTCTCAAGTATTTAGATGGGCTCCAAAATTTTCTCTGGCCGTTCTATTAGCGGGTAATGTTTTTTACATAGGGAAATACACCCACTAAATATCTCAACCCCACTTACTTCGTCAAAAGGAACGCCCATCCATATTACCTACTCCGGTCCCCACTCTGTGCCGTTGGTACGACTGGCTGCATGCGCTGTTTTTTTTTTTTTTATAGGTGCTTCAGTGTACGCGCGTTCTTTTACCGGCGCCGGACAGGAAAGGAAATGATACCGGGACCCGGAAGTAATTCCTGGTCCAGTGTGCTCATGGGAGTTGTAGTGCTCCTATCGGGCTTATCTCTGCTCGTGTGTTAAAAGGTGGAGCAATTTCAGTCTATCACGAAGCTTCTGCATCAGATATTTTCTGATGGATTTAAAATATACAAATCAACCATGTTATCTCTAACTTTGTGCTGTACAATTTACTAGTCAGCGTCTTGTTATGAAAAAAGAGGGGTGGGGTTAGTTACTTTACAATCACTACCCCGACAATCTTTTTATTGGGTTACCGGTCTATGTAGATTAAATGTAAGTAAATGATATTTATTACTGGTAATTCCGGAAAAATACACTTGTGTCTGGTATATGAACTTGATTTCATCATTTTAGACTGCCCCAGGAAATCTCATCGTTCAGACCATGTAAATCTGAACGTAGTCTGTAGACCCATCTTTGTTCAAATAGAAATAAGGGCTCACTCATATTGGGGCATGTTTGTGTAAGTTTTTCTAACACATACCATTCCATCTCTCCGTCATTATGGCCTTTTTCTATGTAATGTTGTGTTAGTCTAGTGGCTTCTCTTTTGCACTGGATAGTACTACGGTGCTCTGTTATTCTGGTATGGATTTGTCTCGTTGTCATACCCACATACAAAAGATTGCATGGACATTTGATTATGTAAACCACATTTTTTGAATTGCAATTTGTAAGATTTTTTAACTTCCTCGGTGTCCTTAGGCCAACGTTTAACTCCTTTACTTTTTTTGTTAGGGGACATACACTGCACTTGACACACGGCGAATGCCCGGATGGCGGAGGGAGGTTCCATAGTGTGGACTGTGTGCTTTTTTCTCGGATTCTTTTGGGGCGTGTGTGTACCAGAAGATCTTTTATACTTGTCCCTTTTCTGAATGAGAACATGGGCTTCTCAATCCTGAGACCACCTGTTGACAGTATCCTCCAATTCCTCTTTATTATTTTTTGGAAGGAGTTGGATAGTGTGTTATAAGTTGAGACACAGATAAGACGATCTTTTTCTTGTCTCTTCCAGGTTTCCAGGAGCTGATCTCTGTTATTGTTAAGGGCTCTTTTGTCAGCCGCTTTTATTATTCTTACCGGGTAATTCTTCCCAAGTCGTTTTTTACGCAATTTGCTCGCGTGTGTTCTGTATTCTTCTTTCTCTGTGCAGTTCCGTCAAAGCCGGAGAAACTGACCTACTGGTAGGTTTTCTCGCAGGCTACGGGGGTGGAAGCTGTCAAAACGTAACAGATTGTTACGGTCCTTTGGAAAGGAAGGTGCACCAAGAAATCATTCAAGAGAACAGATTAAGTCCATCAGTCTTCTTTATTCAAAATATTGTTTAAAACTGGCACACAGCCAACGCGTTTCGTTCCTTTGTGCAGAAGGAACTTCTTCAGGGCTGAAACAATCACATAGGGATACAGTGTAAATTAACGTATAAATACAAAAAACGTATAAAGACAACATTTTTTCTAATAATAAAGTACATTGATATATAACACGAGGAGATGGTTACAAACGAATCACTCCAAAAACAACAAAAAGATAACACATAACTTAGGTGTACCAATAAAGACAAAATTAAAAATAAATTAAACATAATCAAGTAGCTAGACAGCCCACATAACTTATATCCACAATAGCATACAGTAAAAACAACACAGGGAATACAATAAAATCACAGACATAAACATACACAGGGTTCATAAGTAACCTAGAAGTAAGTACTAAGACTATAGTACTGAAAAATGAGTATGTAGATGGGAAAGGAAGAATGAAATTAAGCCGAGTTTAAGAGTAGAGTGGGACATTCCAGAAGCATAGCGAGAAAAGATAAGAAATACAATATACAGAAAGGAAATAATCCTTGAGAATGGTAATCCAGAGGGATCTCACCTTAAAATAAGATGCAGAGTATTCACTATGGAAACCAATCGTGCATATCAGTATAATCCGGGTATTCAAGTCACATGGAGAGGAAGTAATATCAGATTCCGGCTTCGATTCTATTATAAATAATGTATCAATGAATAATGGTCATAAAGCGTGACTAGATCAAATTAAATAGCGCAATACTATAAAGGGTAAACTCTAAGGCCGGTTTAGGCTCAACCCAAAAGATATTTTATAAAATGAATAGAATGGTCCCAAATGGAAAAACCTAGACCAAAATTAAATAGTCTAGGCAATGCACAAGCTTTAACCCATATTCAAAAAAGTGCCAGAACATAACGAGGGGCATGTACAGACTAATCCCATAGAAGTACGTCCATGACATCTCACCTTAGGGATATGTAGAATATTCATACACCATCCATGTGCTGAGTAGACAACAGAAAACGTATAATCCCGGAGCGATTCCCTATTTTGCAAATGCATTTAAGGAATTGCAATTTGCAATTCCTTAAATGAAATGCAGGAAGCCAAAAAAATTGCGACCTGCCTTTAAGGAATCGCAAATTACCAAGTTGGTGGTAATATGTGAATTCCATGAAAAATTCACTTTTTTGCATTTTTCAAGGTGCCATGTGGCATGTATGTGCGCCACATGTGCACACATGCATTTTCCAGGGGTGCAACAGGGTGTCCATTTGGCACCCTTGCACCCTTGAAATTGCGCAATTTGCGAGTACCTATTGGGTACTCGCAAATTGCGCATGCAATTCCCATTCATTCCTATGGGCCTGTAGGCCCATAGGAATGAATGGGAGGCCATTCCTTATTTGCGATTTAAGGAATATGAAGGAATCGCAATTATTGCGAAACCTACATACATTGCATTTTGCGATTCCATAATAGCGAATCGGTAAAATTCGCTATTATGGAATCGCAAAATTCAATATTGATACATCTGGCCCTTTAGTCTTAGTACTTACTTCTAGGTTACTTATGAACCCTGTGTATGTTTATGTCTGTGATTTTATTGTATTCCCTGTATTGTTTTTAGTGTATACTATTGTGGATATATTTTGTCTTTATTGGTACACCTAAGTTATGTGTTATCTTTTTGTTGTTTTTGGAGTGATTCGTGTGTAACCATCTCATCGTGTTATATATCAATGTACTTTATTATTAGAAAAAATGTTGTCTTTATACGTTTTTTGTATTTATACGTTAATTTACACTGTGTCCCTAAGTGATTGTTTCAACCCTGAAGAAGTTCCTTCTGCACAATGGAATGAAACGCGTTGGCTGTGTGCCAGTTTTAAACAATATTTTTAATAAAGAAGACTGATGGACTTAATCTGTTCTCTTGAATGATTTCTTGGTGCACCTTCCTTTTCAAAGAACCTTCTCGTGACAGTGGCACCCAACGATGGCGGGTGCTGGAAGTGGTTGCACATAACATTTACTCTAAGAAGCAATTGGGATTGAAGTGCTTAACCCTGGTCGGCCGTTGTGTGTTTCTCTTTTGTAACCATTAGATTGTTACGGTCCGTAGGTTTGTAATATACCTCAGTAGTCAGCTTCCCATTCTCTGCTTGTATCAAAAGGTCTAGAAATGGTAGCTCATTTCCCCCTACTGACATCGTGAATCGTAGGTGGGGATCTAGGGCATTCAACCAGGTAGCAAAGTTTGTGGCTTCTGCTGGTGTGCCCTTCCATATCACCAGCACATCATCAATATAACATCTCCAGAGTCGTATATTGTTGTTAAATGGGTTA
Organism: Calotriton arnoldi; assembly: GCA_963921515.1. NCBI lineage: Eukaryota > Metazoa > Chordata > Amphibia > Caudata > Salamandridae > Calotriton > Calotriton arnoldi. The sequence continues at coordinate 91,678 of CAWUFW010001870.1, read as the reverse complement.
AGTTGTTTGATACCTTGGAGAGCCCAGTTTTTGTCGCACCATTCAGGAGTTAGCACAACTGAGGGGCCAGAGTGTAACCCAGTACTCATCAATTGAGTGACCAGTCTTAGCATATTAATGGTAGTTTGTCGGGTTTTACTGTCAGGACATGTAAAACACATATGCTGCCTATGTCATATGTTGTACCCTGCCTTTAGGATTCAGTAGGCGTGCCAGAGGGGTGACTTACACACAGGTATAGGGAAGTGGTGGCTTTGCCATTGCTTTCAATGGCAAAGTCGGGCTAGCAGTGCACAACTGCTCTACCAGTCTATAGTGGAGGACTGGGAGGACTCGTTTTACTTGGGGGACCTCCAGAGTGGCACAACTAGTGCTGAAAGCCCTGGGGTACCCCTCTAACCTATATGCCCCGGGTACCATTTACTAGGGACTTACAGATAAGTTAGCCATTTCCAATTGGGCACAGCCAATTCGACATACACTTTAGGGGCAGGGCCCTGTCACTGAGCTCTGATTAGCAGGTCTCAGTGCACTCTAGGAGTCACAAAAAGAGCAGCATCAGTAGAAAACCTAGGAGTGATCATAAAGAAAGAGGCATTTCCTTACACTCTGGATCAATTTGTTTTGTATTGAACAAATCAACATAACAAGTTGGACATTTGAGGTGTCATATCGGAAGTGGGTGTGTTATTGTGGGTGCTGTGTGTTAGGGGATACTCCTCTGGGTTGTTGTGATGGTTGGAGATTCTGGGGCTAGATACTGCTCAGAATTCTTTTAGTAATTCTGTTGTGTTTCTGTTTTCCTATCCCCTTAAGTCCCTCTTATGACATCTGCAGCGGTTAACTAGTTACTTGCTCTTATTATTAGAGTGTTACTACATTTCTTTTTTGAATATTAATCTTATGAGAGAAACCGCATTCTGAAAAGATATTATTTGTGGTCCATAACAAATGTTTACATTCTGAGTAGCACGGCTTAAAGTTAAATCCCATCCATTAGTATATCACTCCCCAAAGAAATGCCCTCCCTCTTTCAGATAAGGTATAGGCAACCTTCATGGTAGGTGACATGAACATCTGGTCCGATTTTCCTCTAATCACATGTAAACATGAAATTAAAGAAGACCACAATAACCTGGGCTTCTGCTAGCTGGTAGACCAACCAATCCACTCATCTAATCAGTCAATCAGTAATTTTATGAAGCCCGACTACTCACCCGTGAGGGTCTCAAGGTTCTGAGTGGTGAGGAGTCTGCGGTTCAGTCAAAGAGCCAGGTCTTGAGGTCCTTCCTAAATTGTGGCAGCAATGATGATTGCCTGAGGTGCAGAGGCAGGGAGTTCCAGGATTTCGCAGCGAGGTAGGAGAAGGATCTTCCTCCAGCCGTGGTCTTGCAGATCCGTGGGATGGTGGCCAGGGCCAGTTGGGCGGAGCGGAGATGTCTAGTCTGAGTGTGAAAGAGGCAGTGGTTGAGGTGTGCAGGTCTGGCATTGTGGAAGGCTTTGTAGACGTGCATGAGAAGCTTGAAGGTGATTCTTTTGTTGACAGATAGCCAGTGAAGGTCTCTCAGGTGGTCAGTGATGTGGCTGTGGCGTGGGATGTTCAGGATGAGTCTGGAGGAGGCATTCTGGGCAGTCTGCAAGGGTTTAATCTCCCAATCTCTCTGATTGCAGAATTTTAAATCTATGGGAGTTTCTGATATTTTGGAAGGACCATGTCCTCGTGAACGCATCAATGTAAAATGAGCCCAGACAAAATTGGCTCGACCTTGAGAAATTTTAACAAACACCATCCAAACAGGTCTGCCCAAGATCTTTATATCTGTGAAACTTCCACACCTATGGCGGTAAGGACCAATGAAGTTCTTCACCACCATAAACAACCTAAGCGTAACCACCACTGCGCTCATTAGAAGGCTTGCTCAAATCCCCTAAGCCCTCCAAAGAAAAGTTATAAGAATCTAAGTATTGGAAAGTACTTTAATAGTACTTTAAACAGGGAAAAGGAATATATGTGTAAGAAAGAATGGGCACAATTGACAAAAATTTGTATCTGATTGTGGAAATTAATATCCTTGCATGTGTTAATATTGAAAAAGTCGATGTCAATGTGAATAACGATACATTGACATACAAAAACAAAATTGCATCTTTATTGATGAATTCGCCTGTTGTGAACTCCATGTCAACCCCGACTCAGAAATACGTAGTCCGGCAGGCCCTGAGACAGCAGCGGCCCGTCCCCTGCCAAAGTGGGTGGGGGTGGGCCGGAGGAGGGCAGAGGGAGGTGGGGAGGGTTCGGGACAAAAAAATTAATTTACTTACCTTAAAGCCGCCGCTGCCGTCTCCATCCGCATCGGGCTCTTTCTGCTTCTGGCCCTGGGCACAGGCTCCCAGCCTGCCCTGCGGCCAATCCTGAAGCTGCTCTCGCATGAGAGCAGCTTCAGGATTGGCATGAGCGCTGGCAACTTGCGCTCCCAGGCAGACTGGGAGGCTGTGCCTGCTGCGTATGAGGGGTTTGGCCGTCCTGAGACGGCGGATCAAACACCTCATGCGCAATGAAGGGGGTGCCCACCTGTCCCCCACTAGCAGTGTCATCCCCTGGACCGCTCCTAAGCCTCGTCAGAGTCCTGGGGGCGGGTCCAGGGGGTTAAATAAAATGATAATAAAACGGGTTTAAAACCCGTTTTATTATTGCTGTATTTGCTGGATTTGCTGGTGGTGGTAGGGGGGCGGCACTCCTCCGCTCTAATGGAGCGGCCGCCGCTGCCCTGAGACCCAGGCCCGAGGTCACTGATTGACAGATCACAGGTGGGGTAGCACGTAGCCAGCGGACAAACATGCAAACAGGAAAGCCCGGATCAATCCCACAGATAGGCGCAGACTGGCCCCAATGCCGGAGGGGTGCGCGCATTCCCAAAACATCATAAAGGCAGGTGCCACATGAAGTTTGGAACACTTAGCCAATCAGGACACAGCACACACAGTACACGCAGTGATCGTGCACTCCCCAAGCCGGACATCTGGACACATTATGTACTGGCCTCATTCTGTCCTCGCAAGGTCGAGGTTCACCTGGAATACTCATCCAAAAACATTAGTTTATGGCTCCCAAGACAGCGGTCCGCATTCCTTTTAAAAAAAGGACTACAGAAACCATTTTATTGCATTCAATGAACTGTCTAAAAGTCTATGTTAGACCAATTGTAAATTGAAACAGTCTCAGACCCTAACCCTGTGACTGTGCTCCCGGCCGCACTGTTTACTTAAACAAACTGTTTTTGTTTTCCCAAACGCCCCTTGTCTCTTGTTTTTTCATGGTATTTCATGTTCAAGCAACATTTTGCAGAGCCACCATCAGAGCTGATTGGTACCTCAAACCTGACTGCAGCCAAAGGAAGGAGAACCCGCCCGGACGGATTCACTTTTGCGCAAGAAGGAAGGTAAGCAGATGCCACAATTGACTGAAAGTTCTGCTGACTCTGTGGGGTGGAGGTCCGTTACGGAAGTAGCCGTCACAGAGGGTAAGAGACTACATCAGAACCTTAGTAAAGCATGTGGCGTATGACAAACTAGGGAGAAGCAAAAACAAATAACCTGAGCACCCTGCCACTGACAGAAATCTGGTATAGTATCTATTTAATATGTTCTAGCTGAGTAGTCGCAACGGGGCCTTGGAGGCTACCCTGCGGAAGTCACCTTTTTTTCGATAGTCAGCACGCTAGGAAAGGTGAATATTTAATGTATTTATTGTCAGAGTTGACCCCTCAATCTTATTTTTTAGTCAAAAAGGGTTTCTCAGTGCCACCGGTTTACCAGCACCGTGGGTATCTAAAAGAAGTGAGAGGTGTTGGTCGTTTGGCCCGCAGAGTGTAACACAGATGGTACGCTTTTTCCGCTGGGCATGACACAGACGGTATGCTTGGACTGCTGGGCGTGACACAGATGGTACGCTTAGCCCCTGGGTGTGATTCAGGGTGCAATTCGGTCATTTAGGGAAAAAGATTTGGACCTGGGAGATTGGCTGTAACTTGTGTTTGGCCAAGAGGGTCCTGTGGTTCTCGAGTTATTTCCTTTTTCCACAAAATATTATCTTTGTCCGGGAGCCGATATTGACAGACTATCAGGCTCTCTTAGTCCCGTCACAGGATAGCATGCTCTAGAAGGAGGCTAAGGAATTTTTGACAAAGTCTTAATTTTTTCTCTGTCAGTCTTTTTGGTGTTGGTCGCTTGGACTGCTGGGCGTGATACAGATGGTAGGCTTGGCCCCTGAGTGTGATACAGGGTGCAATTATTGATCTGGTGTTAGTCGCTTGGACCACTGGGCGTGATACAGATGGTACGCTTAGCCCCTGAGTGTGATACAGGGTGCAATTATTGATTTGGTGTTGGTCGCTTGGACCGCTGGGCGTGATACAGATGGTAGGCTTGGCCCCTGGGTGTGACACAGGGTGCAATTATTGATTTGGAGTTGGTCGCTAGGACCGCTAGGCACAGGGCCGGACTGGGAACAGCAACCAGCCCTGGCGATTGCTGCACGACCGGCCCTGGGAGGTTGGGGGAGGGGTGCTAGGGAAACGCAATGCTCCCGCTTTTGTTACAGGGGGCCAATATTTCAGCACTGCTGCAAAACTGGCCACCACCCCTCCGGCCCAACGGGGAAATGCCCGGTGCCCGCTACAGCCAGTGCGGCCCTGGCTAGGCATGATACAGATGGTACACTTGGCCCTTGGGTAAGATGCAGGGTGCGATTATTGATGTGCGATTTTTGATATGTGATGTTGTGTTGCTGTTAATATTACAAACTGTGTTTTGTCTTAATTGTTGTGTTTTTGTCGAAGATTTAATGTTTCATATGAGGGTGCTGCTATTTCTCACAAACTATTTGATGCAATATCATTCAGATACTGTGTTTATTGACAACTGCACTTTTTTTCCTAGGTTTCAACCCTTCATATGTATTGTTGTTTGTGTTTATGAAATGTTCATGTTGAATTTTTTAATGCATCTGTATATAGAGGTGAGCTCATAGTAACATAATTAGAAGCAGTAACTCCTATGTATATTTTCCCCATGATTCAGGTTGAAACCAGAGAGTCCCTAAAACAAAGAAGCTAAGGCATCTTATCCTCTAAAACTACCAAACTTATCATAGAGACACAATTAAAACACATGCAAACCAGGTTCCCCACATAGGAAAAAACATGATAAGGTTTACCAAGAACGGCACGCACATACGAAGGCACATGCATTTCCCTGGCCAAAGGAGGGAACTCTCGACACTAACATACTTGAACACATGAGAACATACATACAAACCAAATACATAGGTCAAAAGAAAGACAAGATATTGTGTAGTTCCTAGGACCCCCAGGACCTGCGCGTTTTGGATGACCTAAAGTGAGGGCTTGGTGTGCAGACAGTCTCTGGACGCCCCCACAGGATGAGTCAGCCATTAGACCAGCTAGCTCTTTGGTGCCACTACCACCCCCTGTATTCTACAGCGGTGTAGGTAGTTTCAGCCAACCACTGAACATGACAACCCTGATTCCTCAGGTATCGTGGAAAATAATACGGTATCTTTTCGCTCAGTCACTCGTGCTTGCTTTTTCTCAGAGTCCACATAGAATGACGATTGGAACGGTTCCAATAAGTATTTATTGGTCAAGCGTCAGTCTAGTGTGAAACATATTAGCTGCGACAATCAATAGACAGGAGCATACGAATGTTATCGCTAGTACCAATATCATAAATAGCAGATACATTTCTACCATATTGCGAATAAGATGAATAAAAGCAGATTATATAAAACAATAGCATTAGCATATTCATACTATGCGTATCCTACCTAAATGTACCTAGCCTAGATATGTAGGTGAAGCATGTGTATGTAGGTGTTAGGATATGTCCTAATGGAGCCAGGAATCCCCCGGGGAAGTGCTAACCCCTCATCTGGTGGTTTAGAATGAAGGACCCCGTCTCTGCGTCGAGGATGACACCGCGCAAGGGATGTCAGGTCTCTGCCTGTCGAAGGATCAGCCTGCAGAGTCTCGGTCCAGCCTGGAAGGAATTCTCCTCTGTTTTGTAAGGGGGAGTGAGGGTCTTTTATACTAAAGTGGTCACTCCAGGTTTCCCCCTAGAATCGATATGCTTTGAAAATAGGCACTAATCCTTTGTTAATCCTTTCCTAAACAAAATACTCATGCATAGCTGGCTGTTGGCCATGGATGACCCTTATACAGAATAAATCTGCTGTGCCTGAGGACATGTTTATGTACGTCAGGTACAGGGATTAAGATAGGGAGCAGAGAGCTTGGTGTCGGAGAGACAAAAGTAAGCTACTAGGTAAAAGGTCACCTATGTAGAACCGTTATGTCGTGTGGATGGGACAAAATGTATGTAATTGGTATGTACATGATGGAACTATCCTAAGGGACATGACAACCACTCCTCATCAAAAGGTCAACAAGGTCAGCTAGATAATGCTAAAGTAAATTCTATAAAAAGGCATAAAAATCATGTATATGAAGACATAGTAAAAAGCACTAAAAAAGTCTCATAGAAATGTCCATAAAAGCAAGGTCTATTGTAAAAAGCATTCTTCCCTATAAAGCGTTCATAAAAGGTCCTTTATATATTTAAATACATTGTCATTGGTTTTCTGAGCACCTTGAAAGCCGATATGCTCAGACAGAGCAAAGAAGAAAAACAAAGTCAGTTCGACCTTGAATTTGGTAAATGTTTTAAAAACTTGCTAAACGGTTCCCAGCACAGGAGAGGCCAAATCTGTTTAGGAATACTGCACTGGAGACTCAACATCACTCAACATGGCACCCGCAGATGGCAGTCCCTCCAGTACTTCCAGTATGATATCAAGTGAGCAGGAGTGGTCATCACTGGTTCCCATGGCAGGCGTCGGAGAGGAACCAGATGCCTGTGTGCCTGAGACTGATGCCTGCACATCCGTGGTGAAGCCGATCTCCGTTCCAACAGGAGCTGAAGCATCCCGTGGAGGCTCTAGGAATGCTATCATCAACATGGAAATACGCTGTGGACAACTGTGCACAAAGGCCCGTAAAGGCACCAGGAGCATGTCTATGTCCGGCGGCGCATCCGATGAAAGTGTCAGACAGAGGTCCAACAAGCGTCCGTATCTGCAAAAGAGACAGCAGAATACTGGCAGAATGCAGTCAAGCCAGGCCGGTCTGAAAGACAGGAACCAATGCTCACTCAGCTCTCGAAGCCGAAGTATACCCACGAAGAACACCAATCGCTCACGACAACGTCGCTCCAGCAGTGTTCTCTCCATTTCTCAAGTGATGTTGACATCCATTGCGGAGCAATAGAATTAAAACGATGATGCCCGCTACTGAAAGCAGGACCAAAGGAAGCCCTCCAAAAATGCTTCTAAGTACAGAGTGTATAAATGATGGAATCACTCCGAAAATTGTCTGAAAGGAGGTTAACAGACCTGATCCAATGCTCTTAAATAAATGTACTATCCCCACGTATCAGACATGTTAAAGATATAATGGACCAGTTCTCCGAAATGGAGCTGGAAGTTCGTACGGACCAGAGTCTGTATCTCTGCCGAGGACCTTGCCACTTGAAGATCAAAGATCTGTCGGGCTGAAGTTTAGGCCACATTTTACTGAAACAGCATGGCTTTCAGTCTGCTCAGAGAATCAAATCCTATGTTGGAGACATTCAGTGAAGGCCACAGTGGTGCCTCCCTAACTATGCGAGCCGGGGGAAACAATACTTGCTTACAACAAATAACCCTGGAGTTTACAGTCACCAGATAAGCGACGCCTGGCGTCATTCCACAACAGCTTTGGTCATTCAGCATCAAGTAACTCCCATTGGAAAGTAACTCAAAAACTGGATGAATTACAGCAGCTGGGGGACCCTTCAGGTAGCAGAACAAGTTCGCTATTGACTCATTACACGCTCCGTGAAGCGATATTTCTTTACACACTAAAGACCCACTCCAGGCCTTTTCGCAGTTTGAACCACTCAAGAAAACCTCCTTGTCTTTGTTCCTGTACCTATATGTCTACGGTAACTCCCAGGTTTCTTGTATGTACCCTTCACCCAACGCTTCATACCTGCCTACTGGGTAATATTTCAGGCAGTATTGGAATTGGAATGTCGTGATCGACAGTGTGATATAGCCATGTATTAACCATTCCATAGACGGTGATTCTGCTACAGTAAATGGTAACTTCTCTAGTTTTTAAATGAGCAGCATGGTGTACTTCGCATCTCTGCGTGCCATGGTCATTTGTCTGTCAGTCAGATTGTAAGCTGAAAACAGATGTGAGTCTTTAATGTATCACCATGGAACGTGGCCAGATCGCAATGATTGAAGCGTCCAGCTTAAAAGCATAATATTGCGTAGCTGAGACTGTCCATGTTGTAGAATAGACAAATCTTGTTCCATTATGTCGATAACTGAGGACACAATGCTGCCCAGTGAATAAATTCGAGACGAAAATGTGGTCATGCCTTTGGCTACCAAAGCAAAGGCCTTTTCTAGGTTAATTCTATTTCACAAAATCTTTCAGCAGCATCCTGTTGGGAGACCTTCAAAACCTCATTATAGATGGCATACAAGAAGCGTTTACTACGTGGTTTCTTGGGACCTAACAAGAAATCCCTAATATCCATGTTGTCTGACAGAAGGGACAAGTGTTGTTTCACCTGTGATAGTGTCGAGGTCTCTAGCCGATCTAGGCACAACTACCCCTGGGTCGTCTGTGTATACATATCGTGGGTAAGGCCTATGGATACTTAACCCTTCGGTTGTACCCCTGAATCTTGAGTGACACATATTCGTGTCTACCGGCCAAACCAACCAACCCTTCCAATCAGGAGATGATGAATTGTATGTATTCATACCATGTGTCCCCTCACTTGTTAGTGTGTTATTTGAGATACCCTTAATAGGTGTGGGTGAGAGGATGCTCGGTATTTTCAGGTCTTTGATTTTTGCCAACCCGTAACAGGTAGTCTGTTGCACTGTTCTGTTCATGAAAATCATCTGTAATGATATGAGGCAAGCTCTAAATAAAGCCTCAGTTCCCTGAACCTGCCACTCTCTTTTCCCCCAGATAGATTTTGTGTCTATAGTGTCTCTCCAGTAGTCGAAACCCTGTATAGACAGTTGAGAGATAAAAGGAGCTGAATATATCAGTTTGGTATTAGCCAGCATAATCTTTTTCGTTGTTGCATTAGTCTGTGCAAGTTTGTAGTAAAACGATTTTGGGTCTGATGTATTGAACCCTGAAAAGTATGCGAATTTCTGTGCGAATGTGGCAGAACTACCTTTTGGTGGTGTCGGGCAATGTTCCCATTGATGGTGAGTGTTAGCAGTGCGTGCTACACTTGCTCTATGCAAAAAATGATGACCATAATGCTGGTAACAAAACATGGTATTGTAATCAGTTGTATCTTCAATCAATTCCCTGTAAGAAAATGCAGCAGACTGTTCTAAATCTGACAGCATAGTAGTTACAGTTTCAATGTCCCAATCATCAGATAGTGTACTGGGGGTAATGAAATCATTTAAGGTAATTTTAAACAAATGTGGAATTTTTAAATGTTCAGTGGGGCCAAATACATCATAAGAAACTGTATCCCAAACTATACCATCAGGTATTGGAATTGTAGTAATGTTCACCAGGGACAAGTCTCTTTGTTCACGGTGTGATGACGTATGTGGTTTCAGGACCAAGTTCACAGATTGTACTGCAGAGTGTTCTGGGAGATAATGTCCGTTCAGAAGCAGAAAAAAGATAGTCACTGTGCCAATCAAAATTAACAGGTATACCACCCCTATTGCAAACCAAATATTCAACCAAGGTTACACAAAGTAAGTCATCTTGAGCAAACAAAAGAATTGTAGAATTTTCTCTTTCCTCAAAACGGGTGGCGTTTGATCAGGTTCACTTGGATCTGAGGAGAAATCATCGAAGTTGATGAAGTATCCAGACGCAGTTTGATCTATCTTTCGTAGCTCTGTAGGTTTTGTAGAACTGGCAGGTGTGTTGTTTGAAGGCACATTAATGTAGACATCATTGTTGGGACGAATTGCAACTTGCATTGTTGCTTCTTGATGTGTTTCAATTTCAACTGGAAAGATTTGTGCTCCATTAGTTGGCACTCCTTCACTGTGTAGTGGAGCCTTGAAAGGTTATTAGCCTTTCCATCTGAACTTCCTGTATAGTAGCAAGAGGAGATCTGCGGCTACTCAGGACCCCACGCGGCCTACTGTTGAGAATCGGCCACATGATGCGGTTTGATCAGATCAATGGAGATGAATCTTTTTTCTTTTTTTCCGGCAAGAGGCGGAAGAAGTACTGTTCTTGTCAGGAGCGGCTCCTCCATTAGGGCGGAGGAGCATCGCTCCACTGCTTTCTCGCAGTGCGAGAAGCAGAAACATAAATGGTCAGGGTGGAGTATGCAGAAGGTTATGCCTGGTTGGGGTGGGCGGGTCAGGGAGAGTGGCTTGCCCAATGCTGTGGGCCCTGACTGTCTGGTCGGCCCTCTGGGGCTGACCAAACCAGTCATGCGCACTCTGGATTTTCTCTTTGTAAGCTGCATGCAGCCTACATAGAGAAAATGGCCTCCCCATAGGCGCCCGGCTGGGGGCCGTCCTCACCAATCACAAAGCTGCCATTGCAGCGTTGTGATTGGCTTGAGGGAGGCTGCCTTCTTACTGTTCCTGCTGGAGACAGGAGAGCAGGAAAGCAGGAAAACGCGGGACCCGGCCTGGAGCGGAGGCGGTGCGGGACTCGGTAGGGTAAGGTTTTTATTTATTTTTAAATCCCCCCCGCGCGAACCCCCGCGTGAAACCCTACCCGCCCCCTACCCGTGAGTCATGCCGGCCGCGACTGGTTCTTGTTCCCACAATCGCCAGGACTGGTACAGGTGCTCTGTAAGATGGCCCAAACTCTCTTCTGTCCACGATCTTTTCCCTGACCAGGTCCCCAATCTGCGGGACCCAGGCAGTTCTTAGCGGAACTGGTTTCACTTCCCCAGTGGCGGTGCGTTTGACTTGCACGTTGCTTTGTAACGCCCGGAATTCATTGAGTTCCTGTAAAACAGCCAAACAGCCATTCAGTTCAAATGGTTTTGAATCCGCCACTGTGCTGGCACAATCGAGATGAGGTACCGACATTCTTGTCCCAAACAGGATTTCATAAGGGGTACGGCCTCCCAAGGATTTTCTTGGCATATTATTGAGTGCCCTCTGGACCCCGTATAGGTGATTGACCCAACTACCACCCGCACCTAATACCCTAGCTGTTAAGGATTGCTTTAGGTCCCGGTTTTTCATCTCCACCTCCGAATTTCCCTCGGGATGGTAGGGGGAGAAGTACCACAAGGCCAGGCCCATTCTTTCCATTGCTTCCTTGTAAGCCCGAGAGCTAAACACAGGGCCACGGTCGGAATGTAACACGCCAATTGCGTATGTCCCGATGAAGACTCGCAAATCCTTTATAACTGTTTGGGCATCAGCCGAGTGCTAGGGCCAAACCCATAGGAATCTAGAGCATGAATCCACTGCCACCAAGATGTACTTGTAAGCCCCGTCCGAATTTAAGGGTCCGCAGTGGTCCAAATAGACACATGCGAGTGGTCTGTCTGAAATCAGTAATGGTGTTTGTTGTGGCCTCAGAATGGTGGAACCCTTCAACTGCTGGCAAATAGTGCACTTCAGGACATAGTCCTTTGTTTGTTATGTCAGCCCCGACCACCAGTAACGCTGCCTCAATAATTAAATTGTTGCAGTGACTCCTGCGTGTGCAGAGCCCAGACCCTCGTGTGCAGCTAGAATTAAACCTAAACTGCGATCTTTGTTTGGTATTACTCTATCCCCCACCCAACTGGAATTTGAGCATATGGTGTGTTTTGCGCATCTAACTTGTAGGAGTACTTGAGTGGAAAGCCTTATGTTAGGATGGCAGAGCTGTTCTTTGTGGCATTGATAGCTACTAGTATATCTCCGTCTATTCTCGTGTGTGAACGAGTGTTTGCGGCAACGGCAGCAGTTCCCACTGTCGCCTTGGCGGCTTCATCAGCCAGTGAATTCCCTTCAATGTGTATGCCAACACACTGGTGACTCAAGGTGTGAATAACTTGAGCCCGTGGCAGGCATGCTTTCAGCTTTGCCACTCGTTCCCAAAACAATCAATGTTTTATCGTGCCACCCGTGGCGTCTTTAAACCCATTCTGGACCCAGTAGTGAAGATACTCATTGTAAAATTGCACACAGTAAAATGAATCGCACACAATCAGTGTGGGGAATTCCCGATCAGTATACTGTAGCGCTAGTATCAGGGCCTTCAGTTCTGCCAGCTACGCTGTACAATCTCCCAGAGATTGCGTAGTCGTATTGTTGGGACGGAACCTACCCTCCCGCCTACGACCTTTCACTATAGCACACGCAGCGCTATATTGCTGTTTACTCCCAGTGGCGGGTTGAGCAGAACCGTCAGTGTAGATGATGTATTCATACTGATCTAGAGGCAAGATTTCATTTGGGAGAGGGTGTTCTGGTTCGTACTGCAGGAATGCCTGTGTCCTCAGTGTAGGATCGTATCAATATTCTACATCTGTTGCAGTGAGAGAATTAGCCCATTGTATCCATTGTGGCTGTAATACCTTTGCATTAGGAATGCTGGCTTTGGTTACTGTTTCTAAAGTCGGTATCGGGGTTACAACGATAATCCGTTTCCCTTGTGCTAGTGCTCTTTCTCTCCCTACAGCAGTCTGTACTGCCGTCAATATTTTCTCTGTAGCTGCAAATCGATTTTCAGCATTCGAGTACAAATTAGATTTGTATGCGATTGGAACTGTCTCACCTTCATTGAACGTGATGTAGGTATACCCTGATAACCCGGGGACGACCCGTATTACCAGGTTGCAAAATTTAGAAATCCTAACATGGATTGTAAACCCTTCAGTCTTTGGAGGCTGAATTAGCGTGCATTTTTCTAAAAAATTTGCGGCCAGGCTTTTCTCATATGCCAAAAAAAGAACGCTGAGATGGGCAATTTTTGATTTTTTTAAGTTAAATTTGTAGCCCATATTGGCAAAACCAACAATTATGTTGCTCACCCTGCACAAGTGTTCAAGTAATTCATCGTCCGTCAGATAAATATCATCTACGTCGGACACTGCCTCTTCATCGCAAGTTTGTAATAGCTCTGACACTCTTGCCGAGAACAACCCAGCTGTTCTTATAGCCTTGGGGCAGATGACAAAATTGACGCTGTGTGCCGAGGGCAGAAAATCCGGTCAAATATCTGCTTTCAGGAGCTATATTTTGGCAGAAGAATCCATTTGAGATATCTAGTGTTGTTTGCACCCACTCCTGCGTGTATGAGTATTTTAAGAAAACAGGAATGAGATCGGAAAAGGCAGGCAAAATGACGCTTTCACCCCTTGGGCAATCCATTATGAATTCAGGCGACCAATCTTTTTCTGCTAACAGAATGTCATATCCATATGTCAAATTTTCCCAAAAGAGACCTTTAATTTTTCTTGAGATGTCCCCTTCTATTTGGAGATTAATGTCGTGTAGACGGTGTGGGACACTCACTCTTGTATCTGGTGTTTCCACCGTGATGTATTCATTCAATACTGCTGTCACCAGAAATTCCTTCAGGTTCTGGCGAGCTATTGTTACTTCTGCCACGCTGTCTAGCATTGTCAGAGCCCATTCCCCATTCAGAAGCTGAGTCCTCAGTAACCTGGGCATGTCTAATTTTTAAGACAGCTACTTTTTTCTTTTTGAATTGAGGCTTTGCTTTAGGTTGCTCTTCCTGTTTGATAACGAAATCTGTATTGCGATGTGTTTCCCTTTTTCCCTTTGATCGTTCTTCAGTCTTTTGTTCTGACCATCCTTCCCTCTTGGAGTTTTTCGATGAACCCTGAAAGGAACGAAAGGAACGTATATCAGTATCCTGATACCTGTCAGGTTTCGTAATATTATCACGATTCCTAAGGTTATACCTCTTTTCAGAGGACTCCCGTTGGGGAGACCCACTCTTTGATCGTGAAGTGTTTCTTTTATTGTTATTCTTGGATTGATTTTGATTGTTTTCCCCATTTCTTTTTTAGAAGAACTGGGTGCTTGCTTTGAGTTATCCTTCTCAGAATTACTCACCACTTGTGGTTTCCCTGGTTTGGCTCCCAAACTATCTCTACCTAGTGAAGCATAGGTTTCCTCGATAATTTTCGGTAATGCACGCTCCTGAATTGTAGGAGCTGTTTCCCTTAAGCGTTGGCATATAGCCACCGCTGCTGCTTCCCCCTTGACGTTGCTCAGCATAATTGCTATGACTTGGTCAAAATTACCCATCAGCTTCATCCCCAAGTCCGGTTCTGCCCGTACTAATTTTGTATCTGTTTCAATACTTCAGGAATAACTGATATGGTCGGAGTGCCGTGTATTCTAATGTAGACTGCAGCAAAGATCGTACCCCATGTGGTACAATCCTCAAGTTCGGGAACCATCCCCATTGGCAAACAAATTGTTAACGTTCTATGTTTTTCCTGCAGACCCGTATGGGGAAATACTGCTTACAACTGTGCTATTTTTGAGTGATCCAGAATGGTACTTGATCCCTCTTTGATGGGAACGTACCCATTATTGCTTTTAGTGTCTGTGGACAAATTATTGGTGTGTGTTGGGTCTGGACTGTTCCAGGTGGAGCAGACCTCGCAGGTTGTAATGTGAGTGTTCGCATGACGAACTGGACAATGTGTCTGTATAGACTGACTACTTTTTTATAAAGTGTACGCACCTCCCATACTGGGAGCGTATCTATCTCAGGATGTGGAGTGTAAGTCGCTAAGACCGGCCATGTTGCTCCTCCTACGCTGAGCGGACCGAGTCTTACGACTGAAGTTGTGTGTTTTAGGGCGCCTTTAAACCAGTGTCTATGTTGCTGGTAAGTTAACGGGACCTCAATGTTCTCATATGGGATGTATTCTTCCGGTGAGTCCACTTCAATGTATTAGTGGAATAGTTGTGTCTGTGCACCTGCAGGTGGGAATTTCACACAGGAATAGAATACCTCTGATCCGAACACCTCGTGTGCCTCACTCACGAAAGTAACATGGCCACCTGTTGCAGATACTCCATGTTCTAACAATTTCAGAGTTGCTGCCTGTCTGCAGTTTTCTGTAATGTTAAGAGTGTTAGCAAATTCGTCTCCTTCCGCACTTCCACTGCTACTTGCAGATTCAGTCACTTTGAAGGGAGAAGAAAGTAAAGGTTTAAGAGGAAGGGTTTTGGCACAATATGGGAACCTTTAATCCTTACAAGCTTGTCTAAAACCTTCAGCCAATACACAGGGTGTACCTGCTCATCTGAGGCGGATATTCCTTCCCACTTCAGACGTCTCTGGAGAATGTGAGTAGGATTGTCTGAGAAAGCACGACTGAACTACTCAGATTTTACTGTTAATATAAGAACCAAACCAACGTTGGCGGCGCCATGTCGTGTAGTTCCTAGGACCCCCCAGGACCTGCGCGTTTTGGGTGACCTAAACTGAGGGCTTGGTGTGCAGACAGACTCTGGACACCCCCACAGGATGAGTCAGACGTTAGACCAGCTAGCTCTTCAGTGCCACTACCACCCCCCTGTATTCTACAGCAGTGTAGGTAGTTTCTGGCAACCACTAAACATGACAACCCTGATTCCTTAGGTATCGTGGAAAACAATACGGTATCTTTTCGCTCAGTCACTCGTGCTTGCTTTTTCTCAGAGTCCACATAGAATGACGATTGGAACGGTTTCAATAAGTATTTATTGGTCAAGCGCCAGTCTAGTGTGAAACATATTAGCTGCGACAATCAATAGACAGGAGCATACAAATGTTATCGCTAGTACCAATATCGTAAATGGCAGATACAATTCTACCATAGTGCGAATAAGATGAATAAAGCACAAGTTACTAACTTGTGTAGCGATATATCTGTAAGGGACAGTAGTTAGTGACAGATTCCTTACCTTAGAATATCCCCAGGCGTCAGGCTGGATCCGGAAAGTTTTGCGTAGCAGTAGCCTGGCATGTCGGTAGGCGGCGTCGTGCGGGTCCGCGTCCGTCGTCGGCATCGCCGAGATGACGTCGCAGGCAGTACTTAGACGCCGCCCCTGCGCGCTGACGTCAGTTCTGTACACTACTTTCC
Organism: Calotriton arnoldi; assembly: GCA_963921515.1. Classification (NCBI taxonomy): domain Eukaryota; kingdom Metazoa; phylum Chordata; class Amphibia; order Caudata; family Salamandridae; genus Calotriton; species Calotriton arnoldi. The sequence goes on along the minus strand of CAWUFW010001870.1, from coordinate 75,475 downwards.
GCACCAGGAACACAGAGCCATGCAAGAAGCTGACATTGGTCTCTGAAAAATACTAGGGCCCTGAAAGGGATGTCCTTAACCCTAGAAATCAGTTCGCAGAACGGGGAGGATGGGTGGGGCGGTAAGGAATCTGTCACTAACTACTGTCTCTTACAGATATATCATTACACAAGTTAGTAACTTGTGCATCTGAAAGAGACACGTTAGTGACAGATTCCTTACCTTAGAATAGATACCCCAGCAATACCAACCCCGGTGGTGGGTCTGCGAACAAAGATCAGACAAGGAAGTCTCGGAGAACAGAACGGCCAAAGAAGCCGTCTCTCCGGACTTGGCTGTCAAGGCAGTAATGCTTGGTAAGCGTGTGCAACGAGGCCCACGTAGCTGCCTGACAAATGTCCTGTAAAGGGACACCACGTCCTAAAGCCGTGGTGGCGGCTGTCGCCCTGGTGGAATGGGCACGCAACCCAACAGGGGGCTCCTTTTTAGCCAAAGAATAACAGGCCTTGATACACAAGACGACCCAGCGGGAGATGGTCCGCTTGTGTACCGCCCGATCTTTTCTAGCGCCCACGTAGCCAACAAAGAGCTGGTCGTCCACCCGGAACTGTTGTGTGCGATTTAGATAAAAAGAAAACACACGTTTTGGGTCCAGACGGTGGAGCCTCTCTTCCTCTCTAGAAGGGTGCGGAGGCGGAAAGAAGGTGGGCAAAGTGATGGTCTGCCAAATGTGGAAAGCAGTAACCACCTTTGGCAACAAGGACGGACGCGTCCTGAGAACAACCTTGTCTGGATGGACAGACAGAAAGGGAGGCTTGCAAGAAAGAGCCTGGAGCTCACTCACCCGCTGAGCGGAGGTGATAGCCACCAGAAAGGCTGTCTTCAGAGTTAGAAGACGAAGAGGACAGTTATGCAGAGGCTCAAAGGGAGCGCACATGAGAAAGGTAAGAACCAGGTTCAAGTCCCACTGAGGCATCACAAACGGAACAGGAGGGAAGAGGTGTGTAATGCCTTTTAGGAATCTGTTAACAACAGGGGACTTGAAAAGGGAGGGCTGATCAGGAAGCCTGAGGAAGGCCGAGATTGCACAAAGATAGCCCTTGATGGTACTCAGGGTAGAACCCTGCTGGGCCAGAGAAAGAAAGAACAGAAGAACCTCAGAAAGAGGGGCAGAAAGGGGATTCACAGCCTTTGCTGTGCACCATGCCACAAATGTGTTCCACCTGCAGGCGTATACCACCTTAGTGGAGGGACGTCTGGCCACCAGAATCACATCACAAACTTCGGGAGGCAAGTCGAAAGGAATCAACTGCCGCCGCTCAATCTCCACGCAAGCAGGTAGAGGCTGGACAGTTTCGGGTGGAGGACCGTCCCCTGCTGCTGCGACAGAAGATCCTCCCGAAGAGGCAGACGGATCGGGGGATCGACGCTCATACTGAGTAGCTCGGGATACCAAACTCTTCGAGCCCAGTCCGGAGCCACAAGAATGACTTGGGCCCGGTCGCGCCGAATCTTCTTCAACACTCTGGGTAGAAGTGGTATAGGCGGAAAGGCGTACAACAGACCGCAACTCCACTCGCGACGAAAAGCGTCGCCGAGCGAGTGCCGCCTTGGAAATTCCAACGCGCAGAACTGATGACATTGCGCGTTCTCTTCGATGACGAATAGATCTAACCAAGGCTCTCCTCACTGTAGAAAGAGTCCTTGCGCCACTTCCGAGTGAAGACGCCATTCGTGATCCATCATGCACCTGCGGCTGAGTTCGTCCGCCCTGGCATTCAGGGAACCTGCCAGGTGTTGAACCATCAGGAATATGCCCTAATGTTCCAGCCATGTCCAGAGGCGCAGAGCCTCCCGACACAGGGTCCACGACCCCACCCCACCCTGTTTGTTGCAGTACCACATGGCGGTGGTGTTATCTGTGAACACCTGCACTACCTTCCCTCTGACAGAGGGAAGGAATGCCTTGAGTGCAAGTCGGATCACCCGGAGCTCCAGAAGGTTGATATGGAGCCGGGACTCCGCCGGAGACCAGAGGCCTCTGATCTCCGCCTCTCCCATGTGACCGCCCCATCCCAGAAGGGACGCGTCCGTCACAACTGTGTGCTCTGGCTGGGGAAGGGAGAGGGATCTGCCCATGACCCATTGTCGGTTCGAGAGCCACCACTGCAACTGTCTTGCAGTCCCCTCCGAGATCTGGACGTGATCGGACAGGTTGCCCTGATGCTGCGCCCACTGGAACTTCAGGTCCCACTGCAGAGCCCGCATATGCCATCTGGCATGATCGACCAGCAGGATGCAGGAGGCCATGAGGCCCAGCAGCCTCAGGGTCATCCGTACCAAAACCCAGGATAGAGGCCGAAAGATCGGAATCATAGCCTGAATATCCCGGACTCGCCGCTCGGGAGGATAGACTCGAAACTGCGTCGTGTCCAGAACTGCTCCGATGAAAAGGAGCTGTGGAGAAGGAATCAGGTGCGACTTCGGCACATTGATGGAGAACCCCAGCGAGTGCAGGAGTTCGGCCGTAATCTGGAGGTGGGAGACGACTGCCTGGGACGAGCCCGCCTTCAGCAGCCAGTCGTCGAGGTAGGGGAAGACTGGAACCCCTGCCCGGCGCAGATGAGCTGCGACCACCGCCATCACTTTCGTCAACACCCGAGGGGCACTGGTAAGGCCAAAGGGGAGCACGGAGAACTGAAAGTGCTTGTGGCCTACCGTGAACCGCAGGTAACGCCGGTGGGCCGGCAGGACGGGGATGTGGAAATATGCGTCCTGCAAGTCCAACGCTACCATCCAGTCTCCAGGGTCGAGAGCAGTCAAGACCTGAGCTAGGGTGAGCATCCTGAACTTCTCCTTCCAGAGGAAGCGATTGACGTTCCGGAGGTCCAAGATAGGACGCATGTCCTCCTTGTCCTTTTTGGGCACCAGAAAGTAGTGGGAGTAACAACCACGCCCTACTTCTGGGGTCGAAACGCGTTCTATGGCCCCCTTGGCCAAGAGGGCCGCAACTTCCTTCTGAAGAAGCACCAAGTGATCCCCTGACATAGGGTGGTATTGAGGTGGCATGGCTGGGGGGGTGGTCACGAAGGGGAGGGAGTAGCCCCTTCGGACAATATCCAAGACCCACTTGTCCGAGGTGATGGCACACCAGTGGTGAAGGTGATGGCGGACCCTGCCCCCTACTGGCGTGCTGTGCACCTGAAAGGAAGGACTAGGAGGGCTTAGAGGTCGTGGACGGGGCGGGGGTGGTGGCCTGACCCGCACGCTGGTTACCTGACACGCCTCGGCGGGAGCCACGTCCTCGGGCACGCGAAGACGCCTGCTGCGCGGGCCGGTGGCTGGGCAGTGGGCGTGACTGGGCGCCCCTTCCGTGGCCACGAAAGGGGCGAAAAGCAGACTGTTGCGGAGGCGCACAGCAGAAAGGCCCAGGGACTTGGCTGTAGCCCGTGAGTCCTTAAAACGCTCCAACGCATGGTCTGCCTTATTGCCGAAAAGGCCGACACCATCAGAGGGCATGTCCATAAGAGTGTTTTGGACATCACCCGAGAAACCAGTGGTTCTCAGCCAGGCGTGATGACGCAGCGCCACTGTCGTCGCAAGCGATCAGCCTAGAGAGTCGGCGGTATCTAGGCCACATCTGATGGTATACTTCGCCGCATCCCTTCTGTTGGAAACGGGGTTACCGAGTCCGTCACGGTAGCATGGCGCGAGGCGGGAAAGCACGCGAAGGCAATGTGTAAGGCAGTTGTGCAGCACACTCTTACTTTGACTCAGAAATGCGGACGCAATAACATGACACCACACCAGGCTTGTATATTTAAAATCAAGATCTTTTATATAAATCAAGGTAGCATCAGATGAGGCAGATTAATTCAGATCTACATTTAAAATCATTGCATTACTCAACTGGTGCGCATTCTCATTAAAGCAACATTGTAGGCCACTAAAAGGCCGCAGGAATCATCTCCTAAACGTAGCACCAATAATGATCACAAGGTGCATTAATAAAACATGGGCCTAAACATGCAATTCACTTCAGGAATATTCAATTACTTAAAAGAGGGCATTTTACGTTACATTTCAAACAGAGCCTGCATTAATCTAGGCGCACCCACATTCAGTACAGTGGGCGTCGCAACTCCGGTACACCTGCAACATAAAACACTTCAACTCTTGGCGGTGTACACTTCAGCTCAATTCAATTAATCACCTTCACACTAGGTAAAGACTTTGCAGTTATAAGCATAGGCGTAGACAGTAATTACAGCAGGCGTCATCATTAGACTAATGGGCAATGTAGGGAACCCCTCAACATGTCCTGTATTCTGGGGCTTCCCTGGCAATGGGGGGCTTTTGTGTCCCTCAAGGGTTAATTCAGGCCAGGCCCACTCCTCTCCGGGGCCTCGCCTCATAGGGATAATTTCAAGGGTTAATGGTGGCCCCCGGCCCCCAGTGGCGTCTCTGCGGGCCCTAGGGGCCTCCTGGGCTCACCTGATGTGGTGGTCGTTGGTCGCGCTTCCATGCGACTGTCGATCTCCCGGGCCGGCCCGTGTTCTGAAGGGCAGGGCCCGGTCGGGGTGCCTCGGCCTTCTGGCCGGGATTGCGGGTCGTTGCGGGGCCGGTTTCACCCTCCTCCGGCCCCGGGATCAAGTAGGGGGATTGCGGGAAGGGAGCGGGAGCCGGCAGTCCTCTCCGGCCGGCTTCCCGTCTCCCTCTGCTGGTCCGGAGCTCTTCTTCGGCCTCCGTCGGCGCTGGGGGCGTGGCGGGAGCCGGCGCCCAATCGCTGCGCGGCCTTTCCGGAGGCGCGGCCGGCGTCCCCGGTCGCCCAGCAACGGCGTCGGCGGGGCCTGGAGGCCTCGCTGGTCCCGCTAGGCCGCGGCTTCTTCACGCGGCCCCCTTGGGCTGCGGCGGCGATTCCTTTGGCCGCGACTTCGTCGGTGGGGCCCCGGGCCCGGCGGTGATCTTTGGGGGCAATTTGGAGGCTTCGGTGAGGGCGCGGACGGCGCACCTCACCACACGCACTCGAGGGGGCCTCCCTCAGCACTTCTTCTCACGCGGCGGCGGCCGCGGCGGTGATTCAGTCACGAGGTCAGTGACTTGGGGGCAGTTTCTCCCTCGTGGGGATATAGTGCGGGGCGCACCAGCAGCCTGTGGGCAGGGCTGACTGGAAAGGTTCTATGGGGGCAGCCCAGCAGCAGGCAGGAATAGATAGGGGGTGAAGGTCTAGCGCTTCAGGGCACGGCGCTTTACCTGGTGATCCCCAGTTTGGCAGTTTAGGTTTCAGGCCTTGCTGGTCGGTCAGGCCTCCCAAATGAAGGTTTCTTGCGGCTGTTCTAGATTGGTTGCTTCTTAGGAGTTTCTTGTCAGGAGTTTCTTGTCAGAAGTTTCTTGTTATGAGTTTCTTGTCAAGAGTTTCTTGTCAGGAGTTTCTTCTTATGAGGGGGGGGAATGAGTTGGTGGTTCTGGGAGTGCTTGATGTTACTTCCCAGCACGCTGAAGGTGGTTCCCTGGGTCCCCTCACGCTGGGCAAGGTCAGTGGGTGGTGGGCGTTCCTCAGCTAGCTTACTACAGCAGTGCCTAAGCCTTGTCAGCAGCAGTAGTGTAGGTCTCCCCCCTAGGCCCTAAAGCCTGTACTCCGGCAGAGGTTCTCCCAGGATCAGTGGTGCCCCAACTGACTAAAAGATTTCCCTCCAAGCCTCTTATACCCCTAGGTCAGGTGACCCTCCTAAAGGCGGCAAAACATAACTCCTCCCACAGCCCGGAAGGTTCTGGAACCTTCCACATGTCTGACTATGTGGCCCAGAGGCGGGGACGGGATGGATACTGTATCCCTATGTCCCAGCCTGACCCTGGCTACTAGTGTGTATGTGTGTAAGGCCCCTCTGCAGTAGCAGGGGCCTGTGGCAGCCATCTTGAGTGAGAGAGCACCTGCACCTCAGCACTGGTTAGCAGTGGCAAGGCGCCCGGAGACCTAGGTCCAGTAAAAATACGGTGGCAAAAATAAGGCGCAAAAGGGAAAAAAAACAGGGCAAGACCACCCTAGGGCTGACAGGTCTAACACCTTCCTTCCGCAATGGCGCGGGAAAGCAGTGCCTGGACCTCCTCAGGACACTGGGGCAGAACCTGCGCCACCGAATCCCACAGAGAGTGGGAATATCGGCCCAAGAGGCAAGTGGTGTTGACAGACCGCAAGCCAGCACTGGAGGAAGAAAAAACCTTCTTCCCAAACTGATCCAGTTTCTTGGATTCCCTATCCGGGGGAGCGGTAGGGAAGGCGCCCTGGGAAGCAGAGGCTTGGACAACCAAGCTCTCGGGGGTGGGGTGTTGGGAGAGGAACAGAGGGTCGCCCGGGGCCGGGCGATGGCGTCGGTCTACGTTCCTGTCCACAGGAGCCCCTGTGGTGGGCCTGGACCAGGTGCCCAAAAGAACGTCAGAAAGTGCCTCGTTGAAAGGCAGCAGTGGCTCCGAGGAGGTAGCCGCCGGCTGAAGCACTTCCATCAGGATGTTAGTCCTGACAGCCACTGTAGGTAACTGGAGGTGTAAAGCATCAGCTGCCCTACGCAACACCGTTGCAAAGTTTGCTCCCTCCTCCGTTGCCACGGAAGGAGGAGACAGCATGCCAGTGTCAGGGGAGGTGTCCAGACCACTGGCATCCCCAAGTTCCTCAGCCCAGTCCTGATCGAACTCACATTGGGCAGTGAGAGGGTCCTCAGACCCCTCCCAGTCCTCTTCGTCCTCCAATACAGGTTCAAAGTAAGGAGGAGGGACATGGGGGACCCAAGGTCTCGTCGGCGCCGGAGCCGATCGACGTCGGTCCGGCGCCGTGTCCAGGTCCGGAGAGAACCGGGGAACGACGCCGCCCGGAGCCCCGGGCGGCGTCGGGAACGGCACCAGTGACATCAGCGCCGGTGGAGGTGTCGTCAGGTCAACCGGCGTCGATGGGGGTTGCGGCAACAGCGGAGCCGGGGTCGGAGCCGGGGTCGGGGCCGGGACCGAGGCTGGCGTCGCTGGCGGCACCGGGACCGGAGTCGCCAGCGGCGCCGTAGGCACCCCAGAAGGGCCCGCGGGGCCCGAAGGCGCACCGGGGGGACCTTGAGGCCCGAAGAGGCGGGCCATGGCCGACAGGAACTCCTGTATTTCGGCCGGAGTCGCCGCCGAACCCGGATAAGGCGGGTAATGCGGCGGCGGCTCCACAGGCACTCCCGGAGCCGCGGGGCAGGGACAGTGCCGACAGGTTTGGACTCCAAAACTCACTTAAAAAGAAGAAAGTGGCTGTAATGACAAAAAACATGCCTTACAAACTATGGATACGCCTGCGGAACGGGACTGGGGCGATAGCAGAACTGACAAAACTTCACCAGAATCTCAAAGAGCACCTGGTGGTGACTCAAACTAAAGAATACATTCGGGTTAAAACTCCAGGTTTATTTCACACGAGGGGAAGCGGGTTGAAACTCCAGATTCATTTCACACAAGGGGTAAGGGGAAAAACCACCCAACAGGGTATGTCCCCAATTTGTATACTATCAAGAAAGTACCCAATGGATGGATAAACTAATGGAGCGGAGATGTTGCAATCCAAAATTCTTTAAAGAAATCCTTACTTTGAAGGATGGTAACCCACACCCACCATAAAGTGGCATGTTCCATAATAGGGTACCTCCTTACACCGGTAAGGACTGTCACTGGTGTGAGCTAAAACCCTGTTAAACAGTTGTCAGCTCATGAATGCGCCTATGATGAATAGGCATGAAAGTAGTAATCTAAATGGATAATGATAGAGATGATGTCCCTACCACCTGTGATACAGAGATACTAGACTGTTCCTCCTTATTCTTTTACACATTACACAGCCTAAATTAGGCTGTTCATACAGAGAATAACAGGTTTAGGACCATAGGAAAGCCCACAGCACCTCAGAAGAGGGCAAGCTAGGGGATGAAACATGTTGACCAACAACAAGGGTTGAATTATTTCCCTTTATTGTTTATATTCTGTGTGGTTACAATTCATATCGTAGGCACTAGAGTGGGCTTCAAAGATAAACATTGTAAAATGCATACTTTGTTTCTTGTGCTGCTTGCATGTGTGATGGATTTCCCCTAATTGTCCCTGACTTGTCTCGTGGGACTGACTGTCACAAGAAACACATCTTAAGCAAACATTGCTCAGTGGGTTGTGTACTGGCTGCAGTCCAGCTGATTTTCTGACTCAGTTTGGCACACTCATGGAGTCCTTAGTGCCAGAATTAAATCCTGTTGTTTAAAAAGTTCTAGAAAAGTATCAAAACCTTATTAATAGATCTATGAACACTCCTCAGAACTCGGGTGGGAGGGATTGGTGAGGAAAATACAGGTAGAGTATCAACCATAAACAATGTTACAAAAGGTAAGTACCTTGTTATTTTGATGGATACTTCCACCTGAAGATCCTCACCTCTTGGATCAATAACCAAACAGTACTTTCCTGGTGGTGAATCTAAGGAGATGGTCAAGACGTCAAGCAGAACCAATCTGGCAAAATCGTCATCTCTGCGGACTTTTGATTCAAGGCAATAATGTGTGGCAAAGGCGTGGGCCCAGGCCCACATTGCAGCCTTGCAAAGGTCCAGGACTGGGACATCCTAGGACCGTGCTGAAAAAGCACCCTGATGCCCTCAGGAGGCTTCTCTTTACCAAGAAAATAACAGGTGCTATTCATTAATCTGGAAAGTGACATCCACTGAATGGCTATGCCCATCTTGGTACTGGCATAACTGATAAAGAGCTGATCATTGATCCAGTATACCTTGTGTAGGAAGGTGGAATCTGACTGCATGGTTACCCCCACTTTTTCCTGGTGTTTTGCTGGTTTTTGACTAGTCTGACTGGGATCCTGCTAATCAGGACCCCAGTTTATCTGCTTTCTCCCTAAATTGGTTGTGCATGTACTTTAGGTACACTCCCGATTGGATTCTGGGGTACCCTTATAAGAGAAATATGACCACACCGGTACACCCGGTACCAGCTTTCTTGACCCTGGCATCACAAAATGGATGCTGCCAGCCACAGACACGAGTCTGCCCTCCTGCTGCTGGACGAAACTCCGGCAGGGGAAGGCTTGACAATAGGTTTCCTGTCACAGGGAGGTGTGACCACCTCCCAGACAGGCTTTAGTGTATTGGGGCTGAGTGGGTGCACTCTCAGAGTGCTTTGATGTCTGCACTGGGGGCACATTTGGTGTCCCTGTGCATAGTCCAGCTCAAACCGATTGCAGGAACCATTTGCTCCTGCTCTGGCGCAAAACTGGACAAAGGACATGGGTGTAGCCACCCCTCTGTCCTGACCCTCCCATAGGTGGGTCCCCAGAGTTAGTCACACCCCTTCCTTGGTTATAAAGTAGGAACCCCTGACTACAATTTGATTATGAGGGAGCAGATCCTCAATAATTGTCAAAACCAGCTTTTACACCAGTACCTGGTGGACTCTGATCTGACCTCTCCCCAAGAATTGGGAAAGAAGGCAGACAAATGGGTCAGAACCAGGGTAAAGCCAAAGAACCAGGGTGGTGACCAGAAGAAAGATTCTTCCAAGAACCAAGAGAAAGGTGGGGATAAATCAAAAGATAAATCCACTACAGGGCCCCAAAAGTCCTCTTCTGGGGGTGGGTCCCAAACTCCTTCCTCCCCTGAAAAGAAACCTTATTGCCATGTCTGTAAGAAGCCAGGCCACTGGAAAAATGACCCCATTTGCCCAAAGGTCAGCAATAAGGAAAATGTTCCTCCAAGCACTACTACCATTCCTCCTGGTACTACCAGTAGTAATCCCCCAGGTGGTACTAGTGCACCCAAAAAACTAGGTGGGTTGGTATGGGGAACTGAGATGGACCCCAGCTTATCAAGGTCCTCCTCACAGGCCTTCTTAGTCTGTGATGGTGGCATGGGATTTGCCACTTTTACTGTCAGCCCTAATTCTTTGGGCAAGTACAGACAGGAGCCACTGATAAATGGTCAGAAAGCTTTGGCATTCAGTGACACAGGGGCTAGTGTCACCATGGTGACAGGGAAACTAGTCCCCCTCAACAGCTTTTACCTGAGTTTAAGTACCAGGTGACCAACATTGATGGTATTAGAACAGATCATCCCATGGCCATAGTAAATCTCAGCTGGGGAGGGGTCACTGGCCCAAAGAGAGTGGCAGTGTCCCCAAACTTGCCTGTAGATTGCCTGTTGGGCAATGATCTGGAAATTTCAGCCTGCGCTGAAGTTGAATACCAGGCCCATTTAAGAATGTTAGGCCTCCCTGAGAAAGTTGGTGGGGCTCCTAGGGCCTCAGAACAATCCCAGGGAAATTTTGGAGAGGTGGAGCCTGAAAGAATGGCCCACTCTACTCCACAAGAGAGCAGAAGGGTTGAAGAAAAGTCTTCTTCCCCCCAGACTATAGGTAAGGGTCAGCTTCCTCAGGGAACTGATCCTACCCCTAGTAAAGGAACTGCCCCAGAGGTGGTCAGGCCTGGCCTGGCAACACCCCTGATGGCAGGGGACCCTTCCAAGGTGGTACATAGTCTGGAGCAGGTATCCTGCCCCTCTCTACCCTACCTCAATCAGCCTAGGGCTGCAGAGGTCAGGGAGGTCAGTGGAACCCTAAAGGCCCACTGCCCAGAGGAACCCCCCCCCATCAACAGATTAGGGGCACCCAGTCTAGTAGCCCTAGCCAGGTGAAAATTCCTCAACACACTGAGGGACCCCTCTTACCATTGAATAGGGACCACCCCCAGATGGACTCTGTTGGGCAAAGGCAAACCTGGGACCAAGTGGTTCCAAACCTACCATGTCCCCCCAGTGTTTCAACCAAAGGGACCCAACCCCCAGCTGTAGGCAGCCAGAGGTTGACCCTTAGGGCCAGATACAACTCAGTCATGGAAAGAAAGGCCTCCATGGTGACCAGTGCTCTGAGGAAGATGAGACCAACTTTATTAGGGCCTCACTTCTCTACTCAGACACCCCACCAGCCTTTTTCTTTGCCAAAACACACTACAGGTAGTAATCCCAATTTTTGGAGAAAATCCAGTACCCTTAAGGGTAGGGACTGCTTAGTGGACCATAAGACAGGGGGTATCCATGCTAGTGCAGGATCTTCCTTATATGGCCACTTAGTCAATAAAGGCTCAACTGGACAAGGTTAGCCTTTTCTCCTTTCGTTTGGGGGGGTTATGTAGGAAGGTGGAATCTGACTGCATGGTTACCCCCACTTTTTTCCTGGTGTTTTGCTGGTTTTTGACTAGTCTGACTGGGATCCTGCTAATCAGGACCCCAGTTTATCTGCTTTCTCCCTAAATTGGTTGTGCATGTACTTTAGGTACACTCCCGATTGGATTCTGGGGTACCCTTATAAGTCCCTAGTATATGGTATACTATGTACCCAGGGCATAGGTACCCCAGAAGCCTCGCAGGGGGCTGCAGCATGTATTATGCCACCCCTGAGAGACCATTTAAAATGACACCACAGGTCTGCTACAGCAGCCTGTGTATGGTGGTGCATGCACCCCTTACTTAGATATAGGTTCACTATAGCTATCCTAATCACTGCACATATAAACCTATCAGTCACCCCTATGGCAGGCCTTATCATTCCTGAAGGCAGGGTGCTGGGTTTTATGTGAGAGGGTGCCCATGCATGAGCAGGGCCCTTCTGCAGCCTTCGGAACCTATTCTCCGGGTGGTCTGTGATGCAGCCAACCATATATACTTAAGTGCATTATACCCTAGCGGTAAATGCTAACTTTAAAACGGCTGCATGGAAACATGTCGTGTTTGGTGTCAAACAGCTTGGAATCATACCTCCACACCAGTAACTGGTGTGGGAGGTATGATTCCACCCTCCTAGAGGGAGAAATATGACCACACCGGTACACCCGGTACCAGCTTTCTTGACCCTGGCATCACAAAATGGATGCTGCCAGCCACAGACACGAGTCTGCCCTCCTGCTGCTGGATGAAACTCCGGCAGGGGAAGGCTTGACAATAGGTTTCCTGTCACTGGGAGGTGTGACCACCTCCCAGACAGCCTTTAGTGTATTGGGGCTGGGTGGGTGCACTCTCAGAGTGCTTTGATGTCTGCACTGGGGGCACATTTGGTGTGCCCCCAGTGCATAGGGTACATTTGGTACATTTGGTGTGCATAGTCCAGCTCAAACCGGTTGCAGGAGCCATTTGCTCCTGCTCTAGCGCGAAACTGGACAAAGGACATGGGTGTAGCCACCCCTCTGTCCTGACCCTCCCATAGGTGGGTCCCCAGAGTTAGTCACACCCCTTCCTTGGGTATAAAGTAGGAACCCCTGACTACAGGACTTTAGATTTTACCTGGACTACACTCTGCTACAGAAACCAAGTACTTCGACGATCTGCACGATGCTGGTTGACTGAAGAAATCTCCCTTGGAGTAAAGGAGTTACTCCCCTGCTGAGCAGGCACCTAAACGCATCTGACCGGTTGGCATCTCCCGAGCTCCTGAGGACTCCGAAGATTTCTGCAACACAGGAGGTGAGTTCCCGAGGTCTCTGAGGTTGATCTGTGCGCTCAGCAATTCTGAGGCCCGCATCCCTCGTGGGGACTGTGCAACCCGTACCCCTGTGCACTGTGTACATTTGCAGCAGCATATGCTTTTTGGCGACCCCTGAGGCTGTGCTTTGGGCTACTTGTAGTCCTGACCCCGAGCAGTAATTCCACCGAAGATTTCCGGCCTACACTCCACGAATGTTCCGTGGGCTGGCATTTGGTGATTCAGCTCGAGGTCCCTTCGCGATCCCTGGTCCGTTGACCTGTGGTCTCTGTGAAGGTAACTGTGACTTTCCGTGGGCTTCCCTGGTTGCTCCAGATGTGCCCTGACTCTCCATAGCTTGGAGAGTCCCCAGGACCTTGCTGGTCCTCGCAGAAGCATCTTTCCTCTGACCGCGTGGGTTGCAGTTGCCAAGGCTTGTTGGTGTTCAATCCGGACACTGACCCCCCAGCACTCGACATCCTTCGTGGGACAGCTCACCCCCGGACTTTGGTCATCGTAGACGTCTCCTGGTCCCCGTGGATGCAGAGTCAAGCTTCACCTCTTCGCACCTGAAATACCCGACATCGGTGGGCATTCGTCTATCGTGCCCCTGGTCACTGTGAAGTTACCCAGACTCTGTCCCCTCTGCTTTCCGGTTCTTCTCATCTCCAATCCAGGCTTAGATCACACCGGACACTTTTCATCTTCCCGGCAGCAGCACTTTTCCGCAACACGCCATTGAAAACGACGAAGGTTTCCGACATCACTTGACCCCTATGCACCCGGCTCCTCTGGGATAGGTAACACGGGTACCTCGGTACTCTCAAGGGTGCTGGCTTTAGAACCTTCTATGTTTAGCTGGGTTTGCTCAAAGTCCTCTCCGAAGTGTCCTTAATCTTTAACTTTCCAACCGCGACTTTCCCATAGAGTTTTACGGAGCTCGCGTCTGTGTTCTCACACTGCACCCGTCCTCCGTGGGTCCCCTGTGTGACTACTTTGGGTGGTTCCTTGGGGTCCCAGCGATTCTACGTGCTCTAGGCACTGTGTCTAGTCAAGTCATGGTTCTTATACCACTTTCTTAGTATATGGTTTGGTCTCCCCCGGGAGCCCACTGTGTATTGTGCTATTTACTGTCGTTCTAGTGATTTCATATTGTGTGCTTTGTTCTCTAATCTCATCAAGAGGTTAATAGAGAGTGTTTAGTAATAAATACATATAATTTATATATACCTTGTGTGGTTCTCCTTTCATTTGGTCATTCAGGAGGTTATGATCTGGTAAAACAAGCTGCTTCACATTCCTTCAAGACTTAGCCTGAAGGCTGCTCTCCATAGCTACCACTAGGATAGCTTTCAATAAAGGTTGTCTTTAACCTAATCATCAACAAGGGTCATTTGGACTGGTGCAAGGTGCCCACTTTAGTTAGTGGACAGCATATACCAGGCCAACTTCTCACACCTTGGTCCAAATAAAAGCTGAGAGCCCTGTGATGGAGCCTCTCATCTTTAGAGAAATGATCAGTGTGATTGACTGCCCGACGTTAAATGGGGTAAACACCTCTGAAAGGAAGAAAGTCTTTGTTCTGAGAAACAGCATGCTGGGAATAAACAAGCAAAGAGAGGGAAAAACGTCAAATCCAAAGCTGGTTAACATAGCAAGCCGAAGTAATAGCTGGGCAAAAGAAAGCACAAAGTGCCACCACATCCTCAAGACATGCATAAATCTGATCAATCTCTGTCACAACGCACCAAGACACAAAACGGCACCAATGTCTAGAATAAAGAGATTTGGAAGAAGAAGCTGTGTTGATAAGATGACGCCCCCCATCTCTGAAGGTAAGCCGAAAGAACTCAGGATGCTTTGCTCAGTCTCCAGGCATAAAGATGGAGGCCCTGGATTTTGAGATGCAGGGCTTGGCCCTCCAACTGCGAAAGGAGGTGCACTCTTAGCAGAAGCAGGAGAGGAGGACACAGGAATAAGAAACCCAGATCTGCGTACCATACCCCCTCCCTCGGTCAGTGTGGCACAATCAAGAACATCTGTGCATGGTCCTGACGCAGTTTCCTCAGAAACTGAGGAATCAAAAGGATAAGAGGAAACACATAATAGAGGGGAAATGTGTCATGTGGCTTGTTGGTGTTCAATCCGGACACTGACCCCCCAGCACTCGACATCCTTCGTGGGACAGCTCACCCCCGGACTTTGGTTGTCGTAGACATCTCCTGGTCCCCGTGGCTGCAGAGTCAAGCTTCACCTCTTCGCACCTGAAACATCCGACATCGGTGGGCATTCGTCTATCGTGCCCCTGGTCCCTGTGAAGTGACCCAGACTCTGTCCCCTCTGCTTTCCGGTTCTTCTCATCTCTGATCCAGGTTTGGATCACACCGGACACTTTTCATCTTCCCGGCAGCAGCACTTTTCTGCAACACGCCATTGAAAACGACGAAGGTTTCCGACATCACTTGACCCCTATGCACCCGGCTCCTCTGGGATAGGAAACACGGGTACCTCGGTACTCTCAAGGGTGCTGGCCTTAGAACCTTCTATGTTTAGCTGGGTTTGCTTAAAGTCCTCTCAGAAGTGTCCTTAATCTTTAACTTTCCAACCGCGACTTTCCCATAGAGTTGTACGGAGCTCGCGTCTGTGTTCTCACACTGCACCCTTCCTCCGTGGGTCCCCTGTGTCACTACTTTGGGTGGTTCCTTGGGGTCCCAGCGATTCTACGTGCTCTAGGCACTGTGTCTGGTCAAGTCGTGGTTTCTTAGTATATGGTTTGGTCTCCCCCTGGAGCCCACTGTGTATTGTGCTATTTACTGTCGTTCTAGTGATTTAATATTGTGTGCTTTGTTCTCTAATCTCATAAAGAGGTTAGTAGAGTGTGTTTAGTAATAAATACATATATTTTATATATACCTTGTGTGGTTCTCCTTTCATTTGGTCATTCAGGAGGTTATGATCTAGTAAAACAAGCTGCTTCACATTCCTTCAAGACTTAGCCTGAAGGCTGCTCTCCATAGCTACCACTAGGATAGCTTTCAATAAAGTTTGTCTTTAACTGAATCATCAACAAGAGTCGTTTGGACTGGTGCAAGGTGCCCACTTTAGTTAGTGGACAGCATATACCAGGCCAACTTCTCACATTGGTGTGCAGCAGTTGAATTCAAGCTTGCTATTGTTTTACCAGATAATCTCATTGAGTGACTAACTGAAAACCACTAAAGGTACTTAGGTACATATAAATCAACACTAGAATAAAGTAAGTTCTACTGAACTTGGAGTTGGGTAGCCAAGGGTCTAGCACGCCCTTTCTCCAACTCAAGAGAGTTTAGTTCCCACTAGGTTAGGTAGGTGCCTACACCACATAACACTAGTATGTCTTCTAAAGGAGAAGCCAGTGGCTCTCTGCCAACTAGATATGATCATCTCTCATTTCAGGAATTGAGAAATATGTGTACATCTAGGAAGCTGAGGACAGGGAGAAGTGCAAGCACCCAACGTCTCATAGAGATGTTGCTCTTAGATGACCTCAGAAAGACCCCAGGGTCTGATGAAGTAGAAAGAGTGGGTGGGACAGGAGGTGAGGACAGACCAGGAAGTGAACACTTCTTTGATATGGACTCTAACCCTGGCCAGGAGAATCAAGATGATTCTAACCTGGACAATCCAATTCTTCCTGGAGGTGAGGGAGAAGGCCTTAGTGGCCCTCTTTTTACCCCACCTGGAAGGGTTAACAGTTTACCAAGAAGATCAAGATCTCCTTCTCAGGAATCTAATCATTCTGGTACTTCTGTAGGGAGCTCTGTTTCTCATAGGACCTCTGCTTCTCATAAAGGGAGTCCTCTTATGAGAAGAAGTGACAACTGCTTGAGTTTGAGAGAGCTAAGCTCAGAATCAAGAGAGAGCAATTGGCCTTAGATAGGGAATCCCTGGAGCTTCAGAAAGCTTCTCAGAAGTTGGGGCTAGAGCCCCATGGTGGCAGCAACAGTGTCCCTAGAGGTAGAGAACATACTCATGACCATAGGAACCTGAACAAGATTGTCCCTCCCTACCAGAGTGGGGATGATATCCACAAATGGATAACTGCACTGGAGAGGGCCTGTAAGGTACAGAGGGTCCCTCAGGAGCAGTGGACAGCAATCTTGTGGCTCTCCTTTGCAGACAAAGGTAGAGACAAGCTCCTCACTGTTAGAGAAGAGGATGCTGATAATTACAAAGTCTTGAAGAGTGCTCTGATTGATGGGTTTGGCTTAACCACTGAACAATACAGGATTAAGTTCAGAGATACCCAAAAGGCCCAGACTCAAGACTGGGTTGACTTTGTAGATTGTGCTACTAAGGCTCTGGAAGGTTGGATACATGGCAGCAAGGTGCATGACTTTTTAGGATTGTACAATTTGATTATGAGGGAGCAGATCCTCAATAATTGTCAAAACCAGCTTTACACCAGTACCTGGTGGACTCTGATCTGACCTCTCCCCAAGAATTGGGAAAGAAGGCAGACAAATGGGTCAGAACCAGGGTAAAGCCAAAGAACCAGGGTGGTGACCAGAAGAAAGATTCTTCCAAGAACCAAGAGAAAGGTGGGGATAAATCAAAAGATAAATCCACTACAGGGCCCCAAAAGTCCTCTTCTGGGGCTGGGTCCCAAACTCCTTCCTCCCCTGAAAAGAAACCTTATTGCCATGTCTGTAAGAAGCCAGGCCACTGGAAAAATGACCCCATTTGCCCAAAGGTCAGCAATAAGGAAAATGTTCCTCCAAGCACTACTACCATTCCTCCTGGTACTACCAGTAGTAATCCCCCAGGTGGTACTAGTGCACCCAAAAAACTAGGTGGGTTGGTATGGGGAACTGAGATGGACCCCAGCTTATCAAGGTCCTCCTCACAGGCCTTCTTAGTCTGTGATGGTGGCATGGGATTTGCCACTTTTACTGTCAGCCCTAATTCTTTGGGCAAGTACAGACAAGAGCCACTGATAATGGTCAGAAAGCTTTGGCATTCAGTGACACAGGGGCTAGTGTCACCATGGTGACAGGGAAACTAGTCCCCCCTCAACAGCTTTTACCTGAGTTTAAGTACCAGGTGACCAACATTGATGGTATTAGAACAGATCATCCCATGGCCATAGTCAATCTCAGCTGGGGAGGGGTCACTGGCCCAAAGAGAGTGGCAGTGTCCCCAAACTTGCCTGTAGATTGCCTGTTGGGCAATGATCTGGAAATTTCAGCCTGGGCTGAAGTTGAATACCAGGCCCATTTAAGAATGTTAGGCCTCCCTGAGAAAGTTGGTGGGGCTCTTAGGGCCTCAGAACAATCCCAGGGTAATTTTTGAGAGGTGGAGCCTGAAAGAATGGCCCACTCTACTCCACAAGAGAGCAGAAGGGTTGAAGAAAAGTCTTCTTCCCCCCAGACTATAGGTAAGGGTCAGCTTCCTCAGGGAACTGATCCTACCCCTAGTAAAGGAACTGCCCCAGAGGTGGTCAGGCCTGGCCTGGCAACACGCCTGATGGCAGGGGACCCTTCCAAGGTGGTACCCAGTCTGGAGCAGGTATCCTGCCCCTCTCTACCCTACCTCAATCAGCCTAGGGCTGCAGAGGTCAGGGAGGTCAGTGGAACCCTAAAGGCCCACTGCCCAGAGGAACCCCCCCATCAACAGATTAGGGGCACCCAGTCTAGTAGCCCTAGCCAGGTGAAAATTCCTCAACACACTGAGGGACCCCTCTTACCATTGAATAGGGACCACCCCCAGATGGACTCTGTTGGGCAAAGGCAAACCTGGGACCAAGTGGTTCCAAACCTACCATGTCCCCCCAGTGTTTCAACCAAAGGGACCCAACCCCCAGCTGTAGGCAGCCAGAGGTTGACCCTTAGGGCCAGATACAACTCAGTCATGGAAAGAAAGGCCTCCATGGTGACCAGTGCTCTGAGGAAGATGAGACCAACTTTATTAGGGCCTCACTTCTCTACTCAGACACCCCACCAGCCTTTTCTTTGCCAAAACACACTACAGGTAGTAATCCCAATTTTTGGAGAAAATCCAGTACCCTTAAGGGTAGGGACTGCTTAGTGGACCATAAGACAGGGGGTATCCATGCTAGTGCAGGATCTTCCTTATATGGCCACTTAGTCAATAAAGGCTCAACTGGACAAGGTTAGCCTTTTCTCCTTTCGTTTGGGGGGGGTTATGTAGGAAGGTGGAATCTGACTGCATGGTTACCCCCACTTTTTTCCTGGTGTTTTGCTGGTTTTTGACTAGTCTGACTGGGATCCTGCTAATCAGGACCCCAGTTTATCTGCTTTCTCCCTAAATTGGTTGTGCATGTACTTTAGGTACACTCCCGATTGGATTCTGGGGTACCCTTATAAGTCCCTAGTATATGGTATACTATGTACCCAGGGCATAGGTACCCCAGAGGCCTCGCAGGGGGCTGCAGCATGTATTATGCCGCCCCTGAGAGACCATTTAAAATGACACCACAGGTCTGCTACAGCAGCCTGTGTAAGGTGGTGCATGCACCCCTTACTTAGATATAGGTTCATTATAGCTATCCTAATCACTGCACATATAAACCTATCAGTCACCCCTATGGCAGGCCTTATCAATCCTGAAGGCAGGGTGCTGGGTTTTATGTGAGAGGGTGCCCATGCATGAGCAGGGCCCCTCTGCAGCCTTCGGAACCTATTCTCCGGGTGGTCTGTGATGCAGCCAACCATATATACTTAAGTGCATTAGACCCTAGCGGTAAATGCTAACTTTAAAACGGCTGCATGGAAACATGTCGTGTTTGGTGTCAAACACCTTGGAATCATACCTCCACACCAGTAACTGGTGTGGGAGGTATGATTCCACCCTCCTAGAGGGAGAAATATGACCACACCGGTACACCCGGTACCAGCTTTCTTGACCCTGGCATCACAAAATGAATACTGCCAGCCACAGACACGAGTCTGGCCTCCTGCTGCTGGACGAAACTCCGGCAGGGGAAGGCTTGACAATAGGTTTCCTGTCACAGGGAGGTGTGACCACCTCCCAGACAGGCTTTAGTGTATTGGGGCTGGGTGGGTGCACTCTCAGAGTGCTTTGATGTCTGCACTGGGGGCACATTTGGTGTGCCCCCAGTGCATAGGGTACATTTGGTACATTTGATGTGCATAGTCCAGCTCAAACCGGTTGCAGGAGCCATTTGCTCTTGCGCGAAACTGGACA
Source organism: Calotriton arnoldi (assembly GCA_963921515.1). NCBI lineage: Eukaryota > Metazoa > Chordata > Amphibia > Caudata > Salamandridae > Calotriton > Calotriton arnoldi. The sequence continues at coordinate 55,748 of CAWUFW010001870.1, read as the reverse complement.
AAGGACATGGGTGTAGCCACCCCTCTGTCCTGACCCTCCCATAGGTGGGTCCCCAGAGTTAGTCACACCCCTTCCTTGGGTATAAAGTAGGAACCCCTGACTACAGGACTTTAGATTTTACCTGGACTACACTCTGCTACAGAAACCAAGTACTTCGACGATCTGCACGATGCTGGATGACTGAAGAAATCTCCCTTGGAGTAAAGGAGTTACTCCCCTGCTGAGCAGGCACCTAAACGCATCTGACCGGTTGGCATCTCCCGAGCTCCTGAGGACTCCGAAGATTTCTGCAACACAGGAGGTGAGTTCCCGAGGTCTCTGAGGTTGATCTGTGCTCTCAGCAATTCTGAGGCCCGCATCCCTCGTGGGGACTGTGCAACCCGTACCCCTGTGCACTGTGTACATTTGCAGCAGCATATGCTTTTTGGCGACCCCTGAGGCTGTGCTTTGGGCTACTTGTAGTCCTGACCCCGATCAGTAATTCCACCGAAGATTTCCGGCCTACACTCCACGAGTGTTCCGTGGGCTGGCATTTGGTGATTCAGCTCGAGGTCCCTTCGCGATCCCTAGTCCGTTGACCTGTGGTCCCTGTGAAGGTAACTGTGACTTTCCGTGGGCTTCCCTGGTTGCTCCAGACGTGCCCTGACTCTCCATAGCTTGGAGAGTCCCCAGGACCTTGCTGGTCCTCGCAGAAGCATCTTTCCTCTGACCGCGTGGGTTGCAGTTGCCAAGGCTTGTTGGTGTTCAATCCGGACACTGACCCCCCAGCACTCGACATCCTTCGTGGGACAGCTCACCCCCGGACTTTGGTCGTCGTAGACGTCTCCTGGTCCCCGTGGCTTCAGAGTCAAGCTTCACCTCTTCGCACCTGAAACACCCGACATCGGTGGGGATTCGTCTATCGTGCCCCTGGTCACTGTGAAGTTACCCAGACTCTGTCCCCTCTGCTTTCCGGTTCTTCTCATCTCCAATACAGGCTTGGATCACACCGGACACTTTTCATCTTCCCGGCAGCAGCACTTTTCCGCAACACGCCATTGAAAACGACGAAGGTTTCCGACATCACTTGACCCCTGCACCCGGCTCCTCTGGGATAGGTAACACGGGTACCTCGGTACTCTCAAGGGTGCTGGCCTTAGAACCTTCTATGTTTAGCTGGGTTTGCTCAAAGTCCTCTCCGAAGTGTCCTTAATCTTTAACTTTCCAACCGCGACTTTCCCATAGAGTTTTACGGAGCTCGCGTCTGTGTTCTCACACTGCACCCGTCCTCCGTGGGTCCCCTGTGTGACTACTTTGGGTGGTTCCTTGGGGTCCCAGCGATTCTACGTGCTCTAGGCACTGTGTCTAGTCAAGTCATGGTTCTTATACCACTTTCTTAGTATATGGTTTGGTCTCCCCCGGGAGCCCACTGTGTATTGTGCTATTTACTGTCGTTCTAGTGATTTCATATTGTGTGCTTTGTTCTCTAATCTCTTCAAGAGGTTAATAGAGAATGTTTAGTAATAAATACATATAATTTATATATACCTTGTGTGGTTCTCCTTTCATTTGGTCATTCAGGAGGTTATGATCTGGTAAAACAAGCTGCTTCACATTCCTTCAAGACTTAGCCTGAAGGCTGCTCTACATAGCTACCACTAGGATAGCTTTCAATAAAGGTTGTCTTTAACCTAATCATCAACAAGGGTCATTTGGACTGGTGCAAGGTGCCCACTTTAGTTAGTGGACAGCATATACCAGGCCAACTTCTCACACCTTGGTCCAAATAAAAGCTGAGAGCCCTGTGATGGAGCCTCTCATCTTTAGAGAAATGATCAGTGTGATTGACTGCCCGATGTTAAATGGGGTAAACACCTCTGAAAGGAAGAAAGTCTTTGTTCTGAGAAACAGCATGCTGGGAATAAACAGGCAAAGAGAGGGCAAACCGTCAAATCCAAAGCTGGTTAACATAGCAAGCCGAAGTAATAGCTGGGCAAAAGAAAGCACAAAGTGCCACCACATCATCAAGACATGCATAAATCTGATCAATCTCTGTCACAACGCACCAAGACACAAAACGGCACCAATGTCTAGAATAAAGAGATTTGGAAGAAGAAGCTGTGTTGATAAGATGACGCCCCCATCTCTGAAGGTAAGCCGATAGAACTCAGGATGCTCTGCTCAGTCTCCAGGCATAAAGATGGAGGCCCTGGATTTTGAGATGCAGGGCTTGGCCCTCCAACTGCGAAAGGAGGTGTACTCTTAGCAGAAGCAGGAGAGGAGGACACAGGAATAAGAAACCCAGATCTGCGTACCATACCCCCTCCCTCGGTCAGTGTGGCACAATCAAGAACATCTGTGCATGGTCCTGACGCAGTTTCCTCAGAAACTGAGGAATCAAAAGGATAAGAGGAAACACATAATAGAGGGGAAATGTGTCATCCACAACTTCCAGCAACATAAACTGAAGGGTGCAGAAGAGAGGGTAGTGCACATTTCCCAGGTGGAATAGAGGTCTACAGGAGGGGTGCCCCACATGGCAAAGATGGACTGAAATGCCTCTGGATGGCGACACCATTTGTAGTAGGCAAGGCAATGCTGAATAAGATCATGAGCCCTCATGTTCAGGTACCAGACAGGTGTTTGGAAACCAACCAGATCTCAGAGCCCAAGCCCACGGCTTTAGCTCTTCGTGACAAAGACAGCATGAATCCACATTGCCCTGTTTATTGACGTACCGCATCACATTTGTGTTGTCCATGAGGACCTGAACGACAGAGAAGGGATGGCAAGAATGCCTATAGTGCCAGGCAGAATACCCTAATCTCGAGCAGGTTGATATGACACCTCTGCTTCGCTGGAGTCCAAGGCCCTCTGATGTCCAAACCCTCCAGATGGACATCCCATCTTAAAGAGGAGGTGTCAGTCCCCTCTATGGCTATTGCCGATGGGGAGGCCAGAAGAATCTCCCACAAGTGAGGTCTCCCCTTCATTGACAACCACTGTATATCTTTTGCTGCCTCCGTCCAAGTGTTGAGCCTATTGGACATGGAGACACCTTGGAAGGACCCTCATATGCTAACGACCATTGGTGACCAACCGGATACAGGAAGTTACGAGGCCATACTGACTAAGGCTATCAGGGAAGGAAGAAGAGTCCCTTCCTGAAACATGTTGCATATCCTGAATGTTAGTGATCCTCTTGGGATCAGAGAAATGCCTGAGGGATTCTGTGTCCAACTCCACCCTGATGAAAAGGAGGCACTGAGGTGAGACCGATCAGGTTGAAAGGAAATCCCAAACTAAACAGTGATGATGCCATGGAAGTGCTGACGACTTCAGCAGCGAGTCATCGGGGTACGGGAATATGCATATCCAGGCCATGCCAAGATGTGCCACTATTACAGATATCACATTGCTAAAGACACCAAGGTGCTGCTGTCAACCCAAAGGTGAAGGCTACGAATTAATAGTGAGCCGAGTCAACCTCAAAATGTAGGTATCGCCTGCGTGACTGCAGAATCGGTGTGTGAAAATGCGCATGCTGTAAGTCAAGGGACCCCATGCAGTGTTCCAGCTTCAAAGCCAATATAACCTGCACAGATCCTTGCGAAGGAAGACATTCAAACTCGGTGACTGAAACTGAGACAAAGCCCCAGTCCTTCCTGGATTCAAGAAAGTAATGGGAGTCACAAATCCGATGATCTTGTGCTCTGGAACTGGTTCCAAGCATCCTTTGCGGAGCAGAATCAAGAGTTCTGGTTGAAGGAAAAGGTGGAATGAGGAAACTCCTGCAAGGGGAGGATTTAACCTTGCTCTATTATCTGCACGACAGAGTGGTCCCTTGTGATGGCCAGTCAATCCAGCAGATGGTAAGACACCCTCCCTTCTCCATGCAGCACATGCTTCCTTAAGAATGAGCAAAAGCAGAGTTTAAACAGATGTAACGCTTTTTCAGGAGGTGTAGCATAGCAGCAGATTCAGGATAAGTCGTGGGTATACTCACCTCAACGGTGGTGCATAAGGGCAGATATGAGCACCAGGAGCTGGAGAAAGAGAGATACAATAGGTAAGATGAAAGACATTCATATGCTTTGCTGGTAATGCTGAGAGGTTAGGGTGCTCACCAGCATAAAATTGTCCAAATTAGTAGCTGACAAATCCTGCAAAATAAGTATGAAGTACTGAAGTGATGATATAAGGGGAGTGTAGTTAGGCTGCCTCAGCTTAGAGGAGAGCCAGACATCCAGACTTAATGGAACAGTTAGGCTAGTAGTAAAGGTGAGAAGTCAATGGAAGAATTGTTAGCTGTTGTTTCTTTAATAGCAGGTGTACCACTGTTGGCTTCAAGCATTAAGATTAAGTGGTGAGGGATGCTCTGTATATGTTTAAAGATGTGGGAAAAGTAAGAGGTAAAATGAGCAGCAAGTACAGATACTAGATCTGTCAGCCTTAGGGTGGTCTTCCCCCAGACGTTTTGCCTGCTTACCTCCTATTTTTGCTGATTCTTTTTGTTTTTGTTGGCCTGCTGACCAGTGCTAAAGTGCATGTGCTTCTCCCCTAAAACATGGTAACATTGGTGTATACACAATTGGCATATTTAATTTACTTGTAAGTCCCTTATCAAGTGGTATACCATATACCCAGGGCCTGTAAATTGAATGCCACTAGTGAAACTGCAGCACTGATCTCGCCATCCACACACGAAGCCCTCTAAACATATCTCAGGCCTGCCACTGCAAGTCCTTCGAGTACAGTTTTACTGCCACTTCGACTTGGTATTTAAAACCCTTTGCCAAGTATTAAACTTCCCGTTTATGTATTAAACTCCCCTTTTATTACACATGAGTCACCCCGAAGGTAGGCCCTAGGTAGCCCATAGGGCAGGGTGCTTTGTAAGTTAAAGGTAGGACATGTAGTTTCAAGTTTTGAATGTCCTGGTAGCGAAAAACTCCCAAACTTGTTTTTCACTACTGTGAGGACCACTCCTCTCATAGGTTAACAATGGGAATTCCTTAATACACTTTTAAGCTGTAATTCCTGATTAGAAAGCAATAGATTGGTCAAGTTTCATATCTTTGGAATGGTAATGATAAATACTCTTTACTGGTAAAGTTGGATTTAACATTACTATTTTAGCAGTGTCACTTTTAGAAAGTGAGCATTTCTCTGCATTTACAAGATCTACGTGCCTGCAGTCTGTCTTCAATACATGTCTGGGGAGGACGACTGCTTTACTTTGAGCATTCCCTCTAGACAGCCACAAACACAGGAAGGGTAGGTGTGTCTGAGTGCCTAACTGCATTCTAATGGCTCATCCTGGTCTGGATGGGAGGCAGGAGCTGACACTTCCACCTGAAAAGGCAGTGCCCTGCCCCCATACAACGGGCTGATTAGCCCCTACAGATAGTCTGGAGCCAGGGATTGGAAGAAAAGACCTCTGCGCATTTCAAAGACCCTTCTTTGAAGTCACTCTCTCTTCAAAGGCACAACTGGGTATAAGTATTGGGTCTTTGACCCCCTCAAATCAGACACTTCTGCACCTGTAACTAATCTCTGTCCGATGGAATGCTGTTCTGCATCAAGGACTGACACTCTTCTGGACTGCTGATCTGGAAGACCTGCTTTTCTGCTGTGCTGTCCTGCAGCTCTCTGACCCTGCTGAAGGAGAACTGGAGTCTGCCTTGCAACTAGTGATCTCCAAGGGCTTGCTGGCTTGCCTCCTGTTACTTGAGACTCCGAGCTATCAAAGTCTCTACCCCTGCTCCTGTGCCTGGTTAACTGGAAGTGAACCTAGACACTTGCATCAGTAAACTTGATGCATCTCTTGTCTGCTTGGAGCAGAACCAGCGAATGGACCCTGTTGCGGGCGTAGAATTGGCGCATCGAATTTGGGGCCCGAGCTGCATCACCGGAACCGCTGCATCGCTGCTACCACAGAAGGACGATCGACACAACCCTTCGACAAGCATGGAGAAACCCTGCGCATAGGCTTGGATGCAACGTATTTCAGATCCAGCACTTCTTTGGAAACCAACGCGTCGCCTTCAGTGTGTATGGAAAATCAACGTGTCCCTTCATCTGTGGGGAGTGACATCGAGGCATCGATCGACGCATCCCACATCTCGTGTTGTGCAACAACGATTAAGGTACTTTTGCTCAGCAGGCCCTGCGTGGGTCCTGTAGCCGGCCTGCGCTCCATCGCATATCGTCTGAACTCTTGACTTTGTCCCGGTGTCCAGCACGACCTCTTTTAACCTCTAAAATGGCATTTGCTTCTAATCGTTAGAACGGCATTTATCTTTAAAAATTCATATCTCAACTTTTAGTCATTGGATTTTTGTCTTTCTGGTCTTATCACATTAATTCCACTGGAGAGTAGAATAACTACTACAGGTTATACTAAGATGACACACGTCTGAAGAGTACTAAATGCAGAATATAAGCTAGCTGAAAGTAACACTATTGCAAACATATTTGATGTGCTATAGAACTGAAATGTTTCAGTTTGACATGTTGAAATCCAGTTTGATAAGGAAAGGCCATGAACCAGAACATCTGTCGGATGACAGAGTGATCTCACTACTGTTACACCTTAAGCTGGGAAGGACCTACTTTTAGGGTTTATGAGGCACCAGCCAAAACTCATTCTTACGGAGATGTTGATCATTTCTCTCATCTGCCTCCTCTGATCAATAAAACATGATTATAAAATATAAGTCTATGATAACTTAATGGATTAGGTTATTAGCTAACTGACACAGAGTTGCCAGGTTTACATGGGGGATACTGTTAAACACAGGCAGCAAAAATCATTATTGACTGCAACACACAAGGATAAACCACCATGGGTGTCAGGGCATCTGATTTTTTTTACATTTCAGACACAACACAAATTGACAGCCTGCCAATATTAAATTTTTGTCATAAATGTCCTAAATGCTTTGGCTGGGGTACATTTGGCAAAATGATCTGTGCCAATTAAGCTCGAATATCTGAATTTGGCAGTCGGTCCTGACCCAGGAAGTTAGAAGAGAGGCCTCCATCGCATTAGTGAGCTGGCAGGTCACCATCCACCAAATCACCCCTTAGTTCCAGAAAGGATTGTAATATGGCTTCAGAAATAAGATACCAGTGGTTTTCTGAAACATATGCTGCAATCATCTGCCATTTTGGGCATTTTTTAGTCACTCACTCTGGTATGATGAGAAAGTAACAAACACTAAGGGTGTTGCTGTAATCCAGCTGGAATCTAGTCAGTCTACGTACAATTGTAGGGTGATTTTATGGTGTGGTGCGTGGGAGTGTTTACTAAGATATTTCCAATTGGAAACATTTAAGAGATCAGCATCCTAGATGACTCCACGATCTGTAACTATGGATCTGATGGGGACAATATGGCCAAACAATGGGGGGCATACAGAGTTTATTTGACTGGACAGTAGCCTTTTTGTTTATAGGGTTTAAGATTTTAGCAGCTCCTAGAATAGTTACATGACTACCTGACTAGATCCCTGAAGAAACACTGATCCCAAATCACTGAAGAAAAAAAGCTTTTCCAAAAGATGAGCAGGGGCATTTAGACCCTGGGGCCGGGGTGGTCCGTGAACCTGCCTGTGTGGCAGAGGTCACCACTTCTAACAGCAATAAAAAAATGAGTTACTTACCTGTAACTACGGTTCTCCAGTATTGGTATCTTTCCTAGATTCACAGTCTTGAATCATCCCCATCGTCGTAGTGGAAGTCCCACAGTATCCTTCTAAAAGTAGTAGATAATACTATCATAGGCTACAATGAAATGAATAGTCACTGCAATAGCCTAACCACTTTCTTTTTTTAAAAAGAACCAAACTTAAGTAATAGCCAATCAGGCGACAGCACCCTGCAGAACACTCCCAAGAGAGGCTGAGTTCCTCAGATTTTTAAGCACAAGTGTGAAACTATATACTTTGAGGAAAGAAGGGAATCCTCTCAGGGGAGGAGTGTGGGTCGCATGTGAATCTATGAAAGATAACAATACTGGAGAACCGTAGTTACAGGTAAGTAACTCATTTTTTTATTGCTGTTAGAAGTGGTGACCTCTGCCACACAGGCAGTACATTTTCTTCTCCAGTAGTGGATCTTTCATAGATTCACATGCTTGAATCAGAGTAGCTAGCAGCTGCATAGAAAAATGTGCATAGAAACACAAATATATATGCATTTGAATGTTGTTCATTTGACATTTGGGAAAGCCTTTCTGTTAGAGAGTGTTGCACAAATAAAACCCCATGCTTTATCCTGAAAACTGTCTTTTGATGTGCCTCATTTTATGAGAGTGAAATCCCTTTCCAGGTGTTTTTATTGCTTCACCGTGTTTGTGCCTCTGTGTGGGAGTGCGGTATTTTCTATTGTTTGGGAGGGCGAATCAATACAAGTTCCCACTCGTGACATGTTTGCCCTATTCTGCTCAAGGTGTCTGCCAGGTTGTTTCTCACTCCTGGAAGATGTTCCGCCTGGATGATGATGCGGTGCAGAAACGCCCACTCCCAGATCTTTTGAGCTTCCAAAGATAGAATCTGAGACCTCGTTCCTCCATGCTTGTTGAGATAGTGCATGCAGGTGGTATTGTCTGTACGAATGAGGATGGAGGTTGCTCGTATTCTTGGGAGAAACGACTGAAGAGCTAGGAAAATTGCCCTGAATTCCAGGAAGTTGATGTGCATCTTGGAGAGAAAGGGAGACTCCATTTGCCACTTACTTGAAGGTTTTGAAGGTGGGCTACCCCAGCCTTCCAATGAAGCATCCGTGGTCCGAACGAACTCTGGAAGTGGAGAGAGGAATGTCAGGCCCACAGAGAGATTGCTGGAGGACTGCCACCAAGGAAGTGCTTTATTCATGATCTGAGTGATCTGAATAATGTCCTCGAATGATCCAGTAACCTGAAGCCATTGCCTGTCCAACTACTCCTAGAAATGTCTCATCCTGAGACCTGCATGGGGCACCATGAGGATGGCCGAGGACATCATGCTGAGAAAGGATTTGAGGAGAAGCAAACTCTTTTTTGGATAGACTGAGCCAGCAATAGTATGGTGTTTTGCCATTCTGTGGATAAGAATGCCTTGTTTTGGAGGGTATCCAATGTCGCTCCAAGAAAAGTTATCCGCTGAGATGGTGTGAGAACGGATTTTTGGCAATTGATTGCAAGCCCTAGAGAGCAAAACAGTTGTAGGCAGATGGAAATGGCCTCTGAGGCCCGGTGAAGAGAAGGAGCCTTTACTAGCCAATCGTCGAGATACGGGAAAATCTTCAGGCCTCATAATCGTAGGTGTGCTGCCACGTAGCGATACATTTGGTAAATACCAGAGGAGCTGAGCGGAGGCTGAAGGGAAGGCCCTTGAACTGATAGTACACACCTGCCACAGTGAAACGGAGAAACCTTCGATGTTTGGGATGGATAGGAATATGGAAATATGCATCCTGTAAATTGAGGCTGGCCAGAAAATCTGAATGGTTCAGAAGCTACTGGAGAGTTACCATGTGGAAGGATTTTTTTCTGTAGATATTTGTTGAGCTTTCTGAAGTCCAGAATGGGACGCCATTCCCCCGATTTCTTCTTCACAAGAAAAAAGCGGGAGTAGAAGCCCATTCCCCTTTGAGAGCGTGGTACTCTTTCTATGGCTCCCTTTTGTAGCATGACAAACACCTCCTTTCTGAGTAATTGAAGATGGGATGGCAGAGATTTTTGTGGTGGATGAGGAGGTGGTACTGTGACAAACTCCAGGGTATGGCCATACTTTATTATATCCAGGAACCATCTGTCTGTAGTAATTTTTTGCCATTGACTGAAATAGCGTGAGATGCGAGTGCCTCTGGCTGGATTGATAGGGAAGAGTGCAACAGGCGCCAGGACATCGTCACTGTTTCCTAACAGTATCTCTGTACTGTACAGGTTTCCTACATCTGCCTGGAGTATGCAGCCTGTGGTGGTGCACGATATGTCTGTTGATGTTGGTAGGAAGGGCGAAGTGAGTGATAGGTCTGAGGTTGGTATTTCGGGTAACCCCCAGGAAATGAATAGGTTCCTCTACCATGAGCTCCTCGAAAGGGGGTCTTCCTGTAAGCTTTAGCAGTCTTGGTGTCTGCCTTAATGGCCTGTAAGGCATCATCAATGTGCTTACCGAAAAGCGCATCAACATCAAAAGGCATATCCAGGACTTTACTTTGCACCTCAGAAAGAAATGTTGTTGCCCTCAACCAACCTTGATGTCTAAGGACGGCTGCTCCAGTGAGTTGACACAAGGCCAGGGAAGCCGCATCCATGGACGCATCAATAATCTCTGAGGCAGATCTTTCGCCTCTAGTCTCTTGTCTTCTGGAAGGAGGTCCACGTATGTGGCGATATCAGACCACATTTGGCGGTCGTATCTGCCCAATATCGCTAGTGCGTTGGCCACGGGCACAGTAGTGCCTGAGGTGGTTGTAAACCTCTTGCCAATGTTATCAAGGCGCCTCCCTTCTTTATCAGGTGGAGCGGTGATAGGCACTGAAAGATTCCTTGACCTCCGTTACACAGCTTGAGTTAATATCGAGTCTGGTTTCGGGTGTCCTACCAGACAAGCTGGCGCATCATCAGGAGCCTTGTATTTTTTGTCTATTCTAGGCAAAACTGCGATCACTGTAGCCGGTGTTCTCATAACTTTCACACCTTCCTTCCAAATATGGTCTATCAGGGCTTTAAGTGGGGGGGTCTGTGGGGGTCTGAGCACCCCCATTTTTTTGGGGGGGGCCTCGAAAGGGGTCTCTAGGGGGCTCTATTTTCGGACCGCAAAGGTCAAAGGTAGGGTGACCAGACGTCCCGGTTTTTGTTTGGTGTTTCGGGTGAGCATGCGCGCGCACTGCTTAAGGCGTGACGTCATTGTAGCAGGAAGGGAAATCCTTTGAAGAGAGACACTTTCTCTCGGGATTTCCCTTCTCTTTGAACACGCAGCGCCACCTACGTCATCGTGCCAGCCATCGGCACAACAACAGCTGGTTAGAACCGGCACAACCCTGCTTTTATGGCCTGCAGCAAGATTTCTCCAGCAACCAGTGTGACCCTGCTCTGCCTTAAAGCAAGCGAGGGACGAGGGTCTACAACAGAATCCAGAGTGACAGGGGCTGGGGGTAGCTCCAGGAGGCTGGGTGAGTCAGCACTAGGCTGAATAGCCCCATCTACATGTAGAGTGGTGGGGAGGAGTAGCACCTGGGTCTCAATAGGGCTGTGCCTGCCTGCCACAATGCTGGCTCCACCTCCTGCGGTGCGTCTGATGGCCCTGGCCCACACTCACAAAGGAAGAAGAAGTGCACTGGCAGAATGCACCCAGAACTGGTTTAGACTGGGTCCAGGACCCCTCACACAAGAAGAACAAAGACTTTTGGGGTATAAAAGTAGGACTGGAGCCCCAGTAAAATTAGATTAGGAAACTTCGTGATCAAGAAGGAATCCCTGCCAAAAGAAGAACAGCCAGGAAGACTGAGGAAAAGTGCTGCCATTGCCGAGTGTCTGGGAGCTGACCTACAGTTGCTGTGATTGCTGAGGAAGAGGACCAAGGGACTGTCTGCTGTGTGCTGTGTCCCCCTTTCTTGAAGAGGAGCTGTGCTGTGTGCTTTGCCCCTCTGAAGCCTGCCTATCTCCAAGGGCCTGAGAAGAGCTGGCCTCCTGTTGGGAACTCAGGGATACAAAGTTCTCCAGAACCCACCCTTCCAGCTGCTGTGTGTGTGTCTCTGCGCACAGCCTGTGCCTTCGTGAAGCTGCCTTCTGGTGATGAATGCATTCTTTATGGTGAAACAGATATACAGAAACTGTGTTCAGAGTTTCAGCTGCCAGCAAGAGATACTATCCAAGCTTTTAGACTTTTCAAAGATTTTGGTGGAAAGAAAACCCCTGAAGCATTAAAAAAGTTAGTAGTTTGCATGGAAACCCTGCCAGCAAGTAATGCGGATTGCGAGAGAAGTTTCAGCGCAATGAACTTAATTGCTAGTCCAACAAGGGCCTCTCTTCTAGTAGAGACCATTTCTTCATGCTTATGGGTAAAACTCAATGGTCCTCCATTTGAAACATTTGACGCAAAGCTGTATGTAAAGAGTTGGCTGGCAAAAGGTAGAAGGTCTGCTGAAGAAAATTGTTGTGAGAAACCCCAGCAAAATAGACACATTGAATATCTTCAAGGGTTTTGGGAAATCCTGCAATAGATTTCTAAGTAATGTAAATTATTTTTACATGTTTTTTAAAGTGTTTGGTATTTTATGGCTTATACTTAATAAATATACCTTTTTGCCTATTTTATTATCCTTTGCTGGATGCGACTTCATGATTTTCTTAAGCACACAATGCTAGTTATCTTGATTTAGACCACGCCCCTACTCGGATAGGCCACACCCCTTTAAGAAATTTGCCACGCCCCTTTTAGAGCACCCCCAGGTTTTTTTTCCCACTTAAAGCCCTGTGGTCTATTATTGGGATTGCTCTCACAATCTTCCGAGATTGGTCTTTAAAATCTTAAAGAAAGCAGTCAGACTGCTTGACTGTCATCGGTAACTGAAAATGAGAAGCTGCTCTCTCCATCAATGCGTGGAAACCACCAATGTCCTCGGGCGGAGAATCCACTGTTTGTGGAGATGGTGAAGCAGGTGTTGAGATTATGTAATCTTCCCACTCACTGCCAGCTGGCCTTGTACCCTGAAGTTCACCTTACTCTACATCCCCATCATCAGAGGTGTCATGCTGTTATGGAGGTAGAACACTATCTGTTGCTGGCGACATCCTAGGCAAAGGCTCAGACATGCGTGGTGGAGATGCCGGTGGAGGCGGAGGTGGAGGTGCACTTGTTTGAAGAAGGAAAAAGAGTACGATAATTCTGCAACATGTCTTGCGATTCTTAAACTAATGCCATAGGGAGGTGGCCCATGGGTTCACAAACAGGTTCCATGTGCTGCATCTTGGCATGTGGAGTGTGAAAGTCCTGCTGATAATAACCCTCATAGCCATCTTCATCATCGTCCTGATACTTGACGTGAAGCTGAGAGGGACTGTGAGCAGGGCCAAACATGTCATCTTCATCAGACTCTTCAAGAATGTTGAAGGAGGTAAAGGAGAAATGAGTGGAGGATTCTGAAGAAAACGCCTCGTCGATGTTGTCGTTGACGAGAACGTCGTCGATGGCTATAGAGGTGTAAGTTGTAACATCGACGGCTGTTTGAGGCCCAGTGTCATACGCAACATTGTCAGCTTCATTGACTGCAGTGGTTTCTATGTCGTCGACGAGGACATAATGGGAACCGATGACGAAAATATTGTCGCCATCACTGTCAATGTAGAAGCTGTCGTCGTCGTTTCGGTCGTCAACGACGAAAAGGTGGTCGTCGATGGAACAAATGTCGACAACGAGGATGTAGACATTGACGAGGAAGTCATCATCGACGAGGAAGTCGTCAGCGGTGAGGGTACCTTTGCCGCCGCTACAGGCATCATCGGTGGAGCCGCCGTCGACGGCGCATCAGAGACCTTCATCGATGATGATTTTTTCGACAACGAGATCGTCAACAGCAATGGAGGGGTAACATGCCCCAGTGGTGAATTCTGCATCGACGGGGACCCAGAGGACAGTGCTGTCGACGACACAAGCTTTTTAGAGACTGTAATCTTCATAGATGGCTCTGAAGAGGGTTTCTCATGTTTTGAGGTCAGATGGCCTTTCTCCTCAGCAGGAAATGGATGCTTTCCTCTTTTTTTTTGGGGGGGGGGGGGTGGTTTAGAAACTTTATTGAAAATAAAGCACATTACAGTATAGGCATTCAATTAGTACATTCTGCCATTGGTGGTTTAGCAGGATACATTCATAACAACGGCGCAAAAGGGTATGTGGTGCAAGCATCTGTAAGGTGGTCATGAACTCGTGTTATAGGTCCTCACAACCGAAAGGATTATAGTTCTGATTCTATAGAGAGTTACGCAGCAGCTCGGGGTGGCGGGAGTTGGGAGTCCGTCCCAGGAGAATTAGGGCGTTCGTCATTGTCATCTAATTGGCAGAGGTATGCCACCAAGGGAGCCCAGATATCATGCAGCCTGCTCGCAAGGGGCATCAAGTTCCAATATTCAGTCAGGTGTGTCTGGCAGTGCGCAGCGCCAGCAAGCCAGGTTTTGGTCAGCGGTGCTGGCTTGCGGCCCCAGTGGATCGCCACTCGCCTGGCCAGCACCAACAGCATTTTGACCAGTCTGCGGCTAGCATCCGGGACCTCCCTGACATACCCCAGTAAACATGTAAGGGGGTCTGGTGTAATGTGTTCCGAGGTAATGGTGCTAATAATTTCACACACTTCCTGCAGTAGTTAGCTATCCTTAAGCATGTCCAGGTCAGGTGTATGAATGTGGCGTCAGGCGCTGAGCAGCAGGCGCATCTCGCACCCGCAATTAATCCCATTTTGTGGAGTGCCACTGGGGTGCGATATAATGTGTGCAAAAATGTAAAATGTAACAATCTTAGTCGGTAGTTAGGGGAAAATCCTTCAGTCTGGTTGCAGCAGTACTGCCACTGTTCTGGTGATGGCCCCATAGCTAGGTCTGCCGTCCACGCGTAGCGTGCGTACTCAGTATCCGTTGGGGAGGCCGCAAGGGAAAGCACGTATAGCCTGGTGACAAGTTTGCGAGGTGAGGTAGTGGTAAGGATATATTCGAGTGATGCATTTGGCGGTAGAGAATTTGGGAATGCACCATTAATATTCCTACAGGTCGCTCTGATTTGATAATACAGCAGGTTGTCAAGCGGTGTGAGCGGCATAGTGTTGGCGTGCACAGGAAGGGGAAGGAACTGTCCATTAGGGTAAAGGTCAGCATTGGTACGTATGCCCAGGGATGCTGCCCGGCGTGTCATTCTTCTAGTTTGCAGTGGAGGCAAGGAGGTATTGTCTGCCAGTTGCATTGCTGGTGCATATAGAGTGCCATCCCTTGTGTGTTTACGGATGCCCTCCCACGCCCAGCGCACACACTCGACAGTGTTGATTTTTTGCCTGGGAGCTCTGTACGGCAGAAACAATGCCGTCTGGAGCGGCCAGGGGGAGGACAGATCCGCCTCGACTGCCACATGTGGCTGGAAGGGGGGTGGGTGTAGCCAGAAGTGGAGGAAGCTAGCTTGAGCGCAGTGTGCATAGAGCTTGAAATTCGGGGCCCCATTCCACCGCGCGAGAAAGGTAGCGTCAAAGTTTCATAAGCAATGCGCGGTTGCCGGCTAGCCCATAGTAACGTGATTAAGTTTGAGCGTAATCTCCTAAAGAATTGTGTGGTAAGGGGAAGCGGAATATTCAAAAAGAAGTATAATAGTTTCGGAAGAACCACCATTTTGGCTATCGCAATGCGACCCGCCAGGGAGAGTGGGAGATTTTTCCACACCAGGATTTTGGTTTCCAGCCATTCCATAGCCCTTCTGAAGTTTGCTTTCCAGAGCTCCTCTGGGTCTGTGCTCAGCCATATACCTAGGTATCTGGTCGGTTCCGTTGCCCATTTTATCGGGTACTCGGTAAAGGGAAATAGGATGGACTTGCTCCAATTTATTTGTACACCGGAATAACCTCTGAATCGTCTTACCTCTCTCGTCATTGGCGCCAAGTTTGTTTGCGGCTCACGTATATATAACGCGACATCATCTGCATACATAGAGGTCACCAGGCTGCGGGTTGAGAAGCCGATACCCTGCTGCATGTGGTGTTGGCGCAACCGGGCTGCGAGCGGCTCCATTGCGATGGCGAATAGCATAGGTGAGAGCGGGCAGCCCTGTCTTGTGCCCCTGGTTATTGCTATGGGATTGGTAATTTGTCCATTAATTGTGATGCGCGCTGAAGGCAAGGTATATAGCAGTTTGATTTTGTGGATAAAGGCTGAGCTAAAGCCCATACGGCCAAGCAGCGAGCAGAGGAACGGCCATTCCAGTGAGTCAAATGCTTTGGTGGCGTCCTGTAAGGCAGCCACCGCAGGCAGAGAGGGATTAATTTGGTGCTTTATAGAGAAGATTGTGCATAAATTGTGCAACGTGGCACGACCTGGTATAAAGCAAGACTGACCCAGGCGTATTATCAGGGGCATGAGTAGGAGGAGCCGATTTGCCAACAGTTTTGCATATATCTTATTGTCAGTGTTGATTAATGATAAGGGGCGATATGAGTCAAAACATTCAGGCCCTTTGTCCGGTTTGAGAATAAGTGTTATTAGTGCCTCTTGGAGAGAAGGTGGGAGGTGACCAATAGTGACAGATTCACTGTACATGTCAGCGAGGTGGGGGATCAGGATGGAAGCATATTCTTTATAGAATGCGGGTGTGAGCCCATCTGATCCCAGTGCTTTATTGCCCGGAAGGCCAGCGATCACCTGTGCGATCTCTTCTGTAGTGAATGGAGCATCTAAGTAGTCTCGGTGCCCAGGGTCGAGCCATAGCAGTTCAATTGAGTCAAAATATTGTTCTATGATATCATAGGGGAGTTTCTGCCCCGGCAGTATATAGTTGGGAGTAGAATGACATGACTCTAGTGATTATTTCACTGGGGGACGTGGTTCTTCCCGCTGTGTTGTCCAGCAATTCTGTTACATATGAGGAAGCGTGAGGCTTCCTCAGCAGGTTTGCCAGAGTTTTGCCAGGGAGATCTCCCTCTCCATACCGGCGGGCCCGCGCCTCACGGCCTAGATACTTCACTTTGTGTTCGGCTTCAATATAATATTCGGACAGCTTAGCACTAATGTCTGCCAGCGCAGTAGGGGTAGGGTCGATGTTGTACCTTTGGTCAAGTGTTTTAATTTCCGCTGTAGTGTAGTTCCTATTTCCCTAATAGGCCCTGCGCATTGGATTAATATACCCTATAGGTTTGACATAGGACTGAGTTCAGTATGTCCCTATCGAGTATATTAAACTTAATTTACTTTGTACCAGCTAACTCAGAGGCCACTAGAAACTCCTTGTAAACAAGAAGGGAGTAGTTTCTGGCAACCGCATAAACATGACAACTTTGTTTCCCTTTAGAATCGGAACACTCTCAGAATCGTGGAAACAACAGATAACAGTTTCACTCAGCTAATCGTGCATGCTTAGTTTCTTCAGAGTTACACAGAAATAATAGACGGGCGTTTCAATAAAAGGATTTATTGAACAGTCTTGTTTCTCGTGTAAGAGATATGAGCTGTTACAATCGTAAGACAGTATGCTAGATATATGATGTACAGCGTAAGCAGTAGAAAGAAATAATACTGCGTTAGCATTATCTTTTAGCTATGACACATATATTCATATACATAAATAACATAAGCTAAAAATGCGAGTACTCATAAGATGCTTCTCTAACTAGTTCTACCCCAGTGTACCTAACCTAAGTGTAGTGCAAGGTAAGAAGTAGGTGATGTATTCTATAGTATGGTATGCCAAGTCTAGTATGCCAAGTCTAGTATGCCAAGAGTCCCTCTAGGTTCTAGTCAGCTCCATACCTTGAGAATGAGAGAGGTGGGAATCTCTTTCCGGGTATCGAACTCTAACACCCCGCAAAGGGAGTCAGAACACTGGAAGCTGGATTCTCTGCGAGCAGGGATGACAGCGTCTCTTGTCAGTGCGTCAGGCCGGGACACGGGCTCCTCTAAAGTCGAGGTCTCCTCCTACTTGCTTGGGCAAGGGAAGGTATATTTATACCCGGTAGGTGCCTTGGAATGTTAGCATTTACGTAAAGTCGGGCAGAGGAAGACGTCAGGAATGAACCCTTAAGGAATAGCGGTTCATGCATAATAAATGAGTTCTTGGAGAAATCAATAATCCTGTAATAGGGGAACTCCCAAGAGCTTAAGGGTCTGGTTTCTAAGAACTCGTTGGGACGTTGGGGTGGACGGATGTAGGTGACCATGCCTGTATTTGGATAGCATGGCTAATGCCTAAATAAGGACTGGGATCTTATGCCTATATAAGGGCAATGCGAATTGTGCCTATATAAGGACATGTATCAGGAAAACCTATATACGGACACCTAAAGCGGAATACAACACCGCCTCTAGCCGCTCCAGGGAGCCTCGAATAGATCGGAGCACTCCCAACTGCTTAGCGATGCACACCCCCTGGATCACCACCTTAAAGGTTTCCCAGAGGACTGAGGGCGACTCCATCAAGCCAGTGTTCAGCTCAAAGAATTCCATAATGGTGTTGCGCAATTCCTCTTTAAATGCGGCATCTTGCAGCGTAAAGGGGGGCAAGCGCCACGCAAACATTCGCTGAGAGGTTAGCGGAATCCGCAGGGTCAAGCGCACTGGGAAGTGGTCCGATAGGGTACGGGCCATATGTTCAACGGAAGAGGCCCAGCAGGCGACATCACGGGTGACCAGCCATAGGTCAGTATGGGACCAAGAGCCGTGTGTGTTGGAAACGCAGGTACCCTCGCGTCTTTCAGGGTGGGCATGGCGCCAGGCGTCAACTAAGGTATTGTCTTGCAGAAGTGTGAGCAATGTAGTGGTGACCTGAGGGTGCTGTAAACGTGCGCCAGAGCGGTCTAGTGTGCTTTGTAATGCAATATTGAAATCGCCGCCCCATATCAGTGGGTAGGGGCCGACTGAGGAGAATAATTTCCACATATGGAGGTAGAAGTCCGAATCATCTGTGTTCGGGCCATATACGGCTGCAATGATTAGGGGTTGAGCGTATAGTGTCCCCGCCAGCACCACGTATCTGCCCTCAGTGTCTATATAGGTTTGGGATGTGCGCCAGGGGAGGTCTTTTCTAAGCAGTATGGTGACGCCTCATGCGTAGCTAGAGTAAACCGAGGAATAGGAGTCGCCCCAGTGGCGGGCACGCAGCCTAGCCGTGTTATTAGCTGTGAGGTGTGTCTCTTGTAGGAAGCAGACGCCGATCTTGTGTCTAGCAAGATATGTGTGTATGAGTCGCGCTTTGCGGTAGTCGTTCATGCCTCTAATGTTCCAGGTTATAAATGCCACCTCAGCCATGCGCAAAGTCTGAAGGGAGTATAATATTGTACCTTCCGTTGTCGGCCTTGGAGCAGGGGGATGTTTTTCCATTGAGCACAATGCAGCTGCCATTGAATGCAATCAACAACATGTTCAAGGTCAAACAAGTGCAAAAACTTAACAGAACACAAGGATATGGATTTAGTACCTCATATCCTCTAGGAACTACCCATCGCTTCCCCCCCTCCCACTCCAATCCCCCAATTAGGTTGAGACTCATTCCTCCCCCCTCCTGAGGAACCCCAACTTGGAAGATGCCAAGTAGAACATGGGAATTATCCCTATGGGGTGCGTGGGCTCAGCCAGACTTCCCCCTTGCCAATAAGGCAGGGTGGCTGAGTGACAATATTCGCAGACAGGAGCAGTGTGTAGGAACCTGGTTATCTACAAACAGATGCAAGGTAATGATGTACAGCGATGGCGCTGCTATGTTTCAGTTACGGAGCCCACTGCAGGTGGGGCAGCATCCTGTGCGCTATTTCCTTGCCAGTTAAATTAGTCATTGTCGCTAGTGCGGCCATCTTCAGATGAGGAGGGAGGGCCTTGGGGGAGGGACTTCTGCAATTGTTTAGCGAATGTCATAGCTGCTTTCAGGTCTGTAAAGTAGCGGGGCTCGTCTCCAGAGTCTATCCGCAGCTTGGCAGGGTATAGGAGGGGATATGTAATGTGTAATTGCTGGAGCAGCCGTTTAGCAAGCAAAAAGTCTCTCCTAGCAGCTTGTACAGTCGGAGTAAAGTCAGGGTAAAATGAGAGAATATTACCCTGGTGCCTGACCTCGCCCATTTCCCTTGCTTCCGAAGGATGGAGTCGCGGTCTCGATAGTTTAGTATGCGCACAGGGGCTCCCAGAGGAGTCTGCGGGCCAAGGGACCGGTGCACCCGTTCGAAAATGAAAAGACAAGATAGGACAGTGCCAAAGAGTTCGCGCAACAATGATTCCAGTTAGTTCTCCATTTTGGCAATTGCTGTGGATTCAGGAATACATGTTTAGTTTAGTTTAAGCATTTGTAGAGCGCATGGTTACACCACCGGTGTGTCCCCGCACTGAGAAGCTCAATATGAGAGAAGGGGCGTGTGAGACAAGCAGACTACAGTGATAGAGGTACTACGACCCCTATGACCCATCAGACTTCACATATAGCCATGTTTTCAGTTGCCTACGAAATCTTTTTTCGCATGGCTCTAATCGGAGTTCAATAGGCAAACTCTTCCACATTTTTGCTGCCTTATATCTAAAGAGCGCTCGCCCATTCTGGCTCTGAATATTCTAGGCACCGTAGCCAATGCCAACTCTGAAGATCTTAGACTGCGGCCAGGGGTGTACTTGGTTATTAGTGGATGGAGATACTTCGGGCCTTTGTTTAGTAAGATACGGTGGCAGTAGCACATTGCCTTGAAGGACACTCTTTTATCCACTGGTAGCCAATGCAAAGCTTCCAGTGCTTTCTTAGTGTTAGACCTTCTAGGGAGGCTAAGTACCAGCCGTGCGGCCGCATTTTGGACCCTCTGTAGTTTTGCTAACCCTTGTTTAGTAGCTCCAAGGTACAGTACATTTCCGTAGTCTAATTGGGAGGTAATGACTGCCTGTACTATAGTCTTCCTGGAGTTAGCTGGTAGGAGGTTCAGGAATTTACGCAGAACCCTCATAGCACCATAGCATTTGCCAGCCACTTTACGTATTTGGGAGTCAAAAGTAAGTCCTGAATCCATCCAGACTCCGAGATTCTTGACTATGGGCTTAGGGGTAGGGAATTGGCCTAGGGATTCAGGCCACCAGGCGGATGACCATATGGACGGAGTTTTGCCAATCACCAACACTTCAGTTTTGCTCCCATTTAATTTGAGGCAGTGATTTGACATCCAGTCCGCGACCTCATCTAGGCACTCTGCAAATCGGATGGGGGCCTGATTATTCTCCTGTGATAACATCACGATTACCTGCGTATCATCAGCATAGGAGACGATCGATACTTTATATTTCTCCACTAGTTCTGCAAGCGGCCCCACATATAGGTTGAACAGGGTGGGGCTCAAAATGGAGCCCTGTGGCACATCCTGTGCCAAAGGAAAGCTTTCCGATACAGAGGGTTGCTGCCTGACTTGGAAACTTCGTGCTGAGAGAAACGATTTCATCCAGCCAAGAGCACTATGCCTGATGCCACAGTTCTCTAGCCTATGCAGAAGTATTTTATGGGAGACAGTATCAAACGCTGCACTTAGGTCAAGCAGGATTAGTGCGGCTGTTTGACCTTCATCTGCATATTTCCTTAGAGTTTCAGTGGCAATAAGAAGGGCCGACTCAGTGGAGTGGGCCATTCTAAAACCTGACTGAGAGGGATGCAGTATATTATTCCTCTCTACATGTTCTACCAGTTGGATGTTGGTTACTTTCTCTGCAATCTTAGCTACGAAAGGTAGCAGAGAAATAGGGCGAAGATTGTCTAGAATGGATGACTCCACAGATGGATTTTATTTCAGTGGCTTAACGATGGCCTGATTCCATTTATTAGGGACTGTTCCGGTTAGAAAGGAGCACGAAATGAGCTCCTGAATGCGGGGCATGATTGCCTTAGCTCCTTCCATAACTATATTTGGATGGGCTGGATCCAAAGGCGAGCCCGATTTAATCCCTTTGGCTATGGACGTGAGTTCTTCAAGGTCCTGGATCTTAAAGACATCCAATGTCACCCCTACAGGATTCATTTGATTACCCTTTGTCAGCCCCGTGCCTTGTTTCGCTTCATCTGGGAAGGTGTCATAAATCTTCATCACTTTTTTGCGAAGAAGTCTGCTACCTTATTACAGTTTTCCACCGAGTCAGGTATCTCCTCCCCCATCTCCTGGGTTCTGAGGGAGTTCAATATGGAAAACATTTCTTTAAAGGAGTTATTGGCACTATCAATTTTCTCCGTGTAAAACTTGCAGCGGATTTTCTTAATCAGTATGTGGTATTGTTTTAATTCCCTTTTATACTTTTCTTTAACCCCATTGCTGTAGTCCTTCCTCCAGGTACGTTCTATTTTTTGCATTGTTTTCTGGCCACCCTCAGTTCTTCGTTGAACCAAGGTGCCGTTTCTTTCTGCCTCTTGGGCATCCTTGTGCTCCAGGGAGCTGTTTTGTCTAGTGCGTCTGTAATCCAGACTTCCAGTTGGTTGTTAGCCTGATTCACATCGCTGACTAGTATGGGCTTTGTTTCTTCCAATGCCTGTGTAAAGGAGGCAGAGATAAAAACCTTTCCATGCCCTAGCGGTAATTCTTTTAGCCTGTTGCCTAGACCTCTTCCTCTGTGATGGTACTGTAAATTGGACTAAGAAATGGTCTGACCAGGGAACAGGCCATGGGGTGTCAACCTCTATCTCCACAATATTAGAAAAAATGGGATCTAGGATATGTCCCCCTTGATGTGTTTTTGTTTTTACACTTTGTGTTAAGTTTAGTGTTAATAGGTCGTTACAGATAGTAATTGCCTCAAAGTGAAATTTATTGTCAAAGTGTAGATTTAAGTCTCCTAACACCATGAAGTTTTTATGTCTAAGAACATGGTGTGCAATTTCCTCCTCTAGACTTTTCTTAAATTGTGTTACTGGCCCTGGCGGGCGGTAAATTAAGTAGCCAACTATGGTATTGTCTCCAGTAGCTGCTAAGGTAAAAGAAGTGCCTCGCACTCCGCAAGTTCTATCTTTTTAATCTCACATTTAATAGAGGACTTGTGAATTATAGTGATACCGCCACCTTTTTGACCCTTGCGATCCTGCCTTGCTATCCTGAAATCATTGGGAACTGTGATGCAGATGTTGTTTCTGCGGGAACGGGATTCAAGATCTTCGTTCTTGGCACGGATGAGCTCCAGAACCTTGTCCATCTTCAACAGGTGCTGCCGGTTCTCCGCACCAGTGTCGTCTGCATCTGATATCCTGGCCTCCAGCTGCGTGAAGCGGTTATCATGCGAGTCTATCCGTTGTTATACTTGGTCGAGGCGGGATGCCAAATGATCGATCTTAGAGTCAATAGTTTTTAGGCTGGATTTAACCTCGAGAAGCAAGGAGCGTATATCATCGTCTTGCACTTCCGGTGTATCTGTCTGCAAGGCCTGCCTCATGAGGCGGGTCCCCGCATCTTCCGGTCCTGCGGCCCTCAAAGGTTAACTTAGGTTGCTTGGCATCAGTTTTCCCCATTATGGCTGCAGTTGGGACGCCACGGCCAGAGAGAGGAATGTGCAATTATTTCAGCGCGCTGCAGGCACGGTACAGTGGTCGGTTGATTGGGGCCTGCCTAGAAAATCTCTTGCATCCAGGTGGCACGCAGGGGTTCCGGGCCCAGCAACCATGGCCAATGGTCTTGTTAGTCAGGGCCTGCATGGTGGGTTTGAGCAGTGGAGGCAGTGGGGTGCTCAGTATTCCGTACCAGAGCTTTCCTTGTGCCCCCCACGTAGGCCGCAACTCACGATAAGGCGGACTGACAGCAATTGCCCCATCACCTCACCACCCAGCAGGCAGGGAATCAGCAGTGCAAACAGGAATTGTGGCATCCACGGCAGGCCCGCGGCTCACCAGCGTGCCAGGCACTCGCTCATTCTGGAGGGGGGGTAGAGGCACCCCACTCCTGTGCTGACAGGTCAAGGCTTAGGCCGTCTCGCAGGGGGGCCAGTCAAGCAGATACGAGGGTGTATCCAGGAGAATTCCACAGCACTGTGTCCTGCATATGGCGATCAGGACAGTATAGCAATCGTGGGGCCCTTTACAGTGCACAGTCTCTAGGGCCGCTATACGAGAGCCTCGCTGGGCCAAGCCGGCCTATGTGCGCCGTCCGCCGAGGCTACCGCACGCTTCAGGCACAGGATTTGACAGCGGGCCGTCAGCTCGTCGCAGTTCGTCACCACCTCATCACCACAGAGCCTTACCAGCGTGTTGAAGTGCAGTACTCTACAGCAAATCTCAGCCTACTCTTGCAGGTCAGCCACAGCCCCAGCCCCAGCGCCAGGCCTCCGCGCAGTCAGGGTCCGTCCTCCCCGCAGTATCAGGATCACAGATCGTGGCGCCAAGACGCCGCGGCGCCGGTGTCTGGGTGGGTCCCGGACTCAAGTGCTCAGCCGAGCCGCGTCTTCTTTAGGCCGCAGCTCACCACGACGCTCCGGCGCAGCCCCCGCCTCGTCACAGATTACGGCAACATCGGGAATTTAGGCAGGGGCGCCAGACCACCACCGGGCAGCAAAGCTAGCGTAGTCTTCCATGCCAGGCCTCTGCTAGGGGCAGAACAGCAGGGCGCGCCTCCTGCAGGCCACGGTCCTCCGCGCGGCCCCAGCGCAGTCTCCGCCCAGCAGCCAAACTATGGCATTCTCAATGTCCCGGGAGTGCCGGGCTCAGCAAAACAGCAGTGCCGCCTCCAGAGGAAGTCAGCAATACGGGCCTGCTATCCGTGCTGCTGGAGATCCACGCTGCTTCACGGATTCTGGCGGATTTATTCGTTCGGCCGGCAGAGCTCGCTTAGAGCGCAGCCATCTTGCCGCTGGCGAGACCACGCCCCGATGCTTTCCTTTTTGTGAGGGAAATGCTGCTTCACGACGGGATTTTTTAGAAGCTTTTCTATTACCCTCAGGAGATTGTAACCTCTCTCTCCTTTTAGATTTTTCCAGAGAGATATCTGAGGTAGAGCTTCCCTCATCATCAGAGACGACATCAGATTTACTTTTAAGACTCTGTAGCCAAATCAACAACCTACACTCTCTATCTTTAAGGGTTTTGGTTGAGAAAGTTCCACAAATCTTGCAGTTCTTTACCTTATGCTGGGGGTACAAACAGTAAATACAGTTCTTATGGGGATCTTCAGCTTAGAGCTTCTTCTTTCTGCATGTTCCACACGACCTGAAGAGACCTTTCTTTGAAGAATCCGACATTTTCTAAAAGATATCTGGTAGTTTGAAAGAAAAAACTGAGCAGAGCTCAGGGAGACTCCCTGTCACACGACGTGCAGTAGAAAATCTGAGGAACTCAGCCTCCTTTGGGAGTGTTCTACAGGGTGCTGTCGCCTGTTTGGCTATTACTTAAGTTTGGTTCTTTTTTACAAAAGAAAATGGATAGGCTATTGCAGTGTCTGTTCATTGCATTGTAGCCTATGATAGTATTATCTACTGCTTTTCTAAGGATACCGTGGGACTCCCACGATGAGGACGGGGATGATTCAAGCATCTGAATCTATGAAAGATCCAATACTGGAGAATTAGAGATCCTCACCAGCTTATTAGGAATTACTTTTGGAAAAAGTGCTTACACCAGTGTGGCAGGAGATTTTAGTAGAAAAGCATGCAATGCAGGCTGCCATTTGATAGTGGCCACTCTGCATCCTTTTTTCTGCAGAAAGAAAACCCCAGTGCGGGTGGGAGAAGGGTTCAAGTATTGTGTTGCTGTGATACAAGTGGCCCTTTTGCAAATGGGCACAGGGAAGAAGTTTCAAATGGTGGAGCCAGCTGAAGCTCTGCTGTCAGAAACCTGAAGCTTCCTCCACACCGAAATGAGGTGGGCAACTGCAGTTTTTGAGGACTAGGAGCCAGGCCACTTTGGGGCAGAGCCCCCACTCCATCAACCCAAAAATGAGGCCCAGGATCTTATTGTTGTGGTATATTAAACCACTGACTATAACACTGCTTGTTCCTTCCCTTCGTACACTGTCACACAGTATCATTGAGACTTGGCAGAAAATGGAGATTTTGCGTCAGTTTTCCTTTTCCATGCAGACATGGCCAGAAAGAAATTGGCAAAATCTGTGTGTGGAAAATGGCCTGGAATAGGAGATAAACAATGGTGAATTGGTGCACAAAAAAACTATTCCAGGTGATATTCCCCATTGACAAATAGAATAAAGCTCAGGATAGCCTGTACGTCTGTCCCTCAGAAATATACTCCACAGTAGCAGTAATCTCATGCAACACTGCATAAATCGTAAAGAGGCCCTAAAACTGGAAACTAAAAATGCAAAATTTGATTGAAACATTGCGACATATCTGTATAAGGCAAAGCTGTAACAACCCCAGCAAAAGAGCAAAGTATTTAAATCTGCAAAATATATTATTTACCATCAACAACATCTGAGATTTCTCCAAACAATATGAGGTAGGGCTCATAAATGACATTTCGGAGAATCCACCACCAGCGTTGCTCATTCTCGACCAGAATGGCCTGCTTAGAGACTCCATACGACAAGACGGAGACGAACAATATGCAGAGGAAGAACACAACATCTGTCATCTGTAACGGCACGTGGGAGTCAAATTAGGGATCCATAGACTTTGAGCAAGGACATAATGTGCAGTTTTTATGCTTCTTACCATTTTCTGCATGACGATAATCTTGGGCCCCAAGAACCTGTTAACTGCAAACATGTCCATCAGACGAAAGCTGAACAGAATAAAATCTACAGAGAAAATTATTTTCCCTGCATAGAGAGTACTTTTAAAAAATCTAAAGGCAAAAGAGATGAATAAATATGAGAATTGGTAACAAATAGAAGTTTTCGCAAGCAGTGGAGTAATCATTGCAGTACAAGAACATCACAAACGCAATGGCAAAACATGCAATACACACGAGCAGAGAATGCTGTGGTGTTCAGAAATTGAAGCACTGTAGAGTACAAAATTTGTTTTACAAATTAGATAGGTAGAATGATATTTCAAGACTAACCCGCTACTGCTATGTCTTCCACTTGTTAGCAGATACGCATGGACATCAATTCACCAAAATTCCACGAGCAGGTGTAGGGACATCACACACTCTTTGACCTTACAGACATCAAAGGAAGTGTTATCATATGACCCTTGACACTAAATCTTCCCAGGAAGTGATGTCACTTGACCTTAACCCAGATGATAGCACAAAAATTTACATCAATTGAGGTATGTTATAACTGTGTCATTACTATAAAAATACAACACAAATGTATCTTTTGGATACACCTATATCAGAGTGCTGATATAATCTTTGAAAGTGGTGGGGTGCAATACAACATTTGCCCTAAATTGTACGGATCAAAACAAATGAACCAGAGCTCTTTTGAATGTGTTCGAGGTAAGGGTATTCCCCACAAGAAAATGTTGAACAAATGGGTCAAATAGTGCATTTTATTGCAACTTATTCACATAAATATTCTAAAAAGCCATGGGCTATGATAGGGCACTCATTGAAAATATACGTTCTTTCATGGTGTGCCAAGTCAACAAAACTTGACGTTCCACAGGTGCTGACCCCCCCTTTTTTTTCAAAATGTGCCATGGGTACCCCATATGCAAAAAATAACCTCCATTGTGCCAGACCCAGCATTTTGCCAAGGGTTCCCCCTTACGCCAACAATTACAGATAATATGCCAGACCTGGAATTTTACTATTAATGTTATCTATGTACCATGAGTGACCCTTGTGTCAAGATTTTCCTCTAGTGTGATGAGGCCAGCATTTTGCCATGTCTCACCCACTCCTATATGCTACAGCTGTCCTTCTCTATGCCCAAGAATCATCTCCAATGTGCTAGCACCAGCATTTTGCCATGGGTGTGCCATACCAGGAATTACCTCCAGTATGCCTGCGCCTGTCTTTTGCCATGGGTACCCCATATATATCAAGTATTATCTCTAGTATGCCAGGTCCCTGTCTGTTAATTATTGCTTCCAGTGTGCCAACACTAGTATTTTGCATGGGTCAAAAGTAGACTCGCAAGTATTACACCACATTCTCACTCATGATAGTTTACATTTACTAACTCCCACTCCTTCTCACCTGCCCACTTTTAATCATCCTCACTCACTTGCACTCATTAATTCTCACTATCTTGCACTCAATCTTACTCTCTTTCACAGTCACTCATTCTTACCCTAATTAACTCACACCCACTCCCTCACACTGACCTGCACTCACTCATAATCTATCACTCTCATTCACCCTGGCTCAGTCATACTCACTGATATTCAATCTATGTAGTGCCACTCATATCTCTGACTGTCCCTTTCACTCACACACACTCACATACACACATGCTTACACAAAAACACCCCCCTCTATCACAAACACACTCTTACCCACACCTATGCACACAACATACATTATAGCATAATTAACAAGCATTTGCAATGCAATCGGTCTCGTCTTTGGGACCTTATAAGTATTTAGAGATGCAGCACATTGTTGCACATTACTGCAACATAGCTTTGCTCACATGTATTTTTAGCACAATGACATCCTCAGGTGACGGAAATCACCGCAACACAGGGAAGACCCAACGACTTCCGGTGATTATTATATATATATATATATATATATATTATTTTTTTTTAAATAACAGAAGCACGAGTAAAAGCAGTAAAGTAATTAATAATGGCATCAGCCACTAAACTGGAATGCACCTTGATAAAATACTTTGGATAATCACGAGCCTGAAATAAGGGAGGTTGAAAAAGATTACTGGGTATGATGGCTTAGCAAGTTACCCAAATATAGACCTAGCCAATAAGCTTTTAATAAGCACCACAACTGATACATAGTTTTTGCTGATTGTGTGATGGTCAGTAACATTGTAACTTCTCAAAATTGCTAGGTACATCAACCTTTGCAAAATCTTACTGAGCGTAAAGCTTGCCCGCAAAAACAATTTTGTGGGAGTTTTCGCCAGCAAACATCTTTGGGGGCATGCAAAAAAATATGTTTTCAGTGCCTGCCTAGAAAAACATGGGGGCATATTAGCAAGAAGAGGCGATAATCATCGCTAACCCTGCTTAGCGTGATTTTTTTTATCGCCGGCTATCGCTGGAATATATCGCCACGCTAACGCTGTATTAGCAACGATTAGCGCTATGGCGATGAATATTCCAGCGATAGTGGGGGAAATGGGCCAACATCGCTGAAAAACCAGCGATGTTGCATGGAGAAGGGAGAACACCTTGCTGATACGACCCTGTGGTCGTATCAGCATAATCCACCCCCCCATGTTAGGTATGGCTAACACCTGCTAATTGCAGGTGTTAAATAAATGGCGATGACCCCGGTTAGCGCGACTTTTCACGTCGCTAACTGGGGCCATGGCCACCTTGCTAATAGGCGATAGGCCTGTTAGCGAGTGTTTCCCAGGTTTGTTCGTCGGGAACGGCCACTTTGCATGTCATTAGCGATAAATATCGCTGACATGCAAAGCGGTAAAAAAACGGGCGCTAATGCCCGCAAACTGTCGCTAACTGCTGTTAGAGACAGTTTGCTGAAATGGCGATATAAATATCGCCGCTTTAGTGGCAAAAAGTGCCGCTAAAGCGGCGATAGTGCCCTTGCTAATATGCCCCATGCTTTTTGTGGTGTTTTTCACGTTCCGTGTTTTTTAACCACACGCCGGCCTAGACTAACTTGACTAGCGCGAGTGAAGGAACAGAAGGAAACTCGAGCAGACCCCAAATTGTCGTGCGATTATAAGAATGTCTAAACAGCCACCATTCACCACAATTCTGACCCTGCATGCAGAAAGAACGCGAAGAAGCTTAGGTCGACTACGGGATGAATGGATAGATTGAATGAAAGTAGATGGAAGGCAGAGGTGAAGGATGGGTCACTCCTGGGTTGACTGATGAGCAAATGCATGGATAGGTGGGTGAGTAGATGAATCAAAGAATGTATGAGTGCAGTGGGGCATAAATGGGTGAGTTGTTGGAGTAATAGTGTATATGAAAATGTGTAAATGTATCAGTAAATGCACGTGTGAATGGGTGGATGAATAGGTAGGTGGATTGATGGATGAGTAAGTAATGGGTACGTTTGTAGGTGGTTGTGTAGGTGAACTGATTAGGTGTTTTTGGTCTGTTTATGAGCCTGTTTATGGTCTGGTTTCCCGGTTTTTACTGTTCATTTCTCTGTTCAAATATAGCCTATAGCAAGCACAAATGCATGCTTTCTCAGGTGTTCTGACAACTTCCGACAGCGCCTAAGTGTACCACATCAGTGCCTGTGATTTAAATTGCATATTTGTACGTCAAAGTGCGCCCCCTGGAAAACAAGCGACACAGAGTTCACTTCAGCCGCTGTGTCGTGATTTCAAATGCACCATATTCACGCACAACTCCGAATGTCCCACAATGCGGACTGTGCTGTAAACGACATTGTGGAACTTGAGAGTGCAGGGTCTGCTTTAGAGAGCAAGCGGCACAGCGTGTTATTTAAAGCGCTCCATTCCAAAGAGCACCTTGTACAGTATGCAGCGCTATGGCGCTCAGATATAAGTAAATAAAGAAGCATGAGGCCACTAAAAGGAAACATATGCAGGAAGCCCAACTCAAATGTACTCATTTTGTCCACTGGGGTGTGCGGAAAGGCACAGAGTGCCCGTCCTTGACTTAAATTTGGGGCCCACCGGTATTCATACAAGCAGATGGCATGTTCACTGATAAGGTAGCTTGTTGACTGCATGCTGAAACATGTTATTTCAGGCACATAAGCACACACAGTGCTAAAAGAGGAAATGTCATGCCTCAGTGTAAACGTTGCAACTTGTTTGAAAAATGGCTGTCACTATACCTTGTCAGCAAGTATTGCTTAAAGGCGATTTCAGATGTGCGCTTTACAGAACAAGTCTTTTTTGTGTGTTGTCCTTCCATTTTATAATCTTGACACAGAGGTTCCTGCTTGGTAAAGTGATGGAAGGCAGCTGTAAAGGGCGCCATCACATTCATTAGAGCGTTATCTTCCTCAAGAGCTAATATTACCATCTCTGCTTGTTTCTAAAACAAGCACTTAAGTTCTGTGCCGCCAAGAAACCATCCTCCTCCAAGGTCTGTTTTTCCCAGGGGGAGAAGGAACTGTCTGTGGGATTAACCAAACCATTGAGAAGTAGTGTCGCTTACCAGATATCACCTAACACGTCGGTGTTGCAGCACTGGAGCTGCTGGTGACTTCCTGGACCCCTGCTGCCATCACTGTGGCTCATGCATTCATCCTCCCAGAGGCGCTAGGTTTGGCCTTGTGTATTCGTCTACTCAAATATAGCAATCTACAGGGTTTCACCGCAGGGCAATTAACATTTAACATGTCAGCTCGTGCTGAAAATGGGAAAGCAAGTGTTTATTTTATTGTTAAAGAACTAAAATATATATTAAAAAATTATGATAATAAGTGGCGCAACCGGTGCGAGAGACCATCCATAAGCTTGAAGAAAAAGCTTAGGTATTAGGTAGCTTCACATGTGCGTGTGTACACATGTGTGCGTGTACAGCGCATGGGGGCTCGTATGTAGGTGCAGGAGAGTGACATTATTTGAACATGGCGGAAGCATAGGCTGTGAGTGAAGTGTTAAGAAAATCACGGACCCTGAAATTAAAACCAGTGTAGAAGCAACACGGAGGGGGAAAAGCAAAACAAAATGGGGTGCAGAGGAAGAAGCAAAATGGACAGGCAGGTGGGAGGGGAATAAGCCACAAGGTTGGCTGGTAGAAGGAGAAGAAGCAACATGGAGAGTGGGGGGGGTTGTAGAAGAATGGTTACACAAGGACAGAAAAGTGATCCATGGAATGAATGCACAATCAGTACAAATACTGTGATGGAATGAGGTGAAAACAACTCCCCAGCGGATAATCCCACAGAGGAGAGTCTCCGGTTACAGACACAGAGGGTGATCTGCAAGATAAAAAAAAAGAGAAAAAAATGAAAATATGAACTCTGTGATTCCATTTACACGAAATGCCTATCCTCTCAGTCAAATGCAAAAACAACAGTTGATAGACAGAATGCAGAACAATGTCATACATTCTCCCCAGTACAGAGATCTGGGCCTAAATCCATCGTTTTTTTGCTCACCATGCCATTCCAGTTTGAACCCAGCCATATGCAAATCAGTCTTGACCCTGTGCCTCATGGGAACAGTCCAGCCCGAACTGCCAAGCCAGGTCCTCCCTGGACTGGAAACAAGCATCCTAGGACCGGTTTCGGGGTTTCACCCCTCTTCAGCCAGGATAGCTTGACTCCAGTGGCATTTAAGAGCAGGCAGTGGTCCCACGGACCACTGCCTGCTCTTAAAAAATGAAAAGAAAACTTTTCATTTTTCGTTTTGTAAAGCATCTCGTTTTCCTTTAAGGAAAACAGGCTGCTTTACGAAAAAAAAGATTGCTTTATTGAAAAGCAATAACGGACATGGTGGTCTGCTGATCTCAGCAGGCCACCATCCCCGCGATTTTTGCGATTTCTAGGGGGTCGCAAATTGCGACCTACCGTGTTAATATTCATGAGGTAGGTCATTTGCGACCCCCTAGGAATCGCAAAAGGTGTACTATACACCTTCGTACAATGCATTTTGCGATTTCCTAATTGTTAATCCTTGTGATTTGCAATTAGGGAATCACAAAATGCTATCTACATACATCTGGCCCTATATGTATTACATGTATTTTAAACAAGCATTGGCAAAGCTGGTAGGCCTCTGCAGTGAAACCTATGGTTTTGCCAATGGCATCCTGGAATGGGGTCTATTAAAGTATTACAAAAGCATTCCAATATGCCTGCAGTAGATGTGCATCACCATCTTGAAAAAAACATTTTATGATGGAAGCCCACCAATATTGCGGCAGGTAGCAAAAACTTGAAAAACTAAACAATGAAGCAAGGGAGGGACAAGACAGCAGTGCAGGAGTGAGGGTGCAGTGAAGGGAATAATAAAAAAAAAGTGACATGAAGTCATAAATACCATGTTTTTTATTCCCCTTTCGGACCTGAATTCCTCTTCTGTGAATAAGGTGCTGACTAATTAATCAAAAGTGAATACATGTGATTAAATCAAGTGCCCATCCTTTTCATATTGTTCTGTTCTTGCCTCTATGATAATGAAGCTGACATGACAATAATCGTGGTACTTCATTCACTGTAGTTGATCATTTCAAGTTTACTCATTAATATGAAATTATAGAGTTTCTAGAAGGATGATAATTGCAAGTTACTTTTATGTCTTTTCAAAAGAACAATGTCTAATAGAGTGAAAACAGCTGAAAGGGCATCACACAATTCAATGTTGAATGTTTATCATAAACATTCTTCGGCCTTCCACAAACTTCAGAATAATCTTATAAAAACAGTGCATAGAGAGTTAAGGGTCAGAGAGGATCTTAACACCTGACCACAGAAGGACAGACACAGTCGCAGACGGCCTCCACTGTCTATCTCGGCCATTCGCATTGCGGGATGTGTATGTCACCCACGAACACAGCTGCCTTTGTGAGCTAGAACCAATATAGAAGTGAGGAAATGAAGCAAACAATAGCCCTAGTGAGATTTTTAAAATTGTATGTCATTTTATAGATTCTAATGTATTTGCCGAGGCTTGTGAAGTCAATATGAGATTATGCACTAAAGTCTTTCTTTATAATCAATAGTGTGTAGGGCCGCACCACCATTTAAAACACGTGAATTTGCTTTCAGTCCCACAGCTGGGTTTGCGTCAATTACCGTACCGACTCCATGGTACTGTCGTCTGAATCAGGCGCCATCTTGGTGTTCCTATTCTTGATACCCACATATTATCCCTTCCAATAGTACAATTTGTCACTTTCATTCAATCAGGGTGTAGTTGTAATTACCACAATAACTGTTGAACATTTGGAGTTGGGATGTGCATGAAATTATCGCACTAGAAATTTGGATCAATTATGTAAGGTTGAGCAATTATGGATTAAATAATAAAGCTTGTGCATATGGAACATACTTATTTAACGCAAAAACAACAGTTGATGGACAGAATGCAGAACAATGTCATACATTCACCCCAGTACAGAGATCTGGGCCTAAATCCATCGTTTTTTTGCTCACCATGCCATTCCAGTTTGAACCCAGCCATATGCAAATCAGTCTTGACCCTGTGCCTCATGGGAACAGTCCAGCCCGAACTGCCAAGCCAGGTTCTCCCTGGACTGGAAACAAGCATCCTAGGACCGGTTTCGGGGTTTCACCCCTCTTCAGCCAGGATAGCTTGATTCCAGTGGCATGGAGAGCACGGGACCCACGTCTGGGCATACCCGTCCCACTCGGGGTGACAAATGCAAAGACAACAGTTGATGGACAGAATGCAGAACAATGTCATACATTCACCCCAATACAGAGATCTGGGCCTAAATCCATCGTTTTTTTGCTCACCATGCCATTCCAGTTTGAACCCAGCCATATGCAAATCATTCTTGACCCTGTGCCTCATGGGAACAGTCCAGCCCGAACTGCCAAGCCAGGTCCTCCCTGGACTGGAAACAAGCATCATAGGACCGGTTTCGGAGTTTCACCCCGCTTCAGCCCGGATAGCTTGATTCCAGTGGCATGGAGAGCACGGGACCCACGTCTGGGCATACCCGTCCCACTCCGGGTGACAAATGCAAAAACAACAGTTGATGGACAGAATGCAGAACAATGTCATACATTCACCCCAGTACAGAGATCTGGGCCTAAATCCATCGTTTTTTTGCTCACCATGCCATTCCAGTTTGAACCCAGCCATATGCAAATCAGTCTTGACCCTGTGCCTCATGGGAACAGTCCAGCCCGAACTGCCAAGCCAGGTCCTCCCTGGACTGGAAACAAGCATCCTAGGACCGGTTTCGGGGTTTCACCCCTCTTCAGCCAGGATAGCTTGATTCCAGTGGCATGGAGAGCACGGGACCCACGTCTGGGCATACCCGTCCCACTCGGGTGACAAATGCAAAAACAACAGTTGATGGACAGAATGCAGAACAATGTCATACATTCACCCCAGTACAGAGATCTGGGCCTAAATCCATTGTTTTTTGCTCACCATGCCATTCCAGTTTGAACCCAGCCATATGCAAATCAGTCTTGACCCTGTGCCTCATGGGAACAGTCCAGCCCGAACTGCCAAGCCAGGTCCTCCCTGGACTGGAAACAAGCATCCTAGGACCGGTTTCGGGGTTTCACCCTCTTCAGCCAGGATAGCTTGATTCCAGTGGCATGGAGAGCACGGGACCCACGTCTGGGCATACCCGTCCCACTCGGGGTGACAAATGCAAAAACAACAGTTGATGGACAGAATGCAGAACAATGTCATACATTCACCCCAGTACAGAGATCTGGGCCTAAATCCATCGTTTTTTGCTCACCATGCCATTCCAGTTTGAACCCAGCCATATGCAAATCAGTCTTGACCCTGTGCCTCATGGGAACAGTCCAGCCCGAACTACCAAGCCAGGTCCTCCCTGGACTGGAAACAAGCATCCTAGGACCGGTTTCGGGGTTTCACCCCTCTTCAGCCAGGATAGCTTGATTCCAGTGGCATGGAGAGCACGGGACCCACGTCTGGGCATACCCGTCCCACTCGGGGTGACAAATGCAAAAACAACAGTTGATGGACAGAATGCAGAACAATGTCATACATTCACCCCAGTACAGAGATCTGGGCCTAAATCCATTGTTTTTTGCTCACCATGCCATTCCAGTTTGAACCCAGCCATATGCAAATCAGTCTTGACCCTGTGCCTCATGGGAACAGTCCAGCCCGAACTGCCAAGCCAGGTCCTCCCTGGACTGGAAACAAGCATCCTAGGACCAGTTTCGGGGTTTCAACCCTCTTCAGCCAGGATAGCTTGATTCCAGTGGCATGGAGAGCACGGGACCCACGTCTGGGCATACCCGTCCCACTCGGGGTGACAAATGCAAAAACAACAGTTAATGGACAGAATGCAGAACAATGTCATACATTCACCCCAGTACAGAGATCTGGGCCTAAATCCATCGTTTTTTTGCTCACCATGCCATTCCAGTTTGAACCCACCTTTTATATAAAACTTGGAAAACAATATAAAAAAATGGAAAACTTTTGTATAAAAGTGAAAACAAGAAATTGTTTTTAATACTATTAAAGTGTTCATTATTGTATATATGTATCTTTTTATGCCCTGATAAAGTCCCTATCAGGGATGAAACACGTTGGCTGCGTCTGCCCAAAAAGGTTGGAAATTGGCTTAAAATAAAGGATATTTGAAAAAATTACAGCGCTTGGAGACCAATTCTAATTACAAAGAAAGACTTTAATTATGAATTTTTGACCCTAAGTGATTACAACTAAAATACCATGGACATCTGCATAAATTATGTGATAGTATGTTGCCCTTCCACAAAAGAGTTTTCTAATTTGATTTGAGTTTTGTGGGCAGTCGAACTACTGGGAGTAGGCATAAGGTGCACGAGAATTTGGAACACCGACCGGTGCAGTCTTGAGAAACACTACTGCCATTCTTTTGAGTTTTGAATTTATGCACTAGGATGAGTGATTTTTAGGTCGAGCCTAGCACAGCGCGCATGCGCTGCTCTGCGAGGCTTCTTGTAAGTACTCTAAACTACTCTGTGTGGGTCTGACTCCACCCACGCATTCGGTTGGCTTTTGCGTGTGTCATTTTGTAATCATAGCCTGCAAATGGCTAAACGTGGGTGCATGTCCCACCTCTTTTGCAAAGGTTCACTCCCACGGCGTTTTGCTTGCGGGAGCGAGCAGCGGCGCGCAGGGTGGCAGCTGCATTCCTCGTGGGTCAGGTTACTATCTACTTGTTTGTTTGTTTTGAGCATGCTCGTGTTTTCAGTTGCTAGAGCTCCAACGGCCCGGAAATCTGTACCTTTTATTTTCTCAGTATGCGCTGCGCTTCATGTTTCAGTGCCCCTTTGATTTTATCAGCACATTGGCTGTGAGCACTTTATGTTTCAACGTGCCTTTTATTTTATCTGCACGGTGCCCGCTCCACACCATGGCGCTGATCCCCTTTAGGTGTTATGCGACCTGGAGTGCCTAGTTATCTAATTAACGCCTTTGTCTCTACAGCCTGTTGAGTTTAGCTGAACGTAGCCCTCATCTGTCAGGGCGCCTGCTTTGAGTGTGTCACGGAATAGGCAGCTGCTTCTCATTTGCTAGTCTGACCTCTCACCTTTGTTTCGAATTCCACTTAAAGAGACGATATGCATCCCAATGTTCTGTAACTTGGTCCAGTTCCAGATAAAAGCACTTTTACTTCGCAAGTAAGTGTGCTGTACGGGAATGTGGAGAATTCTAAAATGGATTTGCGCTGCAGCATGGAGCCCAGAAGTATTGGTTCTTTGTGATTAGTTAGCACTTTAGTTCTTTATTGCCACTTTGAGCCTGTGCCTGAATGGTCGGCTGCACATGGAATGGAGGAGCTCCATATTCACAGAAGATGTGCGCATGCCTAAACAAGCAATTTACATTTTAATCACATAGCGAAAAGTTCCGGTACTGTACGACATTACGTTCTATTGCTATTTACTTTGATTGTTTTACTTGTTTCTGCAGGCGAACAAGATGGCCAATGAAGCAGGTATGTGTGGTACACTCTTACAATGTACAGGGACTGGTCAGTGTTTGTGCTCCACCAGTCATTGCGGGATGCTGCACATGTTTTAGTGAGTGAGGTTTAGGTGATAGTGAGGCATTTGGGTGAGTCAGTGTGATACCGCAGTGAGTTTCTAGTGCTTGTGTGAAATAGTTTAGTGTATATGTGGTACTTTAACGAAGAGATGCTTTGGTGAAGGCAGGGTGCACGAGCAAGTGTGAAACACTGTTGAGGGAGAGAAATGACATGTGCATGTAAAGTGCTTAGGCGACTCACATACTTGGGAGTGAGACGGTTGAAGCCGAGAGGTTCCTTGGGGAGGTGGACTGATGAGTTTGAAGGTGGCCTTGGGTGTATGTCGATGTGCCTGAGTGTGAGGCTACTGGGCGAGTTCGGCCCTCTGGGGATTGAGTGAGGTACTCTAGACACCCCGCTGCAGCGCAGGGGGAGCTCAGACTTACTCTGAGCTGGTTCCAGGCTCCATGTTAATGTGAGGACGGGAAGCCAGGCTGTGCCCGTAGATCGGCCCACAGTGAGAGGTTGAGGGAGAGCTCACTCAACTAATGTCTAGTTCATGTAAGCACTCTGTGACCCAGCGGCTTCTTTCATACTGAGCAAGTTCTGCAGAAAGGCCAGCTTGTTTCCAGTTTCTTTCCGCGCACCCTCTTTCCCTGCCTGTCTCTCGCTCACCCTCTTTCCCTGCCTGTCTCTCGCTCACCCTCCTTCCCTGCCTGTCTCTCGCTCACCCTCCTTCCCTGCCTGTCTCTCGCTCACCCTCTTTCCCTGCCTGTCTCTCGCTCACCCTTTTTCCCTGCCTGCCTGTCTCTTGCTCACCTTCTTTCGCTGCCTCTCTCTTACTCACCTTATTTCCATGCCTCTCTTTCGCTCACCTTCTTCGTCGCTTGTGGCCCGCTCACCTTCTTTCACTGCCTGTCTCCCGCTCACCTTCTTTCCCTGCCTGTCTCCCGCTCACCTTCTTTCCCTGCCCATCTCCTGCTCACTCTCTGTCTCTTACTTGAGCCCACTTATGAGTTTCTCCCTAATCCTGCTCGGCATCCTTTCCTTGGGGCCTTCAGAGTGGGTTCTCACCGTCAAGTGCATTTTTTAACCCTTTCCGTGCTCATGACGAGCTCAGCTCGTCATGCTGCGCGGTAGCGCTGTGCGCATGACGAGCTGAGCTCGTCAGGACCCCACCCGCGATCGGAATGTCCAGCATACGAGCGGAATTCCGATCGCGGTCAAGGGGTTAATGTTCAAATAGATTTTTACTTTCACGTGGACACCAGACCTCACTACTGTACATGAACAAAGACAATTTTACCCCCATCAAATACTTTTCTCTATCTCTCTCTGTCTCTCTTCCTCGCTCATGGTGACCCTCTTTATCTTTATATTATATAGATTCGTTACAGAGTCAGCGATAGTGACCAGACCCACTCTCCATTGAGAAGGCATTTTATGTTGTGTTTCTCACTTGAGCACAGTTTGGGAAATCTGCACGAAATTTGGCACCCAAATTCTCTATCCAGCAGTATTCAACATGCCTA
This sequence comes from Calotriton arnoldi, assembly GCA_963921515.1. Taxonomy (NCBI): domain Eukaryota; kingdom Metazoa; phylum Chordata; class Amphibia; order Caudata; family Salamandridae; genus Calotriton; species Calotriton arnoldi. Next base: position 16,889 of record CAWUFW010001870.1, on the reverse strand, counting down.
TTTCACACAGGTCCGTTCAAACAGAAGGCCTTTAAGGAGTGGGTCAAACTTCCACAGTAAGTTTTGCTCTCTTGGCCTTTAATCCCGATCAGTCACAGATCACAGTTCAGGAAGATTTCTGTCGCCATGGACCCGAACCGGATCATCCAGGCACTCAAAGGCACCACAGACCCCAAGTTACAGATAACCACAGAGAATGAACTTAATTAGGTAGCGAACTGAGCAGAAAAATCAGCAAACGTACAGGGACTAGCGGGAGAAGAGAGGTCTGGGATTGTGTTCTGCTATTCAACTAATTTGCCCATCAGCACTTTGGCTCCCGTGCACACCCTTTTTCCCTGTTTCTTACAATGGCCCATTCTTTTGATTTTACGCCGAGACCCCCCACTCCCTCCCTTCTGTCCTCGCCACATGTCCTATTGTCGCTCATCCATCCCAGGCATGTGTATCATTGTTCATTTTAAGTCACAGGATACCCTTTATCAACTGAAACCAGATTAACAGTTCTCTGTATACAAAAGTGCTCTAGATGGCATACTGGCACCACATAACTCGCTGGTACCATTAATGAGTCACTTCTTACTATCGTTCCTACCCCTGACCTCGGAGAGCGAGCTCCCTCCAAAAGGCGAGACCTATTGGCTATGCCAATGCTTGTTTAAAGATACAATTGTCAGGATCCAATCGCTATTTACTAACATTAACCGCTGCTGGCACTATGGAACCAGCCCTTATTGTTGTGATATTTACTTCAGAAGGCAAGCTCTCAGAGATCCTACCCCCTTCTGAGGAAGAGCTGAAAGCGTGCTTTAGAAAGTGGAAATTCGGCTCTCCGCTAGATCTGTGTCCTCCACACATTTTAGGCAGATAGTGGACACCATCTGCCCAGTTTATCTTAATTTGCTCACTTCCTCTCTGTCATGGGTCTCCAACCTTTTCTGTAATGAGAGCTACTTCCAATCAGTGAAAATCGCCAAGTAACTCGTGCATTGTCACCAGACCACCCCCTGACCAGCTTTATTGACTTTAAACCTAATGTCCATGAGCCCGATACTATGGTTTGAACAAAATATTGTGAGTAGGGGTACTAAGATAGGACTGCCATGTGCATCAATGAGTTCATGGTCTGTGGGGATGCATGAACATGTGTGTGAATTAATGGGATATATGTGTATGGGTGACTGAGAGCCTGTGTCGTATGCACTTGTAGCACAGGCCATACCTTTTGTCATATGTGACACAGTTACATGTACAACACAAACATACAACCATTTCTTTTTTAAATGGGAGGAATGTAAAGTGCAGAAAAATGTTCTGAAAAAAATGCTCATAATAAGGAAATCTTTTCTGCACTTGATAGAACATTTTTCTGCATTTTGAATTTCTCCCATTTAAAAATAAATAGCTGTATTGTCCATAAATATGGCAGCGTGTCTATCAGCCACTGGGAGCAAGATGCTTGCTGTTTGTAAATGCAACACTTTGAAAAGGGAACACATTTAAATGAAGAGTTAACTTAACCATTGCATTAACTCTTCATTTTAATTTTGTCTCATTTAAAAGAATTCAGAAACATTATTTTGTTCTCATGCTCAAATATTGAGTTGAGAATGACTTTTATTTAGGAATTAAATACATCAGTGCTTCGGTTCTTAACCTCCATGACATGGAGCACTGCCCATTGCCAGGCTCTGCTATCTGTAGCCTGATAATAATGTAAAATAAACATAGCCTTTCCTTAACTCTAAAAGGAAAACGCAACAATTATGTATTGCAGTTCTTAGTTTAAAATGAACTCAATGATGGGAGCTACTCTGAAGGTTTCTACGCACTACTGGTAGCTCGTGATCCACTGGTTAGAGACACCTGCTCTATGCAGGCTGGAATGGTTCCTAAATCTTAAAAGAGGGCAAATGTCATCTCTCTTTTGAAAAAACTGAATACTGACACTAGGACTCTTTCAAATTTTAGACCAATTTATCTCTTACCAGCCACCTCGAAAATTCTAGGAAAAATCGTCAACACTCAACTCTCTGGGTTCTTGGAGATATTTATTCTTTTACATCCTTCACAATCTCATAACAGTGGGGCAAGCAATCAAATCAAGAGACGACAACTATGACAGACAATAAAGCCATTCAATCAAGTGCAAGGGGCTGAATCAAAGCCCACTGATGAATATTGCAAACAACAGGTCAGACCACCAGACAGCTAAAGGTGTTTGTAGCCGAGACATACAAAACCGGCAATGCAAAGTCACAATTTATATTGCACATCTATTTACTTCAGTACCTCTCTTCTGACAACCAGCCTCAGTGCAAACATACTACCAGCCTTCATTTGAGCATAGAATTATTTTTTAATTTGGGGCTTCTACTAGTAATGGTGAAAAAATCCATCCAGTAAACAGTGGCCATCGAAATTTAAACTTCAAAGCTCAGGACCACATTGCAATATCTAAAAATATCTGTAGGTACTGAATGTCCACTTTTAAGCGCTCTGTATGGAACTTAGAGAATTTTGGAAGGCAATCTTGGGAATACAGGGATAAGTTCATGAACCACTCCTGGAGCAGCCTGGGTTGCTGCCTTCTCCACAGCGCCTACACAAAGAAAGGAACTTTTCAGAGGATTAGAATTAGTTGTGCAAGATCAATTTTCTCTGACACACATTCCAAGTCTTTGAATGCTGAAAACCACTTGCTAGACTCATTACCATGTTGACTTTCGTTCCTCAAAATTTGACACCCCTCAAAATTTCCCATCAAACAGTAGCATTCAATTCCCTTCTGCAATGCACACTCCACATCATCCCATGGGTCATATAAAAACACTGACTGAACCTTTCGTTCTCCATATGGGAGCATTCTCTGCATCTACTAAACTCGGTAATTATACTCACCACATTAGAGCGCTCATTTGAATCTTGGAGCACAAAGTTATACCTATAGGAATAATTTCTGATCTGCCTAAATACCACCTTGCCGAGGTAGTAAGAAATAAAACAAAACAAGCATTTGCAATGCAATAGGTCTCGCATTTACGCGAGTTTAAGCTATTGGCATTGTAAATGACAATGCCTTTTATTTATGTTTAAAAAAAATAATAATAGGCATTGTCATTTACAATGCCAATATCATAAACTCACGTAAATGCGAGATCTATTGCATTGCAAATGCTTGTTTTAAAATACTGAGCGGCTTTCATTAGCACAGGCTGGGTCAATGATGTGGAGAGAGTGGCACTGATGATAAAGTGGTGCAGTATGTAAGTCACCCATTCGAGTTGAACCAAATCCCTCCTAATCCATCTATTTTATTGGAAGTATAACACTTTTTTGTTACAATCCCAACAAATGGCTTAGTGAAGATGGCAAGTGTGGTGGACGTTTTCACAGGAGCCTGGGCAACTATGGCTGGGCTTTCCATCTCCAGGCTGCCGGCCATCTTACTTTAAATAGAGCCTTTTACGAAAGTCTCTTTTCCGCGGCTCATGGGCGGCAGCAGGGCACCGTGCCTTGAGCCTTGACTGGGGGAGCGCCATTGGTGCTGTCTCACAAATCTTCTGCAATAATAAAAATGACAATGTCTTTTACACAAAGATAGATTGAAATGTTTCAAAATCTCAGCGCGCTTTCACGTCGACATTCTTCAGAAAAGTAACATAAAATGTCCTGGGGCCCCTCACCCGTCCAAATACGGGACATTCGGGTAGTAGAACTTGCAGTCGGACAGGGGCAGAGATAAGCCCCAGATGCAGTACATTCACCAGAAGAAATGCCTGCTCCGGCTTGGCTCCCCCTCCACCCCTCTGTCAGCAGGAAGAGTGGCTCTGTGAGCGGAGAGCCTTCTGCACGCTGAACTCCGTGCACCACAGAGGGGTCTGTTTATGCAGCCTTCAAATTTCTTGCTCAAGTGTTTAAATCTGAGAGGGGCACTCCCCGCCTTGACACGCACCAGCTCCCTTCCCCTGCTGGTGCTTTTAAGCAAACTTGATTCGGCTCTTGGCCTCGCTTTAGAGGCGGTCACGGCCCGGTGGGCGTACAGCGGGGCAGAGACGGTAACCGTAGCAGCACTGCGCCGAGCACAACGACGGAGAAAGGGTGGGAGAGGGGGGTATTTATAACCTCCGAGCCGTGAGCCGCCTGCAATTAGGAGGCTGTGCACCCAAGCGGAGCTATGAAAGGGGAGAGTCCGAGGCTGGGGGTTTGGGTTGCAGAAGCACTGGGAACGAGTGAAAAGCAAGGGGTAACAGAGGAAACAAAGTGGGGAAGGAACAATCAAAGAATACACTGAAAGGAAGGGGCAGCGCTGAGAAGTGTGAGAAATATATGGTAAGCGACTATCGGGGAAGGGAAAGAGGGCAGAGAAGAAGCAAAGGGAAGGGACGGTGTAAGGGCCATGCAAACAGCAACAACGTACTCCTACCTGCCAACTCACAGTGCTTACCCACTAATTCGGGCGCCGCGCACCAAATGAAAGTAAAAAATTAACTAAATAAACGGAGCGCGATGTCCACATACAACTTAGAACATCACGCTTCAAAAGTGCTTACCCACTAATTCGGGCGCCGCACACCAAATGAAAGTAAAGAAATAAACAAATAAACGGAGCGCGATGTCCACATACAACTTAGAACATCGCGCTTCACATCCGGAATGACAAAAAAAGTTTTCTCCCACTAATTAAAGGAGACAGTATCACGCCGCAAGTAAAGGATCCAGTCCAGGTGGGCGTGGCCAAAAGAGGACAGGGTGGTAACCAGGAGGGACTAAAAAGCCTCCGTGACAATCAGAACACACCGTTTAGCATAATCAGTGACGCAAAATGACGCACACCAATAGAAATTACAGGCGGAGCCGAAACTCAGCTTCTTAAAGTATATTGATTCCAAGAAGCCCTCGCAGAGCGAGCAGCGCATGCGCGCTGCAACGCCAGGCGAGACCTAAAACGTAATTTATTGTGCTGTTTTGGATTTGAGATTCTAGCTGAAATTTACTAGGAAGTTGAATGAGATTAATATTAGGCCTAGAGGCAGAGGTGTTTTTACATTTAAAACCATATTTACGTTTTACTCCTGTGACTCCTCCTTCTACATTTAACTGGCATGAGCTGCCTTGTAACATGGCGCAACTTTGTCTGCCCTCATCCTTGATGTCTCATTATATAATGGAAACTCTGTGTGCTGATTCTGCAAAGCTACTGAACTTCTGGCAGACCCCAATCTGTGCAACGCATTCAAGACAAGGCCTCCTCAACCAATTTTTGTTGAAAGAAAGAGAAGAAAAGTATGAAATTGTCCGGACTGAGAGTCATGACGTCAGCATTAGGTATCCGGGCACAGCATTGAGTCTTGTGTGCAGATGAGGTCTAAGCTATGCAACATGCACTCCTCCCTGGTTGCATATGACATCAATACTATGTTTGTTTGGTGTGTGGCCATGTTTGCTACCAAAGTCAGGCTAGGTCCTTCAGCTCTTAGAGATGCTATAAAAACAGAAGTGAAAAAAATGTATGCAAGTGGAATGATCAAACCAGCTGAAAGAGTGGTCGGTGCCTATAGCTGTGGCTTACAAACCCCCAGGAGAGGTCAAAGTTTGCATTGGCCAAAGAAATCTAAACAAGAACATAATTGTTGATAAGTTTCCTCTACACAACATCATGGTGATGGTCACTCTGCTGGTTGAGGCAATGTTTTTTTTTTACTTTGACCATGATTTGGTGGATCACCAAATCAGGCTGCCCAATGGCTCTCAAGATTTGACAGCCTTCACTTCTCCTTTTGGCATGTACAGATATGTCAGGATGCCATTTGGTTTGACTACAGCTGTGTCAGTTTTCGAATGCATCATGACTGTCTGTTTGGAGGAATAGATGGAGTGACGTTTTCCCAAGGTGACATTCTGATTTGAGTGCACTACTGGAGAGCAATATAACAGAGTAAGATAAGTGCTCAAGAAGGAAACTTTAAAAAAATGTTGATTTGGTTGGTCCAAGGTTGAGTATTTGGGACATAGCATTACTAAGAATGGGATACGCCCAATAGTTGATTTAGCGCTTCCAGCACAGAAAGAGGAAACCCACATATTTTAGTTCCATGATTTCATTTAATGGTTAGCTGGAAAAATATTTTACATTCAAGCTCTCCTTAAAAAATGAAAAAGAATGCATGTGGGATGATACTGTAACAGTGAGAAAGAATTTGCCAATGCTAAGAAAGAATTAGAAGGTGCAAGTAATCTTCAAATGCTTTTATCCAAAGCTTGAAAGTTTTATAAGTCATGTTAGCAAGCGTTTTAGGAGCTACCCTAAAAATGACAGTTAGGAAACTTTTGCTTCTAGAGCTCTTAGGGGTTTAAAACCAAATGTTTTTGCGTGATTTGGAAATGGAATGGAGTGGAGTCTTTGGAAGACAAGGCAACATAATTTAAAGAGAACAAGACTGCTAACCACTGCAGGTGTGGGAATATTTTAGGTCAAAGGTTCACATCTGGATCAATGGTAGTAGAATCAGTATTTAACAGCACTCCACGTCTCCTTGACAGGCAAATTTCTGTAGTGGTTTTCGCTTTTGCTCATTTGGTACATTTAACCTTCCATCCTTTCAAATATGTTGATTTCCTCCTGGTTCCCCGTCAGTTTTCCATGCTATTTCCCTTCAGAGTAGATACTTTTTCTCGTTTAAATTTTGGTCATCCTACTGCTTGCCTGCAGCTGTGCTGGAGCTCCTGGGGATCTGCACTCGTATCCTGGTAAATGTCTGGTTTCATTAACACCAACACCCCCCCTGTATTGGGGTAGGCCTCTCTCTCTAACACCTATTTGGTAATTAGTGTCCACTGACCTGTTGACTCATACTTTATTTATTCCTCCATCTGCTATCAGAGGTCATGGGCGGACATCAGACCAGTGGCAGCCACCAGTCCATGACGGCACCTTCGCAATGCTCCTGTGTCTTCTCTTCCCCTTCAATCTTTGGTAATGCATTCAAACTCTTGATACTTTCAGAGAGACTCTCTGATGGGTGGGAAAACTTCATTCTCAGCCTGAGCAAGACACTGGTTTGGTCATTAAACAAATGTATGTCAGTGATATACTAAATATGACAGTAGAGAAGGAAAGTGTCATGAACATGTGGAACGTTTGTGTTGTTTCTGGTGATGTGATATCAGAAGAAAGATGGCTAAGAGAAGTTAGAGGAGATTTTGTTTGGTATTCAGACAAAATATCGAGTGCAAAATATCGCCATACCAAAATATTGAGCCTAAAATATTGTACATGGAAATATAGTCAGCAAAGACTATCGATTTAAGATAATATTGATTTTAAAATATCGAAGTTATTAATATCGTTTGCAAAAATATAGTTGTTTAAAATATCGTTTTTTAATTATTGTTATGTATTTTAGTATATATTTTAAATGTATATGATGTAATTTTTTTGTATAATTATTCTTTATGTTATTTAATATATTTTTTACATTTTTAGCAGTTATTAAATTAGATGTAGGTAAATTATGTGTTTTGTAGTTCCATAGTGGGTTGTGGGCTTATAGGGGTATAGGGTGGTGTTATATTCCATATAGGTACCCTAATATAGGCGCAGGTAACATTGCAACCTTTCACCTATATTCCTCCCTACATTACACTTATAACGGTATACAGGGACTCACCTTTTACCTAGATACGACACTGCATTCAGAACACGGGTTTTCCATAGTTCGAATCTCATTGTGCATGAGGTTTCTTGGAAGCACAGCAGGACAACCATCTCCTGTATAATATCTATGTATAAAGTTCATGCCCGACGTCAACCTTAGTACGACACAGTAATACAGCAAGGTAGGACCCCCTGGGGAGACCTATGGGTATATATACATCACATCTTGCTAAGATAGATAAAGGAGACCGAGACCTCCCGGCCGACACACTGACCAGAGACGCTGAGGTTCCTGCATGCAAACACTCCAGCTTGCAGTGGTCTTAAACATCCCTCGCGGGGTGTCCTACTCGAGACCAGGACGGGGTCCCACAGTCTCTTACTTCAGGTAATGGGGTTGACTAAATCCTAGAGGGATTCTTGGCTTAACACCTACACACATGCGAGGTACACTTAGGTACATCTAGTTAGGGAAGGCATCATGGGAGTACGCACTTTTTATCATGTGTTTTATATACTTGTATGTATTCATGATTACTGCAAGATGGTAGAGTTATACCATCCGTTTACTTTCTTAGTGCTTCTAATCATTTATCTCTGCTACTGTTTAACGGTTGTTGCAGCTCATCTATTCTACACTAGAATAACAACTGTTCAATAAATTCTTATTGAAAACGCCCAGCCTGTTTATTCTGTGTATCTCTCTGAGACAGACTAAGTAAGCACGAGTGACTGAGCGAAAAGTAGTATATTGTTTCCACGGTCCTGAGGGATCAGGGTTGTCATGTTCGATGGTTGCCAAGAATTATTCTCTCCACGGTAAGAGGAGATCCTAGTGGCACTGTGAGCTAGCTGATACAGAAGGCCAACATACCCGGTGGGGGTGTACAGAGTCAGTCTGACACCAATCCTACAGTGTATGCTGTCCGAACGCACAGATCCTGTATAGTTTTTATAGGAATTACACGACATGGCGCCGCCATGGTTGGTTGGGTACTTATTTAACAGTAGAATCTGAGTAGTTAAGTCGTGCTATTCTCAGAGACCCCTACTCACAAAACACCAGAGAAGTCTGGAGTGGGGGGCACAAAACTCCGCCGCAGCTGAGTAGGCGAAAAATCCTATTTATTGGCTGTTGGTTAATCAAGCTTGAAGGACATTTGGTTCCCAAATTCTGCAAAACACCTTATCTTAGTTCCCTTGAAAAGTTATTACGTGTTCTAAACACAATGACTAACCAGGACATAGTAATTGACCCGCTAGAGCAAGCACTGCCCCTCATAGACGACGAGGAAGATGCAAACGCAATACATATTGCACCAAATGTTAGAAATGCAGTCACCCTGAAACTGCTTGCACATGGTCTAACACCTAGGGGTGGAGTAGTAGCTTTCGTGATTGAGGCACACGAATCATACAGAACAGAGGTATTTTAATTCGTGGGTTACATTCCCAGCAGCAAATGCAAGAACAAAAACTTTTCATTTCTACACAGAAGAAGAAACACCAACGGAATATTGTCCGTATGAGGATACTGAAGTTCCGCTCACATACCAGGAACACTTGTACTGATTTAAAGGCGCCCTCCCAAACAAGAAGTAGAGTAAGGCTCAGTCCGCTCGGAAGAGAAGGAGCAACATTGCCAATATTAGCGGCCTACACACCACATCCTGACATTGAAACAATGCCAGCAGGAGACTTACTTATACTTCACAAAGAGTTGATAAAAATTTACAGAAACTTGACGCAATTCGTCATGACGACACTTACAGTCCAACCAGCAATGGTTACAACAAATACAACTCCAGCTCAGAGTACAGCAACTAAAATTACACCACAAACGTTACACGCAGTAATGGGTAAAATGCACACAGAAAGTGAGCAAATGCCATTCTGGGTAGCTCAGAAAATAACACAGCTTGAAGCAGTATTCCCAAATACTAGCCCTTATGAAAAACACAGAATGCTGACAATCTGCTTGCCCATGGGGATAACACCACAAATAGGAGATTGTACCTCTTGGGGTACAGTTTTCGCTGCCATTTATACCAGAACACATGGTATCCCGTCATTAGCTGCAATACCACATGTATTAAGACAAATACAAAATGAGTCCGGGGCAGACACCTGCTTCATCTAAAAAGAAGTGGGACAATAACAAGAAACAAAAAGTTAAAGGAAACAGATCTCAATCCAGCGGTAGATCTCCTCCACATGAGCCCTCCGAAAGGAGGTATAACCTTAGGAATAGGGACAACATTAGAAAACCTGACAGGTATCAGGATACTGATATACGTTCCTCTCGTTCCTTTCAGGGTTCAACGAAAAACTTGGAGAGGGAAGGATGGTCAGACAGACAGGAAGAGCGTACAAAGTCCAGAGACAAGCAGCACGCTCAAGACTATACTTCCAAAAAAGAAGACAAACCAAAGCAAAAGCCACAGTTCAAAAAGAAGAAGGTTGCAGGTCTAAAGATCAGACATGCCCAGAATTCTGAGGACTCGACTACTGAACGGGGAATGGGCTCTGACGATGCTAGACAGTGCGGCAGAAGTAACAATAGCTCGCCAGAACCTGATGGAATTTCTGGTGACAGGGGACTTGAATGATTACATCACAGTGGAAACACCTGATACTAGGGTAAGTGTCCCGCATAAGTTATATGAAATAACACTTCAGATGGAGGGGGACAAGCCCAGGAAAGTTAAAGGTCTCTTTTGGGAGAACCTGACGTTTGGTTATGACATCCTATTAGCTGAACAAGATTGGCCGCCAGTATTCGTTATGGATTGCCTCAGACGGGAAACAGTAATTTTACCAGCCTTCTCAGACCCGGTTCCCAAGTATTTAAAATACACATATGCACGGGAGTGGGCGGTAGCCTTAGCCCCAGCATTATATAGAAACCATGTTGGATGGGATGAGGATTCAATCCACCAAATCATTCCATTAAAAAATACTCCGACTGCACAGAGGCAGACCCAATAAAGCAAGAAGCTAAAAAACAAGTCAGGGAGATCTTAGATCAACTTGAATACCAAGGTGATTGAAACTTGCACCTCTCAAATGAACAATGCTTTGTTTCCCTTAATGAAACCTGACAACTCGTACCGTTTGGTTTTAGATTACAGACATTTAAACACTTGCACTAAGACATTTGCAGTTCAAAATGCACACAGTGCCGCATTAATGAAGAACATTGTGCGGAAAAAATACAAAATCACACTTCATATCTCAAATGGATTTTTCTGCCAGAATATAGCACCTGAAAGCAGGTATTTAACCGCATTCTCCGCGTTAGGCTCCCGGCGTCAATTCTGTCGACTCCCCCAGGGGTATAAGAACAGCCCGGGGTTATTTTCGGCCAGAGTAACCGAATTACTTCAAGATTTGGATGAAGAGGCATTGTCCTAAGTGGATGATATTTATCTAACAGAGGATCCTGGAGGAACACTTGAACAGAGTGAATACCATAATTTTGGGATTTGCCTCTGAGGGTTACAAATTCAACTTTAAAAAATCGAAGATAGCCCACCTCAAAGTCCTTTTTCTAGGATATGAGCTTTCAATTGAAGGAAAAAGCCTAGCAGCTAACTTTTTTAAAAAGTGTGCACTGCTCCAACCTCCAAAATCATTAAAAAACTTACAATCAATCCTGGAATTCCTGAACTTTGGCAGAACATACATTTTGGATTATGCAGAAAGAGTAAAACCTTTCTACGATTTAATAAAACCTGACTTTTCAGTTAGACAATGGACACAGAAACACACAGATACTCTTCGTTCCTTGCAAGCTGATATGATAGCTTCCAAACACTTAAAAACACGTGTAAATGTCCACAACCTGGTGATCCGTATAGTAGCGGGTCAATCAGGGTACACCTACCTAACATATAATGAAGGTGAAACAGTACCAATAGCATACAAATCACATTTGTACACAAATGCTGAGATGCGCTTTGCATCAACAGAAAAACTTCTAACAGCAGTACAGACTGCTGTAGTGAGAGAAAGAGCACTGGCTCAGGGGAAACGAATAATTGTTGTGACTCCGCTTCCAGCCTTAGAGGCTACAACAAAGGCAAGCGTTCCAAATGCTAAAGCTTTACATCCGAGATGGATACAATGGGCTAATTCTCTCACTGCAACAGATGTAGAATATAGGTACGACCCAAGTCTAAAGACACAAGCATTTCTGCAATACAAACAAGAATATCCTCTCCCAAATGAAATCATGCCTCTGGATCAGTATGAATATACAATTTACACTGACGGATCTGCTCAGCCGGCCAAAGGAAGTAAGCAGCAATACAGCGCCGCATGTGCTATCGTTAAAGGACGCATGCAGGATGGAAAAATTCATCCGAGTTGTAGAAAAACGCAATCTCAAGGAGACTGCACGGAGCAGCTAGCAGAATTAAAAGCCCGTTTACTGGCACTGGTAAATACGGACCGAGAATTCCCCACACTAATTGTGTGTTATTCCTTTTACTGTGTACAGTCGTATAACGAGTATTTACACCACTGGGGACAGAACGGGTTCAAAGACGTGAAAGGTGGCACAATTAAGCCTAAAACACTATGGGAACAGGTAGGGGAGTTGAAAAACGAACTACCAAGGACTCTCGTGATACACACACTGAGTCATCAAAGTGATGGCTTTCACGTTGAAGGGAATTCATTGGCTGACGAAGCCGCGAAGGGGGCTGTACGCACGGCTTCTGTAGCTGCAATCACTTGTTCAAAAACGAGAATAGACGGTGAGATTATGGTTGCAATTATTGCTACACGCAATAAAACAGCACTACCAAAAAGGTTTCCGCTCAAGTACTCCTACAAGTTAGATGCCAATAACGTTCCATTTGCTCAGATTCCTGGAGTGGGGGATAGAGTAATTCCAAACATGGATCGTAGGTTAGGTTTAATTCTAGCAGCACACAAAGGGATAGGTTCTGCACATGCAGGAATTATGGCGACTGTTTCCTTATTGAAACAACGTTATTGGTGGCCAGGATTAACAAAGCCAACTAAAGGCTATGGGGCCGATTCCGATCTCGGTCGGAGGCGCACCCAATACTATTCGGTCGGGAAAAAAGCCATGCGAAAGCCAGTTTCCCGACCGATCCGTACAGCACACCGAACGAGCAAGTACGATGCGCACAACAGCAAAAATTCCGGCCGAGCCGTACTCACCCAAACCAGGTCCTATTCTCCGACCGAGGCGAATCCGGAAACGCCGAATCGAGTCGCACGGAAGGGAAAATGCAGCCCCGTCCGGCCGGACAAGTACGATGCGCTTTCCGTACGCGCCGAACCCGTCGCTACGCACGGCACGTCAAAGCATCCGGGAGAGGTGCACATAAGCTCCGAATCGCGCCACAACACGATCCACGGCTACGAGGCGAACACAGCACAGACGAGGACGACGCGAAGCGACGAGGACGAAGCGAAGCGACGAGGACGAAGCCAAGCGACGAGGACGACGCGAAGCAACGAGAAGGACGAACGACACGAACCAACCATGAATCCCTTCGTCCCGATCATACCAATATTCTACATCTACTACCGGAACAGGCACGGACGCGTACGGCGCAGAAGGTAAGTCAGACACCAACCACAAAACACATACAACACGTACACGACACATCACACACATACACTGGGAATCTGAATATACTTACACCAGCAACAGCAGCACCATAGGGGCGGGATGCCCATCACCAATGCCACATATGCACACAGGGGCCTGAATGCGCGCCACCACCCCAACCCAGGGGGGGCTGGATGCCTACCACTACTACCACCCTTAGCCAGGGGGGCAGGATGCCTACCACTACTACCACCCTCACCCACGGGGGGCAGGATGCCTACCACTACTACCACCCTTAGCCAGGGGGCAGGATGCCCACCACTACTACCACCCTCACCCAGGGGGGGCAGGATGCCTACCACTACTACCACCCTTAGCCAGGGGGGCAGGATGCCCACCACTACTACCACCCTCACCCAGGGGGGGCAGGATGCCCACCACTACTACCACCCTCACCCACGGGGGGCAGGATGCCTACCACTACTACCACCCTTAGCCAGGGGGCAGGATGCCCACCACTACTACCACCCTCACCCAGGGGGGCAGGATGCCCACCACTACTACCACCCTTAGCCAGGGGGCTGGATGCCTACCACTACTACCACCCTTAGCCAGGGGGCAGTATGCCTACCACTACTACCACCCTCACCCACGGGGGGCAGGATGCCTACCACTACTACCACCCTTAGCCAGGGGGCAGGATGCCTACCACTACTACCACCCTCACCCACGGGGGGCAGGATGCCTACCACTACTACCACCCTTAGCCAGGGTGGCAGGATGCCTACCACTACTACCACCCTTAGCCAGGGGGCAGGATGCCTACCACTACTACCACCCTTAGCCAGGGGGCAGGATGCCCACCACTACTACCACCCTCACCCAGGGGGGCAGGATGCCCACCACTACTACCACCCTTAGCCAGGGGGCAGTATGCCTACCACTACTACCACCCTCACCCACGGGGGCAGGATGCCTACCACTACTACCACCCTTAGCCAGGGGGCAGGATGCCTACCACTACTACCACCCTCACCCACGGGGGCAGGATGCCTACCACTACTACCACCCTTAGCCAGGGGGCAGTATGCCTACCACTACTACCACCCTCACCCACGGGGGCAGGATGCCTACCACTACTACCACCCTTAGCCAGGGGGCAGGATGCCTACCACTACTACCACCCTCACCCACGGGGGGCAGGATGCCTACCACTATTACCACCCTTAGCCAGGGTGGCAGGATGCCTACCACTACTACCACCCTTAGCCAGGGGGCAGGATGCCTACCACTACTACCACCCTCACCCACGGGGGGCAGGATGCCTACCACTACTACCACCCTCACCCAGGGGGGCAGGATGCCCACCACTACTACCACCCTTAGCCAGGGGGCAGGATGCCTACCACTACTACCACCCTCACCCTGGGGGGCAGGATGCCCACCACTACTACCACCCTTAGCCAGGGGGCAGGATGCCTACCACTACTACCACCCTCACCCACGGGGGGCAGGATGCCTACCACTACTACCACCCTCACCCAGGGGGGCAGGATGCCCACCACTACTACCACCCTTAGCCAGGGGGCAGGATGCCCACCACTACTACCACCCTCACCCAGGGGGGCAGGATGCCTACCACTTCTACCACCCTCACCCAGGGGGCAGGATGCCTACCACTACTACCACCCTTAGCCAGGGGGCAGGATGCCTACCACTACTACCACCCTTAGCCAGGGTGGCAGGATGCCTACCACTACTACCACCCTTAGCCAGGGGGCAGGATGCCTACCACTACTACCACCCTTAGCCAGGGGGCAGGATGCCTACCACTACTACCACCCTTAGCCAGGGGGCAGGATGCCCACCACTACTACCACCCTCACCCAGGGGGGCAGGATGCCCACCACTACTACCACCCTTAGCCACGGGGGGCAGGATGCCTACCACTACTACCACCCTTAGCCAGGGGGGCAGAATGCCCACCACTACTACCACCCTCACCCAGGGGGGCAGGATGCCCACCACTACTACCACCCTTAGCCAGGGGGCTGGATGCCTACCACTACTACCACCCTTAGCCAGGGGGCAGTATGCCTACCACTACTACCACCCTCACCCACGGGGGGCAGGATGCCTACCACTACTACCACCCTTAGCCAGGGGGCAGGATGCCTACCACTACTACCACCCTCACCCACGGGGGGCAGGATGCCTACCACTACTACCACCCTTAGCCAGGGGGCAGGATGCCCACCACTACTACCACCCTCACCCAGGGGGGCAGGATGCCCACCACTACTACCACCCTTAGCCAGGGGGCAGGAAGCCTACCACTACTACCACCCTTAGCCAGGGGGGCTGGATGCCTACCACTACTACCACCCCCACTCATAGGATGGACAATGCATGACACAACAAGCACACCACAACCTAGGGAATGCAAGATTAAGACATCCCCCCACCACCATGACAAGCGTGTGAGCAGGCTGTGTCAAATGCCTACAACACCGAACATGACTTTGAACATACAATGTGACCCCCTAGCACATGTGCCACACATATATGTGTGTGGCACCCACAATGCAAGCAGCCCATGACCATTGTGGCAATGGGGCCTAAACCCCCATCATCACAGTGACCAAAAGGCAAGTGTGGGGTCCATAGCTGAAGCACATTTTGACCATTGTGGCAATGGGGTCTAAACCCCCATCATCACAGTGACCAAAAGGCAAGTGTGGGGTCCATAGCTGAAGCACATTTTGACCATTGTGGCAATGGGGTCTAAACCCCCATCATCACAGTGACCAAAAGGCAAGTGTGGGGTCCATAGCTGAAGCACATTTTGACCATTGTGGCAATGGGGTCTAAACCCCCATCATCACAGTGACCAAAAGGTAAGTGTGGGGTCCATAGCTGAAGCACATTTTGACCATTGTGGCAATGGGGTCTACACCCTCATCATCACAGTGACCAAAAGGTAATTGTTGACAAAGAAAGAGCTGCAACTGCCAAACTGCATGGATCATTCCTGGTCACAGAACCAAAAACTCATCTGTGGCAAAGTAGTGTATGTGTCCCATTGCAACATAAATTGGGGGAGCCAAATACTGCAGTGCAAATGAAACATTCCTTTGGCCATGTGCAGACAAACAACACCCATGGGGGCTGAGACCGTCAACAGTCATCAATGACACAATGACAGAAGTGACCATCAGAATGCAGAACCACATATTTGCACCAATGGGCACACAAATGCAGATACCCTGTGGAGACAGCAGATGTGAGGTGAACAGATACCATACCATGGCAGCAATGGGACACACAAACCATGATCACTGTGCTGACCGATGACCTAGGAGTCCCAGGGACAGCAGGGGAAACACACCAAACAACATACAGCCAATGGCACACCCAAGATATGCCAATGCAGTGGTGCAGATGCACAAACACAAACAGGCAGACCAACACTGTCATCATACACAGCAGGTGAGGGGTGGGGGTGCCAGTGTCCCCAGGCAACAACACAACACATGAGGAGAGCTGAATACCAATCATACAGATGTGCATACACTGCCACACTAAGGTAACTCATGGATCCAAATCCCCTATGTGGGCAAGCAGGCATTGACAGGTGAGAGG